>CM035772.1:42879391-45681058 GCA_020466155.1 Pachypeltis micranthus | reverse complement strand
AGGTGATACATGCTTTGAGAGTAGGATCGAATCCCTGGAAAATCTCATCAAAGATTCTAAGAACGCGTGAATATATCGAAGCTTTAACGCCGCCATGAAGAGGAGGGGTGACAAGGAATGGGCGTATACTTTTCTTTGACAACATCTGAATAGACGCGCCACCACTTCACCTCTCGCTGGATCTACTTATTTTTTTTTTTTTTTACTCTCACAACTTGAAGCTTTATTGTCTCCGGCCATCATCTTTTCGGATTTGTTACGAGGGGATTGAAAATGTTAGAATCCGATGACTCTGTAAAAAATTACAGAGATTACTAATCCTATACTGAGAATATCAATCTTCCACTAGTCTGCCTACAATGGGAGTCAGGTGTACTGCGTTAAGGCACAGTTTTACCTCGCTGGTTCCTATGTGATATGACAAATGGAGAGCCGAGCAATAAGTGTGTGAAGGGAATGTTCTGAAAGTGTGAGTTCATGTTGTTGACAATATTTTAGCCAGCAACCATGACTTCTCGTTCTCCTTCGCTGAAGAGAGACTGGTCCCCTGAGACGGGAAAAAATAAAGGAAAAAGAGAAAATAAGAAGATTAGTTCTTACTGGGGATGTACCTATGAATTTAGGGCAGGAATAAGCAGAAAACAAGATTAAGACACATTCAAAGGGAACTGGAATTAAAAATTAATGGTCCTCTCCTACGTACGGCATGCCAAAAGAAAAATGAAAATAAAGACTTCGAAGTGACGGTCAAATCTTCTTCCTCTTCGTTCGAACCGATCCAGAGAACCGTTTTCACGCGGGAAGGGATCAGGGAACAGGAGATAAGATCGATAAAATCAACGGGAACATGTGCCAGGACAAAAAGAGAGAGAATAGAAAGTAAGCCCTAACCTTTTTTCAGAAACCGTCCGTGAGTCTTCGTTTCTAACCAGGTTTGCTCCCAGCAGGTAGGACGGTTGATGGGTTTTTCAAGCCCAAAGCCGAAACTGCTTCAGTCAGATTTCATGTCACACCCCAGATGTGTCATTGAAGACGTCAGGCCAATCCCATTAAGTGCGGAATACCAAATTCAACTTGACAGGCTGAACAACTTGACAGCAGTGACAGACCGCTTTTCGTCTGGTAGCGAGGAAGCGAAACTAGTACCTCATGAGTCACGGAAATAGCACTTTAAGTGGAGAGAAGCAGGGAAATGATGGTGGCCTACTAACGAAGCCCTTACTCCCATCTCATTGTGTTATTCCCAGCCTGCCACCCCGTCAAATTCACCCCCATCGTCAAAAGGAGAATTCCCACCCTCAATTTCGTTCAAAGGGCTTTCGAATGCTTTCCTGATGGAACGTCAATGGCGCTCTGACAAGTGGCTCCTCTCAATGGCTTTGATTCGATAGCGCTATCTCCGTAGTCTCCAAATATATGTCTCTCACAGGCACAAGGACACCACGAGTCGTGACAAGGAGTGCTTTTTACTGACCAGTAGAATATGATTGAGCTGCATCTCATGTTGTTTCTGGAAGACGACATTACAGTAACTTGTTTTGGTTGCAATTTGGGTCAAAGTCACTGCGTGTCTTTTGCCAGTCAATCCCTATACTTGCACATCGTTTTTCATAAATGTTCCTGTGACAGTTTGTGGAGCGTATAGGAAACCCAAAATGTGCTTAAAAAACATGATTTCTTTAACCCAAATCAAATTTTCCGTGGAGAAATGCTGAACTGTCTCTTCGGAAACCTAATCCAAAGTTTCACCGGCGACATATTCGGAATTATTTTCTAAAGCTTACGTTTAATTGTAAGAAATATGAGTGCAAATACGTTACGTTTTTTCTCTCGTAATTTCAGGTTCCCCATCCGATTCCGATCAAAGTGCCTGTACCCGTCACCGTCGAAAAGAAGGTGGAAGTTCCTGTCGAGAAGCCAGTCCCTTACACGGTTGAAAAGCCTTACCCGGTAGAAGTGATCAAGAGAATCCCGTATCCGGTGCCTAAACCTTATCCGGTCCCAGTCCCTGTCTACAAGGTCAAACATATTTACACACACACGACGGTCCACAGTCACCGCTAGGTAAGCGTTAAATGTCAATATTATCTTAATGGTCTCCGATCTGCTAACAACCGGTGCTTCGCCCAACAGAGCGGGATAAGAAGTTTTCCCTAGACCGGAGGAATTGTTGTTTTTGACGAGATGAGCAGACGGGATTCGATTCGGAATTCGGTCTATTACTCGACGATAGGGAACTTTTATCGCGGCCGCTACTTCTTATTTGTTCTTCTCTAATCGAAGCCAGCTTCACTGGTTCTCGACTGTTTACGAAGAGAAATTTAATGGGGGCTTATTCCATTTAAATGGACCCTCGTTCTACAGGACCGGGAGGGTTCGGCCTCTCGAGCCAATAAAGTCTCAAACGATTGAGAAAAGCCTCGTGTGCAAGGCAGAAAATGTTGTTATAAAGCCCATTGAACACATCTTGTCAAGCAAGTGCTATCAACATTTCTCGCCATAATAACTAGATTCCAATAATACATAAGAATAAAAGAGCAAGAGATGGTAGAAGAACAAGCGGTAAAGTTAATTTGGAGCTCAATGTGTTTTTTCCAGAGCAGAAACGTTTTAAGCACAAGAATAGAATGGGAAAAGAGTATCAATGCACGTAAACATACGAAATGGTGATTAAAGTGGTATCATTTACGTACTAGTTTGAACTGACTGAGGGCAGTAGAGCTCAGGACTGAACAGATGTGTCGAGAGAAGAGAGCAAAGTGTGCCATGCACCGTCAGCCATTGGCTATTTTTACCACTCTACTAAAAATCTGTTTTTCGGTCAGTTTATATGGACCTGGTAGAACGTAAAGTACTATTTAGGAACTGGTAGTGATTATAAATATTTATCCGACAAAGGCTACTACTAATATCACGACTTTACAGGTAGTTCCAGAGTCTGTCAACACGGTTGTTTGAATTCGACTTACTGGGAAAAGTCTGTCCGAGAAACGGCAACAGTTCGCATACAATTCGAATTTTCCCTCCTTATAGTGCTCACGATTGGGAGAGATTAGCTTAACTAAATAAGCTCAAATTTTATATTCAGCCTACGGATCAAGACCAGGATCAGTACAAAACTAAATTATAGTTACCGTAGTAGCCAAAACACCAAATTGTTTTACTCAAAAATGGTTCCACGGTTTTGTTTTAATTTTTCATGTGGGCGGGCCCAAACAACCCGAATGGTAATATCGAATTTTCATGAATGGGGAAAAGACAAGAGTACCTTAATAAAGTAAAACAAATGTCGGCAAAAAGCGATTTTAGTGCAGTTTGCATCATATAAATTGTGCTCTTATGATCGCAAACCAAACAAATCATACTGGTAGTCCAATAAGAAATCTATACGGCCATGGTGTAATAACCGGATTCAGTTTTTAAGCGTTTACCCTGTAATTCTAGATCTGTAGGTAAACACTACTAAAAATTATATTGATAGTTCCATAGCTTACCTAGACGTTGATAACTCAGCACGGGTAGTCACAAAAGTAGGAGCAAGTTAATAAATTTCGAAACCTTATGCGCAACCAGTTTCAAGTTAACACCTCCTTGAAAAAGAGATCGTATTACAGTTAAAGCGACAAAAATCTCTGTAGGCACGTGCAGCTGAGGGGAGTTGTGTGACGCGTCCCATCAAGTATTTTTTCCTTAGTTTGTACGAACCTGGTAAAAATCAAGATTATGTATAGGAACTGGAAATGATTCACGTTTCGAAATGATTGGGTTGCTCCTACTTATCTATCGACCTTTATCAACATGATGCCACTACAAGTCAGACGTATCAAACACCAAACTTTCTTTTCACTGTAACAATTTTGTTGACATTTTTGTAAGGATAGTCTTCACAGAGCATAAATACTCCTCATTTTTAAACCACTTTCTCCCTCAAAATCCTCTCAATTCATATGAGAGAGAGCATTGCCGCAAAGTAATACGATGAGAATTTATCGAGGGTCATACAAGGTTTAGTGATAATCCACAGAATTCCGGAGAGCACGTTTCTGTGGCCTCCTTAATGAACTTGTTGCGCTATACACGAATCGATATGAAAGTAGAATGGTGGTGGTGGTAGCGATGTAGTTACTACAAGTTGCTACGAGCTGTTCCCCACTTGAACCCCCCCCCCCCGGTCCCATATCGCTATTATCTTCCTATATTACCTTGTTATAACCTCCTTAGTATACAGCAACATTTCAAATGAGTTTAGATTCCGTGCTTCTTGCTGAGCAGCGGATCTTTCTAATTAACGTCGGATGAACAAAGAAGTCGTCGCAGTCTAGGATTGTAAACGATGAATGTGTCACGCTTCAATGGCTCTTAAAGATAGAAGTAGTCTGACGAGGGCATGAGACTCCTCATTGGTAGCTTTGGGGCTTCCATCGTAAACGCATTAGGGAGTGGAGTTTGCTCGCGTAGATGAAGCTGGGTATGAAGCATTGTCAGTGCTCAGCGAGCGTTTCCCCTTCGGTTCTTTGAATCGTTTCAGAGCAAGTGGGACTCGTTGAAATCTCTAATGGTCTGAAAGACGCCGTGGAGAAACGTTTAAGCTGGATGTGTTAATGGAAGCTACTAGGAACATGATGCCACTATTGACATTGGCGTGAGCGTCACGAGGGGGTCCCTTACTGTTGTGAACAACAATAATATTATATGCTACTTCAACATTCAACGTCCAAGCTGTTGATGTCACTGGTGAACATTTCCTAGTAAATATTTTGATTAAACGCTCTAAGAGTTTGCCATTGTACACGAGGAGATGAAGGAATTTTCCTTTGTCGAGATCTCAACCTATTGGCAAATGGTTTAAGTCCAGCCTAGGTTTGTAAGGATGTGGCAACAACTAAGTGGACTCACTCAGGGTTCCTACCTGGACTCCCTGTTGTTACGACTCCGACTAGTGGCCTCTCTAAACTTTGCCTCACGCGGTAAACTATGCAGTGGGTACTAAATATCACACTGTGCTCGTACCTGGAAATGAATGGACACTAAGAAGGAATGGTTTACACGGCCTCCATTTCGTCTCACTAAACAAAATGAGTCCATTCTGCACTCGATGAATGACATTTGGGTGAGGATTAATGAGAACGTATATCTAATAACAGTTTTAATCTCTTTCAGATGATCTGTCAGTAATTAGAGCTCAACTTCGAAGTGAGAGCCACCACCGAAGACTGTCATGTTTCGTTGCTAAGCTACGTTTTGTACATAATATTGTAATTACTGCAAACTTTAATTATAGAATTCGAACGTGCCGAGTTTCTGTTTTATTCGCCCGTACAACTAATTACTTCCGGAATAGAGCAGGTTATTGTGTGAGTGCGCATGATCTCCCACAGTCGAGAGCAACTAAACCTGGCAACGTTAATTAATTCTTCCACCTGCCTCGAGCTGGTTACGAGAGTTCATGACGCTAATAATAATTTCAAGTGTTTAAATACACGTATTAACTAGGAGTAAACTCATTTCGAGGGCGAGCGTTAACAAGCTAACGAAAGGCTCGGTTTCCAGGAGGCCGTTTGACTCGATTCGCTCTCTGTGTGGGTGTAGAAGGGGACTCACAATAAAAGCAACTCAGCCACTGTTTAGCGCGTTACCACTGCCCTAGTCGTATGTTAATTTTTGAACATAGGAGGGCACATTGAATCAGGTTGGCCCTCACGCCTCACGGAGATGGCAGCTCTTCATTCTTGGTCCAGGAAGGATCCCCTTCGCCTTCTGGAATGATGTCCAGCCTTGCCCTCTTCCAACGCCTTGAGAAAGTACCTGCTTGGAGACATTTATTAAACGTTCTTCAGAACGAGTCTTGACAACTCCTTTCAGGATCTCTGCTGGAATCTCGTCTAAACTAGTGGCCTCCCCCCCCCCCCCCCGAGCGCGCCAACGGCCTTTCTGAGCTCTTCCCCAGTAGACAGTAGATTCATAGAACCTCTTAACGCCTATCTCTGCCTTTCCAAAAAGTGGGTGACTGGGTAACGGGGCATCCACAATGCTGCCTACTTCATCTTCAACAGGCAGCTTTCCTCATGTGGCAGCACGGAGCTTTCTCTTCACTCCTCCGTATCCAAGCCCCCACCGGTCTGTGTAAACTTCTTCCACCTTCCTCCAGCATGCACATTTGCTCTGATTGATGACTGAGCATACGCCCAGCTCCAGGCTTCCCTGTACGCAGTCGGGTGCTCTTCTCCTCCTTACTGCTTTCCTCCTAACAAACCCTTCTGAGCCTAACCATGTTTTCATTACATCAGTAGACAGGAGCCCGCATGCACTGCCAAGAAACTGAACCAGCGACTGCTCCATCCTCTCAGGATCCACAGCAATGCCCTCCTCCTCAAAAATGGTCTGTGTAAATGTGTGTTTGTGAACGCGATTTAAGGAATACGGCTGAACCAATTAGACTCAAATTAGCCTGCAGGTTTGATAAGGGTATAAGCAAAATTGACCCGAAACTAATCACTTTTTTCCCTCAAAAATGGCTCCAATTACCTCGATTTTATGTGATGTATGGACAGCTCCAAGTAACACAACAGTAACTATTTGTGAGAAAATTTTGTTAAAAACAGATTTTAGCATCGTTTTTTCCTTATAAATATGATACTGACATTCTCAGAAAAATCAAGGTGGAAGGCCAATAAACTAGTCCACACAATGTTCATAAACTAGTTCCTAGCAACTCCAGAAATGCGTGAACTCAAACCACCGCCGTTTCCTCACTTAATACCATTTCACACAGTATTTAGCCGATAATTCCGAAACAATCAAGTTAACAGTCTCATAAGTCACTTGTCCACGGATTACTCAATGATGATATTGACATTAAGAGCAACTCAATAAATTTCGGAACCTTAAGCGCTACCAGTTTATATATAGCACGTCGACCTGCGTTGTAACAAGATCACATGTGACCCTAAGTAAGGACAACGCAATAGATTAAATACACCTATAATAGTTTCGTATTGAGTAACGAACGATACAAAACTTACTAAGCTGAGGAATGACACGCGGCAGATATTTCGTACTCTTATCATTTCTTAATTTGTTTTCTTTCTCCGCCTCTTGGCAGCTTTTTGTCCTCTTTAAAGGCGACTGTTGCTGTTTGAGCTTCATTTTGTTACGAAAGCTTCCGTAAATAACTACAGCAGTCCATATAAATAATTTGAAAGCTAATTTTCATGCTGATAATCTAAGTGTGCGGGGCTGACCATAACTGGGAGCAGAAAGAGAACTCTCACAAGAGCAACAACTGAATGGCCATCTCAGAGCACACAAGTATAATAACTTCATATATAAGGCTTAAGAAAGTGCTTTCATGTTCATTCTACTTGACCTATCGAATAACGGTAATCTTCTATTGCAATGAGTGTTCCTCCAGTTTTGTTTATTCCTTTTACGCGGCTCGTCAATCAGGACCCCGTTCATTGTCAGCCTGATATAAAGTGGTCTCGCTAATCTTCGACTATTTCAATGCCGCTATCGGCCAGCGAGCGGCCTCTCAGTCCAGTTTGTTTCATTGATTCGTTCTGTCCGTTCGGTTTACGTCGGAGTGGCCGTTAACCAAATGAATTACTTTCGTATCAACTACGGGATTCACCTAAAGTTGACGACGGCACAGAAGGCAGTTGACGTGAGTACCTGAATCTACCTTAGCGTCACGCACTTTTCTTCCCACCCGAGGCCCAAAGACCATAGCGAGGTCTCATGAGTTCTAGTGCACATTGTGTACGGGGAATATAAAGTATGGGTGCCTTGATCCTAGGAAATATCGGGAGGGCTTATTGAGTCCGTCGACGTCCCTCCAGCCGAAATATTATTCCTTCACTTTGAGAGTTCTCCGTCTTTTATTTGCTCATTCTTCTGCCCCCTGTGCTTATATTTTTCCAAACCGAGTAATCGAAGGTTCCTACTTCCCTCAATAAACAAAGAGTACAAATTGTATTTCGGACGTCAGGTAGTGAAGCAGTTGGTTATTGGTGCGTTGAACTTATTACTTGCCTTAGTCCTACGTAGAAAGGAAAGTTATGTAATTTGCTGAAGGACTGCTTTGAGTTTTTGTTCGGACCTTATGCCTTCCCTTTTCATTTTTAGATGTTGTTAAAAAGCGAACTTTTGTACTACTTAATTTAATGCCCTGCGTCATTATTATTGCACGCAAATAGGTGTCAGTTCAAACCGAATTGCACAGAAATTCACCGTGCTCAAACCCAATTGGACTTCACAAGCTCTCCAGCCTTCTGACCTGAAGCCTTTGATGTCATCCTGCTGGAAACCCCTTACTACCCGTGTCAATCCTTGTCTTTCTTCCAATTTTCTGATTCGAGCCGCCAATTTATTTTCCCGTTTACGGCTCCCCCAATTGGCAATTTCCTCACCCCTCTCCATCATCTCACTTGTTTTCCTTTCATTCCATATGTTCACTTGACTATAAGATCTCGCCCAGTTACACACTCCCTCACTCCCAGATTACACCAGTTCACTTATCCAGAGACCAGTACCAGCAACAGTATAATCAATCAACTCTCTCTCTCTCTCTCTCTCTCTCTCTCTCCCCCTAACCTGGACTGACATGGCTTTCTGTGAGACATCCTCTGAAAAGTTGACCACTATACAGCAGTGACTAAGCCCAGTGACTGCATCCTGGCCTGAGATTAAGCGCATGCCTGATGAATGTAGAACAACTTCATGTTTGTTGCTCACAATTTTCCATGGTGGATTCTAATTTCGTGGAAATCTCAATCGGTTATTGAAAATCGTATGAAAAAATAAAAGTTGGACCGTAGGAAAAATTGATTGGACGACGCGCGACCAATTCCTCTCCACCAAACGTTTTTCCGGTTTCCATCTCTCCGAGATTTCCCAGTCTTCTTGTCAGAGGGGGGAACGAGACGATTAAACGTGTTTGGGGAGCCGCTCATGTTTTATTTATTGCCCCGCAAAGTCTTTTATTGGCCGATTAAGCTGAACGAGGAATTGCGGCGGGTTTTGATGGCAGCGCCTGTTGAAACGCCCCATCGAGGGAATAAAGAAATTTCTTGGCAGGTTTTTCGCGTACAACGATTCAATCTTATGGAAATCCCCGCCATCGCTTTATTGATTTGGCCCTTTTGGCACATAACGATGAACTGTAGGAGGGGGTGGATGGTTGAATGGTTAAGAAACCGGTGGGGATGGCGGTGTGGGTGGGTGGGGTGGGGGTAAATGGTGTTCGTTTGACGTGCGGAGCTGAGTGACGGGTTTGACGCTACAGCAAATATGATGCTAGGCGTCCAAAGAACTAGCTAATTAGAGGAGAACGCGAATGCCACGTCTTGAAGTCAAAGAACCTTGAGGAGAGCGGCTTTCCTGTGTCTTGTATCGATCGACAACACGGTTGCACGTTGAACGTGTAACGAGACATCATTATGGCATTAGACGTATTCTTTAGCTCTTCAGCTATGTATTAGTCCGGTTTTATATTCCATGGAGAAGACTATGTGCAGTTTTATGTGAAGGTTATGTTGTTAGTCGGGATAATCATCAGGGCTGTTGTTTAGAAAAATGCAGAAAACGCACTGCTCATAACCTTGTATGTGGTCAGATTTGTGAGAGAACGCCTGAACCGTTGAGTTCCCCGCTTTCTTCATTAATTTTTCAAGACACAAAATTGAGGTTAAGAGCAGTCGGTAACGTCAGAAAGGGGAACGATTTTGTTTCAACTTCCAATTAACGAATTATCTTATACCAATAAGAACCCACTGTTTGATCAACGTATATTTTAAAAATATTTTTGTGAAAACTCGCTGAACGGATATATGAAGCAAAAAGACGTTTAAAAATACTTTTTGGAAAAACGACTCAAACTGTTTTCAGAAAACTCACCTGTAAAATTTACGTGATGTAATCTCAGCAGACAAATACCAGGCGAGCGGAAAACATACGTCTTGCCAACCACGACCTACCAGTATTTCATATAAAACGACGTACATAAATACACAAGTGAACATATTCCACGTATTCTTTACAAAAACTGTTCTCTGCAAACTAGGCACATTCCCCACCGCTAAGCAACTATTTACAAATGTAATAGTGGCTGACACAGCGTTTGAGGTATTTCATCTGTTATTCTGTTGATTCCCTCTATTCCTCTTGCAGGATGAGTTTGAATACGTGTGTACAGCTTCATGTATAATGTCTTCTTTTGGAGCGCCCCTCAACATTTGCCCTTATACTACAAGCTATTAGGTGCGAAGTAGCTACAGGCAGGTGCTTTCTCGGGAATAGGAGTTGTCTCTTATTGAATTACTAAGCACCAACGCTTCTCCCTATTTCACAAAGTGTTCCTAAGGGGTGCTTTAGTCGATGCACTCAATTGGGATTAAAATTCGCTGGAGAAGACCGTTCATGGAGGGAGGAGATTGAAATTGTCGAGAAATTGGGAAACTAACTGTTTCAATGAAGGTGCAGAGCGATCTAAATGGAAATAGAGAGAACAAGGAGCATTGGTCCTCTAGTAAACCGAATGCCTCCCTTTACCTTCTGCACGTTGAAGCCTTCAGGGCTACAAGGGATTTGATTGAACGGTTATTGGAACTGTCAAGTCCACAGAGAAGGTTTGAAGAACAGAATAGAATAGCCTACATTAATTCGTTGTCGACATTGACAGCCGAAAGACCTACCCTTTTTACTTCAAGCTGCTGAAATATCAATTTCCGCAGACACGTTGGCGTTCTTTACCCTTAGCCAAGTAATGGGCGAAGAGGATTGTTCACTTATTGGAGAATTGTAGACTTGGCGCTGCCACCTATTGCTTAGTCAATAGTCGTCAACGATTAGACCTGCGTAACTGTGATGGCAAAAGCTCCATAACGCAAAACCCTGCTTTGGACGTCTGTAACAAAGATAATGAAACAATAGTATGTTCGGATTTTTAATTCCCCTTCGAGAATCAATTTCTCTTCAATCGCATTGGCATCATCCTACTTTTTTCGTATCAACACATTCATAGTTTTAGCTCTTAATTCACAGCTCGTAATAAACGTAACACGACATATAATCATTCGACGCAATGAATGGTTTTTTCAGGGACCTTTAGGTCTTCTGAGCAGAAAAGAATGCATAGTCCCACAGTACGATTTACAATTACAATAGTTTATTTTATATTATTTTGTATAATAAGAAATACATATACCATTACAATCAGGGCCATATATTTTATTATTAGTTTTTTCAATTAAAATAATTATCTTATATACATATATATTTTTTTTTAAACTACTTTGCCCCTTATTATGTCAGTACTACGGTCTCTGAAACTGATCAAATAAAGAAAATTATGGAAATTGATAATATTGGAACTGTAAATTCGGCGTTTTTTCAAGGGACTGAACTCCGTCTTTTCAAATACGAAGTGCATCAAATTGGAATGCAAAAAGAGTTGTCTCAGGTGCTTTGAGCTCATGTTCGTGAGTGAGTACAATTATTAGGGCCCCTGCATGGTGCCTATCAGTTGCACGAACTTTATGTTGTAGCATCTTGAAGGTGCTGTGGAACCGGATTAATCAATAATACCAAAGCGTCCTTAATATATCCTTTCTAGGCATCAATTGGTACGTAGTTGTTTGCGGTTCAAGAGAATCTTGTGGTTATGACAGTTGAGTAAATTCACCTGCATCGTCGTCAGTAGTTCTATTTACAATGTGTCCTTCCATAGAATAAAGTCTAGGGTTCAGAGAGTTCCTGAGGGCCCCTAGCTCTCCTAGGATCCGACCACATAAGATTGCCACTCGTAGAAAACCATCCACAGAAGTCGGGTAGGGAAGCCCAAGGTAACAGCAATGACCTTGGATTGGCCAAACCTAATGAATCCTCTCTTCGCTTTCCCCCATGCTCCGGAGTTTGTTTCTTTGAAAAAAGAGAGCCAGCTGTTCCTAAACCCTTAATCTCCAAATTATGCTACAAAAGACTGCCCGGATTTATTTTCCCTTATTTATCTAAACCCTCGTTTTTCTCGAGCTAGAAGAAGAAAACACTTTGAGGGACATCCAGAACTCGACTCTAAGCGACAATAAATCGCGCTTCATTAGCTAAAAGAGCTCCAATTAAGCGGCTCCTTTGGATGACGTCGTTACAACTTTTTTATGGAAAATTATCTGAAATTGGACTGGTGTGAGAAATGGAGTGAGATGAAGAGAGTGGTGTTGGCAGGGGACGATTGAGATGTCGCGTCGTGGCTCCTTTCTCCTGTTGGAGCTGTCATCAACACTGAAGGGTCAACGCCGAGGTCGTATTTTTCAGAACCTCCGCCAATTACGGTAACTAACGATTTTTCAGCTTTTACTGCCTCCGTGTACTGGGGGAAAAAATTCAGAAAAGGTTGAGGTGACGATAGAGAGGGAGGAATGTGAGTTTGATTGTTTAGGGGCAGTGTACTCAAACTATAGTAATTAGTTTATAGTAATAAACAATAAGTGGATGAGCGCCTCAACCGCTGAAACCCGATTTATTGTACGTTTTATGCGGCGCTTAGTTTGTAATTATACAGGTACCTACTACGAGAGTGAGAGATAGAAATCAAAAAAGTTATATCACCGTAAACGTAGGTGTATTATTAAACCGAAAAGAATCAGATGAATCAGTCCTGCCGTTCTCCAGCAAATCAAACTATAGACGGGAATGGGAAAGAAAGTAGGATTAGAGTATGTTCCACGTTAGAACGATCACTAGCTCAGATACGATCTGAGCAACACCGCCGGTAGTGAAACGTTGGAGAACGCCTGCTGACACACCTAGCCGACGCATCTCCTCAACACTTTCCTTGCGCCACATGCCGCTCCAAGACCTGCAACCCTGATGTAACCTGCCTTCACGAGTTTCTGATACCGGTGATTGAAGATCCGACATCATATTCACACTTCTCGGCTCCACATGCACAGACTATTCCGTCGAAATGAGGGTGTTTTGGTTCAGTAGGCTCAAAATTGATAGATTTGACGAAAACCAAACTAATTTTTACGTAATCACAAATTCCCCGCTTGGGTAACGGAAAATGAACATTGAATGCAGAAATCAAAACGTGGAGAGAACGGTGTTCTAAATTTAGCTTGCGAAGCATTGTAGTGAGCTAAGAATGATATCACACAACATTCGTTCATGAACCATAGTTGCTAGGTGGTCTTAGTTACCGCCGGTGGTAGGTGGGGCCGATGCCTGGATTCACATCAGGTCGTATACCCATCATCTACAACGAAGTGGACACCTGTAATGACGTACATGATAAATATATTAGAATATCCCATGTACAAGTTGCTTTCCTTGTCATATCACGTGACATGCGTCCATATACAACAAGTCCTTCCCATCGTCCCGTACACCATGGAGCGAGAGTGCTGCTCTGTAATCAACAGTCTGTGTCTCTCCTCTTGTAGCCCACATGAAGGGTCTCTTATCCCTCAACATCTACCGTTTTTTTTAATCCATGTTCTGCCTTTTCTTTTAAATGGGCATTCTAGCTCAGAATTTAAAGGATCCTATCACAATTACTTATGTTTGTTTGAATGTTCTATTTCGCTGTCATAGAGCAATTAGTTGTCTTCCTGTAAGTCAAAGTGCACCTTTCGCTACTGCACTTCTCTCAATTTCGGCTGAGTGTAATTGAAAAGTCTTGTCCTGCTTTAATCATACTGTGTTGTAACATCATTTTGTTACTTAATCATGATACTGAAGAGCTCGTCTTTGCTGTTCTTGTTACAGTCACTGCGGGACATGCTTCCCCTGACTATACCCCCACATCCCGCACAGGACAACCAAAAGTTCAGCGCACTCGTTTATTCGAGAGGAAGCAATTAAGTTTCCCTCGTAATCCCGGACCTTTCTATCCAAAATCCCCGTTTGTTTACCCGATTCGAAATATGAGCTGAACATCGTCCTGCTCCTAGTTCCGAGGGAGGGCAGGTTATCGATCTATTTTGATTGGGGACTTAGTTGAGGGAACCAGGAAGGTCAACTATCTTTTTCCTTCTTTCTCGCCGTCTCATCCTCCTCCGTCGCCTTCCCTTTCCCTCACTACTTCCACACCTTCGATATAAGATTTCGCAAAATGTGACGCCTACGAGGGAAAGGAGAAGCTCAGAAAGACGAAAGACAAAAATTACGGCCATTTCAACTCAGAAGGGTTGGGAAAAAGTAATCTTGGGACGAAAAGGATGGAAATAAGTTGAACTGGGTTTTAGCCAATTTTCTTAAAGCTGTCACAATCTAACAAAACGACGTAAAGCTGAAAAAGAAAAAGCTCTGTCAGCGAACCTTAGACTCTAACGTTTTTACTGACCTAAGCCCAACGAGGAAGGAACTAAAGTTAATGTAATGTAACTGGCTGAAATTTAAAAAAAAGTTTCTTCGGGTGCCTTGTTAGCGTGAAAGTGCCGTTTGAATGGTTTGTGTGATCATGAGCGCGATTAATGAAAAACGGCGTGACCAAATTAGGAGAGAGAGGGAGAGAGAGAGAGAGAGAGAGAGAGAGAGAGAGAGAGAGAGAGGGAGAGAGAGAGAGAGAGAGAGAGAGAGAGAGAGAGAGAGAGAGAGAGAGAGAGAGAGAGAGAGGAACTTATGAGTAGTCCGTGTCTGGAGCAGGAGCGATGCCTGACAACCTCGCCGTGGGCTCCCACTCGTCAGCAGTGATCCTGGAAGTCAAGATTGTTATCGGATGCGGAGATCATGCGTTCACTAGATAAGCTAAGAAGCTCAAAGAAGACACATTGCACGGCAGGAAAATTACTTTACGGTTGCAGCATTGGACGTGTCCTAGAGTGGCTTGTGGTGGTACACGAGTGCCTGTGATGATGCATAGACATTGACTTTGGTGCCAGTAGGCGTTCTCAGCGAATCCTCCATTCCTCGGTGAGTGTTTTACCGTGAAACGTTTTCTTATTCTTCTTTCCTTCCCTCTGCTACTCATTATTCTTCCATCCCTAGAGCTAACGCAGAGTAGTCTAGGAACCCTTACCATTTATTTATTTACGTAGTTTGCTTTTTCGTGCTTTTTCGAATACCACCAAAAACGGTTTTCACGGTGAGATTCGAAGAAATGGTATTTGTGTGAGAACGCGATCGAGATAGGATGGTTGAATGTAATCAGTACACCATTTACTCGTATATTCGACCTGCAGATCAACCATTCTGACTCCATTGGGGAAAACACCATTTGACAAAATGGTCTGTGAGTCTGTGGCCAAAATTGATGAGATCAAGTACAATATGCAGCCTGAGCATCAACATTGGACACCGATACAATTTATTTAAAATTAACTATCGTTACCGTAGGGAGCAAAATACAAATACATGTATATGTTACGTCAGTGCACCCAGGAAATGGACTAGCTCCCCCTACCTTTGACTCGAGCAGCCTTCAACTGAAGGCTCAAGACAGTTGCATTTATACTTTCGTCCTACCGGTACTTCGATTGCCATTTGGAGTCACTTTGTATAACCAGCCATCCTTTTGATTACTACAGTTTTAATTTACGCTTCATTCTTCACTCAAATCAAGTAGCTTTGTTTATTAAATTCAGTGTTTAAACAGTTTGGTTCAGCTTTCAACCACTTTACAACTCGTGCCTTTTGAATATGAAGGATCCCCATAGGATATGGAGGTATTCTCCAGTGAATCTCTTTATAACAACCAATTTGAGGACTATATTGACGTAGTTGCAAGCCAATTTTTTCCCCACTCATAGTTCTAACTATTATTAATTGATTTTTTTGTTTGGACAGTTCCAAATGAAATGACGGCAACGTACAATTTTGAAAGCAGCAATAATAACAATTTCGTTGAAAACCAAGTATTGTTTTAGCCGTATGTTGAGTTGTCAAGAGTCATTCAACACAAAAAACGGCCAAGTTTGAAACGCTCTGTTCCTCGTTATGTGCTGTGCGTTTCATAAATTACCACACAGCAAGTCTGTACGTGTAAATTTCTTATAAAACACTACCTCGTCCATCTCAAATACCACCTGTGCCATGTTCTCGCTTCAATTCCCGTTCATCGCGATGCTCCCTGATGTTATTGGCAACAGCCGTGAAGAGAGGTGATTCGTTCAGAAAATAATTGAAATCTGCGGTGTCAGGGCGGAGGAGGAAAGCGACTCGTTCCACAGCTCAGTTGATTTAAAGTGGCGACACGACCCCTCGCTGTCCGTTAGTCCCGTCATCAGCGGAAGGAACGCCTTGACAACTTGTTTAGGTCACTTCGTCCTGGTCGTCCTCTGGGTTATTGACAATGAGATTTGAAGTTCCATTCCTCTTCGGTTAACCTCAGTCGCAGTTGTAGCTGCGTGTCTTGTGATAACTCGAACTGGAAATCAACCAAATTCTATAATGTTCTCCCTAAAGCTATCAAGATAACGCTACGAAAGATAAGTTAACATAGCGGTAGGACGTTTATTTTGAAAAAGTTTATACATTGTGAGAATTGGGACAAGAATTTGTTTTCTAATATCCCACAAATATTAAGTAACGTTTTTTCTTTTATCGAATATTTCTTATACTTTCAGAACAATTTTCCTAATCACCATGAAGCTTTCTCACTTCTTTGTATCTGTTCGTTGATTTCTGCATTTCTTTATATTTTATTGTATTTTTATTATTTTTCTAGAAAAGGAATAATTAGTTTGTTTTGGTGGGCTAGACTCTTTCCCACACTCGGGTTTTTACCCAAAGTGGGATTATAGTTTCCAATAATTTCCTTTTTGTCTTTTTTTTTCAATTTTGTATCGCCAAACATGTTTACGTTTTTGCATTACGTTTGTATCTATGATTATCTGAGGATTTTCTAATGGAAATAAATATACATTAAAAAATTATATAAAAGTACAAAGCGGACAATCACGCAAACGGGTAACAACGAATTCGGAACAATTCTAACGTGTTTCGAAAATACTTTTGACGCGTTTAAAACCCCTTTATAATTTTACGAAATATATTGTATAAAACATTTGCGTATGATTACTCTTGCTTTATGTTAATTAAAGAATAAAACGTTTCGGACTCGAACATTTTCAATTTCGTACAATCTAATTCTTACAGGTCTATTTCCTTCTCATAATGGCCGTTCCTTAATCTTCTCAGGAGTCTTGCGGTCTACTGAGAGATTTATATCAGTCGTTTACGAATATCATGAAGTTGCTGGCATTCGAGAGCACTGGCACTCACTTAGCATCCACTGAAGCCAGAACTGCAGAAGTACATTGTCATTTAGCCAGTCTCAAGGTAGAGAGCTGTAGCTCACATATAACCACAGGCCCATAGTCCTACAACTTTTTCTGGTTTTAAAGCAATTGGGTTAGATCCGCCAGTAGGAAAATGAATAAAGTTAACGTACCAGTTAGGTGAGTCCGTCTCCTCTGGATGGTGAGATACTGTGGGCGAGCGCTTTCGATGTAAAGACATCATCATCTGGCCGTTATGTACTGTTAAGTACATCGAAAGCGCTCACCCACAGTATCTCACCATCCAGAGGAGACAGACTCACCTAACTGGTACGGTAACTTTAGTTTTTCTGGTTTCTCACCTGATCTAACTGTTTCCCTGGATGGCAAGTCTCATAGGAAGATATCGATACTTGAGTGTGACTACGATTCTTAGAAATACGTGCTAACTGCTAACTAGGCTAAACAGTTGTAAGCTGGCCTAGTAGGTCAGGGATGTAAAGTTTGACCGCTAATCCTACAACCGTCACCAAGGGGACAGCAGAGGAGAAGCACGTGGTTTCTTGTTTCCTCCCCACTGAAGGCGTCAGACGTGTAGGGTGGAGAGTCGTTGAGAGAAAAGAAGAGCAGGGAGCATTGGGAGCAGAGGAGGGTGCATTGAAGTACTTCAAGGAACTGTCTTGTCCAATGGTCCGACTGGACCCATCTTCTAAGATGTTAACGATCACACAACCCACACACACACACACACACACACACACACACACACACACACACACACATAGGTCATGTTGTTTATCCCAAAAGTAGCGATCAGATCACAATAATGGTTGTTTATCACCTTTAAAAATTTGCATGTTTTTACGCTGGCGAAAAATTGGTTCTGATTTGGCATTGGCCAAACCCCTCAACATTTATGAGGTTTTCATCATGTGAGATGTACAACCGACTGGTTAAGAGGATAAGGGGAGGAGGGGTGTCAGCTTCAATCTGCCAGAAAGCCTACGGCAACGTCTTAGATCTGGACCGTGGCGCGACGGGGTGCGGAGCAGCGCAGGGACGTTGGACGATGACCATGCGCCACTCGCGGCGGCCCCTCCATCCGCCTTCCCTCGAATCCATCGCCTCGTCAGTCGAGTTTCGCGCTTCCCGTCGTCACCGCGTTCCCCTCGACCGGCTCTTTCGGATGACGACGTCGACGAACGACTATTTTGACAGACACAATTTGCGACGTTGAACAGACCCGTCAGGTGGGCGGCGCAAGTCGTACATTTGTTAAGGTTCTCGCCAATTCCCTTCACTAATTTAGTTGCCAGGCCACGACGCCGAAAATCGTCGAATTGCTCCTATTCATCGCTTCACATTCATTTTCCTCTCCATTGTTTATCGCTCACTCTAGAAAACGAAAACTAACTGAATAAACGTCATAATTTGCGTGTTCGGGAGCGAATGTTTCAAATTTTTCAAAATGTGTATGACGACTTTCAAAATATTCATCAATAACGCATTGCCCGTCACATAATCGAGTTTTGGAGATTGAACTTTTGCACTATTCTACTACACAAAATAAGACGGAGAATATTCTTAAATAGTCACAAAAGAGCCGAGAGTTCAGTCCACGACAGAACGAAAAGGGCATTGAAGTAATCCACACTGGTTAACACAACTGAAGGCTAACATAACTATTCATCGATGATGTGACGTGTAGAGGCAGTACTGAACGTTACAAAAAAAGTTGGAAGAATAAGTGATATAGTTTTCTTTAAACGAGTAACATTTGGAGCGTACTGGAATGGACAAATTATTCCAGCGAAGAATATACGTTTGACACGTTGTCATTGACAAATTTATTATTTGAGCACTCGTTGGCCTACGCCGACATAATCCTCAAATCCTCGTAAGTTATCAGTGTTAATTGCCCTTTCTGTCTCCATTGTCAGTACTCGACGAGAGATAAAATTCAAGTGACGAATGCGTGCGACCATACATTTGAATTGTTCGTTTGTGGCTCGGTTACTAACTTATAACTAAACACGGAGAACGGTCATGATACCGTCTATTTGCTGACGGCGGCAGCATAATGTTGAAACGCTTTCGGTCATTTTGTATTTCTACGTGTTTTCCTCCTTATTTACCAAGTTTAATCAGAATGTGCTTGCACAGGTCCGTTTTACGGAGCTCTCAAAATGGAATTTTGCCATATATTTCAGTTTATCATATTTTTGCATATAACGTATATATCCTGTCTCTACTGTTGTCGTGATGTCTTAATGATGTGTAATTATTAACTTAACCCCGACAAACATACTCCTACATGTATATAAGCCAGCTTATGTGAGAACAAATTAGCAACAAAATGTGGAAAATAGATATTTCGGCAGTAACCTTTTTAAAAACAAAAGCTACGTTGTTAGGTTGTTTTGTACTTCAATAATACATACTTAAGCGTATAATTAGCTATATAAATTAGTACAGATATGTGGTTTGCGCAATTTATAAGTACGTAAATTCTATACATCGCGATAACAGGAGTGAGTCATGGGGTTCAATATGCCACAAATGTCCATACGAAAAAATGGCATTTTGAATATATAACTATTTTAATGGGAATATTAACTGTTTGTTTCCCAAGAAAATCACTATGAAAATACTGAAAGTACGAAGCTAATGTTTTTTTCAACTTTTTATTAAAAAAAAATTGAACGATTTAAATCACGAGGTGTCCTTAACAAATCCGTTGAATTCTGTAAAGGTGTAATTGATTTTGATGAGAATGACAAAGTGGTTTTTTACAGATCTATGGAAAGATTGTGTACTAACTCTTAATTAAACCCCCGACAGAATTGAACTATACGACAAAGCACATTAAACAACGAGACTCTTTGGGCGCTTTATTCAGGTTTTCTCAAAGGTGGGGTGTTGTAATTAAATTCACAGAGTACTTTCAGCTAACTAATAAATTCATTTCGTTCTTCAGTCGTATACAAATGCGTTAAAACGAAAAGTGAGTATACAGCGACTGTGTCTATATCGCACCACTAAACTCACGAGGGCGGCCTGGAAAGTTGTGTGATGCGTTACGTCAAATACTTTCTACGTCGAATCGAATGAAACCGTACATTTCAGGTCGAAACATTCCCGAATTATCGTTAAGGCTTTTGCCCATCCATAAAATGGTGCTTTGTATAGTTATCCACGTATAGGTTCGGCTTCACAATGATGTATGAAATTGTGCCACTCACGTGGGTTTCAATATGGAGGCGTAAAGATGACGTGTCCTGCTTCAGAGGCCCATGTGACTTGCTATAGATCAGATTGGAGATAATGAAGGTATGAAGGCCTCCCCCACCCCTCCCTTCAATTCAGCCCCTAAATATACACTAGTTTGAGCAGTTGGTTGTTTACAAATTAAGAATAATAACAGAACTGTTCAGAAGAGAGGAGTTGATTAGCTCACGAAGGATAAGAGTTGAGCACAAACGGCTGCATTCGTATAAGAGAGCTAAGCTGAGTGGCACTGCAACTGAATGGGTATCGTGGTGCGAATTGGGCATAATGTGAGCGTCAGTAACTCAGAGAGAAATTGAAGGCGTAGACGGAATGGGAGTAGGTCGAGAGAGAAAGACAACAAGATATGGTTATTCAATTTGATGGTAGGAGAATCAAGGACCCGTGACTACAGAAGAACCGAATTACTCTTTTAGAGACTGAGTGAAAAATTTACGGAAAATTGTTTAAACAAATTTATGTAAAGGTTACGGAATTTCATTCGTGGAAAGACTTTCTTCACAGATCCCAGCTGGCTTGAATGACACTCTTGCAAAATTGTGAATGACGCACTGGAAACGAAAGAGATTTAAAGCAGTTTGCAAACGTCTTGATCCTTAATTCTTTGTTTTTATCTTGTAGGGTTATCTGTAAATCCGTCATTAGATTGGCCGCATTGACTGTGTTCATACACCTATGGGGCTATTCAACACAATAGTGATCCATCATTAGGCGCGTGCTATAAACAACTCAGGAGTCTGCGATCAATGAAAAGCGATTAGAACGCAGTCATGGACGAGCTATAAATCGGAGAGGTTTTGTCGAGTATAAATGATTCCATTTGTAGTTAATGCATGAGAGGACGCCCGTTCCGGAACAACTGATTACGCTTTCCTGTCATAGTGAAGTGAAGGTCGAGCGGAAAATCACATGTGTGGGGCTTAGGTCGATTATGTATTACAGATATACCGCAATTTCGAGAACCAGTGGGACGGTTTCACTATTTCGTGATTTTTACACAAATTACTTTCAGTCTCCTTACAATGTGATGCGGATGCTGAGTTTCTCTGAAAACGGAAGGAAACCGCAGAAAGAGATGAACCGTACTCTTTTTTTCAGGTTATTCACAAACGAGTCATCTGGACTGATAAGGAATGTGCTGTTCGCGTTCTACCAGAAACGTTCCTCTCCTTCGGCGCAGTTTGCAAATAGAGTGAGACAGACTTCCCTGGCAACTCCTCCAGTAAGAAGCATTCTGTGCAATACCAATCACTATCATAAAACATCCAGTAAATAAACTAAAAAGCGTCAACACTGGAGATGGCCTTTTCTTATAGACCACCCTGTGAGGAGTACTTTCTGTGTTGCCAATGTGATAGCCCCTTGCGAAGTTAATGACATTTTCTTGTGAGACCTAAACGTAGATTTTACTTCAAAAGATGCGCAATTACAAATTTATACTGAAACCCATTTTAAGGTCAGAAAGGTCTGGGGACTAAAAGTAGGTGGTCAAGGGGCATTACGCGATGCCTCGCACGTGCTCCAAGCAGTTTGTCTACATAACGGCGCAAACCACATTTTGTTGTGAACAGTACCCTCATCGTGTAAACACATCGTATAAACACACCAAGTTTTCCGTTTTTTAGAATTGAACCATCTGAATGAACGGTTCTTGAAGATGCCCTTGGAACTCATAGAATGAACGGAGAATTCGAGGATAAGGTGGTATCCGTTTACGACCGGCAGCTCGAGGAATTCAACCGGACATTTATCACGTTCGATTTTGTAAACGGTTGCGGTTTAAGAAAATCAAAGCCGTTCTCTTGGCCGTTTCGAGGGATCATTTATCAAGCTCTTGTTACAACCTCTTCATGAGCACGGTCTACCCCTTCTTTCGTTTGTGTAACTTGAAAAACACGCAAAGATGTACTCGTACATGCTTATGTACATTTGGATAAATAATGCGTGTCACATATCAGACATTACCTTTTGTTCAACTCGTTTCTTCAAAAAGGGTTATGAACAACATAATGCAGTTACTGTGTATTTTTTCTGAACGAGAAGCGGTAAATAAAAGTACTTCACTCGTGTAAGCGTGCCATAGGGCTGGAGATCTGTCCACGGCCGTCGATTACTGGTGGCATTCCCTTGAACCGCTTGAAGAACCTCACTTCCAACAAATTTACGCCCGCTAACGATTTTCTCCAATCCTGATGAAAGATTCGATTTTCCCTGTGAGGACTCAATTTAAGATGATTCTCTCACTAGTAAACCACACGCCCTGCAGACGATGACTCCCTAGCTGAACTCAACGCCCCTCTATTAAGAAGACCTGATGACTACCTCAGATATTAGTCAACTACATTGGTGAGAAATCAAACCTTCATGGTTGGAGGCCGATTAACTCGAGTGTGATACCTCTGTAGGTTGTTACCATCCTTGTAAAGGTTGTTATTGGGGATGGCTGCCTGTCAGACCGAGACACAACGGCAGTCTTCTATGTTCGAACACGCAAATACACTTCTTACACGTTTTGCATAATCAAGTAGTCTCCCCAAAGTCTGGCGCAACCATTGGGTTTCTTGCAGAGTGGAATTTAAAAAGGTATAAGCGATTACGATAAAACATTCGTCGTGATTTACGTCTTGAGTCTAAAGGAACAAAAAAATGTGACGTGTCACTCGTGTGGAAAATCATACCACAGCACCTTGAAATGGCGTGGTATTGAATCTCACAACTCGTTGACTAACTCAATAAGAAGACTTTTCAGTGGTTGAGGATTTGATGATTCGATTCATTTCTGGGTCAGAGAACTTCCAGAGTTTCGTGAATTAGTTTTTCACTCACTACCGCTGCGATACGTAATCCAGCGGAGCTTATTTATGTCAGTAGCGCAGTAGATGACTGTTTACTGGTAAGATTTCTGGCTCGATTTATCAATCTGTTTGCTTTTTAAATCTTTAGCCTGAGATAAGATGTTTGTTGATCCTCTCCCTTTTCTGCTTCTCTTCCTCACTCCTCTCCCATCCGTCTATCTTTCTTTCTCGATCCCATTCATTTATTGACGAGCAAACGATAAACAGTTTAAATAACCCTCCGCTGAAACTCTGACAATTTTTCGCGTCACCAGGAAATTTGATGAATTTGATTCGGCGTACCAGGAATCTACTGATGAAATGAGAATATCTACCGAGAATATTGTCCAAATGAACGGCAAACTGCACTGTCATTTAGAAGTCAACGAACTCTCGTCTCCCAGCGTGAACTAGTGTTCGTTTCTAGCATTTATTAAACTTGTCAGATCTGTTACTTTTCTCAACTCAAAATTTAAGGAACGTTCAGGCGAATCCTGTGTGATCGAAGAGCCGTGTGCAGCCTTTACTTTGGGTACATTTGTCGACTGATATAACTTTCGTCGAGGGTTTTCGAACAGTCGTTTAACAAGGAAACAGACCAGTGCGTATTTGTCAATCAATCTGTGGAGTAGGAGTGAACCTCGACAGCATCATCAAGTTGTGCAAACGTGATAATCGAATGAGACACCCCCCCCCCCCACCGGCTAAGGCGCATGATCTTGAGTTTAATTACACGTTGTTATCCTTGTGTTTCGGGATGATCCTTCAAAAGTCGTTCATGAGCCCGTTTTGGTTAGCGCCTTCAAGTTTTTATTTTCTGCTACAAACAGGATTGCATTCATGGGAATAAAGTCAAGTTTTCTTATCGAGATCTTAACAATGTCAGTGAATCTAACAAACCTAATTTTGGCATTTTTTGGTTAATTAATGTGTATGTATTCCTAGTTTGGTTGGTTGAGCTCATTCGTGTTTGTTCTGTTCGTGATTTTGTGAAGGAGCGAAAATGAAGCTGTGAGTAGTGTCCATTGACTGTTAGGGTGGGGGAGGGGGGTACGACAAAAATGTTCCAAAATAGAATGTTTTTCGCTTGTTTCTCGAAACCGGCTTAATTATCTCCGCATACAGTTCCGTAGAAATGCGTAGATTCTGCTTTCTTATTTGTAGGAGATTGTATAATTCATGGTGATTGGGGAAAGCATTGTTTTGCTAAGAACCAGCTTTGTTTTTTTCGCAAGTGAATGACATAGCACCTGCCCCCCAATCCGTAATATAATGATTAATTCATGAGTAGTCCATTTTTACTTTCCGCTACCCGAAGGGAAGGAAAGTATAGTAATCGGCCCAAAAAAAAAATTCGGGTTTTCTTCAGATCTTTACGTTTCAGACCCTACTGAGTCTAAAAAACCTAATTTCGGCGCGTGGTCCGTGTGTGCGTGTTGTGTGTGTGTGTGTGTCTGTAGTTCGATTTGCGGGAGAACGGCTGATCCGATTGAGCTGGTTCTTTTTTGTTTAGTTCGTTATTTTTTGTAGACACCAAAATAAGGTTATGGACGATTTCAGCCGATGGGAAGGGGGGGGGGACGAAAATGTACCAAAAACTAGGGTTTTTCGCATTTTTCTCGAAAACGGCTCTAACGATTTTGATTAAACTTTCAAATTATCTTCGACTACTTAATACCTAACTTTTCTTCTCCATACATATCTCCATGAAAATACGGTGAACGGAGATATGGGCCCCTGAAGCAAAAATAAGCGGTTTTTTACGCTTTTTGGCAAAACGGCTTCAGCGATTTCCACCAAACTCACAGGATGTTTTCAAATAGTTGATACCTACATATTCTTCTCAATAAATGTTCCTGTGACGGTCCATTGAACAGAGATAAAAATCAAAATGTGTCAAAATAACGTTTTTTCGAACATTTCCGTGAATTCCAGGGTAACGTCTTTACCAGGCGTGATAAATCCTAATGGAGTGTCTTTTAGTCACCCATACCAACATTTCGTTCTCTATAATTATTTCTGTATATATATGTTGAACGGAGATATAAGCCAAGTTAACTCATAAAAGGAGATTTGTCGAATATTAATTTATCGGTATTCCAATTATTTCAAAAACGGCTCTAACGATTTCGATCAAATTTTCGGAGTACTCTCAGCTAACTAGTCCCTACATTTTGTTCTCCATAAATGTTCCTGTAAAAATGCGTTGAACGAAGATATAGCGCCCGCCTATGTAGGTGGTGTTCGAACTTAAAGGGGTGGCGGAAAGTTGTGTGTTGCTACGCACCAGATATTTCTACTATGAATAATGATGAAATTCAGTCAATAAATAAGAAATTATCGTTGAGATGAAGATCAGCCAAACTATCATAGAGAACTCCTACTCTTATCATAGACATTTCTTCTGATATTAACAGTGCACTGAACAGACCCCACTTTGCTCTTTCCGCACCAAGAAGCTGAAGAATACCACAACGAGATTAGGTAGAGCGAGCAACGTGGGAGAAGTATTTTTAATATGGTTCTTACCCCAAGGTCTTCAAGGGCCTTTCCTTTGATAGGATTGTGGGGGCGAGAGAAACAAGGATTTAGGTTAGGGTACTGGGTAAACCCCCACTGGGGCCATAACTGGGCCTATTGTATGGGCGTACATGAACCCTTTCACAAAACGCAAGACGACCTGGAGGTAGGTGCAACGTCCCCTGGCTGCAGCTGATGAACCCCAAGCACTCTGGGGTACACTGGAGCCAGCCCCTCACACGTACACAGTCCATACTCTGCAATTCTGTACCTCTGACCTACCAATCTTGGGCAGGTGATACCATAGCAAACAGGTCACATAACATCCGTATACTATCTCTCTCCAAACTGAGGATCTCTCTTGTTCGCACCCTGGAGAAATATTGGGTAACTCAAATACAATTCAGGCAGCCGGAGTGAACAGTTCAAGGTGAGCAGGACCATTATTTGTCAAGATACGGATGCAGGACTTTGTTAGCGAATAAAACGGCCGTTCTAGACGTACGTTTGATGACGTCGTGACGAACAGCCTCATTAATAAAATATTTTCGCTTTCGATCATTTAGCTTCCGTACGTTCCAACTCATTCGTTTCCTCCATGTGCCTTTTATGCTCATCAGATTGATCCGGGCTTGAGAAGTTGTTGAGCATTGTTACGACAACGAATACCGATGTGTTCTATGATGGGAAGAAAGAGCCGCCGTGTCCTCCCTCGCCACCTTTTTGAAAATCTTTCTTCTTGCATTTTTTGTACGTTTCAAGTGCAGTTTGAAGGAGAGCAAAAACAGGAGAATCTCTCAAGTTTCCGAATACGATTACATAATATAGTACCAAACTCATGAATAGTTGACTATCCGCTACTATCCGTGGTGAACTGTGGGCATGAAATAGCTGCTTATCAAAAACTAAAAGCCGAATAAAAAATCATTATGGTAACGAACGAGACAGCTTCTAATAAAAATAGTTTGTAACATGTTGATGATGTCAGCAGCCACTATGCTTTCTTCGCGTTTCCTACTAATTCACTTGTTCTTCGTTTAAAGAAGCGTTGAGAAGGAAATCGTTTGCAAAACATTGAGTTATTTCCAATAACTAGAACTACACAATGCTAAATCGATTCGAGATCTAGATCATCGTAAATTAATATAGAACACATAGAAAATAGAGAAAGAGAGAGAAATAAGAAGAGGAAGAGAGGGAAAAGTAGGAAACTGTAGCCTTAAAAGTAAAAGCAAGCAGAAAAAGGTTACTATAATTTAAATTAGGTTATAATAATTTTTTTGAGGAACACTTCATTTCTAACCTTAGAATCCTAATCTTTTATAAAGGAAATATTAGTAGAATAACGCAATGCATAGTTACTCGTAATTTGAGAAAGTAGATGTCGACCGTTCTGCATCTATAGGGGAAACAGCGTGACAGATGTTATTCCGGAATGATAGTACTCTGGATTCCAAAATGTCTGGTGTTGCTCCGAATTATCTCATGACCATTATAGTTACCGTCTTACGCTTCCACCACTAACACACCACATGCAGAGCACCCTATAGCTCCTCCTTTTCGCCTGATATCGCCTATGGTAACTGGAAAGGTGTAACTGCCCTCCCCTCCCTGGTAGGATTTGCGTATCAGCACCTCTCGCTTTATTAATACACCAATATTGGCTAAGTTTAATCTTAATGGAGTACCCGTAAACAGGTAGCGTTATTATTTCATATAATATTATGACGATATTATAATTAAACGTATATAACTCGCATACTCTCCCTCTTCTAATTGAGGGTCTCCCTTTATTGCTCCCAGGAGAGTCTACTGAATAGCTTTGTTCGCCTTTTAGCCAGCAACATCTCAACAACTCTCGTTGCCTCTGGTGGTCCGTACGAAGGGATCAGGTCTTTCCAGGATGAGTATGAGCCCACTCGTCGTCAATTACACTCATTAATTCCACTTTCGATGCACGAAGCCAGAGTATTCTACTCAGCCAAGCTAGGAATCGGCCCTCGAGTCAAGCGTTTTGAAGGCCACAGATGAAAAGGGCAGAATACGAAGGATTCACATCTGTGCGGGTGGCCAAATCTAAACACCCCGTTCCCCAAAGACCTCTGGGTAATCCAATTAAATGCCGAATAGTACAGTTCGTATCGAAAAATTCGTCGCCTCATGTCAATGAGCCGTTCCCCGTGGAATTGAATAGAAATTATTGTCGCCTCGACGCGTTGTGTACAGAGCCAATACGGAACGGTCTTTTGTCCAGTTTACCCGGTCGTGCTTTGCACCTGCGTCATTTCCCCAACATCCAGCAAATGCCACACAAAGCCATTCAAGTCACGTCGACCGGAGAATTCAGCAGTTGGCGATGACTGCATTCAACACGTTACTAACCCGATTAGTCTCCAACCAGCTTCACCCATTTTTCTCTCGAAGCAAAAGCTACTCTAATAATCTTCAAAGCCTGAGGTGAAGGAGCATCCGCACACCCTTCATCTCCTTCGTCAATTATCGATCCAACTTTCCGCTCACGTCCTTCAGATACATGTTTTTTCTCGAAACATCTCTAAGGGAAACCTGTCCAAATTTTATTTCGTTCCCTCGGGATCTGGAGAAAGCGGCGGGATCCCTGAGCTTCTGGCAGGAGAATTGAGATATCTTTCTGGGGGTGACTTTGAAAAACAGCAGGATATCGAGCCCTTTACCTTATATGTAATTTTCTCGACGTGCCGAATACAGATACCATTGAGCGTGAGACTAATATGACAGACATGTGGTTGCTACCCCATGCGTATTACTAACAATTTGATCAGATTTCCCAGAGGTCTTCAGTGATGTCAGGAACAACTGCCTCTTCGGGGTAGAAGAAGAAATAGTAAATAGCCATCAGTGTATCGTGCGCCAACGGTTGCTCCCACTTGCAGAGGCTCTCCTTGTACGTACGTACTGCTGAGTCCTCCATTTGGTACGTGTACAGAGTGATAGAACCGCTCTAGTAATGATAATAGTACTAGTAATACACTTTTTAAGGTTAAAAGTTAGCCATTGTATTCATTATTATGTCGAACAAATGGTTGATTATCGTACCTACAGTGTCAATACCTCCCGCCACATTATCGAATACTATCAAAACCTGTTTCTAAAATCCTCTTGTACTGAATAATGTCGGGCCAATACTTGCTCCTGCGGCTAGTACTCTATCATTAGAGGATCTTAGTGTCATTTGTGGAGCATCATGACAAACGTTGCTTAGAGAGCAGGAGACTGAACGTATTCGTGCACGTTTATGTACTCACATCCGCAGGTGGGATGCGTCTGGATTTGCATCCACACCTACAGGTTCCAACCTTATAGGCAGCTGATGAACGAGGCCCCATTCCTCCAGGCTCTCATGAAACCCGATTGGAGTACTGCAGGTCTGGTGGGCAACCTGTGCGCCTCAGGTGCGTAGGGATCTGGCAGTCTATGTTATTGTCAAGAGCTTGCCTTCATTTAACGCCAAATTTACTTTTCTGAACGACATAGGAAATGCTCTTCCTGTTGATTCGAGACTGAAGGCTCAATCCTCAACTCCTCTTTTGTTCCTTCCCCAACTATCGGAATCCAGAAGTAGCTGGTTGGAGCCATATGATCATTCTTATGTATTTTACAACGTTGGGCCACTGCCCTTTGCTGAAATGTGGTGGTTTCTGTTCGTAATCGAGCATGCATACAGTGGATCACATACCTGTCTGTTGTTTTATTCCTTATCGGCAGCTGTCCCGCTCTTCCTTTATGAGGTAGGGAACCGGATCTGTGACCATCTGATCTTAGTGCGCTTGCCCCACATGTCTTCATTACTTCCCCCATCTCTCTTCAGATTCTGATCGCACCATGTCTCTAATAGTTCATTAATCCCCCCCCCCCCCACATCATTCAATGACTGATTTAACTGTTGTTGAAACTTACTCGTCTAGATAGTGTACTGACTATTCCATAGGTGGTTACACTCATGACTCGGAGCAATCGCAGTTTAGTGTGCTGGAACTAGAAGAGCATATAGTGTGGAGACTAGCGCCTAGCGCTTGTAGGCGATGTCCCTGTGCACAGTCGTGAACGGGCTCTACATGTGTCCCGCGAGGTAAATAACAGGGGCCCCATCATATTTCTTCTCTTTCTGGAGTTTCGTGGTGCCCCAGGTTTCCAGAATCGTTTGTGACACTTACTACCTGGTAGCAGCTGCCGTCAACCCTACTGCTGTGGCACCTCAGCAGAGGAGCTTCATGAATAACCTCAAGATAGTGCACCAATGACACTTGTATTCACACAAGCATGTGCACGGGCTCTAGTTACGTTAGTTCTGCGCAGGGAATCCTCACATCAACCTAGGTTTGATCCCATTGGTCCCAACTGGTTCTATTCCTCATCTTTTGGCACTTTCTAGACGTTATCACTTTTCTTGCTAAGCGAATAAAATGAGCCACATCTTGAACGGGTTTAGGTACTTCAACAACCCGAGAATTGATATCCCCTTGAGCATTTATAAGTAATGTAACACTCAACACACACAGAAAGAAGTAACTATCAGTGCATCTATGTAATTTCATAAAGCTCCACGCTTAGACGTTAAACTATTGACAGTCAGAGGGGTTCGACGCAAGATGAATTCCAGGACATTCTTTGACGGTTCAATCCGAAGGCGGTCTATTCTCATAGACATGTATTCAATTGTCCCAGGGGAGATTTGCCGAGGACGGAGCTTAATGAATCTGTCCCAGGGAACGAGTATTTCAGCTGGTCGATAAGCCTGTTGGCCGATGGCGCGAGATGAGCCTGGCCCTGCTGGCGGTCGCGACGGTGCGACTACTCTTTCGAGTGATTTGTCATCTGGCCTGTCGTTGATTTTACCCTGTAAGATGAACCAACAACTAGTATTCATTCAATCAGATCCTCAACCTGAAGTTAGTTAGAAAACTTTGCAAGATCGGAAATGACTGAATTGAAAATTCTGATTATGGTTTCCTCTACAGCACGCTCAATACTCGAGTAACCCAACGCAAATCCCACTTCACTAGCCCTCTCTCAATTAAGCGGGATCATAGCTTTTTTTTTGCAATGATGGAGCGATACTCCAAACCAAATGCCACAGTTCAATTCAACGAAGAACGGAGCAGTTTGATCTAGTTTGAAACTAAGAATTGGGTGATACGTTACATTTTCACTCGAACATGTTTTCGATAGTTATTAGTTGAGCTCGTTGTGTATGTGCAGAATAGGTTATTCACCACTGGATCAGTTCGAGATTCCGCCAACTAACTCTTGGGGCCCTTCCATGTCTATCTAACCTCGATGGCGGAGAGGTTATACATTCGACGATTCGTTATAAAGGGAAATACCCCCTTCCCCATCCCCTCATCAAACAACAATTACAACCGTGTTCTACATTTTATCAAAGTGGTGTGGGGGGGCACTTCACGTTATCCGATCTGGAATAAGAGATATGCAGGTTAACGAATTTATTCCCCAGAATCAACCAAACTGCAGCAAACTTCGCGATACTTGTTTGTCCCTTTTCAATCGATTCCGCGTTTCGTCCGGAGTGAGTCAAGAACGTTCATCAACGATTCAAGAGAGTTGAACGGTCAAGAAACCCCCATTGAAGTGTAGATTAATTCCAAGTTGGTGAAAAGTTTTGAGAAAATCTAATAGCATCCTTAAACAAGAGGTAGGTATAGTGAAAGCTAGGAAATACTTGAAAGTATACTTTTCGGACGGTGTTCCACTGGTGAGAACCCCTACTAACCAATAAAAGTAAGAATTGCAGGCTACAGCGTCTGCCCTCAAGTACCTGATAAAATTCGCCAATTTTCTTTCCGCGTCTGGGGACTTTGATGCGCTGCTCTCTTCTCGTCTCGCGACCTCTGCTCCCCGTTAAACCCAGTATGGCGTTGACGCGCTCCTGATACGTTTGATTGCCTGCCTGTGAGTTCAATAAATCAATCTGCGACCACTCGCGACTGATGGACGGAACACTCGCACGAGCGGTTAAATCTGGATGAGTGGCAGATCTTTCTTTTCCAAAATCTTCTGGAGTTCCGGACATAGCTTCTCGTCGACTTTCCGATTACCTTTAACAAGACGGTGGCAAGGGGCGGGTTTTCCCACAACTTCGATGGTCTTCGACGAGGGCACCTCTGATGACACCGCGAGTGAACGGTGTCAACAACGCGCCCGAATTTAAATTCATTTTACTGAAATATCCATTTAGGAAAATCGACTGATCAATTGTTTGTATCTGTAACCTGTCACCAACACACGGTTGTTTGGGGTGATACGGATTTTCAATTAACCCAATTTAGGGATCGTAGTTTTCTTTCATTTACGTCTTTCACTGACGCATTTTACTGATCTTCACTTAAGCAATGAATGTACAGAGAGTGAATGTAGTATTTCAGCGTTGAACGAAGTTGAAGGACTTCTCGGTCAAATTCCTCAACAAATCTTGACGAGTCGATCGAACCGAAGCGACCGTTTTCTAGATTTACAGCACTCAACAGGTATTAGAAAATCGTTAAGGAGCCTCAAAACGACTTGGGAGGATTTTTGAAACGGCAAATCACCTGCTCCGGTGATTTATTTTTAGCTAAAGCGAAAGCCGTAAACATGTTTTGCTACAAACGGGAAGAAGCCTGTGCGAAAGATATGTGAGATGAAGTGGAGCTGAAATGGGTTACCGGTATACCACTCGTATTTTACTAGGGGTGCGTTTGAAACTACATCGCTGTAAATGCAATTCAAACCTTTCCTACGTTATTTATTACACGTTGATATGAGCTGAGTGAAAAATATATTGGATAAGCTGTGGTGTAGCGAACTAACGTGGGGTTGTGTGATCCAGATATTTCACAACCACCTGCAAACAGCATGTACAGTGTATGAGACTGGCTGCAGAGCGCCTCAGAGTGCTTGTGGCTCATTAGCTGCGGCTGGAGGAGGTTGCAGATACGGACCTCAAGGTTGTCTTGCGTTTTGTGGGAGGAATGATGGGGACGTATTATGGACGCTGCACCAGAGAACACCAGCTCCACACGAGCTGGGGGGGGGGGGCTGTGGGGCTCATGCTCGCCCACACAATAGGCCCAGTGGTTTTCCCAGAGCCACCAACGAACTATTTTTTTTAGAAAAAGGTAATTGCTATATAGATTCTTGTTGTTGATGAAAAACGGCTTGGATTAATTGGTAGAGCGATTATTCCATGTATGTGGAGCTGAGTTTTCGAGTTCAAGCGACGTTCCTAGTTCGTGGGTTCTGAAAGTTATGTCTAGTAGGGTGGAAAATGTACCGCGCCATAGCGGAGGTTTCACTGAAGGATCTCTCCGTAAGGCCGATTGCAACATTTTCCTTGCCCTTAGGGTTGAAAAAGGGAATGAGGATTCCCCTTCAATTCGCCTCTCGCCACTTTTGGTCTGGAAATGGGAATCCACAGCGAAATTATTCTGCCCAAACGGTTTTGGATTTAAATAACATTTTCCGAACGAGTGTCACATGAGCACCTAACGTAACGGTGTCACCGCAGCCATTTTCCTTCTGATCCTTCTCATTTGAATTTGGTTTATTCGAGAACGAAAGAAGGTCGTCAGGCAAATTTTTTGTTTGAGGATGAACGATAATAACAATAATAGTGCAATGTGTGAACTAACTCGTAAAATAACTCATATTGAGTGAACTGGAGGAAAATAGGCCGTTTGAGGCGACTCAAAAAAAGAAAGTTGTTCAGAGCGGTGGATCCTCATATTTTCCTTCTTTTAGGCCATACAATTGAATTTTTCTAAATACGCCGTGGACTTGCACCGGCCAATGGTGGTTTTAGGCATAAAGAAAAGAAGTTCAGCTCTTTGTCCGCCTTCAAGAAAGGTTCGGGCCTGATCTGCCAGAATCTGTTTACTTGCAACATGTACGCTCAAGGAGCAACAAAAAATAAAACATGGAACGCGGTTCGGAAACGAGTATTTTCGCAGCTTCTTGATGAAAATGGGGACGCAAGGGATTGGTTATGTCGTTATACCTTCTTTTTTTACTTTCCTCATCCTCAAGAATGAGAAAAGTAGCGTGATTGATAAAAAGGAGTTGAGTTTTCATTGTAGTTTTCGTTTTGAGGACGGAAAGAATTGAATTTCGCAGCGTGGCAGTCAGGTGAACAGCAAAACCGATTGAGTTCGTTGTTATGTTCGTTACGTTTTGGATGCGCGACAATAACGTCGTGAGCACTTCCCATAACGGAAGGGGGGGGGGATGCAATTTCCTATTGTTTATCGTTATTACTATTTATTCTTTTTTCTTATTCTTGGGCCTTTGTTGTGAGGAGGGAGGTTATAGAACTTTTTTTATTTACTGACAGTGGCTGTAAAGGAGGAGGTATATAACGACGATGTCGCTGGTTATCCATTCCTGACGTACCTAGCCATGTGTATCGACTCAAATAATTGATCCGCAGGCCTGTGTGGGCTAGGCATAAGGAAATTGTTTTTCCCGTGTTGAACTTCTCGAGCTAGAGCTGTTTTTCTCTTTTGACAACTTGAAAGGTGAGCAGCAGAAGGCATATCTCCTTTATTTCGTTCGTCCCATCGTGACTGATTGCGTCATATCAAGTCAGGATTTTATTTTCGAATTAAGAAGTCACTTAATTTCTTGAACTTTAATAAACAAAGTATGTGGGTTCTAAAGTATAATCTCAATCACTCAAGTTTTCCTGAAAGAGTCTGTTACTTGATTTTGTTAAAAGTGGAGTGTTTTTGCAATCCTCAGACCAAAAGTAAACAATTAAACTATTTCAATTGGTCACGAAAAAAAAGGTGGGCTTCATCAAGTGTTTACTTCGTGTTTGCTTGATCTGACGAGCTAAGCTTCGAGGAATCACCTGAAAACTCCCCAAATAGTCGTCAGGACGATTGTCCACTGTCGTATCTCCTTCCCTTCACACCCTCTCTTGCCCCCCACTTCCACTACTCACCCTTTTGGGCTTCTCCACGGTTCCATACCTGCACAACCTCCAAATTGTGGCCACTTGGTGGCCTGTTGGTTCATTAACGCCCTGTTCCACCCTTGGAGTTTTCTCGTTGCCTCATATTTTTATCAAAGTTTAACTTGCGCTCAATTTGTTGTTTGTGACTCTGTATGTTGTCCTTCTTCAGTTGCACGCTGTCCCTCTCGTCTGGTCTACACCAGTGCAACCATCCAGAGATCCACTGTGTCGTGTGAACTAGTTCTAATCGTTGCTCTACTCAGAACCCTTTAGTGCAAATCAAGTGAACGTTCAAACCCTGCATAAATACATCCTGCCCGTCTCATACATCAAGACTACATTTCTCTCTCTCTATCTCTATCTCTATCTCTCTCTCAGTATTTCACTTGCACCAAACACCATAAGCCCTCTTGGGTCATAAAACCAGCACATGCCCCAAAATAAGGTCATACACCGTCAATAAGGCCGTTTCAAAAATAACTTTAGTGATGAAATCATAAATTTTTTCCCAAAAACTTTATCAAAACATTTTTATTGAACGTTTTTTGTAGGATGTTCCACACAACTAAACGGTAACGTTTATTTCTGGGATAGTTAGTAAAGCAACACAATAAATTAACCATAATTTCAGGTAGTACATTTTATAACCTTGCCAGTACATCATCGATAGAACTTTAATAGCAGGTATACAATTAGTAACAAGCTCCGTAAGTTCAGAATTGAAGAGATTGTTATCTCTTTGACTCATTCTTTTCATACGGGTTTCACAGTAATTCCATGACAGCGAATACGAACCGTCCAAATAAAAATCATGTCGATAGTTCCACAAAGTGCTAGCAAAGGTCGTGAATAAACCCCGGAGTCTTAATCTGTACCAGTTCTTACACACAACGTTGAGGGAAGGTAACCAGGTTGATATAAAGTGAAAGAAAGCCGAATCTGCTCGAGGCTGAGGTAAGTTGCGTGGTGTGTCACCACATGTTTTTTGAGGATGAACGTGCAACTTTCTTGGGTCAGAGTGAATCTGGATTACACTGTGGTTGATCGAATGCGTAGTGAGAACACCATATTCGGCTATAGTGTGTTATGAGTAAAGGGGTGTAATAAGGGCTTTGTTCGGAACTCTAGTGAGCGTCATCGATCAAATGTGTGCATAATTCCAACCAAGTTTCCATTCATTTCTCTCCGTCACCAACAGCTCGATTAATCCACTGTGTTGCTCCGTCAGACTGGATCGTTGCAAAAATACACATAGCACTGATATGCTCCACAAATCAAGCTCCCGTTTGAAGCTCCTTTGTTGTTTTATTCAACGAACGTTGTCAAGAGTGATGACGATATAGCAAGAGGTTGAGCAATTACTAACAACTTCTCAGTCTCTCAGCTCTATAGCTGTTGCAGAAAGGGAGGGAGGGTGCAATGAATATTCTACGCGAAGCAACGCCGCTCGGATAAACGGATAGGATTTATGTGGGCGATAATGAATGACATTAAAGGACGGATCCTAAACCTCGTTGGAGAACCTCAATCGGTAGAGCGTCTGGTTCGAAAAATGATTCATCGTCGGAGGAGCGTTGGACCTGATTTACGGCCCAGTTCTAACGCACCATCTGCAACATCCCTGAAACCGGTTTCAGCGACAACAGCGCGACACTCCCAACCCGAACAGCGAATCCTCTCACACTATCGCGCCGATTTTCCAGTGTTTCCTGCATCTCCCCTTCTTGACTGCTGCCAGGCGATGCTACTGGTACTAACGATTCAGCTGGGGAAGCAAAGCAGGCGAAGCCCAGGATTATAGCGATAAAAGGAGGACAATACATGCTGTACGGCAGCGTCACTTTATTAGCACAGATGCTGCAGCTCTGAAGCCGTGACGTGCTACTCTGATAGTACGTAGTGTTTCATTGGAGAGGAGAAAGTAATAAAAAGGCTTTTGAATCGCTGGTGCCCTTGAGAGTGTTCAGCGTAAACCAAACATGGAAAACTGCCATGACCACAGTGCTTAGGATGGCTCACCATGAGCTGCTATTTTACGTACTACTAGTATTTCTGATCCTTACTTGAAGAAGTTACTCAAGTAGAAAAACATGTACCATAAAAAAGATTCCCTTTGGAACATCCTTCACAAAAGAGTGAAGATAACAGAGGAAATAGTCAAAAAAAAAAACGAAAGAAACCTTGATTTTCCTTTTCTGTTTTCGATTGAACCTACTTCAGAAGGAATACTTTGATTTAATTAGGGTTAATTACGTGTGAGAGAAATTCTTATTTGTGTGTCCATTCGCATTCTTTCCGTCTTTGGAGCCTAAATAGTAACAGTGGAGTCAAGAATGGGTTAGCGCGCTTCCACAACGCTATTTTTCACTCGCTCGGCTGTCAGACCAGTTAAAGGCGTTTGATTGGCGTTTGACACGAGGCCAAACTGTCCAAAACCGCCAGGCTATGGGTTGGCAGTTCTGAAGTCGGTTCATTTACCCGAAGCTGACTAGACCAACGCGAGATGACGGGCTTTTGAGGCAGGTTCTGTGGCGCCAGCTGATATTGTTCCCGACGATCGTAATCGAATAATTTTGTATCTGGCTAATCTGCGCGGTACCGGCTTAAAATGCGTTTCGGCACGCTCCAACAGATTTGATTTTTATTCGTTTTCAACGCAAAGAAGGAACTGCCGAAGGATGTTTGCTGACGGATATTAAATCGTCTGAATCTCGAAATTACGTTTTCAGTATAATTGTTTGTTTTATAAACTGTTAGAAGATATGAATTCAAACGGAACCTCATCGTCGACGGTTTCGTTCAACAGCTGAAATTCAACAATTGAGGAACTGGGCATGTAAATCGAGATAACAATTATTTACCAATATCCACAACATTGCAACCCTACAGCTTCACCGGTTGATCAAGTGAAATTTAGAGTCAATTTCTGGTGGACATGTATGATTTTTCCAGTCCTCTTCGTCGTCGATCCGCTTCATCTGCGGATAACACGAAGCTTCCGTAGGACAGCATTAAAATCCCTAGTAATCCCCGTTAAAAACTTTGGCTAACATTGCGTTTTCAGCAATTTTTGGGATCGATGTAACCTAATATGGACGTTTTTATATAAAAAATTTTAATAAATAAAAAAACTAGGAACTATAAACATTTGTGCCCACCTTCAAGTTCCAGACTGTAATCTAATTCTATATAATTATACAGCTCTCTTCCTGTTGGCCGTTTGTATCTTTATCTTAATGTTTGCTGCGTTGAAGATGTTATATAAACATAGCGAAACGTCGGAGTAACTTCGGCTTACCTCTTAACTTTCTTTCAAGAACTGTCACCTACATTTTGAATTGTTGTCACAAGAAAGGTGCTTCATGGCCCGATTGAGTGAGCCATTGGCCTGAGAATAGGCGATTCAAGCAAGCGTCAAATGTGAGGCAGAACTTGGAAGTATAGAACCAGGAAATCTTAATCTGAGCGCAATAGCGAACGGTCAAGAGGCGGAAAGTGTCAATCTAGGTCTGGAAGCAACTCATGATTTAATTTCGAACATCTCTCGGGTCGTTTAGTAGACCACGGAGCAGAAAGACAAGGATCCATCACTGGCCCAGGAAATCTCATCTTCAGCCTTTCTGGTAAAGACCAGCAGCGGTAAAGAAGCAGCGTAGAGATAGAATTTCTCTCATTGAAGCCTGAGACACTCACTCAGCTACCTGCGATCCAGCGTGGTTCTAGAAAGAGGATCGACTCTATCGCGATATGCTTTGTTCATTGTTTCACATTGTGAAGTGCCAAGGACGAGGACGCGACATGTATAACTATTATTAACTTCCTAGCAATAAAATAACCTCGTCTTTTGTTCATCTAAAGTTCGCGCAGGTTTGGATTCAAGTTTCGAGGGGTTTGACTTCACTAGTACAATTAGGGAGAATTATTACTGCACGACATACAGTGTACTTTGTGCTGATCGCTGTGTATTGATTCACGAATATACACCTTCAATTGCCAGACGGAGAACCGTGCATTTCGAAACTTTACGAAAGTCCTTAGGCTTAATAATGGAGCCCGTTACTGAGGAATGTCTAAGTGCGGGCAGAAAACAGTTCTTTGTCTCTAAATGGATGGATAGATAAACACAACCAACCCTCGGGGCGAGGCACTTTTTCGGGATCACAGCTGTAGCTTTAAGTTCCGTTCTACGTCGCCTTTGGGCATCACGATTTAGTAATTATTACAAGTATTTGCACGCTCTACAGCAAGCAGCTACAATATTACAATCCCAGGTTCACGTTTAACCCTTTGGCCAAACACTCCAATACGTTTCCACCCACAAAACGTCCCTATGAAGAGCCACTGATAGGGCAGATGCTGTTGCCTGTTGCCATTTCACGCTTATGGTAGCTTTCGACGAAAAGCTGCCCAGTACCAAATGCTGAACCTCGTTATCTCATTGGCCACTTACATTCTCTCCTGTTAACATTCCAAAGGCAACTTTTTTGTCAGCCGTCTACAACACTGGACAGACCACAGGACTGCTATTGGAATGAATTCGTGATCTACATCGATCCAACTGTTCACCTTCTCGCATCTCACCAATCTAAATCGAATTCCACTGCTCCTAAAATTGTTGCAGTCTCTCACCTCAATTGCTGATATTCCTTCAAAGGACTAAGCTCTCAAATATTCTCGCTGTATGAGCCGACAGCAATTGCAGGAGTTTGAGAAATTAATGTGCGACGGGGTGGGCTTTGACTTAATCTCTCTGAGCCTACATTTGAGGTCTTTAGGGTGGAATGGGGTGAACTGTCTAATCGACCATTAAGGGTAAGCAGATAAGGTGCGGCTTGAGATTCTGCTAGCCCGAGAGCCTTAACGACGCCCGCCTTAACGAAAATGTCACTCTATACATCCTGTTCTCTGAGCTCTAAAGGGCTGTCAGAGCCGATTACCCTGCCCTTAAGGCTGCCAAGTGACGGATCACTTTATGAAAAGCATACTGGTACCCCACTACGCATTATGTGTTTGCCGTCGGAACAAACATTTCACGAAGCAAGTGCGGAGGTACCTGATTTTAGGGAAATTCGCAAAAATCGTTTTCTGGTCTGTTGTAGACTAATCCGGGTTTGACGTTCGTTGATTTTGAGACTAGGACTTCTTAACTTAGTGCTAAAATAAGGCTTTATCACTCAATGCTCCGCTGAACAGTTTTGTCACAGCCATGTTCCAACAACAATAATTTATTTCCTTGTTTCAGATCGACGATGACTAATCCTCTGAAATACGTCAACTGAGCACTAAAATGGTAAGTTGTCGAATTTTGCTTCAATTCCTGTTGTTCGCATCATCGCCAGCAATCGCATTCTGTTTGAAAGAAGTTGAAATCGGTTTGGAAAAGGATGGCGTATCACTTAAAATTAAAACGTTTACTAAATGAAAGTTTTATTAATAATTCATCCGTGTCTGTTGCTGACCGCTTGCCATCTGTCAACACATTGAGGGCCTCATCACTGTTTATGTGTAATCGAACTATTTCGGTCACCGACTGTCATATTCTCGAGCATTGCATAATGACAACTTCCCCTTCTACTTGTCACACATCATGATTTGGATCAAGACGATTTTGTCGCAATGGCGATTCTTGCTTGCTGCTCAGGAATAACAGATCGACTCATCACCCAGCGTTCCTCAGCCTCGCGTATATTCCGCAATTTTGGTCGCGCTAGCAACTAACTAAATCTGTTGTTTGCTCAGTTGATACGAAATTGATAGAATTTCACATTCTGTACGTGTATTGTCGCCATAATAATACAATGTTGTGAATGTTTTTGACTAGACTTTACCAGAAATTGTTGGCCCCTGGGCAGTTATCACTGACCCACATACCCACAATGCCATTTTCTTTTGGATGGAACAGCCTTCGAAACGAAAAGATTTCAAGAAAACGGAGGGAGAACGTGCGGCTAACCAAGATGATCATTATAATATCTATTTTGAGGCATAGACGATTACTCAAATTACTGAATAAATCTTTCTTCTTGCCTCAGGTGTGCACATGGAGACTCAATCAGTTAAATCCATATGGAACTTTTTCGTGTATCGTCTTACATCGGTGCTCATACTGGATCGACCAGTTGAGCCCGCGTAGTTCCTCATCCATATAGTGTCCAGTGGCTGGGGCGTCCTCACCAGTGAAAAAGGTGGTATAGTGGCAAAACCATTCAAGGGCTACGAGACCGTTGACTTTACTCGACGACTGGACTTGTGACATCATTATTCCACCTCGATCTTTTTTTGAACTAACAACGTCTCCTGCTGCTCTGAACACCTTCATTCCTCCTCACGAAACTTTTCGGACTCAACTCGTCGTAACAGGGTGAAGTGCAAAACAGCGGAAGCCCCCAGAGTCCAGCTCACTAACGAAATTCTCTCGTCGCTGCTTTGGCGACTGCAAACTTTCGTCGCTGTCAAAACTTCACCAACGAACTTCTCGACTCAAGTTTTCCCGGATTAGGAAACTAATCTCTTTATGAGGACCCTTTGAAGTAGGTCACAGATTCTCGCAGTTTTATAATATTTGTTCAGTTATATGGAGATTAATGTACTACTGTGCACTTCGCACTTTCGAGGATTTATTGTTCTGCAAAAAGTATTCATATTCCAATTACAAAAATAGTTTTACTATTTTCGGAAGTACTGAGTTCCAAAAATGTTTTTCAGGTTCCGTTTCTGAGAGAATGGAGGTTCTTCATGAAAAGCAAAATCTGGTTGCAATACTCTTCTCAGACCAACTTGCATTCGATGATTCTTATCACTGTAGCACCTAATCCAATTGGTGGTTCATTCAGTTTATACGAACTTGTCACTTAGCTCATCGTTCGTAATGGGAAGGGGGGGGGGGTCGGCATAAGATTCCGGAATGTCACGACCATCGCTGAGTGACCATTGCGTAGGTCATTTATGAGAGCGTCAACCCGATTTTTACTTTCTTTGGTTGTACGAAATATGTAAAAAAGGAAAGTTGTGTAATCGGTTGAAAAAAACAGTTCTCTTCAGATCTTTACGTTTCACACCCTAGTGAGTCCGAAAACACTACTCGCATTTGGGTAAATGGTCTCTCTGTGTGTGTGTCTGTGTGTGTGTGTGTGTGTGTGTGTGCTCACCCTGCAGTCCAGAATACCACTGCCGTATTTCCTGCGTGACGTATGAGCCGACTATAAGGGACAGCCGGAACGAAACCTCACCTCTACGAGATTCCCGCAGGATTACATCTAACGAGGCTTAACTGTGGCTGGGCGTCACAGAGTACTCTGTCACCACACTGTGCTCACTCTGCAGTTGGGGTCCAGAACTCCACTGCTGTTCGTATGAGCCCGACTTGAAGGGACACAACTTACACTTTTTCCACATACGTGACACACTGGGAACCCTCTACATCTAGCTGGGATCGCAGAACACACCCCCCGTAGGAAGGGGGACAGAATTCTCCTGCCGTATCCTCTGCGAGGCCGTAAAAGCCGGCCTTAAAGAGACTAAAAGCACACGACACTGACCTACGCAACATATTCCAAATACAAACAACACTGCAACGGCTTACCAAGCAGAACACATTCACTTAGAACACTCATAATGAGCGAAAGGCAGTCCTGGAAGTAGCTCACTAACACCTACGAGCGATCCCCTATATAGGTGCGGCCTTCCGAATGAGGAGGGGGAAAACCAGGTTTGAGGGTTCCTCGGGCGACTGATACCGTGTGTCCAGCTCACCACACCACCAGTGGGCGAGGGCTGACTCTGAGCAGCAGCTGAAAAATCCCTCATGCGTCTTAGTCCCAGTGGGTGGCCAGACTGGCAGCTGTGGTGCATGTGGGGGCCCCCCTTTGACCCTCAACGGACCAGCGGAAGGGGCTAGAATCAATATGCCTGAGGGGGAGCTTCCAGGACACTGCCTCGAGCACCTCTCGCTCATACCACTAACACACACAACAAGTGAACTCACAAGGGTACACTGCATCAGTCTGCTTCTTTAATCTCCGAACTCTGAACAGCCTTCATCTAAGCGAAGAAGGCATTCCACCATCAAACGAACGGCAAGGCTGGCGAAATTTTGTGGAAACGGAAAGCTCTGGGAACCCCTGGGGCAGGCACTACAAGTCCTCCATAGGAAATGCAAACGTAGAGCAAGTCTTAGCTGCAATGCAAAATGAGTCAGGCTGGGCCTGCAGCATCGAAAGTTCACTGGACACCCTCCTTGAAAAGGCGTTCCCTGAGGATCAAGTAGCTCGAGATACTGAAGCTCAGAGGGCAGCAAGAGAGCTGATCATGGACCCTCCGAACGAGCCCGACATCCCATTGTGGACCTTAAAGCCCAACGAATCTCCTGAGCCAGATAGAATAGAAAATAATATGCTAAGGAAGGCTGAGCTGACAATCTCCAGCGGCCTCCTTAATTTATTTAATGACTGTCTGCAGGTCGGACAGTTTCCGACTCAGTGGATGTCTGCGCGTGTTGTCACTCTTCAAAAAGGAGGCGATCGCAATCAGTCAGACTCGCGATCACGAAGACCGCGCTCAGCCTTCTTTCCGTATTAGGCAAAACATTAGAAATCTTGATGTTTCAGTCTCTCGAAGGAGTCTTTCGCCGCAATCTTACAGGCAGGAAACCAATACGGGTGTACCAAAGGAAGGTCCACGCAGGATGTCATTGTCGAGATTCGGCGTGTTTCCCTGCTGGCACCGGCTAAGTATGACGTAGCAGTTCTGAATGACATCAGGGGAGCCTTTGACAACCTTTGGTGGCCAGCGCTCCTTAATGAGCCAAAAAAGTAGGGGAACCCCCCACAACCAGTACTCGCTCGTCATAAGTTACCTGACAGACAGAACTGCTACAATCGAATGCAGGCATATTTAATATTGGGGCGAAAATTTCTGAGGCCCTCGAACTCTACGCTCTCCTCATTACGAACCCCGCTGCTCCTTCGGCTAACAACAGAAAGGAGCAGCAAACAAACGTCGCCTTGAAAACTTTGTTCATCTAATACCCACCAAGACACACCAAAACTGGCATCACCCCACCAACGTTCCTCCGCCTACTGAGCTGCTCATGCGATCAGTGCGTTTCTACCTCTGCAGTTTTAACCACGTTCGATCCAACCCAATAAGACGCGACCCATCAAACCCCTTTTCTGCGCGTCACCTCCCCTTTGCTTCATCTCATCTTTTCCTCCTGGTATTATCTCTGTTGCTTCCCAACACTGGTAAGATCCTCCCAATTTTCATCTACACATCACGTCGCCACATTCACCGTATTTTCATCCACCTCATCAAGGGCCCCAACGAAAACCAAATTCATTTTTTTTATTTTCTTTCCTCGAGCCTTCTTTGTATATACATTTTCTCAGCAAAGTTCTTCATTTGATATGAACCCCTTTAATTTCGAATAATTATTTTCCTTACCGTTCTTTCCTCATCCAGCCTTCCCTTTTTTTTACAGTAATTTTTTTTTACATATAATTTCTAGGTATTTTACCGTGGTCCTCCAAACCAGCCCTTTGTGTTAGGTGTTACTGGGAATCAAGAAATTTTCATTGCAGTACACCTTAACACTCCGTCCAGAGAAAGATTGAGAAGGGGTGCCCACAGTGCGCGTCCAGTGCGGATGAAACAAAAAACCACGTGGCCACCTAATATAACCTTTGACCGTTTGCCCTGAACCCATCTCTCCTGATTCTAAATATGTTTCATATTCAAGTTGTGGACCATCAGTTTTGTACGCGGAATGGGTAAGGAAAAACAGCTCGATTGGTGTAATTGTTGTGCTACTTTCGTAATTTTCCCGTGGATGAACATGTTATATTATCGTTCCGTTATTTGAAACTATCTCCAACGAAAGTTAAATTAAAATCGTTAAAGCTGCCGTTGAGAAATGAACGTTATAATAGTTATAGTTAGTTTTTGACTGATTTGGAGCTAATTCATATGTCATTATCTCATTAGTTGAGCTGCTTTGGTTCAACAGTTTGCTCTCAATGCAACCACAGACACAGGTAGACTACTTTCTAAAGAGGTGTTTTCCGATCATAGACCTTTAAACTTGTAGATCTCAAAAACTCACACAAATTTTGTTAGCTGATTACATAACTTCGTTTCCTGCTTCCAAGTGTAAAGAAAAGCATGAACACTGAAATATCGGGTTGATTTATGTATCCCATTGAAAACAATTGGAATATGTGTTCCTCACTTTCGAAATGGGAGATCTTCAAATCTGGTTCCGAAATATTCCATTGTTATAGCCAAGTATTTGGGGCTTTTCAGGAGGTCTAAATTGTGGCCAGTCCCTTCCTGGTGATTGAATGTGACAGAGGTGAATTCCAGAACTGGCACAACTGAAAGTTGATATAATGATGGGACAGGGAACACGAGCAGTTGGTATCATCTTTCACGTAGCCGAACATAATATGATTAACACGATGCACGCCTCAGGAGGAAGTGTGTGAATGGGGTGCGGATGGGGCGACGAGAAAGAATCCTGGAAAATGGAGCCTTTCCCACGAATTTAAATGACTTTCATGTCGGGGAAACCAAATCTTCTAAGAGAGTAAAATGGAGGTGATCACTAAACATTAAACACGATTGATTGAGAAAGCGAAGAGGCGTTGACTTCAGAGCTGCGGCTGATGAATGAGTTGATTGTTGCTGGAGAGAACGAACCGGCCTTCGGCAGTGATAAAGATGTGTTACAATTGGTGCAAATGTCTCTCGCAATACTCTTTGCCAGCCTTGCGATTGGTGAAGAGTTCTTAGTAATGTATAAGGAAATGTACTTATATCTGTGACTCGCCTCAAGTGAAACTGCAGGTGTTTAGTTCCCAGGACTTGAAGTGGTTCATTCAGCTTGAAAAGCTAGAAATGTGATATAAGTTGACAGTTGGGATAATGAAGAACCTTTAATGAGAAAGCGGAAATCAATCGCTCTAAAAAGGTGAATTGTCTTTCTCTTCCTTTCATATACCGCTGCCTGGCTACTAGGACTGGCCACCCCACTCAATCAATTATTGGTTACTGGCAGCAATTATTTACACATGACTCCCTCTTCTAACTCCAGCGTTTGGAGGCACGTCTAGTCATAACTGTTAATTTGATTTAATTAAATAACGTTAGCGACGGGTTGAGGTCGATAGCATGAGGGCTAACCGTGAGTGGTGCCTTTGTGCAAAATGGTGCATGCACGCGAGAACCGAAAGCCGAATAATTTCTTCGTTGTGACCAGGAAATCGTGGAGGTAGTAATTTTCATTTCTGACCTGAAATTTAACTTCGAACTCTTGAAGGTCAGCATTTTCTAGCGAGTGATAGGTCAGCAAATGAGTACCGCTGAATAGAATTTGTTTTTCCATAAAGCCCCTTTCTCTCAACGTAGCAGTAATTTCCGAATTCCCAATTACCCGACGGTAATCCCCCCCCCCCCGATCTTAACCCCAAGAGAAATATTCTTGACGAGCATTTTGATTCGTTGCAAGAAGGTTCTTTCCGCTCAATTTAGACGTTAAATGACAATTATCATCCAGATTTCAAGATCCCCCCATAGAACTTCCGAGAGTAAACGCGCCAATGGACACTTGAATGATGGGACTCAAGTCGCGGAAGCTCAACCCACTCACTGCCATTAAGTGATTCTTGAGCCAACTTGAACAATCCAACTGCCTCCGCATAAAGCAGGAATGGATGAGTTGACCTGCACTGCCTACTGAAGTCAATACCTGGTTTATAATCAACTTCGATCTTCTGTTTTGGGGAAAGCTGGAAATTTAATCAGAAAGCTCTTACTTCCCGAATTAATCACAGAAGATTAACCCCATTCGGATTTAGTCATTCATTAGAATCAACGTCTGCGTGAAACAAATTGAAGAAACTTCCCTTGAAGTTACGCCTCTCGCAAGAAATTGATTTCGTTTGCTTTAAATCCTAGTTTGTGTTTAATTCCCTCCCATCACCTTCCAACGGACGCTTAAGAAATATTTTATGACTAATAGCTGGCAGAGTTTCAACTTCAATGATGCGGAAGTAGCTTGGAATGGCGTAATGAAATTTGTAAGGTAAGGACTACGGTTTCATTTTGGCCAATGCTCCTAATAACTTCTGCTGATCTACCTCTGGGAAAAGTGAGTCCTCTGCCATGTGTGTCCTTGCTATCTATTGTTTCTTGAAACTTCGTCAAAAAGTCAAGTTTTCCCTTTTTTGTGGCTGTTAAATAAATGAGGATAGCTGCTGAAGGCGTTCATTTGGTTGACTGTTAATTGTCTCCCCCTTTTTTTTTCAATCCAAGCATTAGCTCTTGACTACCAAACGAAGATTCATTCAATATCTTTCTCTCACCAAACTCAAGTGGTATATATTTTGTATACTGGATCCACCAGCTTTAAACAAGATATTAGTCACTTGAATTTCCATTCACACGCTTCAATCTATTTGGTTGCGTAATTTATACATCTCATTTATTTATGTTTGATACTACTCAACGTTACTTATTGACCGTTTTCCCCTTTTTTCTTTTTTACCCCTCCTTTCCCAAATAAGCTCTGACGAGGACATAGAAATTGAACTTTATCGCTACTACAACCCCACCACCGCCCACCCCGAGTCCCTTTTCTTTTAGTGCACCTCCCTACATTGCTGGGCTCGTTCAAACAGGAAATGAAATGAAGGTTGCCTTCAGTATGCGATAACGGCGCCCTAGGGCAGGTCCTGAAAGCGCGATGATTGCCCTTTAAGCCTTTATGTGGTTTCTTCCTTGTTTCATTTCTTCCTCAGAACTTTTTATATTCACTCGAGACGAATAGCAGTGAGTGGGGTCAGAAGTCGATTACTCCCAACTCGATCGTCTTTGATCTTCTTGTTCTAATTTCTTACAATTCAGTACAATTAACTTGTACCAGTACAACCCTTTTCAAAAATAATCTCGACGAAAGCCGAAAAAAGTAATGTACGCTCTGGTTATTCAATAAATATTATGAGACAGGTAGGGGCAACTCCATAAATTCCATAAAGTGCTTGTTTTGACCAGGGTAGGCTTGAGTGAATCTCGGAGACGGGTTTCAGTTTTGCACGAATTTGTTATTGAAAAAGTTGGGAGATCACAAGGTTTGATGACTTAGATGTACAAAGAAGAAGTGACTAGAACAGAATATTATTTGAGTATACAGGCGCGAACAAGGAAGGGCTCTGAAGGCGGGAAACTGGTTGTGCCAGGAAGGAAGGAGAAATCTGAATTAGATGAGAGGTGATATAAGTGTCTGTTGGGAGAATTGGGAGACAACTGTAGCACGAGAGCTGTTAGATGACTGTGTGCTGGGAGAACTGGAGACGACTGGCTTTCGCGAGAATTTGCAGGTGATTTTGGGAGGAGCTGTCTGTTGTGGAGAGGAATCTAAAATTGAGTGAGTGAAAGTCCAGGACAGGGGAAATCTGTTGTCACTGGGAAATAACTGAGGAGGTGGGCTTTCCATAGGTAACAAAAGGGCTTGAGGACGAAGGTATTGGGGGAAACAATAACTTCCCATAGGGCCAGTGAGTACCATTAAGTGTGAACGTTCTGAGGTCAAAACCACTTAATTCGGCTTGTTCTGAACAGTAGTGATCAACATTTCCCCGCTATTATTCCAATTCCAATGTGACCCGCTTCCGCTTTGTATTCGGGATATTATTGTATTGCCGAATGAAATACAGATTTGATTAGTAGGTAGAGCGATAAAAATGGCTATGATTTTTTAAACTTTGATCGTTTAGCAATTAGCGACCCACAATGGGTGGGTAACCGAGAGGAGATCTGCCCGTGGGATTTGTCAACTCCAAGTATATCGCAGATTCGAGCTCGAGAAATCCAGGGTAGCATTTGCTCGAAAGATCCAGTTGCGGAGGAAGAAACGAGAAGACGTGGTTCCCCGTACATTCATATTCATGAAAGACACGTTGCCTTCACAACCAGACAGGAGTTGGTGGTGCCCTGTCAAATATTTGCTCTGTGGACTCGAATCTGACATACTGAGAGAGGGAAAGAGTGTGTAACGGTGGTGGGGGTGGTGGTAGAGGAGGGTGTGAGGTAAACTGCCGAGGATTTCGAAGGGAACCTGCCTGAAGCCCGAGAGCTGCTCTGTAATTGACGGCTCTCTCTTCACTTTTTCGCCAAACTCCGAGGCTGAAACAGCGTAGGAATATGTCAAACGAGTTCCAATTATAGAACAGGCGATCGCCCTGTCTCTAAATACATACAAGATATTACCACAAGAGAGTTAGCCTGCCGTCAATTATCAGAATGTGGCGAATGAATGGGCAACAGAGGAATATGAATGAACGAGAGCCGAGAGTTGTGGTCGAGCATGCCCTACAGCTCTTTTCCTCCATCCCACTATTGAGTCGACTTTAGCAATTCCTCCCGCTCAGTTCAGTAGCTTGTGATGTGTACATTTATTGAAAAACGTGTTGTTTTCAGCAAACAAACTTTGCCGCCAGCAGTCCGCAAATATTCGTTAAAAATTGAGTTACTGCGACCACATCAAAACATGACTGCTTTGAAACCCGTTCAAACCACGTGTGCCACCAGAGGTAGGAGGTTGATAAAGCACCCCACCCCTTACACACTCTTTCCCTCTCTTAGTATGTCTGATTAGAGTCCACAAAGCAAATATTTTGCGGGGCACCATCAACTCTGATCAGGGTTAGCCTCTGCCAATGACGCTGACCTCTTCTTAGGTACTGTGCACTGACATTAGACATTTGTATAGAGCTATTTAGCACCTTGCGGTTAGAGATTGATCCTGAGATAAACGTCTAGGTGACAGCTACGGCGGCACCGTTGAGATTTGGTGGTCTATGTTGTATACTCCACGGCAGTCTTCTCTACTGGCAATTGTGTGGATTGTGGGGATCTTCAAGGTTTCAATAAAGTACATAATAGAAGAAGCTAGATCTTCTCTAGCGGTTACTTCCAGAGCTGAGGTAAGGGTTGGTTTTTGGAAGGCTGGTACGTTTCAACAGAATTGTCAGTTCTGCAGTGGACGCCTTACAAGGCCTCCTTCGTGCACGTGCGTTCTCTGAGGGCATCTGATATAATGTGTTTTGGCTGGTTTTGGAATCGTACAGAACTGTCTGTTGTGGCATAAAAACTACCCAAAAGATCAAGCTATCCGAGTTATTTGGTTTGGACGATTGAAGTGAACGCGCAGTGTTTTAACGCCCCATGCCTCGAATTACCAGAGGTGGTTAAGCAGGATCGAAGAAAGAGATTACTCCCACTTTCACACAGTCCATGTTTCAGTCTGAGCAGTATGGAAGTCAAATCATTCTCACAATGGGATGTGGATATAAATATCTATCTCAGGAAAAGCAATTAATCAGCTGAGAGTCAGTGCGGCTGTGTGGAGACAAATAAAATCACTGGCGTAGTGCGAGACATAGCTCAACGAAAGCATTGGCTGTGCGTGAGCGACTGGCTCAAACGATTTTGATTAAATTTTTTATATTGGTAGCTCTTAATAAGATAATCATACCATAAAATTCCCATTAGTGGGAAAATGACGAGAGCAGCACAATAAATTATCAAAATTTTCGACGAAATCGATTTTAGCGCGGTTTTTAGAGAAAACAATCGTACCAAATCAGCTCAAACTTGATGTCTACCCTACAGGTTACCATGGGACGCAAAAATAAGGGTATGGGCAAAATCTACCGAAATTTAACTATAGTTATCATAGTGATCAAAACACCAAATTTTTTCTCAAAAACGACTCTAACGATTACATTTTTTATATAGATAGCTCTTAATAAGATAATTATACCATAAAATTCCCATTCGTGGGAAAATGACGAGAGCAGCACAATAAATTATAAAAATTTTCGACGAAAATCGTTTTTGCCGCGGTTTTTCCTTATAAACTCCGCTGGAATTTTTGTAGAATGTTAAAAAACATTGGTGCTGTAATTAAATCCAATACCTATAGGGTGAGTGTTTGAAAACGCTAATGAGATACATGGGGGTTACTCCAGAAATTCCTGAATTTCAACTAGTGCCGTTTCGCTTACTACCAGTTCTAAAAGTGTTTACCCAATAACTCTGCAAAAGTAATTACTATCCTTCTTCAAAAAATTTGTGTTTACAGCCTCATTAATTATCTGTGTACCAATTGCTCAATAATGGTCCGGGAATGAGTACGAGCAGCACATTAAATTCCGGAACTGTAAGCCCTATTGCTTCCTGCTGCCGTGAAGTGTTGTTCGACCACGTTCAAATTAAATGACTGATAAATGAATTGATTAAATAGAATTAGCCATGTACAAAGTGAATTGTTGTAGAGCTAAGTTTATTATCGACGTCCTTCATTTGGTGGTTGAAAATTTGAAGGGAAATCTTTCCTCTTTACTTCTCCGTGATATGAAACGTAACATTCTCGTGGTAATGGACTGAGATAGGAAAATAGTGGCACGATAGTCCATTTTTTCGATAGTTTACCGGTTGGATTGTACATCTGAATTTCGTATCTCTAACGGTTGTCAAATATCCATTCGGATTTTATCTCAAAGAACTGAGAACTCTGATCCCAACTCTCTTTTATGCCTTGTGTCGATATTCTTAGTTATATCTATTGTTGGATACCCCTCACGAAGATTAGAAGTGACAACGGAATCTATTTATATAACGACGGCAGATTTCAGTGGATTGTTGAAAAAAGAGTGTCACCAATATTCTGGTTATTTGCAGTTTGGTGGGATTTACAGGGTTAACAGAATTATTGCAGGAGAGAAAAGGGGTTTCAACTGATTTTGGACGGTGAGGTGGTAAGGCAGAGAGTGGATGGGTGTGTGGGAGAAAGAGGAGGATTGATAACCTCAGCAGTGTTAGAGGCAGAGGTAGAGGACGTCTAGGCGAGGGGAAACTCAGCCTCTTCACCCTCCTCTGGGTCCTCTTAATTAATCTCCTCAGGCGTTCTTCTAGCACGTTTAAGTGAAGTTGAGTCTCTTGGACGACAGATCGTGGGAAACTTCACTTCTCTTTCCGTGGATTTTTCAACGAAATCAACCGGAATCTCTTCATTCCACTTTCCTACGTGATTGCTGCGATACGGAACTGCCTCAGCCCATCTTTCAGGAGAGCGGAGTGTCCACACAGACCTCGGCAGTTATTGCCAGCTGTTACTTTGCCCTTCGAGTCCTAAAGGATGTACCAGAAGACTGCCTAGTCGACCGTGCGGCATCGAAGTCGTGCCAAACGTCACGCCAGGAACTTCACCATCTAAAGGCGTTTTCTTCCAGAGAACAAAATTTGATGACGTCGAAGAACTGATTCACAAAATTTCGTGTTGTTTCATGGTTTTGCAGACCTTTTCAAAGGGAGTGGGATAACGTTATGAAAAAACTCACCTTTTCTAGAGCCATAAAGTGCCTCCAATTGAATTTGGAAAGTTATGCCCTCATTCTAGTAAGAAAATAAGGAAAACATTTAAATCAGTTTTTTTCTTTCAAAAAAAGCCACTAACGAATTTTTGCGGGATAGAAAACACAGGTCAGAGAGATCACTGAGGGATCCATACAAATTGAACGAAAATCCCCCAAATGAGAACTTTTTTTGAGAACTGCTGAAAGAACGTTCATTCCCTGACAGGACCGGCAAAGGTTTTTAAGGTTTATGTCCGTCGTTTCCAGTTTAGCAGACAAGTATGAGACAGGCGAATGTTTGAATACTATTCAACCAGGAGAAGCCTCACAATAATAATAAACCACTACACCTAAAACGATACTTTAGGTCGTTACAACCAATAGGTTGTTTAAGCAATTTAAGAAAATAAGTATAGGAATATTCTCTCAATTCTAGTGGAATTGGATGTCCTCCCTTCCAGTTGCTTGGCAGTTATTTGATAGGCTGTTGATGGATGCGGAGTATGACCGATGTGATAGTATTTGTGTGTGTAAGGGGGGGGGGGGATTATTGACCACCCGGACTTCTGCCCTCAACGCTTTTTTCTTCGCCCATCTCCGTTCGGAAACCACTAAGCACGTAATTGATTGGTGACGATCTGGAGAAGAATTGAAACTCTTTCTGTAACAAATCGCTCTTCTGACCAATTTCCAATTGGAGCATGGAAAGGGACCACCATTTCACCGTAATAGGGTGAGAATTGACTTTGCCGCCTCTCATTTTCTTTCTCCCAATTAAGTGGCTTCTGCAACGTGTTCTGAGCTGATTCGCTGTACCGCAAATAACTTATGAGAACACGTGGGGGTGGGGGGAGGTTCCATTAGCTGTTTAGAATCAGAGGTCGCTCTTAATCAAAAATTGAAGAGGACCTTTTTCAGAAGAGGTTGAGCTGAGAGAAGTATCATGTACCCCTTCACATTGATAAGATACGATTTTACTCACACCAGAATAACGACTAGATGGGATTGTGGCAACGAGAAAAATGCTAGTACCTCTTTTTGTGAATGAAGGGCTCAAGCATTGGCATCAGGACTGTTAGACCAACCGTGAAATGAATTCTAAGGATCTTATCCTTCACTTCGTGAAGGACTAAAAAAGGTGTTGACTAAAAAACCCATCGTCAAGTAAAGTACCAGAGCGTAATAATGCATATTTCTCTCCTGTATGCCACATCATTTGCCAAACGACTAAAACAAGTCATATTCACACGTGAGTGAGGCTATCGTTCAGATTGAAAACCGAATCAAATACTCGTAACACTCCCAGTGTACGTACCAGTTTGGAGACCTGTTGTTACTTACAATCGAGAACAGGGTTTTGGTGTCGTAGCAAGGCGGAATAAACGTGTCAAGCACAGATAATAACAAAGCACTTTGTATTCGCAGGTTTTAAACTGGTGTGTTGCCAACCTAACGAATGGAGGGGCTTGACTTGAGAAATAAATGAACGTAGCGTGCGTGAGTGAGAACTGTATTACACTTGACAGAATGGCAATATCAGTTTGAGTGTGAGTACGGGAACGAGGGGACTCTAAATACACGTGAACTGGTTGCATGGGGAACTAAGTAGGGAGAGAGAGTTGAGTTGTGAGTAGACCTAGAGCTGACGGATGACTGAGTTTGAGAAGAACTGTCTGTTGTGGAGAGGAATGAGAAAAGGATATTTTGGAAAATCTGACAAAAGGGGAAATTCGTTCTCACTTGGAAATAACTGAAGAGCTGGACTTCCCACAGCTACAAACAAGAGGCTTTCAGATCAGGAAGGGTTGAACTCGAGGTTTGGGGAAGGCCTGAAACAATGAATCCCGTTAGGGCCAAATGGTACACACAAATCATATCACATACGGCAGTTACTGACAAATATTCAAGGACAGTTACTCTAACGAGTAAACAATAGACTAATGGAAAGATGATAACGAAATACGTCGGAACGAACTGAAAACACAAAACAATGAATGACATGGAAGAACCGAAAATGTTGACAGTAAAACATGTGAATGAATTCCTTTTTATAAGTTTTGCGTCAATGTTCTTGAGTTAATCTCGTCAATTAATGGTTTTTGGATTCTGCGTGAATGGCGGAGCTGGCACTCTTGATGCGCGTCACACGTAGGGATTCTACATAGTTTCGGCATGATACTTGTGATGGCAGTTTTGGTGATTCAAATCCCTCGCGGATTCTTGGAATGCCAGGTCTTTTTGGTCTGGTTTATTAGCTTTGGGGAACTGTACTCAGTTTGTTGACGCGTCTTTTAGTGCCCTTATAACCAGTTTTACTACGTAGTGGCTTGATCCCAGAACATTACTGATGACTCCTAGCATGCATATTTCGGAATCTTTTGCGTACATCCGTGTCGGCAGTGAAAAATCTATATAGCAGTACATTATTTATAGCAGTACTTGCAAAAATGCCGTTTTTTTAATGCAATCCGCTTTTCACTTAGTTGATACGAACGTGGTAGCAGTTAACTTTAGAAATAAAAACTGGTTGTTCTTAAGGTTCTGAAATTAATTACGTCGCACTTCCACATGCCACGACATTTATTGATTAAGTTACTTAAGTAAATATTGCATTGATTAAATAACTTATGGGACGATCATTTTTTTGGAGGAAGGTTGGAGAGGAATCACCGTTTGACTAACTAAAGAAACGACATTAATTTGAATTCTGCAATTTTGAGGGTAGTCACTAATTAATTTATAACTAATCAAAATTACCAAAACAATTTTTGGTACAAGTCAAAAAGAAGGTTTATAAGAAAATACTGAATTTTTGATGATTTATTGTGCTGCTCTCGTCACCTTCCAACCGAAGAAAATTTCATGTTACGATTCAGTTGTTGTGAACTGTGTACACAAAAACTGTATTCAAAATCGATGTAGCCGTTTTTGAGATGACATTTATTAGGCGTTTACATCACTAGACGACTATAGTTAATTTTGAATCGATTTTACTCATAAACGTATTTTGGAGTTTCATGTTGGTCACTGTTGGTTTGGGTTAGACGTTCGCTCATAATTGTGTCAGACGAACAGGCAGTTTTATCAAGAAATGTGAAGGTTTGACAAAAAAACCAAAAAACCTTCTCTTCTGCTTTGAGTGAACGTGACATGAAATATTCAATGAGAATAATGTATGAGAAATAATAGGAAATTGATTATCGTGGGAGTGTGTCGCCCCGTTTATCCGTCTTTTTTGCGAATGAAACGGATTAGCGTAAAACCACCCGTGTTTATTAACTGCAGATTGGACTGTATACCAGAAGCGGACTGAATTTATACTGCGAATTCAGGTCATTGAAATGCAGCGCTGCAGAAAGTGGGCAGTGGGAAATTGACACTGTCGTTATTAAGGAGGTCTCTGATTTGCAGGGCTACCAACTAGGCAATAAGGATGCTGGAAAACAAAAACAGCTCGATACGGTCCCGCGAGGCATGGTCCCAACGAACTGTCATACGATTGACGATGCCTCTCTTAGGAAATCTCTCGTGTAACTACAAAAACAAGAGGGAGAATTGAAACTAATCTTCAGCGACGTGCCAGCCACGTTATTATGATTGTTTTAAGACTGGGGAATAAAAACGGGGTTCCGGTAGAGGGGCAGTGGGAAGAAGATCTTTGTTGAGAGGGAAGGTCGAAGCCCGGCCCTTCATTAATTATATGGGCAACATTACCTGTCAGGGGAAGACTCATCGCTTGACAATGAAATCAATAGCCTCTCCTCCGGTCTCTCCATCACTTACAGCCACTTTCTTCCAAGAACCTTTCCTTTTTCTTCCCCTGACCTTAACATTTAATCTATTGAAGAGCATCTCAAACGACAATAACCGATGATATGAAAAATGATCCGGTTTAGAGGACGTCATAAATATCTGGTTAACTGGCTACTGGTTGTATCCTGGCGAAAGGATGGCAATATCTCCGAGAGACGACCGGCTTGACCTCTAACATCTTTAGATGGAAGGATGACTGTGTTGGACTACTCCGGAGGGGGCGACTTTGCGATTAGTTTGGATTCAAGTGCTCGCGTGTCGACTGGGGACACAAGGAGGCTGATGATGAGTTATGATTCAGAATAATGAAATGGTTAAGTAGCGTCAGATCTGCACTATACCTCGACCTCGTCTACCACAATACACTAATAGATTACAGGACGTGTCTACATTCGAGGATTGTAGATGCAGCGAAGGAAAGAAGATCTGACTGAGAAGGAGGATTGCTTGTCGAAATTAGTGCAGAAAAAATAAAAAATGGTCGTCTAAGTTTTCTATCATCAGATGTAGTGCAGATAGACACCAGCACACACACATGATGTAAAGGATAAACGTCAAGAACTGCATTTACAAGATTACGAGTGATGCTGCAGAATTAAACATTTACGAAACGGCTGACATCGGTGAAAATTCTGATTTGCAGCTCACTAATTGAAAGAAAAAAGAAAGAGTGAGCTGAAAAAGGTTGTCAACGAGCTGGGGGCGAAAAACGAAGAGGAGAAACAATAAAAGTGAAATGTTCCAGTAAGACGAGGGTCTATTTCTTCAACTGGCCTTTGAATCTTTTTGCGGTACAGTAGCGCTCTTTCAAACTCCCAGGTGAACTGAGATGTACTGCATCACTTTTATTGAAGCCACCCCACAGGGGATTGTACGCTTGAACGGCACAAGTTATTCGTGAATGCAGGGTCATAGCTCAGGAAGGCTGTAATTTTTACTTACTTCAGGTGCCCTGATAAAATGCGGTCCCTGTGTAACACAATTATTTGGCGCAGGCCGAATTAGTTGGAATGAGCTCAGAACTCAGTTGTTCTAATGGGAAGTCCTTGTTTCGGGCCTTCATCAAACATTGAGTCCTCTGACCTTAGCTATTTCCCTCGACTGGTTTTCACCTTTCTGGACATTTCGAGATATCCTCCTCTCACCTCTCAAATTGGTTTCTCACCACTATACCTGGCTCTCCCCAACCATACGCGTCTCCCAGTTTTCGCGATTGACGCTCATCTACCAACTCTCATGCTACTCACAGCTCTACTGTTCTCGCCCCCAGTTCACTTATTCAGAAAACCAAGGGACCGTGTAATCAAGGATCTATCGTGTTAAGCAAGTTTATCAATGGAGTCCTATATCTCGTTCAAGTCGCGAGTGTGTCGTTTTCTCTTCCAACAATAATGGTGTACAAAGTAGCAATGAATTGTGGTGCAACAAGTGTAAAAGTAGTTGCAAAGCTGGCAGAAAATCTAAAGCCAACCTCACTCTTTCAATGAATGAAAAAGCGTAGAGTGAGATAAGTAAGCTACTGACAAGCAGAGAAAGAACGATTAAGGTAAACACTGCAAAATCAGTTCAATTTTCAGTCATAAGAATAACAGCAATACATGTGTCTACGAGTATGTTGTATAGCAAAGCCCCATTTCTACCACCACTTCAAGTGACCTTTGAAGTGGCGCAAGATACAAATGCAATCTTTGAAGAATGCTTTAAATATTCAAGCACTGTTTGAGTTTACACTCAAAATATGTAAGTTCTTTGAACTCACGCTCTGGTAAAGTATCTGCAGCTAATGGCTGATAGTGGAACTGCAATGCTCTTACTAGAGCCACCATAGCGGTCATACAGGTTCAAGACTTCGAGTTGCTACCATTTTCCCTGCTGTCGGCCGAGGGGCATTTTATGCCCTCTCCTCGCATCACCTGGTGGGCATGACTGTGGAGACTCAAATTTGCACGAGCTTCTGTACAAATCCTGAGTCTTGGAATTCCACAAAATACGCAGGAAATGGTTTGTTATCCCGGCCATGCCCAACTTCGATTGGATATGGATGGTCTCTTGTCGCGACAGTTTGACATGGCTAACCAAACCTTACTTAGAATAGCTAGCGTTATTCACTATACAGTGGCTGTTGGGAGCACAAAGTGGGGAGCTTGAATCTGAGAAATAGATGGACGTGGTGAGCATGAACAGAATAGCGTTATCGGTTTGAGTGTGAGTATATAAATGCACATGAAATATATAAAGTATTTATAGTATATAAATACAGATGAACTGGTTGTGAGGCATTAATTGAGGGAGAGAGAAAGCGTTGGGAGAACTGGGAGACGAATGTCCTTCATGAGTGCTGATGGATGCCTGACTTGGAAGGAGCTGTTTGTTGAGGAGAGAAAAGTAAAACAAGGGGTAAAGGATAGTTTTTTTTTGGGGAAACTCATTGTCACTTGGAAATGACTGATAAAAGGGGTTGGTGTTCGGGGAAACCATAACTTAGGGTCAAGCAGACGTTCGGAGGTAAAAAACTACCCAGCTAATTCGGCCTGCAGAACAGTGGCTCTTGAGCTCCGATCGTTTTCCAAGATTCAACATAACGAACGGCTCCAAAATCTTGTTTATTGACTTGTGCTTTCAGTTAGCACAACTATTGTGCCTTCTAATCCACCATTGGAAGATATACACTGAAGCTCATGTCTTGAAAAAAGAAATTGAAAATCGAGCGGGAGTTCATTCTCATTCGTAACGACGCATTTTTACCTTCGCAACATCCTACATTTTCCGAGGCAGGATCTTTATTCGTCAACGTCAGGCGTAAGTGTTGGCCTATTATTGGAAAATGACTTTGTCAATATTATGATCGATCATGTCATTCTCCGAAGCGACTCTGCCAATACGAAGAACTGGAGAGGGCTTCTACTTGAACGTTCATTCGTCCTCGACAAGGAAGCTCGAGATATTGACTGGTCGAAAGATGACGACGGGCAGAAATTGAGCATTAGAGTACCCCCTAATTAGAAATCTGTCGTTATAACCGAAACGCCATTGCATCAAACTGCTTTTTATGCGAATCCGAGCGTTTAAATAGACAACGTCCGTTCTGAACGGCGACGACACAGTGAGTCCAGGAAAATTCGTTAACTATTTTTAAAACGCATTTTGAGTTTTCTACTTTTATGGTGGATAGTAGATTCGAACTTTCGATGCAAAAGAAAGGAGCACTAAGCAATTTTCTTCTCATGTTTCTTGTAGCATTCAACACATCAAGGAGGCCCAGTCTCTTGGGAAGGACCACGAATTTCTTGTCCAAGCACGCACTTGGGAGATGGGCCATGACAGCGGGCGCCCCTTAATGCTTACAGTTGAAGACGATGTAGGAAGCTTTGCAGTCTTCCAACCCAACCTCCGGCAATTTTACCTTTGACACGCACCAATACAATGTAAATTGAGCCATGGGAGGAGGGGGGGGAGCTGCTCCCTCAACTCCAGCTGGTCCAAGAGAAGGTGAAAAAGAAGTAAAATCGCCTAGCATTGAGTCAATTTTGCGCATAAATATCCAACACAGTCTCAAGTCAATTCGCAGGATAAATATCCAATTCGGGCCGACGTAATTCAACCGTTCTTTGTCAATCTCGTTCACAGACGTACAGACCAGGTTCCCAGTGGCGTGTTCTTTAGCGTTCAACGAGTTCTGAGTGTAAGATTTTCAACCGATTACACCACTTTTCTCCTTATTTCGTAGGGCTAGCAAAAGTAAATAATCCGAGGAGGTGAAATTTCTATTAACAACACTCCTCCTCACTGCCGTAATAAGTTAGAAAACCGTGTAAGAATTGTTGAATTTGTATAATCGTCTAACATTCCTGTAATACGGCGTGCTTCTGCCCAATCTTGTACACTTCTCTAGCTACATGTTAGCCCACAAGTACTTTTTATTCTCCTCGTACAGTGACTTTAGCCAACTTGGATCAATACTGTTCATTTTCCGTCCTCCCTGGATTAGACGTAACCCAGATATTGTGGTTCTCCACGGCAGAGCTCACTTTTCCACTCATCTTCATTTTTACGGCGGAGTCAACGTGAGCTCAAGGGTCTATCGGCACCTTCCACCGAACTAAACGGAAATTCCCCGAGTTCTTAAAGTTGCGGAGAGTTGTAAAAGTTGCTGAAAGCGGTAAAAGTTGTAGACAATCGCAAACGAAATGCCGAGAACTTGTGCAAAAAAGGTTTTTCACGATCATTACGAACGCTGCGGTAAGAGAACTCATTGCGTTCGACGGATCTTGAAGGAACGATCGATTCGAACGTTAAAGAAGAGATAGCCCCCCATCGGGAAGATATCAGTTTTTTAGGAGATAACCCGGACCTGTCGGCAATTAAAGGAATATCAGCTAATTTCCGTCGAGATCATGTGAAATGTTGATGAGACCACTCGAATTATGGGCTGCACGAAAACAAATGAAAATCCGAACATTCGCATTTTGTGAGTTAGTCTGTTTCTAAGTATTCATCCCATAATCACCAACTGTTCAGTTAATCGCTACTATTTTCTGCGATATACTCCTAGTGCCACGACTCATAACTAGTGGAGGTAATAAGCTGGCTCATGATTGGAAAATGGGTGGTGGAGGTGGAGGGTGGTAAGTTGGGAGGACCATCCACAGCTCGAAGCGGGTTATTTCCACTTTGACAACTTCATGAGCTCAAGAGAGAGTTGGGCAATCGTGACAGAAGAAGAATCAAGAAACTCAATTGAAGGGCAACCAATGAAAATGAAATAAAGAAGAACCACAAAAATGGACTGAGTTGAGCTGCTCCACGTACAATAATAAACCATGAACAAAAGCTATACCCTCAAGGGCCTGAGGTACGACTACCAGAAGAAAAACTCTGCCAATTATTACACAACGGTTTATTATTCTCATGAACAGCTTGACCTAGTATTACTGCTCCGAGACCCATACAATTCGATTCAGCATCGAAAAATACTAGTAAACCATACGAAACATGACCTGACTATAATGGAACTACGAAAACTAAAATTCCCCGGTGCCAGGGCCCGTAAGCGTCTGTAGGCAATAGGCACGCCGTTGCGAGTTGAGAGGGTGGGTGGTTTTAACGAGACGGGAGGGAGGGAGTACTAACGACGAAACGTTGACTTCCACTGTAGTTCCCGCGAGTTCTTTCAATTAGTTTACTTTGGCTCACTAAAATGATTGTATTTTCACTATACGCAGTTGTACACGTCTGATACTCATTCCATTCGACCCAGGATGTAAAAATACCTTGAAAATGATACGAAACACGGCGTATTTGGGAATTATACTGCGTGTTGTTAATTAATTAAGCCCATAACAACCATGGGCTTCGTCCGATCGGATTGCCGAGGTGGCGGGCACAACTAGATACCAAACGGGATTTTTTTGCGAAAGAACGGTTTTTTTAGACCACGTTAAAGGAACAAAACGGCCTGGACGGCGGACGGACATTGCAGATTTGGAATCCCCATGTCTTGAAACGTAATGTATCAAATTTGGGGGACGAGGGGGGGGGTTGTAAAAAAATTTTCCTGACCGAAAACATAGGGTTGTTATTCAGAATGAATAATAAACCAATTAGGGCTGTGACTCTTGGGAGGAGGCAAAACTAGTGGGACGCAGCCCAGAAGAGACGTTGTAGCGGTCAGCTGGTACAGTACTTGGTCCGTGGCTAGACAGTGGCCACAGAGAGGTGGAGTTCTACCTTACCCAATCCTTCAACGGATATTTGGGGCGTAGATGCACCGAATCGGTAAGGCTACAACTCCAAACTGCCTTCACTGCAGGGCAATGTGAGATGGCACATGACATGTCCCCTTCTCTAGGTTGAGACTGCGGGTGCATTGCTCAATGTAACTGGACAGTGCTCAGCCAGAAGAGAATGGAGCTTGCTGATCCAGGGCCAGTGTCTCGCAAGGATGAAGAATGACAAGATTGAGGAATGACTCCTGAACCTCCCAAACTGCTGGACAGTATAGGAAGATGTACGGGATGGCGGCACGCTGCAAGATTCTCTTTAGGGAGAAGAGGACGAGCTGCCATCGCAGAGAGGCGTGAGAGCCAACCTGATGCTATGAGCAATGACATTGGTTCTCGAGTCTTATGACTAAATTCATGGTGCCACTAGGAGCAAACCACCCTACGTCCCGCAAAAATAATAGGAATTTGAACGAACACACATTACATACAGTGCTGCTGAACAATGGAATGTAACGTAACGTTAATTTTTCATCTCGTTGGGTGAGGCAGATGCCCACGGCCGAATTCGTACTAATAATGATTGGAAAAAACATGAACTTCCATGTGCCTTCACAAGGACAACTTTCCTAAATGAAAACTTATTTTTCAGCAAATCAGAGCACATGAAGTCACCTAACTCTACAAAGACAGAGTCATTTACTTTCAGAAATGCAGAACATATGAACTCCTCGCTGATGACATGCAGGTAAAAGAAATCGTTAATCGTTCGTTAAGTGATTAGTGGACCTATAATTGCCAAACTGGAAATACATCGTAGAGCAAATTACATGGAAATTAAAGCCGATTCAGATTCGGTGGCCACTCGACTTTGGATGAGGCTGCCATCCCAAAACGCAATTACCTAACTATTCTCAATAGGTTAGCACTCAAGTTTAAACTTTTCCGGGGCGTGGGGGGTTGCAAAAGCTTTACATGAGTACTTACCGAATAGTTCGAATCAGTTGGATGCACGAGCAGGGGATTTTGAATTGGAGTATGAGAAAGAAATGAACGAAGTTCGAGTGAGGACTGTACTAACAGAAGAGCGAGGATATGAGTTTGAGTATAAAACGCGAACAAGGGAGAAGAGAGGGAGAAAATCCACTTTCCTAGATATTTTTGACAACTCGTTATGCTGCTCTCGTCATTTTCCCACTGATTAAAACTTCCAATTAATTTTCAATTGTTTGAAACTGTCCACACACCATATAAAATAAATTGTTGGACGTTGATTTCGAGTATGCCCACATTTTTTCTTCTGAGACTTCATTAAACTCGATATTTTCATCAAATCAGTCAAGTCGCGATTTTTTAGCCATATTTTCCTCATGGCGTCAAATCTATTTCTCCCATAGACAATTCCACGTGGTTCAGGATAGGCGTGTCTTAGGTGTTTTTCTGAAACGCCATAAAAACCACCCCAACACTCTCTCACACGGTCCAAGACTCACCGATTGGGTATTAAAAATTCTAACTGTATCACATATGTAGCTACTAGAGATAAAACTAGCTTAATGCGGTGGTCGTTAGTAAGTATGAATTAACGACCTGTTGGTTGGATATCAAATTTAAGCTGATTTGGTCAGTCGTTCTCTCTCAATCGTGTTCACTGGCTCTAATGATGTTTTTCGTAATCAGATGTTTTTGAGATAGGTAAATCTAAATAATACGAGAAGAACGCTCTTTTCCCAGCTGGTTGCGTAACTCCCCTCCCTACTACGTAGTGGTTAAGGAAATAGTAGACTACGTGTTGTGACAAGGGACTAACAATGCTAATAAAATGCACGCGATTAATGAGACTATAGACGTGTATTATAGTAATAATTGGATGATAAATATAAAGTGATTACGAGTGGCAAGAGAGATAGAGACTGACTGACTGACAATGTGTCGAACAGGTACTTAGGAACAACGGTAACAGTATGTAATATGTGAATGGTGTGAACGGCTACAATATTACGGGACCATTAACACCGCCGTGAAATTAACTGGCGAACGCCTTAAAGACTTTAAGCTACCTCGACCTTACAACCTTTGCGTTGTGCTGGTTTTGCCTGCACTGCCGGTCGCGATTTCGGTACTCCGCTGCACCATCGCCTGGTGCCCCATGCAATACCATTTCTTTGTTGCTTCCTCACGTTCTTGGCTTTCAACTTAAATTTTACATCCCACCGCACATAAATATAACATAAAATCAAATTCATTTTATTTCAAAACAATTAATTGGAATCCCCTACGTAAAATTTAAAAACGTTTATTAAAGTTTCGACCTGAATTGAAGTAAAATAAACGCTTTAGCGGCTGTCATTTTGATATTTTACTGTAATAGATCCACACACGATTCTCTGACTGAATGGTTTTCTTATCGCTGTCTTGAAGAGAATTGAAAACGATAATGTTTTCGCTTAAACTCCGAAAATACCGAGAACGGAAAGAGTCCTGGAAGGTTGGCGATAAACACTATCCCCCCCCTCACCCCCAACCCAACTAAACGGTAAACAGTTAGAAATAAAAACTACAGGGAGATCATTTTGTATGCGTGACAGGGTTTGATAAAAAATAACGAAAAAACATAAAGAGTTGGAAAAATATGATAAAATTTGTTGCGAATGAAATGGGAAAGTGCGCGGGGGGGAAACTGATGATGAAGTTCGTTGGAGATTCATGTCACAAAATCGTCGAAAATGATGTAACTCCTGTTTTGGAATAAAAAAGGGGAACTTATTAAAATCTGTCGAAAAATCAAGAAAAATTAATGGAACTTAAAATAATTGAAAACTGGTGCGCTTTCCCCGACGCCATCTTCACTGTTTTTGTTTATATTTTAAAACGCGACCGAAGGGGTTTCCGTAAGGAATTTGTGAGCGGCTAATGTATTCAGCAGCCATTAGGCACATTATCAGGTCGATTCAGGCACATTCAGGCAGGGATGCATATCGGTGTTGCATTGTAGTTGGAAGAGGAGTGGGAAATTAGCCCGTGACCTAGTACGACTTCAAAAATAGCAATTCGACGAGTGAACGTTGCCCACCCGCCCAGCAGTTGAAGGTTAATTGGCTCAACGTCGAATCATTACCATTTTTTGTACGTTGAATAGTCCAACGCAAGGTGGAGCTAACAACCCCATCCGGCCATAGCTTCCTACAGTTTCCCTCTGTCGATCGGCCACACTGTTAGAGTTAAACAGTATCTAACAAGACCATCATTGGTTGTTCTTTAACATAACGCGTGAGGGAAAAGTTCACTGTTCACAGCAGCAACGCTATTACAGTGCAGAGTGAAAACTTAGGTGTTTTGTTCTCAACCGCAGTATCAGACCATTTGGAATCATGAACTCATTGATGTGAACTTATTTAGATAAATTTAGTAATTATTGCTCTTATGTTGACGCCAATTGAAGATGGTTGTCTGACGTTGGGTGAGTATTATTATGTACAATCTTTTTGTGTCAGTAGATGTCAAACTGACAAATATGCGCATTTGAACGGGTCTGCTCAGTCAGCATTTGTCTTTCGGCGAAGAACAGACGAACGACTTAGTAATTAGTGAAGGGTTTGGTGTTATGGTGTCTATGGGTCAGCTAATCTCGAGGGACCGTCGCAGAAGGGCCCTTAAATCAATCAACTTTACTCGCGCCATCCTGAACCCGAGGAACTCCCGAGGAATGTCAAAGGTGGGAACCCCTCAAACGCGAGTGGCTTTGACATCTGATTTATGACTCTAACGCTCACATTAGCCCGGCAATAGGGAGACGTGTTGGTATGGACAAGTTGGAGGAGTAGAATGCTGTGGAATCAGACAATGGGTCCGATCGGGTGACATTTGGTGTACGAACTCGTAATGTGGACTGTAAATGCTAAATTACACTTATTTAGAGAGATGTTACCTTTCGCTGCGGAGATGTCGAATTTTAAGGGGGAAAAAGGAGCAGAAAGGAACGGGCCGGTTAACAGAAAGGAGGGAAGAGGCGAATGATGAAGAAAGGAGGCAATCACTCGACTTGTGAGCCTACAAAGGGATATTATTAGCAACAACTAATACTAAAGCAGGACTCGATGGGACGCTTGATCTCTCTCTGCGATCCCAAGGAATAATGAGAAGCAGGCGGCGGCAAGGAAGAGAGGAAGTGAAGGGACGCACGAAACGTCAAGCCTCTGCCTAATGGAGAGGTACTTCGCTTCAACTCGTACATGACCTGTTCACTCCTCATCACTGAGTACCAAGTGTTACAGCTTCACTTACGATTCACCAACACGACGGAACCCAAGCCATAAGGTGGGCTCGAGAAAACCACACGAGTCTTTCGGTTATGATCTAAATCAGGTTTGAACAAAAGCTGAGAAATAGTTAGCACGGTAAGTTGTGAGTAGAATCAAAGTAGTCAAAGAGGCTTCCGAGAAAAATACGAAAACCCCTAATTTTTGGTTCTCCACTTGTTCTGAATGAGAAGGGGTTCAAATGATGCTAAACGAGCCTTGTTTCTCATTCCAAAACCAAATAAAATATATTGTATATTATAATAATGTATTAGAGAAAAAATTGAAATATAGTGTCCATGAATTAGTGAATTCTTCACAATAAAAGTAAACGTTAAGTTCTGACTGGGGTTTAACGCACGCAGGTCCAGCGGCTGTCGCAAGAGCGTGAAGATTCCTGAAGACCAAGAACTCGAAATTTCTTTCGATAAAAGTACCACGAACTGTTTAAACAGAATAAAGACACAAGTGAATATTAACAGATTATTAGAGGGCTTAGCTTACGTAATAAAAAATCTGAAGCACATTCGGATAATCCACTCGAATTGCTGCCTCAACGCTTCTGTCGTTTCTTAAGTAACCCTGCTGACCCAGGAGTTATTGACCGATACCTCAACAACAAGACAACCCAGGAACCTCCCAGGATGTTGGAAGTTTCTGGGAACGTCGTAAAAGAATGTTTGTTCAGTATAAAATCAAAATCACTCGGAAAGGACAACATTCGCTAGTCAGTGCCATCATTCCAGTGCTCACTCACATCTTTACTCAATCACTGACTCTCGGAGTATATCCAGTTGGAAAAGTTCTTGATAAGATCGTGCACAGGCAAATACGTGATATGTCGAGAAGCACAATCTTCTTGATCCAAAACAATCAGCCTACCGTTCAAGTTTTAGCACAGAAACTGCGTTCATAAGCATTCTAAACTACGTGGACCGTAAAAAAATCGGGAGAAAGGAGGAATTTTCCTCTGCGTTTGATCTCATCCAGAGAGATGATGGTTTTGGGTGCAGTACTGTCTTCGGTTGGGATTGCAGGAAGTGCGCTAACTTGGTTCGAGTCTTATGTATGAGAACGACAATTGGCTGTCCAGGGAGATGATGGCTGCTTGTCACCTTGGAAAGACGTGGAAGTAGGCACACCACAAGGATCGGTTTGGTCAGTACTATGCTACATACTATATGAAACAACTTTACCTCAACATTCTCAGAGGGGACAGAATATATTGCCTATGCGGATAACCTTCCGTTTTATCAGACGTGCGATGTGGACGAAATTGATGAAGCAGTCAGAACACTCAGTAGTGATCTCTCACGAGTTGCTGAGTGGTGTGTACCGCATGGTATGCAATGCTTCATAAAGCAAAGAGTGACCCTCTTGAATAGGCCGAGTCTGCAAGTATCTTGGGCATCTCAATTGACAATAACTCATCTTGGACCTTCAAACCTCTTTGATCTGCTTTAACCCCTTCTGCAGCATCAACTACGGAATTCGCAACTACGTGCGCAAGCAACTAGTGCAAACCCTAATAATGCCACACATTGATTATGCTACCTCCGCGCTATGTGAAACAAGAGCTGCGAAATCAGTAACGCCACATTACTAACGCCTTGGTTGGCTAAAAATTAGGAAAAGAAACTTGCTTCACGTAGCTACAACGCTATTCAAAATATTAAAAACGATAAAAACACTGTACGCTTATAACAAATTTCAGTTTTTCAACCAACGAGATACCCAATCAAAAAACAAACTTTTAAAAAGCCCGGCGCACCGTTGCTCAACATACTCAGCAGATCCAAATTATGTGACGATCACATCGATATGTCTGCATGAGCAAAAAGGTGGACAGATTCAAAGAACAATATAGAGAAATGTTAATTAAGGAGTATTGAAGAATTATAAGAAGAAGAAGAAAAATATTTTAATTTAATTTGTAAACGAATGCAACTGATTAATATTTGTGAAATGGTTCACGGATGATGGAACAGAGAGCTCAGTGGCCCTAATGATCTCTGATTGTTAAATAAAATATTTCAATCTCTCTCTCTCTCTCTCTCCCTCTCTCTTTCTCTTTCACTCTCTCTCTCTTTCACTCTTACCCTCTCTCTCAATAGAGTGTCAGACCTGTAGAAATACAGAAAAAATATCTGGTGCGTAGCAACACACAACTTTCCGCCACCCCTTTAAGTTCGAACACCACCTTCATAGGCGGGCGCTATATCTTCGTTCAACGCATTTTTACAGGAACATTTATGGAGAACAAAATGTAGGGACTAGTTAGTTGAGAGTACTCCGAATGTTTGATCGAAATCGTTGGAGCCGTTTTTGAGAAAATTGGAATACCGATAAAATAATATTCGACAAATCTCCTTTTTTGTGTTAACTTGGCTTATATCTCCGTTCAACATATATATACAGAAATAATTATAGAGAACGAAATGTTGGTATGGGTGACTAAAAGACACTCCATTAGAATTTATCACATCTGGTAAAGAAGTTACCCTGGAATTTACGGAAATGTTAGAAAAAACGTTATTTTCGACACATTTTGATTTTTATCTCTGTTCAATGGACCGTCACAGGAACATTTATTGAGAAGAATATGTAGGTATCAACTATTTGAAAACATCCTGTGAGTTTGGTGGAAATCGCTGAAGCCGTTTTGCCAAAAGCGTAAAAACCTATTTTTGCTTCAGGGCTCATATCTCCGTTCACCGTATTTTCATGGAGATAAGTAAGGAGAAGAAAAGTTACGTATTCATTGGGAGAAGATAATTTGAAAGTTTAAACAAAATCGTTAGAGCCGTTTTCGAGAAAAATGCGAAAAACCCTAGTTTTGGTACATTTTCGTCCCCACCCCCTTCCCATCGGCCGAAATCGTCCATAACCTTATTTTGGTGTCTACAAAAATAACGAACAAAACAAAAAGTACCAACTCAATCGGATCAGCCGTTCTCCCGCAAATCGAACTACAGACACCCACACACACACACACACACACACACACACAGACATACACACGGACCTCTCTCCGAAATTAGGTTTTTTAGACTCAGTAGGGTCTGAAACGTAAAGATCTGAAGAAAACCCAACTTTTTTTTTTGGGCCGATTACTATACTTTCCTTCCCTTCGGGTAGCGGAAAGTAAAAATTGGAAAGAAACAGGAAAAATAACTCGCAGCGGGGTTAAGGCAGTGAACTAGGATGGAGGCAGAAAGGCGACGAAGTAACTGTAGTTTGATCTTGGCGTAATTGAGAGGCTACGGTGAAATAGGCTCGAAAAATGTGACCGTTGAACCAGGAGTGTAGTCCTTCTTGCTTCGGCTCACTTTTCTCACGGACTATTTATAAATAACTTTGAAGTGTTGGGTGGACTCGTCAGTATCGTGAACACCTCTTCTCAACGGCATTTCACGATTATGGACACAAAAACTACCATTAAAACAAAAAATGTTGCAAATTATTACAGAACGGTTATTGCAAAGAATGATCCTATGAGCCACGGCATGTTTGAGGCATATCCTATTCAATAGACCGACGAAAAATATTAAGAATATAACGTCAGTATATATCACTAATCCTGTAACGACAACTCGTAAGCAAACGACAACGTTTGGAATCAAAAAGCGTACTGATCGATAAAATAATTCAATAAGAAATTCAACTAAAACTTCTCTGAAGATTCGAGGGGTGAAACAAAGAATATGGACCGACCACCTGATAACGCTACGACTGCTTGTATCGATAGGTCGCTTGATAACGCTACGACTGCATGTATCGATATGCGTCCGTTATTTATTTCATATTCCCATTCTTAATTTCATTGAATTCACTCCTTTTCATAGTCTTTGTACATTTAAAATAATTGTATAACGGGGTATTACATAATGAACATTAAGTAATTGGCATAATCGTACAGCTGTCGTTATTTCTAATTTCAAACATGGCTCCAGAGCCTACGAGGTCGGGCATATCGATAACCTGACCGCGGTCGTGATATATCGATATATTGCCTTATGAGAGGGAGCGGCCCCTATTCTTTGCTTTGACCGATTCGAGTTTTCAATACGCATTTTGAGCGAATTCATTGTTGCGGTACCTCTGAGACTTGAGCCATCCGATTCAGTGACAGACTGGCATTGCCAAATGCCACACAGACCTGAGGTTTCAATCAATATTTCCGATGATTTCCTAGTTATCCAGTTTGACATGCCACACAAGACCTGAGGTTTCAATCAATATTTCCGATGATTTCCTAGTTATCCAGTTTGACATAGTCTTGCACCTGCAAGATCTGCATCGAAAAATACTAGTAAACAATACGAAACATGACCTGACCACAACGGAACAACGAAAATTGACATTTTCTTGGCGACCGTAGGCGATTGCCACGACGTGACGGGAAGCCGGGCGGAATATGATCGGACGTCGAGGATAGACGATAACTATCGCTTTATTGTTCCGCGAGTTACTTCATGTAGCAGAATTCGCCTCACTATATTTACTGTGAATAACTGTGGTCTCCTAAAAAATCCATCAAAATACCGAAGAAACGATACCAAACACGACCTAATTGCCATGTTGTATTTGGCTAAAATTGGCTAATTCTCGAGTCGTGTGCGAAAGAACGAAGTTTTTAGAGCACGTTAATGGACAGACATTGCACAGGAAATCCCTGTCTTTAAAACGTAGTGTCAAATTTTAAGAGGGGGGGGGGGAGATATCTCGGCTGAAAATGCAGGTGTATTGTTCAAAATGAATCATAAACCCAGGGGACCAAGGTTTGCCATCCTCCAGCCACGTTTACTACAGACACACACCGACGTCACTGTGTGATGAGTTAATTTCGATTCAGTAGGTCTCAAAATGAAAAGACCTGAAGAAAACTCAATTTTGTTAACCGATCACGACACTTTCTTCACGCTTTGAGATGAAAGTAAAAACGGCGTTTGCCGGCCGCCTGGAGGAGGTGGTTTTACCTCACCTCGACACATGGAAACGTTCAGGATATCGTGGAACTCAAGGAAGAACGATCGCTTCCTCACTTCTTTCAGGTTCTAATGTTATTTTCCTTCAGTTCTGAAAACAAGCAATTCAATTTGTTGCAGGAGATTCCGCAAACGTCCAGCGAGCTTGAGAATATGCTCCGAGACAAGGAGCTCGAATGTTTTGAAAGGAATCGATCGTCTCCAGCCGGTGAGTACACGAGTACTTCATATACTTGCTGACGAATAAAATCCTTCGGGGACCGACTTATCAGAGTAATCCGCCGAATGTGGTTTCAGGACACTGCACGGCCGTGTGGGATTCAATACTTTGCTGGCCAGACACTCCAGCCGGTGTAATTGCCAAACAGCCTTGCCCCTCTTATTACGCGGGATTTAACGAAAGCGTAAGTATCTTCTGAAGTTGAGAATACAACAAACAAATCAATACAGTACGAATCAATCTGACGATTAATGCGTTTTATTCGTTATTAGCTGGCATTACTAAATCAACAGCACGCTATTACTGGTTTACTTTTCGCTATTCAAAAGATGAGGAAAGTATTGCCATCGTGTAAAAAAATGTCTGGTGCGCCAGCTTTCCACCGCCCACAAACAACCCCCATAAACTCGACGATCTGCTGCCAGGGTGCGACAGATTTTTGCTAAATTTTTAATGATTTATTGCGCTATCATTTTCCCAGCAACGAAACGTTATTGTTCATTTGATGGGAAAATAAGGGAAGGAGTAAAATGGGTTCAAAATTAACTATATTTTTCAACGAAACCGAAACATACTTTTTGACATTTTATGCTACATAAACTCGAAAAACGTTACGCGGGAGATGTAACGTGGGATATATAACAGAGAAGCGTCACGAAATATATTGTGTGTGATGTTACAAAATGTAACGCTTGGTAACATCACACTTTTAATAACCTCAGTGACCATCAACCATCAACGAGCACAATCAAACGTAGTTATCATAGCATAAAAACAAAAATAAAAGACATAAAATGTCCCTCGTAGTTGCGTACTTGTACGAAAGCTGTACCCACCGTCTGAGTCGTGTGTTTTACACACACCATACCCCCGATCTAAATCTTCAGTTTCAAGTTGTTTAATGGTAGTTTGAGTAACAATTATATTAGCGTATATTTAAGTAATTTGAGTAGCAATTAATAATACTTCTTTATCTCTGTGCAGTGGACTGTGAGAGGAACATTTTCTTAGAAAACAGCTTGAAAGACTGCTTACATTTTTTGTGTGGGTGGGTGCTAATTATAGAGCAATAACAAAAGTAACATTTCTGGGAAAATGATGAGAGCAGCACAATAAATTATCGAAGATGTCCACAGTGTCTTCCTCATAAACTCCTCGCGTGTAAAACTAGCGACAACAAGATCGGCATTAGGATATTTAAGACCAACCCGAGGAATTTCGGAATTCAAACTATTGTCGCTTCATTCATTATCAGTTTCAGAGCGTTCTCCCAAAACAATAAACGCGAACCTTCAAAGAAAAATTATTTGGGCGATCCGGTGAATCACTTACCTACTGGGCACTCACTTATGGTTGCGCCGTAGGTGGAGGAAACAAAATAAATTACGGAGCGTTACGTACCTCTATTCTTCGTATGTAATAACTGCTGCTAACTAACAGAAATAAGTTAATTGGATGACTCGTTGATGGACGAAGCTTGGGCTATGGCTGGCTGAGGTGAGCCTATCAGTTGTGCTGTGAACGGCGTGTTCCTCTTTATTTAACTTGCTTGTTGAATGAGCGAGAGCGTATCCTATTCGGTACGAATGAGACCTTTGGGAGCAAAAGAGAGTTGAAAGTTTGTTATGCTTAGAAAATTTCAAGTTGTAGACAGATGTTCGCCTGTTAAATAATAGTTTATAAGAGGAATATCTGTGTAGTCTTGTTAGGAGAAATGGTGGGGTGGACCTTTCGACCCGAGTTTCTCCTGTTGATTAAATCTCTTTCTTTATCTCTCTCAGTAGCTCTTTCTATGATTACGCTCACCTCATCATCTCCAAAACAGAAAAGCTATCAACGTCCAGTTGTTGTAATTCGATTGAAATCGAATTTGTTCCATACTGAGAAAATGAGAACGATAGCATAAAGTCGAAGCTTTTCAGTGATTCGTAATTTGTATCACCTTCCCACGTGTATCCATCAGACTTCCTTCTTCTCAATTTATATCGCTACTGTAAGTGATCGGGTGGAAAGGTCGGTGCGGTTCCACTGCTCCGGCGACTAACGCGACTCCTTTCAATTCCTACTGGCTTCCCTTCGGCTAAATTTATTCTTTCGGCGTTTGATTCCTTTTCCGCATTCTCACTATTTTTAGTTTCCTTAGCTCTACTAAGTAGAAAGGAAAGTTATGTAATCAGCTGAAAAAAAATTGAATTGTCTTCATATCTTCTTGACTTCGGAATACGAAAAACACTATTGGGAAAATCGTCTGTGAGTAGTCGAATAAATTGCCTTTACGAGAGTATAAGTGTTTAATAACGCTAAAATAATTAGGAGCAACCCCAGAAATTCCAGAGTTCTATCAACGCTGTTTTTTACTTAGTACCATTTCTCACAATTTTTACTCGATGATTCAAAAATATATTCCTTCTCAAAAACATTATGTTGCCAGAACCAGTACGAACTCTCTATGCATTGATTGCCCAATAATGATCGTAGCACAAGTAGGAGCGGCTCAATAAGTTCTGGAACCTTGAGCGCCGCCAGTTTTTATGCACAGCGCTGTTATAAACTGATTTGATTAGTTGGTCGAGTGAAGAAAACAGCTGAATTCACATGGGGCTAAGAAAAGTTGTGCGATGCGTTGCACCAAGTATTTTCAATTATTCTTTTACGATCAATTTGGTGTGAGGGAAAGATCACCATCCATCGGACATTCTTCCTCGACGTTATCGGTTCTATCGAAATATCCTCGTGCGTCAGGGAGAACATCCTGCCACCCAAATCTCCCCAGAGCTTGCAGAGGTGTGCTCTTCCCAGCTTTTTTTCCACGTTGTGTGCCTGTATGTTGGCTCGTCAGTCTGGGGGTGCTGGTCAGCTTCGGCTCTTCATTCGAGAATAATTTAATATTGCCGAGGAAAAATTTTCATCCCGATGTGTTTCCAACAGTGTTGGGAACTGTTGGGCGCACGAATGGGGGAGCTTAAACTGAGAAATAATGGTGAGCGTAAGTGAGGACTGTATTACACTAGACAGAGTAGCGATATCCGAAAGAGAGAGATATAGCATTGAGTTGGGAAGCGCGAGCTGAGAGATGAATCGTTCGGAGAACTAGAAGACGACTGTATTCGGCGAGATCTAGCAGATGTATTTGTTTGTTAGGAGCTGTTTGTTGAGAAGAGGAATCTAAAATCGTGGGGTGGGAATAGATAGATGGGAAAGTCCAGGACAGAGGAAAACCCGTTGTCAATTGGAAATAACTTAAGAGGTGGACTTTCCATAGGCAACAAAAGGGCTTGAGGACGAAGGTGTTTGGGAAACAATGACTTTCCTTTTAAGGCTAGTGCGGAAATTTTAGAGGTCAAAGGGCTCCTTGCTTAGCTCTTCGCACCTCCTGGTCACTTCAGTTACAATGTCATCTTAAGGTTTATATTACAAGCCACTTACTGTTGTCTGTTACACTAGTCGTTCTTTTCCTTTTCGTGTACTTTTCGCTGCTTCCGCTTGTGACGATTGTGACAAGCTGATCCTCGTCTCTCTCTTCCGCTCACTCACACTCGCTCTTTCTCTCTCCCATCCTTATTATAAACACGATGGTAAAATCTGAGGATTTATCTGCCTGGAGAGGTCTCGAGAACCGACGAGGCGGTGCATGCGGTGAATCGAGAGCTTGAGACGCTTACAGTCTGGTGTAGTAGTCATGGCATATCAGACAATCCCCAGAAATGTAAAACTATGCTGTGTGAATATACCAGGCTTCTCCCTACAAGCAGAATCGGCGATGATAATCTGCACATGAAACTGAACTCAGATGGATCGAGGACACAGGGGACTTCCACTCGACGACTAACTATAGCTCTTCCCCCCCCCCCACCCCACACCAACCCCTCTCTATAATCACTCTATAAAATAATGTTTTTTAGTCGTCCCCGTCGGATGACCCGGTACAAAGTACACAACACAAAAGTATGCAACGTGCATTTGTACCACCAGCTCGTTCCAAAAGAAATGAAGCCGTTCTTCTTGAGTCAGCTTACCGTTAACAATATCGGTCACAATATTGAAGAGTGGAAGAGAAAAAAAAATCGTTCTGAACTCCACCCGCTATCGTCCAGTTCTCCGAATTATGGGGCAGTCACACCTCAATTCTGAGGGTTCGCGTGATTAACAAGTCAATCAGAACAGTCAAAAGTGGTGGGTCCCTGGCAATCCACTACTTTGTTTATCCTGGCTGAGGATAGAGCACCTTCACTCTCATTTCATCGGCTGACTGCACTCGTCTGAACGTGCCACTTGACAGGAGTCACCAGTACATTCTAAAAGTTCAAAAGACCACAGACTACACAGAAATTTCTCTTATTCTTCCCTATCTCTCTTCTATCGTTTTTCAGGAGGAGTACTGTTCAGCTGAAGGTCTTCTCAACGACAAAACAAAGAAAGGGGGGGGGGGAGTCATGACAGATAATTGCAAAAACTAGGTTTGATCTATAACTCGACGAGTTCAAACAGCAGAACGCAAATCAGAGTATTAAACCCTAGCCAACACAATATGCAATGAAAAGAGAAACCAAGAAAACCGAATGAGGGCAAACAGAGACGGAAATGACGGTGTAATAAGTCGAAAATTAACAAAAGGGACTAGAGGAGACGGGAAATCCGTCCATTTGCCAAAAGAAGAAAACATTTTCCTTTGGCAAAGTATATCCATCTTGTTCCTCCTGACTCAAGGGGCAACGTTGATTAATAACCGTCTCCTTCGTCGTCAGAACCCCCTTAACACAATTGGGCTGAGATGAGAGTCTATTAAATGACTGCCGTCTCAACGCCATCAAACGCTGAGAAACCCAGGTTTTCTTCCGTCCGAGCTGAACATTTTCTTTTTACTTCGCAGTCGTTTGAGGGGAAATAAGGGAGAAAAAATTGCTCCCCATTCCTCCCTACTCTTTCTTTCCGGAAAACTCGTCGCTACACCGAATGAGACGTTCGATAACGAGAAAAGCCGCGAAAGCCGAATACTAAGCAGGTTTTGCCAAGTTGCCAGAATTAAGGGGCGCTTTACGTGATCCAGTTTACCGCGTCTTTCACCTAATCCACAGCCTGACGAGTAATTCAGAGAGTCAACCTCGCATTGTTCATTTCGGTCGAAGAGGACGAAATGGATAAATGAGGAACAACTAAGCGGAAACGTCTCTTTCGAAAGAGGGAGATTGAATGGTTTGTTGGCGTGTTTATTTATTTTTTCTAAGGATTCTATCTATCTGCACTGTGAGGAAACTCTATGGCACCGCGACAGATGGCTTGAGGAGTGGTTTGAATGCAGGTGCTTCGAGTACCTTCAAGAGTGGAAATAAACGACTGCCACAAGCATTATAGAAAAGAACGGTGAAGGGCGAAGAGCAATCACTACACGTAGAATTGATTAAAGATGGCGGTTCTAGTATTAGAGGAGAATTAAACTGATTTGAGCACAAAAGTAAATTAGAAAATGGGATAAAATTAATAGATAATTACACGCGAAACTGTCAGTTGATGCGCGGATGTCGTGGGAGCCAAACAAGTTAGTAGGTGAGAATAAAAACAGCTACGAAGCTGGAAGATTGTAACCAAGTGGGCATAAGTGAAAGCTCAGGTGAAGTAATAAGAGTATCCTCCTCGATTGTGTCAAAATGCTGGGTTCAGCATCCTGTTATGCTTCTCTCCCTCCCCCTCTCTGGAAAGCTTCTCCATTGTAAAAACAATATCATTATAAATAATTATTTCTAAAACTAAATGCAAAATAATTATAATATCAAAGTAAAAATAATGATTTAAAATTGTTGCAGGCCTTTGCGACCAAAGAATGTCTAGGAAACGGGACATGGTTCGTTAACAAAAATGGCACAACGTGGACGAACTACTCGAGCTGTATGTCCGAAACGCTCCAATCTCCAGACAACCCGAACGTGAGTAACGTTCTGATCGTCTACATGTTAACTGTCACTCTCAAAATTGTACCTAATGACGAGGTTTACTTTTATTTGTTGGCAGAAATATTTGAGCGCCATCAAAACGATCTCCGCTTTGGGATATGGCGTGTCCCTGTCTACGTTGGCAGTCGCTTTCATAATTCTCGCCTCTTTCAAGTTAGTCTTTTACTTGCCATAGTTTTCCTTCCCGAGGTATTTTACAAACTACTTCACGAGAAAATCCAACAGTAATTTGAATTCCAGACTTTCAAGAAAAATTGCACTAAGATCGATTTGTTGGAGATATGCGGTCACTTATTGTGCTACTCTCATCATTTTCTCACAAATGAAAATTTCGTATTACTGTTTGGTCGTATATAGCTAACCGCACAAAAATGCGTTGCCTTTTTGCCAATCAATCAGTGAACTTGGGTTTCCAGAGAGTCCATGGCAAGCTCACCTGCCCAGTCGACATTGTAGACGAGTAGGCCTTCAGTTTTCAGAATGGCATTGTCACACACTCGTAGAGCTGAGGCAGTAAAACCAGTCAAGGTACACCCGTGGAAGCGTTGATCCTCGTCCTGACGCCAGTTATAGTGGAAGAAGAATGAAAATGCGTCAGCTGGGCGTAACGGCAGGCGTTCTCCATGACATCACCATCCGCCCATTCGCACATGCTCGAGACATCTTGGGAACCTCAAAAGTGCCGGTTTTTTGCCCTACGTAGTTTTTAAATGCCCTCCGTTTCTGTTATCCATTTAGAATTCGTTCTCTTTTCCAAATAGTGAGGTACGAGCCATTGTAAAAGCCATGGGCAGAGCTTCGTTCTAGTAGAATTGAACGTGTGGTCGATTTGAATGAGACGTGGTGAAGCACACCAAGTTTTCCCAACTCGAAGTTCCCACTACCTGCAAAGCTGGAAATTTTTAGAAGTTATGCCGTCAATCTGTTGAGATTCCTAACAGCTCGGCACACGGAAGCAATTCAGGTTTGAATCATCATAGCCTTCAATTTCCAAAATTCCTGAAGTGGTTCTGAGACAGAGTTGAGCGTTGATGGAACCTGGAAATTATTCGTTTTTAAGGTGAAGAGGGCGGAGTCAGCCTGAGGGCTTGAGAAGGGCATTTACATGTATATCAGAACGCTGTCCTAACATCACTTCTGATTAGGGAGGGGCGATAAATATTCATGTAAGGTGAATTACGGAGCTCAGAGAGCGAGTGGTAGGTGTAATACGTGTAACGTCCTCATACGTTGAAGAAGCTGTTATAAGGTTTATCTAAAACCGGATCACGATAAAACGGAAGGGGAGGCAGTATGCACGTTTATTTACTAAAACTATAAACGCGGCATGTTTTAATACCAATGGAAGTCGTTTTACGCTAATTAAGTGTGTACTATTAGATTATACGACTGCAGGTTGGAAGAGGAAAACAAACAAACTTGCAATCACTCGAAAGCTGGGGATTTCGCCAACATATTTACACAGAGCTCTCCTCCAATTAACGAGGAATTCCTCGAAGATGCCCCTGAACTGGAATCCCTCATGGACGCCAAAGTACAGAGAGTTGAGAACAATATCAAACAGGAGTTTGATCAAATCATGCCTGCAGAGCTATACCTCTTTACGTGTATATGTGGCGTGAACTGCTCTTATGACGTTACAAAAACCCCCAGTACGGCATAAACGCTCGAATTATACGTATAAGGGCCGTTTGCTATTGAACCTTTTTGAAAAGTACAGTCGGGTACACCAAACATTTGACGGATAATTATATGTGGCTCAAATCTTCAACAATAAAAGTCAGCATGATGTATGTACAGAGTTGAAAGATATACACTTTATACAGGAATGCCCTCGAGATTTAATCAGATGCAGACTGAACTTCAATAATCCTCCATCAAGGTTAATGACCAGTCAAGAAGGCACAACATCCAGAATTTATATCGTTGCGAATTGAATAACTAGTTGATCTAGAATAATTTAAGAAAGAAGGGACAGAATACAATACGCATTATAAATCGTATACCTCCTGGACCCCCGAGTGCATGCCACTGAAATTCGAAAATATGGAACGTACGAACTTTTCCGGGTCACGTTTCAACACATCTGTACCGCCTGACTCCTATTGTAAGACCCCCCAATGATCGTAGTCTAGTTGTCAAAGACGAAGATTCATATTCTGAGGGAACTCAAGCATCGGATGAGAGTTACGGATCACTGCAACTTTCGCCAGAGTCAGCGCCTCTGGGCAGATTTGAAGGAATATGTGATTGAGAGATTTGGTTATTGAAGGGAGGGAGCGGGTGTATAAACCTACCTTTAAACACATCAAGAGAAGGCCTACCGACAGGAAGGACGAGTGAGCGCGGGTGGGAAGAGGTGAGTGGTGTGCGATGGTCGACGGCAGGGAGGGAGATTTTGTCACATGATTTCGTTTCCTCCCAAAGTGACGCTTTCTGGCAGTCAAGTGAAGGCTAAAGCACGTTCTACTCCAAAACATGTTATTTAGAACATTGAAGCAGGGAGTAGTTTCAAGTGGATATTAGAACTGATGCCTTAATTGCGAAAATCAAGGTATGTGCGATTTCATAGTTTTATCATTATCCCCCTTGTCCAGTGAACGTGTAAATTCTCTCGAAACGAGCCTTAAATTGGGTATATATGCGTGTTGAAGACGCCTCCGTGTACATAACAGACTCGTTAATAAACACTAGAGGAACTAACAAACCAAACAAGCTGGTCGTTCAACGAGTGTTCTGACGCAAAAGTGCACTTCCAGAAGACCCAAAGACACCACACCCTCCACCCCTCACCAAATAGTTCTGTGTACCTTCTCTACTGTGTGCTACGTTCTGTGTTGTCTGGTCAGTAACTTGAAGTAGCTGACGATCTAGATTATTACTAAACTATTCAATTTATAAATAATAAAATAAAAAAGATTGTGCAAGTGGTTAATTGGGGAAAAAATTAAACGAATTTTAAGGAGTATCAACTCCTTGCCAGAGCCATGAATGAGCTGCAGGCTGGCTCCTCTAACTCCTTAAGCTCAACGCATAGTACGTCTCACTGGTTCTCTGACTAGAATTAAGTCTGACCTTCCTTTGCGTTTCAGGAGGCTCAGGTGTCCGCGTAACGTTCTTCACATGCATTTATTCGTATCTTTCATCCTACGCGCGGGTTTGAGACTCGTCAAAGATGGCGTTTTCGTCGATGGAATTATGACCTCCTCGAACGTTGGGATGTTTTCTTTCAACAGCCCTTCGTTCTCGTCGTCGGTACGTACGTTAGTTACATTACTATAGCAGCTCAGAGCTATAGGCTCGACTTTGATGTGTTTATTTACGGCTTCGTCATGTCATAGTAATAAGACACTTCTTTACCCAGCTGCCCTAATGATTTGGGGATAAGCTGGTAAGCTGAATGATTCAGTGGCATTCGTTAAATTTGTTCGTCCTGCGAGCTCAACCACCTTGAATAGAAGGTTGGCAGAGTTTTTCATTGAATCTGATTGGCCCGAGCGGTTCAGTGATGCGTCATTGAGCGTCCTCAGTGTGGAAGAAGGAGCAAGAATACTAGTAGGGCAAAACAATTATCTGCCCACACTTGTTCACTCCTGCCCATCGTGTGCTTAATGCTGGGTCCTCCATTTGAGCTTATGCAAACCTATCACATGACGCCAACTGCCTGATTCTTGACATTGAATACACTGGGGATTAGGGCCCCCCGAGCAGCCCCTAGAGGTAGACGCTTTGGAAGAAGAACAGATGTTAAGGTGTCTGTGCCGCTTGCAGTCCGGCGGAAATTCATTCGGTCAGAGCTAGGCCTGTAGGATCTTACTGAAACACTATTCCACTAACTCGCGTCGCACCACATACTTCTTCTTCCTCCACACTCCTCGAACGCAATCCTCACTAAAGATCTCAGGCCAATCTGATTAACCCTCACCAGACCTTTTATTGAACATGGGACCAGCACAACGATCAAATTGTTTTTCATTTTTCAGGGGACTTGGAGTTGTAAATTACTCATTTGCCTCTGGCAGTACGCCATCATTTCGAACTATTCGTGGATCCTCATGGAAGGTCTCTATCTGCACAACTTGATATTCCTCGCTCTATTCACCGATAATTCAGCCATCACAGTTTACATCCTTCTGGGGTGGGGTGAGTGTTTTGATAATTCGTCTGTCAAACGGTGAACGAAACAGTAAAATTGAATGTGCAAGAGGAGATTAGATATTGCAGAGCTGTCTGTTCTGTGTAATACCTTAATAATTAAAAACTCTTCTACTGCCATGAGTAACCCTCAGTCTCCTGGACAACTCTAAAATTGCCTTCTCTATATATCCGTCAACAGTTACGAATTCAGAATTGATTTGTGAAAGGAGGTGTGTGTCCTCTATCAGCTAACTCCTCTGGAGCCGTTTCCATAAAAAGCTCCGGTACCAACAAGGCGATTCCCCCCTGGAGGCCTGGTAGCTGCTAAATTTCAAACACTAGGAACAACCAAAGGCCAACCTCTTCTTCGTATTCCTGGACCACGCAAAAAAATTTCACGAAAATGTAACTGGGTTGTAGCCTAACAAAAATAGTTCGAACAACTTGGTTCTTGTATATAACAACTTTTCCACCATGGTCTCCGAGCTCCGTAGTCGTTGTGAGAAAACCTTCGGGCATTGACATGCAAGTGAATTGGTACTTTAGCAGATAGCAAACTATTTCATGTTGATGCAGCGCAAATAACGTCATTATATCCTCGCATGAAAATTGGGTGCCAGTCAGATGCACGGTTTACACGCAAAAACGTTTTCATTTCATTCCAATAAGGCAATTAGCCTTTTAGATTTACGAACAACATTCTTGCTCTATTAAATCCAACAAGGGTAGTCGGTTTTCGTATAGTTACAACCACTCGGCATTCCTACCGATATTATTTATTTGTTTTGTTGAGTTCTGTTACAGTTGAATTTCTCGGAAGTTGATCCCAATAATTGAGGGTACGCTGGTAGAATTGTAGTGAAAAATCATGAGGTGTTGTTTTAAATTGTTTTAGAAATGAGGTAAAATTCATAGGGTATCTAATGTTCGGTATAATTCTCAGGCACATTAAGTAAAAAATGCTGCAAATTACACAATGGTTTAGTATTGTCTTGCACAGCGTGATTCTATTGAATCGAACGTCGAAAATGTTAACAACACAACACGGCTGTATCAACAATCCGGGAAATGACTCATATGCAAACGACAATGTTTGTAAAGCACCTCCAAGACCCATACCACTCGATTCAGCATTGGAAAATACCAGTACACGATAGGAAACATGACATGACTACAACGGAACAACGAAAATTGACATTTTCTTGGTGACTGCGCAATTGGTAGGACATGACGAGACTAAACGCCGGGTGTTTGGAGTGAGATAGGAGGCAGTGTGGGAAATGAGCGCAGCCTAGGAAGAAACGGTATCTATCGTTGTATTGTCTTGGGAGATTCTTCAAGTAGTGGGATTTGCCTCACTGGATTTATTGTGATATCACTGTTTTTCATCTAGATGCGGTCCTACACCTCTCAGATCCCTCCTATTCGACTCAGCATCGCAAAATAAGTAGGAAACGATACCAAACACGACGTGATTGCAACAAATTACCAAAGTTTCGTGTTTGGCTAACCTTAAATACTTATTAATACGGTGCCGATAACAACCGTGGGTTTCATTCGATCGGGTCGTCGATTAGGCAACCACAATTGGATATCAAAGGGACTTTTGGTGCAGAAGCAGTAGCTAAAGGCAAAATATGGCATGAACGGTGGCTGACGATGAAATCACAGTAAATATAGTGAGGCGAATTCTACTGCTTGAAGGAGCTCGTGGGGCAATGTAGCTAAAGTTATGGTTCCTCTCAAGCATGCGCTCATTTCCCCCACTAATCCCATCTCACTCCAACAACCCGTCAATTAGTCTCGTCACGTCGAGCCAATTTCTCAGCGCCGCTTATAAAATGTCAGTTTTTGTAGTTACGTTTTAGTCGAGTCATGTCTCGTATCGTTTACAGGTATTTTTCGATGCTGTATCGAATGCGATAGGTATCTCAGATGCAAGACTACGTCAAAATATAGGAATAATAAACCGTAGCGTAATAATTTGCAGCGTTTTTGTAATCGTTGGTTATTGAGAAAAAGCCGTAGGAAAATTGAGTTGAAACTGTTGATGAAAGGACTGAAAGTGGAAAACTGTGATTTGGTTATTTCGTTTGTACTTGATCATTTTTCAGTTCCAAATTGTGGCAATATTGTAGCCGTTCGGGCACGACGGTCCTACACGGCACTGAGAAGACACAACTGGAGTCGATTTGAACGGTGGAGAAAGATTTTATCGTCTGAACAGTTTAACCTTAACGACCCATCGCCGTCTTGAATTTCTCATCCGCTAACTTTCCTCATCCAATTAAACGTTAGAAAGGGGTGCAATAGCCGAAAGAACCTTTTCAGTTCTTCTTCTTCCAACATCCTAAGCCACCTCTCACGAATTTCAAGATGCCTCTTCTCTTCCTTTTCCAAACTCACCTAAAAGCAGAAAATTCAACGAAAAGCAATCAAAGTGACCAAAGTAATCAAAGCTTTTCTTTCCCAAAGCGGCAAAAAGAAAAACACATTTTTCGATTTCGATTCATCAAAGATTAACTTAATTCGTTTAGTTCTATAACAAACACCTGAATGAACCAGTTTTCTCAACCTCCTATTCATTACAGGCTTTTGTGAAACAGGAAAAACATCAAATTCTACTAGAACGACATCACAAGAATCAGTAGTAAGCAATTTAATGAAAACAGTTGTGGAATGGATTGAAGTTGGAAAATAGCGTTGAAACAGTTTGGGGGTTGAGACAAAATCAATCGGGAAACCGTGCAAAAGTAGTTGGAGAATTGAGAAATAACTTTTGTGACACGTTATGAAGACGGGTGCTTTACAGAGTGAAAACTTTACTAAAATTGGGCTAAAGTGATTAGAAAAATGGTCATTAGAGTGGGTACAGTGAGAATACCGTGTGACGTAATAGAAATGTAAAAATAGTCTGAAAAACGTTGCGAAAATTGTTGAAAATTTAGGTAATATTGGTAGGAATTGCGAAGCATATTAAGACCAACTGCGCGTTATTGTTGAAGAATTGACTGCAGGTCGTTGAAAAATTGAGATGGCTGTTTGGCAATTCGTAGAATTTCTAGTGAAAAGGAAGTAAAAGTCGCAATGGAGTAAAAATACCGAGTAGTGTACAAACCGTGTTAACTTTGCAAGTTGAGTGATACTCGAAGGGAGAGTAGAAAACTGTTGGAATTGTGAAAATGATGTGAGAAATTGTGTAAGAATTGTTGAAAATTGGGAAAAATTGACGGAAACGTGTTGCAGAAGCTAAATCTGAAGCTGTTAAATCGAAATAAAAGGAAGCGCAAACTAAAGTGGACTGTATTGAAAATGGCAAATGGAAAAATTAATTTAATAGCAAAAGGGAAATGAAAACTGAAACGTAGATTACATCAAACAATGAAACAACTAAATGAAAATTCTCCGAGTGTTGAAAATAAATGGCCATAATTGGAAGTTTCGGGGGTCCAAAGGCAAAGTCGCATTGAGCACAACAGGAAATAGTCGCCGGCTATCACAAACGGCCACTGGTCGCGATCAGTAAAGCCGAACCAAAAGGAGGACTCGAGTTGTAAGAGTGGTAGACAAGATTGGCTGGCCAAAGGTTACTTGAGATTGTTGAAGAATGTGCGTCGACCGGCTATTTGAAGCGAGTGAACAGGAGGAACGAAGTGAAAGTATGGCTAATGTTGCTAAAACTGGGTACAAATTCCGTCAATCAAACAGTGGATACAGTGAACACCACGAACTACTAAAGTACTTGGGTTAGATCCGCCAATAGGCAAATTACTGAAGTACCTGTTAGGTGAGTCCGTCTCCTCTGGTTGGTGAGATGTGGGCAAGCGCTTTCAATGTTCAAACATCATCGTCTAGCCGTTAAGTCAGTACTAGATTTAGTTGGTCATGGTCTTTATATACAAAGAGAAAGGTAAACGGGATGGTGGAGCATTGTGGAAGGGGTGGGGGGAGGAAGATGTATAGTACTCACATTCCTTTCCTTTCACCTCTAGTGGGTCTCCCCAGAGGTACATGACCTCCTTCCCCCCCCCCCCTTCATTGATGCTCCACCATCATGTTTACCTTTCTCTTCGTATATAAAGACCACGACCAACTGACTGAATCTAGTACTGACTTAATGGCCAGATGATGATGTCTTTACATCGAAAGCGCTCGCCAGCCAGAGGAGACAGACTCACCAAACAGGTACATCAACTTTACACTTTACTACGAACTATATCCTATCACAGGGTGGGGACACGGAACAAGATAGGAACAGCGCATTTTTTTGAAAGGTCCATATTAATATTTTCAGGAACACTGCGAGAATATTTGTCGAAAAAATTTGTCTGTTACTATGTGTGTTGGAATTAAAGTCGCTCTTAAGTAGCTTATAATCATTAATAATGTTACCGGGGGAGGAAGGGATTAATATTGTAGCGATATCGCACTAGGTGAGTCGGGGAGTTAGTCCGATATCAAGCCGAATGCAATTGGAACAGAGTTTTATTCTCAATTACGTTCGGGGAAGTTTTACCACCACAGACCGGGAACTGAGTGGGAGCGAACGCGGTTAAACTGACGGCAGCCAAGTCTCGAGCGAATCGGGCATTTGAGGTGCTCCAGTCAGCATAAATGCCCCGGACGAGCCTCCGCTGAATCGAAGGGTTTGGTTCGTCCCGTTACAATAAACTAATTTTTCGAAAAATCCCTTCGTAATGTGAGCAAGATTTACAAGAAAAAAACTGCACTAAAATCGCTTTTTATCATCGAAGTCATTGTTAATATATTATCTATATGCGCTCCGTCATTCTCGCACAGATGAAAATTTTGTTCAATAATTAATTAATTATTACTCTCTCCTTAGCTCAAATTTCAATCGCAATACAGAACGAGTTCGTAATTAGTTTACTCTAGCGACGCGTTCTTGATGTAAGTAACCCATTATTTGTTAATTGTTACGGGATTATTTGTTTCAGGGCTCCCTTTGGTGTTTGTGGTCCCGTGGGGATTCTCCAGAATTGTATACGAAAACACATTGTGCTGGACTGTGCACGAAAACTCTATGATCCGTTTGTATTTGGACCTTCCAATAATCGTATCAACTGTGGTAAGTCTGTCAGTATTGGACCATAATACGCTAGTGTTACGCGCAATACGGGAAACCTGTAGGGACAGGAAGAACTGTATGTGGAATAGCGATGTTTCGTCTTCCCACTTGTCCTTTTCTTTAGGGCAAAAGCTGTCTGCTCTCAGGACAATTTGTTAGAAGTTCTCCCATGTACTTTTAGAGTCCAATTTATTGTAAGCTGTCCGTTCAAACCCAAACTAGCAGCAAACACTGTAGTTTTAAATGACATGGGCGCTAGACAGGAGTACACCGGATATAGAGATCGCACACACGACCATGGCAAAGACCCATTGTGGCACACTTCCGTCTCAAGACAGTGGGGTTCAATGAGTTCATTCTCAAATTTCAAACTTATGCAAAAGGACGAGTTTCAAACCGAGTTGATTGATTGTTGAATGCCTAGCATGTTTACCAATAAATCCCAAATTACACAGTGTGGGGTTCGGTTGAGTTGAAGGTAAGAATTGTGTTCAGAATTCAGGTGGGTTTCAATATAACTCAACTATTCATAATTTCAAAGGGATAATGGAGATATGACGATTTCCAAGCACGTCACAAACTGGTAGGAGAGCTTGGTACCATCTATGGACCAAAAAACAGGTCCACAGAGCACTGTGCCACTCAGCTAGATGGTTATGCGTAGTAAGCGAAGGATATAAGAGAGCAGCATGAAGTGTGTTTGACTCACCTCCAGCCGAATTTATTCGTTTCCCTTGGCCCTAAAGGAAAACCCCCATAATGCAGGCGCTATACGTACATGATGAGAGTTCAATTAGCCTCTCCGGCTCACAGCAGGCTTTAAGAATTATATCCTAAGTCGACAAGGGCTTTTCCTCTACGGAGTTTCCGAAGTCTTCACTTCCCGCCCCTCCCGTACCACCTCCCCTACTCACAGCCCCCCAGACCTGACTCTAATCCAAGGCACTCCTCAATCAGTGCTCGTCGGATTATTCAACAGTTCGCTGCTCTCGTCCTAACATCAGTTCACATATTCAGAGACCCACTGTGTCGCGGGAACAAGTTCTACTGCTCAATCAGAACTCAATCATTCAAATCAAGTTACCGTTTTATCAGAACTCTATCGAACTAATCAAGAGACCGCTTAAACCAATTATATAAATATAGTCTTCTATCTCGTTCGTCTCATTCATCAACCAATTCAAATCTTTATTTCTTTCTCTCGGATCCTGATCCAGAGCTCCGATCCAATGCCTGACTTTCGTCGGAATATGAATCTTCGTCTACGTCCATTCGACTACGATCACGATTAGCCTCTGCTCCTGGAGCTTTAGTGAACGGAGTTTTGAGAGTTGGAGCGAATCCCCGGAAAATTCAATCAAAGATTCGAAGAACGAGGGGGGCGAGAAGGAAATTCCTTTCACATTGTAGTAGCCAGTCCTTCACAGCCCGTCGTCACCCGTCACCCAAGAATTCGGCTCATTATTTTCTCTCTTTAATTTTTTAATTTTCTCCCTGGCTCTCTTCTTTTTCTTGGAATGAAGGAGCGTATTGGAGTTTGTAACGTCTGACACCATTTGTACTTCGGATATATTTGGAACGCCGCTGACTCAGGCAAAAATTACAGCGATCCCGAGCCCGACTTCCATTGGAATATGAATATCCATCTGCGACCACTAGACTACGTCACTGGAGGTGCCAACAATGGGAGTCAGGCGGTACACGAGTACGTGTGGGCAATCAAAGGCTCAAGACTCTTGACTCCGAAGGGCAAGATCTCTTCTCTTCACCCCGTCATAGATGACAGATCAATAGTTAGCCGCTCTAAAGGAGACCCATTGGTATCACCTCGTGGCCCTCAGATTAATACGTGCTCCAAAAATATGCTCCAGAATAATATGACCAAAACATGCTCCCAGAAAACACCTCAACCTGTGAGATTCACTTGTACTCTGAAGTTTTCTTTCCTCTCCCCCCCCCCTACCACCCGACCAACAATCCACCATGATACAACACACAGCTACTCCAACTGGGTGCTTCTTCCTTTAGGCCTTCATTCATATGTTCCCCTTCTCATACACCTCTTTGAGTTCTAAGATCGAGAAAACGTCGTTGGGAAATTTAATTCCCTGGCGTTTGGCGGTGAAACATGAACATACGGGGAGGGGGGGGGTGCAGTACTTCTCATACAGTATTCATTTCTCTGATTCACATAGTAAACTCACTCAACACCATTCAAAGCGACATCTAAGAACGCAATATTTTAAAATGGAGCTTTTGAATTTCAGATGAATTTCTGCTTATTTGTCAACATCGTGCGTGTTCTGCTTCTCAAATTGACGGCGTCTATATCAGAAGAGAACCGACGATTCAGGTACAGGTGAGCTTCGTATTAACAATTCACCGTAATTGATTAACCGACAACGCTGAGCCGTAAAGCGGGATGGGGTGGGGTAGGGTAGGGTGTGGAAGTAATGGGCAAACTTCGTCTCAGACAATAGAGAAGAGATGTGAACAGTCGGTCTACTTAATGCCCTCAGGGAGCTGTTAACTAACTGATATCTTCTCTCAAACTTGTTCCAAACAATAATCAAAGGTTCAAACTTATTTCCATTACAGCAACTTGTGTGTAATGACTCGATAACTAATACGAAGTGACCGTTTTTGCTGAGGGGAAGTTGGTAGCACTTCAGGGGTTACAAAGTTGCGCTTATTTCAAGGCCCTGTGGTCACTGTTCCCTCGCTTACGACAATTCAATCTGGCAGAGAAGGAAGGAGCCGTCATGTTATCTCCCTAAAAGTAGCAATGGCGTGGCTCTAGATCAAATGACACGAGCCTCACTTTTCTATCGACCCCCAGAGGAACACATAAACCATGTAGATGTTGATGTTAGAAGGGAGGAAGAAAACAAATACACTCCCATAGCCAGTCACAGTCAACAACAACTTCGCGCTCTTCTCAAGTCTCCTCCCATCCACTATGCCTCATATCATCTTCTTCCTGTGACACGTCAAAGCATACGAGCCAGGAAGTTCAGTGGGTTAAAAAATGTGGCTGCAACATCATTACTGCGTCATTGGTCTAATGGTGGCGTTCGAAATATTTGAAATGCACAGGCGTCACAGAAATACCTAAGGGATGAGACTTTCACCGCATATCACTGATTAAGAAGAGAATTAAACCATGAAAACCCAGCGTCCTATATCCTTTACCAATGTCTCACTCTTTTACTGATTCCTGACACACAGATCTGTTCAACAATACGTTACACATTCTTACTTATTTTACACTCTGACTTGCAGGCGATGGGCAAAATCAACTCTGGTTTTAGTCCCGTTGTTTGGAGCTCACTACGCCATTTTATTGACCATGAAGTTGATAAATAACGAGAAGGTAGAAATAGCTTGGCTCTTCATCGACCAACTTTTTGGAAGTTTCCAGGTACGTGTTTAACTTGTTCCGTACAACTATTTTGTTAATACGTTTATCAAGTAGATTAAGGCGCCTACAGTAGAAGTATTGAGGTGGCTTCACACTGAATACTGGTTTAGAGCTTGCGATAATGCTCATATAGCTACTTCACGCTCAAATAAACGAAAAGAGGGATACATAAAGAGAAAAATAAGGAAATGGGATGGGTTCCAGAGAGTACAATGTGCGGAGTAATGTTCGATTTGGCCACAAAGTCTCCCTTCCCTGCTGTCTGGACCAGGATAGACGTGAATGAAACTCAGAGACGGATATTTACTGAGCACAAACTTGTAATTGGTGAGCTAGAATATCACAAGGTTTGAAGACTTGGATTGTACAAAGAAGAGGTGACTTACACGGGAGATGAGTTGAGTATGGAATCGCGAACAAATAGGGCTCTGAAGACGTGAAAACTGGTTGTACTCGGAAGGAGGGAGAAAGCCAAACTAGAAGTCGATGAGAGGTGAAAGAGGTATCCGTTGGGAGAATTGGAGACGGCCGTATCGCGAAAGGTGTTAGGAAACAAGTGTTGGGAGAGTTGGGGACGACTCACTTCGGCGACACTTCGTAGCAGAATGAATATTTGGGAGAAGGTATCTGTTGTGGAGAAGGATCTGAGAAGGGTGGAGAGGGGAAGGGTGGGGAAACCACCGTTGGAAATATCCGCCGATTTGGGATTTCCATGGGCGCAAAGACCTTTAGAGGAACAATGACCTCGCCCCAGGGTTAGGCAAGGAGCGGAAATTCCGAGGTCAAAAGCCTGGAGGGATTCGGCGCTTGCGTCGAACACCTGCCATTTCTTCTGCTGGTTCTTTTGCTACGAACGTAACTTACAGTTCTCAAGCCTCAAGCCTCAACAACTGTTTTGTTTCAACAGGGGACCTTCGTCGCAATCCTCTACTGCTTCATGAACGCCGAAGTCCAAGGGGAAGTGACCAAACTTTGGGTTAGCATGGAAATGTGCGGCTGGCGGACACCAAGTCACCGACTCTTCAACGTCAACGGAAGTAGAATCTCGTCAAGGAAAAGCCGACCAAGTAAGGAGTTTCATGATAACACGTAAATATTAAACATGTTGATAGTTGTGCTTTGGAATTGTTCCATACGAAGGTAGAAACAAAGAGGAGGAGCTCTATTTAATGGCTTGGGTGTAGATGACGGGCCCATCTTAATGACAAACATTGCCTTCCACACTTGCTGGCAGGAGATGCCATGCGCTGCTTGCAATGCAGCTATCCAGAGTCAGAAATGCTCGCGTGGCATGTTGTATTCGACGCAAGTCTAAGGCCCCTATTCCCATCTTCCTAGAATAACACAGGAAATTAGATATTCACCTCAACTCAGGATTCCTCTCCTCAGTCCACTCACGACCCTCACTGCACTAGCTCCTAAGGCTTGACGAATAAGATTAGACGATTTACATGACTTTATTACGCGTTGTTCCTGTTCATGTACAAGGGAATACCTACTTCGGTGTTACTGAAGCGTTGAGGAATTGTACGATTGATCTTGGCAGTGGCTCTGGTGGGTGAATTCTAAGTAGAGGAACATCAGCAGCTACCAAGTGGCTAGGCCCTGTAGGACTCCCTGATAGACCTATTCGTGTGAATGCAAACTGGGGCTCATCAGTATCAGGTATAAAGATACCCGCTAAGGGTGGGAATTATGTCAACAGGCACACAGATGGACCTGTGAAGGCAATGCCAATAAAGGCATATACACATATCCAACTGTTACAGCGTGCACAGGTGGACCTGTGGTCAACGACATAGTGGTACGGCGTCGGAGACGGTTTGAAAAACCAGAACCAACCTGCTACGTTAGATGATGAAGAGGCAGGAGGCAGATCAGGACAGTTGGCATTATCCATCACGCTGCACAAACTCTCTTAAGGTTCGTAACCAACTCTGGACCAGAAATTACTTTTTAGTTTTTGCCGTACTGAGACTCCAGTTCCATGGCTCCAACTCTGGAATGGATCCACACCAGCAAGTGGATACGGATGTAAAACGGATACAACAGGTACTTAATCTTGTAGGCGCATTGTTGTTGCTATAGTTATGGCCCTACACCCAGCACATCAAAATGTGCGATAGCCAGAGATGATCCCAAAATCCTGAATCGCCCCAGTCAAGGGGTAGGAAGGAAATCTTAGTGTAGACATTATATTTTACGCTGACGCAATACAAAACAGGAAATATGGCACCGAGTAAGCACAAGAGTCCACGGATGCATCACGCTAAGTAAGGAAATTGTCCCCCCCTCCCTTCACCACTCACGATCATAGTGATTCAGCTAAGGCGGCGACCAGGAAGGTTCGACAGAGGTTCCGGATAAAGGATAACACAAGAAGCGCCTCGTGACTCGTCTCTGGTTTATACTTTCAAACATTAGGTGTATACTTTGAGACCTATGCCTGGATGATGAAGGGATGAATATGTAAGTCTTATGCAACTCTGTTAGAGACCCCTATCAACCGCTCCCACACTGAGCTCTCCTTAAATCTGGTTGTGATCAAAGCGCTGGACTCAAAACCAGTAGGAAGAGGAGACATCAGCCTCAATGGCTCGTAATTACGTATATTACCATTTGACTTACGATTGAACTAGCCCCACCTAAACAGCTCTATCTTCTCCTTCGTTCCAAATTCCATATACCTCTCCGATGTGAAGCACTCCAGTCCTGCTCTTTTGCGTTGTACATAACTTGTTCGTCAATCCACCCTCTCACAATCCAACAACGCTCTACTACCGAAAGCTCGCATTAGAACTGCAACGTCACGAGAGACAGATGTCGCAACTCACTGACTAGGTGCTAAGTTCAACTGAATCGAATGCTCTCATAAATTCGTCCAGAGAGTTCCCATGAAAAAGCCGAGACTTGGCGAAGAGGAAGAACTGATTCGACGGAGCGTATAATCCGAAACCCTCAATTTCATTGAGCTGCGGAGAACGAGGAGCTTCCTTTCGCTATGACGTCTCGGTAAAAAGGAATGAAAAGGCTTTTACTTGATGAGGAGGCATTTGACCCGACACTTGTTTACAAGAGGCATCCGAGAGGAAAATGGATGTAAATCCCGAGAGGTTTGGCCCGGAAAGGGAACCCCCTCATTTTCGCCCACTTCCAAGTTTTCTTTGCGGAAGAGTAAATCCAGAAGAAGTTTCGTCGTGGAAGGGTTTTTCCTGGCAATGAAGAGAGAGGGGGAGGGGGTTCGATATCAATTCAAATGGATGAAGCGAGCCCGCTGTTATTAGGATAATTGACTGTGTCAACTACTCACAAAGCCAAGGAAAGCTGATATGGTGGTCCGCCACAGCCCAAGCGTTGTCTGGTCAGGAAGGGGGAACAATGAGGAAGACCATATATGGAGTTCAACCGCCTGTGATGTGATCGTAGCGTGCAATTGCTCAATGCGGGTGAACTGTGTTGACACCACGAGAAATAAAAAAAGTTATAAAGCCAGGAGGTTGTAGCTGAGAGTTGGAAGGGTTGATGGAGAGAGGATGAGATGTGGTGCTCTGTGATAGTTCTACTAGAAATTAAAAGCTTTCATTCGCTTCTCTAGGAGGGTAGGATAGGAATGGTTGCAAGCCCAGCAACCAGGAATCAGTCGGACAGTGGGCTCTTAACTTCTTTGTTCCCATCTATTCTCACTCTCAGCCCTCTCATTATTAACAAGTTTAGATTGTTTAGGGCACCTCGTAGGGAATTGCACCAAAATGTCCTCTTATCCAACAAAAAATTAGCGTTCGGTTTGTTTAGCTGATTGTCCAAATGGTTCATTTTTGCTCAGGTACGGCGGGAGAAAGCTGCATGACAAGTTTCATTTCAACCACAGCACAAAGCGAAGGTTCCAACTATCGGCGGAAGACAGTTCCCACCATCGCACCGGTAACAGCCCGTCAAATTATTCATTAAGCTTTGCAAACATAGTAGCTCTCACACTCTCTCCTCCCCTTCTCTCTCGCTATCTCTCTTTCACTCCTCCCCTCCCCTTCTCTATCTCTCTCTCTATTTATTTATCTATCTTTCTTATTCTTTATCCTTTTCTTTCCCTCTATTTCCAGTTTTGGGTGTGAAAGTAATCCCTCGAAAATATTACGTCGTTGGGTTACACAAACATTTAAAAGATCCACAAGTTTCAAGGGTTTAGGAAACACTTTGTCAGCGTTACCCGCTCTTCTTCACCACCTCCTGCTCTTTCGCTTCCTCTTTCCTTTATCCTCACGGCCCCTTTTTTTCATTTTCTCGTTGCCTTTTGTCACTTCTTAAACGTCTTCCGCTTCTCCTTTTGTTACAAAGTTTGTTCGTCGAGGGACCCTGAACTAGTTGTGAACAGGGCCAGGTACTGAATATTGATGACATCGGATCACTTCAGAACCGAGCTGAGACGGTGCGTTGGCTTCGTCACTTAACATTTACGTTTGGAGATAACTGAGCAGTCGAATGAGCGTTCGTCAGAACGGTGAAGAGCTGTACCAAACGCTTAGCCAAACAAACCGATTATTTTGCCCCCCATCTTTCCTCTTCCGAATATTAGACAGAGAAGATTGTAGTGGTTCGAAACTGTCTCACAGAAACTTCCTCACTCATTTAGTTCGTCGTTTTTCGAACTTTTCTCATGCGTACTTCGGTCAGTGATTATTGGCTTTGATGAAACTTTCAGAACAAAACAGTTTCAAGTTAAGGTATGCACTGACTAACTGCTTCAGTTGTTCTGCAGGAAAAACCTTGCAAAGCAGGAGAATCCAGCTTGTACCTCAACGGAGAGTACAAGATTTTTTTTTTGACCCGAGGGCGTGTGGGACAAGTCCCTTTGTCACTGCGGCCGCATATGGGCCTATTGTGACGCTGGCCCTTTCTTAGTAGAAGGCGTCGTACATACCCGCCCCCCTTAGGAAGCCGAGTATGTCCTTCACCTCAGAGTCCGCTACGGTTTGTGGTTCAGTGGTCCCCTGACCGAAGTATTCAAAGCGTTTTGCTGCCAAGGCAGGGCATTCACATAGGATATGCTCTGCTGTCTCATCCTCCTCACCGCAGTCTGCACTCCACTGCCTCTGAGATGCCCATCTTGTTGAGGTGATATCTGAGTGGACAGTGCCCAGTGAGGAATCTTATCAGTACTCTCAGATCTTGTCTAGAGAGTGTCAGCATCGCCTTCGCCCTTCGACAGGAAGGCGTGACGAGCCTTTTCGCTTGTCTTAGTCGTGGCTGGCGATGCCAATGGGCGCCATTTTCCTGTATCTCCCATTGAGCAACCAAACGGTTCAGGTGAGTTTTCGTCAGACTCACATGTGGTTCAGGCCCGATGGGTAGGGATTCTGTACCCCTTTTCGCGAGGCAGTCAGCCATTTCATTGCCCTCATGCCCCCTGTGAGCCAGCACCCAAATGAGGGAGTGCCTGTTACGGGCGCCAAGCTGCTTGAGCACATGGAGGCATTTCCATGCCACCTGAGACCTAAAACTATAGGCTGCGATGGCCTTTAAGGCGGCCTGGCTGTCTGAGAAAATGTAGATCCGCTTGCCCTTGAGCCCTTTGTTCAGGATCTCTTCTGCGATCTCTTGGGTTTTGCCCATTGTTCGCAGCTGCTTATTCAGTCAGCATGCTGACCTTATTCACAGCTGGCCGCAGACATGCCCCTGGCGACAATGCCGTGGCCGTTCCACTATCCACAACCCGTGGTCGCGCCTGGTAGCATGGGCATGCTCCTGGGAAGATAACCCAGAACCAGGAGAGTACAAGGTTAGTTATGTACTAAGGTCAAAAGATAATATATGCTTGGTGTATCGAAACTCGTAGAGCACTGCACTGCAGTGTAAGCAGACACAAGTCGTTATATTCCAGTAAAATTGACAAGTCCACTGACGAATATGAAGCACAACACAGCTCCGGGCCCTACAATGCGAATCCAAATTACGGCTGAATGTTCCATATTTAATGCCTCTTCAATGCATCAAATGCGTTTTCAAGTTGAACGCATCCGTAATCCCCCACCAAAATCGTCTAGGGCACATCACATCGCAACAAACTGGCAATAACCTCACTATAGACCAAAAGCCAGTCAAAAAGCAAGTCGATGGTAAACTGCAAGGTTCTTTCTTCAATATATCTAATAACTCCCAAACATAGAGTCATGTGATTGGGATAATGATGCCATACGCCTACATTATGCCCACCTACAATAATTGACAATTCTTCCAGGTTATCCTCAATCCCAGCTCCAATCACAATATTTGATAGTTTGCACCTCCTCCTACCATCTTATCCTCAATAATAGCCCATATATGCCCTCTTATTAATCCTGCCAGTTGTTCCAACTTCTATTTTTAATCCTTTATTATATTATCTTCTATATCCTCTTCAATATCACCTTCTCTGTGCCCTGACTGTTATTAATTGTGGCACAAGCAAACATTCATACGTTGCTATGGTTATTAAAGTCGCATACTCAACTCTTCCCGTCAGTTTAAAGCTAACCCTCGTAATTCAAGCAGTCTCTTTCTCTTTAAAAGGGCTTAAGAGATCCATTCCTTAAATAGAACAATTAAGTTTCGGAAAACTGGAGTTATACGACTACAGTTTTCCAACTGTCAGAGTTTCAGTTGAGGCGATCACTAGGAAGCTGACTTTGAGAACGATTTTATGAATCCTAAAATTGAGTTATGAAAGAAGAAATCAATTCGTGAAGATCTCGAGAGTTCCTGATGAGTTCTCCTACCGACCCTCCTACCCACATCTGCCTTTTAAAGAAAGTCAGTAAGAGAAGAGCCTCTAAATGGCCAGATAATTGGAATAACTGACATCAAACTGCCAACATTAGAGTTTGCACACAAATCTCCAGCTGTCAAAACGTAACAAACAGAAGTTACTTACTGTGAGGACGTCATGCATCAATAGCACAAATGCAATGTTTGTTGTACAAAGTAAGTAAGGGAGTGGAAAGTGATGGGGACACCGAAGTTATGTTGGAGGATTTTACTAGGGATAGAAGTCGTGAAAGTTAACTTTTTCTTATATTTTTTTCCTCTCGCTCCTCCTCTTCTCTCTCCTTCTGTTATTCCAAGGTTCTGAAGCTCACGCTTATGTTCCTTCACAAATCTGCCGTGTAGTTCACTTACAACACGTAAAATATCTTCGTTGTACTAACAACATTCCTCTGGTTTCTTTCCTCAGCAGACGGAACCGATCAAACTAGAGAAACAGACGGAGGAGCCGTAAAAGCGACCTATTTATGAAAAAGGTGAAAATACCGCGACACGATTCCTCATTCGTGATGCGATCAATTTCCCTCCACCAACTCATTCCTCCCTCCGGTATTCATTAGCAGTGACGTGTCAACGAAATGTGAATCACATCCAATTCGACGATACGAGCCTTTTCTAGTCAAAAACAGTGTGATCAATAAAGAAGGCTGAAATTCCTCGCATGATAAGAACTCTGCCCTGAGCCAGTGTTACCTAACTAACTCAGATCTGCCGGGTCGCACGACTCTCTTCTTCATTCACCGGCAGCTCAACCAGGATCTCAAGTATTTAGTCGTTTTTCATTACAACGCGATGCCACTGAATACTTCGTGTTCCTCATTTAATTGTTCGACTTATTAAGTTTAATTTATTGATAAATGTTTACTTGAATCATATTTTGAAAAGACGCTCAAATCGTTTTTGTTTGTCAATTAGACGAAGGCTAACCAACACAGGCGCCTTTTGAACGCAATTTCTACTGTGTTCTATGATGATTCTGAGGGTCATTACGTGTAAAGGTGGAAGAAGATGAGATGAAGAAACACTGCGTTGGCACTACTCTTGAGCCCCCACTGAGAATAAGCGCTTTTTTCCATTTTATCTTTAAACTTGCTTCATCCTGATCTTCCCCCTGCATCACTTTTTCATGTATCTCCATCATAACTAGACAGGCGTTGAGCGAGCAACCTAAACATTTCCCAAGGTCAAACTACCTACCCAAGTCACAAAATAACGAATGGAACAACACAAGATGTTATGGAACTAAACAGTACTTACAAAAAACCGTGAGCCACATTCACGTGGACCAGAAACGCATCTGATTACCAAGGTGTTTACTATATGCGTCAGGCTTCAACCTGCTCGCTCTTTTAGCGCAACAATGTCGATCGATGCGAGTTTTTATTAACAATGGTAATCTAATAATTTATGCTTTTCAAGCCATAACACCAGTAAACACCTGTGGGGGTAGTTACTCCATTATATAAAAAATCGTTCTTTCGCCCAAAAATCCCTTTGGTATGTAGTTGTGCTTGCCTACTCGACAATCTAATTAGATAAAACCCACGGTTATTATGTAATAATTAGCCGAAACTATTTAGCAATTTTATTATAAGTACGTCGTGTTTGGTATAGTTCTTTCGATACTGAGTCAAAAATAATGGGTCTCAGAGGTGTGAGAATGCGTCTAGATGGAAAACAGTGCAATCACGGTAAGTATAGTGAGGCAATTTTTACTACTTGCAGGTGGAACTCGTGGGACAGTATAGCGGAAGTTATCGTTTCTCCCCATCCAACGATATGATTAGCACCACCTAGAAAATGTCAATTCCCGTTGTTTCGTTGCAGTCAGGTAACGTTTCGTATCATTTACTAGTATTTTTTGATGCTGAATCGAAAGAGACGGGTCATTGAAGTGCTCTACAAACATTGTTGTTTGCAGATGAGTTGTTGTGGGTTGTCGATAAAGCCATGTTACATTCTTAATATTTTCGGCGTTAGATAGAATGGGATTGGCCCAAATCATGCTGTGCAAAAGAATAATAAACCGTTGTGTGATAATTGGCGGCGTTTTTCAATTTATCTGGGAGAGTCGTACATGCAGAGCCAGGGGCTAGGGGAATAATAACTCATATTTAGCTGATTATAATTGACCCCCCATCAATATTGATTATACTTACATCATACCTTCCACTCTGACGCAATTTGCTCCAGTTTACTTTCAAAGTAGCTTAAAGTTACTCTGATGCAGTTCTCTTCTTCTATATCATCTTTCATCCTGTCCAATCTTCGAAGCTGGCTCATACCCTTTCACTTCCTCAACTCATCTCACATTTTATGTTGGATTTAAACATATCAACTTTTGTTTTTTCTCATGTTCTTATCTACGCAGCACTTTTTTGCGTCATATCTTCAACCAGAGCTGCCATGATGTTTATTCGCAATGCTGCCTCATCTTCTTCCATTTCATCATAGTGTCTCTAATGGCAGTTAAGATTACCGTGATTGTAATATTCGACAGCTCCATTTCACGTTATCTTCGTTCACAGCTCAAGTTTGCATGTCCTCTCCCACGTTATCTTTCATAGGAAGGCATAAGGCTACTGAGAATGCAATATTTGACAGTTCTTCCTTCTTATTTTTAATAGTGACTCGTCTTCTTCTTGGGACTGTAAATCCCAACTTCCTACCTTATCTACAATGGCGGTTGAAAGTAACCTCAACCACAGCATTTAGTTGTGTACCACATAAATAACTGTGTTGGACAAGTTTTGAATAATCAAGCGCATCTTCGTCTAAATATTTAAACGATAACAAAATATGTGGAAATTAATGTTACCATTAAAGTAAAGCTTAAGAAATGCGTATTGTGTGGCAGTTATGGTGTAAAATTATTTAAATTTTAATGGTTGTTTGTGAAAAAGGATCGAATTGATTGAACCTCGTATCTTAAACATTAGAAACATATTCTTGTAACATAATAAACTAATGTACACAATTTGTAAAGACTTAGACTTTCATTGTAGCAATTTGTGCTATTCAGTTACACCAAGTGAAGTACTATGTTTGGTACAAAGTTGGAGTTGGAAATGAAGTTTATTTCTTGTCTCCTTGTTTTAAATCCGAAAAGATCTAAGTAACCACTAGATCACCTCAGTGAAAGGTGTGTCGCAGTTTTGCCTGAAGATCAAGACAGCTGCATTCACTCCTCTCCCATACTTTAAAGAAAAGTGGATTTGAATTTGTTGAATTGAAACATTTTAGTATCCACGAGCTACTTCGAATCAACTCTTTATTAAAACGCTACCTGCTCAATTTTTACTTTCCTTGGCTCTACAAAGTAGAAAGGAAAATTAAGTAATCGGCTGAAAAAACATTTTTGAGTTCTTTTCAGATATTTACGTTTCAGACCCGCCTGAGTCCAAACAACAAAATGCCCATTTGTGGGAAAATGACGAGTGCAACACAATAAATTACCAAAACTGTCGAAAAATCTATTTTAGCGCGGTTTTTTCCTTATAAACTCCGCTGAAATGTAACTAGAATGTTTTAAAAAAAAAGGTGTAGTAGTCCAATCCAATACCTATGGAGTGAGCGTTTAAAAACACACATAAGATATATAGGGATCACTCAAGAAATTCCAGAATTCCAACTACCACCATTTTGCTAACTAACAGCTCTATAAGTTTTTACTCAATAACTCTGCAAAAGTAATTAATATCCTTCTTCAAAAAAATCATTAATTATCTGTGTACCAATTGCTCAATAATGGCCCAGGAATGAGTAGAAGCAGCACAGTAAATGCTGGAACTGTAAGTGCTGCCGTGAAGTGTTGTTTGACCAAGTTCAAATGAATTGAATAAGTAGAAAAAGCCATGTAAACAAGTGAATTGACGTAGAGCTAAGGAAAGTTGTGTGTTGCAACGCAACAGATATTTTAGTCGGGTGAATGAGCCATAGCAGTTTCAGTCACTAAGGTAGACCACAAGCACCAGGCTTAAGATGACCACTGTGAAATAAACTTTATCTAGCGGCCGACTGGTTGATTCTTCTTGTGTCTTTGATGACGAGGTGGGATCATCAGACATCTCACAAAAAAAAGGAGCACCATATCAATAAGAAAGCCATAAAATACGTAGAAAAATTGGAAAAAGAACAAGCTGAAGGTGACTGAAATAAACATAAATTATATTATGAAGAGATTCAGAACGTAGAACTTACAGCGAGGATGTTTTAAAATTAACCTTGACGAACTTTAAGAAACGCTTTCAATTACCACAAGCAAAATAAAAGAACTGAAGCAAAACACATCGCAAATGAGTGAACTTTGTACAGCCGTTTTTGTACCATTGGAGGCCCCAAATAACCATCCAACATCGGCTCGATAATATTTGATCTTCTACCTTGCTCGAGACATTTGACAAGCCTGTTAAATAAGGGAGATCATTTTACTAAGGCAAAGTCCTACAAAATGATGGACACTCAAGCACACAGATTTGACGCTCTGGGAGTGTTTTGAGCAGCGAACGTGTTGAACATAGTTTGGAGTCTGGTCGATAAATAGCAAATAATGGTTACGGAAGTCAGCCCAGATTAACTACATCCTACTTAATAGCAATAGCTCAAGAGTAACTAAGAGCGAGACACGTAACACATAGTATTTATTACGCATATTACATCAAACTTTCTTTCCGAATGAACGGAGTTCACACATGAACGCATTAAAATAGTAACTACATCCCAGTGATGCTCTTTTCAGTACATTTATAATACATTTACACAATCCCTGTAGTGACCTGCTATCATCCCCCTCGGGTATTGACAGAACTTTCAGCTGACTCTACCTATTTCGTACTGACCTTCAACTTGGTCAAATGAAATCTACTCCTCTTTTTGATGAACGATTCAGGTATGTTTTGGACCTCTTATTTTTGAACCAGAGTTACATGGAGGTCGTATACCAAGGAAGTGTTAACCAGATATAAACCTGTTACAACAAACTACTCATTTACTCAAAGCTACGCATTTGCACATGGAATTATGAACTATCAGATGATTTTTCTAAGTTGGGTCATTCCTGGCAAGCTAACACATCCCACTCAACACAGCCACCACGAAAATGATCAACAGAAATGAGATGTCTTCTACCAACACAGACATGGATGTAGTGTCATAGGATGAAAATAATTGCTGAGGAGCGTGGAAGTGGTGCATGGAGCCAAGTTTTCCTCAATCGTCTTCTGCTGGCTGCAAAGAGCTCTCAGTGGAATAAGAAAAGGGTGGAGTAATAGCTAAGTCAAAGGTCAGTTCAGGAGGCAACTGAAACTCTCCAGAAGTTTCCTAGATTTAGCCAAGGGACTGCAGAGGTGAGGTTTGAATCGTATTCCGTTGTGTGCAAACGCCTGAGTAAGCGGCAGGTTGGGTACCAATGAAAACAAAGCGGATACAGGACCTATCAGGAGTTGGTGGTACCCTCTGGAACCTTACTGGGATTATATCAGTCGAAGGAGAGGGAACGTTGGAATCGCTATTATAACTTCTCCCTTTTTGTCCAGTGGTTCTCAATCTAATCAGTAACATACAGTGTCCACTAACTCAAAGGGCCCCCTTAACACAATGTAGAAGGATGGGCTGGCTGTTTGTTCCTTTACTTCTTACAGTCAATCATCGTGGCCTTCATTATTCCACCATGTTCACCATAACTGTAACTTGACTGACATTAGACATATTGGCGCGTGTCCTGTCAAATCATGTGTTTGATAGTACCCAATTCTGGTACTACATTTGTTACTTTGCTTCAGATATAAGACACACGAATGTACCACAATTTGTAGGAGAGCGTAATGTGAGAATCATATGACAAGACCAATCGCACATAGCACGCCCTCAGTGCAATAAACATACTTGACTTTCAGTTCAAAGTATAAAACGAAGATTTCGTCATATCAATCACATTCTAAGAGGAAAATAGTTTGGATCTTGTTCTGGTTTAAGGCATGAACACTCAAGAATTCCGTTTCAAACACCGAAACATACGTAAATTATTAGAAAGTGATCAGCCACTGACCTGCCGCACGAAAAACTGAATGGAAAACTAATTCTAACTTTGCATGAGACAACATTACTGGTGACGTTTTCGTACACGGCGATTGAGTAAGTTGATTTAGAAAGAGGTTAGAAATCAGCGAGACTTCAACTTGTGGCGACGACAAGGTGAAGGAAATTATCTGGGTAGCTGAGGTGTTCACTCATCCATTGCAGAGGTGTATCGAGTGATGGCTGAATCCCGTGAGTTATGATTTTCACTGAAATATGAAAGAATCAGTTGAGAATGAGAGATTGTTAATAGACTGATGAATTAGGAAGGTTCTTCAAGAGAATCAAAACCTTATATATTCATAAGCATATCTATATCTAGCTAACATGGTGAATGTAGTTGAACAATGGAGGGAGTTAACATCAAAAAGCAGTGACAAGAGGTACGTTGCACACAATTAACCATTATGGGCTGTGATACAGTTGCATTTGTGACCTAGCAATGGTAAAAACTGGCAATGAACATTAGGTCAATTGCTATTAGTGCTACATTTATATTGACAATGTTATAATATTAGGTGAAGATGGTAAAGGAATAGTGAACTCTAACACTTAGACACTATCAGAAGTTGAATTGATAACAGTTGGATGTGACAAATAAGGTGAAGGTGCCCGGCTGTTCTTGAGCCACGAGGCCTTTAACTCGCATCTCCCCTTCTTCAGAATATCGACATTTGGCAATTGTCTGTGCGGGCAGAAGCAGTGGAGGATTCTCCCAGCTGCCCCCTTTATGAGGTCCTAAGGGCTCGAGCGAATCACCTACAGAAGAGGGCTGAATGGTTCACTGTTAGCTATGAGAACCGATACTGCAGGTTAGAGGCATGGGCCACTACCTCTCAAGATGTACTTCCTCTCTCTCAATAACTGGGATAAGGCCAAGGCTGGTGTGATGTGACACGGGAGCCTAGTCCATAACACCCATCGGGGGTTGACAACAGTATGACGTTACAAGAATAGGCTTTCAAATCTATTAGCAATGATAAGGAATAGCCCTGATAATGTATGCTTGAAACAGTTATTTCACCACGGTTACAGCACTGACAACATTCCATTGACAACTATAACACAGTACAGTGAATGTGTCTTCCAAATAAATTAGCAGGAATACAAGATGTAATATCTAACTGATTGTCATATTACAGAATTGTCTCTACTTACCATTTAGTATAAAACGAGTTTGAAAACCTCCCTACAACTCTCCAACAAATGGCAAATTGAACTACTTACTTTCACTAAGGTCTTCCGCCTCGGGGAAAATTTCCTCTAATGACTCAAGGAGTGTTTTCCTCTCACCATTCTCTTTCACAGGTTTGACCAGTTTTTGAACGAGGCTGTTGTCACTGTGATAAATTCGGAATGGAATGTACTTGAATCCCTCCTCTGTACCAAGCTCCATCAGTTTGCGGTTGACTGCCCAAAATTGGTCGAATTTATCTGAAAAGCAAAAAGCGTGATCACAAACTAGTTGATGAGTTGGGATATTGGTGCATAACAGCAACTCTATATGGTAAGAAGTCACGCCATGCTGATTAAAAAAAACATGAGTAACCCCTTTGGAGTATGTATCTCTCGACACTTTATCCCCTGACGCTGAAGAGTAGGAAAATAGGCCCTATGCCTCATCGCTTCCACCTACTGAACCACGCATGGCAGCCACTAGACTTATAGTGCTTTGAGTAGATATTGCAGCTGCATGGCCAAGACCACCTGAACTACAGAACCAAAATAGCCCCCTCCTAATCACCTTTGTAACTACATGCGGAAATTCATTTCATTCATTTCTCAATTCCTTGAAATTTTTATGGTGTAAAGCAGCATGTTAATGTTTTACGAAATGTGTAATCTCTTTCACGAAATATTTCAACCAGCAAAGTAGCCTTAATATACTCGGTAAATTATTACCATTTTGGAGTCCAAGCCATAACTGCTCAGTGTCCTTGAACTGCATGTTGGGCATAAGTTGTGTTTTGTGTTTGAGAGCATCCGCCTCTTTTAGACAAGACTTAAAGTGAGATAAGACAATGTCCCTGTAAAATTCAAATTATATAACACAATGGAGTCAACACAAACGAAAATATTATGTATTGAGCAGCACATGAGGACCAGGAATGGAGCGTCACAAGAGTTTTTTTAAGAAGACACTCTTGAAAGGACATACCTGTTATAAATTCAACTCAGTCCAAAAATGTAAATATGTTAGACTAGAAACCTTTGGTAATAAACTGACAAGCCACGAGGTAAGGGCTCAGGGAATTCCCCAGAAGTAGAGAAAGAGCCAGGACTCCTATACCTAACTCTCGATTGTTCCATTTCTTCCCAAAGTCCAGAGTTCTTAAAAATCATAACCTTGGGTGGGTATGTGGCTGTACCGTGATCCGCGAGAATCTTCCTAAGAAGCTGTAAGTGAGCTGTTACCCCTCTAACAAATAAGTATCCACCTCTCGCAAACTATAGTGCAGCAGACAGCTTGCTTCCAAAGGTGTACTAGCTCTTTGCAACAAAAAAGCAGTGTGGGTATAGCGACATGAAAGTTTGAGTTAGGTTGGAAGCTGTTTCAGGTGTTCTCTCCTACACGTGCCACTGTCTACCGGGCAATGAGAACGCCACTTAGTTCCCAAATGAACCATCAATCCCCACCAACCAACCCAAGCCTCACATAGGAGAGAGGAAAAGTCATCTAAATTATCAAGTGATTGGGGGGGGGGGGGGAGTCACAGGAAGAAAGGCTCCTTGCACCGCCCTGTTCAAGAGGGGAACAGGAAGATGCTTACACTCAGCAGACGGGAACTAAGAGTCCTTGTTAGCTTCTTCACTCAGCTTTGCCCATTTAGATACGACCTCAATAAGATAGGTAAATCGTAGGCAGTTAAACGCAGACTGTGCAGCAGGGAGGGTGAAAAGGCAGAACACACCCTATGCGAGTACCCTGTCTTAGCAGCCAGAATTTTCCAAGGGGTTCAATGAACTCCAAACCACAGTAGATTCTGTGGCGAAAGACATACTCAGCTTCTGGAAAGGAGCTGATATGTACGAGATTTTTTATTAGGTAAGTCACGATAGGCCCTAGGTGTGGCTGCAGGGACGACGGGGCTTAGTCCAGGGTGCCCTTGCGTCAAACAAAACGTCGAACTAAGTTACTACAAGTTTAATGGTGTAGACTTTTACCTAAATGTAAAAAACGTTTGAAATATTACTGGAAAGTGATTGTCTTTGTTGGTTATGCATGCGTACAATAAAACACAAATGCCAAAAACAACCAACGACCATACATAAAAGAAATGAAGCCATAGAGGTATACACATTGAGCAGGCATACGGGAGATGGCAGTACTGCTACTAACCTATGTATAAAACAATCTCTTGCTCCTTGTGTTGATTCACATCCACCAAGTACTCACCAGTTACTCTCGACAAAGTATACTAATGCAGGAACTCACCTGGATTTACAACTAAGAAGTTGATTCTCAGGAAACTTGTCAAAGTGGACTGTAATGGTCCATGGGAGCTCAATGTCTGCCTTGTGCATGTCGAAAAGTACACCGATTGGATAATGCCTGCAGAAATAGAATAGTATATTTGGACAGTGGAATGAAAATAGCAAGTGACACAAAGGAAGAGATACTCACCATTTTAAGGGGATTTTTTTGTACGCCAGCCACATTTCATTGTCTTGATTGTCACTCGAAATGAATTTGATGAAATGTTTTTTGACCTGCAAACCACCAAAAGATGTTGAAGATAACTTATGAAGAAAACAATGCATTTTGAAGCAGGACTGTGTAGTCAGACTGCCTATTCTCAATCTCTGGCTGAGCATAGGAACACCTTCAGCCAAACTGCCTGTCCCAAAGAGGTTCTAGGTTGTAGTGAGGCCCACAGACCAATTTCTGCTCCGTCTTTGGTCTTCTGGCACTTACTTAATGGTCTTGAATGTCAGTGCGAATGCAATCAGAAAATGTTCCCACATACAGGAGGTCATTTATTAAAGGTCCACTAGAGTTTTATCAGTGCCACAGGAAATGAGGCACGTGGGGCGTGCTGCAGTTGACACAAGAAAAGAACTCGCGTTTTTCGGGTGGACCATCCTACCCCACAAGTAGCATTGCTCGTAAAGCTTTACCATTGGTGCCAGGGTGCTGCAATAATGAGGTACTAGCTGTGTCAGAAGACAGAAAACCTGGGCCATCCCAACATGCCAGTAAAAATTAAAAGGCCTGTCTTGCTGAGGTGGCCTGCCCCCAATGTGTGTGAGTGATTTGCTATCCCCCTTTAATTTATTTTGGAAATTTTCAGTAGAACTTAACATTCTGTATACGAACTAGAAGTGAAACTCTGATATTGTTTCACATTATGTTGATAAGACTTATTAAACTTCCATTCCATAAGCAGCGTATTCCCCCCCCCCTCCCCCTTAAGTATTATCTTAAGCTAGCTAATCAATAGATTGTAATAGTATTTGCAAATTCTTAGATAAATAGTTGAACTTACCTTCTCAACAACCAGGGGAAAATAGCTGAGTCGTGGAACCATAACATACAATTTGTCTGGGTTACTGTACTCCACTTCACTTGAATCCAATTCAAAGCAAATAGGTAATTTTCCTTCCCAGACTTCCCGGAGAACTTCTCTGTCTGCAGCCATAGTGAGGGACGACCACCTTATTGGAAATGAATGCAAAATGTAATCAACATCAACAACTGAAGGCACCAGAACATGTCAAGCCTCACGCAAATACTGGCTGCATGACTATTACATCCCACGTGTAATTTGTTCTGGTTGCCATCATCTGGGCAATAATAGGCTAGGCACAGATAGGCAATAGAACACTGACAGTGAGGTCACATCACTGTTTCACATGCTTGCTCTCAAGGTATTGCTTGAGTGGGGGGGGGGGACTATCCGGACTCTAGGAAGGTAAAGAAGGCTTTAAAGACAATAGGACAATGACCAAATGTTGCCAGTTAGATGTTGGACTTCCTTGAACCCTTTTGAGGGTTCAGGAATGGTCGCTATGAAAGCCAACAGGCCTTTTGGGCCACTTTAGACCCTCCTGCTTTTACAACCACTTCTCGTATCACTAGAATCAGCCACAGCTGCACCTATTTCTACACATCTCTTGCTTATTGCCATCAAATGTGAAAAGACAAGCAATTCTTTTAAGAAAAAAATCTGGACTTCCATAAAAAGCTGTGTGAAGATAGATGTACTGAGGGCATACTGTACTGGCATGAGCTGGGAATGTAAGAAAAGTTGTCCGTCAAAATCTTCGTAAAAGACAACGAAAATTAAATGAGTGTATTGGTATTTGCATTCTCATAGGACAACCAATCCACAAGGGATGTCTTCTTACTAATTGATCAACATGCAACTCTTTTCCGAATAAGTAGATGAAAAACGACAGGAGCGAGGAACTGTATAACCATGGAAAATCGAATCCTCTTTAGTAGTAATTCCAGATGATTCTCATCTCAGGTTTTTATTGTATCTACAGACAGCAGCGTTTCAGTATGCGCCACAAACACACCATCAGTCTGATGCTTCTTGGTATATCTGCTCGTATTAACCCAACTGATAAAATCGAGAGTAACTAGAAAGGAAGGATCCCACCAGTGGTTCATTTTTGTCATTCTCCTTCCAAACAGAGCTCCACAGCTGTTTCGTGGACCATTCAACTTTTTGTGCGTTTTCAGGCGTCTCTTAGAATGGATCTTTCAATTGTGTTGAGTACCAATGTCTGTTGTCAGGGTAGACGATAGCAGCCACAATGGATGTTATCTCTTCGGCATTTGCACATAGTACAGCAATGTCTGCTATAGAATCTACAGCAGCTATATTTTTGAATGTTTTCCTTTCCATCAATTCGCAGTCTCCAGAACCAACCTAATACTCGACACTCCCCAACTTTATCTACCCGCTGCTGATACGCCGTTAGAGGAACCTCTCAAGCAAGTGATAAAATCAGCAGTAAATTATAAGAAACAACGAACGTTAACAACAATCGAAGGTATATCAAACATACTCGATGTGAAGTATAAAATCAACGATTAGCTTTCCTAAATTCAAGAAAACAACTGTATCTGCCCAACATCCGTATTGCTGGTTGACGAACATCAACTGCACGGGTGTTAGAAGACATGGGATCTCATACTTATATCCCCATTCCTAGTCGCGATTGCTACAGCACCATTAGTATGTTCGTCATGCTAAACAGCAGGAAAATGATTGAAGAGTGCATACGGTGATTATCAGAGTCGGGGCAGTAGCGCGGCGGCTTATCAACATTTACAGAGAAGGCTAACGAAAGGGTTGCCGGTTAGTATACTCCATGACGCGGAATGGTGTGAAGGGGGAGTCTGCACTACCAATAACTCAAGCATCAAAGATCACCTCGAACCATTTTTTAAGTTTATCGATTGAGCACATTCATGGTTTTAGCTGGGCACCATGCAAGCCCATACACTCCTTAAAAAATACCCAACTGCCTCACCACCACCCCCTCACCCACATTAACGTTGCAAAAAATTATCTCAGCTGTGAGATAAAATTAATAATATTCGTTCCCGAGAATTTTCAAACTGCAAAATTAATTCTTTCGGCAGCATACTTATCGGATTTTCATTTTCAAATTCGATGTGGATGTTTTCGAATTCATATTTCGAAAAATGATTCGTTTTTAGCATTGACGAATGTTGAAAATTATGCTATCAATCGAATTCGGGAGTTTCGGCATTTAAAAGGGATACAACTTTTCATATGAATTCAATGCACATTATGAAGACGAAGAAGAAGAAGAAGAAGAACGAAAAATGATCAAATTTTCCTCACGAGCATTTCGTCCATTGATAACCGATTTAAAAATACGCTTTCCCGTTTTTCGTTTGTTCAATAAGTTCCCTTCTAAAGAATGGCCTACTTGAGGAGGTAAATATTCGTTTGGATTAACAAACTCTGTATGAAATTACCGAAAACTTGCACAGTGTATTTTAATTAGTAGTTTTAAGTTACTGACATATACCGCTCTCATTTTCAATGCACTTTGATTATTTGTCTCAATTTCGGTTTAATTTTCAATAAGTCGCTTTGTAGTTATGTTAGCTTATGCCTTACATTTTCAGCTTGTGTCAAACCGGTCGGTTGGGGCTCGCTATGAGAAAACCGCTGATTCAACCAACAATTATCCAGTAAGTTGCGAAAGTACCAGTTTTGAAATTTAACTTAATAGGATGTAACGCTGTGGAAGTGCCGTTTGAGGATCGTCTGTTTAGTTGGCTGTCGTGCGATATGTACTAGTACGAAGGTGGGGACCTCAGATTACGTAATGGTTATTCGAAAATTTTTTCTCACACTTGGTACGTGTGACAAAATATCAGTAGGCGTAGCCAGTTGGCCAATGCCGTATACTCGTCGAGTAACCCTTTCCTTCCTTCTGTATGTGGGTGTGGCAATGTTTACTACTAAAGACAGTTGGAATGGATGCCCAAACGATCTGTTTCTTATAAAAGTTGACGTTCCTATGGACAGAACTAACCCAATTACTTTAAGTTCTGTTTCTTCGTGCCTCTGGAAAAGGGATGGGAAACTATAAGCATACAATTATCTTGCTATCCTGTAATTTTGGACACCAGTGTTATTTAATGTCCCGTGCCTAGGGCTTCACCTAGTTTGGTAATTATTGGTCGAAGTGGCACGCAGTAGCAAATTACAACTAGCTACATTACCTCGCTCATGAATAGGTGTGTTTCCTTATTTGTTCTCTCTCTCATAAGAGAGTCATGAACAATGGTTGTTTGGTTATGGGGCTTCAAATCTATTTCCAACATCAGCTTTTCACTATAATCCCCTAATTCTACTCATCATAAGAAACTAGCTGTAATGCAGTGTCTAGACTGTGATGTCAGTGGCTTCATTTTCAACACATAATTGACGAAGAGAGGAATGAACAGTTTAATGCCAAACTTCAATAATGACTTTATTAGAATATATGGTAAAATGGGACCACGGTACACTTAGTTGAAGGAGCTTTGCTACTTTGAAACGGAGCCTCCGACATCTTGGCCCAGGGACTGCATTTTTACCTAAACCCTAATGCAACTAGTGTTACAGACAAATACCATCGTAATTTTGGCGGCCCCCTGAGCAGCATTCGATACCAATGTCAGCTGTATCAGTTCCCCATAACCTCAGCTGTATTCTGTACGACACTCACTGCTTCAGGTTAGGTAGCGGCCATTCGACTTGTCCTTATACTTTCTTCCTGTGTTGTATTGATTTTGGAATGGCGAAGCAGGCAAAGGAACCGTTTGCAGCTGAAGCTCCAATTTTTCTTTCATCTTCATAAGATACACTGTCAATCTGCTCTGTGCTTCCAGCTAGGTAATTCCTTGAGTCATGGCATCAAAAATGGTGTACGAGCAAACGTCTTATGTTATAGTTTGCTTCTCATTTATTCACAGGCACTTAAAAACTCTAGCGTCGTTTACCACTGTTGCAGTAGATGTAGATCGTCATATACAGATGAACTGTCCATGCCCTGACCATTTTAATTTGCAGATAAATTGCCAGCTTCACATTGAGTAAACAAATTAAGTAGCCATGGAGGGGAATGGAATGAAAATATATTTAGTACTTGATCAAATGAAAGAAAACTGAGTTCATGATGCATGTTACAGGTCAAGAATGGTGTCGTTGAAAGCAATGCCTGCACCTCCTCCTTCGTCTGACACTTTTGAAGAGAAGAACATCAATATGGGTCGCCCGATGTCCCCTCACCTACTCATTTACCGACCACAATTAACATCAATGATGTCCATTTCTCACAGGATCACTGGCCTTGCATTGTCTTTCTACGCTTTCGTCCTTGGAACTGGTAAGCTAGTATTGTGATTGATGTAATCTGGTAAACTAGTTTTAATAAAAGTCATACCTTTATTTTTTAATGAACTGGAAAAAGATATTACTGTGCCATAGACATGTACATGGCTTGACAGTTCAGGTCTTCCCTCACTCAATTTCTGGGCAGGGATTGATTGTAGTTTTGATCTGGCCTGTAACTGTCCATCCAGCTGTGCTTCTGTCACCATGGCATATGAGAGAGTATCCACAGCTGTGCTCATTTGGATCACCAAGATCTACAAAACAGCATCCTATGAAGCACCCCAAGTGATCACTGGCCAGGTACCCATTGACATAGTCATGGAAAAGTGAAGAGCAAAAAGAGACCCTCTCAACTGAACAGAAACATGTGAGCTAGATGAATGAGCATTAGATAAATTGCAAGCGAGATGACACTTTTCCGTGAGTGTCTCGGGAAAAAGTGGGTTGAGCTAATTCCTTTCTGGTGTCTGCACGTAGTAACACATGGGCAACAGCTCTCCACTGGGAGACTGGCTAAGTGACAAGCTGCTTTATCGTGGATGGTGATCGAGTGCCTGCGATCTTGCATGATAGCGAAACTGCAACCTCCATGACTTGTGACTGATAGACCACTCTTATGAGTGACGAGGGACAGTAATTTTTATAAAGAAACAGACCTGATTTATTGCGGTATATAGTTTTGAAATTGTTGAGTAAACTGTCAATTGATAAGAAGGGAAGAAAACTAATAGCAGCTGATAGCTGATTGGTGAGCCACAGCAGCACATAATACTATCACAACTGTTTTCTGCCTGGTAGTTCACTGAGGTAACAAAACTGTGGTGTTGTACTGTCTCATCCCAGTTAACGATTCTAAAGAAAATCAACTATCAAATAATTTTTGCCTGTATCAGCAATGCATCACTTCTATTCTAACATAAAACAAGTGCTCTTTCAGAAAGTATGGCACGCAATCTGACTAACGTTCCACTTAAGCATTGGGCCAGATATTCATGAGTTTTTCGAGGAAAAAAAACCATGTTTTGAATTGCAGGTTCACTGATGGGAATGGACGTAGCCGCTGGCATTGCCAACCTTGGCCTTCCCGGAGCTGTGGCTTTTGTAGCCAAATTTATCATCGCCTTCCCGTTTTCTTACCATCTCTGCAATGGGATTCGACACTTGGTACGTCTTCCTACATTATCTGTACATTTCTCGAATGATTTCGAAGAACATCCAAAAAGACACAGTTACACACGTTGCAAATCGTAAACTGAATGATGCACAATACGTTTCTATTCCCAACACTCTTGAAGCCCTAGCAGCCAGTTTTTCCTTTATTAAGAGCCACAATTGGTCACTGTGCTCAACTAGAACAATACATTGCAGGTCATGAATGAGCAAAGCAGCACCAGGGTCCTGCAATGTGTGGAAGCTGACAACTTGTCCTGCAATAGTCTTCCTATCGTATCATATTTTTTCATCTGCTGGCCCTGCAGCTATATATATAGTTTAGATGCCGCGTCATGTTGTGTGTAGAATGTTTGCCCTTCCACTCATTATGCTCTGCACGTAACTCATTGCCGAATTAAATACGGATTCTTACCTGGTTCTAAATATTTGTTTACAGTCCTGGGACATTGGGATGGGACTCACTATAAAAGAGGTCTATATGACGGGCTATGTAACTCTCGCCCTCGCCACTCTCCTTACATTATTTCTTGCCAGCAAGAGGACTGAAAAGAAGAAGCAATAATCGACCCAAGATCTGCAATCGAGCGTCAAATAAACTTGCGACGACTACTTGTAAATAGTTGGTGGGTTCATTTATGTTTGTGAAGGGCTAATTTACTTAGAAACAGCGGGAGGTAGATGGTTCTGTTAGTTCAGGGTTTCAGTCAAATCCCAATTCAAGCACAACTACATTTCGCTCATTCTGTCCGCCTTATCAGTGTCAGTATTAAAGTGCACTTGACAAATTGTGTTTTCTCCCTTCGTTATTTATTGCCGTTTTATTGTTTGAGTTAAGTGATACGCAACTTCTTCGTATAAATATAATGAAAAAAAAAAACAATAAAATTGTATTACGAATTTGAGGGAATTTGGTTCATGCGATTCCTTGTGTTACGAGGGAATTGAATTGCTGGTGAGCACTGTTGAGCAGCGTTGGTGAAAACGACAGCGAAGAATATCGATCTTCTTCTAAGTCATTGGGCTAAAGTCACCTGGTATTCCAGGTGTTCCACATCCCTTAGCAGCTGCTCCCGGAGCAGACGATTTCAATGATTCTGTATACGACGAAGTGGTATTTTTTGTGGGTGTTTCTGCAGTACTTTTAAAAGTGAAGTATTTATTAGTTTTTTCAGTGTGGAATTTATTAGCTTTTTTTGAGGAAGAATCTTTAGACTGTTACTCTTTTCAATAATCACCTCTGAGCCAATGACTTGGAAAGTGTTTTGGACAACATCGCTAATTGGGGTTAAGGATGATCCCAAGCGTATTAATGGCAGCATTGTAAGTTGTTGATCAAATTATTGAGTGATGTTATTAAATTTTTATGGAGATTAATTAAAAACGTGGCGCCGTACAGAGATTTCGGCAAACAGTTTCTTTTTAAATTGTACTGAAGGTACTTTACACACTAATTGGTGAGTGTCCCATTTAAAAAAATGATAATACAATAAACCGATTCAATTTTGTTGCCATTGCATTGGATGAAGGCATACAGAGGCTCCTCGAATTTTTTCAGAGTGCAATGGTTCTCGTTTGCCTAGTGACCATCACGGTCCTAATGTGTATAAGGTCACTTTTTCGCTTCATTCTTGTATATACTGGCTCCATATGAACCTAACTTCCTACTTTCACTCATTAATTTTTTATTGTCATTACGACTTTCTTGCAGATTTTGGATTCACTTAACTACGTTTTTTATGCACTGTGAATTTACTAATTTCTTTATCATTGTTTACTGTGAAAGTGGGTTTGGTTTGACTGAGGAATGTTTAAGGTTTCTGTTTTTCCTTAGAATTTATACACGTCACTAAAGTATAATTTTTTATGATAACTCTCTCTTTCTCACACAGATTTATTTACAGATGTTGAGAGAATATCCAATGATTCGTAGGTTGTCTTGGAATGCATAGCTTAGTTAGTTTTGACAGCAACTAGAAACGAAAGTGCGAGAGAAAGGCTGTGGGTGTCGCACTTTTGGCAGTGCGCGCCTCATCACATTTTACAGGAACTTCATTTCCACATAGCGAATGAACATTGAATATCTGTGAACAGATATGTTCCATTAAATATCTGGTGTGTAGCAACACACAACTTTCTGCAACCGCCATAAATTCAATGACCTGCTATTCGTAAAGGCACCTTAGTTCAACAGATTTCTGCAAAAACCTTTTAGGAGAACATTATGTTTTTGAATAAATTGGGAAACCGATAAATTAATGTCTTATATTTCTGTTCAACAGGTAGGTACAGAAATAATTGCGCAGAACAAAATATGGGAGGTTTCATCGAATTTAGTGAAGCAGTAATTCTGGAAATTGTAATTTTCGACACATTTTACCTTTGTTCAATGGCTAATCAGCAAGATTTATGGAGAAAACAATGTACAGGTATTAGTGTGGCGGCTGGCCACTCTCTACAACAAAAGGCGCCTCATTCTGACAGAGGGCGCTAGCCGAAAACCACCCCTGGAGGGAACAGCAGGCGGCCAACCAGAGAAGGCGACTCCCTCCAGGAGCAGGTATATAAGGGCCTGCCTGCACGAAAAACCGTCATTCAATTCATTCCATCTTCCACCCTTACACCGTTCACATCCTCTGACAACGACCGACCACCTTCAGCGGCTCCGGCGGGGACAACAGAGTCCCCCTCGCGTCAGAAGAAGAAGGAGCGACGATTCAACCGAATCCCTCACCGAGAGGAGCTACGCTCAACCGAGCCCTTCAAACGACGCTTCGACGCCTGGGAACTCGTCCTCGCCCGCTGCTCCACCGAACAAACTGACTCAACCAGATCCGCATCTCGCGTCTCCGACTGAAGGAGCGACGATCCAACCGGATCCCTCACCGAGAGGAGCTACCGCTCAACCGAGCCCCTTCGACCTAACGACGCCCGAGAAATCCGTTCTTCACCTCACACACTCTCAACCGATAAACAGAACCCGAGTCCCTCATCTCGCGTCTACGACAGAAGGAGCGACGATTCAACCGAATCCCTCACCGAGAGGAGCTACTGCTCAACCGAGCCCTTCGACCTACCGACGCCCGAGAAATCCGTTCCTCACCTCACGCACTCTCAACCGACAGACACAACCAACACACACACACAACAACAATATTTCGTCGGCCCTTTTCAGGACCTCACAAGCACTCAAGCAGCGCAACTTCTTGAAAAGGGAGGCCCCGACAATTAGTTATTTAAAGACAGCCCGCGGGCTAGGTGAAAGCCCAACAAGCCATTTTGCCATAAACCCAACAAACTTGTTTAGCTTCATTCATTTCTACTCACCGAATTTTCGATGTTAATACAAAAGTTGTGTACTACCCAGCAGAAGATAATTTGAAAGCTTAATCAAAATCGTTAGAGCCGTTTTCCATAAAAATGAGAAGAACCCAAGTTTTTTGTATAGTTTGGTATGTCACCCCCCCCCCCCTTCAAATCAATCGAAAATCGCTCATAACCCCATTTTCGCGCCGTTAATAAGTCACGAACAAAACTAAAAACGGCGGACGGATATTATAGATTTGTAATCTCGATGTCTTGAAACTTAAAGTATCAAATTTTAAGGTGAGGGGGGGGGGGTGTAAAAAAAATAAACCAAAAACCAGCACGATCGGATCAGCCGTTGTTCCAGAAATTGAACTACATATTAACTACGCCGAAATGAGGTTTCTACGTAATGGCCATTTTCAGATTCAGTACCAATAAAAAAAGTAGTTACAAGTGGAATGGTGCAAAAAGCTTTTATAAAGAAATGAGTAGACCTCACTTTCAGTTAATATCGATCTTTCGTTATTGGTGAAAACTATCGGAAAAATACAACTATCGATTATATGTTCTCATTTCCACCCCGCATTAGCAGCAGAAAGATTGAAGTACGTGAAGAGGGCTATTTCTTCAGGTTATCCGCTAACGCTAGGTTATACTTCCTTTTTTTTTGTACTGTCGAGTTTTACTTTTATTTTCAATTTGTTCAAATTATGATCCCGCCGATTTGCGCCGTTTCAATTTTTCAAATCATTTCTTTTTCCTACGAGTTGACCAATTATTTTTGAAAACGCGTGCTTTGTTTGATGATGTGAATTTCCGGTGGTTCGGTTCGCGTTATTTTGTGTACACATGATTTACTATTTGTTTTCGTAAGGCTCGGGTTTGTATGTCATGTGTGCGGTATGCTATTGAAGAAGAGGCGGAGTATTTTGAGTTAAGAAATAAGTTTCGTTCGAAGAAAGGTGCTTTACGAAGTTTGTGCGACTTGACGTACGCAGTGGGCTTGCAATTGAGCGCCGTTCAAAATCCTCATGGATTTGATTTTTCACGAGAAGGTGAGATGCTTGTAAAGCGACAAAATCATTCGTTGACATAATTATGCAATTTCAAGGGATTAATTGGTTCAGTTGTAGTCGTTGCGAAGTTGTACGCTGTCGTTTTTTTTACATCGATGACTAGGAGGTTTATTTTTGTGTTGTTTCATTTAGAATTCAGTGGTGCAACTTTGCGTCAATCTGAAATCTATGAATAACTTGACGAAACTACAAAAAATGTCTGCCTTGATGTTGCTACTTCAAAGAGATAAATTTGGAAATGTAATGTTGTGTTGATGTTACGATTTGCGAGGAATCAAGCTTTGGTGGCTGACGCTTTCGAAAGCTCTGTTAGCGCGTTGGTCGCGAAAATCACACAGTTTTCCCGTCTCAACCAACATGAATGTTTAATTTAATTTATTTACACTTTTTGCAGATATGGTCCAATTTGCAGTATACATGAAATATCGATAGACACTTTGTCTAAAAAACGGAACTCAGTTTAGCAGCAATTTTTCTTGTCATGCCTTGACTTCACAGTTCCGTATCCGGTTTGTTCCTAATGGGGAACTGCGATCCCACTCATGAACAAGTCTTTAATAATTCGGAGTTGTTACTTGATAACAGTGGTGGTAATGGTAAGCTTAACTGTAGCTGAACCAGTTGAGGCAAGTTTTGTAGTAAAAGTTGATGAAAACAACTCGCACGGGTGTAGGAAGAAGGACAATGACGATGCTCAAAATTGAATCGCTGTAACGGACGGGAAATGTGAAAAAACTGTGCGCACGTAATGCTACAGGTATGAATGTGATGCGAAACACAAAAATAACTCAAAGAATGTTACCTCTCAAGTTACAGGTCCGAATTTAGGAGTTCATTCAGGACAAGTGTACTTGTCTGAATCAACTCACTACACTTCGCTACACTTAATTTAACTATCCATGGGTGGTAGAAAAATAGGTAAAAAAGCATTTCCGGTCCGTAAGGCTCAGGAGTACAATTCACATCAGAAGGGTTCACAAATAACAGTTGAGGTCGTTAAATGTAAGTTAAATATCTGTGAACAGATATGTTCCATTAAGTATCTAGTGCTAAGCAACACACAACTTTCCACAACCCCCATAAATTCGACGCAAGAAGAAAGTGTACTGGCGCAAGGCTGCTTGCTATGCACTTCCCTAGTACAGGACCATAACCATACCACCACCACCATACCATATTTGGGCCCTTGCTAGCTCGCTCCATTTTAGATTGGGCCTTACCGCTTCTCCTCACCCCAGAAAGCTGTCATTGTTAGCTTGGACTTACCACCCTTTTTTGATGTTTGGAAGGACCCCAGTAAGTCTTTGGCAGCGGCCACTGCCTACACCTCAGGCTATGCGGCTGTCCGGCGTCTGGTTGTTAAGGATCAAAATTACATTCATACAGCTCTGTAGAACAGTCTGCCCGCCTTGCACTCTCAATTGGTAAATCAAACAAGTCAAAATGTGCGTATTTGGCTCGTTGAAAAATCACAAAAAACGGAAAGTACTAAGCAGGGGAGGTGGTGTCACACAGAGAGCACATGGATGAAGACCTTGGTGACAACTAGAGAACTGACAGTTACAACGCACTTTTGACGAAGCTAGGGATGATTCCACAGTGCAAATGTTCACCAGTGTGATTCGTCTTGATTTTAAAATGGAACGGTTGTAAGTAGTATCTCTTGACGAGTGAACGCTACAGTGTGGGCAATCCAATTCCCCGGAAAACTATTTTTTACTTTCCGCTACCCGAAGGGAAGGAAAGTATAGTAATCGGCTCAAAAAAAATTTTGGGTTTTTTTCAGATCTTTACGTTTTGAGGCCTACTGAGTCTAAAAAGCCTAATTTCGGCGCGTGGTCCGTGTGGGTGTGTGTGTGTCTGTAGTTCGATTTGCGGGATAACGGCTGATCCGATTGAGCTGGTTCTTTTTCTGTTTTGTTTGTTATTTTTTGTAGACACCAAAATAAGGTTATGGACGATTTCGGCCGGTGGGAAGGGGGTGGGGGGACGAAAATGTACCAAAAACTAAGGTTTTTCGCCTTCTTCTCGAAAACGGCTCTAACGATTTTGACGAAACTTTCAAATTATCTTCTACTAATCAATACCTAACTTTTCTTCTCTATACATATCTCCATGAAAATACGGTGAACGGAGATATAGGCCTATGAAGCAAAAATAGGTTTTTTACGCTTTTTGGCAAAACGACTTCAGCGATTTTCACCAAACTCACAGGGTGTTTTCAAATAGTTAATACCTACATATTGTTCTCGATAAATGTTGCTCTGACAGTCCATTGAACAGAGATAAAAATCAAAATGTGTCGAAAATAACGTTTTTTCGAACATGTATTTTTCGAACATATTCATATGTTGAACGGAGATATAAGCCAGGTTAACTCAGAAAAGGAGATTTTTCGAATATTAATTTATCGGTATTCCAATTTTCTCAAAAACGGCTCTAACGGTTTCGATTAAACTTACGGAGTATTCTCAGCTAATTAGCCCCTTCATTTTGTTCTCCATAAATGTTTCTGTAGAAATGCGTTGAACGAAGATATAGCGCCCGCATATGAAGATGGCGTTTGAACTTACGGGGGTGGCGGAAAGTAGTGTGTAGCTACGCACCAGATATTTTCAAAATGCGAAGAGGGCAGTGGGGAAATCACTAAAGGCAGATGGGAGCGAAGAAACTGCGGAAATCAGCGGTTCAAATGACATAGACAAAATGCTGTCAATCACTTAGACATCTACTCATGAACTGAAGGACGATATTTGGGTTACAATAGAAATTTGACGAAGAGAGGTATTCACAGTTTGATTTCATAGTTCAACAGTTAGTTGAGTGATTCAATTCGAATTTTGAAGGAACTCGAGTGCTTGGCATTACCCATAGATAACAGTTGTAGCTAGCAGCCATCGAGCGACAGTTCCACATTATCACAGCCTTATCTACGAGTTGTGTGACAGCCCAGACATTAGGGATCAACCCCGTATCCACTCTCATGGTCCATCTTCTCTCTCCTGCCAAAAGTTTGTTGGCGTTGGCAATGGCCTCCCATCCTCATCTTTTTCACTCCCATGAGGATTTTAGCTACTGGCCACTTGCCACAATCACAGATAAATCATGGGAGGAATGACCCTATCATTGATGATTCAGTTACAGCTGCAGCAATTACAATTCAACTGTCATGAACGAACATGTTAAATATTAGTTTTCATCATTTGGTGGCTATTTATAAAATCCTGTACTGGTTCGTATTAAATATATTCTCATTAATTGTTCTGATTGCAGCAAGAGGGGTCTCTCTGTGCCCAACATGCTCTCAACGCTCTTCTCCAAGGACCATTTTTCACTCCAGTGGATTTGGCGACGTTAGCTCAAAAAATGGACGACGAAGAGAGGAATTTCATGGCTGAGTCAGGAGTTGACAGTGAAGAGTATAGACTGTTTTTGCAGGTTATTTGAACACAATTACAACATCCACCTCTCTCACCATTCATTTGAGGTTTTTTCCGTCTAGGGAAAGTGAGGGGGTCTGTGGAACCATTATCATGAGTTATAGTTCCATTGATGCCCCATAAAAATCGAGCAAGAAACTATTACACCAGATAACATCTGTGCTCCACAACAAACCTCTTGACTTTACTCTTCAACTGCCCTTGGCCTTGATCCTTATTATTACTTTCCTTAGCTGCTCGAGGTAGCTGAAAAAGAAGGATTTTCTTCAGATCGCGTTTTAAGGGCTACTGAGCCTGAAAAATCACATTTGGGGAAATGGTCTTTGAACGCAATTGAGAGAAAACGACCCGACCACATCGGCTCAAATTCTATAATTAGCCTGCATGTAACTGCAACGCCAATTCGGCCGAAAACTAACTATAGTTATCATAGTGATCAAAACATCAAATATTTGTTTTTCTTAAGGACTGCTCTATGTTCTGTATATTTTGTATGAACATCTCTTAATAACACGAAAGTACCACAAAATTTCTCATCTGAAGGAAGGCAGCAATCGCAGCGCTATAAATTATCAGTACTAACATTCTCAGAAAAGTTAGGGCGCCAGTCCAATCAATTGCCAATACAATGACGTTTATCAGATGTTTGGGAACAACCCCGAATGTTCTAAAATTCTACCATTTCTCACAGGTTTTTACCCAACAATATCCAAGCTGTGCTTATTAAAAAGAACATGTTGATCAACTCATACATCTTTTGTGTATTAATTGCTGAATAATGGCTGTGACGTTAGTGGCAGTGTACCCAGGTGCTCCCCCCCCCCCCCACATCAAACGACCTTGAGCTCTCTTTTAATCCTAGCAAAAATAACTTGTTAATTGGTAAATTTTTGCAGGCAATGGGATTTAAATATATTGAATTGATTATACATGAATATTCTCTCTCGTTTCAAGCAACCGTCAGGTAATATGGATGACAGCGGGTTCTTCTCAGTGCAAGTTATCAGTTCGGCGTTGGCTGTTTGGTCTTTGGAATTAGTTCGTCTTCCTTCATCTGAGCCTTTGGCTATTGCTGCTGCCGAAAATCCTCAGTGAGTGATTATATCTCTCACTTTGAGAACGTTTAAAGTGATGATTTTGTTATGCACTTTGCTTTGTGATTTTGTTGTTTGGGGGTTGAGGTATCAGTTGTTTTACAATTCTTTGTGTTACGCAACTTGATGATTGGAGAGACCTCAGTATTGCCAATAAACAATTCATTGGTAGTGTAAGCTTTTTTCAATCATTGTACGATCATGAGTTTAATATTGTTGCTATTATAAGTATATTATTTTTGCAGTGACCAAAATGCGTATATCTGCAATTACCGAGAGCACTGGTTTACAATACGCAAAATTGGGCGACAGTGGTTCAATTTGAACTCCCTTTTGTCTGGGCCAGAGCTCGTCTCTTCAACCTATTTGGCAATACTCCTCGCTCAGCTGCAAGAAGAAGGTAATTTCATTATAATATAATATAGGATGCTTTCATGGAGGGAAGCATGTGGTTTCGAATAAAGGCGTATTAGTCAAACCTAGTCACGCTAGGTGTCAGTTATCTGCGTTTGATACTCTTGCTATTTCCACTCACCAAACATTGTTGACTAATGACTGCCAATCCGACGTTTCAACTGGGAGAATTGATAAGCTGGCTCTGAATCTGTTTGCATCCAGGTACAAGTCTGTTTCTTTTTGTAACTCCCTCAACCACATACAGTTTGCTACATGCAAGCTCTGTGTCAGTGGTCTGTACCGCTGTTGCTATTGCCTTGTTAAAGGAAAGATGTATAAATCTGACTGTCCCATACTTGGGATAAGCCCCACTGCCCCAAGTCCAATTGTGCTAGTCCTAATGTCTCACAGGTCCTTGCCTAGTTTCCTAAGGAACGCCAGGTATTTCCTGCAAAAGTATTCTTGGATGTCCATTCTTGGAGGTGTACTAAAGGCCAAAAATTTCCCCCCTTACAGTCTTTGGCCCTGGGACGTGATAGGGAGTTTCCTCATCTGTACCACTCCATCTGCACTGGGGGGGTTGTCATCTATGCCATGACATACACATGTTTGTTCGTTTTGCATTGTCTCGTGATGATCCCTTAAGTCCTTCCTCTTCATCATCAGAAGGCTGCGTCTTACCTTGTGTGTTTGCCTTGAGATAAAGCGTTTGGAGTGCTTCACTCCTGCACCATTCCAGAATGTCTGGTACATTCTCCTGGCGTCCTCTGTAGGGCCAGTTGGCCCTAAAGGTACAGTAGACGAACTGAGGCAGGCCAGATGGACTCTATAACTCTGTTTGTGTTTGCTAATGAGTACTGCATTCCCTCACCAGTTTTGATGTTGTGCAGTAATTCTTCAGCACCTTGCAAGATGCTTGACTATGAGTCATTATGTTCATACTTATATTGTTATATCCTTTACCATGCATTATGATGGCTCCAGCAATGATGCTTGCATACCTGTCAGAGTCGGACTCAGCACAGTGTACGTCCCACCCCACCCAGAGACAGTGCCTTCCATAGTTTTAGATCCATCTGTGTCGATGTTTATACCATTAGGACAAAATCGACTACTTTCGCTGTTCGAAAGGCTTCCTTCCTTCTGGTTGCACTTTGTATTTACTATCAAACTGGTACCTGGTTAACGTCGTGTCAGTGACCATACTGAGCTTCGTGAAGATAGTCAAGTTCCCAGGTACCCACTACTCGCCTTCGGCACCTTAGCTATTCCAAGCGTGGTAAGTTTATATGCCACCTTCATATCCTCTGCCTTGACAAATATTTCGAGGGGAAGAAGGTCAAACATTGTTTCTAAAAGAAAAAAGGTACTACCTATCTATGTTTGTCTAAGATTGATACACAAACAGACCATTTTCCCAAATGGATTTTTTCATATACAGTAGCCCTTGAAACGTAAAGATCTAAAACAAAAACATATTTTTAACCGATTATATAACTTTCCTTTCTACTTCGTAGAGCTAAGGATTATTAAAATCTAATTGACTAGAACCTCTATTTATCTATTATTCGTCCTCTTTGAACTGGGCTTCGTTTCTATTTCGTCTTTTTAATCCAATCTAGTTGAGGGTGTGAAGTAATAATGTTGAGAATCGAAGATTTGTTGATATAGATTAACAAATGAATTGGGTTTTTGATGTCTGATTGCAGGTTACTCCATATTCGTGTTGAGAGGGCGCCTTCCACCATGTCCTGCCGATGAAGCTCTCATCCTTAATCCAGCAACGCCCAGACCTCGAAGGCCCCTTGCACCACCAGACCTGACGGAAAACTCATCATCCGATCCCGAGCTTGAGCGAGCTATCAGGTCCAGAAAATAAATTCTACGTAAATAACATTCAATTCGTTCTATGCTTGTTCTGAGCCTTCAGACAAGCGGCGTTTACACAACACACTATATCTTATTCTATATTACCTTCACACTAAAATATTTCAAAAACTTTTTTTCTGATAAGTTATTTACTTCACTTAGAATGAGCATAGCTCAACAAGACGAAGATGACCCTGGTCTTGCAGCAGCTCTGCGCGTCAGTTTGGAGGCTGACGTTGCAGACGACCCATCTCTCAATAAAGCCATCCAACAGTCACTGGTTCGGCCAGTGCCACAACTGACACCTCTCAATCTGGACCAAAGAATTACCATCCCATCTGGAGACCAATGTTCAACTGTGAAACCTCCTGTCGTGCCGCCACTGCTCATACCAGGCATGTTCACCAGTATTTATGTTGATTATTATTTTTATTGGCACAGCATGTTGATTTATTCATTTGATACGTTTAGTGTGTGGGAAAGGTGAAAGCGAAGAGGCCTTGCTATCTGAAGCCATTAGACTTTCTCTTGAAGGGCACATGACCGGTGATCACCAAACTAACAATGACAGGTTGGTGAACAGCGATTTGCAAAACGCTGAACAAACTGTGAAACAACCCCCTCAACCTCAGCCCCCTGCCCCGTGTCCCCCACTGGTCGCCACTCCCCTCCCATCAAGAGGAAGTGAGTTCTTTTTTCTGCTACAATCTTGTTATTTATTTAAATCGTTCATGAAACTACCATCACAAAAAAATATTGACGAACCATCAGCCAACACAACTGAACTTGAAGATTGTATTACTTATTGCATGTTGTCAGTTTACTAACAAAATACCAATATGTTGAAGTTCGTGTTTGGGCAAATGTAATTACAAACTCAAACAGCAAACGTAAAATATGAGTGTTAATTGATTTTTGACATCCAACGTGTTGACTGGCATCTCTGGCTCCTACTGATACGTGATTTTTAAGAGGGCTCAGCTGCTGTTTCGTAGTGTATTGACAACATTGAGATTGCAGTGTTGATTATCTTCCTTTGCAATACTTTCAGGTAACAACCCTGACTTGGAAGAGATACGAAGACGACGTCTCGCCTATTTGGAGAAAAGCAAAAGGTAACCTCATCTGGACTTGGGGCCCCTCTCCGGGACTAACAAAATGAGTAACCTCTCACGTGATAACTTTGATCTTCCTAATAATACCATTGTTTTTTGTTGTTTTTTTAGAAAAAGTTTAGTAAAGATAATACTTACTACCTACTCACGAGTAGATCGTTTCGATGGATAAAGAGTCTATTTCCTCTTTACAACAGAATTGCAGTAAAATATTTACCAAAAGTTTCTAATTAAAATTTGTTCAAAATATTAAACGATTATATTAAACCATTCACTGTTTTTTTTTTTTTTTTTTTTTTTTTTCAATAAATGCGTGTTCGATCTCCTGTGTCAGAGCAGCATTCGAGCTTTCAACATCCAGGGGTATCCATTGTGTTCTGCTTGTTCTTTTCATCCGTCCGCACAAACGTCGATTGTCGTAGCAAACACCAACCCTCCAAAAGCAGGAGGAACATCATGGAAAGCAGAGGCTTGGGAAGGATATAAAGTGAACATCCAGGGAAACTCCCCCCTCCTTCCTTTCACCGTATTTGACATGAAATTTCAATGCACATTTTGGTGGCAAGGAATGTTGACGAAACAAAGCACACAACACCCATTGAGCTCCGCTCGTTCTTGTCATTCCTCCCTATAAAGCAGGGGCTCTCCTTCCTGGGCCATGCTGTTTTGGCTCTCACGTCCTTACAGTGTTCGTTTTTTATTTTATAAGAATTGCGTTTAATCGTTTTTTTTTGTCGACCTTTGTTGCAATTTTGCGTAAGGAATTTTTGGTCCAAGTGGGAGACTAACTGACAAGGGAAGTGGCTATCTAATCTGTTCGGAGGCGGATTGTTGATTCTCAAAATCGATTTACAGACCTGAAGAATGATTTGAAGCCTTTTCCCTTTTAATTAACGCTGCCTCATCAATTCTTAGTGCCTTTTCCAGTCCACAGTGTTTGCCCTGCTATAGGAGCGTTTTTTATTTTCCTTGGCTCTACGAAATAGAAAGGAAAGTTATATAATCGGCTAAACAAAAAATTTGACTTCTATTCAGGTCTTTACGTTTCAGACACTACTGTACTGAGTCCGAAAAACACTACCCGGGAAAATGGTATCTGTGTGTATGTGTACCTTTGAATGATTTGTGGAGAAAACGGCTGAACCAAATCTGCTCAAACTTACAACCAGCCCGCAGGCCACCATGGGACGCCCAAATAAAGAGTATGAGCGATATCCGCCCAAAACTAACTATAGTTATCATAGTGATCAAACACCAAAGATCTTTTTTTCAAAACTATTGCGATTAAATGTTTTATATAGACAGCTCCTAATGTGACAATGCCATAGAATTCCCATCCGTGGGAAAATGATGAGAACAGCACAAAAAATTACCAAACATTTCGACGAAAATAGAGTATGGTGCACTATTTTCCTTAGAAACTTCGCTCAAACCCGACTGGGGTCTTCAGGATAACTCACCCCACCACTGCCATGTAATGCCTACGAACTGGTCTTGAGTTTTATTTTAACCATTATATTATTTTGAAAATTATAAGAGATAACTCCTGAAATCGTATGGTACGGTAATCAATCATCGGATGTTTAACCTGATTTATTGAAACTCAATATTGAACTGAACTGGTTCACTTTGTACAAAATGGCTATTTTAATTTGCAATGAATGTAGATTTGGAACAAAATGTATTCTACTGCTCAACATTTGGGTTCTAAGAGACATATGTTTAGACTTCGATGCTGTATCCAACGAGGTTCCTCTTCCCAATGCATTCGCCGACGTAGAACCAACAGAGGACTTCGATTGTCACTAAAGTGTTGAGCCAGGCCTCCTGCAAAATAAACAGATGGGACTTGAGAACCTGTATTAAACGATCGATAACCAAAAAGGACGGCACACATACTAAAATAGTGGAAAAGTACGGGTACCAATGAACAAATTACATCATTGCGTATTAATGCATGATATATTCCTGAAGATTTTTATGATTGAAGAACGAGTTGCTGGTACGTTTTGCTTATTATAGTGCTCACTAACTCTTTCGTCAGAGGAAAGTCCAAATCACACATTTGTGGGCCCAATACATTCAAAATAACTTGATACTTGAGGACACTGAGTCCACAAAGAGTGTTCGACTTTTATGGATCCTTCCCAAAACTAGACCATTTTCACAGACCTGGTCAATCCCTTCCCAAACTACGTGTTCATTTTCGTCGAAGTCCTTGTGAAAATATATTAAATGTAATGTCAATTTCTCAAACGTTTACAGCTCACCACTTCAGCTCTTTGTAGAATGCATGAAGCTGTACTGGGACGAACCAAACCCTTCCATTCAGCGGAGGCTCGTCCAGGGCATTTGTGCTGACTGGGCACCTCAAATGCCCCAATTCGCCCGAGACTTCGCAGCCATCAGTTGAAACCGAGCGGTTCCCTCGTCGCCTGCTTCGCTGCCACCTGTTTATGGTGGTTAAACTTACCCGACTGTAATCATGAATGAAACTCCTTATTCGAATTGCATTCGATTTCTATCATACTACTTCCCAACTCACCTAGTACGATAGCGCTTTCTATATTAATCCCCATTGTAACATTTTAAATTGATCATTGTAGGTGATATGAGCAGAACCTCGCTATCTACACAAAACAAGACGGTAAAAGCAAAGAATATGGACCGCTCCCTCTGGTAAGGCAATATATCGATATATCACGACCGAGGTCAGGTAATCGATATGCCAGACATCGCTCATAGGCTCTCCCCCACCAACTGCGCCAGTGACGCATATCGATACTTGCAGTCGTAGCGTTATCAAGCGGTCGGTCCATGTTCTTTAGTTCACCCAACAAGACTTCTCTCCTGACTTAGAATTATTAGAATTTTCGAATTATAAAAAAATAATAACAAGGATGCAGTACCCTGACAGTGAGGTTCTTCCATTTTCCAGTCCTTCCCGCTGATATCAGATTCTTGATTCCAGAGGCAGCTTGTCCCAATTCACCAGGCGTTGGTGGCACCAACTCAACTTTGGCGTATTTGATAAAAGTGGCCAAATTAGGTTTAGCGGTGGCAACGACGTCTGTAAATAAAATAAGCAGAGTGAAGAATAATTCACTAGAGCTTAGGAGATGCTCTGTTGAGGAGCAGGCTGTAGTCGAGAATGAGCTTTCGATGAACTAAAATGAACACTTTAGTCAGAACAATAGACACCTTAAGGTAAGTACGCTCTCCTCCAAATGAAGGCATACATCAGCTTTACGTACTTTCAACGGTGTCTAGAACATCAGCCACTGATTCCACGTCTATTTTCCAGAGAAATCCATTGAGCAAGTGAGTTCTGCTCAAAGTTATATAATGCTAACGTGCAGAGTCTGGCGAAGAAGGTAATTTACAACAACTCCTACAGACGAGATTTCCTCTGCATTTTCTCAATGTTTTGAGAAATCATGCTGGTGATGTATGGAGTGTTAATTGTACCTGCCTTCTACTAGAAGACATATTGCAAGACCGGAGGGGTACGAGGGACAGGTCTCTAGGGCGAACTGCAACGAAGAACTGAGCTTTTGTATGGTCTTCTAGTATTTAGCCTTCAGGAGGCCAGTGCCACAGCGGAAGCCCTTGTGAACGGCTAAGTAGCCCAAGAATCTAACAATACAGAGGGCACACAGCTTCTAAAGCCTCTCAAATCGTTCGAACCCTTAGCATCATCAATTACGATGCTTCACTACTGAAAGGTGTTGCGATAGTAGTGCTCTGGGCCTGCACGGGATAATCAATATCAAAGGGTTCACACCCATCAGGACCCAGGGGACATGCTGTAGCTGCACAATGAATCTAAATTATATGTGACTTATAGGTACGGCACTGTCTGTGCCGAGCAGTTTTTCGAATCTACCCCACAAATTCGTTGACCATAAACCACCAAGCATCGCAGTTACATCAGAGATTATTTTAGAAATCACACTTTGGGTTCATGAGCTATCACAACTCATAAATAGCTCTCATGTTGGATAAAATAACCGACAAGTAAAGGGTAAAACAGTCGAAAAATTCCGATCAATTTCCCATCGAACTCTAAACTGTGTCGAGGTCGCTCCAACCAACTCGACTCACAAAACTAATTCAAACTACTCACTTCGGAGAATAGCGGCCATTATTTCGCGTTCAAAGGGATTTGAAACGAGCAATATTACAAGGAAGTCGTGGAAAAAGGGGCGACAACGAGTGATCAGAAAAATTTTCACTGATAAGACAAAATGGCCGACGGTGAGGTATCAGCTGGATGTTACATTGAGTAGGGATTGATAAATTGTTGGTAACACTGTTGTCAAAAATGGTTGCTAATCACTCCGTCCCGTTTTCGCCACACGTTAATGTGTAAATGTTTTAGTTATGACATTGGTGATTCAGTTGCCGAACCACCAAAGCCAATCAAAGTAACTATTAAATCGAACCTCGAATTTTGAACTGCCATCTCCAACGTCATCGATTTTCGACTTTAATTCACGATTTTTTGCAGTTCTATTACATCCATAAACGTTGTTGTTACAGAAGCGTACGAACTCATTTATCTCTTTCAATGGCATTCCTCTTCGTCCACTGAAATGAACTAGAACTAGAGAATTTCGCCTGGAGATAGAAGATGAAAGTGAATCGAAGAATGAACATAGGAGTTCATATTGGATAAAATCGATAAAGTGAGGTTTCAAAATCAATAATTTTATTGGTCTATAAACATACTCCAGTATTCACATGTCAAGTAATTGCAGAATGGTAAAAACTAACCAAACGAAATGGCACAATAATCTACTTGTATCTTTGATCTAACGCTTTGAATCGTTGGTCATTAGTGTTTACAAATGCGCAAAACTAAGAGAGAAAACAAAATGCACTGCATGAACGTATATGAAGATATCAATAACTGACTGTTCGGTAGCTACCTGCCTAGAAAACGCTCTTTTTTAAATATTAAAATATACCCGTCATTTTAGGGCGTTGAATGGTATCAAACGCTTGTCAGAAGCTAACGCAGATATCGATATAATTCCTTCTATTTTGTGTTACAAACTTGCTACTCGAATCAAACATCCCTTGTTCCTGTACCGCAACAGAACGTCCATTGTGTCTCGCATGTTATTCTAACACCGTTTCAAATGCCCTCTCATGAATTAAGTACGAGAAAGTCGCAGTCCTTCTCTATCCTAAAATACATTGCTTTTTGCACTATCTCCGCTCCATTAGATCATTTCTCTTTATATGCTGTTATTGTGTTGATAATGTACGAATTCACTTCCACGTCGGGTTTTAAGCCAATTTTCCTAAGCTTGCATTTTATCTTAAATTTCCGTTACACTGACCACAAGGCTTGGTGTTTTTTTTTTCTCGAGGACCGAGGGTAAGCGGGACCGAGTTCCTTTGACACTGCAGCCACACATGGGCCTATTGTGATGCTATCCCTTACTTAATAGATGACGACCTACATACCAACCCCCCTCAGGAAGTCGAGTATGTCCTTCACCGCAGACTCTGCTCTGAGTTGGAGTTTGATGAAACCCTGGGAGAAGTATTCAAAGTGCCTGGCTGCCAAGGCCGAGCAGTCACATAGGATGTGCTCTGCCGATTCATGTTTACTTCCTCTGAGATGCCCCATCTCATTGAGGTGAGACGTAATGAGACTTTTCGCATATCTTAGTCGTGGCTGGCGATGTCAATGGGCGCTATTTTCCTGCGTCTCGCATCGGACCACCTGATGATTCAGGCGACTTTTCGTTACTCTTACATGGGACTCAAGACTGATGGGTAGGGATTCTGTACCCCTTTTTGCAAGGCAGTCTGCCGTTTTATTGTCCTTGTGCCCTCTATGAGCTGGCACCCAGGTGAGGGAAAGGCCATTATGGGCACCGAGTCGTTTGAGCGCTTGAAGACTCTTTGTGTTGCTAACGGTGTTTCTTCGTTTCGACTAACGTTTAAGGTTTATAGGAGGTTTACAAGTTCAAAAGTTATTTCTTTAAAATATTGATGAGGTTCCTCCCTACTTCGTATATTTGGAAGCAGGTACTTACCGCCTCTACTCATAGAGTCTAGAACTCCACTTTAATAATATGTTAAAGGTTTCACGAAATATCGTTGCAGGCGGCCAATGAGATGATTACAAGAAATCTTGGATGAACGAGTAGGTCCTCCGGCCACTGGATAAAGTTTCCATCTCACTCATACTCTCCCTTTCTCTTTCTCCCTCGTACATACAAGCTAGCGTTGAGCTTATCACGTGCCATTGACGCCAGAAGTTCATAATGAGATTCAGGTCTCAGGTTTTGGACTTGACCCCTTTTCTACCGCTCTTCCTTGCCCCGCTCCACCACCGCCCAACTCATTTTAACAGGTCGCTCACGTTCTTTCGAATTTGTTTAAAGAATACTTTTATTTTAATTCTTTTTAAAGGTTGAAAAAAAGGAAGCGAAACGTAACTCGACGTAAGCGACTTGACGGAACGGGACGCAATGTTCCACTTCCCCATTTCCTTGACAAGGTCGCGGCGGCCCCCGTCACCTCTAGCACCAGCACCAGCACCTGCACTGTCTAATAAACTTGCTGCCTTCGGACTCAGTCAACTTTGGCTCATCCTCACCGACCGATTGTCCCCTTCCGGAGGCGTCTCAGCCCGACGCTTCAACGCGAACGTCAGCCGTCCGCCCGACACTCCAACTTTTCCAAGTCTCAGTTGGGATTTTCTATTTAGATCCGTCGTTCGTTTTTGTGAAATAGAATAACAAAATTATGCGATAATGTGGAACCGGCGGGAAATGATTTTGTCCCTTCACTGCTCCCTCGTTATCGCCTTCACTTTCTTCGCCTCGACCCCCGCTTCAGGTAAAACTTCATTTTAACTTCGTTCGTTGGATAATTGGGCTTCGGCAGTTTCAAAACAACAAATTTAACACATTTTCATTTACTCGACACCAAGTGTCTGAAGTTAATTGTTTATTGTAAAATCGAAATTATACTTTTTCTCTTCATAATACTTTATTGCTAATTAAAACTCACAGCGAGTTCCCATAACGTTTTGTTTACCTTCCAAAAGTTTTCATGTTTCAAATTCATTTCTGTGAGAAATGGTTTCATTTCGAAGTTGATGGGCGGAGACTTCATTTGTGCTTTGGCTTAAGTCCAGCAGAGGCAGAGCAAAATATCGTTCGAAAGTAACTCATCCGTTAATCGTTTAAAAACGTAAAACTTCTTTATCATAAAACCATTTAGGCGTTTGGGGTTTAATACGTTCAAAACTGGGCACCTTTCCTTTGAAAAACAAAAGTTCGACTTTAAAAGAAAAGTCGCTTCTTCATAAATTGCTGCAAAAACACCATTAATCTTGTTTTTCGACCAGGGAAAACAGAATGCGATGGGGAATTTCCACCGCTAGAGCTTCGCTTGGCACATCCAACGAGGTATTTTTTAGACGCAACCTTTTCGGCGAATTAAACACTATATTCGACGCGGTATTTAGTAAGAAAGATTGAGCGTTGTTGAAGATTTCCACACTGATTCCCAAAATTCAGCAGATCACAAATGAAATCGACACTGTATTTGAGAAATTCAACACTGTAACTTCAAATTTAACTAATTCAATAATATCTGATGGATTACCATCGTTTATGATTAATTAAACGCTGTCGTCAGAAATTAAAAATTGTGTTGAATAAGTTGCTTAGTGTTTTGCAAAAAAAAAGGAGTAAAATTAGCATTATATTTAATGGAGTCAGGCTAGTTTTTGGCGAATTGGACACCATTCGGCAATTTTAAACACTGCCTCACGAATTAAACCTTAGTTTCGATAGATTCCACGTTATGTTTAGGGCAATTTGAAGTTGTCAATGGTCGGGTAAATTCAAAACCGTTTACAAACTGTGCCAAGTTAACGATTTGTAGCGGGTAAACTCTTTTTTGAAAGATAATTTCAACGTTGCCTAACGCAAAATCAAAACTGCATAGATCCGAATTTGTTTACTACTGACAGCTGAGTCATTAAAGAAATCTTTCGCTGTGCTGCGACGACTGATAAATATTTGATATATACAGCAATTGCAAGAATTTGACAATAAATTTTTCAATTTAACACTGAGCTCACATTAATGAATTCACTAACGTCTAATTCAACGTTATATTTGATGAGGTCCAGTTGACCCGTTCAACGCTGTGTTCTATTGATTGAAATCAGTCTGATAAACTCAACAGTGAGTGAACTCAACAAATTTGTCAATATTTTTGATTAAATTCAACTGCTCCTTCTGATGGGTGTGTTATCTTCCGGCAGATGCAGTCGGATAATTATTGAGAAAAAATGTCTGGCTTTTCCAGAGTCTTGAGCACCGCATGTTAGTGGATGGTGCTGTTCAATGGAATGTAGCTCCTGTTCATTGTTATTGTGCACCAAATTGGTGCCAACTGCGTGAGGCTCCTGCTGTCGGCCCTTGTTGGTTTTTATTCCAGGCTGGATACATTGGCGGGGAGGGAGGAGTTTAAAATTTCGGGCAATGCATTTGATTTTGCAGGACATGGAACTAGGTGGTACAAACAATGCATACAGGAATTCCTTAATTTGTGTAGTGTTTCAGAAAATTAGGGCCGCTTAATGCGTTGACTCGTTGACACGCCTTTCATGTACCGTACGAGAATTAAGCCTCAGTGCTTCACAGAGCTAGCATGAAGAATACAGGCTCAGTAACATTGATCAGATGTAGTAGTGATGGAGCAAGCCTGCCACCGCAGGATGGGACACCTTCCACCCATTAGTGAGGTGTGTAGGATTGCTCGTTGGCGGGATTGCTTCATAAACCCACGGTGCTGTGTTGTAGTGGGACGATGTGCTCGTAATTGTCGCATCCCTTATGTACCACCGTCTTCTTTTGCATTTCTGTGCGCAAGTTGCTTGTGGGCGTGGCTCCACTGCCTCTGGCCGTGATAAACTCTCAGTGAATCCAAAACATTTTGAGCAGTCATGTAAAACTTTTGCAAATTTCTTTCAAACAAATTTCAATAGTTAATGGAGACTAAAGTGCGGGTCTGCCCAAATCTTCGAACAAACATGAGCAGTATAGTGACGTTGGGGAGGGGACAGTACCTAGGTGCCCGGAATACCTTGGAAAGGATTGGTAGCAAGGTAATAGGTAATTGGCTTTGAGGGTCAGGAAGCTGTTTTTCTAATTAGTAGTACTAATGAAATATATACATGAAGTGCCAGTAAAGACGATAATGCGTGTATTTTGCGAGGGTGGGCAGCCTCATAGTGCACGGATTACTCAACAACTCCCCTTAAAATAAGTTCGATGTTTACGTTTCGCACGACTGATTCACGTTTCCGTCTTCTACTTCCCCTCGTTCTTCATCTTCTTCAATGAAACGTGAGCCGAGTGAGCAATCAGTGCTACCTCTTCGTCTCTCCTCCAAACCAGCAGTCTACAGTCAAGATGTGGAGAGGCGAAGGAGGGTTCTAGGCGTTGCATAACAACCGCTAATTAGCCACCGGGCGGCTCATCCTCGTCAACTCCTATTTATTTCCCCCTTAACCTTCGACAAAACTCAACAATTGTCTTCTCGTCAATCTCAACGGACCGGAGAACACTCGTATTTCGGCGAGACAGTCGTTTTTAACGCATTCCGGAACTCTTAGTGCCCCACCAATTCTAAACTTAATTTTATTGGTAATGCGAATAACAAAATCCTGCTTCCTTTCAAATTGGAAATTAAATAACTGCACTCCCTCCACCCTCCAGGGTGACACTTTTCGCGAAACCCAAGACTTAACAAATTTTGGAAATTTGGAAGGCTTCCTGCCACCAGATTCATATTGCAAACGAATTAAAACGTAAATAATGGAAAGAATGGAATGAACTATGAAAAACATAACTTTAAAAACAATAATTATTTGAAAATTGGTACGAGGACTATCGTCAGAGTTAGTTGAAATATCGTTCTCTCCATTTCGAGAGTTTTTCGTGAGCTGTTTGTACATCCACTTAAAATGAATGCTGAACCAATGTTTAGAACTCATCTCATCTGAGATTCAAAGAGTTTTTGGGAGGTTGTTCATATTTTCTTAGCAATAACAATTTGGGAGATACGATCTCGTGAACTCGATCCTAATTTATTTAAAGACACAAATTGGGATTTGACGACGGGAAATCGGGTATGGGATGATAAGGATTCTTTTTTGAATGTTTGCTTAGGTGTCGAACGTACTGAGAAAATGTCACATGTTGAGAGATTCACGTTGTACGTACGCAAGAGTAAGCTAGGAATTGGCCTAAACCTTGATTGGTTAACTAGCAAAAATGGATGACGTGGAACTCGCCCCTTGATGATGTGAGTTTTAAAAGCGCGGCATAAATGTGAAGAAAGAAGGAGTTCTATTTCGGAGTATTTTTTAATTTTAAAAAATCTAACGCGAACATCCTCGCATCGATTGCTTGAACTCTTCTGGAGGTATAATTAGTTTCACGTGTTTTTTGTGAGTTCTTGGTAATTTTTATGCGCCTTTTTGAGGGCTATTTGTGTATTGAACGTTTTGTGGCGAAAATGCGCTCCTGGAACTATTTATATTTGTCGTCAACTTGATATTTTCCGGTTTTTTCGATGCTAGCAGACGAAGTGTCGAGCCTCAAATACTGCATTTCCCTGAATCGAAGGTTTTAGTAGCGTCTAGGCACGTTATCGTTTCCTTTTAGTCACTTCCAGGGAATGATAGAGGTTATCAACGAATTTTTTGACGTGTGTCATTACTCTCTTTTTGAAAAATCTTCTCTATCAAGTTAAGAAGGTAGTGCCTTGAACTTTGCCACATATGTCTTCGGAGAAATATCTTTTTGCCATGTGTGACCGCCATGTTTACCGAACAACCTCAGGCATAAGGCATGTCCGTATCAAAATAAGCCCCTGATTTAGAGCTCTGGAGCTCCCAACCCTCCAAACTCTTTCGACACGTTTCCACTTCGTTAACTTGCAACTTGTCGCCTCCACGCGCTTTCGGACACTTTTGGTTTTTGTTTTGAATATGAATAGGCCGAGATCGCTGAGCTTTGACATCAGCCTTTTATTTTCCAAAGCTGAGAGCATCGCTTTCACTGGTTACGTTCCATTTTTTTGTAAGTGGTGTTACGACATTTTCAAACCGTTGGCAACACACGGAAGAGCCCATAGTTCACGTAGTCGAGAACTAATTGCCGTCATCAATATGTCCAAGCGCGGTTCTGTTCTTTCGATTCTTTTATTTTAACTCAGTTTTAAATCTAGTTTTTTGAACAATTTCAGACTGTGGGTGGGCTGAAGGCGATGCCGAGACTTAGAAGTGGAGGGCCGATACATCCGAGGAACCTACGTGGGCGGATGTCGAATTCAAATAGATATTAAACCAGCGATGGTTAACCCGTCACTGTCTCCAAGATGCTGTTACAGCGTGTTCCTTTCATGACGGAGTTGAGTTAACGTAAACAGTGTGAGGGGTGATTGAGGAGCTGCTTGAGGCGGGTGGAAATCTTGTTCAGTTCGAAACTTGGGGGACTTGATTAGGACTAGGTTTATGAGAATACTACTGGCTTATTAAGCTTAACAAATAAAAGACGTGAATTTCTGCGTGCCGTGTCTATCAAAGTTAAAAATGGAGATATCCAGCGCTCTCTATGAAAACGAGTTTTCTTTCTTCCTGGGAGATTCAGCACCTAGGGATATCTGGGCTACAGCTTTCTGTCTTCGACGAGGGAACCAGGGTTGGCAATGGGGGATAAGGCTTTGCTGCTTTGCCTTTCCAGGACTGGAGGCGCTTAGTACTCCACTTGGAGTCACGATTGGTGGTCTTTTGAAGTCATTTTAACCTAACGCACACGTGAAGCACGATTTCAATAACCTCAATCAATCCAGATTGTGACGCTATTCAGCATAACTGATCAAAGCATTAGCTAAAATATTTTAAACTGTCAAAATCTTGACCATTAGCGAAAATAACCTGTGTGTGTGTGTCTGTGAACACGATCTAGAGAGTACCACTGCGCTTATATCAAATAAGCTTAAATGTGATGTTTAGCTTGTCGTCCAATATGGGACGCCAAAATAAATGGTATGAGGAAAATCGGTCCAAAAACTAACTATAGTTATCATAGTTCATCACCAAACATGTTTTTTCCTAAAAACTCTAACGAACTAATTAAATTTTTTCTACGCAGAGTTCCAAATTACATGACAGTACTTCTCATTCGTGGCGAAATAACAAGAGCAGCGCAATGCGTTATCGACAGTTTTGACAAAAATCGATTGTCGAAATTCATTTTTCTTCTTCAATTCTACATACGGGTACATCCTCACAAACATTTTGTGATGGAAGTTAAGGTACCGAATTTACATGGCATGGTTGTACGATAACTAGGAGCAATTTGATAAATTCCGGGATACGAACTACTTATTAACTCTTCGTTCAGTGTCTACACTATATCTCCCGACCAATAAATACGAACTTAAGAAAAAACTATTTTGGCAGTCCCATGGTTCGCCTATACGATGGTCATTACATAAGTAGTCGCAATGCAGTTCAGCACAATCAGTTTAGAACGTCAAATTATAACAAGCTCATATAAGCTGAATGACGAACATATTGCTCTAGTTGCCAGAGTAGTAAAAACCCTGCAAATTATTACACAATGGTTTATTATTCTCATGAACAGCTTGACCTAGTATTACTGCTCCGAGACCCATCCCATTCCATTCAGCATACGAAACATGACCTAACTACAATGGAACTAAGGAAACTAAATATTCCCCGGCGCCAGGCGCCCGTAAACGTCTGATCCAACGGAGGGGTGGGACAGGGGCTTTCAGCGAACCCTCGCTCGGCAATTGGCAGGACGTTGCGAGTCCAAAGGGCGCTGCGAGTCGAGCGGCCCTTGAAAACGATACAAAACACGGCCTATACTGCGTTTCGTTAATTTTTTAAACCATTTTTTGCCCATAACAACATGGGCTTCGTCCGATGGGATTGTCGAGATGGCGGGCACAACTAGATACCAATTGGGATTTTTGTGGGAAACAACGAATTTTTTAGACCACGTTAAAGGCACAAAACGGCCCGGGCGGCGGACGGACATTGAAGATTTGGAACCCCCATGTCTTGAAACGTAAAGTATCAAATTTTGAGGGGGGTTGTAAAAAATGTTTCGTGACCGAAAACATAGGGTCAGAATGAATTATAAACCAAAACGCCTGGTTATTCTCCACGCAACCCCCTGTATGAAAAGGTTATTGAAAGGTATTGAAAGGTTAGTGAAAAACTCTTCGCACTGGCGTGCTCAACAAAGACCAGTTGCATTCAAGCGCCTCCTTTAAATCGAGGTCACTAGAAATGTCAATATTCGTGCTTGTGTTCGAACATGCTGGTAGATAACGTCGTGTACCTTGTTTACCCTTAATAGCTCTCTTGAATGGTTTAATCGTTCTCTTCTCAGCAAGTTTCAATGGTATAGCAGTAGGTTGTTTGAAAAGTTGGTAGCGGGCAAAAATGTGTTTTTTATTTATTTGCTCAATTTACTATTCATTTATTTATTTATGTAGATAATTACGGTCAGAACCTATAGCTCTACCCCGACTGTACGAGGTAATGAAATTAAGGATTCAGAAAATACTGAGGAGCACAGACGTAGATTACACATAACATGTACATACAACATTTTAATTACTCTTTCATATTTTGTATGAAAAACGAAAATTTACTTCCTTTTCGGCGACTTCCAAAGAGTTTTAATCCATTTCATAAAATACACAAAATTCGAAAGTGAATGAAAATACGTTGAAATTATATTGTTCTGAACTATGGAGGAACGACCCCGAAATACATGTCTCACTTGTTATGAACCACTTTTGACTTCAGATTTGAATTCGACGCATTCAAACCACAGAACTGAGTTTTGAGCGTATAGATCGCCGAGGCCTACAAGCCCTCTAATCGGTCACTGGCCAGTTACCCGTTGTCTTGGACGTTGAGTGCATGGCAGAGTGAAAAGGTAGCTTTCCTCGCAATGGGCCCGAATAACTAGATAAATGACAAGCGAGATGAGAATTCTCGTCAAAGCGACGCTGATGAGTTTTTCCCAAAGCATCCGTGCCCTCGGATGCTAGCGAACTTCTTCCACGACGTACGTAAACGACTGATATAACTCTTTTATGGGTTTTCAGGATTTAGATAAAGAAATATACATCCAGGGCAATCATATCACTGGCATGGATGTGGCTGATACCTCAGCACTGATGACTATTAGCCTACCAACACACATAAGCGTAGTAATAGAGATGCTCGACCCGACGTCACCCTCCATGTGCTCGACTAACTCAGTAAACTGCTCGGCAATTTATGCGTCAAACTCTCCAAAACCCCTATCAGGCAGGAAATCTTCGAATTAATGAATCGAATTCTTAGTCATGGCGATTTCACGTCTTCGTTCTTCAGATTGCTCAAACCACCATTTTAATTGATAATCAACTAAACTTTTCTTATTTCTTCTTCATAAAGCAAGGCAAGTGATGCTAATTGGTCAACCTATTACGAAACTCTCACGACGGTAATTCATAATCTCGCGCGTATCTTCTCCGACATCACAATAATCTATAGAGCTACGGCACAAAGAAGTTCTCACCTTGGAATGGTGCTAAGGTTACTCTCCAAAACTTGGGCTCACTCTGCCTCCCCAACATTTGTGTACCGGTAGCGTAATTTCGGAAACGACAGCAGCTGCTTAGCGAATTTCCATAGAACATGAAGATATCGCAGTCCGTCTCAAAAATTTAAGCTCAAACTGGATATCTAGCATCCAGACGGACGCCAGAATAAGGGTATGAGCAAAATCCACCGAAAGTTAACTGCAGTTATCATAGTGATCAAAACACCAATTTTTTTCTCGAAAGCGGCTCAAACGACTTTGATTAAATTTTTTATGTTGATAGCTCCTGACATGGAAATTATACCATAAAATTCCCATTTGTGGGAAAATGACAAAAGCAACACAATAAATTACCAAAACCGTCGATGAAAATCTATTTTAGCGCGGTTTTTTCCTTATAAACTCCGCTGAAATTACTACAACTGCGAAAAAAATTGGTGAAGTAGTCCAATTGAATTGCCCATAGGGTGAGCGTTTAAAAACGCTCATTAGATCTATGGGGGTCACTCCAGTAATTCCGGAATTTCAACTACAACCTTTTTGCTTTCTACCAGTTCTAAAGGTTTTTACTTAATAACGCCGCAAAAGTGATTACTATCCTCTTAAAAAAAAATCATGTTTACTGCCTCGTTACTTATCTGTGTACTAATAGCTCAATAATGGTACGGCAATGCGTACAAGCAGCACTATACATTATGGAACTTTGAGTTATACCGCCGTGAAGTGAGGTTTGACCAAGTGAAAATGAAATGAATTGAGTAAGTAGAAACATCCATGAAACACGAGTGAATTGACGTAGAGCTAAGGAAAGTTGTGTGTTGCAACGTACCAGATATTTGATTCAATAACTCTAGAAAAGTGATCAATATCCTTTTAAAAAAAATCGGATAATTGGGTCTCATCGGGTCTGTGCGTGTGAGCTCAAACTTGATATCAAGCCCGACGATCACCACTTAACACCAAAATAAGGGTATGAGAAAAATCCGCTGGAAACTAACTATACTTATCATAGTAATCAAAATACCAAATTTGTTTTCTCAAAACCGGCTCTTGATTTTTTATAGGGATAGCTCCTAATGAGACGACATTATCATAAAATTCCCCTTTTGGGGAACAATGGCGGAAGCTGCACGATAAATTACCAAACATTTCGACGAAACTCGAGTGTAGCGCACTATTTTCCTTATAAACTCCGCTCAATCGTTTCTGGGGTCTTCAGTAAAATTCAGGTGGTACTTCAACATAGTACCTATACGATAAGTCATTAATAATGGTCATAAAATGTACAGTGGCTACACCAGAAATTCCAGAATTTTCGCCAGCCGTTTTGCTGGCTTGCCATTTCTAAAAGTTTTTACCCTATAACTCATAACAGAAATAACGGGGAAAAAATCTTGTTTACACTCTCATTAATTCTCTGTGCACGATTGCTCGATAATAGGACGAGCAGCACAATAAATTCCGTGACTGTAAGTGCTACCTCTTTCCTCTGCTGTGAAGTGATGTTTTGTCAAGTTCAAATGAATTGGGTGACCAATAAATTGGTTTAGTACAATAAGCCATGAACAGAAGTGAATTGACGAATAATTAAGGAAAGTCGTGTTATGCGGCGCATCTGGTATTTTCTGCTGTATTTATAATTTTCGACCGCTTCGGGCAAAATCCTAATCGCATCGAGCACTTAGAAACAAATTTCAAATTTTTTAAAATGAAGTGCAACATTTGCCAAACGCAACGTATTTTCTCGTGGTATACTCTGAATAGTCCCAAATTTGGACTTTCCATTTGTCCAAAGGGAGCTTTTGAGGTCCGTTGATTCCTGGCAGAATTCAATGTTGAACAGAATGCGGTTCGGTTGAGTGGTGTGGTAAGAGGCATGTTTAGGTACATATCGGAAAATCCGTCGGAAGATTGGCCGTCGCTCGAAGGAGTTTCCTGTGCCGCTGGCTCTTGAAGAAAATATTGAATAATTGGGGATAATGAGTGAGCTGAGGAGCTCTTGCTTTTGAATTCAAACAGGCCACTGTGACGAGGTCCTGAACTTGAAGTTCTTCCCATTCCGATGCCACTTGACTGTAATTCGCCGGCTCAGAAAGTTTTGACTTTCAACGGAATGGGCAGTTTTATTTTCGAACGTGAGAAAAGTCCTCGAAACTGCGGATTGTGCTACTCGTTAAAAGTCATCGAATGGGAATTTTACGTGTTCGACGGTCGTCGGGTTTATCTGCTGCCTTCGAAATATTTTCGTTCGCCCCGGAGATTTTTTTTTCTCGTTTTTTTTTTTCTCGCGATTGGTTCGTTCAATTTTCCGTGTAACGAGAAGACGACGTCTTCCCGTAGCGAGATAAAGCGGGAAAGATATCGCGTGGCAACAAACGAGAAGCGTTTACCGGCTCATTTGGTGTTTTTTTTGCGAGTTTCTGAACCATTTCACGACCAAATTAGTTGTTTTAGCTAAGCAAAGTTTTCCTTTCACGTGTGACTCAGGGTTCGACGAAATATTGCTAATCTGTAAACTTACGTCAGAGCGGGATGTCGATGTTCCTCGAATGGTATTTCGGAGAGCGGTGGGGAGTCATGCTGTCCTGGCCTCACTTGGAGTGAGTGGTTGACTGTGGGGTGTCCTCGAGTGCCTTATTGTATTCATAGATAGACTTCAACCTACCAATCGCTTACATTTGCTCAAAGTGAAGGTTAAGAAGAAAAAACTGTTTAGAAATTGTGGCAACCCCGTTGCGAAATGGACTAGAATCGTGGAAAAATTATATTGTAAAAGTAAAAACGAGTAAAAGTTGATAAATCCAATAAACATTTTTGGATTGTGTAAGAATTGAGGGGAAGTCAAATTAGTAGTGCTTATCTTACATGTGGCGTATTGTCGTATTTAAAAACGGCTAGTTCAAGGAGTGAACTTTTCACACAAAAAATCGGTAAATATCCCCACCCCTCGCACAAAGTAATTGGGCACAATAATATGACGTCCCCTGCTCTACCGACTTCCCTGCAGTATGTCTCGTCTCGTAAAAAATCGCTGGTTGTGAACAGCTTTGCGTCATAGTAGTATCGACCGGTGCACGGTGTTCATGACTACAGATTTGAACTGCAGTGTCTGTGGATCATCTTCTATTGCTCCCAGTCTGTTGGAATCACCTTTCATCTAGCTTGCCAGAGAAACGATTCTAACCATAAACCCCCAAATGAGGTTTTCAATCTTGCGATGACCAGGACTCAAATACGTTGAATTGGTACGGGATGGGAAAGACACAGTTTATCGAGCGCTCGTTCAGTAATGAAGCTCTGGTTACGTCAAAATAGGGGTCAGCCGCCCGCACCTTCCCAGACCCTGACCCGTCTCGGTTAAACGAGTTTTCTCCTCTCGAATATTGGAAAAGTACTGGAAAAACGGTAAAGGGAGCCTCCACGTAAGCTGGAGAGAATCTAGGTAAATGCAGTCACACGGATTTCGCAACAACGCATTTCTGTATTTTTAGCGTAAACGGATGGCCGGCAGTTCTGCAAAAAAACAGAAATCGTTGGAATTAAAATCTAATTAGCGAAAGAGAGGAGGCGCAGAGGTCCACACAGTCGTCTTGTGACGACTTCAACCTGGGTACCAAAGACCGATGTAATCACAGCCCTGTCTGACGTGTACGTGATACTGCAGTGCAGTATTGTGCAAAGTCCCGCATCTAGACCTGCAGTAAAACAGATGCTGCAATCCCCCATTTCATCATGACCATTTTCAACCGAACGGGAGCCTGTGCAGGTTATCCGGTCTTATTGATCGAGTAAAAATATTTATAAATAATGATAGAATGAAATAATTAAAAATACCTGTTTATTTTTCTTAGCCCTGCGTAGTAATCGGCCGAAAAATACGTTTTCGACCAAGGATTAATGGGAAATCAGCGTCACAACTAAGTCTAAAGTTCATCGCTCCTCAGGCAGAACGACGTTCAATACGTTTTATAGAAATTTACGAGAAAATACCGGAATGATCGAACTACGCGCCAACCTATGAGTTGTCACGTTATTTTCCTATCTGCTCCATCAAGTTAAGGAGCCAGACAAAACACGAACAACGAGCTCAATCGGTTCAATTGCTCCTCCAAAATTGTCTTTTGTGCGATTTTTCGAAACGTTTACTCGCACAAAAATGTGCATTCCCTAATGAATCCTGGAGTATAACGTTTGTGAATTGTACATATGTCGATAGGTGGAACCGTTCTGGGTGTATTCGCGCGTTGTGGTATATTCCTCACACTTTCTAAATTACATGACAGACGTTATTTGCATGTTTTGGGGCTGATGCCGCGATGACTCGTGTAAAGCTGCTCGTCAGGCTCCTGTTGTTCTTTAATGGCTTTCATTTAGTTTACTGATTAATTAAGACGAATGCGGGTCCCTCATTTTTTTACGAATTCCGCGGCGTCGTTCATTCAAAACGTTTTCCAGAAAATTTGTAAAATTAGCGCGATTCCCTACAATCTGTTCACCTCAATTCATCAGTTGAGTTCCGCTGCACCGACTTCTACCTTCGTCCCGATAATTGTTCGCTCATAAAAAATTCCTGACCTTCCCGGGATTCAAATGAATGAGAAGGAAACAATAGAATTGGAGGGAATTGACGAGAGAATGAGATAGAAAAAGGGAAGGTTCTTTAGCTCTTCTGGATTAAACAAAGAAGAGCGGAAATGAAGAGCTTCTGTGCTACATCGAGCCCCTCAAGTAACTTTCGGTTGTCCCTCCCTCTTCCTCTAGTACTAAAGTAAATAAAATGGCCCTTCTGTGATTAAAAATAATCATTATAAGGGGCATGCCCTCCCATCACAGTTAACAACGAAAGAAAACCGCCATTCTGCTCAGGTATGAAACTGAAGCATTTTGCTTGAACAACGAAACCTACATTATTGTTCAAACTCAACTACTTGGACAAGGAATCCTCCTTATTCGTATATCTTAACCTTTTCAGCGCGTCACTAATATCGTGATCTACTTTATGGCCGTTGATCGTTTTAGAAACGCATATGCTACATTTTTACTTTTCTCTACGTAAAGGGAAAGGGAAGTATTGTAATCGTGTCAAAAAAAAGATGGGTTTCATTCAGATCTTTACGTTTTGAGGCCTACTAAGTCTAAAAAACCTAATTTCGGCGCTTGGTCCGTGTGTGTGTGAACAGCTGTGGTGGTGTGTCATGGCGACTCCATCTACCCTCAAGCCCAGTAAGCCTTCAGAGTTTGCGGCTGCTATGCATGATTCGGTTGACGGACGGGAAATCAGGCAGTGTCCTGACTCCCCCTACTCTTCAGCATGGGTGGAGTGGGCTTCAGAGGGCATTCATGGGAAGGACCAGCACTTTCACGCAGTGTCGCTGAATCATGTGGTCCAGGTGTGTCCGCGTACTCCAATGGGGCCGCGTCGAGCGTCATGACGTGGTCTGCAAGCAGGTTGCTGGTGCATTGTCATCTGATGGCTGGGAAGTGGAGAGAGGGCGGCACTACCGGGTTGTCTCTGGAGAAGGACTGAGGCCTGACATCGTCGCCGTTGGTCCTGACCAGTCTGCAGTGATCCTAGATGTCCAGGTGGTATCTGGGAACCAGGATCTTGCGCTAATTTGGCAAGCCTAGAGCCTGGAGTGGAGGCAGGTAACATCAGGGTTGCAGCATTGACCGCGTCATAGCAAGGTGTGTGGTGCAAGAAAAGTGCTGAGGAGATGCGTCAGCTGGGTGTGTCAGCAGGCGTTCTCCGCGGTATCACCTCTTGTGAGTTGCTCGGGTCGTACCTTAACTGGTGGTCTTATACTTCCTTCCTTTCCCGTTTCAATCCTTCTATCCCTAGAGCTGGCGTAGTGTAGTCTGGGCGCCCTCCCCATTTCCTTACTTATTATTTATTTAGTTTCTCCTTTTTGGGTGCCACCATCCTATTTACGGTGAGCTTTGAAGAAAAATATGTGTGTGCACTCTGTAGTTCGATCTGCGGGAGGGCGGCCAAACAGATTAAGCTGGTTCTTTTTTTGTGTTCTTTGTTATTTTTGGCAGACACCAAAATAAGGTTGTGGGCGATTTCGGTCGATGGAAACGGGGGGTAGGGGACAAAAATGTTCCAAAAACTAGGGTTTTTCGAATTTTTCTCGAAAACGGCTCGACCTTTATGGCCTCTCCGATTTTCATTAAACTTTCAAATTATTTTCTACTAGTTAGTACAAAACGTTTCTTTTCTATACATATCTCCATCAAACTACGGCGAACGAAGATATATGCTTAAAAAGGAAAAATAGGTTTTTTTAAACGCTTTTAGGCAAAATGGCTAAAACGACTTTCACCAAACTCACTGCATGTTTTCGAATAGTTAATACCTATATATTGTTCTCAATAAATGGCTCTGACGGACCACTGGGGTAACTGCTTCACGTGATTTGATCAATCTTACAGAGTGTCTTCAGCCACTCATACCCATATTTCGTTATGTGTAATTATTTCTGTGTATATATATATGTAGCAGTTCGCCTCCCTACCTACGTCAAGATTATCAGTGTGATCTTCTTGCGTCGCACCCTGACGGATGGAGGGGCCCCTGCCCCCGGGGAGGGTCTCCAACGCCAGGGCAGTTGTACGGCAAGAGTCCGGACGGGGAACTTCACCATCTTCACGTGCTACTTTTCCGTTTACTAAATCTAATTCTTTAGTTGTCATTAAAACTAGTTTCTTCAATTGTGTCTTTGTCATGCATCGGGAATTCGAGGACGGCGAGATAAATGAAGATCACCCGAATCATCCTGACTCGGCTGCAACATATATGTTGAACGGATATATAAGCCAAGTTAAGAAAAGGAGATTTGTCGAATAGTAATTTATCGGTTTTCCAATTTTCTAAAAAACGGCACTAACGATTTCGAACCCCCTTGACTTGAAATGTAATGCGTCAAGTTTTGTGAAAGCAGTGGGGGAAATTCTTCCTGAACGAACACATAAGTGTATTATTAAGAATGAATAATAAACCCAAATGAGTCACGTGTCGACGAGACGACTGAAATCGACACTTTTAAATTGGTTAGACCGGAAATTAACTTTATAAAATACTAAATACTGTGGCTCCCCAAAGTGAGGGTAAGGCTGGCTACAGGATTAACACAATTTCCTTGGGACTAGACGGGAGTGGGGTATGAATGAATATGAAACTTGTGGACTATATTTTGGCGATTTATAAAGGATACCTTTTAAGAAGAGTTGCCAGAAAGTGATGCTCTTAGCCTCTCCATAAGCGCGGTCATTGAGGAAGAGGAACCTTCTGAACTTAGCAAGCATCACTTTCAAGATCGCCCCCTCGACCAGCAATAGCTTCCACATTGAGATCATCCCCCCCCCTCCTAGGAGTGCCAATGAAATGCAATACCAGTATAGGTGGAAAGATGTAAGTGCTTTGTGTGTTTGGGCATGTGTAGTGATGGTGCATGCATGAGGCGGGGAGGATGGGAAAACATCTGACTGAAACCCATATCTGAGATGGCTAATGGGTAATGCTTATGTAGGGGGAAGTACTAGCTCATGTAGAGTTAATACTAAGACTAGGCCATTAAATTGATAGTTTTAGTGGAATAGACTATTGTGGTTTATATGGCTGCTTGATGAATAACTGTATTGATTGAACTGGTGACGAGTATTTACCGCTTTCAAGCCACAAATGTTGCCCTTGAACAAAACGTTTGACTTGGGGATGGACTTTTAACATTTAATCTCTTCACTAATAGTATAATCAAACAGCTGCAGTTTATGCACTAGTTGGTCTAATGTTCTATGTGTTCACAGCTCAATGCCCTAACGACACTTCGATGATCTTTTCAAGGACACCAGGTTATGAGCCTCAGCTAACATCAGAACCAATTAAGTTGTACTCATCCACGTATGGCAGTGCTATCACAGCTGAATGTTACAACAGGTTCGTCCACAACTACTTTTGTAAATGCCCTTTGTATCTCACAAGTGTACTACTCTTAGACAAACCCCCCCCCCCCACCACGTAAGGCTCATGGAGTGTAGAAATATGGTGGATACTACAGCCTACTTTCTAGAATCCCATCATGAATACGCCCCACGTGGGATTGCATAACTGTGTGTGGTCCCACAATCTTAGTGACCATCATTATCAATGAATATTATAACGATTTGAAGAGAACAGCCAATGGATTGATATGGCAGGGCAAGTTAGGCCTGTTGAAGAAGGTGCAGGTAAGAACTTGAGACCCCAAGTAATGTAGCCCTGCCATTCTTTCTGCAACGCCTAGTGGAGTCAATGATACGAATAGGGGCCTCAAAGATGCCCTTGTGAGGCATCAGCCCTTCATTCGAAGACCTTACGTGGGATGCCATTTATTCTGCCTTCTGTCTAAAGGGGGTGGTTCATGCCGCGACTTGGACAGAAACAGGAGGCCACTAGCATCACTTGTGTTGGGACTTCATATTGTTGCCAGTTGGTGTGAGTGACTTAGACAGGAGACAGCGACGCAAGACTGAAGACAGTAAGACGGTCTCTACTCCAAACCAGTGGTGTCTCGTGACGCACCTGCACCAGCATATATAGAAAAATGGCTGCATTTGGTGACGAAGATAGCGAAAATATTTAGTGTCATTAAGTATGAGCTCGAAGACATCAACGGACCAAGTGAACGCCCCTGTACAAGTTCGTTGTATAATTCCCTGCAGCTTCGTCAGAACACCAAAACAAAACGAATTTATTGATGAATCGTCTCGACCAACCGAAATTATTTTCGGCGACGAATTTGACCAGAATAATTGGACAAAAGTTGGAACAAATTTTTCTTTCAACGTCCTTCCTTTTGTTAGCATTATCTTTTTCAGTAAATTTAACACATAATTAAATTGTGTTTTATTGAGCCGAAAGTACGTCCTGAACAAATCGCCTTCAAAAAATAGATAGATATTCATCACTAATAGCGAAAACGATCCTTCTTGGCGGTTAGGCTAATATAATTAGCTAATAGGCAATATTTTCTTTCATTTGTAATAATAATAAAAGAATAAATCGTCATCTTCTTCTTCCTCCTACGATAACTCGACTTGTCTTCCATTACATTTTCAAAATTACTGACATAATCAACACAACACGCAACTGACTTCATCGACAGACTGCGATACGGAATGAATCGCAGTTTTGGTTGCAGTCTTGGTCTCGACTCATGGTTGATGCCAAAGAGACCGAAACACATGAGCTCTCCTGTCTCGGTCTCCCGCCACCTTTAACGTACGTATACTTTAATCATTTACCTACTGACGGAATTAACCCAATCACTTTAATACCAGAAATAACCTTTATTTGTTCAACCGTTTCGCATTTAATTAGCTTTTTCGAATTTAGATATTTTTAAAATAATACGTTTTCAGATGTCGCGAAACTGATGAGTGCTCTGGTTACATCGTGGACTATGCCAAATCCACATGTTATCAGGTTAGCTTCCCCATGGGATCTCGCATCAACTTCGTTGAAGCCCCAGGCGTTGCTTATTACAACAAAGAGTGTCTGCCAAGTGAGTAAATTAAACAATTCTTTATTGTGACAGCTTAATCCGTGGAATGTTTAAATGTACTGCTATTCTTCCAGTACCAACTAACTGTTCGTTGAAGGCTTGGGGGTTCGAGACTGTTCCAGGGTACACGTTATACAGTGAACCTTTTGCCGAAATTGAAAATGTTACTGATAGGTAAGTGAAAATCATTAATGTTGCTGGACTTATGATGAAATGGTGATGATTAAGAAAAGTGGAGGTTTTGATACTTCAGGGACTCTTAGAATTTCACACTTGGACTTGCTCTTAGTACAACAATTGACCAGCGCACAATTTCAATTATAAATAGCAAGTCCCAAGAAATCAGCAACTCCTGGATCTTGGTTATTTTGCGTCTTTTCATGAGAAGTCCAGCTGAGAGAGATGGAAAACAACAAGTGTGATTACCACCAACGAGCTATGCCACTAAAAAAATTTGTCTCAGCTGTCAATTAGAATTACAGCTTCATAATTGTTGATGTTGATCTCAGGGTCCTGACCTCATGACTCCAACCCTGACACAATGACAGCTTCAACGATGTAAGCCTTGCCATTGTGTTCAAAAATCAGGTCAGACTACATCATCTCTCCCGAATTTCCCAGCTCAGCACTATGTTCCCTTTAGAGATACAATACAGCACCTTATTCCTTCTGCATTGAGCATTGTAACTAGTCATAAACTGGCTGAGATGAAAAAAAACCTATGCACCATAATACAAAAACGTTAGCAGACAGCCACCTGCAATTAATGCTAGTAGTGGAAAGAAGACAGGAGCCATTCCTTCTAATCAGATCTAACTGGGCTCAAGTGTGGCTGAAAGCCGACCTCTATATTTATAACTGACAAAGATGTTCTTACTGTGCTTAGATCTGCCCCAGTTGCAAGATTGCAGAGGGCCTGTTTTTTTCTGTACAGATTTTGGAATTTGCAGCCATCATGCTTCATAGTTAGTTTAGAAGTGCCAGAAAGCAATTGTTAAAATTAATGGATGAATAAGTTGTAATTTAAGCTGAAATTTAGTTCATGGAAAGGAAGTGCTTATGCTCAAGACAGTAGTAACTGCTTGCACAATTTCTATTTATAGCGAAAAATGCCTGTAAACAAGGAATGTTCTGGTAGAACATACGAGGAGTATATTCACATAATTATATATATTCACATTATTCCAGGTCGGCTTGTATGGCAGCCTGCTTGTCAATGGCAAACACTGAAGAACCCTGCTTATCTGCCAACTATTTCCCTGACACTCAAATCTGTGCCCTGTTGTCACATGACAGGTAAAGTACGTTTTCCTGATTTTGACACACACCCTCAACGATTTCTACATATTTTGGTTCCTTTGTCAGGTGGGACGCTCCAGATCTTTTCGTGCCGGCAATTCAAAATGGTTTTGAATACTTGGAAAACTCCTGCTTGCAAGGTAAGCACGAAAAGTCTCAAAGCGCTACACTCAGAGGTTGGACGGGTAACAAATTTAATGATGTTTTTCAGGGCCTCGAGATCCAGTCTGTTGGAGGTTGCCGAGTGTCAACAGGATTTCACTGCGGGCAGATTTGTTCGTTGCAAACGCTACTAAAGACGAGGTGAGGGCATCGCTTTACCGCGAAGAGTTAATTTGTTTTCTTGGTGTTAGCCAATTTTCGTTAAGAAGGTTTCTGGGTTTGTAGGTGTTTCACAACTCAATCAGATAGTCTTGAGTTCTTTAGTGACGTGTTTAGGAGTGACTCTTTTTAGTGCAGGGAATTAGTGAAGAATTAGTCATCTTCCTACTATCATTTACATGTTTCGTCCCGTATTATTTACATAGTCTCCCAGTCTGGATATCATGGCCCTGAGCATAACGTGTCAACTGTTACTGTGCATCCCACTGCAGCCTCTGGAAAACATACATCCCCTCCCCCCCATCCTGTTTGGTTTACATGAGGTCTTTGACGATGAGTCTAGGAGCAATTCTTGTTCAGTGGAAGATCAGAAGAAGAGGAGCCTGGGCAAACCTATGTTTACCTAGCATGTGAGTACTTGGAGAGGACATCCTTGTTCAACCTGGATACAAGCTTGCACAATGTGGTATATTGCTCTTCCTAATTTGCCCCCTGTCCTTTGAACATCTAGAGTGACAACTTGGTCCTGGTATTCAAAATCATCTCAGACACTGGCCACCCTGAGGCTGGTGCTGGTGTTCTGGTCTTGTGGCAAGGGCTCCATTGTAGCACCTACTTAGCAAGCATGCTCCCATTCATTCCCTCTGGCCCTGATGAACCTTGCTTGGGTCGTGAAATAGAGCTCTTGCCATGATTGCTCTCCTCACGTTGGTTAATAGGTTAGACCACCCATGAACCTCTGGTGTGTACCACCTTAAGGTTTATATTTGTTTTTCATTTCATGTACAAGTTACTCTTCTTGTCCCCATCAGATTGTCCTGAGTTCTTTAGTGACGTGTTTAGGAGTGACTCTCAGGTACACTCTCTCTGAGTATCCTTCCACAGTGGTGAGCAAAACCTGCAACCACTCTGACACCCCCTTGTAGGAACAGTCTCTCCTCTCACTCCTTCAGGGCCAATTCTGCTGTGGTTATTTTAGCAACTTTTCCTATACTAATGTGCTGGTCTTGTGTGGGAATCTGTCATCTCATATCCTCCTCCTAAGCCCCGTAAGTTCCCACCCTGCCTGTAATATGAGGAAGTTCAAATGATCCTGTAGTCCTGGATCATTGTTTGTCTTCAATTGAGCTATCTGGTAGAGTGTGGCTCCCATTTCACTGGAGCACATCACGCAGTACCTTCGGGTCAGTGGTAGGACTTCATTACAACCATAAAAACTCCTCTCTTTTCACTTCGAAGTAATAAAGAAAGTTATGTAACAGGGTGAAAAATGTTTTTGATTTATCTTCAAATCTTTACATGTCCAAGGTTCCTGAAACTAAAAACAACATTCGAGAAAATGTGTCTATGAACGGCTGAACCAAATCAGATCAAATATTATATAATATTATACCTGATGGTCAACTCCAAAATGAGGGCTCAAGCAAAATATGTAACAACTGCTGAATGTATGTGGTGGTGTCGTGGAAAGTTGTGTGGTGCGTCTCATAAGGTACGTATTTATATTTTGTTTCTGTGTCTGTTATGTCAGAACCCCCTTCGTTGTGAAACGTAGTTCCATCCTCCTGCATTGATTAACGCCCAGCACACTCATGACTGGGTTGTATAGAAGGACCAACGTTATTGGCAGTATTAGCCCTTACCCAATTAATAATTACGGAAAAATTCACGTTACTTACATCTCTCCAAGATTCCATGTCCATGTATTGGCCCACACTATCTCAATCTGATATTCAATACCACTTTCCGTTTCTAGTGTCAAGCCAAATGTGCTGGAGAGCTCAGCTTTAGGTGTTTGGCTTTTTCCTTCGTTGGCAGTGAATCGGATCCAGAAGAAGGCGACTGCTTGCTTCATTCCGACGCCATTCTGAGCCCTGGTCTGGGAGCTTTGCTCCTCCCTACTCTACAAGAAGCTGAAAATGCGGAGTACGTTGAGGCCATGCCGTGCCTTAACTGTAAGTAACTTCAACAAATAAGTCTTGTTAAAATTTAAATACTGGTGCCCAAGCACTGGACTATTCCGTTTTATTGTAAAATAGAAATTGAACAAAAAGTAAACTATTTTATAATAAATTTGTTTTAAAAGTTTCAGTTTTTACTCCATTGTCAATACAGTGTATGCCATCCTCATATAAAGCGTCCGACTGAGTTAAACTTTTCGCAATTGGATTTTAAATTTCCATGAATTATACATTTTTCAAGCATTCGAACCAACGCTTTTGCTGTTCCGATATTGGTTGTTCTTTCTTGTTGATATCCCGATATCGTGTCAATCTCACGTACGTTTCTACTAACACTGGCGTGATTGCTGCCGTGGCTAACTATTGAAGCTCCTCATACAAGGCCAAAGTAAGTTTGATGGGTCACAAGGAAGGTATTGACTGTTCACGAGGCAGGTATTGACGCTCCACAGACAAGGTATTGTTTTGGAGACACCATTCACTCCAGCTCTCTGGTCATATTTAGTGCCGAGAATTAATTTTGTGGAAGACTCACTTGTGATCGTGAAAGGTATAATTCAATTTGCGAAAAGTTAAACTGAATTTACGAAAGTAGGAGAGCAAGACTTTTCTATTTTTTTAAAAACTGTGTTTAAAAACATTACAGGGCTTAGTAGGTTAACATCTCACTTATTTTTCTATGTAACCACCTTCCTGTTCTATGTAAGTAATGAGCCTGGACCTTAGCTTTTTGGTACCCTGTTCAAAGAATTCTCCCACCAACTCTTTCTACCAGTTCAGAACCTCTTTCTTGACTTCTTCGTCGGTTGAAAAGCATTTTCCTCTCATGTGAGTCTTCAGGCAGGTGAAAAGATAGTCGGAAGGAACCAAGTCAGGGGAATAAGGACGGTGGTTCACAATGTCCCAACTGAATGAATCCAACAGCTCTTTGGTGACATTGGCTGTGTGAGGGCGGGCGTTGTCGTCACATTCCCCTCTGCTTGTTTTGGATTGCTCTTTTGAGCTTTTTAAGGGTTTCGCAGTATCAAGCTGCATTAACCGTCCCCCTCCCACTGGGGCAGAAAATCGATCAGAGTGACTCCTTTTTGGTCCAAAAACATGGTGGCCATAATTTTTTTGCCCAAAATGGGGGTCATGCATTTTTTTGCAGATGGAGAAGACGTGTGTTGCCACTGAGATGATTGTCTTTTCGACTCTGGTGTGTAATGAGCCATCCAGATCTCATCTCAAGTCACAATAAGCTAAGGAAATCCTCACATTCCAATTCCAATCGCTCAAGGAACTCGCGAGCACAGGCTTCCCTTCGTGCTGTTATGTCAATCGTTTTGGCACCCACCTTGCGCACAATTTTCTGAATCCGAGAGTTTTAGTGATTGTTTCGTGCACGAGAGATCTGGAGAGTTGTGGAATACTGCAGCAAGTTCATCCACTGTCGATTGGCGGTCTTCACCAACACTTCAGGCCTCCCACTCCTCTGATTATCGTGAACATTCGTTCTTCCTTCGCTGAAACGTTCATGACACCTTCGCCATAAACCCCTTTGATCCGCGACAAAATTTCTGGAAAAGAAACTGAATGACGGAGCGCACCTCACCCTTGGCAGGATTTTTTATCGACACGTTTCACACAAACAGTCACCACGAAGACAGTTTGGATACTACAGAGGTAATTCAGTGCTCGTTGGGTTCAGGAGGACTCGCAGTGTGACGAACATTGGAAACAAAAATGTCCCCCGTTCGTACAGCCCCCAGTACTTCAAGATGCAATATAAGAATGTAAAGATCTGTGATTGTCTGTGTTGTGTCAGCAAGGGTTCCATGGGTCGGAACCACGTAAAGTTGTGAACTTACTGGTTGGATGATTGAAGGAGTCATGAGACTAAATTCGCAAACAAGGATCGTGTCAAGTAGAAGGTAAAAATTATAGATGTTCTGTGCAGGCCGAATTAGTTGGGATTTTGAGCTCCGAACGTCTTAACAGGGCTCATTGTTTCAGGTCTTCCCCAAGAGTCTACCTTACTGACCTCAAGCCCTTTCCTTTTGCAGCTGTGGGAAACTCCAGCTCTTCAGATTTCCAAGTGACAACGGATGGATTTCCCCTTTTTCTGGACTTTCCAAAATATCCTTTTCCCACCCCCGAATTTAAATTCCTCTCCACAACACACAGCTCTTCCAAAACTCAGTTATCTATCAGCTCTTGCAATGGACACTCGTCTCCCAGTTATCATGATTGACAGTCATCTCTCCGGTCTTGCAATCAACACTCATCTATCAACTATAGTGCTACTCCCAGCTCTCCTGACTATCGTCACCTGTTCCGAGAACCGAGTGACTGTGGCAATCAAAGCTCTATCGTGGTGAACAAGTGTCCTATATCTCGTTCATTTCGCCTGTCTATTTCTCTCTCTTTTTCGTGCTCCCAGAAATGGCGTTGAGGTCTAGGAAAAACTGTAGATTGTCAATATTCTGAGCATCTTGATTCACGAGCATCCGTTTTCAATGATACTCTGACAGTATGTTGTATGTTTGTGTACTATACATGCGGTGTATTGCCTGCAAGGGGGAGATGTAAAATAAATAATAGCTAATAAATTAGCAGTGAGTGCTAGGTGAAAGGGAAGTTCACTGCATTGTACCAAATAACACTGGTAGGGTCACAACTGGCTGGTTCATGATAGAAATAGTTGAGAGTGACATGTAAGATAGTAAATGACAATTGTAAACAGTTTGATTAATTCATCGAAATCTTTGCGATCTTCCAAACTAAAATTGTGTCAACATTTCAGTGACAGTTACCTGCAGTCAAGACTTCATGAATGTCACTCTCTACGAAGATGAGTACGTGCTTTGCTGACATAAATATTTGCCTCCTCACAAGGTGTTTGTACTCAGTTTAATTATTATTGAAATATGTTTCAGTTTCGCTGGTCGGCTGTTTGTTTCTGGGCGAAGTAGCGAATGTTACACGTCAGGAAAAGGCTCAGAAGGAACGACGTTGTCAATACCAATCCCATTGTCCGACACTACACCCAACGAATGCAACGTTCAACTCATGTTCGCTCTTGGACCAGTCAACAGGTCTGGCGCTACTTCTATTTTTGCCTTTTCGTCCTCCCATAAACAAGAATAATATGGGTATCTTGACATGGCCAAATTATAACGGGCTTTCTTCTGCGAAATAATAGAAATTCGAAAAAGAAGTAATCTATTTCTACAGGGGTTTGATATTTGTAAGCCAGTTTCAGTTTTTACGTTGTCGTCAGTGAAGATTTCTTTATAATTTAGCGTAAAAACTGCAACCGGTTTATAAATGGAAATCCCTGTGGAAATATACTACTTTGTTCAAACTTTTAATTTATCAACAAAAATGTCCCGCATGTCTGGCCTCAACCCGCCAATACTCGCCAGGCACAGCAGAACACCATTACTGGCGCATAAGTTAATGGTGTGTAATGGTACAGTTACAGTTCCACCAGTCTGTTTCCAGTATCTATTTACAAGTAGTCTCTATCAGACCTATTTGGATTATATTCTGATTCCTGTTCCGATTCTGACTTTGCCAAGGTCTGGTAGAGGCTACTTGTAAAAACGTACTGGAAACGGACTTGGGGAATTACATCTCAATTACAAAGGAAGTGGCCTTGTTATTGCAAACACTCGGAACCATACCATTACATTGGCGCCCAATGTGGGGAACCAATATTACGATAGCGGACTAAGCGAGGAGGAGAGTAAGTAGGATATCGACCGAATCCCTTGGGAACAAGGAGTTTTATTCGCGTCGCTCATGCTTATGCTCGTTCCCAACGCTTTGTCCCAGTCCCAAGCGTTCATAAGTATAATTTGAATCCTACAACTTGGGTATCATGTACCAAATAAAGCTATAATTGGTGTCCCGAAAACCTTTCCCAAATGAGTGTTCCTTTGCTAAGGTTCTGGTTGATGTAGAACACGATTTTTTTCGGTCAATGAGTTGGAGGAAAAGAATGTTTCCAGCACTCTGCCAGCGACGGCATTTTTGCAAATAAAATAAAACCAATTGAACCGAAAATAACATGAAATAAAACAAATAATAGAGCCGTACGAGACAGAGTTGTTGCGTGTTGGAGAAACTTGCAAAAATAAATAAAACACCTTAATGCACAACGTTTTGGGATGACTGCAAATGTAACATAAGTTTCGCGGGAATAGCAGTGTAACGGAATAGTGATGGAAAAATGTTATTAACTGAAAACACTGGCCGTACCAGTTGTTTCGAAAACTGCCCTCCCCTTTGAACAAGCATGTATTCTGCAGAATGAGCAAATGGAGATAAACAACGTCTGAAATTATTGACACTAATTCATAATTTAACTACTTATATAGGTATGGCAGCACAGAGTTTCTCACAACTCAGCTTTTTGCAAAAACAAATACTTTATTCTGGCTCCCAGGGGTAACTGAGCATTGACCATCTGGTGCCCGTCGTGTAGGAGTGCCCCTCCCTTCCAGCTGTGCAAGAGTTTATGGCTTTATCCTTCGTATATTTCATGCAACGCTGTGTCCAGACGTGTGATGAAAATCTCTCTCAGCAAGTACTGGTGGAGTACGTGTAGACACCGGTGCTGCTGTTGCACCAAGCTTAAGCACGCACGTTTTCCTAGGACTTGAGTAGACATCTGCAGAATTAGGAACCCAGTTATCAAACCAGGAGAGGAAGGCATAGGTGTTGACAAGGATAGGCACCCCCAGTAGGTAATAACCCTCTCCCATCCATACCATCGGGATTTTGTCGCTTTTGATGGACATATCAGCTTAAATTCTCCTGTGTCAGGCGTTAACAGATGCAGGTACCTTCATAAGTACAGCCATTCGATGACAACTAAGTTTGTAAGGCTCATTCTTCTCAGATAGACGCCTATAGGAGTTATGGCTGGTCGATGGGCATAGACATCAGCGATGAGAGTGACAATTTCAGGTGTTAAGCCCTCCCCTCGTAACGTTTGACGATTTTCCTTTCTGACTGATCAATCCAAATGACTGGTGATACGTCCCCCTCTCCTCTCACTATGTCTGCCCCACCACCCGTAAGGCTATCGTAATATCGATGTTAACTATCTTCCGTCGGTGCTCAATAATATTTGTACATTTTGATGTTTTCATCAGAACACGAGCGTCGGTGGTTCTGATAATTCAAAAGAACAGTTTGATCGAACGAGCTGGCGACTGGGCAGTCAAGGCCAATTGTTTCCTGTCTGATGGTGAGTATACCCCCGAGTCATAATTTAATGTGTGGTGATGCTTTGGTTATTTGTACTTCTAACTCGGGTTTCCAGGTGAGGGCCTTCCAGCCACGAACAACATCACAATTGGAGCTGGCTACCACGTTGGTCCTCCATCGTAAGTTCACATTGAACATAACGTAATATTAATTAAGTAGCAATTATTTTCCTGTCTTCTCTGGTGAGTCAGATTCAGTTCTGAATGGAGTGCTTTAGCAATCAAGTGCTGCGCAGTCAACTGCAAATTTTCCTCCCACTCAAAGCTCTGATCCTTCAATTCATTTGTCTACTTCAACCCTTGTTCAGGGCTCAGACGGAAGTGTCGGGAGAATGGGGTCAACCCATCGGCAACCTAACTCTGCCTAGAGCTCGAATGTCGCTCCTCGATGCCCGCACTGAGAAACCTGCTCCAGTCGTCAACGTTGGTGACCCGCTCATCCTTCGCATTGAACTGTTCCCACCTTACAGTAAGCCAATTGCAGCGCAACAGTAACTTTATAGAGTTACCTACTTCGAAGGTTGAATTATGTTAATGAAATTATAAACCGTCCCTAGATGCATCGATGGTGAGGCCACACACACTCATCGCCATGTCAGGTGACTCTGTGGAATCGATATTTTTGTTGGATCCCAACGGCTGCCCAACAGACCCGACGACATTTTCAGGTTTTGTGCAAACCAAAAACAACACCTTGGAGTGCCGATTCCGCGGCTTCAGGTTTCAATGAGTTTGTCAAGTGATTTAGTTTAACAATTTTCCTGTCATAGCTACGTAATTTCATGAGTTGATGATTTTGCAGGTTCCCTCGAACGTCTTCTCTCGGATTGCAGATCATGTTGACTTTCTACAATACTCCTGTTGACCCGGTGAGTTTAGTCTCGTTCATGTAGTAAAGTTAAGATTGGATTGTCAAGTGGACCGGACAAGTCCTCATGAGATAACTGAATTACTGGCAAAGAGCCTGAGGCTTCCACTGCATAACGACTGGGAGACTACTGGCCTACCGATGGACTGATGAGGTAGTTGAGCCAGAAAGCATAAACTAAGCGAAGGCAGGCAGTAGGGTTCTGAACAGACCGCTGGCTCCCCAGTTTATAGAGTCCAACCATTTGGCAATGTATAGGGAAGGGGGATTGGGGAACACAGTAGGGGGCTCCGCCTAGTTGTTTCAGGGAGAACTTGAGTGATGGGGGAACTATTGGTCCACCCCTCTTACACAATGCATGATGTGTGTGCTTACAGAGGGTGGTATGGGAGTGAAGAGTGCGGTGGGAGTAAAACAAAAGCATTGTGAGAGGCCTCAGGCACCTGAATGGCCACAGCTCACTTTCCTCATTTTAGAACGCATGGAGAAGTATACTGCACAGACTCTTTGATCAACAAGAACTGATTGGGTGTGCAGGGGTGCGTACTGGATGAGTGTAAACACGAACTGCAACACCAAGGCGCATAAGTGATAAATAGAAGGAGGGTAATTCAGCCCAGAGGACCTCTCTTACTAATTTGACATGGATCACATCCACCATATGTGAGGACTCAGTGCATGTGACAAAGAAATGCAGCCTGGGGTTTGGCTCTGACACATAAATTCCCTCTGCTCCCTACGCAGTAATAATTTTGAAGCTCCCTCGCATTCCCTGCTCAAGAGTCAACATGCCGTCCCACTTCTTCTTGAATAATCCAACGCATTTCCCGCAGGTCAAGTGTCAACATAAACCCAAACCGTTCAACCGTGGCAAGCGAGAAATCACAACGCTTTTAGAACCAGTCTCAACCACAGTCATCGAAGAACTGCCTCTGGAACTGTCTATCGTCGTCAACCCATCCAATGGAGGCGACTCGAATGGACCCATTTTGCAAGCTTCACTCGGAGGTAAAGTTAACCTTGGTCTTATTTCAATTTCTTTTGACGATTATATTTACTAGCATTATTCGTCATGTCATTGCATCGCGAGTGGAGACAGCCCTTCAGCTGCGAGAAGGTCGGTGTGTTTTGTTTCTGACGTAGGAAGGAGATTGAACGATACAGCGTGGAAGTTGGCATTTTGCTATGCTGAATCCGGCAGAATTCTACCTATAAATTCCTCCATGAAAATTCGATGAACGTATGAATCAAACATCTTGTGCGTAACAACACGGAACCTCCGTAAATTCGACGACCTACTTACATATACAGGCGCTACATCTTCGTTCAACGCATTTTTACAGGAATATTTATGCAGAACAAAATGTAGGTACCAGTTAGTTGACAGTACGCCGTAAGTTTGATTGAAATCGTTTGAGCCGTTAGATCATCAAAAATTGGAAACCCGGTAAATTGATACTCGACAAATCTCGTTTTTCGAGCTATAACGGCGTATACCTCCGTTCAACAGGCACACACCGAAATATTCGCGGATAAATATGTGGGTATAAGTTGCTAGAAGACACTCCGTAAGTTTGATCTAATCTGGTGACGCAGTTTCTCAGGACATTACAAAATTGTTCGAAAAAACACTATTTTCGTCACATTATCATTTTTATCTTTGTTCAGAAGAATCTTACAGGATTTTTATTGAGAACAAGATATGGGTATTGGCTATGTAAAAAAATCCTGTGAGTTTGGTGAAAATCGTTTTAGCCGTTTTGCCTAAAAGCGTAAAAAAACCTATTTTTCCTTTTTAGGCGTATATCTTCATTAACCGTAGTTTGATGGAGAATGAAAATGAGGTATGGACTAGTAGAAGATAAGTTGAGAGTTTAGTCAAAACCGTTAGAGAGCCGTTTTCGAGAAAAACCACAGTTTTTGGTACATTTTTGTCCCCCACCCCTTTTTTCCATCGACCGAAATCGCCCGTAACCTCATTTTCGTGTCTATAAAAAATAACGAACATATCGAAAAACCCTGCAAATTATTGCACAACGGTTTATTATTCTCATGAACAGCTATACCTAGTATTACTGCTCCGAGATCCATTCCATTCGATTCGGCATCGAAAAATACTAGTAAACCATACGAAACATGTCCTGGCTACTTTGGAAAACGTCTGTAGGCATTTATGATCTGATGTAGGAGTGTGCGGAGGAAGTGGCCCTAACCTTCCTCCGCCCTGTCGGGCAAAAAGAGTCAGGGAAATTGGGACGGGGCACATCGAACCGAGCGAACCCTCGGCAATTGGCACGGCGTTGCGAGTCGAGCAGGCAGGTGGTTTTGATGTGATGGGAGGGAGGGAGTACTAACGACGAAACGTTGACTTCCGCTGTAGTTCCCGCGAGTTTTTTCAATTAGTAAACTTTGGCTCACTATAATGACTGTAATTTCACTATACGTCTGATACCCATTCCATTTGACCCAGGATGTAAAAATACCTTGAAAACGATACGAAACACGGCGTATTTGCGATTATACTAATTTTTAATTTTTTTAACCATTTTTTTCCATAACAACCATGGGCTTCGTCCGATCGGATTGCCAAGATGGCGGTCACAACTATATACCAAATGGGATTTTCGTGTGGAAGAACGTATTTTTTAGACCACGTTAAAGGCACAAAACGGCCCGGATGGTGGGCGGACATTGCAGATTTGGAATCCCCATGTCTTGATATGTAAAGTATCAAAATTTTGAGGGGGGGTTGTAAAAAATGTTTCGTGACCAAAAACATAGGGTTATTATTCAGAATGAATAATTAACCAAAAGAACCAGCTCAATCTATTCTGCCGTTCTCCCGCAAATGGAACTACAGACACACGCACACAAGTCTGTTTCCTCATTGGATGACAGTTCCTAAACCATCGACGAGGGTTATATCAGTCATGGATGTTGCGGCAGGCCGGCCCCTGCAGCATCCACCGAACTCAGACTCTCGACTAACTAGCGCTTACATTTTGTTCTCCATAAATGTTTCCGTAGAAGTGCGATGAACGAAGATGTAACGCCTGCAGATGTAGCAGGCCGTCGGTTTTACGGGGGTTGCGGAAAGTTGTGTGTTGCTACACACCAAATATTTCTTCGCTTATTCTGAATTTTGTTCAATTTTCTAAAATGTTCGCTAGTTGCCCACTGACTTTGTGGAGGTGAAATTGGTATTATGAGGAACCTTTTTAGGAAAATATATTGATCTCGGCCTCCCACCTCCTCGTAGCAAGGCTTCAGACTGTCATGAATACAAAATCCTAGGCGTTTTAATTTTTGCGATTGTTTTTCAGGATTTGGAGAAGAGACATCGCCGCAGTACTGCATGAGCTTCCTCACAGCCTCGTTGGGCGTCCTCTTTTTCATTCTGCTCCAGAGCACGTTACTGACAGTCTTCTGCGTGATGACTCATCGAGAGAAAAAAGATAAAACTCAAGACGACACCGTTTCATTGGGAAGAGATTTCGATCTGTCAAACCGCCATGTGACATTCGCCGACGATGTTTTGTGAGTATTTCACGCCCAGCAATTTCGTCAACTCTGACACTTGCATTAATCAAGTTGTAGCCACTATGGGGTGTAGGGCCGTAGATCTGGTTATTTAGACGAATCATGAGTGGCAGGTTGGCGTTGTGGCTCATGTTAAGTCGTACGAGTTCGTCATGATCTACCAAGGATGAGTGCTTTCATTCTACTCACACCCTCGTCAGGGGTTTAACTTGTGCTCACCCAAAGATGACATACAGTTTGACCGTGATAGGCCTACACAGCCCCCCCCCACCCACCAGTTCACCAACCCACCAGGGAAGGCTTGCTCGCCATATAAGATGAACCAACTGTTCAATATAATCAAATCACTCTCTGAATTCCTAAGGTTCATGAACAGCGTCAAAGTGGATGTCAGACAAGAGGGCTACAGGTTTTCTAGGTCTGGGAGCATCAGTGGTAAGAAATGGAGGGGAGTGGCTTCACCTTAATGATTCACTAGCACTTCACGCGCTGTGTTCCTTTCTTGGGCCTCTAACAGCTATATCCCGTCAAAGTTGGTGGTGCCGTTTCTTCCAGCCTCATAGCCACCTAAATCATCCCCTTACAGTAAAAAGACGACCCAGTGGCACGTCCAGAAGCCATTAAGAATCCAAGTATTGAAATGCTAGAAGGTGTCAGTCACTTTGAGAGTAGAAGAGGATACGAGTGAACATTCAATCGTCAAGGTGGATGGATACCTCCATCGAGAAGCTATAATTTTTTGACTCAGCATCTCAAGGCATTTAGCGTACTATCAGTTAACGGTGCCATCTCCTGTCAGTACAGAAGGAACGCTTCCTAGTGAGTATTCACAGCTGCTGATATGCACCAAAGTAGTAGGACCTTGTTCAGAAAGTTGTCCATAAACCAACAACTGAGGATGAGGATCTTGGACCTTATCGTGCGCTAGATTTGAAATTTGAGCAACACGTTGAAAAGGGTTTTGGGTATTTCAATAACTTTCCTGGATGCTCATGCTTAGACAGTTACAATTCTACATTTGGGGATGTCTGGGGGAGTACTACTGACTGACTGGCCCCCACCTTCCTCAGACCCCACAGTTGAAAAACTAAATTTGGGATGGGGGAACTACCCTACCCTCCAGCGTCTCCACAACCACTACAGTGTCCACTGAGGAAGCGCATTTTCAGGCCTTGCTTTGGGTAGGGGCTGGATTGCTCCACTCTACCTACCTTGCCCTGCGGATGCAGCCACCTGTCGTGGCCCTAACTCATAATGCACTGGGGCAAGGCCGCAGGCTGTGCATTCCTGTCGTACCATGTTTGGGTCAAACAACCCTTGAGGCCAGAATGGTCGCTGGCCCGCCCAATCTTTCGATGACACTTACAGCTTCTCCTCATCCCAGGACATGGCTGTTTGGATGTACTGCCCTCCCTGAGGTTCGGAAGGACCCCAGTAATCCACGGCAAAGGTCCCCCAAGTTTCCACCCACTACTCGGGGGCTCATCTGCCGCGCATTTGGATTTCTGTCTCCCACCAATGGACTGCCAAGATGGAATATAATTGCATGAATCATTGTGACCAAGTCTTGTGACATGGGATGCATTAAAGTTCATACTGTGAGACACCTAGCCCTTCAGTTATCACCAGGAGATTAAGTTTTGAGTTTTGTTCAGTTCTAACCATAAATAAAAATTTTCATGTCGCAGGTCTTACCCCCGACCCAGCCTGAGGCTGTCAACTCCGATGAAGACATGACCAGGCTCCTCTTTCGCTAACCCGCAACACTGATCTTCTTAAGTGGTTACCTTTAATTTTAAACTTCAACTCTATTCGTGTTACTAAGTGACGGATTAAGTAGACTGTACTGCGCCATTGTGGAAGTATGAAGTTAGTCATGACGCTCTATGCAAGATGTCACTACTGCCAATATTTGTAATGTCGCTTTTGAATGTTTAATAAGCACTATCGTAGAACCTTCTCATACAGAAGGCATTGCCACGTACTGTCAATCACAGAATGTGTTTTAAATGAAGTTTGTCAGTAACACAGGATGCTTAATGTAAAAAGCTAACCAACAATATGCTGTATAAAAGAAGGGTGTGGTGGTTCTATATGTGAAACTCCAGCGTTTTAACGAGCAAAGTGTAGCAATGACTTCCAAAGATAGGACCATCACGTCTCAATCCTTTCTGCATGAAATACAGCACCTCATTAAAACTTAACTTCATTAAATTGACCTTCATCCGTTAACATGATCGGCCGTTAATAGATGAACCCTCTTCTGAAGGCTCTACAGGCAGTGGCGGATTTTCCTCCAAGGCCTGGGCTTAGAGAGGCCAATTGTGACGAAAATTCAATGATGAAAACCGGAAATAACTCATAGTACGCAACTATTCTAAAGGCTCACACGCATTATGGTGGGCCGTACTGCATCGCATAGTATAACAATAATCACCCTACATCACTTTTGTACTTTTTATAAATAAAATGTAGTGTGAAGTAATTATTTCGTTCATATAAAATGGATCTATTAGTTATTTCACACATATAAGTGATTTAGGAAGAATATTGTTATACGTAACACTATTTCATGTGGCTTCATGTTTATTGAGTCAGTTGAACTTCTTCCATCCTTAATCGCTTTCTAGCGACCTGAATGGAAAAAGCTTCTATAGAGAGTAGGTAGGAGTAGATCATAGGTCTATGTTTAATGAAATTGTAGTGTGTGTATAGCAATTTCAGTGAGTGGCCTGCTTACTACATAGGGCCTATTGGGGGGAGGGGGCAAGACTGCAAATCCGCCGCTGTCTACAGAACAACAGTAGCTTCTTCATGGACCTGCCAGAGGCAATGTCTTCTTTAAGCCACTTTATCTTGTTCTGTGAACAAAAGTTGAAATATTTTCTATGCAGACGATAGAATTGAATCTGCCTAACTACTGGTTACAGAACCAGCAACGCACACAATCGATATATGTACACCAAAAGGCGACAAACTAGCATTGTCTTCTTTATGCTGGTCCCTGCAGCGGTGCCGTCTGTTGCTTCTCTTTAAAAGGTATTGCCTGTGCAGAAAATATTGCGATTTGTTCTACTCATGCACCTTTCATGAAGTTTTTTTCAATTCCTAACTAATTTTGAACGATATTCACCCGGCATTCAAATAAGCTCCAGTAAAGTAAAATTGTATCCGAAAAGACAGACACGATTTAGATAGGAAGTGCTTCCTTTTTACACTGTCTCTGTAGACAACAATCTTTTAGTACACCGTTGTTTGGAATTACTTTCCATTTTCAGCAACATAATCCTCCTTAATACAACATGATGTTTCTGTGTAATTTATACAAGCACTGCCTTCTTTATGCAGTATTCTGTTGCAATAGATGATACAGAAATAGTTTCAGGTCGTAATGATGTTCCAATGCTTTTTGTACATCTCACAACGTAGCAATGCCTTCTATATTCGTTATATTGTAGCGATGTCTTCTGTATGGACGACTTTTTATTGCTTCAGTATGCTGTAATGATTCACATACAGACCAACCTTTTTCTGTACATCCTATCTCGTTGATCTGCCGTCAATGCGTTGCTCACAATTGTCAAGGTCGCATACAGAAGGGATAGTCGGCGTAACGTTGAAGGCTCTGGAGACTGGTTATCAAATAGTTGCCAATTCAACGCTTCATCCCTTTCAGTGTTTTTAGATATAAGCAACTGGGGCCTTCGCTTCAATGTAAAACTACATCTTATTATTAATATAAATAACATAACTATAGTTACCAAGGCTTGACGGATTGCCACTATTCGAAATTGTAGGATACCTACCATGTACATGAATACTATGTGCCAAGCACTATTTCCTAACGTGTAACATGCCATTACATCAACAACTAATTCGCGATGTCGGATCGAGTCTAGTGTTCTAAATGTTTCAATTATACGAATTTGTCGTCGAAGGTATTTTACGCGAGAAATCGATTAAATAAATGTATTATTGTGATGTAACTAAAACTTATTTTGTGTTTAGTTCCTAATACATTCCGAATGTGCTCATTGAAACGATTTATTGCTCTGGGGATTGCCGTTGAATGAATTTGACACGCACTTGTTTCGTCTGAGTGAAAATGTACATTTCTGTTGTATGGCAAGAGTATTGGCACCAGTCAGTTTTTGAGACAGGTTAGCAGGTATCGCATATTAATATTAGGACTATATGGTTTCTCTGTATGGCACAGGTGTTGTAGGGGCGGTGTTGTAGGGGTCGATGAATATTAAGTAGCCCACCCCTGGACTGCGGAGCGTGATTGTATTTACACAGGGTGAGTGAGTGTGTTATTGTTGGCTAGAGTAGGTTAGTGACAAGAGTGTAGGAACTCGGGATGGCCAAATATCGAATAGTCCGTCTCCTGGTCTCGAATAGGTGCGAATGGGTGTGTAAAATAGGTTTTTTACGCTTTTTGGCAAAACGGCTTCAGCGATGTTCACCAAACTCACAGGATGTTTTCAAATAGTTAATACCTACATATTGTTCTCAATAAATGTTCCTCTGACAGTCCATTGAACAGAGATAAAAATCAAAATGTGTCGAAAATAACGTTTTTTCGAACATTTCTGTAAATTCCAGGGTAACTTCTTCACCAGATGTGATAAATCCTAATGGAGTGTCTTTTAGTCACCCATACCAACATTTCGTCCTCTATAATTATTTCTGTATATATATGTTGAACGGAGATATAATCCAAGTTAACTCAGAAAAGGAGATTTGTCAAATATTAATTTATCGGTGTTCCTATTTTCTCAAAAACGGCTCTAACGATTTCGATCAAACTTACGGAGTACTCTCAGCTAACTATTCCGTACATTTAGTTCTCAATAAATGTTTCGGTAGAAATGCGTTGAACAAAGATATTGCGCCCGCATATGTAGCTGGTGTTCGAACTTACGGGGGTGGCGGAAAGTTGTGTGTTGCTACGCACCAGATATTTTAAATCACGTTCATCTTCTAATTGTAGAGTCGGCGGGCACAACTAGATACCAAATGGAATTCTTGGGCGAATGAACGAAGACCTGGTTATGGACGTAAAACGGATTCAAATTGTTCCTCGTGATTCGAAACGTAACAAATTTCAAGAAAATGAAATGTCCCGACCGAAAACATAGGCGTATCGTTCAGAATGAATAAAAAAAAGGTCATTGAGTAATCAAGAGCAACCACTGGAGACTGGCAAACACTAACATTAACGTTATACCCGTTAATTATTGTTTAGACCACTAACCTGACGAACGACCATCGACAGTTAACAATTCAAATTCATTCCGGTTCTCATTGAGTTCAATGTGACGCAGTCCTCGATGGCAGAATGGCAGAGCTCAACGCTTCCGCTCGGGTCAACACAGAGTAAACACAAACCTCTCACATATCCAACTGTATTTGTAATAACTGAAAACCTACAGTCAAATTCAAATCACAATTTTGATCGCAACTGCGCAACACTAACAATAAGAACAAACAACTATTTATTTTCGACGTTCTAAAGTAGTAAAAATGCATAGGAAAATATTTTGAGTAGTCACATAAAATTATTGCCATCACATCCTGTGAGTGTACATACATATACATATAAAATCGCCACTTTATTAATTAATAATTAGGTGCGAGTGTTGCCAACATTAACTTGATTACGAAGGTACAAAAATTTTGGTGTTTCCTCCATCGAATAACAAACTCTATAAATCGTTAACACTCGGAATACTAGAACAGGAGGGGGATAGGGAGGGAGGGAAGGAGGGCGGGCTTAGCAAGTACGATAATTAGAAAATGAGGTGGGGAGGGGAGGGGGATTAGAGCCCGAGAATGATGTCGGAGTTGGGCCGGTGCATAATGATTTCTTCGTCAGAGAAGGGGCTGGACGACGCTTTGCGGCGGTCATCGACGAGAACCTGTTGGAACGTAAACATACTCAGTTAATTCTTTCGAGGAGAGCAACCCAGGGAAGCATGGTGTATGCGCTTGAAAGGATGAAATATCTAAAAGGTATAATAACGATAAATGTGTCAGCGAAGGAATTCCTCTAAATATTCAGTTAGAAAAGTGAAGTGAAGTTATGTGGAGACCAAAAGCTGTCGTTTCCTACTGAGCGGAAGAATTTTCAGGTGCCATTCAGCGTCAGCATCCTCTCACAGGACCAGTTGGTGAGACTGTTATGATACTCTGATGGTTGTGTGATGGAGGGTAAGGCTGACCTAGGCATTACGGGATGTCGACGACTCTGAGAGGCGTCATTTATTAGACAATAAAGAGGGAGAACGGCTAAACCGTTTGTGCTGGTTCTTTTTTGTTTTGTTCGTTATTTTTGAAGACACCAAAACAAGGTCATGGGCGATTTCGGCCGATGGGAAGGGGGGGGGGAGTTTACTCAAAAACAGCTCGATATTGATTAAACTTTCAAAATATCTTCTACTAATCAATACCTAACTTTTGTTATTGTACCATGAAAATAAGGTGAACGGAGATATAGGCCTATGATACAAAAATAGGTTTTTTACGCTATTTGGCAAAACGGCTTCAGCGATTTTCACCAAACTCTCAGGATGCTTTCAAATAGTAAATACCTACATGTTGTTCTTAATAAATGTTCCTCTGAAAGTCCATTGGGCAGAGATAAACATTAAAATGTGCCGCAAACAACGTTTTTTTCGAACATTTCCGTAAGTTCCTGGGCAACTGCTTCTGAGATAGATCTTACAGTGTCTTTTAGCCACTCATACCCACATTTCGTTCTCTATAATTATTTCTGTATATATATATTTTGAACAGAGATATAAGCCAAGTTAACTCAGAAAAGGAGATCTGTCGAATATTAATTTATCGGTGTTCCAATTTTCTCAAAAACGGCTCTAACGATTTCGATCAAACTTACGGAGTACTCTCAGCTAACTATTCCGTACATTTAGTTCCCCATGAATGTTTCTGTAGAAATGCGTTGAATGAAGATATAGCGCGCGCATATTGTGTTCGATTTCTCTCCATTCTACTTCTCCCATCGTCAGTTTCAGTCCAATTCGCGGCGAGAATTGCCCTGAACGCCACGTTTCTCACGATCAAGTTCATCAGTATCAAAAACGCCGGCCAAGAAATGAAGGTTTCGACATCAACGACTTAAGTTTCCATTATGTTGCACTCTGAGCTCTGTGCGGACGCTCCCAAATTAACTTTGAGCGTAATGCATGCCATTATTTCAGTTGGTTGGCCTATCTGCTGGAACCCCCTTGTTCTTCGAATTTCAGCGCCACTTCACTGAACTTGAGCCATTATCTACAACCTGCACCTACGGTCAGATCTTTCGTTTTTTCTTCTCCATTACGTCTGTTTGTCACCACACTGCATAATTCAATCAGTTCGTCCTTCCCAAGCATTCGATTTATTTACTGTGAGGAGCTCCTGGAATATTTCAATTTCCCAGAATAGTTTATTTTATTTTAGTTTATTTATCTACATTTTCCACAACTTTGCGCACAATAACTGGATATATTCCCCTTCTTCCATTAAGGGACCCAATTTTCGCCACGCCAAGCCACCAGGAGAGTACTGTAGAGCCTGCTCTACTGTCGCGTGTGGCCTACACCTTTGTGGGTATGCATAATCAAATACAATCAAGACGACCACATGCGAAGCATTACATATTGCCTACCTTCACAATGAAAGGCTCGTCGAAGAAACTGTATCCTGTGGATTAGCTACACGTTGGTGACTCACAGGGCTTGTGCGAGTGGCGAGTTGAACAGTGACGTATGATAGCAGCATGTTAGCTCAAAAAAGAAGATTTGTCAATAATCAAGTCATCATTTTTCTCAAAAGCCGCTGTTGAAATTTGAGTAAAACTTGCGGGGTTCTCTCAACTAACACTCACATTTAGTTCTCAATACATGTTTCGGGATAACTCCTAGAAATGAAGATCGGCAAATTTAGGGTGGTAGCGGAAAGTGGCGTGTTGCTGCGCACCAGACATTTTTGACCACCATACATCGCAGTTTTTCCCAGTATAAATTTCACCAACATATAACTTCCCAAAAATTTCACGTTGACAGTGATTGGTTTATCAATGAAGGTCGTGGAATAAGTAGTAGCAGCGCAATGAGTTCCAGAATTATAAGTGCTACATGTTTCTCCCCTGAATGGGAAATTATGTACATATCGTCTCGTAAATGTTGCCACTATTCAATTAAAACGCAAACGCCAACTCACCCCATCGACAGTGTGAATGATGCCGTCTCTGGCAACGAAGTCGCACTGATCAACTGAGACTCCGTCAAAAGAGAATTCGGCGCCACGTCGATTGACTGGAATAGCGGCTCCATTCAAAGTTTTGACTGAGGACACGAAAGGCCAGCTGCTGGGGACGATGTTGGAGCAACAGAGGGCATCTAGAACGAGACATTGACACACCACGTGAGATCGAAATTAATTTAGTCTTTGGAACATGAAAAAGGCGTGAGCGAGTCTCACCGGCGAGGACGTGAGATCTTAAGAAGTTGTCTGCGGCAGTTTTGTCGCTCGCGATGTTCTCTAGAGTCGCAGCACGGAGCTCTTTGAAAGCTGATGCGGTTGGAGCCAGAACAGTTACAGGCCCCAGTTCTCCGCTTTTCAATTGTTCTTCTAATTTTGTGCCCTGAAAGCGATCAAACCAGTAATCACATTATAGCGAAAAACGCTCAAAAATTAACGCATATACAAGTCATTGATCCTCCGAGTAGGTGAGGTAGAAACAGTGGGCCTTTGGTCAACTAGAGCAAGAAACTGAGCCCCTAAAGCTGTTTCATGTGGTGCCATAATTATCCAGTTGATTATATTATTGTTACTTTCAAAAGGGTATTGCGACCTTAAAAAACAAAACGTCATGAGTGCGCTTAGGTCATCATGTATTGAGGCCACTAAATCCAAAAAGCCGAAGAGCCCGTGGTCTGTCTGTATGTGTCAGTAGTTGGATGCGTGGGAGAATAGCTAAACCGAATGAGTTGATACTTTTTCCGAGTTTTCTTCGTGATTTTTCAAAGGCCCAAGACCCAAAAAGCGTCTCAAGAACCAGGCTTTTCCCATAAAAACAACTCTCCATTAATAAGTACCTAACTTTTATTCTTCATGAATAGCTCAGTGAAGAGTAGTCGGTGAACGTAGATGAATGTCTATGAAGCGAAAATACGGGAGTTTCACTTTTTGGCAACCACTTTCATCAAGGGCAGTTTTCACCAAAATATATCCATCCTGGTTAACACTCCCAAACTGGCCCTAACCCCTTCACTCCGCGAAAATAGTTTTCACCAGCTCTAACCTTGATAAAACGTTAACCACAAAAAACCAGGAGGTTAGCTCATATCTTCATATCTGTTTGTGTTACCCTATCGTGCTCTGTCGATTACTCTCTTCTATTATTGCCTGTTTCATTATGTTGTACGATTCATGATTTTTCTGACAACAATAATAAACAAAGATGCTGTTGACCCGTGTACAGTTATTGCACTCGCTTTTCAACGAGGATAATTACCTATTATGTAACATCTCAACCAGCACCCTTGATTTGATATACCATGTTTACTGACGTGAAAGTAGCACTAAACTCACAGGATGTCCTCAACTAATCACTCGCTACATATCGTTCTCCATAAATGTTCCTCCGACAGTCCTAGATAACAATCAAAATGGGTCAAAAACCATTTGAATACGAGTAGGTTTTTGAACATTTTCAAAATTTCCATAGCAACCGCATAACTTAATTTAATCGACCCGACTGACCAACGGGTGTATCTTTTAGAAACCTACACTCACACTTTGTCACCACAACCATTTCTCAAAAAACAGCTATACTGTTTCGATTCAACAAACTAGTTATTACATTTTGTTCTGCATAAATATTTCCGTAGAAAAGCATAGAACGAAGATAGAGCCTCTGTGCATAATCATTATCGTCAAATTTACAGAAAGTTATGAGGTACCTACGCACCAGATATTTGTTTAGTACAGTGAGCGCTCAATCAGTTGATAATAGTAATCCTACGTGCGCTGAATAGGGACCCACTTGTTAGACAATCCATTAATAGGTTTAATTTTACCTTGAGCACATCTTTGAAGAGAGCGAACCGCTCGTCGTTTTCAATTATTTCCAAGAGAGTCGCATTAGCTGGCATCAGGGGTTTGGAAACTTCGTGAGCAATTCCTGCAAACGATTCATATCAAGTTAACAACCAATATTCACTGAGTACAAAGTTCACAAAACGTAAATATATCTTCACTGGGAGACTTTGGTTAAGGAGGAAGCATTTCAGTTAGCCAACTTACTGACGTCCCGGGATTATTCTCGGAATAAGGAGGCTACAGTAAGGTAGAGCCTGTCCATACTAGACAGCCTTGTTTCATGAACTCAATACGTATCCGCTTTTAATACAAAGGAAATGGTAAGGCACAGATCACTAAAAACTGCAATTCGCTGTTATGCCTCACCCGACAGGGTGGCATTTCTTGTAGTCGTCTTACTGGGATTACGAACAGGCCTCGGTGAAGAATCTGCTGCAGGGTTGATGTCACTGCACTATGACTTCCGGGTCAATTTTTTCACGCTAATCAATTGAGTGAGAACCTGATTGTTTACTCTTAAGGCACAGTATGAGCTGTCTGCGCCTAGTGAGAGAGTCTCGAAACATGTTTGTTCACTCAGACATAGAAAGGTGCACACACGTATTTTAATGCAACAAGGCGCCCTTTACAAGTATCTATAACAGCCTTTATCGAGTTTTGAAGCGTACCAAGTTGTTTTTCGCTTGGACGCCGCTGGAAAACAAGTCGTAGTGGCGATTGATGGCGTCAAGTCTTCAGTGTTTACACAGGACCTTCTGACACCTCCCAGAGATACAGAGCGTGGAGGCGAGCTTTCTCTCTTAAAGGTGGGACTCCAGCATCCTGGAGTGGTGTGATGCTTTGATGTTGCATTACGATGGTAGGTCCTGGCTTGAGTTTTGACTCAGTGGGGATGGTGACAAGGCCATCCCAACATCACCACAGGAGCTATTCGAGTTCACTTTGTGTTGATGACAACAGATCGCTATATCAGGGCTTTAGAACACAAAGGGCACCATAAAGTCGAAGGCTACCTGGTGTTTGGATGGAGAAATAACCATTGTTGGTCATCCTGACCTTTCTTTACTGCCACTGAAGTACTGGCTCAGTGCGCTCCACCACTGGGAATGCATTGCAAGTACGTCATGTGTTAGGTGCTTCCTACCCTTCCAGTGGAAGTTTGTGTCTGGACACAGTTTAAAGGCGACTGTTCGTAGCATCCACTCATGGGAACGATGGGAGAGAGGAACGGCCTCAACCAACAACCCATACAGAGCTAGTTTGATTGTCGGATGGAGTTGAAACACACAATGTCGACGAGTAACATCTTTAACATGGGAAAGTAGGAAGTCGATGAAGTCGCGTTAGGCATAAACCTGTAGGATGTGTTGCACCGCCAGGACTAACTATCCTGGAGGCCCTGGTGTCGGTGTCAAGTAGAAATGACCTGTTCGTGAGAATGTGAAGGTGAATGCGGAAGATAGAGAGGGTAGCCAGTACGTAAGTATGACAAGTGTCTGAAGCGTTTCCATACTTCAATGAAGTCTCGGTACAACTCACAGAATAGGGAAAATTAATACTTACCATTGCAAATCTGGCCGTCAACACGGGTCAGGGGGACACACTGAACACTCAATGCACTCGCTTGTCCCATCAGAGCAGAGAGAACCTGCCAACCACCAATGCAAGGTTAAGTTACAAGTTTATTCAGAGCAAATAACAACAACGTCACAGTGAGCGACTCACATTTGATTTGGCGGTGACACGAATCTTTTCCTCTCCGTCTTTAGTTGGAAGAGTAGCTCCATTGTCCAGGACGTCTGAATCGAATTTACCATTTCCGATGTGGAAGAGAAGAGTTTGTTTCAATTGCTCTGAAATATCACAACATTTTCCAGTTTCAGGAGATTGTTCTTAGATTAACAGATCTTTATTGTAAAAGCCAATTGCTTAAGTTGACGCCAAGTGCTGAAATTAATTGAATTGATTGCATATATTTTGTAGTACACGGAAAACAAAAAACTCAAGAAAGAAGGAATGTGAGCAATTATTACAGCACAACATGAGTGCAAGCTCATTTAAAAATAAAACAATGACTCGTCAAACGTAATAACTGTGGCTTCAAATCTTGACTAAGATAATAAACTGGGCTTCGAATAACAAGGGTAATACCGAAGTCAGGCTGAAGAAACTGAATGTGTGCCACTGTCAGCGTCATGTAGCGAATATGACGCCTCACGTTACTTCGAGGGCCTTTGGTAAATTTGAGAAAAATATGAGACCCAAGAAGTCAGTGACTCACTACTCGAAATTGTGCCCAATGTCAGGTTATTTGGACGGGGACAGCAGGATAGTACACGCTGAAAATGAATGACTGTACAAGAAGCCAGTCAGTCGGGTACAGTGCATCGGGCAGTAAGTCAGTACTTGGGAGGTAGTGCAGGAAAGGTCATCCCTTGAAGTAGCAGAGAGAGCATTTCTGAACCTGAAGGGAAGGGAGCACAGCTGAGTAAACTAATATTTCATTTGTGTTGAAGGCGCTCCATGTCAAGCCACGTATGAGAACCCACAAATATATGACAAACGTGGAGCCCTTCTAATTTTATTGTGTACAACCGCATTTAGCCTAGAACGAGGGTGACTATAAAACAAAACAACCCTCTCCACTATTTGCACACACCCAAGACCCTATATGCCGGTGCAGCACCACATAGAGTAAAGTAAAAAAGCGCTACATTTTATATAAACTCACCTCCTTCCAATTGCTCTAAATCGTCCAATTTGCTGTCAATGGGAACAAAAAGAGTGATTTCGGTCGACTTGTCCACTTCTTTCTTGAGGCCTGCTTTTTCGAGGAGAGCCAGGAACCTTGTGTGGTTAGTCTGTTGGAGCAGCTCAGTAGCCGACCTAGCTGTCATTCAAACAATAAACATCCAGTCACAACAATCCAACAACAACACCAATATCAATACACACTCGTAGCAATCTTGTAAGTGCTAACCTGATGACGGGATCATGAACGTATCAATGACGTGAAGGACGCCATTGGTCGCCATTTTGTCTCCTTCAATGATCTTCGAGCGATCGTCCAAAACGACTGTCGAGTCGTCAGTGTCCCGGTACATGTGAACCCAGTTGGTGTCCAAGTCGATGGAGGAAATTCGGGATGAGCGGACGGCGGCAGTGCAGACAGTGTGAGGGAGAATGTGGTGCCTCAAAATGGCTGAAATCAGATGGCACTCATGTAAGAGAAATCACTTTTATTTCCCTATCGAATTTGTTTTATTTTGAACAAATTTCAACAAAATGCTGCAGTCATCAGCCAAGATTGCTACTATTCAATTTTATGTTCAGTAAGGTCTTGAGTGCACTCTTTTCTTTACAACAATATCTTGTGCGATGCATCACACAACTTTTCTCAACCTACATTCCAGGAAGGTTTGTGTATACCATTTTGAAAGTGTAAGGAAAAACACTGTGAAACAGGCATAAACAACAGTTCAACAACATAAACAACTTCTTACTAAAACTTCGATTGCATTAGAATCATACCTACGGGATTTATATGCAACAAATTGCACTGAAACCGATTTTTGAGGAAAGTTTTGACATCTACTCCGCCGCTCCTGTTATTTTCCTACGAACGATAATTTATTAATGTATTGTTACCTGGAGAGCTTGATCTGATGATAGCAAAAACAAAAAAATGTAATAAACATCGTTAGAGCCGTTTTTGCTCATACTCTTATTTCAGTGTCCCATCTGATCAGCAGGTTAAATATAGAAGTTATTTTGGGTCAACTGTTCTCACCCCAGATGGTGTTTTCAGACTCCATAGTCCTACAAACGTCTGATCAAGAGAGAACTCAATGTTCACCACCCGAATAAATAACTGGCTACACATTACATAAGTTTTTTATATGTACATAAATTATACAGATTACCTAAAAGAAGGCTACTTGGAGGCATGTTATTGTTACAGAGGGGATTAATATAGAAAGCGGTATCGCACTAGGTGAGTCAGGAAGTAGTACGCTACCGACTGAAACCGAATGCAATTCGAACTAGGAGTTTTATTCGTGAAATACTTTCGGATATTTGACCACCACTAACAGGGTGGGAGCGAACGCCAGCACAGGCGACGAGGGAACCGCTCGGTTTCAGCTGATGGCAGCGAAGTCACAGGCTAATCGAGGCATTTGAGGTGCCTAGTCAGCACAAATGCCCCGGATGAGCACCGCTGGATGGAAGGGTTTGGTTCGCCCCAGTACATTATATTGCAGAATTTGCTCAAGTTGCTGGGATTCAATGATCCACAACTGAACTGAGGATGAAGCGCAATGGTAGAAAAATCTAGTGTGAAGCTAGCAATCCCCTAAAGAGCTGAACTCAACCACCACTGGCGAATTCCCCCCAGAACTACTACGATTAGCTACTGGCTCGTGTTCATTTCTCTCCCACTTCCCACTTTTGGATATTCATATTGAGAACAACACATCCCAACACTCCAGAGTTGCTTGACTGGACCAATTTACTTTTCATTACTGTTCAACTTACTTTGCATGCACCTGGCGTGTTTGGGTTCGAGCAGGTCAACTTGGTCGTTCGTCAAAGCGAAGACTGTAGCAGTTTTCTCTCCTTTCAAAGGCTCCAACAGGTTGTTCTCTTCCAACACTGCAAGACGGAATTAGGCTTTAGCGAGGGTGTTATGTCAGTAGGAACGTCAATTCAAACAGAGCAATGCAACTTACAAGTCTTAAATTTGGAGAAGCGTTTCTCATTGAGGAGTTCGGCCAAAGACATGGTTACAGGAGGAAGAACCTGCACAAAAATGACGACACCCTTGAATTTCACTTGACTCGATACATCAATTTCTGTCAAGGGAATTTTTAAAGAACCCTTACCCGCTCAACAGCGTGAATAACGCCATCATTGGTCAGCTTGTCAGAGACGTTGATTGGAGCGCAGTTAACAGTCACTACTCCGCCAGGATAGCCATTGATTCGAAGAGTTTTGCCGTCTTCTGATTTGAGCAACTGGAAAAATTATCAATAATTCGCGTCGTCAGAATCAACGTAGAATATTTAGAACGATTTTGTTAGTTCTGAACATTGTAAGACTTCGGACTCAAGTTATTTCTGTCAACAGTATTTTAACAATTTCAAAAGAGATTAGAAGAAAAACGTCTAATTTATTATAAAGCTGAGCCTAATGGTTATTTGAATGATACAGTAGGCAGGATTTGGGGAAAACAATTAGCTAGAAACAGTTGAGAGTGTAGTTTCAGAACCAAGTAGAGGTGAGAGGGTACTAGAGTGCATGAATATACCGTTGTGGTAGCCATTCACAGGGAATATAGAAGAAAACAGGGCTTGAAGCCGGGGTTTGGGAGTATCACCGTGTTCTTTCTCTCTCTCTCTCCCCCCCCCCTCTCAAAATTCCGGTGTATCAGCCTGCAGCTCCTAACAAGCACCAGAATGACACACACACTTAACGCATTCTCCACTTTCGAGATTGTTGAGGCTGCTTGCTAGACCATCTGGAGCCTCTCCTCAGATCTCTTCACCTGAAGCCCCCATCAGACTTTTACTGAAGCGGGGCAAGCAAAAGTATGAGGATCCACAGGCTCCCAGAGCACCCTCGCGGAACACTTTCACCAAGTATGAGGCGAAAACACACTCATCCACCCTCTCACGAAGTATTCTGGCAAAGCCAATCTTATGAATGTGTTCCTCGTAATCTAAAAAGTGAGGAGGAATCTGGAATGGCGTTGAGACCAAATTGCACGAGTCGACAGCAGCTTCTCTCATTTCCTCTCAACACACATCAATGTATCCAAATATTTAAATACCATATCCGCCCAAATTACAATAATTTAGTAATGTGCTATTGCTTCTGGACTCGTTTTGAAAGACGGACTCATCTTTCTAAATTCCCAATCCATTTCATTCCAGGTTGGTAGAACAGAACAGGTTCCTAATGAGCCAACAACACCCGTAAAGAGTCGATCAAGTTAGTTCGCTGGCAGCTCTCTTTACTGCTAATGTGAGATTTGTGGAGTGACTCTGCATTCGACATCTGCTTGTGGGGAAAATCGAATAGAAGGGTCCTTCGTGGTTCTTCAACACTAGCAAATAGTTCACAAGAATTTAGGTAATGAGACACAACAATCAAGCTGCCTTACCATTTCATTCTCAAGGTCGGACATCTCATAGACTCCAGGAACGACGTGATTCAACAGGATTTCTTTCTTGGTAACGGCTTTCTCGTTGCTGTCAGCCAAAACTTCGTTGGTTAAAACTGAATTTCCTGACGGCTCCTGCACCAAAAACACAATTTATAACAAGAACTGTCATGTAGCTAAATAGAATTTCATGATAACAACTGCGTGAGCAACTAATGACGAATTAAACCGAATCACGCAAGTTGTACAAGACTGTGGGGAAAGGGGCGAGAAGGCTGCATCGCCAATACAATAAGCTCTGAATTATGGGTCCTCATCGACTTCAAAGCACATTCTGTCCACACGGTTGCCATAATTCTGTCAATAAGCCACTGGAGCCCTCCTGTTTCGCTAAGTGGAGGCTGCGATAAGAATAGAAAGGCGATGCAGCAAAGTGGCACACTCCCTGACTGCGGTGGTTTCGAGAAAGAGGGGGAAGGTTGTTAGCACCAGGCTGTTCAGGAGTTAGCGGTCAGTTACAGTGACTATACCTGAGATAGAAGTAGTCATTAAACTCGAATGTACTGGGCTTGGCTGAGTTAGAAAAGAAATGGACTAAATGTTTAGAATGTGTCGAGCTGAGGATAGAGGTAAGCCTTAGAAAGGTACACTTTTACCTCATCCCCTGCCTGACTGACCACAGCAGTTTCAGAATGTCTGAAATCTGCAAGTGGTTGTGACAGCGCATCCTGAATGACGCAGACCACTCGTTCTTCAAGTCCCCCACAGAATGCTGTCCAAAATAACCTCCAGGAGATGGTGGGCAGATGTCTGAGACACTAATTGAGGACGTACTCTAAGTAGCGCTCTCAAAAAACTCCATCCAATGCAGAATGCTTGTGAAGTCTGAGGTCAACGCCACACTTGTATAAGATGTCTTTTCGACACTCTTTCCTAACAGCAATTACTAACGCTAGAGGAGTTGATCTCACTGAATATGCACTCATTTATCTAGCTCATTCCTGAGTAATTTTTATAACAAACTACAACAAAGCATCGATAAAATATCTGAGTCGACGCATCTCATAACTTTCCTTATCCCAATTGCATTCAGCAGTTTTCTAGGGGGGTAGCGCTCAAGGTTTCAGGATTTATTGAGCTGCTCCTACTTGCCACGACAATTACTGAGCAATCAGTTCACAGGTGATTTAAGAGAAGAATCGTGTTTACTGTTCAAGAATTATCACGTAAGTATCGCCGTTTTCTCTAAATCTTATTCACACACACGTAGACCATTCTCCCAAATGGTGTTTTTCGGACTCAAAAGCCGCGTAACACGAAGAGAATTCTTTTTTTTTGCTGTACACACTTCGTAGAGCCAAGGAAAGTAAACATCGGCAATTCCTCGTTCTGGATCAACCTCCATCATCTTCAGTGATAAACAGTACGAACCAACATGAAAAAATAAAACAATTTGTAAAGCAGAAATACTAACGTCCATTTTGAAGTTCAAGAAAGCGGAATCGAGAGGCATGAAAATAGTCTTATTGCCAGAAAGGGTGTCAGCGATACCTTCAGATTCAAAGGCTTTTTCGAATTGGTCGCATGAAATGTCTTTGGCCGTTTCTGCTACCGACTTGGTGTCAACTGAAATTGATCAATTGATCATTTGTACAAAATATGCAGCATGATACAGAAAGTACTCAAACCACTCGTCTGAAGTAAAGAGTCAATATTGTTTCTTATTGAAAATGTGAAGCCTCCACACGACGACATGCACTTAGTTGGGGCTAACAAGCTAATGCGCCATTTCAAAAAACATTTACATTGAAACCTGTACACGTAATTTTGAATAACTGTTGTCAAATTATATTCAGAAGTTACTGTTATAGTATAGCTATACACAATATACGTATGACGTTAGAATACCTTTGACACAGCCAGTTCTCGTGCGTCGGCTTCCATGACAGCAGTGGTACACAACCGTAACTTTCGTTGTTTTCCCGCGAGTCGTTGTTCTGTAATGAAAATAGCGATGTTCCGTTAATACTGCATCCAAAATGCACCATCAGAAATGTATAATACACTTCTACTTACAACGTCGTGCAAATGTATTTGGAAGGATCGTGTTTACAGGTGCTGAACTGCCCGATACCAATTCCAAAGACGAGAAGACCATCAGAAGATGAACTTTTGGATTCGGCAGCTTTTTCTTCGGTCACGTTTCTTTCAACGCAAACGTTCGGTCTGTAAAAATGCAACAGTTAGATCGAATTGTATCTTTGTTTTGAGAAGTTAAGGTTAAGAACATCAACCGTAAAAGTCTCATGTTCAAGAATTAGTGCCAAATCATGTGGATAAAGGAGGACTGACACGAAGTTTAGTGACAGACAATGCGATGAAGCGACGATATATAGAGAGCAGTGGGACAGCGCAACAAGTGCCACTGCACCATCAGTGGTGGCTAAAATGTGCCTGTTGAAAGTTTGAGAGAACTATTGAGCTGTCACGAGCTGAGACGGGGTTTAGGGAGGAAGGTGAGCAAACAAGGAACCATAGATAGAACGAAGCAGACCCAGAACGCTGTCAGGGATTCCTTATTGGCCCTTGATTTGAGGGACTAACTTGAATCATATGTCATGCCATATATAAGGGTAAACCTCACTAGTTAGTACAGGAATATACTCTCAATAATACGTCATGACCAGTTCCTGGTTTATTTTGCTTTCGAAAAGCCTGTTTCTAGAGGCAGGACTTGCTGAATTGCCAAATTTGCAGTCTGAGAAGATACGAGTACATACACTACACTAAGGAACACTTGTTAACTAATCAGACGTTTCAATGTATATGAACGAGCTATCTACACTGCGCAGGCTGCTTTAAAAATTATGCCAATTCATCGTGTTTTTCGTTAAGCGTTGTCACAGGAATTTTCTAAATGTTCAATTTTGAATTCTCACAATTTAGTGTCGGACCAATAAACTGTTCATTATTATCAGCCCTTGTTTTAAAGATGCAGCTCAGCTATCATATGTTCTCTCGTTCGTCCTACTCAAGTCTTCTTTAAAACTACTTTTCTGTGTTTCGTTAATATTACACACGATGAATTTAAAATAAGCTACATCATAGTTGCTGTTGAGGGGGTTTCAGCATGGTACACGGTGGTCACGCTGCCCATTAGCTTTGAAACGTTCCAAAATCAGTACCTCACAGCAAAATATTTAATATTGAAGGACGGAAATTAAGGCAACATTTTTGCAACTGCTCTCAAGAACTACGACAGATTGTTGAATGCTAAAAAGAAAACAAAGAGTCCGGAGTCCACCAAAATCCGTTTTAGCAATTCGGCGAAAATCACGCAGTTCGGACGAAGTCAGCCTTCAATTCAAATCGGAGCAAGAAATGAGTTTCGCTGTTTGCAGGAAATTCGTCGAAACGCGAAGAAAACTGGAAAATCGAGGGTTGACCTTGGCCTGGACTGGAACACGCAGTTACCTCGTTGTCAATTCGTCGTGGGACAAAGAGACTTCCTGCACTAAGCCCTTCGTGCAATGACCTTCCTACGTTTTTATTTGCGCAAGCGAAGGTCTAAACGTTCGCTAGAACATCTTTAGCATCAGCTAATTGCGGTTACGGACAGTTCAAGAAAATACTATCGTGCCAGTTCATCAGGGTGTTGTAGGAAACAGATAGACCAGAGACGTATTCAGCCATTACTAGCAACAAGTTGAGCTTGAAAGTTTCATTGAGACCACCTGGAGCATCAAAAGAGGTAGGGCGCAGAGCCGACTATTAGTGGAGTACACCACATGTTTGGCTTTGAAGGGACTTGTCAACATTGCGCAATCTACGTGTGTGTGAGGCGATAGCAAAAGGCACTTCTAGGAGTGAAGCTTACTAGAATGACACTGTGTGAGGTAAAGTTTTACGAAGAGTTTTTGTATTGTTATAGACCATCTGAACCACAGAGTTTGACATTAAAATCGATTTTATCGAAATGAGTATGATTTATTGTATTGCTCTCGTCATTTTCCGACAGATGGTAGTTTCATGCTGCCGCTTGATTGTTTGGAACAGAAAACATAATCAAAATAATTAGAGCCGTTTCTGAAACCAAAAATTTGGTTTTTCAATCACGAAATAGTCAGTTTGAACCGATTTTGCTCGTAATCTTACTTTGGCGTCCCAGGTCCATCCACTTTCAGCTAATTTGATTCTGCCATCTTCTTCGAGTCGTGATCAGATTTTAAAAAAGGAAGATCACTGCAAAAGGGGCAGTGGCAGTGGCTCATGGTCAAGCTACCCAGCAGCAGGACCAGGAGGGAGAAGGAGTGACGGATACTAGGAAGTTCCACGATAAAAGGCCCCCAGATAAGATACAGAAGGACACCAACTGACATACACAGCCAATGCGTCTACTCAACATGCTGATGCTGTGTGCCAGGACACCTTCATTGCGTAGTATTTAACTTCACTCCACAAGCCGAGCACATACGAGTTCAAGCTCAGCCACAGAATGTACGACATCTCGACCACGTCCCTGTAGAGCAAGCTGGAGTTTACGGGGCAAACACGAAATAGCGGCAGTGGCACCGAACGTCCAGTCTTCCAGCTTGAGGCGTTTGAAACGCGGGAACAACGTGAGGGATGGAACGATGCGGGAGTGGAAGAAACGACTGAATACCATAAGTTATGAGAAGCCATTACGTCATACTCATATAAAACACCAACTAAACTAATTAATGGGTGCCAAAGACATCAACTCGATTCAGAACTTCTACCGGCTTCGCTTGAAAAAATGGATGACAGAGCAGTAATAAAAAAAATCTCTCGACCTCCACAGCGGCTCCTTCCAACTCAAACGAACGTCTGACTCATGATCTTTTTGTTTATATTTCCTTTTCGACAACCAGGTTGATTGTCACCCCGTTCCCGTTTAAAAGGTGAGTCACAGCACTTAACATTAAAAAAAAAGCGGCCTCACTAAACCTCTTCGGTGAAAATTAGAGCGTGAGACCCAGCGCTGATTGAAGAGAAACCAACCGCTGGAAAGGAAATATCTCGGAAAACGCAATAACGGAGTTTTACGAGTTCAGCTTGGGATTTTGTCGTTCAGCGAGTTTGAACTTTAGAACTGGTGCCCTGGCTTTCCATAACATTTCGTCACATTAAGAGTTTAATAATTTCAACACACAATCGGGCGCAGTTGATAATGCAACAACCTTTATTCAGCAATAGGAAGATAAGTTATTGGTGGTAAACTTGACATAAAGTCACTTCAGCACGCTTTATGCGAGAATGGTAGAGACGTATTGGAACGTCGCTCATGGAATCCACACAATAGTTCAATTTGAGGCGGCAGAGAGGGTGGGGTGGGAGTTCATCGGCTGCCACCAGCTCAACAATAATTAAAGCAGTTAGGGAAGATCAACCACTGGCGCTAAGGTGCAGGTTCTGTGTACTATGGAATCTCACAACCACAGAGCACTTACAGGAGAACCTTAGTGAAAAGGGTTGTGTTCAGAGTGGTTTCATTAACTACCCAAAGCGTAAATGGGAATGCAGGACCAGTCAGTGAAGATCTACGAGGATGCTGCAGAAGGCTTTCAATACTTTCTTCAATTCGACTCGTTCACTGTCTGAAAGATTGTTCTTGCATCTTCACTTGAGGCACGAAGCAGCCACCTACACTATACTTCCTCTGAAATAAAAACTGATCCCCCCCCGATTGCAAACTGCACACAAGCGCTGAAATAACTTTTTGTAGCTACGCACACCTAGTAGAAACACCATCAACAACAATTAATACGACAAAAACACTAACCCTTGCCACCATGGTTTCATAGCTGGTTGACGAAAGAAATCAAACAAGTGTTGGACTCCTCCAAGTCCAGCCAAGTCATCTTCGTCCGAATCGTCATCATCGTCTTCATCAACAGTCTCGACGCCAGACTGTGGTGGTTTCTTAGAGCCGGACTCGTCGCTGTCTTCTTTTTGAGTCTTCTTTTCTACTCCAAACGACATACACAAAAAATAGATAAATATTCAGTAACACAGAAAATAGGTGATACTGGAATGAAGATGTGATACGTGCCGCTCGACTATGACGGTTGAAATTGTTTGGAGTACCAAGTTTCTCCCTAATTGGCAAAGTGATAGGATATTGAGAGCATCATGAGTCGCTACGCTCCACGGAAGGAAGCTTGGTTGTAGGAACAGCTACTTCAAAGAGCTTGGACTGACCAGTGCGAGGGTCCAGGGATTTCTAAGAAAGCGCGGTCAACCAACAACCTGACACTTCAGTAATACTCCACTAAACTTAAGTTAAGACTAAACATATTTAAATAGTGACAATCAATTTACCAGATGACTCATAGGCAGAAGCGTCAGCGTTGATGACCTTCTCATCAGAATCAGGAGTCTCTAGATCTTCACGGGGTTTGCTGGGCATTGCTTTGGTTTCAGCAGCTATGAGATCGGCAATTCGCTTGTTAGCAGCTCTCAACGCAGGGATACTGTTAACACAAATATATGAAAATACTTATAGTTACTTACTTTTTTAAAAGCGGGAAATATCTTCAACCCCCCCATTGGACTTGGTAATTTTCCATTTGCTAAGTAGGAGAAGCAAGTCACGACTCCTCAGATCCGGGTAGATTTCCATACGCTTAGAATGTAATTAGATGGTAGGATAGTCAACCGAGTCAGATTCATAAGGACTAAACTAAGGAGTAATGCCTATTATCATGATTACTGTGATTCAGACAAAGAGTTGAGAAGCACTACAATTATTGACTTGGAAGACAGAAGTACGTAGTAGAGATGAGTGAGAAAACAAGAAACAGGATTATTGTTTCCAAACTAAGTATCAACTGTAACAGCATTCAAGGGCTGAAAGAGCATAATGGTTGAGAGAGAGCTATAAGTGTGAATATTGAGAGACGAGTATGCAGGAGGGAGCAAGAAAGACTCGAGGTTGCAGAAAGAATTTTTCAGTAGGTTTGGGAAAGGGTGAATCGTGCGAACCTCTGAGGCCGACAGTAAAAGCGGATTTTGAAGGTCGTTCATTCTGCGATACTTGGCGGTTTACCGCACCACCGAATAGGTACCGAAGTCAACTAACAAAGTACGCTATTGTACTCAACAGGTTGGCTTTTTACTTTCGTTGGCTCTACGAAGTAAAAAGGAAAGTCATGTAATCGGCTGAAAAAAAATCTCTTCAGATCTTTACGTTTCAGACCCTACTGAGTCCGAAAAACACTATTTGGGAAAATGGTCTGTGTGTGAGTGTGTCTGTCAACGATTTTTAGAGAAAACGGCTGAACTAAATCAGTTCAAAACTAGCCCCCAGGTAACCATGGCACGCCAAAATAAGGGAATGGGCAACATCCGCCAAAAATTAACTATAGTTATCATCGTGATCATACCACCAAATATTTAAAAAAATTTTATTCTCAGCAGAATAAATTACTAAAACGTTCGACTGTTGATTTTAGCGTGTTTTTTTCCTTATAAACTCCGCTGAAATGTAACTTAATCTTCCTTAATCCTAATCAATAACTCTGGAAAAGTGATTATGATTTCTCTTCAAAATAACCTGTAGGCTAGACATCAAGTTTCAACTGATTTGGTACGGTTGTTTTCTCTAGAAACCGCGCTAAAATCAATTTCGTCGAAAATTTTGATAATTTATTGTGCTGCTCTCGTCATTTTCCCACAAATGGGAATTTTATGGTATGATTATCATGTTAAGAGCTACCAATATTAAAAATGTAATCAAAATCGTTAGAGCGGTTTTTGAGAAAAAAAATTTGTTGTTTTGATCACTATGATAACTATAGTTAACTTTCGGTGAATTTTGTTCATACCCTTATTTTGGCGTCCCATGATGACCTGCGGGCGAGATATCAAGTTTGAGCTGATTTGGTACGGTGGTTTTCTCTAAAAATCGTATACAGACACACAGACCATTTTCCCAAATAGTGTTTTTCGGACTCAGGAGGGTCTGAAACGTAAAGATCTGAAGAAAACTCGAAATTTTTTTCTTCAGCCGATTACATAACTTTCCTTTCTACTTCGTAGAACCAAGAAAAGGAAAAATTGTGTTTACAGCCTCGTCAATTCTCTGCGTACCAATTCCATAATGGTCCAGGAATGAGTACGAACAGCACAATAAATTCCCAAACTGTAAGCGCTACTGCTTTCTGCCACCGTGAAGTCATGTATGAATTGAGTAGCTAAGGAAAGTTGCAAAGAGATTTCCCTGTTTGGTTCAGTTGAGTTCCAGGAAAACTGAATTTCCTTTTGCAGCCGAACGGTGTGGCCTGAATTGTTATTTGAACGTTTTCAAAGGGGAATTTTCCATTATAATCTTTCAAATTGCACTGTGTTCGATTCTTACAGGGAACTTTTCATTTCAAATCTAGGTTATTCTATTCAAGAACTTTGGATTTGAAGTTCCGCTCCTTCAATTTTGATTATACTATCTTAAACTGGGAATCACTTCAAATTGTGATCATGCTACTTTACTTGTCGAAGAAAGATAACTTCATTATTTGAAAAATCCACATTACAGCTTTCGTAACAATGGCGTTGTAATATATTAGGTAACTGATCAACGTGAACCATGTATTTCAGACGCAACCAAATTGTTGTCTTCTACTAGTATTTAGTACACAAGCAGAACTTGAGTTAATGTACGCGTTCTTTTCAATCTGCTTGCGTTTGGTGTAAATAGGAGAGGGGGAAGGGAGAGGAGTGACGATTCTAGGCGAGTAGACCGCTCTTTATGTCAAATATCTACATTTCCAATTTTGATTGGGAAGTTAACGTTTTGCGTTGAGATTTTCCATTCAAAGGTAAATGTGCTTTGAAACTTGAAAACTTCAACCAAACAGCTTTTTTTCTTTTCAAATTGAGAATTTTGTGGGTTGTCCAATTCGAACTCAAAATCTCCTAAACCAGTCTTCCATTTTAGCCGAGGGGTTTTTTATCGATCATATTCGCTCATGCCCACATGGTTGTAATTGGAGCTGCTTAAATTGATTAATTTCAACAATTGTACAAATTGAATAGCGCAGAACTGTCCTACAAACAACTTCTGGACGATGCGAATACTATTCTCAATTTGGAACGAAAAGACCCCAATTTGATTGGAATATTCTAGATTAGTGTAGGAGAACGTGCATAATTCTGAATGTAGCCCGTTGGCAGTTTACTACTCCAGACGATCAGGGACGCTAAGGCAGCCCTTGGGATTCCCTGGCTGAAGTAACTAACAAGTAGATAACGAGACTAGAAACCCCCTCATATCTGAGCGTTGGTGGTGCCAGAGGGCTGCAGGATGGCAATGAATAACTGATACAACCCGCTCCTCCTCAGGTGAAGAAACTGATAGCGGAAATTCACCTCGCCCCCATTACTCAAAGATAACGATGGGATCTAATGAAAGGCGTCACTACCCGAAATCTTCCTAATGTCCTTTACGTATCTTCCCTCGGAGGCCTCAGACGAACGGGAGGTGATGTTATCTCCGTCTGTGTATTTAGAGCGGGGAATCACGACGGCGTAAGAGAACTCCTCCTTTCGTTCCTCGATCGAAATTTGAAACCTGTAGTAAAATCAATTTTCATCTGGAATCACCACCAACAATCAGTGCGAGCAGCTCCTGCCAGTCATAACAAAACCCATCTGATTTCCAACGTCAAAACACAACTTGTCAAGAATGAAACGTAGACACTCCAAGATGTTGTCAATCTGCCGCCATTGACAGTATTTGCGATCAACAAGAGCTGAAATCGGTATACATGTCGCCAGCAGTTCTCCTGATGGCCAAGGCTCCATTCTTGTCACATCTCCATCCGCGTTTAAAGTTGTAATGCCACTATAGTTATGAAGGAAAAATTTCAACTTTAAGGATGTAAGAAATGCCCAAGTAGTTAATCTTAACTAAAGCGGCCGTCACGAAATCCAGCACATAACAGAAGGGGGAGCTTTCAGTCCCAATTTTTCCTTAATGCACGCAATGGAGAGGTGAACTGGAGACTGGGCAGTCATTACTTTAGCGCAATAGCAGTAGCAGTCCACAGTAAGTTGCCTTGACACACGAGGGTGGCGTTTTGATTGTACAGTCCTCATCTGGCCGTACTAATGACTCTGAAGGACCCAGTGAGGGACACTCAAGAAAGAACATGTGACAGCCAAGACGCGTTGATTACAAGGCAATAGCCACACGCACTCACTTCCCACGAGGGATGTAGTTTATCGAAGTGGTACAGTTCACTGTCCTCACCCTTCTATAGTCCACTCAGACTATCACACTGTTGACTAGGCGCGCGACAATAAAAGAATGATTATCCACACGAAAATAAAATCCAAAGATATTATGTATACATTTCTCGGCAGTGTTCTAGGAAGATGCTATAGCACTCACGATGTTACGTAATTAACCAAGTGCTAGAATGTAACCTTCCGAATCCTTCAGTTACTGGGTTATTTGCTCTTGTTGTCTACGATATGGAGGGGGGGGGGATAACTAACTACATGCTCCTGAAGCTAATGGTGATTGAAAGATCGACACTTGAATATTAATGGGGAGTACACATACTAATAGAATAAATACGTAATTGTTACATTTTTTATTTGATCTCGGATTGGGTACACTGCATTTAGAACACAAGTCCATAAATTGCGTTTTAATGCCTAACTTAAACATTCGAAAGAATTAAGTAGCATTTCATAACGTTGTATCATAATTAACGTTCTGGTACACTAACCACAAACTACCAATTTTCCTAACTACTTCATCAGGAGCTGTTTAATTCACCAAGAAAATCTGAGTGTCCCAACCAAAGAGTTGGGAGTAGGCGAGTTGGTGAAAGGCGTTTCCAGACGAAGTTGACGAAGGTGCGTTGAACTCGTCTTCTTGTTTCTTACCGCAAAAAAAGAAAAATGTTCCGTTATGCGGGGAAGTCCTCACCAGTCGCCATTTGGCATTTTCCCTCCCTACGCCTCACGCTTCGAATTTGAAGTCAAATTTGTTTTTTACCGCTATTCAGTTACGTAAAACTTCCTGTTCGCAACAAAATCATCGCCAAATAGCGTGGGCGATAGAGTTTTCTCACTTTATTGACATGTCACACTTTTGTACACGAGGGCGCTCTCACGCACAAGACCTGAACAGTACAATCCTTGAAAATGTCAACAAAATCGGATGGGAATGGTGGAAACTGGGTGCGGGAGCATCTGTTTAAACGTGTAAAATTATTTTGGCTCAATTTTCCAACCATTAGAGAAAGAGCTCTAATCTAACCTAAGCATGAACCTATCGAACTTGCATTTCACAAGCAAATGCGTAGAAATGATTTACTTACAAGATTCCGTAGCAGTCCCCTCGAGACTTCCCATTTATATACCGAAATCGTCAACAATTATTACACCTTTTGCAACCTATTTCACTCGACTTGGCGATAATGGTTATGAATATTTTCTCTTTTACTTGATTATTCAACACTAACTCTTATTTCTCAACAACTCTCATATGACGTTCTCCAAGTTTATTTCTGAACTGGTTTATCTACTTCTCGACAGAATGCTATTTTCAATAGATTTTCTACATATTTCACTCAATTTCCCCAACAATTGCCACACGAGATTATTGCGCGATTTCCAATGATTTCAAGTTTCCATAATTCGTACTCTGTTTCCCCGTAACTTTCACGCTATTTTCCATGTCTTTAGTGTTTGCCAGTAAAACCCAATAACTTTCTTCATTGGACAATTTGAAGGTTGAGCACACATTCTGCAGTCTGTTGGATTAAGATGGCATTAGGGAGAGATGTGGTGTGGGATAATCGTGTTCAACCTGAGCACATACCATACGTACCTCACTAGGCCAGTTTTCATCAGATGTCGCTATAACATGTTACAGAAATGCGACGTAGATTTCTCGCGCTATTCCTTCGCACGTAATTACAGTCAACATAGTTACTTAAGAGAAGAGCTTCCGACGATTTTCCCGAGCAAATTGCCGTAAATCCTCTGTCATTTTCCACGCCAAAAATCTCACGCGCCTCTCGAAACTTCCAAGTGTTTTCACAAGACTTTTATGAAATGTTCCGTTCTTATTTGAATTGTTTTCCCTCACAAAATTATCGCACGATCAATGAATACTGCTGCGTCAAAGTTATTCATGATCCACAAGCGGCGATGAAATAAAGAAACCACTCACTGCAGTTTTAACACAAGGGTACGCCTCCTTTCCGCTACTTTTCACTTTCTTCAACACTACGGTTGACAATTTTTTCCTGAGCTTCCGTCAAATCAACGTTTTGGAATCCATTGAGTTTAGAAAACAACATTTCGTAAAACGTTCGTGTGTGGAATGTAATGCTAATGCGCGAAGTTCGGGGATGCAGTTTTCGTTGTTGGCGGAGGCTTTCATTTTGACTGAAGGCGTAATTGACAGACGACACTACCTATTGGCTGTACGTCACGTTTATAGGAACTGTTTCCTAGATGATTATTTTCGGAATGTTTCCAAGACTCCAGTGAGGCCGCAGCAGACACCTACTTCCAAATGTGATCTACGAATTAGAGAGACCGCTCTACTGGCTAGGCCCTCCACATGCACCCCTTGCGTGTACATCCATGTGTCGATTCAATGTACAAGACTGGCTGTTCTGTCTATCTCTCTCAGTTATTATTCCTCTCTTGTGCTGTTCTAATAACGCCTGTTCTATAGGCATTTGACCGGGATGACTCACACGTAATTGAGTGGTATTGGGTTTGTACAGGTCCAGCTGCCCCGGTAGCCCGTTGGAATTCGCAACAGCTCTGCACGTTTCAGACGATGGAAGGGAACTCAGGCGTTATTTCGACTCACTGTACCCTTCACAGAAGATGAAGTGCTCTTCAAAGGGGAAGGCATTGAAGGTATCACCAGCAAGTTCACTTGTCACTGTGTGAAGGCACAATAGGGTTGTCTCTGGACGTCAGATGCATCCACTTGGTAAGCCAAGACACCCAAATACGAGTACAACAGAACGGGCCTTACAACATTTGCCAGAAGATTGTGAAGTGGTGTCAGACAAAATCTAGGTAGCAACTCGCGTCCTGGCACGGGGGTGGTGATGCATCAACTGGGCGTGTCCCTCAGTAAGTTTCTATAGTTGATGGGGAGAGGGGGTAACACTGTGCCCTTCGCCATGAAGTAGAAGAAAACTCAGTGTCACATGAGGTAAACAACTGACTAGACTAGTAGTTAGGGCAATATAGATGTATATAAAGTTAACGGGGGAGCAGAGAAAAGTTGTGAGGCGCGTATAATTTTTAAATTTTAGAAATTCCTCTCCTTCGATATTTACAGCGAAGTTCTGAACAAATAATAGTGGAGGGGTTACACGGAGAAGACTCTCGAGCTCGGTTTGGTTTGGGACACTAACTCCCGCCAGACCCTCTGCTTGTAACGCTCCTACTCCTACTTACTTCGCCTAACCATGTCTTCTCTCAAAAGAGGCTTCTCACTCGACTGCACGCTTTGAATTTTACTGAGTTATGGATCTCAAACTGTACCGACTTCAGTCGTTCGTTATTTTCTGACGCAGTTCCAACATCGTGATTCCCGCGTTTTGATTAATTAAACCGTCGATCATTTTCCGATATATCTTGGCTGATATCTCCTTTCAATGGATGGTTACAGAAATACTATGCGAGAACAAAAACTGAGTACAGGTTGCCTGAAGACAATCCGCCAGGTTGAAAAGAGTCAGATTGGCATTGAGAGTTCAAAGTTGGTCGCGCGTTCTGTTTATGAGACGGTCAGAAAAACATTTATGGAGAACAATACATTGATATTGACTATTTGAAGGCACTCTGCTAGAGTGATGTAAATTATTGGGGCCGTTTTTCCGCAATACAAAACTTTCCTCTTAGATCAAACGTCCATCTCCACTCAACTCAACCAATCTCGTTGAGATATTTAAAGGGGGACAAGCTAGGTGTTCGGGTGTTTAAGTATTACATAGATTGACGCTTAGTCGAGGAAAATGCCCTGATTACTTTGGTGTGCATCCGCCCTACCCCCTCCCACCAACACGATGACAACTGCTTATTATAACGCTTTTTCGAGTCTCGAAAGAAACGAACAAAATAAAAAAGAACGAGCTTAATCGGTTCAGCCGTTCTCCCGCAAATCTCACCACAGACACATACACACAATTAGGTCATAAGCCCCAAAACGTGAAGATCCGAAGACCGACTTTTTCCTTTCTTTTTACACGACTGGGTAACGGGCACTAGAAAAGGTTAAATCAAATTATGAGGCGTAAACTGGATCTTCAAGAGTCAAACGTGACAAAACCAATCACAACTTATCTATTGTCATTTGTAAGTTTCTCTATCACACAGAACCAATGAACGACCTCTTCCAGAGAATGTAAATTAGAAGTCACTTCCTGAGTGATTCAGGTTTCTTTTTAAAAGACAACCTGAGGAGGTCAACGATCTCGTTGGGTGAAAAGGTTGTTAACGTTTTGGAAACTATGCCATCCGTACTCCCCGCTACTCGACACTCTGGCGTCACAACTGTAGAACTTTCACTTCGCCTACGGAGGAAAAACCTTCTGGAAAGTTCCTAACTAAAACCGTAAAGGTTTAATGGTCCTCAAGGGCGAGTTAATCGTCTTGAGCATTTGGACTAAAAGAGGGAAACGATCACCGACATAGGCGACAATCTGAGAGCCCTCGATAAAATATCTGCCAATAAACAATATTTGTAAGCTTGAGACACAAATGAGGAAACGAATGCTACACATTCTCGTTTCAGATAAGACTGTAATAGCTTGTGAAGAGCTTCCTCGTAAAAATGGTGAGTCAACCTCTTAACTACGTTCATGCGTCGCACACTGATATGAACACAAAGTAACTCAAACCCAAATACGTGCTACCCAAAAAGTCAAGATGAAAAGTAGCCTAACTGAATGGTTGACAGCAAACCGTTCGAACCTAGCGTAAAGTAATCAACCTTTCTCCAACATCATTGACGATTCTTTATTAGTTAATATACGTTGTTTTATGTCAAAATGTTATCATCCAACTAAAAATGAGATCTACCATTAACTTCGGAAGCAGTCAACATTCACGAAGCGGGCCGATAAAGTGGCTCAGATTGTTTCCTGTTGGTAAATAAAACGATGTTTGAAATGAGGCGGTGTATTTTTCCTGCTCAGTTTTTTCTTGATCACTTACTTTCCCATCAAATTGTACGGCTCGAGGAAAATGTGTCCGTTATTCTACATTGTACAGCATATTCTCAATTTCGCAGCAACTTATTGTTCAGCTAAACAATAATTTTTACTGCATGTTCTGGTACTTGTCACGACAAGTTACGATTTGATTCAAAAGTATTCTAACCGAATCTGTACACATTACCCTTTCGTTAGTTTAGTTTACCTACAGATCTTTACGTTTCAAACGCATCGAAAAACGCCGTTTGAAAAAATGGTCTGTGCGTCTGTGTTTTTTAACTGATAAAGCCGTCTTAACAGATCTGTGATCGCGATTTAGATAGAATGGGCGAACCATATCCGCCCAAACTTTGTATTAAGCCGACAAATTAACTGGGGACGTCCAAATATGAATATGACGATTATGAATAAACGTTTAGTTAGGATAGTTCCATATGACAGTTGTTTCGTAAAATGGTTATCCATGTTCGACTGTCGGAGAAATACCTTTTTGAAAAGCAAATTTAGTTTACTTACGTAGATTTACAGTAAAAGAGCAAACAGGCAAGTCTGGAGTTAAGGAGGCTCTCACACTCTTATTTGTATCATCGTAGGTTAAGTCAGCGGTTACGGATCCGCAACTTGGGACAGTAACAATCGCAGCATTATAAATTAGGGTTATTAAACAACCCTATTTTAGTGCAGTTTTTGCTAATAATTCCCGCCCACTTACTAATAGCGTTCTCAACAGAAATTGTGTTCTTTAGTCCAAAAAACATTCATAAAATAATTATGAGCATCCCACGAAATTCTGGAATTCAAGTTATGGTTGTTTCTTGAGCTAACTTCTAACATGGACTTCACTAAACCACCAAAAAGCGTCACGTTCGGAGAGTACCATGTCACAAAATTATTTCGCGAAATAAGTACGTAAGAATCTCGGCCCATCAGGCCTCGCCATAAATCTTGCTCAGTTTATAAAAACGTTTTGTTCAAAACCCTTTGCATGGTACGTCATTTTGCACTGGAAAAGAAAAAAGAAGAAACGGTACACAAATAGTCTAGTGAGCACCAGAATTTTATTAGGTTGTTTACAACTTTAACGACGCGTGAAACTTCACAGGACGCCTACCTCTCCAGTTAACTGGAAAGTCATGCCTTTCCTTGCGAAGATTGATTGGCGTTTCAAGTCGGCCTTTACCGCGATTAGACCAGTCATCTTCATTACACAGTAAAGTAATTGTTTGACATACATCGGAAGGAGCTCTGTGTTTCCAAGTAATGATAGTCCGCGCCTTGCAAGGTCATCCGTTTACGTCAAAATGACTTTCCACGCTACTGAAGTCTCTGTACTAACTATCCCTAGAGAATAATGTAATTATTCCCTAATGCGCGCCCAAATACTCCGGAGCCCTTCTAAACTGACCTCTATTCCATTACAGTAGGGTTCTGAGTTTTCAGGCCAGGACCCCGAAACATGCACAGTTCATGCAGTTTCATTCTCTACTCGCCTCTGCTTAATGCTCACTAGAACTGAGATAATACCGTCTCAAGCTCAGTTTTGCGAGCTTTCCGAAAATTTCTGCTCCACCAATTCCCTCCTACTCATATGACATTGACGTTCTTAAAGAAATTATAGTACCCCAATAAGTTACCTACACGATGAGTGACAAAATAATTACCAACCCACGAAATTCCTAAATTTAAACTACCGCCGTCTCTTTGACAACTTTTTTCGAGTATTCTCACCATGCTTCTGAATCGACTCAAGATGTGCGTTTCAATGAATATTAAAATGTAGGTACCCTCTGCTCCTCCGTACCGCAAGAAACGAAACTGCAACCAAAATAGTGGGCGACAACCCAAGATTAAGAAAAAAAAATTGAAAAGCAGGCACCTTAAGGATTTCACCCTTTTAAAGGCAAAATTTGCTGGCGTATTAGTGAAAACCGCAATAACTAATGTAAAGAAGGAAAAGAAGTGCTCAGTGGAACAGAGGGACTTGGAAATCATGTGCGAGGAGAAGCGCGGCCTTCAATCTAGACCGCAGAAATCTCCCGATTGTTACGTAGTTCTGAAAAAAGATTACGGTAATTGGTCGGGAAGAAACACTCAGTGAGTTAAATCCGCACGTCAAGGTCTCATTGACACGAGCCGTAGTTAAATTTGAAAAAGTGATAAGGTGTCGGGGTTATTCATCACGATTTCGTGCCTCGACTTCAGTGGTCTGCCTGTTAAGTGGTTGAGGATGACACTGTTTCATGCTCGTGAAAGAGGAGGACCTCCTGGAATCCCATACAACTCTCCAGCTTATTGGTTTTTAAAAATGAGTAGCGCGAAGCGCATTTTTCAGTTCCTGAGCCAGACGCAGAGTCAATGGAGACCTTTAAACAACTTCTAGTGTCAAATCCTATAACTCAACCGTATATCTACATGCACAGTGTATACACAGGCACACTTACAGGTTCCGAGGACAGCGTCAAGATAAAACGGTTTTCCAATGATTTATTCGTGATTACTCAGCGATTTTTGCTCCATTTCACAGACCCCCATCTTGTTCCCATCAGTGCAGATAGCCCGTTTTTTCGAGCCGTCGAATATAATTATTAACACTAAGATAAGCAGGAACAATCTTACATGAACAGCCATGTTTTAGCAACTTTTCACAGAAAATGAGAGTTTTGCAAAGTTCTAGAAGAACTTTCCTTTAGATTGTCTCGTGGATTATTTCTGCACCGTAGGATGTAAACTCACAGCAGTAAAATAACAAACGCGGCGAAGCTTGCTGTCTAACTGAAATTTGAGACCTGGAGCGGTCGGCCTGCCACCATAAAGCATAATTTAGTTTCTCGCTTACAATGAATGCTCATTAAGAAATGATATTACTCAAATTTATCTCAATCCCTGATTGACATTTTAACGTAGCTGACTGCAATATTTTGTCCGAATTGTCCAAAGATAACTTTTGGCGTGTTTCTTTCGCTATCTTCAAATTCCCCTGTCACAAATTATATTTGTCCTTCTTTTTGTTTCATCTTTCTCAAGCTTCCTTCCTGCTATCTAGTACAACCTGCCCTCAACTTACAATGAAGTATGCACTAAATCATTCGGCCAACACGTCATTTTTCACCAGCCCAGCAATTCTACCAGGAAGAGTAACTTTTGGTGTATTATTCATTCCCTATGTTTTCGGTCAGGAAAACTTTTTTACAACCCCCCCCCCCCCCCCCCCCCAGAAATTAGATACTTTACGTTTCAAGACATGGGGATTCCAAGCAATGTCCGTCCGCCGTCCGGGCCGTTTTGTGCCTTTCACGTGGTCTAAAAAATCCGTTCTTTCGCACAAAAACCCCATTTGGTATCTTGTTGTGTCCGCCTTCTCGGCAATCCGATCGGACGAAGCCCGTGACTGTTATGGGCCACAAAATGGTTTTAAAAATTAACAAAACGCAGTATAATCGCATATACGCCATGTTTGGTATAGTTTTCAAGGTATTTTTAGATCCTGGGTCGAATGGAATGAGTATCCGACGTGTAGAACTGCGTATAGTGAAATTACAGTAATTATAGTGAGCCAAAGTCTACTAATTGAAGTAACTAACGGGAACTACAGTGAAAGTAAACGTTTCGTGGTGTGTACTCCCTCCCGTCTCATCAAAACTACCCGCCCGCTCGATTCGCAACGTCGTGCCAATTGCCTACAGGCGCTTACGGGCAACTGGAATATTTGGTTTTCGTCGTAGTCAGGCCATGTTTCGCATGGTTTGCTGGTATTTTTCGATGCTGAATCGAATGGGGCGAGTCTCGGAGCGGTAATACTAGGTCAAGCTGTTCATAAGAATAATAAACTGATGTGTAATAATTTGCAGCGTTTTATATTTGATATTGCCAAGACGCGCACCTATTACCTAGTTCGATTTAATTTCCTCAAGTGTTATTTTCTTGCTGCAATATTGAAAGGAGGGGGATAAGATGTAGGGATAAGAAAAGTCCTAGAGCTGCCTCAAATGATAAGGTCTAATAAGGGGTTTTTTTGTACCACATGAAAATCGTGATGTACGCGTGGTTCTTTAATTCAGTAGTTTCTTTTCCTCTAAAACTCTCCCGTTCGTTCAGTCCTGCTCCCACAAAACTCCTTCTCCGATTCTCCTAACTCGCACAACAACAGCGAACACTTTTGATTTAGAGACGATACCTCTCAAATTCAGTTTTACAGCGTTTTATCACAATGTATCTGCCCTCCAAATTTTACCATTTAAAACAGACCAATATCAGCTTTCATGAGTAAGCGGAAAAGAGCTTCGCTTCTCAACTTCGACTTGGTATCCCTTCACATCAATGAAAATCGATTTTTCGTAAATGAGGGGAATGAAAAGCCTGCGAAACTGCTGGTCGTTTAGGATTCATGGATCCCCATGTCCACCGGCTGATAAGATCCTTCATGAGCATGGGCCCCACTACGAAAAGAAAGTCCGTAAAGATCTCCTCTCCCCCCATCAGTTGCTGCTTGAGGTTAGCACTTTTATGTACTAACCTTGACACAGCTAGGGTCCTCCCCTCCCCAAAAAATGAAAACCTACAGCCTCATTTTTTAACAACTCTTGTACTCTACGTAAGTTGGACAAGACATTCCTCGCAGTATTATATTTCAGTAGATAAATTTTCAAAATTGTTCCCTGAACTTCCAACACAGGTACTTCATTGTAGGTCTTGAATCAGCAAAGAATGTCAAGTTTGACAAGCAGACCTCAGACAAAATATTAAACTTTGGATGTATGCGTTGTATAAGGTCGAAACTATCGAAGCAAATACGTAGAAGGCCTATTCATACTAGGGATAGGAGTAAAGCCCAGTATTCAGCAACGAGTTCGGAGTTAATGGTTTTGCGCAAGTGTCTTGAATAAATTTCTTGTAAAATCCTTTCCATCTCAAATCCATACTCTGAACAATAGGAGCAGCTACAGAATTTATGTAAAAGGAAGAAATTGAATTGTTTCAAACTGTGAAGTATACTAAGAAATTTCACTGAAAGAAACCATAAAACGACCAGGCTCTATAACCACTGCTTGGCTGAGACACAATTTTACTCTTCACACCAACTTGGACGGAGTGAAAGGGTTTAATAGCGATAGTCAAACAAAGCGACGAAACCGGGAGCGTAAATCACAGTTCCGCCTTCCCACGTCCCTTGGAGAGCAGGCACATCAACCAATGCTTTAAATCGAGAAAGTTGTTTGAAAGGAATACGGCTGGTCAGTCTGTGGTCTTTCCACGTTGATTATGAATACACCGCCATCAGTCCAGATGCGTTTTTGTTCATTTGATAATGACACTGGCGCAGTTGTAAGATTTGGAAGCGAAAGTCTGATTGTCAAAAGTTATCACGGCGGCACGCCCAAATTTAACAGTACCAAGAGGCAATAGGGACCCACCAGACCTGTAGAATTGTACAAGGATTTTCGAACTTTGAAATAGAGGAAAAAATCTGTCAACAGGTCAATAGGAGCATTTTATGAAAACATCGTGGCTGCAGGCAGCCGAGCTGACGACAACAGGAGAGGGAATGGATTCAGAATTGAAGGACTCCAGCGGCTCATAAATAAAGCAGGAGGCGACACCGGAGGCGCTAGAGAGGGATTTTTAAACGACTGACTCATCGTTTGTTCCTGACAGGAGATGACGGAATTGATTTCGCAGAACGTTCTCGGCTCATCTCGACGCTCCGACGCAAAACCCAGACCGTGCATAAGTTAATCATAACATCATGACTTCAACTTCAAGGAACTAAAAAAAGTCCCTGCAAGAACCAGTTCGAGCCGCTGTCACAACAATTAAGAAACTTCGATGGACAGGATGGTTTCTAGAAACCCGTAAAAATGGGTGAAGTAGAACGTCCAATAAAATAAAATGAAGCCCAAAGACCAAACAATAATACCAACAGTTTCTGATTACCAAATTTTAATGAACCCACTTAGTAATTACTCACAAAAGAAAAGAGGGAAACCGGCCCTCTGTCTTAAAACGCAGCAACCGCAGACAACCGTCAGTTCGTTTTCACAGAAATCTCTGCTAAAATATACTAAATGCAACTGGAGCGATACCATACAAAAACCTAGTCTATTCCTTTGAAATAATACTGTCTTCACGCCGGAAAGCACAAACTCACGAATTGGTCATAGTCGTAGCGAAGTGGACAGCTGAGGTTCCACTTAGTTCTACCAGGAAAAGTACACAAATCCAAAAAACCCGTAGCTGTCATCGTGACGTTTGAACATTGCGCAGGAAATACAAAACCAAGAGTCAGGACATCTCAACAGATGACGATATCACAACATCAGGTTGATCCCATTCGCCTTGAAGTTGGAAAATAGATAAACGAAGTTAACTCAAGTTAACACTTTACGTTTAATCTCAAAATCTATCTACTTAATGAAGCCCAGGATTTAACAAATTTTTAGCTGTCAGTATCTTGCACATAATAAACGATTAACAAAATAATTCTGCACATTTACTTACCTAATTTTTTAAATTATGATATTCTAATTCAATTCTTTTATGGTTGAATTCATAAAATTTATTCTTATTTGGTCTCGTGAGTACCGCCTGTTTGCATTCCCCTTTTTGCAGCAGACGAAGAAAACTGCAGCACACACAGTGCACATCCTGTTACAATATCAGACCCCCCATGCGTTGTCTGCTACTGCATCAGACACCGTGCGTGCGGTTGAGAAATGACAAGTGGGCCTTTCCATCGCTCCCTTTCCTCTCTTTTTTCTTGGATCTTTGTCGCTATACTCGCCAATTCGAATTACTGTGGGTAATACGTAATATCAGTAATAACGTCTTTGTGTACCGTACGACGCTGAAACAGTTCTGCAGGGGGTTGCAGTCTGTCCAGGTCGAGTCTCTTCAGGGACCAACCAAACAGAACCCTACATAATCGCAACATGATTTGAACTCATGGGACAGTGAAAGCCTCAAGGAGAAGGTATAATCGAAGCATCACGAACACTGTGGGTCCCGTCCGTCTCCTAGGTTCTCGAGCCAACTATTCTTGAATCAGCGTTACTGATTTGAAGAAGTTTTGACTGAAGATGTCTTTAGACCTCAAGTAACCACCAGACAAGAAATTACACATAACAGCACGCGAGATCTGTCCTGTAATGAGCAGAATCACACCTTTATCTTACGGATCATTGATCTGACCTTGCAAAGACGAGGCATTCAAAGGAAATTGCAATGAAGGTCAGTTGAAATCAATTAAAGCTTTGGTCCAGCAGCCTCCACCAATCTCGGGTTTCACTGGGAAAAACGTCAAGCTGTCGCAACACTAGGAAATACCAAGGCAGACAAGCAACAGTTCACCAACAATCTGTCCCTTCCTTCAAGAAACCTGGCGATGAAAAAATGCCCTAGTAATCCTGAAAAAAACTACTAAAACACTTTAGCTACATACGAGTACGACATGGCCACGCATTTAATCTACATCCACGGCCACATGGTTTCCCTCTCAGTATCGAGAAAAGTGTTTTCATCATTCACTCGTTCTGGCCCGTTCGATGACCGTTGGCATATTTGTCGCAATAAAACGCAGAAACGATACTATGCCAGCAAACTAGCGTGTCCGCCGCAAGTGACCCCCGCTGGGAATTTCTCGCCTTCTGCTGAGGTAAAGAACCGTTTTGCACAATTCGGAGCAGAATTGTGAGAATTATTTTGACGTAAACGGCTGATGTCATTTAATGAATGACGCATCTGTATTCATCTTCCCCACCTAAATCTAATATTGATAGCGGTTTTTGTAAATCAAAACAAACGAATCAGTTAGTGAAAGGAACCAAGTGAGTTGCATTAACATCAATTTTCCTTTCCTTGGCCGAATTTGATCGAAATCATTAGCACTGGTCTGTTTCCTTATTATATGAGTTCCTAACCCCTCGACGAGGTTTTGAATTATATAACAATTATTTAAGCTTTTTCAACTTCTTAAAATACTATTTTTGGTGTTTAGAACTAATTTTGCAGTTCTGCAGAACAAAATATAAAGCATAACGTATTTCGTAAAAGATACCCGCAGTTAGATAATAATCGGTCGTACTTCCATGAGATATGAAAAAACGTTCTTTTTGGTAAATTCTTCATTATTCCTCTGTTTAAGGAACTGAGAGAGAAATTTTTACCATCTCCCATTTAGAGAAATATAAACCACAACTTAGAAAAAGTGTTCACCATTACAACTTAACAAAACATGGGTAAATAAACGTTGTAAGTTGGGTCAAATCCGGGAGTTTTCGAGTCACCTCGTATTCGGTAAATACGATAGCCAAGTGGCCATATTCTGTCAGGTAAATATTGTATATAATTGTCATAAATACGTCTATATGACAAATAACCACCTCCCAAGACAAAATAAAGAGTACGTATCACATTGGCTTTCCGAAGACTTAAGAACATTTCGTTCGTTTCGGAAAAATGGATTTTTGGACTCTGCTCTTTAATAATTGAACATGCACGTACAAGTTCAATATCAACAAGCTCTAACTGAGAAAAGAAACGTTGACTTGGAAAATGGAAGTTTCCTCAACTTGCCCAGTGGGGCGTTTACCCAGTCATACTTGTCAAATTCTCTTGGCTACTTGAGAAGTTTGCTTCATTTGCTTGTGTCAGTCGTTCGAGTGAGCACCAGCGGAACCGTACAAGTGCTCAACAAATATATACATTATCTTTCATAAATACTAGAGCATAACAATTACCACCTCTAATAATATAATCGTGCAACGCAAATGTGACGTACGGAAGTGTAAAACATAAACTATATTGACTGACCCTCGTGTAAATTCGATTATATGAGTTAAGTACACCCCACTCACCCGTAATCTTCCAATTCATCGTCGAGAAAAGTGCCGTTGGCAATCGTCAAACAACCAACGACAATCAATAAGCAAACGGCCGCTGTTTTGACTTGGACAGCCATCGTTATTGTTAGTCCTAGAAGACAACCAAATTGAAAGACGAGCTTTGAAAATCAGTTAAGCCGTATTTGTAACAACACAATTTGACAAAGCGAGCGGTCCGTAAGACAGCTCTGACAAACGAACGACACGAATGTAAAATAACAACTGATTTCCTCCGTTGCCCAACTTCGGTTGAAATACCCGAGGTCGATCGGAGTGGTGGGAGAAAAGTGAAGTCGATACCCCACGATCGATGCATACGGAGGTTCGATACATCGCATAAACGCGCCACACGAATATAAAAGCATTATTTGGAGTTTTAGAATCACTGAAAATTGTAAAAATAACTCTAGAATATTCTAATAGCTCGCCAAAGTGACTTTAGTTCGTAAACAAGTGACAATAGTTCCACAAAAAAACCACAGCAGCACTGAAAGTTTGGGAACAGCTCATGTATGGCGTTCCACGAGCGGCTCCGCGTCAACAAATTCTTATTTGTCCCTGAAATTATTTGTTTTTCGAAACTGCTTCTTTTTTCAGACCGTGTTAATGGTTCTCATTGCCTTTATAAATTAAATGTATGGAGATAGACCGACGATATGAGAAAATGAAAGCGATCCGATCAGGAAATTGGGTTGGGTTTCGCGTTCCAGCTCCGTTCTTTACTGTCCCAAGAGAGACTTTTTAAATCAAAATTTAGTTTTGAACTACTTGTAAATTCACAGGACCCATGTAAATAGAAAAATAATTGTAACTGTTGGAAATATTGTCGTTGTGGAATAAAGCGCCGGCTTGTAAGGGCTAATAACGACCAGTATTGTTCTTTTTGGTTTATTATTCATTCTGAATAATAACCCTATGTTTTCGGTCACAAAAAATTTTTTACAACCCCCCCTCAAAATTTGATACTTTACGTTTCAAGACATGGAGATTCCATATTTGCAATGTCCGTCCGCCGTCCCCCGTCCACCGTCCCCCGTCCGGGCCGTTTTGTGCCTTTAACGTGGTCTAAAAAATTCTTTCTTTCGCCCAAAAATCCGATTTGGTATCTAGTTGTGCCCGCCATCTCGGCAATCCGATCGGACGAAGCCCGTGGTTGTAATGGGCAAAATACGGTTAAAAAAATTAACGAAACGCAGTACAATGCGGGAGCTACAGCGTTTCGTGGATTGAACTCCCCCCGCCCCGCCCGTCACATTAAAACACTCGAGGCGAGCGAGCAGCGCGCCTCCCGCTCGCTTCCCTCCCAACACTCGACTCCCGTTTCGCCTTTCGCTTCGAGCGCCCCCGTTCCAATTTCCCCGACGTTTTGGTTTTAATATGATTCAATTTTTTTAGATTCTTTCGTTTCATTCTCATTTTGTTTTTTTTTTCATAGATTTTTGGTTAAATTTTGATATTAGTATTTAGCGTGCATGTTTTCATATTAAAATTCAGTTTTTTCTAGACACTTTCGTTTTTTTTTTAATTTTAATATTACGATTCAGTTCTTTTCGACCTTTTTTTGGGTTTCATTATGATATTTTTCGATGCTGAATCGAACAGGATGGATCTCGGAGCATTAATGCTAGGTCAAGCTGATTATCCGAATAATAAACCGTTGTGTAATAATTTGCAGGGTTTTTGGATATTGAAAGGGGTGCTCCAAGCGCTCACTAACCCATAACTGCTCAGGATATTCAATTAGGTAGGTCCTACCGTCTATCTGCATTAGCAGTTTTTCATCCTTGTTCTAATAATACACTCACATATAATATGTCATAATTATACAGCATGCCACTGTTACTGTTCCCATACATTGTACCCTGCAGTTTGGGAAGTGCGGGAGCAGTCTCAACTCTGGGTCTTCAACCTTCATACTGCTCTAGGATCAATAAGCTCTGATGACCAGCAGTGCAAGCAGTTTGCGCTCCCAGCTTTACCAGTGTGTTGTAAATGCGCTCTAAATGCACTTCATTGAGGTGCCTCGTGTGGTATGGTCCAAGTATTGGGTTCACCCGTCCCATTACTGTTGCTACCCCTGAAGGTTCACCGGTCGCCCTCTTTTCGGGAATAGCTTCTTCCTTTTGGTTGCTAGGAGGTGGATGGGGATATAAGCGAACTTCATGGACAACAACACTCCGCTTCACTGCAGCCATTCTTTTCCTATGGTTGGCAATGCTCAGCTTGTAATGTAGCACCTGTGCTATCTCTAGGCTGTCTCGCACATCAGTGTGTATTCGCTGAAGTAGCTTCTCATCAACCCGAGTGTGTATTCAAGTAACCTAAAGGTGCCCTCCAGAGCATCCAGCATGTTCCTCCATAGCACAGGGCTGAATGCATTTTTACCATCCAGGGTAACTGACAATCCCACACTTTAGAAGGAGTGGTTACCTTGCTGCTCCCCATTATCTCCCCCACTTAGCTTCCAGATTGCTTCGTTGGTTAGAGTACTCTGGTCTAAAGCCATGCTGACCCATTCATAAGTCTCTTCCCACCTGATAGCACATAGTAGTCACAGCAGCAGCATCTTTCCAGTTCCTTACCCAGAGTATACAGCGTATACAGTGCGTACAGGCTGACTGAACTTGGAACTGCTTTGCCTTTTGCAGTGAAAACCAGCCTTGTCCTTTTTCAACACCTTGCGCAATATAATAATCTCCAAACTCATCTACACCAATTTTCTAGGGATATACAAAGATATTTTGAGTAATTCAATTTCTAGTCAGACCACGTGGTTAAAAGTTCACTAAGTATACTTTTGCTGGGCTATTTATGCGAGTGTGTTTACATTAACCCCCTACTACCTTCTTTAAGGTTTAGTTTCACCAAAACGCTGTTCGAAGTATTTGCGCGTCGCTTCTTGATCTTCTGAGAAATCCCTCGCGTTAACTGTGAAAGCTAGAAATTCGCTATCTTTTTTTATCGCGGTTTTGCAGCAATACCGAGAAAAGAAACAATAATTGCAAAACCGTTCACTCACATTTGTTGGGCAGAATTAGTCGGTTCCTCGGCGGAGGTCGAACAATCGGATTGAAATAAACAAGATAGGAATAAAAGTATGAGTCAACTCATTCGCGAACCAGAATGGTGACATTAATATCGTGAACGATGGCGGGAGGGGGATTGGCGTAAGGATCGCAATTATTTTCCGAAGGTGACGCGACTGATTAGGAAGTTCCAGTAATTCATTTCAAATGGAGATTGTAGTTGGGGGGGGGGGGGGGGGCGTCCAAATCACATCCTTGTTCTCGAATCTCGAAATTCCATTAGCTCTTGTGATGATTCAAAACTATTTAAATGGTTCATCGTTGAAGCGCTATAATATTCAGTTTTAACCATTAGTCATGAGGGCCTGCTAGATTATTTATTTTGTGATTAGTAGGTTACTCATTACGATACGTACTTATGTACTTGTACATTGTATGTAGGTATGTACGAGGGGTTTCCGCGTTTATCTCCAACTTTAGTACAAATTCCATATAACCTTGAAGAAACTAGTACCTAACTTTTCTTCTTTGTACTAACTCTATAAATATCTCTGATGTGTGAGTTTACGATGCAAAAATTGTTTTGTTTTTTTCACTTTTAGGCAAAACGGCTTCAACCACTTCCACCAAACTCTCAGGTTTTCTTATATTAATCTATACCTATGTATTGCACTCCGACAGTAGAAAATCGTGTTTTTTAACATCTTCAAAATTTTCAGAGTATCCACAAAACAGAAAATGGTCGACTTGCTGGAGCAATCTCTACCCACATTTGGTTCTACACAAATATTTCTGTGTTTGTCCACGATAGCTGGTAAATAAGATTTTTCGAATATGAAATAATTGTTTTTCAAAAAGATTACAATTTTGTGTGCTCCCAACTATTATCTACATTTTATCCCTCATAAATGTTTCAGTAGAAATGCGTTGTACGAAAACACTGCGCCTGTGCACACAGCAGTTCATCAAATGGTTGCGGAAAGTAGTGTGTCGCTATGCATCAGATGTTTTACTTTACTGTTAAAAATAAAATGGCAGCTATGAATAAGGATAAACTAGTAACGCTGGGCGGTGAAGGTTGGGAAATTTGCCGAACACACGTTTTGTATTGAAGTACCTTTTCAGTACAATACGCGGCCAGTTCAAGTTGTGCAATCGAGTACACCTTTTAGAAAATTCGGTAAAATTCGCAAATTCAGCTACGCCCTTACGAATTTCAATAAAAATACCGTACAAAATAGTAGAAAACTCAGCAAAAACCATTGGGAAGTAGGCTAAAATTGTGGGAAATCAAAGAAAAATTGTTAGGTGATTTTTTTGGTTATCGATCAAACAATCAAGGGAACCAGAAAAAATGCTTGATAACTGAGTGAAAATAATTGAGAGAATTTTCCAAGTCGGAGCCATATTTGTCAGATTCTATTCTGATGGCTCCACTTGAGTTGTACCAAATACGTCTACAGAAACCGACTATTCTTAAATGTCTTGAGGGCATATAGCGTTGCTGCTACCTCACCTCACGAATTGCAGTACTTCCGTTCTTAACGCTAAATAGTGAAGATCCTGCTGATTCATGTACTGCGTTGTTTTACTCTTTCTTGGCCTTTTTGCACTTGTTATCGTGTAGATACGAGGAAAGATAATGTATATTCCCAAGATAACTCTCTTCATAACTATTGGTCGAAGGCTAGTGTGGCACTCACGAGCCTAACTTTGCATATCTTGAAAACTAAAAGAAGTCGAATTGCATAACTTTAATCGTTTCAGGAGCATCAGAATTATCCAACATGTTCGCGCAAATTGAGAAGTTGAGAGATGAAACGAATTGAAAAATACATGGAGCTCAATATCTATATTTATTTTTCTCAGTCCAGAGGTCAAGGAAAGTACTCTAGTGGGTCGAAAAACGGGCTAGGTTTCATCAATCTTTACGTTTTGAAACCAAACTTTTAGCGTGTGATCTGTGTGTACTTGCAGTCAACTTTGCGGGTGAGCTTTTGGCTTGCTATTTTTTGAGACACGAAAATAAGGTTAGCAGTCCAATCGGAAGGAGAGGGGAGGGGTACAAAATGTACTGCAAAACGAGGCGTGTTCTCATTCCTATAGAAAACATCACAATTTTTACTTTCCGCTACCCCAAAGGGAAAGAAAACTATAGTAATCGTGACAAAAAAGAAAATTTGGGTTTCCTTCAGATCTTTACGTTTTGAGGCCTACTGAGGAGTCAAAAAAACCTAATTTCGGCGCGTGGTCCGTGTGTGTGTGTCTGTAGTTCGATTTGCGGGAGAACGGCTGATCCGATTGAGCTGGTTCTTTTTTTGTTTTGTTCGTTATTTTTCGTAGACACCAAAATAAGGTTATGGACGATTTCGGCCGATGGGAAGGGGGGGGGGACGAAAATGTACCAAAAACTAGGGTTTTTCGCATTTTTCTCGGAAACGGCTCTAACGATTTTGATTAAACTTTCACATTATCTTTTACTAATCAAAAACCAACTTTTCTTCTCCATACATATCTCCATGAAAATACGGTGAACGGAGATATGGGCCCATGACGCAAAAATCGGTGTTTTACGCTTTTTGGCAAAACGGCGTCAGCGATGTTCACCAAACTCACAGGATGTTTTCAAATGATTAATACCTACATATTCTTCTCAATAAATGTTCCTCTGACGGTTCATTGAACAGAGATAAAAATCAAAATGTGTCAAAAATAACGTTTTTTCTAACATTTCCGTAAATTCCAGGGTAAATTTTTCACCAGATGTGATAAATCCTAATGGAGTGTCTTTTAGTCACCCATACCAACATTTCGTTCTCCATAATTATTTCTGTATATATATGTTGAACGGAGATATAAGCCAAGTTAACTCAGAAAAGGAGATTTGTCGAATATTAATTTATCGGTATTCCAATTTTCTCAAAAACGGCTCTAACGATTTCGATCAAACTTTCGGAGTACTCTCAGCTAACTATTACGTACATTTTGTTCTCCATACATGTTCCTGTAAAAATGCGTTGAACGAAGATATAGCGCCCGCCTATGTAGGTGGTGTTCGAACTTAAAGGGGTGGCGGAAAGTTGTGTGTTGCTACGCACCAGATATTTCTTTTTTGTTTTGTTTGCTGGTTCTTTTTTGTTTTGTTTGCTGGTTCTTTTTTGTTTTGTTTGTTATTTTTTGTAGACACCAAAATAAGTCTTTCGCATTTTTCTCGAAAACGGCTCTAACGATTATGATTAAGCTTTCAAATTATCTTCTAATAATCAATACCTAACTTTTCTTCTACATACATATCTCCATGAAAATACGGTGAACGGAGATATAGGCCTATGAAGCAAAAATAGGTTTTTTACGCTTTTTGGCAAAACAGCTTCAACGGTTTTCACCAAACTCTCAGGGTGTTTTTGAATAGTTAATACCTACATATTGTTCTGAATAAATGTTCCTCTGAAAGTCCATTGAGCAGAGATAAAAATCAAAATGTATCGAAAATAACGTTTTTTCGAACATTTCCGTAAATTGCAGGTTTACTGCTTCACCAGATGTGATAAATCTTATGGAGTGTCTTCTAGCATTCTAAACCCACATTTTTTTCTCCGCAACTATCTCTGAGTCCATCTGTTGAACGGTGATATAAGCCAAGTTAACTCAGAAAAAGAGATTTGTCGAATATAAATTTACCGGTATTCCAATTTTCTGAAAATCGGCTCAGACAATTTTGATCAAACTTACGGAGTACTCTCAGCTAACTAGTCCCTACATTTTTTCTGTATAAATGTTTCTGTAAAAATGCGTTGAACGAAGATATAGCGCTCGCATATGTAGGTGGTGTTCGAACTTAAAGGAATTGCGGAAAGTTGTGTGTTCCTACGCACCGCTCGTTTAAACTTAGAATTTATTTTCTACTGACGAATACCTCACTTTTGTTCTCAAACCGTTTGCACCTATCGGGAATATTTTGTTCAGATACTGACAGGCCTAAGGATGCGCGCCGTGGATCTGTTTTAAGCCTCACTCCTTCTCGATTACCTGGAGAGTATTACTTTACACGCCTCCACAGCGCGTAATTCTGCGTTTCTGTACGTCTAAGTAATTAGGAATAGCCATATTTGGCGCTCCGAAGGATGTGAGTTATCGCCAGGGAATTCTCGATCGTTCGCTTTGCATTCGGACGTCAGGTTGTTGTCCTTGGAGAAGACACCCACACGACTCATCTCAAGAATGAGGAAACGCTCCGAAGACCCGTTACTTGGACGAGGAACCGCTCACGACGCGGAAAGAACAATCGTTTTAGAGTTACCCCTTCGTCAAGTTTGTTAAAACTAAAGATTAAACGTGTTTGATGGACGTCACATAACTTTTCTTAGTTTATCTGTCGATATTACTACTGGAGTCATATTGGTATTGACAGTCGAACCTCTGGATTGTCCACACTCTTTAGATATGAAGGCAATTAGGATCAGTGAGCATACACTTGCACATATTGCTCTTCCATTCTAATTGTACAAAACACGGTGTACCTAATTACCTTCAAGGTTGTCACATTACCTATTCTGCACACCCCCCCCCTTTCCCCTCGAAACACGTACACAGGTAACGTTAAATTGTTTGACGCCCAAGCGACGAGAACGGCTCCTTGGTGGCTGCACGAGCCGCTCCTCAACAACTGTACCTCCCGCTCAGGAACGAGTACAAGGGGAACGAACCTCCCACGTAATAGCCCCTCCACGAAGTGCCGCTCCTTTTCCAAACGTAAACTTTCACTTCTCCAGTTTCACTGTTCAACTGACTTAGTTTGTTCGTTGCAAATTATAAACAGTTTTACACAGCAAATTTCGAAGACCTTATCGTTTTCCTATTAAAAAAAGAAGAAAGTCTTCACTCAGCGGATTAGCGAACTATTCGGTGTAAAGATCGAAGTCCGTCGAAAAAAGAAGCATTTTTGCTCAAGAGATTGTCTTTTTCCAAAGGGTTTAAGGTAAGGTGGTACATTGGTAACTACTTTAATTATTTTTGAGGAAGTCCCAAGACAGATGAGAACAAAATTTACCGAAATAGATGAATCCCTATATGGGTCTAGAGGTTCCCTATACTTTAGAAGTTTTGTCTAGGAAACCCATAAATCATGAATAGAAAAGTAATTGCACATCGTTATAAAATCAGTAGGGAAAGTCCACGACCGTTAAATATAATTGCATAGGAATCGCTACAACAGATTGAAAATAATAAGAAAACACGTTCATCAAAACCCATTGAAAATACCAAATAACTTACAATCAAAAGAAAAGAAAAAAATAGGAGATAAACCCATTAAAATTAAAAGTAGTGTCTCTTCATGTTCCATACGGAATTTTATAAAGCCATTCGCCTCCTACGTCGTAATCTATAGCGATTAATCGTATTCACATTTCTCAAAACTGTATATTTATTACTATAGTTTTTTTACAGTATTAATCTCCGAATAATGTAGTACATGGTAGCTGAACATTCTCCTCGCTTCTATCTGTTTTTACTACATCTGTGATTTGCGTATCAGGATTCTAAACATTGTGGGTGGGGGGGGGGGGGACAGGGAGTTGTCCGCAGAGTATGGAAAGGTACTACGGACCTTTCAGTAGTTGGAATGATAAACAAAAGTAAATCGGCTTAATAAATAGTTTAGTATTTTCTTTACTTGTATATGCTACTTAATAACTCCCCTCTCACACAGAACTTGTTTTCCCCGTCCTCGTCCAACATTCTTCCAAATACCTCATTTAGTTTATGTTGCATTACGTCAAATGTGCACTCTCCAGAGCGTAATGCGCACGTACAATAGGAATCAACGTGAGACCTTCCAGAATATAGTGCTATGAAAAATATGAGCACAATCGTGTACAACCATAATCACTGAAAATCGCCGTTCCCCATTACGCTAATCTCGCTTTCCCCAAAAATCCGATCCGTGACAGGGAGCCATATATAACTTATGCAATTTGTACATATCGTGCGTGAACGAGACAGTGAATAATATCGAACTTTACCACTTTTCATCGAAAATAAAAAATGTGCACGGGTAGGGAAATTGCTCATGCATTATTATTGGGTCGAAACTTACCTTATTGATTGCATTGTACCGCTCTTACGCCGGACCAACGCTGTACTCATCGAAAAACGTATTTGGAGTGTTGCTGCACGTTATGAAAGCCCAACAAGCTTAGTTGAGCCGTGCAGTGCATCTTAAAGTCCCGACAGCCCCTGGAAACAACAAAAATCTTTGAAGTTGCAAAAATGGAAGAATACGCACTGGGCAGAGGTGGGAGATCCTCTTACATGACCTGTTTGATTTGTTTGTCTCATTTCAGAGCCAGCTAAAGTAAAATGCACAGTTCCATGTGGCTGAGTTGTCTAGTTTTGGTGGTAACTCTAGCCTCAGCTCATCCAACTATTTATAAAATGAATGAAGACGAAATCCTGTCTCCCGGTAAGTCGTAATGAATAGCATTCAAGTTTGAATGCACGATTTAATGCTATTTTTACACTTACATTGATGTGAAATAGTGTTTCTCGCCTGAGGGCTCGTAATTGTAGTAAAAATAGTTTGATTCTTCAGTTCTAGTTCCTGTTTCTTCGACAGTAATCCCGTTGCCTATTTACAAAGTTTCCACATCGTTGACGCGAGACAGCAATGACGAGGCTTCCAGTCATGGCATTCCTCCGAGCCCCAAACTAATCACAGGTATTCAATAAGTGAGATTCTCATGAGCAACTTATAACTCTTCTCAGTCAGTGTATTGGACATCTCACTAATGTTAACGTACCTGTTAGGTGCGTCTGTCTCCTCTGGCAGTGAAATACTGTGGGTGAGCGCTTTCGATGTAAATGTATCATCGTCTGGCTGTGAAGTAGTAATTTGCCTGCTGGCGGATCTAACCTAATTGGTTTAATGCATCTAATCTTAGCATCTTTCAGCTCATCTCAACATCGACTCTGACAGTTTCAAACACTACTTGGGGGCTAGTATGACGAAGGAGGCTCAGACGCCTCACCTGCTAGAGCTCCTCACACCTCCTTATGATGTACAATGAAAATAAATGATGATTTTTTTCGGGGCTTGGTGGGTTCAATGGTGCCCTCCACTTTGGCTCGCTTATACGATAGATACTGGTGGCTGGTAGACGTGAGGTCCTTTCCTTTACTATTGCCAAGTCCCTCAAATTATGAGGAAGGAAGAAAAGTGGGGAAGGAAGATAGTTCGAAGAGAATAACTTTACTTTCATCTGCTATGTAATCGAAAGTGCAAGTAACGTGGATTCTGGAAGGGAGTAGGAAGCAGAGAATAATTTTATCTTCTGGCTCTTGTGCACAGATGATGTACTACAAGGTCGTCCAAGAAAAAAGTGGAAGAACCGGACTCTTCGATTTAGTGAAGGCTCGTCCGGGGCAGTTGTGCTGACTTGGCAGCTCAAACTTCTCGATTTACTCGAAACTTTTAGTTTTGTGGTGTCAGCAGTCCGAACAGAGATGTTGTCTTCTCGAGATGTCATCCAGTTCCCTGTTTGTCCGGAGTTTCCTCTCCCAACAGTGACTGAGAATAAAACTTCTTGTTCCAGTTAATTTCGGTGCTTATCGTACATAATCTCCCACCCTATCATAAAACTCACAAAAACTGTATGAATGAACCAAGATCGCCCCTAGCAGTGAGCACAGAACTTAACCATTCTTCATTTGATTTGGAGATTGGCTTCTGCACAGCTCTGGCTGTTCACTACATGACCCAAGCAGTTTTTCTCACCTTGCAACTAGTTATTAGAATGCTATCAGTGAGGGTGACGAGAAGTTGAGATGCGCGAAATAGTTATGAAAACGGGAAAGAGACTGAATAGGAGTAGAGTTTCCTGGATATGAGAAGGTAAAAGTGTTTTACAGCCAAAAGAAAGAAAGAAGGTTTGCTGAAGTTATGTAGGAGAATGTTATGGGTGGCCTGGAGGCTTTTACCATGAATGATTCCCAGGCTGGCTGTGTCACAGAGTTCTACACTTCCACCTAACCTTTGGCCATTTCTTTCTGGCACATACCTGTTTTCCAGAAGTTGTGAGTGGCCGACTCATACTAACATCCAGCCCATCTAACTCCCGTTTTAACGAATCCCTTGTAATAGCTGCCTCCTCTCATTCACAAGATTATACGAGGCGTATTCATAAAGTAAGGGCCGTTTCGTACCGCTGCACCAGCTCTTCTTTAACCTCTCTCCATAGAAGCTTGCTGCCTGAGAATTGAACCAGTTGACAATGGCTTTTTCAAGTCCATACGTGGCCATACAGTATTGCGTCCAAGTTGAGGAAATTTTTCAGCCAGACCACTAATCGTCAATCAGTGGGCAACCTTATTGAAACCGAAGAGGGACTCCCCCCCAGTGGGCGTGCGGGACATGTCCCTTTGTCACTGCGGCCACGTATGGACTTAAAAAAGCCAGGTTCAATCCTCAGGCAGCAAGCTTCTATGGAGAGGGGTTAAAGAAGAGCTAGGGCAGCGGTATGAAAAATGCTTAGACGTGAACGGTGGTTAAGTAGAGACAATAAAATTTGTTTCTTATGAGTATTTTTTTTTTTCTATGACCAAACAGCCCTTACTTTATCAATGCGCCTCGTATCATTAGGTGGTGAGGAGGAATAAAGGCTGTAACACCGGTAATTGATTATCCCAATTACATTTTACTGTATTTTGTTACAGTTAAGACGAATAAGAAGAAACTTCATAAAATGGGGGCTTCGGTGAAAGCAGTTACAAAGAATGACTGGGAAGCCAAAAGCCTCTGAAATCGACTTAACGTCAATTTGTACCTTCAAATCCAAACTAAATATCGCAAGTAACGCTTATAATTAATGTTATTATGTTGGTCGTGGTCGTGCCCCAAAGTATTAACGTAGAGGAGTGAACTACTCCAGTAGAATGTGATAGCGGAGTTGTCAAATCTGCGTTGACACAGACAAAGTAACCCACTCCATTTTTAGACCTTTGCTTGTCATGTAGGCTCAAGAACTAACGTCCTTATCAGTACAATCTAATCCTCAACCCAATGCGTTTTGTCTTAAAAAAGTTTACCAACTCAGTGCAGATTTGACAAAAATCTCATGTCGCGAAAACAAAGGGAATTAACTATATTTAAACGTTGTTTTATTGAAAACTTTATTGAACGTTAATTAGTTGATAATAAATGTTGTTAACCCCCAGTTGAGTTTAGTTGTCTCCTGCTGCACGTGCCCTAATTGGTTTTGAGTTGAATAATGTGCGTTTCTCCTCTCATCTGTATTTCAGAATTATGAAATTTGCATTCGCATTATAGACTGGAGGGAATAGGTCTGCAGCTACACGAATTGACTCCTTCCTTTGAAACAACTCGAGTATTAATTCAACCAGCGCCTAATACGTCTTTCCATCTTCTAGTCGAGACACAACAAAACGTCTATGATATGCCAACTATTCCAGCTCAGTATCCTGGGCAGTTGACACCGAACCTGGCAACCTTATAAGTTTCCCCAGAATCACGCGAACGTAATCTGTGAGCACCTGAAAGTTGAATAAGAAAAAGTGAAGAACATATCGACTGGTCCACCATTTGATAACTATTCGATAAATAGGACTGCATCATTGTCACATTTCAGCATCAGTTGTGGAGCTTCATTGCTAACGCTGCTTAGGAAACAGGTACACGTGCACACATTTGCACAACTACAGGCTACAGCAGCTTCCCATTCACAGTGGGTAAGGTACTCATGTAATGCTAATTCCTACGTAATTGAGATCTACACACAACTATTGGAAGCTTGCTCGTATTTCCTATCAGAAGTTGTGTTTTTTATTTTCGTGGGTACATCCCCTGTAATTTACTGCTCACCTCTGTATTGTACATGGCACTTCACTAAGCATATGTTCATAACTCGATCGCCCTTCTTAGAATCACTTTGAACAGCTGAACAATGAAGGTAGAAAGAAGATGGGTATTTTCATAAACACATATATATATATATTTCCACGCTTAATTCACTATGTTAGAATACTATAGCGATTACAATAATAATTACAACCTTTTTTGGTTTATTATTCATTCTGAATAATAACCCTATGTTTTCGGTCACGAAAAATTTTTTACAACCCCCCCTCAAAATTTGATACTTTACGTTTCAAGGCATGGAGATTCCAAATTCGCAATGTCCGTCCGCCGTCCCCCGTCCCCCGTCCCCCGTCCGCCGTCCGCCGTCCGGGCCATTTTGTGCCTTTAACGTGGTCTAAAAATTCGTTCTTTCGCCCAAAAATCCGATTTGGTATCTAGTTGTGCCCGCCATCTCGGCAATCCGATCGGACGAAGCCCGTGGTTGTAATGGGCAAAAACGGTTAAAAAATTAACGACACGCAGGAAAACGCGAGCTACAGCGTCCCTCCCGTCTGAATAAAAAACAACCGGTGCCGGGCCGTCCTCGCCTCGCGGGGCGGGCGGCTAAACTCAACTCGCCTTTCCCTTCGAGCGCCCCCGTTCCTATTTCCCCGACGTTTTGGTTTTTATACGATTCAATTTTTTTACATTCTTTCGTTTCATTCTCATTTTGGTTTTTTCATAGATTTTAGGTTAAATTTTGATATTAGTATTTAGCGTGCATGTTTACATATTAAAATTAAGTTTTTTCTAGATACTTTCGTTTTTTTTTGTTTATTTTAATATTCCGATTCAGTTCTTTTCGACCTTTTTTTGGGTTTCATTATGATATTTTTCGATGCTGAATCGAACAGGATGGGTCTCGGAGCATTAATGCTAGGTCAAGCTGATTATCCGAATAATAAACCGTTGTGTAATAATTTGCAGCGTTTTTATTAAAGTAATCTGAGGGATATAAAAATAGTTTTATTCAAAATAATTTTCTATAATAGTCAATCGTAAAACCTAATGTGACGCGTATACGATTACAACACAGTTCAACCCCTCTCATGTTTCACATGCACTTTTGTATTAAACAGAATAGATCATGAAATAATGGTGTATGTAAATGATGTGGGACAGAATCGATTTTGCCACGAGAGTAGATGAATTAGTTGACACACTTGCTTTGTGCTGTTAGCAGAGGACCTACAGCGTATCCAGACTAATTAACTGAGTACATATTGACTTATTCACAATTTGGTTCCGTTATGTCGGCAGAATTTGTAGATTAGTTCGTTGATTAGAATTGACTGATCCAATGTTGGTGTATATTGAGGAGAATTGACCTGGGGAAATGAAATTGGCAGCTTATAACAGCTTTGCTTTGTCTTGTTGGCAGAATTGACAATGAATGGTGGGTAGACTACTTAGTTGGCAAAGTGTTGCTGGGATTCGCCTCTAAGTGCATAGAGCACATATGACAGAGGTTGAGGAAATTCATTCATCATTCGTATTCATACAAGCAAAAATACAACGTAGTTGATGATTTTGACTAAAATCTTACAAACTACAAACAAAAAGTCTTTTCGATGGCGAGGCGAGTATCATTTTATGACGAAATAATCGACAAAATTTTGACAAGGAATGCACAGCACGTTGAATATCAGTCGAGTGACATCCTACACTATTCTATTAGGGAACCATCATTTGGTGCTGCCTGCGAGTCTTTCTTTGAGCTGAGCGAGTTGCTCAAGGACGGGTTGAGGAATGTCACAGTCGACTTGGTCGTGAAGGTATTGTTCTACTGCTTCAGCCTGAAATGAATGTTGATAAGTTATTGTAAAGCCGAACGAAATTATTTTTTGAATAGTATACAAACGCTGATTCTCACATGAGAATGTTTTTTAAGATTGCAAAGTTCATGCTTTATAACAAGCCACCTACTTCCCTTCCCTCTATTTCCACCATCGAGCATGATTTATAAACTTGTATGTTTTGTACTTACTTCTTTGACCCAAAAGCTGTTGGGAACGCTTAATAGCTCCTTCATGTTTGGCTGAGAAGTCAGGCCATCGAGTCGTATACTGCCTTCCTTTGGAACGAAACCTATCAAGACAAACAGATGGAGTTAGTTACACCATAAACTAGTACATGTTACAAATTATTGTTCACTTCGATATACTAAGCTATTGCCAACTCTCGAGTGAAGTATTTCAGTCTTCACCAGCAGCATGTACTTCAGTGACTCAAACAGGTTTCACATTGCTTTCAGTACAAAGGGTCGTGAAACAGTTCCGAAGAGCTGAGGCTGGATACTTGCCAGAATTAGTAACTCACGCTGCTAGACTTCTTCATTTCGTTTGCCTTCAGAGATACGTGCGTAGCGACTTTATCATAGCCTATCATCTTCAGGATACCTCCAGTCAGGTCTAGGTACTTACTGCTGACAATGCTTTCACTCATGGCAGTATACTATTGCTTGTTTTTCTTCCTTTAATAGTCAACTGGTTCGTTTATCCCTCACACTTCACCCTTTTGAATACTCTACAACCTCTAGCATGGAAAGAACAGATCAACTTTGGTTTTGTACACTCTTATCAGATTTTCAAATGCAGCAGAAATGATCAGTGACTTCAACCACAGGAAAGCTAGTGCCAAGAACAGCAGGCCTTACTCATCTCACCTGTTCAGCACCTCATGCCTTACTTAATCAGGAAACACTGAGAGGAACTGAATACCTGTAAAGTGGGAGCGTGCAGTGGTGTCAGTCAGATGGGGGGGGGGGCTCCATCTTATCTGATTGTGTGAGTATAATTACCCACACTGACAGTAGTGGGAGAGTATCAGTCTGCAAGATTCATGTTTCAGTCCCACTTCATTATTAGCTGCAGGAAGGGAATGGAAATGATCATCTTTACAACCAGTGAACTGTCTTTGTCATTCCTTTCTTCAGAGAAAGCTCTTGAACGCCCAGCCACGTCACTGGTTGAACAGAAGATAAGTAAGAGCATTCCCATGGCTCAATGGGAAGAGAATAAGAGCAGAAGAGGGAGGATGCTCCTGTCTGAGCGTCAATGGTCACTGTATGAGGCCTATTTGCTCAGGCAAGTTTTTGATGGGGCAAGCGATAACCCCCCACCCCTTCTCTAGTTATGCAGGTTTATTAATTACAGTCTCAGAGTGTTTCCATCAACCAATGTGCAGGTATTGACTAAGGCCACTACAACCCCTTAACATCGCCCACTCACTGATAATTAAGAGATAAAAGGTTAGGGAATATGGATACGCACCAATTGGTGTTGGAGTGGCTACTGAGGAATCACCATCGATGCGCTTGAGAATCCAATCTAGAACTCGGATGTTTTCTCCAAAACCAGGCCACAGGAATTTCCCCTGCAAAAGAACTATGGCTTACAATCAAGTTGACAAAGCTTGCACATCTGTCGCTAACAGTTGCGTGGTATAACCAGAATAAGTGGTTAATATCACATAGCCAACAGTTTTAATGTGATAATGAAACCTCTTACCTCGGAATCTTTCCTGAACCAGTTGACATGAAATATTTTGGGAAGCTTGATTTCACCATGACGATGCTCTTGAGACAACCAGTGGCTCATGTAGTGGCCGAAATTGTAACCAAAGAAAGGCCTCATAGCGAATGGATCGTGCATAATCACTTTGCCCTGCAACAACATGAAATTGTTCATAAAATAAGGAGCCAAACATGTCTTAAGCTTGAAGAGTAGTATAGTAGCTAGAGGCATTGGGAAAGGTGACCAATGTTCAGCAGTTGGTGCAAACAAGCTTTAATTAATCCCAGGACGTTGCTGTGCTTTGTATCTCCACTATGTGTTTGGCAGTGCATAATGGTCGGATTTCCCTGAAAGAGTAGCAGTGGGCCCTGCATTTTCCAATGTAATTCGAGAGGGCTAGGGGATGAATTGAATATATAATAAAAACATCTGAAAACAGCCTGACAGACGACTAAAGCGATTCGCCTATATGGATTAGTCTTGAGAGCTGAGACAGCTCATGAACTGAAGGATTATGTTGGCCCACTAGGAACTTGTGATCATACTCTGACCCACTCTCCACGATAATTTCTAACGTAGACTTACAATACAAAATGGAGCCAGTATCTACTCACGTGGTGTTCAGCTGCAGCTGTCGCTTCACTTCTCATCCCAGCGCCAATCATAACTCCATGTTCCCAATTGTAAGCCTCGTAAACAAGAGGGACACCCTCTGAAAAACAATGATACTGTTAGATATATATAAACCATGCATACAAATGGTGACTTATTGACACTGGTATGCTGCACGTACCTGGTCTTCTCCCTCCAAACAAGATGGCTGAAATAGGGACGCCTTTTCCATCTTCCCACATTGGATCTATAATCGGACACTGAGAGGCGGGGCAGGTAAACCTGGAACGTTATTGTCAGTATTGTGAAAGGTGTGTAGCGCAGACACATGAAAGAGGTAGTGAAGTACACATATCACTTAAGGCTGGGTCAGAAATAATTCGCCTTCACATACTTTCGCACTAAAGGAAGAATGCTCACCTTGAATTCGGATGAGCGGCTGGTCGCTTACCATCGTAGGGTTTGCCATGCCAGTCAGTGATACTAACACCTGGAAAAAAAGGATGTTTGGTTAATGGAAATGGCAGTATACGTTGTAAGATGTTTTGCCCAGTGAGACCTAAACTGGAATCCTAAAGCTCCAGTGCTCTCATCAATCCATATCCCTATCACTCTGTCAGCCTATCCACTATTATCTATTTCACTATTTGACCATCCTTCTTGTTGAACAACATGACTTGGTTGTCATTTACCAGCCGACGTTGCTAAGGAAATCAAATCTCTTCACCTTTCAAGAAGAAAACAGTTGACCTTGGGAACAACAGTTTCTTTTCCCCAAATGTTTGTACAATAAAGTAGAACGAGGGTTTTCTTGAGTTCTAGCCAGCTTTGATCAGGCTTGTTTAAGACCACTTCTCAGCTCACCCCTCACTTCTACAACTGTGTTATTTCACTAATCTGCCACTTCAAGTGCACTGAACCCTTGACTGCGAAGTCTCACCTTGAACTTCACCTCAATGTTAGATTGCCAGTGGTCAAGTAATCTCTTCCTCAGCCAACCTTACTGCCGCTATTCCCCACAACACCCCTATCCATTCGTCATAACACCCCTCCCCCTCCATTAATCCTCTAATGAGTCAATTCTCTTCAATGAGTAGTTCAACAGCAATGGTTATGAAATTTCTGCAACACGGGTTTTTGGTGTTAGAATAGTTTTTCAGTTGACAATTGTAACTCATAGGAATTTATAGCGTTTAAAGGGTTCGTTCTCAAACTTCAACCAATACGTGCTGTATGATGCATTATGGATAGTGGTTCAATATTTGGCAAGTACTTTGAGGTCTCCCATAGGACGATACTTATCCCAGTCAGCATGTGCAGAATTGATGAAACGCTGAATTGTGGTAAATGGGAACTTGAGACATGGTTGGGAAAAACGAAACGTAACTCCAGTGAAAGAATGGTGAAATGGCATGAAGAAAATTGGTGCAAAATATAAGGTTTAACTGCAGTTTGATAAGAGGCGCAATGAACGAACACCCCGGCTTGTACAAGAGTTTTGCTGATAGTAGATAGTACAATTAAAAAAAGGGGAATCTGCCTGTTGAGGAGAGCACCTCGAGGCTTAATTGGGCCAAAACGTGCGCTTCTTTGAACTCGATTGCAATGAACTGTAAGCACATCCTCACATCGTAACTCCTCTGTTGATTTTATGCAAATTTATTTCTCAATGCTATCTATTTGCAAAAGCCTAACCCCCAGTTCAGTTATGACTGACCAGAGAGTGACAGAGGCTAACTTTAATCTCATAATCTTACCTTCTGAAGGGGCTTCTAATCCCTCCCACCAAACTCCCCCATCAGACGTGTGTCCTACATTGGTATACATTGAGTTCGTTTGCATTGTCGCCATTGCATTCGGGTTTGTCTTCCAGTTTGTACCTGGAAATGTGAAAATGACATGGACTCGTTACTCTCACAATACAATTCTTGATCATACGATCTTATCACACTTATTGTGTTATTCATAAGGAGTAACTTAGCCCTAGATGGTATACAGATCATGGGCTTACCAGGTGCAACACCAAAGAATCCTGCTTCTGGGTTGATAGCATGAAGCATTTTCGTGTCTGGGTTGTATTTCAGCCATGCGATGTCATCACCAACACATTCGATCTGTGACAAGAAAAAATAAGTTACTTGGTTACTTGTTTACAGTTGAAGACTTAATAATGTATCTCCTAGATGTTAATGTAGTGAACGTTGAGTTTACCACGTTAGACAACTAAAAAAATGCAACGACAGGGTCAGTCTACTAGGATGAGAAAATAGCCCCATACTCAATCAGCTTACAGTGGTCTTTCTGTTTTGTTTTTTTTAATTTTTTAAATTTTTTAATTAAAACGGTGGATGCAGGCAATACCCTCACTGCAGCATCATGGCCCCCCTGCACCATCTCCAGGCCCCACGGCACTGGTCTCACTTGGTGTGATGTCACCTATGCGCCCCCATTACCCCCGCACAAAGCGAAGGATATCTGCAAGTTCAGCGTTTGCCACCTCTTCGGACTGAAGAAAGGGCCTCCCAAACACACAACCGTGCGATGCCGCGAGTCCATCCCATACGCACAGCACCTGCTCTGCCGTCTCTAGCCCTACCTTGCAGACCCTGCATACCGGTACCTCACACTTGCCAATATTTGCAAGGTGGTACCTCAGCGGACAGTGACCTGTGAACAGGCCACATATGATCCTCATATGTGACCTGTGAACAGGCCACATATGATCCTCATATCCTTCCTCCCCAGTGCAAGCACCTCCTTGGACCTCTCTCTGGAGAGCCGTATGAAGAGTTTTGACTGTCTAAGGCCAGGCAGCCCTGCACCGGTCCTCCCATTTGCCAACCTCTATACGTAGGTGGCTCCTGGTAGTCCCAACAAAGGGCTCAGGCCCAATAGGGATCTGCGCTGATCCCTTCTTAGCTAACCTATCAGCCCGTTCGTTTCCCTCTATACCCTGATGCCCTGGCACCCAACACAGTGTTACACTGTTGTCCTCTGCCAGGGCCTTCAGTCCAATCAGACACTCCCACACCTGCCGTGATGTAAGACAGTATGAGGTTAAGGCCTTGAGAGTGGCCTGACTGTCCACCATTATGTAGATTCTCTGCCGCTTCAGTCCCCTCTGCAGCAGCTGCTGCACAAAGCCTGTCACCGCAGCCACCTCTGCCTGGAACACTGTGGCCAGCAACCGGTCTTTCTGTTACTTGTAGGAAAACATTGAAGAAGACAATCTGACACACTGAATCACAATGAATCACTCGAAAGAAGAAGCTGCTCACTGAAGAGGCAGCTCAGTGTACTTAGTAACCAGTAATTCTGGCTAGTTAAAAACATAGCAGAGTACCAGACCCGTCCCCCATCTGGTAGACGAGAATTCATAAACAAGCTTGTACACAATCCTCAACAAAAATGATTATCAGGGAGTTGGAAATGAAATATCTTACCTTGTAACCTGGAAGAGCTGACTGCATCATTGCTAAATTTGTTTTGCCACAAGCCGATGGAAAGGCTGCACACACATATTTCTTCTCACCCCACGGTGTGGTGATTCCAACGATCAGCATGTGCTCAGCCATCCAACCCTCTCTCTTTGCAATCGTTGATCCTGGAGAGCAAAAACAGGAAACGTTTGAAGTATTACTGGGCAGTGAGCTCTTGGAAGTAGTTCAAATTACATCCATGGGGAGGAAGGGAATACAGGTGTGTGTATTAACCAATTAAGATCTACTTGACATTTGGACTGCGCAGGAGACTTCAAGTGGATACCCGGATGGGTTTGCAGGAGGATGACTGGTCAGAAGGTGTGGACGCAAAACTATCCTAACTTACCAATTCGAAGGGCGAAGCACTTCTTTCCCAAGAGAGAGTTGCCTCCATAGCCTGAGCCGTAGCTGATGATTTCGTTAGTTTCAGGCCTGTGAACAAGAACCAGACATTTTTAATGAACAGTACTCTTGCATTTATATACATAGAAAACTAATAAAGTAGGCAGTGAATAGACTAATAAGGCTATGGATGAACATTGGACCAATGTGTGGAGTTTAGTTAACTCCTAGTTCACCCCCTCAGGTAAAAGTAGTCCAAATAGCTCCCACACAGTGCTCTCACCAGGTGAGAATATTACTTGTGGTCGCTAGTGGAGGGTGTGTCTGGCGATAACAACCAGTATCCTTTCATTCTGAATAGCAGGGCGGAATATGAGGTCAGTTAGGTGAGTGGGTGCATGTGAGGTGCTGGGTTTATGTTATTCCAGGCTTCCGTTCCAATTCACCTGATTGATCCAGTGTCATTAGCAGTACTCTGCTGGCTCTTCTGGCCATTTAGTTAAAACGTGCACCATTCTGTCTTCAGCATAACGATCAATAGCTCCTTAAATTCGTCTACCATCCTAGGGTTTCCCAATTTGGCGGCTATTTGTATGTAATTTGCTCCTTTGAATTAGATATTTCAACTGCTAGCTTTTTGGGGCGTTGAACGTAATTCCTAATGTGATTAAGATGGCGGAGTTTTGGACATTTATCATGCTGTTTGAGATTAGGGCTCTTCTTGAGCTCCAAACTCAATCCTTCGGAACGTCGTATTTTCCTGTCCTGAGTTGTTGCATTGTTGAAATTGACAAGCACCATAGTCTTATGTACTAACCCTTCTAACTTCAGAGCTGCAGTCTAATTCGCAATAAACCCCCCTCACACTTCAGTGACCGCCCTTCTAATGAAAGCAGCAGAGGCTGACAATTTAACAAGATTCTGGATCTCTTATCTTTCACTTGAATGAAAATTAAGTTCATCAGAAATGTTAGTGTTATTTCTGTCAACCTTTCAAATTGCCAAGACTGTTCGACCAACTTCACTCATTAAACCTCATAACCAAAATGAAACTAACTTGTGGAGGATGATAGTCCTCTCTGGATCGCAAGGCCAGGATGGATTCATTCCTGTGTGTCTGCCCACAGAATGAAGCGCTTTGACATAGTCCGCTCCTGAAATTAATTTGTAAGGTCAGTCTTAATGACACTAACAGCACAACTGAGACCATTTCAAAACGCGAACTTGCTCACCTTGATTCAGTTTTTCGATTACTGGCTCTCCAACTCTCGTCATAATCCGCATCGAAGCTGCAACATACGCCGAATCCGTCAACTGCACCCCAATTTTGGACATTGGCCCTCCAACTGGGCCCATCGAAAAGGGTATTACGAACATCGTTCGATCTGTGAACAATTTACAAGTTAATTCCTACGTTTGATGAGCTCAAAACTGTATAACTGTGGAGTGTGTCAAGAGCCTGTAGTTACCTTCCATGCTATTAGGGAACCTATCCTTGACGACTTTGTCTACCTCTTCCAAAGACATCCAGTTGCCAAGTGTGCCTTTGATCTTGTCATTCGCTGGTGTTGGGATTGCGTCTTCCTTACACGTCGTGCAAATGAAGGTTTTCGATTCAACTCGTGCAACGTCTTTCGGATCAGTTCTGGCTAAGTACCTGTAGGTAAATCGTAGCTTCTATTCAAAATGAGTTCGCTAAATGCTATAAATAATTTGTGTGAAGTTTCTGGTTTTTAAAGTGTCAGAACATCCAGTGGGTGATCAGTGCTCAATTGTGGACAAGGGAGAGAGGAAAAGGAATTTATGTCTTGCTCGAGGTGTGGCAAAAAAGCGCTAAGAACATGCGTCAGCTCCCTGTACCACAAGGTGTGTCTTGTTGATATCACCTGGTGGCCATTTTATCGTAAAACTCCCTCTCTCGCTCCCAATGTATTTCTACTAAATCTGTAGTTTGGGCACTGACTGATGTAACAATAATAAAACGGATATAGAACGTTGGTCTATTTCCACTAAATTTGAGTTACAATGTTAGACCAATTGCGTTGGGTTCTTGTTACTGATGAAGACTTAACCATCGAAATCGATCTAACCTTGTAACTTAAATTTATTGGAAATAGACTTTCTCCGTTTTATTATTAAAATGGGTTTCCACAACTTCAACGACTGATACAATTACCCTCGGGTTTAGGAACAGTAATTTAATAAGGAAACAGACCTGATGTCTAGAATGGTAAAACCGAATGAAGTTGCTCTTTTTTCGTTTTTTGTAATATTTTTCTGAGAGCCAATATAAAAGCGAAAGAGAGGGGGAAGTTTGTGGGTTAGAGCAATACCAAAAAACGAGTTTTTTTATTATACAGGAAACACCTACAAAGATTCCTCTGACAGCCAGTGTCGTCCACTAGTCAGCGCCTATTTATAACTCTATAGACTGACTGAAAAAACTATAGGCCAAAATACCGCAAAACATTAATCCATGTGACGTAAACAAAAAATTCCTCAAAAATCGCGTAGTTAATTTTGATTGAACTAAAGGGGTACTCTAAACTGACAATAACTGCATACCATTTTTTTGTAAAAAAGCTTAAAACGAACAGGGAGAGCGTACACGTATGACATACGTGTCATGGGGTTTGCAGAGGCGAGGAAAGATGTGAGGTGTGTCAAATCTTATTAAACATTGTAGGAATACGATATTCCAGACTCACGAATTTTGATGTTTGCTCAATTTGATGAGCGTTCCATCAGCCAACAACTTTTCAATCAACATCTTGTTTTCGCATTCAGAGCCGTCCATCACATGAATGTCAGTCGGAGCGCACATTCTGGCAGACTTCTCGATGAACTGTCGAACCTGAACAGATTGACGTCAGAAAAATTAATGTACAACCATATAGGACAGATGCACAAAATGTTTAGAATCTCCGTTAATGTATTCTGAAATGAGTTACAGAATTCTCCTGTGGGTCGTTGGACTATAAGACATAACCTGCTGCTACTTAGTGGTAAACCAGTGTGTATTGCAAAGCTAATTGGTGGCAATCAGTTTCAAAGCTATTAGTTTGGCACAGTATACTTCCTCTTAATTTGACTAATATTTACAAATACTATTGTTTTTATGGGAGTGCTATTTAAATCAATCAATCAATCAAATCCACTTCACGATATTTCAACAGAGATCTTGTAGTGGATACGAGGAACACGATACATCACGAAGAACTTAGCCATTAAGTCAAGTTGTTAAGTATAGACGAGTCGGACGTGTGTCAATGCTTGCCTTGTGCTACATAGGAGAGGCTACTGGCATTACCACTAATTTCCGCTTTAATGGATATGCCAAATAGTCGAAAGCCTTCAACCACAGCCCAACCACCCACTCGTAGGCCCAACATGTGTTCATCAACTGGAGGTGTTCAGTAAGAGTATACCCTACTACTGAGGATTTGCTGTCCAACTGCTGTCCTCAGCGTGTCACGACAAGACCTCGGGGCCCTAATAATGTTGCCAACCCGTTAGGACCTGGGCTCTAAAAATCAGCGGTATATCATGGGAAGAAAAGTATGCAGTTGTATTTCAATAATCCGTAACCGTATGTTTTTGTACTTGTGTAAGCATAATGTATCGGAAGAGAAAAAAAATACACAACACATTTACCAATTTGGCAAAATTCCAGATAGCATATCAACAGCCGTATTAACAAAAGGTATTGGAAGGCCTGATGACAAGGTAAAAGCATTGCGAAACGTAGAAAAAGTGACTATTACTTCATCAAAGCTTCAAAGTTTATTCCTAATTATTAGAATAACTTGTTAAATGGATCGAGAACCACACACACGTGCCCCAATTTATTCAATTGATCGCAGAGTCGTGTCGTTATTTGACTTCGGGTGAGCCGTAAATTAGACGACTCGTCGATTAAAATAGTATCGACCTCTGAATTGTCGTCTAGCGGATTGAAGGTTTCGTTGCCTCCGATTGCTTCATGCCCGCTGACACTGACGAGGCTTCTCCCATCAGACCAACCCAAAATGTTCAACCGAACTTGGGCTTCTCAAATTTTTGCTGCCATTTCCAATTGATTAGTATAGTAGTCTATAAAGCGGTCTACAGTACTACGGAGACTTCATATACGGCGAATATGCAAGCTAAAGTTAGCTGTGTAGTGCGATGATGCTATTTCATAGCAGTTCAATTAACTTCGTCAGTTCCAAAATAAAAATATTGCGGTCAAAGAGCAAAACCACACGTCAATCTACGAACTATCAATTGTTATAAATATAATAATCTTTTTGACATGCTGCCAGTAATGCTTATGAGTTATAAACCCACTATACTATGTTCATAATTAATTCATACAATAAATAATTAATAATTTTAAATTATGATAAAATGAGAACTTGTTTTAATATGTAAGTAATACAACGCACAAGTATAATTAAGTTATAATTAATAAACCACTAAATTTAAAATTCTCTAGGATAAAACATAAATGATGTAAGTGTGTGTCTTCCTTCCCTTCCCCAATCCTAAAGGAATACTGCCGGTTAGGGTAGTCTGGGCGCCCTCCCCATTTTATTAAGTTGTATTTATTTGTTTAATTTTGGAACCACTGTCCCATTTACCGTGTGCTTTGTAAAAAAAACTGTGTTGATGAGGTCAGACAGCTTATTGGATTTCCATGAAATTAAAACTTTCTTCTTTATCGTGAATGACGATTTTCCCCAACAAGCTCGTTGGTTTACATACAACTTTGTCCATGTTTTGAAAAATATCAAATTACAACTCAACTCACATCAAAACTGTCCATGTTTCATTCGAATCTTTTGTGCATACAAGAATTCAACTTCAACGCAGCTCGTGTCAGAGGATTTTGAAAACAAGTAGAAATGGTGCCTACGGATTTTCAAACAATGTTCTTCGGGTTATCTCTATAATTTGTTTTCTCTGTCAAGATTCCTGTTGAAATCCTACAAAGCGCTCAAAGTACCAAAAATGGGCTTTGTTGATAGTAATAAATAAATATAATAAATACTTGAATTTTTAAAATGTCGGATAACAGTAATAAGTTATTTTATTATTCAAATGATACATAAAAAGTATAAATTAAGTAAGTACAGCGTAATACACAATACGTGGATCATAAATGGGATATAACATACATATAGTTAATAACAAATAATTAATCTAAAAAGTATTTAATTAGAACCGGGATTAGTTTACATAGTGGCGCATCAGTCAAACGACCTCCAACGGAGTATTAATTGCAACATTCTCTCATAAAACGTGTTCCCTCATTGAGGAAACTTCCACACGGCTTTCCCCTTTTCAATGGAAACAAGAGCGAGAAATAACGTAAATAAGTGTTGTTTACGTGTTGACGGCAGGTCCTCAAGAGGGAAAAAGGACATTCCGCGCAGAACGAGGATGTCGTTTTTAACGTTTGCTTGTTAGGCTAGATATCGTGTTTTTAGTGATTTGGCGTCTTTATTACGACAATTAAGCGGCAACCCCCTTTCCTCCTTTTTCTAGGAGCGATTAACGAAAACTATCGTTTAATTGATTAATCAATTCGTATGAAAAATATACGGCGCGACCTTTCTCAGCCTGTAGCGTATTGAAATGCTATGCTCCGCACAATGGGTGGCAATAAGCACACCTGGTCGAAACAATAACAAGTTAGATGCTTAGCTACTTCGTAAGTGCTGCTTTCTCAAACAAGTAATGATAGCAATCAATGAATAGTATTGAAATTCCGCCAATATTCCGAATATGTCAGTAGTGCACTGGTACAGAATCGTTTGCTGACTTGTGTCAGTAGCGGTGGGGGTGGGCAGGCGTTTAAATATTCCAGAAATCTCTCCAGTCATCAGTGAGAGTGGAGATGAGTTGAAGGGAAAGGTAAGAAAAACAACAAGCGGCAAGGCATTTATGGAAAGCCGCCACAGGGCCCCTGAAGCAAATCAGGCTTGAGCAGCGCTGTCAGCGGGGCGATTTAAACTGCTCGGGGTATGGCAGTGAGAATGGCTATTTTTGTGGAAGTAGATCCTGTATGAAGGGCAGAGGTAGGGCTAGGAAGCCCCCAGAAAGTTTCCCCATGGGAAAAGTGATGCTACGACTTCATCACTGCATGATGTTTCAAAAATATCTTCTGACATTTATATCAAGCTGTTTTTTTTTTAATATTTCAATACGCCCATGTTTATGATTTAATTGGAACGTTACGTTTTAGGCATTCAAAATATATAAAAATTCACTTACCGAAGCTGGCAAGCTTTTGATGCTCAAACCTCGGTTACGAGGGGACGAATAGTCCGTTTGCTTTTTGAGACTCGCCTTGACGACGCTCGACAAACATCTGAAACGAAAAGCAAAGTTTAAGAGATGAATTGTGCGAAAAAAATTAAGCAGAGTGGAGGTAATTAAAACTAAAGCAGTTTTGTGAGACATCGTAGCACTTTACAGCTAACAATGAACGCATCGGCCATCTTTTAACACTTGCGTATCACTAATAGTCTAATTTCGAGTGGGGATGGTGACAAGTGACAATAGTCAGAAGTGGGACGCAACCTCACAGGTTAGCAGTACTGCGAGGACTTCGAATTCACATAAGCACTACACGCAGACAAATAATGAAGTATTCAGTTAATGAGCTATAAGCTAGTCGATTTCGCCGCCTTTCCGTGCTGCTAAGAAGTAATCAGAGGAATAGGGCAACTGCAATGGAGTGTAGACACATTTATGATCATCCATTGACCAAAGTGGCTAGTCCGTGGTATGCATTTTTTAAGGTCTGCTCAGATTAGGTGAGGTACATGCGGTGGATATTATCGAAACACAGACCACGTGTGGGAGAATCTCGCACGAGCATGAATTGAACTAGATTGTTGCTTAAATCGAATAGTACTACCACTGGCAGTCTCTCCAACCCGGCATCTTCCCACCATAAACCAGGACTAACAAAGATCTACATTGACCCGCATAACCAATTGTAGTTGTTAGAACGTTGTGTTTGCTCGAGAATATGAGTGAAGGACGAGATGGATGAATGTGGGAAGCTCATTTCTACACGTAAAGTCACGCTCAGCCAGTCAAGTCAGTTTCTTCTACACACCGCATCGTGAACATTTCTGCAGCTCAGCTCCAACTTCAAGTCGCAGTAAAACCAGAAGAGTGGGAATCCTTGCAATCGCTAAAAGTGGCCATCAATTTGAAACCCTCGAAAAATACGGTTTTTGCCTGAAATGTGTGTTTAGTGGACTTAGAGAACCTTGCAATTTTCAGTCACATAATCAATGAAAGTTATAATTTGAGCGTCGACTTCATGATAGGTCTTGCTTAGCAACAAATGAGGATTAACATAAAGCTTCTTTTGGAGAGGTACTCACAGTTGCGTTTTGGCCCGTTTCCAAGCGCATCATTCACTTTTGAACTATGTTTGTTCAGCTCAGGAGAAAAATTGAGGAACAAGCGAAGAACAGTAAATGTAGGTAAAGTCAAAATACAGAGGAGAAGTTGATGTAGATGTTAATGTAATGCGAGCAAACGCAGGTGGTAGAAATGAGGATAAACGTTTCGAGTCATACGTCATAATAACCACGCAGGTCATCACTGAACTCGATACGAATTGGGCAAATGGGATCATCGTTAGCTGAAAGTCGAGTAATGACATGTAGATAACGGTTGGTGTTATACTGTGAGCGACAATCGGAAGAGAGTGTAGATGGATGACACTGAAGTAAGAGAAGTGAGGAAATATTGCATTCTTGCAAATCGGCCATTGCACGGATTAAAAATTACCATAGAACGTAGAAGAAATATGAAAAACGAAATCAACCTTACATATTCCTTCAAAAATTGCAACGAATTCGGATATTAGCAGTAACAACATTCATAGTCGAAAGAAATGATATCTATGAGGATTCAGAAACTACAATTACTTAATAATATTGAACTATATTGATTGAAATGATGAAAGTAAATAAACAAACAACTAGCAGTTTCCAACAATCATAGAAGTTCCTTCAAGTCAATGTGAATCGACTTCGCTAAATCACAAGCAAAAAACAGAGCAGTTTTAGCAGAAAACAGTTGTTTAGGATGAATTCTCATCATAACCTTATTTTGGCGTTTGATGCTGACGAGCGACTGAACTTTAAATTTGAGCTGATTTGATTCAGCCGTGTTCTCTCAATGGTGTTCACAAACGCAGGACAAATAAAGATTTTGCACTCGAAAGACTTGGAAATGCAATGAAACATGAACTTTTTTTGCCACTTTGTTGGGCGAAGGAATAAAAAATACATCTAGAACTTTCATTGTAGGATTACTACTTTACTCGTAAGTTGAGGATCGCATCACTTTTAGCGACTCCAGTGTAACAAGCGGATGTGAGTGTGATGTTTAACGATTAAGAGACAACATTTTCAGTCAGTTTTTCAAGTTAATTTCCAACTTTTAAACCACACTATTAAACCAGATCCATTAGCTCTTCTCATATCTGTTACAGAAAAAAAAGGACACGTATTTTTCGTCTCGCGAGCTGCAAGCTGGTCGACCAACGACAATAAACGATAACATTAGCCGGAAGCATTCTGATTCAAATATTATAAATCAAAATTATTGAATTATACGATGAAAGTGAGAAAAAATTACGAGCAATAAATAAGTTTTGTACGATTTACAATGAAAATTCAAAATTGGGCCAAACAACTAACAACTTTAGGTTACAAGGCAAAAAACAAAACAACCTGAAGTTTTAGCTAGTAAGATTACTCTTACTCTTTAAAATTTACTGTGTGAACAGAATATCAATTCCTTTATCTTCGGAAAAATCTAAGGGTACGTAGGTATACTGTTTTTTTTTTCTCGTCCCAAAGCGTACGGCAAATATTGAAATTGGCCAGAAAATGTTAGGAGTTCATCAGAATGTTTTGAGGTCCCTAGAATAGAATACCAAAAGGATGTAACTGTGAAGAGTCAACTTTGAAGAAGACCGGCTGAAGCAAACTCGTTTTTTCTTTGTATAATTCGCTATCTTCGCGAGGCACATAAAACGGGAATTTAGCGCTCTTTTCGATCACTTTTCGTAATTTAGATTAGATCTAAAGTATTTGTTTTTGAACCAAAGCAAATATGCCGATATTCATAAATATTTCTGCATAAATACCGTTTCTTTGTGATGTGCACCTCATAATGTTCTGTATAAATTTTTCTTTAACAGATTCCTTAGATCCAACTAGATTCACGTTGCTCACTTGTATTGGTCAAAAATGGTACTAACAATTGAAATCCTTAATTCAAGTACGACACCATGTGAGCAAGTGATAGATCAAACTTGGATAAAACAAGCCCGCAAACTTTCTTGTAGATTGCACCACGTTTAATGTAAGGGTGTGTACATTTTAATCATAAAGTCAGCCTTTGAAATGCCTACAGGAGGTTTAAATTTGGTACAGAGTACGGTCAAAATTGAACGATCTGACAGAGCTATCAAAAGATGTACTTACGGCTCGACTTCGTATCCCATGTTGTACGTAATTATTGGCGGCATCTTCGTTTAGTATTGAAATCGATTTCGCTCGAAGACAACAAAGTGGGCAGAAACAACTACGACGATTTATCCAAATTTGAAAAAATTGAGCGAATGATTATTTATAGTTAACGAGACGACGAGTCGCTTACAAGTTAATTGTCTCTAGGGGCGCGAGCCCTATTTATTTTTGAAGGAATTCGAGAGAAGGGGCAATTAGGAAGAGGATGGTCTGGTGGAGTGGTGGTGTCATCAGAGGGGGGAGGGGGAGGTAGTGGTAATTAGGGGGATAATTAGAGTGGGGGTAATCGATATCTGACAAGAGGGAATGCGAGTAAAAGTTCGGGTTAATTGGTGAAATGTCTGAGCTCTTAATTACTTCGGGGTTTATCGACAATTACGTACGATTCGAGGGATTGCGAGCTAAAACCAGGAGGACCCATCTTACCCCAAACTGTTCATCGGTCTTGTCCTGCTATATGATGCCTCTGAGTAACGTGGGATACCTCAACGTACCAGAAAAATAGGATTTGGATTTCATCACAATCAAATTAGTGGTAGCCACTACCTCATTACTTCCCCGTATCCACATTTTTCATGGTTTTCAGCGAATTGTCAAAGAGAACAAAGAAGAAGAGAATTCGCAGTCATCTTCGGCACCTACGTAACTCCGGTTCATGACAGTCTATAACGAATCCGTATGTAGTGCCATTGAAACGGATAGAATGTGTATTTCAACGTATTTCTTCATTTCAGGTCTAACGAAACCAATGGCGCGTCAAAAGCTTCATACGTTAGAGTCTCTGAGATTCGCGTTTTCTTATATTACTCACAGTTCCTCAATTTCATAGTGTTTGTTATCTGCATAATTTTCCCTCTTGGAATTCGATGAAACTCATACTTAATTTCCACAACTGACTCAATTAACCAAGAGACACCTGATCCCCTGATCACCTGATTTTTCTTAAAGCTGGATTAGTTTCGATTGTATTACTTATGAGAACGAACGTCACCAAGACTTTACAATTATGAGACGACTCAAGAGTCAATTCGTTCAAAAAAAAGGTAGCCTCTCCTGTTGCGCCAGCTTAAAAGTCAACTAATTTATCTCACTACCTGAAAGCTAAATTATACAATAGCTTGTGGTACAGTTGAAAAACGGCTTCTCCACATCATCTGCTATGAATCAACATTGCATCAGTGATAGTCAATTTACAGCGCGATTTCGACAGTGTCGATATTCACTAAGATTTGTGGATTTTATTTTAGGAGTTCGACTGTTTCAAATCTGTGAACGAACACGTGAAATCTTTCAAGCATTTATTTCACGCTATGTCATTTGGATTCAGAGCAAAATTCAAATCTCAAATGGCCATCAACATGCAGAGTCGGTTCATAATTTGACTTTTCAGACATTCCTTATTTGGCTCAATGACAGCCAAATTCTATGCGCATTACTACCGATTTGCGTTCAGTCGTGTCGATGTTTTGCTCGTCGATTATCAAATGGGTAGTTGTACCTACTTATGGACAAAATCAATATTGCTATTTATCGTAGGCTAAGAAGTTCTAGTTCACTTAAATCTATAGATAGGTTAGAGGAGAGATCATAAAATCATCTTCCACGATAGTTTCGGGGGTAGCCACGTAAAACCTTTGAGCTGGCATTTTTTTCTTTCGCAAGTATGACTTACTTTTATTTTCAAGAGACCAGCCCTCCGAAAGTCCCCAGTTGTGTACTTGCCATCGTCTGTACATGTACAACTTTGAACTTTCTCAAGTACTAATCATTGCCGACTTCATGGTTCGCTTTTGCTCAAATGTGTAGCGGGGAGAGGGGAAGGAGGTGTTTGAGGAAATGTGCCACATGTTTCATTGTTTCCGGAATGTTAGTGATTTCCGCTTACGCGCAAACATGAAATCTTCCAATTATTGCTACTTGTTCTTCAATTTCGTTCAAAGCTGTAGTTAGGGATCATGTTTTGAACAGCCTATTTTTTGAATAAAATCAGGATTTGCTTAGTGGTAGTCGCGAACGTAGCAACTTGCAAAGCTTATCTTCCACGGTTGTACGAAAATATAGAAAAACATCGACGACCAACTTCTCGGAGTAATTTTATAGAGTAATTTTGCTCAAACATGACGAGAAGTTGGCTGCTACGTTTTATATGATGTCGAATGGGTTTTATAGTTCCAAAATCAATGAGCCATGCGCTTACTTGGTCAGGTACTTGCAGAGTTTTAAAAAACCCCTATTTACCATATTTATTAAAAAATATATTCCACGCCCAAAAATATTAACTTTTAACAATTCCTGGAATTAAAGAAATATATTTCTTAAACATGTCAATTTAAAAAAAAAACAGGTGAAATTCAGGCGAACAACAATTGCACAACAACGGTAATTGGGCTAGTACCGGTACACATACAACGTGTTATGGCCAAATCCCAATTATTTGTTAGTCATAAGTGGTGTACTCTGTGATTCTGATTTTAAAAGGTCGTAATATCTGCCAAGTTTCCCAAGGACTTTTTTGTTGACCTGAATAATATGGTACCCCAAGGATAGCCGCTTATCCAAATAAACTCCTACGTACTTGACAGACTTAGAGTAAGGAATTTTGTTCCTCAGATCATAATGAAGTGTTGTGTATTGTGTTTGGCTGTGAAAAAGATGGCTTCAGTTTTGGCAGCTGGGTTTTCCATCTTTTCAGCCTCTGTATAACCTGCTGTGTGGCATTTTACAGTCAGCTAGTCAATTTATTTATGGATATACTTGACGTATGAAGCGCCAGGTTGTCCGCAAAGCCCGCTATGTGAACTTGAGGTTTTATGTTCTCAAAGGTTTTAGAAATAAACGGGTTGAACAGTATGGGAGACAAAACCGATCCCTGAGGGACGCTTACAGGAATCAAGTGCCTCAATGAAACAGAGCCATTAACCTTAACTTGAATGTGTCACCCTGTTAGGTATGAGTGGATGATGTTCGTTACGTCTAGTGAGAATTAGTATGTGTGCAGTCTATCTATGAGTCCCTCTACCCATACCGAATCAAAAGCCTTTTTAAAGTCTAGCAAAAGGAGTGGAATAATGTGTGCTTGAGACATCTGGTGTATGATGCGGCGTTAGGCGACATTTGAGCCTCATTATGCGGGAAGTTATTGGTTCTAAGCCACTTATGTGTTGAATGTGCTCACACTGGATCCTCTGAAGAAGACCCACCCTAACACGAACAGCTTAGCAGGGCATTATAGCAGGAGTCGACATTTAATAGAGTACAGTACCACGTGGGCAAAGGCCAACTCAGTAGGTTTAGCTTACTACGTACAAAGTTTTCAAACAGGTTCACAAAAGCCATAAACGCGAATTGGTGTCCAAAGTAAACAAACAAAACTGACGTCAAACTTATAATACTCTGTGCGTGGGCAGGTAAAGAATTAAGTTATGGTTGTTCGTTAAAAATGACGACACTTCAAAAAAGTCCTATGCTGAGAATTAATCTCTTCTTCGTAAACGCTAATACTCCACGAGAGTTGAATAACTTCACAACAGGGTTTTTTTGTGTTAATCTCTCCCTGCTGTTCATTACATCATTTTATCAAAGTTATCAAAATGAGGGCGCAGATCAACGTTTTTTCCTTCATGAAAATTTATCGTTAATTCCACTTGATTCCAGTTTTTGACGTCAGTTTTACGTAGTCCAAAGGCGAGCCCTCCCAAGCGTCATTATCTATAACCTTTGAGCCGTTGACGTTGAACTTTTAGTTTTTCTTAGGAAGGAAATCATGACAACCTTGGGGGTAACCATCGATAACCAGGTTAACGGCTCTGTAATCAATTCAACGGCCAAAGTTTCCTCCATTTCGTAACAGATTATTCACTATCTCTACATAAAATGGTCATCACTTTAGCGTTTTTTGCTAATCAAAGAGCACAACTGTTGCAAATTTTGTTTCTTTATTCGAAAAATACATTTCAAGTGCAGCCTTGCCCGGGATTTCAAGTGCAACATCTATGCAATCTAGAACTAGGCATTTAGATGTACTCCTGACTTCTCTACTTGTTGACTTTTAAAATGCACACTTTAAAGAGTAGTGGTTATTAGAATGTTCAAGTGTAAAAAAGATGAAAACATAAGAACTGTTTCAGTGCATCATCCAGTACTCGACCAAATCTATGGCGCTGAGCTGTGGAGCGGGCGCTGGTTGGCTGGTTGGTGTATAAGCGGATTCTGCTACTGCCTCACAGCTCCCCTAATGCAGTGGTGCGCACGGAAGTGGGTGTGCTTTCTCTCAGTACCCTCATTGTGAGAGATGCCTTGCACTGGTTGCTCAAAGTCATAAGCATGCCACCTGACCGCTTGCCAAGATTGTACATGGATCGTCTTATTTCCCTGTCTAAGCTGCTATCATGTAATCCCAGATATAACTGGTTTAACCAGCTCGAGGATGCTGTTGCTGCTTTCGGAGCGACCCTGCCCGCTGACTTCAATCTATTGCCGGTTGACTGTTACAGACTCATTGGTCTCCTGAACTCCCTGCTTTTCATCTCCCAGAACATCGATCTGCAGATGGCCGTGGTCTCTCAGGCATGCCCGGACTAAGGAACGTCCGCCTACCAGGAGTCCTCGCTTCAACCTCAACGCTACCTCACTCGGGACTGGCCATTGTTTGTTACGCGCCTTTTGGGAAACACAATTCGAGGATCCTGGTTTCAGGCCTCAAGGTGCAGTTCTCGTCGTCCTCTTGCCCCATATGCAACTGGAATATGGAAGACTCTGCACTTCACTTTGTCCTACAGTGTCCTATGCTGTCCACCCCCCGGCTGAAGTTTCTTCTCCCTGTGCTTGCACGGCCTCTGTCATTCAGTGAGCAGTATAAACGCATATTGACGACAGATGAGCGTACTGTTGCCAACAGGCTGTTCCTCTGTCTGAGGGAGGCGAGCGAACTACGCTCAATGGTCATGAGTATCTAACGTGGGAAGAAGAAAAAGAAAGATGAAAGAAAAAAAGGAGGATAGAAGGAAAAAATGAGAAAAGAATGTAAGAAAGAAATGTGTCAAAGAACATTTATTTTATTTTACTTTTATTTTTATATATTATTATTATTTTATGCCGGCATACTGTATTAGCCGTTTATGTGATTGCTATGGATGTAATTATCTGTGTAGCAATAAAGAATTATCTATCTACTCGACCAAATCACGAGGCAATAAGACTCCATATTGGCAGTACTGTGGGCATCTGTTGAAAGCGCTATGATTTTAGGAGAGGACGTTTTAGACCAAAGGTAACTGAATAGACTACCTCCTATCCTAAAACATTTGGAGTGCGTGACGCCAATATAGTAGAAAACCTTGGTCTGACCCAGACATTTAGAGAAGACATCTAGGGTTCATACGAACAAAGGAGTACTCCTACCACGGCTTGCAAGTAGTTTACAGTAGAACTAGAAAATGGTGCAAAGCCAACTTGCCTAGTATCTTAGGCTTCTTTTTTGCACTTATGCTGAACTTCAGGCGACGTCAAGGAGGTGGGGGTAATAGTAAGCAAAGACTTCGTGTTCGTTGACAATTTGGAAAGTCAGCACAAAACTCACACTGACCAACTCTCTGCTTGAGACATCCAATGTTCTGTCATTAATTGTGACGAGCGAGTATCTTACTGCGTCTGAGTCAGAAGTACTCGTCCCACTGGTGGTTCATTGAAAGTGGCACTTACACGTTCAGTTTTAATTTTCTAAGAAGAACGATGGAAAGTTGGGTCTTCTACTGGTCTTATATTCTAGTTTTAGTCTTCTGAGTACAGAACTAATCATTACAGAACGGTGTATCATTATCTGCACAGCTTGTTGCAGTCTCACACCTCTGAAGGTCATCTCATTCGACTAATCATCGAAAAATACCAGCAAACGCTACGAAACATGACCTGACTACGACGGAACATTGACATTTTCTGGGCCACACAAGGCAATTGGCTCAACGTGACGAGTCGAACTGATGGCTGATTGAAGTGAAATGGGAGGCAGAGCGGGAAATTAGTGCAAGCCAAGGAGGAACTATAACTTTCGCTATATTGTCCCGCAATCTGTTAAATAGCCTCACTATATTTACTGCTATTTCATCTTCCGCGCCATATTTTGCCCTTAACGTGGCCTAAACAACACGTTCTATCGCATAATTACATTCCCAATAGTTCTGAGCAAATGAATGATAAATTTGCAGCATTTTCCCTTTAATTTCTCATTGTGTTCTCAGAGCTCACGTCCTCTTGGTTCCACCCCTGTTCCCGTGAAGTTGCTGTTTCCTGATGTGTGTCCCCACCGTTCTCGCGCAAAAACAGCCTTTTGAGGTCCATCCCTGTACAAATCCTCTTCCAGTCACAGCTGAGGCCCCCCTAAACACCTCACGAGTACACATTACATGCTCTGCTGACTTCCACATCTCTGGATCTGCAACACTGTACCTTTGACTTACTAATCATAGGTCTTAGTGGATGTCCTGTGAACAGGCCTGCCTGACATACCATTCGCAAACTTTCTCTCTCCAGACTGTAGACCTCTCTTGATTCCTCCCTGGATAGTCTAATAATTAACTCTCACTGCCACTAGGTAGGCACATTCCGCCAATGAACAGCCCTGCATTTCTCTCCCCGAGAAATGAAACTTTCGCTATGTGATTTTTTTTTTTTTTTTTTTTTTTTTTTTTATCCTACGCCCGTCTTGTTCATCATTTGACGTCTTGCTGCCCAGTACTTCTCACACGCTGTTTCTTCTGGTGTACTTCCACCTATTCCTTCGAGTGCCGGGCACTCCTGGATATGGCGGGCGTCCATTTCGTCCATGTTGCACAGAGGACATGTTGGCGAGTCGACCACTCCTATCCTGTGCAAGTGCTTCTGGAGGTAGTCGTGGCCGGTAACCATCCTGAACAGGGCTACCGACATTCGCCGTGGGAGAAGAGACGAAATACGTCCATCATCCGTTGTAAGTGTCTCCCAGTCCTTCCCAGCGCTTGCCGCCTCCACAGCTTCCATCCTGCGCTGCCTCATCGCTGCTGCTATCTCCCGTCTGACTGTGTGGAGAGTTCTAGGTGGGTCCGGCTGTGCTTTTCTGGCACCTTCTTTTGCCAGCCGGTCGGCTTTCTCATTTCCACTGACACCACAGTGGCTTGGAATCCACTGTAGGTGACAGGTCCCGCCATACTCACGCACTCGCAACAGTGTCCTCAGTGCCTCGTTTACAGCCCGTGATCTTGCTGAGGGCTGCAGGGTGCCGAGTGCCAGTATGGCGGCCTGCGAGTCCACAAACAACACCACCCGCCTCAGTCCCAGTCGCTCCACCTCCCGCACCGCAAGCTGTATGGCAGCGACCTCACCGTCGAAGTTAGAGGCTCTAAGCCCAACTGGCTCGGCCAACTCAAACATAGATGAGTAGACGCCAGCTCCCCCATTCTTCACAGCCCCATCGGCGGACCCATCCGTGTACACATGCAGCCACTCCGTTGGGGGGTAACGTTCCTGGATGGTTTGCATGGCAGCCGCTTTCAGTTCAAGTGGAACAGCACTGTTTGTGATCGCTATGTGATCACACGAGTTCCTTCAAGTAAAAGACTTTTCCACAATATAATTGCTGTGATTTCACTGTTTTTCATCGAGATTCATATCTTAGACCGGCCCTATTTGACTCAGCATCGAAAAATACCAGTAAACGATACGAAACACTACCAAACTACTATGAAACGAAGAAAATTGCAAACTCCAGGCGCCAGCAGGCATTCGGCACGATGTTGCGAGTCGAGCTGGCGGGTGGGTTCAATGTGATGGGAGGAAGGATTACAAGCGATACAATTACTTTCGCTGTGGTTATTGTCCCGCGAGTTCTTTCAATTAGTAGACTTTGGCTCACTATAATTACTGTAATTTCACTATACGCAGTTCTACACGTCGGATACTCGTTCCATTCGACTCAGGATCTAAAAATACCTTGCAAACGATACCGAACGCGGCGTATTTGCAATAAAACTTCCAAAATTGCGTTTTTGTTAATTTTTCGAGGTTTTTTGCCCATTGGCTTCGTCCGAACTAGATACTAAATGGTATTTTTGTGCGAAAGAACGAATGTTTTAGACAACGTTGTAGTGTTGTCAGCCCCATAGATCACGTATACAATGATTACGGGCGAAGGAAGTTGTGCACAGAGAGGAAATCTACCAGCGTAGTTATCCCGAACTTTGATAACATTAGAACGACCAGATGCGCTCTTTTCGGCAGTTCGTGGATTTCAAATTCCCGAAAATTGACCTTGGAACACGGGTGTGCTGACATTGAGGAGTGGAATTACGCAAGATTTACCTCGCGGTTTTTTTCCTAAATGTGTTTACGTCTCTCTGTAAGATGCACCCATCGATAGGAGATTCATTGTTTGTTCTCAGTCTCGGTCGTCGAAGAGCTTGCTGTTTAATTAATCATATTAAGTAAAGTAAGTAGTAAAATACACCCACGCATATTTAAGTATATCAATTCGCAGATTTACTCGTTTCGAGGTAACATAAACGTAACATCAAATCAGTGGGGGGGGGGGGGGAGACAGAATATGAGAGGAAATGAAAGAAGAAGAACATTCAGCAATTGGTCGCCTCGAGAAAAGCGAGAGCACTGGCGTATCCAGAAAAATATTCGTGGAAGAAGGGGAAGATGAATATTTATTTTATTGTTTCTGGATATTACTATTGTTATATTTAAGGATGCTACCAAGAAAGGAAAAATTTAAGGGAAAAATGCAAAAAGGGTGATTAATCTTTATTTTCCTATAAAGCTATTAAACTATCAAAGAATCCATATTGAAACCGTCCATTGCAACGTATAGCAGAACTAGAACGATCCAGTGTTTCAGTATTAATTAGCTTATTTGTCTCCGTGTGTAGTGAGAAAATAAAAATGTCAATCGACCCGCTGCGCAGCGTTGACTTTATATCGTCACTGCGCAGCTGATTTTAGTTCCAGTCGTATTTCAACACGCACGAGCCAATATACAAAAGGCGTAATTCCTTCTAATCTCTCCCAATTAATTAACGATTTTAATTAATTTAATTAGCGACGAAGAGGGAGACCCGAAAAGGCGGTTTGGTCTCTTTTCATTTGTTTTTCTACCCAATGGCGTCACGTATTTAAATTACTCACGTCTTGTTTGTTCCCCGATATCTTTTCTTTGGTATCAACGCTTTTTCTTCTCTCTTCTTTTTTTCTTCAGTTAAGATCGCCTTTTACGTAACGCGATAATTTCTAGTCGATTTCGTGTTTTTCGTGTCGTCGAGGAATTCAGATTTTCAGGGTCCTTTTCAGCCTGTCGTCAATATTCTGGACGTCAAGCCAACTCGAGTCAATAATTATCTTTAGTTCTTTCGGAGCACACGCTCAAAACGCAAAAAAAATAAAACAATGTTGAACTTGAGAACTATTACGCGGATTTACTCGTTCCGCACTTCAGCTTCCACCTGAGTGACTCTTGTGGCAGTTAAACCAGTTCGACTGAACACGACTATGCTCAGAGTGCACTGAAGTGTTACGAAAGATGAGGGGGGGGGGGTGAGTGCGCTTACTACACGGTTTAGAAACAACTAAGCCATGTTCGAAGAACGGCTGTACGCTGAGGGGCAAGGTAATTTTACTATTACCCGATGCACAGTTCGAGATGTGAACAGTACACTAGTTTAGGCAAAAGTAAATTGACTGCTAGCGCAAGATGTGCAATCCTCATACACGAGTCATCAACTGTGTACTGGTTGAAGGACAGGAAACTTTAATGCTACTCCCCTCACAGGCAACGCATAATTCAAAATGATCAGTACGCAGGTTATGGGTAGGTAACAGGAGTGCTCATGCTTAGGCGCAGAGTGACCAGATATCACTCAGGTGTGGCCAGTAGACTTGTTTAGGGGATAATAACTGGACTGAGTACGCTAAAACAAAGATTTGAGTATATGACCCGTATACAAGCTAAAATGAATGTGGTACCACGGGTGTGTGGCTGCGGAATGCCCCTGACATTGCCAAAAATGAAGCGCTCTGAGCTCTGAATCACTACCCATTTGTCCTCTTAATCCACTTGATTACATTCAGCACGCGCTTTAAATCCGTCAGGCGGTGCACCTTCAACTTAGCTGATACTTCAATGAACTGATATATTTTTAAAAATTGAGCGAATCGTGGAAAAGCTACAAATTATTCATGTAACAGGTTATGTACAGCTGGCTTCGAAGGCCAGTCAAGTAAAATAGATCTGGAAATGGGTGGGGGGGGGGAGTCTAATTTATTTCTCATTTAATCGCTCTCTTTCCTCTTTGTTAAATACGTCTCTTTCCAGCTCCTTGGTCACTTTTGCTTCCCCCTGCCTCGCTCTCATTTTTTCTGCAATTAGCATGCAACAGTTCACAGTTTTCTGAAACCGTTTGTTGTAAGAGAATAGAACTATGTAGAAGATTAAAGTTAACGTACCTGTCTGGCACGATCCCTTTACATCGAAAGCGCTCACCCACAGCATCTCACCAACCAGAGAAGACGTACCCACCAAACAGGTACGTTAATTTTAATAATCTACCTACAGGTGGACTTTGCCCGATCATTTTAATATTTGGAAGAGACCCTTACCTCCCGAAAATTGAGCTCTGAAGCAGTATTACTCCTTCAGATTCTAACGATTCTTTATCTTAATCCCCTGAACCACAATCACCAGTCCTTCCTTCAGAGGCCTTCAGTGTGAGTCAGGCAGGTATCCATCAGTCATTGCTCTTAGAGTACACGGCTTTGATGATTCATTTTGAATGTATTCCGGAAAATCCGTTAATTAGACATCAATCCTTGGGTAATCCTGCCATCGTACTTGAGTGCTAACTTTGCGTCTGGTTTGAGAATCCCTAGCGCCATCTCATTTCTTTTTATTAAGAGAATCTTCTTATGCATATTTATTCTCAAGTTTTCGATCAAGGTATGCACCGTTTGTGCTGACCCCTCCTTATTAGCCCCAACCCCTTCACCAACTGTCAAGTTATCGCTTATTTTCAGAATATTTTCTAACAATAATTTCCGATTGGCTCCACATGCCTTAGAGCAAAGACTACCAAACAGGGAGTTTTGCGACAGTAGTCTGGAAGAAGCCTCTATTGTCAAATTCACCATCCACCTCCGCCAATATACTACATCATCTTCATCAAAACATTCGCATTCTTCGTCGAATCATATGAGTTCCGTTAATCAGTTGCACTCATATACTAAAGGATATAAGGAAAATTTCATAGAAATTTAGTTAAAAATTGGACATTTTTGGGTTGTGAATCGGCAACATTCTGCTGTTTCCGACGAATGTACTTGGTAAAAGATAACTCTTATCATGTTGTACGGACACAAAATGTAAAACTGAAAATATTTAGCAAAACGGTTCAACTAATCGACGTGCAGGTTCTGAGTTTGGAACGGCTTTGATGCCTAAAAAACTCAGCCTACGGGCGTGTAAGAAATTCCTTGAAAAGTGAAGTTTAACAAAGTACATTTGAAAGTGGTTGCAGTACATACTCGTGGACGAAAAACAATCGTTAAAATACAGTATTTCTTTCAGAAGCCGCGAAATGGCGTATTGTACGACTTCGCTAAAATAAACTACGTGCATTAAGAAGGTTTGCGACTTTAATCCTTCGTTATGAAGGCTGCTAAACATCAGTGGAGACCCCTAAGAGTGTGTCACGAAACTTTACTACTTAGTTAAATTGCTAAGTAAATCATTGCGTAAGTTTTAAAAAGCTTCTAACTTCTGACGTTGTTGTAAGATTATTTTGAATGTTAACATGTTGAAGGTCTTTAAACGGTTTGGAGTTTCTTTCAACGACATGATTTTATTGAATGATAAAAACTGCTCGTTTTTCGTTAATCTTCAAAGCATGTTAAAATGTTAGACAAATAGCAAAAGAAACAAACTGTATTTGAATTCAAGGTGGAAAACTCAATATCATGAGCACTTTTTCAAGTTGTGGGAGGCACGAATCTTCACCAAACAGTTTCCTAAATTAAAATCTTAGTTAGGTCGCTGATAATAGTTTTACTTTATTCGTGAATGCGAATAATTTTGTGTAGTATATATAATAACATGTAGAAACTCACCTGTACATCGCTCGTCGAACTGACATTTTTGACAATTCTCACAAATAACAGAAAGTACTCAATAACTGGCTATAAAACGCAAAAATCTGCTTGAAGTTTAGTCGTTAAGAGTCAAATCCGGCGAAAGTGATGAGAGAAAAATAGAAGAGAAAGGAAATCAGGTAAAATCTTCGTTCCCCTTCGGGCAGGAGCACAATGCGAAGCGGGTTGTTCCCACACCCCGACCACACTTACGAGCAAAAAGAGAGGGGGGAAAGACACCCTCTTCGATGAAACGCAACGACTCCGTTCAACGCGGACCGAGTACTAAATCGAACGAGGAGCTGTCGTTGATGAGCGGAGCTGGCATCTGAGCTGCTCCTAGAAACTGAACCGTCGTGACCCGTTCCCGTTCACCATTCGCAGTAATTTAAGTCCCCATCTCCGCTTTACGTCCTCGCGTCATTAAAATACGTCAAATGTTCCAGAATCCATTTGATTGTGACTGATTAAGACGCAACATCATTAACTGCTGGGTACGGCGAGAAAGGCAATTTCAAGTAAAACGAAAGCGCCTAGATCAGTGGTCAGAAGTAGGGTAATTGTCAATAATAATCGTTTAACTGTGTCAATACTAAACTGAAGGTCTTTCACAACTTCTTGTCTTCTTCCCCTTCACATTCATCAGGTAACAGAACGAGCCATTTAAATCAACTAATTTATTTTAAACATTTCTATTTAAATACACATAAAGGCGGCAATTTTAATTTACGAGAAACGAAATTGAAGTTAAATAAAATGCGTTTTCTTCAAGGTGGTTAAAAAAATATATTTATACAACTGATTAAGATGAACAACTTATGGTAATACAAATAATAGTCATCATAATTATTAAAAAGGTTCAAAAAGTACGATTAGTGGCGAGTGCCTTCACGATTATCTTGAAGTTTTGTGAAAAGTTTTCAGAGTATGAAATTATTTGGACCTTGACAGATACAGATGAGACAGACTTTATATTCCCTGGAGAGTGTTTATTGGCTGTAGGCTTCAAATGGAACCAACTTTGAGCAGGAGCTTCCAATGTATAATTATTAACTTGTGATAGTTGAGTCATTAGTCTGCAACACAGTTTTTTGGTGATTTTGGAGCATCCTTGAACCCACTTAATGGTACTGATAAGAGAGGGAAAAGATTCAACCTGTACAAACCTGATAGGCATCCAGTACTTGCTAAGGTAGTTTCAATTGTGCTAGGATACTCAGACCACGCATTTCATCCCATCGTTAAGAAGTGTTATCTACTCCTCCTTTATGGTATCACATATGGAACGGAGATGGTATTAAAACTGCATACTTCTCCCGCCTGTCTTCACTCACAAGGAGCTTGCAGAGGGTCAAATAGTTCACGGAAAATGCCACTTTAAGGCAATCTTCCACTCCAGAGGCACTTGGAAAGAGGCAAAGAGCCCGATCAATAAGAAACCTGTTGGTAATTCTTATGGTAGGAAGCCCGAAGGAACAATTTACAAAGGATTTGTATTAACTCCTCATTAGGGCTCCTCTGAAGTAAATTTCTCCATCAGAAAAACAAAACAAACCCTTGTTGTTTTGAAACAATAGAAAATCTTTCATTGAGAAACAACAGATAATTCCTAGTATATCCTATACGAACCATGAATGCTAAGTTTCAAGATTACTAATCCCAGAGTGTGGCGTACAGCCTCTACATTCTGCAATTTTTCAGGAATGGCCTCAACACCTGAAGTGTTTGTGGAAGGACAAGACACTCGTCTTATTTTATCTGTGAGATGTTCATAACTCTCAAGGTTTCTAGGAGCTCTGCCTTCCTGTAAAGTTACCACAGAAAGTGGCTGATTCACGTGTTAAAGAGAAGGAGAATGAGTTATAATCAGGCACCACCCGCAGCAATTGCCGTCTGCCTAGTTTTTTTTTTTGTGGCATATCTTACATGTTTGTGAGCGTGAAACTTGTATTTTTCCTAAGTTTTACTCAAACAACTCTAAACAGTTGCTCACTTTGAGGCTTCCAAGGGGTCGTGCAGGCTTTAAACCCCTTCAAAGGTTGTTATAATAGGCTCTGTCTATTCAAAAATACAGTGCTCTTTCATCAGGCCGTACTTAGGTTTCAAAATACAACGTGAAGACGAACTCTGCACAAAACAAAATGAACCAAGTTTTTCGCAACAGTTAATTAAACAATTCCGAACGAAATATTCAATAAACGTCTTAATTTTCAAAACTAATAATAAAATATAAAATATCAACAACTTCAAATCAACAGTAATTTTTTTTTGTGGATTAAAATACTCTTTTCATTTGGTTTTTAATTTATTTGATTTTTTTGTTTAGTTTTCGATTTTTTTTTTCAAACTCCAAATAGATATGAAATTGTGAAAGAGCGTGGATGACGTGTAAGTGCTAAAATTATGTTTTTTCTTGTTTTTGGTGGTTTATTTTTAACTGTTTTAATTTTTTAAACTTATAGTTGATTATTTGCTTTTTGTAGGGAAATGATGCCGCTTTCAGGCCTTCCGTGTGCATTTAGTAACTGAAAAGTGAATTATTTTCTATTAGGAGACCACCAACTGTCCCATAATACGAGGAGAGGTAATGTAAGTATTTAGTGGTGAGACTGCCTCACTCCTTTATGGATATGAACTTGAGTGTATACACTCAGTATTGGGGATGTAGGGTTGGGATCATTGGCTCGCAGTGATTGAAGTGTGATTGATGTGCCTGTGAAACCTCCTTTTCTCAAAAATGGGCAGTCAGACATTCAGTTCCAATGGATCTTCTAAGCAAACCATCTTAACGGGTTCAACGGGGAGAACTCAGAAAGGAGAGGGGAGAAATTTGTGTTTATTTGTTGCTCAGCCCTCTGGCTGCTTTCCTATCTTTGAAGCTTCAGCTTTCTTCTGCGAGCTACGAGGCCACTTTAGGATCCTCAATGAGTTTGAATATTTTCCCTGATGGTGGCTTGTTACTGAGTTGATCCTTTTATTAACTTTCCCTTGTACACTTAATATATTAAGATCAAGTGGGTAAAAATTAATTTAAATTGAGAGAAAAAACTCTGATAATTTCATTCACGTAAAGCTTGAAGTTAGTCATTTTTGTTTTAATACAAAATGTTTAATGGAGACACCGATCATTGACTCACAATGCCAATGGTGCACTTGACAGGTACGGGTATGCCACTCTCACGTAAAAGAAGAGTACGAGCTTTCAGGTCCTTTCTATTGTGGCGCTCTGGGTTTGTGAGAAGTGGAATGAGGCACACACAACAGTGCTTCTTGCACATATCTTGCTTTCATTCCAAAGTCAGGTCTCTTCTATTGTCAGATGCTTCAATTCCATTCAGCAAAAACACGTCCACCAACCTTGAGCTAAAGTTTCAGGTGTGTGTGTGTAGAAAACTAGTAGAGTGCATTCTCTAGATGTAAAACACACACATGCAGTGCAGTGAACTGTCTGCACTGCAGGACAAAGGTGGACGATGCTTCCCACGCCATATTTTCATGCCAAAGGCTGGCGGCACGTGGTGGAGGAAACAGGAGGCCAGCTCGTATCAAAGACCCTCGTCATCATCAGGTTGAATTTTGAAGAAAACTGAGGTGCATTGCCCAATTTCCAATGGCTGCAGGATTCTCGTGAGGGTGAAAAATGGGCAACTCAGAGAGAAGTGAGGGCCGGCCTGATCCAATGTACTAAACAGTTCCAAGTTGGGGTCTTAACACAGTCATAAATTCATGGGACCGCTACGAGCAGAGCCCCCATAAAAAATTCCCTGCATGCGACTGCGAAGGAGAAACCCCCAAGAGCTCTGTACTTCGTTCGCTTTTAAAACGTGTAACTTTAAACACGGAAAGAACTGAATAACGAAAACATTTCCCCTTCAAACAACTACTTCAAAATTTGAATTTCACTTCATTTTCATCATCTAACATTTTCTTATTTATTTCATTTATTCAATTTGAAAATTCATAATTAGCGATAATTTTTAGAAACCTCTACAGAGAAAAAGTTTAGTAATCAATTTTTTTTAAATTCTACTCTTTAACATTTCATTTTTAGTTTCCCTCTAAAAATTTGCTTTTACAAAAATTCAAGTCTCTTGGCGAACTCATCTTTTCTTGGGGTTCTTTCGTAACTGTTAATTATTTGTAATTATTGTTATTCATAAGTCGATTCGAAGGAACTGTAGCGTTCGGAGAAAGCCATTTTGTTGGACGATAAATTATAGGTTTGAGCAGAAGCTGTAATTAGAAAAATTATGTTTTAAATCCAGAGCTTTAAACAAAACATTATTTGACGATTTTTGAGAAGACAAAGCGTTCATTTATTACAAATTTTAAATGCATAGTTTTAATTAGGTTTATTTTTAGTTGGTCAGTCTGGACGTTGAATGAACTGGAGGAGAAGATAAACGAAAATGAAAGGAAAGTGAAATGGTTAGAAAGGTTATTCATGATGGGATACAATCTGAATAATGAGTGAGAAAAGTACACTTATTGAAGTGGAGAAGGAAAAAGATTATAAGAAAACGATCAAAGTCTGCTCTTCCCCTGATGTACGAACGTTTATGGATTATCGCAGAATCAGCTGAGCAATTCTGTTTGAAGTGAGTCATTTTGTCGTTAGGCTGAAAAAAATGCCTGGATGCTCTCATAGAAAGATATAAAAATATATTAAATGCTAGTAAACGAGTGATACCGCACTGTATGAAGACAGAAAAGAGGGAAGGAAAATGATAATGATTGAAATATGTGTAAAACCAACGAATACAAGAATGAACGAATGATTAAATCCGAAATGAAATATACTTTCTGATAACCCAAAAAATGACTCTCGAGAAAGGGACATGAAGACCAAGTTTTAACATGCGTAGGTTTGTGTTTAGCGTATACCTTACACAAAAATCCTGTACTATTCTTTCATACCTACTCATTTGAAATCACAACGCAGCAATAGATAAAGGGGGAAGGGACAAGTGACAAGGTGAGCTGTGGTATACGCTATACAATTCAAAACCCCGCCCGATTTGGTTTCATTTTTTCAACTTATTTAATGATTTAATCATTTTATTTATTAATTTCAAAGTATTTAAGTTGTCTTCTCTGGCTGAAAATCGTCTGCGTTCCCCAAAACGCTACTTTGTTTCAAATCTTTCAAATCTTAATGAAAACGAACGCTCGTGAATTCGTTCAATGAACCACAAGAAAAGATGTTATTAAATTTCGCTTTATCGGTCGAGACTTTAGCTTCAACAATAAATATTCGTTCAAAAAGGTAACTTAGTCCTCTAATATAAAAATTTGAAAACTCTATGTATATAAGTATATATTATTTTCTTTTTTTATTTATTTTCTTCTTTTTTTTTGTCAATTCAAATTTATGTATATTTGTTCAATAATTATAATTACAACATCAAAAGCAATATCTTGCGCTTTTCGGTTTTTTAAATATTTGTCACGATTAGAAAACCAATGCGTTTAAACAAACATGGGAATGGACTCGTTCGCGCCATAAATGAGAAATTTGTCCGAACGTGTTTCTGTACAAAAACACCAAATTCACAAAGAGCCGCGAGAAGGGGCTAAAAGAAACACGTTCTAACAGGTTCCAGTGCGCGTCAGAGTTTTAGAAAAGAGTTAAATAGAAAATCAAACGAATTGTTCCCACCGTTACTTCACTTGAAGGATGTCAAATAGATACGTTACTTTCGTTCGGGCGAATGTTTAAATCAGTTTGTCAACTTTTATCGTGAGTGGAAGCTCAAGTTCAACAGAAATTATGGCATTTTTGTTCGCTTTAATACACGAATTCGTTAATGCGCTGAATTTGCACCATTTATAATGGTTGAGCTCGAGCTTGAACACAACAGGGGTTCTTACAAAATGAGCACTGGGTGCTTCCACAACGTCTCCATGTACTGACAAAGGACGGGTTTTTAAGTTACATCCCAGTTTGGCAGGAAGCGAGAGTTTTAGCCTAGTGGGAACTATTTACGCTTCAAGGCATTCTCGCAAAGTGGTATTTGCTGAGCACTGACTGTTGAGCTACTTGCCTCAGTATTTGTCAGTTAGTGACCTCTTAGCAATGCTCAAAATGAGTTTCATTGCGCTAGCCTCAAGGTGTAATGCAGAAGGTGAGAGTAGCTCCATAGAGGCAGAAGCCAGTGGATAGAGAACAGTGCAGCTAACTCATCAATTATATTAGGAGGTAGACAACTTATGATAAAATACCACGCCCACCTCTTTTATGAAATGCTAATAATCTGCAGAATCTAGCTCCTGTATGAAATGCATTCATAAAGATAAGATAAGATAAATGGGATTGTTAGCTTTTAGCATGAAAGAGAGATAACGAGATTTACCTCTCTGCCATCGTCAGGTCTTCCTCCTTAAAGTATCTGCCATGCTGTTCCGAGTAACTAATGCGTGTACCAGTTGTTAACTGAGGGGGGGGGGGGGGGTCCACATTCGTCCTACGCTTTCCACGTTGTATCTTAATTGTGTGGGAGTTGAAGCTGGGTGGCACCAAGCACTCAAAGGCTAACGTGAATCTCAAGGAGAAAGAGGCCCGTGTCTCTAACACAGCTTCACCACTTGTCTAACTAGCCGGATATAAGAGTTAGCATTGTTTCACTATATATCGAATTGCATCCAAGTGACCAAAGATCCCTAATCGCATTCACCTCCCTATCATTGAGGTCAAAAGTAGGACCTTTTCTTCTCCATTGCTCCAGGCCTTTGATCAGCACAGAGAATGGTAGGAAGTAATTAGATTTTACGGCCGTCCAGTCAGTCCATGCTGCATACTATAGCTTACAATGCCTCTTCAAACTTGCCACAGGTTGGAGGTTGCATGGCTTCATTTTCATTAAGAACCGAACCCCTAACAAGTAAACCTACATCTAGCAAAACTCCTCATGTGAGTGCTACGAATGTGAGCTTGGTAACTCTTACACTCAGGTAAGTCTGCTTCCATAGTTTGGATATATGTTATTGGACTGAAATATGGCTTTTCCCGTGCCACCATCGAATACGTTTTCACAGGCGAAACGACATCACTATACAGCCACATATATATTATCCTACTTTTTGCTTAGCGTCCTCCAGAGACCTGACATGGACCTTCTCCAAGTGAGACGCTTGTCAAGAAGCTCCCCTAGCAACACATAAGTCCAGACTACTTCCAATAAGAAATGGAGCTTTAAGTGATGCGGTCCATAGGATTCCTTTTCCCCGGACGAAATTGAATCTCAGCTTCTCTTCATCTATCCATGGCATGTAGAACTGTGAAGATAACTGTTCCAACAATCTCGAATTGATAGTCCATTCGAAGAGAAGTGTTCTCAGCTTGAGAACAAATTAGATTTAAACCCTAGAAAGTGAGATTTGTGAATCACGGTGAAACACTTGCTATGGGAACAGTGAAACTGAATGAGTGTGTGAGTGTGTGGGGTTGCGCTCAATATAAAGCTAACATCCATCTCCTTCGTAATGAGAACGTTGGTAACACAATGAGCATCTGTTTTGCACATCTTTCTCGAGTGCTCAGCAAATAGTGCACGTTTGGATGCACATCTGAATAGGACAACCTTGACACTAGTTTGTTGGCAACTGGATCCTTTGTATTGTGTGGGCTCTCATGCTTAATTTAGTATCAAATACCGTGCTTCATTGCTGTACGTAATTTGAGCTTATAGAGAATGCCACCAACTCAGTATTCCCTCATTCAAAACCTAGTGAGAAACAACTTACAGCGGTTTCAAGAATCCACAATGCAGCTCAGTTTACTTTTTTCCAGGCAGTTTCAAGGGAAGCTGAAAAAATCTTACAGGTGTACTTACGTTTTACCTTCTGTAACCCCTGATTTATCCGATATTTTTTGTTGGTTTTGTTTCACAATGTTCCACTACGACAAAAAGTAATTACGCCAACACTTACAAAAAAGTTGCTGCGGAGTATTAGCGTTTCTGGTAGGGAATGAAAGCGTTGGCAAATCAAAAGATGATTCAAAAAGTGTCATTCCAAGGACTTATTGTTCAGATGCTCTGAACATAACTATTAACTTAACATCGTGGGAACTGTATGGAAATGTGATTCACTGCTTCATCCACCAATGTTATCCTGAATTTATTACTCACGTATTACAGGGTCGTCTGTGAACCCTGCCACTTAAGGACAACGCTGCCAATACTCCAAGCTGTCATAAATACCGGCGATTTTCATCAAAAGATGTTCATTATGAACCATGATTTTCTGAACAAACCGTTTGCGATTTGAAGCATCAACGAACGCTTTCACCTTGAACAATGATACTTGAACACTTCAATTTACTGCGTTCACAAGTGCAAAAGGTAAGAAAATCCATTGAAAATTGTGCAGTAGTGAACAGGCTTCAGTCAATCCCGACAAACGAACTTGATTCCATTCCTTGGAAGACTTGAGTTGGGACCCCTAACCAAGGTTAGATGGGGAGGTGCAGCACCAGGCCAAGTATTTGAGAATCTTCCTGGATGGAAAATTTACTCTGGCTATTCAGGTACTTGGAGAATTTTCATTGTTGGTCTAATTGTCAATACGTGGTCACAGCTTTGCTCCACTGAAAGGGGCAGACAATGCTGCACACTCTGGAAGTTATTAAGTTGGTAGCAATGTAACTAAGCAATGTGTTAAGCTCTGCAAACAAATCAAACATGCATTAATGAACTATTTGCCATACTCTGTTGTTGTTGAGTATCACATCGATGGGTTTTAATCTCTAAATAACATTCTACCCGTAACGTTCGATAATATCACAATTAAATCATAGAAATGTTCACTTACCACGCATTTCAGTAAAAAAAATTAAACGTAATAATATTTCCTGGTTTCAGTAAAATTTCTCTAAAGTATTATAACAATCGTTGCACGGTTTTCATGAAAGAAGAAAAAAACTAGAATGGGTCTGTTGAACAGGAGTCAGAAGAGCATTTTGTCTTGAATTCTTAACGACTAGACAGTTAGACTTTTTATACTACTAAGAGCTAGTTCGTATTATTGTTGTACCTAAGTGGATTGGAAAGAACCACTGGCTGTGGGTTGATTGAGGGGAAGGTTGTACTAGCCACAGTCAGTAGTGCTACCGCAGTTCGACGTTTATAGCTTTGAATTAAATGGGTTTAGTGCTCTTCCCAACGCTGCAAGTTCCTGCAATAAAAATCTCTTAGGGGTTAACCAAATGTACGAAGATTGCATACATTTTAACGCTTTTTTTTACAGTTGAGCAAAAACAATTTTTTGTGTTTTCTTTTTTATTCGCACTTTATTTAAAACGTACATTTGTTTGTCTCCCCAGGACAAATTATTGCAACTATAAAAGACAGACCCACTCCATTACACGTCATAGCAAAACGTGATCCATTTGTCAATGTTTCACTGGTTTGAAGAGCGAACCGCAGGAACCGCTTTTATTTTATAAAATAAATACGTAAAAATTGTGAATCTGTTCGCTAAATACGGGTATTTTTGACTTTGCACAGAATGGGACTCACGAATTCGCTCTCAAATGAGGTGACAATATCAACAAACGCACGCTAAAAATGTATTAATATAATATGTACAAGAATATATTCAATACTATTTATTACCGAAAAAATCTACGATAATGTACTTTTTTGAAATATTTAACTGAAATCTGTTTTCCCCTATTCGCGCTTTAAAAACGAATCAACTTGTCAACATGTTGGGATCCAACGAGTCAAAGCGTTGGTTTCACCATTATTTAAAAAACGCTCCCACCCCAACCCACTCCCCTCTCCTTCAACTTTCATTTCGTAAATAAATAAATAAATGGAACCTCATCGCGTTTCATTGGTCCTGCATTTTTTGAATATTTTTTGTTTTTTTAAATATTTTATACGTTAAGTTTATTTATTTCTTTATTACTTTTTGTTTATTTTGGTTCAAAAAAGAGGTACCTTTTTTTAACATTCGTCTTTCCTTTTTTTGTTCAATTCTTGGCCCGGTAGCGCGTTTCAAAATTTGGTCCATATATTTTTTGGTGGTTGGGGAAGGGGTGGTTTGCCTGCCAATGCTGATAAAAGCTGCATAAAATGATTTATGAATGAAAAGAGGAGTGATGATTTATAGGATAAGGTGTAGAGATTTGTATTTCCTGTGGTGGCAACTCTGATGGCATGTTGGCCATCATTCTCTTAGATGGCTTACATCACCAGAAAGTATGTCCGCCAAAGGTGAGTTGTCTTTCTTTGTGAAAAGGTGCATTCACACGACGAGCAGTTTAATACGATTTGTCAACCTTAATTACACCGAAATTTGAGTTGATATCAAGATGTACCTAATATCATTTCCAGTCGCATGCCAGAGCAACAGATGAAATGTTGGAAAGAACGTTACGCATTATGCTATTATCACAATCGCAGTGAAGAAGCTAATCTAGTGAGACAACTTGTCTAGTGAGCGAAGATCAGCAGACCCTCAGGGAGGAGGAGATGCTCCTTATATTGCCCAATTCTGATCAGTATGTCATCAAGATAAGACATTTTGGAGCTAGCTGTGAGGACAGTGGCTGAGAGCATTGGGGCATGAGGCTGTTCAGGTATGTATCTAAATTAGATCATTTCTTGAACGGACTTTGCTCAGGTGTTCTTTGAACAGTTTTACCAACACTTCTCACTCATTTCTGAATTCTCTAGGTACAACTCTCAATCTCTTCAAAGTTAGAACCTCTTGATTCATCTCAAGTTAAAACTTCCTTCCTGACTAACACGGGTTTCTTGTATTATGGACACTGACCAGTAGCAACTTCTTCATGCACATCTCAAAATAATACCAGTTACCTCCTCAATGTGGAGCTCTCAAACTCTCCCTTGGGTACAACCCCTTACTCGTATTTCTAACTCTACTCCTCATTTTGCAGCTCACTAACTGTCATCAGCCACAATTTTTGATATTATTCAGTCGTGATTGGTGCCTACAGTTTGAGTAGGCTATAGTATAGTATAGTCACTATACTTCACTTGAAACCAAAAAACTCAACTCAATAAAACATTATTTCAATGAAGAAAAAGTAGAATCAAACGAACCAGAACAAAGGCAAATGCCTGATGAAACAAAAATTGATTCGTACTACTCAACCAAAGTTGAGCAGAAGACTCTTTCCTAGTGAGAGTCAAATGTCACTGTAGCCTTTTAAAGGATTGGAAACACTTGGAGGTAGCCCGTAATACCCCTATAAAGTGTAGCAGAGTTTCCCAAGTTTCTAATAGTGAGGAGAGTTGATAAGGTTTTATTTAACTAGCCTTTCGAATAATCTTCCGTAGAGCAAAAAGCAGAGTTAAAAACCTTCACATAAAAACGGCTGAATAGTTACTAGTTGCACAGCAGCCTGTTTGTAGAATAAAAAGCCCTGCTACGAAAATCTTCCTGAGGGCAGGTGGTTCGGATTTGAAAACCTCGTGAAGCACAAAGAAACACCGTAGTTTCAAATATGTTTGAAATGAAAGAAAGGCGTTTTTTTAATTTGTACTTCATTTTTAGAATATCTAAAACTCGTTCTTCACGTAACAGTAGAATAATAGCATATATTTTTTGGTTGTGCGCAACACATGTTCTCACTCATCACGTCTGTAGCTGATACATTTATTTCAGGGATTTTTCATAACTCGATGACAATCCCAAAAACCAAAACCAGCTACTCTAGAATAGTATAAGGAAACTTTAACTACCACAAAACTCACCCCTTCCCTTCATTTTAGGGGTACGCGAAAGAGCACGTGAGAACTTGTGCGTCTTCACTTCAAAAATCACAAATTTGCTTCATTCGGAGGGCTTTTACGTAAATTGGAGGTTAGTGGACAATATCGAACTCATAGCTTTATATATTCGTATAAAATAAAATTGCTGGGCAGTTCCGCATAGATCTCTCACAAGTGGCAATCAGTCGAAATTGAGTTCAGACGAATTTTATCATTTAGTTTTTTTTTAAATTTCGTTTTGATTTTAAAGCTTACAGCTAATTTTCTTCTTTTTTTTTATTTTCAAAAATATTTAAGAAAAACAAAGACGTTGATTCGAAATTTATTAAAAGTTATAACGTTATTTTGTTCTTTATACATTTCATACATTTTTTGTAGGTTTTTTGGTGGATACAAAGTTTTTTTGATTAGTTCAGAGTTCGAAACAAATGAGAATGAGAAAAGAAATTGATTGTAGTTCATTGTAGGGGTGTCGTGAAGGTGAGAAAAATTAGTTCATGATAATATTCCCGGCCATCAAAGCCTCTTCTCGAAGCGTTGGAAAGACCAAGGAGCTGCTGGAACAAAGAACGAAAAATATTAGACAGTTGGCATATTGAGCATTGGATCTATACGTAAACCCCCGTGACTCTAAGATCTTGATAGGAACTGGAACTGAGATGAGCTCTTCAACGTAGTGAAGAAACATCACAAATGAAGCAATCCCGCTTCAATGCAGTTGGTGTATGGGCGCGATTTAAGACACCCTGAGGTATTGGTTCGACCTCCTTCATTGGTTTACACGGCGTACGTTTTTGATCTAAGAACCATTCTAGCAACTGTGAGATGGTTCGCACTTCCTACTATGTACGAGGAGACAGGGTTTGGGTTTATGAGCCAAAAAGAAAACGTGGGCTATGCCTGAAACTTCAATCATCGTAGACGGGACCGTGGGACGTTGAAAAACGGCACAACGACGTACTGACGTACTGTTCGACGTTCGCTTAGGAGCATGGAAAATACGTCGGCATCGGAAAGAAATTGGGCATGGTATGGAGTCAACCAACTCCACATCGTAGCTAAGTTGCTCGTTTTATTGATGTTGCTTTGAGAGTTCCGTCACGAATTCCAATATTGAAAGTAGTTGTAGTTTTTTCTTGTTACTTATTGTTAATATAAAGCCGTGTGGGAAATTTAAGCGTTTCTCAGCTTCCGCTTCATGCTGCTAGACCTACACATTAATTCATTAAGATGAGCAAATAAGAAAAGATTTAAATGTGTGTTACGATTGAATATATTATATTATATTGGAGTTTTGGAGCTTCGACTTTTTAGTTAGTTGACAGAAAAATTGATGAACTAACTCACCCAATGCCGGCTTCTTGATTTTGAGCTGCCCGAGCGAGGATGTTGAGGACTGTCCTTTTGGTCGGAGACATCTGAGGACGGGCGAGGAGAGGCCTTTTCCTCCCCGAGCGTGCGGGCGAGTCGTCACCTGTTTGAAGATACGCATTATCACGAAAAGGTTATTGATAACGGTTTATAGAAAATCAGGAAGCGACCGAAGAGGAGAACGGAATTTCTTGCTTTTGAATGCTCACTTCAGTTACCTTCGGAATTCGTTTGAGCCGAATCTCCTGAGCCGTTGCTTGTACCTCTCAAGTGTGACATTTCCCACATCTGCTCTTGGCGTATGTCGTCGTTATAATCCTGAAATTAACACGTGACATTAACTGAATTGTTAAAAGTTTTCGTAATTATTTCTGAGGCAGTTTATTGTAAGCGTAACGAATACATGTTACGAATGGCTCATGCTTTTTTTGTGCTCATACGTTTGGGGTGCGGATTAGGACTGCTCCAGAAGGAGTTAACAATGTTTTTTTAAAGGTTTTAGAAGTTTCCACAGTCCACAGAAGGTGGAAAATGCGTGTGACACCGCTTTAGTTGACCCCAGCCAATCTGAAGCTGATTCTGAAAGTTTAGGTTGTCTCTAGACTGAATAAGATTATTTGACAAACGACCATTCGAAAGCTCGTTGGGTGGATGGGATGTTTTGCAAAACCAAACCAGAAATATCTGCAAGATTACCTACTACCCGCGTGCGGTGGAGTTCATACATTAACACTGGCATTCCATAACGATACTTTCTCTCAACCTTTTTTTTCTTCCTCTCAATCCCTCTCTATCCCAGGCATGGTAGCTCGTGAAGAACTGATGTCAATCAAATTGACAGAGGACTTTCCTTAACGTATACGTACATTTTGTTCACCACTACTACTTTTCTAACAATTTGCTGAGTCAGAACGCGTCAGAAGAAGAGATTCTCCGAAAGTAAAATATTTATTTAATTGTCTTGGAATCGACTCACGATTCTGATTTAGCTCATAGAGAATTTATTTTTAACTAACCAGTAACAACGATTCTTTCCATACATTGTTTGCATATAAAGCCTCCAAATCTGCGTGGGGGTATGGCAAGTGGTACGATCCGTCATATTTTAAAGTATATGTTACAAAGATGCACTCCAATCAGAACCTTGGTTCACAGATCGATGCGAAGAATGCGCAGAACGTGTCCGCTTGAGGGTGCACGGCTGTCATGCTGGTAGCTGTGACCCTTTCAAAAGAAGGCGATCCCCTTGTGGAGGTTTTACAGTCACAAAGGGGGCTCAGTGCCAACATACTTACAGATCCTGGTGCTTGGTGGCCACAGAGACGTGGAACTACCACCTCGCTGTTTTTGTACAACCCTCCCTCAAAGTTTGATATTTTACGTTTCAAGACGTCGGGATTCCAAATCTGCCTTGTCCGTCCGTGGTCTGAGCCGCTTTGTGCCCTTAACGTGGATTAAGAAATTCATTCTTCCTTACAAAAATCCCATTTGGTGTATAGTTGGGCCCGCCTTCACAGCAATCCGATTGGGCGAAGCCATCGGACCAAAACGCAAAACCATGGGCAAAAAATGGTTAAACGCATTAACAAAACCGCAATTTTGCAGCTTTATCGCAATTGCGCCGTGTTTAGTATCATTGTTTAGGTATTTCTAGATGTTAGGTCGAATGGAACGAGTCTCAGAGGTGTACGACTGGATCTACACCGAGCACCGTGAAATCGCAGTAATTATAGTGAGCCGAGTCTACTAATAGAAAGAAATCGGGGGACGATAGAGCGAAAATAATCGTTTCATCGTTTGCATTCCCTCTCGTCTCAGTTCCTCGCCAGCTCGGCTCGTCACGTCGTGCTAACTGCCTACAGACGCCCAATGGTGCCTGGAATGTGTCAATTTAGTCGTTCCGCTGTAGTCAGGTCATGTTTCGTAATGTTTACTGGAATTTTTTTATGCTGAATCGAATTGGGTGGGGTTTGGAGGCATGAAACAACGTCAACTATGCAAGAGAATAATGAACCGTTGTGTAACACTGAAGTTAACGTACCTGTTAGGTGAATCCATCTCCTCTGGCTGGTGAGATATGGACTCATCTAACAGGTACGTTAACTTTAGTCCTACCGGCGGAACTAACCCAATTACGTTGTGTAATAATTTTCAGCGTTTTTAAAACACAGAATACAACAGTAAAATTTGTGGCTCTCAATTGAAAAGATCAAGAATAAATCATTTTCAAACATTTCAAAGACATAATTATTAATTAATATATTTGAATTAATGTACTATATAATAAAGAACTGACTATTATTAGGTATTTCATAACAAAAATATAAATATAAGAATAAACGAGGCGAAACTCACAGGGACGAGGAATCTTCTCACTTCAGCAAGAGCATAGGCGATGCGAGCGTGCGCTTCCGCTGGAGGCGCGAACGCTGTCACCTGAAAGAAACATCAGTTACTATCCCAATTCGCAGAAGAAATTCTTTACCTCTTTTCACTATCCCTCGCTTACTTCAACGTGGAGTTCTTCGAGGAGATGTGAAAACTTCGGGTCGCCTGATCCTCTCAACTCTTCTTCCTGCAAAACAGCAATAAGTCACTAATCATTCCTCTGACGCCGATAAATGCTGTAACGATATTAAATATTTTCCAACCACAGAGATTTTGCAGGTACGCTAAGAGGTAGCAGTGCTATGTAGTGAAAGACGCAGTACGGTCCCGTTGACAAGGTTTATTATAAACGAAATTTTATTTTATGAAACTTCGACTGCGTGGTTCGAAAATTGTCCTCTTTCTGTTGTGAGTTTTTCGTGTTCTTATCTGTTTTTTATTTCCTTCTGTTTCCTGTATCGTATGTATGTTTCTGTTCATGTTTCAGCCATGTATCGTGGAAGTTAGCTAATAAATTTCAACGTGAGTGAGCCAGGGAGTCTACAATTGCCACCAAAACGATTTTCGTCATTTCGCATCAGCGAACTCGGAGTATGCTGAGTACTCTAAATGTAGTTTTGAAAATGTCGAAAATTCACGAAATCATTGAAAGGTCCATAACTTAAAATAGGAGTATATTTTGGGGACTTGGAAAAACGTAAACACAAATCTAACGCGACCACCTGTGCGCGGATAGCCCATTCTGAAATTGTCGTGTCTCATTTGTTTGTTCAAATATTATTACAGCTTTCTACTCATTCTTAAATGCCATGAGGACAATCTGTTCATTTCTCATGTTCTGAGGATTATTTAGCGCGTTCCTGGAATGAATTCCCTCCTACTACTATTGTTGGGCGCACGAATGGGGGAGCTTGAAACTGAGAAATAAATTAACGTGGTGAGCGTGAGTGAGGATTGTATTAGACTTGACAGAATAGCTGTATCAGGTTGAGTATGAGTATACGAACGCGAACAAGGTGTTTAAAAACTGCCAGAGGTGGGCTTCAAACTTTAGAACAAAGAATGAAGTAAACTATATTATGAGAAATGAATTATGAATAAGAAAAAAAAGAAGTAATACAGCAACACATAAAATCTTTCTTCATAATAATTAAAATAAACTAAGACTAAATATTAAAACTTCTTGGAGCCAGTTCACAGTCATTGAAAAACGTGTCTCTGATCGGTTTGACGCGGAACTTCGTACTACAGGACGTTATTGCTAGGTGAATCGGAATTCTTGACAAAAATTTGTTTCCAGTGGATACTGCTGACCACTGGTGTGCGTAAAAAGAAGAGAAGGTGAGCAGAGACAACGTGATGGACAGCGAGAATGAGAATGATGGCGGAAATGGACGACGAAAAACGGTGGAGGCGGTTCAGGTGATGGCGGGAGGCAACAACAATAGCGATGTTCAAGGCCCACCAGCAACAAAAAAAAGTAAACAAATAAAAACCGCTCCTGGGCTGAAGGAGACTCTAAATACATGTGAACTGGTGGCTTGGGAAACTAAGTGAAGATAGAGAGAGTTGAGTTGTGTTCGAGGCTTGAGAGTCGAATGAGCTGGAAGAACTGGTAAGACGACTGTCGTCCGCAACTGCTGATGGATAACTGACTTGGAGTTGTCTGTTGAGAAGAGCAAAATAGGGGGGGGGGGGGGAGAGAGCTGGAAAAGGATAGTTTTCAGAAAACCTAGAAAAGAGGGAAATCTGTTGTCAATCAGAAGTAACTGAAGAGGTGGACTTTCCTTTGGTCAACAAAGGGGGTTGGTGCTTGGGGAAATGATGACCTTCCGTTAGGCCTAGTGAATGCCATTAGGGCCGGTGCGGACATATGAGAGGTCAAAGACCCAGCTAATTCAGCCTGCTGAACAACTATTATCGTCTCGGTCTTTCAGATTATTTTATCTTGCTCCTTTTATTTTCCATGGCCTGGATTTCATTATCTATTCTCCTCCTCAATTTTTCTTGGCTTTATCCTCTTTTTAAAATGAAATTCTGTCAAAGGGGTACTTTTCCAAAACGCAATACCATAATATCATCCATACGACCTTAAGAAAAATTGCGCTAGCCCATCAAATTATGAGAGAGAGAGAGAGAGAGAGAGAGAGAGAGAGAGAGAGAGAGAGAGAGAGAGAGAGAGAGAGAGAGAGAGAGAGAGAGAGAGAGAGAGAGAGATTGACATGTTTTATTTATTTACCTGGGAGAATTAGGGCCTTAAGGCCCTCTCTTCACTTCTCCCAGACAGAACGAAAATTCAAATTAAAAACAAGAACAAAAAACGAGAAGATAAGTTGCTCCACAATATCATCCCTAAATTTAGGCGTTCTTCAAGTATTTCTAGTTTCTCACTATCCATTAAAAAAATAAGGTATGCGGTGACAATCCATTTTGCCCAGCAACTTGCGGTATCCCAGAAGCATCATGCCATGTTTCTTCGCCCATACACTCATCTGATCTACGTCCTGATTTAGTGCTGCGACTGTTCCCGGGATGTCATGCACCTTACAGGATCTTTAAAGCTTGAGGTCATCCGCATATATTTCATACTTCGTTCCTAGGGAGAAGGTTTTTTGAAGCGAATCGAAGTAGAAGACGAAAAATTTTGCAGAGAGGAGAGGGGGAGAGAGAGAGAGAGAGAGAGAAAAAAGTTGGGTGTTCAGTACAGGGCTCGTAAATGTTGAGCAAAATTGACAGTAGTAATATCAGAGCAAAATCCCGTAATGTGAGCACAGAAAGGTTAAACGAGGGTGAAAGAGGTGATGATTAGTGTTTCTAGGACAACTTGAACGGGAGAAGTGAAGGTGTACTTATTAAGTGCATAATTGAGTATTTGTGGACATGTAACGTGCATAATAGCATAAATTGGAGTGAGGAAAGTTGTTCAATATTTTTTAATTGCGTTACGTCATATGTTTGTGAGTGATTACGGAGTATATGATGTAATAAATGCATGAATAGCGTTAAGTAGGTAATTTATTGCCCCTGTCAAATCACAAGTAGCTTCACTTCCTGGGCAAGCCCCGAGTCACTCCACTGCTAATTGCGTCAATTTGCTCCTCCGCTCGTCACTCCATTTCCAGACAAATCACGTGATTCTGAAGTCCAGTCAGCCCTCAAGTTGCCCATTTATTTCTTGGTCGTTGTAGAAGTTTCGAAACGTGATTTTTCTGCCAGTTGAATTAACCTTTTCGTCGAAGGATTTTGGTTATTTCCCATCGAAACGAATCTCCTTTTGCGAATTTCCCGGTGAGTATCTTATTTTTTGTATCTTATTTGACTTATCTGTCGATTGATTCGACATTGACTCTCATTTGAGGGGGGTTCCATAGAACTTTGAATCCTAGCTTCGATTCCGAAATGGTAAGTTGTCCGAAAGCAGTTTTTAACAGTCGTTTACAACAATCTTCGATTTTGTCGTGTGGATCTTGTGAGTGCGGAATTGAGCTCAAGCGGAAGTTGAACAAAGTTTCTTGGAAACTCCATGTTGGACACTTAACAAAATGGCGTCTTCAGCTAAATTAAAGGTTAAACTTGAGATGCGAATGGACGATTCAGTTTGCGGGAATAGCGTCGTCAGGGCGGCAGCAAGAACCAATTACAGAGTTGAATCGAAGAACGGAGGTGGGGTGGGGGTGGGGGGTCCCCTAACAATTTTGTCTCAACTTCTCGACTAGCTGAGTAGGGGAAGGGAGAGGGGGGAGCGTGTAATATTTATTATTATGTCTACTACTAACTATTATTGTCGATAATCCAACGAAATAAGAAATAAAGCTACTAGTATTTCATGTGCGGAATTTGAGATTACTTTTCAACTTCCAGCACGTCTCACAGATCTTTGCGTTTCAAGGGCTTCTTAGTCCGAAGAATACTATTTGGGAAAATGGTTTGTCTGTGTGTGTCTCTGAATGAGATTGAGTGAAAATGGTTAGACCAAATCGGCAACAATCGTATATTTAACCTGCAGGTCACCATGGAACGCCATAACGAGGATATCAGCAAAATCGGCTCTACTGTAGATATAATCAAAACATCAAATTTTATTTTCTCGCAAATTCTGAAGTTCATCTCACTAACATTTCTCACAGTTTTACCCGATACTTTCCTAACAGTCAATTCGATCCTCCTCAAAAAATCGTTTTGGCAGATCAAATTTCCTGCGCTCCAACTGCTTAAAAATGGCCCTGTCCGTAGTAGGAGCAACTCAATAAAGTCCAGAACTTTCAGCGGCACCACATTGTACGTAAAACGTCATGTTTTACCAAATTCAAATGAACTGGGTGAAAAATAGAAAATCGTGGGGCTATGGAATGTTGTGTCAGATACTTTTACCCGGTTGGAATGCCTCGCATCAGATACTTTTTACCCGGTTTTAGCCTGTAAATTCAAAACAATAAACACTGACGCTTCCTAAAGTAATCATCTTCGCCGTCCCGTAAATCATCCACGTGCTGGTCGCTTAAAAAGGCCTTGAGATAAGTAGGAGAAACGTAATAAATTCCTGAACGTTAATCCGCAAAGCATAAAAAGCAAACTGTGTGAAAAGCTTAGGAGGAGGAGTAGTTGATGGAGCGAGATAAATCGTCGAATGAATGTGGGACTGAGAAAAGTTGTGCGATGCGTCACAGGAGATATTAACACAAAATTGATTAACGACAGTCACTGCTGCTCTGCATAACTTCTCTCACAATAATCCAACGGACATGAAAACATACACCTTCAAGAAAGTGAGTGGTTTTGTGAACGCTTCGAAATCATCTATCAACTATCAACTTTGAGCAAACTGACAGAGTGTCTGTCCAACATACCCACATTTTGTTTCCCGCAACCTCTTTTCTTAAATTTGAGCCAAATGCATCAACGCACATTAAAATTGTCTGTTGAAGTTTTCTGCGTGTTTTATCAACGCCTACAGTTTGTTCCCCACAAATGTGTCTAGTAGGTCCCTCATTGAAGATATCGTTAGCGTAACATCGAATTGTAGAAGTAAAGAAAGTTGTGTCGCGAATGAAAGCGAAGCTGTTGATGCAAGAGCTCTCGTGGTTGACTTTCAGAGGCATGGCGAAAGGAGTATTTCGGAAAGAAAAACAACAGCGTTTTGGCGGTATTTAGACCACCATTACGAAGGCTCCTAGCATTCAGCTCAATGGCCTCTCATTTCAAAGTTTGATCCTCATTAGACAGGTCCACAGGTTGTGATGTTTCCGAGGACAACTCCTAAACTGCTAATCATCATTACGCATCTCATTGCGCTAGAGTGCGCAAGTTTACATGGTTGAGAACCCAGTGATAATTAGGCTCCCAATTACTCGAAAGCTAATCCTAATGCTTTCGAGCACAATCTTCGGAGTGCCTGACCCTCTAGGCGCCGTCAAATCTGCTATAAACAGGGAACCCAGCAGTCATCAGAAACGTCGCTAGAACTTATTCGTGGGGTACGGCGGGGGAGGGGGGGTGTCCAATTAGTCGAAGTGGAGCTGAAGGGTTAACAGTTAACCTTTTTCTTGTACAATTTTTACACTACTTTGCAACCTGAGTAGCTGAGGACGAATAGATGTAACGGACGAAGAGTGCTTCTCTACTGCTATAATTTGTTGATTGAAGTAGCGGGGGGGGGGGAGTTGTCTCTGTGTAACTTAATATATGCAAAAACTAACTACTGTTATCCTGATCATCAAAACACCAACTATATATTTTCTTTCCAAAAACTGTTGTAACTATTTTGTTCGAATATTCTGTGTTTAGTTTCAAACGACTCAACGGTAATAAAAATAATAAATTTTCATCCGACGAGAGAAGCAAAATACTCGATATTCCTCCCCCGCAACCCCCTTACTATTCTAATATCAAAGTTAATCTTACATTCTAACCACCCCCCTTGGCACCTGTACACTATCACACACAAACACACCAACACACAACACAAAAACGCACAACACACAACCCCAACCCGTACCTACCCACCTTCCTGACAGCCCAACCCCTGCTGGAACACCCCAGCATTCTGCCACCGAGCCTGGAGTGGGCGCCCTCAAACCTCTAGCTCCTCGACCCTTCTCCTTCCTCTCCTATTTCCCTAGCTGATGCAGACATATCCTCCCCTCTAGCAGCGCCCACCCCGCTCATGCCGGAGCGACGACGCCCCACCCCAGCCGCAGTCCCATTCGCACCACCAACTCGCACACCAGCTCCCCTCCTATCCGCCTCCTCTTTTTCCTTAAGTACCTCCTCCACGAATTCCCTCCAAAACCCCTCGACCTCTGGTCGCAAATAATCCCCCATGCTATTCACCGTTACCCCTGCACCCTCCACCCTCCTTCCCAATTCCCCCTCCCCACCCCATATATCCCACGATCCCACAAGACATGCCCCACCGTTTCCCATTCCCCACACTGGCAGGCCCCACTTTTCACTAAACCCTTCTCGAACAGTTTAGCCCGAATGGTACCATGCCCCAATATTGCCTGGGCCACATAATACGTGGCAATCTGCGGATCTGGCAGTGGAGTTCGGTCATCACCAGACCTTTTCAAAAGCGTGCGATTTCCTCGAACTCGTTGTTTGAGAGGTCGTTCAGGGACAGACACAAGGGACGATGTCGAAGTTGATGAAGGTTGGGGGATTGAGTCTTTGAGAGGTGTACGCTGAGTAGGTTTCCACAGCTGCGATGCTAGGCAAGGACTGACCTTCTCTATGTAGACGTGAGCGAGCTCCTGGAAGACCATAAGCTTCTCGACATCTGTTCTGCTTTCCTCGAAGCAGCCGTCGTAGATTGAACACGATGACGGGCGAGAGAGTAGGTCACAGCAGAAGGACAGAAAATTTGAAGGTTGGGGATCGAAAATTCCCATCGCCTTCAAGTTTTTCTGAGTGGTCGGCATCGACCACTAGTTGGGCGCTAATGTTACTCCATCCCAATCAAGTGTTCGAGGAGTGAGTGTGATATCAACCGAATGCAATTGGAACACAGTTTTATTCTCAATAACACTCGAAGAAGTTTTAACACCACATATAGGGAACTGGGTGGGAGCGAACGGGGTGACAAGGGAGCGGGCGATAGGGCGACGAGGGAACTGTTCAGTTACGACTGACGGCAGCGAAGTTTCGAGCGAACTGGGGCATTTGAGATGCACAGTCAGCACAAATGCCCTGGACAAGCATCCGCTGAATGAAAGAGTTTGCTTTATCTCCCAGTACACTTGGTTAATCAACTATTTTGCCACTAATCTCCACCAGACAGCAATCTATACGCTTTGTTTTGGTACATTCCGTACGATGTCTGTTTCCTGACTCATCAGATTGGAGCAACGCTATACCGTGATGAACACTTACCGATCACTTAAATCATCCTAAATAGCGGAGATGTATTACGTGCGCGTTCAATATGAAGTGGATATTTCTTACGTTTCAACATTGCTGTGTAACGGAGGGGCAGAGCAATACAGGAATCACCCTTCCCCGATATGGTTTTTAACTGAACACTTTTGAATGGGGGGATTCTGGTCGTAGGATTCAATGCACTCGTCATCAGCAGACTGAATCGTTAAACTTTGAGGTAGAATCAGTGGCAGGTCTCTGCAAGCACTTAACGAGGGAACAACGTAATTATTAGCGAGCGAAAGGCTTTCTCTTTCGTGTTTGAACACGCTCCTACCCCTTAGCACCACTCCTGCTCCTCCCACCACACACCGTTCGTTCGCTGTGCTGTTCGCTAATGAACAGCCCTCCCTTCCACTGGCCAGCCCTCTGCAGCCTTCAGATATAATAGAGCACTTGTTTGCTCAGACCTTCATTGAAATAGCAGCGGCGATCCTCTTACTATTCGAAACGTAAATACCTGAAGCGGTAAATCAAATTTTTACACGTCAAATATTTACCTGACCTGATCCAACGCTTTCAGAAATGAAGCCTCCTAGTACCGTGGTTGTGGAGAGTGGTGAGTACGAACCACAAGGTTTATGTCAGGAGTGTTTATGCAAAGCTGAAGGTTGTTGTCGCGACTATAATTGGTGGTCAGGGGCGAGGATGGGTTTAGTTATTGTAAGAGGTTTGTTAACGCCACTATGCCACCGACAGTACAACTACCAAATAGATCAACCTCTGTACCTACATTTCTACGCTTAATTTGCAATCCCTTCAAGAAGAAACTTGGGTTCACGTACACCTAACGATATTTACGGCTTTAGCAGCTACCAATCTAATCTATTTTTCGGTCAGTTCATTCGAACTTCGTAAAACAACTTCACACTAATTAATTGTGCTGCTCTCGTTATTTTCCCGCAAATGAGAATTTTAAGGTACTATTGTGTTATTTGGGGCTGTCCATGTAAACACTAATCTAAATCGTTGTAACCATTTTTGAGGAGAAAAAGATTGGTAAAGTTAACGTACCTGTTAGTGAGTCCGTCTCCTCTGGCTTGTGAGTTACTGTGGGCAAGCGCTTTCGATGTAAAGACATCATCGTCTGGCCGTTTAGTCAGTACTGGAGTCAGTCAGTTGGTCGTGGTCTTTATATACAAAGAGAAAGGTGAAGGGAGTGATGGAGCGTTGGGGAAGGGGCGGGGAGAGGTCTTGTTGGTCAGTCTTGTTAGTAGTACCTTAGCCGGACTGGCTGTGTTAGGTATTAAAGAAATTGGGTTATGTCCGCCAGTAGGCAAATTACTAAAGTTAACGTACCTGTTAGTGAGTCCGTCTCCTCTGGCTTGTGAGTTACTGTGGGCAAGCGCTTTCGATGTAAAGACATCATCGTCTGGCCGTTTAGTCAGTACTGGAGGACATAACCCAATTTCTTTAATACCTAACACAGCCAGTCCGGCTAAGGTACTACTAACAAGACTGACCAACAAGACCTCTCCCCGCCCCTTCCCCAACGCTCCATCACTCCCTTCACCTTTCTCTTTGTATATAAAGACCACGACCAACTGACTGACTCCAGTACTGACTAAACGGCCAGACGATGATGTCTTTACATCGAAAGCGCTTGCCCACAGTAACTCACAAGCCAGAGGAGACGGACTCACTAACAGGTACGTTAACTTTAGTAATTTGCCTACTGGCGGACATAACCCAATTTCTTTAAAAAGATTGGTGTTTAGATCTGATACCCACATTTTGGCGTCCCATGGTGACCTGCAGGCTAAATGTAAGATTTTTGCCAATTTGGCGAACCCATTTCCTCTCAATTGCGTTCAGAGCCACGGACACACCGACTAAACGCAAGACGAAAACTCAATTTTTAAATGCTATTTCATGATTTTCCTAAAGCTAAGTGCCCGTTCAAAAAATAGTAAAGACATACAAACTATTGTCTACCAGCGTGTGCTCGACCTTGTGGAGGACCTCACAAAGCACAATTATTCCCACGTTCTAAACATCCGTTAGCACAGTATTGTGGTTAAGGTGGATTTCAATAATTTGGTAACAATCAGTAATGAATTGAAAACTAGACGATTTGAAAAAAACGGAAAGTTGGTGAAATGTGAGCAAACAATCCTTCAGAAGCAAATAGTAAGTGGCCTATGGCTGAACAAACCCTGGCATCTGAAGTGCTGAGCGACGTGAAACAATATTTAAGGAGTACGGTCGTCTGAAAACATCCCTCAGCGTCAGCGTCTACAGGTTACACGAGCGAGTTGCAACATTATCTGTTATCTGTTTCAACTAATTATTGAGATTCACTGTAATGAACACAGTAAATTGAAAACTTTCTACGTTTTGCAGGAAACATGCTCTTCGGAATTTTCCTGCTCGCTCTGAGTTTTTCTGAGGGAATTTACGGAATACCTCACCAGCGAAGATCTGCAGATGTTAACCGTAATTTGTTCTGACTTCATTTCGATAGCTACGTAAGAAATGACGAGTTAGTTGGCGGGGTGTGTTGCTTGGTAAGAAGGCGGGGTTGGCTCCGCAGGACTGCAAAGAATTCATGCCAAAGGGAGATTTAGATGCAGATCCACAGGAAATTCAATTGAAATGCCTCGACCAGGGTTGGGCGCAGTTCTCGGCATTAGACTGCATGGGGGAGGATAACAGCGAGCTTCTGTAGGAAAGAGCCAAACAGAACATTACACCAGTTCCCAACAGAACGTTAGCTCTCCACGATACTTGCCAGGATCAGGTTTGGAACGTTTGAATTTATTCAATAACTAATCCTTGAGAGGTAGATTGGGTTGGACGCTCAATGGGGCAAGCACAGTATAGACAATGACCTGATGCACAAACCCTTGGCATAGGAGTATAATTAGGTAGGGGGAGGGGGGAAATCTTTGTTTGAAGGAGAGGAATTGTGTTATTTATTAATATTAATAGTGGAATAATGTTCCAAATGATGGGAAGCACATCCTTTCTAGAATGCTCGAATATTATAGTCATTAAACTAGAGTATAATAAGCTGCTGTTTAATGTGACTGATGACTGTTGAGGTGTAATAATATTTTGCTTCATGCCTCTAATAGATGGACCTTCAGCTGCAGTGCACGATTCCATAGCCCACGTTACTACAGCCAGGCTCAAAGAAAACGAAACTGTTGATCATGCAAGTGTTGCTCCTCTGGTAAGCTCCAACACGTCTTCAGATGAAAAGCCGACTGCTATTAGCATTGGTTCTGATCCACGACATTCCAAAATCCAACCAACCAACGACACTAAAGAAAACAAAGACGGCCAATCCCAGTCGGCACTAGGACCCCTGGATGGTCCGGACAACGCGTTGGCGAAGAATTTATCTCGGGATGATAGACTGATCAAGTTCTTGTCACAGGAAAAGTCAAATTCATCTGCTGACAGCTCCGAGGCCGACGATTCAGCGTCTGTTGAATACGAATATGCTGACGGGTTCAAGCTGCTCGAGCGAGTCAAGCGAATTTCCGCTAGCCAAATTGAAACACTCACAAAGGTCGTCTCTGCAACTACTGCCAAAACTGAAGGCGGTCCTTCGGCAGTATCTGACGGCCCTGACCAGGTGGAGAAGCCGGACAATGCATCGAAAAACTTCAGCCACTCTGTCATCACTGTTAATCCATTGTCCGCCGTTAATGACTCTCTCAAACTAGGCCTGGCGAATACAACCGCTGAGTGCTTTATCACCAACACAAGGGGCCACTTGCGTCGCCGCGCACTCAATTCCAATTCATCCAGTTCGGAGAATCAATTTCTTGTAAATTTGACCACCGATATCCAGCACTTCCTCTCCTCGTGCCCGGACTGTGGTCTCATAGATTATTTCCTGAAGAAACTCGAGAGTGCAGACCACCCACAGCAACAAGCAGAAGCTCATTCTAATGAAAAGTCAGAAAACCAGAAGGCTCATACGGGCCCAGTTCGCCGCCGAAGAGCAACTGACAACAATGGAACAGCTGCTGTGGAAGAACACGAAAACAACAGCTCAATTAGCGTGGATTCAAAAAGTGCTGGTGTTGAGTCTGAAACAGTCAGCATTGATAACGGTGATTCCAAAAATGCAAGCGCCAGTGCTGTTACTGATGAGGTAGTTAGCGGTGTTCGCAACAACACGGAAAAGACTATTGATAATTCTGCTACTGTTAGCAGTGGTCAAGAAAATCCCAAAAATGCCGCCGAAATTGAGGCCCAAAAACAGACGGAAGTCTCTGGGACGGATTCTAATGTGACGAAAAGTTCCAAAGATGATGTAATTCCAGGAAATCACAAGAACGCCAGCCTTCAACATGCAAAGGACTTGAAAGTGACTAAGAAGGCTCATTCCAGCAACCTTGCAGTCGTGGAACAAGTTCAAAAAGCACCGGAGAAACCACTATCAACTCGCACTAAACTCGCCGCAACAGTGATACAAAACGGCACAAAGCTCGTGAATGATACTGCAACCTCCTCAACTAAACCTGGAAACTCGTCTGAAAGCCATCCAAATAACACTTCCTCGCTCTCACAGAAGAGCCCTAAGAAAGAAATCATTGGCAACTTGTTTCGGTACCACCATGATTTGGCTGAAACGAAAGATGCGAAGCACAGTTCACTGTCCCCTTCCACCACAACTGCGTCTTTGTTAAAGTTTACTAAAACTAATGGAGAACAAGTGGCTTCAAGTGTCACGGAGACCACATCCTCAACAACCCCAGGTGATAAGCGTTTACAACACATAAACTTTATTACAATACTGTAAGCGAATCAATGGATGTTGACAACAATCGTCAATTCCACGCGTCACAACTTGGTGCTCATGCAAGAACTGCTCTATGGACTTATCCCAAGCACCAGTGTTACTCATTTCCTTTTTCCACTGGAGTTCTGAAACTGAACTACCAATCTTTGCTTTACAGCTACAAAGGAAGAGGAATCCGCCGAAGAGTTTGAGGCAGCTGTTCGTGAGGCAATGGATTGGCAAGGAAACCGAAGGTTGGACCAAACACGGCCACTCACAATGGGGCCTCTTGGATCCAAGTTGAAGGTTTCATGTAAGCTAAAATCGAAGTGGATTACCCAAACTGCTTCATAAATCGAATTTCCTGACTTCCGTTGCTGGAAGTCGTGGAGAGATGGCACTTGCAAGCTAAAGCTTATATTGGCTCGTACTGCCTCTGCAGTCCCCAGTAGCCCAGTAGCTGCTGGAAATTTGGAGAAAATTGAGTGGCGTTGTCCTCATGAAACTCGAAGACACCTAAAACATGTAGCCTATTTGGTTCCATGATGGACGAAGGGCTGCGGCTGCACTTTCCCTTTCCATCTTGAATGCAATGATCTGTGAGCTCAGGCGGCTGTCATCTAAGTTGTTTCCAAATCCTATCTGCACATGACACGATTCTATCCTGCAACATGGTGTTCTCTCCTTTTGGCTTAGTCTCTTAGAAATCCTTCACATACTCATTAATTGAAAAGCATCAAGCATCCCATTCTAGCATCGAGTTTCCGAAACGCAGTCTTTGTGCATTTTGCTTGTGGAGGTTCTCTCATTGCAGAGCGTACATGTGCATACTGCTGACGTCTCTGCTTACGCTTCTGTCCCATTACCCTCTGAACGTGCCTCTCCAATCCCCTTCTGTTTCTGGACCCTCGGGGTGAATGTGGACTCTTACAAGTGAAAGTAAAGATGACTATCACTCTGAAGGAACCTTAGAGCCTTCACAAACTAATGCATCAGCATTCACATTTCTTGCAATGCTCCTCTGCCCTGCCACTTACTGTACTGTAGGCCATATTGCAATTTTAACTAGTAGAGTCCCTCGAGCATTTACCAGGACCAGCGATAACAGCACACGTTTCAGCCTGAAGGCTCGTCTATTTCCCATGGGAAGGGGAAGGGGGGGATCAGTGAATAAGTCATTGAATGAGCGATATTTAGTTGGACTATGAGGCACTACTGTGTGGCAGGCTGGGTTTGTATTTGCGACTGAAGTTTTGCTTGATGTTCAGCAGAAAAGCGAGATACTTGAAATGTTTGGTTTGTGTCAGGAACAACACGAAGAATTCAAAAGCTACGTTTAGATCTTGATCATCTTTTTTTCTCAGCAAACTTTGGAAAACAGCCAACCTGCTTCTGATTTGTATGATTGACCAAAGAATCCTCGCTCTAAGTGGGGCTGAGAATTCATTTATAATGGTATTTACTGCCTGATATGAGAGCAGGAACCTCCCTGCTTGACTCAGTTAGTGTCCTGGCCACTGCTGTTGTCCATGGAGCTTGTACACGTGGTTTTCTCTTTTTCAGATCATACTCCGAAGAAATACGCCAGTTCTTGCCTGAAATCATTATCTTTTGTATTGTTTCAGTTGGAAACTTAGATATTGGCCATCTCGGTGGAAACTCTTTCTCGGGAGAAGAAGAGGAAGGCGAACAAAACATTCAGCAAATGGACGCTGATAGTGAAATTGAAAGCAACAAGGACTATGTTGAAAGTTCAGGTAATTTCACTTTTATAGGGTCAGGTTGGTGTATATTGGTGGCATCACTGATTTCTGTACCGTTGGTTGCCCTTCTGATCTAGACATAGGACCAGCCTGCCTGCTGACCTTTAGTACTGATGGGCTTTACTTTACTTTACTGTTCCGCTGATGTAAAAATAGAACTCAGGGCTTGCAGTTAGCTTCCTTGAATAGCTGAGAGATCCAGGTTAGCAGCAACTATTTCTCCTTTACATGTAGAACCCGCTACTAGCTCTTGACGACGACTCATCCAAGTGACTCCCTGGTTGAGCGCATAATGTCTGGACATCCTGCGAAGTCCGCATCTATACCATTAGAGCGAGTCCATTTTGGAGTAATGGCGGTGAATCAATTTGAGGTTTATAGTTCCAGCCTGGAACACTCAGACTGAAAGCTATGTCGATACGAGTGCCACGAGCTACGTAAAGGAGACCTCCAACAGCCGAGCGATTAGGGAGCTCTGGTACTGTCCCTGATTCATGAGCGGCGTAAGAGTTTCCCGATCGGAGTATTGGCTAACCGTAACATTACAAGAGCGAGGGAGGGAAAGATTGTGAGAGAGAGAGGGGAGAAAGAGAATTACAGACTGACCTCTCCCTTCTCATCTACTGCTTTAAGCACACGAGGCAGTAGGATAGCAGAAATGTGAAAAATACGCTGGGAAATTGAGTACAGATTGTTGAAAAATCGAGTGAAAACCAAGAAAGCATTTTTTGAAAAGCATGACCTAAAATTGACTTGAAAATTATGTAGGGGAGCCCCAACATATGGGGAGATGGTGCAGGTGGGCCATGATCCGAGTATCATGGACGCCCTTACAATAGGCCCGTTTGTGGCTGCAGTGAGGGTATTGCCTGCATCCACCGTTTCAAAAAAAAAAAAAAGTCTCACATGTTTTACCAAACTGATGCTTACACGTTTCTGGCGGGAAAATAACAGCATTTGAGAAGTAAAGCTTCAAAACCTAGTCTGATGAGAAGCACTCGGATCTCTCCTTTTTTGTTGAATGAACCATGTTTCTTGAAGAGTTGGGGAAGCAGTTGGGAACTGTTTAATAAGCTGAATTAGCTGGGTCTTTGACCTGTAAGATACTCGACAATTTTCTGAGAGCCTGCGGTCGGTCCTTTCAGTTTTATAGTCTGTGCCGACCGACCGACTGACAGGAACAAGTTGGCTGATGGAAGTGTAGATAGACCGTTCAGCTACCACGACCCGTACAGTAACGACGATGCCCTTAAACCAATCCTGATTTCAAAACGAACATAGCTTTAGGCATTCCTTTAAAAATTATTGAGAGACCATAAAATTGAACAACAAAAATAACGAAAACCTTTTTACTCGCACTACTTTGGCAAACATCATTGGCCAAACTGGGAGTAGAACAATAGAACGAGAAGTTGCAATTTGTCTCAATTCGCTAATTGTTCAGTGGGACGAACCTCCAAAATGACTGTTTTTACCTCCCAAATGTCTGCACTAGCCCAAACGGAAAGTCATTTTGTTTGTATCTGTGAAAAGCCCAGGTCCTCAGTTAGTTCCAAGTGACAACAGATTTCCCTTTTTCGGACTTCCCTTTTTCCTGGACCCCATCCTTCAATTTTAGATTCCTCCTTTCCGAGTCAGTCATCCTTCAGCGCTCGCGAACGGCAGACAGTCCTTCCAACTCATTCGTCTCTCATGTCACACGCTATTCACAACTCAAGTCTCTCTCTCTCTTTCTACCCCCCCCCTTCCCTCCCTCCACTAATTTTCCCAAGACATCAGTTCATGTGTATTGAGAGTGCCTTGCTCGCGTGTATATATTCACACTCAAACGGGTATCGCTAGTCTGTCAAGTGTAATGCAGTCCTCATTCACGCTCACCACGTCCATTTATTTCTCAGTTTCAAGCTCCCCCCTTCGTGCGCCCAACGGGAACATTTCCATTGGCAGGAGTGAACGGTCACTGGCCATTGAAGTTCTGACTAAATTTGAAGTAATGTGAACGGTATTATCGAAAAATACGCCATGTTTCGAAATAATAAACAACATGTTAGAGCCTTAAAACCCCAACATAGGTTACATCGTCTACTTCCTCTTCATACCCAACAACAAGCTCCCCCTTCCTAAATGGTAGGTACAATTGATGGTTACACACAATTTTACCAAATCTTGAAGGTAAGTCGGGGGCCGACGTGGCTCCTAGAACGAGTTGCCACCTGATCATCATCTTGAAAAATGTCAGGAGGATGCAGTTCTAGGTCTGGCTGAAGTCATACAGCAGTTAAGAAGGCGAGTGTGCTGAGACTTCAAATGGAATCACGCCCTGAACGGACTGAGTTACAGGAGGTGGACGCCACTCAACACCTATTATCCTTAACTGGTCTACATGTTTCTTGTAGACATACCCATCATCCAGTCTGATGGAATAGTATAGCAGACCACGATCGCTTTTTTTTATAACCGTTCCAAATAGCCATGGGGCAGAGAATTTCTGGCCACACCGTTACTTTTGCAACATGTTTTTAAAATATCCTTAACGAAGTAGGAAGCGTTGCCAGAGACAGAAATCTTTGGATATCCATGAAATGAATACAGGGAGCTGGAGCTCAATGGTCTTTGTCGAAGTTGGGGCATCATTGGCTGATCGAACTTCCTCTCATTTTGATTTTCCGATGTTTCGCCTGGTATGGCCAATGTATGCGATCTGACTTTTCTTCTGGTTCCTCCCAAACATGCAAGGGGACTTTAATCGTGGCACACAGGCTCACACTAGCAACCATCTCAATATCACGATAAATTACAATCCAGTAGCAGAAGTGGGGTGCGAGCCTCTCCATTTTTTAAATGCCCTAGGGTGTTCAGTGAAGCTCATGAAGGACCAGGCGACGGAGCGCCTTACCGTAGGAATCAAAACCCCCTGTCCAGGCAACTGACTGCAAGTTAACTGATTCCCATGAAATTCATTGGGTGGACAAGGCATATACTTCTTCGTGTATTAACATGTCGGTAGCATTCCTCACATTCGTGACAGTTGCCGTAGGTAGAGCGTGCACATTGGAATTATCAATGCCTTGTTTAAATCTACCCTCTTCGGCGTGAATAATTAGAGCGGAAGCGGTTTCAGCGTTTCCTTTCCGCTTGTGCCGCTGACTCGATCGCTGAATTGCCACGTTTCTTTTTAATTTCGACAAGTTTTTCCTTTTTTTCGTTATATTAGTTAATTTGTGCGATCCCCTGAGAGGTTTAGTTTTAGTTTCAATTGAATATATATTTTTCTTTCCCCTCGTTTCAAAGTTCTTTCTTTTCTGTGTTCAATATAAGCTTCTTTAGTGCGTTTGGGAGGAACCTGAAGAAACTTGGTATCCTATACATATAGGCTTGTATGGGTTGATGTTGTCACGGGGCTGGGAGCTGAAATGAGAGAATTATAGCACATCAGGAGATCAAATTAATCTAAAATGATGGTAATGGTATGTGGAATACACTAATTATCATTATGAGTGAATGAACCTCAGCAGTGATCCATAATTACTGCTCTGCATACACAGTTACACATACACAGAAACAAGCACTGGCTCCACTCTTAGCTCCGATGAACTTTTAAAATTGTTTTTACAGGGTTGATGAACCGCTTGCCGCTAACTACATTCTTCATCCTCTTCTTGAGCTTCAACTTCCTCCTTCGTTCCTCGACTGCCATCTTGTCTGCTCTCAGTGGTGACTTCGGTCGTTCCTCCTGGGACCTTGACCATGACCTTCACTATATTGACATCCCGATGAACTGAGCGCCGCAGACCAGTTGATTTCCTCTGTATCTTAGAGTCAAATTTTGTACTTTTTCGTGATGAACCAAAATTTGAAATTTGGTACACGCGTACAACTATTGTCATTTCCTTTTTGAATTTACTTATGATTAAATTCGTGTTTTAGCATCAAAATTACGCGAAAGTACTTTTTTAGCGTTAGTGCACAGTAAAGAAATGAATCAGTGAAAGGTTGAGGGGTTTAATTAGCTAATTAGTAGTTGCTGCATGCTGGTAAGATGCTCCCTCCCTTTCTACTGGAACAAAAAAGAAACCCGCTTTCAGCTATCCTGAGTCTGTGCATCTATATCACCCCTCCCCCTCCCCATCATAGACTAGAGATCAGATACTTTTTTCCTATCCCGCTGTCGGATTGTAGACCCCTGTGTATGCAGAATACAGGTAAGGCAGCAATACGCTTCTGTCACACTTTGCAAGGCTCAGGACAGGGCACTCTATTGTCAGGGAAATCCCAGAAGTGGCCCTTACAACGAAACAGGAGAGTACAGTTTTAATTGTTATTGGAACTGTAGTTGCTATTTTAGCTGTTGTTAGATTAAAAATAGTGCTCGTCCATTCACCTAAGATGCATTGGACCGTGAGGTACTTCACCGAGAAGTAATATAACCACTAAATTGCTGGGGTTTCCCCAACTGCGGCCATCAAACTGGTGCCCCACGAAGATAGCATTGTTATTTTCCTCGACCATATTGTCTATGATTTCCAGTGCGGGTCTGTTGCTGCTGCTGATAATGATCGCGCAACACACTCATCCAAGAGCCTACTCTAAAGATGCACCTGGCAATCTGTACAGTAAAAACAACGACTAACTAACCTTGTGTCTGTCCTTCATACTGCCACGTCCGAGTATCGCCATTTTGGTCATTGTCTCTTCCTGAAGCCTCTTCAAAGAATTCCCTTTTGGGCCTAGGAGCTTCCCAACGAAGTTGAACTGAAAAAAAAAGCTGAATTTAAGAGAAGCCGAAACAGCGAGCATGCGATATGAAAAGAAGCAACTGGTAAACAAGCTTTTAATAAGTTCGTTGATAATTCGAAATGTGGAAGGCTAGTTAGTCAAAAACCTCGTTATCGTTACTTGTCGGCGTTGTGTGGTTTCAATGTTTTTGCTTGAAAAGTTACGTGTAAGCTGTTTGGGCCAGGATAGATTTGAATGAATCTCGGAGACGGGTTCAAGTTGAGCACGAACTTGTAATTGATGAGTTATATACCACATGATTTGCAGAAATGGATGTACAAAGAAGAGGTGACGACTTACACCGGGTGTGAGTTGAGTATATTGAGTATATATTGACAAGTAGGGTTCTGAAGGCGTGAAACTGGTTATACTGGAATGGAAGAAGAAACCCCAATTAGAAGTTGATGAGAGGTGAAACAAGTGTCTGTTGGGAGAATTGGAGACGACTGTATCGTGAAAGGTGTTAGAAGATGAGGCGATACTTTGTAGCAGAATGATTTTGGGAGAAAGTATCAGTTGTGGAGAGGAATCTGGAAAAAGAGGAGAGGGAAAAGGTAGGAAAATCACTGTTGGAAATAACAGCGGAGGTGGATTTTCCGTTGGTACGAAGACCATTGGAGAAACAATGACCTTGCCACAAGTGAGTCCCGTTGGGCAGGTGCAGAAATTCCGAGGTCAAAAACCTGGACTGATTCGGTGCTTTGCGTCGAACATAAGCCTATAATTGAGTCAGTATTGCGGTTGGAAAAGATGTCCTAGTTGTTCCTGTGGCCTAGTGTTGGGACAACATGCGATAAAAAGCTATAAACCGAGTTTCCGAGAGTGCAAAGGAAAACAAAAACCTGCGCAAGTGGCCCTTCCTGTCGTTGAACGAGGTTCTCAAACCCATCCTGTCGAATCTTCGCTATTTCGGGCGTGAGTGAGTTGTTTAGCTCTGGTAACTGATTCCGTATGGTCGCTAAAGGTAAGGTGTCATTAATATTTCTCCCGGGGCTATTGGATAGTCCTGCTTTTAGTACGCATGCTCGGTCAAGCTTTGACGGATTACCGACCAATACGGGTAGACCATCGAAAGAATAGCTGCTAGATAGACTGCCAACTGCGGCAGGTGATTTCTTGTACCAAAACCCAGGGTTCTGCTCCAACTCAAGCCTGGCTAGGTGGAACCCGTCAATGGTAATAATCGCTTTTGAGTTTAGTTATACGCCAGGCGTATGAGGAGCCCCGTTTTGGTTTATTATTCATTCATTCACGCCTATGTTTTCGGTCAGGAAAATTATTTTACAACCCCCCTCAAAATTGGATACTTAACGTTTCAAGACATCGGGACGTCCGTCCGCCGTCCGAGCCCACCTACTCGCCAGTCCCATCGGATGAAGCCCGTGGTTGTTTGGGAGGGAAAATGGTTGAAAAAACGACGATGATTGAGAAACACAAACGGTGGGTACAGCTTTCGTACAAGTACGCAACCACTAGGAACATTTTACGTCTTTTATTTTATTTTATTTTTTTAAATGCAATGATAACTACGTTTGATTGTGCTCGTTGATGGTTTCGATATAATGGCAGCGTTAATTGCAATAGACTTCATCACTTAGTTACTGAGGTTATTAAAACGTGTGATGTTACCAAGCGTCAGATTTTGTAACAGACGTTACCATGCACTTAACCCGACAAACATTTCGTGACGCTTCTCCGTTACATATCCTGCGTTACATTTTCGAGTTTATGTAGCAAAGTAAAGACATAAAATGTCAAAAATTAACAAAAACGCAATTTTGGTAGTTTTATCGCAAATACGCCGTGTTCGGTATTGTTTTCTACGTATTATTAGACGCTGGGTCGAATGGAAAACGGTTTGCGGCTCCGTCTAAATCGAGAATAGTGAAATCACAGTATTTATAGTGAGCTAAATTCTACTTATTAAAAGGACTCGCCGGCCAATACAGAGAAAGTAATCGTTTCTTCATTTGTACTCCCTCCCGTCTCATTAAAACCGTCCGCCAGTCGTGCCAATTGCCTGCAGTCGCCTGGAATTTAATGCTAGTCGTTCCACTATAGTCAGCTCATGTTTTGTATGGTTTATTGGTGTGTTTAGATGCTGAATCGAAGGGCATGGGTATCGGAGGAGTGAAACTAGGTCAATTCGAGAGAATAATAAACCGTCGTGTAATAATTTGCAGGGCTTTCCCCCTCTGACGGCGTATTGCTCCTAGTTTGCAACTTATTAACAAGTGGTATGACGTTCATTCAAAACTACAATACGCGTCCGAGTTTTGTTCATTCTGAAACTGTTGCTTCTTATGACCGTTTTGCAGCGTGAGTTCGAGTCGAGCTCCTAGCTGGCTTGAGAGTTCTATCGTTGGATGTAAGCGACGGCTTGGAATTAGCCATCGATTAAGTTGCTTGTAATGACAACTACAACATTAATTATAAGTTTTGAATTTCAGACGTGTTGTTGCTGCTCAAAAAAAGCTGGTAGAAGTTGATAGAGACACTCCACAGGCGACTGAAGGCAGCAATACTTTGCCTCATTTATGAACTCGGAGTGGCTCACTTGTTCTTCTAGGGCCATCTCTGAAAGAAGATTTAAGTTGTGTCCCTGCAGTGCTAGATTGCGGTTCAACTTTTGACATTTCCAGGTGGTTTCATTGACTGTGGTCCGTACTCAATGTCGATAATGAAAGCTGTCAAGCCTCAACTTGCTCGTTGGCATTCTAATTCTTCAAGTTTGGTTCATCTTGAACTTTACCCCTGTTCACATATTTTCGTTCACCTTGGACCACTGTAATCATCGTTGCAACTACGAAGTGACTGACTTTCCGTTTCGAGTAAAGGAGTGGATTTGATAAAAAGTGCTAGTCGTAAGGGAAGGAGAAAAGTATATCAGTAAATCGGCTGCATTTTTCGTTCAGGAAGACTAGGTAATTGTTTTCATAACCAACTTGGAGACAAACTTGACAAAAATGACGCCTTGACTCGTTCTTTTCCTCGTCAATCGTTAACTGTTCAAAATCATTAAACGCACGCATTGCCTTGCCAGACTTCACCAGATACGAAGCACCATCCCCAACATCTTCACAACTCATTCCCCCAACTTTTTAACAACTCCGGCGCATCCGGTACCAGAATCCAGCCAACCTCAAGTCAAATACCGTCATGCCTTCATCACATTTGGTCTGGGCGGGCTGAGCGGTTCCCTACACGATTTAAGGACTATGTTCTTCAATAGGGTGACTGTAGCGAAGGTTACTACATTCATCATGGCGTTATGGTTTATTATTCATTCTGAATAATAACCCTATGTTTTCGGTCACGAAAAACTTTTTACAACCCCCCCTCAAAATTTGATACTTTACGTTTCAAGACATAGAGATTCCAAATGTGCAATGTCCGTCCGCCGTCTGGGCCGTTTTGTGCCTTTAACGTGGTCTAAAAAATTCGTTCTTTCGCCCAAAAATCCGATTTGGTATCTAGTTGTGCCCGCCATCTCGGCAATCCGATCGGACGAAGCCCGTGGTTGTAATGGGCAAAAAACGGTTAAAAAAATTAACGAAACGCAGTACAATGCGGGAGCTACAAGCGTTTCGTCGTTTGAATTCCCTCCGCCCCGCCCGTCTCTTTAAAAAACTCGAGGCGAGCGAGCAGCGCGCCTCCCGCTCGCTTCCCTCCCAACGACTCCGCCTCCCGCTTGTTGCTCAACTCGCCTTTCGCTTCGAGCGCCCCCGTTCCAATTTCCCCATACGTTTTGGTTTTAATACGATTCAATTTTTTTAGATTCTTTCGTTTCATTCTCATTTTGTTTTTTTTCATAGATTTTTGGTTAAATTTTGATATTAGTATTTAGCGTGAATGTTTTCATATTAAAATTCAGTTTTTTCTAGATACTTTCGTTTTTTTTTGTTTATTTTAATATTACGATTCAGTTCTTTTCGACCTTTTTTTGGGTTTCATTATGATATTTTTCGATGCTGAATCGAACAGGATGGGTCTCGGAGCATTAATGCTAGGTCAAGGTGATTATCCTAATAATAAACCGTTGTGTAATAATTTGCAGGGTTTTTGAGTTGCAGTTGGCTCGTTACTGAGCGAAACTTTCGTAAACACTAAGTCCAGCCCGTTCTCAAAGTTTGTAGTAGTCGGTCAATTCGTTTGATAATTGTTGGAGAGCATATATCAAAGCCTTTGTGCATTGCTAAACGCTCATTTGGAAAATACCATGGCGCGCTAACACCACTCTTGGAATTATTCTTCTTGAATGATTTCTCAGTTCGAATGAGCTGTACTGACCCATAGCTACGCTCCAGATGGGCCGCATACCACTTTCCAGCACATTTGTCTGAACGTAAGGTGTTACCTAGGGCTAGAAGTAAGCCGGTATTTTGCGAGCCACCGAATTTTCTCGATGGCTTATGCCAGACCTTTGGGGATGGCACTTAGCATAGCCAGGCTTAAAAACATCTCCAAACCTTCACGAGGTCTAGCCTGTTAGTGCCCATATCCTTTGGAGTGGGGCCGACAGATTGGAGCAATGTTGGGTTGTCCCCCCCCCGTTCTGGGAGGTGGATAGCTTTCCTTGAGAGGTGGTGAGGGGGGCGAGTAGTGGCGCCTGCTCGTGCTCCCCGCATCAACTTTTTTTTTTTTTTTTTTTTTTTTTTTTTTTTTTTGCGCCCCCAACCCAAGCTGTAAAGCGACCCGTGGCGAAGGGTGGATGGCACATGGGACATTGTGTCAAACACGGAGCCTCAAGGATACCAGGCGACCTCCTTGCAGTAAGTAGCCTTGTCACGGCATGCGGGGCTCTGCCGTGATCGACTGTGTATTACCCTAGCTACTCGTGGGAACATGAATGAAGAAAATCAAATAAATTTGAACATTCAGGAGCTTACCCTAGCTGAGGAAGAGAGACTGCTATTGAGTCCCTCCTCAGTGATGGAGGAGGAGGTCATGGATTTGTACTGTGACCTCCCAGCTGTAGAAGGAGGTTCATCTGCAGCGGATGGAGACGCAAGGTCACATTCTGCGGGCGGGGGGCTTCTGGGGGTCCCTGCTGCCGGTGTGGGGCCTGGTGCCGGGGCGCCTCCCGATAGGGGGGTGCTGGTGCTGGGCCCTCCCCGGGCGGGGGGGTCCTTGGGGGCTCCTGAGAACCAGGACACAGGCTTGGAGCCGCTGACCGAAGGGTCGGATGCGGGGCCATCGGGCACGCATTCTGGGCACAAGCGAGGGCGCCACGTTAAGTTTACTGGCGCACAGAGGCGCCGGTTTAAAGCCCTCCTGTCAGAGGGTAAGAGCGTGGCTGATGCCAGGGCTCTTGCGATGAGAGGAGGGCTGACGAAAGAGGTGGAAGGTGGCCAAAAAAGAGAGCGGCCTTCCACTGGAGACACTCCCGAGGAGAGAAAGAAGGTGAGACGCTCTTTGGGATTGAGAGGTGGTGAAGGGCAGCGTGGGGACGTAGGTTCCACGTCTGCAGCCCACCTCGGTGGGGCTGGTGGCTCCGGGCGGCAGGGAGTGCCTAAGGGCGGTCCTAGCAGGCGACCACCAGTCTCATATAGCTCAGCTGTGTCAGGGGTGAAGCTGGGGGTGTTCCATGAGGACTACCGGCGGAGCTCCTCACAGCGGAGCAGATGGAGGCCGTGGAGAGGAGCATGGTGGAGGCCGTGTTTGCTCTCGACGAAGATGAGGGGCCGGAGCCAGGGTTCACCGGTACCATGTGTAGAAGGGGGTGGTACGCGGTGACCTGTAAGGATGAGGGCACGGCAGCATGGCTGAGAGAGCATTTTGCCACCGCACAGCCCTGGGAGGGTGCCAGGCTGAAGGTCTGTGAGGGGAAGGACCTTCCGAGACCACGAAGAGCCGTGGCGTACCTGCCGGGGTGTGAGGATGAGCCGGATGAGAGGATCCTGGGCTTTCTGGCGAAGCAGAATAGGAGACTCTGCACACGGTTCTGGACGGTGCTCTCTCGGGTCCACAAGGAATCAGCGGTGCTTCTGGGCCTGCTGATAGATGCGCAATCTGCCCAGGCTTTGGAGGCTGAGCCAGCAGTCTCCATAAAGCTGAGGCAAGGCAGCATCAGAGTGAGGAAGCAGGGCTCTGGAGAGGTACCTACCTCGAGTGTCCCTTCCTTGGATGCCCCTGGAGATGGTGGAAGGGGAAGAGGAGCGCTGCCGCTGCGGGGTGTCGGGGGTGGGGCTGCTGGCCGGGGGCTGCAGGCAGTGGTGACCTAGGGTCCGCTGCGCGGTCCTGGCTGGGGCCCCGCCTCGGGTGCCTCGGCAGCAATGGTGGCGGCTCCTGGAAACAGCGGTGCTGGGGTCTGGTGGCCCCTCCTCCCCTCCTGTGGTGACGGCTTCGGCAGTGGCTGCGGGTGGGGGGGGGGCTGGCGGGTCCAGATTTGGCAGGGAGGGCAGGAAGGACGATAAGGTCCTTCCGGCCCAAACTGCAGAGAGGCTGCAGGCAAGTCGCGCCTGCTCGCCCTCCGGGCACTCCGCAGGGCGTAAGGTCCCACGGGGTTTGGGGGTCGGCGTGGGCGACGATGATTGCGCAGCATGTGGGCTTCCTCCAGATCAACCTGCACACGGCCAAAGCAGCTACGGCAGTGATGTGCAGGAGCTTTGTCTGGGGGAGCTGTGATGTGGCTCTACTGCAGGAGCCTTGGGCGGACAGCAGGGACGTTAAAGGGATACCTGCTAGTACAGGTAAGTTGGTCTACTGTGGCACAGAAGGTCGTCCTAGGGCGGCTGTTTTGGTAAGACACAACTTGCATATTCTAAAAATTCCCGAGTTCTGTCACAGGGATTTGGTGGCGGTAATGCTGGAAGCTCAAGACAGTAATGGACTCCGGGCGAGGACAGTGGTGGCGTCAGCCTACTTCCCAGGCGATGACGCTGAGGTCCCCGCTGATTATGCAGCAGCTGATCCATTACTGCAGAAGGAAGACCTTCAGTTGATTGTCGGGTGCGACGCCAATGCACATAACATGGCATGGGGCAGCACAGACACAAATGAAAGAGGTGAGTCCCTTCTTGACTACTTACTGTGCAATGAAATGGTGGTGGTTAATAGGGGGAGCACGCCAACTTTTGTTACACGCAGGCGGAGGGAGGTGCTGGACATTACGGTCTCAAGTACCTTCTATGCCAGCAGAATAACAGATTGGCATGTCTCTAGCAAAACTTCAATGTCTGACCACCGGATGGTGAGGTTCAGGCTGCGGTTCCCTAATAGTGTGACGGAGACATATCGGAACCCCAAGAACACGGATTGGGTTCTGTACAGCCGCGTGTTGGCTTCCAGTTTGGAGAGCTACAGCTGTGAAATGCAAACTGTCGAAGGTGTAGAAAGGGCGACAGGGGAGATCTGCGCAGCTATGGTAGAGGCGTATGAAGAAAGCTGCGAGTTGAAAACCCGAAGATCCAATAGGGAGGTTCCTTGGTGGAACAAGGAACTGGAAAGGCTTCGGAAAGAAACGAGGAGGCTCTTTAACAGAGCAAAAAAGAAGGGTGAGTGGGACGCATATAGGGGTTCCCTCACAGCATACAATAAAGCCCTTAGACAGGCTAAAAGGAAATCCTGGAGAAACTTCTGTGAGGGCATGAAAGACTTGTCCACCATGTCCAAGGTACAGAAGATCCTCTCTAGAGAAGAGAGACCTCAAATCGGTTTTCTCCTAAAGGCAGGGGAACATTCACAAGGGGCAGCAAGGAGACCTTGGAGGAGCTACTGACAGCTCACTTCCCAGGGTCTCAAAGCCTGCGGTGGGGAGATAGCCACCACCATCAGCTGAGCGCCGATGGTGGTACCTGTCATGGGCAATCAAGGAACCCACTGCTAGCTGCAGCCTCCAGAGAAATGTTCACACTTAATAAGGTTAAATGGGCTATTGGTTCATTTAAACCTTACAAGGCGCCAGGTGCGGATGGGATCTTCCCAGCCATGTTGCAGCATGGTAGGGAGGCTCTGGGTCCGATACTGGTGAGGCTCTTCAGGGCGAGCTATGTCCTTGGGTACATACCCACTATGTGGAGGAAGGTGAAGGTGGTCTTTATACCAAAGCCGGGTGGCTCCTCGGCCCTGGCTAAGGGCTACCGCCCCATCAGTCTCATGTCCTTCGTGTTGAAAACAATGGAGAAGATAGTGTGCCTATCAATAAAGGAGAACTATCTAACTCAGAACCCCATTCGGAGTTCCCAGCATGCCTATCAGAGGGGGAGGTCCACTGAGACTGCTCTGAACGAACTGGCAACAGTGCTGGAGGATACTCTGAGATCCGGAGAGATTGCGCTGTGCTGCTTTCTGGATATTGGGGGGGCTTTCGACAATACGTCGTATGCCTCAATTACGGCTGCGGCTGGTAGGAAGGGTGTAGATCCTTACCTAATCTCTTGGACCAACGAGATGCTGAGTAGCAGGGTGGTCTTCTCGGAGTTGGGGGGGGAGACACTCTCTGTGGTGCCCACCAGGGGATGCCCGCAGGGGGGGGTGCTCTCCCCTCTCCTCTGGTTACTGGTAGCTGATACCCTTCTCGAGCTGCTGGAGGAGGAGGGCTACAAGGTAATAGGATACGCGGATGACCTGGTAATTATAGTCAGGGGTAAATTCGCGAATGTAATCAGTGAATGCATGCAGCATGCACTGAATACCTTACAGACATGGTGCAATGGGCAGGGACTGTTTGTCAATCCAGACAAAACGAGCCTGATCCCATTCACCAGAAGGCGCAACCTTACGCTGCGAGGAACTCAGGCTGAGTGGCAAGGTGGTGAAGATCCAGCATGAGATCAAGTACTTGGGAGTCTTTCTTGATGGAAAGCTCTCTTGGGCCACACACGTGAAAAAAGCCTTACAGCGGGCGTCGGTGGTGATGTGGGCAGCTCAAAGAATGGTGGGGAAGACATGGGAGCTGAGGCGTGGGATGATCCGGTGGTTGTACACTGCGGTTGTTAGGCCTGTAGTCACCTATGGAGCCCTGGTCTGGTGGACTAGGGTGGAAAACAAAACAGTGCAGTTGCAGCTAAATAAACTGCAGCGTAGGGCGTGTCTAGCCATTACAGGCTGTATGACAACATGCCCTACGGCTGCACTGGAGGTCTTGCTAGATTTAGCTCCACTCCACATACATGTTAAAAGGATGGCGTTCCTCCAGGCTGCGCGTATGTTGGAGTTGGGTCTGATCATGCGGGGAGGAGGAGTTCCTGCCACTTGATCCTTGACAAGGTGAAGGTGGGGGCCTGAACTGCATGTGGTAGACTCAATGCCCGCGAGGTTCAACTTCGCGCTACCCTTTCGGATACTCATTCATGAGCGATCCAGGTGGGTAGGGGAGCTCCCGCTTTGAAGCTGGGGCCCTGGTATACTACACTGATGGCTCGGTGCAGGGTGGCCTTGCAGGGCAGGCATCTTTGGGCCGAGGATCAGAGCAGCAATCCCATTGGGGTCGCTGGCCACGGTGTTCCAGGCAGAGGTGGCTGCGGTGACAGTCTGTGTGCAGCGGCTGCTGCAGAGGGGACTGAAGCGGCAGAGAATCTACATCATGGTGGACAGTCAGGCCACTCTCAAGGCCTTAGCCTCATACTGTCTTACATCGCGGCAGGTGTGGGAGTGTCTGACTGGACTGAAGGCCCTGGCCGAGGACAACAGGGTAACACTGTGTTGGGTGCCAGGGCATCAGGGTATAGAGGGAAACGAACGGGCTGATAGGTTGGCTAAGAAGGGATCAGAGCAGATCCCTATTGGCCCTGAGCCCTTTGTTGGGACTACCAGGAGCCATCTACGTAGAGAGGTTGGCAAATGGGAGGATAGGTGCAGGGCTGCTCATTGGCAGGGGTGCCCGGCCTTAGACAGTCAAAACTCTTTATCCGGCTCTCCAGAGAGAGGTCCAAGGAGGTGCTTGCTCTGGGGAGGAAGGATATGAGGATCATATGTGGCCTGTTCACAGGTCACTGTCCGCTGAGGTACCACCTTGCAAATATTGGCAAGTGCGAGGTACAGGTATGCAGGTTCTGCGAGGTAGGGCTAGAGACGGCAGAGCACGTGCTGTGCGTATGCGATGGACTCGCGGCATCGCGCCGTTCTGTGTTTGGGAGGCCCTTTCTTCAGCCCGAAGAGGTGACAAATGCAGAACTTGCCGATATCCTCCGCTATGTGCGGGGGTGGTGGGGGCGCATAGGTGACGTCACACCAAGTGAGACCAGTGCCGTGGGGCCTGGGGGTGGTGCAGGTGGGCCATGATCCGAGTATCATGGACGCCCTTACAATAGGCCCGTTTGTGGCTGCAGTGAGGGTATTGCCTGCATCCACCGTTTCAAAGGAAAAAAAAAAAAAAAAAAGGTGTTACCTTTCGTTTTTGACGAAGGCTCCTCGTTGGAGCTCAAGCATCCAGCGTCGTACCAAGATGACTTCGTTGGCATGTGGAATCACTTTGCAATTAATGAAAGGCGTGGGTGGAGGGGTGGGGGCTTGTAATGTTATGGTACCGCTGGGTCATCAATCTACCTCAGATGACAGGTGAGCAGTATTTTCTTTAGAAAGTAGGATTCAGGATTCAGTGGTTTGGGAAAACGCATACCTCTTACTTGGCTCTTATGATCCTTACCAGACACCCTGCTTGGGAGGACTGGTCGCCAGGAACGCGCTTGTAAGCTTTGCATTGACTATGGAGGTTGCAACACATCCAGGAATTACGTCTGGTTAATTGGCTGCAGGCGATATTCTTAGTCCTCCCCCAGGGATAAGTGTAAAGATCAGCTGTCTACCAATGTAGTGTGAGGTCCTCCATCACTGCCGATTCCTTGCAGCAAGCCCCCAACTAAGCCATGAAGGCCAGCTTAGCGCAAATGCTGTGATCGAGGAACTCGGTATATTTTGGATAAGCAGGGTGTTTGGCACACGCACAAAGAGTGTCACAAGGGTGTTATATGTAATACCGCTATTCTCGCAAACCCTGTCTAGGGGAAATCCACAGTCCTCAGAACTGCCCAGGGAAGATACGATTTATACGGAAGATACTTGTTTATTCTTCAGCGGCTAGCAGGAGGTACCGACATCAGATCTAAGCAAAAGATCCACGAGTAACCAACTTGGAGCCCTCTCGATTAGCCATGTAACACGACTGCTTAATGCGATTGACCCTGACGCCCTTAACTTCCACTCGTGGTAACTATTACGTCGTTAGTCTTTTTTGATGCTCAAAGTGTTCTGCCTAAACCACCGACGAACTATTCAACGAGCAAATCCTGGGCGTAGATTCTCCACAATCACTTCCACCAGCCTCACATCCTTCTCAATAAATACCCGCCACGAGGAGAAGCCTCCCCCCACCCCACCCGCACCACCGACCACTGCCAGGCACCTCCTCCATTTTCCACCCTTAACGACCCCAAAGGGCGAGTTTTTCAAGAATATTTCCAGGCTAGATGCTTTATCACCCCCACCTACACCCCCATCCTTAGGGCAGTGCTCCCTCCTCGCTAACACCACCGTGTAGCCCTCCTCCTCACTCCTAGCCTCGCACCATCCCCTCTCCATCACGTAATGGCCCTCTAAATAACGCGACGTAACGTGGTGTAATATCGACGTAAAATGGCTTTTCAGGTGGTAGTGGAAGCCAGAGGGAGGTGGTGAGGGGTTGGGAGGGGGGGGAGATTTCGGAGGTTTAAGAGGATAAAGACCGATAAAGTGGAGCTCGTCAAACCACGGCGTCTTCGAAACGTCTCTTTCAATTTATCGTCTCTCAAACGCATTTTCGGGGATTTTTGATTTTCAGCAGATTGAAATGAAAAATAGCTGGTAGGTAATCACCCAGCTTACCTCATTCATGGACTCCTCTTTTGAAATGATTTATCAAGAAGAGCTCCGTCATGTGCTGGCAACGTATTCATTTTATCCAAACAGTGAATCAGACAAGAGCACTTGTTTTTCTTTAGTATTATTAGTTCTTCCGCGATAGAGCCTATTGGTCTGAAATATATGTAAGGGAAGGCAGGGAGGGACGTCTCTACAGTAAGGACAAAGAAGAATCCACTTTCGGGCTCAGTTGCATCAGTCAGCTCCATAGAATTGTCGATTGGATTTCGAGTGCTATTCGAGGGCTACTTTTGAAATTGATATAGCCTTTGGTCGGTAATGGGCATTTGGCTAAAGTAACGCCTCTACTTAGTGACTCCTTTTGCCTCTTCATTCATTCAGATATGCGCGGGCGTTACGTCGCCGTAAAAGTCTTTCAATTCACATCCTGCAAACACCCATATGAGCAAGCAGGAGTTCCTCTGGGAAGTGTCCTTGGGCCACTACTATATCTTACTTTTGTTATAACCTTCCACATAATTCTAACGTCACTAATGCACGATTCAGCGAAGACCTTCCTATTCTAGTGGTGGGAACTGTTACCTTATACAAAATGACTGTTCAGGGCTCGTTAGGCTTATGCCTGAACCTAAGAGATTTATATCTCTCGTTCACGGGCTCTTGCTCAGCATCCGCGGAACCCAGAGCTGTGAAGGCACACACGGTTGTCATTTAGCCAGTCTCATGGTCGAGAGCTGTGGCCCACACGTGACCCAAAAGGAACTACCTCACCTCCACTTTGGATATTTTGAATAAAACTCATCCGTGTCACGTTGTTTTGACGAGGATTCTCATCTGGCCGTTCTTCTGCCGCAACAAGTTCCTGTTTGACGTCACTACAGAATTCGACCCATGACAGGGGAAACTCCCTTTTCACTCTTGATTTTCTACCATCCACCATGTCAAAGGATAACTGGCAAGTTATCACTTGGTGTGCTTCAGTAGATGCTGTCTTGAAGGCCGCACAAAGGATCACAGCTCTCTGGGATTGGGCCATTCCCTTTGAGTAGAACTAACCAGTCACGCCAAAGTTAATGACCTTGAACGTGAGGATAGTGTCACCTGGTGGTGGAAACATCTCTATTCCTGAGGAGGAAACATTCGTTCAGTCCTCAAAAAAAAAACTCCTAGGCCTGGCAGAGCAAACATCCACGTGGTGCCAAAACTGGGCAGATCCACATGGGCCCTCGTAGCTCTGCATTTGCAAGTTTTACCTATCATCCGAACGTATCACGTCCCATCACGACCGTAGCTCAACCCATGCAAACCGCTTGCCTCGAAGTAAGATATTTTGGCCTCTGGTTCTGCCCTCCAACAGGTCTGTCTCGGAATGAATCCTCTCATTTGGTAGATTGTGGTCGTGTCGTCGATCGTTCGTGGTTGTTTCGGGTCGTTGTCAACTTCTCCACTCGATTAATTGTCAGATGTGGGAGTTGGCCTAACCTGTTGAGTAATTAAGAGATGGGTGGGGGCGACGAGGGGGTCTTCGTTAATCCGAACAGCTTGATGAGCTCTTCTACGAAACCTTCCTCCGCCACCACCTGCAACCCTTGTGTGTGGTATTATACGACGACGTGGGGTGATGGGGTGACAGATGACATTGTCAAGTTTTCAAGACTAATCTGATAAAACGAGTGACCTCAAAGTTTACATTTCACCCCTCCCACCACTTCCACCACAACCGTGCCACTTCAGACATCGCCTTCTCATTTACCGCTCCGCGGACTTTTCCCACAGGCGCTCAACTCGAACACTACTCCGGCGGCACATGAATAGAACACGACGCGAAGGGAACACGACGGTTTGTTGCTTTCGAGGGAGGTCACGTACTTACACGAGCTCCGAACTTGACTTTGAAAACCTTAGCTACCGCGTGTCTTCCCCCATGGATTATGCACGTTGACCAGAAGCCTGGGAAGTACGGGAGCCACTACACTACACGTCTCCCTTTTGTGCCTTATTAAACTTTGCGCGGGCTCATGAATTGCGTTCCAAGTAATTGGCGTCGACGGGGGTCGAAGTGTTGACGAGGGGGCTAATTTAAAGGGATTGTGGCGGGATACGGGGAAGGGGGATGAAGTTGTGATAAAGTTGGCAAACCTGTTAGAACAGGAGCGAGTGTGTTGTGATGGAGGATGAATTTATTACCGACGAATTAAACCTCCCCTCCTCCTCGTCTTCCCTCAACGCACACACAGAAACCTACCAACGTCATAGAGAGGAGAGTGGCTGTAGGTGATGTGGTGGTAACGAGGTCAGGGGAGGGGTGGGTGGAGGGGGGACCTATTTGAATTGATGAGAAGCGCAAGAGGGTCGTACAGGTCGAGTTAATGATCAGCGTGAGGCGACTACGAGATGCGCTCCAGAGATTTATTGCTAAAGCCGGCGGTGTTGGTCATTCAGCTGCGGCTCTGCCAGATTTCCCTCACAACTGAGCGCAACGTATAATTCCTAACGCTAAGTATTTAGACGTTGTTTTGAAACATTTACTTCTTGTGGCAGCTTCTCTAGTGTTGAGCTGATAAATCCACCGTCACACAGCCCACTATTTAGATAGTTGGTTTCATTCAGCTGCGTCAATTTGAACTATCTGCAACTTAGCGCCGTCTAGATGTGACAGGGAACTTCCAAGAATTGCAACCTCATGGGCAAAATGGGTCAGGCGTTGTTGTGGCCTATCAGCTCATGGTGAGTTCAGGCGCGACTTCTGATCCTTGCAAGCTGGGCGGTTGTTTTTTAATTTTTGGAGTGGTACAACCTTGCGGTAGAAGGTTTGTTGCTAATTTAAAGGGATTGTGGCGTCTCAAGTCTCCGGCTCGCGACGTAGGCTCGCCCATGTTTGCACAAATATTGTCGAGGCTGGACTGTTTTTTAACAGGCAGTGTCTGCATTGAGGAGACCAGTTGAAGTATTGGTGGCGCAAATTGAATGCCCTGTGACCTGAGAGAAGCAAGTTGATTTGGGCCGTGGTTCCACACAAGATAGTGTGGCTTACCACGTGTTGCTCCACTGTAGTTTCTACAACAGTGAGCAACAGTCTGCGAAAGAGCAAACTAACCTAGCAGCATTGACGGCTACAAAGCAAGCCTATAACCGTTTCGCCATGTTCACGAAAAAGGTGCTAGGCAGGCCTGGGTTCGATAGATGCTGCACAAGGGGCTGGCCTCTTGCATGGTTGTGGTGTATACTTACCGAATCCTAGGCTTTCTTGAGTCTCCGCTCTGTCGTTGACCCTTAGAAAAGTGTTGGGATCGGCTGATGTGTGACTCCTCTGTCCTCCACAGATTCCCTTAGCCTTGGCCGGGTCTAGGTGGAGGTCTGTTGGAGGGCTGCCCGCCAGTATCTGTTATGTATGATGGGAAGTTGTTCAGTAGGCTGGTAAAGCTGCTAGTGGAACCTCCCGCTGGAGCGTGTGAGAGCGCCGCTGTATCGTTAGGTTGTGATGGGCTTATCCACCAGCCCTCTGCCACTTACTGAATGATGGGCATAAACACTGCTTGGCAGCACATGGAACGGTAATGCAATGCTGCCTCCCACGTAGGTTCTGAGAGGGATCTTAGATGTGCACGTTGCTACATTTTAATGAAACTCGTACGACACGGTCCACTTCTACCGGGCGATAGGACAGGTTACCTTGGGTCAGGATTAAAAGTTTTTGGTTTAGAGAGCTGAAGACGTTTTCTATGGCACACCTTGTTGCCTTTGCACTAGGACTGGTCTCCAACAAGTTTCATTGAATATTACAAACGAGCTTAACTAACGACGCTCAGTGTTCTATTTCATTATTGCTTTTCCAACGAAGTTTTCTGAAGAATTTGTACTTCTTATTGCCGATTTCCAACGGTTCTTTGTCGATTTTCCAACAATCTGAATGCCTGAATTCAATTACTGCACCAAACTGAGGACCAAAGGCCTGTTATTTTGCCGGTGGTTGTTAATCCCTTGATAGAACTTGAACCGCGGAGCAGAGCAAAGCAGTGGAAGGGGGGAGGGGGGGTTGTCAGGAAGAGCTGAAATCTTGCAAAACCTCTGCACACCTGAGCCCTCTTCAACTGGAACAGAACCCATCCGCCCTTCGAAACATTACTTTATTTATTGCTTCTGACCACCACCTGCCAGCCCTTCAACCTACAGCCCTTAACCGTTCTCCACACTCCCGATCCTCTGCCGCCTTATTCCCCCATGACGCGTCTTTATGGTCCCCAAACCTCGAGTGACGGGGAAAACAGCGATCGCGAACCCTAAATAAAAAAAGACGAAAAGCTGTGTTTCCTTTTCACGTTTATATTTATTTCCCTCTCCCTTTCCCCCTTCCTTTTTCCCCTTTCCCTTCCACTTCGCCACCTTCTACAGCCAACTTCCCCTCCTCCTCCTCCTCGTACTTCTTCCTCTCGTTTTTATACCACGAAATCGCGTCTCCGTGGCAGACGAGAGGTTCTTCACGACGGCTGGGGGAAGAAAGACGCTGTCAACAATCTCTGCCGTATGATGAGTCCCTCCAGTGCCTTCCCTTTCGTCCCGCTGCCTCATTCTCCTCGACATTTTATTTTCATCTTGACTGACATCCCAACTTATTACTTTTTTGTGGAAAGAGCCCGTAAAAAGAGGAAAAAATGAAATAAAATGAAAAAAAGGGGTGACGTTGGCTGCGGGGTTGTGAAGGAAGACGTCGTTTAACGCGTGAGGGAAAGCAAAGTAGGGTGTGAAGGGGGGGGGGGGGAATAAGAAGTATAAGGCGAGTGGAGGGAGGAAAGAGGATTAAAGCGGGTTGTAAGTGAAACTTTTCATCATTTGTAAGTTGCACGATCTGTCATCCTTCCAGATTATTCAAAGGACGAAGCTCTAATGCCGCGAGCTGCCATCTCGAAAGTTGAGGGACACAATAGAATGCTGACCGGCTGTGATGTGTGACGTGGGTGTGGAGGATCGGCAAGGTCCGTTGTTTGCTCCCTTCGTCATCTGAAGTGTGCCACGTTGATTCTGGAATCTGGAACCAGAACCTTCTCTGAAACTGACAACCCTTGCACTTGACAGCGAAGGTTCATTACTAATAACGCTTAGGAAGCTGACAGTGCAGTATATATACTAATATTAGAGCGAGTCGGGAAGGGAAAGAAATCAATGTTCAACCCAGAAAAGAGACGAAGCTAATCGAAGCCGCGGATTACGTGAGCTATAAAATCTATGACAACAAGAGATTTGGATACGTATTTATACTCGATAGGTAGTTTGCCAAGACGTCCTTAGGGATCAAACACACAAATACAAAACGAATTTAAAATAGGAGAACAATATCTAGGTATAGTTCAAGCGCCAACACCGATAACATTGACCCACTAATCAGGGAGAAAACACCTAGGTCGGACGTTATCTAGTTCAGGCCCATTCGAACTTGGCCACGTAACAACAACCTCCAGAGAAGCCATGGGGTGGTCGCTGACTTGAACCGACATGTCGTTGACTGAAACGACATTCATGTCTACCACCATCCTGAACTGCAGGGCAAATGGTCATAGACGGTTTTGAAACCCCGAAAAAGTACTCGTGTGTGTGACCATTCGAAGCTTCTGAGCAAATAGTGCAACTTTCGATTATGAATATGTAGCTAACTTCAGCCCAACAACAAAAGACAATGTGCTAAAGTTAACGTACCTGTTTGGTGACTATAAAAGTCGGTTAGTTGGTCGTGGTCTTTATATAGGAAGAGGAAGATTAATGGGGTTGGGGTAGTGTCGGGTAGGGGTCATACACCTCTGGGGAAACCCACCAGAAGGGAAGGGAGGCGAATGTAAGGTATGTCTTAAATAGTCTGTTTATTGTCGGTTCTAAGTCTTTTTTGTATAGGGTGGTGTGTAAATCCGTCAGTTGGTTGTTTTCGTTTGTGTAGCGTACCTCACCAGCCAGAGGAGACGGATTCACCAAACAGTACGTTAACTTTAGTAATTTACCTGCTGGAAGAACTAACCCAATTACTTTAATAGGTGTAATAAAGCCGACCTCGATAATTAAGGCTTTGTTGAACTGAATTCTGACATGCAATAAAATGAATAAAATAGAATTGAGAACTAACGATGTAGCGTCCATAGCGACATCAACGCTGGGAAACGGACTATAATGTTTGCGGTTTATCACAATAAGAGACAATGTCTTGATTCTGTGGCAAGAAAACTGATACGCCGCCTCTACAACACAACTGTCCGTCACTCTCATCAATTCGACAACATGCTACAACACCGGAAACGTTTATGCAGAACAAAATGTAAATACTCAAGAAAAGACCCAACAACCATTCTTCGCAATATTGAAAAAAGTGCCAATGACTCAGAATTCGCCCTGGTCGATGGTATCTTTCTCGTCCCAATTACATTCCAGGGACGTGAGAGCCACAATTCTAGGCGAGTTGCACGGAACACAGTAATGTAGACTACCAAAACGAGACAGCTTCGTTGAGGATATAGAGTATCTTGCCAAACGGTGTGGAAAGTGCCTTTCAACTCGACCAAAGTGGCCGAGCACCTCAGCCACTCCCTTCAAGAGAACTGAGAAAGAGTGTGTACAGATCTTGTGGGATCAATGTGTGTATTTACGCTCGTTCAAAATGTGCAGAGTGAATGTATCTCCTTTAAAAACATTTTTGCAATTCACGGATACCCCAAGACTCTCGTATCTGATAATGCGGTTTTTCAGAGTAAAACATGCCACGCCAGCTGCCACATCAATGAAGTTTCCCACAAGTTCATCACCCCAGGACATCCTGCAACTAATGGCTTCGTTGAACGCTCTGTTCGAACTCTGAAAGCCCGTCTCGGAATGACCTGAAATGAAAAATACATGACTGATGCACAGAAAAATACAAACTCTCCTGGTAAGTGAAATGCCTCGCCACTCGTATGTGTGAGCCATTAGCAGAATTATCACTGCATCGAAAATTAATTATTAATCGGATTGACATAAACGACCGTAGCACCTCCTCGCACGCTTCAAAGGGTACAGAGAGAGGGGGTAGAATGCAGATGCGTCTATTCAAGATGAATATATACGTGTGGCAGTTAGGGGAAGTAACCAAGAAACTGGGGATAAGGCGCCTAGACCTGCCAGGTGCCTAGGTGTCTGGGTGCCTACACTTGTCTCATCCGGTCAGATACTGAATAGGCACATGAACCTACTGAGGTCCATTTGGGTGCCAAAACGCGTCTCCACGGCGTTTAGTCGTTTGCAATCATAGAACATCCCAGGGACTTCTTCTCACACAGCTCCTAACAGGAAACCACGTGGAGACCGACCTGAAGGAAGAAGAACAAAATACTCCGGCTAACTGTAGACCTAGGCCGTTGTATAGTATGCTTCAGATAGGCAGTCCCACTTCTGGCACTCACGAATCCTGATCTGGTCCGCAGTAGAGAGCTGTGGAGATCGTGATGAGTATTGCCTTCAGGAGGCAGCAGCCGGGATGAATTCCACAGTAGTGGGGCACTGGTTACAGCAGAACGGACTGACTTGCTGATCTTTTGGCAGAACACCGGGCCACTTATGGGACAAAACTAGAGATGACTTGAGCGAAGTTTTGAAGTCATTTGGTATGTCACACAAACACCAGAAACCTTTCTTGTGCGCTGGAAAGAAGGGCGCATATTCAATTCAGCGTCGTAAAAGCGGCCGGCCGTTTTCAAGTCAGCTGCCGCAAAGGAGAATCACTGGAAGGACTTGGAGCGGTTTACGGTTCTCTTAAAAATAAAAAGAGGACATCCCCGTAGGACATTTTATTTGCCTCGGGTTCAGCAGACGGGACGGGAGGTTTGAAAGTCTAAGTAGAGCCTTAAATAAGTGCGAAGCCCTAGTGGACGAGAAAGGGGCGTTAAATTCTGGATGAGTGATGCCCGAATCTCATCCAGTGACACTAGAGACCAAGGGGGGTTTTCCGATCGCCACACGGACAGTGCAAAGCCAATGCGATGAAGAATACACAAAACTTTCACCAGAAAGGGCAAGTGCATGAACGTACGTCAAGCCCCTCTCCTCTCCCCTCCCGGCAGCTGTACAAATCATCGTTTGAACACTTTGAACATAGCCAAACCGACTCTAACGCCATTCTGGGAGTACCAAACATATTCATCGATTCGCCCACGTTGCCATTCAACCACAGCTTTCACAATGGAAGTTAATTAGCAAGGCTTACTTCCAAACTACACAAATATCTTGTGCAATGTGCCCAACTATGCCAGGCTCTGTAGAGCTAGGGGAACAGCACGTTCGGCGCATGCCGAATCAGTCTGGGTTTTTGGCCTCAGAATGGTCGCATGTGTTGTAATTTCCAAGGAACAGAGGATTTCCCCTAAACTGGCTTTCCCATATTTCTTTTTCCACTCCTCCATTCTAGATTTCTCTCCACAGCAGACCGCTCCTCCCAAACTCAGTCACCTACGGACTCTCTCAAATGTCGGTCTTCTCCAGTGTTTCCAACACACAGCTTTCGCGATACGGTCGTCTTCCAGTTCTCCCAACAGACACTTGTTTCACGCCTCATCAATGTCTAATTCAGATTCCTGCTTCCTCTCCTGTGCAAATAGTTTCAGGCCTTCAGAGCCCTCCTTGTACGCGCTTATATGTTCAAATCATATCCTGTTCTGGTCACCTCTTCTTTGTACATCCAAGTCTTCAAATCTTGTGATATCCCAACTCTTCAAATTACAATTTCGTGCTACACTGAGCCCGCCTTCGGGATTCATTAAAGTCAGCCCTGATCAAAACACAGCATATAGCATCCAAGTAAGTCTCTGAGCGCAAAATAGTTCTGGAATGTCACGTAAGACTGACACTGGACTGTAAGACACGTTTTCCTGCGAGGGAGGAAAAACACAACAAATGCAACTTAAACCGAACGTTTATTATACGGACTGATGTGCCTTTCACATTGTTGAGTGTTTTTCAGAAGTCCAAAACCCCTTGCGACCATAAATCGGAAATCCAACTGTGCACAACACTTCTCCGTCGTTAGTAACACTCGTAACACTCTTCGAAAAATACTGTTCACGAGCCCGATCGATTGTTTGAAAAGGAAGGCGGTAAATACGACAAGACCAGGCTGATGGAGGCCGGAAGCGAGACTGGTCACTGCAACCTCACGCTTCTATGCCCCACCTTGATAGTGCAAGGTGTTGCTGCAGTTGTGTTTGGGTTCATTCTTGAGAGCGGGCAACAGATGAGCGTGACAACCCCAACAGCTTAATCCCCACTTGCAAGTGTCCTCAATGTGCGTGACAAAAGCAGATAGCTGATCTTTTAGAAAAACGTAAATGTCGTATCTGTGGTCGAACGGCCTGTTCAAAACTTGACCACGAGAGAGCCACGTGTTCCGAACCCATGTCCTGGTAAATTGCTCGAAAGTTCCGAGAGTTCAGAGCACATTACTTGATGAAGTTCACAACTATGATCACAGTCTTTAGTGTCTCCTGGACGAGGCAACTGATGATTCCATTATACTGATAGATTTGTCGCTTTGACCCGTGCTTTCAAGCCTCCGCCGTGACTCGGCATATTAGCTGCGCCATTTGTGATTCTTCCGATATGCGTACTCCAGCATAACCCTTGCTGTAGCCGCAGGGGTATGCGTACCACCGGTTGAGAACCGTGGCTTTAACGATCCCGCTGAATTTAGTTGACAAAATAGTCAATTCCCGTGCTAAAAATCTAGAAAGATGCAGTACTCTCAGCTGTCACGGAAACAAGAACCAGCTGAATCGGTCTAGCCGTTCTCTCGCAAAGTGAACTTCTACGCACATCACGTCACTCGTCGAAAAGCGGGTTTTTGGTTTCAGTAGGCCTCAAAACGTAAAAACCTGAAGAAAACTTTACTCCACGCGTCAGCGTCAATTTGGACTATCGGCAATTCGCAATCGTGTGGCAGTGGGAATATCGTCCAACCACCAAAAATAGCAAGGCTTCCATGTGGCACTTCCACCTTTAAATTTAGAGAACCTGCGTGTTTGCTCGACAGTTACAATTCTGCATTTGGGGATGTCTGGGGGAATCCCGACCGGGCGGCTCCCGCCGACCCGGCAGTTTAAAAAACGAAGTTAGGGATAACTCTCCTCCAAGGTTAAGATGCAGCAGCTGATCCATTACTGCAGAAGGGAAGACCTTCAGTTGATTGTCGGGTGTGACGCCAATGCACTTAACGAGGCATGGGCCACCACAGACACAAATGAAAGAGGTGGAAGTCCCTTCTTGACTACTTACTGTGCAATGGAATGGTGGTGGTCAATAGGGGGAGCACGCCAACTTTTGTTACACGCAGGAAGTGAGAGGTACTTGACCCTCATACAGGATAAAAGGAAATCCTGGAGAGACTTCTGTGAGGGCATGAAAGACTTATCCACCATGTCCAAGGTACAGAAGATCCCCTCTTGACGATCCCCTTATAGGGCGCCAGGTACAGATGGAACCTGGGGTTGACAATACGTCATATGCCTCAATTATGGCTGCGGCTAGTGCGAAGGGTGCAAATCCTAACCTAATTTCTTGAACCAAGGAGATGCTGAGTAGCAGGGTGGTCTTTTTGGTGTTGGGGGGATCAGTCCGGAGAACGATCAAGAAGGGGTGCCCTCAGGGCGGAGGGGGGTTGCTCTCCCCTCTCCACTGGTTACTGGTAGCTGATACCCTTCTTGAGCTGCTAGAGGAGGAGGGCAACAAGGTTATAGGATACACGGACGACCTGCTAATTATAATCAGGGGTTAATTCGCGAGTGTAATCAGTGAATGCATGCAGCATACCCTATAGGCAGGCTGTGCATTCCTGTGGTAACATGTTTGGATCAAACAACCCTTTAGGCCAGATGGTCGCTGGCTCGGCCCATCTTTCGATGGCCCTTCCGGCTTTTCCTCATCCCAGGACCTGACAATTCTGACTTACTGGCGTCCCCAGAGTTTGGAAGGACCCCAGTAAGTTGCGGCAGAGGTCCCTCAGGCTTCCACCCACAACTCCAGGGGCTCATCAGCCACTTTTGACATAGGAACTTATATTTCTAAGAATTAGGCGCAAGTCCAAAAATTGGTACGACATTCGCTTTTACTCGAAGACGCTGTCCTGGATAAAACCACCTCACGCCAGCCTATATAAAATCCAGCAAAGCTCATGCAGTACGACCTCACAAACCTGAAAACTCTACAACGACTCAAAGTAGTTCACACTATAGGTATCACTTACTTTTGGATGGTCCCGAACAGGTACGACGACGCGGATTGTCACTTTGATCGGCTTGTCCCGGGTTATGTCTACCATTCGCCGGCTATCGTCTTTCGGGGGCCGCCCGTTTCTTACTTCTGCAACAGAGAAAGAGACATAACAGTGTCGTGGGTTATTATGTGAGGGAGAAGCAGTAAACTCAATCCCCACTCTTGTGTAGAGCTCCTTGGTAAACGGTAAATCGTTAACAAGAATTGTCACAAGTTGAGCTGACTCTAGTAAAGAAAGGAAGTGGTACTAAGAGGGGAGTGGGACGGGTGCTCCACAAGGTCAGGGCTTCTGTTATGATTTAAGCAGAGTGCAGGCATTTCCGCGTACTAAACAGACAAACCACTAAGCATTGTGTGTGAAATAACTCTCGCTCTCTCATCCCTCGCAGTGAATACCAACTTAACCGGTGTTTTCAACACAAATACACTCCCCACGCTTCTAACATTCCCACCTTCTCTCTTGCACCAAACAGGTAGACAATCGCGTAGAGAAATTCTAACACCACTACTTGACTGCACGTATCCGGTTGGTTACTGGGGGAAGGAATATCCAGGCCTATATGTACACAGTGTAGAAGAATAAAATGAAGGTATGTAATTCACGTACCGCCTGTAAATTTTGTATGGTATCTAATTACGTGTTTCGTTCCGCTTCAGAGCAGCAGCGTGAAGGAGTTGAAGTGATCGTTCAGAACGTCTGCTTGTGGATTAAGCTGATGATACCTGTGATAGAGAGGAAGGCTGAGGCTTGACGATCCTTATGGTTCAGGTGGTGATGGGAAAACTTGGAGCGGCATGAAGAGTGAATAAAGTGCGTTGTCTTATGATTCATATGGTTTAGGCAACGACGGGGGAAACTCCCAGCTACGAGTAGAGGGAACTATGTACCAGGGCTGGCCGTGGCCATTCATTCCCACCTGTTCATAACAATTCAAAAACTGAAGCCTTCGTCATCCATCCAGAAAACTGGTTTCGGCACGAGGACTGTAACCACACACGCGCGCTGGATCAGGTATGTTTCCTTATCACAATATGTCTGAACCCTCAAAGTGGATTTATCAGTCTACTGTCATGCGAGAGGCTGGCCACTCGCGCAGCATCCACCGAACCTGCAGAGGTACGGCAGGTATTTGGTCGTTAGCCAGTCTCCAGGTGGAGAGCCATTGCCCACGTTATACCACGCAGAGTTCGAACTGACTGAGAAATCCCGTACGATCTGGGAGGTGTTCTTAAACTGGCTTCCCACCTGATCTATTTCCTTGGGTTGCACGTTTCAAAAGGACAGATCAACTGTGACCACGTTTCTTTGCCATGACCTTCGAAAACTCGGCGAAGCGGTTGTAGGCTTGCTTTGTAGCTGTCAATGCTGCTGGATTTGTCTGCACTTCCAACAGCCGTTGCTCGCTGTTGTAGAATCTATGGTGAAGCAGCACGTGGTTTTTTGCTTCCTCTGGACTCAAGGTACAAGAAGTGCAGGCTGGAGAGTCTTTGAGAAAATATCTGGTGCGTTGCAACACACAACTTTCCTTAGCTCTACCTTGCAGAACCTGCATACTTGTACCTCGCACTTGCCAATAAGCAGCCCTGCACGGGTCCTCCCATTTGCCAACCTCTCTACCTAGGTGGCTCCTGGTAGTCCCAACAAAGGGATCAGGCCCAATAGGGATCTGCCCTGATCCCTTCTTAGCCAACCTATCAGCTCGTTCGTTTCCCTCTATACCCTGATGCCCTGGCACCCAACACAGTGTGACACTGTTGTCCTCTGCCAGGGCCTTCAGGCCAGTCAGACACTCTCACACCTGACGTGATGTAAGACAGTATGAGGCTAAGGCCTTGAGAGTGGCCTGACTGTCCACCATTATGTAGATTCTCTGCCAGTTCAGTCCCCTCTGCAGCAGCTAACTGGAACACTGTGGCCAGCAACCCCAATGGGATCACTGCCCTGACTCTCGGCACAAAGATGCCTGCCCCTGCAAGGCCACCCTGCACCGAGCCATCAGTGTAGTATACCAGGGCCCCAGCTTCGAAAGTGGGAGCTCCTCCTTCCCACCTGGATCGCTCATGAATGAGTATCCGAAAGCCCCACCTCTTACCTATACTTCTCCTAAAGACTTGAAAGAGCCTTTGGCCGCCAAAGCTTATTGAGGATTGACTGTATAATTTTCTCTTCAAGAGGATTAGCTGGGTTTTGTACTCGACCACCAGACAGTTTGACGTACCATTGGGTGACGGTGGGGTGGGGAGCAACTGGTGGGGTTTTGTCACTATTGACGGATTGACTGAGCACCGATCAGCCCATGAGCCTCCTGAGAAGACCTTTGAAGAAGGAGTTCCAAAGTGTTGGTCCAAGCCCTGTGGGCACCGCTTCTCAATTGTTCTCTGGACTGAGACATGTCTGCGTTGCATCATAGCTGTTCTATTTGTCGGGTATGACTCCTACGAGGGACTTCAACATCAATATTTCCAACGTTTTACTTAATATGGAAAGAAGGCTGAGTGTTCTCCAAAATCCTGGGTCTGACTAATAGCGATCGTCTCCTCCTTTTTGAAGAGTGACGACACGCGCAGACTTCCAGTGAGCGAGGAACTGTTCGACCTGCAGACAATCACTAAATGCACACTGGTCGCCCCACCACCATCCAACCTCCTCCCCAACCCAGAAATAGCAATTGAGCCTTTATATTATGAATTGTTGAACTCACTAATGAGATGGGGATGTCCCCTGCACAATCGGACTGAAGAAAAAGTATTGTGGTGAAGAGTCGATGGACACTCCCAGTTCAACCAACAGCCGTCCATTTCACTTAAAATCACTCAAGATCTCCACAACAGGTCCTCTGGTCAAAGGTTCAGCGTTCAACTGTTTCAGCAGTTTAAATAGGGAAAGGTTATTTTTGAGCAACGTGGACATTTGCTCACAAAAAAAAGTCGACAGTAAACGAATCAGTGGCTGATGGGATGAAGGAAAAATCAATTAAGTTGAAAGGGGCTGATAGAGGCGCGGGTCGAGGGGAATGTGGCGGAACGGCAGGGGGTAGTGTGTCGGGGGGGGGGGCATGTTCCAGGACGCCATAGCTTCAGATAAATGAATGCATGAATGGAGAGGAAAGAGCAATAGAGGACATGGGGGAGCAAGGAACAAACACATTAGTCTTTCGTTCAATGGCTCCTTTCCATCGCTCCTCTTCATTTCGCCCCTTTGTTCCATTAGCTCGTTTGTTTCCCGCTACGAACGAACGGCTTTACTTTTATTTCGAATATTAAATTTCTGAACGAAGGAGGAAAAAAGGGAACTTGGAATTTGAACTTTGTATTATTGCCCTCCTATTCCTTCACTATGAGCAAAATACGAAGATCCGTCGCAAAAAGAGGTATTTTTCTCCTTTTTTTCATTTTCTTCTATTGTTTTCTTCGGCATCACCCCTCCCCTCCCCTTGATATCTACTCCTCCGCAACCATCTTCCTCCTCTACCACCTTCCTGGGCGCCCCCCTCTTAGTAGTAGGCGGCTCGTAGGTGTGGGGTTAGTGGAAAGGCTGTGGAGGTGAAGAGTGGAGAGGCGTGCAGGTTGTCCCGGGAAGCGCCCAATCAATAACATCGGTTGATGCCTCTTTCCTCTCTCTCTCTCTCTCACTCTTACCCTTTCTCAACCTGCTCTTCCTCACAACCACCACCTCCCTCCACCATTCGCCCTTCACCACTGCCAGTCTCTAGCATCCCTTTATACAGCTTTCTCTTTATTCACCACCCTCCCCATCCCCCAACTCTTCCTCATCACAATCCTTTGAAATCCCTCATCCCCCCCCCTTACTCCGTCCGTCACCCAACCTACTCAACATTCCTTCCAACTTTCTCTTTATATTGGCCATGCAGTTAGCGGTTGGGGAGTCGGGTTTTCGTCAAGAAAGTTGAATGTGTGGTGTTGCGGAGAGTGACGAAGAGGGGCATGAATGGGGGGTGAGAGGGGGGGGGGAGTAAGAGGAAGAGTAATTCAAATAGTGGAAGTATCATTGGAGGATGGTGTGGTGGGGGAGGGGGTGGGGGCAACAAGTGGTTTATCCCTCTTCCACCCTTGTCATCACCAATCCCCTCTTCTCTCTCATTCACCTATCCTTGGGAACTTCTTGTTTGAAAACCGTTATTGCCTGTTGGCGCTAGAAGTGACGGTAGTAAAGGAGGGCATTTCAGGCGAAGAAAGAGAAAGTGAAAGTAATATGAGATACGAGAGACGCGATATTGCGGAAGAAAGATCAACAATCACTCCCCAGGTTCGATTTTAGAGCTTAGAGTCAGCCAGAGTCCCAAAACTCAGAATGAGTTAGAATGTGGGGCTCCTGGGGCGAGGTGAGACACGCACGAGGTCGACGTCCCTTCGTCCTCACTAGTTCCCCTTTAGGGTATCCGCAACGGATTGGAAGACGGAGGCTGTGGTCAACAGAGTTGAAGCTAATGGAATTACCAAATAACGTAACTCAATTATTTCGGCCTTACGATGAAATCGAATCAGCGGCTAATTACGTTGAGCGACAATTCGATTAAGACCAGAATTATTTTGGAAAGGGCCTCTGAAGGTTGAGATGGGTAAACAATCTCCTTCTCCCACCTTGAAACCTGTGAAGGAAGAGACAAACGCTTCGTTAATATAAAACTCTGTTATTTTTAAGGTAACTCACAAAAATATATTTTTATGGTTGGGGAGGCTCCTATGGAACCAGACCCCCCCCCCTCACCATCGGCCAGACAGCAGGTATTACCAAGGCACTCAAACTTCTGAAAGCCTTCCCCTAACATTTTGTAAAGAGGCAGAAGGGGTGAGATGAGAAGAAACATGAATATCCAAGTCTTATCTATTTTGAATCGGTCTTCGTCGGGAGACAAAGTCTACTCACCCACTGCTTAGTACCTCTTTCTCATTTTCCTAAAAGATAAATTGTACTATTTACGATTTAAATCAATCACCGAGAAAGTGTCGAGAGCCCCCATCAAAATAATTAGCCGTACTGATGATAACTCAATCGCCAACCTTCAACAAACTTTGTGCGGAAAAGCCCTTTTTTGTGGTAAAGCAGCATCAATTTGAAGCATCGGCAACTTAAACCGCGCGCCAGGGGATTGGTTGGTTTTATGTGGCCGCTGCTATTGGCTTCCAAAAATAGCAAGTCTAGAGCGTGGCTACCCCACCGTTAACCCAATTTTCTTCTCTTTCCTTTCTTCCTTCAGCCATCAGGTGCCCACTTTTATCATTCCCGTTTATAATCGCTATTTTTAAAGTTTTTCTTCAAGCACATGCTGTGCAGCAAAACATGGATGGGGGAGGGGTATATACTCGAGGTCTATTCATTTTCAATAATTTTGATTTGTAACTCAAACAATTTCTCCTCATCTTGTCCGGTCACGATTCCTCCTCTGTTCTTTAATAACCTTCCCCTTATCCTTCGTAGAGAGAACTGAGATTCCTCTTATTGAATCAGCTTTTTTCTTTCTCTTGCCCTCAGTCTCAAATTACTCTTTTAAAAATTCTCAATTCTCCTTTAAGTTAGCTCCACGCAGCAGAAAGGAAAGTTACGTAATCGGCTGCAAAAAAGAATTTTGAGTTCTCTTAAGATCTTTACGTTCCATGGGTCTTTGATTCCGGAAAATGTTATCTGCGAAAATGGTCTGTGTGTGCACAGCTTTATGTTTTTCTCAATAATCGATGGTAAGGCACATAATTGCCATGTCAACAACTTGACTTCAGCTGCACCTGTGGGTATTTCACCCTACATATGGAATAGAGCTCCTAGGGCTATTAAAACGCTCGTTCTCAACGTTCTTTCTTGCACGGGAAAACTTACTGCTGGACTGTCGCGCACCCTAACTGTTTTTCTCCCCCAACAAAGGTGAATACGGACCGGAGGGCTAGAAAGTTATTTCAGCGTCGTCGGTCTTCCAGAACTTTCAAAAGGCGCCGGCATTTTGATTCCAGATGGCTGGTGTCAATAGCGACGCCCAGAGGGCAATAAAGCCAGGGAACGGTACTGCTGAAAATCTCACGGTGCTGTCCATAGCCCAGAAGAAAAAGAAGCAATTACATACGATTTCCCTTGACGCCAAATCTTTAGAATCTGTGCCACCATGCCAATTACGTCTGTGGTGTCGGTTATGCGAATTTCTGCATCCCGCGACTGCAATGGCTTTAACAGGTTGGACGAGGATGTGGCAACGGCGCGCGGCGTTTGGCAGGGGAACTCTCCGACTCCGATACTCTTCTATCTTGAGATTGTTCCAGCATTGGGTAAGCTGCCTCTTGGGGAAGCTTATGTCGTCCTCCTCACAGGTATTTGATGATCACCCTGGATAGGTTTATAAGGCAGCTTGGCATGTTGTGTGAAGGATGTGAGTGTGGTATTCGTCATTGGTCAACTAGAGCCGTCCTCGAGATGTGGGAGTTCCTTGGGGTTGAGTTCCACGTTGCAACCACCTCAGCTGGAAGCCACATGGACCTTGGTGATTAGCTGGCTATGCTTTCCACATACCGTCCCATTAGGTTCTCCAATTCTATACAACGAGGCAGGATATTATTTGGTTGAACAGCAGGTAAGATTGTGTTCAGAGCTACGTGATTCAATGATTCAGTTATTTCGACGTACGTTGAAAATATTCTTCACAAGATTCACCAACTCGCTATATTCACAGTATTTCGAGTCTGGTGTCGATGCGACGGTGTACGGTAAGGTGTAGAGTTCAACGTCAAGATGTCAGAGAGAGATCCGCCGTTAGCACTTTGAACTGTGGTTCCCTCCTGCTTCGGACGACTTGAGGCAAAGTTGTTTCAGACCGGAGGAAGATTCCTTATTGCCTTGTCCCTTTTATTCTGCTCTCATCCTCGATAACATCAATAACTTAATTGATATCTCTGTCTCTGTCAGTCACCACAATCTTCCCTCGTTCAGGAAACCCCAAAACTTTACCCATCTAACTTGGGTTCCTCTTCACTGAAAAGCGTTAAGCTCCTCGTCATCATTGAAAAGTTTCCTTTCTCTTTCTTACTCTCTTCCCTATTTCTAATTTCTGGACTCTCTTCCTCTCACCCCACTATCACCCCAAACCCAACCGCCCAACTTAACAGTCCGCAACTTTGTCTCCTTTCAGATCTCCCCGGCCCCCTTCACCGACACCCCCTCAAACCACGTCCTTCCTAGCGGTATTTCACTTTTTCGTTGTTGTTGCTGCTACTGTAGTAGTTGTTGTTGTTGTTTAATAGGCTCCTCTTCTTCGACAGCTTAGAGAGTCCAAAAGAGTCGCTTCGTTTCAAGCGGGGTTTCCCTCCGAACAAACTCGATTTTGTCGAGAGGAAGCGAAAGTTGTTATCCGAGTTTCAGTGGCTCGAGAGAAAATGAAATTTCGAAAAGCGTTTTCTTTAGTGTGCAGCCGAGTTTATTGAAAAAGAGGCTTACGACAAATCAGACCAAGTCAACTGTGTAACCGCTCTTCGTCAAGTTGAATCAGTAGTAGGAGAAGTCATAAATATTCTAACAGCACCAGAGACTGGGATTTTACCCCTCTGGTAAAATACACTAGTAATTCTTGTTAAAGCAGGTTCTGGACCAGTAAATCGTAACTTGTGGCATAGAGCAAGGTAAGGTTCCTATTTTTGACGTCTGTGCCGGCTCATTGCACTTCCACCTGCACTAAATTGTGACCTCTCCTGCAAGGTTAGACTTTAGTGGAAGAACTCAGCGAATTAGGTTCACTGACGAGCTGAAATCTGTCTGCTAACGGCACTTCGCTGTTGGCAGATTATGGGGAAATCCTTCTGCCCAACTCCCCAGAGTGCTTACAGTAAGCCTGAAACTTTTGAGGCAATTCTTACTGAGTGGTGTAGAAGTGGCATGAAGCCCTTCTCCAGGCCAGTCCCTCAGTTATGTTCAGCCATCAGGCTCTACTTCCGATTGTGTCCATTCAGACAAGGGACCTAGGGCTTGAAAGCAGCTTATCATTGAGCCGTTATTGTAGCAGAGCTGCCTGCACTCTATCTCAACTGCATGCGCTCGTCAGCACAAGCGTGAACAGCATGCACTCAGTCAAAGGTAACAACGATAATGAAATAGTTACTGACATCCCTCTAAATTCCCAAATTCAAAAAATCGTCGTTTCTTTGACAAAATTCTTTCACTCAGTCTTTCCGTAATTGAAGAACGCTTACCACAAACCTTCCAAAGAACTCACATAGCGAGTCCCATGAATTATCTCCACGTGTGTAGCTTGTAAAAGGAATGACGTAGGCATGGTCAACCTAATAAATTCTGGAACGTGAAGCACAACCAGTTTCCATATAGTTTATAGTTCTTAGTTTACATAAACTGAGTAAAAACATGTAGGATTAGTTGCTAAATGGACCGATAAAAGTCGCTGAATGTGCGACAGGTAGGGCAAATATTTAATTATGGTTTCCAATGATCCATTCGACGCTCCAACAACCCATACATTTTTCCAATATTTATCAATAGATGTTTCCCTTGTTTGTTTTGATCTCCTAATCATTCCGCTAAAAGCTTCCAGTATTTTTACTCAATTAACAAACAATCTTTAGTTGATTTCTCAAGAACCCTCACGCCATCTAGTCACGTATCCTCCAACTGTTTTTCTCAATTTGGAGTCATGTGAACAAACACGTCAGGAGGGACCTGATGAAGTAAGTCATCTAAAATTTAGCTTGCAATTTTATGTGAAGTGGAAACTGAGTTAAATGGCAAATCGATGGTAAAAAAACTATAGTGATCAACTGCTAAACTTTTTTGTCAAATCATCTTTAACGATTTTGATTTGGTGTATGGTGTTGTTGCAAATACCTGGGCGGTAATGTCAAGTTATCATCAATCAGAAACTACGGAAGTAGCACAAGTTCTTATTCTCGTTTCAACAAAAATATCTTTATTATATGATACTAGCCTGTTCCCATTAATCATGTTGGTGGTGCAATAAGGCAAATGCACGATAGTAGTTTAACAATGTTATAAAGTAATTAGGAACAACCCATGAAACTCGTAGTGTATTTTTTAAGTCTTCTCAACATGTCCGTTGGTCGCAGAATGAGAAGTTTAGTATAGGTGTACTGTTAAGGACTGTTACACTTGAAAATGGGTAGTTTGTGAGCATGACAAAGTACAGTGTAGGGTGTGAGTTCACCCGACACAGGGAGGTCTCTGGATAGGTGAACTGAAGTAATGGCAAAAGCTGAGAGTCGTTGCTCAGGAAATCGTAAGAGGGAAGATATTTTCCACTCGGGCCATAAAATCTTGTTGGCAGTGCTTGAATTGTCAAAGAGATAGGATTGGCGGCTAAAATTGAAATTTAGCGGATGCTGCTGAGCTCAGAGTCTTCTGTTAGGGCCTAGAGTTCTGAACTGATTCGACTGGATCTGGATCCAAACAGTGTGTTTTACTAATGTTTGCTGTTCACATTGCATAATTGGTTATGTTGATCGAACTATAGAAACTGATGAGTACGCGTGAGGGCATTTCTTGTTGTGTGATGCTCCTAGCCAGATATTTTGTAACACGCACATGGACAGATATATTTCCTCATTAAATGACTGTTCCTAAATCTTCGACGAGGGTTACTGCGACTGACTGTTGCACCACTGCTTACACAATGATGAGTGGGCTAAAATCTTCTACAGCTCGTTGCCTCTAATCTATGAAGTAACCACAAAAACGAAAAATATTTGTTTGGTGTCACTCACCCCTGCACAACAGATCCAGTATGTGCTCTTATCACTTTGGAAGATAAGAACTCGCTTCCCACTAGAAGGCGGATCGAGATAGAAGTTACTGTTGTGACTGTCTTCTCATCAGTCATCCATCGCCATACGTCGCGAGTCCAACAAACAAACCAATCCCTTCGCCAAAACAACTCTTCTTTGGGGCTCAGTGTACACTGGTGTGACGCTCCCTTCGTATTTAAACCTCTTTCTAATCCTTTTAACGACAAACGAGCGACGAACGCCCTTTCGTTAAAATGTGCCTCTCCAAATGAGGTTTGGGCTCGAGTGCTCTCTGCAAACTCTAAGGGGAGGAAGAGAAATTTCCCAGTTGTTTTCCCGACGCGGCTGGAATTAAGACAGCAAACTCCTTTCAGCGCGGAGCAACTAGTCGGCAAAACTTTCGCTTCATGTCGAAACCTCTTGGGAGGAATGGGGAATTCAATTTGGGAAAACCTTTCCAATGGGGAGAGACCTGCGAAGAGAATAACGCGCGACGAATACCAATATCCTTTTATGTGTTTGGTAGAATTCTTATTACATCTTCGACGACTTTTAACGGGAATGAGGCTGTGGCTGCAGATCAGAAATCACCTCCCACCGTTCAGGCTCCCCATTATCATTTCCCATTTGGCGTTTTATCTTTCATGACACGAGCCTGGGCCTCCCATGTCCGTTCATTGCTGTACATTCCAACCCACAACTAGGAGCTTAAGCCGCTCTTGACACGAAACAGCTTCGACGTTGCCTAGTAATCATACAGCAGGCTGAGCTCATGAGGGATCTCTTGAAGGATTCTCACCAGAAATGACTAATTAGGGCGGTGATCATCATTCTCAAAACTGAGCAGTCCTCTGCTAGACGGCGTTACTACTCCCCCAAGCAGTGAAGTCAGTGAGAATCAGCCAGTACTACTCAAAAAGCACATCCACTACCATACTTATTTTCCAGCTCCTTTTGATTGATGTAGAGGTGTGATGAGGGTTTAGAGTACAACTCATTAAAGACTTTTTCCATTCGGTTGTTGATATCACGACGAATTAATGCTCGATAACGACGTACCTGGTGTGTGCCGGTCCGTTCTTTGTAACCCTTCTGATGAGCAAGTTTTCACTGGCCAGCACTTGACAGAACCAGTTTGAAAACACTAACATTATGCGAATACCCCAATAAATCGGAACCTCATTTCAAAATTTGAAATTAAATTTTTAAAACGTGAAAAATACGATAACTCCAGAACGATTCGGAGGTCTCATTCCTCTATTTTTCAAAATTAAACCCTGTTCACAATGTTTCTGCGCATACCATCTAAGTAGAACGGAGAAGAGGGACTACTACTATTTTGCTTTCTCTCTCTCATTCTGTGGCTTCGGCACTCACAAGTGGCAGATGGGGAGACCCAGCGGGTGATGGATCGAGCTCAAAAACGAAAGAGTATATCATTTCCATGCGCCTTCGGAGAATCAGTTGTATTGCTTAAATCGACAAGAACACATTACTGTTTTAAGGTAGCATTGACTATTGATATCCCAGTCTCCTGGGACAAGTATTCTTCAAATAGTCCATGCGCATAGGCGGAAAAACAATTTGTTATACGGTTAAATTTTCAGAATTAGTTGATCGACTTAGGATTTACACGGAAATCCGCATTATTTTTGCGTCTTCTCCGTTATTTGGAGGTCACCCTATGCGAAACTAACAATGAAAAATATGAACTTGAACTTGGTTTTTGGCATGAACGTTTGATTAACGGAACTAAAATAGTGAATATATCGGCAGTTTTTGGCTAAAGTATCGTCCTACTGAGCTTTTACGTGACTAAATTGAATAAATACGAATACGGAACCGTGTCGAGCACAGAAAACATGAAAATTGAGCATTATCAAGTTTTTTTCTGAGTTTTTTTTTTCATAGTTTGAAACGATATCAATCTTTTGGACCATTTTGAATCAGTAATTCAACGTAAAGCGCCTCGTCATCCGGTATTTCGGTTCCCAAGGTGGATGGGAATGAGATGCTCTGGCTTTTTCCGTTTTTGAACGTGGCAAAACATGTTCTACATGTTGAATCCGATCCATGGCTAACACACTCTCCTCTCCAGTGCCAGGCCAGGCCAGGACAGCACCCACAACGCCTGCTTAACCACGGTGATCGACAGGTCCTTTTCCGTGTCACACAGAGTGTTCCTCCACGCTCATAAGAGAGTTATATCAGTCGAAAGTCCTGGGGGTGGCGGTTTCGCTATGATTCAAGGGAGCTATCGTTCAGTAACCACCGAACGGAGTCCTGTGGATGTACGGCAGATTGTCATTTAGCCAGTCTCCCACCTGATCTATCGATTTACAAAAATAAACTAAAATAACTTGTTGGGTGGAACGTTTCAAAGAGACAGATCAACTGTGACCAGGTTTTTTTTGCCTGCTATCCTAACGAACGTTGCTATCTTTGTATGAAGTTGTTTCTTGTTTCTTGAAGAAGGGGCGCCACGCATTGAAGTCGCTAGGTCCCATAAGGAAATAACTGGTACCTTTGATAAGAATTCCCATCTCGCTTGCCATTTCTCTTACGCCCATTCGTCGACGTCGGCAATTTTCGGTTCAGTGGTGAGGTCCCCGAAGAGTTCAGCCCAAGGTGGGAGAAGCTCCCTTTTCACTCTCCACTTGTCAACCATGCACTCAACAGCAACTGACCAATGATCACCTGGAGTGCTTCTGTCAGTACTTCTTATAGGCCTTTGGGTTCAACAGGAGTGTGGATCTCGGAGATTGTGCCAGTGCTTTCCATTGATTGACTGCTACACATTCGTACACTAGTGATGTACACACCTTTCATACCTCCTAGATTAGGAGAGAAAAAGCTAGTGCTATAGTGCCCCTGGGAATGCCTTTTAAAGGAGGGTTTCCAGGGAACCTTCAATACTACAAGCCCAGCGTGAGTTACATTGCATAGCAGCTAAAACCCGCTCTAACTTCGCTTTTCTTTTGAGGACTTGTAATGCTTGTCCCAGGGGCTCTCAGATTTATCCACTTCCACGAAATTCGGCCGTAGTTTATCTCGTTGATGGCACGGTGGAATGAAGGCAGTTCACCGTGTGGCTCTGGCATCAGGGTCACGACTCTGCTGGTAGACCCTCTGCTGGTAGACCCTCTGCTGGTAGACCCTCTGCTATCACTCTCCGAGAGAGTTTCGAGTTCGTCAGTCCACCAGGGGACTTCGACCCTCCGTGCTTCAGTTGCCCAAGTAAGGGAAACTCAGCAGAGTCCAGTGGTGGCAATCGGGTGAGGCAGCTTGCACTATTAGGTAACTGTCTGCAGCAAACAGTTCACATTCCTGAACCCTAGAAAATTGAGGCCAGTCAGCATTTTTGGTGTGGAATCATTTTTCACGCGTGGTTCTGCTGTGTCTGTTTCAATAACCAGGTGCTCGTTCTGAGTCGCTGAACTGGCAAACTTCGATGTTTCGCTGAAGAACTCATAGGCTAATCCAGATACGAGTCTAACACTACGCATAAACCGCTTCTTTCTTATCCGTTTAAGGAGGTGGGAGTGTTCATTGTGCATCTCACTCATTACCTAGCAAAACTAGTTCCACGTGAATAGAAACTGCTTGTGAACGCCCAGCACGGAAAGCTCGAAAGGGCCTTGGAATGGGAGGAATAAATTGGGATCGGATAGGTAGAATTGTGCTGTACGAAGGAGAGAGCCTTAACAAGGAAGCTGAATAGAGTGTGTCACGACGCTAAGAAGAGAGAAATTCTGCGGAACGGGTGACTAAAGGAGTTGCGGAATGTAGGGAGGTTCCACCCTTGGAGCAGGATATTTTCGAAGAAACAGGTTCATGTAAAATACCGAAGGAGTTTGGGAAACGTGGGCCAATTAGGGGCCCAAGCAGAGGGGAAATAAGTTTCAAACCTGGAATCTTGAACGCGCTTACATCTCCCAGCAGTTTGAAGACTCGACAGAAAACTAGCTGGCTGATTCGACCTCAAACCGCCGAAGCTTGTGAGTGCTGGTGAGCCAAATTATGGTAAGACTGGCACATTTCGTTCGTTTATATACTTCGTGATTAATGGCGAGTAGGCACTAAAGCGCTATTGTGGATATAAGGGGGGGGGGTATTTGATTACCACTTAGTTTTGAAGAAATCCATAAAACAAGAAAACAATCAGAATCCAGAAAACCCCCAAGTCTCGGGTTGTGCAGTTCTAAACGCACGAGGGTTGCTATTTTTGGAAGTTGGGCGACATCTCGTTAAATGGATAGTCTAAATTAATGCTGCTCAATGACTGTCTAAATAGTATAGTGGGTGGATTTGCCACCTTAACCCTAAAAAAAAGCTGCCACAAGAAGTTAAAGGATATTTTTTATTTGCAATTTATTGTCTTTATCAGCTCTTATACGTAATATAGTACAATATGCGCAATGCTTGTGCTAGGGGAAGGAGAGTCACAATGACCTGACTAAATAAATATGTTTTTCCTAAGATGTGAGTTCTTCGGTCAATACTGAAGTAAATAACAAAAACATATGTCTGCCTCTTACTATCATAATATGTGCTTCCTAAGGGTATTTTGAAAGCTTCGAAGGTGCTTATTTCCCTCAGTTCGTCGGGAAGCCCGATGAATAACAGCGAGCGCTGTGAACCATAGCACTTTTGGCCCAGTGGCTGTGAGATGAAATGGTGGTCTAGTTAGCATTTGGGTACTGGCTCTGTAGGCGCACCATCAACAATTTTTCCTGGCGTTATATCTCTATACATTGTCGCTATCGTAGCTCTTTCAATAAAGTGACGAATAAATAGTTCGTTAACTTCTCCAATAACTCGAGGTGGGGGATACCTAATTTTTTAATGTAATCAACCATTTCTGTATAGGTAATATACAGAATAATCTTGCACAGCTTCACGTAGTCTCACACATTCCATACCCATTCCATTCGATACATCATCGAAAAAAACCAGTAAACGATACGGAACATGACTTGACTATAACGGAACGACGAAAAGTACATATTCTAGGCGTCTGTAGGCAATTTGCTCGACATCACGCGTCGAGCTGACGGGTGGTTGGACTGAGACGAGAAGGGGGGAAAACCATGAAACGATTGCTTTCACTGTATGGTCCCACGAGTTTTTTCCTATAGTAGTCTTGGCCTCACTATAGTTACTGTGATTTCCCTGATTTCGGTCTAAATGCAGTCATACTCCTCTAAGAATCGTTCCATTTGACCTTCCACAAAAAAAACAAACAAAAAAAACGAGTAAATGAAACCAAACACGGTGTAATTGGGATAAAACTGCCAAAATTGAGTCTTTGTTAATTTTGTTAACCATTTTTTCCAAGCAGGCGGGTACAACTAGATACCAAATGGCGAATTAACCACGTTGACGCCATAAAACAGCATGGATAGCGGACGGACAATCTAGATTTGGAATCCCGATGTCTTGAAACGTAAAGTATCCATTTTGTGTTGGGGTTGTAAAAAAATGTTCCTGACCCGACACATAGGTGTGTTATTGAGAATGTACAATGAACCAAAAGTGAGTTTTGCATTGAAGAAAAGGGAGTGACGAATTTCTCGGCAAACGTGTGTTACAAGCACAGATAGGGCCTGCAATGACAACAAAATGGAATGAGATAGCGGGTTCCACTCTTGGGAACATCGAGAAACACGAAGAGGGAAAGACGAAGCAGATGAGGGAACCATGGCGGAAAATTCTCCCAGGGTTGTGGTCTGTAGATGTGAATGGCAGTTTTCCCAACCTTGTACAGGCTATTGAACGAAGCAGGTCTTGCTTTCGAATACACATATTATTCAGGGAACTGGCCTATTACTACTGTGAACCTGGAACCATTCCAGTACACGTACGGAACTTCCTTAGTCTGCCAACTACGTTCCCTACTTGTAGAACTAGCGGGAACTAGACCGACGACACATTGATAAGCTCGAAGACGCTATAACACAGGGAGGATGAATGCTGTATGGTGAATTTTAGCATAATTTAGCCTCAACCCAAGTTCCGAGGGAATATCCCGCCAGAAGGAGCCAACCAATCCCTTGTCACGGGATTGTTAGTGGACAATAGTCCAAAGTTGACGATGCAACCATGGTTTCGCGACACATTGGTACACTCCTGTCTGAACAGCATCCAAATACATCGATCACACAAAAATCAGATATTTCCACAGAAATCGATTTTAGTGTGCAGTTTCCCGTATAAATCCGGTTGATATAAAAGTAGCGTTCTCGATCAAATCTTGTTCATGCCATCAGCTGAGATACAAACTGACCAACACCCAGATGGTAACGCCACGAAGGACCAACTGACCCAGCGAGCACATCTCAACGCGCCTCTTGCACAACATATTTGTCGTGTCGTGATGATTTCTGCAACAATTGATTTTATCTTCTTCTGACCCTTCTATTCGGAGATCCGTCCATTCATATCTTAGGACGTCATGATCCTGGCTCTCGGAGACATCCGAAAGTTCAAAATTACTGCAAGCTTAAGTCCTTCTCCATGCGTCATAAAACTAATTCTTAACCTGATTGCCTCTAGCGGCCAGCTATTCGTATGTTGGTTTGCACAACACTGAATGAGGGTATGAACTGACATTTCGCCCAACTGAAACCCTGTCTTTTACTTGCCAGCAACTACGCAGTCACGTATAAAGCCCCAAACATCCAAAGGAAAAATGTTGAGCTTCGTAAATGAGAGTAAGCAGCCAAAGCTCAAATCAAAGAGCCGGCTTCCGCTCCTTCGCATAATGTTAACGAAAAAAAAGTAAAAGAGGACAGGAAAAGCATAGGAATATAAACATAAAACTGCGGAATGATAAAAGTGAAAGGAAGCGGGATCTCTTTTCAGTGCAATCCCATAGCACACCCCCTTCGCCCATGTCTTCTACGTGGAAACGCGGGATCTTCGCGCCGCCCAAATATCCCTCTCTTTCCGACAGAAGGGAAGAAAAAAATCTCCATATCTCATAACTGCTACTTCAAAAAGGAAGGAAGGAAGGAAGCGACCGCTTCTGCACCATAACCCCTCCCACACGCCCAAACCCCACGCCTCGACCTCACCACACCCCAGCGCCTAGCTCCTCACCGCCACTGCCTTCCGAATCTTTTCATCTTCACCTCCATTTCGTTCCCGGGTTCCAACCACAAAGCAGACATTTCAATTCGTTATAAAGATGAGAAGGAATGAGCGGGAAGAACGATTTTTTCCCCGAGTATTATAACTTTCTTGTGCCAGCGCCTAGGCTGAAATGTTGGTATGGCAAGAGGTGACGTCTCAAAGCTCCGTAGTCTTCTTATTTTTCTAATTCGTGGAAAAAGGGAAGGAAGGGAGCCCAGTTGATGATGAGCACATAATTGTTTTATCTAATACCATTTCAGCCCAAGCAGGATCACTAGGTTCAGTGGTCGCTTTAGGGGATACCGTCTTGTAGTCCTTGGTGATCCACAGGAGCGGGATTTGGCCGATATTTTCTTTCGATTGTTTGTAAATTTGCTACATCAGACGAGAAGGTCCATACTTTTACATCAACACGTCGGTAGTAAGAACATAAATCCGTTTTCAAACCTTCAGCACAACGTCTCCTAATGTCCTCTTATTTTCTCCAGCACCAAAAAGGTTTACGTGTAGGTGCTCTTTTATGTATGTTCATATGGGTGCAGATACACGTTTCCACAATCTGCGGAGGACTGTGCCGGTAATTCGAATTTCTCCACCATGCCTTTTCTTTAAAGTTGACAACCATCGCATTTTCCTTCATCTCATTTCCTCTGAACTCATCTCAAACTTACTTCACTCTCGAAGTGTACAAGTGTAGCAGTCTTCAAGTTAGACGCAACTGGGCGCCAACACGCGCGAATCGGAAACCATAAATTGAATCTCCAGGTATGCCGCCACAGATTTGTTTATCTCGACGTGAGGTACCTCTTCCTTGATGATACTGGGAAAACCCACTCTGCGGGCCCACCTGGGCCTATTGTGTGAGTGAACATGAGCCCCCTCATGTCCACCCAGCTCCACTCCTAGCTCCCGTTTAACGGGTGTTATCTAATGCGGCGTCCCCCCCCCCCCCAATACGTCCCCACCATTCTCGCACAAAACGCAAGACAACCTTGAGGTCCATCCCTCCAACCTCCAGCGCAGATGATGAACCCCACGCACTCTGAGGAGAAATGCATCCAGCCCCTCACACGATGCTCCACTGACTGAATGAAATGCACCGTGCGAAGTTCTGGAAAAGCAAAAGAAGGATGGGAACTATTTAGAGAATGTGCGCAGAAGCGAAAGGTAATTCGGGGTGCATCTCCTGAGAAACATGGGGAGTTACCGGCTTTCTGGATGGCAGTTAGATACCCACAAGTACTCACAATTATTTCCGCTCATTGGTTGTAACACTTTGTTCAAGTGATCACGTAACTGTTTTGCCTTCATATATCACTTTCTTATAGTGAGTGGAGCGTTTTTTAAACGCTCTCAGAATCGTCGCTGATGGATGGAGAAGGGCCACTCCCATCACGAGAGGAAGTCCGATGAAACTGACACAAAAACGCTAGTGGATGCCCACAGGGCGGTAAAAGGGGATACCTATCGCCAATAGGTATTTACTCGTAGTCTCCACGTCATCGCCAAGATAGACTCTTGGCAGCCCGACTGAAGACCACCATAATCACCATGCAGTCGAGAAACTTCAACGGACTACTAGTTTTGGCTCCAGCGAAACCAAGTGGCCTGTCATTCACGCGGCCGTCTTCCTTGAATTTTTAATTGATTAGTCAACTAAATTACGAAATAAAAGAAGTTTTAATAAGATGGCGTTGAGTTGAGAGTGCCCAGAGCTTTGCTGCTCTTACGAAATTCGTCGTGAAATACCCAAGCCAATTAACGAGAACCAAAGGGCCCATTAAGGTAAGTGCTTCACATCGATCCGAAAGTTGTGATGGAACAACGTCATCTCATCGAGAGACTTCCTTCATCGGCGCCAAGACAACATACTCGATGGTTTTCCCGCCAGCTCAATCGATTCCCATGTTTGAGCAAAAAAACCCTTACCTGTGTGGAAATTTGTAGGACAATGAGGGGGGAGAGGGTGTTAATGGAAGTGAGAAAAATTTCTGGTCCAGCTAAGAGGACAGGTAATATGTGTAGTGTGATCTTTTGAACGCTTGTGGTCCGAAATAATCTGAGTCGTCTCCTAGGCCTTAGCTTGGGGTGTGGAAGACTCAGTTCTGAGGATAGCGAATAGCAATCCACCTCTGGGCATCCCCCTCAGTGGGTTGCTCGGTCCTGCAGTTACCTAGCCTGCTAACTTTCTCATCAGAAAAGCCCCCCCCTCTCACCTCTTCTGTTCATCAAGTTGGATTTTTCCGCACTCAAGTCAACCCCTGCTCTACGCAGGCTCATTGAAGCGTCGAGAGGTTTAGCCTTAAACAGGGACACTGCTGAGTGGTTACCCTAGCACGAACGAAGTGGCTCATGAAAATTCGATGCCCTGCCATTTTTTCAACTCCCTCCCTCGTCTCACAACTCCCCCACCCCTCATGGCCCACTCACGTCGCGTAATAGGAGTCGTGGCGATGAGAGTAGGGAAGGAGGAGGAGGAGGAGCTCGGTGCTGTTTCCCCAGTGTCGCTAATGAAATGGCGAGAATGGGGGAGGTGTGATGAAGAGAGTATTACAATAACAAAGCTGCCGTGCTTTTAATTAGCGGGCTAAAAAGTGAGTTGACGTAGTGTAAACTGTTTGAACAACGCGAAATTACTGTATTTTTCGAACCATGAAAAGAGGGAGAGAACGCTTGTTGAAAAAGAGTTCAGGCGATATTAAGCTACCTACTCATTGGTTCGAGGAGCAACAGTTCGCTCAAATGGAGTTTTGGACCCACGCGGGACATGAACCACGGCACAAACATAATATCAATCTAAAGCAGCAACATTGCTTGCCACCCACGACCTGAGGGACCAGTTCACAACAACAATATCGCGCAACTGCTGCGAAGTACTTTAGGCCATCTCACCTGCCGATGGCTTCATCCAGAACTGCCAGTTTTTCTTTCCTAGCCTGGATGCGACTTCGGTTATCATTCAATGTAAATGATTCTGCAGAATAATATGACAAACAAATCAAAATCAGAAGGTTCAATACTGACTGCTAGTGGGGGGAACCTCTCAGAAGAGTGCTCGTGTAACAGCCACCGAGTAAAATTGAGAGCGAACGTGGTTGTCAGACTACTTTGAATTCCATGTTTACGACTTTCATTGTGTAAGTACGGTATTGAAACACTAACATATGTTGTTATCTGAGCGGGAATGTCTTGCTTATCACTACACACTATAAAACTAAGTCGCAGTCGCTGTCTGTCGCTATGTATGCTTAAATCATTAAAACTACGCAACGGATTTTGAAGCAGATGTTTTTAATAGATAGTGATTCAAGAGGAAGGTTTACATGTATAATACATGCATAATATTATGGACAAACACTGATAAATATAGCAGTTTCTTAAGTGATGTCGTAAATAAACACATTTTTTTGCGCTTACCTTGCAAACGCTGGTTGAACCCCACGAGATAATCGAAATAATGTACTACAGTATTGTACACTTTAAAAAGGTCAACAAAATGTCTGGTGCGTTGCAACAGACAACTTTCCTTAGCTTTACGTCAATTCACTTTCCACGTTCATTTAAACATGGTCAAACAACACTTTACGAAAGCAGAAAGCAGTAGCGCTTACAGCTCCGGAATTCATTGTACTGCTCTCGTCATTTTCCCACGAATCGGAATTTCATGGTATAATTGCCTTATTGAGAGCTATCAATATAAAAAATTTAATCAAAATCGTTCGCGCCGTTTTTGAGAAAAAAATTTGGTGTTTTAATCACTATGACAACTATAGTTAACTTTCGGTGGATTTTGCTTATAACCTTATTTTGGCGTCGCATGGTAACCTGCGGGCTCGATATAAAGTTTGAGCTGATTTGGTACGGTTGTTTTCCCAAATAGTGTTTTTCGGACTTAGTAGGGTGTGAAACGTAAAGACCTGAAGTAAACTCAGATTTTTTTGATTTTTTTTTCAGCCGACTAGATAACTTTCCTTTCTACTTTGTAGAGCCAAGGAAAGTAAAAAGTCCCCGATGGTATATGTTTCTTAACGATAACTCACGAGGAAACATACTCAAGAGAAACTGTGATGTTACCAAGCGTTAGATTTTGTAACAGACGTTACCATGCACCTGACCCAACACAAATTTCGTGACGCTTCTCCGTAACGTTTTTCGAGTTTATGTAGCAAAGTAAAGACATAAAATGTCAAAATGGCTTGTTTACGAAGTGATTTTAACCAGTACAGGATTAATTAATCCTTATCCAATTATGTACCTTAAATACATTGTCCATTTAATACAGATAAGTATTGCTCTTTATCAGTTCGCCCTATAGCACTTTGTGATTACCAGCCATCGAGTAACTATCGAAAATTGTAGTTAAGTTCAGAACAAGTGATGAGAAAAGGGATTTTTATTGTTGTTGATAATATAATTATTGATAATCTTTTGTTTTTAGTCGAAAGAATAGTAAATGAAATATTTTTTACTGCAGCACATACTAATAATTTGTGCAATTTATTCATAATCGTACGTACTGTTTCAAGGAGTATTTCTGAGTATTTTTTACAGAAATTATAATCATGTCTGGAAGAAATCGTCGTAGTACAGTGAACGCCAGAAGAGCGACCCCAAGTGTAGAAAATAGGGGTGAGAACGTTTAAATAACTCTGAGCAATGAATCATCAATTTATGCCGCGTATCTGGAGACGCTAACCTACTGGAATTATAAGTTTAATTATCTTTATTTATCCTTTTTTTTTAATTTACACCGTGCGTAGGTAGTTTTATTGGCGGAGGTTAATTTTTTTAAAGTGGAACCTTTACCATTAGTGAAATTAAGAAATTTAATATTTGCAAATAAATTTTCAAATGAGATGAAGTCAATAAATAAAGAGCTCCTTCATATTCGTGATTAGTTGATGTTATTAAAATTAGACGAAATATCCACAAACTACTGGAAGTGAAGATAATGATTAAAATAAGCTTCCTGCCCGTTACGACGAATATAAAGAAGATCACGCGCAGATCTGAAGAAGAAGAAAAAAAAACAGAATTGGCCGTAAAACGGATTCCTGCCGTTTAGTTCGTTTCTTTTGAAGAAGACCCTCGAAGTTGTTACTTATGTTACGGGACGAACCAAACCCTTCGATTCAGCGGAGGCTCGTCCGGGGCATTTATGCTGACTGGGCACCTCAAATGCCCCGATTTGCTCGAGACTTCGCAGGAGTCAGTTGATTCCGAGCCGGTTCCCTCGTCGCCGTTTTGCCCGCGCTCGCGTTCGCTCCCACTCAGTTCCCCTGTCTGTGGTGGTAAAACTCCGAATGTAATTGAGAATAAAACTCTGTTCCAATTGCATTCAGCTTGATATCGTACTAACTTCCCGACTCTCTTAGTGCGATATCGCTTCAATATAAATCTCCCCCGTAACATTGGCGCCCAACTAGTTGTCGAACTTCCCCTGCAAAAGTTCAAGATGCCGGCCACGAGGAAAAACTTGAAGGTTCTTCTAATACGATGGGAATTTTTGATCCCTCACCTTCAATTTTTCTGCCCTACTGCTGTAACCTACTCTCTCGCCCGTCATTATGTTCGAACGTTGTCCGTTCTTGACGAACAGTTGAACACAGCTTTGTGTTCAATCGACGACGGCTGCTTGGAGGAAGGCAGCACAGATGTGAAGGACCTTCTGGTCTACCAGCATCTCGGGCACACATACATAGATAAGGTCAATGCTTATCTAGCAGCGAAGAAGGATGAACCTACGGATGCATCAACAGCGACATCTTCCCGCGTGTCTGTCCCCAAACGACCTCGCAAACAACGAGTCCGGGGAAACCACGAGCCACCAAAATGGACTGGTCAACACGAGCCCACATCGCCAGAGCCACATCCCTGCCCTATCTGCAGTAAGCATCATGGGGTAAGAAGTGCCCACGTTTCCTCAACTCCAGCCAGGAGGCTCGAAGAATCTACGTGGAAGAGCACAATCTGTGTACGAATTGTCTGGCAGCCTCACACACGCTGAAGAGCTGCCACTCCACGTACACGTGTGAATGCTGTCAACACAGGCATCACACCCTACTACACCCCATGAGCCAGGACGCCGCACTTGTTCCCAAAGTGCAACCAACCACTGCATGGTAGACGCAGCATCTGCGCTCTGCGCTACCCTTCTGGAACACCTGAGGGCAGGTGTCCTCGGAGGAGGAGGGAAACTACGACTCCCCTCACCCAGAGAGTCGTCTTTTGCCAAGAGATGGACCGATTCTCTGAACCACGGATGTCGCAACTGCGTGGGACGAAGACGTACGATCCACATATTCGACTCACACATCCGATCCACACATCCCAAGATGTTTACGTCAGAGACATTGTGAGGTGACTGTTTATTTGTAGTTCTAAATTCAATACTCCCACCACAAACAGGGACACCCTTTTGGAACTTTAATCAAAATTATCTCTCGCTCTCTATGCTCAAGATTAGGTTCCCATTTGTTGGGTGGACAGCAACGCCCTGAACTGCAGTGTTCATAAGTACCTGAGGACAGGCACTTCATCAAGGGCGGAGTGGTGTTACGGGACGAACCAAACCCTTCGATTCAGCGGAGGCTCGTCCGGGGCATTTATGCTGACTGGGCACCTCAAATGCCCCGATTCGCTCGAGACTTCGCAGGAGTCAGTTGATTCCGAGCCGGTTCCCTCGTCGCCGTTTTGCCCGCGCTCGCGTTCGCTCCCACTCAGTTCCCCTGTCTGTGGTGGTAAAACTCCGAATGTAATTGAGAATAAAACTCTGTTCCAATTGCATTCAGCTTGATATCGTACTAACTTCCCGACTCTCTTAGTGCGATATCGCTTCAATATAAATCTCCCCCGTAACACTTATTAGGTCGTAAGCGATCGATTGAAGATGGAGATGATGGTACAGTTGGGATGTTTGATGTTAGGGCGTCACTCTGCTCCTCTTCGCGTCTTGGCTTGTTCGTTAGTTCTCCCTCACTCTGTAAAAACGTCGCGTATGTTTTTCCTTTTTATACAATTTCGTTCCAAATCCGTTTTAATCAATTTCACCGACCACGTTAAAGCTTCTGCTCAAAACATTATGGACCGGAGTTAACGATGAATTATTTTGTGTGGGAATTAGTGTGTTGCGCGTTTCTTAAAAGCTGTGTGTGTGTCCGGACACGTTTAGAAGGTGGCGACAATTTCTATACCTGGAAGATTCAAGTTGTGGGTTCAGGTACATGAATATTTACTGTTTAACAACATACTGTGGTGACTTCTTAGTCCACAGGTGTTCGTTCGGCGTTGTAGTCGTCGAGTTCAGTTTTAAAATTGAGTTGAGCGTACGGAATTTGCGTTAAGTTAACTGTTATTCTTACAATTTGGAGGCCCGTCCGGGATATAGAAGAACTATGCCACGCAGATCCGCAATACCATCAGCACAAGGAATCGACGATTGACGTCTAACACGTCAGTGTGCCCATCAACACTCAATGTACCAAGCTCTCTAGAGAACCTGAATCGCCCTTGTTCCTCCAACAGTCGACAATTGGAATAACGAATCATTGAAGTGGAGTGGACTTGAGATGATTCGTGAGCAACTTACTGCTTAAGTCTCTGGTACCCAACTTCAATCTACAAAACCAGCTGCATTATCAATCTACCAAGGAACCAAGGACAGTTTTCCAAGTACTGATCTGATACAAGATGCTGTAGGAGTCTTTGCGTCCGTGCGGACATTAGATGTGGGGGTGGGGAGAGAGATTTCCTGAGGTGTCTAGGGCGTATAGGGATCGAGAAGTGGTGAGGGCATTTCTGAAGGTCACTAGCGACAGAAATCTTGCTCTTTCATTGACAATGTGTCTCTCTAAGACTCTCCAAGATTCTCTAGCGCGTGCCCATCTTGCGGATTATTAGATCAACACAGACCTACTGTCAGCAAAACTACAAGTGTTCGCTGCTTGGAGCGTAACGGCACAAATCACGTCAGAGCGAGGCGACCAAATACTCAGCGTTCGAAAAACCTAAAGAAGGCTTTGGCAATGGACCCTGCCTTGACCAAAGTCCACAAAGGTACACATTGCTGAGATGAATGTAAATGGAAAATGGTGGATACTTCTGTTGGAGGGGCTACGATATCAACAGTCCGCTCAGATGTCGCTACGAAATCTCAAAGTATCGCCAGCTCTTTGGAAGGAACTACTGGCAGTACTAGTTTATAACGCACAGATTTTTGGTAGCTGCCATTCGAAACAAAGTGGTTTTGGGATTAGATCTCCGGATTATCACGGAAATACAGGTTGAATTTGTGTTATGTTAACTATTATTCTTACAATACACAGGTCTCCTGAGACAGTCGACTCCGACAGTACAGAATTGGTTGGAGATAAAATTTCGAACTGTGAAGCACGCAGTACCACTGAAATACCCGCACTACCGGCACACAGGACCAGGTAGGCCAAAAAAGATACGTGGGGCTTCAGGGAAACCCAGAAAGCAGTACAGGTGCCTGATGGTCCCTCAACAACCGAACGTATTGACGAGGGCACTGATTTTGATATCGATGGTCCAAACAATGAAAACGTTGCAGGAATAGTTAACGAGTTTCTTCGTCTTTGATCACTAGACTACTATCGCTGTAAGGCCTACAATGGGAATTAGGCGGCACTCTGTTTCCCAAACATCTAACTACGTAGGAGTATGAGCATTGCCCCGTTGAAGCATTGTGTTGAAGAAAGGTATCAATTTGTGTCAATCATGTGTATAACAAGCTCTTTCCTCCCCATTCTCCGAGGTTATTGGCGCACCACACAGGTCTGAGTAGATTCATTGAAGTTTACCGATAGTGTGTGCAATAGTGTTTGCGATAGCCGTACGAAAAAAAAAATCTGATGCGCCCCCCTTCCAAAGCCCCACATGCATCCAGCGATTTTCACTGGTCTATTCTGTGTCACTAATCCAATCTGTTTTTGATTCAGTTCATTTGAACTTGTTAAAACATTTTAGCACCGAAATTTATTGAGTTGCTCCCACACTAGCCACGATTCTTCGTGTACAATGAGGTTCATGATCGTGGTTATCTTTAAAAAATTATCTGGTGAAAATTGAGAGAAGTTGTATAAGTGAAACGACAAATGGAATTCTGAAATTTCTGTGGTTGCATCTAATTATGTTTTGCGCATTATTAAACTTTCGCTGCATAGGTAGTTTATTGGACCAAGAGGATGGAGAGATAAATGACCGAGAGAAGGGATTAAACTTTGAGAGGGATTTGGGAAGAGGTAGGATTTTGAGGGAAAGGGACCAAAGGAAGGAAACGTTGGGCTTATATGAAGGCCTGAAAGAAGGAGGTATAACAGTAGCAGCGAATTGCAACGGGTTTTCCCACTCCGACACCAATTCTTCCGTATAACCGAAAAGTATTATTCGAATTTCGGTGTGGAAACAAATGCTGAAAGGTATTTGCCGACTGCTCTTCACCGGAGCCGCAACGCACAACGAAGAGGATAAAGGAAAGGACGATGGGAGGCTGAGGATAAACAGATGGGCGCTATCGTCGAGCGAAGGCCGAGCAACACTGCACAAAAATTTTCTTGGACATTTTTGACAATTTATCGTGCTTCTCTCATCATTTTCCCTCTCTCCATTGCTGCCATATCATATGAAGCTACCTGCAAACAAAACGATTAGAGAAATAACATTTGTCGTTTTTCTAAAGTTAACGTACCTGTTTGGTGAGTCCGTCTTCTCTGGCTGGTGAGATACTGTGGGCGAGCGCTTTCTATGTAAAGACGTCATCGTGTGGCCGTTAAGTCAGTACTTAAGTCAGTTAGTTGGTCGTGGTCTTTATATAGGAAGGGAAAGGTGAAAGAAATGGTGTTGAGTCAAGGCGCAGAAGAGGGAGGGGAGGAGACTGTAGGGCATCATCCAAAGCCGAAGGAACAGCGACCTGAGTCGTGGCCACAAATGGGCCCATTTCCCATCACCCAAGTGATAAAAGGGGTCTGGCTTTGGCTCCTAGAATGGGTACTGGAATCTTCCAGTTCCCTCCACAAATTCGAGGATTTTCCTACGAGGATTCGTTTTTTCATATATCATCCCTATCTATTGTACGTCCTCCTAGTCTTTCTACTCGTAGTCTGGTTCTGAATCATATTGAGTACTCGCATGTGAAATGCTCAACCGTTTCTATTTCACCACAGGAGCATTGAGCAAGCCTATCAGTCTTCTTAGTTGATTCCTGTTTAGTTTTAGCGCCCATTACGTCTTTTCTTTGTTGTACCTCTTGGTCCCTGTACGCTTAGAGAACTCAAGGCCTCTATTGTTATCTATGTCATTACTAGCTCTGTCCCAGGGTATTATTAATAGCCTTCTTGACTGCAGCCATCGTTATTGGCGTGTATGGTTCTGGCCCATAGAATGGATCGAGGGGGGAAGGAGGTCATACACCTCTCTGGAAAGCTGTTGGAAGTAAAGGGAAAGAAATATAAGGGCAGTTGATGATTTCAAGTCTTTTTGTATGGGGGGTTTGTAAATCCGTCAGTTGGTCTTTTTTGTTTGTGTAGCGCCTTGAGTGGTGTACATATGGTGTCGCATTTTGTGTTGACACAGACCACGACCAACTAACTGACTTTAGTACTGACTTAACGGCCAGACGATGATGTCTTTACATCGGAAGCGCTCACCCACAGTACCTCACCAGCCAGAGGAGACGGACTCACCAAATAGGTACATTAACATTAGTAATTTACCTACTGGCTGACCTAACCCAATCACTATTTGGCGTTTTGATCGCTATGATAACTATAGTTAGTGTCATGATCCCGTATTGGCTTGCACTCTTATACGTGCAAAATGTGAGCTGATTTGGTCGAGCCGTTCGTTTTTCCGCAGTGTCATTCACAGGCACACTTACTATTTTCCTCCGTTTTTCGGATTCAGAAGTTTTCAGAATTACCCTTTATTACTGCCGATTACGTATTTATTTGTGAAGGGAACGATTTGATCGACTTGGGCCACTAACTTATTTTGTCGTCTTGATTCGATTTGGACAAGCTGTTCTCCAGGAATGTGTTCTCACTCACACAAGCAAGTGGTGGTTTTACACTAAGAAACTTGGAAATGTAAGGATGTGTTGTTAACTGGAGATACATTTATTCCAGCGGATTACCAAAATGTTCCTTCTTACTTCTTAGAGCTATGAAGCCACAAATCCCTATTAGAATCAACTTTAAATAATTGGAGAACCTATCACAAGTTGGCGCGCTTCGTCAACAAGTTTCTTGCCCTCGCACCGGCCCCAAATAAACGTCATTCATCCCTGTTCATCAAGATCGAGTACCTAGAGGTGATGAGTAGGGTAGGCGAAGAGGAGGGGAGGTATTGAGTGGCCTTTTGTTAAAGGAACAGGGCAACACGCAAAAGCCCCAAGCTCTCAATTGTCGTTACGAGGGCGATGCCATAACGTGACAATATGACGGCTGGTGGTGGGGATGGGGGAGATGGAATGAGACAGAAAACTCCTGGTTTCGCGTCCTCTGAAGGGGTTGGAGGTTCGAGGAAGAGAGCAAAGTTTTGACGTTTTGATAAGAATTTGATTGTCCAGAGGACGTGGCCCCCTTCATTTCTCGCGAGGGAATGCCACTATTCGGGCTGGCAAGTTTATGAGAGAGCGAGAGAGAAAGAGAGTGAGAGAGTGATCGACGAAAGGGAACTAGCAATGAAAGAGATACTCGACAATTTTCTGAGAGCCTGCGGTCGGTCGTTTTAGTTTTATAGTCAGTGCCAAGACTTTTTCGACCGACTGACTGGAACAAGTTGGCTTATAGAAGTGTAAAATAGACCGTTCAGCTACTACGACCCGTTCAGTTACGACGATGCTCTTAAACAAATCCTGATTTCAAAACGAACATCGTTTTAGGCATTCCTTTAAAAGTTAGTGAGAGACTATAAAATTAAACAACAAAAATAACGAAAACATTTTTACTCTCATTGCTTTGGCAAACATCAGTGGCCAAACTGGGAGCGGAACTATAAAACGAGAAGCTGCAACGTTCGTGTCGCAATTCAACCCTTATTGTTCAACAGGCCGAATTAGCTGGGTCTTTGACCTCCAAAATGTCCGCACTAGCCCTTACGGGAAGTCATTGTTTCCCCTAACATCTTCGTCCGCAACCCTTTTGTTGGTACCTGTGGAAAGCCCAGGTCCTCAGTTAGTTCAAAGAGACAACGAATTTCCCCTTTTCCTGGACTTTCTCCACTATCTTTTCCCACCCCTCAATTTTAGATTCTTCCTTTCCAAGTCAGTCATCCTTCAGCACTCGTGATACAGTCGTCCACCAGCTCTCCCAATGATTCGTCTCTCAACTCCCAACTCAGCATTCTCTCTCTCTCTCTCTCTCTCTCTAAAAAAAAAATTTAAAGTTAAAATACATCACACAACGTTTCTCAGCCCCACCCATACTCAGCGATTTACATAGCTTTAGCAACTAATTCAATTTATTTTTCACTCCATTTGTTAGAACTTGGTAAAACATAAAGTCATGTTTCACGTAGAAAGTGGTAGCTTGAGTTTTTCCTATGAGACCATTATTGAATAATCAATGCGCAGAGAATTTCCGATACTCTCAATACAGTTTTGATTGAAGGATCTTATTTTCTAATCGGCAATTATCAGGTAAAATCTGTGAGAAGGTGTGGTAACATAAGTGAAGTGATGGTGGTTGTCCAGAATTTTTGGGGCTGCTCCAAATTACTTTATAGGCGTGGGTAAACTCTCATCGTGTAGATAATTTATAGGATTTTCTACGATATTTAGTTTGTGTTCAGCGTAGGCCGAATGAGTTGAGATCTTGAGCTTGGGCTTTTCCCCGGTACATTCAGTCCCTCTTTTTCTGACCTGAAGCCTTTGATGGTAGCCGCAGGAAAGTTCGAACTGCCCATTCAGTCTGCTTCTCTCGCTGGCAAGCGGCTCAAGTTTATTAACGTTATTTCTGAAGCCAACTAAGGATTTCCGCTTTTTGGACTTTCCAAAATATCCACTTCACCCACAAGTCGGATTACTTCCTCTCTAAATATCAGCTCTGCCCAAAACCAACCCAAAAAGATACCCGTATCTCAGTTCTCGCTCTACTCACTCGTGGTCTGCTCTCGTCTCCACAACCCAGTTCGCCCATTTATGTTCACGTTTAAATACTGACTCAAATTCATATCGCTATGCTGTCTTCAAAGTGTTAATACAGTCCTCACACACACTCACCACGTTCATTTATTTCTTGTATTCCAACTTAATCCTCATCCTCCCACTCATACAACCAACAATGTGATTTGAGCGAAATTTATTAGGAAAAATAATAAACCGTAAAGAAACGGTTTATTATTCTGCACGGCATGATTGGGGCTTATCCTATTCAATCCAAGGCCGAAAAATGTTAAGAATAAAACATGGATCTATCAATAATCCGAGAAACGACAACTCATGTGCGAAGGAAAATATTTGCAGAGCACTTCTTCTTTCTGAGACCCATCCCATGCTATTCAGTCCACTGACCACTACACCGGAACAGCGAAAATTGACGTTTTCTAGGCGATGCTAGGCAATTGGCACAAATTCAACTCGTCACGCTGACTGGTGGGTGGCTGTAGTGAAGCCGTGTGAGAGTGAACAATGAGAGGAAATGATGGGCTCCCGGCGAGTTCCTTCGATTATTAGAATTCGCTTCGCTATGTTTACTGTGATTTCACTGTTGTCCATCTAGAGGCAGTTCTACACCTCCTATACGACTCAGCATCCACGAATACCTAGGAAACAATACCAAACACGACGTAATTGCGACAAAACTGCCAAAATCTCGTTTTCGGCTAATTTGTTGAAACATTTGTTGCTCTTAACAAACGTGGGGTTCGCCTTATCAGATTGGCGAGCGGGCGGACTCAACTAGATACCAAATGGAGCTTTTGTGTGAAAGAAAGGATTTGTTACACCACATTAAAGGACATCGCAGATTTTAAATCTCAGTAGCATCAAAGTTTGTGTGTGGGGGGGGGGGGGGGAGATCCGAAAACTGCGGAAAAATCGATTAACCAATTCGATAGTAAATTATAATTTATTGGGGTGTTGTAGTTTTGTGTATTACGATAATTATAGTTAGTTTTGAGCCATTTGGCTAAACCCTCATTTTCGCGTTCTGCGGTAGCCTACAGGCCATAATGGATAAAGCAAAGATTGATTGTTGAACTTGCCAAGTCAGACAAGTGGCGACGCAGATACACCAAAGGAAAGTCGATAAACGTTACCATTTTTACGTGATTCGGACGAAAGATCTGTGGGAGTGGGGAAAGCACAGGGCAACGTTCAGAGGAGAAGAGGATGCTGTGTGGGCAGCGACGCCACAGTCAGTGCAGTTGCTTACGTCTACCGTAAGATTGCGATGGAGGGAGGGAGGGGGAGTCCGCTGAGTGGACAACACGGTATAGATACGTGTCCGTGGAGCATATCAGCGGTCTTGTCTCCAAAATGTTTCGCTTCGGTCGGCCAGCTCAGAGTAAGTAACCTGTGCACAATATTCGTATTTTGACCAGCCCTTGTTTACCATAGGCCGATGTCCCCTTTATTCCCAAAGGATAATCATATAGCCCTGGGTGATCGCGCAACCATCGTCGTACCCCTTTTCTCGCTTTCGTCCCCAGAGACGACTCGTTAGTCCATTCTCCAATTATATTTCTTTATTTTCTCCTGACAACAAAAGAAAAAGAGGCCCCAATTGGCCAACGTAAAATTAATTATTGCAAAAAAAAGAAAAAAACGGGCCCTCCATTTAATCAACGCTGGTAAAAAAGAAATGGACGTTCCTCTCCCCCACCCCCATCAACGTGCGTCGAGTGAGTGTCAGGGAATTTATGCTTCTTTTTACGGCTTAATCAAAGGAAATGACTCAACGGGTGGGTTAATGGTCGAGTTTGAAGGTTTTGAAGGGGCTTTGGACCGGGTCGGGGGCTTTTATCCAGGCGCTTCCCCACACTTCTATTTTACGAGCCCGAACCGTACCAGTCATCCCCACCACCCGGCGCGGCCCCACACATTTCCAGCAGGAGCCCCGTCGATGCCCATCATTTGGTCATTAGCGATCTGTACATGGGACAAAACTCTTGTCGTGTGTGTCGTTTTACGAGAGGAATGATGTGTGCCCTATGGACGTAGCATGAACAAGAGAAGCACTTGCACTGCTGATGGAGCGTTCTAGATCGTTCAATTCATGTGCGAACAAGAGCCCTCAAATTGTATCAAGGAGCCATTTGGGGTTGTTTCTAGCTCGCTTCAACAGCTGGGACGCTTCTTCCTGCTGATCATTGGTGGGCGTAAACTGCGAGTCAAGACTTTTTTTTTTTAAACAGGTGTAACTCTTCTGTGCTTCCTTAACGGATGCTTGGGAATACTCCTGGTGACCCTGTTTGACCACAAGGCTCTCCCCCCTTCTATTGTACATTCACAAACGGGCTCATCATGAACACAGTGAGTTCGACGAAGCTGTGGGAACAGCGGCATTAGCCGAGGCCAGATGAGGCCGTTTTCTTCCGGATCGAACTAGAGTCCACTGTTCCCATACCCTCCTGGCACGGACAGCCTCATGCCCCAATACACTCGGCCGCCCGGCCCGGTATGTGATGAATGGTACGTTTAACCTGGATGTAAGTGAACAAGCGGAGCACTTGCACTCAAAATTATTTTTGAATGATTGTAGTAGAGGGGGATTAACGAGCTAGGCAGTAGAAAGCCCGCTCATTGCACGCCACACTTCAACATCTACCAATGCTTAACGGATATGACTTGCTTCTGGGTTTATTATGACAAAGTGGAGTAGGAAGGGTTGCCAGAGAGTACTTTTCTGCAGTACTGAGTAAGGCACTGAGAAGCGAAGGGATTATTCATTGTAAGGATGAACAGCTTTCATTATTTCAGTATTCCATTATTGATACAGCTAGAGTTTCTTACCCTTTATATTGGTCTTTGACAACCTCTTCTAGTAAAACTGCGAAAGTAGAAAACAGTATTCAGTACACCCTAGGGATGTCCTGGAGGACATAGGCCACGCCCATGATGCGACCTGTCTCAGAAAAAGCTGTAGTAAACTCATCACATTATTCTTATAATGGTCCATACGACCGTGCAATAGATTAATGAAGAATGCTGACAAGTTCTTGGAGACAGCAAAAGGAACACTGAAGTTGATTCTAAGAGACCTGCGTTCTGCCATGGATGACGACTAACCTGCAGAATGGTTCTTGAAAAAAGTTAACAGATGATCACACAAAACTCCCTACACATAAAAACGCTCCTCGTATTTTCCAACAAACATGTACTCTGGCGATGGACCCACAAAGAGCTCCATCTACCCAATGAACCTCCAACAATATCCTAAACGTCACCAACCCCCAGCCAAGATCCACAAGAAATAATTCCAACAAAAGACGTTCTTTCCCTCGTAAATGTCTCCTTCCTACCGCATTTATTGCCCTCTCCTTTCCCGTTGCTGGCCAGAATTTCTCGCTAACCCGCCTTCTTCTTATTCCTTTCAACTTTAGTTTATCCTGAACGCAAAAAAAGATGGAAGAGGAGTAAGAGGGGGAGAGGAACGGAGAGTGAGAAGGAAAGAAGAAAGTAGTAGGATTTCAGCCGAAAGTATCCCGTCTCCAAAATCCCTGAAAGTATTCCAGAGAGGCCTCGACTTGTAGAATCTTTTACGCAAACAGATTGAATTCCTTCTCACCAAGTAAGATGACAAAAAAAGGAGTAGAATAAATAGAATGGAGGGACCTAAGACATGGGGGCGGGGAGGGGGGCCACGGAGATAGCAACAGGAATAAGAGATTTGCTTTGTTTCTTTTTTCCTGTTTAGAAATCACTCCGAACAATGTTGCTCCAGAGAAAATGAAAACTCTTCACGCTTGTAGCGGCTTCAAAGGTATCCTCATATTGGAAAGGCTTAGTGAGCGACTGCTGGAATTTCTCCCCTCTCATGTTGGTAGGATTCCGCGTGGTAAGTGGAGGAGGGAGATCGACATCCCCCTCCAGGACGTCGGGGAATGCCCGAAAGGTTGTCTTGGAGCTTAAGTCTTCTTCGTTGACGTCGAAGGGCCTCCTTGTTTTGTAGAATTGAAAGTTGATACGGAATAATGGCGGAGAATTGTTGGAGACGCATTAGCCTGATGAAGAAGGGCCAGTTGGGTTTCCTGTGCGATAAAATGCCCTCTTCCAGGGAAACCCTGATCTGGGTTGACACCTAGAGATATTGGACATCTGCGGTGTCCCGATAAAACTGACAGCAACGCACTTCACAGATAGAAATTTGCGTGGGCTCTGCTGTGGCTACGAAGTCCCACAGGGTTCCAATCTTAGATTCGTGTTGTGTATTCTGTAAATGAAAGAAAACCGGAAAACGCCTGCTGGTGCATCCAGCCAACATTGCAACCCTCATTTTATCTGCCTCCTTTATTGAGCTTTGTGTTAGGTGAAGTGTGTGTACAAGGTCGAGGTTTTCAAAGTCAGAACCAACTACGTCAAACCCACTCAGAGAGAAATAGGCATCCCATTTGCGTGTCCATAGAGCAAGAAGGCGCCTGCAGCACAAAAAGATAATAGTGGCAGAAAGACGCAGAATACTGAGTACTCTAGGTTATAACAGACAAGCAGTGGACGGACTATCCCAAGACATACCAATCTTGTCGGGAACCAACCATTCAAACAGCAGCTCTTGGTGTAGCTTCAGTGTGCCTGAAGGAGACGAGGTTTCTGCTGCATTTTCAGAGGAGGCGTGGAGGCAGATATTCCAGGGGTGGAAGCTGCAAAAGATAGCGGGAACCTGAAATTCTTATACGACACTAGCAGCCACGACCTTTCAATCGAGGCATAGGATGACCCTAGAGAGATTAAGCAACATTTGTCAACATTAATCTCGTAAGCAGGTCGTGTGAAACTGCTCAATAATCCCCGGCTTGGTACCAAGAGTAGGAAAATCTCACGTCTTAAGACTAATGTGGCTTTTACCAACTGAAATGGACTGCTCTCATCTTTTTCCATCTGAACGAAAAAATGTTTCCCCTCAAGTCGCGTTGAACTAAGTAACAAAAAAATGTAAACAAAATAGATAGAACCGGTTTTGGCCGATACAATAAGTATAGTATTTCATCATTTCGAGCTCATTTTGCTCATAATTTACTGTGGCGTCTCATGTTACCAAATTTCGCGTTTGAAATGATTTTCCATTTATTTCAGTTATTATAAAATCTCGTTCGTTTGCATGAATTCACTCTCAGTCTGCTGCTCAAACGGAGAAACTGAGTAACATACAGGTAACTTTTTTATGATAACTCTTACTAGTATTATGAATTGAAAATGGTATAACTCAGCTCAAGAATAGCATGACGTCGCTGCTTTCCACAATCAAATTACACTCCCGCGGGTTGTTCATTGTTTGCACAGTCGTTTTGTGTATTAGAGAAGGGCATGTGCCACACCTACATCGTGGAGGTTATTTACAACTACAAGAAGACATTTGCACGCTCTCAACTGGGCCATACTACGAGTATTTATTGGTGGCAGAGACAACAATCTTCGGCCCGACGTTCCGTGAAGAACCCCGTGAGCCCTCGACAGATAACTTTCCTCAACTTCGTCGATAAAACGCCAAACTTATTTCGCCAACTTCACAACTTGAAACAAAGTTGAAGAAAAACCTTCGTCTCTATTTCATCCAAAAGGAAGTACAAATAAATAAAAAAAAGTTAGGTTCGAGAATAAAAACTGGGAAAGATCGAAAATAACGGGGCGTTTACCGGCAAGAGCATTCGATAGATTGTTACCACGGTGGAGGGGTTGTAGATGGGGGGGGGAGAGAGAAGGAGGAGATGAATGGGAGGAAGATGGCGGGAGGAGCTTTGGTCATGCGACGGTGCAAGTTCGTGCCTGTCTGTACAAGTTCACTGTCGACTCGTCAACTACACCTGTTAAGATGCAATCAAACCGCAACCTCTCGCGATGATTCGAATCGTTATTTCCGTTTGGCCCGAGCGTCAATTTGTTGAAATGAGGACGGGGGAAGGTGAAAGAAACGTTTGTCGTTGGAAGTTTTAAGCTCCGCAACAAACGTGATTGCGGCCCATTTGATTGGTATCGCGAGTTGTTGATAGGACGGTTGCGCATTACGTTGAGAATGAGAAAGTCGGGCGGCGTGTCACAATTAAAACACGAGTGCTGACTTAACTCCGTGGGGCCTCTATATGAAATAGTGACACAAGCACAGCTTGTTATGAAGAAACTCAACTAATTGTCGCCAAACAACTTGTCAGTAAAAAAAGATCGGGTTCTTTCGTGTCACAGGAATGGAGTTCTTGCAATTGCTGCTACATTTCGAAGGGTATAAGTGTTTATTTATTAGCGTCAGCCCACACCACGCTCTTATTTGACTACAACTGAGGTGTCGTTGGCAGCACCTTCATAATTGACCTCCCATACTGGAACATAAACGTAAAATAGGATTGTATTCTCGATACCCAAAAGCACAATGATGGCAGCAGAATCGTTTAAATTGCGCTGTGTAAAATTACAATCACTTTTTCTTTTTTCTTCGAGTAAATCCGGGTAATATGGTCGAGAGGTAATTGGAAATTGATTAATTTATTATTTTATTACACTGATACATATTTCAGACTGGCTGAAACAAGTGCACTACGCAACAGCCAATCATACAATTAATAGGATTTAACTCCTTCTAGTCATTGTATTAATTGGGTACATTGGCCATGTTCGGCACACCCCGAAGTAGTAGGGCTATTGAGCTTGGGCCTTTTCCCAGGTGCGTTAGGCCCATTGGTTTCGGGTTCTCGTCCTCTTTCATGTTGTGCCTCGGGGAAGTCTGAGAACTGCACCTTCAGTCGGCTTCTCCTCCAGACAAAGGGATTAAGTTTAGTATAACTTCCCCACGACAATGAACTTTCCCCTCTTGGAATTTCCCTCGATTTACCTCCTTCTCCAACACATACAGCTCTACATAGGTATAGTCGTCTCCCAGTGCTCACATAGACATTCCTCTATTAACTCTCAGGACAGTCACAGCTCTCACTCTTTCCCTCCGCGCCAGTTCACCCGTATTCTGAGCCCCTTTGTGTCGCCCTTACATGCTCAAACTCATATCAATATTCATTGCACATGTAATACAGTCCTACTTTCACGTTTACCAAGTTACCTGTTATTTTATTTAAGCTTCCTCTCTGACGGGCCCAACGGGCCAGTTGGTAGTTTCATAATCTCACTAATGGAACTAATCTCAATTCTTGTTCATGGAATTTGCTACAAAAAGCGTCACGTTTGGAAGGAACTAAATCATCCACAAAATAAATATGCCATAAACTCGGCCCTTCCAGCCTAGCGCCCTCACACCCATCTCTTTCCTACCTACCCGCTCTGGAAGTATCACGCCTCGGGGCTCCTTTCTCTTGTAGCTGAGTTAACTGGTTATAGGTAGTAGTGAGTCGTCACTTTCTGATACTCAGACCCCTCATTTACATATTACTTCAGTTGTGTTGGAACTTTGACCCAGTGAAGTTCCCAAATTTCATGTTTTCGAATTGTAGCCCCAGGATCAAAGCCGCATTCATTCGAGGGTTCCAGCGACTTGAAGGTAATAAAAGTCAACACGATGTTTTCTTTTTCTTGTCTGAAGAAAATTCAAGCTGTACCTTTTTAGTAAATTATCAATTACCTTCTTCCGTTAACCCCCGTAACTTGATGTCAAAAATCATTTTTTCTGGCGGCTTTTTAAGTCTCAAAACGTCATGCACTAGTGAAAACCTCACGGCAGATTTCCGTACTTTCCTTCCTCTTCAAATTGAGGAAAGTAGAAGTTACTCTACTTGATTTAGTAGACATTATGTGGAGGAAGGAAGGCTCAGCGTAGCGATGTTCCCGAGGTCCGTCAATTGGTCAAGTACAGGTAAACAATGGGTTGAATGATTGTCTCGGCTCGTAAGATTACGGAATTTTTATTATAACTAGAAAAGAAACAGATTTGATTCCCCCCCAGTAACAGGAATAAACACATTTTTATTCCCAGAACTGGCCAGTCCCTGCCAGCAACGGTGGCGTTTTTTATTACTTCATGATAGCAGCCACAAAATCATTGTAACATTTAGGAGAGAACTCTTAAGTCCCACTTGAGGTAATGTTATCAAGTCATTCGACAGGGGAATAGTGGTTTCAGCGGATGCAGCAACCAACCACAGATGATAACATTATTAACAAGCCAATAACTGAATTAATCAGTTAAGGTTTGAATGGGAAGTCACTGATACGTCCCTAAGGCCTCGGGAGAGATGAAGGGGGATGAAATATCCCTCACTTTCAGCGTCCTATCGATCAGCACAACTGTGCAACGTTTCTACCGTTTTAGCCACTATAAAAAGTACTCCAAAGATGTGTTTTTGGAGTGTCCCAAACTTTACTCAAGATTTGAAATTGACGCCATTTTGCATTAAGTTGTTGGCAACTCTGAAGAAATAGCAATTCAAAAGCACAGGGCTTGGGGTTAGTGAAAGTGGTAGTAGTTTGTATGGTACAATATCAACCTGGATAGAGCACATCAGATATACGACCAAGAAGGCGACAACAGCCTTGTGCGGGAGGATGTGAGGCCTGTTGGTTTTATAAGGCCGCTGTTGCGAGACCAACCATCTCATATGGAATCGACCCATTGGGGAGATCAACTGTAACCACTTATTTTTTTGTCATAAACTTCTTCACAAACTGGGTGAAACGGTGGTATTTTTAATGGCACGCTGGTGCAATGCTGATGTTACAGCGGTAGTTATGTCTTCGTAGTGGCGACGAGGGAACTGTTAGGAAGCCGACGGAAAGGTTTTCAGGCGGTAGGTTCTGCAAATTGCACCTCGAGCAATGCAATTACTCAACATCATGGATATTACTAACCGTTGGTTCATCGGTTGGAAAACACCTGCCCATAATTCAGCACCACTTTTGAACTTTAATGAGCACGAAAAGATTACAACTTTTCCTATGTTCCTGCATCATTGTTAGACGGTGCAGGTTTTCTGGAAGGGAAAGAAGAAATACTTCCATTTCCGACCACCCCACCCCTCCTCATCGCCCAACACTAATCGTGACACTTACTTTTGCTACACTTCTCTCGATGCGTTTTTTTTCTACTCTCCTGTCCCAGTTTTAAATACAGACTAACTTTCCGGCTTAAAAACAACTCACGAGTTAACACAATTCAAGTTAATTAAACCGTAAACACCCCCACTCACCCCCCTATACGACCTCGTGCCACTTTCATCGCCCTGCTCTACCCCCCCCCCCCTAAACTTCTCACTCCGGTACCTTTGAAACTTAAAACGTCCCTTCACGACCAAACATCCTTCAACCCCCTAATCCTTTCCCTAAAAACAAAAATCCCGTTTAACGTCATATTTTTGTTTATTTTCTACCCTTTGAAGGAGTTTTCTCCTTTCGAAAGCTTCAGAGAAAATTTATTACGTATTTTCTCTTCGACGAACTTCGTCGCGCAGTCTAATTTATGTTCGGCTCAGAGGGTATTTTTTTTTCCTGCAGATTATCCTGCTTTAAGGCGAACGTCTTTATGAGAGCGGAGGTTGGAGCTTGTCACTAGACGTTCCTTCGAGCCATCAACAAAATTATTGCCAGTTCCACGGTTTTTTTGTCGGTTTGTTTTTAAAATGTTGCAAATGAGATGAAACTAAGCGTTTTTCCCCTTCCTTTTTTTCGTTTTAAAAACATTTTTTCTTCGATGGAAACGACGACGTTATTTAATTAGTTCCTTTTAGCAAAAGAAGGTCGGAGCGGGAGTTATGGGGCTGTCGAGAGACGTCCCTTCAGTCGTGAATTTTGTCGACTGGAAAATCGCGATCAAACAGAAGAAAACTACTTGGCTACTGAGGGCCACTTGAGAAGAAACATTCTTGAAAGTAGATGCATCGCATAGCTTCCCCGTCTCTTCGTCGACATACTTTTCACAGAAACCGTTTTTGACAGATACTCAACTACATAGTCCTCCGAGCTCAAAAATATCTTAGTACTACACTCGTGCACAAAACGAAGATGAAGAACTTGTTTTCGACAGTTATGATGCGAATATGACTTCAGTTTGTCATTGAGATAGTTCGTGTGGCTTTATTACCTCCACTCTTCACAGTTGCGCGTTAACATGAAGCAAGTGAACAGCTTCAGCTGTTAACATGAACCAAGTGAACAGCTTCAGCTGTTAACATGAACCAAGTGAACAGCTTCAGCTGTTAACATCACCTTTCAGGCGCTCCAATTTTCTTCGTGGTGCTCATTTAGTTTCCAACTCAACATTATGGTGAAGCCTATCATTCACAATGTACCAAGGGGCATTGACTGTTTTGAAAGCGCACCTCCCGATTTCCCTGTGCTGCGTAGCCACACAGCTGCGCATCATACACACATGCTTTGAGACTGGTAGTAAAGAGTTAATTCGTTTTGCGCAGACTGTTTAGAAGTTAGTTTTGTTTTTCCCTTTTAGCCGTGGGGCTTCCAACGAAATTCCGCTTCAAAGGTCATGTGTGAGTATTTCGCCACGTTGTCGTATGGAATAGTTTTTTCGTTGGGGTATTCGACATGTTGTATAATCACTTGCCAGCACTGCAATACCGTCTGCGAAGGTAGAAGTATTTCCATAGGTTTCGAGAAGGTCTGGTATAGGGCAGAAACAGGAGTGGGCCGAATAAGCTCCCCTGTAGTCACTTGCATCGATTGGTTTAGGTTCGTAATAGTCGTCTACTAATTTGATCCCAAAGTAGCGATCTCTTCAGTATGAGTCTAACTGCTCAGCATATGGCGGCGGTAGAGATTCTCTCAATTGAATTTCCGACCTTCGTGCCAAACATTGGCGAACGCCTGAGTTACGTCAAGGAAGATGGCAAAGCACACCTACTTCTCTTCGAGACTTTGTTCTGTAATGTTGGTTATTTTGCGCACTTGTTCTATTGTTGAGCGTTTAGGCCTAAATCCAAGTCATTTCTCCAATCATTTTTCTCACTGGCGCCAATGATACTGGTCTACGCCACGTAAATTACGCAGTAGGGTTTCCTGGATTCGGTACCTTAACAACTTCAGCTGTCATTCAAAGCTGAGGTACGTATCTCAGATGAAAAATAGCATTAATTACTGTCGATCTTTTCGTTACAGCGTTTTGAGGTATTAGAACAAGGTGTGGGATCAAAGCGTACCTTGGCCATTTCTATCGTGACAGTATTTTCCGCAACACTTGAAAGAGGCTAGTGGCGTTTTGGAGGACTGTGAGGAATATAAACTCACTAAATACCACTGACTAACACTTTGAAATTACGAGAGACTTTGAGTTGGAATTGACCAGTTGCACCAGTCGCTGACAACTGGTACAACACTGAAAAGTATTTGGTGGAGCTGTACCGCCTGACTTCCATTGTAAGCAACTGAGTGATCGCAGTCTAGTGGTAAGACGAAGGTTCATAATACGACTAAAGTTGGGCTAAAATCGGAGTTCACGATCGCGCTTCTGACACCATTTGTTACGAGAGAAAGACGTGTTTGGAGAGCTGCTGACGCAGGCAAAAATTACAGCAATCACGAGATCCGATCCATTAGCCGAAATTTCGTCTGATCATGAACTTTTGTCTTACGACTGGACTACAACTCCTCGGTTGCCTACAATGAGAGTCTGGCGGTACAGCACTCAGAAAGAAACAATACAAACTAAAATTAGAAGGAGAAGAAGAACCTTGGATCATCATCATTCTAAAGCAGTTTGGAACTATCTGCACCAAACTTGATTGATTCATCGCTACTATATCTAAATTAGCTGTTGATAATTTACCTCATCACCTTACAGTAGAGTCTCACAGTGATATGGAATCCAGTTTCCGATCAATACCTCAATCCTTAAACATTTTGTCAGCAGGAAAGGTTGGTTGATCAGGTAGTTCCGGCTTTCCCAGGTCAGGAGCAGATGAACGTGAATGCTGAGGAAAATACCAAGAGCAACGAACTAATTCGGCCAGAAGTATGTTATACATTCGCCGCAGAATAACCCTCGAAGTGCGATTATTTATTTTTCCGGCGGTAGTTCAGCTTAGCACCATGTGGCTGGAATTGGTTGAGTAACTCAACGGAGCACTTGAGTTTAGGGACAATAGTGGAAGTGAAAAAGAGAGCACAAGGATTGGTGCAAAAACAGAAACACTTGGACAACACAGGATTAAGCAAGAACGATCAAAGTAGGTTCGAATACAGGAGGCACAAAGTCACACATACTGTTATGTGCAGTGAGGGACGTGAAGTGAGGAAGGGCATGGAATAAAGAGACGAACTGCGAAGCGGTACAAAGTGAGTAGGAAAGAAAATATCTGGTGCGTTGCAACACACAACTTTCCTTAGCTCTACGTCAATTCACTTTGTACATGGCCAATTCGATTTAATCAATTCATTTATCACTCAGTTAATTTGAACTTGGTCAAATAACGCTTTACGGCAGCAGGAAGCGGTAGCGCTTACAGTTCCAGATTTTATTGTGCTGCTCGTACTCATTGCAGGACCCATATTGAGCAATCGGTAGACAGATAATTAATGAGGCTGTAGACACGAATTTTTTGAAGTGGATAGTAATCACTTTTGTGGAGTTATTGGGTAATAACTGTTAGAACTGGTAGTAAGCGAAACGGGCGTAGTTGAAATTCAGGAATTTCTGGAGTGAGCCCCATGTATCTCATGAGCGTTTTTAAACACCCACCCTTTAGGTATTGGATTGGAATACAATACCAACTTTTTTTTTAGCATTCTACTAACATTCTAGCGGAGTTTATAAGGAAAAAACTGCGCTAAAAACGCTTTTGGTCGAAAATTTTGATAATTTATTGTGCTGCTCTCGTCATTTTCCCATGAATGGGAATTTTATGGTATCATTGTTTTATTGAGAGCTATCAATACAAAAAATTTAATCAAAATCGTTAGAGCCATTTTTGAGAAACAAAATTTGGTGTTTTGATCACTATGATAACTATAGTTAACTTTCGGTGGATTTTGCCCATACCCTTAATTTGGCGTCCTATGGTAACCTGTAGGCTTGACATCAAGTTTCAGCTGATTTGGTACGGCTGTTTTATTTATAAACCGCGCTAAAATCGATTTCGTCGAAAGTTTTGGTAATTTATTGTGCTACTCTCGTCGTGTTCCCACAGATGGAAATTTCATGGAATCATTGTCTTATTGAGAGCTATCAATGTAAGAAGTTTAATCAACATAATAAGAGCCATTTTTGAGCAAAAAAATGTTTGGTGTTTTGATCACAATGAGAACTATAGTTAACATTCGAAGGATTTTGTCCAAACCTTCATGTTGGCGTCCCATAGTAACCTGCGGGCGAGATATCAAGTTTAAGGGCATTTGGTACGATGGTTTTCTCTAAAAATTGTTCACAGACACACAGACACACATACACACAGACCATTTTCCCAAATAGTGTTTTTCGGAACTCAGGAGGGTCTGAAACGTAAAGATCTGAGAAAACTCAAAAAAAAATGTTCAGCCGATTACATAACTTTCCTTTCTACTACGTAGAGCAAGGAAAGTAAAAAACGTAATTGAACATTTTGGAGACTTTTAAAGGGAAAATCCGTTGTCGGCTTCGGAAATAATCCTTAAGCGTTTTGTCAGCTGTATAGGCTAGGCTCCCATTTGAAAGGCCTAAGATCAGTTCGCTTGGGAGAGACCAGAGCTGAGCCGAGCAATTGGGAAGTGAGCAGTAACGGAATTCGTTGTGTATCTTCATAAAGAGCATTTGTGTAGGTTCCTATTAACCATTCGCTTTAAATTTGCTGATTGTGGTAGATCCTCCAGACGTTCTCATTCTACCCCTACTACTGGAGTGATGCCCCATACACATACTTTGCACTCTGTCATTTGTTGATGTGACCCAGTGGATGCGGTTAAGACAGGAATATCCCGTAGTGCAGTGGAGTGTAGCGCATGAATGGGCTCGTAGTTGATGATGTCTCCGTATAAATTCCGGCCACACGAGAGAGAACCTTTTTGAAATACCGAGGCGATATTGAATAAAACTCCTCGTAAATATCTCTCAGTAAATCCTTAATAAATTGCTTCAAAGATGAAGAGCACGAAATGGCATTTTTCCTTCTTCGATCCTGTGGCTGAATGAATGAGAGGACTGGGGCTATTTCTACTACTAGGACTACTGGGACCATTTCGCGGCCGTTCTCAGTTTAACAACTCCACACCCCCCCCCCCCCACCTAACGCCTCATACTTCTTGACGGCCTTCGAACTTTTACTTTCGGCTCTGGAGGAGTTCGGAGAGCCGACAAATGGGTTTATGAAGGGAATTACGGGCGACGAGGACGGACACGTAAAAAATTGAAGGTGCCCGTGAAATATTTGGTAGAAAGCGAAAGGGAAGATGGGTAAAGGGGATGAAAGTGTGATCGTAGACGAGGATAGGGGGCAGCGGAACGGTTGAGAGGTGATGGAGAGGGGCGGAGGAAGAGGGATGTTAGGTGGAAAAGAGGAGGCTGGAGCTGCAACAGATTATCGATTTCTAACCCACTCACTTCTCACTCAAGTCTCAGACTTCGTTATTCTCCCTCTAACCCATCCCTCTGCATCTCTCTCTTGTTGCTCCTCGCTCAGGTCATCAATTTTAAACGCGGCGCGAAGCCTCTCGTCTTTTACCCAACTCCTTTGATCCGACGTCCCAATCCGTCGAGTTTCATATTTTTTTGGGGAGGGGGGAATCCCTTACGAGGCAGTCGATTTAGGGATATGCAGCACAAAACAGCCATAAAGTGGGGAAACCTTATCGTTGACTGAAATCAATTGACACCCTGACGGAAGCCAGCACCGAAGAGCGATATGGAAAGTGTGGCGGTTGACAATGAGGTCGAGTGCTTCTGGTTTAACCTAACGAGGCGTAACAATAATAAACTGCACCTTCTATTCCGCAATACGTACAATAAACTCTACACACTCCCTCCCTAAATTCCCTAATGAAATTATACACTTGAAACACCACTAATTCGTGACATTGAAAACACGTTCTGCGCGAGTTTACGTATTTTTCTTCTTTTCAACTGCGATTGAAGGTTCGTTGAGTCCAGTCCCTGTATTTCCCTTTTAAAGTTGGCTATTCTCAATTCAAAATTTCCCGCGTTCCAATTAAACTTTCCATTTCAATCCCAAGAGTTCCTGATTCGAATTAAACGTTTTCTATTTCCACATCAAAGTTTCCCATTTCCGTTTCAAAGTTTCAAGTTTCCATTTTTCAATTCACAGCTCTCTATTTTCAATTTAAAGTTTTCGTTTTCCGTAAAACAGTTCATTTCCATCTCAAGGCGTTTCCATGTGCAGGTCAAGGTTACCCATTGAGAAATTACAGGTTCCGCTGCTGCATCGAAGATTCGATTAGGTTTGGATCTCAATATTTTCCTTTCCAAACTGAAGATTTGCTATGTCCGCGTCAACAGGCACGTCACGGGCATATTCGAGGTTTTCAGTTTTCTACTCAGAACATCTCATTTCGAACCAAGTCGTTTTCCGTTTCCAATACCATCTCCGAAATTTCCTATTTTCAAATTCAATTGTTCGCCACTTCCTTTTCAATGGTTCATGCGTTCGATTGATTGATTTGCCATTTAGGACCAGTTGTGCAAGGGAGGGAGGGAGCTATAAAGACTGAATTGAATTGAATTAGTTGACGAACGAGATGATCGAAAATAGAGGAATGTTTGAATAAACGATCACTTGATCACCACAATAGAGTTGTGATGGAAAGGTCACATAAATAGCATGACAGGTCACACGATAGGGTTCTGATTGCGCAGCCAGTAGAGCTACTTTCACGCGGCTAAGTGGACATGTGAACTTCTATAAAGACTGAGAACTCTACTTTTTGGTGTATTACTCATTCCGAATAATACACCGATGTTTTCGGTCAGGAATATTTTTTGACAACACCCCCCCCCCCTCAAAATGTGACCTTTACATTTCAAGACATCAGGATTTAGTGACATTTAGTATCTGGTTGTGCCCGTCTGCTCTGCAATCCGAGCGGACGAAGGAAGCATGGGCAAAAGACGGTTACAAAAATTATCAAAAACGGAATTGCGGAAGTTTTATCGCAAATACGCAGTGTTTGTATTTTTAGGTGTTGGGTCAAGTGGAACAATTCTGGGAGGTGTAGCACTGCGTCTAGACCGAAAATTAAAAAAAAAGTCTATTAATTGAAAGAGCTCGATTCGCTACTTCAGGCCAACTACCTGCAAGCACCCACAGGCGCTGGAGTTAGTAATTTTCGTCGTTTCGTAGATGAATGGGATGGGTCTCGGAGGTGTGAGACTAGGCCAAGCTGTTCAAGAGAATAATAAATCGTTGTGTAATAATTTGCAGGGTTTTGGGTTGGGTGTAGGAGGAGATGAGAGTTGAAATCTCAGGGAAGTGGGAAGTGAATATTTTCGGATGTCCGAAATCTGTTGGAAATAATCTTCGAAACCTTTTGTTAGCAGGAGAGGCTAATTAAACTCCCAACAGATAACGAAAAAAATACGTACCTGGTGCTATCTGGTGGTTGGCTATGGCCTTACGAAGATCTGTCCTGTCATATATGCGCCTCTTGGCCTGTCATGTTAGCTCCTGGCTGCCAGATACTACCTGAACATCCCGGATCACAGCAGACTGGTCGGGACCAACGGCGGGTCAGTCCTCCTTCCTTCTCCAGAGACAATCCAGTATTGCCACTCTCTCTCCACTTCTCAGCCCTCAGATGACAATGCATCATAAACCTGGACTTCAGGATTCCAGACTCAAATTGGTTACCACAGGGCTTATTAGCCTTCGGACGGCCAACCTCCCAAAAACCAGCCCATAGGTCAGCTTTAGGAGCAAGTGCCTCCGAAAGAGGTATCAAGGTCCACGCGGCTTCCAGTCGAGGATGTTGCACCGAGAAACATGAACCGAAGGTCCGGAAGGCCACTTCTCTATTACCACATACCTCACGGGGAGTTAGGTTTATGGATTCAGTAGGCTCAACAACTTTTGTTAACACGATCGCAATACTTTCCTTGCTCTCTGGGTAACAACAAGTAAAACTTGACTTCCTCTTCCATAACCTCCTGTCATAACTGAAACGTATAACAAAAACAATTCATAACCAATGAGCCGATTATGATTTTTGTGACGAGTACGTCGATGTTATAAAGTCGAGATGTAGGTGAATCCGTGTGTTGAGGCTTCACTGATTTAATAACACTTGATTCGTTGTTAACTAAAGTGAGTTAAAATTAGGTTGCTACTCAGCTGCATCTTATATTTTAACATACGATCAGTTACCATGAGTTAGTCAAGAAATGCCAGTTTCATAAAGTATTTTGGTGTAACTGGCTCTCGGTGATGTTCGCTTTTCAACTCGAAGTTTCTGGGTCATAGTTTGCTAGTGGTCGCCCGAGGTCGGTGGAGGCCTGAGAAGGATCGCCGCCCCCCTCCTCTTTTTTACTGCCTTCCATCTCTATCTCCTATACTGTGCCCTTCCATACCCATGTTCACTATAACCATAACTTTTAGGGAACATTTCGGGTTTCTGTGTCGGGACGTATCCAAGGACCTCTTCATTCCTTCAGCTGCGGCTTCAGTACAGCATTGGCGCCTTTTGGGCCACGCTTTCCTCATTCCTGTAATTCTGTTCTTTTGCTTTTCAGGTGAACGCCTGCTAAGGGTGAAATATTCGGCGAACTAGGTTCTCGGAGCAATGTTTCCTTTTTCGTTGATTTTTCTGCCCTCGTGGGTAATACGATCAGGACGACTGGTCAGAACGGGCACGAAAAAGGAGTGACTCCATTTTATCATTTTAACAGGCCCATTTCCGTCCTGGATTATTCGCATGCCTAATTCAAGCTTCCCCGTTCACGACTCAAGGTTCATTTCGAAATCCAGTTTAACCACAACAAATTCGCGGTTTTAACATTTTGTATTCAGAGTTTCACAGTTACAACACAAGATTTTCCATCTCAGAGTGAAAATATGAGGTTTCATATTCAAGGTTTTCCACCATTGTTGCACTTCAGGTAATGTTTTCAATAAAGTTTCGAGGTTCATACGGACAAACGTGGGAGTGTATTTTCCAACAAGGCGTAAGGCCGAGTTCTCCGAAACAACTCCTGGAACGAGGAATTTAAGCAGCGTACCTGTAGACGCGAATACGTTGCCAGATACGACATCTGGGACCGTCGAGTTTATTCCATTACACGTTCTTTTTTATTCTAGTACATGGCAAATGTTGGGCGATACCATTTGAAAAATAAAACCAACGTTCCAACGGAAATCGCTAATTTGAAGCAGAAATATCTAGCGTGACTCATCACACAACTTCCCTCCGTGTTCATTCAACGATTGTCATGGCTTTTGCTATTAATCCAATTTATTTTTCACTCGGTACGTTCGGATAACATAATACGTAACAACACCAATTGTAGCGCGTGAAGTTCAGGAATTTATTGAGTTGCTACTACTCTCACGCCACGATTAAGCATTTATATATTCCGCTGAAAATGAATGAGACTGAAGACACGATTTTTTTTAAAGGATCATATTATTGTGTGTGTTTAGACATTTTTCAATAAATGAGAATGTTATGGTCTTTTTTTAATCTTTGCTGGAGGAGCTGTCCTTACAAAATATTTGATTAAGAGCAGTTTTGAGACAAAACTAAATTTGGTTTTTGATCACTATGATAACTATAGTTAGTTTTGAGTGAAATTTGCGCCCCATGTCGATCTGAGCTGATTTAGTTCACCTGCTCTCTATCAATCGTGTTCACGTATACAGTTTTCTCAAATGGTGTTTTTATGTGATAACATAATTTCCCTTTATACTTTGTACTTTGTTGTTACGTTCAATCGAAATGAGAAAACGATTATAAGTGGGCGCACGACAGGGAAAGTTGAAGTTCGAAATAAAGAAACTTGGTAAGCGTTAGGAGGACTGTAATATGAGAGCAATGAACTGTGTTGAGATAGAAATGAGCTGAGTTCGTGTACAAAAGGGCGACACAGGGGCTAGTACTCGGAACGGCTGAGCTGGCGCGAGAAACTGTATTGGACGAGAGAGTGAGAAGTTACTAGGACAAGAGCTTGGAAGCGGAAGATGTCACCACTGGGAGAAGAGTGTCTCTGGAAAGAGCGGTGGGAGTTAGAGAAGGAAGTAAATTGAGGGAAAGTACAAGAGGAGAAATCCGTTGTCGTTGGAAGTTAACCCAAACTCAATCCTTTTGTCGGCGGAGAAGCCAACGACTGAAGGGGCAGTTCTCGGACTTCCCCGCGGCATCAAATGAAAAGGGCTGAAACCGTTGGGTTGGGCAGACGCACCAGGTAAAGGAATCAGCATTTCAGCATGCGCTGAACAATAATCGTAATGATCGTTCGCGTTGGTTTAAACCGCTGTAATATTCAAAAATGAAAACGAAAACCTTCTACCAGGAATACAAATATGCCACATATGAATTCGAGAATACAATCGGAAATGGATAGTCCTGAAACGAAAATGCAAAACCTGCAACTTCCAAGAGCTTGTTGATGGGGCAACAGAAATTGCTGAGTTGGAAATAAATAACCTTGCAGAATACTTGGGAAGCCTTGAGATGGAATTGGAGAACGGAACCTATAAGAACTTCCGTTGAGTTGCTACGGGGAATAGCCGTGGCTGAACCGTCGAATCCATGAGTTTGTGCCTTGAGCCTCGCAAAAGACGTTCCAAACCCCGAATCAACTCGTGAATCATTACTGGTGTAACCCCGTGAACGGTTATATAACATTTCATATCTAATGACATGTAATAAGAAAGAAACCTGTGTCCGCGCGCGTCCCTGCCTACAAATGTTGATACCTGGAGCATCATGACAAATAAAAATTCGACGACCCGCTACAAATATGGGCGTTTTATTTTCGTTCGACGCATTTCTGCAGGAATAATTATAGATATCAAAATGTAGGTAGTAGTTAGTTGAGAGTACTTCGTAAGTTTGATCAAAATTGTTACAGCCATTCTTCAGAAAATTGAAAAACCGATGAATTAATATTCGACAAATCTCGTTTTCCGTACAACTGATAGATACAGAAATAATTATTGACATCAAAATGTGGGCATAGGTTGTTAAGAGACATTTCATAAGATGTTATTCGGGAAATGACGTTATTTTCGACGCATTCTCATTACTATCTCTGTTCAATGAACGGTCGGACGAAAATTTATTGCGAGCAATATATGTATTTATTAACTATTCTAAAACATGCTGTGAATTTGGTGAAAATCGTTAAAGATGTTTTGGCAAAAGCCTAAACCCCTATTTTTGCTTCATATGCCTACATCTCCGTTTACCGTATTTTCATGGAGATATTTATGGAATGGAAAAGTTTTATACTAACTAGTAGAAGATAATCTGAAAGTTTAATCAAAATTATTACAGCCGTTTTCGAGAAAAATGCGAAAACCCCTAGTTTTTGTTACATTTTCGTTCCCCCCCCCCCCCTATAGCTCTTTAAATCGCCCATAACCTTATTTCCGCGTCGTCAAAAAATCACGAAGAAAACAAAAGAACCAGCAGCTCAATCGGTTCAACCGTTATTTCGCAAATCGAACTACAGACACACACACGGACCACGTGCTGAAATAAGGTTTTTTGGATTCAGTAGGTCTCAAAACGTAAAGGTCTGAAGGAAACCCGTGTTTTTTGCCACGATTACGATACTTCCCTTGCCCTTTGGGTAGCGGTAAGAAGAGGGTCGTTGATGGGCGCCAGGACGCGGCAAGACTGCTTAACAGGGACGTCATGAAGGTGGGGTATCTCTAGTGATCGGGAATAGAGGAAGACGCGTTTCGTAGCTCAATAACCAACGAGCCGTGGTGCGCCGAGAGCATCGTTCGACATATTTACGTAGGCGAAGTCAACACTCATCTTTGCCAGAGCACCTTTGAATGATCGCTGTTCAAACGCTCACTCTGACCGTGCCACAAAACACGTAAGCGACGGCCGCTCACGTCGCCTGCATGAGGACTAAAAGCCCTTCAATTACTCTTCCTCTGAGAGCCTGAAAAGCGTAATTAGGAGCTCCTCGTAATCGATTATGATGCGGTGATTGAAGCCAAAACCGAGCGAGCCATTCGAAGGAGTTAAATGAAGTAGCCGTCGATGCGATACGTCTCGACAATGGGACCATTATATCGTATGGGAGTCACAGCGTCTGATTGAGGAGAGAATTGTCCAACTCAAGTCCATAGAACAAAACCTTTCATTTGACGACTCCCAAACAATCTGCGACGTGGTTAAATGGCCAACTTGTTGAGCTCGCGAGCCATAAAACTTTTTTCGTAACAATTTCACGTGACCGTGCGTGTTCTCGATTTTAACTCATTGCTAACGGCGCACGTATAAATTGAGGCCCAAACTGCTAAACGTAATGAGGGGAGATGAATGCAACGTGACACGACGATAGAAAACAGCTTTGTAGGGGCGTCATTAATGCCAGGTATCTCCAAGGGCCGCAATCGCGGAAGATTTTCATTGTGCACCGAGGAAAACCTCATTCGACATGTCTGCGTCGACGAACCCGACGTTTGCGCGTTTTCGCCTGCGCTGAGTGATCAACGTGCAAACAATGTCATTCCAGTAAGCTGTTAAACACATAAGCGAGCGATGTTTACACACAATTACATCCAATAAGGATTGTTATCCATTCAATTACTCTTCCTCGAACGCTCGTAAAGGACAATGAAAAGGGCAATTAGGAACTCCTTCCAATCGATTACGATACGGCGACTGACACCAAAACCAATACGGACGCTTCGAATGAATTTAATCGAGTAGCCGTCAACGCGCTACGTCACAACAATAGTCACAATATATTATACGTGTTACATCATCTGACTGGGGCGAGAATGGTCAAACTGGGTTTCAGGTCAGTACAACAATAGCCAACTTGTCGAGCTTGTAAGCTTTAATTAGACACATATCCACTATTATTATGGCAGTATACTACACGTATCGACAGCGTGAAGTTTCACTCACATGGAACAGTTAACGATACCATCCAAATATGGGAACCTTGGTGAATAATATTGCTATGTGTGTGTTCTCACCCACAGACCTACAGACGCTAAACAAAACATGAGCCATGAGGCTGGTTTTGAGTGATATCAAACCCCAAAAATGAATGGTCAGTTGATTCGGGGTTGTGATGACGAGGATGTCATTCGGTGGAGGAGGAGGAGAGATTTCAAACTAGATCCCCCCCCCGCCTTTTCACCGTAGTTGAGGAGACGTAAAAGACTATGGGAAACTCAGAAATTAATTGGCGATTGGATGAACTGGAAGGTTACAATACAATAAGGTGAGTTGATTAGTCTTATTGCGTTCCCCGAGTCTGTTCCGTTCTCATAAGAGCTGGCCTCTAAAATATCGACGACATTAAACGTTGTCCGCACATGTCAGCCCTTGAGGTAATAATTCCATACACTTATTTCGTGAGTGTGCGCCCCGAAGAACCACACGGAGATGAACGTCGAAGGTTGGAAAAACTTATAAACCACGATACGTTGTAAAGAACAATGTTATTTGTGACACTGGTTTCTCGAGATTTCTGTAAAAAGACAGATAACGTTGGAGATTCCAAGCCCAGGTGGTTGCTCGCAAAGAGTTCCAGCGAGCTTGGTTTCGTCCAAATCCAATGGGAAAAACTAGCCAGGCCTTTGTAGGGCTCATTGATCTGGGGTGGGCGCACGCCTCTAGATGGCGGCTGAGTTTAGGAGGTCGTCGTGGGTGTTGCTTCTTGTGCCCCTGACCCCTCAAGCGAACCTAACGACTCCAGGCCTTTCCGCTGGTTCGCCCACACCTGAACGAATACATGGAATCAGTGGATCTCCGCTTCCCGCTTTGCTGGAAAGGAGCTGGAAGGCTCCTCTTATGGAAGGGAGCCGAGCACGCTAACAGGTGTCCCCCTAGAAGTAGCACGTGCAACGCGCTCTCCACAGTCAATTGCTGAAGGGGCGGCGCCTAATAATGTGCAGCCGCTTGTTGAAGGCCCCACGGCCCGAGAGCAGCAGCACTGCCGCAAAGAACAGCCGCCACCAGCCCCTTCGTCACATGGCGCCTGACACCTATTCATAATATCCCTGTAAGCGAGCTCATGTCTGCGCTTGACCGACTCCTCCCACTGAACCAAGGGGAGCAGGGCCTGGAGTGGCCCGCAGTACTCCGCTACACAGTCCCACATAATGCAGCCAGGTTGAGGATCAGGTGCGGGGGGGGGTGCACTTCTAGAGCCTGGAGGGCCAGATGCGATGGGGCGCGGTATGCAGGAGGATGCCCCGCTAGATCGTCAGTGCCAGCTGCCAGCCGCGACACTGGAAGGAAGACCCACCCAGGCCCGGTGGTCATACCGCGTGGCTGCTGTGTGGACAACATTTCGTACCCAGGCACGTGGCAATGACCCCCAGGGTGATCCTCACTGCCTCGGTCAGTCTCACTTGCTGCAAAGTGCACGCTAACCTTTGGCCGTGGATATAATTGTTCAAACTTGAGAATTCAATCCAAGACACGACGGTCAACACAAAAACCGACTATTCATGCCCAGAATCGATATAACATCAGTGTTACATTCGGAAGCCGGCACCAATAATCGCCTAATACTCCTGAGGACTACACAAATGACCCGGGGTTACCCTCACTGGACGCCATGTCTACCAACTGTGATCCTACTATCCGTAGAGCTGGCTGAGGGTAGTCTGGGCACCCTCCTCATTTCCTTAATTATTATTTATTTAGTTTCATATTTGGGTTCCACCTTCCTATTTACAGTGAGCTTCATTAAAAACAAAAACGCAAAAGAAACCGTTAACCGCAGTAGCAGAAAAGGTTCGTATCCCGATTAAAAGATGTCGTACAGAATATATTTACACAACACATTTTCTCGATGCGTTAAATTAGCATGAAGCCAACATATTCCAGAAACGACTCGTAGAAAGCCTTTGGAGTATTCGACGGGTTGAAAATATCGTCGAGCCGCAGCTCATCTCCGATTGGCGAAGGAGCAGATGGGTGTTCCCACGTCCCTAGGGTTAACCCAAGTAATTGTTAATTGCGGTATCGCGCGATGGCTGTTGTGGACGAGGCAGGAGCCCTCCTCTACCTTCTAGAACCGTGAGAGGGAAACGATTATCACGAAAACCCACGTTATTATCTTTGAGCCATTTTAACGTCTAGGCCCCGAACACATCTCACGCCGTTCCTCTAAACCCCGTTAGAAAAGCCCCACTCCGCGCCGACCCTTTTTACAACGAGACCTGGCGGCGAAGAGCGGAACCCGCAGCGACATAACGACCCCTGCCATTATTGTTAGTACGCCTAAGGGGCCCTCACAGGACGAGAGGAGGGTTGATGTCTTAATTTCCGTCGTGGTCGTTGTTCCACTCACCGGGGCTAAAAGGGACAGGGCATTATGAAGGTTTACTTGAAACTTTAACTAAAGAGCTCCCTTCCTCGCCACTTTACGGTCCGGCGCCTTGAAATGAATCATAAAGGTGAAAGTTTCAAATGCATCATAATCTGTGTACATTCTGCTCTCAAAGCACAATACGAGTTACCTTTGTTACTAAGGAAATGGCCAAAGAGAAGGTTTACGTCCCGAGTTGTGACAGGGCTCTCAAACATATGAAGCCTCGAGTGTTATAAGAAAAGGGTCGTACCATGGAAATGGACTCTCTTCTCCCGCTACCCAATAATCAACGACCCGGGCTCAGGCAAGGTACGAGCAGGGCGAACCCATAACCTTCAAAGTTTACCAACGTTGTTTGTGTCAGCGAAGGTGGCTCCATCCGGCCAGGACGTCGGGAGGAACGTTAGGTGGTTCGGAAGAGAACAAAATGACGTAGGGCCAGGTCGAACCACATCCAGGCACTTATTCAATGCCCGTGTTCTCCGTTAAACCTGGACACGGTGAAGGCCAATCCCAACAGTGTATTCCAAATACTTCATTAGCTACACCTTCCGTACAATAGCTATTCCTCGTGTTTGCGAGCATTCCCATTTCCAGACAACAGAGGAATAAACCGCCGGATAATTACACATTCTGAACAAAGATATAGATACTATACCGAACTGCGTGAAGTCAACTTCTAAGACGGTGAATGGAAGTCAACTGCTCTGAACCATCTAGGCTGTCTGGACTTTGCTCATGGGTCAGCTACACAGGCGAACTAGTTTACTTCAAGCTACGCAGTCAACCACCCGAAGTATCTACATTAGATACAGTATTCCTATAAGATAACTTACATCCCAGGCTACCTACAAGTTGGTTCTGAAGTAAGACATTACTGCGATGAGTAGATCAGTAGCCCCATGCCATTGTGACAATTAACAACACAGACCGCTAAATTATTCTCTGCGAACTTTTGATATTAGTAGTTCATCAACACAGGACACCAAGGAACAGGCATTCAGATAACTCCATCACCAGATGGCAACATTATCTTTGAAAAAAGGTTTAAAAAATAGAGTGGGGACACTCAACACTGTTGACTGGATTAAATGGATTACGCCGAGGACTGACAGAAGTAGAGGGTTCCATTACCTTCCTTTGCTAGCAGAAACAAAAGTTATGTAAACAGCCGAGAAAAAAGTGAGTTCTCTTCAGATCTGATTATGTTTCAGTCCGAACAAGGCTATTTGGGAGTGCTATCGTGATACAATTCTACCACTACCCCACTCTCATAGCTGGCCCGTTGACTTGGTGGATGAGTGCATGGTGGATGAGTGAAGACCAAACTCCGTATAGACCTCTACACTGAACCAAAACTTGTACGTTATATAAATAGCAAACGAGATGGTAGTCCTTGTCAAAGGGATGTGACACATATGAGGGGTTTCCCAACATCCATGGACGTCTTAAGAGAAAGTGGATCCAGCCTTAGATCACGGATGAGCCAGCTCCTTGCAGGACATGGCAACTTCAACTAACTGCTCCACTTCTTTTCTCTCAGACTCTTCAACCTGCACTTCTTGCGCCTCCACTGTGGTGGAAACATGAAACCACCTGCTACTCCAATGTAGTTCCTACAACAGTGAGCAATCTTGGAGCGGCCACCGCAGCCGCTTTCTCTAAAAACCGTTCACAGATAATTTTCCCAAAGAGTGTTTTTCGGTCTCAGTAAGGTCGGAAAAGATCAGAAGAGAACTCAAAATTTGTTTTTCAGCCGATGATTTAACTTTCCTTATTAATTTGTAGAGCTAAAGAAAGTAAAACTGTTGAGTTCTCTTCAGATCTTTACGTTTCAGACCCTACCGAGTCCGAGAAACACTATTTGGTATAATGGTCTGTGCGTCTGTGAACGATTTTTGGAGAAAACCGCGAACGAAATCAGCTCAACCTGATACCTAGCACGCCGGTTACCGTGAGACGTCAAAATGAGGGTATGAGAAAAATCCGCCCAAAACTAACTATAGTTATCATAGCGGCCAAAGCACCAAATATTTTTCCTTTCAAAAATGGCTCTAACGATTTTTATTAAAGTGTTTGTGTATACAGCTCGAAACAACACGACAATACCATAAAATTCTCATCCGTGGGAAAATGACGAGAGCCGCACATTAAATTACTAAATATGTCGACGAAAATCGAGTTTAACGTAATTTTCTTCTTCTACACTCCGCTCATATATTACTGGGATCTTGAGAAAAGTTCATGTGGTAGTTCTACTAAACGCCTATACGATGAGTCTTTATTAACGCTCATAAGATACACAAGGGCTACTCTGGAAATTCCGGAATGCCAACCACCGCATTTCTAGAAGTTTGTCCCCGATCACTCTAGAATATTTTTTACTATTCTTGTCAAAAAAATCGTGTCTACAGCCACATCCATTTTCTGCGCACAAATTGCCCAAAAATAGTCAGAGCATGAGTACGAGCAGCACAATACATTCTGGAACTATACGCCCTCTCACTTTGAGAGATCACGAAACAGAACTATCTCAATCGGTCAAACTAAGCGAGTCAATTTTCGGATTCAGTATTCAGTCTCAAACCTGAAGCTCGGAAGGAAACATTTATTTGTAGCATTAGCCTCGCCCTTTGGGTTGCAGAAAGTGACAATTTGTCCGATGCTGTAAAGCTTCAACGCCTTTCGAAGTCGCATTCATTTTGAACCCGGGTCATTTGATATTGCGTGCCTTGGGCTGAAAAATGAGACTATGGACTGGCTGATGATGAGTGGTCCAACTTTCGAAGAACGAGTATTGCGGGTGTCACGTTATCGAGAACTTTCGAGGCTCGCTTTATGAAGCTCAATGTCCTCATTTGCTCTGGCCCGTAGATAGGCCCCGTCGAACGTCAACTCCTCGTCTAAAAGAACCCCTGGGCGGTCACGCTGCACACTCCAGTGCTTGTTTAGACTAACGTTCGTCGAAAACATGCAAATTATGTGAAGTAGAAAACCAACGTGCTTGTGAGGACGCTTGATATCAACTGGTCGAGACTCTTTGGTTTGGTTCAGTCCAGTACAGAGAAGCCACAAGTGGGAACAGGAAGGTTCAAACTAGAACTGCATCAATTGCCGGTTTCAGAGTAACTCGTGTTTTAGGGAGATTTTGCCGCATCTCCTCCTCTGGCAACATTAATAAGCCTGAGAACTGAGTGAAGAACAGGCCGTTAATGGCCCCTTCTAATGGCCTTATAATGACCCTTCTATTCTCAAACGCGATCAATTCTCTTAGAAGAAGCTGCGTGTCGTCGATGCGGCGTGAGCTGATGACCGTGTCCCACGAATAGTGTTTATCAATACGTTCGAGTAAAATTTTACGTAGCGACCGAATAGCATAATTCGGCTTTCCTAATGTCGACGGTCATCCCAATTATTTTTTCTTCCCCCAGTGAACGACTCGATTTCAACGTTATTCCACACCTTTCTCGGACTGCCCTTCGCAAACCTCGTGCACAATACGTACAAACACTGTCGATTTAGTTCAACTCTAAATTCACACTTTCTCCTTCGAAAGTTACGTATATTTGTTCAAAGAATGTCGTCATACACAATTCTGCTTGTTTGGCTCAGCTCTGGTCGAATAAATGCAGTACGCTTGTCCCTAATGGAAGACCTTGAGCTCTGGGGCCTTTCCCGAGTATTCAACTTTAGCCGCCAACCCCGGAGTTTCAGAGCGCCCTGGCAATCAAACCATTGAGTTTTCAAGCCACGCTGACACACTTTAAGAGCCGAGAACATGTTTTCCCTTTTAGCGTTTACCCAGCAGACTATTTCTCATCCCCTGCTTCTACGTGGCACCCCTCCTTAGGCATTACAGGTATCAGTGCTTACCCAGAGACTCGACTCTAAAACTCAATCACAGATGACTCTCAGTTCTCGCCCAGTTGCTCACTCGCTCTCTACTCTAGTACCTAAACCAGTTCAGATATCCCCAGAGATCCCCTTGTGATGGGTGAATTCTTTACTCTCTCATACAATCGTATCTCTATTGTCCTCAAGCCATAAGTCTATTCTATATAATCTTCTCACACACTCAGTCATCTCATTCACCTGTAGTAAACTTCACCGCTCTCCATTTTCTTCACCTCTCTCCCTACCAGTGACTTACATAGGAGAGAATCTTCTAGTCACATCTACTAGTGTGCGATACAAAAACAATGACACGCTACAATGGGATGTTATTGAAGAACTACTCTTATCACGTAAATTGGTAGGGCTATTCGCCAGTACCTGGGGTCGGGACTTCATGGATTACAATCTACAGAGAACAGCATCCTTGGATAGCCCAGCCCAACATAACTGTATTATTTACCCGTATTTCCAGAATGGGGTGGACGTTACATGATATAACGCTGTGGTGATGGGGAAATCTCCATTTCTCATCAGACATAACCGCTTGAACTGTCATACCGTTTGAAGCATTTTAATGGCTTGTAGATTTGTATTATGTTGGCGCAGAAGTTATTCTATCGTCGTCACTTAGAACTTCGGGGAGTTTGAGGTGCTCCCGTAAGCAATACCCAGACGCCTTTTCACTAAACCTGGGCGCTTGGCACGTCGTGGGATAGTTATTATTCCCCAAAGGTGCCAAATTGACAAACTTCGTCACGACCCCAATGGAATTTCAACGAACAGTAAATTAATGGAATTTGAGCACAGGGCTTACATACCATTTAACTTCGGATTTACAGCAACAGGAGTTAATGAACACCAAAAAACTCTTTAATTTAACACCCTAATCTTAGTAAATTATAAAGAGGGGTGTGGGAGTTCTCCCTTTCGTAAACTCCTTGCTAGATGGTGCGTTCTTAATCGTTGACCACTAAAAATGTGTCAAAACATTACTAATGAGCGAACTTCACAAAATGTGATTCCCAAGTACTACACAAATAGGCAGTGGGTTTTTGGGGCACATCCCGGGGAGAGTGGTGTAGGGTTTGAAGGATGAGGGATGTGATGAGGACGTAGCGAGTTGTCCATTCCCTGTGCCCCCTCATTTATTCACATCCTCGATCTGTGAATGCGGTCGCGGGAGAATTTGTTGTTCACATTTGAGGTTGCTCCCAAACACATCATTAGTAACACCCTCGATGACTGCTCTTGGTGCGTTTACGCTCACTGCGACTAAACCATCGATGTCTTTCATCGCTGTAGTGTTGCTTCCACTCTCTACAGGGACAGTCACTTGTTACACTCAAATAAACAGCCTGCTGGAAAAAGACTACGTTTCCGTACATCTGAGGGTGATGGGTGAGGTGAGGTTGCTGTGCCTTCGAGTGTCTTCGGGTGCTCAGAGCGTATTCTCGTTCAACCGAGCAGGATAAGTACCTTCCCGCCCTCACTCCTCTTTAACCACACCCTCCACCCCTCACCATCGTGATCAAGCGGTACATCAACCCTCTCCATCGCTCCTTTCGCCTCCACACCCCTTCAGTTCCGGCGTTTAGGCAATTATTCCCCTCCTCCAGTCCTCGTACACCCCTTTATTTCCCGATTTGTCAATATTTCCTCCCCTCCCTTCAGTCCAAGCCCCTCTCGCCCGTTTCGAATACGCGCTTTTCCCGCTGTTTCCCCGTAGATTTTATCCGCAGAACCGTATTGAAGGTAATTCAACGCTTCCTCCTCCTGTAATTCAAACTTCAAACGAGAATTAAAGGGGTGAGAGCGAGGGGGGAAACAGAGAAGAGATGAGTTAAACAGAGAGGGAGAGCCAGATGATTTTGGAATCTCGCCTTCTCGTACCTCACTCGCTATCGCCCCTCATCTTCTCTTACCAACCATCCCTCATTCATAGCAGAGGCGGAAAGCTGAACGCTCGTGGGAGGAGCTAATTAGGGAATCAATAGTTAAACGCATCAATATCAGACTACTGGAACAGAACAGAACGGGAACGAGAGAAACAGATGGAAATTAGGTGAGAATTGAATTTCTCTCCGTCGGGACCTCTTTAAGGTTTCAGTTCCAACGGAAAATAGGATTATTACTATTAATTCCCGTTAAAATTGGTTTAACTCTTATCGGAGCGGAGAGCTCTTCCCGTTTAATATCGCGAGAGGAGTCGACTCGAGTGAGACGTTCAGGTGGTGTATTGGAGTCGAGTGGAGTGGTAGGGCGGGAGTCTAATCGGCCTTCGGGGAGCAGATTAAACTTAATTAATGGGTTTCGAGATAATTACTTCGAACAATGTATTTGGAAGGTGAGGAGATGAAGAGGGGCGAGGGCAGATAGTGATATGGTGATAGTGCGTTAGGGTGTTTAGGGAGGAGGGGGGGCGTTCGATGCGCAACACTGTGTTTCCCTATGAGCAGAGCAGAGTGGGAGAAGAGGGACGAAGGCCCTTGCTAGACCTGCTCAACGCGAGGAGGGTTGTTTGAAATCCTCGCAGTTCATTAAATACTAATTTTCGTCTCTATGAGAGCAATTAAGAGGAGATCGCGTGCTTTGAGATATCCCACCGCGATCAGGTTCGTATCAGCGCGAGCGCAGTTCAACAGAACTGGGTAGTTCATTGTATACAACTCCTAAGTCTCCGGGAACAACCCATTCCCCCTCTATCAACAACCTGGGACTACTATTTGAACTGCTCAGAACTTACAGGATTCCTCACAAAACTTCAGTCTCCCATATGTTTCAAATGTTTGCCTGAACTCACGAAATACACTGGCTCAGGTTCAACCTAGATATGGGGAGGGCTGAGGCTACAATTTAGAATGCGAACTGACAGGAGTATGGGGACAGCCTCAGGGACATCTTCAGATGCTGGCGTAATTGCAACTTACCAGCATGAGATCGATCTGATGTATACATCGCTGGCAGGACCTATGAAAGTCCTCACTTGAGAACAGCTGTAGGTAAACCAGACCAGAAGGGCCGTTCTGTGCCTGAGAATGACGACTAGTTTATTCTTTCTCCAGGTGTCTCGTTGTCATGAACTGGAAATCGTCGTACAGGTGAGCAGGCTGCTCGATCTTCAGGACTTCAAACATCAAGGGGGCACTTTCAGCCGCTTGCGCTCTCGCTTCTTCAACCAACCAAGTCGATAATAGTGTGCAGTGACGTGCTCGTCTAGCTTCAACCTTAACGCGAAACGCACAGCGGCATTTTGCACGCTCTAGAGTCGATCAAGCTTCTCACCCTTAAGTTGGCAAAGTGGGGCTCCAGCGTAGTCCAAGTGAGGCACGAAGAACAAGATATTTTTTTACTAAGGCTGTACAACTCTCTCTCCAATTTCCCGTGGAATCTAAATCCAAAAATTCCTCTTGGGTTTACACATCAATATATAAAGACCACCGAAAACAAGGTATATACATGAATCAGTTTTAAATTGTCTCATTTGGTGGTGGTTTTTTATTCGAAACATTCAGTGCTCAAAAGCTTTCATTAAGCTCATTCGTCGATCACTATCGTCAATCATAAATACACCCAAAAACTAGAGAGAGAGAGAGGAGAGAGAGAAAATTCAGACTGGACAAGTCAGTGGACCCTAGAGGACGACCAGCTATTAAGCAATTGTGAGAATACTACGCAGCAGCCTGGGGCAGCTGCTATGACGTCATGTTGTTGAGTCATGCCCTTGAACGATCATGTGAACACTCTAGCGCCCCACAAGGATGATGTCACGCCTGTCCCGCTTATACCATAAGTCTACTTTATTCTTTAACTGTTAATTCGTGGCCTAGTGGGTAGAGAGTTCAACTATTGCACGCAGGGTGCCGCGTTTGATCCCAGGGAAGGAACTTTTTTTTAAAGTGACGTCATCCAAACACTCAGGAATTTTAGTCGGCGGTGAGGGGGTGGGTACTGCTACTACAGCACACTTAACAGGGGGCTCGTTGGAGAAGGCTGGATGGAGGATGAAAAGGTAAGTACTGGAAGGAGTTGGGGGGGGGGGGTATAATACACATATATTAGAATGAAGAGAGGGGGTAAAAAAGGTCGTACTACAGTATGATTGGTTGAAAATTGCGAGGGAGGGGATAAGAAATGATGTAAGACAACGTGATTGGTCGAGAGGCGTTGCCAAAAACCTCGTACTACAGAACGAGACGTGTTTTTTTTCCACACTCCAATTGAGCCAGAACTGGACTTTCCAGCTTCGCTCCCCCATTTCTCCCCTACTGACCCTGACCACCACTCAACCACAAAGGCATAACAAAGACCAATCGCGAAACCCCAGAAACTAGCTCATCCTCGTGCAAGATTTCAAACCACTCCTCAACACCACTGAAGAAGGCTAAGTGTTTTCAGAATCAATGCTCCCAACCACTGCCGAAGAACACTCAAGAGATCTGAAAGTCGGCTAATCCTCGAAGGTACGTCGCTTCAAATTAGATGCAGCACGCGATTGAAATAGTGCAGAGCATGCGGTAGTTTATACTAGTTCCGCAACTCACTATTGTCTGCCCGCTTACTTTCGGTTTCGGCGATGAGATGCCGGTCATTGACACCACGTGACTGTCATTCATCGTCTTCGAAAGTTCGTTAAACCCGGCAAGTTTCGTTTTTGAAATGAATCACGTCACTTCACGAGGCCTCGTTGGGGTTGGCAGTAGAAACGAAGGGGAAGGTGCGAAATTGCTCGAGAGGTGATTCTGTGATTTCGTGGTTAAAGGGAGATGCTGCCTGGGGAAAGTTTCTCTCTCAGGGCGTCGTAACATAAGAAAACAAGCACGCTGCAAGTTTCCACGGTGGGGACGAAGTAATGTAATGACTCCTCACTCCCACCACGACTTCCTCCCTCTCCATCACACGCCCCATTTTTTCCCACTCTCCACGGTCCTCTTCGCTCCTGAGAATCACATCCTCAAAACTACAAAGTGGAGCAACACTGCCGCCCCTTCGTTTTTTTGTTGTTGTTGTTTCTCTCTCTCCCCCAGCCACCTACTCAACGCCTTTAATCTTCTTCTTCCTTTTCTCATTTTGTGCGACTTCTGTCCGTTACCATCCCAAAAGAATGAACTCAACATTTTCTTTTTTCATTCGCTTCTTGGAATAAGCGACAAGATCTCTTAAATCATAATACACTGAGAGAAAGAACTACAGAAGAAATGAGAGGCGAAGAGAAGGAACGAAGAGAGGGGGGTGAAGGGAGATGGGGATGGATACATAAAGAAGTAATTTTCTCAGATCCTGCTCAGCTCCTTGGAGTTTAATTTCCTTTAGGCAGCACACGCAGCTCCTTTCCTTGCAAACTACGAAATCTACCGGGACGCAATTAATGATGAAGAAGCACAACAACCAATCGCCAAGGGATACGCGATTTGTGGCTACTGAAGGTGGGTGGACTTTTGTTGGCTTCACCTGAGTCCCAGAGCTCTCTGGTTGCGTCCCTCCCAGAAGATTTCGTAGTGGTTTTCCGACATTGATATGTAAGGGCATAGAGAGTGTGGTGTTGCGACATATAAACTTGTTTCGTGACATTTTTGATGATAGTTGAACATATCCTGTCTCCTTTGGAAAGTCAGAGATACTCGCTTCACGGTATTGCTGTCCCTTGTACAGAGCGAAGTACAAGCTTCTGGCGACACTGTCATCTCCTGTAAGTACTAAGGACTGTCACTGGCGATCAGTGCCACATCGATATTTGCTCCAGTATGTGCAATCCTCCCGTTGCACACTGACAGGTGCAATGTAAGTTCCTACTAGGTGTGAACCAGTAGAGCCTCTGGTGACCCCTTTGTCTCTTGCTCAAACGGTACTCGGAGCTTGTAACTCGTAAGTCCGCTCCCCAGTGAATACGAACAGGTTAGGATATTAGTCCAAATTCGGTCAGTTTTGGCTCCTACAAAGTTGGAAAATGTCGGGAAGCTGAGCAACGGATGTGAGATAAATCATCAATATATATGTTCTACTCATACAACTGTTACGAGGAGATTGGAAATATTGTGTGAGTGTGGGATACGTTGACTCACTAACATTACAGCGATATTGAGCTCTGATCGCTTACCCCGTGCTTCTATGAAATATGAATCAACGTCTTTGACCAGTAGATCACTACGATCACTGGGGTCCGTACAACACTCACATAGTCAGGTAGTAAATCTCTGTCCTCACTCGTTAGCTGCTGCTTTTGAAGCGTACGACTTCAATTGAAGGATCTTTGAGAATTCGAGCGAATCCCCAGAAAATTCCATCAAAGATTCACAGAATGTGTAGCATCGTAGCTTTAATGCCGAGTCAAAGTGGAGGGGCGACAAGGAAAGAGCGCCTACTTTTCCTTCACAACATTCTAGTAGGTGCGTCATCACTTCACCTGTTGGCTGGAACTTCACACCCCGTCAGTGAACCTCGTACTTCAGAATTCCTCTCATTATTTTCTCTCTTCAACATTATTTCTTTTCTTTCTGACAGGATGAGGGAGAGTGTTGAGTTCGGGAATTCCGTCACCATTTCTTACGGGGGGCTTGGAAGTGTTGGGATCTGCTAACTCAGGCAAAAGTCATAGCCATCCCGGGATCTCATTGTATACCCCGTGAATCTTCGTCTTTGACCACTGGACTACCGATCACTATGCAGCATACAAGGAAGACAGGTGATACACAAACTACTTCTGACGTCGCTCGCTTGCTCACGGGTTCAGGTTGTGATTGAAGAAGACCTTATCCCCTTCGTCTCTTAAAATTAATCAATATTAATTAACCACAAAAAAACCGGGTATCACAGAAGGAGTTAGAGGTTGAATAAAAATTTGTGGTCAGTCAAAGTAGGAGTAACAACCAGTGGAGAAATGCTGTAAAAATCGTTTTGAACCTGAATTACAGATGTTATTTCATTAAAAAACGTTCAAATGAAAAGATAAAGATCTGGTGCATAGCATCACCCCACTTTCCGCAGCCCCCGTACCTGCTACATTTACGAGCGCTATATCTTCGTTCCACGCATTTCTATGGGAACATTTATTGAGAACAAAACGTAGGCACTAGTTGGCTGAGACTACTCCGTAAGTTTGATCGAAATTTTCCAGAAATTAAGTAACCGATAAACTATTAGTTGACAAATCTCCTTTTCCGAGCTATCGACTAATATCTCAACAGAAAAAATTATTGAAAACAAAGTGTGGGTATAGGTTGTTACAAGACACTCCATAAGTTTAATGAAATCCAGCGACGCAGTTATTCAGGAAACTACAAAAAAAATTTTTTTAAACATTATTTTCGACACATTTTTATCTTTATCTCTGTTCAATGTACTGTCAGAGAACATTTATTCAAAACGATATATAGGTATTAACTATTTAAGGTCAGTTAAAGAGTTTGGTGAAAATCATTGATGCCATTTTGCCAAAAAGCGTAAAAAATCTATTTTTGCTCCATAGACCGATGTCGCCGTTCACCGTATTTTCATGGAGATATTTGGGAAGAAAAAAGTTAGGTATCAAGTTGTAGAAGATAATTTGAAAGTTTAATCCAAATCTTTAAAGCTGTTTTCGAGAAAACTGGGAAAATACATTTTCGTCCCCCCCCCCTTGGGTCATCTACATAATCGCCCATTTTTTCGCGTCTTCAAAAATCACGAACAAAATTAAAAAAAGAACCAGCTCAATCGGTTCAGCCGTTCCTCTGCAAATCGAACTACAGACACGCACGGACCACGAAATTAGGTTTTTTGGATTCAGTAGGTCTCAAAACTTAAAGATCTAAAGGAAACCCAACTTTTTTGACGCAATTGCTACAGTTTGCTTACACTATGGGTCGAGGAAAGTAAAACGAGGGGCGTTGAAGGACGCCAAGACGCTATAACCCGCTTTACAGGGACGTCATGAAGGTATCTCTAGTGATCGGGAATAGAGGAAGATGCATTTCGTACTAACGACCGAGCCGTGGAGCACTGAGAGCATCGTTCGACATATTTACGTCGGCGAAGTCAACACTCATCTTTGGATGGTCGCTATTCAAGCGTTCACATTTTTAATTTCGCCTCATGAAATAAGCGACGATATTTCAGAAGCAGAAACCCCTCAAAAATATGAACAAAACAAAAAAAGAGGGGGGGACACCACAGATCATGCGGAGGAGAGAGCAGAACGGATGTACTCATATCCTGCTCGACTTCTCGAAATTTAATTTCCGTCAGTTGTATGCTTAGTTTCTTTCGCTGAGGAGTCTCAAGAGACGCAGTATGCGGGGCGTGGCAATCGGGGAAGACGTACGAAGGGGAGGAAACGGAGGAAGTGAGAGCGTTGGCGGGAAGAAGAGAGAGGTCTCTAGAGGGGATGATCGCAGAACCCGAGGGATGCGCGAATCCTGGAAAATAGGGATTTCAGGTTGAATGCTGACTCCTAACTTTGGAGTGAGCTCGAGGGGGGCAAACCCGGGAACCTGAGCGATGGGCAGTTGAGATTTGTGATCTGTGGTCAGAAGTAACAAGCAACTACCGTTCAACTCTGGAGAGTTCCAACAGTGGTCAATGCTATTTCCGTTCAACTACCTGAGGAACGTTTTACGGTTATCGCGGAATGTATTCGAGCATTGACACAGCACCCCATTTCGAAGAAATGGTTTTAGCGGATTTGTCATAACGTTTTAAAGAAACCTCATTTTACTTCATGGGTTCGCCTAATTTTAGATGTATTATGGACTACATAAGTTAGGTAGAGTGACAATTAACAGATTGGATTAGTAATTGCAGCAATACAACTCGGCAAAAGAACGTGGGGCTGAGGAAAGTAGTGCAACGCGTCGCACTGCATATTTCATTTAGCAACGTGCGCCAAATCTGCAGGAACTGAGGGTTACCTCGCAGAAAACGACTCTCAAACCAAAAATTTCCTTCCACTAAGAGGGTTTTCTCTGCGTGTAACGCGAACAAAAACGCATTTGCTCCGTTAACGAGGAATAGGATTTTATCGCCCCTCGGGCTGTAAAATAATTGGAGTTGGTTGTTCCCATTTTGCTGGGCTCGCTCGTTACGATCCTTCTCTTCCTCTTCCTCTTTCTCATCCTTTCCGAGGTTCTTTTACACCTTTTATTATTCCGTCAAGTCCTTTCTCTTTCTCATTCTCTTTCTTCCCTATTTGACGGGGACGCCCGCTCTCCCGGGGGGTTGAAGTCGAGAGGCTTAAAAAAATGTGAAGAGAAAGGCGTAAACGATGAGTGAAGAGGGGGAGGAGGTCGAAAAAGCGAATTAATTAACGTCCGACAGATGACGCGAGAAGTGGCGGTGGAGTGGGGAGGGAGGAAGACAAGACAAAAGGGAGAAAGCTTTTAAAACACTCTTTAATACGTTTGTGAAGCTGAGCGATAGAGAGGGAGAGAGAAGGAGAGAGAGTGAGAATGAGAGGGACAGGGAGAGAGATAAGTTTTTAAGCCCAGACGGAAGTAAAACTCGCCACTTGGTTTTTCAACTGGTCAACTAGGGAAAACCGGTTATTTCGGGGGACCGGATGAAGTTTCAGGAAAGAAAAGCTGCCAGCTGTGAGCTTGTTTTCTCAGTCCTGGGAAACAGAACGAGTGTACAGCTGGGGGCCAATTACTGAACATTTTCATTCCTATTCCCACCCCCCATTAAGCACTTTCAGTGGAAAATTTGAAAACATTCGAAAATCCCACAAATCGGCTAAGATTAAAGCCACTATAAGCTCTGAAACGATACATAGGTTTCTCAGAAAGTTTCCTCATCCTCAACCACTTATACCCACTCCGTTGAGCTAAGTGGTAATAAACCGCACAGAAAGAAGGTTTCAGTTGGTTTTTCCCCAACTAGTAAAACATATTCCTTGAGTGCTCTGCACAATAGCTCACCCAGGAATCGCCGCACAATCGGACGTAACTATAAAATAAGAATATTGACATTCGCGAAGAAAATTAAAAGCGTTCTTTTAGCATGAAACATGTTGTGGACTTCAACTAACTGGCAAAAAGCGTCACACTGGGAGGGAACGAAATCATGTCACAGGATTAGTTTATGAGGAACTGGGTTTTTCATTCAGAACTTCGCCATCTCGTCCCCCCCCCCACTCTTCAACTTCGAGTAAATCGGGTGCTTTTTCACCTGGTTGCATTATTTACTTCAGTCGCTATCGCCAATGGACGTTTAACTGCTACCACAGCTTTGTATATTACTGTTCTAATAATTAGAGTCGAGAGTTAGAAGTTTGACTACTGGCATGGCGCCTGCCGTGGAGCTCCACAGCAAACTCTGCTATAGTAGCAGATCAGTTTATCCATTGCACCCGTACGCTTGCATTCAGCAAAAATGTATTTACGAACTATTTAGAAGCCTTACCTGGTTTATTGTACGATTGGTTGGTTTTATTTGTTTGGCTAAACTCGACGTCTTCATTGAGGTTCACGATGTCCATTTCCGTCATTTCGCCCTTTTATTCGTCCACAACGGCCACCACTGTAAAAAGAAAGAAAAAAAATGACAAAAGTCGTTTCAGAACATTACGTAGTCTTGGCAGAAGTCTTCAGAAGCCACGAAGATCATCTTCGAAGATTACTAGAGAGATCAAGTTTCTATTACAACGCCTGGCCTTTGAAGGTGGACCCTACCGCCGGAAGAATAAGGAAAGGACGACGGAAAATAAAGTGAGATTGAAAGCAATAAAGTCTAACAACGACGGGACAAAGAGGGACGATCCCCTGACCCACCCCCGCCCCACCGCACTTTCATCCAACTATAATGAACATAGGGCCGTCCCTCTTGGTACACTACCTTACAAAACGAAAACTTTACCACGTTTCAAATAAGTGTGTCGCATTTTGATCCGTTTGAGGCTATTGCCATTGTCAGGAAGGTGGGGAAGGGCGCTTGGTTGGCCACGAACTGCAGTAAAGGCCGAGAGGTTCTACGAGATAATAAACAGCCAAACAGCATACAAATAAATAACAGAGCGGCAGATCACGATAACAGCTCATGGTAACAGTTTAGGCCGTTTGACCACACAAATAATGGCGACGCGCGAAATGCAGTAAATAACGTAATGAAATGCGCGTTTGAAGCACCGAAAATGCATCGTCACCCCAGACAGAGACGTTAAATTCAAATTAGCGCTCACCTTTGTTCGTAAGCGTCCGAAATTTGAGGATACAGTCGTGCAAACTTTTCGACATAGGTTCGTCCCGGCAGTGACGGTGTGAGTGGACACTTCGCCTTCCACAGCAATCGTAACTGCCCAAAAAAGGGTGACAAGTAGAATGCCGCATACACTCAGGCGACTAAGGGTAAACCACGACCCCGTACGCACACAACGTTTGAAGTTGTGGCCACCCCTACGACGCCTCCGTTCAAACCCGTCTCGGGAACTACGTCTCCCACACAATTTCATACATTCACCGCATTCAGGACCTAAATACTTGGCAGGGATCAAACCGACATCCATGCGCCACTGCAGAACTTAACGTTTGCCTTGCATTCTCAATTAATAAATCAATTAAAATTGAAGTTTGGATTAGTCGTCTGCCAGGACGTAGGGGTGCTTCTATTCGTATTTTGATGGGATGGTCAGGGAAGAGGGTAGTGGGGAAGGCTCTTAGCGGAGATGGCAAAATTTAGCCCAAAAAACACTTGACTCAAACTGGAAAAGAGCGGTGGACTCGTCAACTGCCAGTTAAAACGCGTACGTGACGAATCGAGGGAGGATTCTGTATTCGAACCGTTTGATTCCACAGTGCAAGTCGTACGGTTCATTTCGACTGGAAAACGAATGGGCTAGCCGGGGAACAGGTGAGAGGGGACAGTGAACCAGTGAATGCCACGGTCCGAATAATGCAATTCACCCCCATTTCAGCTCATACATCGATACCGGTTGGACTCAGCTCAAACCGAGTGTGTACAGAAGTTCACTGTGCTCAAACCCAATTGGATTCATCCGACCCAAGCTCTCAAGCCCTCTGACCAGAGGGCAGTCATCTGACCCTGCTCCTACTGGAAACTCCAAGCTATTCCAGTCAATGTTCTAACCCGAGCCCCAGTTTTTCCTCAACCCCCTTTCCTCACTCACTTCTCCATCTTATTTTCACTTCTACGTCTCACAGTAGACAGTGGACTGTTAAACTCTCGTGCCTGTCAGCTCTCGTTCTCAGTGGCACCAGGTCACCTATCTATATACCTCATAGTAACATGTTAACTCAGATTCATTAATATTTTGCGGTGAATTCAACCTCTATTTCAACGATTTTGTTGTTTCAACCATATCTAGGGCGATAGGCAGTCAGCATATCTTGTGGGTTGTAGTACAGAAACTGTTCTAATAAGAGTGCTCGATGACGTTTTCCCAAGCCTTCGATGGAGTGCAGCACGTTCTCCTGCGGGTAATACTAGAATCAATACATTCTCAGGTAAAATGCTGCAACTCTGAACACAAAGCCACCAAATGGTCTCTTATCAACAAGCTGTGTTTTGGAGGAGGGGGTACCCCAGGGTTGTATTGTCAGCTAGGCTTTTCGCCGTTTTTTCAGACCGGCTGCCTCGTCTCTTTACGCAGTGCGAGTTTACGGGGAATGCGGATGACCTACAGCTTTATAAAAGCGTACCATTGTCTCGCCTGTCAGAGGGAGTCAAGGTAATAAATGAGGAGTTGGCACGTGTGGTGTAATGGTCCGACAGTCATGGAATGACGATAAATGCTGCCAAATCTAAAGCCATGATCCTGGGGACCACTAAGCTAGTGACACAGTGTGATGCGATGTGGATACCAGAAGTGGGCATTAATAATGAGCCACAAGAATACGTGAACAATATAAAGAACCTGGGGATAAATGTATCACGCTCGTTATCATGGTTGCCACACGTCACGCTCTTATTCAAACGTGTGTATAGGTCAATATACCAGCTTCGCAGATTTGCAATAGCTATGCCGTTTAATTAGGGCTGAGGCTTGCCGAAAGTTTGGTGCAGCATAACTTTGATTACGCCATACTATCTGAGGTTGGGCTGGTTGAAGGTGAAGGAAAGAGTCGAGCTCGCCTCTGCACCCATGTTATTTAGGATTCTAAAGTACGGAAACCCTAGATACCTCCGTGATCAGTTTATTACGTTGGGTGAGGGTCACACGCATGATAAACGGGGCGAACTCATGCAGGTTCCGCATTGTATAGTAGGTCGTTTAGGATTCGAACAATTCATGTAAACAACGAACACCGAGAGCTATTTGATTTTAATTTAAGCGCAAATAGTTTTTGGAGTAGGATGAAAAGAAGTTTAATAAAAAAACTACGAGGAAACAAAACATTGAGAGGTTATTTATGTAATTGTAAAGTGCGAAAAGTGTAGTGGACGTGAAAGTGCAACAGTATCAGCTGAACGTTTAGTTACAATTTTAGAAGATTATTTTATATTTTATTCGTTATGCCGTTATGACAACCGGAAACCATAATTGTTATATTATTAATTCCAGGGAACAGGGAAAAGAGGTCCTTAAGGGCCTTAAGCCCCAATGGGGCCCATTGTTTCCCAGGTTGTTAAATAAATCCTTCAGTCAGTCAGCTACACTCTCTCTCTCTCTCTCTCTCTCTCTCTCTCTCTCTCTCTCTCTCTCTCTTTCTCTCTTTCTCTCTCTCTCTCTCCCTCCCTCTCCATCTCTCTCTCTCTTTTCTTTCTCACTCTTCAAGTTTTGAAAACACCTACTCGCCCAAATTGATGTTAATGGAGAGGAGTTGTAAATGTGTTAAATGTACTGTATGTTGTTGTTAACTTTTCTTACTATTAACTTAAGTATTGAGTTTTTGTATGTATAGTGTGTGAAGGCCTTAGACTAAGAGGGGGGGGGGATATTGAGTACTCACCCCTCTTATCATCTAAGATTACATGCCAGTGTTTCAGTCTACGGTATGGAAGGATGGATGGATGAGTGACAGCGAGTGAGTGGGTGGCCATGGCCAGTTCGCGGGGAGGGGGTGATAGGATTAGGCTGGGGCTCAGTGATTTTTTTAATTAGTTTCCGAATTGGTTTATATTTTATTGATTTATATGTTACTATGAGTTGTTTTGCCTTTCTGTTAATTTTTAGGTGCCGTCTCAGGACCTCCACTGTCCAACGCTCGAGGCTGGCTGGGGTTTTTCACCCACCTCAACCAGCTGGTATGAATGGTGTGTATCTGTGAGTGTTAGTTATTTATTTGGAGTGAAAGTAATTCATTTTGCACGAATGTAAGTTATCAGGTATGAATGTGTTAATGAATTAGCAGTTATTTCGCATATTGTAAGCGAGTCTGCGAGCACACTAGATATTTTTATGAGAAAACTATTCTTTCTCAGGGATCTCAGGTGACCTGGGTCTGCAGGAAGGTATTCAGAGCCCTTTACCACCTGAGAGGTTCGCGAGAGATTCCCCTGCTCAAGAGCGACAACAGCGGACACTGCCTTCAATTTTCCCGTTGTTGGACTATGCAACTGCCGCGTGTTGTGATGCGACGGGAATGGTATTGTGCTGGTTGAGAAGAGTGGCGAATGCAGCTTTGAGGTTCGTGCTGTGAATAAGTAGTGACGTGCAGGTAACCCCAGGCTACAGGGGTGACTGGAAATCGCCGAGAGGAGGACGTTCATAAGACGTTGACAATTCCTGCGCGTCGCACGTCATCATTCGAAGGGTCCTTCGGACAATACTCTACAACCAAAGTGCAGCGTTGTTCGACTAAAAGTTGAAGCCAGAGCAATTTAAGGAGAATTTAAGAAGTATTTTTACTATTTATATTTTCGGAAAATTTCTTTTATTTTTACAGTGTTTCTATTGGCGTTCGTATTAGTATATAACTACTGTCATTATATAGAAGAACTTTCCTCTTGTTAGTTGTTTCAGGGAAGATGGAAGAGGGAGGGCTCCACGGCCTTAATCTCCCCCTGGTCGTTAATTAAAAATGTCAGTCAGTTCTCTCTCTCTCTCTCATCTCATTCGTCGACTTATTCTTCGCCCGTACTGTATTTGATCTTTCCCCTTCGTACTCCCAACAATACCTTTCTAACAACATTGTCGTAACACAATAGAGTCAACGGCTGAACTAAATTATTGCTACCAGGCTGATTTCTACATGAATTGCGGCAAATGCTTGACTTCCATCATCCCATATGTAACAGTCACACGAATTTTCGACTTCGTACTTCGCAGCCGATTCAGTCAACCTGTGCTTGGAGGCAGAACAGAACGTTGTAGACGTCTGCTACATCTTAAGTAGACGATGTGGTGAGACGAAATTAAAGAGAAAAGAGATGATAAGAAAATAAATTATGGGTGGGAATGAACCCATGAATTGATGGAAAGAAAAAACAAAAAAAAACAATTTGGAGAAATACAAAAGGAAATTTATGTTAAAAAGAAATTGAGCTTCCTATGCAACCACAAAAAAAAATCTGGTGCGTTGCAACACACTTTCCTTAGCTCTACGTCAATTTACTCGGGTACATGGTTTTTTTTCTACTTACTCAATTCATTTATCACTCAGTTAAAGCGAAGAAGAACAATAATGGTTCGGGAATGAGTACGAGTAGCACAATAAATTCCGGAACTGTAAGCGCTATCGCTTACTGCTGTCGTTAAGTGTTGTTTGACCAAGTTCAAATGAACTGAGTAATAAATGAATTGAGTAAGTGGAAAAAGCCATGTACGCAAGTGAATGGACGTAGAGCTAAGGAAATTTGTGAGTTGCAACCCACCAGATTTTTTTTTTAACATTCTAGTAACATTCAGCGGAGTTTATTAAAAGGGAAAACCCGCGCTAAAACCGATTTTCGTAGAAAATTTTGATAATTTATTGTGCTGCTCTCGTCATTTTCCCACGGATGAGAATTTTATGGTATAATATTTTGAGCTCGGAACTTCCACACTTGCCCATATTGGGTAGTCCGTGTTCTGAACCTTCCCTGAACATCGAGTCCACCTATTTTTGATACCTCAAGCCCTTTGTTAGTAGCTGCAGGAAAATCCACTTCCTCTTCAATTATTTCCAAGCGACAACGGATTTCCCCTTTCTGGACTTTCCAAAATATCCTCATCCCACCCCTCTATTTACCTCCTGTACACAACACACAACTCTTCCTACAGACTCATTCGTCTCCCAGTTCTTGCAACAGGCACTCGTTTCACATGTCTCCAAAAATTAATTCGGACTCCTCTCTCCTTCCCTGTACAACCAGTTCACGTATTTAGAGCCCCCTTGTTCACGCTTAAATACTCATATCTTGTTCTAGTCACTCTTTCTTTGAACATGGAAGTGTTCGAATCTTGTTGTGATTCCTCTACTCTTCAATTACAAGTTTCGTAGTACAGTAAAACCCGCCTTCGTGATTCTTTTTAGTCTACCCTTGTCAAATCAGAACTGGAATTCAAAATTAAGTTTCCTCTCATGCTTTCCTTGGCATGCAATCCAGGTAACCGTATTCGCGTGGGAAGAGAGCAGGAGACGAGAGATACAGTACAGGAGACAGTAGAAATAACACGGGAACATAAACTGGAACAAAAAAGGAAGAGAAGAAAAAAAAGTCATTCCTTTCTTTCAGAAACCGTCTTTGGGTTTTTGTTCTGGCAAGGTTTGTTCCAAGCAGCTAGTGTGGATCACAGGCTTTCAAAGCCCGAAGCCCGACACAGCTTTGGCTGAATTCGTGTCACAGTAGTGTTAATTATGGCACGCCAGTAATCAAAATTTTCTAAGATTGACTTAATCTTACTAGGGTACGTTTAAGGTACTTTAGGGGGTTTAAACTGACTCGTTAGGCAGTTCAGCGCAATAATTCTCACATTTTACTCTGCCCATTTCCATTATTCAAGTCACATCGCTCAACGATATTTAGAACTCAGAACACTATTCAATCACTCTATTCGCGGGGATGTTCTCCCGTCAAATAACCATTAATCCTTCACTCGACGGGACACAATTAATCTAATCGGTCAAATAACCTGACAAAAATCCCCCGTTTCCAACAAAATGATATTTACGATATCAATTAATCTCAAACCATCCGGGTCATTTCCATCCCTCGTTTCGAATGTAGAGCTTATGGAGTGGGAGAGGTGTTGCTCTTCGAATCTGCCTCTCGCTCGCGTCACGATAAATTGGGCCGTGCAGAAGGGGGAAAGAGGCCTTTTCTCCACCCCCACCCCCTTCCATTCGCTGTCAAACCCCCTACTCCTACCTTTTATCTCCCTTCCACTCCCTCGCTCACCACTTTGTCGCCCTATAAATTCTCTCATCTCGTTTTCATCTCGCCGAAAAAAAACCAGATGCGTTTGGGGAGACTGGAAGTTTGGCGCCTCATTTCAATGATATCTCCGATGCCCATCGCTTTTTTTTCAAGAGGAGAAAGGGATATCCCTCCTTTTCCCCGCATATCTGCCACGGAAGGGCGGCAAAGCGTGTTATGGGTGTCGGGGTTGGGGAACGTTTTCGAAGGACGTGCACCAAAGAGTGGGCTAATAGAGGCTTTTTGCAGGGCAGCAATGATTCAGAGGCCGAATCATCGAGATAGGGCAGCCAATTGGGACGCTAACCTTTTTACGACGATCCTCTGAAGCTATGCCGTATTGGCCAGGCCTCACATATTAGAGAGACGCCTGTTTAGGATCGACCCACGGGGGTGGGCACAACTTAACACAGCCCCACTTCATTCAGCGATTTCCATGGCTTTAGCGATTAATCCAATATATTTTCCACTCGGTTCATCTCGACTTGGGAAAACGACCTTTTCCGTGGAAAGTGGTAGCGCTTACATGTACTGAGGAGCTTCTACTTATACCACGCTGATCACAGTGCGCAGGGAATTTATGATACTGTCGACACGATTTTTTCGGGTTTTGAATTATGTGGTAAAAACTGTAAACATTAAGTGAAACAGTAGTGATTGTAATTTCTGGAGGTGTTTCCGATTTTTTAATGACAGTTACAACCCCCAGTACAGCGCCCTCATTTTTTTGAGCGTGCTAGCTACACTTGAGTATCATTTTTCAAGAAAAAACTTCGCAAAAATCGACTTTCTTCAAAGTTTTTGAGGATTTATTGTGCTGCTCTACTCATTCCCTCACAGATGACAATTGTATGGCATTGTGTTTAGAGCTGTCCATACAACACGTTTAATCTAAACTGTCACAGGTCCTTTTTTGAAAAAAATCATTGTTGGGTGCACAGGAGGGGGAGCTGAGGATCGCAATAAAACTGAAACTCGGTGAGCTTGAGGAGGACTGTAATATACGTGCGTGAGGAATTGAGTTGAGCTGAGATGGAGTACAACTGGGCGACACAAGGGCCGTACTCGGAACGCGGGAACTGGTTTTTACTTTAGAAGAAGGAGAAACCCAATCAATTTCGGAACTATAGATAGTACCAGGGTCTACAAAGAACGATAAATTACAGTTCACATTATCTGTGAGTAAGACCGAATGGATTAGTTCGTTTGAGCGGCAAAAATCGTTGATTGTAAGTAGGACCGTGGAAAGGTGTGCGGTATTTATGGAAATAAATTCCAGGGATTGACTGAAGTGAAACTACTTCGTGTATAAGACGAGGAGAGGGGATTAATTTTGGCTGTATTTTCTGTTTGACACCTTTTCTAATTGAAAGGTCGAATTAAAGGAGAAAGGAGGAAGAATTAAAAACGAGGGCGAAGGAGATAAAAGAAGATTTTTGACCTCTTTAAAGAGAGAGAAGGCGATTTTGCTTGGCTCCAAGATCCAAGGGGCTTCATTAAAACGAGCCAAAGGGCTTCTCTCAGCTCTCCATCAAACTGCCTTCCGAGCCCTTCCCACTCCTCTCATTGCCCCTCCCCGAGTGCCGTCATCCTTGCCACTTACACTTCCACTACAGCTTCACCACTGCAACTGCCACTACAACCACACCACCATCACCACCACCACTACAACCTCACCACTACCCTCTACTTAACTCCACCTCACTCCGCTCCACTCAATGTCAAGTAGTTGCGGAGAGAAAAACAAGGATCGGCAAAGTTAATTGCAACGCCTCTTTTCGCTACAGAAAACGAAAAAAAGATGAAGACAGCCGAGGACGGAGAGTGGGTAGGGAAGTGGAAAATTTCGTTTAAAAAGAGGACTGATATTCGCTTCACACTTTCGTTCAACTCCCCCTTCCCCCACTCTTCCACCCTTCCAACACAATCGCCTTCCTCCATTGCACACCCTGCACTCCCTGCTGTATCACCCCCTCTGCTCTGAACGGATTAACGGGATCTTCCCGTCATTTTAATCCCCTTCAATTCTCTCGAATAGTCTGGATCCAGCGTCCGGACAAATTTTAATTAAAAAACCTCAGTCTGCCAGAATTACGGTAGCACGAGGTCGGGGCGGGGGGGGGAGTTATCGTTCCGTCGAACGTTATCGTTCCCATATTCAATCTTCAGCAAATGTAAAGAGAGAGAGTGAGAAATAGAGGGCTAGAGAGAGAGAGAGAGGGCAATAAAGCTATAGTAGGAAGGAAAGATTGATTGATTGGATTGTTAAGCCATCTGGGAGAGTTGGGACCATGCGGCCCTCTCTTCCACTCCTCCAGGATACAAATCCAATTCAGGACTCCTGATACTCCTTCACACCCTCGGCTTAAATTAAACAGATCTGTTTCCTTACCAAATGATCGAAAGGGGTCAGTCATCAGTCTACTGTCATGGAAGTTGCGGTTTCACTTTCGTGCAAGAAGTCCAGCCACTTGCGCAGCATCCACCGAACCCATGCCTCCGAAGGTACGGTAGATATTTGGTCGTTCGCTAGTCTCCCGGTGGAGAACTGTTGCCCGCGTTATACCGCACAGAGGTCTGACCACCTGAAGAATCCCGTACCATCTGGGAGAAGCTGATGGCCCACCTGACCTAACTATTTACTTGGGTGGCAAGTTTCGAAGGGATATTCACACCTTTCACTCTTGAACTAGCACTAACAAGCACACATGAGAAGGGTGAGTACTGAGATATTCCTCTCCTACACATTGAATTTTATTACCTACACGCGTACGAGGACATTACACCTGAAACATTTAACACGGCTTACAAAGTAATAGTGTCGCACGATCGAAAGAGAGAGAACGAGAACATGCAAGAGAGGGAGGGGCGCTCTCTTCCATTCCCCTAGGTACAGCTTTCACAATGATCCTCCACGATTTGCATTCACGCTCATCAATCATACACTGAAAATATAGGTGCATCTACTCTTCTCATTCCACTATATTCACATTTCCGCACCTTTCTTTTACTCGGCAAGCCTCAGCCTAATCGTAGCGTCGCCTTTCCAGGACAATCTAAGACTACCCGTCCAACTAACCATTCATTCCAGCCAACACATACGCAATGGTCGCTATTTACACACACATAGACACACACATCGGGAAGGGAGAGTACTAGGATATTCCTCACCTTCTCACTGAAAATTTCGTATCCTGAACACTTAACACAACTGAACATAATAATAATAAGTATAATTTGCACGGACTAATGCAACACATAATAATTTACTAAAAATGGTTAACAATAAATACTGCATTTTTAGCTGTTATAACGTGGTAAGGAGTGAAACGAGAGAGAGCGACGTATGTACTCGACTACACCAGTTTCTATTGAACATAACAACTTTCTTCGTGAAGTGAAACACACAATATTCTCGTTGTACCAGCTGTTTATTCTAACCCCCGGTGCTCTCGCATCTTCAGCTAACCAAGCCAATACTACTGTGCCGTGATGTGGTTGTCCAGCTTCAACCTCAAAGCGAAATGCGACGCGGCTGAAAATTACCAGGTCTGTTTCCTTATTGCATGACTGTTCCTGAACCCTCGACGAGGGTTATATCAGTCATGTCCACCAGCGCTGTCGCCAATGTTGTACCTCGCGGAGTTCTGACCACCTGAGAAATCCAGTACCATCCGGGAGGAGCTCTTAATCTGGTTTCCCACCTGAACTAACTAATTTACTTCTTCTAACTAAATTTAACTTTAATTTTACAAGTTAGGCAAGTGTCAAAGGGACAGATCAACTGTGACCACGTTTCTTAGCCATCACCTTCTTTTCAAAAAATGGTTATAGGCTTGCTTTGTAGCAGACAATGATGCTAAGTTCGTCTGCCCTCTCAACACTGTCGCTCACTGTTGTATATAACGCGTGGTTCTTGTTTCCGTGCACGATGGAGAGTCATTGAGAAAAAGAAGTGGAGCCGCGCATTGACGTCGCCATGTCCTGTAAGAAACTGGCTCGTCCAGTGGTCTGGCTCAACCCATTTTCTTGAAAGATGTTCCTGGATGTTAGGGAAGAACTCAACGTGTCACATTCCTTTGACTAAGATTCCCATTTCGCTTGCCATTTCTCTAACGCCCATTCGTCGATGGTGGCAACCCACGGGGGAAGCTCCCGTTTCACTCTCTTTTTGTCAACCGGTAACTGACCAGTGTTCACCTGGAGTAATACAGTATTTTAGGCCTTGGTGATGCACAGGAGCGCGGCTCTCTGGGATTGGGCCAACGCTCTCTTTTGATTGCCTGTTAGTTGCCATCCTAGACAACGGGGCAGTAGCCTTTCACGCCTAGATATATGGCTTTATGCATGAGGATAGTGTCATGGTAACACATCCCATGTGCCCATAGTAATTGCACGCAGTGAGGCAAACCTTGCAATGGTAGTGCCTATAAGGGACTGGAGGTGTTGGCTGAGGCCCCTTGACGTGCTTTTCAAGAAGGAGCCTGTGGCCGCCCAAGCATATTGTGGGTTGGCTTTTTACTTTTCCTTTTAAGAGGATTTGCTGGTTTTTCTCTCCAGCCACCTGCATCTTGACATGCTCGCACCATTGAGTGACGGTGCGGAGCACGTGGTGGGTTTTTTGTTCGATTGGGCGGGCTGACTCTGCTCAGTCAGGTCGTCCACATAGGCGTATGGCTCGCAGTCAGTCTCGATGAGCCTCCTGAGAAGACCACTAAGAAGGCGTTCCAGAGTGCTGCTGGTTCAAGGGCCGAGCCCTGTGGGCACCCCTTCTCAGTCTTTCTCCAGACGGAGACATGCCTGCATTCGATCGTAGCAGTTCCGTCTGCCACGTAACTTCTGACGAGTAAGTACAGGTTGCAGGGGATTCCCCTATCTTTAAGCTCGTTGAGAATCGCTGGCCGCCAAAGGTTGTCTAACGCTCCCTTGATGTCTTGGGATTTAGCGCAGTAATGTTGCTACACCAACCTTCGTCCATCTTCAGCCGCTTGAGCTTCCATTAGGGGGAACCAACATCCTCAGAAGGTTGAGGGCCTGAATACAAATGTAGACTGCACCAGCAGTAGTTGAACTACACAAGTCTACAGCTACGCTCCTTAGCTAGCAGAGTAGCTACAGGGTGCTGCATCAGATGAAGGTGATATCAATTAAGCTATCAAGGTTGTTTTTTTTAATTTTCTAGCATGTCCAATCATGTTCATTAATGACAGACATGGCAGATATATTCCAAGCCACTTCGTGTATCTGGAGACCGGTTTGACTCCTGTTTGCATGTTGCCTATTAGACTGAGTTGGGGGCCTTTAGAAATGTTTTGTGTATGTAAGAAAGACAAGAAGCGAAGCTTAAATATTTAAAGAACAAACCTGAACTATAAGAAAAAAATAAAGTTCAAAGTTAACACAAGACAAAATGAAATCTTCCAACTCTGACGAATTACGTAAATGAAAAACAAAATGGTCCGAGTATTTGGTTTGCAGTTCGCAACTCTTGCACATTCGACCATAGTCCGCGTGCTAGTTCAGTTCGAGTAAAAAAGCCCCACACGCTTGAATGATTAGAATTCAGAACACAGTGAGTAATCAGTAGGAAATCAAAATTCAGCTGGGTCAATTCACTGGAGACAGTTTATGAACACGAGTAGGATTCTGACGATCGTTTGCAGGGCGAATACTATAAGGGTCGAGAGGCCTATTGCCATGAGAGCAACCTCTACCCCGGGGGCAAGGAGACGATATCGCCGACAATATTCGGCCAGTCCGAATATAGGGGCTGATTCCGGAGCTCATTGTTTATATACGAAAGAAAAAAGGTTCTGCGTCGTTATCTTTATGCCGAGAAAAGAAACTAAAAAGACTGCCAGTACGGCGTCGACGCATTCACTCCGACTCTTAAAACACAATTGTACGTGCCAGGTGAAGCACGTCATAGACTGGGTGTTGAATGGGTGGACTTTTATTGTCAACGTTTTGTTAATACACAGTACGGTTATTGTTATAACTGACTGATAAAACTCTTATTATTCTGATGACTCTTACGTACTCGCTCCAAGGGTTCAGGAACAGTCATATAGGTCATGCGACAGATCTGTGGCAACTCCTAAAAGCCGAAGACAGACTGCAAACTGTGTGTTCGTAAATACGAATAGCTTTCATCGTGGTTTGCTAGGCTGTCCTGACTTTCGCAGTCGTGGCCAGAAGTTGCTTTTATGCATCATCGTCAATTTGGACTATCTGTAAGTAATAATCGTGTGACAGAGGGTTGATTGACTCCATCAAGCGAGATATCGTCCAACCTGCAAACATACCCCCCCCCCCGTTCATTAGCAATGACTTTCATACTCCCCAGTATCGCAGTTATCACTTAACAATCGCCTCCACCTTGATCTGCATATTGTCGATAACTCCGCTGTATATCGCAATGTTGATTGGCATTCCCATTCCTTATTTAGTTTGCAAAGGTTATGTATGTAAACAAACGATAAAAGGTTTATTATTTTCCTCTCTTGGCAATTAAGAGCATAATAATTTTCATTCATTACGACAAAGTAAATATGTAATTGGGTTCTGTGTGTATGTCTTGAATGAATAATAGTTAAGGTAACACAAGCCTTTTAAACTAGTTGTAATGTACACCCGTAGAAGGACATAGATCTCTTAGATGTAATGTAGAGTGGGATGTAATATACACCACTCGAGGTGGAAGGAAAGGACGCCCCTTGAAATGAGGTAAGAGTAGTTCCTTCGAGCTCGTGGGGCCACTACCTGCTACGCAATATTACTTTCCCTTCCTCTCCTCCTACACGAACCACTCAGCCACGATAAACTAGTCGCCCTGCTCTGCCCAGTCCTGACCAGCCTGTAACGTTGTCGCACAACGTCGCAGGAGCCCTGGAACGAAATATTCGTCGTTGGCCGCAACTACAGCAATTACGTCCTACCTTCGTGCAAATTGCTGAAGTAACTCCGCAGAAACGGATATACCAGTTGTGGCGAGATGTGCGGTGGCAGCAAAAAAAAAGAAAAAAAAAGCTCTTCTTACAATTCGCTCGCTATCGTTTTTCCCTCCAAAGAAAAAAAAGAGAAACGAGAGAAGAGAAAAAAAGGAAGTGAGGAGAAATGCGAAACTTCTTAAAGCTGCTCTCCCGCCACTAAAGTTTCTCCTCCTCAACCGCCCTGGGAAACTGACACTCCCGAGTCCCGCATTTTGGCTTTCCGCCGCTGCCACCACTCCTCTCCCCACCCCAATCCATCCCTACTCCCCATAACTGTTTATATTCTGAGGGGGGGGGGGGAGTATATTCCCTTCTTCGCTTGAGGCCATTTGACTTCTGAGATAAGCAGATAAGAAGCGAGAAGACACCCCCCCCCCACCCACCCACGACCACCGCTGAGAGTTGACATATTTAACCGCCTCGGGATTTATAAACATGAGCCACGTAACCCTAAGCGCAATACCAAAAACAACATGAAAACAGTTGAGATTAGCCGTTCCGTCTATTGATCGTCACTTCCTGCGAGTCATCAGCGTACCTGATTTGTTGCCTGATTGTAGGAACTTGTTGAGTAGAGAGTCACACAACACAGCGTGAAGACACAAATACCAGCTCCTGGACACAGATGAAACGTCCTTTGACTGTAGCGACGAGAGGCCATCCGAACCAGAGACAAATCAGTTACAATCACGTGAGAGGGGGTTGGTTGGCTCCACCTAGCAGGATATTGCCAACCTCCAAAAATAGCAACTCTCGTGTGTAGCAATGCCACCCCTAGTTAATGCAGGAAATTTCATAACATTCCTCCCATTACATTGTCACAAGATTTGTTCGACGCACGCCGAATTGACCTCTAAAATGTCCACACTTGCCCTAACGGGAATCAGTGGCCCTAAAGGCAAAGCCATTGGTAAACAAACAGGGCTTGAGAGCAGAAGGTGTTGAGGGACCTTCTGCTCTCAAGCCCTGTTTGTTTACCAATGGAATATCCACCTCTTCAGTTATTTCCAATTGACAATGGACTTTCCCAAATATCCTTTTCCCCTCCCCTCAATTTACATTCCTCTCCACAACAGACCGCTCCTCTCACGGTACAGTAATCTCCCCAGTTCTCCCAACAGACACGTGTTTCACCTCTCATCAACCTCTAATTCGGATTGGATTTCTCGTTCCTTCCCAGTATAACAAGTTTCCCGCCTTCAGAGCCCCCTTGTTCGCTATTATGCACTCAAGTCATTAGCGCTCAAAATAACATCGTGGGGCTAAGGGAAGTGAAGGCATGTTAGTTGGCAACGATTGAAGCTCACCCTCAACAAATCAATGATGTCTGAACACACGAACCCTCACCACCATCTCGAGTTTCTTACCATTTGGCTGTCAAACATCTATAGCAATCGCATCGAACAATTAGAGCTCGAATGTCAATTTTGCTGAATAGACTCATTTCTAACAGGACAGAGTAGCAACTATACCTCTTCTATTTGAAACCTGCTGCGGGATGATCAGAGGAGAATCTTTGACCGCTCCGACTTGTACTATTCCGAAAAACAATGCGTTCACTTAATACGGCTCCACTTGGGTTCATTCCTTTGGAGCACTCGCCGCTCATCAGAGCCTCCCTTAATTCAAAGGGCTCATTGTAATAGACCTCAGGGGCTGGCAGGCCTGATGAAAACTGACGGTTTGAAGCCTTCCATTTTAATCTTCAGTATTCACAATGATCCTAGGAGTAGTGGTAATGATCCTCCTGTATATCTCCCCCAATTACCGTTTCCTCCGGTGGCATCATCACTCCACACGTTGGGTCTCAGTAAAATTACCACTCAGTGCAGCGCAAAAACGCCAAAAATCCGCCAAATTCCGTGGTATAAAGCTGAGTGTACGAACTTACTCATTTGAAATTTGCGATTCCTGGAGGTTTGTTGTTGTTTTCTTTTTTTATTTCGGAACACCGCGACTTACATTTACCACCTGCTGGATTCTCCCATTTTTCCGCGGATCTAGGATATTCAAGATCCCGACGTCACGAAGCAACGCCCAACACAATCGGCCCCAGAGATAATTATGAATCGTCCGTTCACGCATTCCGCAGCCATTTTTCTTTTCATTATTGTTCAAAACTTTCGTTGTCTCACAATACTAGCAATGGACATTTAAAAAACATCGATGTTTCTTTCGATTGAACGCATCAGATTGTTGCATCAATGTAATATCGATGTATCAAAAAATACATCGATATTTTTTTACATCTATTGTTTTTTTATAAGTTAAATATGTATGTGGTTTAGAAATAAAAAGCAAGCATCTATTAAAATAACTTTTTTACCTTTACATTTATTTTTAATATATATCCCGATAATTTTTATCTATACTTTGTGAAAACCAAACTTTACCCAATTTTACCATTTAATGTATTCCTTTGTTGAGTATTACATGCTCCTCTCGCGAAAACAGTCTCTCTGATGGCACTGATGTGCCCACCATTGTTAGATATTTAAAGGCAATTTTATGCAATGTTCGGAAACTGTATTTTGCAATCCTTCCAAATTTATTATGATATTAATATTACAAATAACGTGTTGTTCAGTTTAACACTTTGATTTATAAATATTATTGCTAACACGACACAGCAAACTTTAAAATGAATTCTGAATCAAGCTGAGTAGGTATCTAATTAATACAAAAATTGAAATAATATGCTTTTTGAAGCCAGAGACTGCAACTAACTGTAAGTAAGAGAGAGACGGCGGGTCAATTCAGTCGGTTATTTGCATTTATATTTTTTATGGGTTGGTTGCATTGACCTCTATAATATTGGCGGCCTTTTCAACTAGTGATACCGCTTTTTGACGAAACACCTTCTTCTTCTTTATGTGTCTTATCCGGCTAACCGGACGTTGGCAATCACTGCGGCGAGAGAGTCCCAGTCCTCTGCAGTCCTGAAAAGTTCCTCCGCACGCTGTATACCCGTCCACTTCCTCAAGTTATTCAGCCAGGAGAGCCGTCTTCTTCCAGCACCGCGCCGACCCTCGATCTTCCCTTTCATAATCAACTGAAGTAGCCGATACTTTTCTCTTCTCAATATGTGTCCCAAGTATGCAATTTTACGGCATTTCACCGTAGCCAGAAGCTTCCTCTGAACCTGAGCCCGCTGGAGAACTTCCTCGTTTGAAATGCGGGCTGTCCAAGGGATCCTAAACATCCTACGCAATTGCCACATCTCAAAGGCTCCTATTCTGCTCAGGGTGGCAGCCTTTAGGGTCCAAGCCTCCGCTCCGTACAACAAGACAGACCATACATAACATTTTACCATTCTCCATCGGAGAGAGAAGTTGAGGTTCTTATCACAGAAAAGATTTCTGATTTTCAAGAATACGGAACGAGCCTTCTCAATTCTACATTTGACCTCCATGTCCGGATCCATAGGTTCGTTCATGAGGCAGCCCAAGTACTTGAATCTCCTTACTCGTTCAACTCTGCGGCCATTGAGTGTCAACACAGCATCATCATGAGAGGAACGACTCAAAACCACCCATTTGGTCTTCATAATATTGATTGTCATACCCGCCCGTTGGCCAGCACTCGAGAGTCTGTTCAAGAGAAGCTGAAGATCTTCTAGGCTCTCAGCCAACAGCACAGTATCATCAGCATATTTGATGGAGGTGATTCGCTCCCCGTTCACTCTGACCCCAACATCAAGATCTTCAACCGCTTCCTTAAATATACGATCTGCGTAAAGGTTGAAAAGAAGAGGTGAAAGCAGGCATCCTTGCCTAACCCCTCTCTGGATGCTGAGCTCAGGCGTCACAATATCACCTGCTCGTACCTCGGCCACCTGCTTCCAGTACAGGTTGTGGATTATGCGAACACCTTGCGAGTGCTAAATAATGTAATTGAAAAAGACAAAAAAATAGTTGTTAACCGTAGAGATGATAGGGGGGTGGGTTTGATTGTTTGCCTTTTCGATGCTTCAAAAAAAAAATCGATGTATACTCAATGTTTAAAACTTAACAATACATCGGTTTGATTCGATGCATCGTATACATCAAGTATTTTTTAAAAATCGATGTATATTGTCCATTCCTACACGATACGATTTATGTCTCAACCGTTACAGTTCGTCGTTTACCCTCGACTTTCAAGTCAATCGTGTATCGGAATTCGCGTTCGGCCTGCGGAATCACTAATTTCCAAACATCCATCGTATCTCGAACTGTACGTACCGTGAACATCTAGGTATGTAAGTGCCACGACGCTTAGTTGGAAAGAGTAATCATCCCTTGTAAATACAGCCCACCTTGAATTCTCGGACTTCCGAAATTTTCATTTCACCTATACCCCGATATTAAACACTTAGACTACATCGAATTTTTCACTGATAACTTTCATATGGGGATTTCAAAGTTGTGTGGAACGATTGGTTCAACTTCAAAATACTGCTCGTTCCATTCAATTTGTTATTACAATTAATCCAGCGCTCTACATATTTGCCTATGCACATGATTTTATGAACTTCACTATCAAATTTGGAGAACTTCTCTCGTTCAACTTTTACTCCTTTCCCACAATATTGAAAGAAAAGTAACGTTATCGAATCGATTCTACAGACCCTAATATTAGCGAAAAGCTCGAATCCTGTTCTACTTCAGGAAAACTTGTAAGATTATTTGGAGATTCTACTAATTTTTGGCTTGTCTTGCACATTCCTTGAGTAAGCCAAGCTGGTTTTAGCCATAGTAATGGAGACTAGGATGCGGAACACTCCACGAGAGATAAGTCACAGGGCTCTAGAGGACATGAGCAAGGTGATGAAAGATTACGGCAGACAAGATTGTGGCTATGGCCACGAAGAGCTCAGGAAGCAGACGACGTCAGGGGACGAAGGAAAGAAATGCGGCATTCTGTTTGTGTTATCGGCTGGTGAACTCAAATAAAAAAATATCAGGAGTGGTGCAAAAGTCGTTGGGACTAGATAAGCATAATAGCTGAAAATGGCTAAGGGTTACCACCCCTACGCTGAACGCCACAGGGGTAAAAGTATGCCGACCAACTCTACCACGGCTACTGAAGTCATTCAGTCACGAAATGAAGATTCAAGTGTATACGAAGTTGTCTAAGTATATTAACGCCTGCATAATTCGCTCCTACTAAACACATTGCCCAGAGACGAACATGTTCTGGGCCCGCACAAAACTGAGTACACTATAGCACAAAAACCATGCTGCCGCACCACATTCACACATCGTAAAACACACTTCACAATGGAGTGACTTGAGAATCCTGGCTGTAGCTCGACTTCCTTCTTACACTCCCTTCACAAGAGTGACAAAGATGTTTCCCTCAACATCATAATAATAGAATGATAATGTATTACAGGAGGACACCACAAATACTCGCAATAAAAACGAGAAAATGCCCCACGGTGGGAAATTTATAGTGTTTTTAGTTGAGTCAAGTCACCAACTACCCCGTCCCGGTCGATGTTGCCGCTACTCGACACTTGTTTGCTCTTCAACGAGGAAGAGCCCTCGAGTCGTTCACTCTCCCCCTCTTTTTCGACGACGTGAAATGAGATGAAAACATTCGCTTTCCTCAAATTTGATTTCACTCCCCTTCAGCTCCGAAAGAGGTGAAATGAATTGCATGTCTACTTACGCACCAGTCGAGCGCTTTCAGGCCACAAGAGGCCCTTAACGCCTCTTCCCGTTTTGTCCCTCAAATCGAACGGAACGTAAAATGTTAATGTGCGAATTTTTGTAAGATTTCTTTTCGCCGAACTCAACTTCATCCAACGAACTCTAGTTATTCCTATATACCAGTGGCAACCGAGAAACCCCCGACTCAGATGGGCCTGTTGTGTGGTGTTCATGAGTTGCCTCGCTTCCTCTCAGTTACCACGGAGCTGATGTTTCTTGATGCTCACCATTCTAGGACGAAGCAAGTTAGCCTTTAGGTAAATCCGGCTGCAGCGGAGGGAACCCAAGCAATCTGAGGGGCGCCGCTAACTCTAGCTCCGCATAGTAGAATCTACAACTCTGGCCCTCTGGCTTACCGATCGTGGCCAGGCTGGTAACTTAGTGGGCAGTGTCCTGTGAACAGACCTGTGTTTACCATCCTCTCCAGACTGAGGACCTCTCCCGAAATAAACCATGACTGCCTTTGGCCAGGCACATGCCACCGATGTGCCACCCGGCCTTGCACTTCTCCTCCCACTGGCCAACCTCCCTTATTCAAGTGGCTTTTGATGCCCCCTCGAAGGAATCAGGTTTCACCTGTAGAAGTGCGGATCCATCTCATGGCAGTTTGTCGGCCTCCTCTTCTCACCTGGCAGCCAACACAGTGTTGAAGAGTTCTCCTTTGCCAAAATATTCAGACCCGTCAGGGATTCTAAAACCAGCCCCGACGAAGTAGTTTGAGAAACCAGATGCCTGACTGTCATTCAAACAATTATCCGGAAGCCGTGCGAATTTTCGGGCAATTTAGCCAACACCCCCCACCCCTCACCATTTCGTCGATCACTCGAACAGTCGGTGAAGAAGTGTATAAGAAGGCAACATTTTGGTTCCACCACGTAGCTGTCTTACCGGAATAGTATCATCTCCAGAGAGTTATACTAGGGAACGGAACTCATAGCGCCAGTGACAGTGCTCCAGAATAATAGAAAGGAGCCAAATCAACATTGGAGCCTTAGGGTGGTATTCACAGTGGTTACTTGAAATGACAGAAAGTCGAAGGCCACTCAAGATAATTTTCGTATTTACAGTCGCAAATATTAGCTTTACGTTGGGCGCCAAATTTTGAAATTAAATATGAAAGGTAACGTAAGAAAATCCATAAATTGTGGGAAGCCATGAATTGGAAATTAAAAAACACGTAATAAATTCAAATAAAGCAAAAGTTGCATTTCAGAAAAAATTGGGAAGGGGAAGAAAATACTATTGAGGCAGTCGTGATCACGAGCACAGAGAGAAGAATAAACTAAGTAGAACAAATATTCCGAACCAATGTTGTTTAGACCACAATAAGCATTACGCCTAGCGGACCTTTCGTTGATCTCAGTCAGAAAAACAAGCCTCCGACATGGGTAGGTGTTTGTCCTTATCCCTTTTTGCGTTTTTCACACATGCTGAAATTCCAGAAACTTCTGATTTTGAAGAAATCATTCTGCGTCTTAGTTTTGTAATGTTTCGTTTCGAAGCCTCCATAGTGCGTACGAAAGGTAATGAGAATGTGAAAGAAAAATGTTTAAATTAAAAGAAAACGATGGATTAGTAGTTCGATTAATAGCAAAGGTGTATATGAGGCGATATCAAGGAGCAAATTAAACTTAAGTTTTGGACGCCTGTGAAGGCCGTTACCTTCATCTCCCCCATTATCAGCAAGATTATAGTTTCAGTGCTTTTTTTCTCGCTTGAATATTGATGGATAAAGGTGAGCAAATCCCCGGTGTATTAATCCCTTGTCCCCTTATTGTATTTAAACACGATCCGAGATACTAGGGTACTTTGACTTAATATTGTAAAGTCGTAAAGTTCCTTATGTCCCCCAAAAAAGTGTTATTTTGTTTATTTGTGATTTAAGGTGAGTTTCTAGGTTTTTGTCTGATTTATTATGTCGTGTCTAGACACGAACTTCCACTACGAGGGTAGAAAACCCCTAACACATCACACCCCTCAAACTGATATTTATTATCTCACGCCTGACGAAAGAGTCGAAAGGTGTTGCCAACCTATTTTGCAAACTACGAAATGAACTATTGCGATGAAAAGGTTCGTCCACTTGCTTATGTGCATAACAATGTGAATGCCATTAGGCCACGCTCTGCTACTAATATGTTTAGACCACAGAGGAAGGGTTTTATTTACTTGGCAAACTATTACCCAAGTGGTAAACGAAAGAGAAAAAATGGTAATAGAAGATTTGTAATAAAAAAGAAAGTATATACAGGGAAATGAAATTTTATTAAGAATAAACGTAAGCGAAACTAATCTAAGGTAATGTTCGAGTAAAAGGAATGTCAGAAGGTGATGCGGCGAACGGACGATGCAGATGGTTTATTCCCAAATGGGAATAGCATCGAATGGCAGGAATGGCATCGGGATACTGATGACCTAGCTATTTCAACAAGTTGGCCAAAAATGAAAAGCACGCGTGAGGGTGAACGAAATGATGGACGAAAGAGTCGACTTGAAGAAGAACTTGAAGAGATTCTCACGTTCTATCCAGGCGTTTTGATGGCCACTCACAAGCCCACAGTACTTCTTACGCCTACATTACTATTAAATAAAAACCTATAATATTTACTCTCTCCCATACAGCCGAATGGGAGGGCTTGAAATTGAGAAATAAATAGACGTGGTGAGGACTGTATTACGCTTGACAGAATAGCGATATCATCAATACACGTGGACTGGTTGTGGAACACTAAGGAGAGGCAGAGAGAAAGAGAGAGAGAGAGTTGTGATTAGCGCGAGACTTGAGAGACGAATGAGTTGGGAGAGCTGGGAAACCACTGTCGTTCGCGAGTGCTGATGGATGACTGACTTTTGGAAAGAGTTTTGTGGAGAGGAATCTGAAATTGGGGGTTGAGACAAGATTGTCGGGTAAGCCCAGGAAAGGAGGAAATCCGTTGTCAATCGGAAATAAGTGAGGAGCGGGACTTCCACAGGTACAAACAAAAGGGTTGAGATAGAAAAGTGTTAGGGAAACAATGACTTCTCGTAGGGACAGTGAGTACAGATATTCCGAAGAGACTCGGCTAATTCGGCCTGCCACACACCGAACACCGGTGGGGGGGAGTAAATAAAATTCTGGTATTTCCAATGCTCAACCTTCCTCCTCGCTTTCCCATCTTTCGTTCCTTTGTTGCTTGCTTAGTCACAGCTTAGTTCTTGCATATTAGTGTGCTTAATTAGTGGTGTTCATAATTAGAAGATTATTTTATTTTATTTCTTTGTTTGATATTGCCACGCGTTCGTATCACCTCATCTGCCGCCTTTAACCGTTTTAGTCTGGTTGACTACAGACCACAAATCCGAGACCATTCACCACCAGCCCAGAGCTATCTCACTTGATATACGCGTTACTTCCCTAACAGACTGGCCAAGGACACCTGTTCACCTGAAAAACAAACAACGGCTTGCCAAGTAAGCAAGCGAATCCCTTCGCCCGTAACTCACGTTTTCTCCTCGCCTTTTTTCTGTCTTCTCGTCGCGTCGCTCGGGTCATCAGTATCCCAGTAGCTCAAACTGGCTATTTCCCCGTCTTTTACCGTCGTATCCTGTTTCGCGGATCTCATAATCGTGACGCCAAATCGCGACAGAACACTTCCAAATCAGTTCATTCACCCCTTCGTCATCGTCTTCAAGACCTTCGAAGCTGCGCCACCCTTCGTTTCAGTTTCGCGTGTACTACGGTCAGAACATTTTATTTGAACTTCGTAGTTTTTCACTTTCACGCAGGAGCAACTTTTATTTTATTTTCATTTTGTCTGATTAAATAAACCGGTTCATTTATCGCAAAGGAAAGGGGTTCTCTGTTGAGTAATAATGTCTGCTGGATAAAGTAGTCCACACGTTGGAAATATTTGTCAGGTTGCAACAAAAATAGCCTGTATAGTTCAAAATGACTGTGGACATTATACGTGAGGTACCAAAGACAACTAAACGAATTGCATGTTAATAAATACGTATATGATGTATCAAATCTGTTTGTCCACATTTTGAATTAAAAAAAAAAACAACAAAAACGATAACTGCGAAGTTGTACAAACAAAATTCTAATCACGAATGCCATAAGGACACATTCGGCTGACTAAATACCACAAATTTATTTCTCAAACTCACTCATTCAAACAAAATTGTTGTTGCCTTCGATCCTCTGCTGACCTTACTCGCAACAAACAACACACAGCTCTCCGAATACAATCGGTCAGGCCGCCTGAACGTAGTCTTCACCAGCCATACTCCAACACAAGTAGCCAAGTCTCAGGGAGGTAACTAACCCAAAACACGTCAGCACACGAAATAACGAGAGCGTACTTTGAGCTCAGTAGAAGGTGTTGCGCTGGAGTAGAACAGCGAGTACAAAGAAGAAGACGGTAACCGCAGCAAGAGGCTACAATTATTAGGGAGAACCGAAAGGCTGAGGGTGTTGAACTGAAGAAAAAAGGAAGGCCATAATTCGGGAGGGGAAATGCTATTGGAAAATTTTAATTTTGTGGGGCATTCATGCCCGTAAGAGAAGAATAAACCAAGTTTTGTTCCAGTGTACCATCCTTCGCCATACCACCACTACACATCGGGGAAGTTAAGAATCGATATAAAGGAATTTAAAAGGGCGACATAGCAATTTCTTTTTTCAACTGTGAAGAATAAAAACACACTGAATCGTTATTATGCATCGACGTAGGTGCTAAACTGATGCATCTTAATAGTGATTTTAAAAATATTGCGGTGAACCTTCAGTAATTGTGAATCCCAGATAAACCTGTTGTTCTTAGTAACGGCAAATTGCGATTCTTTTTTTTTTTTTTTTGAAACGGTGGATGCAGGCAATACCCTCACTGCAGCCACACACGGGCCTATTGTAAGGGCGTCCATGATACTCAGATCATGGCCCTCCTGCACCACCCCCAGGCCCCATGGCACTGGTCTCACTTGGTGTGACGTCACCTATGCGCCCCCACCACCCCCGCACAAAGCGGAGGATATCCCCAAGTTCTCCTTTGCCACCTCTTCGGGCTGAAGAAAGGGCCTCCCAAACAGGGAACGGCGCGATGCCGCGAGTCCATCGCATACGCACAGCACATGCTCTGCCGTCTCTAGCCCTACCTCGCAGAACCTGCATACCTGTACCTCGCACTTGCCAATATTTGCAAGGTGGTACCTCAGCTGACAGTGACATGTGAACAGGCCACATATGATCCTCATATCCCTCCTCCCCAGTGCAAGCACCTCCTTGGACCTCTCTCTGGAGAGCCGGATGAAGAGTTTAATTGCGATTCTTAAAAGAAAGGTCTTTTGTTATCTTTTCAAGTTCAAGTTATCGAGTTAGTACAATATATTCTCATTCTCTTGTATAATTGGCGACGAGGAATTTATTATGGCGAGGACGAATGATAATCATCGCGTTCCTTGCAGAAAAACGCTTAGCACACTGCACGACAGTCATTCTGATGTTTCTGCAATGAGCTCTATTGGAAGGCTCAATATTAGGTGTCGTTGAAACATTCAGAAGTCGTGCCAGGAAAATCGGCTTCGGGGTCTAAAAACTCTACACCGGGAATGTCCTTCGGAGCTCACGAATGGATGTTGATTTCGCTGAGGTGTATGAAGGTCATGCTTGAATAATACTATCAAGTACTTATCTTCCTAGGACCTACGGACTGGCAGATAGAGAGATGTACGGACATTCAAGCAGCGTTTTGCTGTTCAAAGCCAATTGGGGAGGGTTTTAGACTCGAATCTGGGAAAATGTATTCTCATATTGCGCAGACTTCGTGCAAATAGACGTACCAAGCTACGGCTGCTCGAAGCAGATCTTACCAGTAATATCTAGAGGCAAAAGACCCATCACGACATCGTTGCGAACTTTGAGGAGGAGAGGAAGTTTGAGGAAAGATGAATGTTTATTCTCTATTTTGTAAAAAAATGGGTTTACTGGTCAGTACACCATGATCGACCACTCCCTCGAATAATCCCTGATGTATTTCCACAAAGTTAAGGTTTCCGGGGGCAGTAACGATCATTTCGTAGCACAAGCCCACCCCACACCCAATCGACGCAAAAGCCGATCATCAACGCTATGTCGTTCAAGGTTACACTGTGGTGATCCCCTCTGAACCCCTCCTTTCAAAGGTTCCTAAGCTCTGAATCAGACTCTTCTTATTTACCCTACTCAGGGCTACCCCCAGTAAGCTTGTTCTTTCCCTTCATTCATCATTCCCTCCGCAAGAAAAATGTGCCGCTCCTCGAACCAACTTTGAAAACTCTTCATATTTCTCGAGAAACTGCTTCGTCCTCCAGTCTCCGTTTGAATGAGCCTTCCACCCTCGCAAAGGCTAACTGTCGGATCTTCATCATTTACAGGCAATTTTGAATCACTTCGGCGCCTTTCAAACGTAAATTGGCGTCTCTTCCGGAACTTTTCTCTTTCGCCTTTTCGAGGCGATTAGGCGAGTAATTGGCTTCAAATTAACTCCCTTCTTTGTCGCGTTGCGTTAAACATTTCACTGGTGAGTAGAGGGAAGTAGGGAGTTAACAAGCTGCAAGGGGAGGGGAGGATGATTGGGAAGAAAAGAAACTACGATGGCCATTTCGATTTAACTCCTCAGATTGTGCTGTACTGCCGAAAAGTACGTATTAAGAAGATTCGTACTTCTTAATGAACTGAAATTTGTTCTTTACGTCACGCTCTCGTGTGCGCTGTAAAGATATTTGCGAGTTCCAAACGACATAGCTGAAACGAGACTAATTGCCCGCTCTCTGTCAATCTCCGGAAAGTATCGTGATTTTGATTATGAAGATAAAGGAGAACTGCGTACAGTACCGTCAAACTCGCGAAACGAAAGAAGCGATTATTCGCGAAGTTTCAGGAACCGATGTACTGGACGAGATCACGTCAGGATCACCACTTAAGTTTATAAAGATTATAAAGATAAAGGAGGAAAGCTTTAAACGCGAGGGAACGAATTAGTTTTATTAATGACAAGTACAGACGGAAAAAACGAGACTGAAATCAAAAGGACAAAATGTGAGCCACTTCATGCATAACTACCAGATAACTGATAATATTCAAAGGTTTAGATCCAGTGCCTCCTGAAGAGTCATGATGGCCCCAGAGTGTTGCAACGTAAACTGACGCAATTGTTCGAACTGATTGAAACGTGCGTAGAATAGAATCAAGTGAGGACTGAAAGCGTAGTATAACGCAGTCGATTAGGGTCCACAAAGCGGAAACTGATTCACTATAACAGGGCATTTCGTTTTAAAATATTACGCAGTGAAGTACCACAAGGAGATTGTTGAGGAGAGAAATTACCAGATGTAAATATTGTTGGTAGGAAGTTGTACAATGGTTCCAAACAGAGTGAAGCAAAGGAAAACGACCAGCAGTGATGTTGTAGTTGTCCTTTTAATATTTCACATCATCAGCTGACCGCCCACGACCGCCTGCTCAAACCCTGGAGAAGTGCTACATTCTCATAACGTTACAGCGAATTCAAACCTCGCCCGAAAAATACAAATGTAGCTGTCAAGGGGGTGAGATAAGGCACCCTTATTGGTAGCGGAAAGTAAAAAGTAGGTCTAGATTGACGAAAGACATACGGAAGCCACGCCTGGACCCGCTCCAACACGATCAAACTCAGTTCATTCGGCATTCACGCGGACATTTCGAAAACATTAGATAAAATACACCAATTTCTTTGGCACCAACTCGAGAACTTTTCTGAGCCTTCAATTCGAGGATGACGTACACACAGAGCCGGTGAATCGTCATTCATTCATCGAGCACCTACAATAAAGTATACGGACGACGAAATGATATAATAAGGATATCGCTCAATTAAAAGTACTTTATGAGATCGATCGAACTATTTGTAAAGAAATCGTGTTTAATTACCAGAGGGGACCAGGGTCTTTGATGTTTTCACTTTCAAACGTTGAGCACCCTACGAAATGTGTCACTTTTATCCATTAATTTCGTTTTGTTTATTGGAGTTTACTTTCAAATCGACTCATTTCATTGCTTCTTACTTTCTCTGGCTCTACGAAGTAAAAAGGAAAGTTATGTAGTCGGGTGAAGATACATTTTCAGTTCTCTCCAGATCTTTACGTTCCAGACCCTACTGAGTCCCAAAATATCAAGTGCACCGCGTCACACAGCTTTCCTTCCTGGTTTTCATAGTGTTTGCTACTAATTCAATTTATTTTTCACTCAGTTAAACACCACTTCACGGTGGCAGAAAGCGGTAGCGCTTACAGTTCCGGAATTTATTATGCTGCTCGTACTCACGCTCTTGCCATTATCGAGCAACTGGTACGCGGAGAATTTATGAGACTGTCCCATGCAAATAATGATATGGAGGATAATAATCACAATTCCAAAGTTATCGGGAAAAAAAACTTTTGAAAATGGTAATAAGTGAAACGGTGCTATTGAAATCCGGAACTTCTGGTGTATTCCGTGTATAACTTATGAACATTATTAAACGCTCCTCGTATAGATATTTGATTGGACTACCACACCAATTTTTTGAAGATTCTAGTAGTTATTGGAACGCTTAAAAACGTTTAGAACTGGTAGTAAGCGAAACGGCGGTAGTTGAAATTCCGGAATTTCTAGAGTGAGCCTCGTATATCTTATGAGTGTTGTTAAACGTTCACCCTATAGGTATTGGTTCGGGCTACTATAACAATTTTATTGACCGATGTAGTAACATTTCAGCGGATTTTATAAGGAAAAAGCCGCGCTAAAATCGATTTTCGTCAAAAGTTTAGTAATTTATTGTGCTGCTCTCATCATTTTTGGGAATCTTATGGTGTGGTTGCCTCATTGAGAGCTGTCCATATAAAAAATTTAATTTGAGAAAAAAATATTTGGTGTTTTGTTTACTAAGATAAGTATAGTTAGTTTTCAGCGGGTTTGCTCATACCCTTATTTTGGCGTCCCATGGTGACCTGCGGGCTAGATATCAAGTTTGAATCGGTTTGGTTCAACCATTTTTTCTCAATCGCCTTCAAATACACAGACCATTTTCCCAAATAGCCTTTTTCGAACTCAGTAGGGGGAAAAATTGAACGCGAGGAAACTGAGCAAAAGCTGAACCAAATTGACTCAACTTTAACATTTAGCTCGCTGGTAACCATGAGACGCTAAAATAAGGGGGGATATTGGTGATTCTAATTTCAGCTTAGAATGGAACACTCGAACTGTGTGGTGTACCGCCTGACTCCCATTGTAGGCACTTCGGTGGTCGTAGTCTAGTGGGTATAGACGAAGATTTATAATCCGACGAAAGTTGGGCATTGGGTCGGAACTTGTGATCGCTGTAATTTTTGTCTGAGTCAGCGGCTCTCCAAACATTTCCAGATCCCCCCCTCGTAACAGTTACTGTCACGCAAATGAGCACCATCTTGAGAAAGAGTGGCGTCAGGGTTCTTTCGAGTCTGAAAAAGAAATAACTTGCAGTTCACTAAGGGGAACTCTGGATCTGACGAGTTGTATATCAACGACGGCGGTGAAAGGGCGAGGATTGACGCGGACGAGGTGGACCTTCCTCAACCTGTGCTACACACTCAGCTGTTGTGGGTTCAAGACATGAACCTTGATTCTTTGACAGCGGTGCCCTAGTCTACATTGGATGCCCGACGAGTAATAAGCACTCAGGTTGATTGCTTTCATTTCTTTGGGCCTGACCTTCACCAATTCATTTCTTCTCTGTGCTATTGGGGAAAAATGGATCGGTACGAAGCTGAGGCCTCCTACGTAGACCTTCCTACTTCGAGAATCAGCTCCAACTTGTTCCAAAAACACGGGCGGCGTCTGAGTGCTCGTATTCAGCAATGGAAACGACATTTTTCTTTTTCTACGACTCCCACGGTCACTTACGTTTTCGTGGTCGGGTTTTGTTCTATCGAATTGCCGAACAGGCGGCCACAATTAGATACCAAATTGGGTTTTATGTGCGGAAAAACGGATTTTTTAAATCCCGTTAAAGTTTTAAGCCAAATTATCCCGGGAGAATGCTTTGGTTGAACAGGAAAAATCGAAAGCACTTCAAGAAAATGAGAGCTGAACAAGAAAAAATTAAATTCGAAATTGCGAGGTTACAGCTTTTACAAGCTCAAGCTCAAAGGAAGAGAGAACGATTATGTTTAATTAGTACACTAACGTGTGTGTAAATGCGTTATCCAACATTTCCTACCTATGCGCTTTTGGAACTTTCCCTTACGCCGTACGCAAGGCCGCGCGCCAGACCCCCCATATCATTAATATGTAAAGGAATTGCGAAGGAGTGTGATCTCCCAGCTCTTCTCCCGGCGTTAACGGGCTTGTTGCTGCTCCGTCAGACTGATACGCAGGAGGCCATTCTTCAGAGCAGTGTATGGGTTTCAGCCGGAAGAGTTCTGATGATGTCGGCGATTTCTTTAGATGCCTGGCAATCAAGCTGTCCCACCACGCAGGGCTGCTACAGTATGGAAGCAGCTTGATGGAGGTGTAGCGTGTAGGTGGTGCTAGTACAACAGGCAGAGGCAGCGCTAGCAGGGCGAGCTGATGCTGCATCAGAGCCATAGCCGCCTGTTGGTGTTGGCTGATGGCGAGCAGCTGCAGAAACTGATCGCGTAGTTGCCCAATTTCAGTGGGGCTGCTTGACTGCCGGTTTTGTGCCATCGTAAGTGGTGGCTGATGCCGTGGTTGTTCTTGCTGGGGCTGAACTTGAAACGACCAATCGGGAGGAGGCTGGTCGGATTGAGTCAGCTCGGGACAGTGGTTGCGCTTGCAGAGGCTGAAGCTGGTCGAGTGCCAAAAGAGCTGCGGGCCTGTCACACACCAGCCGAGATCATCATAGTGGACTATCACAGCGGGTAAAAGTGTTCACGTCAGGGTCAGCACCACCTTTCGACCGTGGGCAATTTAGTTACATGCCTTCGACATCAGATTTCTCGCCTTCGTTCCAAAACAGCTTCTAGACACAGCACGCAATCACCTTTCCTTTTTCGCGTGACCACGTATTTCTACGCAAAGATAAGATCCGGCGTCCCCTGGAGCCATGCTACACTGGGCTCTATCCTGTCCTTCACCGCGATGAGAAAACCGCCACAATTCTGCTCAACGGCGTGAAAAAACGAGTGAGCCTGGACCGTGCTATGCCACCTTCCTCGTTCAGTGCGCTACCCTCACTGCGAGCGTAACCCAACCATTGCATTCCCACTTCCACCCACGTCATGTTCGGTTCAGTCTCTCGGGTCTCCGGTCTTGACGAGGGGCTGTTGTGGCGTCCGTCAATTTACAAGCTACTTAGCTTCACTTTCGTTATTAAGTTCATTTTGGCAATTGTTTTACCGTAACCGGGTTACATCATCTGTTTTAAATTGTAACCCCTCTTGGTCTCGCCAGCTGGTACCCTGTTAAAGTTGTAAAAAGTGAAGCTGAGTAGCTTGTAAATTGACGGACGCCACAGACGTAGGCATGTTTCCGCACGCTCCTGTGGGCTTTACGCGTTGATACTTCTTGTCAATACTTGTGTTCTATCTAGTAGTTTATTCCAACCTGTACAGGAAGTTTCTATATACAACATGAGAACAATAGACTGCACAATGGGGGAAAGCTTAGTTACACGCTAACCAAGTGGGACGTCGGTTGGCTTACAGTCAGTGAATGAGGGAGGAAGGGACGGCGCCGGAGTACGGCAAAAGCGGCATTTATATTTTTGGCGTGCTTCGTGACTGCGTTTTTGCCACGCCGAAAATTGAACGTCGGCGCACGTGACGCACAAAAGGGAGAAACACAGCTAATCGGGGAGGTGTGTTGCATTGGAGGAAGCGCAAATTTGCATTTGTCACAAAAGGGGGTGTCGTCAAGGGATTTTGGGGGTGCAGGAGACGATGATCGACTCATGATGGGGCAGTGTTGAACAATCCGAGCATGAATGAACAGGAGTGAACAAGGTGGGCGATGATGTAATGATCGTCAAGAACAGGGAGGGACGGAGGGTCGCAATGAACACGACAGGACGCAACAGGAACGTGAACACGTGCACGATTTTCGTATGAGCGAAAATGCGGAAAATACGCGTGGCAACCGCGACGAATTTTCGAGAGGGGCGAATCAACCACGTTCTGCTACCAATTTGTGACGTACTTGGGGAATTATTTTACTAATCACCCTCGTACGAAACACAAGTGAAAGTCTTGTCCAGGCCCAAAAGAAAAAAGAACAAATTAAATACACTCAATGAAATCACTTACACTCACTTGATGAAATAAATAGAATAATCCCCCTCAAGAAAGTAATGGAAAATGAAATTATAAACCGAATAAGACCCAATTGAATTTAATCAGGGAAAAATAGAAATGAAATGAAATGAACTCCTTTTTGAATGAAACAAATAACTTCGCTTACCTTACTTCACACGATATAAAGCGGCGTTCAAGTACTGATTGACTGGCTTAGGAAAAGGGGACGATTCGTCTGCGAAGTCGGTAGCCGTTCTGATGTAAAAACGTGGCTCCACCGCTAATATAAACAGTGGTGAACTGCATGGGTGGCGGCGGCAACAGTGTTGCCACCTTCGGCAGTCCGCCGCAAACCATTACACTGCGTAAATTCCACATCCGCGTTTATTTACAACGGCAACAGATTTCCCTATCTTTATTTTCCCTATCCTCAATTTCGCATTCCTCTCCTCAACAGACAGTTCCTCCCAAACTCATTCTCCTACGAAGTCTCGCGAAACTAAACCCGTCTTCTAGATTCATTCAAGTCTATCCTGGTCGAAATAAGTAACATATTAGATTATCATCGTAGTCGAAAAACGACTAGACAAACAGCATCTTTGTTTATTATAATTCAAAAACAAATGCAATTTATTCACAATAATAGTGGAGATAATAATTGATGGAGCATGGTCGGGAGAGATATCAGGATATGATAAGGAAAGACTGGAGCTAACCGCCCAATTTTTTGTGGTTAACGCTTGATCAGGGAAAGAGCTTAATTAAATATGGTGGAATCCGTTTTTGCGGAGTTGCGCGGTTAGGCACTGTTAAACAAGTCTACACAGTTGATGAAAACGGCTCTTAGTTTATTATTCAGTTCCATCAAAGGTAAATCGTATTCAATTGGTTTTAGCGCGTAGTACTTTGCATCGACCCGTCATACGCTCACAATTGTATTCGTCGCGTAATTCATTTATTATCGAATTTACAAGATAGAAAACCGTGAAGCTCCTCCCTCTGCCGAGTCTCTCTGAATCTACATTTTGTCCTCCATACCTACTCAGAGCGAGTAAACATAGAAATTTATTTTCTTCCCTCCGAGTAAACCGTCTCCGTTACCGAAGGTAAGAAAACGAAGGGAGGGCTTTCAAAACCCTCGGAGCTACAGTTTTCGTCCCTTAACCTCTGCCCCCGCACTACCTTCTGTTGTTATGCCAAAAAAAACCCACGGAGTTAGACTGCGAAGCCTTCGCGAGAAGTGTAGCAATCTGCGAAATGAAAGAAGTTGCGGAATTTACGATCCAGCCATCTCCCCGCCACAGCCTTTCCCCATTCCATCCCCGACCTTTCCTCCCCACCCCTCCTTCCACCATAACCGTATTTATATCCCCCTTCGCCAAACGGATTCCCTTTCGATTCGCAATAAAATTCCCTTTCTAGAGGTAAAATAACACCCCCCCCCACTACCGCCCTCTCACCTAACAGTAACAAAAAACCGAACGTCTGCATTCCCCGGTACGACGGAGCTGTGGGAAACCAGAAGTGGCAGTCACGTGCGCGTGTGCGGGGCGCACTCTGCACCTACCTTGGGGCCCAGTTTCCCGAGGAAGCCAGCTTCTTTACTGGAATCCAAAGCGTGCCGTGGGGAGTCGACGAAAGCTGTACATGTTGCCGCCGGATAAAACTTTAACCTTGTAACCGTTCAACCATTCTCCCAAACCCAACCTTCAGTCTTCGCATCAACCAAATTGTGTCATTCGTTCCTCTTCAAGCACAGAGTTCACTCACGTCTATCGTCCGTTCGACTTTTTCTCCGCCACGCGGTCTCCGTATCCTTAACGCTGAACAAAAGGCTTCTCAGGATGACAACCAGCCTCCCTAATCACCATCCGCCAACACATTACTCGAAAATGAAAGATGATTCGGAGGATTCAGAGAAATGACGAACGCTTCTTTACTTCCGATTACCACCTCCTGCCATAAATAGACACGCGGCTTCCCCTCAGACCTTTCCTCTCTGTTCACATTAAAACCAATTTATTTTCGGATTTGGCCCCTTGCAGTTATTCATTTTGCAATTTTTCAATTGTAAAGAGCTCTATTTTTATCTTTTAATTTTTTTATCTAGTTCGTTTAATTCGTTTACTTCATTCAACTTCCATTCAGTATAATCCAGTCCACTTCTTTTGTTTCTATCCCGTTCCTTTTCTTTTCGTTTTTTCTTCCTCACAGTTTCATTTAAATTACGTAAGGCGATAAATTTCTCGTCGCTTAATTGCGAACGACACCCTTTTTGCCAGAGCAGAGACTGCAGATTGGTTTTAGAATCCCGTGTCTTTAAAGTCTTTAGGATGAGATTTGTGAATGAACGCCGGGCGGTCTGGGACTGCTTTCTGTTCGCAGTTGAGTTTCATTTGAATGAAACTCAAGTTGGTTGAAAGTTTCATTCGCGAAAATGTTCATTATTTAGAGGTGCTCTACGGCGACATTAGGTCGGTCATTCGCCGATTGTCGGGGCCCCAGACAAGAAACTAATCTTCAGGGCACGTGGAGTCTGACTAAAAAGTCTCTCTCCTCTTCCATTCAACTGTATCTCAACGGACTCACGGTACGATTGATAAGCAGGAATAGTCAACTACTTTTCCCATGCTGTGGTGAGCCACTTTAGGGCTCTCGGGAAGAGAACTAGTTGTTTGTAGAGGGAGAGCTGTGCAGTTTATTACGGGCCACAGTTGGGAGTTGATGCCACAACATGTACATGATGCCCGCAACAGGTGGAGGGGGGGGGGTGAACTGGTGTAACGACGAGAGATGAAGGACGGCTGTCATTGTCTGTGAGGTGGGTGAGTGGATGGACAACAGCTGAGAAGTGAGATGAGGGGAAAGGGGTGAGGAAAACGCCACTTGGGAAAACGTTATAGGAAAAATACGTGACATTTCTTGAAATATCAGAGAGTTGATTGACAGGGCGCTCTGGGAATCGTGGATTGGCAGCTAAAGTTGGGCAAGCTCGAGATCTTTCATTAGGGCCACGGGTCCTGAGTGATTCAGCTAGTGTGGGGCTAAAGCCTACACCCTGATCGCCCTGAGAGTGGTGGCACCCTATGTGGGCGCACGAGAGGGGCAGCTTGAGGGTCGAAATAAAAATGAAACTCGGTGAGCATGAGTTAAAAATTAAGCTGAGATGGTATACAAATGGGCGACACAAGGGCAGTACTCGGAACGTGTGAAACTGGTGTGGGCAACTGTATGAGAGATCGAGAGGTTACTGGGCGATAGTAGGAAGCAGAATGATTTTGGGAGAGCTCTGTCGTCGATAGGAAAATGAAATTGGGGAGAAAGGAGTAAAGAAAGGGGAAAGGGCTGTTAGAACCAACCGACCGCCGCACCTAGGGATTCCCACTGGTGAGGGGCAGGTGTTGAAATGGACGGAGACAATGACTGGGGAAATCTAAGGTCAAAGGCTCTAACCAATTCAACGCTTTGCCTATAATTCAGATAGCTTGATGTTTGGCGCAGGCCGAATTAGTTGGAATCGTGAGCTCAGAACTTCCCCACTTGCCCCTAATGGGAAGTCCTTGTTTAGGGCCTTCCTTAAAGTCCAGCCTACTCTTCAGTTATTTCCAAGGGACAACTGGTTTCCCCTCTCTGGGCTTTCCAAAATATCATCTTCCCACCCCTCAATTTACTTCCTCTCCACAACTCAGTCATCTCTGAGTTCTCTTGATAGACGCTCATTTCACAGCTCTGCGACAACTAATTCACACTCCTCTCTCCTTCCCCGCACAACCAGTTCACGAAGTCAGAGCCCCCTTGTTTGCGCTTATGAACTAACACTCATATCCTGTCCTAGCTCATCAGTCTCAGAGTGTGATGCAGTCCTCACCACGTACATTTCTTTCTCACACTCCCATTCAAGTTCCCCCCCTCCCGAGCGCCTAACACTTGAGAAGGGATTGAGAAGGGATCCCTACGGCAACACTTCTTTAGGAAAGCGTAAAATAATTGAGAGCCAAAAAGAAGTAGAAAGGGCGGTATAGCAAAGCTTCTGACTGTTTGACTTCCTAAAACTCAAAACGGCAATACCCCCCAGGAAAGAACCGATTTTCCTCCTGACTCAATGCTTAGTAATAGAGTGGCGGAAGAATCCTTTTAACTGCGAAATGACTGCGCGACACGTGGCAAAGAGGATGCGACCACAATTCAAAACTGGACCTCATCCAACCTGTACGAGACGCGGTTGTCACCAGTGAAGAAGGAGATTCCCACACCACATTTTCATACCTGTCTTACGCCAGTGTTGCTGTTACAGATGCGTCGGTCGCGTTCTCGTGGTGGTGCCAAGGGAACCGATACACGGTCTGTCCTCGTCAGGTCGACTCCAAAGCCTCTGAGTGACTGCCATGTCACTGCCACTCACTGAACTACTCTCGAAAACTCAAACGACGAATTTTTCCCCCTGCCAACACCCCTAACTCCCTGACGACATGTTTGAGGGCTCAAGTTGCTGTTTTTGGCACTTTATTTGGTTCTCGACGAGGAATTACCTCAGAACCAGGTGACTCCAACACAAGTTGTGACAGAGAAGGGTTTTAAGGGAGATTTAGTGAAAAGAGCTTCGTTTCCACTCGGCTTTCCCCTTTCAAGGCTTAAACTCCCCCCAGAAACCCGTTCCTCCTCAATGTTAAGCTATTATACCTACACAATGCTCGTCGATTCACAACCTCCTCTTCCCCCTCCCCATCCCTCTGTTCCTCACTCACTCACACTCTACGCCACTCACCCCGCCCCGCCGCCACCACCAGACCGCTTCAACGCCGTTGTCGACGGCTTTTCGGCATAGAGAGAAGTTATATTGGCAACAAGTCGCGTGGAAACCTAGTGGTTGTCGGTGGGGCGAAGGGTGTTGTACCCCTCATCTTCCCCCATGGCCCCCCATTCCATCCCCCGCCCTCGCAACAACACCCATGGGGTGAGCGGGGACGGGGGTTGTATTTGTCGAACGACGGCGGTTTGGCTTTAAAGCGGTGTAGTGCGGTGCTCCTTCTCACCGCCTCTCGATCGCCGCGCTCTTCCTTCTCGGGCTTACGACCGTTTGTTTACTCGAACCTACAAGTTCGACGGGAAGATTGCGATCGGGTCGAAAGGGGATTTCGAATTGGTTGACTTGTTTCCACTTACGCGAACACCCTCAGACGCTGACGTGACAGGAGACACGATCGAACAGGTTCTACGAATCGCGGTGGAGGCGTGGGGCCACGCGTCTACTTGGCCTTCACTTCGTGGGACACGGTTTCGGTTTTGGGTGTCGACACGCTCACTCATCCAACACGGAGAAGAAACATGGCCAGAAGCATTAGCCGTTCTAGCGTTGCGAGACGGTTGTAGTTCTGGCCGGTGGATTGTAAATTGCAGCTCCGACAAAGCTAAGGTGAAAATTCTAAGCTCTCTTGTATTATACCTACTCCGAAAGACTAACTATCTGGTAAGGTCCACAAACCCCTTGTACAGATTAGAATCAGGGAAGGGGGGGGGGTCTCACCCAAACAGCCAAAATCTGAGCATGACTGCACCTGAAAGCCATCTCCTCGACCTTCTACTAGCGCGCAGGAACCCCAAAGGCTAAATCCTGTCACCCAACCCACTCGTTGAACAGTGCTAACTGAAAAACTCAACAGACCTGGCCTGCTGGACCCAATGGAGCCTACGGGTAAAATCGAAACCATAGAACCTGGGTGAACGGCTGGGACGAATACGTTCGGAGTTAGTGAATGAACGACTAAATGAAGAAGGAAGTGCGAGCTCTCTGGGTCTCGGCAGTTATAAGAAGGTTCTAATACAACTGTTTGAACAGTTTATTGTTAGCAGCTATTTATATATGAGGCCCAACGCTAGCATGTGGCCATATCACTGCACACCTCCAACACAATGAATTCAATCGAGTCACGAGTATGCCACTTGTTCACAGTGCTCCTTACAGAAGAATGCCTTAGCACATATTGACGTAGAGCATCAGCCTTGGAACCAATCCTGCAATCGACACCAGCACAGTACCGATGGAGCTGTGCAGACCCACGAATGTCTTGAATCGTATGGAGGGGGACTCGAAACTCACGCTTAGGACCCTGCTGGAGTGGCCTTAATGGGTTTCTCCCAGTTCTTCCTAATGGTCATTAATTTCTAACACAAAGGTTGTTTTTTACAAAAGGCGCAGAGATCGCTTGACAGTCACCTTGACATGGGTGGGCTCTCAGATGGATCACCACTCAACCTCCCCTTCCTCGCCACGCTTTCTCACTCAGGTCCCTCCCTCTAATTACCCTCCCGTTTCTACCGTTTCCGTATTTCTGAAAGTAAACATTTTTCAGATCGCCTATTGGAAACGATTCAGAGGTTGCTCCCGTCGTGTCTGCAGTCAGGAACACCTCCAACTCTGATTTCTTTGTATAGTTAGTGACACTCGGAAGAGCCTCTGTCACCTTCAGTAACTCAGGGGAGTCCTTTCGTTGTCTCTGCTCTATTTACATTTACAGCCTTTCCAGGAGCACGTTGAAAGTGACGGAAGTCAAAATCTCATGGACCCCGTTTCCCATTTCGTTGGAAAAATTGAAACGATTAGTTGCCAGGCTTACACACCCGCTCAAGTTGGGGCCCGCTCCCTAAGATGCCGACTGGTAAGGCGGACGGACGCGAATGAGCACCTTGCATGGTGGCAGGACGGCTCCGGTGCTGAACGCATGAAGTGCGCCAGAACGACAGCAATCTCGTTCTCGAGTTTCAGCGTCAAAAAACTGTTCATCGTCTGTTGGTCGTTGTTTTTATTAAAGCGAACGGTGGATGCAGGCGATACCCTCACTGCAGCCACAAACGGGTCGATTGTAAAGGCGTCCATGATCCTCTGATCATGGCCCCCCTGCACCACCTCCTGGCCCCACAGCACTGGTCTCACATGGTGTGACGTCACCTATGCGCCCCCACCACCCCCGCACAAAGCGGAGGATATCCGCAAGTTCTGCCTTTGCCACCTCTTCGGGCTGAAGAAAGGGCCCCCCAAACACACAACGGCGCGATGCCGCGAGTCCATCGCATACGCACAGCACATGCTCTGCTGTCTCTAGCCCTACCTCACAGAACCTGCATACCTGTACCTCGCACTTGCCAATATTTGCAAGGTGGTACCTCAGCGAACAGTGACCTGTGAACAGGCCACATATGATCCTCATATCCTTCCTCCCCAGTGCAAGCACCTTCTTGGACCTCTCTCTGGAGAGCCGGATGAAGAGTTTTGACTGTCTAAGGCCGGGCTGCCCCTGCCAATGAGCAGCCCTGCACCGGTCCTCCCATTTGCCAACCTCTCTACGTAGGTGGCTCCTGGTAGTCCCAACAAAGGGCTCAGGCCCAATAGGGATCTGCGCCGATCCCTTCTTAGCCAACCTATCAGCCTTCGTTTCCCTCTATACCCTGATGCCCTGGCACCCAACACAGTGTGACACGGTTGTCCTCTGCCAGGGCCTTCAGTCCAGTCAGACACTCCCACGCCTGCTGTGAGTCTACTTGTCTTGAGGTGGTTGGCAAAGTTTGAGTCATCTTTGTTCCTACTAAGAAATTTAATATGTTCTGAATATATGGCCCGTATTTTTCGTCCTGTCTGTCCTGTGTATGCGTTTTTACAAGTGCAAGTTATTTTATACACCCCACTTTGGTCGTGTGGGTCTGTTTTGTCAGTCTTTGTAGTTAGTTTGGTTCTCAGTGTGTTGTCCGTACCTAATGCAATTCGTATGCCTTCCTTTCTGATGATGTTAGTTATTCCGTGTATTTTTGGTCCTGTATACGTAAATGTGCAGCGTCTCGTCGAAGTCTGTGTATTTTGTGTTTTTGGATTGTCTTTTTTGGAGTCATATTGTCTAAATAATTTGCTCATTATTTTTTTGGTGTAACCATATTTTGTGTGATAGTATTGGTAGTATCAAGTTCTTTTTTGTAATTTTGTTCGGATAGTGGGATAGTTGTTAGTCTCCGTATCATGTGTCTGAATGCACTTAGGTTATGTTGCTGTAGGTGGTTTGATGTATAGTGTATGGCCGTGTCTGTGGCAGCAGTTTTTCTAAAAGTGTCGTACTGTAGTTCGTTGTCACTGGCCAGAGAAGACGGGCTCACCAAACAGGCGCGTTAACTTTAATAGTTCTGCTGGTGTTCGAGCAGTTGGTCGGTACTACGATGTTCACGGTACTGAACGCTGTCTATTAACGAGTCCACCCAAGGCTACACCGTAATTTATGAATATTCTGCGAGTAAAGTGAGTGGAAGCGAGAAGCACCTCTTCCTATCTGCGACGTTTTCACCTTAGCCTCTCAATTATGCCAGGACCAAACTACAGTTTTTCCAGTCATTACGCTAAGTTCTTTCGCCGTCTTACAACCTCCATCCAAGTTCTCTGCCTTAACCCGCTTCGAGTTATTTTTCCTGTTTCTTTCTAATTTTGCTCTATTTCTACAGGCGTGACACTGTACTGCGGAAAAAGAGAGCGCGGGCAAAGGAGGGAAATAAAAGGATGCAAATTCGGGACGTCTTAATCGGCTCTTCTGTCGTAGCCCGTGCTTTTATCGAAGGGATTTTCGAGTTCTTTGTCTTAGGGATCTTCACCCTCGTTCGACTGCCGCTGGACCTGCTTTCTTTGTCTTATAGCAATGAACTCACTAATTCATAGAGAATCTTTCTTTTTTTCTTTAATACAAGTTATGTGTACTTGTAATGCTACGTAATCACTGTTAATGCTTCGCTAACCAGAGATGTAAACACCTAAAGTGCCTACGCATAGACTATCATGTTATCCACTGCCCTTTCCCACAGAGTCAACATACAAACATTATAAATAGGACGAGCAGATGAGAGTTCGTCAGATTATCTCCAGCCCCTGACTTGTACAGTTGTAGTTGCTTTAACTTGTGTAAATAAAAGTTTGTTCTTTTTTAAAAAGTCCTTCTGGCAGTCTCCAAACTTAACTTACATCTATTACTTTGTTGGATTGAGAAACAAGGCTCAATTAGCGTCCTTTGAACACCTGCTGTTTAGGCCCAATGATCCGTATCGCTGCTTGAATGTTCTCTCTGTCAGGCCATTTGAACGTGGGTGATATGGAGTCTGTTTCATTATTATGTGCACAATATTCTTTGAACTGTCCATCGATTAGTGGCCTCGAAGGATGTTAGTTGCAGAATGAGCCTTGTATTTGAGAGCGATCTTTTACAAAACTGACTAATAACTGTGCATGTAACTCGGAGACAACTTCCAACGGGGCACTGTAAACGCAGGCTGCACTGTTGAATGACAAATCACGACTGTGGCAAACGCCTCTTTTGTCACCTTAATACGCCTTTGTAGTCCCGAGGGCCAGCGAAATGAGGACTTAGTAACGGAAATGTACTTGTCAGGCGTGTTCGTACTCGTGACATGCTACGTGAGTACGTCGGATGTGGTGCCCTATGCCAGATGAGTATTTGCTCTACACCTAACATCATTCAGCAGCTTATCAACACTAAAGCCACTTTGATAGAGTTGCTCTGGGGTCTCTCCGCTCCCTTGGCCAACTATGAATGGAACCCGCTTCTAGATGTCAATGTATCAACAGGCGACACTGCGCCCTACTACAACACACTGTAATGGGACCATGGGTATTTTTTGGAACAGGTAGACAGCCACTCAAATCCTGTAAGCACCCTGAACGATTTCTAAGCTGCTTCCGAACCCTGTGCTTCCTGTCAATACGCAATAACGTAAACTTGAGTGATAGGACTGCCATAAGGGCGTAGAATGTTGATAAACTGGGATGTAATGGCTTTACAAGCACATTCATCGGCCATTAGGCTAGAGCCCGTAGTAGCATCCCTAGATCCACCTGTAGAATCGACGGGATTGAGGACTGAAGGGCCACACTCAGAGGAAGCGACTGGTGAAATAAGTAGGATGGTCGCCAATGACCTAATGAACAATAACTGAGTCATTGAACAGCTCGCACTCTGAGCACTCTATCCAGAGTCTGCAGCAGTTGTTCCCTTCCAGCTGCCTCACACGTTTTACTAGGATAGCCTCTAAGTATAGAACATTGAATTCTACAGCGTTTGCTCTTCTATATCTCTCCTTGGAAAATTCATGGCCTGCGACAGCTACCGCGTGAATGCTTGCTCTTTTATGTATCGATGTTTCATGAATGATGGAGTTCTACTACTGTCTACTCGAGATTAATACTTGAGTCATTCCATATTGCCACACTGAGTAAAGCGTCTTGCTCACATTGCACCTTAAACGCTTCTCCTGACGATTTGATAGGTTTACCGCCATCGCTAATTGGTTAAAGCGTTTCCCTGAGGTGATAGGTGCTCACAGCTAATGGATCGCTTTCCTCTTGACAGCTAGCGGGCTAAAACTCTTGGAATTTCAAAGGACGTAGGTGGTAAAGCTAAGGCAGCTTTCTACTGTTGAATCTTTCTCTCCACGTGCAAGAGCGAGTATTGCGCGCGTCCAGAAGGCACACGGATCATAATTCATCGTCGCTGCTTCGTTCCCATATTCTCTGAAGCCTATTTATTATTATTAGACTCCTCGATCGTCCGGGGTACAGCCACATGAGCAATGCTCTCGCTTCGTCATCCGTGTGACGATTGTTTTCGAGCTAATAGGTTTTGTCAGGATCCTGGACGTGCACTGGCCGTGAGGCTGCCTCTGGAAGTAGTTTAATCATATCTACATCTACACCGCGTCGGTACGAAAGTTTCATAGTTTCGCTGGTGACAAGGATTTTGGAAACAGACAGACGCCAAAGCAAAGTTGCTATGTGTGGCCTAAACTCAATATGAGCGTTGGATTCGGAGCACAAAGGGAAGATACAGGGGAACAACAAAACACGAAAGATAAGCAGAAGCAGCTCAACTAATTTCTGTAAATAAATCACGTACCTGAAATCCGAGATTCCGCCGCTGAATCGTCGTTGAGTTCGCGCGTGTTTTTGTAACGTTTTCGTGCAAAAGCGCGATCTAAAAATTTAATTTTGCCGGCAACTATTTTTGAAGGGGAGTTTTTGACGTCGAGACGCGCGCGGGGCGCGAAAAGGTGAAACTCAAAAACACGAACGAACGAGAAAAAGCGGTCGGGCGGGCGGAGGGGGAGAGAAAAGAAGACGCTGTTGGGTCGTGTCAGAGTTCGCGAGGCGGCTGCACGACGGCTACTGCGAGCTCTCGGTGAAATGAGAAGCGTCGGAGGCGGCAGGTTGTAGTGGGGAGGCGGTCGTGGGGCGGCGAGACCCCCGTCTCGCCGTATAGTGGTTAGGGGTGCGAGGGGCGTCTGTAGGGGGATGCTGGAGGCGGCCGGTGGTAGAAACGCGTCGCTTTTCCCCGGGTTGATGAGTCCTGGAAGGGGCTTGCGCCACGGTGGGGGAACTCTCGCGGGGGGCGGGGGTTGCTCTGACCGGCTTCCCCCGGGGGCCGACCGGTGAACTGTGACGAAAGGAAGGAGCTCCTTCGAACGGCTCTCTGGAACCGGTTGAGTGGCAGTTTATAGTCATCGTCTGGACAGAGCGAGAGATTTCCTCTTCTTTCTTCTTTACGTGAGCACAGCGAGGGGTCTGGACCAGGGAACCAGATATACGAATGTATCGAGAGCTACTTGTGACTCCCCTTCTGTGGACAACTGGCACCAAGACAAGAGAAAAGGGGAAGCCCTCTCGACTTGGGCTCTACTGGTCAAGACAACCTCAACTTCACTGGGTGCCTGCTGGAGACATGTCGAAAGAATTTTACCCAATTCTCACTTTTCACGTCACAGACGAGGTCCTGTTAGTCCGGATAGTCGCAGGTCTCTGAGGGGATGGCTAGAGTTGCCTACCGACTGGACACATGTACCTGACTGAAGGAATCCTAGTTCACGTCCCATGCAACCCAACTCCTTTTCCCATGTGATGGTCGTGGCAATTCCTGCCAGCCTTTCAAGTCCTTACGCTGCCCAAGCTGCAGCTAACTTGAATGGCACCACGGGTGACTTCTACCGACACACATCGACATAGCGCCGTCAGACAGTGTCACTGACCATAAAGCGAAGATGGTGTGGTTACAACGTTCGTAAAATCACTGAACTTGAGCGGCTATCACTTCTAAACTAATGGGAATTGAACAGAGGCAGTGTCTACTACGAGAACACGGACAGAGACGCTCTCGTTTCCCTCTCCCTCCTGGGACCCGGCATGTGGTACCTGCAACTGGCGAAATTACCTTCTCCCAAGCATCAAGAAATTAAAGAAATTGGGTTATATCCGCCAGTAGGCAAATTACTAAAGTTAACGTACCTGTTAGGTGAGTCCGTCTCCTCTGGCTTGTGAGTTACTGTGGGCAAGCGCTTTCGATGTAAAGACATCATCGTCTGGCCGTTAAGTCAGTACTCCAGTGACTTAACGGCCAGACGATGATGTCTTTACATCGAAAGCGCTTGCCCACAGTAACTCACAAGCCAGAGGAGACGGACTCACCTAACAGGTACGTTAACTTTAGCATCAAGAAATTAATTGATGTGACGCATAACACAACTTTCCTCAGCCCCAAGTGCATTCAGCGACTACCATCGCTCCAGCATGTCTGTTTTTCGTTCAGTTTATGACAACCTTCTACATAAAAATTGGTGGTGCTTAAGGTTCCGCAGTTTATTGTGCTGCTCTACTCACGCCACGCCCATTGTTGTGCAGTTAGTACATGGAGGATTTACTGGAATGCCGTTACATTTCTTTTGATGAGCGAACTGTTGAGAATTATCAGGGACGTAATGTTACAAATGGTTGGGACTCCGGCATTTCTGGGGTCGCTCCTAAGTCATTAAACGTGTTAAGTAACGTGTAACTAATTTATTGGATTACTACGATATTGCAAATTATTACGCAACGATTAATCATTCTCTTGCGCAGCTTGAGGTGGTCTCGCACCTCCAATGACCTGACTAGAAAGTAACGACGAAAATGACATATTCCAGGCGCCTGTAGGCAATTCGGACGACGTTGCGTGTCGAGCTGGAGGGTGGTTCCTCTCGCTGTGGTCATAGTCCCCCGAGTTATCTCAATTAGTAGACTTTGGCTCACTATAATTACTGTGATTTCCCTATTTCCGTATAGACGCAGTCGTACACCTCTCAAAATTGTTTCGTTCGACCCAGCATCTAAAAATATCTAAAAAACCCTGCAAATTATTACACAACGGTTTATTATTCGGATAAACAGCTTGACCTAGCATTAATGCTCCGAGACCCATCCCGTTCGATTCAGCATCGAAAAATATCATAATGAAACCCCAAAAAAGAACTAAATCGTAATATTAAAATAAACAAAAAAACGAAAGTATCTAAAAAAAAACTGAATTTTAATATGAAAACATGCACGCTACATATTAATATCAAAATGTAACCAAAAATCGATGAAAAAACCAAAATGAGAATGAAACGAAGGAATCTAAAAAAATTGAATCGTATTAAAACCGAAACGTCGGGTGAATCGAAAGGTGAAAAGGGAGTTGAGCGGCGAGCGGCGGAAGGCGGACTCGTTGGGGGGGAAGCGAGAGCCGCCTGCAGAGCGCTTGGTTTTGGTTTATTATTCATTCTGAATAATAACCCTATGTTTTCGGTCACGAAAAATTTTTTACAACCCCCCCTCAAAATTTGATACTTTACGTTTCATGACATGGAGATTCCAAATTTGCAATGTCCGTCCGCCGTCCCCCGTCCCCCGTCCGCCGTCCGCCGTCCGGGCCGTTTTGTGCCTTTAACGTGGTTCTAAAAATTCGTTCTTTCGCCCAAAAATCCGATTTGGTATCTAGTTGTGCCCGCCATCTCCGCAATCCGATCGGACGAAGCCCGTGGTTGTAATGGGCAAAAACGGTTAAAAATTAACGAAACGCAGTATAACGCGTTACGTCTTTGAAGTCCCTCGCTCCGCCCATCAAAAGCGATCGTCACTGGTCCGGCAACACTGCCGCCCGCCACCCCTTTCCACTCGACTCACAGCGTTCGCCCAATTAGCGCCGGGTTTTTTTTTTTTTTTTGTCTTCCTAGAAGCGCTCGTGTTTCGTATATAACCTTTGGCACTACGATTTGTCTCTTTATCGTCCGATTGCCTTGTTCTCGTCTTCACCTCCACGAATGACTCTTTCTCTCCGTCTCAACGGTAGCAAAATATCTGTTATCTTCGATTGAACTTTTCATTATTCGCTTATTTTTGGTTTATTTATTAATAGTTCGTTCGTTTCATTTTTTTTTGTTTATTTTAATATTACGATTCAGTTCTTTTCGGCCTTTTTTTGGGTTTCATTATGATATTTTTCGATGCTGAATCGAACAGGATGGGTCTCGGAGCATTAATGCTAGGTCAAGCTGATTATCCGAATAATAAACCGTTGTGTAATAATTTGCAGCGTTTTTTTAAAGAGACGGGCGGGGCGGAGGGAATTCAAACGACGAAACGCTTGTAGCTCCGCGTTGTACTGCGTTTCGTTAATTTTTTTAACCGTTTTTTGCCCATTACAACCGCGGGCTTCGTCCGATCGGATTGCCGAGATGGCGGGCACAACTAGATACCAAATCGGATTTTTGGGCGAAAGAACGAATTTTTTAGACCACGTTAAAGGCACAAAACGGCCCGGACGGCGGACGGGGGACGGGGGACGGGGGACGGCGGACGGACATTGCAAATTTGGAATCTCCATGCCTTGAAACGTAAAGTATCAAATTTTGAGGGGGGGTTGTAAAAAATATTTCGTGACCGAAAACATAGGGTTATTATTCAGAATGAATAATAAACCAAAACGATATCGAACACGGCGTATTTTAACTATTTTTTGCCCATGACAACCATGGGCTTAGCCCGATCGGATTGCCGAACAGGCTGGACACAAGTAGATAACAAATGGGATTTTGGTGCGAAAGAGCTGATTTTTTAGACCACGTTAAAGGCACAAAACTGCACAGGCGGCGGACGTACGTTGCAGATTTGGAATCCTGATGTCTTAAAACGTTAAGTAGCAAATAGTGAGTGAGAGGGGGGGGGGGGTGTAAAAAATGTTTCCTGGCAGAAAACATCGGGTTATTTCTCAGAATGAATAATAAACCAAAAGAAGAAATCCTCGAATCGCATTAGTTATTATTGCCTCGAGCAAGGAGGCCAACTCAGAGAACATGAGAGGAGTATTGTGCTAGGGGTTAGGGGTTTTCCAATGTTTGGGAAACTCGGGGGGTCAATACTTCTGGACTCTCACTTTAATAGAAATGAAAAGGGGGATTTCAACTAGATGTACGATACATGTTGATGTTACTGTTATTGCAATACCGTGACTTATCATACAGAAATTTCAAATGGGGGGGGGGGGGGGGTTGATGTGTGACGAAGCCTTCGGAAGAATTCCGTGATGTAAGTCGCGTAAAAGGAAATTAAAGGATTGGCCGCCGTGCTTTACGTTCTGTCCCACCAGGAACACCCCACTCTCCTCTCAACCATGGGCGGTCAGCTTTCAATTTATCGGACCTCGTAAACGCATGTTCTCCTTTAACCTTCCCTTTTAGTCCCGCGGTTCTCAACCTTGGGGGTACGTCAAGGGTACCATTGCCGCCTTATCGTTTTATTCTGTTTCGTACGCTGATCGAGCTGGGCCTTCCTTTTTACCGAACTGCTCAACTTCTCCCTCTCAACCGTTTCAACCAACCGGCAAGGGATCGTGACTGTGAACATAATCTATTGATATTACTCAGCTAACACTCGCGACTGTTACTACTGAAGCTTTACACAGATTTTGGTTCATTATTCATCATTACATATCAAACAAAGTCGCTGTCTGTTCCTACGTGTGCTGAAATCTTAAGAACTACGCAACGGATTTTGTAAATGCGTAATACATGAATAATTTTGTGTACAAACACTGATAAATTTAGAGGTCTCTAATGCGATGTCGTAAATAAACACATTTTTCTGCGCTTACATTGCAAACGCTGGCTGAGCCCCACGAGATAATGAAAATAATGTACTACAGTATTGTGCACCTTGAAAAGGCCCAAAAATTGGTCGAATTTCGTTTTCTGAGGGGGAGAATGCACGTTAAAATGCGTTTTGAAGAATTGAAAGAAACATCTCCCACGTTACATTTTCGAGTTTATGTAGCAAAGTAAAGACATAAAATGTCAAAAAAGCCTGCAATTGTACATGTCTACCATTAAAGGATAGCCCACAATAACCATTTTGTATCCTTTACATTTTATTGGTGGGGGGGGGGGAGGCTTATTTACGAAGTGACTTTAACCAGTACAGCATTAATCCTTATACAACATTCATTTAATATAGATATGGCCCTAAATCCATTGACCCTATAGCACTTTATGATTAGAAGCCATCGGATTAATCGGATAATTATCGAAAACTGTTGTTAAGTTAAAAAAATAACTGAATACAAAAAAGGATTTTTGTTGTTGATAATATAATTATTGGTTACCGTTTGTTTCTAGTCGAAAGAATAGTAAGTGAAATATTTGTGACTGCAGCACGTACTAATAATTTGTGCTATTGTAGTTTCAAGGTAGTATTAAATTTTTTACAGACATTACAATCATGTCTGGAAGACGTCGTCGTAGTATAGTGAACGCCAGAAGAGCAAAGCGTAAAAAATAGGGCGGAGAACGTTTAAATATCTCTGAGCAATGAATCAATTGATGCCGCGTTGACGTTGGTCAGGTATGACCGTTCTTCCGCACTAGTATTACAAAGAGAAAATAGTTTGTACGTAATGACTTGTAAACTACTGGAATCTGGACTTGTTACTTTCATTTGTCCCGAAATGTTTTTACTTTTCTTGGCTCTACAAAGCAGAAAGGAAAGTTATGTAATCGCCTGACATTTTTTTGACATTTTATGTCTTTACTTTGCTACATAAACTCGAAAATGTAACGCCGGAGATGTTACGCAGAAGCGTCACGAAATTTTTAACCCGAGTTGCAAGCTACAGCCCCTGTGGTGCAATGGATAAGGCATCGGTTTCCTAAACCAGGGATTGTGGGTTCGAGTCTCACATTTTATGTCAAATTTTAATTTAATTTAATCTAACGCTTGGTAACATCACACGTTTTAATAACCTCAGTGACTAAGTGATGATGTCAATTGCAATTGATGCGGCCATTATATCGAAACCATCAACGAGAACAACCAAACGTAGTTATCATTGCATAAAAATAAAAAATAAAAAACGTAAAATGTTCCTAGTGGTTGCGTACTTGTACGAAAGCTGTACCCACCGTTCGTGAAAAGGTTTCTTTCGTTCGCATCGGAGGAAATTGAGGTTCAGATTTAACTTACACCTGAAGCCGCTCCATTCTCAAAAACGGCTCTAACGATTTTGATTTTGTTGAGTTCTCTTCAGAACTTAACGTTTCCAACCCTACTGAGCCCGAAAAACGCTGTTTCGGAAAATAGTCTGTGAACGATTTTTAAAGAAGACGACCGAAACAAATCAGCTCAGACTTGATATCCATGGGGCGCCAACACACCCTTGTATGAGCAAAATCTACCGAAAGTTAACTATAGAGTTATCAATGTGATCAAAACACTGAATTTTTTTCCTCAAAAATGGCTCTAACGACCTAGATTAAATTTTTACTTTCCGCTACCCAAAGGGGTTTTCTTCAGTTCTTTACGTTTTGAGGCCTACTGAGTCTAAAAAACCTAATTTCGGTGCGTGGTCCGTGTGTCTGTAGTTCGATTTGCGGGAGAACGGCTGAACCGATTGAGCTGATCCTTTTTTGTCTTGTTCGTCTGAATAATAACCCTATGTTTTCGGTCAGGAAAAAGATTTTACAACCCCCCCTCAAAATTTGATACCTAACGTTTCAAGACTTCCAAATATGCAATGTCCGACCGCCGTCAGGCCGTTTTGTGCCTTTAACGTGATTTAAAAATCCGTTCTTTCGCACGGAAGTCCCATTTGGTATTTAGTTGTGCCCGGCATCTCGGCAATCCGATCGGACGAAGCCCATGGTTGTTATGGACAAATATTAACAGAACGCAGCATAATTCGCAAATGCGCCGTGTTTCGTGTCATTTTCAAGGTATTTTTACATCCTGGGTCGAATGGAATAAGTATCAAACGTGTACAACTGCGCATAGAGAAATTGCAGTTATTATAGCGAGCCGAAGTCTACTAATTGAAAGAACTCGCGGGAACTACAGCGGAAATCAACGTTTCGTCGTTAGTACTCCCTCCCTCCCGTCCCATCAAAACCACCCACCCGCTCGACTCGCAACGTTGTGCCAATTTGCTGAGGCTTACCGGCGCCTGGGGAATATTTAGTTTCCGTAGTTCCAATGTAGTCAAGTCATGTTTCGTATGGTTGACTTGTATTTTTCGATGCTGAATCGAATCGTATGGATCTCGGAGCAGTAATAATAGGTCAAGCTGTTCATGAGAATATTACCGTTGTGTAATAATTTGCAGGGTTTTTTCGTAGACACCAAAATAAGGTTATGGGCGATTTCGGTCGATTGGAAGGGGGGGGGGGGCCAAAAATGTATCTGTAAATGTGCCTGTAGAAATGCGTTGAACGAAGATATAGCACCCGCGTTTGTAGCTGGTGTTCAAACTTACGGGGGTGGCGGAAAGTTGTGTGTTGCTACGCACCGCTCGCTTTATATTAATAGCTCTCAATAATGCAACTATTTGTGGAAAAGTGACTGAAAGTAATTGTTTCTTCATTTATACTCCCGTCACATTAAAACCATCAGCCAGCACGGCTCGTCATTTGCCAATTGCTAACAGGCGCCTCATCTTACGATGTAGTCAGGCCATGTTTCGTATGGTTTACGATGGGTAGCGGACGTGTGAGACTAGGTCAAGCTGTTCGAGAGAATAACAAACCGTTGTGTAATAATGTGCAGAGTTTTTGGAATAACAAACCCTACGCAAACCGTTCTCCCGTACGTTTGAAGCTCTCTCCTCCTCGTCAAACGACCCATTCCTGTCTCCGGTAAGGTGTCGTACACGTAATACCCTCACATCCCTCGAAGTACTGTGATTTATAGCGGGTTAGTAGTATAGACTAGAACTACAAGTTCATTTATTAGATACAAGTAATTGACATAATTTGGTTCCAGATTTAGCTTATCGCCTCGAATGTGTCATTATTCACTGAACCCGGACAAACGAAAACCTTATATACATAATAGGTTGGAAACACCAATTTAAGAAGTATATTATTATAAATCAATGGGTGGAAATAATAATTATGGAAAAAACACCGGACCAACGCTGCCTCTTGCACACAGAGCTAGTGTTGAGGGATAAGTATATAATGATAGAGCTGCGGAATGCCTCAACAGCAATCGTTTCTAATAGGAGCCAGTGGACGCTCCATCAGCCTCTGCACAAACGAGGTCCTCCTGGACACTGCATGGATCAAGTGATCTACACCCTGAAGTTTCTGACATGATTCTCTTGAAATTACTTCTTACCCTTAGGTACTAAACTCATTAAGACAAAGTAGCTGTCAACTAATGAATCTTAATGTTATGGCCTGCACTTACCGCGAACCACTGGTCCATAGTTAATTTTAAGGTGATGTGGAATCTGCGTACTAATTAACGAACATTATCTCCCCTTACTGCCTCTTGAGCCTGTGCATTAGCATTCCTCTGCCACATTTAACGTCCTGCAGCCAGTTAAGCACGCAACTATTCTAGCTGAATTTTGACAGGGAGCGTACTTCTTTTTACAGTCCCACACCTACCTAGAATTCAGAAAAATGCGAAGCCTCTCAACAGCCCAACACCACCCTGTTGTTACTCGCAAGTGTAGCAACTTGGGTGCAGAGCAACCTGCGAACCTTAACTTCACCCAGAGCAGAGTGGAGCACCACCATCAATCCGCACGTGGAAGCACCTCAAGCGGGGGAAACATAACCCCGTTGCCCCTGCGAGGAAGATAACGCTCCTGAACCTCAGTGGCGGGGGACGTTGAGAAAGCGCGCTGAGATCTAGCTGAAATGCCGGTAGGATCTCTGGCCCAGCCTGAAGCAATGTGAGAAACACTTCCAGGCCAGTGCTGTGGGTCTACGTTGGGGTCCAATCCAAGCAGTCATTAAAAAAAATCCAGGTTCAAACCTACCCTGTTGGTTCGTCATAAGTACCAAGTCCTGAACCTCAAGCATCGCCACTCATTTTACAAAAACCTTTGAATAAGTCACTTATTGGTCCACCTTGTGTGATTGTATCGAGTGTTCTATGCAGCCCAAGGGCAGAATTAGTCAGCGCTGACTGATGATTCCCCAGAAGTTGAGTAACACCCCCAGAGGCCCTCGTCCCTTGAAGGATTCATCATCAGAGTCCTAGTCTAAAGAAGACATAAAACGACCATTAAAACTATTCATCCACTTCCTAACAAACTGTGTCTCTCACTTCTACTTACAGAGGCCTTGGGCGATGCTCAACTACGTATGTAAACAGGCAATGATCTAGTTTTTTTTATATAGAATGAGGAACTTACCTGAACCTCCGTTGTCGAAATCAAATACTGTGCAGCAGCTGCTCCATTCAACCTTTTCAGAGAAGGCTTCCGCCTTAATAGTGAGACGAAGTGTGTTAATCGGATAAGATACCAACTTGAGAAGCTCTGAGGTGGCAGGAGGCGCAAATCAAGAATTCATACTGACCAATAAACAATCACGGGACTCTCGACCCAAACCATCGAGCTCGAAGGCTGTCCTCATTTTATTCATGAGAGCTCCTAGGCTCTTGCAGTATTTCTGCCAAGTCTTCCTATACCCTTCCCAGCCACAAATTCTTATTAAGCATGAAACATGACTGAAGACGGAAGTTTACAGGAAACGGAGGAACAGGTTATGACTTCATTAAAAGACGGCGAAGTGACATGAACACAACACAAAGGAGTAACATTGCTGTGGAACAGGGCAATGTTCTTCAACCTCTTCAAGGTCTTCAACCGAAGGGAAGATGGCTAAAATAACAGCAATACTTTGACCAGAATGGCGCTAAAACGACAGATACTAAACTAAATCAGACAAGACAATCAGCGGAGTTATGCCATTTCCTGATCTTCGTTCGAACCAATTGTCAGCCAACAACGAAAGGATTAGACAAGGGAGAAAGAATAAACGTAAAACTGGAAATAACCCCACTTTATTTGTCGCATTTCAGTTGCAACGCAGAGCTTTCAAAATGTGATTCCCCTTAAGCACAGCGCTGTTGACACTTATTACATTCAACACGCGCAACACAGAGAAAACATCAGCGCATCATTAAAAAGTAATAAATTATTCACTAAAATGTTGAAATGGAAATGAATGAAGGTCTTGTCGTCTGAACGAAGATTTACTTGCGTCCATATGGCGTAGGGCGGTGGCCGAAGCGTGAGGCTGGAGCATCCACCTTAGGGGGACCATACCCCTTCCACTGGCTCGCTGCAGCAACAACAAGAAGGGAGGATTAACAAAATACATTCCATCGCGACAACCTGATAAAAAAGTGACAACAACAACAACAACAAAACACAAACCATTTCCTTCTCATATTGACGGCGCTTGAATCATCAGACAGAAACCGCATGATCCATGAAAAGGTTTAAATCAGTCGATAGCGCAACATAACTGTGGAATATCAAGCCATTCCTAAAGAAACCCGCTTGACTCATCTAACAACAATTGCAAGTTGTTACCACGATCGAGAAATCATGTCGATGTGACTGTGGCAGAAAGCTTAAGCCAATTCTCTCGCAATGCTCTGGGCAACAAATATATTCGCCTTCTCATCTCTTCATATCTGCTTAAAGACGAGATTGTATGGCCGCATGATAAACTACACCGCAAATACGCGTGAGAGTAAGAACCAGGCTCAGAACGACCTCCAGTGTAGCGCAGCTGGCCTGTAGCTCAGAGCGAAGCGCAGAATTGTCTGAATGGACGAGAGTCAAGAAATAGAAGAGCAAATACCAGAGGAAAAGGTGTTGCTAGATAGTAGTTGCTTACAACAGGGTAAGGTACTTTGGAACCTTCAGCACATCCATTAAAGAGTAACACTGTGATCCGGTAAGGACAGGCTGAGGTAAGTGCAGATAATGGGGAACAATAAACTGGATGCTGTGGCGGCATCAAACTCTTTCAAGTATGAATCTCAAGTATTGTCAACCAATCCCAGGGCCAGAACTCAAGAATACGCTTTTCCCAGTACCAAAAATAGGCTCGTCTTTACGGGAAAGCCGCAAGAGCTTGAAGAATGTGAGGGAAATAAGGGAATATAACAATGCGCTGAGAAGATTCATCGATGAGGCGGTTCAATAATCAGCAATAGCAGTAAACTAGAAATAGCGTCCACGCGTAAACAAAAAAAACACTTCTTACTTGGTGGTGGTGGCGGTGGGGGACCGTAGTCTGGTCCATACCCTCCGGCTGGACCGTTGTCATACGCTTCGTACCTGCAACAGACACGAATTTTATAGCGCACTCCCAACTCGCTTAATGACTCCAACGACATATTACACCAAAAATACCAACCCGTAGCCGGCTGGAGGTCCTTCTTCATATTGTCCGTAGCCACCATCCATAGACATGCGAGCACGGTCCAAAATCGACATCACTTTGTTGGCTCCCCTTTGTGGGCCTCCGCCTGTCCACAAAAAGATAGGAATTTCGCTTTAGATATTAGTAGCAGAGGTGTTTCATTTGCTCCATATTACAACCAGATGGAAATTCAGCCTCCGTTCGGTAACAAAATCACTTTGGTCAGTCAAAAGTAAAATGTTTTCGTGAGGAAAAATATCAAATTCCAATTTTAGAAGAAAAGATAATAGTTAAATCCCGAACTTTCAGGGAAAAACGCTTAAAATAAAATATCTAATTATTACTGTATAGGATCTTGCAATGTCTAAACAATGACTCTTCAATACCATCTGAGAAATAACTAGGAGCAGCCCTGTGAATTCCACGATGACCAGTCTAACGTTTTTCTATTCCAACTCCACTATTCGCGAAATGAGCTGCTACTACTTCATATCGTATATTGTTTTACTCGAACTTCGATAGACTGTCATAAAGGGACGACGGGGTTTGGAGTACAACTTGAAAAAATCGCCACTCTCGAAGATGAGGGACGAGAATACGTCAACACCACTGAAGTGAACATCAGGGAAAGTGCCACCGAGGCATGAGAAGCGACAAGGCTTCCTCAACACTATAGGTCCTTCAACCGGTGTGCAACGGGAAGGGAGATTGGCCACCAACAAGAGAAGTTTGGCCCGCTCGATGTCGAGTCCAGTCACGGCCACGCAGTCAGCACCCGACTCAATTCTTGCTTCGTTAATGCGCTGCTCCGCCCGTTTTCGTTTCGCTACATATCTTCACATAACTCCTTTGTCAGCATAACAATCGCAAAATATGCACTAAAGTAGCACAGTCAGGATCCATATCACATTTGGCACTCACTGGCCACTTAGTACTAACATCCAGAGTTGTATGTGAGGCCTCAATCGTCGTTTTGACGCAATATCGTTTAAGCGGCTAGATAGTCGGAGTTATAGTAATCGTTGCTATGGGTGGGGTCTGGGGAATATTCCTTCCTAGCGTGCCAGTCAGCCCGGGAGCGGCTAAAATAATGCAGGATCTACGAGCTTCACGAATCATCGGGAGCAGAGATGGAACAGGTGAGCTAAGACGGGAAAACCGAATATGAAGGGGGGAAGCCTCTACTTCCTGTTTTTTTACATTTCTTATCTCATCAGGCCAATCTTATGAATTCACCGTGACCGTTCTCATTTCTCCGCACGTATCCAAAGAAAAAATTTTAGAACCAGGAGGCCCTAGCGACATATCACTCCCATGGTTAGTTAATGCTAATAATGATTAGGGCTGGTCATAATCATCGTAACATTTTGCCAGTTGTCACATCATCATTATTCGAATATCGAAAGACGGCGCCACTCCCTGGCTAGCTCCGCCTCTCTTTATTTATTGTGCGAGCTAAGTATTGTATCGTGTTTGGAAAGTAAAAAGTGAGGCGGTGGAATAAAGAAACCAGAAGTGAAGGAGGAAATAGAGGTTGCTGTTTCGTCGTCCGCTTGATATATTGTCAACAGCATAAATGGGGTATTGGACAAATAATCCGTCTTCTTGAAGCGAAGAAGGATGGCGGGGAGGGGGGGGGTTAGAGAGGGAGAGAGAGAGAGAGAGAGAGAGAGAGAGAGAGAGAGAGAGAGAGAGAGAGAGAGAGAGAGAGAGAGAGAGAGAGAGAGAGAGAGAGGAATCGAATGGCGGCCGTGCACGGGCAGCTCAGGAAGAGAAAGTGTCGACCGTGACTAATGTGGCAGAGCTACGACCTGCAGCAGTGAGCCACTGTGGAAGAGAGGGGAACGAATGGGGGAAAATTCAAAAGAAGGAGGCAGTTAGGACGCGAATTAAATAATTATTGCGCAGGAGGGAGATGAGAAATGCTCTGGCTAGAGACGAGGGTCGTGGTGGTAGCTGTATCACTCAATAAACTCACCCTCTCCCACTCCGTAATGAGAAGACAATTAGGTAAGACACCTTATATGAATGATGACCGTTCATTTAAGGGTCTACTTCCTAGAGGTGGTAGAGACAGGTTGTAGCCAAATGAAAACGACACAACGGAGACAACAGCAACACCTACTGGGAGCTTTCTACGTGCTATAACGACGCAGATGGTTCCTCTATTGCGCTTTCGGTCTCCTTTTACGTTATAAAATACGCTCTTGTGAATGCCAATAATCTGCTTCTGCTGGGATTCGTACTGGGGAGTTGTGGCAGTCATGGAAGTCCGTGTCCTAAAAAAGCCGAAATCACTAAGATGACTGCTTTCAACAGTCACAATACGTGGGCCACAACCCCATGCAACACAGTTCACAAAAGAGTGCGCCTTGAGGCACACTGGTACACAGCTGAAGCCCTCAAGCATTTCCTTTGATAAGGTCCTTCCAGTTGACGCTGTTTCCGAGTGGTTGCTGAACCCTTTTGAGCCAGTTGATCGGTATTCTCATTACGCACTCCACCCTCGTGCCCCCTTCAAGATTGCCATTGTCCATGTTCACACGGAATCATGAGATCTGATATCTATTCCACGCCAGTGTTCAACATACCACAGTAGCGGTTAGGCCTTAATTGCTGGGTGACTGTCTGAAAGAACTTGGTAAGCATTTTGCCTCACTGGAATTTACATCGCGTGCGTTATGAATACCCTGGTTTCTAAATGTACTTCCCACATACACGCCAAACCAAACGATGTAAAGGATGAAAACACTTACGGAAAGGTGGTCCTCCCGGAGCAGGACGAGGGCCAGGGCCGGGTCCGGGTCCAGGCCCTGGACGAGATCTCGGACCAAGGTCCGGTCCTCCAAGACCACTAGGAGGAGCAGCTTCGTCATCAGGGGTCAAGTGCTTGCGGAGTTCTACCAACGCATAGGCGAGACGAGCATAGGCTTCAGCAGGTGGTCCGTTGGCGAAGATCTCAATGTGCAAATCGTCCGAAAGATGAGAGTATTTCGGGTCGAGAGACTCTTTGCATTCTTCCTCCTGCAAACATGAAAAACGAAATTCAGTCAACATTATGTGGAACCTGTAACAATCACCGCCTCGTCCACAATTTTCATTGGTTACGTCAGTTGTATCAGATCCAGATAACCGATATACTCAGATCGTTTCCTCAAGGAGCGCGGATAAACTACAGAGCGCAGTAGAATGGTGGAGAGGCAAAAGACGTGAATATGTAAGGACCATGAATAAGTAAAATCCAGTTGTTTTAGAAGTTTTAGGCGCAATTTATTAAAAAGCTTAAGGTTCCCTAGAACTCTTTTGGAACCATCAAGAAGCCTCCGCTCACACCATAATAATGTCTCACGAGGTTCGTCGAAACTTCCAAGAGGCCTATCTTGTGAATTGTCCCAGTAATGGTCAAATCGTATCTTTGAATTTCTTGCATATCGGTAGCAAGTGGGAGTTACGTGACTCATACCTGGACTCAATAGTTACGGTTCGCTCTTGAGTTATTGCGCACACAATCACCAGTACTCCTGACTGTGGCTTACGAAGAGGAGGCCATAAATTGCACGGCTCCCTAGAGCCGCTTGGAAAGAGTTAATCCCACTAATGCCATTCTAACGAGGAAGCTATCGATGATGCAGGGAAAAATAACCGAGTATCAACCAGCGGCAGGGAAAGCGCTCATTCAACCTAGTCGAACGAACGGTGAGGTAGCGATGAGCCAGTGAAGTCGTTGCTACATGGGACGAGTTAGGCGTCTTTGACAAGAAAACCCGAGCTCCCTTTTAACATTCTTTGAATTTCATTTTCACGTTTCACACGCCGGCAGGTTTTCCTCATTTTCTCCTCCAATAAATAGAGAGCGAGGCGCATGAAACCAGAGACCCCCTAGAGCTCTTTCTCGTCAATTTTCTGCGCACTTGACTCTTCCTCCCCACAACTTTGCGCTCGATACGGTGACGTTTAATGAAGCACCTCGTCCTATTCAGCTTTCAATTCTGAGCGTTTTTAAAAGGGTAAAGTTCCGTCAGACTGTTAACACGAGGAACGGAAAATTCAGCAGGAATAATAACATGCTGCACTCGACGAGGGATTTGCGTCCCGAATGCACCTAGCAGTTGAATATTTAGCATTTTCTGCGGAGGACCCCCGCTTACATTCTCATTCCCGCCAATTTGAAGTAGTTTTGGTTCGCTTAACAAGTCAGACGGGATTGAGTGGATTGCAGGAGAGACGGTATGGCCCCGTAATGAGAGACTTCCAACAACTCTTAGACGGATGTGGGGTCGTTGAACAATGTGTTTCCAGAGTGCATCATTTAGAATTTTGAAGAGACAAGAATATAACCAAATCACAGGTACCAAATGATACAAGTGTAATAATTTAAAATAGAGAATAATTAATCCTTGAGGGAAATTCGTACCATAAATATGGCGGGGGGGGGGGATATATCTCACACACTAGAAAAAAAACAGCTCGTTGAGGTGAACGTTTAAATTGGGAAAGAACGTAAATCGCTGAAAGCGTTCCTAGGCGGCAGGAACTGTCACTCTGCGCACCATATCTTATGGTTTAGCCTTTCGGGAGTTGAGAAAGAAGGGGTTCAGCGACGTTATCTAAGATTGTATCGTCACCAACGACGAAAAAGCGAAGGACCCTGAAACAGCAGCATTCGCGATAGGTCGCCACAGCCCACACCCTTAGCTGCTAATCGAGTTGTTAACTATTTCTTACTGTTACTTAGCTACTATTACCGATAACCGGTCAATCTGAGCTCTCAGAATGAACGTGACCACCAGGAATGGGACATGATACGAAGAGCAGGCTCAAAAAAAACACAAGCAAATATGACCAGAGATAGGAGGTGACTCAGGACGGCAAGCTTTGTCTACCAAAAGCTCCTATTAGAGAGAGCAGACCCAGCACAAAATGGTTGTCAATTGGACTAGCATCACTCCCACACCAGTAACCAAAGAACCCAGACTGATTTGTAGTAAATAGTGAGCATCAGATGAAGAAATTCTGATGAACAGCTTGACCTAGTATTACTACTGCGAGACCCATCCCATTCGATTCAGCATCGAAAAATATCAGCAAACCATGCGAAACATGACCTGACTACAACGGACCGACGAAACCTAATTATTCCAGCCGCCCGTAAGCGTCTGTAGGCAATTGGCAAGATGTTGCGAGTACAGCGGGCGGGCACAACCAGATAGCAAACGGGATTTCTGTGCGAAAGAACGAATTTTTTACACCACGTTAAAGACAAAAACGGCGGACGGACATTGCAGATTTAGATTCCCGATGTCTTGAAACGTGAAGTATCAACATATTATTATTTATTCTTCAGAATGAATAATAAACTAAAAGCGAGTTGGAGAAACTAAACCTTACAACTTGATTGGGTCGCCCTAGACGAATCCTTTCAGTGCTCTTGGCTCTAATGGAAGATCCAGAGCTTAAGGCCTTACCCAACTTCCAACTTTAGTAGCCAATACAGGCGCCCCCTGTCAATCAACACTTTAACATTTCTGGCCCCAGCAATGCAACTTTATGACATCGTACTTTCCCTCATGGGTTTTTGCTCAGCCCCTTCCCTCATTCCACTTCCTGCCTCTCCCTACGGATTCTGACTCACAAACTAGGACGGTGACACTCGACTCTCAGCTCCCGCTATCAGCTTTCGCCCATACACCGGTTCACCTATCGACAAGTCGAATCCTGACGTATGAATTCGGTACTCCCCACCCCCACCCTTGACCATCCCTCTCTCTCTGTCTCTTCTCCCATGCCACCTCCTAACCCCACATATCCCCGGATCCCGACGTACACCGGGCAACGATATGTACACGCTTGTACAAATATAATCGCCAAATATCACAATAAAGGCACACCCAGACCTTCTGGATTGACGAGAGAGTCGAACGACCAGACCATGCAAGCAGGTCACTTCATCCCGCACTGCAAAGCAAGAGATGGCAATGGAAGGTTGTGGGGACTCCACTGAATAGCAATTCTCCGTTTGAAAGTAGCCTCATAAAAAACGGAGCATTTAAAACTGGAATGAATTCAGATGCAATTGTTAAGCAGCTTACAACAGAACTGGATTCTTATCGGGTCTCCTCAGCTCTCTCTCTCTCTCTACTATATTCTCGCGTTAACTGTAATTAACTACAGAGCTAGAGGGAATTTAATAGAGCAGCAGCAACCGTCTTTAGAAAATTGGACAATAGGAGCGAGGGCGTTAAAGTATTTTCAAACAACGCGAGCAGCCGTGCGCATTGTACTCCTCTTCACTTCATCTCTTCTTTCCATCTTCACACAGCTTCCCATCTTCCAGGGCACAACAATCGACAATTAGAGCATTTTGGCGCCAAAGGGTGAAGTCGCTTAAGAGCGCGAGCGAGCGTTCGGCTTCGGGTTTCCCCTGTTGAAAAAGGGGCAAAATGCCAAGAACAGAGAGGGTAACTCCCTCCCCTTTGGAAAATTGGGTAAAATGAGCAGAGTAGTAGGCAACTCGAGAAAATGATGAATAGGGCAAGTTTTGAAGGGGGCAGGTGGAAAGAGAAGACAAATTGTGGAGGGAAAAACGTGGTGAAAGGAAACGAGGGAAAGGAGATTGTTAGGAGATGAAAGGCAGAATTAGTGGGAGAAAAACAAAAAAAGAGGAGTGAGAATTATTCTGAATTTAGGATGCGGTGGTAACGAAAAGAAAGCCTTCGGTGGGAAATCTTTTGTTGGATGTTACGTTGTTGCGACGTGGAGTGGGGGTATAATGCGGAGAGGGGGTCGGATTTTCTGCTAAGGTGCAAGCCTCTGGTAACGAGTTTATTCTCTTTCAACTTGGGGGAGAAATTTGTTGAAATACTATGTCAATGGAACGGCACCTCAGGTCTACCACATCACATGTGGGCAATTAATACGTTCATCATTAAACGTCAGAGCTACGTCAGAAGGGAAAAAGAGCTGAATGAGCTGAGGCGATCCAGCCATTCCGAGATGCCCTTTTCCTGGCTATGCACATTGGCGCTAATAGCCTTTCACCCGCTCCATCCCCTGTGTCCCGACCTAGGTATTCCTCGACACCCAATAAACTGGAATCAACTGGACGGAACGAGACGAAATCCTATTTCCCCGTATTATTGACCCTCCAGCGCATCGCCCTTATTTTATATTACGAGAGAGAGAGAGAGGCTCTAAGGAGGAAATCCTTTCTTGAGAATAAAAGACCGGCCTCGCCGCTGGTCAAGTTCATAGCTACTTTTCTTCTTCGCAATCCTTGTTTCGGAAATCCCTCGAGGAACAAAAAACTCGAAAAGCAGCGGCTTTCTTTACGAGGGATTTCAAGACAACACTCTTTGACATCGCGCCATAAGTCTCTTCTTCTACATCCCCTGCGCTAAGTTAGTTGAAGGGAACATAATGCTATCTGCTGAACAGTTCGTTTTCGACTTTATGCCATGTTTTTTTCGTTTCTTAGTCTCCAGAGTACAAAGAACCTAATTTTAGGACATAAGGGAATTCAGATGATCGAGGGAAAGAGCACCAACTTTGAGAGCACAACCGAAGCATCGAAGAAGCTGTCAAAGATGGACGTGAGTCGTGATACTAATGCTATGTGTACGCTGTCCTATACCCGAAATATGTGTTAAGCTTAGTGGTACACAGTGGCATTCACTCCTCAATATGAGAGAATCCATTAAACCTCCACGTCAACGATAGAAGTTTAAGTAAGTACCCCAAAGAATCCAGACATCTCAGATCATCAGATACACGGGTAAACGAGACACCGCACTGTGTTCAGTTCTCGAACAAGCGTAAGCAACTTCATTGTCAGTCACTCTAATGGTAGAGAACTTATCGGCGACTCAACAAATACGATCTGACTAACTACATTCCTGTGCGCAGTAACTCAATGAGACTAACGCTCACGACATCCTCTCGTGTCCTGTTTGTTATACAATATTGTCGCTCTATTATTGAGTACCTCTGAACGCCTTCCAAAATGAACTACGTCAATCTGGAATGTGATTCGCATCCTTGAGAGCTATACCCTTCAGCGACAAGCGACTTCTGCGCTGTAGATTTCAGGTATAAACGAGAGGTGCGGTGACCCTCGCTGAGCCCTCCTCTTTTCAACCTCCAAGCTCCACGAAGCCTCTTTTACGTTCTGAACCGAATAATCGACAGTATTCCTGGATCGTGACTGATGGAACTCATATGAGAGTTCAAGAACAGCCATTTTGATAAGGAAACAGACCGGTTCTTGGATCTCTTATGCATAAAATCCCATTCATGAAGATGTGTACATCAAGAACAGCCGCTAATGGATACTGACAAAAAGAGTAACGCGTAACATATGTGTAAAAGGAGATGTACGGCGCATTGCAGTAAATAGGTACAAAGAACCATATCAACTACTATCCAAATATATAAATGCTCATATATATTCATATATTCCAAGATGAAGGTCGCAGTAGTTCATCTTCAATATTACCTCCAGCGGCAATGGGGACAAGTGAGGTAGATCTGTAGGAGATGAGTGGGTGCTACAAAAGGCAAGAAAAGCGTGAGTGAGGAAGAGGTGGTCCTTCTATAGGCAGCTAAAATCGAGGGAAACGTGACGACAACACTATGATCCACCTTCTACGATGGATTTTGTCTGTGAGATCACTGGTGATTAAAATAACAAATTCCTAGAATCTGACTGAGGATGTTCCCGCAGTTTTCATACCACTTCATTCCGATGTCAATTCGGATACGCCTATACCGTTCCAGTCTACCAATAACAGGCAAATACTGCTGTCAAAAATCAACAAATTGTCCGTTCATTAAATATTCTGTTTTGGAAGACCATTTCGGTTCAGGTTTTTAAGAAATAACAATAAAAAAACTTAAAAACGCTAGAGCACCATCCGTGCTTGTCGACACTTGATGATTATATAGAGAACAAAAACTTTAGGCTGGAGCTGGACTTTTCCCATCTATTCAACTAAAAACATGAACATGAACACTGATGCTGATAACACCAGGCAGAGAATACTTCAGTGACTATTTCAGCCAAAAGCTTTCGGCACTTATCGTGACATTAAAGTTGTTTAGACGATGATCAAACGAGTAAATTGCGGTCCCATTCGTGGAGCAGCAGTTCTTACTCGTACCCGGCATTCTGAATTTGAGAGTTGTAAAGCCCTACAAATCGAAGGAAGATGTCTCGCCTGCTGAAACTGAATGGCTTTGAAAAGTTGGGTAAGTCCTGGGGGAGCGTAATATCAAGTTCACCGACCCGATTACAGCTAGTTGCTCACAAATCCACTGGATTATGGTCCGTGGGGGCCTTCGGTTTAGTTCGAGGGTTCTAAGGGTTTCCATCAAGATCACGTAAAATCGTCCGGCTCGAAAGGCCCAGTTTTTCAAGAAGGAAAAGAGATTTGGGGGAGAGCCTCAGGATCATCTGGAGGAGGGAGACATTAGTGATAAACGGGCAATTGAAAATGAAGAAGAGAAGCGAGGGGGCCTTGGGCGAAGAAAAAGTTGGACAGATTCTGAACGTCGTGAGACTCCACGGCTTGGAAGAAGGTGGGAACGTTTTTAATCAACCGGAATTGCTGAGGGAAGGTTAACTTTCTTATTCTCCCGTTCCCAGTTCCGCTCTCAAGAGTTTCAATCCCACCCTTATTCGGTTAACTTTCTTTCGTATTCTTCTTCTTTTCTTATTCTACTTCTTCGAGGTCCAGCTTTTGCGAATCAGAAAAACCGAAGTAATTCTTTCCCCAGAATTATTACCAGGTTTTGTTCGGAATATTTCTCTTTCAAGGTCGTGATTTGGCCATCCCGGTGGTAGAAGACTTTGCCGTAACAAGATATAGAAGATGAGCATTAAACTAGACTACTCTCCCCTCTAGCAGAATCAGGGATTCTTCTCACCATGCGTGGAGAAGGGGTTTTATTACCTGGGTCACCCACAGCTCTTTTACGTTTGGTTTCAGAACTATTCCTTCTCAAATTTCCCCTTTCCAGTTCTGCACAATAAATCGTGGGGTGGGTAGAAGAGATGCTCAAGTACCAAAGTTTTACTCTCTTAACCAGTAGATCTTCTCAGTCCATGAAATGGTAAATGGTACGTCGTGTCATGGAGCTGGGGAAGACAAACCTGCAGGGCTTTGGACCCAATCACCAAGTCCCACCCAACGCTTTCCTCAGGATGAATTAGAATGCTTTCACGGTTCATTATATCACATTGAAGGAAGCACACGAGCCAGGACTGTGTCAACATCCATCTCGGATACATAAAGGGGGGGGGGGGGCTCAGAGCATTTGTGGCAGTGTCCACACGCCGAATGCTTCGGTTTTGGTTCTTTAGACGTCCGTGCTATTTGGTAAAGCGCGGAATTCTGAAAATAATCCAAATCTTTCACATCAAAGGAACAGCTCGCATAACTGGTATCAACTTGCTCTGGATAGGTTCAGTCGAGATTAGAGAAAAAAGTTCAGGGGCACTACAATAAGATTATTAACTTGTGCGATGGACGTTTCGATGACGAGGGTTCTATTGCTCAAAACACAATCCACTACTTGTCAATAGAAGGCTACATAATTGCCTAAACAGATGCCACAATTTCGAACTGGAGTAACGACCAAATGTAACACTTTTGCATCCTGTAGCTAAGACGTAAATTGAACTGGCTCGAGTTTATCACCACAAATCCTGTTTTGTCTTAAGTTACTTTTAACTTAAGTCTTCGACTTGTTTCATTGGCTCAACACCTGTACAACTTTTGTATAACCTGCTCCTTTCCCTTTTCCCATCATCTGCCAACATGGCGGCGTAAATATCAGAATAAATTCACGGCCTTGCTACGTGCAGTGGAGTGGAGGGCTAGCATAATAAGGGTGACACTTGAGCCCCAAGGAACCGAGGTATAACGAGATGAGCCTAAGGCGCTTTTCACAAAATATTTGTGAACCAGTTCAATCACCTTCGTCGGTCCAAGGGTCTGCGCGCCTTGACTTGTGAGATGCCAAACTTTGAAGAGTTAGTTCTTCAGACAGGAACATCAGGCGTCAAACAATGTTCGTCAAGCCAATTTAGCTCAAACAAATTATCTAACGCCCAAACATTGTTGCGGAAGCCCCGAAGCTTTCCAACTCCATGAAAAGCCTCCCGATGCTGCCTGTTACCGCAAACAATGATACATGGCTTCTCCGCTTGGGAAAACTCAAACTCCGAAAGCGCTCTCCTCAAAGAACCCATCGGTTCCTCCCTTGCCGTTCCCCTTCTCTCGTTCCTGGAATAACTTTGGTTAACGCGGTTGAATTCCTTTGTTTCCTCCATTTACCTTCCTCGCTGACGACTTGATGACCCTCATCGAAACCATTCGCCACCAGCCGCTCAGAGGGCGGAAAACGGAAAACGAGGGGAAGGTCGGGATTGTTCTCTCGAGTATCTTTTCCCTCTCACTCCAACTCACACACTTCGTAACTCCCTCTCTCTCCTTTCTCTTTTCTTTTTACTGACCACTTAAATGTAACCGCAAACCCGCTTCCGATTTCCGAAAGGAAAACTCCCTTTATTTTATGCCCTTCGGCTACTCGTAACGTCAAGAGCACTTTGCAGGCGAACTGACTGTTAGAAGTCTGAACGGAACAATGTTAGTCGACGAGGGGTACACCTTTACCTGCTGCCCTCAACTCGGCATTCGGTATCACTTAGAAACACATCTCTCTGACCTTTCTTGATAGCGCTTTGGCAGTGATTCGCTATCTATATACGTAAAATAGACTTCTGGCGATCAGATATCATATTTAATCCACCTCATCCGTGTAGTATCCTAAAAATCTGAAATTTTTCTAAAATTGTTGCTTCTAATTTGGATTTTACTTAATTGGTAAAGTTCACTTCAATGACCAATCTGTCAGCAAATTAGTCAAATCCGCTCCGTCACAATGTCGCGGAGAATTGAAGTCACTCAATTCTGATCAATTAGTAAAATATATTTCGAGAGTGTAATAAAAGTGTTCAAAGCCGCTTTCGAGAAATATCCACGATACCTCATTTTTCCATTCTCACGCCCTTTTCCGAACCGTGGAGGTGCTGTTAAACTCATTTCCGATGCTCGAAATAACAACGGACAAAAGAAGAAAGACCACTAAACGAAATTCTGTTATTCCCATTCAGGAGCCCTCAGAAGGCAAAATTCTGGTTGAAACATGTTTTTGGGACCGACTACATACTGATGAAAGAAACTATTGGGAGGGACGCATCACACTAATAACTAAAGGGTAAGTAATTACAGGGAAAACACCGTGAAAAAGTCACAGAGGTTCGAATTCCAAAATTTCGTAGGTTCTTATAGTTATCGTTCACCTTCAGCTTATTGGAGTACCCACCCGATTTTTGTGAGAATGTTAGTGTCTATTCATAAGGGCTCGGATTCCATTTTTGTCAAAATCATTCACAATTCATCGTGGTGCTCTAATCATTTCCCACAAATGAAAGTTGATATTACCGTTCGGTTTTTCGTTATATACCGTTGTGCGCAATGAGCACAGCAGTTAAGGATTCATTTTTCCACTGGCTGAATACCAAATTTGAGCAGATTCGGATCTGCCTCTCACGATCGTGTTCGCATACACAGAAGCACTCGTATTCTCGCACTCGGAAACGTAAAGGTTTACAAAAAAAGAACAAAATCTGCGTGTAAACGATTACATTACTTTACTTTCTGCTTCGTTGGGCTAAAGAAAGTATTGGCCGACGAGGGAGATGATGGATCGGCGTATTTTGCTTCTTCAACGCTTAGAACATCAACGGAAGTGTGTCAATTCCCTTGGCACGGACGAAATATCAAAGGGGCGACTTTGTTCGGGGATTTACTAGGTACCACTCGTCCGTGCGAACCAGACAAAGGAACGAATACTTGAAATGAGGGCAGGCCAAGGTGTTATGTGTGGAAAACGTGGCCTGTTAGTAGAAGTTGACTGGCTAGAAGAGAGAACAGTGGCCCGAGGAGGCGGCTAATCTACGTATAGTGACAATAGTAACAGGCCAAAGACCCCGGTCCACACGCGCTTCTCCCAGCAACATCCACCACGTTGACGGGGTTTTGTACAGTTTTATACCGCAGAGTAAAGAAAAGGAGGCTACGAAGAAAAAAATGAGGGGAGGGGAGAGAGAGCATAGCTGCCCTAATCATGACACAAATGTAACGAAAATTTGATATAGCTTACCGTACTCCGCGGGCGTTTGTGCTGAGGTGTTGCTCAGTCGTCAGAAAGGGTTGATGTGGGCAATAAACTACTAACTCCACCGGCATTCTCTTCAAGTGTGTTCGACGACGTGGTAATTTCTCAGCATCATGAATCTGACATCGGGGAGACAACCCGACAATTCGATGTTGAATATTAGGGAGTTTGGTAGAGTTGCGGAGCTTCATTCGCTAAAGAGAGAAGTCTGCTCCAACATTTGAAACAATTTGCCAACCTCGTTTAGGACCGGGTCATCAGGTTTGCAAGGGTTTTGAATAAAATAATGCGAACCTGCCGTCAGAAGTGAATCACGAAGTTTGCTGGGCGATAACGTCGGTCCCGGTAATTATAATTAAAACTCAGGATAGGCAGCAGCAGTGTCAGCAGCGATAGCGGCGCTAATAAACGAGAAGAAAAGGGACATTGTCCTGGAAGACTGGCACTTACCGTCCATCATTCTGAAGGACGTCCGTCCCATTTCCAGAGGTTAATTACATCACCTACCCCTAGTCATCGAGAACTCCGAATAAACTCATTTTTTGAGCGGGTGGTTTCAAATGGTGAACAAGCTGTGGTTACTGTACATTCTTAAACCACAGCGTGGTCAGATTTACGAGCACAGCGTAAAATATTGGTTCAGGCTTGCTTTACATTACGCAGCATGATTCCTTCTGCTCCATCTTGAGGGATATTCGTTGGAGTTTGTAACATATTACTCTTCGATCCTATAGGCCATTGTACAATTATAGTGGGAGTAACAACCCATTACGTCACAGTCTTCCACACCCCCGTCATTGAACACTACGGCTGTGGCAGTGTTTATCATCAAACAAGCCGACGTCACGAGTTAACTCCTCAAATGCGACATTGTGTACACCAACGAATGCATGGCACGAATGGCATTAAATACAGCAGAATATTTTAGGGCCGCGATTACTCCTATACTGGAAACTCGCTAAGAGTCAATATGAGAAGAAACTCCGGGTATTCTAGCTAGGGGGTGGATGAAGTACAGATTAGAGAACGGGACGACGTACACCACCAGGTCTATGAGGAACTGTCTGGTCCCGTAGTGAGGTTCCACGAACACTGCCTCCAGTTCTACTTTGATTCGTATTTCAATATTTACCGCTGAGGGAAAACTTGTATGGACGATGTACTTGTTTCTCTTTCCATCAGTTTACTAACACCTATCAAATCGAAAAAACTCCTGACTTTATCCTCCCCATAATTCGCGTCAGCCTAGCGGCTACCGCAATAATGTTGGAAATTGGAAATCTCCGACTGTTGACCCTCCGAATCCTCTTCAGCATTTCAAGTTGATTGGCTGCCAGTGAGAATGTTTCTCATGTAGCTAGTTAAACCTCCCTCCCTTTTCTGTTAATTGAACGTTCCGAGTGAGCGAGCTTAACCCCCTTTTCGAAAATCAATCAACATCGTCGCTCTCGGTTCATTTTAAAATTGAAGAGGGGGAGCGAGGAGGCGGGGGATGAGGTTATAATATCGTACAGCACAGGTGCAGAGTTTATTTATGAAGCGGCAGCTCAACGAGAGGATCTGGCATCTCTTGAAGCCATCTTGGGCGGGTCAGAAGCCCATCCGCGTTAGAACGCAGTATTCAACACGACTTCATTCACATCAATTCATGATTTAGGTATTGAAGTAATTGAGTTAATTCCGCCAGTAGGTAAATTAGTAGATGGACAGATCATAGATGAACCAATCAACACAAAATGTGTGACACCATATTTACACCACAAACGAAAGCAACCAACTGGCAGATTTACAGACTACCCTATACAAAAAAGACTTGAATTGACTATCAACAGACTATTTGAGACATACACCCCTTACACTCCTTTCCGTTCACTTAAAATGGATTAGCCAGGAGGTTTATGACCCCCCCCCCCCGGCTCACAACACCCTCTCGATCACCTTCCCCTTCCAATATACAGACCATACTGTGGTCTCTCCACAGTATCCCACCAGCCAGAGAGGTACATTAACTTTAGTACTTCATGATTTATTGGGTTTTACACTCCTCTTTCTTCGTCCATAAGAGATTGCTGATTGTATCGATCAGTAGAATTTCTCATATACATATACTCTGTGTTGACCTTCAAGGAAATTTTCTCGTGATTCACAGTCCCTGCTCAACAGACTATCCTCTCATTTAAAAGAGCTCTCGGGTGCAGGGGTTCCTCCGTAAAATGATTAGGATACTGAGAGAAAGACGTGTCTCCGGATGAAATGGAAGATGAACTACTAGAGTACCCCACACCCCAAAAGCTAAATGACCAAAACAACAGCCCTTATGTGGATAATAAAAGATGACACATTGACTCTCACCTTGTAAAAGTCGTCAATATCTTTTTCCCCCTGAAAAACCAACAGAAATATATCCAAGTAGTCGATTACACATACTTCACTGTTGGTTGGCTTATGTTCAGATCGTGTATCGCCTAGAATTGTAATTCAACGCCCTTCTAGAGCCTCATAGGTGAGCTTGGCGTTCTACTTCCATCCATAAAGATGACCCCTGGAAACGGCCTGGTGATACGTTCCCTTCTGTAAAGCCCCTCGTGCCGAACATTTATTCGCCTGTCATTTCCATCTGATTTCTGGCCCCTGGCGAATAATCTGACGGACGCTAACCCCCTCTCTCTTACCATTTCTCTACCGCTCTCTCCATCAGCCCGCCCAAACAAATAAAATGCCCCTGATGTTCTTGTTTTTCCCATCCAACCTCTTCGCTTTTCAAAACAAACAATTCCGATAGGCCCCCGTTTTTGCTGAGCTTTCGTTTTCTCTCACCAAGTTTTGCCTTCGAAGTGAAGAACTTATGTTTTTGTAGTCCTCTTTACTTCAGCTTCCTCCCGCTACCGAAGTTTTTTTCCTCCCCGCTTCACTCTCCCACACAATTCTGTCCTCTGGTACTTCCCTTACACCAAACATCAATGACTTTCTTTTAACCAAACACCAATGGCTTTTTAGAACCTGCGCTTTCCCTTCCAATAACAAACTAAATAATGGTTCCCTTGTAATTGCTTTACTGCTCCCCTTTACACGCATTTTATCTCCCGACCACTCGCTTTTCCTTCACTTTTCATATACTTGCCCGATTCGAGCATTCGTGCGACCTGCTCTGTGACATGACGGTTTGATCTTTGAGTTCTCAAATTGCGTCGAAGTCTCTGTTTACACAAGTTAGCTTCACAGCGATTGAGAGCAACAACCACACCCTTAGACAGTTACGATCATGTTTGATACCATGTTTAGATCGAACAACCCATAAGGCCAGAATGGTCGCTAGCCTGCCCCATCTTTCGATGGGGCACTTAACGGCTTTTCCTCATCCCAGAAAAAGACAGTTCTGCCTTCCCCGATGTTCCCAAGATGCCTAACGCGTTCGATGGCATGCACTACCGCCATTCTCAGTACGGCGAACAGGAGCGCGGAGACAGAGGATGCCCTTCAAAACTACGTCGACAGGGTGTTGTAGATGGTTAGGGACAGCGCTCAAATGTCCGCACCGACGGAGCACATTGCACCCACAATTCATCTTGCTCGGCGAATCTCGCAATTACACAGAGTTACTTGTCTTGGGTTACACCTTGAAAGAGGGTAGTGCCACGTCGAGCCAGGGTGCCAACATATTGGGCAACTTAGTTACCAAGTTGGCAAAAAAGTGTATCTTTGACAACCGAGAAAATGTTACAGCCAAGAGAGGGTGTACTGTTTTCCGCACAGTACAGCCCCGCTCCTTCGCCTAAGTGAAATTATATGAGCCATGCAAGAATTATGTAAGCATCTGGAACAACCATTCCATAACTTCACGGAAGAACCTGCTTAGACGGGAAAGTGTAGCTTGTTTCTTGACACAACGGGAACGACTCAACTTATACAATATAGTATTCACATTTGCCCTCTAAAACACCCGTCGGCCAAGTGTTCAAAGAAGCGGCAGCCCCTCGAGACTGAAAAACTACCAACAGAGTGAGTGGATTAAAGCTTTTTGTCCAACAAGGTTTGGGGCTTCATTCAACGAGCATGTAAAGAAATGTTTGCGAGACCACGTTTTAATAAGATGAGAGCTGAGTTTGACGTCAGTCTCTTAAAGATTAGGCGTGAAAAAACACATTCATTCAGCACCAACTGGCATCAAAACGTACAGGTTTCTGGGTGTATGTGAAAATAATCACAGTGATAGTTTGAGAATGAAGGAACCATGTGGTGAAAGAAGTTCAAGCTATACTGGGCTGCTCAAGAACGAATGGGCCTGGGCGCGGCTCTGTCTACAGTTAAGAGAAGATTTCTGCGCGAATATAACTCAAGCATCTCAATAAGAACTATATATTTGGGAGTCACTATTTGCTGGAAAGAGTTCCTGTAGAGTGGACTGGCCTCAGACCTGTTGGGGTGATCCACCAACTCTTTCGAGCACAATGAAAACTTGCAGAACCAGCAGTAACCATGGTTACTAAATTGCATGCTATTCTGAACGTATTGTAACCTTTCTACATTGTCGACAAATAATAATACAGACAGAACCCTCGATACAAAACTACTACGTCAAACACGAAGTTCTACACATACCTTGGTTTTGTCTCGCATACTTCCGCGACCCAAAATGGCCATTTTGGTCATGGTCTCCTCCTGAAGTTTCTTAAGGGTGCTTCCCCTAGGGCCGAGCAGTTTTCCCACGAAGTTGAACTGGAATGAAAAATAATATGTTGGTCAATGCTCCCGCAGTCATTTTCATTCAGTTATGAACGTGAATGTACAAAACCAGTAACAGAATGCAAAGCTCCTCAGTATCGCAGCAATTAAGGCTGAAGTCTCAAGGTTACACAGCTAGAATATTCTATACAATACTGGGAAGGGTGTAGTCAGCACTTACAAGGAACTCTGGACCATCCACTATTTAGGACCAAAATCACTTAGACATGGACACCATTCGAGTGACGTTACACAGTGCCGACTACCTCCTCAACACAGAATGGAGCGAAGGCAACCAAGCCGTGTTTCAGAATGGAACAGACAATCGTACTTATAGCGTCGTCAAAGCGTTGATTGCGTTTAATAAAACCAAAGTTCTTAAGGTATGTTACATGGGGGAATATCGTATGTGACCTTCGGGAGTTGCGTCCAAGTGTAGTAGGAACGTTTCCGATTATCACGCTAATACCTGAAGTATACTGTCGAGTAGCTTTTCGAAACGTAAAAGCTAAAGATTCCATAACTTGTCACGAAAGGCATTATATTATATATCACGTTTATCTTAGCTAAATTCTTGCAAAACCCGTCTACATGCTGGAGTTGCAGGACAGAAAACAAGCTGCGTAAGTTACACGAGGTCGTTGTGATACGATAAGAACATTCGAGACAAACGTGTATGGAGATTAGCTGTGGTAATCAATCACGCCTCGATTTTATGTTCTTTTTGGTCAATGGTGTCAATAGTTGCTCTGCATTGATGCGGAACAGACTTGCGCGTTGTGAAAAACGTGCGTTCCGAGCTCAAGAGAAGTGGCAATCATCCCATGTGTTGTGTGATCAATGGTAGCAGAGCAAGACAAAAAAGGTCCATCAATCAAACACCGTTAATTAGTGCAGCCCTAGTTGTATGTTTTGACATGTAAATAATAACATCAGTTCACGGATCCTCGACTGGCTCCCAAATACCCCTGTGATTAGAACTCTATTCACTACCTGGGATCCCCACGAAACAACTCGCGATCCTACCAGGCCGAGCAGTTGATTAGGCTCAGAGTTAGCCCCTAGTTTCTAGTCCAATCCCCCGTAGCTCTGGACTGAGCCAAACGAACGAAGTGCATAATAAATAGAACGAAAAAAGGAAGAGAGTGGGGAGAGAAAAGCCCACGGCTCTACAAATTGACTGGTTTTGAAATTGCACCATCCTGAATGGTTAGAGGAGAGCAGGAATGGAACGGCACACGTAAAAAAAAAATAAAAAATACAGGTACACAGCGAATCACGGAAAACTTTTTTTCCCTCTCTTCAGCCTGCAGTTGAATTGCTCTCTGTTCTAACGTTTTGATTCTCCCCTCCTCTCTCCATCTCACCCACCCATCTTTCTCTTCACTCTCCATCTCATCTCCACAATCTATTCGAAGGGACCAGGACACCCTTTTTTATTTCTTTTTTTCTCTACCCTCAGGGCGACCCACTGATAGACGTTCAATTTGTGCTTCCCCTAGCCACCATCACAAACGACAATTGACGGCGGGGATTGGAGAAGAAAATGGTCTCCTGCACTCTATTTTTCCACCTCCGGTTTCTTCATCAATTCTGGAAATCGGTACCGTCTTCGTGGGAGTTGGGGATGACAGGGAGCTTCCGTTCCCAACATAGAGAGGCTCAAGCAAATATGCGAATGATATACCCCTGGGCTCTCGTACTGCCTGCTTTCATCACTCATGAACTGAGCAGTGAAGAGTGAATCCATCTTTTATATCGTACTTCCGAGTTTTGCTTGTTACAGGCACAAACGGTAGAACCTAAGGAGTTATCGCAATGCTCAGTCTGGTGACAGCAGTCCTTCCTGCTAACTACGCCAAGAAGTGATTGAGAAACAATAATTCAACTGGTTAGCGTGTTTTTTAATCGTTGCCAGCGTGAGTTGAGCACAAGTCCTACATTTTGCATCAGTAGGCTAAGGACTACCCGGAGAAGTCGCCCATGGGCCCTATGTATATTTAGCGTTTCCTACCTGGTGCAGCAAGGAACAAAAAGTGGGCAATTCCGACCACTTTTGTTGACATATGCACGTTTCCTTTCTTTCTGTAATATGCTCGATTTCATTATTCCTGTTCTCTCAGTTTTACGCCCAATAAGGAATACTGCGTATTTTCCGTAAAGTAACCAACTACAGGCAGTAGAGACAAAATAATCTGTAGGGCACTTCGAAAGAAAACATCAAGTTCTTGGATTCTCTGATCACGATGACAAAGAAAGAACACCTAAATGTCATTGCTGAGAACCCTCGATAGACCCTTCAAAGCCTCACCTTGCGCTTCCTTGACGACGAATCATTCTATCTAGACTACTCGGCCAAGGTTTTTCCCGCCTGACCAACGCAACTGAATTATTCATGCGTAAAATGGTGTAACTAATTGGAAAAGAGACATTTTAAAGCTCAGGGAGAAAAAGCGGCACTTTCTCTTGCTTTCATATTCCCTTTGATCACAGTAAATAAACGGTACGCAGAATCTCAAACCATTTCCCTCTCTCCGATCAAAGAATTCTCACTCTGTAGTCTACCTAACCCTTCATCACCTAATCCTTTTTTTAAATACAAATTTACTCCCTTCCTTCTTTTATCGCCCTCTGCAACTACAAAGTTAATTTGAAATTTCCACTTCCTCCCTTCGACAGAATAATAACGAACATTTTAAAACCTTTAGTTCCTCCCCTCACGCCATCCACTATGGAGCTCGGATGAGGTTGAACAAAGAAGGGCATAGAAGCGGGAGGAGAGATGAGATGGGGGATTACGCTTTGATCCGGCTCATTGCCTTCATTATCTCGTTAAAGCTGGCCTTAGGAATAAACACCAACCCATTTTTAATGGAATGAATCACGAAGTGAAAACTGGAGCCAGTTATCATACATGTCGGTGAGAGGCTCAATTGCCACTCGATAAAGAGGTAAGTATACTGGTCAAGCCTCAGAAAACTGTTTGATTTAGCCGCCGACATGAGAGCTATGTCAATCAGACTTTTTTACAGAAAACGAACGTTCAGTACGATTATACTATCGTCAGGCCCCATGGTTAATTACGCAGCAACGGCTTGCTGGAAAGCCACAAGCAATTGCGGGATCTAGGAACAAAGGAGCTGCAAATCTACATATTCTGCCACTTTCTCCCTGAACAGGAGGACGGGCAGGTAGCAATCAGAAAAACTGGACTATTTCCTGCGACACCTTTACATCTTAACTTCACTTCCTCCTCTAGATGAACCCAGTACCTCGTTTAAGAAAGCAAATGAGCTTCAACCCTACAACTTGACAGCAGACCCCCCCATCTGGCTGGAGCTTCCCAATTTACTTTCCAAAAATCGACATGAAAACTACCCTAAGGCATCCCAAGCAACCCCTGGTAAATTATACAAACTTCCCCAGCCATCAATCCCTTTCGTTTTATTATTCATTCTTAATAATACGCCTACGTTTCCGGCCTGGAAAATGTTTTTACATAAAAATTTGACAATTTGTCCGTTCAAGCGATATTATACCTTTAACGTGGTCTAAAAAGTCCGTTTTTGGCACCTAAGTTCCATTTGGAATCTAGTTGCGCCGGCCTACTCGGCAATCCGACCCAAAGTAACCCATGGTTATTATGGGCAAAAAATGGATTAACAAATTAGCAAAAACATAGTTTTTTTTCCAATTTTATTGCAATTACGTAATGTTTGGTATCGCTTCCTAGGTATTTTTTGATGCTGGGACGAAAAACGTCGAAATTACTGTAAATATAGTCAGGGAATTTCGACTAATAGGAATACTACTCATTGCCCACGCTGCCTACCTTCTGAGTCCGCTGGAGAAAATATCAATTTTCGTTGTTCCATTTTAGTCAGGTCATGAATGAGACGGGTCTCGGAGGTATGAGACTGCATCAAGCTGTGCAAGCGAATAATAAACCATTGTGTATTAATTTTGATTCTTCGCCTATTTTTATACATGGGGCCGGTTATGATCCCCCTCATTATCGGAGTGGTGGTTGATGTATGACCTAATGAGTTGCCAGAGGAAGCAATCCTGAAGATCATCCTAATTTCAGCTTGCACTGTGGTCAATACCCCTCAATTTTGTGATTTGTCTCTTACCTATGAGCTTTTTGAATTTAAAATAGAATTGGATGTTTAGAATCTGCTCTGACATGGAACCAGTTAACTTAGCCTTAGAACCGGTTTATCAATTCTCCAGTTGAAACGTCGGGTTGGCAGCCGTCAAATCGAATTGATGAACGGGTCATTGGGATTATTCGACGATTTGACTATTCCATTTCTATTTGGGCCCGCAAATGACACGAATAAACCGGCCCTGAAAGTATCGTCGTCAGTGTCAGCTCAGTAGTGGAGCTTATATCTCTTACTTCTAAGACAGGAAGAACAATTGTCGCTGTAGAGCCTCCTTGAATCCCCACATTTCCACCCGCTAGAATGGATTCCATTCACAATGGCTGTTCGATCATCGTAGATTCCTACCGCACTAACATCAAAGGCCTCCTCTCTACACCTGGCCAAACTCCTCATTCAAACAAACGGGACTGGGACAAGTTAACTCACAATAATCAGAACGTAAACACCAAACTCAAATTACTGTCGATTGAGTAAATGGTTTACCGACGTCCGACGAAAAAAAAAAAACTGCCAGCAACGCAATTTTTGCCTCAACTCAGCGCCAAACTCTACCAACCCCTCGAGAGCCAGTGAAATTTGAATTTCAACGAGCTGCAAAGTTTGATTCTTCGAGCTTGAATACATTTGAATAAATACATAATTTTTTCTTCCAGAGAAGCAAAATGGAAAGTAGGACGAGATGAGAAGAGAAGACTGAGTGGAAAAAGTTTGGTATCTGTGGATATGAAGTAGACCGTGTTGGTTTCTGGTACTTGAGCCGAGGATAATGTGACGTGACAGCCCATTGCTCAGAACATCCTTTATTTCACTATACACTTCTTCCTCTTATTCAAATATCAACAAGAAGCGATTTCGCTAGAACACAATGTTATTCAGCGCAATATGGACGGGCGATGACATGCAACTCATCTCCTGCATTGCATGCGTATTCCGAACAGCTGACGCGAGTAACTCGCCATTAATTCTACCAATCGAACCAAATCTAATCTAATACTGTTCAGCGCACACGTAGAATATTTATTAACCTGAATTCCCCGGACGCATATTCTAATTATCGGTAGGATTCTCAACAGCTGCGTGGAAACCCTGATTACATGATTTCTTCAATGAATACTGAAGCTCTTCAACCAACGCTCTGGGTTAAGAGTATTGATGAAAAGGCGAGACAGAGAATACGAGCAAAAAAATATGGCTGAAGACAGAGGGAACGAAGAAGTAATTGAGTGGCACGTTAATAAGCAATTGAATTAATCGTTGAAAAATGCCACGGAAATGGTTGGAAACGAAAATAAATACTGATGGAAAGCGCGTAAAAACGTACAAGAAATCGATGAAAGTAAAAAACGTTGGAAGTTGGAATGATCCAAATTTGTAAACCAGGAACAAGTGGAAATTAGACAAAAACGTGACAGCAAACTTCAAATCAAATAAAAGAAATAATGAGGGCACCCGCAGAACGCACTACCCTGTTGTGAAGTTCAGCAAAATTCATAGTTTCAGAGGAACAACAGAACAACAGAACCGTTCTATCTACACCGTCGGTACTGTTAGGGGTTTAGGAGCAGGAAGAAAAATGAGAGCTCGTAACGCAACAAAAACTCGATCAACTAATAAGCGATGACGTCCATATTTAATAGGGCAGTTCCCCCTCGGCACAGTTCCTGGTGCTTCCATTCTGGAAAAATTGCCACCAAAGTCTATAGATTCAACTTCTCAATCCTCCAGAGGATGATCCATCTAGTAAGCCAACTTTTAAAAGGAAATCAAAAAGAAAATATTTGCATCAGCGAGGAAACCTTTTTATTACGAAATCTCCCAAGAGTTTACTTCTGTTTGGCTGACTCTCCTCATTTTCTCGAGGGTCGAACTAATGTTTTGCAACAACTGAAAATGTTCCAACATGTAATTCACGTTGGCAACAACGGCTTTTGAGTTCAACGTGAAAAATTGAAAAGGGCGAAAGAGAAGGGGGGAGATATTTTCAATTTTGACAGCACAAGCTACTGTTGTAAAGAGGCGTTTTCGGTCTCGTTTTGTTGGCAGAATTGGGACAGAATAGAAAGGAAGGAGAGAATGTTTGGCCTCTTCCTCTGCCCACTCCAGACCACCAAAGCCAGTTTCGTTTAGGGAATTAGAAAAGGGAAATTATTTTGTTCCGCCTTTGCCTACTTTTTTTCCTCTTAAAAGAGAGAGAATGGAATATTTATTTTTAAAAAAATACAATAAGGAGGAAGAATAAACGAAGAAGACGGGGGGGGCCTCTCCTCTTGCGAGCCTCAGAGAGGAAGCTCTCCACTCTACAATTAATTGAAAACGAGCTTTGACGTTGACGGAGCTGCCTCATTCCCGAATAATCTGTTATAATTTATCGTCTTGTTGCTTCAGTCCTCCATAGCTGTAAGAGGAAAGTGTAATTTAGGGCAATGGACAAACACTTCAATATTATGTTTCAAGATTCTCAACTGCACCTGTCCAGAAAAACGGAAGCTATGGAGCCAATTTGTTCAGACAGATTATGACAAGGTACCAAGAACAACATATTGTTCCAAAAACATCTGATATGAGCGTGTGACAGGCATTTACCACAACAATATCAGAGTTCAAACAACGACGAACAATTCTCTTTTGAGTAATTAGGGAGGAAAATGGCATTCGTAGACAAAAACGTCGAAATATAAGAAATGAGGGAGCACACTATGGCAATAAGTCTGTTGAAGGAAAGAAGGGGGAGAGAGCTCCGCGATAAAACTACAACAGTCAACATCAGCTGAAGCACAGCGCCCCTTTTTTGGAACCAAATCACGAGCCTAAAGAAGATTAGAGCTGCAGCCATGATTTAAACACGCTCCACCCTGTTGGACAAGTGCACGTGAATGGTTTACACATCTGCTGCGTCTAAATCGTATCCTGGAAGACTGCGAGGAAAAACGACCGTCCCATGCCGAGTGACTGCATCTAAAAACTTACAGCCCCAAGCTAGCGTCACATTATAACGCTTCTAGCTAGAACTACTAACAGTTGCGTGGTGTCAGCTAGGAACAAGGGTACCAAAAAGGCCTGCATGCAATCACACGTTGAAAGTCAACGAACTACCCTGCCTCTTCGATGATGAGTACCTACGAACGCAGTACCCGAGTGAGCAGATAAAGAAGTGATCATACCCGAGGATATTCCTTGATAGGCAGAGAAATCTTCACTGACGCTCTGATCGGACGGTCGCGCAGCACGTCATGAACAGGTTTCGCTGCGTAGTTCTTCCCTTTCTGAGCTTTGGCCAACTCTGAAACAATATTTGCAGTACGTTCAGCACATTTTGGGGATGTTAGTAGATATTAAATAAGCTTATACCTTAGCATGCTTACAAAGGTAGCAAATGATACAGACACCACTTAACCTCGAAATCCGCGTCTCACTAGTTCAATTACGAGCCATGGGATAAACTTGCTAATTCATGTGAAACGCATTTTTTTCAGTCCAATTCCAATACCATTGATATTAGCCTCAACTGTTATAAATTGGCCTAAAACGTTCTGAATATTAACCTAAAATGTTGATAGGGAAGACACAAGGTATTTACCAACCCAAAGCCCATTTTAGGCCACTGTGTCCACCTTCCACTACCCTTTCTAAGCCTATTAGAACTCCAACCGTAACTCTTCAAACACTTGGAAACGGTTCACTTCAGCCACCGAAAAGAGTAGTTAAGGGTTTAGTGAAATCAATCGCTAATTCAGTCCCTCAACACTAAACTAGCCCGTTCTAACTATACGCCGACGTCGTCAAGACAAACCTTGGTTCTCCAAAATCGTAACCTACCTCCTTCATGCAGGGACAAATAAAAACAGCGTGGAAATAGACACAAGAGCCTCAGATATGTACGATCCAGCGAACGTATACGTTGAAACGCCAAGGCGTTGTGCTGATTTTCTGGAGGCCCAGGATGAAAAGGCGTGGCAAAACCTTCTGTCGCACCCTCTTTTCAAAATACATTCGAACTGCTAAACGGCTATTTGGTCTCAGTAAATAAGAAACCGAAGACCTCCGATAACTCCGTCATCAGTGAGACTTTTAGAAGCCTTGTGATGCGAAGAAATTTGATGCTGCATTGAAAACCTGCGTAGAAACTGAAACCTATTAATTCTCTAGAGAAAAGCAATTTCTGAAAAGACGGGAGTTGGGGAAAATATCTCCTGAGTGAGGATCAGGTGTTCAGTTTTACTCTGCCCTTAGAAACTTTCAACCCCCCCCCCCCACCCCCCGTGGCCATCCATTTGGTTGTTATCACTTAGGAGCAGCGTCTTCTTTCGCGAACCTACGTGTTAATTATTGACTTTTTCACCTTCCCCCACTTAAGGAGGAAAAATTACGGAAGAAGACTTTCTCAAGTCGTAAAAGCAGAAAGAAGGTTAGATTTCCCGCTGGGCACGAAGAGAAGTCGATGGAAAAAAAAGGAAAATGGCACCAAGTCCACGTTTTTCTCGATTTTTAACTTCCAACTTCTGTCTCGAGAGGACACAATCAACATTTTTATTATACTAAGTTTTACCTTTTTCGGAGAAGAAAATTAAGATATCCACTGAAAAATGTGAAAAAAGTTTTTCGTCTTCTTTACTGAACTTCATGGTTTGAGGACAACTTCGAAGTGTAGATCCAGGACCTCGACCTACACACGCTGCTTTGATTCTGTGTTTTTCTAAGCCTTCCGCTTGTTGCCAATACAGGGGATGTACAGGACACAATGTTAAAGCAATGCACCACCCGCAACTTTCTTCACACCCCAAATCCAATGAAACACCCAAATATCTATAGTCAAAATATATCCAGCTTCTGGAACTTTATTCATAAAGTAAATCAAAGTTCGAAGGAAGTAGGAAGTAGCCGTAGTCAATAATTTTTATAAATTGAAAAAAACCTTCAAATTTTCATGGCGTACAATTGTTGCATACCGTTTTGATCATTTTCCCGGCAAACGCTTTCGAAAGGCGGACGTGAATCGTGTCACGTGAATTCTCATCGATAAATTCTCTCGCCTTTTCCATGAGCCGATTGTTCCGTTCAAAGTTATTGCTTTTGGCTCCTCTTCCTCAAAAAGTAATATTTAATTAATGGTCTGCTCAGATCCGGCTTTCGCATTAAAGTCTCTTTTTATCAAACTTAATTGCCAAGTTTCAAAGCCCGCGGTATTACAGAAAACTCTACAAAAGAGACTTCTTTTTTTTTCTTCTTAATCCGAGTTGTTTCCAAGTCCCCCCTCCCCTTTTCTCCAGCTTCCTTCAGATTCATTCAGCTGGGTCTTCTCCCGGGTTTTATTTGTCAAAGCCGATGGAATCTCAGTCGTGAGAGGGGTTTTCCTCCGAATATTCCTCAACAAGAGGAGATGAGAAGAGGCTGACTTCCTTCGCAGCTTCCGCAAACTATCAATTTCCAATCTCCTCGTCGAGGCCTCTTAATTTCGAAATATCGAGTAACAAGACCATCTGGCGATTTCGGTCACTTTGAGCCACTTTGTTGTTTTGAAGGAGGAAAACGGGTTTCAAGAGCGGAATTGGACGGAGTGGATGGGACCCTCAAAATGGAAAGGGGTTATCTACTATTGTTTACAACTTGAGAAATTAGTTTGCTCTGCCTATGAGGGTGCCCACTTGGGGTTTTCCAAGTGTTGGGCGATTGAAATCCATTACTTGGTTGGTTGAAGTTTTGTTTGGCAACAAATCCAAACATACAACTCTGTGGAGATGGAAAGGGGTGAAGAAGTTATGGAATGATTGTGAGTCTCACCTGTTATGCGGGTCTCCTTTGATGAGAGTTTGAAAACAAACTAATTACAATACTTGAATCGAACCCACTAGTTTACCAATACCCCGCCGTTTTGAAGGAGGATGGAATTCTATAACTTCTTTCGCCAATTGTCTGTACAAACTTGACCCAAATATCAAGTTGGAGATGATTTGGTGCAGCTGTTTTGTCTCATTTACTGACACACATTGTTCTCAAATGGCTTTGCTGGATTCAAGAGACCAAAACGTAAAGATTTGAAGACAAACGAAAATTCGTATTTGTCGATTACTAACTATCCTCACTACTTTGAACGTAAAAGAATGTACTTGCTGCTTACTAACATCACCTCTCCCTCACTAATCCTACATTTTTCTAAATTATACCAATTCTTTAGTGTTGTGAAGTGGAGAAAAAGCTATAGCTGCACCTTGGGGCAGTGGAGCAACCGTTTCACAGATCTTATAATTCTCCATCGAATCCGCTTCAGTAGGTTGTTTGTTCTCCCGTCTTAGTCGAATCAGTTCCAACTGCCTGCACTGTCAGCTACTTACGAACCCCGATCGCATCCGAAACACATCCTCTAATGTCAGGGAAGCAAGTCACCACAGTGGCGATCTGCATTTGTTTACCCCATGGTGTTACAGATAATGAAATTGTTTGACGCAACGCAAATCAGTTTGGGCTTTTTGCCTCCGATTTCCCTCACCTGGCCTAGCGGGACTCCCTCGCCCTTAATGGCAAAGTCGTTGTTTCCCCTAAGATCTTTGTGCCTGCAGAAATTTCACTTCTGCAATGGCAGCAGATTTCCCTGAAGTGGTTTTCCCTCTCCTCAATTTCAGATTCCTCTCCACAACAGACAGCTCCTCCCAAATTCATTCACCTACCAACTCCCGCGAAAGACGCTCGTGACGCATATTACGAGCTGTCCCCGTGTGTCGCCCTTTTGTACAAAAACTCTACTCAATTCATTGCACATTTAGTACAGTGCTTTCACACTCACCGAATTACTTTTTATTTCGCCTGCAACTCCCCTTCTCGTGCACCCAACAGAAATGATGTGGATAAGTGTATAAGCAGTAAACCCCCGGCTTAGCGTGTGTGTGAACCCCCTTAATTTGAAGTAATGTATAATAAAACAGTTTCATGTAGAAACTGGTAACGCTCAAAGTTCTTGAATTTATTGTTTTCACTTTTACATTAGAATCTGAAAAAACATAGAAAGTTGCCAGTTGAAGATTTAAAAAGTAAGTGAAAGTTATGAAGTTTGTTATTGTTATATTTCACCAATTCAATGGCATTTCAGATTAAGCTTGAATATCCGACTTCATGTGGTCAAGTCAGGCGCATGTCTCCTTTGAGGCAAATATACAACTTACTTCTTTATTTTGTGAGGAGCTGGACAACAGAACTACATCCTTTTTCAACTAAATGTGTTGACAGGAACGAGGTGAAAAGAAATTCATTTCCACTCAGTTGTGTCTATAAGATTAACCCAGGCTAACTCAAACTATTTGCTTGAAAATGATTTTCTCATCTAGAAACTCTGCAACGGGTTATCAAGCTTATTTGCATCAAACGAAAATAGATCTAGAATCCATTCCAGAATTTGTAATTTGGTCACATCTTCAAATCTCCATGCCAGTTTTTAACTAGTCAAGACGATCAGTAAAACTGTCTTCAGCGAGTTCGTTATCTGTCATTGAAAACTTTCAGGGTCGGAAACTGAATCAGGTTGTAACGGCCAATATTTACCATGTGAATGTCAAACTTGGCAATGAATGATGAAATAAGTAGGTTGGCCTCGACTAGGTTCATCTTTTTTTCCTTGTAGCCTTACATCGACTCCGTTCACTTTAATCAAAAATATCTGTAAGGCAAGCAAATTCCAGTGACTGGCTACCAGGCAACTCCTACTGTACAGTACAATTTAAATGTTCCCCCTTCCAATACTCACTGCGCCCCACTTATTTATTGCCTTTTTTTCCTTGATTGCCCAAATTGTCCACTTGGCGGCAATCGTCCTGCACCATTGGTCTAGAAAGTACCAAGTATGAAGGTGACAGGTGACTGGGGGGGACTAAAAAGAAGTCGCCAGAAATTCCTAATTCTTTACTAGAATACTGACGCTATCTGTCCATCCAGAACAAGTCTGAGCAGCCAACATCGGGAACTACGAGTATTAGAGTCAATGAAAGTCATGATGTTATTCGGAACATTGGAGAGTTTGAGGTTACTAGTCAGCAAAAAGGTCTAGTCTAAATCAAGGCGTTTGATTCGACGCGGTACACTATAAAATAACTGAACGGAGTTAATTTTTGAACTTAAACCTGCCCCATCCCCGCGGCATGATGCTCAGGATGAACGTAGACGTAGTAAACAAGGTCATTTCGCTTAGGGACATATCGAAACTTCACAGTCAAATCGGTTGTACTTCATTCCCCCAACTTGTTGATTGTGGTCCAAGTTGCTTTGAATTTAAGTAGGATTGCAGGCGACTCGCCAACTTTCTGGAGGGGAGGATTTCTGAGGAATCGAGAAGTTTGCAGACCATCCTCCCAACTATCTACGGTGGTGTGGAGAGGGGCCTCTTTCAGGGGTTTGAAGAGATGGAGGGGGCTAAGTTTTCGGGGGGGGGGGGGGAGTTTCGTTAAAATGATGCATCTCGTTTGGCCCCCAGTCACCGGAAGGTCTTTGAAGGAGGAAACCTCCGAGACCAACCCGTGTAATCTCATCCTCCAGTTCTGGCTTGTTTCTCAACTTAGGGAATAATCGTCTACCCCACCACCTTCGACTTATGAGATTAGTTTCCTTTTAACTACGTCGAAAACTTGTGTTTGAAACTAAGTGGCCAGTCGGTGGCCACCGCAACTCAACCTGCCTTCCCGAAGGTTCTCATTGGAGCCCAATCAGTTTCCCTCTTTCCCGGGAGGAAATCCTAAGCGATAAATCCGAGACTTTACTCGGAAGGCTTCACTCCTCTCTCATGACGGCGGTCAAGAGATGGAGGAGTGACAGTTCAAGGTGGAGCAGCCTCTAGGCGTACTGCAAAGTTATAGATCTATGGTTCGAATAACTGAGAAAACAATGAATAACATTTTAATATTTTCCTTAGTTCTACGCGTATCCTAGCATTGCTCTAGGACACAACAACTTCTCTCAATTGACTCATACACGCTCTCAAAATTCGAAATAACCCGGAGCAAAGGAAGGTGACCAGTGATAGAGAAGAGTAGAAACAGAACATATGTCCGTTCCATAAACTTCAAAACTAGCGATTCATTGTGCTGGCCCTGGTGTCTTCCCAAGCAGCGCACCTTCTTTTGTGCCTCTGCCTTTGAACATCTTGAGCTCCTTTAGGAGTAGATTGGCTATAGAACTTGCTCAAATCTCACACCGCTTCGTAACAGCCAGGTAAATGCTTTCTATACTTCCTAACAAATACTCATCCCCTGCAGAACTGCATCAATGTAACTACGTCAAACGAGTCACTTGGCATCATTTCCCAACACTCTACCAACTTCCCACGTCTCTTCGCAGTAAAAAGGAAAGTAATATATTCGGCTGGGGAAAAAAAATCTTAGAATTTTCTTCAGAAGAGCTTCTGAGTTCGGAAAACACCATTAGGGAAGATGGTATGGTATGTGCGCGTTTGTCTACACTGAACCAAAGCGGTTCAAATTTTATATTTAGCCTGCAGGTGACCAAGGGACGCCAAAATAAGGGAATGAGCGAAATAACTATAGCTATCACAATAATCAAAACACATGGGAAATCTTTTTTCCCAAAGGAACTCTAAATAACCTGGCAGTATTGTGAAATTCTCATTTGAGTGAAAATAACGAGAGAAGGCCACTAAATAATCAAAAAGTGCCTTTTTTGTCGAATAAATTCAGCACAAATAATACTAGAATTCTCAGGAAAACTTTCACTTTCTACCATTCCCACTGTTTTCACCCGATAATTCCTAAACCGTAAACACAATGCTTTTTAAAGAAAATTATGTTGGCAGACTCATTAACCTCCTATGCACTGATAGTTCAATAATGATCGTAGCCCAATAAATTCCAGCACATAAAAGCGCTACCCCGTTGTACGTAAAATGTCAAGTTGAGTCTAACCAAGTTCGTATCAACTGAGTCAAAAGAAGATTGCATTACTTGAATTGAAAGTAGAAGAGGTCATGAAAACCACTGAATGTACGGATTCTTGGAACCCTGAATAAGCAGGAAATGGCCAAAATGAACACTCGAGAAATTGTAGATCTCGGAGAACAGAGAAAATAATCATAAAATGGCGAGGAAGCCAGTTCAGCGTTTTTGGACGTTTGAGGTCACAATATAATTCAAAGTGAGAGCTTCTTGCAAAACCCCCACTTGGAACTCAATGGAAGCAACTTGGCCAAAATGGTGCCATTTAGTCATTAGCCATGAACTAGTGCCAGTGATGCAAGACGGGTTATAAGGGGCTCAAGTTCTCAGCTGAGAATCGTGGGAGCCTGCAATCAGCTTTGTAAATACTGCCAGGGAGTTGGAGAGAAGGGCTGGGAATGAATCGACGGCAGAGAAGAACAATTAGGAGTTTTGCTGGTTTGATAGGCCAGTTTAACACAAGCTACAAGGAAGAGGACCTAGTCCGGAACGCTGAAACTGGGGCGACTATTCTGGGGTTTCCTAGTCAGTCTTCTCGCTTGAGGGATCGAGTACTCTTGTCTCGTCTAGCATAACCGTCAGATGGCGGTTGGGCAATAAAGAGGCAGCAATGAGAAAACCTCTTTCACTTATTTCAGCGTCACTGAAAATTCCTTTTTATTCTCCCCTCCTTTTTTTCCGTTTATTACCAAGTTTTTTCTACTCCGCTCGTTCCTGCCTCATTTTATCGCCCAACCAAATGCGGGGCCCTTCATATTTCAAACCTTTCCTTTTCATTATGTTTCCTTTTTATTAAGCCAGATTTTCTCTCCCTCCTGAGATTGCGAACGTCTTTTCACCTCCCCAACCACGTCTTTTTCCATGAGCTTCAGTAGTAGAGATTATGCGGGGCCCTTTGTGTAGATGCAGAAGGGCGTGTATTGCGCGTATTTGAGACCGTGCAAGTTGAGTTGAATAGGTGTTGATGTCGGGGTTTTCATTCTAAGAGATATCATCTCCAAGCCCGTTTTCACTACTTAGAATAAATGAACCTACTCTTTGATATTCTAAGCGTTAACAGACTTTCAGGCCCAAGACGATGTTTCCACTTCAAGGGAATTTCAAATCAGAGGGTGTAACTGAACGTTTCCTTCACGATTCGTTTGAAAACGGGAATAAGCACATCGTTCGAAACGGCAATTCGGCAATACAATTATCGAAGTAAACTGCGGCAGAACAAAGCTAATGAATCATTGAGCTGTTACAAATGAACTTAAAGAATAGTGTCCTCAAGGAGAACGTTTGGCACAGTCCTTAAGTTTGGATTCCACGTTTTATGAAAGCCTGAGCTACAGCGGTTACACATGATCATGAACGCCCAGAGAAAAATATTGGTGGGGAGCATTGCAAATTCAACGAAAGCTGGCACAGGATTTCTGAAATACCGCAAGCAAACTTCGTTGCGTAAAAGATAACGCGCCCCAGTTTTATATTCTTTGATAAAGCAGAATGAAACGCTATACATGGGTCAGGAGGGTTTGACTCACATTAAAAACTGCAATTAACAGATGTTTACAGTATCAACGCAAATCAAATATTAGGCAAATGCGTGTCTCGAACTGACGTTTTACCGAAATTAATTTTTTTTAAATTGTATGGATAGGGACACCACAGGGATAACTCGATTTTCCATGTGCCCCACCACATGGTTTCGTGCTTCGCTCTTTTTTCACAACTCTTTCATGAACCACAAAAAAAAAGTAGTTAGAGCTGGGCCTACAGGCTCTGCCCACAATTCTAGAACGAAAGGTACTTAGAACCACCTGAGAAGTACCGCCTTTTACAAATGTCTCTTCAACAATTGGGTCGGCCTGAAAATACTGCAAGTAGATGTTTGTAGGGTTACATCAGTCCCTCTAATGGATTATAACTTCCTTCACGAGTATATAACCCACTACATGATCCAGAACTCAGGATACTGGTTATGTCTGCCAGGAAATTCCTGTACCTGCGCTGTAAGCATGCACCTCCCGAGTGCTCTCATGTTGTCCAACATATCCCCCCCCCCCAACTATCTCTCAATTTCGTGGAATCTAGTGGAGCCGCGCATTGAAGTCGCCATCTCCCGTGAGGAACTGGCTCGTCCAGTAGTCGGGCTCAACCCATTTTCTTCCAAGACGTTCACAGAACTCATACTCGTCACATCCCTTTGACGAGGATTCCCATTTTGCTTGCCCTTTTTCTAACGCCCATTCGTCGGTCGATGGCGGCATGTTCAAATTTCCGTTGTGGTGAAATCTGCATGGAGTTCAGCCCCAAGCGGGGGAAGCTACCGTTTCACTCTCCGCTTGTCAACCACTCACTCAACGGCCAATTCAACCAGTAACTGACCAGTGATCACCTGGAGAGCTTCTGCTGATACTGTTTGTAGGCCTTGGTGATCCACAGGAGCGTAGCTCTCTGCGATTGGGCCAATACACTCTTTTGATTGATAGTATGTTTGCTACCCCAGACAACAGGGCAGTAGCCAATCACGCTAGATAGATAGCCTTATACATAAGGATAGGGTCATGGTGACACACACCTGAAGTGGCCTTAGTAATTGCACGCAGTGAGGAAAACCTTGCAGTGGCCCCACCTCTCTCCTATTCACTCCTAAATACTTGACGGGCTTTTCAAGAAGGAGCCTGTGGCCGCCAAAGCGTATTGAGGGTTGATTATTTAAGTGGGTTAGTGGGGGTTTTCCTCAACCACCTGCATCTTGACATACTCGCGCCATTGAGTGCTGAGCAAGTGGTGGGTTTTTGCCTCGATTTGGCGGACTGGCGCTGCAAAGACAGCAGTCTGGTCGTCCAAATAGACATACGGTCTCCATGAGCTCCCTGAGAAGACCTTCGAAAAAGGCATTCCAGAGTGCTGGTCCAAGGACGAAGCCCTGTGGGTACTCCTCAATATTTCTGTGGACGGCTCCATGCCTGCAGTCGATCTTAGAAGTTCTATCTGTCAGATAACTTCTGACGAGCGAGTACAGGTTGCAGGGGATTCCCCTACCTTTAAGCTTGTTGAGGAGTGCTGCCTACCCAAGGTTGTCAAACGCTCCCTTGATGTCAATCAGAACTGCTAAGACGTACTTAGCCGGTGCCAGCAGGGAAACACGTCGAATTTCGACAATGACATCCCCCATGGACCTTGCTTTGGTTCACCCATATTGCCTGCCTGTCAGGTTGTGGCCAAAGACTCCTTCGAGGGTCTGCAACATCAAGAAGTCTAATTTTTTGCCTAATAAGGAAAGAAGGCTGAGGGGTCGCCATGATCACGGGTCTCACTGATTGCGGCCGCCTCCCTTTTGAAGAGTGACAACACGCACAGACTTCCACTGAATGGGGAACTGTCCGACCTGCAGACAGTCATTAAATAAATTAAGGAGGCCGCAGGAGATAGTCCGCTCAGCGTTCCTTAGCATATTGCTTTCTATTCTATCTGGACCAGAAGATTTGTTGGGCTTCAAGTTCGCAAGGGCCCTGCTGTGGCTGTCCCCAATGGGATGTCAGAGGGTCCATGATCAGCTCCCTTGCTGCCCTGTGTGCGTCAATATCTCCAGTTAGGCAGCTAGGCCCAGCCTGACTCCTTATGCATCGCAGCTAAGACCTACTCTAAGTTTCTAATACGTAACGCGACTAGATAACACAGTGCAGGTGAACTGGGACGAGTTGACCTCTTCGATTTAGCAAGGGTTCCTCCATGGCATTGTGCTGGCTGTGCACCTCAAATGCCCCTATTCACTCTGAACTATGGTGCCAGCGGTCGAAACGGAGCTGTTAACTCCTAATACAAGCGTCGTCCTCTCCACTGGACTTCACTCCCACCCAGTTCTCTGTTTGTGGAGGTAAAACATCTCATGAGTGTAATTGTGAATAAAACTCCTTATTCTAATTGCATTCGGCCGATGTTGTACTACCCCACCCTTTCACAAAACACGATATCTCTCATATAACATTGGCACGCAACAAATGGTTGAACTTTATATTAGTTACACGACGCTGGCCACTCAAAAATTTTTGAAAAATGAAAGGTATATTTTTGATACCACGCCTTCAATTTTTCTTTCTTTCTGCTGCGACCCACTCTCTCGCCAGCCATCATGTTTGAACGTTGTCTGTTCTAGACGAAGTGTTAAACATACTGGCAGCTTAGTGTTTAATTGACGAAGGTGGCTTCGAGGAAAGCAGGACAGATGTAGAAATGCTTCTTGTCCACCAGGATCTCGTTCATACCTACATAGAAGAAGTATATGCTTTCCTTGCATCGCAACAGCGAAACCCTCCAGCTGTCTCAATTCGATCTCTTCTGTCTCTAGTTCATCTTCCCAAGTATCTGTCCCCAAACGACCTCTCAAGCAACGAGTCCGGGGAAATCACGCGGTTTCGAAAAGGTCTGGTGATGAGATTACCCCACCGCCAGATCCACATCCCTGCTCTATGTGTGACAAACATAATGGAGTTAGAAAGTGCTCACGTTTCCACAAATCCAGCTTGGAGGCTCGAGGAACCTACGTAGAAATGCATAATCTGTGTACGAATTGTCTGGCAAAGTCACACACTTTCAAAAGCCACCGCTCAGCGTACACGTATGAATATTGTTAACACAGGCATTATATGCTTCTTCATCCCATGAGCCAGAACGCCGCAGTTGTTTCCAAGAGTGTAACTGATCAGCCGATTAATCTAATGGACCAAGCCAGTTGATTCGACGCATCATCCAACCCCTGTTCAGCAAGAACAGCGCATAATATTTTATAGCAAATAGTGCTAATTAAGACGGAGTCACGATCAGGGCAATAAACCACATGGATTAAATGAGACCAGGAGAGCTATTTCGATGGATTATTTCCTGAAGAAAACGTTTTTTTTTTTTTAATAGGAACCATTCCCCACCATCGCCGTCTCGTTAGTCTCATCAGAAATGAGGTCGTTTACTGTGGAAAAGCGATTGTAAGGAAAAATACTCCAGTCCATCAGCCGACAAATTTCTTTGAGCCGTAGCATCTCTTGAAGACATCTGAGCTCAACCCCACTCTCTACCCACTAACACACAGCGTTGATTCGAAGTAAATGGCTTGAAATTCCTTCGCTCTCTATCTCTCTTCGACTAGAAAGAAAATTAGGAGAATTAACTTCTCTCCCCTTAGCAAAAATACCAACGTCGAGGTGGACTTTTTTCAAACGAGAGAGGAACTAAGTTAGGTTGGCCAAACTGCGCCGAGGAATGAGGATGGCCCAGGGAGGAAGCGGTGACAGTGATGAATGGGAGTCTCTCCCCTAGAAGGAAGGGGGATTTGTTATTCCACGACCACCGTAGCTGTACTGCCACATAATGTTTCAAGTTCTATCTTTCGAAATCGAGAAGGACGATAAACAAGTGAATTGATTGTCCTCCGACTTTTTTAGCGCCGAACTTGGGATACGACGACCGAAAAACATCCAAAACGCGAATCAGGACAAAACTACCAGACAGAACTCAGTTAGAAGAAATAGGCAATACCTTTTATCTGTCGAAGTGTGCTCGCCCCGCTCCATATCTATTTCCTAATAATAGAAGCTTCCAATATAATTTTCTGTTGTACTCATGATCTGATTGGCATCGGTAACAAAGGTGACAGCAGCTCCTTTAACAGAGTGGTAACTTAACAAACCATCGTCCCGTCTGCCTACGCCCCTTTGCGCTTGAGGAGGCTAAATCTGCGCGTCAGTCAGGTTGGAGCACATTGCTCTCTTCAATAAGGTATTTAATGCTAACACCCTAATTTGTAATAACTGCTGAAGTTATTACTGCCACAGGCTAACCAGCAGCTGTGCTGTAGCATTACAGCTGAAGACTCAGACATCAAAAGTTGAGCTTCACGAATAAAACTAGCTGAAATCAACATTGCCACACATATTTTCTTCATCTTTCGCACCAACAAACTACTATCACCATTGGCCGGTATGACTATTGCCTCAGGAGGCAAACCTTCTCCTTATGAACCACTTGGACTTTTTCTTGGACGCCCTCAAATTGATTATCAGTCAACATCAACTGTTAAATTTTTTTCATTCGGTGTCACGGTACAGACATCAGTTTTTGTTGTGTTTCTATTGTTTCGTTTGCCAACAACTAAACAACAATTAAATCAACAGCCGTAACAGTCATATTCACCCTTGGTATTCATTCCCCTAGTACAGCCAGCCCCCCCCCCATTCCGGGGTGAGTTTTCTACTCACTGCTCGGTTAATAATTGTATGGGCGATGTCTCAATTAATTGGAATCCTTCCAATTATAATTTATAGAAGGCATCGTTTGCTTGTGTCACGTTGGTCCTGGGACTTTGAGTCATCTCTGGGACTGTGGCCCTCACTCTTCTTGCTGTCCCTTCCCTTGGGACTTGATAAGCAAAACAAAAACGCATAACTTCGATAAGCACACGTGTATCTCTGTTTAGTTATTGACCCCCACCAACTTATCCACAACATAACTTACAATATTTCGAAGATGGATGTCGGAGTAGTTCTACGCCCACAGTTTCTCTTGATAACTTACCTGCAATAAACAAACATTCAGTTTATAATAGATGTAAGTAGCACTACATTATGAAGCATCCTTTCACACGACAACAACATGCGTTATATGATTGACAATGGTTTCAAACATCAAAATTTGGAATCAGGCAATCCACTAAATGCCATGCTTCGTCATGTTCACTCTGAGCGAAGGCACATTAGGAAAGCCTAATAACAGGGACTCACATCACAAATTTCTCATTTATGATATAGTCATTGACCCCAATAAGGCTGTTGGGCGCAACAGAGTAGTTTAATACGAGCGTAGAAAATCTGACGAATGAGATGAGTGCCAGAGGGACACTTGTGCTGAGAAAGAATTAATGTGAGTAAGAGACAGTGACAGTACAAATATGGGCGAGAGGTGGGAGTGAGTCAACTGGGAAGCGTGATGAGGGCGCTCCGAGATAGCTGGATTGGCGTCATAGGTTGGAAGCTGAGCTCGGGATCTTACATTAGGGCCAAAGGCACTGAACTGATTCGACTAGAGGTGAGCCGAACAATGGCATTCTGGCTGTTTCATTTGTATTCACAGACCTGCAGTCCATTGAATGCTCTGCTTGCTTTCTCTCATCACGTTATCAGAAACAGCTCATTTCGTCACATCCGTCTCTAAAAGGATATAAAGAGCGAGGGAAAAGAATAGGATATAATGGCGTTCTAAGGTCATACCACTATCTCACCTACGCACCAGATCTCCCGGTGTTATGCCAAGGAATGTACATAGAAAGCAGTAAATATATACGGGAGTACGTCAGTCTCGTTGAATAATGGTACAAACACTCAAGGGTCAAGTTGAGCGCACATAAATTGAAAGTCGTCAAGTTCACGTACAAAAGAAGAATTGCATGCGTCAATATTGCTCTTAGCAGAGAGATTGTGCTGCAGGCAGACGAGCTGAAATATCTTATGCCAGTCTTGGGTAAACTAGCCCTCCAGCCTCCTCACATATTTTTCTCCAACTTGAAAAACTGTGACCCAACTCAAGCTCCTCGTCTCTTCTGCATCATGTCTTCCCCTCAAACGTAAAAGATTAGTCTACACGCCACTCGTTCGGCCGATTTAGCTCTATGGCTATAGAAAACTACTACGCATATACGGAGCCCCTCAAGACATTTCCTCGGCCACTGTTGAAAAAAAAATATTCTAATTTGCTCGAAAAATTCCAAGTGGTTTACGCTAAAAGCGTAGGGATTTATGTAAGTAGAAAGCGAATTGAGGTTGGCGAAAGGGCGGAACGTTGTTCGGGATTTTCAAGGATTAAGGGGTTTTACGCCGGTCATTAAGCTTTGAAAACTCCTCGTTCCGTTAGTTCTTCCCAGAGCCTCATACCTGTGTACGCCGTCAACTTGGAACAATACAGGAAATTGTTATTTATTTATGTATTACGTGGAATTACGTCCAATATTCTGAATCCACAACGTTTCCACAATAGAAGGGGTCTAATGAAATCAACTTGAGACCAGAACGATAGACGATTAAACAAGCGATTGAAAAAAGTTCTGAAGCTTATGAAATCAGATGAAAGTGAAATCTGGAAGAAGAATAATAATATAGTAATGAATATATACGAATGTTTTGATGTGAGTCATCAATTATAACAACTACAATAGGGAAACCAAATTGAGAATGAAGCAAATGAACGAAGGCTTACAGGGGAGCCATAGAGCTACCGCGGCAGGGCTAGAAGTCAAGGGAAATGATTTTTTAACCTCACGCGTCATTCACATTTCGGAGATTTCCGGGTGGATGTTGGTCAAGAGTTACCATTTTGTCACTTCTTCTGTTCGACCCGATCAGTTCGTTTTATAAAAATACAAAAATGTTTAAGACACATAAACAAACACATATGGGGTTGAAATAGTTGAAGTGAAGGTCCATTTGGGATTTTATATTCCCGCGGGTTGTCACGGTGAAAGAGGCCTTTCCACACACCAATCCCCTCCCCATCCACCACCACCTCAACGTCGAGTGCTTCCATTAGAGCCGTTATGAAGTTATTGGGGCGACAAGTGGAGGGAGAAATTCCTGGAGCTGGACTCCCTCGCTCGGGAGCAGCCATTCCTGTCACATTTCTTCCTTAAATGACCCTCGGGAACCGGCGTAATTCCGATCCAGCCACTGGAATACACTCACCAACCTCGATGCAATTCCTGTGGAGACCTCCAAACCCCGATCCCAATCTCACGCCCTCTCCTTCTCTCGTTTTCCCTTTCAGTTCAAACTGATTCCTAAGTGTTTTATCGGCCAATTCAGAGCACGTGTCGTTAAATTATAGGGAAGATCGTGAAGTGGTGGGGAGCGGAATAAAAAATTGAAAAGCGGAGGCCGAGTTTTGTAAATTACTTGGCAGCCGCTTGCGCATTCCCAATCAGGCACTGTTTTAAAAACTTGAATAAAACCAATTTGCGGCAACTCCACTCCACCTCAGACACCTTGGGATTCTTAGTAAATTACGTAATCAACTATTCGTCTCGTGTCGAGAGGGAAAGCATTGATATACTGAAGCCTATACCCAACACATTTGTTCACAGAACTACAGGCACATTTATTCGTACGAAAATTATGTAAATGGTTGGTATTCTCATTTATGATGGGCTCTCTTTAAAGCACTTGCCTCGCGCACAGCCCAGGGACAGTAAGCGTGTCTGCCTGAACTTAAGACAATCGAATAGCATTCCATTCGGTATCAGACCACCAGAGGATCGAGGGAAACTATTGCCTGCAAAACCTAATGGATCTACACAAACACAACCGAAGGCCTAAGGTAATAGGTAGGAGAGGTTGCCACAGTGAGTGAAATTCAAGGCGTGGTGGCGGTGCTCTCTGAGGTACTATCTTAACAACATTGACTAGTCTGACGTACTGACTAAGTGGCGCATGCCCCATACACGAGATGAAGGGCTCGGAGCGACAAGCCTAATGATTTCTGAAAGGCCCTTCTTGACTACTGATGTACTGATGAACTAAAACAAAGGCCGCAGGAGTGGGGGACCATTTATTTGTGGTCAAACATGGAGATAGAATGAAGGGGTATTAAAGATGCCTGTGGATATACCTGCCATCTGTAGTCACAAATTAGAAGAAAAAAAAGAAGCTACTCTCAACCTCATAAAACCCCAAAATTCAACTCACAGAATCATGAACTTGATGTATCTTACTAGGAAAATTACACACGAAATACTCCGATACTTAACTATATTCTAGAAATTGAAAAAGACGGAGGTTCGTGGAAAGGATTGGAGTGCTATTAGTTACATCACCAACTTTAAAACTGAAAATTATTATTTCGGATTTGTTACTTCATTTAATCAATTTGCAAGTAATGACTGTCAGCAACCTTCGAGTGACACAAGAAATGTCTAGTCTGCATGTCCCCAAATTCCCTCGGCTCCTTCCACAGTCTGAGTTCCCCAGGTCTTCTTAAATCCACCAACCTTTACGTACGTATCGCTCTTACATGTTTTTCCTCCTCACTGCACTCAACAGTGACGTTAACTGATGGCTGACCGGGCATCAGAAGTTGTGTTTCAGAGGACACAGTCTCACAAACCAGGGGGCCTCTGGCAATGGGAACCAGGGGACCTCGTTCTGTTAACACTTCACAAACTGAACTGCCGAATAAACTGCCTTGCACAAAAATTATAATCTCGATTATATAAGCTCTCTGCGTTTACAAGAAGAATCTTTCCTACTCACTGAGGCATCACTTGAAAAAACACTTCTTTAATGAGAAAACTCGAAAAGTCCAATTCGGTCAACTGGTTGACAGTGGAGGCTTTTGAAGGACCTTTTAGCGTTGAACTCGCCAGCACCGCCCAGTGTCCCCTTTCAAAGAACTCAAAAGCTCAATTTGTCATTCTCCCGATGACTGAGGAAAATAGTCCCGTGCAACTTTCCATTCGAACCTGCAGCGGAAAAAAAGAAATTTCGGCGAGAAATGGTTAATAGGAAACGGTTTGAAATCCCCTTCACTGCTGTTGACAAAAAAAGGAAAACGAGCAAAACCCTTTTATTCTGAAGCTAACAAACCCCAACAGCACTCACCCCATTTTCCCTTCCACGACTCACCATTTCGATTTAATTCTCACGAGGCCTACCCTCTTCGTCATTTTTAATTTTCAACCTCGTGCTTTTCCCCTCCCTCAATCTTGAGATCAATATTTAAAAGCGCTCAACCAAAACCCAAAAACGACCGGATGTACATTCATCCGACGCAGATAACACGAGGTTTACATAAACGCGTGAATCCCCGCCCTGAAAGTAATTTGCAAATCGAAATGGTCACGGGGAAGTAGAATATAAAGCATAAGTACGTACACCTATGAGTTTATCCCGAGAAGATGTCAATGCGTCAAAGAACGAGATGTGATAAGAAAAACGATCCAACAAAATCTACGGAATTCTGAGGAAGGAATCAGCAGAGGAAACGTTCGACTGCTACCCTTGTTCTCACCTAGAAATTTGGGTTTGAGACGAAACATGCATGGCCGGTTCAATTCTTCCATCCTAACCAAGTTGCTGTAAGAGGCGTGGAGTGTTTAAAAGCTAACTACACGAATGCAGGGCTCGGGCAGTTGGTAGCCCACACCTACAAAACGATTGTCGCCGACAATGGCTGTGGCCACTGGTTGGATGAAAGACGTCAAGCACACGGCGAAGGAGATGTCAGCTAAAACGTCACGTAGGCCACGCTCCGAGGGATTGCCCAGAAACTGAACTATCAAAGATATCAAAAAGGTTTACATCGTAACAAACCCATTTTGGATAAAAAGTTGAATATTTGAAAGTGGCCAAACAAGAGTTCTTTCTGAAGCGACAGAAAATATTTGATTCGATGCACGGTGAACGCCTAGAGGACAGGTCAATGTTTCTTTACTAAAACGGACCATTACGCAGTACTAAAATTCCACCCAGGAGTGGGAAGATAACATAATGCAGCCAAATAAACTTATTCAGAAGACCTCCTTCCCCGGTAGTCGAGCTAGGCAGTAGGCGAATGAGTCCATAATTGTCGTCCGATTACTCACGCCTCCAGTAATTTCTACAATTTGAGCCAGGAGCGAGCCTCAATTCGATTTGCTCCCGTCCTCATTGATCAATTCCCAAACACGCCTCCCTTTTATCTCTCTCATTCGACCCTCGAAAACACCTGTTCAAAGATATCGGGGAAGTCTCTTGTTAATCTCTTTATAAAGCACGTAGTGGTCGAACGAGTCGCCTATGGGCACCCATCGTGGTTTTGCTAGAACCACCTCCTCCTCGCAGATTACAGACGGTGAGAGAGAAGAGCACGTTCGAAACACAGAAACGGCAATACCTGACACGACACAGAGCTCATCCATAGTCCACTACACTGCGTCTTGGGAGAAACATCAAGGTGTGTAGCCAGAGAAGGAACATTCAATTTCACTTCCCTTGGAGTGGCCACTCAGTTCTGGTTGATCTGCCCGTCAAGCACCCTGCGTACAACTCACAACTAAAAACGGTTTATTATTCTCTTGCACAGCATATTCTCTTGACCCATCCCATTCGATACAGTATCGAAAATACTAGCAAATGATATAAAAATGACCTAACTACAACGGAATTACGAAAGTTGACTATTACTACGCGACGCTAGGCAATTGGTACAACTGACGAGTCGAAACTGGCATGTGGTTCGAGTGAGAGGGAAGGCAATGAGAGGAAACGAGTTCAGGCCAGGGAGAAACGATACGTTTCGCTATATTATCTCACGCGTTCTTTCTAGTAGTAGAATTTGCCTCACTACATTTACTGTGACTTATATTGGAGCTACTCCAGAAATTCCAGAATTACAACCCCCACCGTTTCACCTACTACTATTTCTCACAGTTTGCCCCGATTATTCCAAAACGATTAATCCTTCTCAAAAAATGCATGTAGAAAATCACTTGAATCACCTGTGAACTGATTTCTCAATAATGGTAAAGTAAAGTGCCTCCCACTGCCAAGTAGAACGTTGTTTTGTCTTGTGTGAACGCTGAAAAACATATCTGAATAGTTTCTAGAGTCGAGAGGCCAATGAAAGTTGTGTGACGCGTCGCTACAGATATTTCGTCTAGACGCAGTTATATTATCCTCTGAGGCCCGTTCTATTCGACTCAAAATCGAAAAATATTAAGCGCAGGTATTTCATTAAAAGCAAAATATGACCGGAACGGCGGAAGGATATGCAGATTGGGAACCACCATGCCTCGAAACAGAGTCAAATGGGAGGGGAGGGGGAGGGGGGGGGTATTTATGCGCTGAAAACTTTATTGCGGTTGAAGGGTAATCTAAACGAACAGCAACTACTTGCGTAGAAGATCAGCCACAGTCCAGTTGGATTTTCGATCGAATTAGGGAGACAGAATGGTGTCGATGTGATTCAAAATTGATATCAGAGAGAACACACTTGATTGTCTCCAATTCTGAGGGAAGTCAGTCAACCTCGACCCTTTCCTTCGTTCTACCTCACCAATTCCATCTCCACGCTGGAGTTTGGAAGATGGAAGAGGCTGAGGAAGCTACTGAGTCGGGTCGGGAAGGCTGTTAGTTCTGTGACCTGATTCAGGTAGGAGGAAAAGGGATAGGGGAACTAAAGGAAAGGGGAAGAAGGATAGGGAGGAAATAGGAGGAGGTCCGGAAGACAAGTCCGACCTCCGGCGGAACAGTTTCTTTCTTGATAAAGGTATTGTTGGACCGCTAAGTCTTCCCCTTCCACTTTGTGAAGGTTTGATGGTGCGCTACAAGATGAGAGAAGAGGTAGGGGAAATGAAAGATTGCGGTCTTTGGGATCCTGTGTCGTCTGACTGTGTATCGCAGCTCTGTATATCGAACGTTTCTTTCCAAGAGAAAGAAAGTGGACAAAGATTCATTTGTTTCGTCCCTTCAATGGACCAGAACGAGAGAGTAGAATTGATCGCTAGAATCCACCCTTTGTTCCTTCTAATTCTAGTGGGAGAAAGTATCGCCAAAGGAAATATATTTTTTGCGTGCCGCTATTTCTACTCTCCCTGAGGCTTTTCCACTAATGAGAGGGATTGCAGAACGTGCGTTCCAAGCATCTGTACCAAATGTGAAAGTACAGTAGTTACCCTGCAACGGCGCATAGTCACAACCATGTCAACTACTGAAAAGAGTTGACTACAAAATTCCTCCTCTCCTCCACACAACGATTATCAGGTCTTGAGGATGGCAACATCGCTATGTTCGAGACACACACTAAACAATCAACGGTCACAAGCACTTCGGTGGCAACAAAGTTAAACCGCAAACTTCATTCCAATCAGTGATTTTTTGATGATATAGAGTTATCACAAAGCGTCGTGGACACAACTGCATTCAGGGTGGGTTTCACATTTCTGTTTTGACGAAAACCTGCTCTGCAATGAGGGATAAAAAGGGAGTTACTGTTTGCTGGTAACGACTTAATCGGAAAATTGTTCTACTGCGGGTTCGGGAAAGAAAAGGAAAGCTAGAACATAAGTCTTTGATAACAAGGCGCCAGCTACCTGCAAGGAGACTGCTTTCACGCTTGGCACGCCTCCCAAGAGTTGAAGAGCACAGCGCAATCATATGACTGACTCAAACTAGTATAACATCAAGCGTCCACAACATCGGGATCCAGGCATGTCTGTACACCTCATGCTCGTGCACCCTCTCACTCACTCGTGCAGAGCAGCCAGAAACGCAGAAGCATCACTGAGCCTTAGTGCAGACACAAATGCCATGTCAGCTGTCCACGTACGAAGACAGAACTTCCACAGCACAAGCTGCACCCGTGCTAGATGCCTTCGTAATGAGCAGAGTGTACAGTGACAGAAAAAGTTTGATAGTGGCTGAGAATGGAAATGGCTCGGAGAACGCCTACTGACACGTTCAGTCGAAGCATCTCCTCAGCAATTTTCTTGCAATACTACCCGCCAGGACACAGACAATTCTGCGACCCTGATGGTAGGTGCTTCCACTGCACGAGCAATTCAAAGCCGCCATACGAAGATCCGTCCAGCCATATTTGCCCCTATAGGCTAGCTAGAGACTACCTGGACATCCAGGGTCTGATTGGGGCCAACGGCAACGATGTCGGGCCTCAGTATTTCTCCAGAGACCACTCGGTGTGCCGCTGTCCTACTTACAAATTACGTCATGACGATTGTTACGGCCCTGTGAGTATGCACATGATTCAGCGACTCCAATTGGTTACCACAGGCACGACGGCCTCTTGAACATCATCGCTTTAGGCAGTGATGCCACACGAATCTCGCGCGGAAATAAGGTTTTTCGGATTCTGTAGGCCTCATAACATTTAAGATCTAAAGCCCAACTTTTTTTGACACGACTACAATACGAGGGTCGTTGAAGGGCGCCACGACGCGATTAACCCGCTTTACACGGACGTCATGAAGGTGGGGTATCTCTAGTGATCGGGAATAGAAGAAGATACGTTTCGTAGCTCAATAACCACCGAACAGTAGTGGCACCTAGAGCATCATTCGACATATTTACACAGGCGAAGTTAACACGCATCTTTCCCAGAGCACTTTGGATGGTCCCTCTGACCGGCACGCTACAAAATACATAAGCGACGAACGCTCACATCGACTGCATGAGAACTAAAAGCCCTTCAATTATTCTTCGTTTGAAAGCCTGAAAAGCCCACAGATGACAATGTAACAGCAACCTGCTTGCAGACCGCGTCATGACGCTTGACGCGGCCTCCAAGAGTCCGCAGACACCACTGCACCACATGATGCAGCGATTCGAACTGGTTTAGCACAGGCACACATAGATCATTCCTCAGGCAGTGACGCCACACGAACGGCATGAAAGTGCCAGTAATCCATTCAATGGATGCCCTCTGAAGTCCACTCCACCCACGCAGAAGAGTAGTAGTGCCCGAGTTCCCGTCTGTCAACCGATCCATGCAGAGCAGCCACAAAACCCGAAGGCTTACTGGGTTAGTGGCAGATGGAGTCGCCGTATCACACCACCGCAGCTGACCCTAAACGAACGCAAGACCAGCCATAGCGCGTGCGACATCCCAGCCAGATGCCAGCAGGCGCTTACAGTTCAAGAACACCGAGTCCCCCAGATCAAACCGGAGCGTTACAGTACGCACATGGGACACTATGTAGGAGGGCTAGCCTTATACTAGCTCAAAATATGACGAAGACTAGTTTTTTTGTTGTCTGTTCAATACTCCCATCGCCATTTAGATAGAAAGCAACAATGTACAGTGTATATGTAATATAAATGTACAGTGATACTATGAATGAAGTAGCGCGTAACTTTTTTTTCATTAGACTGATCCTTCCGAATTCAAGAGAGAAAACAGGAAACCGTGAGGCGGAATCTGCGGCACATAGCTACCTCCCTTCTTATTGAGAGGGTCTCCTAGTAATTCAATTAAAATCAGGGGGAAAAGAGGTAAATCCTAACGATTCAACGTTTCAAAGCTCTTTGCTGGACAACAACTGTGAGGGGGACTTTACAGGAAAAGGGTTGAAATGATGGTGGGATGATGGGGGGGTGAAGGAATGAGCAACGCAAGCGCAAGGCATTATATAATCAATATAGGAGAGAGAGAGAGAGAGCTCCTTCAACATTTCCCTCTCTTCCATCCCCCCTTCAGCATTTTACCCCCACTCATCAAATGTCATCTCCCTCCCACCGACATCACCCCCCTTCCCCGCACCATCATCCACGAACCGCCTCCTCCATTAACCATTTGAGAGATCGCGGAGTTAATACTCCTCCGTCTCGCTAACCCGTTCCATTACCCTCCCATGCCACAGCATGCCCTCGCTCCCTCCTTCGCGCCCCGGCTACACCATTACTGTAACCGCGAACTAACCCTCCCACGAAAACGAAATGAGAAATGAATGACCGCCCCATTTGGAAGGGAAAAGAAAATTCATTCAACAGATGGAGGGAATATTACGGAGCGGATTTGAGTGGGGTTTTTATTTCCTTAGACTTCACGCCGAGGCTCTGTGACTGGGGGGCGGCAACACTAGAGAAACAAAAAACCTCAATACGAACGAAAAACGTACGGAATTTATGAAACCCCTACGAGGTTGAGAAATGAAAGATATGGAAGAAATATAATAAACGTTCGTTGGTAGTTTTGAATAAGACGAGACTTGGGTTCGGCTTTCCAGGGATTAGAAAGACGATGAAAGACACTTTGAACGAGAGTCGTGAGTATTAGGAGAGAGCTCACCTGTTCGCTCCCGAACTCATGGAATATGCGCGTTCAGTACGTGCATCCACAATACCCGTTCAGAAGAACACGGAAAGAAATTAGCAACCTCTTCATGGCTGGTCGCTGTTCTTTTTTCTCACACCGTCGTGCCGCTTAGTGCCTTAGTTCACCCCTTGAGCCTAAACCATTCAGCTAGCAGTCCACTAGGGGTGTGAGGCGAAACGGAGCACAGCCAAAGGTTCCAGCGAACGGAGGTCAGATCGGAAATTTTCCATTTTTATCGTTCTCTTTGGGCGTTCTGCATTTCCATGTCCGGCTAGTTCGAGAACTTCTCAGGTGACGAGACGAGATACTTTTCGTCCTCCAGAAGATCATCAAATAGATTACGAAATCCCTCAAACTCCACTCTTTGCTTATTGATTTAAAGAACCCGCTGTCTAACTTTTGTTTAGCTGCTAGATAATGCAAGCATTAGGAGTGTAGATGTGAGTACAGACGAACCTCAACATTCCCGCCCCGTCCCCCCCCCCACCACTATCACCCACCTCATTAGCTTCTGAATGTGGGTATACACCCCGACCACGGTATAAATCGTTACCCGGAAAGTGGGAGGACTGGACCGTTGCTCTTGTAGTGATCTGTTTCCTGTACGTTGACGTTAATGACATTAACTATTCAGTGCTTGGAAATTAGCATCACCTCAGCCTAATGCTTAGCCGAGCTGAAGCGCATTATCCGCGTATGAGTTCAAACATAGTGCACAACGATAGAGAGATGTGCCACCTCAAATGTGCGTGGCGTCACAACTGCAACTACATTGTTGGAATGTCACACCAAGAACGCCAGTACAGCAGTCGGCAGTTAGCTCAGACCCCAGATCTATAGTATGCAAGCTGTCGCATACTCACACGTCAACTTCCTATCAGCCAGCAAGAAAACTCCTCGCGTTGCCTCATATACGTCATCCAACGAAATTGTTTGAACCCATTAACTAGAAAAATAGGTCATCTAAATCGTTAGATTAGACCGTTAGTTTTTCGACTTGGTGGTCTGAACACTATGGTAACTGCCCCATCAATTTCTGACCAACTGGGCTGAAACCGTATTATTGGTATTCCTGTTAACATGGCGATCAAAGTGCCAACTATTACAATTGGTATATCAGATAGACAAGGAGTGTTGACACGAGTAGGCTCGACAGCTATCTTGTTGAAGAAGCTCTTCATTCAGCTTACACACGTTGTACATGAAAACTGGTGGTACTTAAGGTTCCGGAATTTATTATGCTGCTCCTACTCACGTCCCGGCCATTCATCAGTACACAGGTGGTGATTTAAGAGAATGTCTACGTGATATTTGAGGTATTTTTAGAAAACGGCCGAGGTTGAAATTTCGGAATTTCTGGAGTAGCATCTTACGAACGTTATTTGACGCTCATTGTATAGGTACTTGATTGGACTACGCCCTCAATTTTTCTGAAGATTCTAGTTACATTTGAGCGGAGTTAATAAAGAAAGAAACGGCGCTAAAATCTATTTTCGTCCAAATGTGTCGTAATTTATTGAACTGCTCTCGTAATTTTCCCCACGAGGAATGATTTTACGATATTGCCGTGTTATTTGAAGATGATTATTGATCTTAATCGTTGTAGCCGTTTTTGAGAAAAACAAATGTTTAAAGTTATGATAATGTACCGCCCAAGGAACGGCGCTATCGAGACGAAGAGCTGAGTATCAACATTCTCCCCCTAGAGAGAAGGCTTCGCTATCGTTTCTCCTCCTTGCCGTAAACCGTATCACCGGCACGAGGAGTGATAGTTAGATAAGGTACCAGCGTGAGAACCGAATTCGAGGTGGCGAGTAGCCCAAATACGGAGTTAGCCGAATCGAGAGTGCTTGCTCAGCAGAGGACGATCGCCGAGCCTTCCACCGAAATCCCGAGCTCGCTCTCCATTTCCGTCCCCCGAGGAAGCAGGTTGCCCTTCGCTAACCCTAATACAATTTTCTAGTCTCCACAGTAATTCTTTATCCTAGTCTCCCAACACCTTCTCAATCACCACCTATCTTTCGCACCTTTTGGTATTTATTTCCTTTTTATTCTCGTTAATCCTCCGACCCGGAGCATTACAATAACTATAGTTAGTTTTGGGAGAATTTTGCTCATACCCTTATTTCGGCGTCCCCTGCAGGCTAGACATCAAGTTTGTGCTGATTTGGTTCCGCCGTTTTCGCTCAATCGCTTTCACACACAGACTATTTCCCCAAATAACGCTTTTCGGACTCAGTAGGCCTTAAAACGAAGAGATCTAAAGAGAACTCAAATTTTTACATTCCTTGGCTCTATGAAGCAGGGAAGTTATGAAATCGGCTGAAAATGTTTATCGATTGCTCTTCAGATCTTTACGTTTCAAACCCGGCTGAGTCCGAAAAACACTATATGGGAAAATGTTACTACTTCAGAAATTCCGGAATTTCCACCGCAGCCGTTTCACTTACAACCATTCCTTAAATGATTATTCTAAAGTTAACGTGCCTGTTAGTACCTCATGGTTATTCTCTTTCTCAAAAACCTCACTCATTCTCTGTGTACCGATAGCTCAATGATAGTCAGAGGAAATGCACGTAAATTACGCAACTGTAAGCGGTACCACTTTCTGCCACCGTGACGAGATGTTTTATAAAGTTTAAATCATCTGGGTGAATAATAACTTGAATAATTAGCAAAAGCCATGAAAACGAGTGAATTTACGTTGAGCTAAGGGAAGTTGTGTGATGCGCCCCAGCTGGTATTTGTTTCAGCGAATTACGTAACTTTCCTTTCTACTTCGTAAAGTCAAGGAAAGTAATAAGAAGAGGGAAGGTAATTTTATAGAGGATTATAACCAACGGAACAGATAAATGAGCTCTGTGTCGTTAGGGATTCGCTACCAAACATTTTATTATTTGGTGTAGGTGACCAGGTCCACCTTAAACAATTTGAAGGTGGAAAAGAAGCATATCTTCCTTTTGTCGATGAACAATTGAGTTACTGCGTTAATATAAATCTTTTTTGTGGTTATTATCAGTAGCTTTTCATTCTTACCCCCCCCCCCCCATTCGAAACCCTTGCTGGCTGATTTCTTTGGTTTGCTGTCGAGATTTGAATCAGCAGACTCTTTGGTCAGCAGATCTGAGTCCTGAATAGGAGAGCTCAGCTCCTTGGCTAACTGAGCCACTCTGGAGCTATGCCTTAACACACACATCAAAAAAGGGCGTGCCTCAATTACCAAAATCGCGAAATCGATAAAGGACCAGACGCTCGTACACATGATTTATGGCGAATCTGCGGTAATATGCGAGGGGCTTCGTGAGATGAAGGGGCAAGAAAATCGCTCCCAGCAAAATAATAAAAGTTTCATCCCTCTTCGAAGATGTTTCGTTGGGAAGAGCTCGACCTGAGAAGATAGATGACTCGGATGAAGGCCCTTTCGCATTTTCAGTCATTGATCCCGCAGTATCCACTTTTTCCTTCTTCTTCTTCCTCCCCCTCTAACTCCTTTTTTTGGGCAAGATTATATTATAACAGTTGTTTAGTTTGAAAAGAATTCGGGAAGAAGAAGGGACGCTGATGTATGTCCTTCCCATACACGGAGAGGCAGAGGGTCTCCTCAAGAGCTTGTAGGGTCTTATTATATTTCTGCTTTACGGCAAAAAGGGTGTTGTGTGGGCGGAAGAGAGGAAGAAGAAAAGGAAAGGGAAAGGGAAGAGAGGTCGAGTTTTGACGCGGAATACCAATATAATATCGATGGTGGGAGGAAAGAGCTGACAAGTGTGTTACAGCCATCCAAAAAAAACCTTTTCTCGAACTCTTTTACTTGATCAGTAACTCACGAACCGACTCACGAAATTCCAAGTTCTTTCAGCTCAAGTTCATGTTCTCAGGGATCTCATTTCGACATGGGAATTTAGTTACTTGGGAACGTTTTTCAATTTGACTACGGTACGCCCCACCAGCACCGCCACATACTTCTTCCCAATGTGGCTGAGACATTTGGATACTATAGAATCTATAGTATAGATCATCCATGAACGTCAGTGACGCTTTCCCAGTCACTCCCCACAGTTGTTTTCCCACGCTCATGAACGTATGATTATTCTTTGGTTGCTGAGCGCAGTGTGATGTAGTGTACCCAGTCGTTTGGTAATGAGTGTGGACATAACTCTAACTTAGCTAATTGAGAGAAAGAAAAGATATGAGGGACAAACAATTGTCTGCCTGATGGATGATCTAGCTAAAGGACTGAACATACACACACACCCCTTAACTGCTCGAGTATCCCTCCTCCTCACCACCTCCTTGATCCAGAAGTTCATCAACCTCCCGTGATATGAGTTACTGGTAAGTACCTTACCAGTCCTGTCTATGCTGCATACAATAAATCATCCATAACAGATTTGCCACATGACCAATAACAGCAGAGAAGTATAACAGCTCTGGCTGCCATTAGCTAGTTTCTACTGATGGGACACTAGGTTTGTGTTATGATGTATTGTTCCTGTTTGGTGTGGCAAAAAGGGCCAAATTGTTATGAATATATTGTGTTTATTTGATCACTCTGTTACTCGTTCTGCTGCATGCGCTGATGCACAATAGAGTGACGAACTGCAATGTGACAGACGTTCTACATGGTGGGATGCGATTCCATTTTCCCTGCACCTAATAAACCACGAGCACACCAAATAATTAAAGGCAATTAAATGCATTCTTGGGCCTCAGCTGGACGTAGCAGGCAAGGAAATTTCTGTTTTCAAAATGTTACCTTTTATGCTGTAGTAATTCATTACAAATTACTACCCTCAACCCCTGCTACGTACCCCTGCTATTGCAAAATGGACAACATTGTATATAATAGTAAATAGAAATCTGCTCATTACTACACATCAGGCGAATTTATTGCACAACGATAATAACAAGCAGCAGAGTAACCCTGCTGTGTGGGGGAGCAAGTTTACAGCAAACCAAAAGCAGTTAGTAGTTACCTTAAAGCAACAAGCGCTCCTCCGAATGACAGTGATTGTGTCCACTAGTGTGCCATTGACTTGTCTATTGGATGAAACGAAAATAAAAATATGAGGTGCGCATCAACACACAACTTTCTCCTAACTCTCCACCAAAAGTGCAAGATACAGTGCCTGAGATGTACCTATTGCAAGGAGGAGGAAGAAGATGTGGAGCACACAATCCTCATGTGTCCAAGGTGGGAGGGAAGATATGATAACCACACTTATGCACTGAATAGTGCCAAGAACCGATGCTTCACAGTTCGCACAGCTAGAAAGAAATCCTACGTTCACTGAGCTGGTGCTCAAAATTAAAAAACAAAAAAACTGGAGGAAATGTTGGAAAGAGGCTGGATACAAGTCACATCAAAAAAACGGTTCGCATACTATAACCAATATTTCCAGGCAACACGAAGCACGCACAGAACTGAAGAGGTAATGAGGAAGAAACCATCAGAGACAGAACATGAAGGAAGAGAAGAGCCTCAACTTCCAGAGACCCCTCTGCTCATATTTTAGGGATGTAGGGAATGGGGGAAGAAGAGATCGAGCTGAAATCCTGTAAGGTATCTCTGGCCTAATCGGATAAATGGTCTCTGGTTGGTGCTGGGCTAGGATAGACCGCTATAATTGTTCGACGCAAAGCGTCGAAGTGGTCCGAGTCTTTGACCTCGGACTTCCCCACGTCATTGTCTCCGACCGAGCATGCCTTCCTTCCTACTTGCACCACCCCAGAGTGCCTTCCTTCCTCTTGCACCTCCCTACTTGCACCACCCCAGAGTGCCTTCCTTCCTCTTGCACCACTCCAGCGTGCCTTCCTCCCTCTTGCACCACCCCAGCATGCCTTCCTTCCTCTTGCACCTCCCTACTTGCACCACCCCAGTGTGCCTACCTCCCTCTTGTACCACCCCAGCCTGCCTTTCTCCCTATTTGCACCACCCAAGTGTGCCTTCCCTACTCACCTCCCCCTAGTTTGCCTTCGGCCATCTCCCACCTTAGTGGCCCACACCTTAAACCTCTTTATGCCTGTGCTGTCCTACTCTCCTTTCGTTCTCCTTGCACCACCTCCTGTGCTGCCTCATGAGATCACTCATTCATCCTCATATTTGCACCTCCAGGTCTCTGTTGCCATGCTCAACTCACCCCCACATCATTGCCTCACACTCATCATCTCATCTCCCTGTGCTCTGACTCATCAGGTAGCCCAGCCCTGCCACGTCCTCCAGCTCAGCCCTCATGAGCGCTGGCCTCCTCACTCACGTTGATTACCACACACCACTGTAACCCCTCTTCAAGGGTTATCCTGCTGCTGCAGCGCGGGGGAGTATGTTCGGCGCAAATCATCGAAGTGGTCTGAGTCTTTGACCTCGGACTTCCCCACGTCATTGTCTCCGACCGCCTAATTGTCTCCAACTATTTCAATACCTGACCCTCGCCCGCGGGAATCCCTCAGCTGCGGGTCCTCCAGCCCTGTTTCTTAGGTTTTCCCCTTTCTTTATTTCTTTCTCCCAATGTCATTTTCCTATCGACGACAGAGCTCTTCCAATATCATTCTACTTCCAACTATCACCCCAGTAACTTCTCACTTTCTCATAAAGTTGCCCGCGCCAGTTCACGCGTTCCGAGTACTACCCTTGTGTCGCCCAGTTGTACTCCATCTCACCTCAATTTCAATTCTACTTAATTCCACATGCACGTATAATACAGTCCTCCTCACGCTCACCGAGTTTCAGTTTCGTTGCGATCCTCAGCTCCCCCATTCTTGCACCTAACATTTGGTCCTCCGGGCCGGATTTCGTTAACTTTCGAGCATCCAGGACTGAACGTTAACGCCACGACGCCCACTACTCGTTTCAACCGGCGAAAAGAAGCGAAACGATAATCGTGTCTGCGCCTTTTCGTCTTCCGACGCCCGCCGCAACTCCTCTGTCTCTTCCACCCGTGTCAACATCGAAACTCACAACCAGCCTCTCGCCGACACCATCCATTGTGACAACTCACCACCGCCACTGTCGCTCGCCGCTCCCCTGACGATCTCTTCGCTGGGCTCATCACTAAATCGCCCCGTCACTCAAGCGCCAATTAGCTGCTCGCAACGGCCCCGTCCTTGCGAACTTCCAACCACCTTTATCCAAGTAAAGCCCCACAACACTCGAAATGGTCGCATCGCCCGCCGGCCAACCACCTACGTCTGCTTCTTCCAACTTCAGATCGCCGCCGACCAATGTAACACAAGGTAAGTCTCGGAATAGCCTGAACTGCATTCCCATAGTAAATTATAGGAGCGAGTCTTCAGCTCCTCCTCTTCAGAGGCACAGCCCTCAGCTCCTCTGGGTTCCCGCTTTTCTTTATGCAATCCGCAATCATTTTCTCCCCAGTCGCTAACCCACATTAAAAGTTCCACACAGCCCAACCACGCAGCTCAATCGGCTCAACAGACCCTTCCTCTCAGCTCCTTGTCCCTACAACCCGCATTCCAAGTGTTGTCACCAAGCCCAACGTTCTGCAATTAACTGTTTGCCTCCATCCTCCTTTGTGTCCCTCGTATCATTCAGCATTCACCCAGGACAGCACTACGTCTCGCCTCTTAATCCCATGCCCAAAATCATACCCTTTACTCACTGCACATGCCCGTTTTGCACCACTCCCATACGCTTTCTCCGTCTCACTGCCCCAGTGTGCTAGCCCCATTTGCACCACCTCAGTGAGCTCCTTCAACTTTCACCACCTCACTGCAATTGCCCCTATCGCCCCTTTCAACGTGCTTTCCCCCACTTACCCCACTGCTGTGTGCATTCTCATACATGCACTAGCGCCATTTGCACCACCCCAGCGTGCCTTCCTTCCTCTTGCACCAGTCCAGCGTGCCCTTCTCACTACTTGCACCACCCCAGTGTGCCTTCCTCCCTCTTGCACCACCCCAGCGTGCCTTCTTCCCTCTTGTACCACCCAAGCATGCCTTCCTTCCTACTTGCACCACCCAGTGTGCCTTCCTTCCTCTTGCACCTCACTACTTGCACCACCCAGAGTGCCTTTCTTCCTCTTGCACCACTCCAGCGTGCCTTCCTCCCTCTTGCACCACCCCAGCGTGCCTTCCTTCCTCTTGCACCTCCCTACTTGCACCACCCCAGCGTGCCTTCCTCCCTCTTGCACCACCCCAGCGTGCCTTCCTTCCTCTTGCACCTCCCTACTTGCACCACCCCAGTGTGCCTTCCTTCCTCTTGCACCACCCCAGCCTGCCTTTCTCCCTATTTGCACCACCCAAGTGTGCCTTCCCTACTCACCTCCCCCTAGTTTGCCTTCGGCCATCTCCCACCTTAGTGGCCCACACCTTAAACCTCTTTATGCCTGTGCTGTCCTACTCTCCTTTCGTTCTCCTTGCACCACCTCCTGTGCTGCCTCATGAGATCACTCATTCATCCTCATATTTGCACCACCAGGTCTCTGTTGCCCTGCTCAACTCACCCCCACATCATTGCCTCACACTCATCACCTCATCTCCCTGTGCTCTGACTCATCAGGTAGCCCAGCCCTGCCACGTCCTCCAGCTCAGCCCTCATGAGCGCTAGCCTCCTCACTCACGTTGATTACCACACACTACTGTAACCCCTCTTCAAGGGTTATCCTGCTGCTGCAGCGCGGGGGAGTATGTTCGGCGCAAATCATCGAAGTGGTCTGAGTCTTTGACCTCGGACTTCCCCACGTCATTGTCTCCGACCGCCTAATTGTCTCCAACTATTTCAATACCTGACCCTCGCCCGTGGGAATCCATCAGCTGCGGGTCCTCCAGCCCTGTTTCTTAGGTTTTCCCCTTTCTTTATTTCTTTCTCCCAATGTCATTTTCCTATCGACGACAGAGCTCTTCCAATATCATTCTACTTCCAACTATCACCCCAGTAACTTCTCACTTTCTCATAAAGTTGCCCGCGCCAGTTCACGCGTTCCGAGTACTACCCTTGTGTCGCCCAGTTGTACTCCATCTCACCTCAATTTCAATTCTACTTAATTCCACATGCACGTATAATACAGTCCTCCCCACGCTCACCGAGTTTCAGTTTCGTTGCAATCCTCAGCTCCCCCATTCTTGCACCTAACAATAATGTTGATGTGTGATTGGTCTTGACAGTGTACACTGCCAGCTCACACATCCCTTCAGCTTGACAAGCAATACGTTACTCCACTCTTCTTCAGAGGGGGCAGTTCAGTATGAAAAACGGAAAACAAGGAAGTTTTTTGTTCCACTTCAACGTTCCAATTCTAATAATGGTCGATATCTGGAAAACAGTGCGATCAAGAATGTTTTCAGCTCAGATTATCACAAAAGAAGATGTATCAACATTAAACGCAGAACTAGACAATTAATCTGAAACACTGTAGAATAATTATCAAGTGAAATGCCGTGTACCTACGCTCCATTTGACGTCACGACTCCCAGTCACTTTCTTTACCGGCTAGGCCTTGAATGATGCCAAGTAAAAACACGAAGCAGAACTGTCGGTAAGAGGGAATCAATTATCTCTGATAACCCGACAACTGAGAAGTCAGATACTAAATTTGCATTCGCATCAGCCGGTGAAAACCACATAACTGTTTCCGACACAAACTACCCCACTAATCGTACTATTCGGAGGATCCTGCTGAATGCACGAACACAAGAGCCCCTCGTGTTATGTTGAACACCCCCACCATCCATCAAACAACACGATACGTGCAACAACCACACGAAATTATGGACAGAACGACGGAATGGGTTACCTTTGTCGAGAAGTTTCATCGTGATGCTGTTGCTTTCCGGCTCCAAGCTCAATTTTTCTCTCATCAATTGTTTAATGTACTCGGCGTTGTTGACTGTCTCTTCTGGCGCTGGCTCTTCGTTACCATTTTTCGGCACTTCGGATGCGACGTCTACTTGTTCCGTCATATTCGTTAATAATTGAGGTAAATCAAGTTAATCCGGTATTAAACCGTGCGCGTGAGTTCCAAAGGGTGGGACGGGGGTTATGAACGCGGCGTCTCGCGACTGAAGGCGGGCAACACAAAACACCGAGAGTATATCAGTTTGAGAGCTAGACGTAGATTTCTAACTAAAAACTATAAAACAACCGCAAAAGGCCTGAAATTTGTAGAACGAATTACCAAAACGACACGAATCAAGACGAACTACAAAGCAGCGATCATATTAAAGATGGCGGTACCGACGGAGGCATCACGGCTTCGCATCGGCAACGAGGTTGCCAACATAACAACAAATATAAGTTGTATAACAGGTTGAGAAACTCGAGATAAGAAACTAGAGAAAGATATAATATGAGTAACGTATTATGTATAATATATAAAACAGTAGGGCTAAACAAAACTAAGAAATGATAGGCAACGTTCGCACTTCTTGAAATAATTAAAGTACGTCAAGAAGTATACCACTTTAAAATTAAATTTGAAGAAGGATAAACATTTGTTCTCATAAAATATACTAGAAACGAAAACATACTAACGTGGTGATACTTCCTATATCCTAGTATTGCACCAAGTTGTAGTCAATGGTGGACTACAAACAGTATCTTGATAATGCATTAAACAATAGTAACGAAATTGAAGAAAGGGTTGAGACTACAGCGTAGGGTAGCAGACGATTTGGGAAGATTCTCTCATCTACAACTTTCATTGTCGTCTTCAGATCAAAGATTGTGGAACTTCGTCCAGGAGAACCAGTCCGTCACGTGGGGAGAGAGCCCGGCACCTGTGTAGTCCGAATTCCAACCCCGCCGGTTGTGAACTTTCAAAGGTGACCGTCATTCCATTTTAGTTGAATATGGGGTAGTTCGATCAATCATTGGCGTTATTTATTATATTATAAATAAATTACGATACGTCAACTGGCAATTGAAATTGAGTGCTTCTTCTCGAATGTCAAGGTCACTACGTCCACCGGCAGATAAGCGCTGCCATATCTTATCAAAGCCCCGAGATCTTGGCCCCATGATAGCGCAGGCATTCCATGTCTATGGCCTAGTGCATCTTGATATGTCTTTGATTCTGTTCCAATATTATTGTTAGTGTTCAGCCCTATACTACTGGTATAGTGTTTTTGCCTGTAGTTGTTAGTGTAATGTTAGTGATAGAAAGAGAATATTGGGTTATAGAATTTTGGAACTATCCGGTAATGTATGTTCCGTTGTAACCAGGTGATGACTATTTCCCTTTTTCCAAGTAACTTAGAGATGGGACATAGCATCAGATTTCTCTTTTGATAAAACATTATGAGACCGCCACCACTAAAAGGTAAAATTAATCTTTTCTATCCTCCTCTATTCCTTTGAGAGGAAAGGAGAAAGAGTTTGGGTTTAACCAACTCTAAAGGTTGATTGCTTAGCTTTTTTTAGTTTCCTACGGCGAAAAGACTATGTATGCCACGTGATATTAGATCACTAATATCGACGATTTGAAAATGAGAAACGTTCAATCTAGCTATTATTGCTGATGTCAGAACGTGCTAGACAAGCAATATGGCTATTAAACTGGAATCGTGCGGGGTCTAGCAGCGAAGACCGTTATTAGGGGAAAATCCTTGTCAGTGATAGTTGTATTTCTAACGTTGCTAAATAGTGATTGACCTGGCCCACAAGAATTTTCTGGCAACTGCCAACAAGGTTTTCCTTTTCCTGTCTTTATTATCTGCCATAACCATGAAATGTTGCTCATGACATCGATTATAAACATCCCTCTAGTTGGAGTGCCATTGTCACATGATTTAGGCTGGCACAAGCCCTTATGTAAATGAAATTGTGGCCATCCTTTTGAGCAAGTTCATTCTCGAACCAAATTGAGGATATTCATATTGACTATTATAATACAAGGAGTCAGTAGTGTGCAGGGGCTTGTAGGTGGAATCACTTGTAGGAGTTCAGGTAGTTGTTAAGGAGCATTGTGCGAAAGACTGCAGAAGAACCTTCTCGTTAGCTTCACAATGGTTCCTCCCGCAGTTAATTTATGTAACTAATAGAGAAATTAATAGCCCCCAGCCAGTGTAAAAAAATGAAAAAGTCCCATGTGTGGCCTGATTCATCCTGTTACCTCATAACAGTAACCTATGCCTTCATACTGTATGAAGCTGTGCGTATCAGATCAATGTTTTTATAAAATGACTTCAATATTATTTCCACTATTGTTTACATCATTGCAGGGGAAAAAAGATGAACTCAGTGGGGAGAGTAAAAGTTGCAGGAGCATCATTTGTTGTGCTCCTTGGGCTTGTATTGGTTACATTTTGGAAACGCCGGTCAAATCGAAACTCAGGCACTACATTGGACAAGGCACCGCCAAAAGATGGCTGGCGCCAGGTTGGTGTTGTCGTCGAACTCAATGTGTACCCAATTAAAAGCTGTAAAGGGAAGTCATTGAAGGAGGCTGTTGTCACTTCTATTGGCATCCAAGAGGTGAGCATTTTACTGTGAGAGTGTTCCGGGTTTGCTCTGAGTATTTAAAATTGTCTCGCTAATACCTTTTTACAGATTCCTGTGGAGGGGTTGTTTACCCTGGCTGACAGAAGAATGGTGATCTATCGTTTTGATGCTTTGGAAATGGTCTCGGCTCGAACCCACCACCAAATGCTACAAGTCGAAATCGAACCAGTTACTAATTCAAAGGTGAAGCTTCAGTATGGTGAACAGTCCATTGTTTTTGAACTACCAACTGGAGAAGCAGATCGGCATATACAACTTTGGACTGAACAGGTTCCTGTTGTTGACTGTGGAGACTTGGTTGCTGACTGGCTCCAAAATATAGTTTTCAACGGTAAACCAAATCTGCGTCTAGGGATTTGGCCGAATCCAAATATCCGACGGCACATACCCCACTTGTGCGAGAAGTACGCCATTTTCTACCCTTTCATGAAAGACGAATTTACAGGAGCCTATTCCGACATTAGCCCATACCTGTTACTCAATCGGTCGTCAATTGACGATCTGAATGAGCACGTCATCGCTCGGGCAAATGCCTTGAAACACCTTAAAGGCCCATACACTCCAGTGACTGCTAAAAATTTCCGTGGTAATATTGTCATTGAAGGTCCATCAGCGTATGAAGAGGATGCATGGGGCTGGGTGCGAATTGGGCAGAGCGTTGTGATGCGGCACTTCAAACCCTGTACCAGGTGAGGTTTCATATACTTGTATTTTTCATTTTGACGGGAACGAGCAAGAGGTTCATGGGTATAGATTGAAAGGAAATGCGTATCAGCTTTATGTTAAGAACTTAGTTTTTATTAGAATACAAGGCGAGTTAAAGTCTCCAATTTCGCTTTCCTTGCGCTAAAAGGCATAGGGAAAAGTTACTGTTTGGCTTAATACAACGTTACTTGTTAGTTGGACGAGAGCTTTTCAGAACTCATGAGCCAGAAAGCCCCAATTTGGCACGTGGTGTGTGTAGTCAATTTGGTGGGAGAATTACTGAATTGATTGAGCTTGTTCTTACTTTACTTCGTTTAGTTTTTCTGTTACAAAACGCAAGGTTTCTGCACTTCTTTTAAAATTACTAAAACGGGTTTTAATGAATTTTACAACACCTCGTCCACTAATTTATACTTATCTTTATTCTCTATAATCATTTCTGTAAATATACAGTGCTGGTCAAGCAATTGGTCTAAGCAGTTGAAGTTGTAAACGCTTTGTTGAAACAATTTAGGCCAACTCTCAGCTACGAGTTCATACGAATTGTCTACACCTATACGAAACCTCCATGAACATTTGTCAAGCAGTAAATTGATTCCAAAAACCACATTTCTTCAAATATTTTGGCAATTTTCACACTAAATGCAGAACTGACCTGCGTCGAATTCACGAAACGCCTTTTACCAATACATAACTTCATTTAGGTACTCCTAACATTACTTACCATTTTTTCTAGCGATCAGTTTAAAGAGTGTATAAGATTAAACACATCTTTAAATGAGATTCTTGGAAGTGTGTTTGTTTTCTTTAGTTTTTGTATGATTGGGGCTAAAGATGGTGATGTAACTAACAGGATACCTACTCTAAGTATTCCCTGCATTTTGTCTATTGAATATCATTGAACTAAGATTGTTTAGTACATCATTGAAGTTGAGCTTGAGGAAAGTTGATACGGATGTGACGCAAGCACCACAAGTTTCTACATGTCTTCAACTACCAGACTCTGGATGTTAGACCATTCGTCAGATACGATCCTCTCTTTCCTTGAACTACTAGTTGAGATACTGTGGTTATATTTTACCCAACTTGTCCAATAGTGCCCTAATACTTGCTCAATTACATATCGCGCTCTTCAACTGACCTCTTCCTTCATCCTGGAAAGATGCTTCGACTTCAGTAAGATGAAGGTGGTCTGTACTCGCACCTTTGAGTATCAGATTTTAAGGGGTCATAATATTATTATAGCCTCAGATACCTACTGTCCAGTTGCGGCTTATGCAAATATTTTCCATGGTATTGCTAATTTGTTCAGAGAATCGTTTTTTATGGTATTCCCTGATAAGCCAATCGAAGACCACACTTTTAGAACTGTAAATTGCTAGCTGAAAACAAGGAAATGAAACTAAGAATGCAGTAAGAGCCAATTTGAATATAATTGAATAAATAGAAATGAACTAAATGAACGGACTCTTTTTCAATATTTAATCATAGTAACCTAATTTGCTCAGATCGTTATGCAAGACTTTATCGTCGCAACGGGGTCAATAAACAGAGGTTTGCTCACCTTTATCCAACAATATTCAAGCGAGGGAGATTGACGCGTCGCAGGACGTGTAAAAAATCAGAATGTGAATAAGGAGCTCGAAGCCTTACTAATATAATGGCTCGCCCTTCCTGCGCATGGCAGAAAGCACCAAGGAGAGCCAACGGAAATAGAGGCTATATAATGGCAAATTACGCTTCCTTCACCGCAACACAGGGAAATATAGATAACATACCTTGGTTTGATCCTCTACTATCGTTACATTTTTCTCCTTGCCCTGGTGGAGATAGAGGCACCAAAATGTGCTATGCCTAATGGAACTACTGCTTTCTTTCTAAATCCAGACAGAGCTTTGTATATAGAAAACATGTGGACTTTAGAAACACTCGTCGAGCAGGAAGGCAACTGGGTTGGAGCAGCCTCTCTCTCAGCAAGTGGAATCAGCCTTTTTAAAGGGATAACGTAGCAGCATAAGCACTCAAGTATCTCCTGTCATGCAAATCACTTTTTCTTGCGGAAGGAGCAACCGTCTGTTTTCTATTCATTTGAGGTTGACCATGACCTTTTTGTCTTTCTTTCGGTTTAAGGTGCAGTCTGACAACAGTTAACCCTTCGACTTCAGTTAGGGATCCGACTTTGGAGCCACTTGCCACTCTTAAAACCTACAGGTACATTCAAATTGTATTAATTTAGTATGTTTGTTAAAGTTAACTTAATAATTGAGTTGTTTAGTACAGTACCACCTTTACCCTCTAGTTCAGGCTCTTAAGGATTATACCATAAACTGAATCGAAATTATAGAACCTACTGGTGGTTAGACGCAAGCATGGAAGCCACTCTTTGTCCTAAGCATCGACAATGTGCTCCACGCTGGTAGCTCAAATAGGCCTCCCATTACCTAAAAGACCAGTTAACGTTTCTCTGAGTTCGCTTACAGTTCCGATTACCTATGCTGTTCATAATTTATTGTAATTATCTTGCCTTTTTGCCTGGAAGCAATCTTCTTCTGGAATTTTGGCCAAATCAACTTCAACTTTTGATCTCGGCCGATGTTTCAAAAGTATCTAGCTGCATCCCTATTGGGGACCAGAGTTTCACAGGTACATGCCTAGGCTCCTAAGGAATGTCAGGTATTTCCTGCAAGACTCTTCTTTGATGTCCACTCTTGGGGAAGCAGCACCAAAGATCAGAAATCGCTCCAGCACTGGGCCACGGAGTGGTAGGGAGTATCCTCATCTGTGCTACACCACTTACCCCAAGGAGTGTCGATTATACCGATACCATTCATTTTTCAGTGTCCCATGACGATTCCCACTATCTGCTTTAAGTCTTTCTTCCGCACAATCAGGAGGCTACGTCTTATCTCTCATGTGGGTGCTGAGATAAAGTGTTTGGGTCCAGACAGTCTGATGAATTCTCCTGGCATATTCTCTCACTGTCCTCTTGATTAATGATGCCCCATAATGGGTAAATGGCCCTACACACACAGGGGGGTACAGTCGACGAACTGACTGGTCAGATAGTCCACCATCTTATTTCCAGTGATCCCTTTATACCTAGGAAACCAGTACATATAAACTCTATTTGAGTTTCCTAAAGGGTTGAGCCACATCCTGCACTCCCTCACCATTTTTGATATGCAGTAGTTTTTCAGCGCCTTGCAAGGCCCTTGAGTATCTGCCATTGCGTTGATAGTTATATTGCTATTTCCTCTGCCGTGACTTTATTTCACCTGCTTCAGCTCTTTCTTTGCTTAAGACCAATTTTGCCTCTAGCTGTAATATCAATAGCCTGCAATCCAGTTCTCAAATGTGTAACTCAAGAGGGAAGTGGTGCTGTATGTTTAAATCAATTTTTATAGTATTATCAACGTGATTGTTCAGGTTGTTGGACGAAGAGAGGAGAAAGCTGGACCCTTCCCCTGCAATGGGGATATACCTTGGACTAGTAACTCCACTTGACTCCGATGCTGTGATTCGAGTTGGCGATCCTATCTTCATTGCTTAGGAGAAACCTTAATTTGTGGAAAGCCCAAATCATGTTGTTGCGAGGGGAAAGTGGGTGAAGGTAATTCAGTGGTGTACATTACGGGTTTAGAAGGTTCACTAGTTGTAAATCGTGTAGATTATTTTCAAGTCAAAATTGCTCAATGAAACAAGACTTCTGCACAACCAAAAAGTCACGGTTTTGGGAAGTGTGTGACAATCAGTAGAGTAATGTAGAATTAGGGACAGAGGTGTTATAGACTCAAGTTCAACCTTAGAAATAGGTTATGTCTTATATATCTTTTAACCTGTTTTTTGGTGCTGGATTCTGAAATTACCGAATGTAACAAAAGTGTTGGTTTTACTTTAGGGAAATTCAACTTGTTTGTGGTTTGTATTCACAATTTTCTTCCATTTGGAGTTGCAAACCGCCTTGAAAAATTTCGATTTTACGTTTTGCCTGTGTGCGAATCTTAGTCATGTGCTCATGTTCCTTGTATGCGATTGCGATCAAACTTTCAGAGGTTATTAATTGTGGTGGACTTGTGCTATATAGATGCATCTGACTGATAAGGGTTTAGGAATTCTCATAAGGAAACAGACTTGACATAGGTGCATAATACCTTGTACTGAGTGTTGCGTCTGAGTTGCACAAGCACAGGGTTATGTGTGTATTTGTGAATAGTTTTGCATACTTGGACTCGGATGTAAGTTATTTAATGATAAAAACAAGGATGTGGACACCCGTGGTGGTAAATAAGATAAGATACAGAAAGGGAAGAAGAGAACACACAATGTTGCCATTAGGTGGTTTTCACGGCGACCTCTAGGTCAGAAATTCATCATACTCTCACCATTTCCATTCGATCTTCTACGTATTTCCATGAATTACGTGGATCGTGTCGTCAGCATTCAGAACAGTACAATGAACTTAGCCATTATCCATGCAAGCGTACCCTCTGTAAGTGTTTAATCCTCGCTACACGTGTACTTCCATTTTCATGTGGATTTAGCCAATTTTCAACACTAAAAAAGTTTCATGGCATTTCGCATTGAATGCTGCATTTTAATGTTTTTATCCCATGGGAAGTAAGTCTACTAGTTCTCTCCTACTCCTCCCTCAACATCAGCCAGAAAAAGTGACTACCTGGGATTTGCTCTCGCTTAAATATTTCTGGCGAGCTGTTCTTGTTCCAGTGCACATGTAAATTGGGCTGTCCTGTACTGTACCTTTTTCAACAGGACTTGGGCGTTGGTTTGGTGATTTGAAGCCAACCTATCAGTGGGCTAGGCTAAGAAGTGCATAGAGCGGTTATAGGCTTCATCACCTTCAATCTGCTAATAGCATTGGTAGACCTACTTCCATGGCTGGTAAACAAGTGCCTTATCGCCTACCTTCACTTTCATAAACTTCTGTAGCGCACCGATTAGCTTGTTGCGCCACAATCCTAGCCCTGGATGGCTTTTGTATCCTTTGCCCTAATTGCCACGCTATAGGCGAGGGAGTGCCAACTCCAGCACTCGTCAACTTTTTCTCTGGTTTTCCTTACCATTCCCTTCTCTTTGTCCCTGACTTTCTTAAGCATTTCTGAATCAACTCTTCATCGATTAGTCATGTAATGTTTTGCTCTTTAGGTAGTAACCATTTTTTACTTTCCTTGGCTCTACGAAGTAGAAAGGAAAGCTATGTAATCGGCTGAAAAAAATTTTTGAGTTCTCTTCAGATCTTTACGTTTCAGACCCCCCTGAGTCCGAAAAACACTATTTGGGAAAATGGTCCGTGTGTGTGTCTGTGAACGATATTTAGAGAAAACGACCGTATGAAATTCACTCAAACTTGATAAGGGTTTGAACAAAATCCACCGAACGTTAACTATAGTTATCATAGTGACCAAAACACCAAATTTTTTTTTCTCAAAAACGGCTCTAACGATTTTGAATAAATTTTTTATATTGGTAGCTCCCAATATGGCAACTATACCATAAAATTCCCATTCATGGGAAAATGACGAGAGCAGCACAATAAATTATCGAAACTTTCGACGAAATTAATTTAAGTAATAGTAATTACTTTTGCAGAGCTATTGGGTAATAACAGTTAGAACTGGTAGTAAGCGAAACGGCAGTAGTTGTAATTCTTGAATTTCTGGAGTGACCCCCATGTATCTCATGAGTGTTTTTAAACACTCACCCTTTAGGTATTAGATTGGACTACAATACCAATTTTTTTAACATTCTACAAAAATTCCAGCGGAGTTTATAAGGGAAAAACTGCGCTAAAACCGCTTTTCGTCGAAAATTTTGATAATTTATTGTGCTGCTCTCGTCATTTTCCCACGAATGGAAATTTCATGGTATAATTGTCTTATTGAGAGCTAAATATATAAAAAATTTAATCAAAATCGTTAGAGCCGGTTTGGACAAAAAAAGTTTGGTACTTTGATCACTATGATAACTATAGTTAAATTTCGGTGGATTTTGCCCATTCCCTTATTTTGGCGTCTCATTGTAACCTGTAGGCTAGACATTATTTTACAGCTGATTTGGTACGGTTGTTTTCTCTAAAAACCGCGCTAAAATCGATTTCGTCGAAAGTTTTGGTAATTCATTGTGCTGCTCTCGCCATTTTCCCGTATATGGGAATTTTATGGTATAGTTGACATATTAGGAGGTATCAATATAAAAAATGTAATCAAAATCGTTATAGCCGTTTTTGAGAAAAAAAATATTTGGTGTTGTGATCACTATGATAACTATAGTTGAACTTCAATGGATTTTGTTCATTCACTTATTTTGGCGTCCCATGGTAACCTGCGGGCGAGATATGAAGTTTGAGCTGATTTGGTACGGTGGTTTTCTCTAAAAATCGTTCACAGACACACTGACCCACAGACCATTTTCCCAAATAGTGTTTTTCGGACTCAGGAGGGTTTGAAACGTAAAGATCTGAAGAAAACTCAAAATTTTTTTTTTCAGCCGATTACATAACTTTCCTTTCTACTTCGTAGAGCCAAGGAAAGTAAAAATTCATGTTTACAGCCTCATTAATTATCTGTGCACCAATTGCTCAATAATAGTCCGGGAATGAGTACGAGCAGCACAATAAATTCCAGAGCTGTAGGCGCTACCGCTTCCTGCTGCTATGACGTTGCTGCTTTGACCAAGTTCAAAGGCCATGTACAAAGTGAATTGACGTAGAGCTAAGGAAAGTTGTGTGTTGCAACGCACCAGATATTATTTACATATCTTTGAATGCCTCAGGTTTGTCTTTGATGTGTAAACATATAAATTCCTTTCTAAATAATCAACATATCAAACGTCTTTGGCAGTTACTACCCCCTCACTCATCGCGAGAATGTATGGAATCGATTGGTGCAAAAATCATGATTAGAGCTTATCGACGTGGTATTGCATTTTACAGATTGCTAATAATGTGAGGGTCTGTAATGGATTAAAATCAGAATTTCGCACGAGTCTGCCACAACTGTAATCTTTGATTTGCTCCTATGAACATCCCCATCACATCCTATAGACTACGTATTACCCTTATTTAACTGCCAGTACAATAGGATTGTTATCTATTCATTAATTGTTATTACGGATTTTCATGATTTTTGATACGTTGAGTAATAAACTGTTGATTTTAAAATTTTGTTTTTCATTTGCGAATTCGCTACAATCCCTCAGCAGGTCAGTGTACAAAAAGTATTGTGATTGGCCTGGAAAAAGAAGTTGTCATATGCTTTTTACATTTTGACGTTCTCTCAGTTAGTAACAATATCAATTAGTAGTGTCTGTATATAGTCGTCATGTGAGAACGGCAGAAAATAATTGAGCTCGTTTTTTTCTTAGTTTGGTAATTATGCAAAAGTAATATTACAGTTACACTATAACAATATCAATCAGACTTATCTATGGTACGAAAAAGCACTTCTCTTACAACTCATTGAGAATGCAGACACTAAACCAAGAAGCTCACCTCACCTCAAGGTGTCTTGTCTGAAATGTTTGGATTGCTGATTAGGCGGTACAGTACAGCACAGTTTGTAACGTTCTCTTTCATGGTTCGAGAGATTTAAACACAATCAAACGCTTGCACATAACACTGAAAATTAAAATTCGACAACAGAAGTAAGTTGACGGTCTTTCAAAAACCTGTGTCGCTCTTCAACAGTCAGATCAACCGAGGAGAAGAAATTCTTGATCTTAGTGTTGCCTTTGTTTTTGGACTGAAGCTCTTCATCTTCCCAGTCAACTTTGATGGACGATTCTTCTAAAATTTTCTGAGCCGTTGACCAGCTGAATCGAACGACATCGTCGAAACCAAAAACTGGGTTGAGAGTTTGGGTGAGAAATTTTTTGGTTACCGGATCATTCGGATATCCACTTCCCCATTGAATAGGCTCGTCCGAACCTTGGGAAGTGCCAAGCATCATGTCCCATGTGCGAAGAGCAACGTCTCTGATAACTTTGGCGACAACACTGGCGGCTCCTACAACCGGATATATCGAATCAGCTTTACTTCGAACGACGACGGTTTGGGCAGGGAATATCCCTTGCAACTTGGCTTGATATTTTTCCGCAGGGCCGACTGTATCGACATAAATTTCTGTCACTTTAGCACCACCAGCTAAAGCCCTTTCAACGAGTTGAATCGCAGCCAAATGTGAAATTTCGTTCAAACTCGTTTTTTGGCGCTGTAACATTTGATGGCTGATGTGCGTTGGAGAAATAACAAACGCTTCCCAACCTATTTTGTCCACTCGGGCGCACAAATCGTCGAATATTCGCTCCCTTTTTTGTTCTGTAAGGGCTTTTGAGTCGTCACAACCAGTTGCTTTTAAGTCGCCTTCTAACGATTTGGGTACAAACGCAACGCCATAAACCATTGGGCCCAGTACAGGGCCCCGCCCGGCTTCATCAATGCCAAGAATACAGTCTTGTTCGGTGCAAATATTGGGAACTGGTCCGGGATTTAAGTGGTAGTTGTGGCTGCGATTTCGTATTGAACACACCACTTCTAGATCTTTTACTGAAGAAATGGAGTCAACTGTTGGCACACGATTTTCACTATTACGCGCTTCACAGTCTGAATTAGTCTCTGACGCCACATTGTTAATTTGCTTATCTTTCTCAACGTCGCCACCATTGCCACTCACTGTGTGTTGCTCATCATCCAATTCTGCAAATAACAATAACAATGATAAGGATGAAAAGATGGATTAACACAGTTAATATACAATTTCACTTATCTAAATTCAGCCATAGTAGTGTTGGGGGGAGGGGGATATGACTGATGAACCGTCACAAAGTTCCAGGATCTACCACTCAAAAGTCATTCCAAAGTGGTGAGGATGGTTTTTCAATCCTGAGAAGGGATAATTCAATCGTTGGATCAGAAATGTGCTTCCTTCACTCTGAACATCTTCAAAACAAAAAGGCATTGTGAAAACCAGATCGGCAGTTTTCATAATCTCATCAGGTGTTGATAGGGACGATAGACAATGTGAACACGAGGAAAAAGCATTCTGCTGTAAAGAGTACATTGTTCATCTACAACAGTGGTATTAGTTGATACTACATCACTTAGTACAAGAGGCTGAAACATTGGAGTTCTAATGCCCAGTGGTAAGACCCAAACTTTTATCTGGGTACCTGCTGAAGCATGTCACTTACAAGTAGGCAGCCAGGGTAGCATTAGAGTGCTTGGAAACTACCTCAAGTTCTAAAATTCGTTGGGATTCATTGGTTAGCAAAAACTGCTTTTATTCTACACATTGGTCCAAAGCCACTGCCCTAAAATTTGAGACACCAGTTGGCATGCTCTGGATGGGCGTGTAGCTAGTATTGCTAAGTAAGCCAATAATGTTGAAAGGTTAACACTGTAAGCCTCTGTAAAATAAAATGGTCAAGCACCTTACTTATGTCAGCAGGCGAGATCTTCGGCTAGGGTACAGCCCAGTTCGGTATCATATGAATAAAACGGGCAGTTCATAAACAACAGCAACTCACACTGGAATGGTTTTACGACTAAAAAACGTCTCAGTGGACTCTTGCGCAAGAATGAAACAGTGCTTAATCTCCCCCAAAAAGAATTTTCAGTGACATGGAAACCATAGGGTAGGTTAATCATTATCAATTTGCAGTCATGCAATACCTTTGGAGAGTGTGGCATCAACTTTTAATTTTTTCTTGATAGGTTCTCCATTTTCAATGATGGTTGTATCACGAATTACATCTGATTCATTTTTCTTGCTAACAACTGGCGTGCAATTGGGCATGTTAACAACCTGAAAACGTAAAATTCTGATTTACATCAACTCAAATGTTTGACAATTATCATGTTACGTGATGCCTACTTCTGTTCCCTAACTGCCTTGAGAAAAACGACATCCTCTTCCCACCATTTATGCGAAAGGCTTACAAATGGAGTTGCTATTATTTACCGTTGTAGCCTGGGTGGCCAATAGAACAGGATAATTTCCCAAGAACCAGACCTTGAATGCTGCCACAGAATGCAGTTGTGTATACACACACAGGTATAAAGTATCTTCCTCCACATTCAAAAGAAGACAGGTTAGCTCGAGGGGTTTGCTACTGCACTCTTCGAACTGGACACATAGAGCACTCCCCAGAGAATTCGCTGCCTAAATCGCGCCCAGCACGTCAATCCTGTATATTTGAGTGGCCAGGCATGCGATGGGCTCTGTGTAAGTAGTGATCAAATATCGATCCAATGTTGGAGATCACTTGGGATTTCGTAAGGACTAAAAACGGCTATCCAAATGTGTTTTACAGCAGTTCTTTCATTTTGGTTGTGGTTATCACAGCGTTTCTCAGTTTGTGAAGGTCGTTTCAAAACAACGTCGCTGTAAGGTTCTGAATCTCTATCATATTATTATTCCACTTTCGTTTATATTTATCTCAACCCCTTTCAGCATGATATTTTCCCAAATTTTCGAAATATTTGGTAACTTTCTTCCAGTCGATATGGTGCTTCATTTTTTGTGAGATGTCTGATGACGACACCTCTTAGTCAACGAACCAACAAGAAGAACCAACTAGTCTGCCAATAGATTAAAATTTATTTCACAATGCTCATCGCAAAAATATCATAGAATGTTGGGCCCAATATTATGGTGAAGCCTCTACCCTGAATCACTCAAATCGTTCTATTACATTAAGTGTATTAAGCCTTCCATGATCAACCCACAGATCACATTTGCACCACAATCGTGTGGGCCACATGACGCTAGAGTACAAATCTGCAGTGCTGGCCACGATTTCAACAGAGTTTAAAAGGAGTTGCAGGATGCAACATGACCATACCCACGCGGAGCACACAGAAACATTGCCGTCGACAACCAGCATGAAAACGCATTAGACTCAGTATTCTAGTAGATGTAAACTGTGTACCTGGCAACCCCTAGCTTAAATTCAGTTTTCTTAGTTCCCGACGATACAACAAACATCAATATGTTAAAACGACTCACCTTACAAATCCTTGGTTCCGAAATTAAGGAAATTAGATGGTCTAATGTCGACAATGATAATAAAATTCCGATCAGATTTTCAAAGGACAAGCAGTTCAGTGATAAAGCGGTTTCCCGCTAATAGTCTTATCAAAGATGTAACTTCAAGAAGTGATATATCAAAAAAGTTCGATACTATATGGGTACTATACCCTTCGGATGATGGCATTGAAGAGTGGGTCTACGTGTGTTATAAGACCCTTTTGATGTCGAAGTATGATTTGACAGAGACGTAGGCTTTGTTGACTGTGCCGAGGACATGCATTTTTTTCTTGAGGCTCCTGTCAAGTGCCGTATGCCAAAATTAGAAGGCAGTGGTGACATTGAGGGGAGACCCTCACTAATTTCCTCTAGGCCGCTTAAACTGATGATCTATTCGACTGAGCATATATATAGTTTACGTTTACCGCAATTAATATTGTTTGAATGAAAATCCGTTCGTTCCGTTTTATCATTATCGGAATTGTGACAATTAGGAAGTTGAACAGTATTTTTTTCCTGGTTGTCATAGACATTAGTCAAAAGTTTGTCAAACGTAGAAACCTAACAATGATGGGAAAGAAAATCGGACTCGAGGGAAGAGATGGCTCCTAATAAAGGAGCTTTCACCACTGCGTGTACTTATTGTGCGTTTCATGGAGGAGTTAAAAAAAAGATTCATCACTATTGTATAAGCGATGCTCGTACATGTATGAGTGCAAAAGTTATTCATGTAATATTTTTTCATAGGAAGATTTCCCCCGCTACATGGTATCTCCTTTTACTTCGGAATTTCAGTACAAATATTGTTGTTGACAGTTTACAAACCGCATTTTTCTAGTAGAAATCAAATTATGCACCAGCGGCCACTATCGATTCTTTCCCGCCGCTCCTGAGCGGCTCCTTCATTCCGCTCATCGTTCCAAAACTTAACCTCAACGTTATTTAAATCGTGTTTACGTTCGTATTTATGGTCGGTAAACCGGAGCAAACCTATTTTCTCTTAGTCTGAAATTTTGCGGTGTTTTAGATATTAAGTTCCGCTATTTACGTATTGTATGGCACTTTTGACGGCCTCAAGTTGAAAGACTCTGTTTTAATAACTAGTGATCAATGTGTAGCCGAACTCGTCGACGTAAAACGCTTTCGAAGAAAAAGTGAAAACTACAAAATCATTAACATTTTGTTATCCATGTATTATGGCCAATCACTACGACATACCGAAATGGTTAGTTAGTATGTGCCGCTCTCGTATAGTATCAATTATCAAATTATGCTTCCACCTATCGCTAATGTATTACGGACTCGAAGCTTCACAAATACCGCCCAAGTTGTTAATAGCGTACTGAGAAGAACCTCTTAAATACTTTGTGGTAGCAGTAGTTCATAGTTTTGGTGTATGCCCATGAATAATGCTCGAATCCGGTGTTTATCAAAACTGATTTTACGTAATTGCAGGGCTGGAAAACCGCCGGTCGGTACACATTTGGACGTCATGAAGGAAGACAAATTGGTTCAGGTATGACGTTAGTTCTAGTATTAAGTACGAAATTAGCGTTAATGGCAATTAGCTTCACGATCGATCGGTCACACATCACTGAGTTCACGTAATATTTCCAACTGCCAGTCCAGACAGTTTAAAAATTGAAATTGAACTACTTATAGATGTAACCGATGCGCCTGACATCAAGGTCCGGACAGTGCATTTCATCCGTTGTTTTTTTTATCACCTCGAAAAAACTTCTTTGGCGTACGTTTTAGTGTCCCGCCTGAGGGGTTCAACAGTGAGGATTGAATTAAATTTTATTCAAAAATCAGTTACACTCTCTTTTAACCTTTTCCCAAAGGACAAATTACATCTGGTAGTGTAGTCGTTATGTCATTCAAGAAGATGAAGGAGCAGAAGGCAAATCAGAACTGTGAATATTAATTACTCTGCTGTACAAGCCCAAGTCCTGTCAATGAGTGTGCATGGGCATTACTAAGTCCCCTGTACTGTTGGCTAGCATGCACTTCTGAACATAATGTAGATGGCTTTGCGTGATTCCATCAAGTACAAATGGGGAGAAATATGCAACATGACAATCACGCTGAAACAGTGAAGCGAGGGCATGGGGAGATGGGTAAAAGCAAAGAATATGGACCGCTCCATCTAATTAGGCAATATATCGATATATCACGACCGAGGTCAGGTTATCGATATGCCCGACATCGTAGGCTTGACTCGCCGTTTGAAATTAGAAATAACGACAGCTGTACGATTATGTCAATTAATTAATGTTCATTATGTAATACCTTGTTATATTATTATTTTAAATGTACAGAGACTATGAAAAGGAGTTAATTCAATGAAATTAAGAATGGGTATATGAAATAAATATGAGATAACTAACGGATTGAATATCGATCCATGCAGTCGTAGCGTTATCAAGCGACCTATCGATACATGCAGTCGTAGCGTTAGCAAGCGGTCGGTCCATATTCTTTGTTTCACCCGGGAGATGGCTGCAGTAGAACAGTTGGCATGTCAAGGAGGGTCCTTGGTATTCAGTCTGTGAAGCTTTCGCCAGCATGAGAAGAAGTAGCTGTGGGAGGGATTTGAATAAACAAGTTCTTTAGACATCTGAAGGTAGTAATACGATTGGGAGTGGCCTAAAGGTGTGGTTTGAAGAGGTGGTGTTTGACTTTTTGTGGGCTCCTCCCCTGCCCAATTTAGTAAAAAGGGACGAAATTCACTTGGCAGACGTTTGTAATAGTGAAAATACGAACATTAAACGTAAATCGCCACCACCATGAGAATTCTATCTATTAACTAATGGCTCTAATGACTCAGGAGGAGAATTCTTACTCCATACCTGGGTTGACTTCAATCCAATTTACAATGTGAAACAGTATCAAATAAAAAGGTTATTTATTTATTGATATAAACTTAATTAACGTTTTATCTTTTCAGAAATTGATGTTAGACGAGAAAAAATGTTATCTTTTCGGCCGAAACCCGCAAATGAACGACTTTTGCACAGACCATCAAAGTTGTTCAAGAGTTCATGCGGCATTTGTTTATCACAAACATCTGCAGCGAGCGTTCCTCGTCGATTTGGGGAGCAGTGAGTTCCAAATTTAATTTCAACTCTATATGTTAAGTAAGAAAAGTTGATTGGTTAGGAGGGGGGGGGGGGTGAGAACTGGTTCTATGTCCCATTATACAGGACTAAGGGGGAGACTTTTATTTCTTACTTGCTGTGTATCCCCCCTCCATCATTCTTACTGCTGTAAGAGTAATAGTCTGACTCATTTCTCTCAGGCTTAAATTCAATCTCCAACCAAATGTTCTGTTGGTTGTAACTGTCTCTAAAGTGATGCACTGTTCGAAGGTGCAGGACTTAGGGAGTATGATGTCATGCAATTAGTCGCTACATCACCTACGTGTGTACGTTAAGCTCCTAGTGTCTCGTTGATGAAGCAGCAAGGTTTGTGCAACCTTCGGCTGACCATTTTATTTGCCAAATAATGTAAAGGGGGTTTCAGTTATAATGACAATACAGTCATCCTACGTGAACCAACCCACAGTTAAATCACATTTATTGATCTTTGATATGATAGAATTCCTTGAAACCTGTACTTGCTTGTCAGAAGTTACCTGACAGATAGAACTGCTACGATTGAATATAAACACTCTCAGTACAGAGAGCGTCTTGTTAATGAAGCAGCAAGCTATGCCTTGTTCTTTTGCTTTATAATCTAATAGGGGGGGGGGGAGTTCAAATAAGTTAGCTTTGGCACTCCCCATTTAACCTTTAAGACCACATATTCTCACTGGGATGATCTTTGATATCTACAACAACAAGAGAGTTTTGTCTTGCCAAGCTAAATCGCATTCATTGGTATTTATGATCTCGTGGACCATTTCAGTTGTAGTGGCTATCTCTGCACTGATAACATTTTTTACAAAATAAAGGAGTAATGAGTGTAACAACAATCGACCTGGAGGAAGTTGTAAGACAGAGGGGGTAGTCCTCGCTGACCCATGCACAGTTCTAGCAGCGAGAGTTCCCTTCCTCTGTTTATCTGCTTTTTCCAAGATTCTTCCCTACCACCAAAAACACTTTTGTGGCAGGCTTTTGAAAGATGTCGCGTAGAGTGGGTGGCAATCCACCTTACTGCACGCTGCTGATACGCCAATTCAGCCCTACTCACCTGTATTGTGAACTATCCTTGTTGAAAAGCCATAGTGATCCCCGATGATGCTGTTGCAAGGCACACATCCAGGGACATGCTGTTTAGAAGGACTGCATCTAAAATACTACATATTCAGGTCTGTACACAAAGAAGAATCTGTGCTCTCTTCGGCCCTTAGAGGAATCAGCAGTTTGCATCCCAGTGTTGGGATCAGGTGGATCATATTTTGTCTTCATAATGCTACGCTCTAATGAAATAGTTTAATCGCAATAAAGTAAGATGACACAATCCCTTTACAGCCCATGGTACGTACATTGGGAGCCTCCGTCTTGAATCCAACAAACCAACTCAACTTCCACCGAATTCGTCATTCCATTTTGGAGCATCAACGCGCCATTACATTATGAGAGAACGCCCCCAAGGTGAGCCATTCCGCTTTTTTTAAATGTTTTATACTTAAATACAAGTAAAAACTGTTTTGATAATAATTTGTACGTAATACGATGGGTGGGGATATGATAAATTTACGTTATTTCCTATGCTCCAAAGTTTCATTATCTTACAACTTGTTGAACATCATTTAGCGTTTGAAGAACGTGTTACAGTCCCTAGACAGTCAACTGTGATGTTTAGCAAGTTGTACTTAGCTTCTTCAGTTGCTATAAGTGGGGTGGTAAGTTGCCTAAGCCTGAAACATGCTTCTTTCTCCTCGAAGTTAGGGTTTGGGTTCCACAATCCTGGTAACTCTGGGCTGTGGAATGAGGAAACATTTCTGCTCTCATTCTGAGCATCTGAGTATTTACCCCTGTGAAAATTCCACAAATGGTGCATAGCAATTAAAATACGTGAACTGTAAACATGTAATGGGAAGGAAAATAATAATAAATAATTTACTTGAAAGGGGAAACTAAAACGGTAATGTTTTTTGGGTGGGCTGAACTTGACGAATGGATTGTAGAGAAGCTGTAACAGTTCGATTGAATGGCTCAAACGGACCTGGAATCCAGACGGATTTAGTTTGAATTGATGGCCTTTGTAAACCGAGGACTCTTCCATGACTCTTCAAGTTGCACAGCAAACTTTCCTGATTTGAACATTAAAACAAAGGAACAAGAAAATCGAGAACAGCAGCAGCCACCAAGAACAAAATACATATTGGAAGAATGTCTCATATTGCTCGGCAAGGGAAAGAAATCCCAACTGATTCGAAGGTTTGTCTGTGATCAAGGGCTTATGGAGCAGGTAGTCTGTTGGGATGCTTGACACAGGGCGAGGGAGGTTTGTGATCGAATCCCCTTAGCAAACATGTATCTCCTTGACATTGGCAGATTCACTTGAACGTAAGGTACGCCACAAGGGTAATGTAGGCAGCCTCTACGTTGTTATTCAGTCTGAAAGTAACTGTGAGCGGTAGAGATGTGACCATCTAGTTCAATGAGAACTAGAATGAGTCGTTCGTTTATCTTGTTGGTTAACATTGCCACTGTGGATTGGTAATTCGCGAGCTAAATTAACAATTCCACTCGGTCTTTTCTTGAGACTCCAAAACTCACCTTGACTTCTATCCAACCAGAGTAGAAATATCATATAACACCAACATATTACTTCTTGAACATGACGAGAGAACAATAAATTATACACTGGTCTGATAGGCGAAATATGTTGATTGTGACCTAAAAACGTCAAACCTCACTAATTATGACGTATTTTCACTACTTCACTCAGAAGATGCCCTCCAATCAGAGACGATAAATCAAGTCAGAAACTAGCAGATCAATTCTAAGTTTGAGAACAAGTAAATTTATCAATGTGTGGGTTAACAGAGTCTAGGATCCAGAATAAAACTTAAATCATTGCTGTCAGTTACCAAGGATCTTTATCGTACAGTACAGATTGACGAATGAGGACTGTTCTGAATTAACGATATTGAGCTTTGATTAATGGCTACTAGTGACATTTGATACGTATTCAGTGTGTCGACTTAGTCCATTAGCTGTGTTGAATACCACACCTACCAGCACCATGGAGAGAATGTTCAACCTTCTTCCCCTGGAGATTTTTGTCAAGGCAGTGGCAATGAGGGAGGAGTATGGAACAGGGAGGGTCGTTAGTGTCAGCCTCCTAACGGCATCAACATCTATACAGATGGATCGAAAACTCCGGAGGGCACAGGCTCCTTGGTGTGGATAAGTGGCTCTGGGAGGAGTGGGACACACATTGCCCTAGGCCCTACTCAAACAGCTTTTCAAGCAGAGATCCATACTATCATCGCCGGAGCAATCATAATGCATGAGAAAGGCTGTAGCTACAGAGCTGTCAACGTATTGACTGATAGTCAAGATTAACTACTGCACAATGTCAAAACTGGTGGGAGAGCGCAGCATGTGGCTTAACTCCTTATCAAACGCGAATAGAGTTGATGTGTATTGGAAATGAGAGGGCCAGCAGTTCATCTACGGTACCCCCACACCTTCCCATTGTGGGATTTCTCTGTCATTAGTCAAGGGAACTGTGGGAGAATATGCCAGAAGAGTGCATCAGATAGTCTGGAATCCTGTGGAAGTAAAGCACTCGAAACACTTTATCTCAGAGTAAACATGTGAGATAAGACAGAACCTTCTGTGGATGGAGAGGAAGGACTTGAAGCAGATTGTTGGGATCATCACTGGGTGCTGCAGAATGAAGTGGTGTGGCACCGTTGAGGAGACTCCCTACCATGTCTTGCCCCAGTGCCGGAGACCTGAGAGTGAGTGATTTCTGGTCTATGGTGCTACTTCTCCCAGGGTGGATATCAAAGAAAACTCCTGTAGGAAATACCTGGCATTCCTTAGGAGGCTAGGAATCGACTTGTGAGACATTAGGGCTGGCACAAAAGGTCGTTTGGTCGCGGTGCATATCCCACCTGAGGAACAGTCAGAATGCTATATATAGTACATGAATGGACTGATTTCAGTTTTTATTTGATATAGTTTCGATCTATAGACATAGTAAGGTGAGATTAATACCTTCAATTTACTTGAAGATTAAGTCATACAATTTTATAAATGTGAGATGGTAAACAGCAGATTCTTCTTTATTACCTTGATCTGGATGTTGAGGGGTAGGTTTACGTTATCGTGAGGAGGAGGACAGTGAGTCGACCTGCGAGAAAAGGTTGAATGAGACATGACGAATGAACAAAATGAACAATACCAACGAAATGATCCGTCGTAGATACCCTCAGTCTGCGTCAAGTGAACGAAATGAATTAATCACAGACGTGAGTTTTTTTGTTTTTTTTTTTTCGTTCAATGGAATGATTTGTTCACTCATGACACATCGCTGGTCAGCCACTCTCTGTTGCGAGGGTATTGGAAATGTTGGGACGCAGGCAACAATTATAGCGATTCCGTGCTCTGATCCTACACCTTGAGTGTCCAAGGGGGTTGGGGGATGTTGGTTCTGAGCCTGGGGCTGGTCTTGGCAATTATTTGTTGAACCGAGCACCTAGTTCTTGCATTACGAAGCTGGAAGCACACCATAGTTTCATGTCTCATCAATTAGTAACCTCTAGAATGGTCTTCTCGTGAAGGATGGAGGAAGACCCTGGTTTGTCAGATTGTTGGTGCAGAATCTTGTTAAATCACTGATACGGTTAATTGTATTTTACGTGTTTGGTTGTCATTTATGCAAATTTTATATAAAACGATTTTTTCTGTGTATAGGAAATACGAGAAACGTGATAGAACAGTTAGAACAAGGGGACAACCCAACAAACACAGGAGCGGCCATGTTGGGCCTCACAGAGGCTAATGCAGACCTGGATGTGAGTAGTTTTTGAAACTTCGGCGAAACTGTGATGGTGTCTTAATTTTGTTGTTAACGTATTTCGAAGCTGAAGAAAGGTATGGATTGAATTGAACATCCAAAGAGCTGGGCTATCAAGTGACAGTTGAGCGACTTCCCAGAACATAAGTCAGGACTGCTTCAGTGAGCCTATTGGCCAATCGTTGTAGACAAGTCCACTGGTATCTGACTAGTGGTAGCCTGCAGCGCCCCAAGTCAAGGTTCAGTGATTCAGGGAACTGCTCCCAGCTGGTGCTTGAACATTTTCTTTTGATTTTCCCACACATTTGGGTAGTGCCTTGACACTCCCGCATAATTTGCCCTTTACCTGAGGGTGATGTCGAAATTCCACCTCTCACAGGAAATATAACACAATCACTAGATTTGCTTCTTTGAATGGGGCCTTGGCCAAAACGAAATGTTGGCTATTTAATTGTTTTTGTGGGGATCGTTTTGTCCAGGGCCAGTTGCATCTTGACAGACTCCACCACTGGTTTTGACAACTCTATGCATGTTAATCCAGTTAATCTTTCCTCCTTTGACTTCTTATTCCTGTGATGAACTGACCCAGCATGTCTATGTCTGGTTGGTTTCAGCCTTGGTATGGCTAATGGACGGTGAATCCACCTTTCCTCCTTTGACTTCTCTTGCCCCCAATCAAAAAGCCCAATAAAATGACTATACACCACAGCCGCAACAACTGTAAAAGTCTCTCAGCTGAATCCCATGTCAGAAGAAGTGGCCATGCAGCGGGGAAATGTTTTTCTACTGTTGGAAAATATGTAACAAAGAGCTTGTGAATATACCCAACGGATTCACGGAATTCAACCCGATTGTTTAAAAAGAATTGAGGAGTATTTGAAGTGAACATCCCACTGTGTATGCCGATATAGGAACACAAATATAACTGTCTATTGTTTCAACTGTCTAGCAATGTTAACTATGAAGCGCAACCAAAGTGCTGCAACCGTTGGAGGAGTTCCTCACTGACTATGTGGTATGCATTATCCACTAAACTGCCTCGGAGCAAACCTAATATGTTCAGGTCCCGTAAAAGCCCATAGGTAAGCAAAGGCTTGCAGCTCTACAACTGGATAGCTTCTAAGGAACATGTTGTGGCTGGAACAACATATTATTCTTGCCTAGCCTGTAACTGAGGTAAAGGGCCTGATTAGTTTGTCAGGCAACAGTCAACCACCTCTTTAAATCTGCTCTAATTCCTACTTTCTGTGGAAACGCCCGACCTCTCATTGAGAAAATGTTGGAAACTAATTAGCTTTCAGATCGGTGTTCACTTCGTGTTTTCCAAAGTCCCAAGGGCTGTCGTCTAACCAAAGGAGCATGTCATCTTTGCATGTTAGTTACGTCTTCCTCTCATACACTCTTTTCCCGTTCCTTTTAGACACTTTACAAATGGCCTTGCCTTCAATCAGTGAAGTGTGTTTTAGTGAGGATGTATACAAGGACGCTGGTGGCGGGAGATGTCAGCGTAGATGACTGTAGCTGTTGGCTTTTCATGTTTTGAGCTCAACTTATCCCAATGTTATTTGCGTCGATTTCACTGGATATTGTCTTTCTTTTGCCTGCAGAATCTGACAGAGTTCAACACGGCACACAATCGACGAATATCAATGTTGGGCATCGGGGATGACACAGAGAATGCTGGCTCTCGGTCCAAAAAGAAAAAAATGTTAGTTCATCTAAACACAGTCAATAAATGTTAAATTATGATTACTTCTTATTATTCGCGGTTTAATGGTCAAACAGGTCGATCACGTTTTCTGAGGAGCTGGAGCTTATCAACCCAGAAGATGTAGACCCGACTGTTGGGCGTTTCAGAAATATGGTCCACTCCACGGTATGACCTGATTTATTTTAATCGTTTAGTTTTATTGTAACTTTATTGTTTTGGATATTGCGTGTATGTTGCCCGTTGGCATCCACGTCATTAGTTAAGGTATATACTTATTTATTTCTTATTTCTCGTCTGCCTTATCTGGCGACCTCAACAGTACCAGCCACAAAGCGCCTCACGAACTTTGTTCAGGCAGGGGAAATTGGCGAAGAGGTGTTGCCTACACGTGCCAACTGCCCCTAGCAACCGTGGATACTAACAAAGGGAGCCTACTATCCCAGGCATCCCCATTTAGACGAGCCGCCTGGCCCACAACTCCCATTTGGGTAAAACGGGTAATTTTGAAACAGCGAATCGTATCAATCGTGTTGGCAGTCTCATAAAATCCCTAAGCGCTAATTGTTTGATGATAGTCGTGGCGTGAGCATCACAGTAAGTTCCACGCATTGTTTTATTGGTTGAAGAACTGAAATATAATTGAATGGCCAGAACAGGCGTGTCAGCTTTCCTCGATTTTACGGGAGATGACAAAATAGTTTATTCTCCTTAAAACAAATGATAATCAATAAGTTGGTACATAAACTGAAATAGATGAGTACAAAAAATGTTTTGAAAGACGAAATAACGTTTTTAGAGGCACAATTTGAAATGCATGTTCTGAACCAAATTAAAGCCTTTCTCTCTCTCTCCCCCCCCCCCTTTTACTTCGTGATTGAATTTCGGGAACGCCAACTTGGTTGTCAGCCACTGGTATTTTGGAACAGGATATAATAAACAGCAATGAGCGCAAAAGCAATCCAATAGTTTTAGATTCACGTCCGCATTCTAGTGGCTGATTTGAGAACTACTTTGGTACACTCCTACGACTTTCCCCACATTCGATAGATCGCGCGGGCGAGGCAACATCAGACATTTCTACTCGTCGATTTCATGAAATGTGTTTCTGTGTTGAGACCCTTGTGAAAAGCACCTTGCATAAACTCGGTTTTGAACTGATGAACGTAGTACCCATAGAGGCAAGACAATCACTCGCTCTCTTCTCTAGTTAACACCCTCAACATCGTGGCATAACGGCATTGTACATTTCCATCAATTACCATCTCCCTCCCAATTTTTGAATGACCAAGGTGTTTTGACAGGACGGAATGTCTTTAGAAGTACGTTGATAACCTCTGCCAGAGTACAAATCCCTTTAAAATCCTTACACATGCCTCTGGAAAATCGAACTAGACACACACCATGGGCCAAAATGTGGTGATACCGATTCAATAGATCTCGATCGTAAATCAAATCAGGGTAATAGTCCAATAAACTCTGTACATTTACCGTCATAATGCCCATAAAATGACCTGGAGCCATCACAGATATTCGGAATTGCAACTAACGTCATTTCATTCGCAACTTTTCTCAGGTTGTTCCCCACATAATTTCCCCTAAAGAAAAATGATGACAATTCCACTAAATACCCCTACCACCGGTTTTCAACTACGGTCGTGGTATAAGTAGTAGAGAAAGTATTCTCGAACTTTATGCAGTACCAGTTTCCTCGTAGAACGTTGAAAATGTAGTTGAAGGGGAGCTGTAGCAAATTATGGCGAAACTTTCAAGCTAAAAGCTCGATGGTAATAGTCTTCACCTGTTTTTATATTTTCCTTTTGGTTTATTATTCATTCTGAATAATAACCCTATGTTTTCGGTCACAAAAAATTTTTTACACCCCCCCCCTCCCCCTCTCAAAATTTGATACTTTACGTTTCAAGACTTGGAGATTCCAAATTTGCATGTCCGTCCGGCGTCCGGGCCTTTAACGTGGTCTAAAAAATTCGTTCTTTCGCACAAAAATCCGATTTGGTACCTAGTTGTGCCCGCCATCTCGGCAATCCGATTGGACGAAGCCCGTGTTTGTAATGGGCAAAAAACGGTTAAAAAATTAACGAAACGCAGTACAACGCGGGAACTACAGCGTCCCTCCCTCCCTCCCGTCTGAATAAAAAACAACCGGAGGCGCCCCGAAGACCTCACCGCGCGGGTGGGCGGCTCAACTTCCCTTTCGCCTTGCAACGGATTTGCTTTCCCCGACCCAACCCGACGCGGCAAAATCATCAGACGTTTCGTTTCCGTAGTTCCATTGTAGCCAGGACATGTTTCGTATGGTTTACTAGTATTCGATGCTGAATCGAATGGGATGGGGGAGCACTAATACTAGGTCAAGCTGTTCATGAGAATAATAAACCATTGTGTAATAATTTGCAGGGTTTTTACATTTAGTCCTGTGTTGAGTGACTAGATCCATATTTTTAATGTGTCTTCAGGTGATCCCGGGGAAGCGGCAAAGGTACGATCCTGGGCTGGCACCGTCGATCTTGTCGCACCACAAAGACATCAATCAGCGCCCTTTGACTTCAACTCACAATTTGTACTCGGACTTACCTCAGCCACACGGTAATAAACAATTCACTCGACGAGGTTTTTTTTTATTTAAAGAGTTTTAAACACATTCAAAGTTTGCTTGCTTTTTACAGGTGATCCAGGAGACCGTGGCTCAAACCCAATTCTGAGCTCGGTGTTAGCATCGCGCCTTGGGATAGCTCTTCCCGACCCTGCACCAGAGGTAATGTCATGATTATGTGTTTGGTACTTAACAATGTGTATCATTTCACACGATAATGCGCTTAACATACCACTTGCTGAATAGTAGTGCTGCTACACTCAATGCCCTGAGATCTGAATTTGATGATACTTTTTATTTGTTCATGGATGGAACTTTACCATTCTCTCATCAAAGGTCCCCCTGAAAGAGATATAGTAGTTCTGGAACTTCACATGGATACTAATGCCTAGCAGTACCCAGGCTATTGGTGTTAAGGAATTCTGCTGAACTCCTAAGAAGGCTGAGAGACTGGCTCTGCATTTTCTGAGTCTAGCGTTGAAGCAAAATGTTCGCATTTGTCTGTGTCCACAACTACTCTAAATTTTGATGAACTTAGGCTTATCAAAGTGTATTATGGTGACTCAAGCCCCCCTGAGTGACTGGCGCTGTCTCATTCTAATCGTTTGTTGGTCAGCAAATACCAATTTGCTAGTGAAGGGTCAAAGCAACGCTAACCCTCGAATTTGAACACTATCACTGAGCTGCTATCACAACTTAAGAGCCTCATTGCCTGTTGACAACACTCAGACTACTGGCTACCTCTTTATTATGTATCACGTCACCATGCTCCTCGTAGCCACAAGCAGGGGAGTGCACTGTGTCTCTAAACTCCTCTCCAAGTCTCCAGTCACTCTCTGGATGTTGCAAACAACTCCAGTCACTCCATGGAGGCTTTACGCTCAACCTCAGCTAGTGCCACACTTTGAGCTGATGTCACTCTGCTGACCTTTGGACCCTTCCACGTCTACTTGACCACTAACCATAGCACCGCCTGCCAGCCCTGCACAACAGTATTCTCACCAATCCCCAACCAAGCAGGCTTTAGCATGCAGCTGCCTGAGAATCGTTCAAACATAACTTTACACAGAGTTAATAGTATTTGTGCGTTATTGGCTGGGTGCTTCATTGCTTTGGAAGGGGTGATAAAATGTAAGTGTCAAGTTACAGGTATAGTTTGCTAAGTTTAGGTGAAGGAGATCCAGGCTCACGGCCTCTCAGAAGTCTATAGAAATTGGTTAGACGTACTAGATTGATTCAGAATAAGTTGCCAGGGAAGTTTGAACTTTCTGGTGTCAAAGAACGGATTTGTAGTTGTTCCATTCTACAATCAACTCTTTCCCAAAACTTGTGGACGTACTTGTTGCCTCTATGGCATTGTAATTGCCCAATACGTTTACCATTGCATAGTCATGATGGGCGTCGCAGCTCTGTGTGTGATGAGTCAGGTTAAGCCTCATCTTTAGGTAGATATTGCTTTGATAAACTAACTTCATGCTTCATATCGTCAACAGGTTGACATGATGGATCCAACAACCATCGATGATCACAAAGCCAAGACTGAGGTTGGAGCTGTTGACATGGGCCAGCACCCACAACAGGGCCGTCTGAACGAGGAGCAGCCTTCAAAGAAGAAAATCTATGCCAAAGAAGCATGGCCGGGGAAAAAGCCTCTGGCGCCTCCTCTCCTCATTTCCTCTGCTCCTCCTACGACTTTCCTCTGAACCTTCCCCTTTCCCCTCACTTTGTAATTAGCGTCTCATTTTAATAAATAACTTTATCTACGATGAATGCAATAAATCGGGACACAACAACAGTTTCTGTTTGAATCTTGTTCCTCATTCATAAACACATACATGACGGGGGTGTGTCTTTAATGGGACTTTGGGCGATCAACCTCCATACTGTGTAACGAGATTAGGGACCTTTTATCAACGCATTGTGGTGCGCACCTATGGTACACCTGAAGATGTATGGTGCGAATCAAAGACAAGAGGGGGGCTCTTCAACGAGTTCTCACACTTCAAAGTTGACTCCATGCAGAGTGTCAGATTAGGGTAAAATGTTATTCGCACTCCTGCGAATAATTTGAGTCGAAAGGAAGACAGTTTACTTTGTCCGTATTTCACAAATACCGAGGCCAAGAGGAAAGGATTACCTCCAGGTGGGGGCTGGTTGAAATAGAATCGTCGAGTTTCTAACGAAGCTGTTTAATATGAACAGGTAAATTTGCAATAAAAATACGAAATAACGTACAAACATTGAAAATGATGAAACAAAATAACTGCAACAACCAGTCAAATGGGTTTGTGTGAATTTGACAAAGAGGAGTCTAATCGGAACACTCCTTGAAATGTTGCCACATAACTGAAGGAGTACTCAAGCTGGAGAACCACTGACAGGCGTGGGTTTCCCCATTCTTCACCTGAGAAGCAGTTGGTCACCTTTGAGTGCTGCTATCAATGAATGCTGTGGCATGGCTGATGTCGACACGCTGCTCTGGAGTAGGAAAAGTAGGGCGCATAGAAACATGAATAAAATTCGCATTCTCATAAGAGGTAAACCACTCCTGGACTGCCCCCTAGGCTGCTAACAACGATGATGAACCAGCTAGCTTTCAGAGCCTACCTATAACAATCAATCCCCCCTCGTAAAATACTGGTTGCTCTTCATTCGTTGCTGTAAGTGCTCGCAGTAAGATAGCGTTGATGGCCCTGTGTTTGACTTCTATCTCTGAATGACGCCTAGAGCATACAGTACTTGTTTGTTGCACCAATTAGTAATTCGAAATCTTAGAAACATGTCCACCTCCTCTGGTGCCCCTTGCCTTAACATCTGGCTTTGTAAAGTGAAATGCAAAGAGATTTAGCTGAATCTAGTCAAACTGGCAAGAAATGAGACAATTGTGCATTCGTTGCAAGAGCCACCACTCTATTACCGTAACTCATCCCCTCTAAGCTACTAATAACAGGCATAAATCAGGAATTAGCCATCATGGGTTGCCCAGTAAGCGTCAAACAAGTCTTACTATGAGATCATTACGGGGAACACATCACATGCTGACTTAACAAGGCACTCTTCATATTAAGTCTGGTTGGGTTCATATTATAACATGATGTGTACTCGACAGATTTTGGCACAGAATGAAACACATACCTGCCACCTAACATGCTGTGTTGTGTAAATGTTGTTTTATAAGTATACCCCTCCCCATTGGCCACACCAAGGAGCTTGAGGTTAGTCCTGCTGTACACTACGGCACTTAGTGGCAAATCCTGTTTCCACAACTGCTATGAAACCTCCCCAAGCAACTTCTTCACACCCCCTCCCCCTTTCTTTTACGAGTTATCATTTTTGGAGCTGTACTTGATTCCGAAATCCCCTCTTGAGTGTAACTCTCGTGCAGGTCAACCCCTCTGAACTGCTCACCTAGATCTGCGGGGTTTTGACTTCAGTAATAATTTTGGCAACAGCAGCGCTATGCCTCCACTCTATACAAAAAAACATCCAGCGTACTTACTCAAGCTATGTCATTTCTATTACAAACAAAGGATGCAGTCTCGTCTCTGCCTGATGAGTAGAGTTGAACAAAATAGTTTACATTACAATAACCTCCAGAGCAGGGTTTCAGTGGCACCAACCCATCGTATCAACATTCATGAACATAAAACTGTAAACGAGGCTCCTACTCGAACAATAATATTCTACATTAGAATATTCTATTAATCCAATATTTTGTAACAACCTCCTCCTTACGCACTAGAATTTGCTGCACGTTTTGTCTGCAGTGTAAAACATCAAAATTCCATTAACGTGCACCAGTTTTTTTTCTCGTTATTTCGACGATCTCTAAAGTCTCTTGAGTGCTCTAGAAACGCCTGCGACAGGGCAATTAAAAACGAGTCAGTCCCTCAGATTAATAATTGAAACTGAACACAAGAAACAACACGTCATTTCGATCAATTACGTGTAACGCACTTCAACGCCTCCCCTTCGTAGAAGTAACAATTTACTAAATATATTTGTATTTGCGCCATAAAACTACGAGTGCCCCGTCAATGGCACTCAAATAACCGTACAATCTTTTTCCATTCGCAAAAGTTGTGTGTGTCAGGAGGGAGAAAATAACTATAGAGATGACAGAAGAAGGGAGGAGGGGTTTTACAACGAACGCTTTCTCTATATACAGATGACAAGAGACGTTAGACTGTTACGTTTTAGGTGGTATTGAAGAAGTGAGGGGACTACAAGCCGAAGGAAGTAGATGGCAAAGAAGTGTTTTCTCCCATTAACGCTTCCAAGTGCGATTGGACGGCTGCAGCGATTTAGTCAGTTCGCCAAGACTCCTCGCCCTCTCGGACCACGACGTAATCAGTGCCTGCAACCAACAAAGAGTCAATACATACGGGAGAGAAGATTTAAGGGTATTTTCAAATAGTTGACCTACGAGCATGATTGTGCTACAATTAAACACAGGTCAGGTTACACTATCAGGCAGCTCACCCTTACTCTAAGAGACTTACAGAGAAAATCTCGATTGGTTAGGAAAGCATGGCGTTGGATTTAATCTCAAGTTGAAACCTACAGCCTACCATATACTTTAGACGATGAAGCAGACGCATTCACAGTGTTCGTTTTGAAGTGACGACAGAGATAATTATGATTTGTACCGAGAAAATTCATTGAACATTTTCAAGGGAAAGTTATTGCAGTTTTTGAGAGTAGTTAATTTTGTAGTAGTCTAGCTCAAAATTGCAATTTGTAGTCAGTTGAAGAAGATTTGGTCACGTAGAAGAGCGAGTTAGACAAGCAGAATCGATCCACTCACGGCAAGAGTACCTCAGATGTCTAGGTGAAGCAAAACGCTTGGTCGCAGTTACAAGTAGAAAGCGAAGCGGGAAAGGAAATGGCGAATTTTGTGAGATGTGGTAGGAATCATACAAATCAGAGTTGCCTAGCTATTAATGTTAAATGTTTCAAGTGTTATGGAGCGCACTAGCGATATTGCTCTATGTGAGTAGAGGAGTGAGTACGATATCAACCAAATGCAATTGGACCACAGAGTTTTATTCTCAATTACACTCGGGGAAGTTTTACCGCCACAAACAGATAACTGGGTGGGAGCGAACGGGAGTACGGGCGACCAGGTAACCACTGATGGCAGTAAAGTTTCTAGCGAATCGGGGCATTTGTGCTGACTGGGCACTTCACGAGCCTCCACTGAATGAATTAATTTGCTTCGTCCCGGTACGTCACTCCGCCTTTGATGAAGTACCTGTCCTCAGGTACTCATGAGTACTGCAGTTTCTTGCCAAGTAGTGCGATCAGGGCATTGCTGTCCACCCAACAAAGGGGAACCTAATCTTTAACATAGCAGGAGAGAGAGAGAGAGAATTTTGATTTGAAGTTCTAAAAGAGTGCCCATGTTTGTGGTGGAAGTATTGAATTAACAAAAACAAATAAACACGAACTTCACAATGCCTCTGGCGTACACATCTTCTGTGGGTCGCACGTCATCGTTCCGCACAGCTGCGATATCCAGGGATCAGAGAATCGATTCATGTCTTCGTGAAAGACGATTTTCTCAGTAAGAGGAGTCGGAGCTTCCCTGCACGTCAGAGGACACCTGCCCTCAGGTGTTCCAGAAGGGGTAGTTCTGAATGAAGATGGTGTAAATACCACCCACTGATTGGTTGCACTTTTGGGAACAAGCGCAGCGCTCTGGCTCATGGGGTGTAGGAGCGTGTGATGCCTGTGTTGACATCATTCACACGTATGTGTTGAGTGGCAGCTCTTGAGTGTGTGTGAAGTGTGCCAGACATTCGTACACAGATTGTGCACTTCCGCGTAGGTTCTTCGAGCATCCTGGAAGGAGTTGAGGAAACGTGGGCACTTTTTTACCCCACGATATTTGCCGCAGATAGGGCAGGGATGTGGATCCAGCGGTGGAGTTCTGTCATCACCAGACCTTTTCGAAAGCGCGTGATTTCCCAATGCTCATTGTTTGAGAGGTCGTTCTGGGACAGACACGCAGAAAGATGTCGTTGGTTATGAAGGATGGGGGGTTGAGTCGTTGTGAGGTGTACACTGAGTAGGTTTCGACTGCTGCGATGCTAGGTAAGCATTGACCTTCTCTATGTAGACGAGGGTGAGACCCTGGTAGACCAGAAGCTTCTCGACATCTGTCCTGCTTCCCTCAAAGCAGCCATTGAATACAATGACAGGACAGAAAATTTGAATGCTGGGGATCAAAAATTCCTATCCCGCTAGAAGAACCTTCAAGTTTTTCTGTAGTTTCTTCAACTAATGTAGCGAAAGTTGGACCACTAGTTAGGCGCCAATGTTACAGAGTGTAGCGATATCGCACTATGTGAGTAGAGGAGTGAGTACGATATCAACCGAAAGCAATTGGAACACAGAGTTTTATTCTCAATTACACTCAAGGAAGTTTTACCACCACAAACAGGTAAGTGGGTGGGAGTGAACGCGAGCACGGGCAACCAGGCAAACGCCCAGTTACAACTGACGGCAGCGAAGTTTCGAGCGAATCGCAGCATTTGAGGTGCCCAGCCAGCACCAATGCCCCAGCCGAGCCTCCACTGAATGAAAGAGTTTGGTTCGTCTCGGTACACAAGTGTCACAGAGTAAGAAATTTCACAAAAGTTTGCGGAAGCAAGAAAAACAATGTCTCGCACATATCGTTTGGACTTGTTGAAAGGGACTCCATTCGCAGTGGAAGCGAGCTTAAGTTACAAAACGTCAATGCTTCAGAAGTAAAGAAAGGTATACATGACATAAAGCTAGCTATAGGCAATCATGACATGAGGTTTAAAGAGGATTAATTCCAACTCTCCACTTGAATCACGGAAACAATAAAAGCTGTTAACCACAGACGAGAGACTGTACGGACCTGGTCGACACATGCTTTAATTGAAAGGATTAAGGATGTAAGAAGAAGACTATGTAAGAAGAACAATTTCCTTTGTTAGGTCGACCAGCTATCGAAGAAAAGAGTCGTTTCTAGAATTTTCTATTGATAAAATCTACGCTAAATTAGTGACCCCGACGTGAACAACTGACTCAAACTATCTTCCACGGGGGATGAAGATGACACGGTAGCTTCAAGAGCCGTTCTAATGGAAAGGACTGAAACGCAAGAGAATCCAGAAGGCCAAACATCAAGAAGTCAGCGTTGTGCAGATCCCATGTCAATTGAACAAGACAGCGAAACTGCCAATGTTCCTGCATTAAGGCGACCAGGCCAGGACTGGCCTGAATACCAGTTCGTTTCCAGGGGTGGGCAATGAGATCGAATCTTTTGTTATCTCAAATGCCCACTTCAGGCTGAGGAGCAGGAAGAGCTAGCGCACTACCAGATATCTTAGGGCCGTTTTCACTATGCTAACCGCGATAACTCTGGAATGCGATTAGACAAGTCGTGATTTAGCCACGTCGAGAAGGTTGCCGAATAATGAGGTTACAGTAAGGTAATTGGACGTCTGTTCAATCTCCTGTCACGTAATGTACAAGTGTTGAACAGCTTCTCGTTTGGCAGCACTACACACATGTCTATATGAAAAAGTCCATGCAATTCTTGTTATGACATCAAAGCAGCTTATTGGGAACCCTCCTCAACACAATGTAGTCTCATCTCTTAACACCTTCCTCAGGATCTACTACGATTCGTACATCTTCCCGTTCTCAACCTCTCAAAAAACGAGTCGAGTTAAATCGTGCACGTCTTGTCATGGCAGTACTCAATCGTCAGAACTACATCTCTGCCCTCTGCCATCATTTCCCGAAATTCAGCCCGGATGGTAGAATAACTTACTTAGAAATACACAATCGGTGTACGAATTGCCTAGCAAACTTCACACACTTCAGAATGTGAATATTGACAACCTCTAGTCGTTCCCAAGAGTGCAATCGATCAGTGTCACACAAGTAGTCACAGAATTGCAAACTGCAGTGTTCATGCGTATCCTTCGAATAATTTGAGCTAACAAGGCACCACAAACATCGATTTACTCGTAACTTCGGTGTCTGCAGTCTGGATGGAACTGCTGTCTCTTCGAGGCGTCATTTTTCACCCGCGCTCCAACCCAGTTCCCCGTTTACGTAGGTAAATCTCCAAACTGTAATTGAAAATAGAACTCCGCATTCCAATTACATTCAGTTGCTAGTGTGTACTTCCCCACACTTCGTACGACATCGTAACATAACTATTTGTGCGCTCAACTCCACTTCAAACTTGAAACGCTGAAAACAAAAACAAACGTAGAAACGGAAAATAGAAATACGAATTTAAATTTGAAGCGTAACGAAGAATTAAAAATTAAGGATTGTTCATTCAGAAAATATCAAGTGAAATTGAAGCGATCTATTTACATTAAAGTAATAATAATAATATTATTAATGCCAAATAAATTAATTAAAATCAGGAGAGGCGAAAATAAAATTGTCCGAATGTCCCAGAGAAAGAAGAAAGGAAATCGGAACGAAGTACTGGATTGATGATGGAACTAGCTGAAGCCTTCTCTTTGACGATTGAAGGAATTCAGGGTTGTAGAGATTAAAATTTGGGATATTCAAATATCCTGAAACTTCAAACGCAAAGGAAAGAAGTGGGCGAACAAACAAGTCGGCGTAGGTTCAGCAAATGAATGGGGTGTCGAGCTGGCAAAGCGAAGAACACTCCAATCGCCAACCATTGGACTTACTTAGCGTCGTGTAGACAAACAGGGAAAATTATATTCAATACCCTAAAAAAATGGCAATTCTACTTTTAAATAAACTTATGAGAGTTCAGACGGTTGATTTCATTCAGCAACGTCAATTTTGACTACTTGCGATCATGTGACATTACGCGATAGTAGTGGGATACTGTCCAACCTCAAAAAATAGCTAAATGTGTCGCGATCCCGCATTTAAATGTTCAAATAAATCAATCAATGCAATGATCCTTTCAAACGAGTCCTGTTCATAATTCGTCGTATCAATAAATGTTCACTCCACAAATGCAATGTAGTTCATTCCACAAATTGAAATGCAGTCATTCGACGTATGGAGCCCAAATGTTTCATTATCAAAAATATTGTGAATCATCACAATAAAATCAGACAGAAAAAACAGCTACAACACATATTAACCTGACTTAAGAATAAGAGCAAATTTTACCGTCGCTTGAAGTGGATGATTGCGAAGAATTATAACTGATCGCTATGTCCAAGTCGCTTTCACTTTCCTCTTTTAGTTTGGAATTTGATGAGCTCTTGTCACCGACTGAAATCCAAATACTCGATCAAAAATGACATCGGCAACAAACCACTGAAAAGTCGATTGTTAGTCAACGAGGAGACTTACGAGGGTCGAGATGATGTTTCTGATTTTTTTTCACGGCTTTTTGTTCTTCGTCATAGAGAGACAGAAGACGAATTTGCTCTTCTTCGCTCAACTCAATGTCCCCACCAAAGTCGTCTTCTGAAAACAGGGGAAGAGGAGACTGTTAGTACCATGATGTGAAATACTTTCCTTCGTTTTGAAGTTAGATATTTCGCGCCACCATCCACGTTTTTTCTACATTTCCCAACTCTTAAAGACTCCAACGATCTACTTCCAAGCATCTCTTTACATTTAACCTTAACAAGAAGCAACCACAAAAATACGCCAAAATCACTCTTCTCAGGAAAATCCTGAAATATTCCTCTTCTTTTAGCAAGTAAATTGATTTGAGTTGAGAGAATTCCTGTCCTGGTGCTTCAACCTTGTAACCAGTACTTAGAATGTGGAGGAACCGTTTCTAATGACTGAATTTACTGGGTCCCTTCAGACGAAGTCTAGCTTTCACGGGTAGAAGGAAAAACGCATCACTTTGTGAGAGATGGCACAGTGTGAAATCCCACGACCGAGACCCTTAGCCTCACTCATCATTGGAGTTTGTATCGTCGCCAGTTCGTGCAAACGACGTACACGCAAGACAACTGGGTCTGTCTTTGCACAGAACTAGTAGTGTCTCCAGACATGCTAGAAAGACATGCGTGTTATTATTAAAAAAAGATTGCGTTTGCTGTTGAAGACTGTGAAAAGCTTATTGCATAGACCTTGCATACAATGTTCTCTATTTAAATACTTTTTAGATTTACAATAATAATATAAGAGCAAATTATCGTCTTCTTCTTCCTTCAATAGTAACACTCAATATCAATCACAGACAATACAATCACACAACTGGCTTAATCGAAATACTGAAGACGATAACTCGAAACTGAAGAAACAGACACACTTGCCGCAGTCTCCTACCTCTGGCCACCTTTAGCATGAACTTGTAATTTTAATGAGCCTAGAAAGTTTGAGTACTCATAAGACGTAATTGATCGATACAAGCGCCGGGAAAAGTTATCTGAATTCGTCAAGCTCTGGATGTAGGGTAGAGGAGGGATTGTCAACATTGAAAGAATTGATTGAATATTTTGACTAGTACATTTTATTATTTGAAGGGAATAAGGATTCTAGCTAGCTGAAGAGGATTGGGAGGGAAATGGACTGGGCACTACTAGATACTTGAGAAAACATAATTATCGGAATTAATGCAAATGCAGCCGGATTGTTACGGGGATTTGATGGAAACAGGAGTAAGTCGAGCATTTCGCGTGAAAAATGAGTTTACTGTTGAAGCATTGACAGGCTCAACGCGCAGGGTCGTTTGACCAGCCTTGGGAGGTAAGAATGATTGGCCAATAGCAAACGCCGCTCGCCTAAACTGCACTATAGATGCCCTTCCAACGTCATTTCCTACACGTCCGTTTCAGTTTCAGCATTTCACATCATTTTCGCGTCGTTTTGGTTTATTATTCTTTCTGAATAGTAGACCTATGTTTTTGGGCAGGACTTTTTTTACAACTCCCCCTCAAAATTTGATACTTAACGTTTCAAGTCATCAGGATTGTAACTCTGCAATGTCCGTCCGCCCAGATGGCTGTTTTGTGCCTTTAACGTGGTCTAAAAAATTCGTTCTTTCGCACTAAGATCCCAATTGGTATCTAGTTGCGCCCACCTGCTCGGCAATCGGATCGGACGAAGCCCATGATTGTTATGGGTACAAAATGGTTTGAAAATTAACAAATACGAAATCGGCAGTTTTATCGCAAATACGCCGTGTTTGGTATTGTTTCCTAGGTATTTTTAGATGCTGGGTCGAATGAAACAATTCTCAGAGGTGTACGACGGCGTCGACCGAAAATAGTGAATTCAGAGTAATAATAGTGTGCCACAGTCAACGAATTGACAGAACTCGTGTGACATTAACTACAGCGAAAGTAATCGTTTTTTCATCGTTTGGACCTCCCTGCCGTCTCATTAAAACCACCCGCCAGCTCGACTCGTAACATCACCCCTGGAATATTTAGTTTTCATCGTTCCGTTGTACTCAGGTCATGTTTCATATAATTTACTGGTATTTTTCAATGCTGAATCGAATGAGATGGGTCTTGGTGGTGTGAGACTATGCGTAGCTTTGAAGTAGTAAACGGTTGTGTAATAATTTTCAGCGTTTTTCTATTTCTTTTCTATCAAATGTTTCCTTAGTTGCCAGTGGTTTTAAGTAGCGCCAACTTTACTCCAGAACCTACCTCTCTATTTACTGCACATAAGCATCTCTAAACATTCGTACTCGATTGCAACCATTTGCCTACTTCAAAATTCGCCAAACTCCTGATAATACCAACGATCCTATGCAGCTTCAACAACGATTTCGACGCAATGTGACATAATTTTCTCCATATTTTCAGTTCATATTCATTTTCCCTTTCTTCTCAACCAAAATAGACCACGATTTATTTTACATTCAAGAAGTTTTAATTTTATACATTAACTTCCATCGAATACTCGTCCATTTTCTAAGTTTGGAGTGTAACAGGTTTATGCAATGAATCCTCCGATAAGCAAACATTCACCCCAAACAGCTAGAAAATGTGACATTCACGAGTGATCCCTTCGCTCCTTGGCATCCCACGTGTGTATAGGTCTGTATATGGTCAGATGGACCTTGAGTTGTCAGTACCTGTCCTACAAGTGGAAGGTCCCTCACTATTAGTAAAATTAAATGTATCTGAAGTAACTTCTGCACTATACGTCCATGGAACTCTTATCCCGTCATTTCTAACCCAGTTTTTGCAAGCTAGTCCACCTTAAAAAATTGACCGCAGGATTCTGCACATTTAGCCACTACGCTAATGTTGCTGCTCATTTAAATAGAGCCCTCAGTACAGCACATTCTGTAGTAACAATTTAGAATTGGTATTTAAGTTGTTTAAAAATTATATAAGCACCATGAAAGGTAACAATAAAAAACTCGTCAACTACCTTTGGTCAAGCAGAGAGGCTGCGTCGAGCAATCGCTATTCACGATGACTATGTCGCTTTTCTCATTTGTCCAACTTTCGTCTCCTGTTAATTCAACGACGAATTGTTAATAAACCCTCATAATTAACGAATAAACAAGAATTGAGTGAGCTTATGTTAAAGGGGAGGAAGGAGGCTTACGAGCTGTGGATGGAGATTTTAGTTTCGATTTCCGCTCCTCAGCATAGCTCGACAAAATGCGGTGGATGTGCTCATTTTGGCCCAACTCATTGCCCATTCCTGAGCCGTTTTCGACAACCCGAAAAATTGCGAAGAATAAAGTTGGTTTATTTGAATACAATAATGGTAATGTACAATGAGAAAGTCTTTAAGTAAATGCCACAAGGGGGAAAACTGAGGGCGAAATATGTGTGTTCTAAGATAATCCTCATCTCATCACACGAGACGCATGATTGCCACACGTCAGTTGAAGTGCTGAGGCGGGAGGCAATGAGCAAAACTATTGGAATACTGGAACGAACTGGTTGTGATCCGATTCCTTAGAGTGGGTTCACAAATGGGGGCTCAATACGATGCAATTTAACTATATTGTCAGTTATTTTGAAGGCTTTTGACGGTGTCACCATCACCTGCAGCCTCCCCCCCCCCCATAGTGCTGTCACCGGCACAACTAATAAAATTCCGAAGAAATGAGCTGAAGGTGTGTTTATGGTGTTCCATAAATGTAGACAGACCTTTCTCATGATGAATATTCTGCAGTGACAAACAGAGATGGTTGGGATATTTTAATTAATATTTTGGTACGCAGTTGGTCAGTGAAGGCAAGGATTAAGGCACAGTCACTGCGTTGGGCCAGCTCTTACTCTTCAGTCAGTGCCCAAGGGAGAAGCCAATGAGTATTTTAATACAGCAACTCATCACCAGTCCCTTCAATTAGGTCCACCAATTCAAGGGAATTGGAGGGGGCCTGCATCGTAAATTAGTTTCAACCCTGCAGGGTGTACTCATATCCACAGGGGTTGAAACGATGAATACTGTGATAGTTTGGATATTGAAATAACCAATGGCTGGGCTGGAATCAACAATTGGTAATTAATTAAGTTTAACCCTCCACCATGTCCAGGAAGGGAGGTAATGATAAATAAAAAATAGCGGGGAATCATCAGAGAGTACTCGAGTTCGGGGGTTCCCACCTTAAATTAATTACAGGAAGCGAGGGAAGAGACAAATAGCAACCCTTTACTGCTAGAATAAACTTTCTAACAGTTAATGCAGCAGCACAACAAAAGGTGGTTTGGTAGTTGTCTTGGTGAAGCATTCGTTTGATCACCCTGTCCTTTGTGAGGAGGATGCTGGAAGTGCAGACTGGTTTGAGAGTAGTTCACAATGCCAATAGCCACAGGAGAACTCTTTCAAACGTAGAAGGGGCAGTCAGATGAGCTGCAGGCAGCTAGGCTGACGTATTGTGAAGAAAATTAATAACATGGAGCGTGTAAGAAAGTGTAAATCTCACAATTAACGCAGTAAGTCAATTTCAACGATATTCGCTCTGACAATTGAGTTAGTGATTATTCTCCTGAAATGCTACACGGGTTTTGCTTCTCACAACTTTGAGTTGATGGGCTTTTCATGATGGGTGAATGTTTTCTACCCAAACCACACTCACTCAGCTTGTATTCATCAACATCCATTAGGATTGCATAAAACGACGAACCATCCAAATACAAAAAAACATCAACTCCACAAGTGGTAATTTCCTAAAGAACCACCATCAAAATTCACACAGCCCCTCAAAACCTAATAGAAAGCTGGAATAGTGTAGTATCCCCCTAAACAGATGTTACATACGAATGGATACAATGATGAATGCCAGATTCAAGCAGGAAAGCCATTAACCTTTTTCTGTTTCTGACTTCTTCCTCTTCCTCTCTTCTTCAGCTTCTTGGTCTTCAAGGAGTGCTCGCCTAAACAGGTAGCGTTGCCAAAACTCTGAATTCGACACCTGCAACAACAGCCTACCAGTTAGTTAACAGCTCTCAACATTATTGACGAGGAATCATTAAAAATCAATACGTTCCACCCCTTTCTCATGGTTTTCTACACAGTCAAGTCCTTAATTTCCATGCAAGTAATTCAAATTGTAGATTGCCTCGAATTTTGCAGTGGTTCACATACCCATGAAACATTCTACTGTAATTTATTGTGTTATAAACGTGATGCTAGGTGCCAGAAAGAGCATAGCTAAATCACCCACTCACCGATATAACCATTCACTGCAGGAACAAAAGGCACCGTTTCTGGTCCTGAAACAAGTGCGACTTTCCAAAGCACCACCAGTTCTAACATGTGATGGTTCCCACCATTGCACTACACTCTAGTGGCCTCTCTGTACTCAGTAAACTGAAGCAGTGCCTCAAGCAGAGAGGGAATGAAGCCTATAAAACTTCATACAAGTGCCTTTTTTTGTCTTACTATTTAGTAGTAGTTTGTCTCAAAAGGTAGACATATCGATTGCCTCCTTCTGACCAACTCAACCTCAATAACGTAAGAGCTTTGGTTCTCTTTGAGATTGGCCATTGTGAATTAAACACTTATTTAAGGGAGACAAAAATAAAAATAAGATTCAAATATAAAAGGATTAACAACAGAACGTTTCACTTAGTAATAAAAAACACTGCAAATTATTAGAGAACGTTTTATTATTTCCTTGCACACAGACGTTTGGAGGTACTTCAGGTTGTAATTTAGCCAGTCTCCCGGTGGAGTGGTGTTACTTGTGGCACTGACCCTGGGAAATTCTGTAGATACACAGACAGAATTTCCCCAAATCTCCTTAAAACGTTAAGATCTGAAAAGAACTAAAAATTTGTTGTTTTTTTTTCAGCCGATTACATAACTTTCCATTTCAATTCGTAGAGCCAAGGAAAGTAAAAATCGAATTCTCATGGCCTTGAAAGGTCGAAGAAATGTGAGTTGAATGTTGACAGTTTAGTGTGTGGGGTCGTCAGAAAATATTCTTCAAGCGCCTAAAAAGCCAACAAGCCTGTTGGGAAGAATCCTCGGTCCTGATGAAGGAGGAAGTTTCAATTATTCGTACACGCTCTATTTCTTCGGCGTGTTTCCTAAGCAATCAAAAAGCATTTTGCCTAAGTTCTAAAAGGCTGACTGAAGGTACACATGTCTTCTAAACAGTCATCATTGTTGAGTAATGGCAACTTTGTCGTCGTGACTGATGACTTACAGCAAGCAAACGTCAAAGGGTTAAATCAAAATGAGCTCACCTTATCAGCAACGAGAGTCGTATATTTGTCCCGCAATATTTGATTGTTGGTCAATCGGCTTGTCAGCCTCTCGTAGTTTGTAAGTGAATCTTGCGATACCTTGGGAAAAACAAAGTTGTGTTATACACCACGCGGGAATGAGAAAGTTGCCACATCGACTTCGGTAACAGTTAGCAATAAGAAGTGAGGTGGGATACAATAAACTCGAGTGTTTCCAATGAGGGCACAATCGTTGACGTGAAGGAACTGGAAATTTAGCGACCACAGCCTGATTAGCAAAACGTGCCTTCCAGCTTCATCATCAGTTGGTTGCTACGATCCTCAAGCTCTTTCAGCCAATCCCTAATAATCTCGCCTTGTTGCCACAAGCCCTCTGCTCCAACACGTGGCTCCATGAACCATATCTCCGAACCTTCGCAATTTAAACTGGGTCATCAGTATTCCACGTTCTTCTACTTTTTTCTAAACCTATTTTTAATACTCATACTGGATTCTTAATTATTCATAGTAACAACTGCCGCCTTCGTCTCGTTTCTCTCAACTTGTGAACAATAGAAACCTGACAGATCCCTGCAGCTCTATTTACTTCCAACGTTTCATCCAAAATCCTGGTCCCTGACATCGTGCTCATATTTCTACTGCCATCTTCTCTTTATTCAACCCCACACCATTTCGCGCCACAAGGCAGGCAACAACAATTCATTGTCACTGAGTTCTCAAAACTGACTCCGGCAACTTACTTTGTACTTGGAAATTCTGCTTCCTTCCTCCCATATCCATAGTTCCAGTTTACACTGGCAATCTGATGCTTTATCTTATCTGATGCGGGCATAAATTGTTTGAGATTAACCAGCCTGCCACCTGCTTTCAAAATCACAGGCGTCAAAGAAATTAGGAAAGTTCATAACTCCAAGTGTTAATGTTTCATACCTCCAACCAAGCGGCAAACTGTTCTTTTTGTTCATCTGGAATGTCTTCCGTGAATGTTTCATCTTGAGAAACCAGCAAATGTAGTTTCAACTGGAAAAAAGGCAAACAAGTTGGCGGTTGATGCTCAGTAAATTAACGTCGAGTGCAAGAATGGTCACTGGGCGATCTGTACAAATTAGAAAGCACGCTGATTGGATCAAGGAGAATCAAAGATGGTTGTCTGTATGTGCTGACCATAGCAAAGGATTTGATGATTGCCCCGCACTCATTTACTCTCTAAGCTGGCTGAGTTAGGGCTTTTGGGCAGCTTCTTGGTTAGCTTTCAGCTAGTGAAGATATGGGAGTATGTGCTCTGAGCCTCAACTGGAGGGGCTCAGGTTCTCCTACCTTGCGCCAATGCTATTCCTGGTATATTTTCTTCGACTGTCATACCCCACCAGTAGTGTTCTGCATATATTTATCTGGCGATTTTGTTGCAGGGGACAGGCTCCAGACCAACTGTAGACTCCCAGTGGCGCTCCAATAGTGAGGCATAGAGAACCACCTTGGTGCATAAAGTGTAGCGACGCCCATTCCAATCGAATGAGAAACATTTGAGAGGCCTGGAATGGCAAATATCTTTCATGACCAATCTTCAAGGATCAAATTGATTCAACTGTGGGTTAGACATTCGAGGGGTTAGGGTTTCAATAGTAAAAGTACTATCGTTTTCCAAGTCTAAAAGCCGTAAGTGCCATTGAAGGACGGAGCAGGCCTGTGACATTCTGGCCTTAAGGGTTGTTTGACCCAAAATATCACCACAGGAATGCACAGCCCGCGGCCTTGCGCTGAAGCATTATGGGTTAGGGCCACAATGGGTGGCACCTCTGCAGGGCAAGGTAGGTAGAACGAAGTATTCCAATTCTACCCAGGGCAAGGCCTGACAATGCTGGAAAATGCGCTTGCTCCGCAGATATCGTGGTTGTCATGGAGTTGTTGGAGGGTAGTAATCCCTTCCCAAATTTCGTTTTTAAACTGTGGGGTCTGAGGTAGTTAGGGGCCACCCAGTCAGAACTCCCACAGACATCCCCGAATGCAGAACTGTAACTGTAAATGTACTATCGTTTTCCAAGTCTAAAAGCTCTCCTTTTCAATACTCTTGTTTATCTTTCGAGGGGAATCTTCACACACAAAATGGGCAACTGTTAGGGCCGCTACACACGATAAAACATGTCTGACGAACATGATTTTGCCAATCTCGTTTGTCGAACATGTTTAAACGGCGGGGGGGGGAGTTGAAGGTTTTCTGCCAATGTCAGAGAGAGAGAGAGAGAGAGAAACCAGGAGAGCAAATGCAAATGTAGTTATGCAAATTTTGAGGAGCGCATGGCTGAAAGTTGCTCTTTCGGCCATTCTTTCGCCCACAAAGATCTCCCCTTTTGCGTGTGCACTGTTTTTGGTGCTTCACTCCGGATGAGGCATTATAAAAACTTATATGGTAATAGTTAGATGGTCCATACTCATCCAAATTGAACAATGTTTCTTTAAGAAAGAAAGCAACATGAATGCTGAACGTTCATGAAGCTTGGTGTGTTTCAAGGTTGGTTTGAACGTGGGGAAACGTGTTGGACAATATTGTTTGATCGTGTGTAGCAGCCTTTAGATGTCCATCTGTTGGAAGTTTTGGTGTCCTTAAAATTGCCATCATCCTGTCAAACCATGACTTACCCGACGTACCTTTACAAAAAAATAGTAAAAACCTCCTCATTGCCCCTCTTGAACCGCAATCCAAATAAGTCTCCTCTCCTAAGTAGCCACAAATGATATAAACTATTTTATTGTGCAACTAAACATTATAATAATCACCACGGTATTTTATACGCCTACAATATTTGTAATTCTCAGACATTTCATCTTTCTTCCTAGCCAGTTCCCATGAATACATGTTATACGATTATTATCATCGCACACACATTCATCCGCAGTTTGCGAATCGTTGGAAGGACATAAATACTGTCAAGCTTTTGGCTAGACACCGTCGTCAGTACTACCTTTTCACGTAAACATATGGTTTGAAACCTCTCTTATTACGAAGGTTGATGAGCCGCACGTATATACTCGTGATCTGCCCGTATATAATTGAGTTGTGCCCGTATATAATTTAGAAAAGTAAAAACGGAAGGAATTTCAAACTGAGGATGATGCCAATTCGAAATACTTCACCTACTTTGTGTCATCTTTCTGGAGCCCATTACGCCTTTTCTCACTTTCCCATTCTTACGTAAATATACAAACTTATTATTGCATATTTTGAGGAAAGTAGAGAGAAATAAATACTGAGAAGAAGAAAGTATTGCGATGTTAACTGTTCTCCTCAGCTGTCCCTTCCCCCACCACTGTATTCTCTTTTTCTCCTTCGGCCAAGTGACTTGTCGCTCTGATATCTATTTTTTCAAACATAACCTCCATCATCCGATCACAATAACAAGTACAAACCAAAGTTGCTTGAGGAGTTGTCAAATACCTGAAGCTCGCCATTTGTAGTTTGATAATAAAAATAAGTTAGTTGCCTATTTCCGCTAAACTTTAGTTACCATGGGAACATTTTAACTCAAGTTTTATGGAAAAATACATCGTTCTAACTCCGTTTTGTTATTAAAATGGGTTTTGAGGATTTAGTTCGTATTTGTAATTCGCTCGAGTTCTTCAACAATTTCTTGAAGCTTTCAGGCAGAGGGGACTTGAGGATAGGATTTATGTAATACACAAGCATATGTGAGTGATGAATCAAGGATGAATCATAAAGTTCCAATGTGCTAGAAATTAGAAGCTTTTAGCGTTTAAATACCTGAAAGGGAGTCAATTGAACAGGCTCCCCATCTTTGACTATGACGGGGACGTAAGAACTGTCATCATCAACTGGTGGCACCAAAACCTCTGATAGACTGTCAAAGAACGAAGAAAAGGATTTCCTGACAGTGTTGGCCGTTGAGTCCTCTTTGTCCAACTGAAAGTTGAAAATGTATTACTGTTATTGAATGAAAATGAAACTGGTTAGTGTAACACAGTGCGGGGAGGTTTTGAATTGCAAGTTGGCCTAGTAATTGTGGCATTTTGGGGACAGTGGCCCACAGGCTTACGCCTAGGAATCTATCTTAATGAAAGTAAATGACCCAGAAGATAGGTTGTGGCGACCAAGGAACTACGGGCTCTCCCCAAATGGTTAGAATCCTTGATAAAGATAGAGGGTACCCCAGAAAGCAATAGGTTGTTGTCCTCATGCACAGGCGCAGCTGCTATCTAAACCATAGAGTCCTCTCTCTGGCAGCACACACCAGGAAAAATGAACAGTTACACCAATGTGCAAGCAGTGGGCACTGGAGAATCGTCGACTTCTACGACTACAGCAACTTCTAGCCTCACAGCTCCTGATCCACGATAGCAAATCCATAATGGTGAGATGGGATGAGACATTGTGAGCTTTTATTGAATCCGTGTCACCTCTTTTTCTGCGGACAATAGCTCGTTTCTGTGCTATCCGATCCCTTCAAACTCTTGAGTCAGTGAGGTTTCTATGAAATTGATGTTTCGTCGCTTATGAGGCACTCAGGGTTGATGGGTAGAACCATCTTCTACACCACTGGAATTGGTATCAGCCAAGTAGTAATTTAGAATGAGGCCAGAGCTTGGGCGAAAGAAACTAAATAGGACACATGTAGATCTTCCTTGTCGCATGCGTTAGGCGTACAAGATTACAATATCCAGGTCTGACCTTTTTCGGATCGCTCAAAACCGACCACCTACACCCCAAGTATCTGAATGGTCCCAGACGTGAATATGAAACAGATTCAAAATCTGAAGAGCCTAAGTCAGGCTTTTTTAGGTTTTTCTAAAATTAGTACTCCATTCTATATTGGCTACTTAACACAGAAACTTTAACCGTTTTTCTAGAAGTCTTGAATAGGCGCAGACATGAATATGACACGAATTAAAAATCAGGGGGACAATATTTAGGCTGGGCTTTCTACAGGTGCCTTGATGAAGATACAGTTGATGAACTCACCTGAAGCGACTCTTTCACATCCTTGGCAATGAGCGATGCCTCTGCTTTGACTGCCGATGATATTTCAGTTATGTCTTTTTTGACAAACTCCAACACTTCCACGCTCTGAAAATAATCAAAATTAGGTAAGTTGATCTACGAACTGAATCACTCATGACGAAGTGATTTACAACAGGCAAGAAGGTAGGTGTTTTTTAACCATGGCTTTTTTCAATCCGAAAATTGTTTATAAGCAGTACTTCACAGCAAAGCCCATTTCATAATTGTTACTCTCTGTTGGCCATGCCAAATAAACCCAGAACCCCATGTTGATGCTACAATGCTATCTGTGTGATGATCTCAGTTCCAAAATCGGAAGTTTCCGCGAAAATGAGAACCAGAGCTTATTTCGTTCTAGCAGTGCTTCAGTAAATGAAATCAGCGACTGTGACTGGTAAAGGGGTAGAACATAAAAGATAGACGTGTTAACCATCAGCTGTTGACGGGAGGGGTGAAACTCGTCAAATTACTTCGATTTGAACATGTCTGACATCGCACTAGAAATATTTTACGCAAAAATCACCAGTTTTATACACAGACCGCAAATGTGCCCTTGTGTTTTACTACATCAGCAGATGTATTAACTCATTATTGAGCAAACACACGAGTAGATAGAATATATTTCTTAAAGGAGACTCAATTTGATTGAGTGACAACTCCCAATTGATTATTAAATAAATTTGTGGGGGTGGACTGCTCACCTTGTTTTTGGCAGAAGTCACCCAGCTGTTCCACCAGTTGCCTCTGAAAATGAAACATTAGTTTTACTGTAAAACTAGTGAAGTCCAACTTAGTAGTAAGGTCTTTTTTGAGTTTAGTTGGCTAAGCGGAAGGAATGTCATGACAGCTGTCGTTCACTGTGATACTATTTGAAATGTCTGGTTCTACCACAACCTTGTTGAAGAAGTGATTGCAACGGGTTAAGTCCCTCATGTGTCTGCAAGTAATGCCCCTCACTCATCACTGTCAAGTATCGAAACAAATTTTTTACATTTACAAATTCACACGATGCGAGAGGTAATTAAACAACCCTTTAAGGAGCTAATATAAAGCAATTGTATACGATAGTTTAGTAGTGCTATGACTTGTGAAGATCAGAGTGCCATTTCAAATGGCTGTAGTCACAAGAATGCCTGAGGGTTGCCAGAATAGATCTGATGCAAGTGTGGCATATAATTGTTTGATGCTCTCTTGTACAAAAGGGATATTAGAATCATTATGACGAACTCCATATTTGCCGTACAGTATCTTCCGTACTAGTTGCCAAGTGGGTTTGACGATGGAAGCGTAAATTATCTTATTTAGACGGAGGGGAAAGGCACTGCAGGTTACTAGAAACTTTAGCTTCCTAATGTGGTGTCAGATCCTGGGTGGTGGTTTGTGAGATATTGAACTAAGCTCTCATGTGTAACCATATGGTCTTGAAGAAGTAGGGGTGGTACAGTTACAGGCAGTTTATTGGTAAAGCACACTAATGATGACGTCAGTTGGCTTAGCTTTATCCTCCAACAGGCATTCCATTTAATTTAGTGAGTCAACATTGTGATGGAAGAAGCATTGCCAAATTGTATGGAGTAAGTTCTATGGACGAGATATGACTGTATAACTGCGTAAATTCTGTAGGGTGTTTTAATTTAGCCAGAACACCCTTAAGCTAAACTTTCCGCAGGCTTTCTCGACACAAAGAAGAGCCAAAGACCAGCTCGGACTCATAGGCCAGAAGAATTCCCAACCTATCTCCATAGGTGCTGGGGACATGACTCAACGGTCTTATTCATTCCATTCGGAAGCATAAGCCAAAGAAATAAAAACATGGGATTTTCAAGAATTTGTATCAAACTTATACGAACTCGCCAATACCTATTCTTCGAACGTAATGAAAACGTTTTCCCCAAAAATAGCTCTAGTGGTTTTGATTGTATTAACTACATCCTGTCTAATACCTAAATGTTCGTCCTCATAAAAATTCATGTAAAAACGCACTGAAGAAGCAGTCAGTTTTGTGATGTTGAGAAAAGTTATGATAGTTGACACTTTCGTGTCATACTTAACACGGAGTTCTATCAATTTATCTAGCTACAGATTTCAACAAAGCCTCTCAGTCTTTAGGATGCCCATGCAAAACCTTATAAAACAATACAAAAATACTAGATTTAACATTTCTTCCTTGATGATTCGCACGAGATATTTCCTCGTTCTGTTATCATCTGTTTTCGTTTCTCATAAAAAAAGGTAAGAATGATTCCCCTCGATCCCTTCTGAAGTGGGCAACCATCTCGTAAACTGCACTTCACTCCTCAACAAGAATGCCATATTATCTAATCTGAGATACATACATTAATCTCTCCACAGGCAAACTATCAGCGATAGTTGTGCGCTATCTTTTATTGGCAATCGGCTGAAATATGGCTCAACAATGTTGATTAAATTTGCGTGAGAGCTTTTAATTTACAGCATCTAAATGTTGTCCTGCAGTACATACAGGGGAAACATTCAACGAATACATCTCTTATTATAGATACCGTGTGAGTTGTTGTTCAGCTATAAAGTACTAAAGAAACCGACTGTCTAGAGATGATTTTTATTAACGGAGCTTTACAACAGACGGCTCTTCATTAAATCATATGGCGTAAGAACCACTGACCCCGTGCAATGTTCCTACTGAATAAAAGTTGACAGTTCGAACAAGTGCACTATCAAACGGCGTCTAGAATCGATGTGTCAATGAACACATTCGCTCTCAAATGAGAACGTCCCAAACTGCGTATTTGACAATTCCGAAACTTACTCCGCCATCTTCACAGCGCTGTCTTGTTTACAATCTGAATTCGTTGAACGACCCGGAGCGACTCGTCCGCTGAACTCTCAATTTCATTTGACGAACCTCTATCTCAAATTGATGAACGCGTCTTCGGAACAATTTTACGGTGGGAACACACGGAATTGAAACATTCGGCGAATTGGAGGCGAGGAGCTCAGGAAAAGTGAGTTAAATCACTCCGTAGGACAGCTGATTCTGTTGTGACAAGGCTGCCAACGTAGGGAGCCGATAACAGAAGTCTGAACGCATTCCAATCTACATTTAAAACATTTTTGTTTTTACTTTCCTCGTCTCTACACAATGCAATTGTTCAGGTTTGTATCATTTCTGATCCCACTAAAAACTACCTGGTGAGCAGCAACACACTTTCTACACACCCCATGAATTCGAAGATCTGGTATTTATCTCTAATACTTGGTCCAACCCATTTTTACAGAAACTTACGAACAAGAAGTTTGATCTAAATCGTTGAAAATGTGTTTGAGGAAATCAGAAAGAAATAATATAATGCTCCACTTATCTCATTTTGCGAGCTATCATGAAGAATATTTCTGTTCAACTAATAGCTACAGAAATAGCGGACAAAAAATGTAGGTATAGTTAGCTAAAAGACAGTTGTTCGTCAAGTTTATCAGTTTCAGTTTGGTGGTTTTTTCTGGATGATTGCGTTAAAAAAACTGTTTTCAACACATTTTGATTTTGATCTCTGTTCAATGGACTGTCAGAAGAACATTTGTTCCGTATGCTTTATAGGTATTACTATTTAAAAAACAATCCGTTTTCGAGATAAATGTGAAACATCCTGGTTTTTGGTACATTTTTGTTCTCTCCCCCTTCTGTTCCCATCAATGGACAAAGCTTTGAGTATTGAAGCATCATCACATTGGCACTCTTGGACTACCACCCGAGATTTTCCAAGATTCTAATGATATTTGAGTTGAATTTCTTAAGGAAACTGGCAGAGGTGATTATCGTGCTTCTATCGGATCGCACAATGTCCTGCCATGCCTGAATCCCTTGGTCATAAATAAAGACGGAGGTAGAATGTGTTTGACGATAAGGTAGCGGTGCTAGTAGATGGCCACTTTCCCTAAAAATGCGTATAACAAGAGTTTTATTCAAGATTATTTACGCATTGTTAGCTTATAGGCATATGTGATCACCTGAGAAACTACCAAAATAGAGGCCGTCATCTTGGTAGCCGTGGCATTCAAAATGGCGAATATTTACTTTTGAAGCGGTTGTCGTCCAAGAAAACAAGGTAATTTCTTAAGTAATTTGTTTAGCAACTCCCTCTTCACCTCCTCGTCGGTTGAAAATTTTTTTCCAAACATGCGCGTCTTTAGAGAAGTGAAAAGATGACAGTCTGAAGGCGCCAGGTCGGGGGAATAAGGGGGGTGGTCTAAAACATCCCATCCAAAAGAGTCCAACAGTTCCTTCGTGACGTTGGCCGTGTGAGGTCGGGCATTGTCATGGAGCAAGCAAACGCCCTTCGTCAAAAGACCCCTCCTTCGATTTTGAATGGCTCTTCTCAATTTTTTCAGGGTCTCACAATACCTTGCCGTGTTTATGGTCTCCCCCTGAGGCAAATAATCGATCAGTATGATGCCTTTGTGGTCCCAAAACACTGATGCCATGATTTTTTCCCAGAAATTGTGGTTTTGAACTTTTTGGCTGAGAGTGAAGTGGTGTGACGCCACTGTTCGGACTGTCTCTTGGTTTCTGGAGTATAGTGTGCAACCCAAGTCTCATCTCCAGTAACAATACACTTGAGGAAATCATCACCCTCCAGTTCATACCGTTCCAAAACCTCTTTAGAGGTCTGCACTCGATTCAACTTGTGTTGTTCAGTCAGTTGCGAGGTTGTTTTGGGACCCATCTTGCACACAGTTTATGAAATCCGAGGGTTTCTGTTATTGTTTCGTGCAGCAAAGATCTGGATATTTCAGGAAACTTCGTAGAAATTTCGTCCAGAGTCAATCTGCGATCGTCACGGACCGCATTCTCAATCTTTTCCACAAGTTTGTCAGTCACGATCGACGGTCTCCCACTCCTCAATTCGTCATGCACATTCGTACGACCATTCTTAAACTCCCTACACCACTTGTACGCACTCGTACGATTGTGTCCTTCACCATAAATTGCTTTTACCTCATTAAAAATTTCAATCGGGGATTTCTCCTTAACAACGAGGTACCGGATGACCGCGCGGATTTCGCACTTGGCAGCAGAGTCGATCGACATCTTTCACGAGAAATGCTCCTGAGACCACAGTTTTCAACGTACTGACCTCATTTTGGTCTTGTTTCGGAGGGGAGGAGTCACGCTACACGACAGTGTGCCCAACATAGCAAAAAAAATTCCCTATGGCCTACGGGAGCTTCAGTACACTTATTTTGTGGATATGCCTTGTACTAGGTATTTTCTATTTCAAGCTTATTTTGCTCTATTATTTTTTATTTAACTAGAAAACCTAATAAAATTAAAATGCATTAACATTTTTTGGGTTTTATTTTTAATTTTCAGTAATGAGCCGGGTGGGCAACTACTGACTATTATTTCGGCCAATTACTAATTCTATCTATTCGATTTTTATTCATACGCAAGTTATTGCATTCGAAATGGAAAGTGACTAGCTTAATGATGTATTTTATTTTTATTTTTTAGATGCCTGGAAAAAAGGAGCGTTTTTAAGTTATAGTGAAGAGGCCATGACCCAAGCCGTCAACGACGTAAGACTCCATAATGAACCGATACGTGCTGCCGCCAAAAAATTTGGAGACCCTTGGCAGACTCTTGCAAATAAAGTGACCGGGAAGTCTCCTCTCGCAAGGAAGATGGGCCCAGCCACTATGCTGACAACTGAAGAAGAGAGGAGAATATGCCAATGCGACTCGGCAGCGGCTGAATTCCCCATTACTCACGAGCAGCTGCTCTTCAGTATTCATAAATACTTGAATGATTTAAAACGAGACTGCAAATTTTTTAAGGCGGATATTAAGCCAGGAAAAACATTTTTAAAACTTTTTATGAAGAGGAATAAAGGACCTCGCAAAACTTGACGTCTTCTAGAGCAGCTGTCACCGAAGAAGCAATAAGGGAATGGTTTGGACAAGTTGGAGACAAATTAAAAGAAAAAGGTTGGACCGACGTTTTCCTTGACCCCAAACAGAGTGTTTAACTGTGACGAGACAGCCTTCATGTTAGCACCTAAAACACCCAAGGTCCACGCAAAAAAAAAGAGACAAAAACGTCTACCAACACGTTAACGCAAACGACAAGGAGTGTGTCACAGTACTAGTTACAGGAAACGCTGCCGGCACCTACAAGCCGCCTACCTTACAAGCGAATTTCAGCTGAAATTTTGACAATTTTCCTCCAAAGTGGGGATTGGGAAAAACAGACCCTGGTTGGATGACTTGCGAAGTTTTTTTTGAGTTCATAGCTGACATATTCTTCCCTTGGTTATCCTCTCAAACCATCGTTACCTGTCATACTCTTCGTAGATGGACACAAATCACATTTTTCTTACCAATGCAGCCAGTTCTGTCATGAGAAAGGCATCGTACTTACACCACTCTTTCCCAATGCTACTCATTTGCTACAACCACTTGACGTGGCCGGTTTTAAACCTTTGAAGGTGGCTTGGAGGAAGCGAGTGCGCAGGTGGCGGATTGAAAACATTCAAAGCAAGGAGGGGCACGCTTTAAAAAAGAAAGACTTCGCCAAATTACTTAAGGAGGTGATGGAAGAAAGCTTAACCCCTTCCATGCTAGTGAATGGTTTCCGCAAATGTGGCCTTGTTCCCTGGAACCCCGAAGCAGTTACGATCCCTGGGAAAGCTATTGAGAAGAAGGAAAACACTGAACGAATTGTTCTTAAAGAGAGGCTTACATTTTCTAAATGAATCAATACCTGCTGGCACCTTGATTGCATTTCAATCACTGCATATGGGTGGGGCAAGAGACGGCAGAGCATGTGTTGTGCATATGCAGTGGACTCGCAGCATCAGACTACCCTGTGGTTAGGAGGCCCATTTTCAGCCGGAAGAGGTAGCGACGGCAAAACTTGCGGATGTTCTTCGCTTTGTGCGAGGGTGGCGGGGGCGTATAGATGACATCGCACTAAGTGATCCCATTGCATTGTGGTCAGGGGGTGGAGCATGTGTGATGTGTCCTTTATAATAGGCCAGTTTGTGGCTGAGTTCAACTTATGGAACAGTACCAAAACGGAAGTAGAAGCCCTTGAAAAAGAATTGGAAATGGCCAGTTCAGCCCGACGTTTGTGAATACGAGTGGAAAAACGTCATCACTAGCATAAAGGAGCCTCAGAAAACAAGCAAGGGACCTCTCTAATGTGCCTGAAATGGAACACTTTCAAGACTGAACCTTCTAAATAAATAAATGAATTTCTTATGAAGCATTATATAAGGCTTATTTTTAGTTCGGACACAGAATAAAGCATTGAAACAGGGTGGGCAACTACTAGTAAAAAAGTGGCCATCTACTGATTTTTCATTGATCTCAAGTGGCCATCTACTAGATTTGTCTATTTTTTTTTTTAGAAATTTTTTTTCTTCTTGAATTTTTGAAACTGTAGTAATCTGTTGATTGATTTTACAAAAGTCGAGTTTAGCTTATCGCAAACCGCCTTCACCCAGTGCATAGATCGATTGACAACACAGACAGTGTTTAAAAAACAGAAACTACTGCATTAAATGGCCAACTACTAGCACCACTACCTTAATGCACAACACAACTGACGTGGAAGAAGTGAGATCATTAGCGAACGAGGGAAGAGAGAATGTGACTGCACACAAAACTCTTCAACTTCAAGAAATCAAAAAACAAGCTGCCCCGTCGAATCACAAAAAGTTGACAGTAACAGCTCAGAAACGGATTTAACGCGCTCGACTTTTGAAAGGTTTTACTGGGAAACATCCTCGGCCGCACGATCTATACGACGTTGGGTAAACTAAAGTAGTTTGGACGTTCATCGCCAGGGTCGCAACGGAAATTTGCCTTCTAAAGCCCACACCACAGAATAATAGGGGGAGTCAGGACACTGCCCGAGTTCCCGGCCATCAACCGAACCATGCAGAGCGTCCACAAACTCTGAAGGCTTACAGGGCTCGGGGGCAGATGGAGTCGCCATGTCCCACCACTGCAGCTGATCCTGTACAAATTCAACACCAGCCCCAGCACGTGCGACATCCCAGCCAGATGCCCGAAAATTAAACCAGCCTATAGCTCAGCTTTGAGAGCACACAGATCACGCGCTGAAATTGGGTTTTTTAGATTCAGTAGGCCTCAAAACGTAAAGATCTGAAGAAACCCCAATTTTTTTACACTATTACAATACTTCCCTTACTCTTTGGGTCTCAGAAGGTAAAAAACCCTGCAAATTATTACACAATGGTTTATTATTCTCATGAACAGCTTGACCTAGTATTAGTGCTCCCCCATCCCATTCGACTCAGCATTGAATACTAGTAAACCATACGAAACATGTCCTGGCTACAATGGAACTACGGAAACAAAACGTCTGATGATTTTGCCCCGTTGGGCAAACCCGAGCGAACCCGTTCCGAGGCGGAAGGGGAGGCAAGCGAGCGGGAGGCGCGCTCGCTCGCCTCGAGTGCGGTTGCTTTTTTAATGAGACGGGTGGGGAGGGAGTTCAAACGACGAAACGCTGTAGCTCCCGCGTTGTACTGCGTTTCGTTAATTTTTTTAACCGTTTTTTGCCCATTACAACCACGGGCTTCGTCTGATCGGATTGCCGAGATGGCGGGCACAACTAGATACCAAATCGGATTTTTGGGCGCAAGAACGAATTTTTTAGACCACGTTAAAGGCACAAAATGGCCCGAACAGCGGACGGACATTGCAAATTTGGAATCTCCAAGTCTTGAAACGTAAAGTATCAAATTTTGAGGGGGGGTTGTAAAAAAATTTTCGTGACCGAAAACATAGGGTTATTATTCAGAATGAATAATAAACCAAAAGGACATGCAAGCAGTTCCTGGAAAACAGAACCGCAAAACGTAAATGTGGCTGGATGGCATATAAAATCAAGTGGTAGCACTGATCAGAGTGATTTACCCGAATAATCTCAAGAGGTGGGTTAGCTGTTAGTAAGGCAGGCAGTTCAAACGTGTCATAAATAAAACGACATAGTACATTTTTCCTTTATTGACAATTGACAATCTTCGACTACCACCATTTTGTAGTACATCAATCCAAAATACATGATACACAATAAATTTGTTGTAAAAAAAGTGTGTGTCAAATGAAGAGAAGGTGTGGCTGTGTTGGGGAGCTTTACATTTTCCACCAAGAACAAGTGGAACCATGTTTAAACTCAGCGATCAGAACAAGGTTTGATTAACTGTTCAGCGAAGTACGATATACTCCAATTTAGTGAAACGTTCAAATATTGGTGTGTTTTTGTAAAACCTTGCATTGCCTTCATTAATTAACTTTGACGGCTGGCTAGCGCTAGATTTCTGTCACCTGTGTTTGATACTTCCACTATTTCCACTAACCGAATATCGTTGACCAATGGCTGCCAATTCGACGTTTTAACTGGAGAATTGATAAACCTGGCCTTCGCCTTTTGTCTTGCACTGACTTAATCAGAATAAGGTACAATCAGTGGCATCCGCCAAAACCTTTCAGTCTGCTAAAACCTCAGCAAACCTGGAATCTGATGGTTGTTCTTTTTGTGGTTAATGCCTGGAGTGGAAACTTTGATAAAGAAGTTTCATTGACTAAAAAGGGATTCCATCATCTACTTTCTTAGGACCCCCCAAAGCCATCTTGATCACATTGATGGCAATCCTTTACACACCCAGGAGCACGCAAACTACATATTGGAAGTTGCCCAGTAATTTATGAACCTCAACCAGATGAGCACAAGAAATATGATAGGTATTGATTACACCCAATAGGAAGTAATTGAACAATAGTTTCACTCGACTAGTCCATTCTATTCAGAGTCGAATAACAGGGCAAAAGTAGACTGCACATCTAGGGAACTGAAAAGTGAACTGTCAAACTACCAAGTTATGCAAGTCAGCGTCTCCACTGGGAAATCATCGACTGTCTCCACTGGGAAATCATCGACTGTCTCCACTGTTGTCTCTTCTGTAGGTACTACAAGGTGGTTCTCAAGGGGTCCTGCATGTGGGGAACAAGTGACATAACTGATGTGTGAGAAGGGATAATTAGCACGCCAAGGCTCACCCTTTCTTCAAACAATATCCTCCCGATTCAAAGACTGAGTCAAGAAGACTCAGAATCAAGGATGACTCTCCTCCTAACATGCTATCCCTCAATTGTACGGCCATCAAACACTTATGAGATCAGTATTAGAATGGAGGCAACCTAAGGTCTATTAAGACCTCTCACAAATGGGACCACCCTTAAGGCTATTCATCTAATTATTGGAACCATTAACATTTGGTTTCAATCCTCGAGAACGATACTGATAAATATATTTATAACACAGTAAACCCGTATGCGGGGGTTTACCTGATTAAAAGCTACACAACAACAAATGAACTATTTTCCTTAAAACAGCCCACTGGTCTCGCTAATTGGCGTTAACGTAACTCGTCTGAACAGGGATGTTCAAGATCCACCAAAAGCCACACCAAGTTCCGCCAAAATTTATAACAAATATTTCCCCTTCAACATATCACGGCGCTTTTCAGTAAATACATGGTGCGCGAACATTTACCTACTTTATTTTCGCAATCGTCATCACCTTTCAGTTCAACAATCAACTTTGCAGTTTGGCAGATACGACTACAACACCTCACTACGTGCCTACGCCACATAATAAAACCCGCCGATAACTAAAACAATTGCTCTAAAAATTGCTTCTCTATTACTTTTCCGCTCGTACCTCGTCACAATATTACACCGAGAAAATGGCGGTAATTTATTGCTCAAATGCAGGGGTTTTCGAATAAATAGATTTACTTTAAAGACATTAAACATTCAATTGTTTTTAATAAGTGTACAACGATTAATTGGAGGGATGCTGTTAGGGATGGAGGTTTGTGAAATCAGTATTGGCACAAGGAGTGACGATTACGGGAAAGATAATCGAGATAACATAATTATTGAAAAGATAACAAATGTACAAAACTACTTTCATGTAAATTTTGAAAAAATACGACGAACGATTAAATATGTTAAGGCTCTTAATAAATTGGTGTCAAGTTTTATGTTTATTTTTTGGGAATGAGGGTTCTTGAGGAAAAACTAACTGGAAACAGAGTTTTTGGTGTTGAATCAAGTTCAATTTGTAAAATTATTTAATATGCGTAGGTAAAAAAGAAGCATAGTATTCCCAAGGATACAAGGTCCACATTAAGAGTAATAAATAATTATACTTCCTGAGAAGAGGGGGGTAATTTTGGCTCTGTGGTACTCAAGTATTAAAACTAATGAAGGCTCAGAATTCACAAGTTGAATTGCTGGGGAATACGAAAAAATAGGGCCTAAGGTAAATGCTCATGACTTGATACCACAGAGTTACGAGCCAACATGACGTCAGAATAGAAAGGGGCATGGAGAATAAGGAGGCGGAGTAAGTATACGTTTAACGACTTCTCATTTCCCTCCGACCTCAAGAATTGAAACAAACGTTTTCAGACCACGTGAAGGCATTATTGAAGAAAATAACGGACATACTTTGAAGACTTGTCTGGTCCAGACTGGAGTTTGAGGGGACAGGTGGCCAAAAACGAACTTTATCGCGGGGCAAACTCACACTTGGCTTATGAGATGTCATTTCAATCTCGCTTTTGTCATCTCTCTTGAATTATTTGTATAATTATTTGTGTAAGTCCTAGAAGCGAGTACAGACCAATTTTGGTGTTAAGGAGGTGGGAATAACATTCGCGCGCAACTTGCCATTCAGTAATGGCAGAATGGTTAGTTCACAACCTCACACCTCCCTAAAGACGGATCGGAAGTCTGAAGTTTAAGAGTAAAGTGGGAAGCAGCCTACACATCAGTTGTGTAGTTTTTTCCTGTCGTATTGAATGAAGGGAACACATAACCGCAGCATTGTTCCAGATAATCGACAAACGTAACTTCAACTACACCAAAGAACTTGAACATTCCCACACCAAAAAAACTGTCTCCGGATTCTTTTCTACACACGACACATTCCCTACTATTCACTTCTCGTCAACTCATGCTAAAAAAGAAGTCTTTACACGAATTAGGGAACACTTTTTGGAGACAACAATCTTACAGATGAAAAGTTTAACATTTGTCACCCTATTAACATCAATAGTTTTTTCTTCATAATTTGATATGTATTAAAATCATTATTTATCGAATAATTCATCTAATTACGGTCGACTATCCTACGAATAATAAAACGATTTTGGTACAAAAATCTAATTCTTTTCCCAATATTACTTACGGCGCTATTTAATTATTATCGTTAACGCGTTTAATTGTTAATTTTTCTGTTATTTTTCTTTCAATAAATACTATAATGAAATTATTTTTATTGATTTTTTATTCTAACAAATTTTTTTTTGTTAGTAAAGTTGAATAAATAACTTATAATTATTTAGATTTTTAAAAATATAAATATAAAAAACACCGACATTTTGAAACACGTAATATTTACGATTAATGTAGCTTTATTTTAAAACAGGGAGAACTGGTTGACATCTAGAGGTTAATAGTGAAAGCGTCGCTTTTCGATATAACAGAATATGTTGAGTTGACGTCAATAACAATGGTGGTCCGAGGGGCTCAAGGTAAAAACTGAGGCTTAAATCTACGTTTTTGATGCGTGTTTTTATAGCCACACTGATCTCCATTCAAAACGCACAGTATCTACCTTTGTCCCATTGCAACAAATCCATCTTCTAGCCAAATGGCTCAATGAAATAGGAGGGTACAAATATTGTGCCATCAGTCTGATGATGAAAGCAACTTTGCTTCTGCCAAGGGCTGAACACTCGTTCTACACTTAACCAGGCTGGCCTGAGGTCTTAGTTGATAGACCTGTGGGCTACCCGTGTTAAGTGAGGAGAAGAAGTTGAGGCTGGCCTCACCTTTCTCTGGATCCAACATTTCATGTTGATGTGGAATTCTCGCGATGTTCCTCTCATACAATTACACAGCATGGTTGATAACACTGACAACCCTCGTTGTCCATACACAGGTTAGTACTGGTTGAGAAATAATCTACGTCACTGATTACCGAGTGACTAATGTTTCTTGGGAAATAGAAACCACTCATAACAATTGCATCCCCTTATTTGCATTCTCGAGGGTTTAGGTTGTATCCCTAGATCAGTTCCACGTCCACTCAGTCTCTTCAGCACTGATAATGATCCAATCACTGAAATGACAGGAGTTCCTTTGTGGGCAGTGTGGCATCCTAAATGGATAAATTCGTTCTGTATTAGATGGTATGGCAGCCAATGGTGCCAAGACCCAATTCACTTTTACACTGAGCCGCCTGAGGAACAAATGCTCAAGTCATGCACTACATGGTCTGAGTGACAACTGCCCCTCTTCATGAGGGACAGAATGTTGAGACGGAATTGTGAGCTTGGCAGAACAATTTGCTTTGCCGCACACTAAAACACCCTTCTGGTGTACTCTAAGGAATCTACCAGCCCACAGTGTGTGCACAAGAGCATCTCTCCACACTTCTAACAATTTTGATTATACTCGTATTGTTTGTTTTACGTTAAACAGGACCTATATTACAACCTGGCATGTAGGGCCTGGTTTTGTTGGCATGCATGGAGTGAGCATCGGCTTATTACCTTTAAGTCTGGTATATGCCCTGGATCATTCCGCTTTATCATTTCGACACTTCATTTTCTACAAATGACAATCTCTTAAACTGGTTTTCCATTCTATTTTGTATGTTTCGGCTGAGGGTCAGATCACAATGTAGTCACAAGGTGCTTGTGTTTTACAAAACATCTCTACAAAACAGCTCTATGAAAGATTGTCAAAACTTCCAATCTTGGCTTTGTTCATGCTTTGGAGTTGCTCTTTCTCCAAAGGCACAGTAATTACATTGCTGATGCAGAACATACAGAACCCATCGATTGACCTCACAGTCACATACAAAATGTATAAAATTGCTTGGCCACTGGATTGATCTCTCCCCCTCGAATCATTACCACCATCAAACTCATACACATTAAGGGGTTTTTAAGCAATCCTTTCAGAACATAAATACATCGAAAAGCTACACATAAAAAGAAAGAAGACAGAAAACCAAGTTTTCACTGAGTAATCAAACGTGCTATTGAGTAAATAATTAAGAAGCATTAATCCCTACTTTGCGTGAAAATTTGGTCCTACGCATTTTTTCTCTAACACACTTTCGGAATTTTTCTCACATTTTTTTCTGCTTGAACTGTCCATTTATTTTTATTCGCAGAACTTAAAACTACAAAAACACAATTATTGTTCTGATTTAAGAGACACTTGAGTTTTTGAGGAACAAAACAACTGTAACAAAGACATTAGTAGAAGACATGTTGTCAATTAGTGAAAACCCAATGCTGCCAGCGTAGTAAGAGTTGCCAGTTGGCCATTCCAGTAATTGAACTATGGCAAAGGTCGACAATTAAATCGCAACCGCTTTTTGACAACCTGATAACTACTGCGTGGCTTGAGGCATTCTATGTTTTCACATTCGATAATGAAAAAGCAAAGTAACGTTCAAGCTGAAAAGTAACACAACAATTAAATAACATTTAGGTCAGCATTGTGACACCCCGGGAAGAAAATTATCAGTAACAATTTATTATTGATTGGGTGTTTTTCCTTTTCATAATTGACTAAATGACTACTCTCTATGAACAAGTAAAAAACCACAACTCTGAAACGCCAAACGAGAGGAATTATAAAATCTTAACAAATGGCAGCGAGCTCAGTCTGCAAATTTTAAAGAGAAGCAGTTAGGGCAAGCAGAATGGGGCGGGAAGTTGGGTGATTGACATTTATTTCTAGTTAGTATGATTGCTTTCAGTTCACCGATTAATTTAAATTATGCCTAGAGTGTTTCGTCTAAAGAAATGCAGCCAGCTGAGGAGTCAAAACTAATAAGAGGGGAGCCAAGTGATTGTTGTCCAAGCAGCCCAATATAAATTACTTTTACGTACATTCTGCCATGATAACATTCTCTTGACACCCATAACAGAATCAGTATTGCAAAATGGAGGTTGTGGTAACATCAATACCATGTAAATGGCAACAAAGATAACAGTGGGGTGTCATATTTCTCAAATCTGCCATATAGGTTAGATGAAAGTGAGTGAAGTTTGAGAACAGGTGCTGGCAGGCTGCGGTTCGGAGGATCCAATACTCATTTACATGTACTAGCCCCTGGGAAACCTCTTTTGATTGATACAAAAGTGAAGTTGAGGAAACTAAAGCTGATAGGTGAATGCTGAATTCTAGCAATTCACTTGAGGAACCAGGTAACACTGCATTGCATTGTGGCCTTGGCCTCTTTGGCACTCCCATACAACACAATCGGAATTAGGTACAAAATAATTTACTGAGGACTCCTCAACATTGGATCATTTGAAACAACAGCAATCACAACTCACTAGAGACAACTGACTCTTCAACTGCAATTTAGTGAATAGCCCCCAATAAGTGGTTGAGCTCTAAATGATTTTAAATGTTGCTCAGCTTAATTATAACATAGTATTCCCTCTGGGTGATCACATAGTTAACGACATCACAAGTCTGTTTCACCAAACAGAACCTTTTTGCCCATTCAGAGTAAAAAGCTGTTGAAAAAGTCTTCACTCCAATCGTAATTTTGGTCCAAACATATTTATTTGCTGCCATTTTCCTTAGATTCTATATTTTCCTCCCGTTTCAGGTTTACCAACTGTGTACATTCCAAATAAAAAGCTCCACAAAATAGAGAAAAGTGCTAGAAACATTCATTTTTTTGCTTATTTTTGTAATTTTTATATTGAAAAGGCACGTGGATAGGGCTTAAAAAAAGTAGTAGGTCACTTGGTTTTGGTAAATTTGTCTACATTTTGTTATCTTAAATGTTTCTTGGTTTGTTTGGAAGAGTTGAAATGGGGAGCGGACCTGTTTTTTGTTTTTTGTTTTCTTTTTCTTAGTGTCTTCTCTTCATTAGCGTTTACCTTCGTAACTGCAAGCAGTCTGACAACTTGTGCTTTTGAAGTTCAATATTTCAAAATAAAGCAGCAATGTTAACTGTAATTTGCGTTCACAATACATTTCTTCTAGAATCAGGACTACAGTTGCTAGTGAAGCAACTACTTTCGCCAAAGAACCCAGAGATCTAGGTTACAATGAAGTAATGTAGATTAGGGCAGTAAATTTTAAAGTACCAGTAAGGAGATCGTGTTTTTTAAATTTTGCTAACCATGATTGTTTGCAAGTGGTCCCTTACCATCACTACATGTATAACTAAGCTAGGAGGTGAACAGTACCAGCGAGCCTATTCATTGCGTAGAGATGAGGGTAAAAGCTGAATATGTGGTTTGATACTGCCTCTGAGCAGTCTTTTTTTTTTTTGGTAAACAGCCCCTTCATAATTTTCGTTTACTCAAAATTCTCAAGTTCATTTGCGTCCGTTCCCCATTGATTACAAATGACGAAAATCGACGAAAAGGAAATTTAAAAACACACGACGCTAAATTACGATTCGCTTAAGCAGAATTCTTATTTGGTCTAAGATTTTTGGTCATTTCGACGAAAAAACCCTCGCGCATTTCAGGAGTTTACATTGTGGGCCATGCAGTCATACTATATCTACCGGGGCTTCTGTAAACTCCTGAAAGTCGTCTGGTTTTAGACAAACAGTGGAAAATTAGTTCGAGTAAAAATTGAGAAAACAAGAGCTCGTACAAATAAATTACAGAAGACACGAAATGATTGTATTGTGCATGTTTAGGCACATTTATTCTCGCGTCGTGAAGACAAGTCTACTCATTTATCTAAATCTTCGCTTTACTCTATCAAAATTCACTTTCCCGAAGATCTCCTCATTATTATCAGCCTCTCTTCCTCATGTTTGAGTGGTACGGTCTCAGGATGAGGATATGTTCCAGGAGAGCCCCTTGTGCGTACAACTTGAGCACATAGACTTTCCTGAATTAAAAAATTTTACAATGAAGTAATGTAGACTAGGGCAGTAAATTTTAAAGTATCAGTAAGGAGATCGTGTTTTTTAAATTTTGCTAACCATGATTGTTTGCAAGTGGTCCCTTACCATCACTACATGTATAACTAAGCTAGGAGGTGAACAGTACCAGCGAGCCTATTCATTGCGTAGAGATGAGGGTAAAAGCTGAATATGGTTGTTTGATACATACAGGTATGCACTGCTGTTGATAGCATAGTAGGGTTCAATGGTTTTCAGGGAACTATAATCCTCTTGTACTAGCTATGGCAGGTAACACACGCTATTAAATTGTCAACCAATAACACCGGCTCGCCTGCAGGTCAAGAAGTTTCGTCTACTTCATGCGCTACGGTTGCAACTCAATAAATGAGTGCATTAGAACTCTGGATTTCTTGCTACTCTCTTGCAACCCATCTGACGGTTTATACTTCAAATTGCTGCAACAATCCGACTGTTGTGCTGTATTCACCACATAGGTTTTCTCAAATACCTTGACTTCCCGCTCCTCTACTTGCTGAACACATTCCTGTGTTTAACCTTTTAATGCATCAGATCACGACAGGGCTGCCAACAAATGAACGAGAATCGGAGATTTCTTCTCAGGCTTGTAGTTCCCAAACACAATGTTGGAAGCATCTGTTTTTTACCTGACTGCTAGTCCGACTCCGCTATGAGGTCAGCTAACTCTGTGATGTTACATCATTTATCAGAGCTCTGTGAAGCTACCTTTTTTAATTCAGCTCGTCTACCATCCACTTCTGTATTAGCAAAGTACGCAGTGAAATCTCGAGTTCATCATATATAAAACAGTTTACACAGTATACTCAGAGTGATTAGGTACAATTTCCATTGCATATTATTAATCCTAACTTAAACTAAAGGTAGGCTACAAGGTCAGGAATCACCTCATGGCATGATGCCACGCATGTATTTGAAACACATCTCTATTAACTCAAATTAAGCGGTGCTTTACCACTTTTCCAAACACATACCCCCCTCTCACTGGCCCACATATCCTTTTCCTTAGATCGTTTTTCTCAACGTGATTCAGCAATCTCTTCTTTTCTACAGCCACACCAGTCATCAAATCAAAATCAGTCACGTCCCGACCTCACACATCAACTCCTATTTGCGTTGATGATTCAAAAATCATTTCGAGTCAAATGCAATTTGAGCACTTGTCTCTCACCTTTTATCCAATTTATAGAAAATTCTACACAATTACAAAAATCTATGAGAGACCTATACACATAAATAACTGTAAACTTACTGCCTCTAATACATCAACGTTGTAAAATACGTTTAATTTTTGCACAGAATTGTGACGCAAAACGTATCGAACAGGAAGACATTTAAAAAATTTGCCGCCTTACAACAAATAACTTCCACTACCCAATAATTTGTAATGTCACTGATATTTGGGTTTTAAAAATGTATTACAACACCTAATTATTTATTGGTCGACTAGCCTACTTGTTTTTTTAAATATTTTTGGTTTTTATTGAATTTTTTATTACATAAATATTGTAAACGTTTACGAAATTGGTGTTTTCAAGCTCAAAAATTGAGAGGAAGGTGACAACGACGAGGAAGTCGATTTTGGATGTAGAGTCAGGGGGATGATGGACATAGAAAGGGGTTGATAATTGGTGAATAATCAAATATTTACCACATTGTATTTAAAATTACGTCGTATTTTCAGGATACAAAATTACAACTGTGTGTTTTCACGTCATGAGCTAAAAAATGTCGACAATTTTCCATTCAACATTTGAATTTTTGTTCATTTTGTGTTCACTTTCGCAAAAGGTCAGTATTGCCTTTTTTCGTGAAAATATGTATATTGATGTTCGTGTAAGTGTGAAAATGGGTCAAGCCGTTACGAGGGGAAAGAAGGCGCCCGAAGGAGTTGAATTACAGTCAATGTGCCGAAATTAGGCCCTTTGGACCTTCGCAACCCGATGGACCGTATTATTTTGGGTGGCAGAGAGGCGGATCTGCAGTCACACGCTACAGTTCCCCTGCTTTTTAATATTCTTCTTAACCTTTACTTTGGCATTAGAGCCTGTCATGTGTCGATTCTAAGACCTTTGATGTTGACTGTAAGTGATGTATCATTTGCAGTGATGTAACGCTTCCAAAGATCATTTTTAAATTGTGATTTGAGGACGAAATTGTTGATTTCCAGCAAGGAAGAATTGTATTGGCGACAGTTCTAGACTGTCGTCAGTAACGCATGAAATGAAAGTTAACAGATAGTTTCTACTGTTTAGTACAATGCAGTTGTGGCTCAGTCTTATAAGAAGGGTAGGTAGCAAATCAGACTGCCATCCCTTGCCTTTAAACATCTTGTGTAAGTCAAACGCCTGCATGCTAAGTTTGTAAGCATTGGTAAAGCTGAATTTAACGTATATACTTGGTGGTCGAGTGCAAGACAATTTATTGCCCCAACCAACTACAATGCATTTTGCTTCCAAGTGGTTCTGTTATACAGAATTGAAAATAATTACGCCAAAAGAAATACAAAAAGGTACCTAAAAGAGTTAAAACCCCAGGGGAAATAATGAACGAATACGGGCCTCAGCAGCCAAGGCCAAAGCCTACCCTTGCCACCTGTACTATCTAGAAAAGGTATGGCCTTTTACATTCTCGTATCTCGAGAACATTGGCTGATGTTCATCCATTTACTAACCAACTGTACTTCCAACTGCCGGAAGATATAAGATTGCTCCCAGCATCTAACCCTCCTTGGTCTCTAGGCGTGTTTGTTTGAGGTGATCCCGAGCATAGCAGTGTAGGAATCAACTGCTCATCACTTTTTTGGCAGGTTTGGTTGGGCTTAATTGCGAGTAGTTCAGTGCTTGCTGAGCTGGTCTCTAGAAAGCCTCCCTCCCCACCTCCTAAGAGACCATTGAAAAAAAAAAAGTGGTAAGTTGTCCTACTTATCACGCTCAACATAGACGATTCCAAATGATTAACCAGGTGGCACTAAAAACCTTGAACATTATAACAATTGCGCTCATACAGCGACAAGAGAACACATCAGAATATTCGTATTGCCTGAACTTCTCTGAACACGACTACAGGACAAAATTAATAAAACTCCCCCCTCCCATACTCACACGCCTGTACCTTAACAAAGATTCAGGTGATCGATGAGAGAACCTTGGTCAAACACTCAAGCAAGCCCTACATTGCAATTTTTCTCTCTTTCATCCTTTAACTGTAGAGGTTAAGCCACTTGGCATGGTCTCCACCACAGGAATTTCACTTTACCCGTTGTTGAATAATTCCTGTTTCGCCGGTTATTTACGAAATTTGCGTGTGCCCCAGATTAATCTCTTAAATTTTCATGCTCTTCGGGAAATTTAAGTCAGAATGCAAATGTCATGGATGAGGTTTAACAGATGCAGTTTCTTAGATGTTGTGTTTCTTTAGTCTTTCAGCCACTTCGGTACTAGCATTTGACACGAAGACACAGAGCACCGACAAATGGAACTTATGCGGCAACTTGTCACGCTGAGACCTAGTGAAATACCTGAGAACTGCAACAATTCCACTTTTTGATTCAATGTGAGATGAGTTTGAGTCTTTACTCTGGCAATACAGTTCCCCCCTTCATTATTAAGTAGAGTCAACGCCCCATTACCCAAAGTACTAAGCGTTCTGTTAACTTTCAGTTCGTGATTTACTAACTGTGAAACTGAAACAGGTCGGCAATAGAACTTTTCATAAATGAAAATTAACTCCTTTGTCCTCTCACACGTTCGTTGGTATTTCATAAAACTGAATACTGAAACTGAAACGAGTCTCATGATGTACCTAGTAAATTAGTAGTCACCAAGCCATTGTTTCACGTGTTGAAGTATACAGTAGTTATGCGCCTATTTCCCCCATTTTGTTACAGACCCTCCCGCACTGTAATGAAAGTGAAATAGTGTAAACGCCTTAGTTTAATTCCATAATCAAGCAACGCAACCAAAAGCTGAGATTAAAATGCCGAAACTAATTCTAACTTCCTAATTAACCGAAAAACTAAACGTTCAAATTAATTTATAAGGCATGTGATGAGCTTTGTTTCTCACGAGGAACGTAATAATTTATTTGTACTTAGGTTATTATTATTTTTGTCGAATATGCAGAAACTGCAGCCTAACTTCATTTTACGTTTACAGTTAATATAAAATGGACCCAGTGGTTATAATTTGTGTCTGTAGGCGAAAACAGAGAGTTTTGATTGTATCACACTTTTCTTTCCTTCGTGTTGGTAGCCCTTTTCAGACAAAGTAAACGTGAAAATATCTTCGCCTGACATGATTTCTTTGGATCAACTGTCAAGTGTAGGCAGCACTTCTTTGGTATACAGGTTTTTGAACCTTGTAATACTTTGTTCATCCTGCTCACCACCAGCCAATAGTTTTAGTTCCGCTCTGGCCAATAGCCATGTAAAGTGCCTTCTTTATGCTCATTTAGTATAATTTTTCTGCCCATCCACTACACTCATCAACGAGGATTTAAGGTGTAAAACCTTTTGAAGGAAAAGAGGGTGTACAACATGTCTGACTGTTGTTCCTGGAGATACAACTTCTAAAGAACAGAGTAATCAAGCAGGGAGAGATCTCTTGAACTTTTTCGCACGTAGGTAACTTAGCATGAGGCTATGAAAGGACAATAGAAGAGGAAGTGGTGAAGAAAGAGTTATAGGAGGTGGGTTTGTTTCCTAATTTTGGAAGTCACTTTAATCTCACCAAGATAAACGGTTCCACATTGCCCCTTTTTTTTCTTTCTTTTTACTCTCCGGATCATTGAAGAAGCACTTTGGAACTTGCTGACACCATTGTTGTCTTTTTTTTATTACCAAAATGTTTACGCCATAAGGGTGTTAAGCGTTTTTATTGTTATTATTATTTATTTCTAGAATTATTTAATTTCAAAATTAACGAGTCTTTGACACTCGGCTTCACACTTCCCTGACGACTACATAATGTTTGCAGTCCTCATTTTAAAATCGCCTTTGTTTGCGAATCCGCCCACGTTCTCTTCGAATTTGAAGATTATGGCTCAACTTTTTCAGGAGCCAGGTACTCACTCACCTATTAGTTTAATTGGTGAGTCGCATATCCTTTCACCATTTTGCCTGCCTGTGACGTCACTTAATTTCAATTCTTCGTTTTAATGCTGGACATTTTCGAAGCACCACTTTAAATTGACATTTAATTTAATTATTATTCTGTATTAATTATTTTGCCACCGTTTAGGGATTTTCGAGGTTTCTTTTGTTTATTATCATTTTTATTGCAGGATTAGTTTTAATTATAATTTTTTTCAATCAACGATTGAAATCAATTTTTGGAAATCATCGAAATCACTATTCAACTCATGGAATTCAGCGGGGAAGTATCATTCAGGTTACCAATTTGCATCTTCAATGCATTCAAGCCTAAATCAGGTTGTTTCTGGTTGTCAGCACAGACCTGGGTGTTACTCCACCATTGCAGCACCTTTCAATGGAGGTAAGGGCTTTAAGACAAGAAAAGGCATCCGCACACAATAGCAGTTGTACTTTTACACAAGTATCAGCTTGCTCAGCACCTCCATTCCAGTGACAGTGCTATCGCATCGCCACTGCTGATGGATGGAGACACATTTCCTCTATAACTGGTGATCTCCTAGTAGATCCTAGTGTATTCACAGTTGTGCAATGATGGACTTGTAACCACCTGACCAGCCACCACAACACCTCATTCTGACTACTATGTGGAGTATGGGAAAGTATAATCAAGCTATATGTAATCAAAGGGAAGAGTATATTGTGAATTTTTTCTAAACTTTAGTTAGGTGGTTGCTCATAGAATCGCTTCACCTCATGTTGTTAGTTTAGTACTTGTTCTGTCGTGGTAATCAACCTACAAGGTACCACAGCCTTCTTGATATTTACACTATATTATGACCTTCACTCTCAACAACTGCTACCAACACTGTTTCTAACTTAATAATACTACGGTAAGTAATCACAACAAACTAGAACACTAATAATACTACATCGTCATCGATACAACCAAAACCCTCCTTTTTCGCCTTATTGAACACTTCTGTACTATTATCGAGTTCTGAGCGTAATAATAATTAATATTATTTTCGAATACTTCTCATTAAAAAATAATTTTAATCAGCCTGTCAGGCAACTACTTAACAGTCAAATTATTGCGCACTTGTAGATCATTACAAGTCTCTTCTAAAGAAAAATGCTTCCATTCAGCTTAAGATGGCTATTAGACTATGCAATGATGAGCCTGGATCATATTGTAGCACCATTTTATGTTTGTTACGTTTGTGAAAGATTATAGCAGTTTGTTGTAACTGGGCGTGAAGTAGATATGTAGTTCGTTTTATTCAAGGTTGTTACTGCCATTGCCTAGGAACTTTGCGTGTGTGTGAAAAAGCAAGTGGGATATCACCTCAAGAAAAACAGTTTTAATCATTTTTTTCCAAATGGTGGTATGGTGTAATTTTATTAACTTAGAGTAAAATATTTTGTTATTGATGGTGGATGTAGCCAAACCCTTTTGACTCATGGAGTCTGGAGAGCCTCTTAAATAAATTTAAAAAACCTCATAAGTAATGGCGACAGGCTTCAAAACGAATTTTGAGAATCGTGCTCGCCTTACATTCACAGTTCAAAATAAAATATGTGGCAATAACTCTTTGAGGTGGCAGCATATCAGTATTAAGGTCGAGTAGCACAAAGAAGAAACCTGTTTGAGTAGTAGAGAAGTTAAGTAGTAACAAAACGTATTTATTAGAAAATAGTCTATTTCCACTAAGTTGAATTTCAATGTTAAATCGATTTCGATGATTGGTTCCTCACAAGTAATAAAATGCGAGTACAAGACTATTTTCGAATAATTAAATTTGTTGATGAAATTGGGTTTCTACGATTTCTTCGCAAGTTCGTAGAGGTAAGATACACCACATCACTTATCTGGATGTTAAATAGTCATATACCATGGAAGGTAACTAGGGAGGTTTAAAAGCCACCATTAGCAGTGTTTCTGCAAGGTAGATTGCAAGCGGCTATGGCAGTATTTTGTATATTATTGTTATAAGAACAACTGTAGGACATGAGGGATCGTCTGAGGGACGAAACTGAGTACGTCGTCATACTAGTACTGCTGGATTAGAGGTTTTTAATACTTTGAATGTCAGGGGAGTTTATTTCCACAGTAGGTAGCAGGGCACCCACAACTTTCAGCAGCAGATATTGGAGATGTGAGGAAATTCCAAACATGGCATTGGCATCAGCTTTCTACTAAAGGTAACAGGGGTATCCATCTGCCTTCCCAACTGGATAGCAGAAGAGGCACCAACTGCTACAGCTGATTTCAGTGGGTTAGTCTTCTTTCACAGCTAATGGCCAAAGGAGCAGCCATTTCCCACTGCCAATGCCAGAGGCTTCCACCAATGTCCACATCGAATAGCTGGAGCATTAGCACACGTCATCTGTCGCTGATACAGTGATCTACCTATTTTCTCAGTAGATGGCAGCAAAGAGTGCCAATTTGACGCAAGATGGCCAAAATTGTGTAATATCAATCAACTGCCTACAACAGGCCTTACGTATGAATGAAATGTTTGTTTCACTCCATAAACTGAACTATGTCCCTAAAACCTATTTCGTCTTCCTAGCGTGGTAGGGAGGAGAAGACAGTGAGATCAAGTTCCCTCTAACTCTACTCTGGTCTGAAAGCACTCAGCCTCTATTTGCTGCACCGCTCCTTACCTGATTACGCTTCTACAAGAAATTCTAGTTTGGCTTTAAATGATCTAGAGGCATCTATAACTAGACATTCAAGTCTTGGTGTTCTTTTTGTTAATAATAAATTTGCATCTCAAGAGTCTCCGCGATAAAATACATGAACTGTTTCTTTTATTAAACTCTCAAGATTTATCCCTTTTGTCGGAGTTAGAGTGAAAGTATCTTATTTACGTGAAGCATTTACGATCAATGTTCTTCAATTGGTCCCTAATCAAATGGGATTTATGTCATAAGACCTGAAGCAAAGTCCAAGCTCAGCTAACTTAATTACAAACGAAGCTAATTTCATAAAATTCGATTAATAGTTTGCAGTGTTTTGTTGCATGTTTCGTCTTTGAGTAAAGCAGACATCGAACATCGATCAATGTTGTTTTTCGTGTGTACTGGGCAAACATTAATTGACCAGTGAGGAAATACAGCAGAACCAAAAGTGGAAAGAGAAGTGCCCCAATAAAGAGCAGTCCTGCATTTAACAGTTTCTGCCTGTGATTATGAGGAATTTCAATTCATCAGCTAATATCGAGTAAGCACGAGTTTGCAACTGCATAGACCATGATAGCACAGAGGTGAGTGAGGTAGGCTAAGCCTACCTAGTATGCATAATGAGATCTGTGAAGGCCCCTCTATCACACACCTCCAATTTTTCAGAGAGGAACACTTCATTACCAGTTCCCTTCTTTTGGGAACTGGTAACATGGGGCATAGAATAGAATACCTATAGTGTTTGCTACGATGAAGTGTGTGTGGCTGTTGCCGCAATGAGGTTGAGGTGCACCAACAGAAGCTGCACTTACTGGAGCTTCTCCTGGTTGTGCTTTTAGGGGTGTGCTAAATGGTATAGGAAGGCACTGCCACCAGCAGTCACAGGAGAGATTCAGCTAAGAAGTGATGGATTGATTTGTGTGAGAAGAGAGTGTACTAGGGTCTGGTGTAAAAATCAATATGAAAGGACACTTGAGGACACCCTCATGATAGGGAGTATGACCAATTCACAAAGCTCCTTGTCATTCTATTTCACACTATTTCTATCAAGTGCCTGGAATTAGGTTAGCTGAAGTATGGCCAGGGAGTAGTGCATACGCCGCATTGCTCACTATCTTCCAACAGGCATTTTGTACTATGGACTTCACGTAGATTCTTCTCCACGGCTCTGCAGCACCACGTACAATGTGCTACCCTGGTTATTATTTTTGGTCAATCATATTTGCTGACACAAATTGTGCCAATTGTTTTTTAGAATAATCAGAGAATTCGTTTGATCCTAGATATAAAACGTTTTGAAGTGTGGGGGAGTCACGAAATGATCTCACAATTGTATGATGTGTCGTCACGTCATTAAATTCTTCTTGTTAAGGGTTTTGCCTATTAAAGGAAAACCATTTTTACCATCTGCATCATTTTGTTGCTTCAAAAAATCCATTATTTTTGTTCCCATTCTAATTCAATTCATAAATCTCAACCCAAACATTAGCACATCGATTAATAGTCGCAGGTTTTACAGATATGAGCGTACCAAAATTGTTTGAGGACAGGTTGGAACTGGTTTTGAATACTGTGATCAGACAAGATGGCTTATAAAAGTGCGGTGTAATGGTTTATTCATGGGGATGCAATGGGATCGTTTTAATTTAGTTATCTAACCGGGTTAGTTTGGATATCTTAGAACTGCATTAATACGGGATTTGTGTTGGAGCTTGATTCACATAAGAACACTTGAGAACTCCGTCTTTTTATTTCCACTGTCTCTTCCATTCTGACCTAGGTAGTTACGCCAGTGTAATTGTTCCAGTGGTCTAATGGGCAGCTTTACCTTTCACATTAGAGGAGATCTCTGGAGCATACCTCGCTGGATGGCCCTTTTCTAAGAACTCTGCAGCATTTGTCGCCGATCTTGCCACATCCAGCAATTTCTCATCTGACTTGTCTTATAACCATTTACAGCTTGGTCATGATTGGCCTAGAAGCCGAGGACCAGCTGTGTTGGCAGGAACAGCCAGGTTGGCAGTGAACTCATCTTAAGTTGGAAAAAGCTCACCAAAAGTTGAAGATGTTTCTTGTCCAACTATAACATGATCACAAATAGCAATATCACCATGGTCACAATCCATCAATGAGACAGTTCGTAATAACACCCTTAGTGCTTCACTAAACAGTCCTTTGATCTGTACCTGGAGCCACAATGATTGTCCAATTTTCAACTATTATTTCCTTATGGAAGTGTAGAGAGTCGCTTGTTGACTCCACTTCTTATTTACCCTATCTCTTCTGCTAGGAAATGGCTCTGTTCCAACATCCAAGCTGCCCTTCCCTGCAGTTTTCTGCTGGATGACCGCTTTCTGTCTCAACTACCCAACTTTGTTTGGTCAAGTCAACAAACGTTTTACTTTAACCACAAGCAGAGTTAGATCCAGACCTCCTCCTTGATAACATTGCATCAGTTACCAATATGTATCTCACCCCCCCCCCTTACTACATGTAGTTAGCTGCCCAAACTTGGAAAACAACCCTCTGAGTCAGCCAACCACTCACAGGATTCTTCTCCTGTGTTTGTTATCCTATGTTCCCTCTTCTCGTCTAGACAGCCTGGAATTCTCCCAAGTTTTCTTCGACCAACGAGCTCTCAAATGGGTAAATAAAAGGTTCACAACCCTAAAAACTATTCTTTGTCTCCTAACAAGGATAAAACCTATTATTTTTAGCCTTCCCTGAGCTTGTCGTGTCATTTCCAACTGGAAAGCTTTGAATTGGCTCAACACAATTTAGATGGAAACTTCTCATTTTGATCAGGAATGGTTAGAATAATGTCAGTATGGAAGAGGACATTGGACGTAGTGTTCAAGCACAGTGTCAAGCACTTCCACTCCCAGAATAATAACGGTGACTCTTCTGGTTAAAATGGGTCATGTTAGTTGGGAACAGGTGAGCAAGAATGGGGTTATCTCGTTTTGATTTTTTAAGATGAGTGAACAAAAGGGTTAAGTCAAGACAATTATTGTAACGCTCTAAAATATATCAAATTTGGATATTTTTGAACAGGCTCAGTTCAGTTTAGGATTAACTGCTCATTCCGTTATTTAGTTTGCATGTGTTCGTGTCGTTCAACATTCTAATTTCTTCACCAATATGCTAAGCCTTCATCACTATCTTCATTTTGTTAACCTTAATGCTATTCTACATACATTGGCCCTCACATAGAAACATTTATTGCTTATTCTATCTCACTTGACCATCAAGAGCTCAATCGCCCAATGCGTCTTTGCAGCTGGTAACCATGGATTTCCTTTTAGGCGAACCTCATAAAACGTGAAGGTTCTCGCAGGATTTCGATTTGGAGTCGCGAGCCCACACTTTGCTCAAGAGACCTTTGACTTTGAGAGATGCCGACGTTCGAGCTCCACGGACTTTGGGAAACATCGGTGGTGATTTGGGGCGTTTCCTTTGATCCATGTTTTCCATGTTGTTGTTTGACAGGTTATGCTTTTCAAGCTCTTTTTCCTGCTCCTGAAACAAGCCAAAAGTAATTGTATTGCTCTAACATTTCCAAGACCACAACAACCAATGTAAGACCAGAAAGTTCCGCACACAGAATCCTCCTGGTTCAAGCTGTCGAATGGTTGGGCCTCATTAACCACTTTATTTAAAAAATGTGCCAAAACAGCCCCCCCCCCCTTTCAACACTTTAGGTTATTCACACGGTTTAATGTAATTTCAACATTTTCAAAATAACATTTGGGCTATTTCATGTCATCCAATGTGGATGTTAACCAACCTAGAATTGGGCATTAGAACTATTTTCGTGCCAATTTTAGTTTAGTATCGAACTTTATAGATACCAGCATAGAAAGACATCTACCAATTGTCGGCAGACCTTTGGGTTGAATAAATATAAACTTAGTAGCCTAAGTTGAAAATGTTTCTCGATCACTCACTTGCTTCAATCGAATTTGAGATAGAAGTCCAACAAGGAGCTCGTCAACGTTGTGATTAAAACCCACAGAGGTTTCAATGTACTTGCAGTCGTAGCTCATTGCAAGGTGTTTTCCTTCTGCAAATTAATAAAACATAATAATGTTATTGAACTAACAAGTGCTTTCTCGAGGTAAGTTCGTGATAACTACTTTCTCTTAACCATAATATTACTATATACATAACCAAACCTGCCAGAGTATGACTTGAGTTGTAAGACATTAATTTACGTAGTACTAAATGCCAACAAGAGCACAGACAGAAGAGTAATTGGGTATTCGGGAACTATCTTCAAACCAACCTATACACTCACTATTATTTTGGTTTGGGCAGCAGCCTACAACTCATGGGACATTATTAACTCAATATTACGCTCGAATTTTATTGGATTCGCGAAGCTAGTTCCTGAGTCTTGGTAGTGGGGTCCACAACACGAAAATTCACATGGGTCAGGAAGTCATGGATGATTGTGAAAGGATTAATCTTAATATTCAGTATGAACCTCATCAAAGCAAGTTGGTGATAAAACTGATCTTTGTTTACTTACATAATTCCCTATTTGTTACACCACGCTGAACACTGCTGTGTAGCCTGCATATGTTGTGTTCAGCAGGTATCCAGAAGGAAATTATAGGAAAAAACATTCAAGAAACAGAGAGGGCACCGATACTACCTGACTCATCCAGGCTTTAGTGATGGGGAAGAGCGAGGAGCACAGGAAGTGGATTGTAGGGATTCTGAAGGAATCTTATCAACCTCCACTCCACTGGCATTCATAGTTACTATCTTCGTGACATATTTACACCTCTTGACTGGCCCAGTCCTTCTGCATTATGAGACATTGCGACACTACATGAGATATATTTTAAGCAAAAGATAAGCATATTTAGTCACAATCATTGGAGGTCCCTTTGGGATCATAGTCAACCCAAGGTCCATCTTCACAGAAATTAATGGTCACAATAAACTCAAAGTTCATTTAAGGGATATTAGGTTAGTGGTCGACAGTGGAATGTGTACACCCAACCCACCTGATTGTGGTACGGGAAGAAGTACTTGCCATCCAAAGGTGAAGGTGCCGTAGGACCTTTATCAAGTTTGTTGAAATACCGATGCCAGTGGAAGCAGGTTAAGCCTAGGCTCCTCATAATATTTTCATGTGGTTTCTGCTGTCTACTTTAAGTGAAGCAGTAGTAGCACTATCCCTTATCAAATTTGAAAGCTTGTGTGTACTAAATCAGTACCTAATTTGGTTGTATTTCTGACAACCAGCACCGGATCAGCTAAAAAATATCGAATAACAGGACAAGGTAGCAAAGGAAGGGAAATTTGGAACAGCGTGGAAAGAGTTTTGGGCTGACTAATAAGTCCTTGGAGAATTTCTTGATTTGTCTAACATGTGCAGTAGAGGAGAAGTATCAACAATATTAACCACTAAATTCGTACAAGCTTGGTTAACCTTGGCTGCTGATGACTCGCGATCGTACGAGGTCAGTTTTATTTGCCACTAGAATGACAGCTTTGCATTTTATCGAATTATCTCTCCAAAGCATTTGCAGAAGATCTTCAGCCGTTTTGAAGGAACTCCGATCAGCCGTGCTGTAGACAACACAATAGGCATGTGGCCCTGTGTGGTAGTTTTCCAAACAAGAAGTTGGCTGTAAAATAAAAATATAAAGAGTGCAGCGTGTTGTTGAAATAAGGGCTATTCATGATTTGAATATTACGAACTAACGGATTACTAACCGACATCTCAGCAGACGAGTGATCCACAAAAATCAGTTCAGATTCTTCACCGTCTAAAAGTACTGAGACGCTCTTTTCCCCAAACTCATCATCTGTCGAACACATTAAAAAAGTATAGTTTCCCCGGAAGAAGTTACCCATAGGTAAGGTATTTACAGCGAGTATCCAATACGTTCACGAACCAACTGTGCCCCAAACCTGAAGCAGTTCGAGAACCTTCCAGTGCGTTCCGATATCTGTTGATCCAGCTAAAATGATCTAGTATTGCAGAATCCGTAATATTTAATTACAAAAAGAAACATTTTAAAATTATTTCGAGGCATGTGCTTTGAGTTAAAGCATAGGTAAGTTAGTCTTTTGTTTGTTAAAGCTAGCTTATCCAGAGCCCACATATAATCTTCCTGACTTAACGTCATTTAATACTTTTCACATTCCAAGGGGTAAGGAAAGTATTACTATCGTATACAAATAAGTTAAGCATGCTTCAGATCTTATTAACGTTTTGAGGCTTAGTGAATCCAAAAAAGATAACTTAAACACGTGATCTTAGTGTGTAAGTGGGAGAATGGCTGGATCAATTGAGGTTCTTCTGTGTTTTGTTGAAAGCGCAAAAATAAGGTTAAAAACGATTTCCATCAATATCCGGGGGGGGGGGGGTCAAAATGAACAAAAAACGAAGGTTTTTGCATTTTTTCAAAAATGACTATAAACATTTTGATTGAACTTCAAAATTATATTCTACTAGTAAGTACAAAAGACGTTGAATTCTACTAGTAAGTGTCCGTTGAATAGAAATAGCTAAAGTATGTCAACAATCGTGTTTTTTTTACATTTTAAAATTTCCAGAGTAATCGCGTAACTGAATTTTATCAACCTACACCCACAATCCGCTAAAATGCAGTGTCCCGACTGTGACGTCACTCGTACAGAGCTTCTACTTATAGCTGTTACCTTCCTAGCGTTACCGCCATTCTTAATTCGAATCGAATCATTGGACTAACTATTGAACTATGGAATCAAACGGTTCATCCCTCGCTTCGCGTACTACTCGCTGGAACCCTCAGTTCTCGACTTGCTCTCAACGTCTGTGTTTGACGTGAACAGTTTGGTTATCAATTTTGCTTTTGGGCTCCAACTCCGTGTATAGTGCTCCCTTCTGCTTTTATGTCGGTGTCGGTTTGATCTCTAACAAGTATTTGTGCTGAATCCGGTGAATGGATGGAATTGTGAAAGAGACGGTTCTCAAGACCGGTTTGAATGGACGTGTAGTTAAGGTGAGTATTCTTTTTTAATTTCGTTTTTTGCTGACACTGGATTTTCCTTTTTACTTTTCTTGCTCTACGAAGTAGAAAGGAAAGTTATGTAATCGGCTGAAAAAAAGATTTTGAGTTTTCTTCAGATCTTTACGTTTCAGACCCTCCTGAGTCCGAAAAACACTATTTGGGAAAATGGTGTGTGTGTGTGTGTGTGTGTGTGTGTGTGTGTGTGTGTGTGTGTGTGTGTGTGTGTGTGTGTGTGTGTGTGTGTGTGTCAGTCTGTCTGTGTGTATGTGTGTGTGTGTGTGTGTGTGTGTGTGTGTGTGTGTGTGTGTGTGTGTGTGTGTGTGTGTGTGTGTGTGTGTGTGTGTGTGTGTGTGTGTGTGTGTGTGTGTGTGTATGGACATGGTGACTTCAATGCAGCTTCACTTCTTTTCTCTGAAAGACTCTCCATTATGCACGTCTTGTGCCTCCAGTGCGGAGGAAACAAGAAACCATGTGCTGCTCCACTGTAGTTTCTACAACAGTGAGCGACGGTTGTTGGGAGGGCAAACGAACTTAGCAGCATTGACTGCTACAAAGGAAGCCTATAACCATTTTGCAAAGTTCGCAAAGAAGGTGATGGCTAAGAAACGTGGTTATAGTTGATCTGTCCTTTTGAAACTTGCCACCCAAGTAAAAAGTAAGATCAGGTAGGGAACCAGATTATGAACTACTCCCAGGTATTCCTCAGGTGGTCACCTCCGCGCGGTAACACACGGGCAACAGCTCTCTACGGTGAGACTGGCTAACGACCACATACCTGCCGTACCTCCACAGGTCTGAGTTCGGTGGATGCTGCAGGGGCCGGCCTCTTGCGTATTAGCGAAACCGCAACTTCTATGACTGATATAACCCTCGTCGAGGGTTTAGGTACAGTCATCAAATAAAGAAACAGATCTGTGTATGTGTGTCTGTGAACGATTTTTAGAGAAAACCACCGTACCAAATCAGCTCAAACTGAATATCTCGCCCGCAGGTCACCATGGGACGCCAAAATAAGGGTTTGGACAAAATCCACCGAAAGTTAACTATAGTTATCATAGTGATCAAAACACCAAATATTTTTTTTCTCAAAAACGGCTCTAACGATTTTGATTAAATTTTTTATATTGGTAGCTCCCAATATGGCAATTATACCATAAAATTCCCATTTGTCGGAAAATGACTAGAGCAGCACAATAAATTACTACAACTTTCGACGAAATCGATTTTAGCGCGGTTTTTAGAGAAAACCACCGTGCCAAATCACCTGAAACTTGATGTCTAGTTTTACTCGTGTCGACATTGTTCGTATTCCTTCCCTCTACTTTCGCGAGCAGTTATTCTTTACGTTTGATCAAATGGTGGCGGCGGGAGTTAGAGGGAAGTGCTCGAGTTAGGTTATGAAAATTTCATAAATTCGTCAAAACTAGAATAAAAGCAAAGAGTAAAAGAGTATCTTTCTTCATAGGATATCATATAACTTCGGCCGAGTTATTCCACCTCACAGAAAATTGGTCATTTTCACGTTTGACCGTGCAAAAACGCTCAGCGTTGGTCAGGTTATCGTGTCTTATCGTTACAGTGGCATCAAGTGTATCCACAGAACAAACCCCAAGATTCATCCAAGTACCCGAAAGCTCGACATCTTTCGTGGTTCTTTTCTGTTCGAATAAGCTGCTAGTACTCTCATAGGTCACGGATTCTAGGGAAATATTCTCTAAGAAAGAGAAACAGAATAAAGTCAACTGTCGACTAGGGGTCGGCTGAATTTTGGACCCTGAAGTGCATGGTTGACCATTGCTGTGTGTAAGGAACCACGCTTGCATTTTTTTGCCAATAAGTTACCGATTACACTAAACCGAATGGACACTCAAGAGATGAGTTTTTCTATGGAAAGAGGGATTTTCACGCTCAACGTCCTTAATGATTGGACCCCAAATATATTTGCATATTCTGGGCCAAGGTCTCTCGTTTACACATCTGTTTGGTATGTTTTTTTTACACCTAATTCACAATTATAATTTAGAGTTTGTCATATTGGAGTTTCATCATGGATGTAAGTGAAGCTTGTTTTTTGAACAACTAGCTAGAACCAACCTATAGAATTGTCGTAACTGTGGAGGTATTCAGACGTCATGAACTGGCTGATGAGAGATGATTTTCCAACATCTCCGCTCCCCAACATGACAACTTTATAGCAGGATGGCAACGAAGCGCAAGAGGCCATGGAGCTTTGACGACTGCATGAAGTTTTGGGCCCAGAACTGAAACATTAGGGATCAAATATTGAACTCATGGTCAGCTCTTCTTGTGTAACAGTGCTAATAGTCAACTTACCTGGTTTCTTGCGAAATTACGCTCTCGCGGCTTTTAGGTTTGCGTGCGCGGAGGCTGTCGCCTTTATTAACGACTGATTTGCCTGCGATGGAAAAGTGGCGTAGGCGGTAAAAGTGCTCTTCTGCTCCTGTGTTTGGCATTGAGGCCACCCTAGTTCGGGCTTGAGGCAAACTCAAAAAATTTGGTCGGTTTCTTGGGCGGACGGATTGACTTCTTGCATGATGTGGAGATCCATACCTGTGACATTGAACAAAAATTAATAGTGAAGGGGGGGGAGAGGCGGACTTCTTGTGCAATTTCTGGTAAACTAAGTGTTTAAAAGCTGAAAAATTGTCTTTAGTTCGTAGAGAAAACCTCTGTATTGTACTGTAAGCCACCCAAAGTATTCCCCATTCCCCTCTTCCAAATATTGGAGATCAGGTTAGTTGGATGGTCTGAGGGGACCTCCAATAAACAAGCCACTAGCTTCATTCTCCCTTCCGAAGCCAGTCACCTCTCACTTCACTTATTTCTACCGTTGTATATTAATGAAACCAAGAATCACAAAATGGGTCAACTTTTTCACACAGAATTACACTAGAATGTAATTTTTAGAAGTTGTATAGTCCACCATTAATCAACGTTAACACCCCCTCTCTACCACAAATAGACAAAGTACCTCTTCCTCAGTGTCAATATATGAAACAGTTATTCATCAAATTGGCCAAGGACCCTAAGTACGGGTAGCCAAAATGGAAGGGTCCCATAAGAGGGACCAAGGGTTCAACAATGGCTGAGCAACATTCGTAAATAGACTTACATTTTCATCAAGGTAGTGGATTTGCAGAAGCCGTATCAATGCACCAGCAGATGGAGCTCACTCGAAAAAGGCGAAACGGTTGGAGAGTTATGGGACGAAGGTTCCTGATAATGGGTAGTGCTAACAACAGAAGACTGGGTGTATAGCCTGTGTAAACATCTAGAATTAATTGATGCTATGCTAATCGTTAGCAGCTCTTGTCATTGGGCTTACTCCACTCCAACTTCTCTTCATCAGAACTCTATTGAGAAGATATTACTGACGTCAATGATGTCTACTGTTTGTCAACATGAAAACGAACTGAGGTTTGGTATCCACTGCATGATTGTATGAGAAATTGTGCTAAGAAGTGGAAGTTGGTCGTGACTCTAGTAACCTCTTGACGTTCATTGAGTCACCAGGAGGTAGGTAGCCTATTAAACTCAAACACTTTATTGGATGTTTTGATACTTATTGATTTCGAACGATACGGAATAACTTGGTGAAACAAGTTAGCCAAGATTTTCTACCTTCAAAGCTACTTGCACTGGTGAAGGATCTTCCTCAGCACCTTCTTAGCAAAGTCTTCGAGCCGTGTTAAGTTTGCAATTTAGTTAATACTGGCCACCCCCACCCCCTTCACCACCCCCTATTCCTTAACCATCTTCAGTACCAACCCTGCTGCTGACTGTCTGTCCACTGAGCAGTGATTCAGTCGTGTGTATTTCGGAACTTTCTTGTTGCTCTTGATTATCCAACCATCACTGAACTCTCACTGTGTAGGTTCTCTATTGGATCCTGAGGTTTGCTAAGCTGTTGTTACGAATCCAATAGGCGCAACCCAAAAATGGTGTCCGTATAAGCGAGAGAACTAATTGGATATTCATAAATGTATGTGACTGTTTTTAGACCGTTTTCGTGGTCCTTGAGCCCAGAACCCCCCCCCCCAGTCACAACAATGGAGTCATAGTCATAAGGCCAGGAGACCAGCCTCTAGTCAGTGTCAAAGTTGAAACCACCTGACGACCTTTTCACTTTAAATAACAAAGGGAATCACAGAATTGTGTTGGGAATTTGCCATCCCTATTTTGAATTGCTTACTTTCGATCAAATTCGTGAAGTTGGTCCTCAGTAAGTGTTGTGGCTACTTCAAGCAGTCGCATGTTCTCTTCTCGCCTCAATTGTTCGCTGTCTAATATTTCCGATTCTGAATCCCTATCTGGAGAATTCCCGCAAATTGATGCTTGTTGAATGACGATGCAGGTCAATGGAGGGCCAATGTCAGTTGGCGGAGCTCTCGTGCGGGATGTTGGTGAGTCAGGGAGTGGTGGTGACGACCTGCAAGTGAAAGTTATGTGTGTCATATCGCGATTATGGGTTGTTTGTATCAGTCGATTTCCAGAAGCTGAAAAGACGTACATTCTGTGTGTTAGTCGGACTCCTTGATGCGCCTATCTGCTCAGCCTAATTGTTCATCTCTTTGGATCAAAATGATACCACAATGCCTCGCTCCACTTTAGTTCAGCGCCGTAATATGTCTCTGTGGAACAATTACGTGACTTGCTGTGTCAATCTTGCAACTCTCTTGATTAGCCTTATCTCGGCAACAATCTCACTGGTTAACGCACTATCGAACCATTGTCATAATGACCCTCTTGGGCCATGTGTTTGTAATTCTCATCAGTTACTAATGCTATTAAGTGCTGGGGTATTTGCTTTTGATCGTAATTTTGGTTGAGAAAAGGCACAATCATCCTCCAATACTTTCCCATCCCTAGTTGGTGATTTTTATTTCATTTTTATTTGATCGACCAACCATTCATTTGAGTATGTTTGAAATTCTTTGCCCAATTCATACTTTTTTCCAACACAATACCCTCAGGTGCGTCATATACTGCGCAGAACTCTTATTCTCGTTTCTACTTCTCTCGCACTCACATAATGTTAACTCTGCTCTGATGCAAACACCATTTTGCTCTGCTCTTCTTGTGAGTTCTCCTTCGCCTGCCACTCAACTTCTCTGTCTTATACTGAACACTCATAATGTCTCTACCTCTCTTTTGAAAAACTTGATGTCTCTTTCTCTGTCGCCCTCGTAACACCTTTTTTGCATCACCTCATAACGTTGGTCGGCAATTGTCTCTTGATTACTCTTCGTGCATTAATTTCATGGCGCCATCTTTCAGTCAACTTGCAACGAAGCACCACACCTGGTTCGCATCGTACATATGAGTTCTGATTCTCACACATCCTGTGGGGATTGCTTCGTAACATAAAACCGTTGTTCAGAGTGACATTAATAGCGAAATAATATGCGATGTGACGACATGGACCGTGAGTTTAAGAGAATTGCACGAAACTGAATGTACACAAAATGAGACAGCTTGGAAGGTCTATCAATGATCTGGGCATGTAAAGTTTACAACAAAGCTCTCCACTTACCTTTGATCGATTGTTTCCCCAAATTCTGAGTCTATAGTCATTTGTACAGCAGCAAAGCCCGAACTTCCTCGTCCATGTGGCGTTCGCTCTTCTTCCAAATTTGTTCTGGCGTACCTGCCGATGAGACAAGTTTAACGGATGGACGTTGAAATCTTACGTCTAGCGTAGTCGATAGGGTTTATTATTCATTCTGACCAATACACCAAGCATTCGGTCAGGAGAATTTTGACAGTTTTAATGCAATTACGCCGTGTTTGGTCATGTTTTTGATGCTAAGTCGAGTAGGGTGGGTCTCAAAGGTGTAATACTGCGTCTACATGGAAAACAGTGAAATTACAGTAAGCATAGTGAGGCATATTCGACTACTTGAAGGAACCTGCGGGACAGTATAGTGAAAGTAATCATTTCTCCCTGGCCTGCGCTCATTTCTCTCGCACTGCATCTCGTCTCACTGCAACCGGCTGTCAGTTTGACTCCTCGCGTCATGCCAATTGCCTAGCTTCGTCTAGAAAATGTCAATTTTCGTTGTTCAGTTGTAGTCAGGTCATGTTTCGTACCGTTTACTAGTATTTTTCGATGCTTCAAGCTGTGCGAGACAAGCTGTGTGTAATTATTTGCAGCATTTTAAAATAAATCTGTGGGCGCATAGCTCATGATGTATATTCCAAATAGCAGTAACTGCTGCATATAACAGTTAACCGCAGTGTTATAGAAGGGATTGTTGGGGTACCCCATGGGCATGTTGAATTAGATCAACTCACTTTTGAATACTTTCTGTGCTTCACTCTCGAAAATCTGTCCATCGTGCACCTAGCCAATCTGGGAAAACCACCATTTCAAGGTGTGTTTGCTATTCCTAACGTTCCGGTATACGATTTACCTTTTGAGCAGTTTAAGTCTCTTCGGCGGAAGTTTTGGCGGTTCTGAGTCCGGTGCGAGGTCTTCAATCAGATTCGGCGTTATTCTTATTTCGTCGTCTGTATCAACAGTCACCTGAAAATTCAAAAATACAACTCAACAATCGTTTTTTTCAAATGTCTAATTCAATATAAATAGGTTTAGTGAGGGGGAGGGGGCTATTCATGAAGACCTCCATGAACCATTTGACAAAGGTGAGTTCCAGTTCCGAAAGAGATAAGTGGAAGGGCGAGAGAGTGAGGGAGGGGTTATTGTCAACTTTATTATTGTGTACTCTCTAATTAGGTTTAATAGGTCCCCAAACTTCCTCTTGAAAGTATTTACATTTTTGGCCTCTTGATAAATCTTTATATTATTGTCGTGTCCTCATCCCTTCAATTATAAATGATTTTGCTAACGCTTGAATCGAATGCCTCAGCATTTCTCTAGTAAATTATTTTCCCTATGGCGAGTGACCAACCGCTGACCTCCAATTCTTTCATGTTTTTTGCGCAAATAAATACCCCGGCCGTTCATCGACTAGTATTTCGTACAAAAAAGTGGCCATTTTCAGCTCTCTTCTCTGTTCTATTCTCATCCATGCTAGTTTTTCAAATGCTGGAGTGATGTGCTCACGCATTTGTATCTTGCAAATAGAACGAACTGCCGAATTCATTGACATGTGCAGTTTCAGACTAATCCACAGTGTAAGGTCTATAAAACAAAGGGAAGCGTACTCAAAATAAGGCATAATCAGAGATTGAATCGTCCGTTTCTTAATATATATATATATTTGTTACCTAGTTTTCGCAACTGGTACAACGCTTTCGGTTTTTTTTTACATATTTGGTGTAACGTGGTGATCAGGGTTTCTCCCATAATTACACCCAATTTCTTAATTTCTCTTCCATAACTTATACCTTGATCTTTAGTGCTAATTTTTGGTAAAAGCTCGATTTCAATTCATTTTGTCTGTCAAGATGAGCCAATAATTACTGCTTTACATTATAAATATTAATATTCAAGAATATCTCTTGGCACCATTTAACCAAATTACAGATTTTAGAGTGTATTATGAAGTTATAATTCATGTGGATAACGGGAAACATATATTTGAAGACCGTCCGTATATAATAAATAAGAAATGTCACTGTGATGCCCTAGAAATGTGCCTATTTCATTTATGATTATTATGAGGAAAATGGCCAACAGAGTCAAGAGAAAGACAGAGAGAAAAACTGGTTATGAGTAGTGAGCTTGTATCTGGTGGAGGGGATAGGGAACGCGAGCAACGCTGATCTGAGATGCAGATATACAGGTTTAGCAAGGCAGGATGGAATATCGTCTCGAGGCATAGATGCTGGATGGCTCAGGATTGGATATTGACGTCAAAGTGGTTGTTAGCCATTTGAGTAGCTGTTCTCAGTTCTCATCTGAAGTCATTGAACTGGGAGCCACCGGAAATTCAGAACTACTCCTTCAATCAGCTTCTCCTGCCGACGAAAGCTTCAATGGTGATTTCCGAAGCGGCCAACGAATTTTCCTATTTGAAGTTTCCAGAATGTTCAGTTGGAACCCCCCCATCACCAATTTGATACACTTCCCATCGCCTACTTTATCACTTCTCCCTACTGTCAGTGAACCCTCGAACTCAGAAAGTGACATTTGTGTTTAGTTCTCGTCCATGCTCACAACAGTGCCTCTTTGTCACTGAATTTACCCAGAACTCTTTTTCTACCTCGCTTCACAGTGTAACAACACAGTCCTCTCTCACACTGCTCTCGTCCATCAGCTTATTCCTCGTACCTAATTCCACTTCTCTCCCAGACGTGCGTATAATGCACCCATTAACCTTTCTAAAAGCGGTGAGGATAAACTGATTTTGACGACCGATGTTGTACCGCCTGGCTCCTATCGTAGGCTCCCTAGTGATGATAGTCTGGCGGTCCAAACATTTCCAATCCCCTCGTAACAATGTTATGCATCGATTGGAACTGTGTCAATACAATATGTGGATCTAATACAGCTGATGTAGGAATTAAACACATGCTACTTGTAAACATGAAATAAATGGCCATACTGATCACAGGCCAAAGCCCTGCTTCAATGTGGGCATTACTTCGAGACAATTGTGATTCCAGAAGTCCTTCAAGTAACAGGAGGCTGAATCCTGGACATCCATGAGGTTAGTTGCGTAGGATTCTCTTTATGTGGGTTTGTTCATCCCAGAGAACAAATCTCAATCGGAGGGCAATTTATTGAAGGATATATCGGGAGGGGGAGGGGGTATCAATAATTTAGACTCAACAATGAAATTGATTGGGGTGATTTGAGCTGAAAACTAATTAGTTCGAAGCCGGTTATTTGGGCAAAACGTAGAGGAGCTCGGGGGTCGATTGATCGGATAGCGTGTCCGACCTCATCAGCCCCCTTCCTCTCGTCCCTCCATCACATCGCTCTTATCGTTCTATCACCCTTCAACTATCACTCTCTCTCTCTCTCCCTCTTCATCCTTCTCGCGAAGGAGTTTGAAGAGATAAATTTCACCCCAACCCCTCGCCTTCCTTCGTTTCCCTACACCTTTAAACCCCCCATTCCCGACCTCCTCGTCAACTCACCTTTCATTCAATAGAGGAAGTTGAAGTAGGTCTCGCTACCCCCTGCAAACCTCCTCCACCGCCATCTCCCAGTGGCTCATCACTAAGCCTTAGGAGGGTTACAAAGGGCAAAGTTAAGGAAGGGTCGAATCGAAAAAGAAGTACGGTCACGGAACTGAGGGTGGAAAGAGAGCCGGGGGGGATAGAGAGAGAAAGGAAAGGAAAGAGAACGAGTGTGCGAGAGAGTGAGGAGTTATGGTTGGAAACGAAAGAGTATAACCCCATTTTGAGCTCGCCTTCCAGCGCAACGCCTCCCCATTAGGTCACCTCTACCTTCAGAATTAGCACGAAATCTCTCTCCTATCCCTCTCACCATCGCTGCCCTATCTCTTTCTCACACGCTATTTTTCTCTTCCGTTCACTCTCCAACGATCTATCACTACAATCCACCCCCAACCCTCCGACTAGTTCTCTATTGGTGTCGATTTGATCGTACAACTGGTGAAAAGTCGTACTGATTTCTATTAGTTATCGTCAGCTTATTTCTCTATCCCTTCCACGATTCCAGTTTCTCCCTCACTCTCTCTCTCTCACTCCCCCCCCCCTCTCTCACTTTCCCTCTCTCTTAAGCACTTTGGGAAGTACTTTGAATACTTGCACTTGCACTTCCCAAGTGTCATCTGTAATATGTGGGGCTAGCTGATGTCACTTATTGCTTATTAAAGCCAGCTGGTAAACGTGTCTGGTTATTTTGTATGCACGTTGAATTTATTAGTATGACTGTAGTTTTGTGTGTAAATGTGTTTTTGGTACGAATGTGATATTTGATACACGAGTTTGTTAAAAGTTTTCGTCCAATAAAAAACACTACCTACAAAGGTGACTTGATACAAAATTATGGACGTAAAAGGTTATTATTGGAAGCCATTGAATGTTGATCTAAGAGGAGTGTTTATATTTTGATCCCACAGGGAAATGGTAGTCGTGTATCCCCCCCCCCCCCGGCTATAATCGTGAAAAGAGTTGCTATTTTCCCAAAGACCTGCCTTGCAGTTGGACAACACATTAAAAGTCGTTGAAAATTGTTGTGAAATGAAAATGAGGTAAGCGAAAGACTCATATCTGTCCCCTAAACAATAGAAGAAAAGCGAAGGCGAAATCGTTAGAAATCGAGACACCTTCTAAGAAATGACAAAAGTTGACAGAGAATGTGTTAAGAAGTTGAGAAAAAGCTTAGGGAGTTATTTAAAAATTGCGGGGGCGTGCGTTAAAAAAGTGAAGGGAACCGGGCGAAGATTTGAGAGGAACCAAGTCAAATTATTCGTGAGTTGAGTAAAACCTGTCGAGGGTATTGTATTAAAGTCGATGGGAAATGTGGAAGAATCGAACAAATAGGGTTGGGCAAAGTTGTTGCGTAGCAGTTTAGTACGCATTGTGGGGGAATGCAATAAACGTCGTTGATTAATAGTCACCTGCGAATTTACCCCTGGCCCTCCAGGGGGCTGCAAGGCTGTAAATAAATAATCTGGCTTACGATTCGCCCGCTCATATGTAACGGCTAGTACATGTTCTTTTCACGTACGAAAGAAATACGGCCATACGTGGTTATGTCCACCTTTAAATCTTCTATTGTATTCGGCAAGTGAAGAAAGTAACCGACAGCGAGGTCTCTCGAAAATTTGTCAGAGCCTTCCAAAAAGCTATGTTTTCGCTTGGACTTTGTGTCGGGGTTACACGTACTATACTTGTAATATAAAATAATTGAATTTATTATACCCTGTGAGCCGCTTGAAGATATGAGCTGAACGCTGCAGCAAACCTAAATCCAGCGCTATAAACGGTAAACAATGAATGGTGTGAAACTGATGGAAATTGAATTTACTAGTAAATTGTTGAAAAATCTAGTGAACGGAACGGGGACCCCGTTCATGCCGGGGTTATTCATGGTTTAGTTCATATAGTTGTTAAATGTAATGACAAATTTTAAAACCGATTAGTTTTCTAATAAATTGTTGGGAAATCGAGTTATTGATTGGGAATTTTATTCAACTTTTGTTAGGTTTTATTATTGTGCTCGTGTTGAAATGTTGAGAGATTGGGGGAACGCTGCTGGGTGACCACTGCACACTTAGGCGAGAAGGCGCCATTCATGTTTCAGTGTATTCGCTCCAAAATTACTTACCACCAGCATTTCAGTATCCAGTCACGGCGAACCTCTTCACAGAAATACAACATCTATTCCTTACACAACATTCCTTCAAGGTGGCTTCTCGTTTTAGGTAGCAGTTAGAGTTCCAGAATTTATTAAGTTGCTCATACTCGCGCCACGACAGTTATTGATCAATTAGCGCACAGTCTCAACACGATTTTTCTGAGAAGGATTGTTCTGCGGTTTTGAGAATTATCGCGTAAAAACTGTGAGAAGTGGTAGCCAGTGAAACGGTATTGGTTCGTATTCTATAATTCCTGGGGTTGCTCTTAATTTTCTTATGAGAGTTACTAAACGTTCATCGGAGTACACCTCAGAGACTCAAAAATGCGTGGGGCTGAGGAAAGTTGTGTGATGCTTCGCACCAGACGTTAGTTTAGTTTTGTTGCATGCTGGGGGCTGAGTGCATAACGTAGCAGTTACTCGGCTTCCTTTAATGGCAGGCTTACCGTAGTAAAGGAGCCCCCCCCCCCCCGACTGTTACGTCACCCACTAAAGCATCTAACTGCTCTCCTATTCATCAGATTAAGATCCTTGATTTCCATTCATCGTATGAAGGGCTAACGCTCGAAATCAACTCAACTTCATTTTTCCCTGAACTGGTCCTTTGAGAATATATTTTTAAATATCTAGTGCCACGCACATAACTCGAACTGGCGAGAAAAGGATCTGCGCTTCTCCCAGCGTGACCTGAATCCTTCGTAGGACCCACCAAGAGCCACTTGATCAGGGAGGTTGGAAAATGGGAGAAAAGGTGCAGAGCTGCCTATTAGCGAGACGTGTCAGGCCAAAGGCAGTCTAAGTTGTTCATTAAATTCTCCAGGGAGTGAACAAGAGACGTCCTCAGTCGGGAGAGTGGAAGTATACTGACGGTATGCTGTCTGTTCACAGGTCCACAGGTGCACATTCTGTGAGGAGGATCAGGAGTCACTGGAGCATGTACTGTGTATTTGTGAGCTTATGTACGCCTCAAGAGTGCTTGGGGTTTCTCAGCTGAGGCCAAGGTTCTTTTGCATTTTGTGCGACAATGATGGGGACGTCGCATCAGGGAACACCAGCTCCATGGTAACTCAGGAAGTGGCTCATGTTCGCCCACACAATCGGCCCATGTGAGGCTGCAGTCGGCCCAGTTGCATCAAGTTTATTTAAAAGAAAACTCATTAGGAAAAACTGCGCAAACATCGAGTTTTATAATTTATTGTGCTGCTCTCGTCATTTTCCCACGGATAAAAATTTTATGGTACTGTTGTGTTAATTGAAGTTGCCGCTAAAAAAAAAAAATCAAAATCGTTATAGCCGGTTTAAGAAAATGTTTTGATCACTATGATAACTATAGTTAGTTTTGGATGGATTTCACTGACACCCTTATTTCGACATCAAAAGGTGGCCTGCGCGCTAAATATCAAATCGTCGCCGATGTTTCAGCCGTTTTCTCTCAATCGCATTCACACACAGACCATTGTCCCAAATTGTGTGTTTCGGACACAGTAGCCCTTGAAACGTGAATATCTAACGAGAACTCAATTAGATAACTTTCCTTTCTACTTCTTACTGCCACAATGTAACAATGTATTTTATATATATTTATAAGAAACTATCATCACCAAATTGTCACTTACCATTGTGATAACTGTGTTGGACGAGTCTGTTGATGTGTTGGCTGACTCAAGGGACGACTGAAGTTTGGCCTTGCGGGATGCCCCTCGAAAATGCAGTCGCCGCAAGGCCGTTGATGCCGTTGCTATAACATCCTCGGACAACTTTTGCGGCGACTTTTCAACCTGCTGCATCATTCAAACATTAAATAATGGAACTCGGAAACAACTCTGAAGTTTAAGAAAGTGCAGTTTATTTATTTGTGAACACGTTACCGGCAAAGTTGTGAACACTGCCTAGTCATCATATGAGGAGCCTGCGTATTTAAGGCAGAGTACGAAATTCCTTCATTTTCACCTCTCTTTGCATACTAATGGCAGTGCACATAAGGCTTACCATTGATCTAGGCGAAGTATAAATCGCATGCAGTTCAAGGAATACCCGTTTGTTTTGACGCCTACTCGCCATCGTATGGAGGGCGGTTCTTCTTTCACTTATCAATTTAAATTTGGCTTCTATGGCCACAACACCACACCTGCTAAGGAGCTAGTTGTTCAGCAGGTCCAAATTAGCTGGGTCTTTGATCTCCGGAATATCTGCACCACAGTACTCATCAGCCCTATGGAAAGTCATTGCTTCCCCAAATACCTTTCTGACCCAACCCTTTTGTTTGTGCATGTGGAAGTCCCAAGTCAGTCATTTCCAATTGACAACGGATTTCCCCCTGTCCTGCACTTCCCCCACTATCATTTCCCACCCCTCAATTTTAGATTCCTCTTCTCACTCAGACAGCTCCTTCCAAGTCAGTCATCCTTCAGCTCTCGCGATAAAGTCGTCTCTCAGTTCTCCCTACGAAAAGTCTCTCAGCTCGCACAACTCTCAACTCAACTCTATTCCTTTCTCCCTCTCTCTCTCCACTTAGTATCTCTCACACATCGAGTTTCACATGTATTGAGAGTCCCTTGTGCGCATTTATACACTCACAATCAACCGGATATCGCTATTCTGTCAAGTGTAGTACAGTCCTCACTCACGCTCACCACGTTAATTTATTTCTCCGTTTCAAGCTCCCACCTTCGTGCGCCCAACACTAGTAATTCCGTGGCCTCCTCTTATTTCTTGTTTTTTTTTTCTCTCACTCAGCAATAGGTTTACTCTTTTCGCCAACTTTGGCGATTTTCTCATCAAAACGAGTCTTTGTCAGACTAGGTTAGACATTTCGACGTTAAGTGATTGTAACGCGTGGTTGCAAGTGTGAGGCACTCCAAACGCTTTACCTCAGCCCAACACACGAGATAAGACTTCTGTTGATGGAGAAGAAGGACTTGAGGCAGATGGTGGGGATCATTACAGGATACTGCAAAACGAACGCACACACGTATGTTATGGGCATAATCGACACCAGTAGGTGCAGGTGGGGTTGTAATGACGAGGAAACTCCCTATCACGTACCTAGTGGCAGAGACATGAGAAGGAGCGATTTTTCGTCTTTGGTACAACTTCTCCAGGGGTGGAAACCCAAGAAAACATGCAGGCAATACCTGGCATTCCTTAGGAAGCTTGTCATACACCTGTGAGACAGTAAGACTGGCACAAAGAACTTGAGGCCGCAGTGCTCATTCAATAAGAGACAGAGTTGTTTTTAATAAAAAGCACAATTAGCAGATTACGTAATTTTCCTTTTTTTTTAAAGTAATAAACTGATTGTAAATTGACACGATACAATGTATAGACGGGAAGATTGGCGACCTGTTCGTTCCTGAACAAATTGCGCTTGGCCGAGTGTGTGTTCTTTCTACGAACATTTCACTTTGTTCACCTTGCGCTCTTTATATTATTTGAACCGCTTGTCTGTCCTTCATCTGATAGTAACTTCCCAAAATTTGATACCTCGTTCTCTCTCTGATCTCCCGCCCCTCTTCTCCCGCACACTCTTTTGAACAGGTGTTGATGTATTGCCAGTATGAAAGTATGCCGACGACATTCAGATGTTCTTGTCACGTACAACTGTGGAATTGTCAGGAGCCACCAAAGCATTAAATTCCAATCGTCCACATTTAAAAGGCTGGTGTGAAGAACGGGGGAACGATTAACGAAGAGAATAGCAACACCGTGTTGACAGGAAATCCTAGATTGGTAGGTAGCGTTTCTCTGGACAATATTGTTGCTGCTCGCATTGGCACTGCCGCTCTGAAATGGGTCACGAGGGTTGATCAGTCGGGGTGCGCGTGTCTCCAGTACCTTAAATTGTGAAACGCAAGCGACGAAAACGTGCACAAGGCCGTACAGTAGTTTTTACCCGCTATACAAAAAGCTCACTTTCCATTTTCCAGAGAATGTCAGAGCAAAGATTCGCTGCACAGAATTAACCCAACAGCCTTGTGCATTTCGTGTGTCAGTGCCTGATGGCTGCCAATGTAACGCCTTATTTACGCTAACTTGGTTGAAAGGAAAGAATTATCAATAGCCACAATGTTGTTTAAAATGTCGAAGTTTTAAAAGTCGAATTATTTGTAAAACTATCTTTCTTATCGTACACATGCTACCTGTAATGCATCGCCCACCGTCCAAATCCCTTCATGTACAGCATACTATCAGGCCAGATCATTTCTTCTTCAGTCAATCAAAATATACTATAGGCACGCGAACCTGTTTGTTTTGTGCATGTACGTCAAGTCTTTCCAAGATAAACACAAAAAGAAATTAATTGAAGAATACCTGTTGTGTGTTATTGATTTTTTGCTTTCATTTACTTATGCGAGAATTTCCATTTATTTTTTAAAAGTATTTTTTAATTTGAACTTTTTAGTTAATGAGGATTTAATAATACCGGCAATTTTTTACTGATATGCTCCAAGGGAGGTAGTAAAGAGGACGTTATGGTCCCAATCTTTCCCTGGTCAAATGAACGCCTTAGATCGACCCCACACACTCACCACCTAAAGATCGGACAGTAGCCAGGACATCTAATTACAAATGGTATTGAACTACTTCCAGTTGTCCCTGTTTTCCATGATTCCCACAACTGCTAAACTTCCCAAAGTCTGTAATTTGTGCAGTACTAACTCCTGATACTGTGTCCCTTTTTGTCCTTGACTCGCAATTATCGACAATGGGCAAAGGCGAGTGTTAAAAGAAACACTTCATGAACAAGGCATGAACTTCATTAGTGAGCTAGTTCACAAGGTTTGTAAGAGCAGCATTCCAAACGTGTCGGTTGGTGTGATGGCAAGGGTGATGGTTAATCTGGTGTGACACCACAAGTATGAATAAGCACCACATTGAAGTGCGCCCAAAGTGTCGCCCTAAGTTAGACTTTACCACGTTGTAACAGTAATTGTTCTCCAAACCAGAGAGAAGCAAATGAAGAGGCACTTTCACTCTTCAAGGAACTCAGTCTGGAGAGAGAAATTATACATATGGTATGCGGTCCATGAGTGCCTCTCCAGCAGCCAGATGAGGTTGCAAAGATAGACCTCTCAAGGCTGTCTCGCCCATTTGTGCAAGATTGGTGGGGTGTTGCATCTGGGGGTGGAACCGAGGATGTGAGATTAAGCCTGCAGTGGGGCTTTATCTCGATCGGTATCAGTGTCGCTGAGAGGGAGGGGGGAGTAAGAGGCAACTACAACTGGAGGTTTCATTAACCAGAAGAGAGAGGTTGGTGTTTCTTGATCACGTCAAGTAACTCGAGGCCCTCACTTGGAATACTCACGTTATCCAGACGCTACAATGGTTCTACTTGGTCATGTTGGCATAGCTGCTGAGCCCATACCTTGGCTGCACCCTACTGCAAGTTTCTAATCCCAGAAAAGGGCAGGTTTTTTTTCCAAGGTCGTGCGTGCAAGTACCTATAAGTCGCTACTAGCATGTGAGGACATTCACCATTCAGCAGCAGCTGTTCCAATCGTAGAACGGAATGGCGGGTTGGCTTAGAAACTAAGACAAATGACCAACAGGTTCATCCAATAGAGAAGGAATAGAAATAGGCAATTGCCTGAGATCCCCTGTCTTTACACGTGCAATGCAGTCGGGTTCGGAGTTTCATTCATCCTGCACTCAATGGCATCATATCTCAAATACGTCTCGTTCAACTTTTATCAATAAAATCTCTTACTTTTTGTGGAGGGTGCCCGGCATTGGATGCCCTGTGACGGAGGCGGGAAAATGCCGATCTAAGTCCTTCCGTATTGACTTACAGTGGGTCCTGCAACGCAAAGCGAAATATCTATCAGCGAGTAATCTAATAAATAGCCGACAGGGTGTCAAGTATTACAAGTGCCACATAACTTTACTTAGTTTACGCGTTATAGTTCATTCAAACATCTTGGCATTGTGTCGCTCAATACTACATCGTTCTGGAAATGTATTTAAATGCGTAAAAGGTGTAGTTAGTGCTGTAATATCAACTTGCCTTCTTACCCCTTATTTAATCATAGTTTTTTATTGTACCGTCTTTTGATTGACACTTGAGCAATGTGACTGCTTGGTACCAGTGGAGGGACTTGATAGCCATTCAGCTTTTCGTTTGTTTAAAGTCACCCGCACACTGACTTCTGCTCGTCAGATTTCAATTTGTGTAGATAAATTATTGATAATTATTAATGAGTTCACAAACGCAAATTTTGTAGCGGCTCAAAATGGCTGGGAGCTGTTCAGTCAATCAGTATTATCAAAATCTTGAAAATCAATCAGATACACAAATGCGTACTAACTAAAGTTTAAATTTAACTATAGTTTTGTGGTTGAAAAATAAATAGCAGCAGCTCAATAAATGACCTACTATATTGCCAGCAAACTAGAAAAGCCCAAGAACCAATTAGTTATACAGTTGAACTCAGGATTACCCTTTTTCCTCGACAAGCCGACAAATTTTGTGTGTCATTGAGGGGCTCGTTAGCTCAAATCCCACAGTATCGTCTCATTGTCGTCCCGTCGTCGTCCTCTTCTTCGTTTTTTCTTCAAATTGTAGAAAAATTAAATAAGGATTTGTATTTTGTTATGTTTCGGTCCCTTCGTGGAGGTTGTTGAGTAGCTCGTATTTATCTTCGGTGCCTGCACAATAGAAAAGGGGAAAAATGCGATTAATTGGGTAAAATGTCGGGCCTTTTAGAGCCCTCAAGAACGTGGAGTAGCATAAACTGCAAGCATACACAACAATAACAAAATAAACAAGTTGGTAATGAGTTAGGTGGTGATTGCTCCTTGGCTCTGCGACGTATATGAAAGTTGTGTGATCAGCTGAAAAAGTTCTCTTCACATCTTTATGTTCCAGGCCGCACTGAGTCCGAAAAACAGTATTTGGGAAAATAGTCTGTGTGTGTCCGCGATTGAAAATAAGCGGCTGATCCAAATCAGCTCAAATTTGATATCCAGCCCGCAAGTCACCATGGAACGCCAAAATAAGGGCATGAGCAAAATTCACTCAAAACTAACTGTAGCTATCAGAGTGATCACAACACCAAAATTTTTTTTTCTCGAAAACAGCTCTAACGATTTTGATTAGATTTTTTATATAGACAGCTCCTGATGAGATGGCAATGCATTAAAATCCCCATCTTTGGGATAATGACGAAAGCAGCACAATAAATTACCAAACATTTCGACGAAAATCAAATTTAGCGTAAATTTTTCCTTATAAAATCCGTTCAAATGTTACTAGGATCTTCAGAAAAATTCAGGTGGTATTCCAATCAAGTACCTATACAACGAGTCTTTAATAACGCTCATAAGATATACAGGAGCCACTACCGAAATTCCGGAATTTAAACCACTGCCGTTTCACTTAGTATCATTTATAAACGTGCTTACCCGATAACTCTGGAAAAGTGATTATGGTCCTTTTCTAAAAAATCGGGGCTACACCCTCATTAATTCTCTGCGCACCAATTGGTTAATAATGATCGAGGGATGAGTACGAGCTGCACAACAAATTTCGGATCTGCAAGTGATCGTTTTTTCAAATGAACTGAGTGAAGAATACATTTAGTTAGTAGAATAAGCCATGAACACAAGTTAATGGACGTGGAGCTAAGGAAAGTTGTGTGATGCCCTATATATTAATTCAAGAACCGACCGAGGGTATCACAATTGCTATAACTAAGCGGTACACCATGAAAGCAACTGAGGAAAGGCCTGAGTGACTAGGGAGGATACACCTTACATGCCCAGCCCCCGTACTAAATACTTGGCGTGGAACTGTCGTTCTTCATTGCAACCAACCAGACCAGGAACAGAGACACCTAAGCTCCCTAGAGGATCCTAGAGCTCTTCAAATAGCCCCGGGAGGTCTAGCGAGAGTAACTGCAGAAAATAGTAGTATCCTCAGTAAATAGAAGAAAATGTCTTGGTAAGTTGTAGCGCAATCACAAGTGCAAGGATGGAGTAATGAGTGAGAATGTCGCGAAATATGTTGGATCGAGTGATATTCGTTTCAAGTCGGCCCCCAATTATTAACTATTTTGAAAATTGAATTGGAATCGTTCGGAAACGTCGAGGGGTTCTATAAAATTCGATTTGAAATTGATCTCAAAATGTTTTGAATGGTGTGCACTTTGTGTTGAATTCAGGAGTATGGACTGTGTGGAAATGATGAGAAGTTTGTTAGCGAAAATATTTGAGAAATAAAGTAGAGATCGTCGAACAACGCAGTTGGGCGATGGAGCAAACACGATTTTCGTTTCATCGCTAACTCGTCGAATTAACGCAACTCTGAATAAAATTCACTTTGCGTCGTATCTGCTCGTGATCGTGTTTGTCACCAAATACAGCGATAGTGCTCAGTGTTCCTGAGCTCATGTGGTCGTCAGGGTTCTTAGGGAAGTACCGGCGCGTAGGTAATTTATCGGACTGTCGGATCTATCGGAACCTCGGCTCAGTTTTTGTTGTAAATGATTCATTTTACTCTCCTTTTGTCTACGAAATAGAAAGGAATGTTATGTAATCGGCTGCAAAAATGTCTGGTGCGTTGCAACACACAACTTTCCTTAGCTCTACATCGATTCACTTTTTACATGACTTTTTCTATTTAATCAATTCATTTATCACTCTGTTGACTCCACTCAGAGCCCCATCTATCTCATGAGCGTTTTTAAACACTCACCATATAGGTATTGGATTGGACAGCAGTACACATTTTTTTGTAACATTCTACTAACATTCCAGCGAAGTTTATAAGGAAAAAACCTCGCTAAAAACGCTTTTTGTCGAAAATTTTGATAATTTATTGTGCTGCCCTCGTCATTTTCCTACGAATGGGAATTTTATGGTATAGTTGCCATGTTGGGAGCTATCAATATAAAAAATGTAACCAAAATCGTTAGAGCCATTTTTGAGAAAAAAAATATTTGGTGTTTTGATCACTATGATAACTATGGTTAACTTTCGGTGGATTTTGCTCGTACCCTTATTTTGGCGTGCCATGGTAACCTGCGGGGGATATATCAAGTTTGAGTGGATTTGGTACGGTGGTTCTCACTAAAAAATCGTTCACAGACACACAGACCATTTTCCCAAATAGTGTTTTTCGGTGTCGGAAACGTAAAGATCTGAAGAGAACTCAAAAAAAAAATTTTTTCAGCGGATTACATAACTTTCCTTTTTACTTTGTCGAGCCAAGGAAAGTAAAAAGAGTTCTCTTTAGATGTTTTATGTTTCAAGACAGTGTTGTGAGATGTTTTAAGGCAGAAAAAGTTAACGCGATTGAGAGAAAACGGCTGAACCAAATCAGCTGAAACTTAATATCTAGCCTGCGGGTCATCATGGGACGCCAAAATAACCGTATGAGCTAAATCCACCCGAAACTAACTATAGTTATCATAGCGATCAAAATGCTAAATATTTCTTTTCCACAAAACGGCTCTAACGATTTTAATTAAATTTGAATTGAAATATTTTATTGTATAAATCTGAAGATATTACACGAGTAGTTTCAGTAGATAGGTATATGCATACAAACTTAATTCGAATGGTAGGACATATAAATACAACTGTACCCTATGTACGTATTCTCAACATGAAAAAAAAAGTAAATTGTAACATCCAAATTAAAAAGAAAATTGCCATTTTCGAGTGGTCAGAAAAGAAACCCTTCATAATAATAATTGCTCTTTGCCTGATGGCTGTATATAGAGAAGAACACAGCATCTTCCAGTCGTGTTCCAGTTTCACGGCGAACCAGTATAGGGCCAGTCCATCGTTTAGGGATTTTTCGTTAAGCCACCGTTCTGTTTCTGCTTCAAAAACTGCGTATTGCTGAAAGAAATGGCGAAAGCTGTCCGTTGCTTCTGGTGTGTTGCAAATCTCGCCTGGACGCTCGCTGTCAAAAGTAACACGCACCTTTCCGAAAGATAATGACGCTCTTTCAAACCATAAAACTCTGATCCGGGCAATAATCCTTTTCATGGCTAGGGATGCCTTCGAGTGCTGGAAAGAGGGTTCATCAAAGGTGCTTGAAATAGGTGATGTATTTCGTCTGCTTGAATGGGCTGAGCGGTTTTAGGATAACTGGCTGTCGTGTATTCATGCACTCCAAATTTCCCCACACCGTGTCAATACAGCTTTTCCCGATGTGTGATACCAGAGTGAACGAGCCGTTCTGATCCTCACAAGATCTGCCATTCGAAGTAAACATGTTATTGTCTTCCATAAAACCAACCAATATTTTACCCTCGCGGTTTACAAACCACCCACAACAACATAAACTAAGTGCATTTAGACACATGATACGGAGACTAAAAACGATCCCACTACCCGCACAAAATTACAAAAAAGAACTTGATATTATCAATACTATCGCAGAAAATAACGGCTACTCCAAAAAACAATAAACAAATTATTAAGACAATATGAATCCAAAACACACGACTCAAAAACACAAAATACACAGACTTTAACAAGACGCTGCACATTCACGTACACAGTTTTGGTCCTGTGATATACGGAATAACTAATATCCTCCGAAAGGAAGGTATACAAATCGCATTACGTATGGACAACACACTTAGAACCAAACTAACTGCAAAGACTGAAAAGACAGACCCACTCGACCAAAGTGGGGTATATAAATAACTTGCTCTTGTACAAACGCATACGTAGGACAGACAGGACGAAAAATACGGACCAGATATTCAGAACACATTAAATCTCTTAGTAGGAACAAAGACGATTCAAACTTTGCTAACCATCCACGACGCTCCACAATCCCGTCCACGTTTGTCTTCCTATATAAAGACCACGACCAACTAACTGACTTAAGGGCCAGACGATGATGTCTTTACATCGAAAGCGCCAGCCAGAGGAGACGGATTCTCCTAACAGGTACGTTAACTTTAATAGTTTACAATTTTGTCCTGGGCTCTTCGATACTCGGTAAACCTACTCTTTAGAAATGGCTCCTCCTGACCCAGGTTTTCTTCCCCAATACGGGCATTCCAATCACCCCCAGTAAGCAGTTTGACACCAGGGGTCTCTCTCTTAATTTTATTCAAAATGCCACCAAGATCATTTGCTATATCGCTTGTCAAACCTTAGTTCAGGTAAACCACTCCCACAAACATTTTATCCACCTCCCCCTCCACTAAAAGGAACAACCAATAGCGGTTAGAAAACATAATTGACGCTTTCAAGACATTTTTACAGTAAACTAAAATACCTCCACTAGCCTTTCCTACCTTTGAAAGGCATTCTGCTTCCACAACAAAATATTTGTAATTCGCTAAATTTAATATTTTTTCCTCTCCTCTCCAAAAAACTAACTATAGTTCATAGCGATCAAATCGGCTCTAACGATTTTAATTAAATTTTTTGTGTAGACCGATTCGAATGACCTGACGACACCATACAATTCTACGGTATGGGAAAATGACGAGAGCAGCACGATAAATTACCAAACAGCAAAATTCGGCTGGTAGTCCAATCAAGTACCTACGCGCTGAGCATTTAATAGCAACCATAAGATATGTAGGAGCTACTCCAGGAATTCCGGAATTTCAACCTCCACTTGCTACCGTTTCTCACAGTTTTTGCCCGATAATTCGGGAACAGTAGTTAGAATCGTACTCAAACCAAGTTGTGTTTACAGTTTCATTGATTCTCCGCGTAGTGATTGCTCAATAATGGTCGTGAAACGAGTAGGAGCGCCACAATAAATACCAGAACTAGAAGCGCTGCTACTTTCTACCGCCGTGAAGTTGTATTTGAGGAAGTTCAAATGAACTGAGACAAAAATAAATTGAACTGGTCGCGAAAGCCGTGAAAACCATTGAGTTTACGTAGTGCCGAGGAAAGTTGTGTGACGCGTTGCACCTGATCTGAGTTGCTCCTAATTATTTCAGTGCCTTCGCTGCACTTCAGTCATTTGGACAGCGTTTTGGCAAATTATTGGGTAAAATGGTAGAAATTCGGTTTTTGTTAACAATTTATTGAGCTGCTCTCATCATTTTCTCTGGGGTTATGTCAATGCACCGCCCGTAGTAAGTGTTCACGTTACAAATTCGATCAAAACCTTTTGATAGAAAAAATGTGTTTGGAGGACATAAATCGCCGTTAAAGTTAATTTCGAGGCGAATCCGCTCGTGATCTAAATTAAACCGTCTTGCGTTAACACACAGTCCAAATACATGAATCGGTCATTCCTTCTAACTCGTGCCCACACGCAGGCAACATTCTTAAATGGCCCTTTTTGGGCTGATGGATCTTCGAACCGTGAAAATCTGTTAATTTCGTTAGTCGATTGAGTAACTTTCCTTCTTATTCCGCAGTGCTAAGGAAGATAAAATCGTGTGAAGTCGAGTAAAAGTAGTGGATTTGAGGCCAAAAGTAATAATTGTTTGGAAACTGAGGAAAGAGGGACAAAAAGAACGAAGTGAAACTCGTCGAAAAGAAAAGTGTCGATTGAGCAGTTTCGAAAATGGTTCAGACATGCACAGGGAAGGATCGGGAGTGAAAACGGGAGACACGTTCACGAATTGTCGAGCGTATATCGTTGGCGAGCTCGAGTAACATTTGTAGAAAATGGTGTTGACGCGTTAGGTGAATGAACGTAAAATTGTTGAAAAGTAGAGCTGTAGTTGGGGATCGGATGGCATTACAAAATGGGTGGTTACGTGAGAGTCGTTGGAACATTGTCTGCGTGGGAACTACAAGAACATCGCTCTAGTCGGGAGAAGCTGTGACGATCTCTGGCCTCGTCCACCTCACTTCACCGTCAGCAACCTGCTAGCAGGCATTACTGAAGAGCAGGGCGAGTCAGCCCACTGAGTTCTCGTCCATCATCGCTCGTCGCCCTAATCTCTGCCAGAAGCGTTACTGAGCCTTGAGGCTGTTGGAATTGCCGCACTGGCGCAAGAATAATCATGTAAGAGGAATAGGGCAAGATAGCAGACCTCTCTGTCAGGTCTTCTTCTGTCAAAAACAGGAGCAACGCCACGACAAACATGAACTGCCCAAAACAATCACGTGGATGACATTAGACCGGTTGTAGAAATGACCAATCCAATTAAAGGGGGACGCAACATCAAACAGGTGCTCTCAATACGAACCAACCATGAGTCACTCAACAGCAAATATGAAACATCCAACGTAAACACAACCAACGGGACCAATATGGATGAACCTCCATCAGCTACAATCAAACGAACGTAAGAAGCCCAGGACGGTTAATTAGTAGCGAAAATGGACAGTGCCAAGCGCAGGACTGAGCAGCAAGCCAAGTTGACATGCTCCTTGGAAAGAGCTGGCCAGACGAAGTACGTCTTTCGCTCTTTATTGAAGTCTCGCAATCTGTCTAACTTGGTACAGCTTGGTCTAACGGTAAGAGCTGCAGAGCACGAACTGCCAAGCTTTCAGACCGGTAGATGATGTAGGCAGGATGGACCCCAGGCCTCGGCTATGTGAAAATATGATACGAAAAGCAGCACTTTACCTCTTCTGCAACGAACCAGCAGCCATTTCTAGCCCACTGGGTCACACGATTTGGAATCGCGTCGTCTGGAGAACTCTCTGGCGTACCTCTGACAGCACGTGACCAACAACAAGTAACAAAACACACGAAGGGGGGCGAACTAGTTGTAACAAGATGACGTTGTTTGAGGACAACACACAATTTATGGGTACGTTGAGCGGATGACAATAACGCGCGTTTCGTGCATATGAGGGCGGGAACACGTTTGGTGTTTACTCATGAAAGCATAATTTACCTGATGTCCGCTGCGTAGTGGTGGGGAGGGGGCCTCCTCCTGCCGTTCTCGCCTCTTCTCAAAAATCCCGTCACTCTTCGTTTTTGAGAGCGAGGGTCCCTCGAGAGGGCGATTTTGAGTTCGTCAGAAGTTGTTTTCAAATTGAAGTTCGGACGTTTTTGGAAGTTTATTTTGGGAATTCACAACCGCCGCAGTGTTTTCATTTCTTTTTTTCAAAACAAAAAAAAAACAAAAACGAAAAATAAAACGCAAAAAACGAAAGATCGAAAAAGGCGGAGGAAGAGATCGGAAAATAAAGCGACGTAAAAAAGTTAAAGAGATAGAAAAAGAGAGAGAGAAAGAGCGGCCGATTCGAAGAGAAAGAGAAACGAGTACTGGGGTTTTTTGTGCGGCAGCGGGCGGCGAAGGGAGTCGAGTCCCCGGGGGCGGTAACGAGGGCGACCGGAGGGGGGCGAGCGAAATCCGCGAGGTGTAAAGGGGAGGAGGAGGTTTACGCCACCCCCCGACCCACGACTATGTCGATCCAATGAGACGACCCTTTTCGATGTATCGACGATTCGGATTATCCCAATGTTGGCGGTTGAGGCTCAGAAGGAAGACGATCTTTGAGCCAAATCTTGACGATGTGTTCTAGGATTCCCAGGTGTGGTATCAAGCCCCAAAGTGTAGCTAGCAGGCGGAGGGTGTGAATGGCTCTATCGGGATTGTTGCCTGTGGTCAAAACCTCGGGTGTCCAGGATTCTCAGGCAGTCCACGCTACTGGTAGGACGAGACGAGGGCTGCTTAGCTGCACTGCGCACTGCTGCATTTTGGGACATGCATGTGAGATGCGGGTTGCAACTTTGCTTTTCTGACATGGCGTAGCGGAAGAAATGATATTCCCTGATTCACGAGATTCTTAGGTCAATTGGCGTGGGGATGTCCTGTGAATGTGGCGGAATTGAGTGATATTCAACTCGAAGAGGCGGTTCGTCGATTTTTCAAAGTCGACGGCGATACATCGATTGTACCGTCGGCATTCGATTAGCAGAGGCGGCTGTTCATTGTCTACCCGCCGCCGCCTCCCGGTATGACGCCCCCGCCAAAACCGGAGGGAGGGTTTTCGACCGTTCGACAATCTCCCCTCTCCCACGCCTCTTCCCCACTAAAAACCCCACCACCTCCGTCTTTTGTCGTCCCAAAATCGGTCGCTACGTTACAAAAGGGTATTGATGACGACGAGGCGCGTGCGCGGGGATGATCCACGAATTACGAAGTGGGGGGCGGCGGCGGCTGGAGGCGGGCGGTCTCTTGGGCGCGAGGGAGGCAGCAGATTCGGTCTCCTCCGCTGAATATTTCCGGACGCCGGATCAAACTCATTACAGGAATTCAATCCGAGTGGGAGGGGGACAACCCAACAATTGAGACGGAAACTAACTAGAAGTAGATAGGAATCTCTCCTGGTCTCCTGGTAATAAGGAGACCGACTCAAATGACAGTCGATTCGGAAGATTGAGATCTCGAACGAGCCCAATATACAAACCCTGCAAATTTATTACACAACGGTTTATTGTTCTTCCTGATTGAACAAATAACTTGATGATGTGATTCGAAAAGAGTCAAGAAATTCAACCATAGCGCAGTCCTACAGAGACAGACGGGCATCTCACACCTGTGAGACACGTCCCAATCTGTACAGCGCAGAAAAATACTAGTAAACAATACAAAACACGACCTGACATCAACCGAACTACAAAAGTGGTCCATTTCTAGGCGACGCAAGGCAATTGGCCTGACGCGACGCATCGAGCTGACGGGTGTTTGGAGTGAGACGTTAGGCAGTGTGGAAAATGAGCCCAGGCTGGGGAGAAACGATAACTTTCGTTGTCTTGCGTGATCCTTCAAGTAGTAGAAGTTGCCTCAAATGTGATTTCACTGTCCGCAATCCTACACCTTTCAGATCCGTTGCCATTCGACCCATCATCGAAAATAACCCAGGAAGCCACTAATAATTGCAGTGAAACTACCACAATTTCCTTTATGGCTAGTTATTGAACCCCCCAACAACAACCATAAGCAGGCTGGATCAACTAGATCCGAAATGGAAGTTTTATGTGAGAGGACGGATTTAGACCGCGGTAAAGGCAAAATGTGACCCGGTTGGGGGGTGGCGTTGTAAAAACATTAACCTGTCGTTTCACCTTTCAGTTAACCTCTTAATTTGGCGAGACATTTTCCCCTTTCTGACATCCTTCCCACGAAAATCGAACAGAATAATGCCGTAAGATGAGTGAATTGGTCCAGTAGCCGAGTGATCCTTGCAGAGCAAAGGATCTAACATCTAACAGGGCTTATCGAGAAGCGTCAATTCCTTTCTAACCAAGTAGCCAATACCCTGAAACAAAGGGCGCCTTTTGGGAGATATGCCTCTACTCTGTGCTCTCAACGCGTACCTGAAGCGTGTCCCCTTACATGCTCTGTGGATCTAGTGGTTGTAGAAGCCGTCACAGGTTGGAACTCGACGAAGTCCATTCTTATAAGACGCGAAGGCATAATCTTCCTGATCAGCCTCCACTATTTCCACTGGACTGAAGAAGGATCGCTCTCAGGCAGGTGACGGAACACACTCGGGCAAAATTATTGGCGCTGAACTCACAAAGAGCACCGAACGTTCAGTTATTGTTACTCTCCAAACCCTTCAGATGTGCCACTGGTTCCATAGACTTGTCTTGTAGCACAGCTCCTCTGTCATTCCTCAAGCCAATTCACCTTATCGTCCACAGTCCTTCAGCCAACTGCCCTGGGAACACGACTTCCTAGAATAGGTCTCACATCTGAACGCGGAATGTTCAACTTTTCAGCTTCAATCTCTTCCAGCAGCAGGCCAGGCAGGGAATCTCTTCGTCGACCATTTAGCGCAAATGCGGAACCGAAAGACATCGTGTTGGCATCACGGGTTGATTTATAGCGCGCAGTGTTTGTCGAGCTAAAGGAACGAGAGGAAATGGAGCAACAATTAAAACAAAGCAAAACAGATCGATCACCCACCCTCTTTGTTCTTCCTTATGTCTCTTCCCCTCCCCATCACTACCGTGAGTGTGTTTGTGATCTTTTAGGCGGGGGGGGGGGACAAACCTCTTTTGTGGGTGTCACAATGCCCCCCCCCCGCCCGGCATGGCCCATTGACACCACCCGCCACTTTTGGTGACGTTGACGGCGCTCTTTGAATGGTTGGCATTCGTTCCATTCACCTGTGCACCGACTACACGATAATAATCACGACATGAGTACGAGCAGCTCAATATAGTTCGGACCCTTCGTAAGATGTGAAGTTAGAATGAACACAGTATAAAATATATAGGCTTGACAGCTAAACCCATGAAAATCGCTGCATGTACATGGGGCCGAGGAACGTCGTGTGATGCGTCACATTCAACTATTTTCTTCGCTCTAGGCACTAATCAAATCTGTTTTTTACTAAATTTAGTCAAAACTGGTGGCGCTTATAGTTACGGAATTTATTGTGTTGCTCCTACTTGTGCCACGACCATTACTGACCAATCACTGCGCAGGGTATGAGATTGTCAACGTAATTCTTGTGAGAAGGATCGTGTTTACTGTTTCGGAATTATCAGATAAGATCTGTGAGAAAAAGGTGTCATTGGAATTCACGATTTTCTAGGGTTGCTCCTAATTATTTCATGAACGTTATTTAACATCGTACGATAGGTTGGTTATTGGACTACGGCATTCATATTTCTTTGAGCGCTTGGGCGGAATGTTTAAGAAAATGTTTGGTGCGACGCATCACACAACTTTCCTTCGCCCTTAATCACTCGAAAGTATCACTGGGAAGAACCGGGATTCGGCGCAACTTGAAGAGCTAAGGAACCATGAGATCATGCGAAACGCTTTTGCAGACGAGATATTAGATATTTCCAGCCTCAGACAGCTCCACTCGCATTGGCAGTGGCAATTCATGGGAAAATGCAGGAGGTACTTAGGAGCTGAGTACGAAAGGTCTGCAGCAGCCTCTTACGGGGCATGGCGGAACATGAGTGAAAGAAGAGCTGAACAGCCAATGTGACCACTTGCGAATCTTTGCAGAAATAAAGCATCTACCTTGTACGATTCTCAAGGGGCTTCAAACCACACAGCTGCAGCGCGGAAATGGTGACAAGCTTAAATTTCTGGCATAGGTTGCGGGTGTTATAATCTGCACTACTTTGTAGACATGTTAATAACAGATACTTATTTAATGACATTTGTGTATTGTGTGGCTATATATTTGAGGACAATGTTCGGCACAAAATGCTGAATCAGTATGGGTTTTTGACCTCGGAATGCGCTCACCTGCCCTAACGGCAAAGTCATTGTTTCCCCGAACCCCCCTTGTTACCTGCGGAAATTCCACCACCGCGATTATTTCCATCGGCAACATTTTTCCCATATTTCTTTTGCCACTCCTCAATTTCAGATTCCTCTCCACAACAGGCAGCTCCTCACAAACTCATTCACTTACAATTTCTCACGAAAGACACTCGCCACATTCTTCTACTGTCGGCCCATACAATTCGCTCGCTTCTTCCGATACACTTTCCCGCATTAGTTCAGGCATATTCCGAGTCGTCGCTCTTTTGTACACCAACTCTACTCAATTCATTGCACATAATACAGTCCTCCTCACGCTCACCGAGTTTCTTTCATTTCGATCATCAACTCTCCCTCTCTTGTGCGGCCAACAGACAGTTTCCTCATGATGTTGAGGTAATCCACAGTTTGTATGCACTCTAAAACTGTAACAACACATTCCTAAATACCTACAAGAATGTAGAAGAACAGAATCATGTAAAAAAAGGATAAATGTAAGTGTTTAGAGGAAAAACTCTTTTACCATCACAAAATATATACATTTCAAAAATCAAATATTGAAGCAAATTATTTAAAAAATTGTAATTTTAAAACCCCTTCTAGGCAATTTGTAAGGAATTGCTCTTTGTGCTTTGAAGAGTTTTCGTAAGTGTAGATACTTCTATCGCTCCCAATACGTAAATTGTATGAAATTACGTCGCCTCCGAGACAGAGATATTTTTCATTTGGAATAATAACCCTATGTTTTCAGTCAGGAACATTTTTGTACACACCTCCCCCCTCCAAACTTGATAATTAACGTGTCAAGACATTGGGATTCCAAATCTGCATTGTCGGTCCACCGTCGTCTGCCATTTAACATGTTTGGCACAAAGCGCACAATCAGTGTGGGTTTTTTGACCTCAGAATTCCCACACTAGAATTCTCTGCCCTAATGGGACTCCCTGGCAGTTAATGACAAAATCATTGTTTCCTCAAACAACTTTGTCCTCAACCTCGTTTTGTTACCTAAGGAAATTCCACCTCTTCAGTTATTTCCAATTGACGACGGATTTTCCTTTCGTCTGGACATTCCAAAATATCATTTGCTCCTCTCTTTTCACATTCCTCTCCACAACAGACAGCTCCTACCTAACTCATTCTCCTATGAAGTCTCGCGAAAGTCAGTCGTCTCCCAATGGACACTTGTTTCACCTCTCATCGACATCTAATTCGAATTTCTCCTTCCTTCCTCGTACAACCAGTTTCACCCCTCCAGAGCCACCTTGTTAGTCCTGGACCTCTTCTTTGTCCATCCAAGTCTTCAAATATTGTGATAACTCTTCAATTACAAGTTCGTGCTCAACTAAAACCCATATCTAAGATTCATTCAAGTCTATCCTGGTCGAAACATAACGTGTTCTAAAAAACCGTTATTTCTCTCATTTGGTATCTTTTTGTGCCCGCCTGCTTGGCAATCCAATCGGACGAATCCCATGGTTTTTATGGGCAAAAAATGGCTAAGAAAATGAACAAAAACGCAATTTTGCCGGTTTTATTGCAAATACGCCATGTTAGGTATCGTTTTCTAGGTATTTTTAGATGCTGGGCCGAATGGAACAATGCTCAGGGGTTTACGACTGCGTCCAAATCAATAATAGTGAAACCATAGTACTTATAGTGAGCTAAATTCTACTAATTGAAATAACTCGGGGGCCAATACAACGGTAGTAATCGTTTCTTCATTTTTACTCCCTCCGGTCTCGTTAAAACCACCCGCCAGCACGATTCGTCGTGTTGTGCCAATTGCCTGGAATATTTAGTTCTCGTCGTTCCATTATAGTTAGGCCATGTTTCGTATGGTTTACTGGTGTTTTTCGATGCTGAATCGAATGGGATGGGTATCGGAGGTGCCAGATCGTTGTGTAATAATTTTATCATCTCGGGAAGACATGACGCAGAGTGATGAGTCCCATTATTAACAGGGACGGATTGGGCCTAATTGGAGAAAAGTCAATTATATTTAGAGGATGTTGTATAATTGCTAGCTGTAGACAAATAATGTGTAATGCGGGTTTGCATACCCCATGTTATCCAGCACTTTTTTGATTAGACTGAATACACGAGTAAGACGCCTCTCGTATTTTATTATTACATCCTTTACCAGTTAAAGTAAATAACATGGTGACAGCGGTAAATCTGTTTTTGTCGGTTTGGTGGAACACTATTGGATAGCTGCAATCGGAACAGTTAAGCGAAGTTAAGTGATAGTAGTAAAAAATCGCAAGAAATCGGCGCGCCGCGGCGTCCTTATCATCACCGGGTCAACCGTTTCACTCAACTATAATGGCAAGCTCCGTCGCTACAGTTTCCCTGGCGCCTTTAGAATATGGAAGCGATATGGCTCGTTGCTGGATTAGGTACAAACGAAGATTTGAGCGTTTTGTCGAAGCCTATTACGATCAAGCAAAAGATCAACGAAAAATCGCGATACTGTTGAATGGAGCGGGTGATGAAGCTAACGACGTATTCGATTCCTTCAACATCGCCGATGAAAAAGAATAACCCTAAAGGAAGTTTTGGATCTATTCGATGCTCATTATGCACCCAAGGATAGTATCACGTATCGGCGGCATGTTTTTTTTACAAGGAAACAAGAAAGCGGGGAATCGTACGAACAATACATGGCGGTCTTGCGGAATCTCGGAACGGTGTGCGACTTTGATTCACTCTATGATAGTTTGATACGGGATATATTCACCTGTGGACTACTTGATAACAATATCAAGGCGAAGCTGTTGGGGATGGGCGATGTCACGAGCGACCAAGTGTTGATGACAGCTAGGAATCAGGCTGCAATTAGCAAACAAGTTCTACATGAACAGCCGGGTATAAAAGATGAACCTGTTGACATTATCCGCAGGAAATTGCCCAAACCAACGACGACATACAGCAAAGCAGGCAATCAGGATTCACAATACGCATAAAGAACTGCCAGTTTTGCGGATACGGTCACGTGAAGGGTCGCTGCCCGGCCTATGGAAAGACCTGTAATATTTGTCGGAAGACGAATCACTTCTCAAGTGTGTGCAAGAGGCAATAAGATGCGTGAGTCAACCTAATTAGAGACCGAAGAGGACGACATTGAGGAGGAATTTGTAATGGACGTGCTGCAAGTAGATCAGCTGGAGTCATCTTCGGTGAATACATCCGCTGGATCAGAATGGTATACTGTGGATTTAGGAATTAATGGAAGGAGTTCTGCACTCAAGGTAGACACTGGAGCCCAGTGTAACGTCATGGGAGTGAATGAATATGAGCGGCTTGGGTTACACAAGGAAGAACTAAGGAAGGCTAAGGTAAAAATAACGTCATTCACAAGGAATGTTGTACCTGTCCTAGGCAAATGTGACATCCGATGCACGTATAAAATAATAATTATTTTCTACCTTTCTATGTTGTTAGTTACAATTGTATCAATATTTTAGGTTTGAATAGTAGTGAGCAACTTGGACTCATATAAAAAGGGTTTGTGTGGTGGAAAATGATTTTCCGGATACCACAGGAATTTGAAAGTTTGTTTGAGAGAGAAGTAGGGTGTGCGCCTCATACTGTCAGAATTGAGGTAGATCCAGCAGTAAAACCAGTTGTTTCTCCTGTTCGCAGGATTCCTTTCTAACTACTTCCAAAAGTGAAAGCTGAGATTGATAGGATGACCGAGAATTGGTGTAATAAGAAGTGTCGGATCCAACAGATTGGGTCAACCAAATGGTGGTAGTCCAAAAAAAAGATGGATCCCTAAGGGTTTGCATGGATCCTAGGCCTCTTAATAAAGCTATTCGTCGTCCTCATTTTCCCTTTCCTACGATAGAGGATATATCAACCAAACTTCAAGGCGCTAAAATTTTTTGTAAACTGGACGCCAAATCGGGATTTTGGATGCTACCATTAAGTGACGAAAGCTCTAATCTATGTACGTTTATTACACCTTAGGGTCGATTTAGAGTTCAAGAGATTGCCTTTTGGAGTTTCGTGTGGACCAGAATTATTCCACGGATTTATATCAAATGTATTCAAGAATATAGAGAATGTTTTTACATTCCAGGATGACATATTTGTATGGGCTAAATCTAGGAAAGAGTTAGAAACAGTTCTGATTCAGGTGTTGAAGGCAGCGCGGAATAACGGTATTAAGTTTAATAAGGCAAAATGCGAGTTTTTTGTAGAAAAGGTGAAATTTTTGGGCCACGTTTTCAGCCAATCGGGGGTGCAGGTAGATCAAGAAAGAATTAGGGCAATTTCAGAATTAAAACCACCCTCTGATAAAAAATCATTGCAAAGGGTTTGGGCTTGTATTCAATTATGTTTCAAATTTATTCAGGGATATTCTGAGTTACTGCTGGTTTACGAACTTCTCAAGATGACGTTGAATTTAATTGGAACAGTACATTGAATTTGGGTTTGAAAATCTCAAGCAAAAGTTGGTGACAGCTCCGATACTTAGGTACTATGATAATAACAAACCAATCACACTTACCGTGGATGCGAGCTCTCATGCTTTGGGTGCAGCAATGCTCCAGGAAGGTATGCCCAGCATACTCATCAAGAGCATTGACTGATACCAGAAAAGGTACGCTCAAATTGAAAAGGAGCTATTGGCTATTTGTTTTGGAGTAGAACGTTTCCGCCAATATATATTTGGCCATGAAGTTGTGGTTGTGGAAACGGACCACAAGCCACTGTTGAGTCTTTACGAAAACCCTTATATAAGGTTCCTGTACGTTTACAAAGGATGTTAATGCGATTGCAACCTTACAGTCTCAAATTGGTATACAAACCAGGAAAAGCATTTGCACTTGGCAGATATACTCTCTAGGGATGTTTCTAATACAGGACTCTCGGACAATAAAGATCTAGATGAAGATATAGAGTTACAAGTAGCACTTTTAATTGAAAATTTGCCATTAACAAAAAATCTGTGGAATCGGATTAGTAAATATTCGAAGGAAGATTCTACTATCAGTCAACTTAGGCATTGCATAATTAATGGTTGGCCGAATTATTACAAAGAATTGAATGATACATTAAAACCGTTTTTCAACTAAAAATGATTTGCATGTAATTAGAGATATCGTTTTCTACAGAGATAGGATTGTCATTCCGTCAGCGATGAAAAAAGAAATGTTAATAAATTTGCATTCAGGGCATCCAGGTTTGAATAGAATGGCTGATAGAGCAAACTTGTCAATTTTCTGGATGGGAGTAAACCAGGATATTAAAAAATTTGTCCAATCATGTCCTACGTGCTTAAAGTACCAATCTAACCAACAAAACTAGTTATGCAAAAGTAAAACTGTTCCTGCTCTCCCTGGATGGAGGTAGGCTGTGATGTGTTTGAATTGAACAATAGAAAATATCTAGTTGTGGTTGATGCCTTCCAATTATCCAGAGGTTATGGAATTAGGGAATCTTAGAAGCTCCACAGTGATTAGCAAAATGAAGAAATTTTCTCCAGGCATGGGATCCCGATAATAGTCAATACAGATGGGCATTGTGTTTTGATTCGGAGTTATTTGGCACATTTGCAAAGGAGTGGGGATTTACTCACATAATTTCAAGCCCCCTACCCACGTTCAAATGGCTTGGCCGAGGAGTTCGGTAAAGTCAATAAAAACTATGTTTAAGAAGGTAGCTGAAAACAATGAATGTCCATATCTTGCTTTGCTCAATTACCGTAATACTCAAAAAGTAATGTCCAGTTCTCCTGCAGCTATCTTAATGGGTAGGTCACTCAGAACAAATGTACCTTGTTCTTTCAATTCACTAATCCCAAAAAATTACTTATAAGACAGATGAAATTAATCATTGAAAAAAGGAATAAATCAAAAGTTCAATACGACAAATCGGCAACTACTAGAGCTGAGTTATTAGTAGGACAGCAAGTATCTTTTAAGAAACTCCCGGATTCAGTTTGGACTCCGGGTATTATTCTTGGAAAGGATAGCCGTCCAAATGCTTATCTTGTTAGGGGAGACACGGGGGGCCAATATATTAGGAATGAATTGTACATTCGTCCAAGAATGAGTGGGGATAGGACGTCAGTCCACCTAAGCCCAGAAACAGTTGCTGGTACATCAGGACATAGTCAGCAATCCAGTCCTACAGTGAGTCCACTAAGTCCTAAACCAGCATCTGCTCAAGTCACAACTCCTCCATTAAAGACCCGATCAGGTCGAATTATAAATCCACCCATAAGATTAATACATAACCTGTAGTATGATACTTAACCAAATAGTGAATGAGAATATATAATAATTGTTCCAGGGTAATACCTCGAAGAATTGAAGGAAACAGAATAGAAAGTAATAGGTAATTGATGAAGTTTATGCAGCATGAAAATAATCTAGTATCGTCCTGAAATACTTACAATTAATTTGATTTATTTTTCTATGAATATGGTTTATTAAATTATGTAACATATGGTGGATTGGTGTACATATATTGAGTTAAATACTTGTAGAAGATAAGTGGTATCATGTTTTGTTATATATTAATTGTTTGTAATAACTATGCTGGTTAATTTAAAAGTTTAAAAGATAATTTGTGATTTGTAACATAAATAAATAAAATGGGTAAGATGTTGTATAATTGCTAGCTGTAGACAAATAATGTGTGATGCGGGTTTGCATACCCCATGTTATCCAGCACTTTTTTGATTAGACTGAATACACGAGTAAGACGCCTCTCGTATTTTATTATTACATCCTTTACCAGTTAAAGTAAATAACAGAGGACACTTAACGTATGGGGCTTTTCTTTTTTTTACAGTCCAATTAAATTGAACAAAAGAGAGCGACTAACTCTCCCTCGTTTGTGATAAAAGCCTTTGAGAACGGATCTCTAATGTCTAAAGGAGCCCCCACATAAAAGCGTACTTCAATCTTGCTCAAAACTCCCTTGACCCTCATCAGTGGAAGTCGACCAGTGCGGTTCTTTGTTTGTTTCGGTGCTGAATGGGTTTCAAGCACTGATTCGGACTTCCTAGCCTTAATACTGGTTGCCCTGAAGCAGAAAAAACGACGGTGGTCTAAGGAGTGGTACAAACTGAGAAACCGCTTCACTCATGAACATCTACTAAACTTTCTGTGTGACTCGGAACCAAAGGGCGACGGGAAGTTGTCAGCGAATGGACCAAGAAAGTTTTGATTATCTGTTGGAGTTAGTACGTCCCGAAATAGAGAAGAAGGACACACAAGAATGCCTGAAGCGATTCGTGCAAGTAAAAGATTGTCACATTGAGGTGTGGCATTGATTTAGAGGACCTGCAATTCACGTGCTCCACCGCTCCTCAGGCCTTTGAAGCTTGTTCTGGGAACGTTTCGTTTCAATTGCTTTATATTGACATTCGATTTTAGCACTTCCAATGTCTCCCACAATTTTCTCTAACGCCGCCCTTTATTTGTTTCTATTAAAATAATCTTCACTTTGAACAATTTGGGGCAATCACGGTAGAAATATATCATATCATATATATGAACTCCCTCTCTGAGTTTTCAGGAAGCGCCATGACTTCCACCGAGTGACTGACGGAACGTTGGATGAAAATTGCCCTACGAGTACACTATCTAACGGCTAGTCATTCAAACTTCCTGTCCATGCTTCCTCCGAGAGTCAATCAGGTCTCTACACTATCAATCACGCTTGATGCAATCGATTTACTCCAGCATTTCATCAAACCGCGTGATAGTATAGGGGTTTTAACATTTTGCATAACCGGCTTTAACGATTTAAAATTTGATTGACAAATTTCATCTTTTCTGATTTTAATTCACTGGATCAATGAACAGGGACGTGGTAGTATGATTTATTTCGATATTAGTGTTTGCCTCCTCATCCATCAGGACTGGCCCTGGTGCATGGAGACAAGCATTCCCCGTCCTTTGCCATGGAGCCAAGACTTACATCCTCTCGATGTTAAGCGTCTAATTCAGATTGGCTTGCGATGTTTAGAGCAGCCTCTTCTTCATTCACAGTAAAACGAGGTAAGCTAAACAATTTTCTGCTTTCACGTACTCGCACTTGCAGGCGATTTCCGTGTGTACGCTCATGGTCCACACCAACTCGTGAATTGCTTATATTTGTCGAATGAAACCAACGTCTGACCATTGTTCTGATGTAATTCTGAGGAGATGCACTATCACTCCAGCAGCTTAGGCTTACACTGTAAGGAAGGGAGCGGTGGTTCTCAACATTAATAAACCTCTTACCGACTGATAGCCTCTCCTGTGCAGCAGCAATGGATATTGAAGTCCTGCACAGATTTTATCCTCCGCAGATAGTGAACACTCCGCACAATCCTCAATCTCAAACGTGGGCCAGCAACTCCCTGAAGACTCCACAATCTGATTCCACATCTTAACTGATTATTGAAGTTCAGGACTGAGCAATGCCTGTAGTGAGCAAGCGAGAGTAGAGTGTAACAGGAACACTTGGGAGCGCCTGGCAAGGAGATTTTTGGCATTGTTCTTGTGGATGAGGTCGTGCTGAAAGTTGAGGGCCCAACCAGGGAGGGAGAGCCAGGCCTCCTCCTCTAAGCAAGTAGTCTAGCAGCTAAAAGGAGGCCAGTTGAGTAACGTCTTTCCTAATGGACGTAAGGGGCCAGGCCAATTTTGATGGGAAGCTTTGGCTCCAGCTATCACAGATTCCAGGGTTGGTCATCCCACGGGCGCCAGGGCGATGCTTTCGTCCTAGCATGTGCATAATTTATTGTGTCTGCTAGGGCTCCCATGCCTCCAAGTGCCAATTCACCCATGCCTGCCTGGGCAAAACATGTCAAGGGCCGTACAGCAGACCTGTCGTACAGGAGGGACTCTACTGCTCGGGCAATTGTCAAAGGGCCGATGTTTGAAAAATGTCAGCCTCGCATTGGTAGCTCCGTGCTCAGAAAGGAATTGAGTCAGAGGGAAGGTGGAGTGCCACCAAGGCATGTTTAGGCGTGCAGCGACAGATGGTATGATGGCCTGCGCCTACCAGATATGCTCCACCCAATCATGAGCTGTCTTGAGCTCGTCTTCCATTGTATTGTGGTTGTGCAGCTGGGGAATGACCGCGTGCCTTCATAGTTAGCAAACGTGTCCTGCTTGATGTGTGCACGCAGGACTGCTCAATCCAGAAGCAGAGGAGTACCTGCCAGTATACATAAGGCAAGATGGTAGGACTGCTAAGACACCACGCTGCAGGGTTCTCACCCGCTCCCTGTGTTCGGGCAATCCACCAGGAGGTGGTTGTGTCGCATCATGGACAAGAGTACTGCACAGTAGTGCATCTGTCTGGCATAGGGCCCTGGACAAAGAGCAAAGTGCAAATAGAGCCAGAAGGATGTACCAAAACACTCGTGACCCTGATGCCAGAGCAACACTCCGAACTGCCTTCATCCAAGAGAAGAAGGCCTTCCACCGCGCCATCAAACGAGCCAAACGGCAAGGCTGGCGAAATTTTGTGGAAGTGGAGAGCTCTGAGAACCCCTGGGGCAGACACTACAAGTCCTCCATAGGAAAAGCAAATGTAGAGCAGGTCTTAGCTGCGATGCAAAATGAGTCAGGCTGGGCCTGCAGCATCGAACGTTCACTGGAAACCCTCCTTGAGAAGGCGTTCCCAGATGACCAAGTAGCTCGAGACACTGAAGCCCAGAGGGCAGCAAGGAGCTGATCATGGACTCCTCGAACGAGCCCGACATCCCACTGTGGACAACAGGCGACCTCGGCAGGGCCCTTGCGACCTTAAAGCCCAACAAATCTCCTGGGCCACATAAAATAGAAAGCAATATGCTAAGGAAGGCTGAGCGGACAATCTCCAGCGGTCTCCTTAATTTATTTAATGACTGTCTGCTGGTCGGACAGTTCCCCACTCAGTGGAAGACTGCGCGTGTTGTCACTCTTCAAAAGGGGAGGCGACACGCAATCAGTCAGACCCGCGATCATGGAGACCACTCAGCCTTCTTTCCATATTAGGCAAAACACTAGAAATCTTGATGTTGCAGTCCCTCGAAGGAGTCTTTGGCCGCAACCTCACAGGCAGGCAATACGGGTGTACCAAAGGAAGGTCCACGCAGGATGTCATTGTCGAGATCCGGCGTGTTTCCCTGCTGGCACCGGCTAAGTACGTCGTAGCAGTTCTGATTGACATCAGAGGGGCGTTTGACAACCTTTGGTGGCCAGCGCTCCTTAATGAACTCAAAGGTAGGGGAATCCCTCGCAACCTATACTCGCTCATCAGAAGTTACCTGACAGACAGAACTGCTACGATCGAAAGTAGGCATGTCTCCGTCCAGAGAAAGATTGAGAAGGGGTGCCCACAGGGCTCGGTCCTAGGACCAGCACTCTGGAATGCCTTCTTCGAAGGTCTTCTCAGGAAACTCATGGAGACTGACTGCGAGCCGTACGCTATGTGGATGACTTGACTGTGCTGATCTTTGCAGAGTCAGTCCGCCAAATTGAAGAAAAACCCACCACGTGCTCGCACTGTCAACCAATAGTGCGAGCATGTCAAGATGCAGGTGGCTGAGGAAAAAACCCAGCTAATCCTCTTGAAGGGGAAAGTGAATAATCCACCCACAATACGCTTTGGCGGCCACAGGCTCCTTCTTGAAAAGCACGTCAAGTATTTAGGAGTGAATATAGGTGAGAGGTGGGGTTTCAACCAACACCTCCAGTCCCTTAAAGGCACTACCATTGCAAGGTTTGCCTCACTGCGTGCCATTACTAAGGCCACTTGGGGTGTGTGTTACCACGACACCATCCTCATGTATAAGGCCATCTATTTAGGTGTGATTGGGTAGTGCGGTGTTGTGTGGGGTAGGAAAGTAAGAGTGAATGAAAAGAGAGTATTGGCCCCCTCCCAGAGAGCTGCGCCCCTGTGGATCACCAAGGCCTACAAGACTGTATCAACGGAAGCACTCCAGGTGATCACTGGTCAGTTACCAGTTGATTTGGCTGTTGAGTGCATGATTGACAAGTGGAGAGTGAAACGGAGCTTCCTCGCTTTGGGCTGAACTCGTGCGGAGCTCACCACAGAACAGAAACTTGCCGCCATCGATGAATGGGCTCTAGAGAAATGGCAAGCGGATGGGAATCTCGTCAAAGGGACGTGATACGTATGAGTTCTTCCCCGACATCCGTGAACGTCTTTCTAGAAAATGGGTTGAGCCAGACCACTGGACGAGCCAGTTCCTCACGGGACATGGTGACTTCAATGCGGCGGCTCCACTTCTTTCTCTAAAAGACTCTCCATTATGCACGTCTTGTGCCTCCAGTGCGGAGGAAACAAGAAACCATGTGCTGCTCCACTGTAGTTTCTACAACAGTGAGCGGCAGGTTGTTGGAGGGCAAACGAACTTAGCAGCTTTGACTGCTACAAAGGAAGCTTCATAATCATTTTGCAAAGTTCGCAAAGAAGGTAATGGCTAAGAAACGTGGTTATAGTTGATCAGACCTTTTGACACTTGCCACCCAAGTAAACAGTAAGATCAGGTAGGGAACCAGATTAAGAACTACCCCAGATGGTACGGGATTCCTCAGGTGGTCACCTCGGCCGTAACACCACGGGCAACAGCTCTCTACGGTGAGACTGGCTAACGACCAAATACCTGCCGTACCTCCACAGGTCTGAGTTCGGTAGATGCTGCAGGGGCCGGCCTCTTGCATATTAGCGAAACCGCAACTACTATGACTGATATAACCCTCGTCGAGGGTTTAGGTACAGTCATCAAATAAAGAAACAGACCTGGCCCTGGACAAAGACTTTATGTGTGCCGAGAGGGCAGAACACTTGATCATGATCACCCCGATGCCATCAGTGTATCCAATAGTTATGTAGCCATGCGTGGTTAGGAGATGAAGGAGTACAGCCCAAAGCATCATTGACAACACCAAGCCCAGTGGGCAGCCCACCATAATCTCCAGCTCCGCTCGCTTGTGACCTCTGCACACTGAGGAAGAGGAGAAGCTACAGAGCAGCCCCAACATGTAACATCTAGCCCCTGGGCTTTTGCAACTTCCACCCTTCGTGTCTGGATAACCAAAACGAAAATGGTCAAACACACATCAAAAACCATCCAAATTGCAACCATTTATTCTGATATTAGTCAATAATTAACAATTTTTTTTTCCCCAATAATCACTAAATTACACATATATATTTGATTACCTTAAATTACCACAAACACATGAAAAATTGCAATGCCTCTTTGCTGGTTAAAATTTGCCCACATTTATTTATTTAATACATTATTATAATCCCAAAATCAGGATAGTCAGGATTAAATACGTTCCCCCCAGGTATTTGTAATACCAACTCCCGTAAAATGAGCTGACTATTTGCCCTTCATTTCTTCAGATAAATAATATAATAATATACTTAAACAAATGGGAGCGAAATAATAAAAGAACAACCGAACACCCCATTTCTTCACTAATTCACCGTCGCTACAATACGATTACTGCTCTACGATTATTTTTATCATTATTTTAAATTAGGTTTCTAATTTTACTTTTATTTTTTAAATTATATTTTGGAAAAAGGAGAAACCAGAGGAATAATTTTGGTAGATACTGAGTTCTGTTTCGGCCTAAGTGTATAACCTAACCAATGTATATGAACGTTTTGAATTATTATAAATTTCAATGAAATTTACGTCAAATGAGGAATTTTTCCTGTTTACTGTTTTTCTCAACAACTACATTAATTTGCTGTCAAACGTCTTTTCCCTGGTTTCTTAGAACACTGTTTTCATTCAATTGAGTTTCAACCTTACGATTATTACAGTTTTTTCTTCCCTTGTCATCTCTGTAGGAGAGGGAGAGGTAGCAGAACAAGGTTTCTAAGCCTTCTTCCGCCGTCGCCTTCTGTGGTAGAATGCGTTGGTTGTCGCGTTTCATTCTTCCTGGGCAACGCAGTCCGGAATGAGTTTCTTAAGGCGGGACCTGAAAAGGAAGAAGAACATACTCGTCCCCTGCATTACAAGGTTTCAATTTCCAATTACACGATCATTCGATGAGTTAACTCCCTGAAAAAGGTACATTCTGATCTTGGCCTCACGTGCATTTAGCGATTTTCTCGACTCTAGAAACTAATCAAAGTTGTTTTTCATTCTGTTCATTACACCATGGGAGGTGTGGCGCTTGTTTCTGGAATTTATTGTGCTGCTCGAACATGACCCACGACTGTTGAGTCAGAAAATTCACCCCACAATCTCATTGTTATTAGGGTGAAGTCACCAGTAATGGACCAGCCCCAAAAACATCCCTAGTAATAGACCACCTACCACAAAAAAGTAAATATTAAGCTTTCAGATAGAGGTTTCACATTCAAACTGGGCGGGGAAGTTCATTAGAGCCTCATACGGAAGATATCTGAATTACAGAGTGGTAGTGCTACCTAGTGTGAGACAAGGTGAACTTCTCTACAACCAACTATACCACAGTCTGCAGCTGGGGCGTTTGTTGAGCGTGGTGATAAGGAGGTAAGTTACGTTTATAAGGATATATTGGTTGTGTTTGATGGGGTTTTGATGTCAGAGGGCTTAATTTCAGATAATTATTATACTTAGAATCGAAATACATCATCAGTTTTGCGATTAAACTTCAACTTGATTTAATTTCTCGGTGGTCTGATATTGGTCCTTTGATAAGATGAAATGACCAGTGTTGGACTGCCCGGTCCAATAATGGTTTTCAGGTCTATTTTTAGCTGTTGCTTTTATTGAATAGCTTTCACTAAGAACAACATTTCTTTTAAGTTTAATTGCAGTCAGATGACGAGAACTAGTATTTGACCGGGGTGGTCCAACACTAGTCAATACTTTCTTCTATAGGGACCAGTATTGGACCTAATCAGGGCATTGATCCTTAATGTGTTTAAGCAGTTTTGTCTTGATATTAACCGAAAAAACACGATCAATAAATAATAATTTGGACTTTTCTTTCAGGAGCCAAAATGCCTAGATTTAATTACACGGAAAGTGACATGATGAAGGCTATCGAAGACGTCAGAAAAGGGACACCAGTGCGGACAGCTGCAAAAGAGCATCAGGTACCAAGAACTACTCTTCGGTCAAAGGTCGTGGGCTCTTCACCCCTAGAAAGGCATATGGGACCACCATCAATTCTCAACAAAGAAGAGGAGGCCATTCTAGTGAAGTGGATTTGCACTGCTGCAAGCGCTGGGTTTCCAGTCACTAGAGATGATTTGCTCGACAGTGTTCAAGTTTTGATGAGGAAACTTGATAGGAAAATACATTTAAGGATGGCCGACCAGGAAAGTCGTGGTTTAAATCATTTCTCAAAAGGAATCCTACCATTACTTCACGGATTAGTGAAAACTTAACTCTTTCCAGAGCAATGGTCACAAAAGAGAGTGTAACTGGGTGGTTCAAAAAAATTTTCCAGTATCTCGAAAATAATGGTTTTCTATCTATCCTCGAGGATCCTACAAGGGTATTCAATTGTGACGAGACGGCTTTTATAAACCCCAAGGGCGGTCATGTGCTTGCCAAGAAGGGCCAAAAAAATGTATATCAGATAGCTAATTGTGATGACAAAGAGTGCTTAACGACTCTCATAGGTGGTAATGCACAAGGAGAGTTGCTCGACCCCTTCATTGTTTTCAAGTATGAGAGGCTCCCTCAAGACATAGCATTTAGCATTCCTCCCTCATGGGGTATCGGTAAGTCTCCATCAGGGTGGATGACTGGCGAACTGTTTTACTCTTACATAGCCAATGTTTTTTCACACCTGGATCACGGAAAAAATATTGAGTTGCCTGTAATCCTTTTTCTCGATGGTCACTCTTCACATTTGACACTTGAGACTAGCCAGTTTTGTGAAAGTCATAAAATTATTCTTGTGTCTCTGCATCCCAACGCCACACACATTCTACAAACCCATGGATGTGTCCGTTTTTCGAGCTCTGAAGGTTTATTGGAAGGAGGAAGTGCGTCTTTGGCGAATTGATGTCAATAATACCGACGGTCCAACGATTAAGAAAAACATTTTGCCCCTTTGCTGAAAAAGCTCTGAGTAAAATATCAACAACTACTATCAGAAATGGTTTTAAAACTACTGGACTCTTCCCATGGAACCCGGATGAGCCTTTCCAACCCCCAAAGGAGGAGAAAGTGGGCAGCAACTTGAAAGAACAGGTAATCCAAGAAAATGAAATTGCCTTGAAGCAGTTGGAACGGATTATCGGCGAAGAAAAGGTAAGATTATTCTCACAAAACGAATCATGGGCTGGGAATGAGGAGGATACATCTCTTTTTTGTGTGGAAAAAAATCAAATCTTCAGTCAAATTTTCGGAAGACAGAAACGAAAACTCTATCATTCATGGAGATGCAACCAATGCCATTTATGACCGATTTAGCGACCATGATGCTGGGAAACAGGATGAAATTGAAAGGGAGTTGGAAATTCTTGCCAAGTTGGATAAAACAAGCGCCGAAGGACTTTCCCAAAGCATCATGCCTTCAGTAATGTTCTCGGAAAACGGCAATGAAAATTCAGTCATTGATGAAGACATAACAAATGCCTTGCTTAACACCATTGGCGATCATGATGCTGCGGAACGAGGTAAAATTGAACGAGAATTGGAAATGCATGCCAAGTTGGATAGAACAAAAGCCGGAAGTCCTGAAATGGAGCCAGTTACTGAGGTTTGTACCACCAACTCCGGGATCGTTCAACACCAACATGCAACGGGATCGTACAATGAACACATCAACACTGAGATGCAAGCTGACGGAAACAGAACCAATTCAACTAACTCACAGCCACAGACTAATAATCCAGCGAATGATATACAAAACGAAAATGATGTTCCCAGATCAAGAAGCTCCCTCAGCCTGTCATTTATGGAGCACCTGGAAACGAAAGGATGTTCAACATTCCTTAAACTTAAGTTCCTACCTAGCGATTAACAATGATCTCGTGAGTTCCTACTAGGAAAATACAATGTTTATTGAAAATTTATCCTGTGGTCCGTTATTAGTCCCAAAATGGTCCATCACTAAACCCTCAGATATTCTACCGGTCCATTACTAGTGCACGTTAATTTTTTTTTTAATTCAAGAAAAAACAATTCTTTTTGCACTTCGTTGAACATTTTTAGAGTCAGGTAGGAGGTAGAGACCTTGCTGAATCTGTTAGAATGCTTTAAAACGGTCCAAGTTCATTAGAGGTCATGTGTAATACAAAATACCAGCCGTTTGTTCTTAAGGGTGGTCCATTACTGGTGACTTCACCCTACCTGTACCTCTTTCCTTTAACCTTATTAAGTTCCTTATTTATTTAACTTATCATCCTATTCCTTGTTGAGTTGGAGTCGGAGGACAGATCCTGACTGGGCTGCTTCTCACTATTGGATTCTGACACTAATCACTCCTTTATCACAACTATCATTATTCACCAATTTTTCTGATTACCAGTTAACCACTATATGGGCCGCGTTCACCAAAATGCTGCTTATCGTGATCCAACTGATCAGGGCTAGATAAGTAGATCAAGGCTAGTCATTTTCGCGCCCACCACGCTAGCCGAGATGCGGTTATGCGGTTAGCATACACGTGATTACGCTGCGATTAAGCCATATCGAGAAGGCAGTGGACTAATGAGGTTACATTAAAGTAAGGAAATTGGGCATCTGTTTGACATCCCGTCCCGTAAACAAGTGTCATGTAAACATAAACGGGCGCGAAACCGTGTATCCCAAAGATGCCCAATGCTCAATAATCCAGATTTGACCTAATTATTGTCATACACCAAAGTGGCCGCATTAACCTCTATCAAAGCTGAAACTGGTGAGGAGCTTAAAGTGAAAATACGCGTACTACAACTGCAAAAGCTGTGGGAAAAAGCCAAATTAGTCCGGGAAAGTGCTTTGTGCGTGTATGAAAAATCGGAAGTGGTACAAGAAAATGAGAACTGAGCAAGAAATAATAAAAACCCAAATTATGAGGTTACAACTTTTGCAAGCAAGAATTGCAGAACTTTTGCAAGGGAGAATTGTCGTGTTTAATAAAAGTTGTTTAATATACTAATGTTTGTGTAAAAGCGTGGTATTATTTAATATTTCCTACTTATCTGCTACCAAATCCACCCAGGTAAGCCGTTTGGGTTTTCTAACACGGCAATATGACGACTGTTTTTTTCAGAAACTGCTCAGCACACATTTTGCGCAAACAACAACTTGTTTTCGACGATCGTAGTACTTTTGTTCGCAACAGAATTTAAATTCATACTTCTAGAAGTCATCGAACCCTGCTCATAGCCATCTGAGGCGCCGGGTGAGATGACGATAACCCAACATATTAGATTATCATCGTAGTGGAATAGTAACTGAAATAACTGCGCACTAGTAAACAGTATCTTTGTTTATTATCATTATTCCAAAATATACGTAAATTATTCACAATAATAGAAGCGAATACTCGGCAGTGGAAGGTAATGGCGGACAAATATCAGAACATGATAAAGAGAGATAAGAGCTAACCGTGCCAAACCGCCAAATTATTTTGGCGTTAAGGTTTGATCAGGGCTAGAGCTAGCCAGTCTGGGGGAGACCGTTTTTGTGGCAGGAGCGGGTTAGGTGCTGTTAATCGACTCTAAACGAGATCAACGCAGTTGGTGAATGCGGCCCTATGTTTACCTCAAAATCAACTTACATTTTCGCCGTTTTTCGTTTTTCTTTGTGTACGTGACCAACTTCGCAGATGCAAACATTCGTTTTTTTTTTTACATTGTGCAGTGCATCAACTATTTTGTTCAGAAATCTCTCCTGGCCCTCTGAAAACGCTGGTTCAGGTATGACTACTGTCTTGATACCACACCCCATCTCAATTCCATCTCTTTCCTTTCTTTCCATTCCTCCTTGCCAATCCACACAATCACGTTCATTGTTTTGGAATAATTGGGTAAAAACTGTGAGAAATGGTACAATGTGAAACAGAGATGGTTGAAATCCTGAAATGTGTCATGTATGCGCGTTATTAAGCATACATTGTGTAGGCACTTGACGACTGCCACGCCAATTTGGCTGAAGATTCCAGTTAAATTCGTAGAACCAAGGAAATTAATGAAGGTGAATGAGTCAAAGAATTATAAGTAACTGTCAACGTAGGGAACCTACCAGATGTCAATGTTGGCCACGTGATGGACAGGAGTCAAAGCGAACCCATTAAACTGTGACGAGGCTGCCAAAGTGTAAGCTCCCATCCCTTCAAATATGATCCAGTCATTGACGTTAAGAAGAGGAAGCAGCACGTCTTCAGCAACCTGCAAAACACAAAGTATTGTTCCACACTTAATCATATTGGCCTGACCTTCTTGGAGGTACGACTGGAAGCAATTTCTCTCTAATGTAGACGACGAGGCAGTGGAGGAACCCGCCAAATCATGTCCGGCTTTGTGTAATTGGATGAGTGAAGGGAATCTCAGGGCATATGTGTGAAGGACTGAAATGTCGCAACTATTAACCATTTGCCTAAATAAATAAATATTGCAGAAACTCTAGGTGGTAGATGAGGCCAACCACCTGGGCCCCTGGGGTGTTATTCGTTTACGTTTACTGTGTGTGTACCTGTATCCACACAGACTGAAAGCTTCCAGTTTCCAACGCCAAGACCCCCCCCCCCCCTGTCACGATAACATGCTCTGTGCAACCACCAAAAGAGCCAGCCAATGTACAGGCCTTCCCTGTCGCCCAAATATTTCGCATTCAACTGAATTGGCCACAGGGTTACAGTGAGCAGTTTGGGAGCAAGCGCTCTTCAGCCCTCTTCAAGCGTCTTCTGCAGAGAGGAGGGAAGTTAGAGAAGAAAAACTGAGCTCTAACTACACTATTACCTATTTATGTGCACACAAATCAGATCCGTTACAGTATTGTTGGGTTTTACACAAGATCAATGGCAAGTGGATACATAAATAATTGATACTAAAGACCCTAGCGCCCAGATGGGGTGGGGTTCCTCCTTGGGACCTATAATACATGTCCCCTCAGAGGTACTTTCTCAAGGCGTTGGAAGATGGCAAGGCTCGTCCTCATTCCAATAGATAAGGAGAATCCAAGCTCACTGCCAGCATGCAGTCCCTTGTGCATACTGAGTCCTGTGGGGAAGGGGCAGTATTGACGGCAATGGATATCGGCCGAGTTGACAGAGTTGTTCGACTGTTTGGCGACCCCAACTAAGCTCCACAAGGTCTCCAATCCCCAACAACGCGCATCTCCCACAAACTCGTTGGCCACAGCCCCAGCCTCATTGCCGAAGTCATTGCATCTACGATCGACAACGTGATCTGTGCCTCAGCTATTCTCCATTCTTATCTATTTCAACGGTCTCTGGATCCGAAGACTTCTTTAGATAGTCGTTAATAGAGGACATTTCTGGACTAGGTAAATGCTATTCTGACCCACACACTCCGCATATTCTTTCTCAAGTGGTGTTCGGTTCCTACTAAATCATTTGCTTGTATTCCCCCAGGAACACCCGAAAGCAAGGAGAAGAAAAACAGGATTCCGTCTTCATTTTCTTTTAGTTCCTGAATCATTTATTTTACCCCATTTTCAATATTTTAACGAGAGCATTATTCTTTTTTTTCTTTAAGTTTTCCTGTACAGAGCTCTTAGTTCAATTACCTTTTCTTTAGCGCCCATGATACCACTGCGCACTTATATAAATACAGTCCACTTTTACCTTTAGTTTTGCCATTTAGTTTTCTCCCTTCATTTCTCACATTTTCCAGTTCTAGTTTTCTTTCTCTTTGTTTTATTAACAGGCCAGGTCAGATTGAGCGTAGCCCATATACAGGCTACTCAATTTACGCCATAGGCAGAAGAAGCTGCTGCTGCTGCCATGCCTTCTGAGTGCCATCAGGTGTGGGGGTGTCTCGTCAGCATGGTTTCAGAACAGGATTATGAACCATTGGTCCAATCCAAGAAGTGGTGGAAGCGCCAAAAGGAGTGTATTAGACAGTTACACAACGGGGTTGTAACTTGAGTGTAGGGTTGCTGGCCACCCTGGATGTAAGAAATGCATTCAACTCTGTTCAGTGGAAGGACATATTGGAGGCCCTGAAGGGCACCTGAATACAGAGATAAGCTATCTGCGGGATCTCACAAGAGGGCAATCAGAATGCAGCCACCAGAAGAAAAAAAGGGCTGTGACCCTTAAGAGGTGGCAAGACGAGTGCATAAGGGCTGTGATCATGGCAGCTCATTCCAGCACTTGGCCCAAGGCTTAGGCAGTGCCTTGTTGAGGCAAATTTCCACCATTCCTAGTTTCTAATCAGGGATCAACAATGACAATGTGGAGGAGAAACTACTCCTCAATCTCCCAAACTGCTATGGAAGGATGTATGGGAAGAGTGGCACATAGCGAGACTCTTGAGAGGATTGAAGAGGACAAGAAAGAAGAGCTGCCATCGCAGCGAGGAGTGAAAGTCAGTATGATGCAATGTGCTAAATAATAAGCAGTAAATACATGGGGCCACTGGAGCACCCACCCTCCCTCTTACACCCCAGCGTCAAAAGTGTACTTGCCTTGTCGAGAGAGTCGCAAGTTGGTCCCCAAATAGAGCTCTTGAACAGCGGCCCATCAGCTCCCTGAAACCAAAGTCACAGTTACGATCCAAAGAGTTGGGTCAAATACTACTGTCACATTGGAATAGATTGACAGTATGTCTCACTTTGATTGGAATAGGAGTGACATTGGCGTGATCATATAGGAGGCAATTGAACGAGCCGTAGACACCATCGTTGATGTAGTACATTGGATGATCACGATCAATTCTCATGGAGTGGACTCTGCAAGTATAAAAAGGGCATGTCGTTACCATTATACACACGCTAAGACATCTAAACCTTCAGTTTCATCCACCGGTTTGAAATGCCACCTGAAAATTCTTGGTAGCATTTCGTTATTCTTAAGACTTCATCAGACATGTTAATACGTGAACTCACCATTAATAACAGCTGAGGACATTATCGCAATGGGACTGCAAAGTGCAACATCCCATGTAGGGCTTTCCATGCGTAATCAACAATTGCAGCACCCAATCGACAGTAGAGTGGAACTCACCTTTCTTGAATCCCGATGAAAATGCCCTGACCCAAAACTTCTTTTAGTTGCCATTTACAGGGTGTCCAAAGGTGGGCTGTTCTGCAGCCATACCCCGTGGTAGGTAGATGAGAACTGTAGAACTTGTTAGCAGAATACAAGTTGTACATAGCTCATACACCGCAGTGCAGACTATGCTCCAAGGGATCACACAATATTTGGAGTGGTCCCCAAGAAGAAAAAAGACGTAAGAGGCAAACCTGAACCTCCTTCGTTATACTTAGTTTAACAAAAATAAGATGTAGGACCCTGTAAGATAGTAGAACCCTGCCAAGAGCAAAGCACGAAACAGTTCTGAGTTGGGGCTCAAAGGTATGGCACCTCACATACTATTACGTAAACATTTTAATGCATCGCTGCAGAGGCCTTTGCAGTAATTCTACTCATGGAATAGAGTGTGTGTGGGAGGGGGAGGACTCTGCTGTCCCACCACACATATAATGACCAAAACAGTGAATTCAAGTAAAATCAGTTCCTCTATGCCCACGATAGGGAGAACGAGCTAAGACACAAGCTATCAAAGACCATTTTGACCATGTGCATAGTACATTACTTGAAATAGACATAATAACCCCTAGAGACGAAACGATAGTACAATTTTTGTATTGAATAACTTAAGGCTTAACTTTTCCTAAAACCAACCAACTCTTCAACATTCAATTTATTTTGTTGGGAACCTGCACTGATCTTATTTTATATTAGCTGTGAGGCTGTTAATCATCCAAATTCCCTTGGTAAAATTAAAAGTTTAAAGCTGCTGTAGTTTTGAACGGGGATAAAGCAAAATGCCTTTCAAGCTTAAATCTAGTTGTCGCTGCATGAGCTGGATGCGAGAATTTTTATTTTAATACTTCAAAACCGGCTTCAAACTGGACATCTGAACAAGGGAGTTCAGCTTTCAAATTTGCCATCGATTGAAGATAGGGCCAGTGTGCTCCAAAAATCACCTCTTGGTGGCTACCCGCAAATGAACTCAAGGTTGACAGTCGTAGGGTAGGCGCTACCCCAAGCTGGCAGACTATATAACAGAATTTATAGCGCCTGTGAAAAATAAATGGTTCGCATAAGCTTTGGGGGTAAAGTATTTCGCAGCTGCGTGGAGACATCGATGAGCTTCAACCTCACACTCACTGAATCAATCTGATCTGTCTTTCCCACTTCACTGGCCAGTAATCATTAACAGTAGCTCACTGAACTGTCAAATATTATCCTCTAACAGTCTCTAGACCTTAAGGAGTTCCATTCACCCAAGTAAAAATATGTTGAAGAGGTTGATGAAAGTATTATTCAATACATTTAATGATTTACCTGGTGGCAAGAGTGTAGGCAGACGCAACCATGAACCGCCCTGGTTCAGCCATAAATTTGATGCCAAGGTTTGACGGGAAGAACTGCTCAATGCCATTAAGAACAGATGCAGACACCTGCCAATGTAAAGTGTACAACGATGTTTAAATGGCTAAACAGCGCATTTCGTTCATTCACTAATTTGGAATTAACAATAGTCGATTGATGTACATTACCTTGTCAAAGTCCTCACACGTGAATCCTCCTCCAATATCGACGAGGCTCAATTGAACTCCGTGATCCAAACAAGCGTCGTAAAAATCCCGACAATTTCTGCACAAAATACACCAGATTAAAGCACACATCCTCACACACAAGTGTAGATCGCTCTAAGGAGGATCAATCTCAATTGTCTACCTGAGGGCTCGGGTGTAAGCTGTGAGGTCCCGATTGCCAGAGCCAACGTGAAAGCTCACGCCGACTACTTCCAAATCAAGGGAAATCGCCAAACGAAGGAGGTTGACCGCTTCGGAAGGGCGAGCTCCAAATTTGAGGCCCATGGCGACACACTGAGAGTCGTTTGAGTCGGCAACTAAGCGCAACACCAACCTGTGTAACAATTCCATTCGGCATTAGCTGCTGGGGAAGATCTAATGAGCTCTTGTGTATATTTTTGCTGCTGAAGTAGTTGTTTGGAAAAGTATCTGAGGACAAAAGTGGCCTTGTCCTTGCACAAGAGCACGACAATGTTTCAAGCCCTCGAAAATGTAAAATTAAGTAACATCATTAACTTACTTAGCTGCAGGGAAGCAATCCTTGATTTTGATCAATTCTGCTGCATTGTCAAAAGTCATCAAATCAACGCCGACTTTGGCAGCAAATTTGATGTGCGTCTGCTGCTTGACGGGATTGGCATAGATGATGCGATCAGGCGACACGCCAATGCTCATCACACGAGCTATCTCTCCCTGGCAAGTTACAAAAATACGAAGCCATTGAAATGGAATAAAAGAAGATAATTGTTAATATTTTGGAAAATGCAATTGTTAAAGGTAGGCCACACACCATTGCCCCACTTCGTGTTTCATTGGGCTGTGCCTGACTGGGACACAGCTGTACTCCTTTACATAACAGCTGAGTTGGATGTAAAACGCGAGAACGCTTCAGTGTTAGTCGTACTTACGATAGTTTCGTGTGAACAGCCCAAAATGCCCAAAGTTTCGAGGGAATCAGGTCATTTATGGCACAGAAGCACAAGTGCCCCGGATGAGCCTTTGCTAAATGGAAGAGTTTGGCGCATCCCGGGACATCACTCCGCCCTTGATAGCTTCGTACAAACAACCCATTGCACTGCCGTCATTTTCTTACGATAGAAATCTTCAAGGCACTGCTCAATCGTTTAGAACTATCCACATAAAAGTTTAATGTAACTCCTTGAAACAATTTCGAAGAAAATATCACGCATATCACGACTATCCTCAGTGATTTTTAATGATCAGCCAACCAATTCAATATTTCTTCCACCCTGCTAGTGTTAACTACATACGGCCCCAATACTGGTCATTTGCAAATAGTTGTGGGATGGGAAAAAGCTGTACATAATACTAGAAATGCTTAGCGTTCCACAATGTTTTCTGTCGCGCCTACAGACTTCAAGACCAGCGTGTAAACAATTTATAAGACCGTCAAGTGATTTTATAGATATACCTGTATTTGCACTACCAAAAAAAAAACATTAATCGGTCCACACATTCTCTAGTACATTGTCACACGCCGTATTCGGTATTCAGAAAACAAAACGCAAAGATCTGAAGAAGCCCACATTTTTTCCTAGGCATGCGTGCAATACTTTACTCACCCTTTGAGTAGGGGGAAGTAAAAAGCGCTGCAAATTATTACGCAACGGTTTATTAATCTCTTATCCTATTCAATCCAATGTCAAACATTTTAAGAATATGACGCAATCTGGAAAACTATCTCATACACAAACGACTACGTTTGTAGATCACTTCTGAGACAAATCCCATTAAATCCAGCAGCGAAAAATACTAGTAAACTTGACTAATCATGACCCGACTACAATGGTACAACCAAAATTGACATTTTCAAAGTGATGCTAGTCAAGTGGCAGGATGCAGCGAGTCGAGCTGACAGGTTGGAATGAGGTGGGAGGCAGTGAGAGGAAATGAGCACAGGCCATAGAGAAAAGATAAATTTCGCTACAATGCCCGCGCGTTCTGACAACAAGAACTATTCACTTTGCTATATTTGCTGTGATTTCACTGTTGTCCGTGTAGACGCAGTCCTGCATCTCTGTGGTCCGTCCTATTTGACTCAGTTTCAAAAAATACCTAGGTAATTGCAATGAAACTGTCAAAATTTCATTTCTTCCTAATTTTTCATACCATTTTTCACCATAACAACCATGGGATCCAATCGGATTGCCGAGTAGACTGGATCCCAAATGGAATATTTGTGACAAATGCGACAAAGAACGAATTTTGTAGACTACATTGAAGGAAAAATGTGGCATGATGCACATTTTGAGCATGGGCGACGGGGGGGGGGGCACAAATGTATTATTCAGGACGATGAACCAAAATCTACTTACTTTTGAAGCACAATCGAAATTGGCGCCGAGAGCGGCCAAAGTCTTCAAGATGAGCATTGAATCGTTACACTTCACAGCTGTAATGACCAACCAACGGGTTAGAATAAATTACCTCCAATTAGTCGTAAGCATTAAGGTGAATAAGTTTCTCACCGTAGAAAGGTTTGATGTTGGGAAACACGCTGGTCCAGGTCTCGTACTTTTCGACAACATCACCGACATCCATCACGTAGAAGGCTTCTTCTTGTCCCTGTGCAAAGCAAGTTGTGTGATATAGATTAGTGAGAGACCTTGTTATAGATAATATGTATCGCATGTTACAATAATCAAACTTTAAGAAGCAATATCGTGCTTCGTGAAGAGTGGAGTGAGTACAATATCGACCGAATGCAATTGGTACAAGAAGTTTACACTGTGAGATGTTTTACCAACACAAACAGGGAACTGGGTGGGAGCAAATGCGGGTATGGGCGGTAGGGCCTTGATGAAATTACTCAGTTTCGACTAGTGACAGCGAAGTTTCGAGTGAATCAGGGCATTTAAGGCACAGAAGCAAGCCTGCCTAAAACTAAATGGATGAGTTCTGTGAATCCCGTCACATCACTGCATGTACTGGAATCAGTGTGTTACTATCAACCGAACAAAACGGAATCTAATCTTGAGCAGAGAATTTCGATCAAGTTCCAAAAAGATGCCCATGTTTGTGGTGGAATATGTTTGATCGAAAAGTAAACGTACACTTCACAATATTGTCTCTATCGTTCACAATATCATCATCTGTGGATCACGTCTTCGTTCCACACAGCTGCGACATCCAGGGTTCAGAGAAACGGTTCATCTCTTAGTGTAAGAGGAGTTGTAGCTTTCCTCCTTCTCAGAGGACACCTGCCCTCAGGCATACCTCCGGCTCATGGGATGGAAAGCGCCTGTGTTGACAATATTCACTCGTGCATGTCGAGTGGCTGCTTTTGAAAGTACGTGAAGTTGCCGGGCAATTCGTATACAGTTTGTGCTTTTTGTATGTTCCTCCATCATCCAGCCTGGATTTGAGGAAACGTGGGCACTTCCTTACAACATGATGTTTGCCACAGATAGAACAGGAATGTGGATCTGGCAGCGGAGTTCTATCATCACTCAAAATCGCCTTTTCGAAACTGTGTGATTTCCCCGGACTCTTCGTTTGAAAGGTGGTTCGGGGTCAGACACGTGGGAAGATGTCGATCTTGAGGAAAATTGGGGGGATTGGGACATTGTTAGAGTTGCCCTGAGTAGGTTTGTGTTGCTGCGATGCTAGGAAAGCATTGACCTCTTAATGTAGATATGAGCAAGTCCTGGTTGACAAGAAGCTTCTCCACATTTGTCTGGCTTTCCTCTAAGTCTTGAAAAATTGTGAGTGGTTGGCGAACTTACTAAAGTTAACGTACCTGTTAGGTGAGTCCGTCTCCTCTGGCTGGCGAGTTACTGTCGCCCACAGTAGCTCACCAGCCAGAGGAGACACTCACCTAACAGGTACGTTAAATTTGGTAATTTGCCTCCTGGCGGACATAACCCTATTGCTTTAATAGTTGGCGAACTTATATAACATTTGTGAAAGTTCGACTACCTGTTGAGCCCCAATGTTACAATATAATGCGATATCGCACTACGTTGGGGAGTGAGTACGACGCCCATGGGGTGCAGCTAATGGAACAAGGGACTTTTTACAGCAATTTTACCGCCACAAACAGGAAACTGGGTTGGACTGAATGCGAGCGCGGGTGATGCATCGATGAAAGAACCGCTTGGTTATGACTGACGATAGTGAAGTTTCGAGCTTATCAGGGCACTTGAAGTGCCTAGTCAGCACAAATTCCCCCGGACAAGCTAAATAGTAGAGTTTGGTACGTCCTGGGACATAATCAATACAAAGTGCAGGCATTTATGAGAAATAGTAGCCATATCCCTTTTTTTACATTTGGGATTCATCTGTCATGAAGGAAGATTTCAATGTTAGAGATCTTCTGACTTTGGAAAAATATAGTGATACAAAGTTCTGATCTTATACACAGTTTCCTCAGAATAAATCCGGATCTTCGTCCTTATTAACCACTAGACTATGACCCCTGAGGGATACTAGGATCACCTGAGAGGCGCTTTCAATAGGAGTCACACTTACATGGGCTTGACTTTATCAACTCTCCATTTGTGGGAGATGCAGCACCATTCATAAAATGCGCATATTCCTGAGTGTATGCTGACTGACAACAACAGGAAAGGCGATCTCGTCCCGCTCAATGAGAGTTGTTATAACTATTGGAAATTATACACCCGCACAAGTCAAACTCACCTGAAATGCTGCCACATCTTCCAACTCCTGGCGAGGGCTTCTGTCGTTCATCAGAGGGGCGACGAAATCGAGGCTCAAAGTTTTCATTTTGAATAAAAAATTATAATAACTACGAAGATTAAAACTTAATTAATATTTAATTGACGAAAAAAGTTAAACCCGCGTTTTTTAGTCTCAAGAAAGACAATAAAGGTCCTTTTGAAGGTTATCGCCAGTTGTCGTTTCTTGACGCGAAAAAACAATCGTTTTCACTATAAAAATGTGCGACCTGAGCGAGAGGCGAAGCGAAGGTCTATGGGAGTGTTCAGTCCAGCAAACTGCAAAGAAAAAGGAAGTATATAAATATTATCTGTATCAAGAAAGCCATAACCTAGACACCACTGCGCACATTTTGAAATTTGTTATCAGTAGGTTGAGAGTACCTAAGTGTGGGAGGGGAGGGGGTGTCCCAATAAGCCCCATTTACCAACTAGTGAAACCCATTGCAGGATATGCTCCCCAGGCCACGGACTCTCTCTCTCTCTCTCTCTCTCTCTCTCTCTCTCTCTCTCTCTCTCTCTCGGGCAATGGTTGGTTCACAGTGAAGGTCTCTGAATAGCCTAACGGGACACCTTATAGGGCCTGAATGTGGTGAGTAGGGGGAGATATGCACAATGTAACCCACAATCAAGTCCTCTGGGTCACACAGAACTGGCATTTTGAGTAGTGCCGTGCAACTTCTACTGCAAACACACTTGTATGAGCAATTGCATTCTTTTGGATCACTTATTACGATAACCTATAGACCAGATTGGGAGTATAGCCAAAGAAAACGCTTGGTGGTTGGTATGACATCAGAGTAAAGCGATCCGTGACGTCATTAGTATAGGTCTAACAACCAGCAATTAGTCAAGGGGGGCTATCAAACAGTGAACTACGAGTTGGAAAAATTGAGGGAACACAGTCAAAGCAAAAAGCTGGTGGCAAAACTCAATTCGAGTAGATGAGCTATGCCACGATGGTGTGGCTCTGCCCTTCAAGGTTGAGTGAAGAAATTGAGAAAACAATAACCCGCGCGACTCTCTACTTTTGAACTCTCCAATCCAAATCTAATCGTAGGACCTTTTGAAAAGCAGGTCTGTTCGCTCATCAAAATGACTGTTCCTTAACGCTCATGAGAGAGTCACATCAGTCGGGACCTGTGAGAGACAGCAGGCAACTTTTGTTAGGCACACAATGCACGAGAAGGCGTAAACATTTTGATGTCTCAAACCCTGCAATGTGGCACTGAGCGCCATCTACAATCCCAAGTTCACACACATACACTCACATTCTGGGGAAGGAAACATGGAAGATAAAACTATAACAAATAAATTACTCGCAAGATTTATGCGATCATTCTTCAACACAGCGAGGAATAAGGACTTAGTTGAGGAAAACGAGGGTGCCCACATTACTATCCTAAATAGTGTTTTGGGGGGTCTCAAACAATTTAAGATTCGAGGGGAACTCACTATTTTAACAACAGTACGTACGACACCCACATTATACCAGAATATAATGAAAATGTAAAACTCCAAAAAAATAATCGTCTAACAATCACACATCATTCCTAGATGTGAACATCGTATAATAAAACTATGCCTCTTCACAACTTAGCTACTTACGAGGCAAATTTTGGTGTTAATCAGCGAGTTGGTCAGTACTCGTCCCAGGGAGGATCGACGTTCAGCTCAATTAACCAGGACGCCGCGAGATGCAGTGTACCCTAGAAAAGGGGAAAACTCAGAATTAAAATTACAATTATAGTAATAATGATGCATTGGAATCGATTCATTAATCTAGCTTTATTCTGTTAATTACACTGATGTTATAATGTTGTTTTCTTGTAGGCCAACACGTATGGACATTGACCTACCAAATTACAATTCACCAAGTGGAGATCATAACACCTGAATGCGCCTCCAGATATTTATTGCGTTACTATAACTGGCAGCTAGGATTGTCAAAAGGCAGCGCTACAGGGTGAGAGTAACACTGCTGAATCGTCTCTGAAGGATTGACGCTTGACATCGTGGTTATTGTTGCCAACCAGTATCTACTACGATCGTGGATGTGGAGCTGAGGAAAATTGTGTAATGCGCCGCAGCAGAGGTATGCTTGAACAACCTATATAATAAGTTAAGTATCGTGGTTGGCTGAAAAACGTTGATACAATCAGAGACTCCTGAAATCCGAATTTCCGTAAGGTAGTCTGAGTACGTCGTTGACCATTGTAAGATGAAAGCGAGTAAACGAGGTTTTCGAATAGATTAGGTTGGGTCGAGGGAAAACAGAGCTGTGGTTTCGACACTGGGAGTAATGCCATCAGTAATCGTTGATGCTCACAACTGAGGCTATGCTAAGCAATGGAAAGTTGACAGGAACAGTCTTCAAATAGAAGCTAGTACTGAGAAGGCATTTGAAATTAGAATTACAGCATCTGTCATGGAATGTCGCAGCAACCACACACTAGTGCTGTTTGGTTTGCAACTCATTTGATTATCTCTTAGCACATTCTTCAAGTCTTCTTTCCCTTCTTGGTCAAAAGAAGACGCGCTAAGTAGTCCAGAATTCACCCTCGTGGGAAGTTCATACGTCATGAGACGATATGCTAACTGTTTAGTGGTATCTTATTGTCTGGGGATAGCATGGACATTGCCACCATTTCCCTCTGCCAGTCAATACAAGCCCAGATGTCCAAGTTGCGTCAAATACCGGAAAAATGGAAGTATGATTGAATAGATTTTCGAGTAGCAGTATTAGAAAATCGTGAGGCATGGTAAGCGTTTCCCGCTTCTATTTTTTTATATATTCATTGTCCTTTTTCGATACCGCCATATTCGTAGTGCCCTAAAAAGGAATGACTCGTCGAGCAGGAAGAAGTTGTTATGGCAAAGGCTGTGACAAAGCACTGCATGTTACTGACTAAAAATTAAGTTTAAACTGCTAAAGATTAACAAATAGTTTATTTAATATAACCAAGAAAAGAATAAACCTTCTCATTTAAAAAAAACTGTACAGCATGGTCAAATTTAAAACCGTCTGCCAAAGTCTGGTTTACGAGAAGAAGAAAAACAGAAGATTCGCTGGCTATTAAGAAAGAGAAAAGCAACATCATAGCTAGAAGTTAAATTCTCATACGAAGCATTGGGTAGTAGCGCCGGCGACATAACTTCACAAGTGGCAGAGAGTTGGTCCCATTTAGGATATCGGTAAAAGCAAAGAATAGGGACCACTCCCTCTGATAAGGCAATATATCGATATATCACAACCGAGGTCAGGTTATCGATATGCCTGACATCGTAGGCCCTGGCGCCATGTTTGAAATTAGAAATAACGACAGCTGTACGATTACGCCAATTATTTAATGTTCATTATGTAATACCCCGTTATATAATTATTTTAAATGTACAAAGACTATGAAAAGGAGTGAATTCAATGAAATTAAGAATGGGTATATGAAATAAATATGAGATAACTAATGGATGCATATCGATACATGCAGTCGTAGCATTATCAAGCGACTTATCGATACATGCAGTCGTAGCGTTATCAAGCGGTTGGTCCATATTCTTTGTTTCACCCAGGATATCTATGGTCAAAGTACTTCGATTGAAGGCAGCACATCTGCTCTCAGAGATCTCCTTGTTCATGACGATTGCATAGTGAGCACTCCTCAATGGATTGGCATTTAGGCGCAACAACTTTGCCCAGATTTTAAAAAACCCGCCTGGAATCATACAAAGGACCTCCAACGCCTGGCACACCCGGCACTGCGACTCTCCCGAAAGAGCCTAAACCGAACTGAAGCCTCAGCTCAGTCGTCATCAAGGGACTTCTTCTCTTCCCAGCCCAATGCGAACCCCAACGAAGCTCAGTTCATCTGAGGACAATGCCCAGCCTCAAAACCAACACTGACAACTCTCTCACCCAACCACTCTATGGGGAAGATGAGAATCAGGCATCTTGAAGAACCTCAATATGTATTTTTAAACTGGAATAGTAATTACGTCTAACAATATTAACATCTCCTAGGTATTAAAGAGATATCAACGGAAGCATTAGCCCTTAGAAACCACGCTACAGTTGGGTGGAACACTGAATAATTGTTTTACTGGGATATGTTGGCGGAGTTTGTTTCATTCATTTATACCATTCTTAATGAATATTTTCACTGTATACTAGCAATTTACTTTATTCATTTTCATTATTGCAGCGCAGACAATTATTTTTACCTCCAATGAGTGTAAAATGAGGTTGGCCTGTAATCAGTATTCCCATTCTTTTGTGCTGGCGTTGTACAGGACTGGAAAACGTGATTGCAAAGAAAGTGCTAATTAATGAAACGGTAGCCTTCAATGGCAGAGTGAATGTGTTTCTGTGTACTCAAAGGTGCGTCAGTTTGATAACGCGGAGCCAGGGAGTGGCCTGAAGAAAATGAGATAAAGACTGGGGCGTGCTTTCAAAGGGGAACAAATAACGGGAGAAAAGTGTGAGTAAAAGTGTGGTAATTGCACATTATGGGGAAGGGAAGGGGGGGGGGTTGTATGGTAAACTGCGCTCAGGTTAATGAGGTGTCATTGTGCACCTCAAGGGATTTACTGAATCATCTGCCACTGTATACAACTACAAGTGTTACCTCCTCACCATCACCGAGCTATCTACTCCAGAAAGTATGAAGGTCAAACAGAGTACATCTAGTATTTGATATTCTAACTCAAGAGTTTACAAAAATTGAAGATCTGCGGAAAGTTCGATTGTTTCAAAGCCCTTAGCAATATTTGTCTAACCCTTTAGTTGAACTAAGTAAAGAGGGGCATTCTGGGTGGGATAATTCCTTCATATTCTTGCCAACTCGCTGTTCTATGGTCATCAGAGTTACATTCACTTTTTGGATAGAAAAGAGACAGTTTTTCTTCCAGCCAGGTTCGTGTTTTCGTTTTCCCTCGAGACTGTCCACACTGAGAAACTGGAAACGTCAGTTAGTGCCCATGAATGGATTGGATTGTTCTGATTTGCGAGACACGTTCTAAATCGTGGTCAATTGAATATCGTTCGTATCGAAGGTTTTTACGATAGCTCGCTTCTTTTCTTCAAATTATACATAAAATCCTCTTGGAAATGTTGCGTAACGTGACGATTATCTTATTTTTATAGTTCTTAGAAGGGAAGAAGAAAAAGATTTAAAAAAACAAGTGATTATCTGCGACAACGACCAGACGTTTATTCAACTTTATCATATCAAAAGGGAACAGGATTCCTTGAGTAAATAGCAATAAAATAAATACGGACTAATGTGAAGGCTTCGGGAAATATTCGTTTCTATGACGTTTATTTTACGTTCAGGTCATTTATCTCTTTGAGCCACTACGCAGCAAAAAAAACTCCCACGTTGGAACGGTTTTGAATAAGCCAGTGTAAGAACGTAGATATGTTTCGGCGTAATTTGTTTCCATTCAACTCAATAGACGTAATTTCTCAAGGATTTTAGTCAGCCAATAATAGTTTATTTGCATCAACGACAGCACAAAACGTTCAATTACAGCCCAGGAGGGTTGAAGTTGCATCGTTCCTCGCTAGTTAACCCCCACCCCCACCATCAACTGCTAAATTACTCGTTATTGATATGCCAATTAGCTGGCGCCCCTTTTAACAATTCAAGCAATATTTGGACACACTTAATATTAATCTGCATTTTTCAAGTCTGAGTGTCAACAAACACTCGATTCTATTGGTCAAGTCATATGGTAGAATGTAGTTGGTACATGTAGCTTAGAGGCAACCTGCAGACTGTTGGATGTCATGGTTTCTTCGGTGTTGCTGAATTCAAGTGAGACTTCGGGAACATTTACACAGGGAATTACTTTACTGGATGGATGAGATTTTCAGAGGCAGTACAATTTCCGGCTAGGTAGTTATAACCCCACTACCATGTGGTTCTCAAAATCAATTCGTCAATCAGTTGGTGATCCCTTTCTACAATAATTCAGGCAATATTTGGTACGTTTCATTTCCCTTTTCAAGCCAGGATGTAATCAATAAGACAAAAAGTACTTCAAGACAATTGCATTAATGGTTTAATGGCATTGGAGGAGGCAGGTGATGTCGGCGTGGTAGTGCACTGCATAATGGAGACTGCCATGGTTTTCTTGTGAGAACCCGTTTCAAAAATTTCAATTATAAGATGGAAACGCCTAGTGTTACTCTGCCGTTCCAACAGCTGTGTTCTGATAAGAGTTTCATTAATTGCTTTACTTTTTTGTGGGAGTTATTTTGAGTAATCCTTGATGTATTTGCCTTTTGTAAGGAAGTGAGATTTGAGGATCCACACAATTTGGAATTGTTCAACAGTCTGTAGATAAGTACACGATTGAGACACAGTTTGATTAGTGTAGGTGCTTCTATTCTCAAGGGCACTCAAGTCTCCCTTTGGGGAAGTTACCACTCCCATGGTACTTAAGAGCCCTGCCAGAAGTGCTTGAGCTAGGACACAAGCCCTTGCAACCAGGAGCAGGCTGTTGATCAAATGATGATTTATGATTCTTATCATAAAGGAGTTGAGAGTAAGAGGAAACAGAGTTATCTGGCTCCATGTGCCATGAAATTTGGTTACACAGTTTTTTCGGTTTCTGTGCTGACATTATCTTACCACCGCTGAATCTTAAACAACGTGTTTTGTAAGGCAACTCTGGGAACAGCTCAGAGATTGAATGGTTGCTGGCACACCAACACTGGAGCGAGACTACAGTCCAGAATGAAAGAAGATTTCAGGGATCATGGCGTCAGCGACACTGATAAGATACGTTCAGTTTATAACGAAATTTAATTGTGTCTAATAAGAGCCTATTAGTTACAACCCGTATGAGAGCATTTAGCTCCAGAGCAGTCTTCGAACTGATCAAATTGTGACGTCATGACCCATCAGTTCTAATTCATGCGATTGCACTACATTTAAATGTATCTCATCAGAGCATAAATTAGGATTAATACGTAACAACTTTAATGCAACCGATATCGATACTCTGGTGGCCACAACGATCACCGCAGTTGATACCGATCGACACTTGCTTCTTCATATAGTTTTACAAACGCAAAACACACATAACGTGGCACGACAAAATGACACGTATTCCGAGCCCCCGATAGGGAATTTTGTGAAGGTCTCAGGGGATTCTCCTCTTCAATAATCTGTGTTCAGACATAGTTTCCTGGTTATTAGGGCGAAGAAACGCAACGTTGCCTGTCACAATATGTCGAAATCCTATGTTAAACTTTTCAATTCGGAGAAACAGAAAACATACGAACAAAAATTTCTTACCTCTAGGTCCCAACTGCTCAATTTTCCTTTGAAACGAGGAATGGTGAAAACTGTTGAGTACTCGTCCGGAAAGAATCCACGTTTGGGATTCTTAAAGTTTAGAACAAAATGAAACGGGAGCAGGAGCCCGACGTTGAGATGGGACAGAGGGAACGCAACTAATTCCCTACTCGGCGACACTAAATCGCGAACTGAAAACCCCCGAACCCCACAACAATTTTATCGGGAACTCAGAGCGAGAGATTAAAATCGGTCAGACATCAAAAGTACAGCGGGAACGAGCGAAACGAAAAATTAAATTGTCGCCGAAGCGGTTAAAACCAGTTCGTATCTCCGACGGAAAACGAAGCTGGGAAAAGAGAGAGGAAATTTATTTGAGGTTGATAAAATTTCAAGGGAGATTATTGATTGATTATGAGCCGAGGACGAGGGGAGAGCAATGTTGCCAACTTAACAAATTGGTATCACCCTGATTTGTTTCTCATTGAGAGATAAACTTTATCTACTATCTCTATTTTGAAAATCCAGATATAAGAGACGATATTTCTAACACAGAATCTGTTTAGGTGGAATAGGTTAAACTATCAGTTAATAATAACGAACAACACTTCCATACATTTGCGAAAAATATACCTTTCTAGTGACTGACATTACTTTGCTATGTTTCCGGAAAATCTGTTTTCCATATTAATAATAACGTTATGGATCAAGTCAGGGTTCTACCATTGAGAGGGGGGAAGTCCATCAGTAATGGAAGCCAGTGCCAATATTGTTGTTTCGAGATATCCAGTTGTGTAAGCTGTGTTAGTATAAGCCACATCCTTAAGATGGAACATTGCAATCAATATTTAAAGTCAAGATATTGTGTGCATCGTAGCAAATGTGATGCATCAGAAAAGCAGGAAGAACCTGAAACTTAGGACAATGACAGTACAGACGGCGAAGCCTTATTTCCCATATTGCACCAGTAAATGTGGAGAACTCCCAGCAAGCATGTGCTGGCTGATCCTCCATAAACCTAACCACACACTGACAGACGAGGGCACATCCTCTACTACTTCTCCTATGCAGAGACTGATCTCACAGAATTGGCCTTGGACCAATTTTGAGGAAGTCAGGAACATTACTATCCAGGTTTACTGGTGTCAGAAGGTTGGGGAGCCATGCCCAGCAAGAATGAGGGCCCACAGCCTGAATGCTGGCCTAGGGGTGGGTGCTATGCAAGTGAATAACAGTGTGAATTATACACACATCACATTCTTAGATGAAGATTCTTTGTGAATAGTATTGCAAGGGCATCTTCTGTCAAAGATCACTGGGATAGCTATATTATTCCTAGTAGTGTTCTGCTACACACGAATATTTTTCGCAATAGTGTATCGTTTAAAGCAAAAATTATCTCACACGAAAAAGAAGGGAAACACATGTGTGGACAAACTAGTTACCACTTAGGTTGACATTTTCACAACTATTTTGACCGCCTGTTAAATGTTTACCTAATTCCGTTTCAATTTTCGATTATACATATATCAGTTATGCACTGTACTTCTAACTCGATCTCTTGATGGCTTATGTCTATAACCTGACACATCAGCAATCCTTACGTTTTAAACCCCTTCGTATGAGCTGCTTTTGCCCGTCTCTTCCTGATCCTACATCTAGTCCATTACTCTGTACATTGTGTAACTTGTGAAATAGCCAAATAATAATAATAGCTTTAAAAATAGAATTATTGCAACCACAGATCTCGATGCGTTGAATAAATCACTTAGCAAGTACTGAAATGAAACCCTCCACTACAGTTTGCATCCGTGCTAGCTTGCTTCAGTTGAGTTTATGATCTTTCTCTCCTAACATCTTTAACCATGCAAGGCCAAGAACTCACTTGCCTAATAGGTATAAGTTTGTCAGCCTACATCACACTGCTTTCTACTCAAGCGGGGTAGTACTATGCCATGAGATAATGTACTAAAGGAAATATATCTGGTGCGGCGCATCTCGCAGCTTCCCTCATCTCAGCTACACGAACACTTAGGGCTCTAGCAACTAATTCTGTCTATTTTCATTCGGGTAGAACGAACTTATCTCACTGCTGAACGTGATAGTAACAGGTAGCTCTTGAGGTTTTGAAATTTATCGGGTCGCCCCTATTTATGTTACGACCTTTAATTACTAACTATTGCATTGATGATTTACAGGACTGCCAGCAAGATATTTTTGAAAAGGTTTATATGAATCGTTCTAGAATTGTAGGAAAAAAGTAAGTGATTTGAATTCCGTAAATTAAATAATTGCTCCTCGTCACGTAATAAATGACGACTAATATTCAACTTCCATCGTACAGCTAACTTTTGGACTACCGACTTGATTTGTGAGGACTATTTGCAGAATTCAGAGAACATGAATAAAATAGTTTTTAGTCGAAATTGTCCACAATTGCACAACTCACAGTTGCAGTTGTCCGCACAAATATATCATTGAGCCGTTTTTAAGCCAATAATATTTAGTTATGATCATTAAGATAATTAAAGTTAGGGTCGAATAGATTGTGCAACGGATAGTATAACGGCTAGTCCTATTCTCATAATCCGTTCACAGCATTAACTGTACTGAATTGATACGCAGCAGAAATTAAGGCACGTACTGAACGCACTACGGCAAAAATTACCTCTAAGCTCATTAATCCCTCAATTGACTATATTAAACTGACAGGCAAGTACCACACTTCAGTAACGACCATTTTTAGTCGAATACACAATATTTCCACAGTTCATTTCGCCTACATTTACATTTTTTCAGTCTTCAACTTCTGTCTTGCGCTGAAAGTAAGTAAGCATTGAAACAAAATAATAAAACGCATGTCAGTAAACAAGCACTTTTGTACTGAATGAAATTAAAATCGTACAAAATTGAGAAAACGTGTACGTCGTAAGAATATATTTACAACTGACGACAACGAATTATGACGCCTGATTCAAACTAGCAGGCGTTCAATGTCCTGTTGAATTTTCGTGATTTGTGGTTTCAACTGAGACCCTTCGTTTATGGTAACGGAGCAGGAGATGATTGGACGGGAGACGCCACATGCTCGTCCCAAAGCTGAAATAGTAGACAAAAAAATTGAAGGCAAGATGTAACTATGGAATGAAATGAGGTAACACAATAACATGAATATTTATCCACTAGGTTCTTAGTTTTTCAGGGCTAATCTGGTTCACGATGGCTAGAACTATACTTAGTTTCGACTATTTAACCAAATTAGTCTGTGATAAATAACAAGAATACGTATGAGTCAATTGGCGTCCTCCTGAGCCATCTATCAGCTGCCCTGTTCCATTATATTGGTTTGCAACTTGGCTCGGACCCATCTTCCAGGCCTGACTCAAGATCTACGTCTCGCCCCTTAGTACACTTCCAGACAGACACCTTCAGGCGCAGTCGCCTCTGGATTTGGCTGTTAGTGCATGTGTTACAGTTAAGGTAAATAATTATAAAGTTTTCCTTACTTTTTTGGCTTTCTAATACATTTTAAGTAGTTTAAAAAAACACCATCAATACACTTCGGCACATAGGCAGAACAAGGTCATACCCCTTAGCTCTATCGGGAAAGGCCCCGGATGTGGGGTTTTTCTTACCTCCTGGGAGTTCAATTAGCCTCTTGCTGACCAAAGGGTTTTACGGATAATCATTACCGCCGAGTTCGCATTCGGTATTTCCAAAACAAACAACAGATTTCCCCCACATTAGACTTTCCAAAATATTCCCAGACCCAGCCCAAAAGTGCACTTATACAACTCTGTAACATTCCTCCATTCCAGTTCTATTTTAGTCTTTATAACTATATATCTATTTATAACTATTTCCTCGCGATCAAGTTTTAATTTTAGTCTTTATACAATAAAAAATGTTTTTTTTCAAAAAGAAGCCGCCAATCAGCGTTTAATTTAGAATTTCAATTTTAACAGGAATTTATGGTGAATAAATAATTTTAGCAACATTCGAAACAATGGCATTCAAAGCGATGAAATGGTTTTTACACTTGCGGCCCTGAAGTAGAACAGGTTAAATTAGGCTCGGGTTGTATGTTTTAATATCCCTGCTATTCATTTGAGCCAAGAAGGGTTCGTTGACCCCACTAACTTCATCATTGACACAAATTAAGACGAAAACGTTTCGGAATTTGCAACCTCACTCGCATATAACGACTGACGACGAAACGAACACATTTATAATCAACTGACGCCTTCCCCTTTCTACTCCCAACATTATCTCCGTCTCCTACCCCTCCCCTACCCAAAACCACTCTTTTCACCGCCTCGAAATTTCTCATGGAATTCATATGTGAACTTTCGACTCAGCAAATATTTTCTCGTTCTTTTGAACCTTGGTACGCATGAATGGATTATGCACGCATACAGAACTATTCTGTAACTAAATCCGTCTTATGGTATGCAATAACAAACCCAACCTTTTCATGTTAATTTTATCATCAATATAATTCACCTACCCGTTACCATGCCACAGTAGTTCATTTGTGTACGCTTATATGTGCACCGTCAAAACCAAGAATGGAAGTTTGATTTTGGGAATCCAAAAATTCGTACTATAGTTACTTTTTTCCAGATATAGGTTTTACCAGTGGGTTTCGTTTTGTGCGTTAAATCAAACCACTGACAGAAGCAACTGGAAGAGCATTGCTGACAATGAATTTGAGTGATACTAAGCACAAATAAACCTCGCATTCTGTTTTTGTTATCAGTTTTTGGTGTTTTCTTTTTCTCTTTTTTGCATTCGGCTGCCTTGAACCATCAACAGTAATCCAAACCTCTTAGAAATAAAACTAGATCTTAGCAAGAATAATGGAACCCAGTGTTCCCTTCGAGCGACATATTACAATGAAAAATCCAAAGAAGAGGAGAGTCACTGGCTTCCTTAACCTGCCCAGTGCACTGCCTAAGATCGTTTCAGGCACTCCCTCCCATGATACGCGCCTTTCTCAAAGATCTACCAATATCCATAACATGCTACAGCCCTGTACGAGACATTATCAGGCGGAGGAAACATTTCTTCTTCTTACTTAAATACGCAACAAATAATTTTTCTTACTCATCAATAACAAAACAATAAAGTTTGGTCGGACGCAAAAAGCATGTTCTTTTTTTAAGTGAAAGAAAGACTTCGACAAATGGCGGGGCCTTGAAGGGGTTTGACAGTCCACAATTGTACAAATAGAAGTGATGTGATAACCTTAGCAAAGTGAGGACCATTGTCAACAACAACACACTCCTAAGATGCATTACATTACACAGTGTTTACCTTGTTTAGAGCGAACAAAGACATAAGGGACGTTTTTGTCTTCACACAAAAGGGGAAGATGAAGAAGAATTTCAAGGGGTTGGGCATCCGCGGCCATAACAATGAATTCAGCCAAACCTCGATTCAATGTTTTTGTTGCTGAAAAATAAAAAGAACTCAATTAGATTAACTATCAGCAGAAATAATTTATTGATCAACGAAATAAAAAAACATTAACACGTACATCCAACTTAATTATTGTCAAAATATTAGGTTAAGTTTCAATAATTAAAGTTGTCACTCATTTGCGTGCACATGGGCTAGTTTTAAAGGAGAGGGGGGGGGGGGTGAGGGCGGCGGTGTTCACCAGCTTTTGGAACTATTGGTAATCACTGTCCATGAGACTGAGACTTTGAAATAGGTTTAGCTTTAAAGAAGAGGTTTTTTCAAACCTCTCTGCAGCAAATTGCACTACTTTTCTCAACTTCAGCGATATTTCCCAGCTACGTTTGTTACTCTAGCACCTAATAAAATCTGCTTTTCATTCTGTTTACATGAATCTGGTAGAACGTAGCTCAATATTCATATTTGAAACTGGTGGAGCTCCTAGTTCCAGAATTTATTGAGTAGCTCCTACTTATACCACGATCGTTATTAAGTAGTCAGTCATTCGCGAGACTGAGAACTTAATTTTTCTGAAAAGGATCATGTTTACTGTTTTGGAACTAACGGTTAAAAACTGAGCAGTGGTACACAATCACGATTCAAAATCCAGGGTGACTTGTGGTTGTAGATATTCATTTACTAACACAAATGCTGAGAAGAATTGAGCCTTTAGCGTTGAGTTGCATTGGAGGCCTAGCCAAGCCTAAACCAAGAACTATACGCCTCCCCACAGTTAACCTACTGAAAACAGCTTAACACAGGGATGGAGTACATTCTAGTAGTAGTAGATTTCAGAGGATTCGGTAAAACCACAGGTCACTTCCAGCTCAAATGTTACCACTAGAAACTCGCCCTATATCTCTAGGATGCAAAATAAATTGTGGCACCAAAGGGGCCACGCCCTCATTAATAACCCCCCATCACACACATGCTACATCATCAAGCATGGCTCTCTGTTCATCCGACTCCTCTGTTATCAAATCTGGATGTAGACAGAATCAAGGAAATAACTCTGCGGACAAGGCATTCAACAAGGGTTTCTTTTCCGTAACCCTTTCTTTACAACATGAACAGTACAATTCTGAGAATAACCTTGTCAAATTACCTTCATTAGCTCCTTTGCGCAATTGTTTGTAATTCATAGCCTGTTGTACCAAATTGAGGATTTTCACTGTCAGCGCAGCATCAGCCAAAGGGTAAGCTTTTGGGTTGACCTCTTCAGTCTGTGAAAATATAAAATCACAATTAGAGTAGCAGTAATGAATAAAGACATCTTGAGCTGAGCTTAGACACCCTCTGCCAACATTTTGAAATGTTGAAATCCCACTGTAATGCATTTAATTTAAAGTATACTGAGAGCAAAAAAATATTCGTCAATAAATTTTGATCAAGGAAGCAAACTGACAATTCAAAAATGAAATGAACATTACCATAATCAAGCGGAAAATCGCATGATAAACAGATCTGTTTCTCTTTACATGCATCTGAGCCTGAGCCCCTAGGTACTATAGGAGTCATGACTATTCCATGTGTGGTACTGGTTTCATGTAGACCTCAGTAGTTACACCAAGACTTCTACACATGACAAGAACGTTTACATGCCTGATTCTGTTTTTAAGAACTAAGCTACTAAAGTGTTACAGAGCATGAAGAGAGATCACCGCCATGTGTCTTCACAGGTGTGCTGACTGACTCCTATTAAAGGCACTGGGTGATTGTGGTCTAGTGGTTAAGACATTGGTTCATAATTCTCGACGTAAGTCGGGGACTGTGGATCGGAGCTCCGGCGCAATTGCCGTAATTTTTGCCTCAGTCAGCAGCTCTTCAAAAGCATCTCCAAACTACCTTCAGTACACAGAGAAAGCCGTGGATATAGCAGTTAGGTTCAATAACCCTGGAGTTCATTACATTCAACTCTAAACCCGATATGTTGTTTTCCACCCACGCTTCACTTACACCCCTGTGGCAAGCATCAATGTCATTCAACAGCCACCGCGTTTCTTTTCCAATACTTTCTTCACATATTTGATGAAGCGGATAATGGCTAGCTTGAAAGCAACAGCCACCAGCTGATAAACATGACTCTTCGCTCAACTACCCTGCCATTACTCCAACTCCTACTCAGTCACAGGTGCTAATTTGGCATCAGTGGAGAGGTTTCTGCATGGTTCCAGAAATTTCCTTTTGTCTACTTTCCCCCCATGAACAATCTTATAGATCTTTGTAATTCACAGTGGGGCATCTCAATATAATTCGACCACCAGTGTAGTTTAGTTGATTGTGAGCATAGTACCAACGGGACATAAGTCACTCATAAATAAGTGATCTTGTACACCACGATAGTCCAAAGGAGCAGGAGTGATACACCATGGTACTGAGTGTTGAAAACACTGAAAGAGCTGTTATCTGGTCGGAACAGTGCAGCCAAACAACTGCACTCCATGCATTCAACCTCGTCAGCGCTCTCATGTCACATTGCTTAATCTTTTAGATACCAACGTGTTGGAACAACACATTGGCTACCACTCACACTATTTCAGTCTGAACTGAAATTATACCACGTGCAAAGTTAACAGCTCTAATGCAGGCTGTAATATTTGCGTACGCCCGAAGGCTCCGAGCACAGCGCGATTCTTGCTATCCCCTCGAAGCCGAAAAGGTGTTTAATACGCCCGCTAATGTTGAAATGGTGCCTGTTTATTACAATGCTAGTCATCATTAGTTGTGACTTCATGTGTCTGCTGCCGTATACCCCAAAATCTAGCTTGACAACGCAGGTAGGAAGGCGTCGGTGAGAACACGTGGGTGCCCACCCAGCAACCTCCACTAACCATTCATCATAGCAGTAAGTGAACACATTCAACGCATCAATACCTCTGAACAAGTTCTTACTCGCGCATACTCACATACCAACACTTAGTACTAAATAATACAGTATGAAATCATAATTACCATCTTCGATACGACGCAATGTAACAATTAATACAAAAATTCGGCGGACAATTTATCACCCTCTCGGCGGCTTTCACGCTTCACTGAGGAAAATCGGAAACACCACGTGTATGAATTACTCGACTGCTTTTGAAACAAAGGATCAAGTAGATCTGAGAATTCCAAGTCAAACGACACTAAAGCCGACCAAAACGAGCACCAAACGAGAATGCTTTAACTAGAGGTCACAATCGATGGGTCGATTTTTGCCATCGATATTTTTTAGACATCGATATTTTTACAGACATCGATGATCATACTCTTACGTTTTCGGTTCTTTTCCGTTCTTCATTCGTAAAGAATCATTCATTTTCATTACAAACGTCTCATAAGCGATGACGTAATCACGATCGTGTATTCTAATTTGTTTTCGCATCACGCGCACTCCTTTTTACTTTCCGCTACCCGAAGGGAAGGAAAGTATAGTAATCGGCCCAAAAAAAAAATTTGGGTTTTCTTCAGATCTTTACGTTTTGAGGCCTACTGAGCCTAAAAAACCTAATTTCGGCGCGTGGTCCGTGTGTATGTGTGTGTGTGTGTGTGTGTGTGTGTGTGTGTGTGTGTGTATGTGTGTGTGTCTGTAGTTCGATTTGCAGGAGAACGGCTGATCCGATTGAGCTGGTTTTTTTTGTTTTGTTCGTTATTTTTTGTAGACACCAAAATAAGGTTATGGACGATTTCGGCCGGTGGGAAGAGGGGTGGGGGGACGAAAATGTACCAAAAACTAGGGTTTTTCGCATTTTTCTCGAAAACGGCTCTAACGATTTTGATTAAACTTTAACATTATCTTCTACTAATCAATACCTCACTTTTCTTCTCCATACATATCTCCATGAAAATACGGTGAACGGAGATATAGGCCCATGAAGCAAAAACAGGTTTTTACGCTTTTTGGCAAAACGGCTTCGGCGATTTTCACCAAACTCACAGGATGTTTTCAAATAGTTAATACCTACATATTGTTCTGAATAAATGTTCCTCTGACAGTCCATTGAGCAGAGATAAAAATCAAAATGTGTCGAAAATAACGTTTTTTCGAACACTTCCGTAAATTCCAGGGTAACTGCTTCATTAGATGTGATAAATCCCAATGGAGTGTCTTTAAGTCTTCCATACCAACATTTCGTTCTCCATAATTATTTCTGTATATATATGTTGAACGGAGATATAAGCCAAGTTAACTCAGAAAAGGAGATTTGTCGAATATTAATTTATCGGTATTCCAATTTTCTCAAAAACGGCTCTAACGATTTCGATCAAACTTTCGGAGTACTCTCAGCTAACTAGTCCCTACATTTTGTTTTCCATAAATGTTTCTGTAGAAATGCGTTGAACGAAGATATAGCGCCCGCCTGTGTAGCTGGTGTTCTAACTTAAAGGGGTGGCGGAAAGTTGTGTGTTGCTACGCACCAGATATTTAGTTTCTTGTTCCGCGACAGGCTTCTACCTCTGGAGAGGTGAGATCCTACGCATAAATTAAATCGCAACCCAGCATCCGACGAATAGTAGGCGATCCATCTTGCTCTGCCAACGAATCTTATATATTTTACATTAATGTGTGCGTAGTGTCGCAAGTGCTATTTTTGCATCATAAGGGATTACGTGAGTGTTGTTTAACACGTTGAATGAGGCAATGTATGGCAAGGTCACAAGTGAGCACAGAGTAGTTCTTGACAGCTCCGGATTACAGTTCGTAAATCGTGTCGATGGTAGTAAACAGCTATGCGAGGGTACATAATTTTCCATTTTGAGAAATTTATGAAAACAGCACAACAAATTGTCAAAACTGTGAAAAAGAGACTTTTTATAATATCTTTTATAAATATTGCTCATATGATGCTAGCATTTTCATAAAAACCATGATAATAGTTCAATGAAGAAACTGGCATGAGGCTATATAAATGTGGAGCAGTGGTTCCCAACTGGTGGTCAGTGGACCCCAAGATATCACGAGTAGAACAAATATGTAGGTTGTATAAAAACAGAGTTTCTTTACTTTGGCACATCCCTACTTTGGATTTAAAGGAAGATTTGCCTGGCCAGATATAGAGCAACATAGCCAATCATCCATGCTGTCTAGCCACCACTTTTAGAGAACCTGAAGATGGTGAGGTTCAAAATCCCAACAGGTGTGAAGTAATGGAAAACTCCCAGTGCCTCATAGAAGAAGAAACAGATCAACATTCAATCAGTCCAGCAATGGTACAATGGTAAATATCTTAAATTATGGAAAAATTGCAGACTGGGTAACAGCACAAGTCTCTGACATTATGGGGAGTTTTCTCATAAGTACCACACTATCTGCACCAAGGGTTGTTGATTCTACTCATAACTACGTTTGTTTGTTCATTTTGCTGGGTCTATGATGCCCTACGACCTTCCTTTCCATCCTCAGACTCCTACTTTTTTGTATGTTGCTCCTGGGAAAAAGCGTTGGGGTGCCTCACTTCGCAGCAATCTTGGCAGAATGATGCATTCTCCTGTCATATTCTCTCACTATCCTCTTACTTGGTGACAGAAATGCCCCACAGGGAAGTGGCTCTACAGATACAGTCGATGAACAGTCCTGGTCAGATCCACCCTCTCATTTCTAGTGATTCCTCAACACCCTGTAAAGTACACTTGTAGATATTAACTCTGTAGGGAGTTTTCTAAAGAGTTGACTCATATAACGCACTCTCTCGCCAGTTTTGACGTTGTACAGTAGTTCTTTAGTGCGAGTTGTTAATTGCACTAAAAAATGTGGGCAGTTGGAAACAGTTTTTAGATTTCCTGTGCAGCAAAAACTTTATTCACTAAAACAGTTCGGATCCAGTGCTGAAAAATACTGTAGTAAATGATGGAGAGATGCAAAAAGCCACTTGCACCTCAATCTTTGTTGGCCAGTGCAATTTCGCGGCAGCGTGCCCAATCATGTTAACAGAACTTCTCTAAATTTAGGATTCACAGAACATCAGCTTCTGCGCTCAGTTCCGGTTTGTTGAAGAATACACAGAACCCAATTCATGTCTTTTCTGTGAATGATGAAGGTTACGGCCGCCTCGCTGGTTATAAAAGCCGAATGACAGGCTTTGTCCTCGGGATCCCTCGCCGACCACTTCCCCTCAACTGCCCCGCGCTCGCTCGTCTCCCACTTCGGCACGAAATTCGACCTTTTTCTAGACTCATCGGAGGCCGTCTCGCCGACTCCGGTGTCTCTCCTAAAATTTGTGAAATCCGCTCGCATTTACTCGTGAGTCTCGTTCACGACGCTTTCATTTTTCAAATTGGTTCAACGAGCCGGAAAACTTCAAGGATTTCAGAAACCCGTTCATCTCCGGTGAGTTCATATCGGTTACTTGATATTTTCGTTACTACTACCAAGTCCAAGGTAGTACTGTACTTTCTCCTTTTTCTATCACTTTACCAAGTAAATGGAATCGTGCATTTTCTTGATCGCACTTAAAACGTCGAGCTCATTTGACACCGACCTGATTCTCTTGTGTCAAAATTCCCCCACCCTTGCGGCAATTTTTTGGTTGTGAATTGGCAATAGGCAGCACTTACTTCGGAATTCTCGAAACTTACGCAAATTAATCCAAAAGTGTGGCGTCTTCGGATAAGCGTTCAAGAGACTGGAGTGGAACTCTTGTTTCAGCTTCTTGTTAACGGGTGACATCACTAGTAGCAAATTGCGAGAGATTGCTCAAAGATTTTTTACTTCATTTGTCATCGTTAATTCGCTGGAGTCAACTGCGGGAGGCCTGAAATGCCTCAGTTGACGACGCTATCTTGAGCGGGCACGCCTTTCATTTCTGTGCAAGTTCGCGCGATTGCTTCACTGTGCGTAAGTGTTACGTTGATGAGCATACAATGTAGTAACTTGCCAATATATAACGTGAATTATCTCAAGCAGGATACGTACACTGGGCTTCAAACAGGAACTTGTTTATTCTTAGCTCTTACGCGTGTGCACTGTTCAGAAAATTAATGAAACTTCACTGCACGGTTCTTAATTTAACTTTTAAAATTAAATGAAGTACGACAAATGCATGGGTCTTAATTTCAAAAAGGAAACATCTCTGCCAAGAGGGTTGGGTGCACAACTTTTTCGTTGTACACTACTGTTGAAACACCCAAGCTGTATAAAGTTCGTTTGTGAAAATGGGGTGGCGCCGGTATGAGAGAATTTACTCATGCACTAGATAATGTGCATTATTGCGAAAGCAATGTGATCATTGAGCTGAAAATAAGGAATGATTATTTGGAGGCACACTTCGATAAGTTTTAGATTATCCGTTTATCAACTTTAAGAATTGGTGCGATTGTTTTCATCTTGATTGCATTGACTTGTGAACTTCCTCCTATATCGCCTGTAAGGTACTGGTACTGCACTCTCTTGATTGTTGATTACCGAATTTGGTGATGAGGAGTGCTGTGAGTACTCTCACGAAATGGATAATGGTAGAGGATCACTGGAAGAGCCTGATACAGCTCCAATATTTCTAATTTTTCCATTACCTCGTTTGAACGAAATGCAGAAAAGCTGTATACGAAATCAATAAGTTGGGTAGCTATCAGAGCAGAACTAAAACACAGCAGAACATTCTGGCTGATCAGCCAAGGACCCACTATATAAATTGGAAAAGCTGATTTTGTGCAATCATACTTGAGACATTACAAGGAACCCACTTGTGTAGCTCCTATAGACAGATTATACACAGTCTTTATACTTCTGCTCGATAGGTAATGAGTGGCAGTTGCATGGTTGGATTTGGTAGTAATAAAATTGTATTGAAACGGTGAGGTGGCCCAATAAAATTAATTGACGTAGTGACAATAGAATGGATTCTCCAGTGTTCCCTTATTGTTGCAGACGGCACAACCATATTGTCCCAAAAGAAAAAATTTGTTTGCTGGAGAGGTATGACACTGACCAGAGTACACTAATAACGTTTGCCACTCATTGTGCAATAATGTAAATATACGATTCAGCTCGCCCAGTAGTTGTTTAGCCAGCCTCTTATGTTCTGGAAAGTCAGATAATAATTTATATTGGAGAAAGCTGCTTAGTCATTCCCCACTTGAACTCAAAAAGTAACCTTGTGCTAGCTCCTTGCCTTTCGATTTGACAAAGTGGTTCTTTCAAGCACCAATGGGAAGGTCACAACTCTAATTAATATCACATCATCTGCCTTCTAACATCCTCCTAGTTGTCCTACTTTGAACTCTGCCACCAGTGGCTCGAAAATGTGATGGCTTTTCAGTGTGCCTGCATCACACAGTACCGCTTGGGCCCTGGGGTGTAGTGTGTCACTAGAAACAGTTGCAGTAGTGTGATGTGGCATTATATTATTCCTAACTCTATCGAATGGAATGAGGGCTTTGGTGACTGGGAGAAACTCTTCATAACTGTAGATACGAAGGAGTTAGAGGCTAGTCTAGCCATTGCCTGCTTACTTGTACTTGCGCGTCTGGAGGATTTTCTGCCTCTGGTCTGTTTTGTGCTGGAACATTGTGGTAGGTAGAGCTTGTTTCCCTCCTGTCTTCCATTGCCCAAAAGTCAAGTTGGTTCTGGTTTCCTGATATTTTCCTATTTCTGGCTCCTCAGTTGTTAGGGTCTCAGCCTTAGTAAGCAGGCATCCATGCTTCTGTCAGGGGCTGAGAAAGTAGGGTTTTAGCGTTTGAATTTGCTATTGTGTAGCGTGTGAATTTGCTATTGAAGCACTAATAAATTTTGTGTGTCATTCATCGCCTGTTTGTCCCAGCAGGCGATTTCTCTTTCTTTTTACAGTTGCATTGCCACTATTGTCAGGTCACCACTAGTGACATGGCCAGGCAGAACTAATATTCCGTTGTGAGAACTCGCCCTTCTACTCCACAGACTCCACAGTTTTTTTACTACGTAGACTTGAGCAGAGGAAACTTTTTCTTCTCAGTGTCGTCGTGTGCAATTATAATTCAGACTTTTCGGCCCTCAAAACGCACAAGTGTTGACAGGAGCGAGTAATGTGATGAAATGTGGCGTAAATATTTTGGAGTAACAAATGAGCTCATCAGGCAACGAGGAAAAAAGGATCATTTGTCACTTGCCTATGACAATTCAATACTATTTTAGCAGATTCGAGTGACGGTCGAGTGTTTTCAACGAAAAGAAAACTGTCTGTTCTAATAATGGCTTCATAAATTGTTTCCAAATCATCAAATTATCTTCTGACAAACTTCCTTCTGCTGATTCCGGACAAATATTGACAATCGATCGCTAATTGCTCGTAGAGCGGGGCTCGACTTGACGTTTTCACTAACTCCTCATTTCCTCAGGTCACGTGAAATGTAATGGGATGAGTCGGCCACTCGATAACCTCCCGACCGTCTAGACCCCTAACGCAGGCACACACGAAATCCCCGAAAGATCTAGTTTTTGCCCTCTGTCTGGCCATTCGGCTTCCACTTGGTAACTACCTGACTACCCTTTCACGGCCTTCAAGCCTTCAATTCTCCACGAATCTCCCTTCGTTAGTTAGGAAATTCCTCATTTATATCTATTTCAGTTATTCACCTAATGTCCGTGTGGACTCGCATGTTATTGAGTCCAGCCCAACATTTTTGGGTATTGGATAGGAAACTCTCTCAGTTGGAAATCTTTTACTTTCCTCGACCTAAAGGGAAGTGTTGCAACCGTTTGGAAAAATAATTTCCGCCAGCTCCGTTTTCTGGGGAGGAAATTCCGAATTCCTTATCCTGGCCTGTGTGTGTCTCTGTTGTCACTGTGTGGGGGAACGTTTTAACCGATTCAGCTTGTTTTTAAATGTTTTCTTGGTTATTTTTCGTAATGAAAATAGTGGGCGCAAAATTCACCAAAAATTTAGTTTTTTGGTTACTCTCAAATACGGGTCAAGCGATTTAGTCACAACACGTGCTCCTCAAAGCCATACCTCCTTTTTTGTGTACATAAATATTTCGCAAAAACGCTGTTAACGGGGGTACAAGATGCAGGGAGGTTAACTGGTGGCAAAAACTTATCCAACGATTTGAATGAAACTCCCTTATGAGTTTAGGTTAGCAGGAAGGTGAACGTGAAGGATCCGAAATGTTTTCCTATTGTTAATCCGAAGGGCGTCAGGTCTTCTGAGTCAGATTGTCAAATAGGGTTTTGCAGTCAATTTTACAGGAAACTCCCAAACTCTCATTTTTTCTCTTAATTGATGAAGTTTTCGTGTTTTTGTTTCTGAAAATTCTTTAAATATTTTGATCAAACTCTCATGTTTTCTACTAATCGATACCTATCGTAAGTTACTTGTAGGCAGTTCTGTAGAATTGTGAACTTAGGAGCAGTCCCAAGAAGTAAAAAGGGGTGTTGAGTATTTATTTTTAGTTTTGCAAAAAGCGGTTGTTAAGAAATTCCTTGGGTGTCGTTACAATACTTAGTCAGTACCAACATGTCTCTCTTCATAACTTTGACGATCTGTTGAGTGGATATAAAACACAAAATGTACAAAAAAAATTTGATGCTGAACCGATCTCAATGAAATTGACGGAATGTCATCCACCAATACATGCGTGCATTTTGTACTGTCTAGCCCTCCGTTGAACGGAAGTTTTGGCCAAAGCACGTCAGAACATGAGATACATTATAAAATGAGATTCGCTCGTGTTTTCAAAAATTGCTATAAGGATTTTGATTCAACTCGCGTACATGACCAAAACCGATGTTTTTCTGTGCAATCGTGTTGAACGAAGATACATTAACCTTTTATGTGGAATATCCTGGACTTGACACGTTCTGCGATGCGTCGCCCCAGGTATTTAGACAATTGACGGGATCTAATAGCTGGTTAATCACTTCAGCGTGAGTTGTCTCCATACCTTTGTAAAGCTAGTGCATTCAAGTTGGCGGAAAGGTGTTCTCGAGGGACCCAACTGGTCAATAAACGTGGGTTTACGGTCTTGAAGCCAATTGGAAACCGATCGTGATTTCAACAGAAGTGCGGAGAGTTAATAGCTTAAAAAACCCAAAAAACTGGCTGTACGTTCATCTATGTTCTAAAATTCTGACTAAATCGTCAAAACTGATTCCTCCTTGTAATTAATACTTGACCACATCACGTGAGCATCAAGTACCGTGGCGGCAAACATGGATCTTTCATGTAACATCTCTTCCACGTCCGTATTCTGTGAAACTCTATCGAGAGCTCATTGTTGCATGATTGGCTGCTGGGCCTCCATGACGTACTTGATGGAGAGTTCGAAATAATGATCACCCACCGTAACATCTGTAATGCAATGTTTTCGTTAAATCACCGTTTGGTCGAAACCGGCCGTCTGAGCTGTTATAATGTGCTGAACCTCCAGTGTAATTAGAAATTTTCTTCCTCGAGCTGTCTTTGCCGTTTTGTCTTCCTTTAGATCGAAGGCTGTGGAGGGAGCGGATTTCGATTGTCAGGGAGGGAAATAAAAAGAGAGGGCTTTGGATAGTGAAGGGGACGTATTCGAGGTCACATCGATTTGTATCGATCCCTGTTGGCTTTGCTTCCTTGAGCGGCGATGACGCGAAGATTAGAATGGAAACAGCTGTGTTGTGAGACATCACACAACTTTACTTCATTCCACCTCGCAGTGTAAAACGTCCAGTGCCTAGTGCTCCTGGGGATTTTACTTTGCCCCTTACGCTCCTTAGTCCTACGAAGCGCGAAGGAAAGTTACGTAATCTGCCGAATGTACACTTTAAAAAAAAATCTCGCCTAACCACGCCGTTTCATATAATTTATTGTGCTGCACGAAAAGCGCTGAGAAGATGCGTGGGGTGTATCGGCTAACGTGCTCAGTGGCATCATTATTCTCGTGTTGCTCGGTTGGTGGACGTTCTATCGCGGATTTACATCTTCCTACCACTCTTTCCTTTCCCCTTCCCCCCAGTCATTCTGTCTGTATATCTGGGCCGTTTTAAATGATGGGTTTTGTAAACTTCTACAAGTTGCGTATGATATTTTTGATGTTTCTTTCGAAGTTCCCTCTGAGTTCCCAACTCCGGCGACGGAAGTGGGTCTTTCAAATATGATGAGTGAAATGGTGTATATCCCCTAAATAACAAGTATTGTACGACGTTGTACATATGCTGCCGTCTATCTTTGCATCTGTCTTGCGTTATCCGTTAACTGCAGATATTTCTGATAGTCACATCTTTCATCCGGAAAACCAATTACTATCTTCGTCGAAGCGATTGTTGCTCTGCTCTCTCGTCCTGCTCCAGGGGGCGAATGCCCCTTCCAAGAGCTCGTTCGCCAGCTCTTGGAGTGGTGTTTTGTTTTTCCTTTTGGCAATCACGTTTTGTTTGTGCAAACACCTTGTCGAAGGAATCTTCACGGATCGATGATGTCAGATCGCCGATGCACTCTTGGGCTAGTTAATGAGGGATTTTCTTCCGCGCGAAATAAGTTCAAAACGAACCAAAGCGTGTTCGCGTTATATGTAAAGTAAGCGTTACTCAGAAATGTTTGTTAATCTCGTGCATAGTATTTAGAGTAGGGAAGTCTGCAAATATAAGTCAACCCATATTCCTAAAGGAAGAGTCCTGTGAGTAGAGAATGTTTTATCATTTTATGTGCCCCGTTCGTAATGTCTCGACGGTTTTGTCGTCAATAGGACATAGAGAAAATGTAGGAATGCTCCGTCATCGACCTGCTCTTTGCACAGTTGAGGTAGGTTAGGTTGATATATCGCGACCTTATCCATTTTCCTAGCTTCCTAGCCTGAAAAAGGGTCTTCAACAATGCCCGATACTGTGGTAAATCTGCGGGGCGGGGCGGGGGGGGGCAGTTCTTGTATAAGAAAATAAAGATTATTTACCAGTTTTTTCAAATTTCCCTCCAATCTTTCCCGAATGCAAAAACCATAATGACAGACATTTTACATTTGGGGATGTCTGGGGGAGTACCAACTGGGCGTCCTCTACCTCTCTCAGATCCCGCAGATTTAAAAACGAAATTTGGGATGGACGAATTACCCTCCAGCGACCCCACAACCACCGAAATGTCCGCGGGGCAAGTGCATTTGCCAGCATTTTCAGGCCTTGCCTTGGGTAGGAGTTAGAGTGCTCCGTTCTATCTACCTTGCCCTGTGGAGGCAGCCACCTGTAGTGGCCCTAACCCATAGTGCATCGGCGCAAGGCTGTGGGCTGTGCATTCCCGTGGTGCTATGGTTGGGTTAAACAACCTTTTAGGCCAGAATGGTCGCTATTTCCTTTACTGACTGGACGACCAGGACGATGCAAACGATATTCTCCTACTTCGTTCACCAAGCTTGCTCCTGGTTGTTCCATTTGTCACTCAGCTCTCAGCCCCTGATGCACCTGCGGAGCTCACATCCTCACTGACTGCAACCAATACAGTGCTGGGACAAGTTCAGTTTTATGTTCGATTACGTACAGTTGCCACTTCTATCCTGGTGCTCAAATCTCAAATCAGTTCATTTCTGAACTGGAAACAATGCAGTCCATTTTATTTCAACTCTTCACTTTCACTCTCCCCCCCTCTTGCCTGCTTAGCGTGCTTACCAATGGCATCAAAAAGTTCAGCATGCTTTGGATCTCGCCAAAACTCAGGCACTTCCAACCTATTTTGATAAAATTTACAACGATTTTACTCTAATGTAGTTATTCCACGGATTGTATTCTCATCAGCGAAATTTTACTCTCGGCTGGAAAAAGAGTTATTGTAGAGACGGGGGGAGTAAGGGGAGGGGGCTTAATTTGTGTCCAGGCCCTTGAGTGACGCGTTGCAGTCTTTGAACATTGGTGGTATGCCATCAAACCCATTTAGTATACTTGTGTTTTGAAGCTGATGAACTCGCGGGTTTGCTTTAAGTGGAGCTGGCTCACTTTAATCTCTTTGGAAATCCATTAGGATGTCTACTCTTCATAATAACATGACTAATTCTATTAAGACTGCTCTCGTCATCTCTTTTGCAGGTGAAAAATGAAGGAAAATCCGTTGACTAAGAGGCCACACCCAGTTTACAGGGACGTTGTTGTGATTGGTGAGTGTTATTGTTCTACGATTTTATTTTTAGTGATGTCTTAAGTGTTGGACACCAGATAGTAGTGACGATTGTGGGGGGGGGGGGTGATTACTTGGGCAGTTAGTTGACAATATATTTAACCACAATCACTCCTCTGATATCTCACTCCTTCGGATATATAACTCCTTCACCCATTTGTAGGGCTGCCAAACCTTCACAGTACAATGAATTTTCTTAATAAAGGGACCCCTTCGTGTCGTGGACGCAGTCAGCTGTGATCTAGTCGATCATTGTCGAATGTTTTGGCAATCAGAACTATCACACGCGATCGCTTGGTCTTTTTCATCTTCCTGGGTTCAGCATCATTTAGTGGGCCTGCTGAGATTGATCTGGGAGGACTCAAAGGGAGTAGGTACGTGCTCTGCTCCTCCATGCTCAGCAGTTGTACCATTGGGTAAGCTTCATGAAGTATTCGTCGCAGAAGTTTCTGAGGAGAGAATGTACATTTATCAGCATAACCCGTATGCTGAGCCTGCCCTCTGCCCTGCGTTCTATTGCTTTACATTGTTTGGAGGTGGCTGGACAAGAGGCTGCTTATTGAAAGAGTTCCCTACATTACCATTAGTATTCGAAGGTACATTGATCAATAGAGTAATTGAGGAGCAGTTTATTTAAATTGTATAGCCGCACTCCTTAGAAGGTAAGCGTAATATTATCTTTCATTTGTGTTGCAGGAAATGGCCCTTCAGGACTTAGCATGAGCTATGTGCTTTCTGGTCATATGCCCGTTTACAATGGACGTAGCCATCCGGATATGCTCCTGAACTCGGCTTTAAGAAATGTGTTACCAACTGACGCTTGGATCTCGGAGGCTGATCTGTCTTCGCTCGCTCAGGTTTGTAAATTAAAGTATGCTTATCTGCCAAACCTCTATGATGAGCTCAATTTACAACTAAATTGGTCATGTTCAGTGTCTGGAAGGTCGAAGTGGTGCAAGCCCCAATGGACTTCTCATGGACTCTCTGGTTCGACCTGGAGCTGACTGTGGTATGACAGCAGCAACACTGGTTAATTGGGTTCAAGCACCACCTCTGAGCCACGTTGTCATTGGCAAAGGTCCACCTGGTGGTACATGGAGAGTAAGTTTTTATCATTAAGTTACTGGTCATGTTGGTGAAGCATCCTTCATTATGTAGCGCCACTGATGTAATTTACTGTTTTTCAATAGAAGATGGATGGACAGACAGTCACTTTGAGTTTGAGCACCTGGATGGAGCTCCCTGGTCTACCGTTTCATGAGTCAGAAGCTGGCAGAAGAGCAGATGTTCCTGCTGAAGGTTCTCGTGTCACTGCAGCAACTGTAGGAGACTATTACCAGGAGTATCTTCATAAAATGGGGTACTTTGAATCTGCCTATTAAATTTAATAATGATTGCATATTCAACGTCAAAATGTTATGACGGCTGTATTTTGTACTAAATATCACCTCTGTGCGTGTTACAGGTTGCAAAAATATCAGCGGAGAGGCATTGTGACTTCAGTGAGGGAGTATGATGAGGGGGATGACACTAGTGAGTCTGACAAGAAGATCAACTGGGTTGTCGATGGAATTGACCATTATGGACGGGCATTTCGCTACTTATCTAAGTGAGTTGCCTTATGATCTTTGAAATACGTGTAGAGGTTAGGGAGGTAGCAGAAAGATGCAGTTACTATCTATTTCTTCTCAAGGAAACACAAGTAGACACAGGGGCATTGCTGCTGAGTATCACTGTGGTTTGTTGATGAATGGCCAGGGTAATCACAAATGTCAATAAACCCTAGAAGCCCCCCTCCCCTCCACCAATGATACCATACGTTAGGGAATGGAGTCTGCATGAACCCAACATGAGCAAACACTTAGATGTGGCAATGGAGACGTACTGAGCTGTCTGTGAAGAGAAGAGCTGACGGAAATTAGAATCCCACTCACGATGGCAATGCGCTGTCAGTCAGAGGTTCGGGCGTCATCATCATTTGGGCTTTTGATAGGAGGATTTACTTGAAAGATAACAGGAACGGAAGCTATGAGACCAACAATGGCAGCTGTGATAGGAGGACTTGTGACAGAAAACTGTGTAGACAAGTCCAGGAAGACGAAAAAGTCGAGGTTTGAATCCAGGAGGGCTGGAGGTTCATGTGTGTGTGACAGTACATTTGAGCACAAAGTCCCTTATTAACGATGATATTAATAGTGATTCACTTCTGTAATCCTTCCAATGCCAGTTCTGAGTTACCCTGTATAGTAGATTGCCAGTTCACAATTAACGTTTAAATTTGCTCGTTTATCCTAGGTATGTTGTTCTGTGTTGTGGCGCCAATGACAATCCGAACAAGTTGGGAGTGCCTGGAGAGCAATTACCATGGGTTCACCATAGTGTCTGTCGTCTGGACGACCATCTCAAGAAATATCGACCATCGGCTGAAGGTTTGTGGAACTAACTAGATCACTTGTGACGAAGTTGTGGAAACCCTTTTCAATAATAAAATGGAGTTAGGACGATTTTCTATTTCCATTGTATTTGAGTTGTCACTGGTGATGACCTAATCGTCGAAAACGCTAAACTCGTAACTCAACGTCATAGGCAACCGTCCTAACTCAGTTTTATTGTTGGTTGTGAACTGTTAAATACAATCGTGCGACAAGTACAGTGTCAATGCGATTTGTCTCATGTTTTTGTTTATTGACAGATGGACCAGTTTTGGCAGTTGGCTCAGGTCTGAGCTCTTGCGATGGCGTTTTGTGTGCCAGAGCTAATGGTATTCCAGTGATTCACGTGTTTCGAGGAACTAAGGGCTTGAGGAGGTGGCTCCCCTTGACTGCCTACCCTGAATACCAAGCGGTAAGTTGTCAGTTAATACTTGCTATGCTGTGACTCGGGAGTGTGAATCTTTGCAACGTCATTTAAAATCCAAGGAAAATGTGTCTGAGCTTACAAATTTGGAGAAATGTATATTTGAAGGCTTTCCTTATAACACAGTCTATATACAGCGAATCGCCTTCCAGTTCAAAGCACCTTAAGCTGTTGTGCTCAGATTAAAATAAGGTCCTTAAGCAATAACCAAGGACTGTAGTGATGCTAAACATAACAAACTGCCAGTGGAATGATGTGAAATCATCTTGTGTGGAGTAGTAACCTCACACAAGGGGTTGTTCCACAGACTGTGGTTAGATGTGCCTGCAATCTTATTCAAACCCGACTTATTGTGTTCATAGGGCAGCGATTAAAGGTGAAGAACCTCTTTCATTGAATACTAGTTCGGAGCTGAGCTTGTTGTTTCTGTCACCTCCGATTGGATACATTGTTTGTCATCATGAATTCTCTGCTCACTGCCTTTGTCTCCCTTGACTAGTGGTAATTGTGTCTTGACGATTCTGCCTGTGATTCCCTTCCCCTTTCTCCTGACTGTTTGACAGGTGGACTTCACTTGGTGGGCTGTCGTAAAGTGGTCGACATTCACCAGCTGTGATGTGTGATGAAAACTTTACTTTTAAGGGTATAATATCATTCACAATTGAGAGCCTTGTGAAGTTGCATCATGTGTATGCTCCTTTATGATGGTGAATTCAACAGAATACGTACGAGGTCGTGTATCTGACCTTTGTCATACACCTTTGGACAGAGAGACTCAGGCGATATCCAGGGAGTATGAACGTCGCCAGCAACTCCTAACCTTTTCATTAATAGCTAGAGATGCCGATAGAACACCTTAGTTCCCGCGCAGCGCTGTACAACAACATTTCTGCGTTCGTCGTAATTTGTTTATTGCTAAAAATGGCAGAACGAACCAAACAGCGAATTTGCTTTAATCTCGATTAAAAATAAAAACTTGGCTTATACCCCGTTCAACAAATATATACAAAAATAATTATAGCGCGCGACATGTGAGTATGGGTGGCTAAAGACACTCTGAACGATTGATCAAATTTGGTGAAGCAGTTACCCCAGAATTTATGGAAATGTTCGAAAAAACGTTATTTTCAAGATAACGTTTTCACGACAAGATCGTCGTCAACTGTGAGATACCTAGTAGATGAGCGTGGTATACCAAAAACTGCATTTTGGCGAATTTTAACGGAGAATTTGGGAAAACTTTAGGCGTGCAAAATTCATCCGAAAACTGCTCTCAGTCAAGCAAAAAACCTTTGATTAGAAATCACTCAGATCAACCTAGAAATGACCAATAGTGATGAAAACTTTCTTAAAAAGGTCATTACTGGTGATGAATCATAAAGTTTATGGTTATGATCCTGTAACAAAACAGTAATCTTCACAGTAGAAGCTTCCATCCGAGCTTCAACAAAAAAAAGCTGGTCTAAGTAGAAGCAATGTCAAGCCAATATTGATTTTTTTTTATTGTGAGGGTAGTGCAGGGATATGCTCCTAAAGGCCAGACAATCAACAAAGACTACTGTGTTAAAGCATTGAAAAGATCGTGCAGCTGACTAAGGTTGAGCAAAAGAAGTTTAACTTAGCAGGCAACACAAAATAATAAAGATAAAATATCGTGGCACACCTGTGAACTAACGTGCGGTTCTTACATCTAAAATCCTTAATACAAAGCTATCAGTTTAAACTGGAGGTGATGTAGATGTGACTCGGAGAACCTAAAAAGGTAGTACCAGTGTTGCCCCCTGTCTGAGAACATACAGCTACTGGCTCAGTTGCCTGCAGCTACCTCAGCCTCCAGGTCCCATGAGCCATTAGGTGTTGCAGGTTCGCCACATTCATGCAGGGATGGGCGAACTGCAGACATAGTAGCCCCCCTCCACTGCTGAGGTGGTGAAAGTGCGGTGGCCCCTCCCCCACCCCCTATGTAGAGTCGTCGTCGTAACGACCCTCTTCCCAGAGTTGTAGAGGGCGACTCCCTGGTGCCCACAATGTGCCAGTGGTGTTGCAACGCCTCACTCATCAGGTAGCACTAATGCTGGTGGTTGGTGGTAATAATCGGTCAGTGCGATTTCAGTAGAAAAGAGGTTCCTTGGGTACACCTGTATATCCCTACCACTAGTGAGCACATACACAGCATCAAAAGAGCAGAGACTATTGATCATATTTTGCAGAATAATATATCCATTATACAAATAGTAGATCCTATTAGCAGACATTTGTGAGATGACATTTTGCATCACTCAGTCCAAAATAATTGGGCTGCTTCGTAGGTCATAGCTTGTGACGAAAATAAACGAAAATTTTAGTAACAAAAAGGAAATAACTGTAGGGGTGGGATCCCACTCGAAACTAAAATAATAAAAGGGTAAACTTAAAGAAATCAACAGGAACGACTAAAGGTAAAATAAAATTTAATTGATTGATTTCTTGGAAACCCTACACAACTTGCCACTTTCTCCGTAGCAGCGCATCAGAAGTGTTGCAGTGCGTCGGTAGCGACGATTCGGTTCAGCGGGCGTTCACCCACCGAATTGCCACTGCTCCAAAGGCGTATTTTACGGCACAAGCTGTGTTGACAACAGTCTCATCATCAGCGTCACTATTGAAGGGGAGAACTTAGTGGAGTCCCCTTTTGTGAATTCTACAAAATCAACAAATGTAGTTTGAGCCCTCTCAGTAATCTATGAAAAGTCGTCACCCTGTGCCAGTATTTACAAGGTTTAATAGTCACTTGTTGGTTTAGTAATGGCAATGTGAGGAGATGGAAAAGTTCAATGTAGGTGTTCTTCTATAGCTGCATTACAGTTAAACTTTTTTTTTATGAAAAAGGGAAAGTACTGGAAGGTCATAGAAGTTTTTGTGATTTTCCGATGTTGGCCCTTATTCATCGGACGAAAACAATTCCGTTTGTGCCAATTTCAAACGTCATGATATCCCACACACGTCCTGCCGACTTTTGTTTTCGAGAAACGTCTTTCGTCGCTGTCACTCATTTTAGTGTCCATCAAAAACTACCTTTACCTAAATCACTAAAAAAAGCACTATCAAGCTATCACTGCAGGAGTGAAGGACCACATTGGCACATACAAACATTCGACTTATGAAGAATGTGGAAAACAGAAATTTAATTGGATATCCTTGTGGATGGGATCAGTGGTGAAGAAGCGACATGCACTTCATGGTATCTCCAAATATAATCTTCCGGATGCCAGGTGGTACTGCTCCACTGAAGAATGCAATGTCAATTAAAAATCAGGTTTAACCAACAATTGGATGCCAAGTATTGTGGGCCTCAAAATTCGGAGAATGCAGATCCACAGATGAACACTAACAGATGGAGGAGAAAAACGAAAATGGCTGGTCCTTTGCTGAACTGGGTAATGTCTCCCATGTGGATCAGCCTTTCGCCTTACTATAACTTTGCCAGTTGATTCAATATAACATAAATAAAAAATAAGGTAATCCTATGTAAACGAAAATTATAAAATGTTATAAAAAAAAAAAGAATATAATTATAAGGTGTGCCAACACGTGTCCTCCCTAAATGCATTGAATTGTTCTGGCATATTCAGTTTTCTGACTTTCTTCTATAATCCTTCGGCGATTTTGAGGTTTTTGCTCTGTTTGAAAGGTGGGAACTAAAGTATACCCCACTGTTCGTGCAAAATAATGGGGCCTGCGCTCGTCACCCAAATAACCAAGACGCCTTTGTCACCAGTTTTACGCGATATGGGAGAAAATTTACTTTAGAATTTAGAAAAATGAAATATAATGGGTTAAAAATAGGAACACATTTCCATTCAAGTGAGATGAGAGAAGTGTTCTGTCCCATGAAATGGATGGATCTGACCTTTTCCGTTGTTAGGTAGTTGTAGAACCGTCGTTGTCATGGAGTAATTTGCCTATGGCTGCAAGATTTCAGCTTGCCCAATTTGACTCTGACACCTTGACAGTGAAGAGCTCGGCACGTGCCCAATTTGAGATTCGTTGCTCAAAGGTTGTATGGGGCGCGGAGCGATACCAATCGTCACTGCACACTATTCTGGCACTGAGTCACAGACCTTGGGCTTCTTGTCGAGAAGAATCGAGAGCGGGCAATAACATGTGACATCCTAACATGTAGGGCAGAACAGCTTACGAGAAAAAAAGAAGAAACAAACATCTATTGTTGTGTGTCCAGTTTTCCCAATGGAGAAGTTGAAGCCAACTCAAACACGAATTTCACCAAAGCTGGACTCCCCTCGTCAATTGAGGAACACTGTCGGGATTAGGTTCTGCACCCTAGAGGTTGCAGTAATTCAATCAGTCAATCACCTGCACCCCATTTTGATCACTTCTTCATTAATTCGTCCTAGCAATACTCTTGTTTCACCTACAATCGAGTTCACATGAAGTTCCTGTATTTTAGGTACACGGTTTGATGACAGGTGCAACTACTTGTCCCGGTTATCATGGGACAGGGACTGCTCACCTCGTCGAATTCTCAGACGCTCCAAATGGCAAGCATCTTGTAACATTAGAAGATGCAGTTTCGAAAGGACGAACGGTGGTTGAAGTAGCGGCAGCCGCTGTTCTCATTGGATCAACTGCTGATTTGAGGTTAGTTTCATCGCCATGAACGTCTTCACATCACTAATCTGGTTAAACCTAGCAATTGATGATTGGTTTGGTTGCAGCTTCCTCCCAAGGGACAACCTCGCTCATGTCAAGGGGTCAGTCGATGCTAGATCTAATCCACTGGATGTGAATGTTGCAACGTACGAGCTCAACCGACTGCCAAATTGCTTTGCTGTTGGGCCACTTGCAGGTTAGTAGATGTAAAACATAAGTCTATCATACTGTGAGTAAATGTAGTTGATTCCAAGAAACCAGGTTACTTAATTTAATTGTGGGAGGGGAGGGGGGAGGATCATTAATAAAACTTCTAGGCTGCTGGGCCTCTGCCTCCGTCCCTTGTGGGGATTCCAGGGCTGTCAGCTGTACTTTTCATGTATTCAGCCTAGTTTTTGTAGAACACACTTGGCAGCTTCATTGGCCATCTAAAAGAGAACTCGCTTTTCGTCTCGACTCATAGTTCCCTGTCCAGCAGGGTCTGTGGGATTGATGTCACAGTAACTACGGCCTTAGCTTTTAAGGTCGATTACTTCCTTCAAAATTGGACGACTGTTGAAAACAGCCAACCATAGGTGTTCTCGATTATGAGTGGATTATGGGGTGGACCCTTTTACCTGGGGGTCTCACCCCTTTGTTGAAAAATGTGCTTCCATCGATGCTGAGACCTCGACAACCTGAAAGGGGATAAAATTAGGAAAGGAAAATGAAGAGAAAAAGAGGAAATCACGCTGGTCAGGTTGCACTAGAACTAGCGACAAGGAGCCTTACAACGCTTTGTAGAGATACTTAACGGAAGCTTCACTTCCAAATCAAAAGGTGTAGAAAAAGTAATTAACGTGTGTAATCAAACCGCAAAATTTGAAGGCTACATATCAATCAATCGCTCGAGTAGAAGTAGAAGATGAGAGGACATGGTGGTGTCTGGGATAGGTGAGGTGGACACCTTGGTGGGGAAGATGATAGGGCTGGCAGGCACAGGGTGAGTCAGTGGGAGACATCTAATGACACCGAGGCTTCTGGCTCTGAAAAGCATCATTTGATAGACAATGGCTGAAAAATCAGCTCGTTTGATATTTAGCCTACAGGTCACCTTGAGACGTCAAAATAAACGCGCATTCCGCCCAAAACTACGATAGTTATCATGTCGATCAAAACATCAAATTCTTTTTGTTTATGAAAACGGTTCTAACGTATGAACAGGTCCAAATAACAACAGTACCATACAATTATTGTGATTTATTATCAATTGTGGGAAAATGACGAGAGCAGCACAATAAATTATAAAAAATTTCGTTGAAAAAGGTATATTTATAAATCGCCTGATATTTTGGCCGAAATATTGCTTGCAATGAGTACATTCTGTTTTAAACTTGTTTCCCAGGTGATATGTTCGTGCGTCACATTCTCGGAGGAGTCGTCACAGCAGCTGGTTGTATCCACAAAATGATGAGGCATTCTCAGTCCACGTGAACCCTCTCCCAGCCTACCGCCCCTCCCTCCATCCTCATCCCACTCTCTTCCTCGCACCTCCCAACTAAAGCAGTAATTTTAACTTCATAACCGAGAGTTGACAAAAATAAAAATGCAGAAGCAGTAATTTACGAATTGAAGCTATTTAAGGTAACGATTAGATTATTTTGTTGTACACAAAAAGAAAACACGCAGTTCATTAAGTGTGATGGACAAGTGAGATGAGACTGTTTTGATTTGCACTTTGTGCGACTCGAGTGTAATGTGATCATTTTGATGAGTGAGTCATTGTGATGTAATCGGCTGTTATCATTGAACATTTTATCTGGTATTTATGAGAGCAGAGTAGGTTTTTATGTCGGGCATAGAAGTGGGTGAGCGAGGTGATGGTTGACAAATTATTTATTTTCGTATTCAACGTTAATCGCTTATCAATATGAACTGGTTGATTGTGTTGATGTTGTTGTAGTTCACAGTTAACCTTCCTTTCTTCTCTGCCCCACGTATTAAAAGTATTTTTCATCGACTTCTCGTCAGTTAATGTTATAACGCTTGAGTGTATGAATATATTGTAGTAGCCTAAGTCTTTTATCGTAACAAATATTTGAATAACTGCTGAACTAGGCGAACATATTATTTATGTGTTTTGTCAGCTACAAAGCATGTGAATGTGATCTGACAGTAAATAGTTTCATTTGTAGAAGCCTCAACGTTTTTTATCCTCCAGAAAACCTCAACTTATCCAACCGGGTAGGACATAACTTGAAGTTCTATGTTGAAACTGTTGGGGCTTAATCTTCAAGAATGTATCATGGTCGTGTTGAGCAGATTTTGTACACAAAAGGCTGCACTAAATCGGGTAATTGGTAATTCGTTGTGTGCTCTCTTTTCACTTCCTCACAGTTGAAAATGATGTGTTACCAGCTAGTTCCATTGGAGAGCACCTCTCAGCCTCCGCTTAAATCCAGGCCTATAAGTGATGGGAGAAAACCAATCTTTTTAATACCAAGAGCAAACTTGCCAGTACTCTTTCTCCGCGAAATTGCCTGTGTCCTAGCTAAAGAGCCTTTGAAGCCTCGTTATCTCTTGGCCAATGCCCCTGTCACGCATTCTCAACCGGCACTTACTACAATATGTTGCCTCACAGAGTTGCCCATTGAGAGTTTTGAGTCCATACTTACTACAGAGTTGTTGTAATTTGCCATATTTGCTCCTCTTTTCAGAACAGTTTCCTTTGATCTCTTACAGTCAATTCCTATTAATTCGATTTGAGCACCAAAATGCCCAGCCTTTCCTTGGCCACATCATCCAACAGCTCTCCAGCCATGAGACGCTAAAGACTGTGTGGGTGCAATGAGAGGAAGGACTTCATTAATAAGCAATAACTGAAATTCAGTAACTTTGACTACTTTTAAAAAGGTTTTCTTACATTTAATGGATTATAAAAAAAAAATGCTCGTGTAATTTTGAATGTTCTATCTTTGTTGTTTAATTTCACTGTGAAGTCTTGAAGCTTTAGGAGGTTTCAAGCGCCATACTCAGCCGAAGAAGTTAACGGGGTTGCGGTTGAACCCTCCAAGAAGGTATTGCCACAGTGGTATGTATGTTATAGTGAAATTCTGAAATAGAAAGTGAATAGCAAATCATGCGGTTTACATAAAGCTGCTTATTTAAAATAATTTATCTCAACAATTAATACAACATAGTTATACCAAACACATGTAGGACACTGCAGATTGGAGGTTTTGTTGGAATGTGAGTTTGACAAATTCCAACGTGTCTGAACGTTGTATATGATGAGGGAGAGAATGAGGTGATGTAATGCTCTTTTCACTGTGAATTAGATGAATAAATTGCTTGCATTGGCATGGCTCAAGAGAAAGAAAAAATGCCCATTGCTCAGTCACGAGAACATCTAATTAGGTGGAAGAAAAGGTCATCATTAGTTGATTGTGGAAGTCAGTGGGGTGGACTGAATGTTCTTGGCTCAGCCTGCCTCTTTTACCCGTTCCCGTCTCAGTTAATTCGTGGGAAGTAGGAGTGGAGTGCTTGCCTTTGAGGGGAACTAGAAGCATACGTCCTGGTTGTTACACCTTTAAAAGATGCTAAACAGCTGATAAGGAACTGCATGCTACTGTCCACGTTCCGATAGATCAGACTTTCAAATGGGAAGGTGGGGGACCACATCTTGTCTAAAGAACTCGTTTGATACGCTCAAAGACATGTGTGGGTTTGCCTGAGTTTAAGGACAACCATCGGCCAAGAGAAGTGCAGTGGAAGTCATTGCATTGATTGAGGGTACCCCATAGATAGTAAAGTGTACCAAAGGAAAGTCCACTCAAAACGTTGTTGTTAACACCTGCAACGCTTCCTAGAAGGGAGAGGTAAAGTATGTCGTAGACATTCTATTTGCCGTCAGAGGAGCGTTTGACAACTAGTGGTCAGCACTCCTCAATGAACTTAAAGGTGAAGATATCCACCTTGTAACCTTTACTGGCTAGTAAGAAATTACATGACCAACAGAACTGCTACAATTGAATGCTGACATGTCTCCATCTTGAGAGTGGTTGAGAAGAGGTGCCTTCAAGGCGTTCTAAGGACGCCATCTTCGAAGGACTCATGGGAGTTCATGGAAACTGGTTGCCAGCAGTACGCCTATGTGTACTACCTGTCAGTCCCTGATATTCAGCCAAAACCCCATCATGTGCTCCAACTTGTCATCTGTCAAGGTGTCCAAGGACAAAAACTCAAGCAAAACTCAACTTTCCAACCATCAATACGTTTTGACTGCCTCAGGCTACATATAGGTGAGAGGTAGCATTTCAGCCAGCACTTCCAGTCCCTTCAAGGGCTTGCCACAATGCCAGCAATAAGGTAGGCCACTTTGGGAACGTGTTACCGAGACCACCATCCTCATGTACAAGACCATTTACTCGGCCACTCAGTCAATCTCAACTTTTGTTTAATGACCAGCATGTAAGTAGTTTATTGGATTATCAATAAAAGTTTTTTGAAAATTTCTATAATTTGCTTCAGTGATGCGGCTATTCATGGTTCAAGTAGATATGGCAAATATACAACTAAATAACTTACTTGAGATTCGGTTTGGTCAACGTTGAGAATCAATGAAATCATGAGCAACGTTATGAAAATCATGTACATGTTTGAGTTATCGTGAAACATGTTGAATCACACTGTAGCGCAAGTTAAATGAATCCCTGGACGTCGCTGGTGCCTTATATTTATGCCAGTCCTCAATCTTTGCCTTCAAATGTTGTTTGCTGGTGTAATCAATTGCTCATAACATTCTTCTAATGAATAGTCAATGATGTTATGTTAACCTTCTTCGTTTTTGCCAAATGATGAGACAATTGGATCAAATAATAGTCGCGGTGTTGCAGCTTTGTTGCGCTTGACATTGAGATTTGTGTGCCTTCATTAATCGACGTCGTCCTTTGAAAAGGTGGAAAAACAAGTTCAGTTTGCGCCTGGTGGTTATGAATGGTTAGTGCTAAAGGAGGGTTTAGGTTCATGTGACTGTAACTCATCCATGACCAGCAAGGTTATTATAATCCCGTGTCTAGGTGTTCATATGGTTTGTAGTGTCGAGGCTAGAAATATTCGCAGTTTAACTGTCTCCCATTACAATACTTAAAGAGTAAAGTATTTTGGTGAGTCAAGGTAAGTCATATGAAGGAGAACTCATATGACCCTCATGAAACATTGGTTCCTAAGTAAATTAATGGCAGCTATCGGCGGGTCTCTGTAAAAGAACTGAGGACGACATGGTTTTCTTCATTAAAGTATGACTAAACACCCATTTCCACTAGTTCCATAATGTACGAGGGAGCCATGTTTCGCATAAAGCAAATTAATGACGCCTTAGTTTAATGATTACAAATGGTTGACAAACAAAACAAAGCAAAATGTCGATAAAAACTTCTTTGGTCCTCCCTAGATTAATTGATATGACATGAGCATCAAAGAACTGGCGGGACAGTCCTTCAGAGCCATGTTTTAGTGCGTGTTGCCCGCAAAGATGACGTTACGTGCCACTCTGTTGTCAAAACCTCACTATTGAGCTGAAGACTTGAATCTGCAACACGAAAGATTACCTATCAGTTTCAGAACTCCGAGTTACTTAGACTGCCTGGAAAAGTTTGTAAGATATTATAGAGAAGAAAAATGAGGTATTAATTAGTGGAAAATAATTTGAACGTTTAATCAAAGTCGTTATAGCTTTTTTTCGAGAAAAAAAACAAAAAAAAAACGAACGAGCGGTGCGAGCAACACACAACTTTCGGCCACCCCCATGAGTTCGAACACCCCCTACATATGCAGGCGCTACATCTTCGTTCAACGCATTTCTACGGAAACGTTTATGGAGAACAAAACGTAGGGACTAGTTAGCTGAGAGTACTCCGTATGTTTGATCGAAATCGTTGGAGCCGTTTTTGAGAAAATTAGTATACCGATAAATTAATATTCGACAAATCTTCTTTTCTAAGTTAACTTGGCTTATATCTCCGTTCAACATATATACAGAAATAATTATAGAGAACGAAATATTGTTATAGCTGACTAAAAGGCACTCCATTAGGATTTATCACATCTAGTGAAGAAGTTAGCCTGGAATTTACGGAAATGTTCGAAAAAACGTAATTTTCGGCACATTTTGATTTTTATCTCTGTTCAGTGGACTGTCAGAGGAACATTTATTAAGAACAATATGTAGGTATTAACTATTCGAATATATCTTGAAAGTTTGGTGATAATCGTGAAGCAGTTTTGCCAAAAAGCGTAAAAAACCTATTTTTGCTTCACCGTATTTTCATGGAGATATGTATGGAGAAGAAAAGTTAGGTATGATTAGTAGAAGATAATTTGAAAGTTTAATCAAAACCGTTAGAGCCGTTTTCGAGAAAAATGCGAAAAACACTAGTTTTTGGTACATTTTCGCCCCCCCCCCCTTTCCATCGGCCGAAATCGCCCATAACCTTATTTTGGTGCCTACAAAAAATAACGAACAAAACAAAGAAAGAACTAGCTCAATCGGATCAGCCGTTCTCCCGCATATCGAACTACAGACACACACATGGACCATGCGCCGAAATTAGGTTTTTCAGACTTGACGATTACTATACTTTCCTTCCCTTCGGGTAGCGGAAAGTAAAAAGTCGCACATCCAGCAGTCAAAACGTAAAAATCTGAAGAAAACTTAACTGAGTTTTTTACATGGTACCTTTGGGTAGCGGAATTATATTAAATCGTGCCAGGTAAGAATTTAAGGAAACGATTAGGAAATGAAGGTGTTGGTGGGTAAGTGGGGCAGGGTAGTCAATGATCCAAATCAATCTTCAACTATGGTAATGCCACTATAATTTCAATTCGATCGATCAACCAGTTAGTTGTGTTACTATGTTAGGAGAATGTTGGGTGTAGAGGAAAAGTTGGCTGTTTTTAAACGTAACAAGAAGGATAACTATTAAAATATAGTATTTCCTCAATGTATTCCGTCTTTATGGATTTTATTTCTTTAAGTATCCACATCAATGATAAAACTCGTTGCAACTCAAATTAGTTAAAATAAGTTACACTCTAATACCCCAAGAGGAGCATCAGCTTTGATAAGAGAACCTGTTGCATTCAAACATGAAGGGTTCAACAGTAAATTCTTTTAGCTAACTAGTGTTCTGTTCGAGAGAGTTGTTTCATCTGTGTTACCTTACTGAGAACTTTAACCAGCTTCATTCTACATTTGAGTTCAGAATCAGGTCTTCAGTGTCCCCTCATCAATGTGAGTATAGAGAAAATGAACTGTGACCAAACCCTCTTTAAAATTACTCATCGGCAGCTCCTCCATCCCCCTGTGCAGTGTGCTATTTGTGGCGCACTTTTGAGCTTTGCTGCTTGTCTTGAACACGTCAGTTACCAAGTCATACCTAGTAATTGGAATAATCTCTGGCATGGAACACCCTTGTCGCGGCGATCTTAGAAATTTAGGGGAGAGAACGGGAAAACAAAAGGTGGAAAGATTAAGAAATTTTATAATAAAATATTAAGCTCTACTAAAATTAAATTAATCGACTCACGAAAAAGGAAACTGAAAATCTTGCTGATAAAAATAAAATGGAAATGTCGAAAGTAAATGAACTGTTCTGGGAGCGCACTTGCCTTCCGAGGAAACAATTTTCCGAGTGGAGAAAATAGCGGAAATCGGGACGGTCTAACTGCGATGACTCGGGAGCGGCTTCGACGACGGACTGGTTGGTCTTGTCGCCCGTTAGACCTGCCTCCCGCCCCATGGGCGCGCTAGATTGCGAACATGTTCCGGGCTGTCTTGTCCGTGACACAGTTCATATCCTGTATCAATTCACTTACTAAGTACTTGTTAAATGATGAATGATGTCAGAATCCCTCAAAGAGACTTGCGCCATTCAACTCTCTTCCAAAAGATGTAACGAATCACTTCATGATTTGCCCGAAATCAAAGTCACTCTTCGTCACCTATGGTAGTATGTTGTGAAGACAAGTAAGGATTACAACCCTTACACCTACCACTATATAGGTGCTTGCTTTCATTCTCTAGCGCCAATTTCAATTATCAGCAACTTGCGGTCATGTGACAGGGAGTTAATTGGATTGATCTAGCAAAAATCGTCCAACCTCCAAAATTTGCACCCTTGCGTGTGGCAATTCCACTTTCAGGACTAAGGGTTCATTTGTAGGCCATCACTGCTGTAAGGAATGAGACATCCAACAGAAATGGTACCCAATGCAACTCACAAAGGAATTGCACCTGGATGCCTTTGCGCAGAAGACAGATCACTGACAGTTTGTACGACCCACTGCATTTAAGACCTCTTGATGAGAATCCCTGTCAAGCTTCCGCAACTTCCACTTTTCCAGTTTTACTGGGGTTATTCTCATTGCTTGGCAGTTTGGTTTATTGTGGAACAAAATATAAAGGGGTATGCCGAGTATGTTACCCTGATAAAACAGATGTTTTGCAATGGGTAATGGACGAATCGTTGTGAGAAAGCGGAGAAGGGATGATAGTGCTGTACACCACCAACTCCCATGCATCAAGTCTCAGCAGAATAACTAATTGGGAGTAACATATTTCTGAATGCTTTACGAATCTAATGAAACAGTTCAGATACTTACAGCATGTTAGCCAAAGCAACCATCACGTTCCACAACTCCAACAGGCACTCGTTCCATATTTTAGCGAGTTGGTCCGTTCCACTCTGTTAACACAAGACAGTCCATTTAGAACCCTTCAAAACTATTTAGCTGTACATAAAGATAATATCACCTCAACAGACACCTTAATACGAAAAGACTAAAAACCAGGCAAATCGTTGCTAGTTCCACAAACTGGACCTTATCATGAAACCAACAACAACCACGAATCTAAGTTTAATGTACCCTAGTCTAATCTGTAAAAAGGACCACCTGCCTTGAAATTAAGGTCATTTGCCTGCTGACACGTAGTTATTGTGTGAACATTTGGTTCTTGAAATATAAATTTTTAAAAACCCTGCAAACGATTTGTATACATACATCTTAGAAACAGCTGTCAAGTTAGCTGTTATGTCAAAGGCCAAGACAGTAGAGCAGACCTAAAGCAAGCTCATGGTAGGAATGCATTGTTGAAACTATATTGTCTTCGTAAATGCAAAGAGGTACACTTTGCAAGTTCATACGACAGGTAGTTAAGAAGAGAAAAAGTGAATAAACTTTCATCCTCCAAGCATTTGAAATGGAAAGCTCAGTCAGTAAGAGTAGCCATGAGCAGTCGGAAGTTCTATAACCTTGCTTCATGATAAAATACAGGTTTTTGATTTAGATGTTTTGCTGGGAAATGTGGCTTTTTCAGGAATACGAATGCGTTGAAAGAGTGGTAATGTCATTTGTGAGAATCATTCTTTGGCTGCTCTTCAAGGACATTGCAAGCTGGTTTGCAAAAAATGGTCTTGTGCTTCATATTGAGAATGCTGTGACCAATTTATCGCGAGACAGAGTACTGTCTCAATTAGATCTAGATCGCATTTCTAGCGAGCAGAGGGAGGTTTCAAGGATGAATTAGAACTAAAACTTATCTCATCTGCATTTAGACACTGACAGCCTCTTCTGACAGTGTACCTCCTGCTTCATCATTCTTCACATCTTCCTTCTCCGCAGTCCCCCTTTCTTTCATCCCCCAGTCTATTTCAGAAGGTAAGTTTTGCTACCAGTAGGAAAGTAAAGGTAAGCGTGATACGACATGTGCCCACCAGAACTATTGTTCAAATCACTGCGCCCCACCTACGCCTCCGCCCAAAAACAAGGGCAAAAATAAAAATAAAAGCAAAAATAAAAAGCCTCCACCGCTTGCCTAACTTCCCCCTAAAAACCCACGACAAAACGTGGTAGTGGTTAGGCGTACATGTGAGGAAGGAGAGGCCTGTCCCTCCAACCCTGATGCAATGGAAGCGCTGATGCGGGGTGTCCCTGCTAAAGACCTCCAAGCTCTAAGCGTCCGAGTGCTAGACATCCGCACCGCAGTAGGAGGTGGTGCCGTCATTGTGACGGAAACTCCAGAAATGGCCAAGGCGCTTACGAGCCACATTTCCACGAAGAAGGAGTTGAAGATCCAAGCGTCAGCCCCTCTGGGTCGCTTCCCACGCCTGCTATTGTGCGACGTGCGGACTGACCTACAAAAAGAGGACTTGGCCCTACAAGTTGTTGAACACAACCCTGCGTTAGGCTTGCAGCCGCAGGACGTCAGGCCCCTCTTCACCAAAAAGCGTGGCAGACAAAAGGATTGGGTGATTGAGGTATCACCCAGCCTATACAAAAAACTAGAGAGGGCAAGGCACCTCCAAATAGCCTGGCAGCGGTGCGCCATCCGAAAGTACCAAGCCCCCACCCAGTGCTACAAATGCCAGCGCTATGGCCACCTGACAGTGGCCTGTACAAGACCTGTTGTGTGCGCCTGGTGCGCCTTGCCACATCTGAGTAAGGAATGCAAGCGTGATGCTCCCCTCAAGTGTGCCAATCGCGTCGAACGCAAAATCGAACAGGTCGCACACTCTACACGAGACGCACGCTATACCATTCGTCAGCAAGCGATTGCCCTCCAGGAGTCACGAGTGGATTATGAATAGGTAAAAACAGTTCGAATCCTTCAGCACAACACAAATAAGAGTTCCCCAGTTATGGCTGAGTTGCTGCAAAATGCACTCAAGAAACGCTGCAGTGTTCTCGCCATACAGGAACCATACATAGGATCCAAAACTCTTGGTCTGGGATCGCAGGCACGAGTGGTGGCTGGAGCAAGAATGGGAGCCAAGGCAGCAGTAGCCTGCATTGACCCGTCCATTGACATGCTCGCACTCACCCACTTGAACAGCCAGCACTTGGCCGCTGTGCTCATCTGAGCTGGTGGCTTTGAGCTGGTTGTAATATCATTTTACAGGTAATTTGGTGCACCAGTTGCCAACAGCCTTCAACCACTCGAGCGTGCTCTAGCAGGCCTATCAGGACGACCCTGCATAGTCTGTGCTGATGCAAACGCCAGATCACCATTGTGGGGATCCCCAACCCTGGATGGGGCGAGCGAGGCGTATATTGAGCTGCTCACCAGGTACAACTTGGTTGTTGCCAACGACCCCATGACTGAGGCGACCTATGATGGTCCGGGAGGAAGGTCGTGTATAGACGTCACAGCCGTGTCTCACACCCTGCTACTCAAATTGCAGGGTTGGCGAGTCCTACCAGGTCCAACGCAGAGCGATAACATGGTTATTGACTTTGCCATCACGGATGACAACATCCTCTGCAAAGACACGCGTGAAAAGCGATTCCCCCCAAAAAATGCTGACTGGCCACAATTCTGTAGGGTACTGGAAGGTGAACTGCGTGCCGCGTGCAATTATCCACACCTGAAGAGGTGGACAGCAAAGTGGACATATTTACCACAGCACTGCACTCTGCTGGGCTCTCTGTACTTGGGCAACAGAAGCACAGGGCGGTCAAAGTCCAATGGTGGACTGAGGGACTTAATCCCCTCAAGCAAAGTGTAAATAGAGCCAGAAGGATGTACCAAAACACTCGTGACCCTGATGCGAGAGCAACACTTCGAACTGCCTTCATCGAAGAGGAGAAGGCCTTCCACCGCGCCATCGAACGAGCCAAACGGCAAGGCTGGCGAAATTTTGTGGAAGCGGAGAGCTCTGAGAACCCCTGGGGCAGACATTACAAGTCCTCCATAGGAAAAGCAAACGTAGAGCAGGTCTTAGCTGCGATGCAAAATGAGTCAGGCTGGGCCTGCAGCATCGAAAGTTCACTGGAAACTCTCCTTGAGAAGGCATTCCCAGATGACCAAGTAGCTCGAGACACTGAAGCCCAGAGGGCAGCAAGGGAGCTGATCATGGACCCTCCGAACGAGCCCGACATCCCATTGTGGACAACACGCGACATTGGCAGGGCCCTTGCTACCTCAAAGCCCAACAAATCTCCTGGGCCAGATAAAATAGAGAGCAATATGCTAAGGAAGGCCGAGCGAACAATCTCCAGCGGCCTCCTTAATTTATTTAATGACTGTCTGCAGGTCGGACAGTTCCCCACTCAGTGGAAGTCTGCGCGTGTTGTCACTCTTCAAAAGGGAGGCGACCGCAATCAGTCAGACCTGCGATCATGGAGACCACTCAGCCTTCTTTCCGTATTAGGCAAAACACTAGAAATCTCGATGTTGCAGTCCCTCGAAGGAGTCTTTGGCCGCAACCTCACAGGCAGGCAATACGGGTGTACCAAAAGAAGGTCCACGCAGGATGTCATTGTCGAGATTCGGCGTGTTTCCCTGCTGGCACCAGCTAAGTACGTCGTAGCAGTTCTGATTGACATCAGAGGAGCGTTTGACAACCTTTGGTGGCCAGCGCTCTTTAATGAGCTCCAAGGTAGGGGAATCCCTCGCAACCTATACTCGCTCATCAGAAGTTACCTGACAGACAGAACTGCTACGATCGAAAGCAGGCATGTCTCCGTCCGGAGAATGATTGAGAAGGGGTGCCCACAGGGCTCGGTCCTTGGACCGGCACTCTGGAATGCCTTCTTCGAAGGTCTTCTCAGGAGACTCATGGAGACTGACTGCGAGCCGTACGCCTATGTGGATGACTTGACTGTGCTGATCTTTGCAGAGTCAGTTCGCCAAATTGAAGAAAAAACCCACCATGTGCTCCGCACCGTCACCCAATGGTGCGAGCATGTCAAGTTGCAGGTTGGTGAGGAAAAAACCCAGTTAATCCTCTTGAAAGGGAAAGTGAATAATCCACCCACAATACGCTTTGGCGGCCACAGGCTCCTTCTTGACAAGCACGTCAAGTATTTAGGAGTGAATATAGGTGAGAGGTGGGGTCCAACCAACACCTACAGTCCCTCAAAGGCACTACCATTGCAAGGTTTGCCTCACTGCGTGCAATTACTAAGGCCACCTGGGGTGTGTGTTACCACGACACTATCCTCATGTATAAGGCCATCTATCTAGGCGTGATTGGCTACTGCCCCGTTGTCTGGGGTAGCAAACTAACAGTCAATCAAAAGAGAGTATTGGCCCAATCCCAGAGAGCCGCGCTCCTGTGGATCACCAAGGCCTACAAGACTGTATCAACAGAAGCACTCCAGGTGATGACTGGTCGGTTACCAGTTGATTTGGCTGTTGAGTGCATGGTTGACAAGTGGAGAGTGAAACGGGAGCTTCCCCCACTTTGGGCTGAACTCCGTGCAGACCTCACTACAGAACAGAAACTTGCCGCCATCGATGAATGGGCACTAGAGAAATGGCAAGCGAGATGGGAATCCTCGTCAAAGAGACGTGATACGTATGAGTTCTTCCCCAACATCCGTGAACGTCTTTCGAGAAAATGGGTTGAGCCAGACAACTGGAAGAGCCAGTTCCTTACGGGACATGGTGACTTCAATGCGCGGCTCCACTTCTTTTCTCTGAAAGACTCTCCATTATGCACGTCTTGTGCCTCCAGTGCGGAGGAAACAAGAAACCATGTGCTGCTCCACTGTAGTTTCTACAACAGTGAGCGACGGTTGTTGGGAGGGTAAACGAACTTAGCAGCATTGGCTGCTTCAAAGCAAGCCTATAACCATTTTGCAAAGTTCGCGAAAAAGGTGATGGATAGAAACGTGGTCATAGTTGATCTGTCCTTTTGAAACTTGTCACCTAAGTAAATAGTTAGATCGGGTAGGAAACCAGATTAATAACTCCTCCCAGATGGTACGGGATTCCTCAGGTGGTCATCTCCGCGCGGTCACACACGGGCAACAGCTCTCTACCGGGAGACTGGCTAACGACCAAATACCTGCCGTACCTCCACAAGTCTGAGTTCGGTGGATGCTGCAGGGGCCGGCCTCTTGCATATTAGCGAAACTGCAACTTCTATGACTGATTTAACCCTCGTTGAGGGTTTAGGTACAGCCATCAAATAAGGGAACAGACCTGTTCAACTCACTGCCTTCTCACAGTGCAGCCATGCTTCTTGTTGTTTCCCCAAGATCGCTATTTTGTTTCAATTGTACGCTACGAAACTATGGAACACCAGACACTTGAAGCACTTGAAAAGTGACTGTTTAGACTTACCGAAGCAGGTTCAGAACGGGGCGCAGGAAAAAAAGCGAATCTCTTCTCCTGAAACCAAAAATAGAATTTGAGTGTAAATCAGGTCAGTTCATTCACATTTCTTTCGACATGTTTCCAATTGTTAGAACTTTGGGAATGAAAGCTTTCGTTAGGTTCCCTTCAACTACTTGGATACACATTTACACTGATGGCTTCCAGAACATGTTTCATTGAGGTGCAGGTCCAGTGTTAATTCTACCTCTGGTATGTTTGACGGATGTAGAAGCAATCACCCAAACTATCAACTGCTGTTTATGAGGCTGTATAGTTCGGTTTCACCTAACGTGTAATTTTCTGATAGATTTCCATTCCCCTTTTTCTTCTTTGGGTAATGAGCAAAAGCCTAGAACCTAAGACCAATAGCACATAAGCGGTACTGCATGTGCAGCCAAAATTCCAGTGGGACACCATTAAAACAAATTTGTGGGTTTGTCCAACTGTTACGAGCTCCATTAACTCGCATGGGGGTCATCCTGCACGTCCAGAGGGCAAAAACAAATTACCTGGTCCTTATCACAAGGCTAAGGGCCAGTGCTTTAGTAAAGCAAGCACAGGAGGTCTCTGCTCTAAGCATGTGTGACTCACTAAGAGTGATCTCAAGAGCCCCCCCCCCCCACCTACTCTAACCCCTCTTTTACAGTGACTAAGCCATCCTCCCCACAACAGGGTTGAGGCTCCTTGACAACATAGGTCAGGGCGCCAAAACAAAAGAAAGCAGCACCTGCTTTCTATGATCGGGGTGATCATAGTCAGAGAGATCCCTCAAAAATGCCTTCTTTCTTTCGAAGCAAAAAAATACAATCGCTAAAATGTGGGTTGGAAGGTGCTAAGTCTGGATGTTATGACTGCCATACGATGTGACGCCACCATTGTAGCCAGCTATTCGACTCTCAATGGGCCAAAGCCCTGAAGAGCTATCTCTCCTTAATTGTAATTGTAGCACAGAGGACCATTCTAGGCCAGGCCTCTTAATATCCAATCATGGCAGGTAGTGAGTGGCTGCAGAGAAAGCTACATGTAAGAAGAGGAAGCCCCAACTGTGACGTTCTCTTTCATCAAGCTTTTACTTACCTTCCTAATCATCTGATTGAGATAATCCATATTCCACTCATTGTAGAAAGGGCTAATGACTACTCCTTTAAGGTCTAGTTACGGGTGCGAGCTCTTCCTTTTTTTTTTTTTTCTTTTCCGAGGGCGTGCGGGACAAGTCCCTTTGTCACTGCGGCCACGTGTGGGCCTATTGTGACACTAGCCCTTCCTTAGTAAAAGGCGTCGTACATACCCGCCCCCTTTATGAAGCCGAGTATGTCCTTCACCGCAGCTTCCGCTCAATAATCCCCTGGGCAAAGTATCCAAAGCGTTTGACTGCTAGGGCAGGGCACACACATAGGATGTGCTCCGCCGTCTCGTCCTCCTCACCACAGAGTCTGCATTCCACCGCCTCTGAGATGCCCATCTTGTTGAGGTGATACTTGAGTGGGCACCGCTTGCCCTTGAGTCCCTTAGACAGGATCTCTTCCACGCAGATCTTTATAGCTAGGATTTCAGCTTGGAATATTGTGGCGTACTCTCCCAGCGGCTTAGCCAGACTGTATTTGGGCCCAACAATGCCCAGTCCAGCTCTGCCTCCCATGACTGAACCATTGGTATACCACCGCAGGGCGCCCACCTAGGTCCGGAACGTCTCCTGCTCCCATCGTTCCCATGGGTGGATACTTACCCTGAATGGCAGCCAAAAGTTCTTTCGCTCTGACATAACGTCTGTAGCAAGGATCACTGCCTCTTGCAGTTTGAACTGTCTAGTTGTTCTTTGGAGGCTTACCTTAACCCTGGTGGAGATGTTCCTTGTCTGCAAAAGCCTTACTGCTCCCAGGTAAGCAGTCCTGTGAGTGTGTATATGGAGAGGTGAGATGTCTAAAAGGACTTCCATTGCAGCAGTAGGGCACGAATTCATTGCCCCTGTAATAGCTAGGCATGCCTTTTACTACAGTTTTTGAAGTTTCCCTTGAGCTGCTAGCTGGCATGTTGCTCTTCCTTAGTTTCCCATGTTTAGTGCACTTCGTCCCAAAATCTTTGTTATTGTTTGCTATTGCTTATTGGGTGTGTGCCTAGTTTCCCGAGGAACACCGGATATCTCCTGTAAGAGTCTTCTTTGATGTTAACCCTTGGAGAAATTACACAAAAGACCTCGAATCATTGTCTAACAAGTCTCTGATCCTGGGCCAGGACATGATAGGAAGTCCTCATCTGTATGATGCCACTTTCACCGAGAGCAGTCGCTTATACTCACAACACACCTAACCTTGTTCATTTTGTAGTATCCTGTGATGATTCCCATTAGCAACCTCAAGCCTTTCCTTTTGATCATCAGAGGGCTCTCAAAAGTCTCGTTTTGCAGTAGGAAGTTTGAAATTAACAAAATGGACGTGGATATAGGACAATCTCAAACTATCGGAAACAACAACTAAAGATCGGGTTGTTGATGCGCCCTTCGGCCGGCAATGAGTTGAAGGGGCAACAAGAGCGAGGAAAAGCCGGTTTTGATGCGCTCCTTTTTGGGACGTAATGAAGAAGACTGATACGTCAAAGTAGCGGTCACACCACCGAGGACTGAAAGGTTGTTGGTCGCTAGACCTCGAGGGAGCTCTACATTTTCTCTTGGTCTCTGCAACCGTGAAATCTGTTTACCCGTTTGACATCATATGACGACGCCCGCAGCATCTTCAACACGAAACGAATACGGGTTTCAAAAAGATATTGGTACATGCGTCAAAATTTGACTGGGTTTACGTTGTGGCTTGGCTGCTTGACTTAATTTACTTCACAAGTACATCCTAAATATCGAAAGTGCTTCATTAAGAAGGCACGGGGGTTTGTGAGTTTTAGTATAAAAGAAAGCGATCGCAATCAGGACACAATATCTGGTGCAACGTGAAACTCAACAATGTCACCCCACAGTATTTTTTCATTTCTTTATTCGGAAATATTCATGAAAACTGGAAAATAAAAAATTACACGCAGAATAGCGTGGCCTGTTTTGACGGGCCAGAGTAGCTCGTAATGCCATCCAGTAGTTCCTAATTTTCCTTCTATTCACATAACTGGCTCAATCTAATTCAAAGACAACTTCAAAAGTATGTAACAAATTATAACTGTGTCTAGAAAGGGTCTATTTACGTTCTAAATGCTTATATTTAATTTATATTAATTTGCTAATTTGAAGGTAGTGGGTTTTAGACGTAAATGCTCTTTAGGAGATTTTCTACGCAATTATAGTATTCATAAACCGAATTAAACCTTTCACAATTTCAAGTGAACCTTTTATAAGATTAATTCTCTACACTAAACATGATCACAGGATTTGGAATGAGTGAAGTCTTCAAAGCAACACTTCGTCTGTGGAGCGTTAATACCTTCCCTGTGGATAGTTAATACTTTCCTTGTGGGCTATCAAACTTTCTTTGACCTTCTGTGTGCAGCTAACAACTTCTCTTCATTGAATAGTTTGCCACAACGGGCGAAAGGTACGCAGGTTAGTAGGTTATTTTTTAGGTTTGGTGAGGAGTTTTGTTGTGGCGATGAGCGACAGCTATTCAAATAGTTCAGTGTGTATTGCTGATTGGAACGCTCAAAGGAGGGACAGTCGTATCAGTAGTGACATTGATTCAGCTCCTGTTATTAGGAACACAAATCGAAGGTATGCGACAAGTAACCCTACTTATATTGGGATATTAACTATAAATTGGAAGGAATACCTACAGATATAACTAATATCATGAGCTTGAAATACGAATAATTCACCATATGCCATAAATAGGTAGAACTTATGCAGAGAGTTTTATTGCTGCCAGATAGGCATTTACTGTGTAACTCATTAACACATTACAAAACCCGCGTGTTAGGAACGCGCCTTCATTCCTTGTTCGAGGGATCGTCCAAAAAATGTTTACCTAGGAATTCCTGTTTTATGTAGGAATTAACTAGTTTAAGACATTTGAGTTTCGAATTTGCAAAATATTGAAAAGAAATATTTTCGTTTCTTGGAGCTGTACGTGAGCTTACAAAGATGTATCCGGAGAACAAAAGTTTTCTGGCATTATTACGTGTATATGCTAAGTCCGGTAACATAGTGCGCATACTTGACGCTAAACGAGGTGAAAATTATAAAAGATAAAATCCAAATTTAGCGTTCAGCACGAAGCCATCTTTTGGACTTCATGTCAAATGTGGCTGTTTTCTTATAGGTTCGAGAATAGGTCTCTTGATCAAGACGATCGACGTGCAGTGACTTCTACTTTATGGGAAAGCCTTATTAAAGTTAATAAATAGGTTGATTAGCTGCTGTTGGATATTTCGGGAGTTCCTGAATGAAAAGCGTTCCCAAGAATTCTTCTCGCCCACGAAAAATGTGGGAGTGGATATTTGTTTTCACAAAGCAAGTCTCTCTGGCCATATTTATCAAAATGTTTGTTAATTATTGACCTGTTATCGTCATTTTCCAACGAATATCAATTTTATAGTACAGCTGTATTAATTAAACCTGCCCGTACATAAACTTTCATAGAACCCTTGGAGTCGTTTATGAGAAAAAAAAATTTTGCATTTTGATCACTTTGCTAACTATAGTTACTTTTGAGCCGATTTTGCTCATACCTTTACGAGTAAATTTGATTACGCATAATAAATTACAAATAAAAACCAGGATAGTTACTTGAACGATGAGAGCTCATAATATAATTAGAACCAACTCCAGAAATTCCGGAGTCCCAACCACCGCCGTTTCACTTACTACTAGTTTTTACCCGATTATTATAAAACAGTGTACACTATCCTACTAAAACAAGTTCAAACGAACAGAGTGAAGAAAAGATTGGATTAGTAGTTGAAGCCGTGAATACTGCTGGCCGTACGTGGGGGTTAGAAAAGTTGTGTGATGCGCCGCACTAGATAGTTTTACGCCGATTGCATAACTTTCCTTTCTACCCAGTCAACAGTCTTTAGTGTTGAATGAGTTCATTTGGAATGGCTAAGCCTGGGTCGTTGGTTCTAATCCTCTGTGGAATATTAATATATCAACGATCTTGTTAGCATCCTTCTTTGGCTAGCCAGCCACAGGGAGCGGGAACTTTCAGCGAGTAGCCACTTATGACTCAAGAAATGAGTAGTGGCAGCGAGGAGCAGAACATTCCGTGTTTGAACTTTAACGTTAACTCCAGGCGATTGGTACAGGTATCACTCACTAACCAGGTACTGTAATGTCCGCAGGCGTAGGATCATTAGCATCAGCCGAATCGTCCAGCAGCTTTATGTGCCGAGCTTTATGAGCTCTTAAGATAGTATATGTCGATCTCGGAAGTACCTATAAGTCGCATAGCCCGACGACTAGAGGATATTAACGAGAGTATCAGATTGAGCCTTTCCCTCTAACTCTGTAAAGTAAAAAAAAAACAAAAAAAAACAGACAACTTACCCGTTCAACGGGCACACACTCAGTAGAGTTTACGAAGAACCCAGCAACAACCAAAACCACCACAAACAGTAGCTGCATCGACGCCATGTGATTTCCACTAAACCCAAAAAATCAGTCAGAATAATCGTCGCGCGTCTACGCCGGAGACATTTATGTGGCAACGGGAGGAGGGGGAGAGTTGGGACATTGGGCGCTCTCCAGGCACAAGGATGTTGCCACAATAGGAATACGGCCTATTGTCATCGTATGAATATTCAACCGGTGGCTCGTCCAGAACAGAAATCTTTCAAACGTGCACAACCCAAAAGACGAGTGTTTCTGACGGCCATTTCACTAATTGAGTGAGTTAATGGTCTATCCAACAGAAGATAAGACGAATGCTACGAGGAATGCATATGAAATTACGCCCGAAACCACTAGACTCGACCAGTTAAGCTCGCGATATTCCTGACCACCACCACATTCCTAGAAACATCTGCTCTGTTAAGACACTCTTCGTGACGAAGGGTGTTCTACGGCTACCTTTACAGTGAGTTGCAACGTAGCTACTTGTCTATCAACCAGGAACCATGCGGGCAGGAGCATCAATAGAAACGGTGCAATGGACCAAATCCACGCTTCGAGGCGTTAGCTTGTCCATTAATCAGTCTCACGAGACACTCTCGGACGATGGGGTGAGGAAGCAGCCCACGCTTTACATTTTGACGAGGGCGCTTACGTCAGTAGAGATGCCTTCACATGATTGATCTTCCAACGGAATATACCTTTTTGCTCTCCACTGATCCATGGTGCAGTCATGATGAGAATCATGCGCAGAGCCCCATGGATATCCACTCCTTCGAAGAGAAATTGTTTGTGTGGTGAATCGGAGATTATTATTACCATGTTGCTAAGAACGCTTCCCGCTAGCGTCATATTTGCAAGGTTTACGTTTATACCACAGTTTGCTTCCTATGGTAGTGGTATGGTAAGGAAGTACCCTATCGCAGTAATTTACGTCATCTTCTTTGCGATTGACGCTTCGTTGATCTTCAGATTTGCACATTAGTGACCCGCAAGTGTTCTGGAATTTCTGGGGTGTGCCCCTACTACCTTATGAACTTAATCTGCCATCCCAATAATATAACCACGACCCTGATTTTTACTTTCTGCCGCCCAAAGGGTTAGGAAAGTATAGCAATCATGTTCTTAAGCGCCACCATAACGTTCATAATGTTTACACCAATAGACCACTACAACAATGCAATAAACTCCCAACCAGTGAAGTTTTGTCATCAGGATTTGTGAACATTCAGACCAATCCGCTGTGAGGGAATAGAGCTAGTATTAAATGGTCCTCAGACTTGTCATTGGGTGATTGACTCATCTTGGCACGGCGAGGGCTAGGGGGAGGGGAAGGGATGTGCTCGTAGTGTCAGTCCTCAAAGAGCTGTTGTCGTTGGGATGACCCAGCGACTCAGTCAGTCTTAATTCACACCACATTATGTACTTTCCGTAAAATAATACGATGCAAAACTAGATAAGAAAATGTATTATGACACATATTATCATATGATACAATGTTAACCGTTGTAATGTAACAAGGGGTTTCTTTGACAGCACCACAACATCCGAGACAAGTGTTGATGAGAATGATTTCGCCTAAGACGATTATCTGTACCACTGACTTCGCCGTGCTGCACATCTCTAAGATTGTTGTTCAACAGGAAGACCCACAGAGCAATGGCCAAGACAGCGAGGTCCACAATCTGATAATGTTATGAACTTTACATTGAAAATCAGCAAATGAAGTTCACATCCAGCATTGGACCGCGGTGATTTTGAGGGATTTTGCTTTTTTGAATTAAGGATATAAATTAAAAATCAGACTATGGCGAGCACATGGTATTTTGACATGTGGAGTTATGAACGAAAGAAATATGATCATACGTGGTATTATGTCCATCTTTATATCTCGCAAGGTATTCTCAAGAGAGGAAAATAAGTGACAGCACACATCTCAAAAAGTTGCCAAGACCTTGACAGGGCTCTGGTTTTATTTGGACTTTGTGTGGTCCCCCTTACACTTCTTTTAGTGTACTTTCATTATCAAGAAAAATGATCATCAGCATTCAAACGGAAGTTAAAAAAAGAAATATCTGATGTGACGCATCACACTATTTTTCTTGGTGATTGAGGCTTCTTTCTCCAGCAAACATCAAATCTGTTTTTTTATTCAGTTTATGACAACGTTCTACGAAGAAGTAACTGCTGGCGCTTAAGTTCCCGGAATGTATTGTGCTGTACTCCTTGTGCCACGACCCTTATTGAGTAATCAGTGCTCAGGAGATTTATGAGGCTGCCAACGTTTATCCCCACGGAGATACACCGTAGGTGCCGGTAGAACGCCTTTCGGCAATTCCAGCACTGGAGTCTGCCACCTATTCTGGCCCTTAGGCTGCTTAAGCCGTAGCCGAATGAAATGGGTACTATTGGGGCTTTTGGAGCCTTTGGGCATTGGCTTCGTGGGGTCCGGGTCTCGCTGGGAATCCCCTCCTATGAGCATATGTGGAGTCTTGCAGGGGAGAGGTAGAGACCAAAGGGCTAGGTACTCTCCCCATCAGCCAAAGTGTTAACACTCAATTATACTTCGTTTACCAAGGGACGAAAAACCAGATGCATGGCAGATGAGTCCCTAAGTAGAGAGTGGAAGTTTGGGAGACCTCTGCCGAGGCTTACTGGGGTCCTTTCGAACTTCAGAGAAGGCAGAAAGTCCAAACTGTCCTGTTCTGGGATGAGGAAAAGCTGTAAGTGCCATCGAAAGAGCACTTAAGGGTTGTTTGTTTAACCAAAATCATTATAGACGCGTTAGAAAAGTGGTGTTTTGATCACGGTCATAACTGTGACTAATTTATGGCACACTGATCACTTTCCCACAGTACGATTTTCGTTCTCAGGAGCCCCTGAAACGTGTTGATCCGAAGAGAACTCAACAATTTATTTATCGGCCAACGCAACTTTCCTTTATAATTCGTTTTGCTAAGGAAAGCAAATATAGGGGATAGTAGTGATATCTCAGCAACAGATAGTTTGGTCCTCGTATGTGAAATATCTTGATTGACAGTAGAATAAGTGACAGAATGCTGCGTGTATTGGAGTTGTCTCGCTGACATAGGTAATAGTCGACCTTCCTCATAGCCACTGGTTCGTACAGTGAGACGGCAGGTAGCAGGCAGCACTGAGGTTCTTCCGACCTCCGCAGGTGGCGTCGTCTTCAGTTCTGCGCCCCGCGGACTACCACTCCGCCTACCTCTGAGCATCGCGAGTCCAACCAGCGGCCAACAATCCTGACTGCCCCTCTCCCCTCACCATCATACACCTCAGGCAGCTTGGCGGTCACAACAGACGCCACAACGGAAATCAGTCGAGTGTCGTCTTTCTTCCTCGATACCGCCCCGAGTGCTATAGCGAGCTGCCGCGATGGGTTTCTGCTCCTGCTCAATGAAATTCGTCCTTTTCGTCTTCAATGTTTTGTGCGCCGTAAGTACCTTTTCCCTACCCATGTTTCTATTTGTTCGAAACTAAGGAGCATAATTACCTGATAGTTACCTGCCTAATGGATGCGGCGAACTTCGCCATCAACAACCGCGACAGTGCCAACAGTGCGCAGTTGTTTACACTAGCCTTCAACCTTCCTGAACGCCCCTTTGAACCCCCTTATCAGAGGGAAGGACGAGCCAAAGCAGAAAATAGTTTTATAGCTAATTTAAACGCAACGAATTCATGTAGTTAAAATTCTTGATACTCCTTAATACTAGAGATCTCGCTGGTAGCGTTTTCGTTGAGGGGACCAAGTCCAGGAATGTCCTTGTAACTGACTGGGTAGAGAGGTAAATCTATTTCTTCTCAATTTATACTAAATCACTCAAACCATGGTGTCTATGTGAGGGGAAGGGGGGGAGGGGTGGGCGTTAGGAGTATAACTTACCCGGGCCAAAGGTAAAATGGTAATCAGATGGCACTCCCATTTCCAGCGTGTTGGGTATCCTCATTTTATTCCTCTCCTCTTTCTACCTTGACGAACAACAGCCAGTGAAGGAACTGTTATTGGAATGACGAAATTAACATAGAGAGGTCAGTAGCGTATCGGTATATTGTGTCCTGCTTGGAAATCGTAAGATTTGAACGGAATGGGACCTGCAACAACTGACACTGGGCTTGAACCTGTGCAACAGGTTGCAGAATATGTACATAAAAGTATGTGACCTACAGGAGCACTGTACATCAGGTACTTATCGGGGCCGTACTGTTAATATCAAGATGTCTTCCTGCCAATAGTATTGTGCTTTTTCCTCTAGGTGTGACAGACAACGTCCTCTGAGCAGTCCTACTGGCGTATCGCACTCCCTCCCACTTGATCCTGTTGCTTGACGTAGTGATGGTGCAGGATTAATCTCCATTGCTTCCCATTTTCAGCTGTCAACACCACTGTGGTTTAATTGTCAATACAATGGTTGAAATTTCGTTGGCTAACATCTGAGAAAAAAGAACAGTTCCTGCGTGTATAGTAAAACCAACTATCTGGCCTTTAGAATATTCCAAAATAGCAACATGCCTTGATGTATCATACACAGACTGTTGAACCCACTAGCCAACAGGACTAGGAGTGATTGGTTCATCTCTAATGAATTAGTTTGAAAGTTTACTGTTGGTAAGAATTTATTGGTTATATTCATTATTAACCAAAGCTAAAGCATTAACCAAGAATGCAGATTGAACAGGACTGAAGACGAGAACGCCCTTGCACGAGTTCTACAATTCTCTTCTGGCTCTCCTTCAACCAGGAAATCCAGCAGAGCCTGGGCCAGTTTTCATCAACCACAGGAAGAACCATCAAAAGATGGGGCGGGCCGGTGACCAGTCTGGCCTTAAGGGTTGTTTGACCCTAACATGGTACCACGGGAATGCACAGGCTACGGCCTTGCACTGGTGCATTATGGGTTAGGACCATGAGAGGTCGCTGCCTCTGCAGGGCAAGGTAGGTTGAATGGAACAATCCAGTTCCTACACAGGGCCAGGCCAGAAAAAGTCAGTGGCCTGCGGACATCATGGTGGTCGTGGGATTGCTGGAAGGTAGTTCATCCACCCCAATTTTATTTTTAACCAGCGGGGCTTGAGGGAGTTAGGGGTGACGCAGGCGGTACTCTCGTGACATCCCCAAATGCAGGATGTCAACGTTTACTCCAGCCATGAAGCCAAGGTGCAGGGGTTAAGTTGAAGTTATGCTGGAAAATCCCCCATGTCAATTAGCGTGTTGGCAGGAGAATGGTAAAGGTTGCGAAGATTCTTCGGACCACACGTCTTACACATGGCTGTAAGGGATCGCAGCTCAGTTCCCACATAAACTGACAATTTTTCCCATGTGGTAGACTGGGGCAAGCCCCACCCCAGCTTCTTGGAATCCATGTGTGAACATAGAGTAGGGAGAATCCCGGCCTGCCACCAGTTCAGGTTCGTAGGATACTCAGCAGCAGCTATCTTGAATCATACCATGGGCTTCTACCCATGTCCTCCGACACAGCGCCGCCAGGCAGGGTAAATTCCCAATAAAAAAGCCGTGGGTACATTTGCGTGGAATTTAGGTTCGCTATTCGGAACGTTTACCAGCGTCAGTGATACTGGTGAGCCTAACAGTAGCAGTAAGAGTTGAGCAGAGTTTTGTCGTAAAAGTGAATGTAAGCAACACGCACGAAAAAAACGGGAAGAATGTAGACAATTGAAAGCGCGCGAAACTGAGTCAACGTGGGCAAACAGTGCGCGCTTAATACAACAAATATTGACGGCCACAAAAATTCGACCACTCGCGTAATGCAACAGAACAGACATTGACAACCACAAAAGTTATAAAAAAATATCACTCGTGTAATGCTGCAAAACAGGTATTGCCGATCAAAAAAATAACTTAAAATATCTCTCACCTCTCAAGTTACGCATCCGAATTTCGGGGGGAGATAGGTTGCTTTGATGCTTTGATAGGTTGCTTCAAATAACCCATGCACCACATTCAGGACACTCGTCAGAGATGGAACTGACTCCTATACACCAATTCACAACACTGCAAGCCTTCTTCTCTGAATCGATAAAACAAAGTCGTATTAATTTTCCTATCCATGGCTGGTCGAATTATAACAGACAAATAAACGCACAGATCTGTTTCTTTATTTCATGACTGTACCTAAACCCTCGACGAGGGTTATATCAGTCATAAAATAAACGCACAGAGGGCACTCCCCACTAAAGCAGAAGCCGGGCGGAGGGGCGTGAAACAAAATGGACACGCAACAAACGAATACGGAAAGAAATGGTTACGCATGCGGTGGCGGCAACTCGACAACTGAAGGATGATAATTCGGTTACAACGGAAAATTGACGGAAGTGTGTTCAAATATAGTTCAACGGTTAGTCGGGCAGCGTCAACGGTCATGAAGACGTGGTGTTGGATTCGTGGGGGTGCAAAGAAAGCTCCCCCACGTAAGTTAGCGTGTTGTCAGCAGAAGGGGGCGCCTCTTCAACCGCCAAGGGCCATGGGCGTCAACAAAGCTATTTTGAGAAGGGTCGTGTTTACTTTTCTGTAATTAGCGCTTCAAAACTGTGAGAAATGGTAGTGAGTGAAACGGCCGGGCCATAGTTGGAATTTCGCAATTTTTGCAGTAGTTCCTAATTATCTTGAGCCTTATTAAACGCTCATTGTATAGGCAGTATGTATTGCTACCACCATAATATTCCTGAGAGCGAAAAAAATGAGAGTAAATGAAGTTGAAAAATGGCGTAAAACGAGATCAATGCATAATGTTTGGTGCGACACATCACATAACTTTCCTCAATCCTACGTACATTCGCCGGGTTTTAAGTCTTTTTTAACTATTCTGAACAGTTTTTCACTCAGTTCATTAAAACTTGGTAAAACGTAACTTCACATTTTACGTAGATCCAGAATTTATTAAGATGCTCCTACTCATACTTCGACCATTATTCAGCAATTATTAACCTGTCAACACGATTTTTCTGGAAGGATAGTATTCAATCATAATGGTCGCGTAAAACTGTGAGTAATGTTAGTAAGTAAAAAGGCAGTTGTTGGAATTCTGGAATTCATTAGGTTGCCCCTGCTTATCGTACGGGCGTTATTACTCTCCCTGTATGGGACATAGTGAATACCTACCTATTCATCGTTCGAGCAGAATTTATGAAGGAAAAACTGCGCTAAAATCGATTTTCTTCTAAATTTGTGATAATTTATTGGGCAGCTCTCGTCATTTTCCGATAGATGAGCATTCTGTCATTGTTATTTGGAACTGTCTATTCTTATAATTTAACCAAAATTGTTAAAGCCGCGTTTGAGGAAAATTGGTGTTATGATCACTGTGATTAATTTGTGGCAGGTTTTGCTTATACACACTGATCATTTTGCCTTAGTGCAATTTTCGGACTCAGGAGCCCCATATAGATCCGAAGAGAACTCAATAATTTGTTTTTTGACTGCTTGCATAACTGTCCTTTATACTTCGTTTTGCTAAGCAAAGCAAATATTTAGTGGAATTGGGGAAAGTGGTGATATCTTAGCAACAGATAGTTTGGTCCTCGCATGTGAAATAATTTGATTGACAGTAGAATAAGTGACAGAATGCTGAGTGTATTGGAGTTGTCTCGCTGACATAGATAATCGTCAACCTTCCTCGTTGACACTGGTTCATGCAGTGAGACGGCAAGTAGCAGGAAGTGCTGAGGTTCTTCTGACCTCTGCAAGTGGAGTTTTCTTCAGTTCTGCGCCCCGCGGACTACCACTCCGCCTACCTGTAAGCATCGTGAGTCCAACCGGCAGGCAACAATCCTGACTGCCCCTCTACCCTCACCATCATACACCTCAGGCAACTTGGCGGTCACAACAGACGCCACAAAGGAAATCAGTTGCGTGTCGCCTTTATCCTCCATACCGCTCCAAGGGCTTTAATGAGTTGCTGCGATGGGTTTCTGCTCCTTCACAGTCAAATTGGTCCTTTTCGTCTTCAATATACTGTGCGCCGTAAGTACATTTTCCCTATCCATGTTTTTATTTGTTCGAAAATAAGGAGCATAGTTACCTTCAACCCTCCTGAACGCCCCTTTGAACCCCTTTATTAGAGGGAAGGACGAGCCAAAGCAGAAAATAGTTTTATAGCTAATTTAAACGCAACGAATTCATGTAGTTAAAATTCTTGATACTCCTTAATACTAGAGATCTCGCTGGTTGCGTTTTCGTTGGGTTTGGGACCAAGTCCAGGGATGTCCTTGTAACCGTGAAGATAGAGAGGTAAATCTATTTCTACTCAATTTATACTAAATCACTCAAACCATGGTATCTATGTGAGAGGAAGGGAGGGAGGGATTTAGGAGTATAACTTTCCCGGGCCAAAGGTAAAATGGTAATCAGATGGCATTCCCATTTCCAGCGTATTGGGTATCCTCATTTTATTCCTCTCCTCTTTCTACCTCGAGGAACGACAGCCAGTGAAGGAACCGTTACTGGAATGACGAAATTAACATAGAGAGGTCAGTAGCGTATCGGTATATTGTGTCCTGCTTGGAAATCGTAAGATTTGAACGGAATGGGACCTGCAACAACTGACACTGGGCTTGAACCTGTGCAACAGGTTGCAGAATATGTACATAAATGTATGTGACCTACAGAAGCACTGTACATCTGGTACTTATCAGGGCCGTACTTTTACTATCAAGATGTCTTCCTGCTGATAGTACAGTGCTATTTCCTCCAGGTGTGGCAGGTCTGTTCCTAAACCCTCGACGAGGGTTATATCAGTCATGGAAGTTGCGGTTTCGCTAATATGCATGAGGCCGGCCTCTGCAGCATCCACCAAACTCAGTTCTGCAGAGGTATGGCAGGTATTTGGTCGTTAGCCAGTCTCCCGGTAGAGAGCTGTTGCCCGTGTGTGACCGCACGGAGGTGACCACCTGAGGTATCCCGTACCATCTGGGAGGAGTTCTTAATCTGGTTTCCTACCTGATCTAACTATTTACTTGGGTGGCAAGTTTCTAAAGGACATATCAACTATGATCACATTTCTTAGCCATCACCTTCTTTGCGAACTCGGCAAAATTGTTATAGGCTTGCTTTGTAGAAGTTCAACTGCCCTCCCACCAACCATCGCTCACTGTTGTGGAAACTACAGTGGAGCAGCTCGTGGTTTCTTGTTTCCTCCGCACTGGAGGCGCAAGACGTGCATGACGGAGTATTTGAGAGAAAAGAAGTGGAGCCGCGAATTGAAGTCCCGTGAGAAACTGGCTCGTCCAGTGGTCTGTGTCAACCCATTTTCTCGAAATACGTTCACGGATGTTGTGGAAGAACTCATACGTGACACTTCCCATTGACGAGGATTCCCATCTTCTTGCCATTTCTCTAATGCCCATTTGTCGATGGCGGCAGTTCGTTCTTTGGTGAGATCCACACGGAGCTCTGCCCAAAGCAGGGGAAGCTTCCGTTTCACTCTCCACTTGTCAATCATGCACTCAACGGCCAAGTCAACTGGTAACTGACCAGTGATCACCTGGAGTGCTTCTGTTGGTACAGTCCTTATAGGCCTTGACGATCCACAGGAGTGCAGCTCTCTGGGATTGGGCCAATACTCTCTTTTGATTGACTGTTAGTTTGCTACCCCAGACAACAGGGCAGTAGCCAATCACACCTAGATAGATGGCCTTATACATGAGGATAGTGTCACGGTAACACACACCCCAGGTGGCCTTAGTAATTGCACACAGTGAGGCAAAACTTGCAATGGTAGTGCCGATAAGGGACTGGAGGTGTTGGTTGAAGCCCCATCTCTCACCTATATTCACTCCTAAATACTAAAGTTAACGTACCTGTTAGGTGAGTCCGTCTCCTCTGGCTTGTGAGTTACTGTGGGCAAGCGCTTTCGATGTAAAGACATCATCGTCTGGCCATTAAGTCAGTACTGGAGTCAGTCAGTTAGTCGTGGTCTTTATATACAAAGAGAAAAGTGAAAGGGGTGATGGAGCGTCGGGGAAGGGGCGGGGAGAGGAGGTCATGTACCTCAGGTGGAAACCCCCTAGAGATAAATGGGACGTGTTGGATGGTCTGTCAATTGTGGAATTTACGTCTTTTTTGTGTAGGGTGGTCTGTAAATCCGTCAGTTGGTTGTTTTCGTTTGTGTAGTGTTTTGAGTGGTGTGAATATGGTGTCGCATTTTGTGTTGATTTGTTCATTTATGATCTGTCCATTGAAGTTTTTTTGTTTATAGATTTCCATGTTTTCTAATATGTTCAGTTTTCGTCCTTTGTATTGTTTGTGTAGTAAGATGGTGCAGTCCTGTATTTTGGTGGGTTCGTGTCCAGTTGTTTTGAGATGGTTAGCAAAGTTTGAATCGTCTTTGTTCCTACTAAGAGATTTAATGTGTTCTGAGTATCTGGTCCGTATTTTTCGTCCTGTCTGTCCTATGTATGCGTTTTTACAAGTACAAGTTATTTTATATACCCCACTTTGGTCGAGTGGGTCTGTCTTTTCAGTCTTTGCAGTTAGTTTGGTTCTAAGTGTGTTGTCCGTACGTAATGCAATTTGTATACCTTTCTTTCGGAGGATGTTAGTTATTCCGTATATTTGTGGTCCTGTGTACGTGAATGTGCAGCGTCTTGTTAAAGTCTGTGTATTTTCTGTTTTTGAGTCGTTTGTTTTGGAGTCATATTGTCTTAATAATTTGTTTATTGTTTTTTTTAGATAAATATTCACGCGTCTTTCTAATAATTACTCGATTTGCGACTATAGTGAGGCCGATATGTGTTATGGACTAAGTTCCCAACTTTTCAGGCCTTTTCGATTAGTAGTTGTCAAAATGAGCAAAACTACGACTTGTGGGGACGTTGAAATCTGCGAATGCGTCGAATATTCGCGGCAGATGTTGTGGATGAACTTGACAACTCGTACAGCGTCCGCAAAATGAGCGATAGCGGGAGAAAAAAATTACGTGCTCGTGACCGTGACCTTCGAAGCGACTGAGGAAAATCTGCAAAACGCTCGAAACTCATGTGGGATATACCGCAAGTTGTGATATCCCTATTCCTGTTGCTGTTCGCCTCTAATTTTGTAATGTATGCTCTAGGCTTTAACGCTGCCCGAGATGAGCTGAACAAGAGGCTAGGAAAATAACGATGTGAGTGCTTACTGCAGTGCTTGTGAAAACTTATTTGAGCCGCCGAATCACGTGAAGCGGGAGTGCCCTTGTTAGTAGGTCTTAGCGGATCTCATTGACATCAGAGGAGCGTTTGGTCGCCAGTGCTCCTCAATGAGCTTAAACGTGAGAAATTCCTTGGAATCTGCGCTTGCTTGTCTGAAGTTACCTATAAGCAGCTATATCTCGGTCTGGAGAACGATCGAGAAAGAAGCCCACATTATGCCTATGTGGATGATCTGACTGTGCTGATCCGTGCACAGTCGATCCACCAAACCGAGGTAAAACCAATCAAGTGCTCCGAACCAGAACCCAATCAAGTGCTCCGAACCAGAACCCAATCGTGCGAGCACATCAACATCAAACTGCCGGTGGTTGAGGAAAAAAATCCAGCTCTTGAAGGAAAAACGAAGTATCCAACCGTCAATAAGTGTTGGCGGCCACAGGCTTCCTCTTGAGAAGCAAGTGAAGTACTTAAGCGTCAACATAAGAGGGAAGTGGCGTTTCAGTCCGTCTCGGAAGATTTTCCTTATTATAGAACGATTAGCAAGGCCATTGTGGGTGTGTGTTACCTTGACACTATCCTCATTCATAAGACCATTTACTTACGGAGACAGCTGTGCTCCTATGGTTCACCTTGGACTACGAGCCAGTATCCACTGAAACACTAGTCGCCTTCTGGTGCCTGTTCACTTGGCTATTGAGTGCATGGTGGGCAAGTGGAGAGTGAAAAGGGAACTTTCTTTGTCCTTGGCCAAACACAGTGAAGACCTCTCCACCGAACGAATGCTTGCTGAGCTAGATGAATGTGCATTCGGTCACTGGTAAGTGAAACGGGAGTTTTCATCGAAGGGGCGTGACAGGCATGAGTTTTTTTCTAACTAAGTCCTAACGTCTTAGGAGAAAGTGGGTTGAGCAGGACCACTGGATGAGCCAGTTCTGTACAGAATACGGCGCTGCTTGAATGTGTAGCAGCTCCACTTATTTTCTTCAAAGGCTCTCCTTCCTGCACATCTTGCACCTCCAGCGTTGATGAATAAGAAACCGCCGTAGTTCCAGGTGGGAAGTCAGATGAATCCATTACCTCTCCTTCTCAACTCCTCTGCAAAACGCTCGACTCTCTCCTTTTCGTTTCGATTTTATTTATTTAATTTCTTTTTGGATGCGAATGTATGCTACTCAGCGATGGCGAGCTGTGGACAAAATATATACACTCTCATCATATTAATGAATTGATTTGTTTATATGTGCGTGAGCAACCGATTTCCAACTCTTTTATTCTAATTTCTTTGACACGTACGCTATTGCTTTACTTTCTTCAAAACCCCGTTTAAACGTAAATGAATTGCTTCCGAGAGCTATTGGTCCAAGAGCCAACGTATTAGTTGAGAGAGTGTCGTCAGATCCGAGAGGCCGGCCATATATTTTATTCAAGCCAACAAAACGGTGAAGAGAACTGCTCCCCCCCCCCCCACACACACTCTAACTCATCATTTTTGAAATATTCAACAACTTGGCAGTGCCCCGGGCTCGTCAATAAGTTGAAGAACATCGAAATCGACCGTCGATAATCGATCGGTTTATTTCCTCTTATTTTCGGTTCGAGGTCGTCATATTTGAAAAATGTATGGAGCCGTTCCTTCTGCGTATCTATTTGAATTGATGAGTTAAAAATGGAGGCATCTGCTCAACTCTGCAGAATAAAACGAGTTTATGGAAGATTTGTGCTCTAGAACGAAATAATCCTTCTGCGTCGTCATTCTCCTTGATTTGGACAGTTTGCCAATGAGTGCACCAATTTAAAAAAAAAAAATTGTTTGTGCTTGAGCCCACAATGAGTACAGCGTACATTTTTCTGTGCAGATTCTGCACACATTACCTTTTCATTCAATATCAAATGAAATTAAATAAAGTATCACACGTATAATATATACTCTAATAAAAACGCAAAACGGACATAATATTTGAAATTAATACAATCACAGGCCAGCCCGGCCACAATCCTGCAGAAAACACTTTCGTTGCAGTTTACTTCGTGGCCCCTCCAGGACTGGACAGTCGAAACCCAAGTGGTTCCAGCTCTGGCTAATGCCAAATTCCGAATGGGATCATGAGGGAAGTCATGAGAACTAGCTGCCCTGAACTTGCTGAAGTATGACCGTTTCCCTCCGTGCCCACTGTAGCATCGTGAACCTGCAAGGTGTGGGCGTACGCAGCTCCAACCAATCCTTCACATTCCTTGTACATCTTTCCGCGGTTGAATGCCAAATACGCTCGCAATCGTTAACGTTTTCTTCAACTTGAATCGCGATATGAGAGAGAACTGGACTGGGAGACACCAATCTACTGCCACTTCCTTCGCAAGTTGTCGGCCTTCTCATTACCTCGCTCTAAGCTCCACTGAATTCGGCATATAATTCACTGGGTAGGACAGCATGGCTCTAGAAACCTGGAAATATCGCTCTTCGCGTGCTACAATGCAACCATTTCTGCCTGGTTATTAGAGCACGACTCTCCCAGTCGAAACACTGGGAATCATGTAAACCACAAACGTGCACCCGATCCTACCTTACCCAAGATCGCTGCCATGACTATACGCCGATTAGTGTGAAGTCCTCTGAGCCACCAGTCATCATCCTCGTTGCTACAATCTCAACTGGCTTCTCCCTCACAACAAGCCTGAAACGAAACCGTGCGCACTCCTCTAATAATCTCATTTTTGAACTCTACGCGAGGCTGCTACATTCGTCCTCAACAGTAGAGCCTCATTTCACACTTTTACAGCACGAGGGAGTGCTGACCAAATGGCCCTGCTATATACCAGTATTACTGGTAAGGCATCCACGTTCAAACCCCAATGCGTCTTGGCTGCTCTAGATAAACCGTTAGTGGATTTTCTGCACACGTAGCTGACACGTGCGGTCCATTCTTTAGGTGTAGACACGTGACGGACTCACAGTGTGCAAGAAAGTTTTGGCAGGTTTCTGGTTTTGCATCTGGTCATATTCGAGTTACGACTATACATGTGGGAATGTAACTGTGGCACTCCTAAGATTAGAGTAACGATCGTTGGATTATATCGGCGTCATATTTTTGGGAATTAAAAGAATTGGTGAAATACGGAAACTTTCCTGAAAAACACGTGTTTCGTTCATTTTGGCTCTTATCTTCGTTGAAAGTTGTCTGAGAGCCCTGCCAGAGGGAATGAGACCCTTGTTCATCAAGAAAGGCGTCCTAATGGATCCCATGCAGTTTAACACAGCTATGGATAATGTATGTGACTTAAAGCTTCCTGTGCAGCATCTGCTCCAATGCAGTTCAAACTCACAGGCCAGGCCGGGCACAACTTAGACAACTGAAAGCACACCAATGTAGGAACAGCTTCCAGATGGGCCACCTCAGGCCACTCTAAACACGGAACTTTACAGTATGGTTAAAGGGCTTCGCGACAAACTTAAATAAAAGCTTGACAAGTCGAAGGGAATTGACAAGACTGCAAGGAGCATTCGAGGTCCCTCTCCGGCTAGTTATGGGGCTTGACGGCAGGTTTTGTTTGGTCCACCAAAATGGGACTTGCAGAGGACTAAATTTCCTAGACATCTAAACGCCGCTTAGGGCAACAAACTACAGAAGCGTTTATTTATTATTCCAGAGCTATGAAGACCTCAGAGTTCCACGGGACACACTCATATTTACTAACGAGAGGTCGTTTCATTAATTTATCTTGAAACTGTCCGTGCTCTACCTTTAACAAATGACTCATCTCCCCATTTGTTGTCTTCTGAGTCAAACACCCCGAAGACCCCATTGAAACTGTTCGTCGCAGTTGACGCCAGTCACAAGGTCGAGTTGCCTCTTCGCACTCCTCGGATCAAATTAAACCTCGATCTGTCGATAGTTTTTTACGCGCTCGTAACGAGTTTACTGCCACGTGAACTGCGTGCTTTTTACTTTCCTTGGCCCTACGAAATAGAAAGTAAAGTTATGTTGGGATAGAGTGAAACAAATTTTACTTTCCACTAGGAAAAAAGTGTCTGTAGGTCAATTTGCGGGGGAACTTTGTGATTTTTTGACGACGACAAAATAAGGTTATGAGCGATTTACATCTATGGAAAAATGGGTGGGGGGATGTACCAAACATTTTCCTTGGAAACGGCTTTTACGATTTTGATTAAACTTTCAAATTATCTTCTACTAGTCCGTACCCAACTTTTCCTCTCCATAAATATCTCCACGAAAATACGGCGAACGGAGACGAAGGCCTATGTTGCAAAAATATTTTTTTTTGCTTTTTGGTAAAACCGCTTCAATGATTTTCACCAAACTCATTGGATGTCTTTAAATACTCAATACCTATGTATTGTTCTCAATAAACGTTCCTCTGATAGCCCCCTCAACAAAGATAATAGCCAAAATGCGTCGAAAATAACGTTTCTTTGTACATTTTCGTAATTTCCAGAGTTACTCTACCACTGGATTTGAGCAATCGTATATCCATAATTTTTACCCCACAATTATGTATGCATCTATTTGTTGAACGGAAATATAAGCCACGATAGCAGATCTTTTTGTTCCAATGGTTCCTGAGTCAGAAAAACACTGTTTGGGACAATGGTCTGTGAACTCGATCGAGAGAACGGCTGAACCATCGACTCTTATTTGGTATTCAACTTGCAGTTCACTGTGGGACGCCGCAGTAACTAACTATAGCAATCACAGTGATCAAAACAATATATTTTTTCTCAAGAACGACTATAGCGATTTTAATTACATTTTTGATTGGACAGCTCCGATTAACACGACAATACCATAAAATTCTTATCCGTGGGAAATAAAGAGAGCGGCACAATAAATTACCAAATATTGAGACGACAAATGTTCGTGACTGACGATCGTGGCACTAGCTGGGACAGCACGATTAATTCCGGAACATTAAGCGCCACCCGTTTTGATGTAGAACGTTGTTATAAACTGAATGGGAAACAGATTTGATTGGTTTGGTTTGGTGTGATGCGTCACATCAGATATTTCTTTCTTTCAACTTCCGTTTGATTGCTTACTGGTGTTACGGCCATTTTTATTGATAATGAGCAAAGTTCAGATAGAACCAGAGCCTTTTCTAGGTCCTGGCAACTTTTGTTGTCTGTTATTTTAACATTGTTATTGTTGTCTGTTAACCCTGCGAGGTTTAAAGATGGACATAATACCACGCATGAACATATTGCTCGCTGTATATAAGGACGTGTTTCCAAAGCCAGTTGTTTTATCTCTCGAACTTACCTCGGCCCAGTGGTTAATCTACTGCTGGAAGTTAACTCCTCTCACTTGCATAAAGCATACTAAATAACTTTTCAATGCAAAGTTCATTACATTATTATCGTTGTACGTTTCAGATCGTGGGCCTCACTGTCTTGGCCATTGCTGTGTGGATTTTCTCGTTAAGCAACAATCTTAGAGATGTGCTGCACGGCGAAGTCAGTGGTACACTCATCACGATGATGGTCTTAGGTGGAGTCACTCTCATCATCGCTTGCTTCGGATGTTGTGGTGCTATCAAAGAAAACCCTTGTTACATTATAACGGTTAATATTTCTCTCAGCATCGTATCATAATACATTTTCTTATTTAGTTTTCACATCTGGGAACTATATTTAACTTAGCACCTACTCTTATCGTATTAACGTATTTCGCTGTAGTCCCATTTGTGGAATAAATAAATATAGTATCAGGGAAAGTTCATAATGTGGTGTGACTTAAGACTAACTGGGTTACTGGGTCATCCCAACGGAGTTATTGCATTGTTGTTGTAGCATATTGGTGTAAGTAATAAGTATGTTATGGCGGGGCTTAAAAACGTGATTAATGGTACTTGTGGTTGAAAATGATTCTATTGGATACTTCAGATATGGGTATAAAGAAGACAATTTTATTAATGTGGGTGAGGTGAATGTGTGGGAAAACTAATTGCCTCAGGGAGCTGCGAAATACTGTGCTCTTGGCATCGTAGAGACTCAGCAGGATTTCCAAACTGTAACGCTGAGCTCCTATTCCCATTCGCATCTCTTGAAAAAAGTCGGAGTCTTTAGTACGTGAACTCAGCTATTCCTAAGATGCTACCAGGCTTACTGACCAGACTGAATCAGACCCGTTATTGTCTTATGGCAGCAATTATGCGTGTTTATGTCTACATTTTACTGCCACGAAGATTCCTTGGTCCAGTGCTAAGGTGTATATAGTGGTATGTGCTCCCATGAAGCTTTCTTTGAGCTCCCTTCGAGTTTATGCAATCCTCGTCATGTTGATTAGATAACGTAGTGACGTAATTTTTTTATATTTTTAGTACGCAACGCTATTAAGCATCATCCTCTTGGCGCAACTGGTCGTTGCAGGAATTGCACTGCATTACTTCAAGGCTCGGAATTTTGAACAACAGTTGGTGAAGAATTTGGAGAACAGTTTCGGAAACTACGAAAAGCACCATCTTGTGATTGACAGCATTCATCAGTCGGTAATTCATCACCATTCTTCCTTTTGGGGTCCTTTATTTTTGTCAAAAACGTGGAGCTTCTCTTGAGATTTGACTTGAATACTCACAAGATGAATAAATAAATACATTTCTTTGCTGTAGTCTGAGTCTAAACTCAGCACAGCGGTTCCAGTACTGGTGAGTAGCATGACTGTGGAGTTGTGAAATAAGTTAAAACTCATGAACAACCCCATTCTGTGTTTCTGTAGTCTCATGGTAGCATTGATATCCCTCAAGTGGTTTCCAATCCCTGTGCTGTAGAACTAACCAGGCCCTGGTTCGAGAGAGAGAGAGAGAGAGATTGATTGATTGAAATCTTTTATTTAACAATCAAGGATGATTAGGGCCACTGGGCCCTCTCTTCCACCATCCCAGAACAATTTCACAAATATTGATCAGTTGCGTTCATTAACAAATTAAATTAAAATAATTTTCTTCTACATATAAATTCTTCAATATTCCTTAATTAACATTTCTTTAAATTTTTCTTTGAAACAGTTTACCTTTTTACTCAAGTCAAACATATTGATGCGATCGTTGTATAATTTGGATGCCTGTACCACAAAGGATCTTGAATATGTCGAGGAACGATACGCGGGAATTTTTAAAAGTTTGTTTTTTGATCGAGTGTCTTTTTGGTTGAAAAACTGAAATTTGTTATAGGCATACAGTGGTTTTTTAGTTTTTAATATTTTAAATAGCGTTGCAGCTATCTGAAGCAATTTTATCTTCCTAATTTTTAACCGTCCAAGGCGTCGGTAGTGTGGGGTTACATGCTCTTCGGGACGCATTCTCAAAGCGAGTCGGAGTGCCGCATTTTGTGCTTTCTGCAGACGACTGATTTCGCAGCTCTTGAGATCACATAGCGCGGAGGTAGCGCAATCAAAGTGTGACATTATTAGGGTTTGCACTAATTGTTTGCGCACGTGTGTGGGAAAATCCATGGCAATCCGCCGAAGTTGGAAGATGCTGCGGAAGGCCTTATTGCAGATCGACGTGGTTTGAAGATCCCAAGATAAATTATCGTCAATTGAGATTCCCAAGATACTTGTAGACTCGACGTATTCAAGAGGGGTATCGTTGTGGGTGATGTTTGGGAGCATTTTTGGATATCCCAATACCGTCGCCTTGGTTTTTTGCAGGTTAATTTGCATACCATGTGATACGCACCACTCAGCAACTCATGAGAGATCACTACTGAGTGTTTTAACTGCTCCATCAATTTCGTCCACATTGCACATCCGGTAGAACTGGAGGTCATCCACATATGCAGTATATTCTGTCCCCTCTGAGAAAGTTTGTGGTAAAGTTGTTACATATAGTATGTAGCATAGTGCAGACAAAACCGATCCTTGTGGTGTGCCTACTTCTACGTCTTCCCAAGATGACAAGCAGTGACAGCATTGTCGTTCTCGTAAATAAGACTCGAACCACATTAGGCACTTCCTGTGATTCCAACCGAAGAGAGAGAGAGAGAGAGGGAGGGAGGGGGAGAGAGAGAGAGTGAGAGGGAAAGAGGACGAAAACGTTCATGTTTGCGGAGCTCGTTGTTGATTGGGTCGTTAACACGACCATTTGACCAGTGAGATCTACAGTGCTCCCCTAAGAGTGGTTGGAGGATATTCCACAGTAGAATAACCACCAGTTGGCAAACAACTTGAACGACATGTGGGAAAAGACCTGCCTGTGGTGTCTCATTCTTCATCTCCTGGGCTTGCCATCAAGTCTGAGCTTTCAAGCTTTGGTCTCTTCAGATAAGCTCCATTCCATCTTTAGAGACCACCCAGCATTGCTGCTGCTCTCCACAACCTACCCTTAAAATTGTAAGGCACCATCTGCCAGTGAATAGACTGCATCATTACCGTGACTCGACCTATGACATCTACCTTCGCAGTTTTACGACTGAATTGCGAACACATCACATAATAAATGCGCTAGTTTGAAAGCCCTCTTCGATAAGAAGGTTACCAACCAAATCACATGGACTTGGGGACAGAACTGTCATTGTTGAGGCTAGGTTGGCTGTCAGAATGCCTTCTAGATCCAGATCTGATGGCTACGTTGGTCCATCTCCAGCAGAATCCCATGCTTTGGCTGTAACTCGTCCTGGATACCTCTTCCACAGAACTTCATTTGTTGTCATGGTTTCTTCTTTCATTTGCTGCAAGTGGCATTGCTTTAGAAATCTCTCGTGTACATCTACAAGTATTTGTGTCAATACCAGATCTAGATGGCTCATGTTAAAGGCCTGGCGTCCAGACTCAATCAAGCCTACTTTTTCAGGAACTTTTGAATTTGATCACTGATTCGTGACAATCCTGCCACTAATTATATTTGATATGTTACAGTTCCGCTGCTGCGGGTTTGATGGTCCACTTTCCTGGCAGGGCGACTTGCCTGCATCTTGCTGTGCCTTGAAGCCTTCAATTGTTGGTACGTACATTTCCACCAATTCTTTTTGTGTTTGATAAAACGAGATGAATTGTGCTGAACGGTGTTACAGGTTCTTTTATCGTAGTGTAATACTAATTCGTAATGTTAATAATAGCTTGCTCTGTAAGGATCCTATTCCAGTTACAGTCTTTAGTGTTGTAACCTCTTTGGTCCGATTAATCTGGTGAACCTTCACTTATCCAACAGCCCAGCAGTGCGATGTGGCGGGTGTTGTAGCCCATTGCCTTGTATCCTTAAACAAAACCCCACAGGCTCCTCATGATCACGCCGGACCTGTTTATTAAGTAACAAAGTTGTTGCAAGGTCTGATGTCACTTGGTGGGCAGAATCTAACGCCCTCTCTTTCCACCCTCCCAATTACTTTTTTTTCGTTCGTCTACTATAAGCTGGTTAGAATCGGATTTCTGAGGTGACCAGTTTGGCTTTGCCTTATAGATATTAGGCAGTGTGCAATTGCGACCCCCCTGGCATCCCCTATCAGCGGCTTTGGGAAGACTCACACGAAATATCGCCCAGTGAACCACCATCACTGAAGCACTCAGCCTTCGATTACAAAGAATTTCTATTCACCTGTAAATTTTCTGCATTATTCCGGAATGGGAACGTATTTTCCACGGAATCCACGTTGGTTTGTTGGCCTGGTTGGATACACAGTTCGGAAAGCTGTTTTGATTAGTTTTGAATTAGTGTACAGTTTATTTTAACTTTAATAACAGCCTTCCTTTCATTTAATAATTTAAAAAAATTCGATTACTTCGTCATTATAGTTAACTTGACTTCACTCGATTACTATATTTTGACAACAACGGGAGCTGTTACGCTGATTGAGTGTCTCAACAGTAGCCTGCAGCTCAGTCACTTCAGCTAACATAGTCCTCGAGTGATGTTGGTAATTATATTTCTGTAGCTGCTCAGTATTGTGGTGAGAAGGAGTTGAAGGTGAACACATTAGGATTGGTTACTGATGTAGTGCTAGTCTTTCGAAAGGCCACCGAGCTCAGGCTACAAATTTTGGCTTTAGCATTTAGTGTCGATGTCAGAGAGCAGGTTGGCAGATCATAGGAAGGAAATCTGCAGGAATGGTTACATCAGAAAGGCTTTTAGCTCTCCAAAACAAAACTGCAACTACTGATAGTGCAGACGAACGTTAGCACTTTTGCACTGTGACCGAGGCAGGAGACAGAGACACGAGACCGAAGACAGGAAGATGGTCTCTGCCTCGGACAAGTGGTGTCTCATGTCGTGTTTGAAAAGCACCTGTATTCGCCAGAAAAATGGCTGCATTCGGTGACGAAGATTGCGCTCCTATACAAGTTCGTCGTACAATTCTTCTATAACTGCTGCTTTGTCAGAACACCAAACACTATACCAATTTATTGATGAATCATCTCTCTTCTTTTCGACGACTAATTTGACCAGAATAATTGGACAAAAGTATGAACAAATTTTTCTTGCATCGTTATTCTTCCTTTTGTTAGCATTATCTAGATCTAGAATCTGCAGGAATACGGAGAAGCCGCACATCACGTGATCCCAGAACTACTCCAAGAGCCAAGTGTTCAAGAAAGCCCATGATTAATAGCCCAATAGATCAATGGCTGAAGCAGTGGAATGATGGAACCAGCCGTTCGATGCCTAAAAATATTTGTACATGCATGCGCAAACTGATGATGCAATCTACCAATCTACAAACGAGGGAGCCCCCCGCGGTTTAGCTACTACTTGTAGATTAGTTACGTCTTGGAGGGTAGAAGAAGGGATGCTACTTGTCTGGTTAGGATCAGGTTAGTGCTACGCTCTGACGTGGCCCACCTATCCTTCCTCAACGTTTGTGACATCTTCAGTGTCCTAGGGCTCTTTCAACGTCATATGCCACACCTGTCTCGAGTCGTATTGAAACGTCGAGGTATTTTCATTTTATTTGAAAAGGAAGAGGCTCTGAGCGAAGTGGAGTCATTCTTCTCTAGTCAGATAATGTTAACGATTAAACCTGTCTCCACACATCTTCCCTTCATGACCCTCTCCTGCGTCATTTCAGTCTCTACATTTACTAAAATACTTGTAGGACCAGATTGGACTTTTCATTCTTCTTACCACTCTCAAGATGGTCTTTTTGTTTCAGGTCAGTCATGCCCCAGACCTCAAGCGTTTACTAAGGACTGCAAAGGTCCTGTAGTTGCAGAGATGAAATATGCTCTGAAAGTGGTGGTTATTACTTTGTTCACAATCGTGGGAGTCGAGGTGAGGGAAACAAAACAGCCTTTTATTTACGCAATTGCCAATGTGATCAATATTGTTGTGGAGTCTCCACAATAGACTTCAGTGCTACTATATTTTCGGTGTTAAGCACTCCCCGGTGGTTGTGTACATAGTTTCCCGTAGTTCTGGACTCAATTATTGGAGTACCAGGAGTGCTTTATTTTCTAACAGTATATATATTTTTTAAATAAAAGAGAAAGATTAATTAAATTCCATTCCTAAACATAACTTCACGGTGGTGGAAAGTGATAGCGCCTACAGTTCTAGAATTTATTGTGGTGCTCCTACTTCTGCCACCACCATTATTGAGCAATTAGAAAATTAATGAGACTGAAAACTCGGTTTGTTTGAGAATGTTCATGACGTCCTTTAAGAATTATCGTGTAATAACTGTGAGAATGACGGTAGTTGAAATCCAGGAATTTCTGGAGTAGTTTCTATTTATCTTATGGCGTTACTAAACATTCATCGTGTAGATACTCAATGGCGTTATCGCCTCAACTTTTCTGAAGATTCTACTCGTAGTAACATTTGAGCAGAGCTTATAAGGAAAAAACCCTGCCAATTATTACACAATGGTTTATTATTCTCATGAACAGCTTGACCTAGTATTACTGCTCCGAGACCCATCCCATTCAATTCAGCATCGAATACTAGTAAACCATACGAAACATGACCTGGCTACAATGGAACTACGGAAACTAAATATTCCCCTGGTACCAGGCCCCCATCGGGCAAAAAGAGTCGGGGAAATTGGGACGGGTTGAGAGGTGAGCGGGCGGGTGGTTTTTTATTGAGACAGGAAGGAGGGAGTACTAACGACGATACGTTGACTTCCGCTGTACTTCCCGCATTATACTGCGTTTCGTTAAGTTTTTTAACCATTTTTTGCCCATAACAACAATGGGCTTCGTCCGATCAGATTGCCGAGATGGCGGGCACAACTAGATACCAAATGGGATTTTTGTGCGAAAGAACGAATTTTTTAGACCACGTTAAAGGCACAAAACGGCCCGGACGGCGGACGGACATTGCAAATTTGGAATCTCCATGTCTTGAAACGTAAAGTATCAAATTTTGAGGGGGGGTTGTAAAAAATTTTTCGTGACCAAAAACTTAGCTAAAATGCGCTAAAATATTTTTCGTCAAAATGTATGGCAATTTACTCTACTGCTCAATTCAACCACAAATGATTATTTTATGGTATTGTAGTGTCATATGAAGCTGTCTACCTAAAAAAGTTAATCAAAATCGTTGTGAAAAGAAAAGAAAAAAAAAAGTGTTTTGATCACTATGCTCACTATGCTGTTGGTTTTGTGCGACCCTCATTTTGGCGTACCATGGTAACCTTTGGGTAGGGTTGCAGTGCAAGAACCCGGATACTCGCTCAGCATCTGCTGAACGCACCCCAGTTGCCATTTAACAAGTCTTCTGATGAAGGCTGTTTGTTGCCCTTGGAGGAATTCATACCATCCTTAATTCTTAATGTGGTTCCCTACTTGATCTAACTTATTTATTTGGGTGGCCAGTTTCAAAGGGTGGGTAACCTTCTTCGCAAATCTGGGTGGAATTTTTATAAGCTTGCTTAGTAGTAGTCAAAACTTGAAGGTTTGGCTGCTCTTCTAACAACAATCCTCTGCATTGGAGGCGCAAAATGTGCAGAATGGAGGGTTTTTGAGTGAAAAGAAGGGGAGCATGGAAGTCGTTATGTGTTTTAAGGAGCTAACTCGTCCAGTGGTCTGGCTCAAATTGCTTTCTCCTAAGACGTTCACGGATGTGTCTTGGTGGGGGGAGGGGGGCGTTCACAAATACTGACCTTTTGCCCAAATAGTGTTTTTCGGACTCAGCAGTCCTTACAACGTAAAGATCTGAAGAGAACCAAAATAAAATGTTCAGCTGATTAGCTCTGTTTGGTAGAGCTATGGAAAGAAAAAAAGAAACATTAGAGACGACTAGTAATACTAACTTTAAAACTGTGATTTTGGACTAAAGAACTGACTTAGAAACAGATTTAAAAATTGATTGTGTCACATTGATTTTTTCAGTTCCTGTGCATCGCCAGTGCTGTATTTGTTGCCTGTACCCTTCGGAAGAAGAAGCGCGCTGGCTACTCCTACTAAATCTTATCATCGGTGGGAGACAAGACAAAAAAAAAGTATATAAGGAAGGCAAAGGTGCAATACATTTCTACGTCTACAACCTAAGAGTCGCTTGCCCTCAATAAACTTGCCACGTACAAACTTAAGTAAACGTAATAATATAACTAATGCGACTTATTTTTTAATATAATTTGGAAGGAAACACCAGTTTTGATTGTGAGCAAAATAGCACGACTGCGCGCTTTCAAGTGAATCCTTTTGTACTGCATTTGTTAATTAGTAAGCCACCCATTTAGTGATAAGGTGAATGCGGGCGAGTGCACTCTGCTTTTTGTGTTTTTAATGTTCCGTGACTGACTTTAAAAATACGTCCACTAGTAACCAGTTTTATGTGTTGACTGTACCCAGTTGTTATTTCTGAATCATCAATGATTCTTGCGAGCAAAGAAATAAAAAAGTAAATGAAAAAACACGAAATTATCTACAATTGTAGGTCATCTGACTGCTCTTTTGCGTCATGGACATGGTCAACTGTTCTTATGAAGGGGCCAGACTTCCATGACGCCAATGCCCATGCTCAGACTGCCTTTGTGTGTCGTGATTCTGAGCTATAAATTCATCTCATACACTCAAATGCCAACCATAGTAAATTAATAAAGCGGGGTTCCTGTAGCGGTAGTGGGGTGGGAGTTAAGGCAGCATGGCGAAGTGAAGACGTGATTTCTCAATACCTGAGAGGATTTTTATTGCCATTGTGGTAACAGATCTGCAGGTGGTTGTGACGGTAGTCTGACCTTAATAGCTTAGTCGTCACACTTATGATTCTTGCGTGATGCAGCAGAAGAGTCAACCTCTCGTGTCTTGTCTGAAGGCCTGTGCAAACTGTCACGGAGCAACCCAAGGTGTGAGAATGCAGAGAGGTTCCTCAGGCATCCTTGCCTCAATCTGCGCAACTTTGCTACATGCTGAGGAGTGAGAAGTGGAAGGGGTGGCTCGTTCATTCTCTCCTCACTCTGCCTGGCTTCAACCAAGAGCAGTCTTTGTACCACAAGTCGACGGATCACGAGGAACAAATGCACGAAACTCGCTCTTCCAGGATACTTCATGAGACTGCCGATACGTGTGTTTCGTCTTGTCCAACTTTGGCAAACACTCTAAACAAGGATACTCCATGAGAGCCTGGAGGGGGCTTACGAAGGTTGTAGTTTGAGTTGATACTCAGCAACGCCCTATTTTGAATTTGGTACTGGCCCTACATGACAGTTGGCCATAACTTTCTTATCAAAGCGGGTAGAACGTGCAAAACCTAGTTTGGAATCAGTCAGAACAATATTAGCTCGTGGTAAGAAGTGAAGTTGGATATCGAACTCATCTTATGATAGTAGGTGCTGGCACATCTAGTGGTATGCTAATAATGCTATCATCACCAGAAGGCTAGGGCTATTGCCTCAACATTATCTCTTATGGTAGCTAGTGGAATCTGCGTCAGGTGAAGGAATCGAACGGCATTGTTCCACCCTTCGGTTTATCACATCCTGCCCGGTGAACATCTCCTCTGCCAACATTCTGTAGTGTTCTTACGTTTCCCCTTCAACGGTACTGCCCACAGAGGTAGGTCAGATCTGTTTTGTATCTTATTATTAACAATTCGCGACATCAGTCAGTCAGGTCAGGTACCTCTTCTGTGTAGTCGTTTTGGTTGTGTGCCCTTTCCAATGAGATTGGGGGGAGGGGGAGGGGGGTGCCAAGACCATACCATCAAGGTCAAGTTTCCCCTCTGAACTCCAGCGGTATAAGGGAGGCTTGATTCAAAGCCGCGTGCCATCCTGTGGCACTTAAGATCCTCGTTCAGTCTACCTTACTGCCAGACATTGGCTTCTGGCCTCTGCCCAACTTGTCAGTGCGTGCCATGTGACGGCGTAAATTCATAGTTATACGTATGAAGAGGGGCGTTATGGTTGCAACCTCCCGCTTCACTCATTTGTAAACACTTCTTAAAACTCAAATCTGCAAAACCGCTATCGAACAACAAAATGCAGGGGCAGAAGTTTCATGCCACTCTTTACGACGCTACTAGATTGGTAAAATAGCAGCTATCTAGTAAATGATAATTGGACTACAGTCGTTGGATTTCTGAAAACAAAGAGTATATCTACTCACAGAGCACGCTCCCCTATTCACCTCAACCGTTATTTTTCACTCACAGTTTTCATATTAGAACTTTGAGCAATTGATTCAAGTTCCCAGCTACTTCAAGAAACTGTGCACAATAACGCCACGCCTATTATTGTTAAGTTACACAACTCAAGACCTTCCTTATTTCAGCTCAAAGATACTTGAATGTATCATAAATTTCAAAATAGCTGTAATATTGTTAGCCGTGCGAAGTGTTGTCATTAAGTCGGTTCTGAGTTGTTTAATGTATGTAGTGTCAAGATGTTCAACCATACTAAAACTGGTTTCTAGTGTAGCAATCTCTTATCATGGCTTTATCACTAGATGTACAAGTAGACTGTTAATCTCTGCAACCGATAGATAAGCTAGGTATGTAAGTTGTTTTAAGATCTCAAATAATCGTTTCAATGCCCAAATAACAACGGCTGACACGAATAATTAATGTACTAGCTTCAAGTAAAGCTACCATGATCTGGACTGGAAAAATGGTTGTTAAGTTACTTGAAATCTTTACAACATTTGTTAATTTGATTTTTGCCTGATGCGTCTCGTGATTTTCGTAATTTTATCATTTTGATTCTGAGATGGAGATAATTCATACTTGTTCCCTTAGAAACTATATTAGTGAGCTCAACTATGGTCAATGAACCACTGTCGTTTCATTTAGGAGTCTGTAATCGTCCAGCGTCAGAGCAGGCCATTCTGGAAGTTTTGCCCCAATTTTCTGGGAAGTGATGAACTACTCATAATATTCTGGGAGATTTACTAAATTTTGATCCTGAGCTCTTCGGTAGTGTTGACCAACTTTTATGAAGTAACTGCTATTGTTTGGTAGAAATGATCAAACGTTTTTACGGAATTGCTGCCATTGATTAGAAACTATCAGCTTTTGATGCGTATCTGTTGCTCACTAAGTATGAATGGTCATATTTCTTGAGGAACCATCAACTGAATGCCTTAAGTTTCCGTATTTTGTGCTAATTCACCTACATGGAGAATGCTCGAAGCCTGTGGTCCTCATTCATCAACTCTGAATGTGCAGGTTAGTGTTTACCTTACAACAAATCCTTTATATCAAAACATGCGTGAGTACGTGTTGCGTAATACATAACTAATGTGAGATGTGTGTAGGTCCTTCACTCTTTGGACATTCAGCTTAGTCTACTTCGCTAGAATTATTCCAAGTAATTTCATATCACTAAGCTCAACTTTACTTTTGGGTTAGGATTAGAGCTAGGACTGAACATGGACGATACTCTCCTAGTCCATTCTGTTAGTAATAATGATCTGATTTCAAGGTTGCAATGGCGTCAAGGTAGTTGTCAATTTTTGAGTAGTGTAGTGTAACTCTAGATGTACTTAATGCGTAGAACATGTTCAATCCGATTTGAAATGGTTTATTGTTGAATATAAGCTTCAAGCTTTCAAATTTCGTTGTTAACAATTTAGTGCAAAATTTGCTTCTTTAATCAAAATTTCCAATATTTTTCAATTATTAATTCATGTTCGAGTATTTATTATAATAAAGTATTGAAACTTGAATTAATGTACTGTTCGACGAAGCGAGTTTCAAGCGGAATTCGCTAGTAATTCCCTAGTCGAACGTGAGCTGATAATAGATCGACTGTTCTTCATTGACATAATGATGGGCAATGACACGCATTATCATGCACTGAAGCGTTTGGAGGGTTCCTACATCCTCCAGTTCTGCAAAAATTCGAAATATTCACAGACGCAGTGTTGAATTACTGTAGAGGAGCTGAGCCTGTTTCCACTGCTTCTTCAGAATGTGACGATTGGTTCCTAATCCACTAGACTACAATCACTAAGTGCCTTCAGTAGGAGTTGGGCAGTATATCCATTCTTATCCATTTGCCACTGCTCCTGGATGGATGTCCTTTATGTTGAGTAGTAGTGGCAAGTCTCTGAAAAGCACTGGCAGTTGGTTGTCAGTGGTTGTGGGACCCAGGATCACTTTTTCAAAGCTTATTATTCTTAGAAGGTTTGGTTAGTGCCAAATTACGCCGGGGCGACTTGCTTTCTCGGTGGATTGAAATGGAGCGAGGAAAACATTTTGGTGTTTGCTGGTTGTCCTTTCCAGAGACAGAGTATAGGCTACTTTGTATTTGGCTCACCTGCCAGCTCAAATCTAGCATTGAGGTTGATATCTTAATCTATTGCTACTCATGCTGATGATAAGGTTAACAGCACGAAGGAGAAACAAGTAACAAATGGGTTTTTGTAAATAAGAGATGTTCTCGTCCTCTTCGGGTTGGTTGCATTACAAAAATATCAGGTCACACAACTTTTCTTTGCTCCTCGTCCATTCACATGTATTCATGGCTACTAACTCAATTTATTTTTGACTGTCCATTTGAAACATCACTTCACGGGGCAGAAAGCGGTAGCGCTTACAGTTCCTGAATTTATTGGGGTGCTCGTACTAATGCCCCGACGATTATTGAGCAATTGGTGCACAGAGAATCGATGAGGGTGTAAAGCTGACTTAACAAAAAAGGATAATAATAACTTTTTCAGAGTTATTGCGTGAAGTGTTTAGAAATGGTAGTAAGTGAAACGGCGGTGGTTGCAATTCCGGAATTTCTGGAGTGGCTCGTGTATAATTTATGAGACTCATCGTGTGGGTAGTTGATTGGAGCTTCACCAGAATTGTAGTGAAGAACCTCGTAACATTTGACAAGGAAAAAAGGAAAAAAATCGACATGTTTGGCACTTTATTGTGCTGCTCTCGTCACTTTCCTACCAAACGGAATTTTACGGCATTGTCGTCTCATCAGCAGCTGTATGTATTAAAAATTTAATCGAAATCGTTCGAGCCATTTTTGAGGAAAAAAATATTTGTTGTTTTGATCACTATGATAACTATCGTTAGTTTCAGGCGGATTTGGCTCCTACCCTTATTCTGACATCCCATGGTGACCTACTGGCTAGATATTAAGTTTGAGTTGATTTGGTTATGCCATTTTTGCTCAATTACAGTCACAGACACACACACACACAGACCATTTTCCCAAAGTGTTTTTCGGGCTCTGTAGGGGTTGAAACGTAAAGTTCTGAAGATAACTCAAAATTGTTTGAACCCGATTACAATACTTTCTTTTCTACTTCGTACTTCGCCAAGGAAAGTAATATGAGTACAAATAGTGAGGAGGTTATGGATGGGAGCAGCGGAACAACATAAACACGTCCTAGTTCGTCGACAAAGGAATGATGTAACGGTAAGTAGAAAGAAGATGAAGAGACTACAAGTCACTTTAAATAAATATTGACGAATTCAAAATTACGGAAAATGAAGCGACTTCGCTTGTGGCTAACACAGTAATCAAACGTTTTTTGTCTCATACAACTCGGGGTTATCTGAGATTGCGCCAATTGTTTCTCAATAAGTTTTAGTTTATTAATCTTTTATTAATCTCCAGAGATTAACTCTTTCCACTAATGCTTCAGTTCTTCTCTTCTCTCGTTTCGGGTCATCAGCATCCTAACACTCTCTTTACAACCGTAAACATGACTTGGGTTTTGCCTACCCCACATTTCACCCCAATCCGCTGTCCGGGATTCATGCACCTACCCATTTGTGACGTCGATACGTCTTATCTCTGACTTAGATTGAATATCCTCGTTGGCTTTAATTCAGACTTTTAGCTTTATTTTCTCTTTCTTCGAATTTTAATTTAGAAGGACCTCCTAGATATTCTGTATTACAGTGTACGTAGAGGGTAGTCTCATCGCTACTGGCGCAGATGTACTTTACACAAACCATCTGCAACAAACTGAAATTGGGCGTGTAAATGGCACCGCATTACACTGTAAGCGTGTGAACAGCCTTCGTAGAGAGGCAGGCGTAGTTCTGGCGCCCTTCGTTGACGACATTTGTGTCAATTGGAGGCATGTTGGGATTCATTGTTGAGTTGGCTGAAGGGGCTTCGCCAGATTGAACAGTGTGGCAGCGCACAATCAACACGTCAAGCTAGCTAACCCTTGGAAGTATCTTTGCGGTAAAAGCTGTTATTCCCCACAAGTGCTGTAAAGGGCACAACGAGCATGGATGTGCGTACAAACGAGAAACAAATGCTGGCAGTTTGCTACTCGGAATTGAAGGCGCCTCTAGTCAACGAGAAATGATGACACGAACTGTTGCACACTGGAGTGTAAGGCCGACGCCCCAAGAAATGGAAAGCAGGTTTTAGAGGTATTCTCTACACCCCCATTAGAATCTTCTGCTTCAGGCAAATGCTATTTAATCCTGAGAAACAGCCCTCCTACAAGGTCCTCTTGCAAGGTTGTAGTACGACTGTAGATGACGCGAGCGCCTTCTGAGATGAACAGACTTGTTAGAGTTTTAACCTGAATCATGATGTTCTGACCAAAAATGCTTAATGACCCTGGCAAAGTTGTAGCCAAATGTTGGGTGGTATCAAAATTGCGGGAAAGAGGTCTTCTAAGGCCGTTCTTTCCTCTCGAAATTAGGCTGTGGCATTGAATTTTGACCAAGACTTCATCATATTCGTCACGACTGTTGGTCGGCTTTTCCAACAAGCCGAAAGCAGGAGTCGCGGGGGGGGGGGGTCTGAATCAGGTACCACGTCTGCTCAATGCTGTGAAGCAACCACTTTGGAAGGATACATCAGAGCGTTAGGTGGCTTACCTCTCTTGGAGGACAGGTCTTGCGCAATAAGATTTTAGTTCGTCCTTTCCTAAAAGACTGCTTTATTTGCCGTACAAGGAGGCAATACTACGCATTTTGAAGGCATTATAGTGATCTTTGCACGCGAATATGTATAAAGTGAGGGCGTCAGACACCGGCTGTCCTTCCATCCTTCTCTGTCTGGTCCGACCTCCCCATTAGCTTTCTCTCCTCCCGCAAGACGGCAGATAGCAAATAACTACATTTGCTTTTAACTCATTCATAAGAACCGGCTTCACTTCTGGTCATCCGGGAATGACGTAATTACATGTTTGACGTGTTTAGGACTTCCTCGGTGGAGAAATGTTTCTTTTTTTCGCCTTACGCCTCCTCGTGGTGTCGAACTTGGTGCGTTGCATCGTGAATATCTAGGGCATCTGAAAGAAGGTAAATACTGACCTCATGAAATTACGCCACCCGCGCTCGCAATATTAAGTGTTTCGCTCCAATGCCTTTCTCCCTCGAATTCCTACGAGAAGCACTGACCGTCAGACGCGGGGCCCTAACTCCTTTCGGATGCTTGAAAGCCTAAAACGCGAAATGAAATGTCAAAATCGGAAGACAAAACTGTTCCTGACTTCTTGCACGAATCTGAGGCTTCGGTGTAATAGAACTCCTCACTTTCCGAGTGAAATTGTGATTTGCATTCCAACGTAATGGATGGGCCCTTTGTCTATTTATTACTCTCCTGGCGGAGGCCGGGAATCCTCCAGACGATCTGAGGAGAGAAGCTGAATATCTAGACCGCAAAACCCAGCATTTGCGAAATATTGGAAATCTCGAATCATTCCCGAAGGATTGTGCTTCCGTGACTCCGATCTTGTCTCGAGCCGAGGAATTCTCGGGATCAAAGAGCCTAACTCAAACGAGACTCCTTTTCGAAACGTATCCCCTTAAAACCTGCGTTCGGAAGCCCAGCCGTGACATAACGTCCCTACCACCTCAGTCGACGAGCGGTGAGTTTTACTTTTTATCCGGTCAAGGAGGGCCACGCCGCCACGAGTCAGAAGCGGTTTGATGAGCGCGAGGCCGGTCGCATTGAGACCGGGGAAAATCCCCCATTTCCCCGCCGCCGACAAAAGTAAATAAGCGGAGACGATTCATTTTGGTGGCCAAAACGAGGCAATCGAGAATATTCAATGCAGATCCAAGTCCGAAGACTTTAAATGCGTAGAAGGTGGGGGAAACCAGTGCTCTCGAAGGCCTTGTCACTAGCAGCACATCATGAACCCATAACATGCCCGACTCATATACACCTATTCCACGTGCACGCCCATTTTATTGAACTCTTTTTTGGGATCCAACGCACTGGTAGAAGATAGTAGAAGAAGAAAGAAAAAATATTTATATTGAACGAATGACAACGATGTACAGATTCTTGTTGTTCGGGCAAAACTTACAAAAAAACAAACATGATTACGGCAATAGGCTCTTGAGGCTCTTTGGCCAAAGCGATCTGAGCCTATTTGAATTGAATAAGTGACGTGTTTTCATTGTTAACGCCTTTGTTGACAAATATACGTGGTTTCGTGGTTAACGGCAAGTAGTCCGGGCAGTTGTAACAGGCTAATTTCCCGAGGAGCTCATCAGTTGAACTCAGCATCGGTACTATCATGCACGATGTGCATAAAGTGCAAAACTGCCTCCTGCTCTTCTGATCATCGAGCAGGAGCTCAAGGACTATCTCCCAGAAAACCCCATTCGGAACTCACCCAGTATCTGGCACGTGCCAACAAAGTAGATACTTTAATTCTTCATCCTGTTGCATATTGAGCAAAGCTTATTCTGGCTGTCCGATCGCGAATACGTTCAGGGCAAGCCTCAGCATTCAGTGGAGAACCCATAACGCATGCATATTTTCCATTGCCAGATCCTCAGATCTCACTTTCAAACAAAATGCCAGATATAACGGCTTTGGAACTCTGCGGAGCTCAACCCTCATATCCTCCATCCAGTTCTGACAAACAGTCTCCACCGACGTCTTCAGCTGCTCTGGCCATTCTTAAAGCTTTCTTGGATCACTTTGGAAATGACGACGTCTTGCCAGAACAAAGCCGCCCTCAACCCGATTGCCTCCCTTGTAACCTGTACGAGCACCCTCGGCGCCTAACTGGTTGGCAAGAACAGTTTAGTATTGAGCTGGTTCAGTCCATTGTGGACTTCATTCCATAGCATACTGTGCTTCCTTTACCCAATCCTTGGACATAAGGGAGCAAAAGCTTTTCTGCTAAGTTGCCAGCTATAATGCTCCTTCGATCTTCACGAAATGAGCTTGTGTCCTTCATAAGTTCTTGAGCAGAATGCTGACTGCTCTGATACGCTTTCGTCTGCAGGTGGGTTTTGGTTTTTTTAATGAGCAGTGGTCTGGTCATATGGCAATGCTGCTCTGAGGTGTCGGTAGTGAAGCTCTGTGAGGAGAGCTATAATATCCTTTTATATCCCTATATCAATATCTGATTAAGAGGTTTCTGTCCAGTGCCCTTATACCCTTCTGTCTGACGAAGATTAACTCGAACAGGACTCGGATGAACTGTAATACAGATTATCAGAGACAGATTCCTCTCCTTTCAACCCATGTGATCTTATCCCACCTGACTGCTTTATCCCGCTCAACAAGTAAGGACGATTTAAATTCACCTCAGAGGACATCCACTACACCACTCCTTGTAAAGAACTTTACATATTTTCTACAGGCCAGTGGCAAACCTGTAGTACCTCGCTGCCTTTAGGCTTTAGGTTCCAGAGGAATGGGCCACCTAATTGTAGACATCTGTGTGATGTGTCAACACGTTTCAAGCCTACTACACACCTGCAAAGAACGTGGATTGAGCCAGATCGCTAGACGACCCAGTTCCTTAAGGGACATAGCAACATCAATGCACAACTCTACTTCTTTTCTCTCAGATACTCTTTATCCTGCACTTCCTGCGCCTCCAGTCCAGAGGAAAGGAAACCTCGTGTTGATACGCTGTAGTTCCTACGACAGTGAGCAACAGGTATTGGAAGAGCAACCAAACATCCAGTCTTGACTGCTACTAAGCATCCTTTCGCACAGTTTGTGAAGAAGGTAATGACAGTTGATCTCTCCTTTTGAAACTTGCTATTCAAGTAAATAGTTGAATCAGGTGGGAAGCCAGATTAAGAAATCCTCCCAGCAGGTACGCATTCCCCAGGGGCATACCTCGAGTTGGTAGCACATGGGCAGCAGCTCTCTATCAGAAGATTGTCTAAATGACAACCTGCCATATTTCCAGGTCTGAGTTTTGTGCTGCAACTGCCCGTGCTCTGGCATGCAAGCGAAACCGCACACACCGCGGTTTTCGACTTATATTACTTTCTTATGAATGTTAAGTAACAATCATCATCACAGACACTGTTCAAGCCCAATATCTCAAGATTCAACTCAGAGACATCTGAGGTTCGGCTCCTTGTCCAAGTACCGACGAACCAGAACCGGTTAGTCCGATTTTCACTTTCTGCGTCTCCCTTGTTATCATTGCGCAAAACAGCGCCACTATTCGCGTTGGCGGGTTGAGAGGCCGCCGGAGGCTTTTGACCGTCTCATCCGCTTTCTTCCTGTCCGACTCCAACGCCTTCCACTGGTCCGCTTCTCGCGTCTTTCATGATCTCAAGCGGCTTATGACTTTTACCTTCCAGAGGTACCACTGGGGGGGAAGGCCCTCTCCCCTTCGAAAGTCTTGCGGCTGCCCTGAAGAAGGGGAGTCCTCACAGCTCGGTTCATGTGTCGCATTTCCATTTCGGTGCGCTGCTTCTACGTTCGCGCGTTGTTACTCGAAAAACGTCAACTTGAAGAGTTCAGAGTTCTTCCGCGAATATCGTCGACACATAAAAACGTGACAAGTGAGTAACATGTTTTCTCAGAACTATCCTAAGACGCTCGCCCGTTTAGAGCCTGAAGAGTGCCCGTTACCAAATTATAAGTTGACTTCAGGCTGTAACACGAGCAATATATTGGACAGGGTGAATTAAAAGTTTGAGGGTGGTCCTGCGGCTGAAAATACCTTCATTTAATTGCTACAGGCGCCGAATTTCACTCGAAGAAGTCGCTAGAAAATATTATTCCTTTGAAAGCAAAAAAGAAATTTCACAACCGTTTTTGAACAAATACACGGTTACCTCATTATTTTTCACTTGATTTCAATGAAAATCGGAAACTTCCGACACTTTTTACATAATTTTACATAGTTGTTCAACTGTTTTTCCTTGAATAAAATACAGTTCTTAATTGAATGAAGACAAAACTTTTTCGTTCCCCAATGATTTTTAACAGATGAATTTCCTAACAATTGTCAGTCATTGCTTCAACACTTTTAGAGGTTTTCCCAACAAATATAACTTGAACACCGTTTCCTCTTATAACAATCTTTACTTCATTTTCCCTAAGTTCTGTGACAAGTTTCGGGAGCCAACTCTTCCAACAATATACATAATTAACATACAAATTTTATATAACTTTGCGACATTTCAATTCGATTACCAAACAATCTTTTCCTGCAATTATTACTTTGTCGTCTCATTAACGTTCGCCGAATTCACCAAATGTTGGGAGCTTGATTTACACAATAATAATTCATTTGAAATGTTCAATCCGTTCTTGCTTAATTATCCAAAAAAATGCGAACAAGTAAAAAACAAAATCTTCCCGGATTTTCCCCACTCCTTAGGGGGTTCGCGATTTGCACTCAACGTTTTTATGACTTCCCTTGGCTCTAAGAAGTAGAAAGAAAAGTTGTGTGCACTGTTCTGTGCGTCTGTGAACGCGATTGAGAGAAAACGGCAGAATTAAATCAGCTAAAACTTGATATCTCGCCCACAGGTCACCATTGAACGCCAAAATAAGGGTGTGAGCAAAATCCGCGCAAAATAACTATAGTTATCATAGTGAACAAAACACTAAATATTTTTTTCTTAAAACCGACTTTAAAGATTTTGATTAAATTTTTTGTATAGACAGCTCCTAATAAAACAGCAATACCATGAAATTCCCATTTGTGGGAAAATTGCGTGAGCCGCACAATAAATGATCAAACTTTTCGATAAAAAGCGTAGTTTTTTCTTATAGACTTCGTGGAGGTACAATCTTCAGAAAAACCTATATGGTCCTCCAAATAAGAAATTATACGACGAGCGTTTAAATAACGTTCACAAGATATATAGGGGGAAGAAATTCTGGAATTTCAACTGCCGCCGTTTCGCTTTCTACCAATTCCAAAGGTTTCTGCCGGATAACTCTGGACAAGCGATTATTATCCTTCGCAAATAATCGTGCCTACAGTCTCATCAATTCTCTTCGTGCCAATTGCTCAATTATGGTCTGGGTGTGAGTACGAGCAGCACAATACGGAACTGTAAGCGCTAACGGCACCGTGAAGTTACGTTTTATCAAGTTCAAATACACTGAGTGAAGAATAAATTGAGTGAGTAGAATAAGACAAGAACATAAGTGACTTAGAGCTAAGGAAAGTTTTGCGATGCGGCGCACCGGATATTTATTTTACAGGGTGTTTGGCAGTTGGTGTAATAAAAACAATTGGGTAAAACTAGACTGAAAATTGAGTAGAATGCGGCCAATTGCATGTTTCTGTCTCCATGGCAGCAGATAGTCGTGGCGGTCCCGGAATTTATTATGCTCCTCATACTCATGCCCCCACCATTGTTGAGCGATTGGCACGAAGAGAATTGATGAGGATGTGAATCCGATTTTTTGAAAAGGATAATCATTTTTTCTGAGTTATCGGGTCCAAACGTTTAGAAATGGTAATAAGTGTAACTGCGTTGGTATATTTCATGAACGTTACTAAATACTCATCGTATAGGTACTTGGCTCGAGTAACACCTTAATTTTTTTGAAGAATCTAGTAACATTTGAGCGGAGTTAATAAGGAAAAAATTACGCTAGACTCGATTTCGTTGAAATGTTTGGTAATTTATTATGCTGCTTTCGTCATTTCTCCACAGATGGAAATATTACGGTATTGTCACCTTATCAGTAGCTGTATGTATACAAAATTTAATCAAAACCGCTATAGCTGTTTTTTAAAATAAAACAAAACAATTTGGTGTTTTGGTCACTACGATAACTATAATTAGTTTAAGGCCGATTTTGCTCCTACCCTTATTTTGACGTCCCATGGAGACTTGTAGGGTAAATATAAAATATGAATTAATTTAATTCAGAGGTTTTCTCCCAATCTTGGTCACACACGGCCTTATCATAATGGCTTTTCCTTGACACTTATAAGATAAAATAGAGATAGATTAATTGCTGATACGATATGTTTGGGACTCAGTAGCCCTTGCACGTCGAGTCGTGAAGAATTTTTATTTATTTTAATTTCAGCCCATTACAAAACTTCCATTTTACTTCGTGGAGCTAAGGAAAGTAAAAACGTCACTCTGAGGATTTTTCGGAGGTCGATTTAGCGCTCCCTTCCCCCGATATTTGCCTATACATCTGTCAGTGAGATTAAGCTAGTTTTCCAGACAAAAACCACAACTGTTTGGGTCAGCTCTGGCCGAATATGGGAGCGAGTGGCGGGCAGCTGGAATTTTAATAAACTTCATATTTTTTACTCAACATTTTTCAAGATGACCAATACTCTGGCTTGAAGCCAATTAAAGCAGGGGTCCCGCAAGGGAGTGTCCTAGGGCCAGTCCTTTATCTTCTGTATACCCGGGACTTACCTCAACAAGAAGGTACAACTGTTGCCACTTTTGCTGATGATACGGCTATCCTCTCAGTAGATGATGAAGCCGAAGCCGCAACTAGTAATCTACAGATGTCAATTACTGAGATTTCTAAGTGGACAAAGATGTGGAGAATAAAGTTAAATGAATCAAAATCAGTTCACATCAACTTTACTAACCGAAAAATTCCTGTCATGGATGTTGAGATCAATTCAAATAAAATACCCCATACCGATGCAGTCAAACACTTAGGTATGACCCTCGACTCCAAATTAAACTGGAAAAAACACATAGAAAAGAAAAAAGAGGAAATTAGAATTAAATTCAGAAAGATGTATTGGTTGATGGGAAGGAATTCTCGTCTCTCTCTCCCCACAATAAACTGCTTATTTATAAGCAGATCCTTCGCCCTATATGGACCTATGGAATTCAGTTATGGGGCTGTGCCAAAAAAACAAATATTAACAAAATCCAAACCTCCCAAAATAAAATACTGAGAAGCATAGTGCATGCGCCCTGGTACATGAGAAACGATGATATTCATCGAGATTTGGGGATGGAAACAGTCCACGAAATTATCGCAAGGTACTCAAGGAGGCATGAACAACGTCTCCACAACCATGAAAACCCGGAAATGCTCTACGTTTTGAACAACGAGGATGAACTCCGACGACTCAAGCGGAAAAAACCTCTGGACTTAGTGCTGTTGAAGTACAAGTATAGCTCAGTATTGTCGATAAACTGTTATGCGAAGGGGCTTGGTTTTACTGTAAACGGGTCCTCAAGGAGTGTTTGAAAAGATATGTAATATTGCTAGATGGATTGTATTTTAATATTCAGTTGCAATAATAAATCACGGAAAAAAAAAAAAAAAAAAACATTTTTCACTCATTGTTCCCAACCTTCCTGGGTTTGGGGCTTCAAATAAAAATTATTTTATTTTGGGAGGTTTGGATTTTGTTAATATTTGTTTTTTTGGCACAGCCCCATAACTGAATTCCATCTTCCAATGATTTGTACGCTACTTCCCTACAATTTAATATCCCAGCATTGTTGTTAGATTTTGCAAAATGTTCATTAAATTGTCTGATACGGTTTAGTCAACTACCCTCAACAGTTTTTACTTTGTTTCTGAACGATGAATTATTTATTTGCGTCAATTGGTACTTATTTTACCTATATTTTCACTGAATTCTTCAACGCTTTTTACTTAGTTGGAAAGTATAGTACATGATTTAGCTATTGATAAACATATTAATGTTTTGCGGGAAATTAGGGCTTATTTGACCCGAGGAAGTAGGAAATATATTGAATCGGCAGTTATCCATTTCTGGGGAAAAGTGACCGAATAGATGTTTCCCCGCGATCGTATAAAAATGAGGAAGTGTTTTTCAAAGTTACTGAGGTGGACATAATAAAAATTATCAAATCATTTTCCAACAATTTTCAAACAGGTAATTGTAATCCCATTGTTTACATCAGGTAATCCTACCTCAGTGGAGAACTATCATCCTATATTTCTGATGTCAAACATAGCTGAAGTTATCGAAGTCACGAAATCCTTTCTTGAATCGCCAATACGAAATCGGAGCTAGGAGGAGCACACAGGAGGCTATTCTGCGGGTAGTTGCGGTACTTTGGATAGCGGAAGTAAATGTGTAGGTGTTGTCATGGATCTTTACAAAGGAAAGTGAAAACGACAGCATCGCGCATGATAACTTGGTAAAATCACATTCGTAAGACGGATAAACAGTTATTTATCCCATAGGCAGCAATCTGTGAAGATTGCAGGAGCCAAGCGTGTTCCTCCAAGTATGGTATTCCACAGGGAACGGTATTGGAGCCGGTGTTATTCATAGCATACATCAATTCACTGTTTAAAGTACAGAGCGAAGGGAGAATGGTTTGTTTTGCTGATGATACAGTAGTTTTGGTCAGTGTAAGAACGTGGAATGAGGTGGAGCAAAAGGCGGAGAGCTCACTGAACTAAATGTTATGAAGACCCTTTTTGTCTGTTTTTCTTTGCGCTCGGTTGATGTGCCAGGCATTGCATGTTCACTGTGTCACGAGTCAGCTCGATAAGGTATCTAGGTCTTTTGTTAGATCAGTGCCTGTGTTCGAGGAACCATGTTGCTACTCTGTCTCGTAAATTGAGAAGGCTAACAGGAATTAGTTATGAAGTCCGAGGTTTTCTTTCTATTGACAATCTGTTGGCTAGGTACATTCGGTGTTATCCTGCAGTATGGCAGCCTGGGGAGGAGCTAGTCCAACTATACAAAAACATCTTACAGTTGTCAGCGGGGTGCTGTCAAGAGCTTTGTAAAGATCCATGTCAACATCCACACATTTATACCTCATGAAAATCCTTCTAAAAAAGAGTACGCGATTCCCTTCTGTGGAGCTTTTTGGGTTGTTTCAAGTACCGACTCTCGCTACCACAGTCAATATAGTCTCATTCATTGAGACGTATAAATACATAAAAGCAGGATCATAAATGAGTCTAACACTCGAGCTTGTGGAAGTGTTAAGGTCCCTTTTCGCCGAACTACAGCTGGTCAGCGTTCAAAACTGTACAATGATCTGTCAGCGCACATCAGGGATTCTTCGTCTCTTGATTCTGTTAAACACACAATCAAAAAATTATTTTCCATTAATGTTCCTACATTGTACAAAAGTATGTAAATACACATACATATTTATGAATTATTATTAGATATGGTAGTCCTACTGACAGTAATCGTATGATTATTATTCTCAATTTTGGTTTATTATTCATTTTGAATAATAACCCTATGTTTTCGGGCAGGAAACATTTTTTACAAGGTATTAAAGCAATTGGGTTGTCCGCCAGTAGACAAATTACTAAAGTTAACGTACCTGTTAGGTGAGTCCGTCTCCTCTAACTCACCAGCCAGAGGAGACGGACTCACCTAACAGGAACGTTAATTTTAGTAATTTTTTACAACCCTCCCTCAAAATTTGATACTTTACGTTTCAAGACATGGGGATTCCGAATCTGCAATGTTCGTCCCCCGTCCGGGCCGTTTGTGCCTTTAAGGTAGTCTGAAAAATCCTTTCATCCGCACAAAAATCCCATTTGGCCTCTAGTTGTGCCCGCCATCTCGGCAATCCAATCGGACGAAGCCAGAAAAAATGGTTAAAAAATTAACAAAACGCAGTATAATCGCAAATACACCGTGTTTTGTATCGTTTTCATGGTATTTTTACATCCTGGGTCGAATGGAATGAGTATCAGACGCGTACAACTGCGTATAGTGAAATTACAGTAATTATAGTGAGCCAAAGTGTACTAATTGAATGAACTCGCGGGAACTACAGTGGAAGTCGACGTTTCGTCGTTAGTACTCCCTCCCTCCCGTCTCATCAAAACCACCTGCCCGCTCGACTCACAAAGTCGTGCCAAGTGCTGGCACCGAGGGAATATTTAGTTTCCGTAGTTCCATTGTAGTCAGGTCATGTTTCGTATGGTTTACTAGTATTTTTCGATGCTGAATCGAATGGGATGGGTCTCGGAGCAGTAATACTAGGTCAAGCTGTTCATGAGAATAATAAACCGTTGTGAAATTATTTGCAGTGTTTTGTGAGTGTGTTTAGTATTCTTTGTAGACGTGAAAATAAGCTTATGAGCGATTTCCGTCGCTGGGAAAGGAGACTGGGGGACCAAAATGTACCAAAAACTAGGGTTTTTCGCATTTTTCTCAAAAACGGATCTCTAACGATTTTGATCAAACTTTCAAATTATCTCCTGCTAGTTAGTACAGAACTTTTCTTCTCCTTACAATTGTCCATGAAAATACGGTGAACGGAGGTATAGGCCTATGAAGCAAAAACAGGTTTTTTACGCTTTTTGGCAAAATGGCTTTAATGATTTTCACCAACACAGGATGTTTTCGAATAGTTAATACCTATATATTTTTTTCAATAAATTTTCCTCCATCTCTCTCGTTAACTTGAATCATTTTGCTGCCTTAGACCCAGGCCAGCAGTATACTCTCTAAAAGTCGAACTTGCCCACAGTTCCAAAACGTCGTCCGTTGAAACCCGCGTTCTATCCTGGGACTCTCTGGTCTGCTATTTAGCCGCTAGATTCCGATGAGTTTAACTGCAGTACTAAAAGGAGTGAAAACAATCATTAAAGCCCCACCAATTTCGATTTGGGATCCGGAGGATTCTGTTTCCAATTAGTGGGCTTTGGAGCGGGAGAACGGCTCTCAGCGAGCGTAATTAAAAGCGTGCCCACTTTGCAGTTATCGAGACACTTGCTCCATTAAATGCCTTCCACTTGCCACCGGAGCTCAGGGACGCAGTCGAATTTAGAATCACTGGAAACCCTGCAAATGGCGCTATAATTCAATTTGATAGGGTTTTCATTCCACTTTCTGGAAGAGCCTGGAAAAGGAAGAATGGGTTCGTTCCGCTATTTCTCGCCCAGTTTTTTCGTCGATAGCCGTCGGTCCGAATCGAATAAGCCAATCATCGGGAAGAGGTCAGTGGCAAGTTTGAGTTGCTCACAAAGGATGCCATACTCATGCGAGGGGATGCGACCCAAAAAACAAGCTGAATACATAAACAGTGCTGGGAAAGATCAGACTGGGAACGCCTGCCGCTTTTCTAGCAATACTAGTTAACCCACCTACATTCAACCAGTTGTTCAAACTTAGCGTTTAACCTGATGTGTTAATGAGAACGCGGCTAAGGAAAAGCTCAGAGAGTAAAGAGAATGAACAAACAGTTTGTTTGAACGCCAAATATCCCCCCCCCCCCCCAACACTTCGAAAAGCATTTACAATCACCCTTTTGTTACACTTTACCGCTACACATTATGTCGTGTACAAAGAAAAACGAGAAAATGTATTAGAGTTAAAAGTAGAGTGAGAAAGAATGAATAACGAGATCAGATCTTTTTTATCCCGAACACAAAGTCATGATAACTGAGAGATTTACGAGAAACGTTGTACGAATCTCTACGTATACGTACGTTCTCCTGAACCAGAGGAACTAGGTAGGAAAGTATGTTTCAAGTTGAGCGTGTGGTTCTCATTCATGCCGCTCAATGTTCCAATGCTACGGCAAGGTAGAGGTGCATGGACGTTGGACGGGGAAGGGCTTGAGGAAGTTAATGAGTAAAGAAAGTACTGGCCCAACCCCAGACAGCTAAGTTCCTGTGGATCACCTCAGACTCTCCATTCAGCACTCTTGCGTCTCCAGTCCAAACAAGAAACCACTTGCTGCTCCACTGTTGTTTGTAAAACTGTTTCTAAACGACGGTTTTCGGAAGAACAGCCAACCTTCCAGCTTTCACTGCTGCTAAGCAAGCTTTTTACCGCTTTCGAAGAAGGTTATAACGTGGCCACAGTCGATCTCCCTTTGAAACTGGCCATGCTAGTAAATAGTTAGATTAGGTGCGAAACCAGATTAGTAACTTCTTCCAGATGCTACGGATTCCTCAGGGTCCATACCTCCGTGTGGTTACCACATGAGCAACTGGGAGACTGAGTAACTGTCTATCTACCCTACCTCCACAGGTCTGGGTTCGGTGGATGCTGAGCGAGTGCCAGGGCCACCTCTATAACTTACAACTATAACTATCTTACGAGTGTTGACGAACACCCATTCCGATAAGGACACAGACCTGAGCAGAAATATGTGGCTCTGGCGAGTGGATAGGGTAGGCCCAAAAATATCAAGATATGGAATTGCTTTAATGATCTTTTATTTGTCACATCGGTTTATTTTCAGGGAGTGGCAGGGAAAACGCAAGTAGAACATTAAGAATGACGTTGTCAGCTGGTAGGCTGGAATAAGGATGAGGCCGTTCAGTCTTCTACGCGAGAAATATCCGACTTCCCCCACTAAATCGAAGAAGCAAAGATTGTTGCAAATTTGAGAGCAAAGCTATGACAATTAAGCGAAAATCGTCGGGAGTTCAACTAAAACTTGACAAGAAGACTAGTAAAAAAGGGGCAAACTGCGAGAAAAGTGTGCATCCAACGGGGCTTGAGTAAATACCCGGTCATCATTTGCCAATCGATTAAAATTGGCATGAGACGCACGGGGAATTATTTGAAATGTTAGGAAACATGGTATAAATAGCATGAAGGGGGAGGAAATACCGAGTGGCAAAATCGAGTGAAAAATAAATATTGTTAAAAAACTAAGTAAAATATATATTGAAATGATGAATAAATCGTTGGAAATGAAACTACTGCCCCCACTCCCCTACTTACCGGTAACTTGAGAAATTGGGGTTTTCACCGATTGCATTCTCCGTAGGGAGTCAGAGAACGTGGAAGAAAGTAGGCGAGGAGGGTTTCTAAAGCAGGTGTGTGAAGTGGAAGAGGCAAAGGCCAGTTCGGTCTGCCCGTTTTAACGACACGGTATTCTGATGAAGTGCATAGTTGTCTCGTCGAAAAGCCAAGAGAGCAGTAGCCAAAGGACCTTTCCTCTCTCCCAGCAAATGAACTTATGCTCTCCAGAGGAAACCTTGGCCGCTGGCTTCTGGGAAATTTAATATTCTGATGTCAACGCAAAGCCTCCCGCGGACATTTCGTATTCCCCGACGCCCGCACCTCGCGAACAACGCACGGACATCTTAATTACGGATTCATGTTGGCTCATTTCTGGCCATCCGTCCTGCCCTAGCTGCCTCTCCTCCCTTGGATCCCTCCGAGAGCCCCTCAATTCCATCCCCTCAAGTGCATCCGCTTCATCGGCGATAATTCCGAATTGAAATACTCGAATTTAATCTCGTCACGATCCGCAGTTATGTGGCCGATCAGTCGGCCAGCGCATGCGCCTTGTTTCCTGGGGACGCCACACGCAGCTCTTTTGTCACGTTCTCGGTAATTCGTATTCAATGAGCGTTGCTGGCGCGAAGTACCCGACTATTTCGCCTTCACGAAATTATTGTTCCGCCACCGCGTTCAAATATCTGAACTGAAGCGCGAGACTACTATACGCAATAAGGTTCAACGAAAATATTGTTCAGTCTATCAAGAAGAAGTACTTCCATAATCCCTTTGATTCCCCTTTTCACAATACCGATATCGTTCTCAGTTCAGAACAACGCCAATATATCCGTTCGCATAAAACAGAATAATTCGATTTATCTTTAATCCATTCATTTAATGAGGAAATAGTATAAAGCACAAGGTAGAGAACATTGCGGTTTAAATGTGTAATACTCGCAAAAGAATCGCTACTCTGAGAAATGACAGTGTAGCACTTGCTTGGGGGACGAGTCACATGCTTACAAGATGGGCTCTACATAATAAATAATAGAGGAATGAACATTGCGCTACGTATCATCAAGAAATACTAGAGAATAACAAAAACATCTGGTGCGTAGCAACACACAGCTTTCCGCAACCCCGACAATTCGACAACCTGCTACATATGTGGTCGCTATGTCGCCATTCAACGCATTTCTACAGGAATACTTATACAGGACAAAATCTAGGTACTACTTAGTTCAGAGTACTCCGTGAGTTTTATTGGAATCGTTAGAGTCGTTATTCAGAAAATTGAAAAACCGATAAATCAATGATCGACAAATATAATTTTCCCAGTTATCGTGCCTTACATCTTCGTTCGACGGAAATAATCACGGAAAACGAAATGTGTGAACAGGTTGATAGAAGACACTACATAAGATTGATGGAATCCGAGAAACGCGATTGGGAGAGAGGTTTATAGAATTCAAAGCTTTTACTTAACAATCAGGGATGGTTAGGGCCACTGCGCCGTCTCTTCCATCATTCCTGAACAGTTTCACAAATATTAATCAGTTGCATGTAAACATCTGGTGCGTAGCAACACACAGCTTTCCGCAACCCCGACAATTCGACAACCTGCTACATATGTGGTCGCTATGTCGCCATTCAACGCATTTCTACAGGAATACTTATACAGGACAAAATCTAGGTACTACTTAGTTCAGAGTACTCCGTGAGTTTTATTGGAATCGTTAGAGTCGTTATTCAGAAAATTGAAAAACCGATAAATCAATGATCGACAAATATAATTTTCCCAGTTATCGTGCCTTACATCTTCGTTCGACGGAAATAATCACGGAAAACGAAATGTGTGAACAGGTTGATAGAAGACACTACATAAGATTGATGGAATCCGAGAAACGCGATTGGGAGAGAGGTTTATAGAATTCAAAGCTTTTACTTAACAATCAGGGATGATTAGGGCCACTGCGCCGTCTCTTCCATCATTCCTGAACAGTTTCACAAATATTAATCAGTTGCATGTAAATATCTGGTGCGTAGCAACACCCAACTTTCCGCCATCCCCGTAAGTTCGAACGCCAGCTACATATGTAGGCGCTATATCTGCGTTCGACGCATTTCTACAGAAATACTTACACAGAACAAAAGTTTGATCGAAATCGTTTGAGCCGTTTTTGAGAAAATTGGAATACCGATAAATTAATATAAGACAAATATCCTTTTCTGAGTTAACTAGGCTTATATCTCCGTTCAACATATATATATATATACAGAAATAATTACAGAGAAATAAATGTGGATATGGGTAGCTAGAAGACACTCTGTAAGAATGATCAAATCTGGTGAAGCAGTTACCCTAGAATTTACGGAAATGTTCCAAAAAAGCGAGTGAGCCAAAGTCTACTAATTGAAAGAACTTGCGGGGCGATAACTACAGCGAAGCTAATCGTTTCATCGTTTGTACTCCCTCCCTCCCGTCTCATCAAAACCACCGGGCCAATTGCCTACAGCCGCCTACGGATGACTGGAATATTTAGTTCTCGTCGATCCGTTGTAGTCAGTTCATGTTTCGTAAGGTTTACTGGTATTTTTCGATGCTGAATCGAATGGGATGGGTCTCGGAGCAGTAACAGTAGGTCAAGCTGTTTATGAGAATAATAAGCCGCTGTGTAATAATGTACTGCGTTTTACTCTCAAAAATCTCAATGTGACAGTTGTATAATTTGGATGCCTGTACCACAAATATCTTGAGTATGTCGAGGAACGGAGCGCAGGGATTTTTAAAAGTTGGTGTTTACTTTCCTTGGCTCTACAAAATAGAAAGGAAAGTTATGTAATCGGCTGAAAAAAAAATTTTCCGAGTCCAAAAAACAGTACTTGTGAAAATGGTCTGTGTGTCTGTGAACGATTTTTAGAGAAAACGACCGTACCAATTAGCCCAAACTTGATACCTAACCCACAGGTTACCATGGGACGCAAAAATAAGGGTATGAGCAAAATCCACCTATGGTGATCAAAACACCAGTTTTTTTTTCTCAAAAATGGCTCAAACGATTTTGATTAAAATTCTTATACTGATAGCTCTCAATAAGGCAATTATACCATTAAACTCCCATTTGTGGGAAAATGACGAGAGCAGCACAATAAATTATCAAAATTTTAGACGAAAATCTTTTTAGCGCGGTTTTTTCCTTACAAAATCAGCTGGAATGTTACTAGAATGTTAAAAAAAATTGGTATTGTAGTCCAATCCAATATCTTTAGGGCGAGTGTTTAAAAATGCTCATAATATACGTGGGGCTCACTTCAGAAATTCCTAAATTTCAACTACCGCCGTTTCGCTTACTACCAGTTCTCAAAGTTTTCCTATCCTCTTCAAAAAATTATTTTCCACAGTCTCATTAATTCTCTGTGTACCAATTTCTCAATAATGGTCCTGGGATGAGTACGAACAGCGTAGTAAATTCTAATAACTGTAAGCGCTACCGCTTCCTGCTGCTGTGAAGTGTTGTTTGTCCAAGTTCAAATGAACTGAGTGATAAATGAATTGAGTACGTAGAAAGTGAATTGACGTAGAGCTTAGGAAAGTTGTGTGTTGCAACTCACCAGATATTTCAATCGGGTGTCTTGTAGGTTGAAAAACTGAAATTTGTTATTACGTACAGTGGTTTTTTCGTTTTTAATATATAGAATAGCGTTGCAGTTATCTGAAGCAATTTTATCCCCGTAATTTTTAGCCGACCAAGGCGTCAGTAATGTGGGGCGAGGGCGAGAGGAGGGGGCTAGGGGAAAACTTCATACCTGTGCGTACAAAGCCACTTCCTTGTGTTGCACTGACATGTAGAAGCAATATAAAGGGATAAATTGCACGCTGGACAGAATGAGTCGTTAGCCCTATAGCAAACGAATCCGTAAGTGTTTTGAATTGAGTCTCTTACTGACAAAACAGCGTGGATGTCTGTGGAAGTCACTAAAACGTGTGAGGATTATAAGGAGGCTACTGGCACTATCTGCATGTTGGAGTGTGGATGCCATGTCGTCTAAAGCAAACTTCATCCTGCAGTTGGGATTCCTGAATGTCCAGGTAATCTCTGGATCTCAGGATCTCTTGCCCCAGTGCTCTTTGAATGTTACGGTTGCCATCTCAGGGAGTAGGTGCTGGTAGACTGAGATCTGGCGGGAAGATTGCTATGAAAGATGAAGCTTGAAAATGAAAGATGAACATTCGTAAATTGACTGCTTGAGCCCGCCCAGAACAATTACGAAGGAGAAGGTGTCTCACTGAATGTCACTGCCCGCTCACCTGACGGAGAAGAAAAAATTATCGGGTTAATAACGAAAAATAAAATATGAAGGTTTTAACCAAATCAGGCCTCCGTCTAATGGATCACTGGCGGCGGTCTGTTGATGGATGGTCCAGGTAGGTCACCCTCGTGGAAATTACATTACGAAATCCGTTACGCGTAATTTTGTAATCTGTGGTACTGAAAGTGGAGGCCTCGAAATTAAGTGTCACTTCTCTCTCTTGATCAACGAAAAAACGACTTTTTACGATGTAATCACTCGCTCGGAGCAACTCGATTGCTCGCTACCGTTCATTTCTCTTGGATGGCCTGCGACGAGTGGATGGGGAGAACTGAATCACTCCCTGGCAGCAATAAATAAGGGCACTGTATACACAGAGAACTGCATGCGCCGATGTAGACGACCTGTTGTGCTGCTCCGTGCACGGACCGAATCGAGGCACAACCCCATCAAGTGCTCCGAAGGGTGGTGGTGGTGGTGGGCGAGGGAAAATCCCAGCTCATCCTCTTAAAGGTGGAATTGAATAGGCAAACGTCAATACGTTTTGGCCGCCACAGACTACACCTTGAGACGCAAGTCACGTACTTAGGCGTCAATATAGCATTTCATCCAACATACTCTCAAAGCACAACAGCCAACACCACTCTCGCACGGTGTGCCTCACTACGAGCAATTAGCAAGGCCACTCGGAGTGTGTGATATTTACTTAGGCGTGGATAGGCTTCGACTTCATGGTCTCGGGCAGCAAACTCACTATGAGTCAGAAGACAGTACTGACACAATCCTAGAGAGCTGTGGGTTACCCGTTAACTGGCCATTGAGTGCATGGTGGACAAGTGGCGAACGAAAATGAACCTCCCCCCACTTTGCGCCGAACTATGTGTACTCGCTCTACTGCACGAAAACTTGCTGCTAGATGAATGGGAATTAGATTAATGGCAACCGAAAAATCCTCTTCAAAGGTACTTGACACGACTTAGGGGAAAGTTCGTTTGGACAAGCCAGTTTCTTGTTGGACACGGTGACTTTAATGCTCGATTTGGCTTTTTATATCACAAATATTCTACAACAGTGAGCGACGGTTGTTGGAGACCACAGTTGATCTCTCCCTTTGAGATCAGCCACCCACGTAAAGCAGGTTGAGAACTCCCCCAAATGATATGGCTTCTGCAGGGTTGTACGTCCATTTGGTAGCACCTGGGCAGCAGCTCTCTAGCAGGAGGCTGAATAACAACCTGCCAAACCTCAACAGGTCTGGGTTCGGTGGATGCTGAGCATGTGCGTCTGCTTTCGCACGCTAGCGAAACTGCAACCTCCCGGGCATTCGACTGATATAACTCATTACGAGTGTTGAGGGACAGCGACTTCGATAGCCTGTGTGTCTTAGAAAAAAGAAAGTGTGTCTGGATGTCTGGGAACGCGATTGAGAGAACGGCTGAGCCCAATCAGCTCCAATTTTATGTTCTGCGCGCCAAAATAAGATATTAGTAAATCGGCTTTAAAAAGACTGTTTCTCAAAAACAAACTGCAACGATTTGGATTACATTTCTAATAAAGGCAGCATCAAATCACACAACAATACCACAATAACTGTAATCTGTGGGGCAAATGAGCCCAGTTTTTCCTAATAAACTCTTCTGAAATTATATTAGCTCACTCAGAAAGTGTGGGGTAGGTAGTCTAATTAAACAGCTATGCGATGGGCCAGTAATAACGCTCATACGATGGTGAAGAGCAATCCCAGGAATCACGGAATTCCTATCACTTACTACCAATTTTCACAGTTTTCACCTGACAATTCTAAAACAGGAAACAACACCCTTTTCAAATAAAATCATATTAACGGCGCCATCAATCTCCTGTGCATTGATTGCCCAATAACGGTCACAAATATGAGCGACTCGATATACTCTGGAACATTATGCGCCTCCAGTTACTTCCACGTAGAACGTTGTTATAAACTGAGTGAAGATCAGATCACATTAGTTGCTTGAGTGAAGGACATTACTGAACGTACGCGGGGTCGAAGTAAGTTGTGTGATGCGTCGCACCAGATATTATGTCAGTAATGTCCCGAACTCCGCATATTCGCGAACATTCAAAAGGTGAATGCGGGTGCGCGGTTTATTATAGCAATTCAAGTATAAAATATGACTACGCGTCATTTCATTTCGTTAGTTTGTCGTAAGTTATAATGACTTACGTTCGATTTGTTTGTCGGCCGATAAAACGGTTGTCTTTGAAAGACCTCGTCACGAAATCGATTTCCCCGAGCTAGACATTCTCTCGTTTTTTCTGTCGAAGATTGATGGTCGATGAAAATTAGCTCATTAGAAGGACACCTTGAACCCCCCCCCCCTCCTCAATCGGCACCATCTGCTCCATTGAATATTGTAACACGAACGAGTAGAACGAGATCTTTTTAATAACTCTGTTTCGTTACGATTTTCCTTCTGGAAGAGTTCAGATAACACGTACGCACTTTTCTCGTTTCTTGTCGACGCTGGTTCCACATCTAGAGATTCCTGGCTTCTGAATAACCAGTGATTTAAACGACACCACAACATTTGCTGCAAAATAAATACAAACCTCAAAACCGGCGGAACGGAGTTTCGGCCTCCGCCGTTTTATTAGCGACTCATTCAGGCGAGAACATTTAATTGGCGAACGGACGTTTTTCAAGAGACTTCGCTCTTCGGGCGTTTTCAAAGCGTATTTACCGTTAACTGCCGGAAGTATTTGATTCCCCGCGGAAGCCAGCACAGGATCTCTGTAGAATTATCGAGAAGAAATCGTGTTTGAAGCGAACTGAGTATAAGACGGATTGGTTGAAGAGATATGTAAGATCTATCGGAACCTGGGGAAGATTATGACCAATTCACCTGTCTACAGGACTAAATCAACGAAGGGTAACGACACAATTCCTCAAATCTGTTACTCATCAGGGAGTAATACTGAATGAGTTGGTTGAAGTATGGTAGGGCACTGTGGCTAACAAAATGCTCTTGGGTAGACACCCTTATGTTAGGCGTTGAATGGTTCGATAGCTGGGAAGATAAGGACCACACGGTGAGTAGCTATAGTGCACAAACCGTTCTGAAAATAAAGTCAAATAATCCTTTTAAAGGGTAAACCGTAAAACGAGACGAAGAAGATTGCGTTGTGGGTGTGCCCTTGTGAAGCAAGACCTTTCTGACTGCTGGTATCCGTCTATGGTGCGAGCATGTCAAGGTGCCGGTGGCTGAGGAACAAATCCAGCTAATCCTATTGAAAGGAAAAGTAAATAGTGCGGCCTCAGGCTCCTTCTTGAAAAGCACGTCAAGCGTTTGGGAGTGAATAGGAGAGAGGTGGAGCTTCAGTCAAAATCTCCAGTTCCTTAAAGGCGCTACCATTGCACGCAGTGAGGCAAACCAATTACTAAGGCCACTTGGGGTGTGTGTTACCTTAACACTATTCTCATGTTTCATGCCATATATCTAGGCGTGATTGACTACTGCCCCGTTGTCTGGGGTAGCAAACTAATAGTCAATCAAAAGAGAGTGTGGGCCCAATCCTAGAGGGCTGCGCTCCTGTGGATCACCAAGGCCTACAAGACTGTACCAGCAGAAGCACTCCTGGTGATCACTGGTCAGTTACCAGTTCACTTGGTCGTTGAGTGCATGGTTGTCAAGTGGAGAGTGAAACGGGAGCTTCCCCCACTTTGGGCTGAACTCCATGCAGATCTCACCACAGAACAGAAACTTGCTGCCATTGACGAACATCTGTGAACGTATTGGAAGAAGATGAGTTGAGACCACTGGATGAGCGGCACATGGCGACTTCAGAGCACAGCTCCACTTCTATTCTCTCTGAGTCTTTGAATCCTGCACTTCTTGTGCCTCTGGTGTTGAAGAAACAAGTAACCACGTGCTGCTCCACTGTAGTTTCTACGGCATTGAGCGACGGTTGTTGGGAGGGCAGTTGAACTTGGCAGCATTGACTTCTACAAAGCAAGCCTATAACCATTTTGCCGAGTTCGAAAGTGACGGCTAAATGACGTGGCCATAGTTGATCCGTCCCTTTGAAACTTGCCACCGATATAAATAGAACAGATGGTAACCCAGATTAAGAACTCCTCCTACTTGGTACCTCAGGTGGTCACCTCCACGCAGTCTCGACCGTGAGACTGGCAAAGGACCAAATACCTGCCGTACCTCCGCAGGTCTGAGTTTGGTAGATGCTGCAGGCGCCTGACGCGAAACCGCAACTTTCACGACTGATATAACCCTCGTTGAGGGTTAAGGAATAGTTTAGGAATAAGGGAACAGACCCGCTGGTATTCATCTACAACTAACTGAAGCAGCTAGCTGGGCAGCTGCTTCAGGAACGTTCTTCGTTATTCAGGAAAGTGCCTTTCCCTCTCAAAGACTTCTGCTACTTAGATTCCTCGCAATTTAGTGTCTCAGTATTAGTGGATTGCAGTCTTTTGTCTAAAAGTCCCTCTTTTATTGAATAATTTGAAAACGGTGGCTTGAAGGCCTCAAATACTAGACTAGTCACGGCCTTTGAACTTTATTGTTTATACCGAGGAGAAGTCAAGTTTGGTTGGGTGCCTGATGAGGGACTCTTCAGGCTTCCAACCTGCCTTCACTCGCAATAGAACATTGAGCTCACAACCAGGAAATGTTTCTTCATGGAATGCAACTGCATTTTTCAGATTCGTGTAAAAAATATTAACGACATTATTTACGTTAAAATGCTGTTTACTTTATGTCATTTTTACGCTTATTTTTTTTTCTTGCAGAATGTGGTTCCGAGGAGTGGGACTTCTGGGGTCCATCATCGTGTTGACATTTATACAAGTAAACAGTCAAAATCTTACCTCTATTGACGATAAACCCCCCGAAAATATTCAAAAGTTGTCCAAAAAGAAAACTTTTCTCGAAAGCAAGTTTGACAATAACGCCGGTGAATCGAGCATAGAGTGGTTAGGTTCTGTTTACAACCCCCACACGTGGAATTTAACTCAGCTTCATAGTTCGAAAAAAGTGTCCGGCCCATGCCGAGGAGCAGTGAAACAATACATAAATGGACTCAACAGCGGAGCTTTGTGGGCAGCTAAAAGTAAGTTTTTCTATACTCATTTTTCACAATTTTTACTGATTGTTTCGTCATTCGCAGGTCTACTTACATAGTTGCTTTCATTCAGCGGTGTCAATTTGGACTATTGGCAAGTTCAATCATGTGACAGGGACTTGGTTAGCTCCATCTAGTGGGATATCGTCCTGCAACCAAAAATAGCAACCCTGGAGCAAAGATAGCGGCAATTCTCCCTTTAAATGACTGCCAAGTTTGCACATGATGTTATATTAGTTTATTATAAATATCAATATATTGTTAATATTGAGATTAGTCCATTATTTCGATTTAGTGGCACGGACTTTAATTTTCTTGTTTACTGTCAACTTGGGATTCCGGCAGAGCGAGAACTTGTCTCCCTTTTGTTCCAGTCAAACACGTTTCGTTCGCCTACTGAATGACCATTTGGGACCAACTTAGGTATGTTATCGAACTATCGAAGAGTGTTCATTCCTCGCTAAACATGTGAAGTGGGAAGTCATGCTTGGACGCTGTCAGAGTTTTTAAATTGCCTGGAACTGCTCTTCAGCAGATAATTCATCTGAGAAGAAGCCGTTGCGATGCTGCTACACACAGACCCTAAGTCTTCAGGTTAAATCTGGAAGAGCATCGTTTGGATTTCGTCATCGTCGTTGGAAGCTGTTGACGAGTTCGACTCTATTTCCCGAATTGTGAAACACGGACCTGGAAGGCTTGAGAAAACCTCTGTAGTTAGTTTACTTTTGGTGGTGTTAGAATGTGGCTAACTAGTATTTGGAGGTTAATCGATTCCCCCTCGCGGTCAGTTTCAGTTGGGTTGCCTACACAGTGCTGACTCCGGTCGTTTCTTTCGGGAGAAAATTCTGAATTCCCTGTTTTCGTATTTTTTTCAACATCCTCTGGAACAATCAAGTTCAGTCGTAGGAAAAGGATCAGCTCAGACCGAGGTCTATAGTTGGAATGGTGCACGGTACGTAGTGAATCGATCCCACCGTGAGCCCTGGAGTAATTGAGGAAGCATCGACACTTCTTAAAGACTAAAAGTAAACTTCACATCTTAAAGTGAGTGAACAACAGAGATTCTTTCTTCACCCTCTAAATGACGAACCCTTGAAAGATTAATCCTGACAGCTCTTTGAGCCATTTACGTCGTTAACAAACTCTTTACTCTTCTTGCAGCACCGTAAAATGGGGTTAAGAGACGCATTCGGCTCGATCTGCTGCTCAATAACGTCCTTCGAACCCCCTCGGCGGAAAAGTTAATTTCTCTCTCGTTATTTATGACCGTAATAAAATTCATTTTTCCTTCGGTACTTACCATTTTCGTCGTCAAATCAACAACATATTGCGATGTGAAGATTGACTCAAGGGGCTTTTTCAGCCTTGGAAGTGATTAACGTATAAGAAGGAGGCTTGTACTTTCGTTTGACTAGGCACGGCCCCTTTCAACTAGTCCGGTCGTGAGGCTGTGGTACGTCATCAGGAACATAATTTTACATCTTTCAAAACAGTTTCAGACTGTTGACAAGGGAGAACAGAAGAACTCACCAGCGGCTAGGGAATGGAAGCGTGTTCATGGAATGTGACACCTGGTTCAACTGACCGGGAACTAATTGAACTGAATGAGTAATTCGAAGAAATTAGACTATTAGATGTGCGTTGCTCGGCTTCCTTTTCCCCACAGAATTCCACCAAGTAGAGTGGAGTGTTCATGACTGCGTTGGGCAACCTAATGACCTGCTCAGGGAAAGCAACCCTAAGCGTATACAAGATTATACTGCAGTTAGAAGAAGCGACTGTGTAACGGGACGAACCAAACCCTTCGATTCGGTGGAGGCTCCTCCGGGGCATTTATGCTGACTGGGCACCCCAAATGCCCCGATTCGCTCGAGACTTCGCTGCTGTCAGTTGTAACCGAACTGGTTCCCTCATTGCTGTGTCGGCCGCACTCGCGTTCGCTCCCTCTCAGTTCCCTGTCTGTGGTGGTAAAACATGTCCAAAAGTAATTCAAGAATAAAACTCCTCGTTCGAATTGCATTCGGCTTGATGTCGTACTAACTTCCCGACTCTCTTAGTGCAATATCGCTTACAATATTAATCCCCCCCGTAGCAGCTGAAATGCATTCGAGAAGAACCCGTGGAGGAACGCCACAGCCATGCGAAGTGGGATAACAAAAATAGGTTACAATTGCGTGCGTTTAAACGTTGACCAGCGGTGCACAATTGACTAGGTTAACTTAGAGAAGGACGTCAGAGAAATAGCGTGTCAAGATTGTCTTGGCTAGCAACTAATCTAGAGATTTTCATGGCTTGTGTACTCGTGCTTGTAACGCAAACATCACTTTAGCTTGGGATTCAGCTAAAGTTGGTCACTTAGGGCGAAGTTGACGCTCAATTTTCAGCTTAATTAGAAATTAAGATGGCTTGCCAACTTAAGTAGATATGGAGATTGCTTGTATGACGCAAGTACAAAGCGTCTCAGCTCGTAACTTGCAAACAATGAGCTAAAACACGACTAGTCTCCACTCTCTCTGTGTGTGTGAGAGAGAAAGAGCGTGAAGAGGAGTAGGTGAATAAAGATGGAGCAATGACTGAAACTACTGTGCAGAAGTTAGCTACATATTCATAATCGAAAGTTTAACCGCTTGCCCAGCCGTCCTCATTATCGCAGCCGTTTTTCGAAATTTGGCCAAGTTCAAATTGCCACCTCATGAAGACTGTTTGACCTGAAGTTGTGGATGGTGGCACACATGAATATGAAACATACTTGGAATTAGGGAGAAAATATCCAGCTGGGATTTTTATTAGTTTTTCAGCCCTGTCTGAAACTGAAAGGTCGTAGGCAAAGACCGTCGGACAATAGTGAATTTTTCTTTGAAAGCTGATGGGAACAGCGTAGATTAGATTAACGAGAGTATTTTACTTGCTTTCCTGGCTTGAAAGGTCCGTCGCTAGGGGATTAACGAATTGAGCGTTCAATTTTGACACGGCCCACGAAACACCAAGATTTACGTCCATTCGGAATAATATTAGCGACGGAAATCTGCACGGCGGTTTCCATTGAAGCCATCACGGAGCTCGGAAATACAGTAGTCGTCCCTACTGCCCTCTGCCCGAGTTGAAATATGGAAGGTATTCACCCGGAATGAGGTTTCTATGAAGTTCCCCCTTCGGAATTCATATTCTCGCTCGGTAAAAGCCTTTTACCTTCCTGAGTTGTTTGATTGCGGCTATTGCAAATCAATAGCTTGGAAAACCGATGGGAACGAAGCGGCAATGTTTCATATAGAGCTGAGAACCACATTGACGATGTTTACACAAAAGAGCAACAGGTAAAAAGCTTTGTTGGTTAGTTGCAGTCACAATACTGGAAAATAAAACCCGAGACGGACATGGATTTCCCATGATTGTAAACTACGTACAAACGACTGGAGTTCAGTTAATTACTTTCCCTGCACCTGTAACTTCCCACAGCGCAGATTGCCATTCACATACGTGTTCCTGCCATTCCGCTCTCCCGTCCAATTACGAGTGTACTGGGAAGGAATTAAACCCAGAACGACAATTGTGGCGCGACGTTTATTGGCAGTGGAACTCACCTGAATTTTGGTCTTAACCAGTCAGTGAAAAGAGTCCTTTCTGCTAGTAAGCCAACTGGGGAATCTGGGGGGTTAGGTCTTTATAACGGTGGGCAGATGGTGTAGGTATGCCGAATAGTCAAAATCTTTGAAGAAGTGCTAAACACAAGCTAAATAGCTTCTTTCGTCTTTCCAGATCAACCGTCAAAAATCTGGGGTGAGATTTGAAAGATAAACTTCAAATTATTCTGCGTTAACAGTGCATTCAAGTAGTGCAAATCAGTGAATTCACATCGAACGGTATCACTGCTCACTTTGAGTCAAAGAAGATGAATGTTTGGGTGCCTCAAGAAAGTGTATTTGGTAGCAGTTTGTGGTACAATCACTACACAATTACACCTCGAATCACTGAGGCCCGCTAGAGGCACTGCTTGTTGATATCATTCACCAGAAAATCTACTACGTTCCTCAACGTCAACTATTTGGGCGTCACGTTGGATGACAGCTCAGGTGGAAGGAGCACATAAATAAGAAGGGGACTGAATTCGGAAGAATGTACTGAATCGATGGCCAGCGATCCACCTCGACTGTTGAAAAAAGCTATGTCTTCTGTCGTTCCTGTAGACCATCAAGGACTACAATGGAGCTGAACGTAACCACTGGCAAGTTACCAAATGACTTGGACATAACATTCACCGTGAGGAAGAGGAGCCTCAAATAGAAACTTAACCTGCTGTCGGCTTAATTCATACAGTCTCCTTAACGAAGGTGAATTAGCAGTCGTGGATGTTTAGTCGTTGGATAAATAAGATGAATATGAATCGTCACCAAAGGAACTCAATTACTTTTGTTTAACATTTGAGAACGTCTGGGAGCAAGCAGGTCGAGTCGGACCATTGCGCGCATCAGTTCACTAAATTTCATTTCTTTATTACGCCCAGTCTGCATGTAGTGTACTTAACAACTGGTGGAAACGAGAAGGCACGTTTTGCTCTACTGCAGCTTCTACAATTATGAACCGTAGTTGACAGCTCTGATAGCTATCTAGCACTATTTTTACCTACTCCTCTAAATTGGGAAGGAAGTAAAAGTTGGTATACACGTATGTATTTTCTACTAAACATTCTAAGATCAGGATGGGCAGCCAGAGAGTATGTATCTCATTGATGGTAAATGATTCTCTGGGTCGTCACACTTCAATGATCTGATCAATGTAAAGAGCTATAGCTCTGGTGTGAACACGCATAGTATCAACATCTCGATAAGCCAGCAAATAGAACAGAGGGAATAGAATTGGCTAAGCGACAAAAGCGACAGGTAAGGGTGCAACAGCTCCCAGAATCCAACTTCTCTCTTTGGCATGTCAAGTTCTGCTGACACAACAACATACACAACAGAGCCAACAACGTATTTTCTTGCAGGATTTTTTGCAGGGTTTTCCTCATCCCTTTCCCTCATCTCACATCTCCCTTCCTGGCTGACACCAGTTCACCTATCCAGAGACCCCCTCGCATAAGGTCTGACTCCTTCATACTCTATTCCGAACTCTATCTTACCTCAATGCCAACGTTCAATTAACCAGTGTAGTATAGTGATGAATTCCGAATTTCACCCCTCCCCCTCCTTCGCACTCTTGCTATCAGGTATTGGATCAGGCAAATGTGGAGGAGCTAAGATGACGGAAAGAGATCTTGAAACCGTACGAACTGTAGGAATTTGAAGAGATAAAGGTATGAAACGTACATACTCATCTAGTTAGATTAATATTTCTGAAGAGTGGACAGGGTGGAATTAAAGATGTGTGGAGGAGGAAGATTAAAACCTAGAGAGCAGCTACTGCCTTCGGTGCTTGAAACTTAGAAATAAAATGTTCACTAGGCTCGTCATGTGACTCTTGTAGCATAACTACGTTGTCAGCGCTCAGCGCACTCGTAATAAGAAAAAGACTTTTCGGAGAAACGTCGGGGAATGTGCGAACAAAGCACGTGGTTTGGCAAAAAGCCCCTTTCTCCACATCTTCATCTTACGACTGATATTGCTTTACGTGAGGTAACAAAGGTAAGAGGGCTCGATCTCACTTCTTACATGAAAGCTGGCGCATTAGCCTTTGCCGTGAAGTTAGCCGGCAAAAACTCGCGATGGATCCAACGTTCCTGAAATTGAATTTGCGCGAAAAGGAGACCTCAACTCAAATGGTCACATCTCATATCAGAATTATCCTTCCCAAAAGGCTGTAATGAGGCTAGAAATGGATTCGGGTTCCGCGATGTGGTTGCGCTTCCGCCGGCGAGGAAGAAAACGAAAGCTAAGGCTTTATCAATATTTCTTTCGTCTTTCTCACCTGCCGATTTCCATCTCGTGATCTCCGCAACATGCAGATCTTAAATGGAATTGAAAGGGCTTGACCTCGATTTCCGTCGATAGTCCATACGATTTTTAGAGACTTCAAGCGAACATCGAAATGTGACGTAATTGCATCGCTAGGGACGGGCTCACCACGTTTGTAACTGGAAGACAAGCTATAAAAATCTACAATACTCCGATGACTATAGTGCAGAAGCTACGCCTCCTCAAGCGCAAGGCTCATTTATGAGCAGACTGGTAAGTTCTGACTGAACGGAATGGTGTGGTGCAAGGAATGTGATAAGTAGGTTCTTGGGCTGGTGTGTCATCCCCCGCATGTTTCCCGGTCCGTACCTCGACGCGTGGGCGTACTTTTGTGAAACTTCCTCTCGCCTTTCTTTTCCTCACTCCTTTACCCCTACACTTGGACTAATGCTCCTACTCTCTTTAGGCTGAGGAAAGCTGTGAGACGATTTCTAGCACCTGGTATTACGTCTTCTATTCCCTCGTCCCGCAGGTGTCCTTTTCAAGCCCCAATCCAATTTAGCGCTGAATATCGTACTATACGCCCGTAAACTGAGTATGCGAGGTATTTTAGTCGGTCGTTTGAAGAAGCACACGGCTCGTCGTGTGAGGTCTTATCGTGAAAGTAAGATGAGTAAATTTGATGAAGTTTGGCGAAACTTTATTCCCCCGAGAGACTTAGAATCACCTATTACACAACTTTCACGGAATACGACTTGGATCAGTGATGTTTATTGTTATGTCATTTATCCGTTTGCTCAGCTTCGCTGCTATTCCCAAAGTTTCGTATCGTGTCACCGCCGTCCTACTCTCGCTGCGCATATCTTACATTTCGTATCCGGACGAAGCTTGCCTGTTTCATTTTCTTACGGGATCGTATGGGCCCGAATCCAAGTTTTCCGTGTGCTTGTTGACATTTTAATTGATTGTGCAGGTTTGACCCGATTGAGAGAAGAGCTTCAACGCGTCCCTTGGGAGAAAACCTCTTTCAATTGCTAATAGTTCTGTCCCAATGGTAGGGCCGTCTCTTGGGATCGTTCAGTGTGCGGCAATAGGCAATAGGTAGGGCTGCTCTATCAGTGACTTGGCTGAGGACGGCTTCTACAGTCTAGGGCACTGCGTATATGAATATTCATGGAAACAAGCGTCATATTCAATGTGTTTCGGGTCAATTTTGTTGCTCTTTTCGGTTTGGTTAGCGCTGCAAAGTGTTTATGAACTTCCAATAAATCCTATCGAGTTCAGGTATACTTTAATTTCCGCGTGTCTAGATTCGGTTCAACTCCTTTGGCAGTTATTACATGACCACGCTAATCTTTCATTCTTCAGCGATAGCAGGTCTTGAAGTCTGCTTGCATTAATAAGCAGCCGCTTGTCTTATAAAAGCCTCCTGAATTTTATTCTTCAGCACCATCCCCTTCTTGAACCTGCTATTTGATCTATAATTATTTGGGTTAGTTTCAAATACCATGGCTCAGCTCAGGAATGTCTAGAACACTCATTAAGTGAATTCATAAAGATTCCTCTGTACTTGAGAGCCGATCTCATATCTCTCCATTTCTTAACATTCAATTGATCAAAACAATTTTTAAGAGAATAGCAGCCATTACTCCCAGCTCGAAATTTCATTTCTGCAGGTAGCATCTTGACTGTTCTTAAAGTCAATCAGCGGTCATTTACAGCAGTGTTTGGTGAACCTGGATTTGTTGTTGGCCTTGTTGTTTCTCACAGGCGTGAAAGTGTCTGTCACATAAGGTTGCCCGGAAATGTTTATGCGTGCATCGGAGATATTAGGTGCCCTGCACGATAATTCAGACTCACAGTGCTACTGACAATTTGACTGAGGTGAGCCAGGACTGATCGCCAAGAGATCAATCTTGCGATTCTCGAGTCAGTGATGGAAGGTGATTGAAAGAAAGCTTGATTTACGGGCTGACGGTTGATTGAGGGAAAATTGCGTCAGTCACGACAAGTCACCAGTTCTCAACGTAAACTATTGGACATTATGCTTCGATTGTTGCTGTACGAGTTTCCATTATGGTGACTTTCAGGGTGCAAGGAGCAATCTAGGAAAAGTCTCAGGCTCTCAGGAATTTCTTTTCGCACTGCATCGTACTCTCGATTTTAGGCCTGTACCTACTCCAATATCTAATCAGCACTTTCTTCATTCATGCGTAGGAAGTTTTTAAACTCCTTCAGCTTCGTTATGCGCAACACATTAATTAACTGAATACGAGAAAAGTGAGTTCTCATTTTATACCATTCGTCACCAGTCAGTAATATAGTCAGTCAGAATGATCGTGTAGGGATCCTTTCGAATGAATTGTTTAGTCAACTGAGGGCAACTACTTCCCATCTTCACCTTCCTACGTTGCTTTGAAAAGCAGCTGCGTGTTTTTGCGAGCGAATTACGTGTAAGGCTTTGGTTTCCAACATGAAAATATCTCGGGGTGTGCTCATCAATTAGAAGACAGATTTAAGCGCAAAGAGTTGGACGATATTGAAGGGCTAGTTAGGGTTAAACTGTGCAACAACACCCTCAAACTCTGAACACGCTCCTAATTTTTACTTTCCGCGACCCAACGGGTAAAGAAGGTGTGTTTGCGTGTGTGTCTGTAGTTCGATTTTCGGGAGAACGGCTTTTTTGTTTGTATGTTATTTTTTGTGGACGTGAAAATAAAGTTATGGGCGATTTCCATTGAAGGGGAAGGGGGTGGGGGACGAAAATGTACCAAAAACTAGGGGTTTTCGCATTTTTCTCACAAACCGCTAGATCTATTTTGATCAAACTTTCAACTTATCTTCTACTAATCAATATCTAACTTTTCTTCGCCATAAATATCTTCATGAAAACTCAGTGAACGGGATATAGGCCTAAAAATCAAAAATAGATTACGGCACTAAACTCGCAGAATTTTAAAAAATAGTACTTATATATTGTTCTCAAACATGTTACTCTGGCAGTCCATTGAACAAAAATTAAAATGTTTTATTGAACATTTCGGCGATTCCCCGAGCAACTGCGTTACTGGATTCCATCAATCTTGTTGAGTGCCATCTAGCAATTTTCACCCACATTTTGTCTCCGTGATTATTTCTGTATCTATCTGTCGAACGAAGATATAAGCCATGATAACTCAGAAAACGAGTTTGGTCGAATATTAATTAATCGGGTTTTCAATTTTCTGAAAAACTACTCTAACAATTTCAATAAAACTCTCCACCAAGTAGTATCTACATTTTGTTCACTATAAATGTTCCCGTAGAAATGCGTTGATTGATGATATAACGACCGTATATGTAGCAGGTCGTCGAATTTACGGGGGTTGTGGAAAGTTGTGTGTTGCTACGCACCAAATATTTTCACCTCTTACTGAGTCGAACGAGCCGAGGCTCACGAAGTTAGCTGGGAGGTTACGAATCGTAAAATTTAACCGACTCTCTTCTTCTGGTTCTGCGCACATTTTGGAAATTATAGGATATTTGGCGGGGCAGTTGCTTGTTTTACCAAACCGACGAATCGTATTGAGCAAGAGAAGAGTGGATGAGAACACAAAGCAGGAGTTGACAAGAAACTGGGTTAGTGTGGGGTCTCCAGAGCGGAAAGGCCGCGCTTGGTTTCGAATCCCATCGTCTGTTTCGGTGTTACACGGCACGAAATGTCGAAATAATCAGTCAATTCGGCTTCATCCGACTGAACCTATTTCTGGAGCTCCAACTCAGTTATCCATTCAAATCAACCCCTGAACGGTCATTGAGCACGTTACCTGTTTGCTCGCCTCTCTTTTAACCACTTCTTATTATTCAACGTTCGTCGCTCTCATTCTGGTCAAAGGTATTGATGGCTCCCCTGTGTACGACTTGCCGTAATCAACGACAGCACGAATTGTGCAAACCCATCGTCCGTAGGAATCCGATCGGGCGGAAATATGCTGAGCTTCGCGTTGTGTACGAGCAGAGCGAAAATCGATCTTGAACTAATTGGTGCCCTAAACTTCGAGAGAATTGAGTTGGCCACAAACTTAGAAACTACGAATTCGTTCGATATGGGAAGAAACCACGCAGTACACAAGACTACGTCCATCTTCGATCAGCCGAGTTTTGCACTATCTACTCTACACGAACACATATCTACAGAAAGAGACACGGTTCCTGGGGTATTTTCACATGGTCAAGGAGCCGCATGATTTTATGGATTAGGCGCTTTCCCTCTCAATGTTCATTCGAAAATAAGCTTAGATGGGTTTTCTACTGCAGAGTGCATAAAGGCCCACAATAACCCAGGAACTCATTTCGCATTCAGGAGCCAGTCGTCCTCGAGCCAACTGAAGATTAGTGTATCGAAAACACGCTCACAGAGCAGGTGATAAAGCAGCGCCTTGCCTTGATTTATCGCATTTAAGAAACATATCCTAAAAGCCCGCACAATGACGAGACTGAAGTTCTTTTTGAAATAATTTTCAACATTAATCATCCGCAAAAAATACAAAATTTACGGTTAATGGCAATTAAAAATTATTCGGAAGATACAAATGCGAATCTCGTGACACGTTCAGAACATTTGAAGTAACTGTCGGCCGTTCATTTTGCCATTAAAACAAAAACAATCGAAATAGGCAATGCCCACGTGAACCATTGAAATGATAAATTATCAAACTTCCGATGAAAATGTTTTTAGCATTGTTTTTTCCTTATATATTCCGCTCAAACAGTAATAGCCTTCTCCGAAAAGTCAGCGCGATGCGATGAGACTTTAGTAATAGAAGCAGCCCCAGACATTCCAGACTACCCTTCTGTTCTACTTACTACTGTTTGCCACAGTTTGGACTAACAAAGTAAACCCAAGCCTTCTCGGGAAAAATCATGTTGGCAGTATCATTATTCATCTGGTCGCTGATTGCTCAATAACGGCTGTGGCATGAGTAGAAGCAACGCAATAAACTGTGAAAACGCTGCCAGTTTATATTAACAGATTGAAAAACAGATTGATTGTTCGGCAGGCCGAATTTGCAGGGTCTTTGACCTCTGGAATATCCGCACTCGTACTTAATGGCGGTACTCACTGGCCCTATGGAAAGTCATTGTTTCCCCAAACACCTTTCTATCTAAACCCTTTTGTTTGTACCTTTGTAAGCCCCGCTCCTCAGTTATTTCCAATTGATAACGGGTTTCCCATTTTCTTGGATTTTCCCAACTATCTTTTCCCACTCCCCAAATTTAGATTCCTCTACACAAAACAGAGCTCCTTCCAAAAGTCAGTCATCCATCAGAGCTTGCGAATGGCAATCGTCTTCCCAGTTCTCCCAACTCAGTTCTCTCTCTTTCTCTCTCTCTCTCTCTCTCTCTCTCTCTCTCTCTCTCTCTCTCTCTCTCTCGCTCTCTCTCTTCCTCCACTCAGTGTCCCATAAACAGTTCACGTGTATTGAAAGTAACCTTTTTTACTTTTATATACCCAATCTCAAACTGATATCACTATTCTGTGAAGCGTGATACAGTCCTCACTCACGCTCAGTCCATTTATTTCTTAGTTTCAAGCTCGATTCGTGCGCCCAATAGTGATAACAGTTGTTTAATGTACGTGGGGCCGTTGAAAGTACTGTGACTGCTCGCTAAATATATTTATGTACACGTGTGACCACATCCAACCAAGTTAATATTCAGGATTTGTTTAGGGATTGCCGTGCAACAGATTTTCGCATCACGAGGAGAAGTTCGCATCAGCGTAAAGGCATTTAATTATCACGACACAAAACTCAAAGGCACACAAACATTGTAAGTCTAAAAATATGGCTGATGCCATGCAGAACCTTAGAGGAGGCGAGAATCATCATCCCGATATCTTTCGTCTTTTAGAACGTTTAGGGTATACAAAACCAGTTACTGATGAACGCAAGTACAAAACTGGTGGGGGATACTGAGGATTTGTATCTTCTTACCTTATGAGAGGACTAGCGGAGACTTAATTCCTAGAGGAGCTAACACTTCTTTTGTACATTTCCTTGGAGTAGAGTACAGAAGTATAGAGACTATTTTACAGCAACTTGATTACCGCACTTCACGCAATTCGAACGTATATTCACAAATTACAGAGGATATTGTCGGCGCAAAATTCAATATCAAACCAAGAGTTGTAACCTCCACTTTGCGAGGTTTTCCTTCGTTACTACGCGCTACGGCGTCAGTTCATAGAATTGGAAAGCGCCGAGAGGAAAATGAGGTTACTAAGCCCTTAATCGTCTAGACGTCCTTGTGATATTATCGCGTGCATAACAAGTGAAAAAAATTCCGGAGCAACCAGTCGACGTCTCGGTAGTTGCTCGGTAACTTCCAACTTCCCACGATATTCCTTCTCTTGGAGGATCGACCGGCGGAGCAGGAAGCGCCTCAATCAGGAGAATTGAGGCTCTGAGGTGCTCGGCAGGACCGCGCAATCCTTTTTTGTGAGCCGTTTCCAAACACTTTCTCCGGTCGAAAGGAGCAGTCATCCGGCCCTTCCAGAGCCCGTGTCAAGGTTATCGGCCGCCTTAATATTCCGTAACACTTAGATTTTGAGCCACCGTGAAAAGTCTGTCAACTCAACCAACGCACCAATTTTCGTTGTCAGTGCAGACAGAGCGTGGTGTTTTCAGCAGAGCGCCGTCATTAAAATCTACAGAAAATTAATTTAAAACATATGCGGGCGCTATATCTTCGTTCAACACATTTTTACAGAAACATTTATGAAGTACAAAATGTAGGGACTAGTTAGCTGAGAGTACTCCGAAAGTTCGATTGAAATCGTTAGAGCCGTTTTTGAGAAAATTGGAATACCGATAAATTAATATTCGACAAATCTCCTTTTATGAGTTAACTTGGCTTATATCTCCGTTCAACATATATATACAGAAATAATTATGGAGAACGAAATGTGGCTATGGGTGACTGAAAGACACTCCATTAGGATTTATCACATCTGGCGAAGAAGTTAGCCTGGAATTTACGGAAATGTTAGAAAAAACGTTTTTTTTTGACCCATTTTGATTTTTATCTCTGTTCAATGGACCGTCACAGGAACATTAATTGAAAACAATATGTAGGTATTAACTATTTGAAAACATCCTATGAGTTTGGTGAAAATCGCTGAAGCCGTTTTGCCAAAAAGCGTAAAAAACCTTTTTTTGCTTCCGGGGCCCATATCTCCGTTCACCGTATTTTCATGGAGATATATATGCAGAGAAAAAGTTAGGTATTGATTAGGCGAAGATAATTTGAAAGTTTAATCAAAATCGTTAGAGCCGTTTTCGAGAAAAATGCGAAAAACCCTAGTTTTTGGTACATTTTCGTCCCCCACCCCCCTTCCCATCGGCCGAAATCGTCCATAACCTTATTTTGGTGTCTACAAAAAATAACGAACAAAACAAAAAAAAGAACCAGCTCAATCGGATCAGCCGTTCTCAGGCAAATCGAACTACAGACACACACACATACACGCACACACACACACACGCGGACCACGCGCCGAAATTAGGTTTTTTAGACTCAGTAGGGTCTGAAACGTAAAGATCTGAAGAAAACCCAAATTTTTTTTTTGGGCCGATTACTATACTTTTCTTCCCTTCGGGTAGCGGAATGTAAAAATAACAACAGTTGAAGAACACAGGAAAAAAGTCTTCGCCCCATAGCTCCATGGCTTCATAGTTACTTGTTCATTTACTAATAAAAATGTCAGAACATGGAAAAGGTCAATAACGTTTTCTACGATGGCTTTATCACGATAAAATTTGATTTTGTCTACTAAAAAAAGTGCAACATATGGAAAAGTACTGGAAAAACAGGCAAAAAGGATGACAAATTGAAGAAACTGAGAGAACGCTTATCGAACTCGCGGTTTAAAGTTAATGTCTGCTAAATTTGTGTTTTTCCCAGTGGTTGAACGAAGTTTTTCCAAAACATTTGCCTGTGGAGTATATCTTAATACCGTCCACGTCCCATCAATGGTGACACATAATTAAAAACCCGTCTACTCAGTTTCTCGAAAGTCACGTTGGTACAGACGAGATGACAGCTTGAACTGGCATTGGACTATCTTTTTTTTTAAACCTGTTTTCGTACTGTCCCCGTCTGTCCTAATCTTGTGAGTCGAGAAGCGATTTTGATGCCTATCTTTCAAAATAATATTTAAAAAAATCAAAATGATACTTTGCCCTGTTTGAATGCAAAGAACCAAAGTGCTGGAGACGTTGTAGGAAACACAAACGCAAAGTTCACCAAAACGGCTTCCCACGAGTTTCCCCTGTACCCTTCAATTATTTTCTGCTGAATCAATCTCAACCGAAATTGTCCAGGTTGATTTAGGTTTATATCCAGCGACCCAGACAGGGAAGCTGCCCAGAGCGAATGGGAGAACTGAAATTTCCCAAAAGTCGCGACTCTTAGGTCGTAAGCGCAACACCGCGCGATAGTGTGTCATGAGAACAATAATATAATTAATTCAGAGGAATGAATATAGCATGTAAATCAAGAGTATATATAAACAATTTCCAGTCTTATGCACTATACCATGTTTACTTGGACCTGAGAAGTGGAGAGAAAAGTTTGTACTCATGTTGGTACCTTCTCTAGTCTCAAACATTTTGTTAGTGGCAATTTCCAGTTCTGACAACGACTTGGTTTTGCTGAGTTGAGAGGGAATGTGGCGTAATTGTTTTGTGTACATACCCAGGGTTCGTCCCGTGTCACGACGAAGTCCACAACGAAGAAACCATGCAGCTGGAATACTACTGGTCATGTTCCGGGGCTTCCTGAGTCATTTAGGGGCATGTTCTGAGCGGTGTATCCTCAACTTGTCCGCGCAAACCTGTGAGTTTCCTTCAGCTGATGATGGATCTCTGTCCATTTTCCAGATGCAGACTAGCGATCTTGATGCCGAATATTGTACCGACAGTGGCTGAAGCGAGTGGTAGACGATATCACTTTGTAAAGAACGGACGTAGGTGTGGGCTTATTTGCTCTCTTAGGGAGCACACCATAATGAAATATTCTTAGAACCATGCAATACACTTATAATCTTATTTCCAGGACGTCCCCTGCAGTCAAACGCCCCTGAATTGACAATACATTTGAGGAGACCAGCGGCTTACATAATGTATTTCACGGCCCTTCCCTTTTTGAACAGGAGCCTTTTGTTGCGGCCCTGAGAAGAGCTGAATGACAGACAAGGACTTTCCAGTGAATTCTGCCTTTTACTCACTGGTTTCAAGTGGAAACCCTTACCCCTCTCCTTCCACACCTTTCCTCGTCACCCCTCGGACGTGGCTCCCTCTCAAATGGAAAGAAAGTGAATTCTTTATCAAAAAGTCTTCCGTCCATTAGCCTCCTCCTGCCGGCTCAGGAAAAGCTGCTGGGAAAGGAGCTGGTGCTGAAGCCGCTGCCGAAAATTGTGTTATCGATTAGTCGCTGGAGGAAGGCGCGTGTTACGTGATTTTTATAACAAATGGAAAAAAAAAGTTCTTTTCTTCTTTTACGTCTTCCAGAATTCCGTAGGGTGGCCGACGGAGGCTTGTCATAACCGTCACGTTCGCTCTTCTGTGTAACTAAGTTTGTCGGATCAATTTTTAGAACATGTTATTGTATCGGGTGGGTTTTACCGAAACACGTGCCGTTCTATTATTATTTCAAGGGAAGGAAGCGGTTGTGGATGAACCTGTGGCGCCTCTTCCTCCTCCAGACAGCTCAACATCGATGGAAGGAGTTTATCGTAATAACTCTTCACTGGAATCAACCATTCGATTACGCAGCGATATAATTAAATATCTGCCTTTCGAACGTTACAAAACAAGTTACAAGTTATATCAATACTTCATATTTAGCAACATTTAGATAGACCTCGTTGAAGGAATTATTGAATATACTCACAAGGGCTCCTGTGCTGGAAGTGTTCCCACTTACTGTTATCTTCAAGTCAGGTTCCCAAAATCCAGCCTACAGGTACACTCCCGAAACTACCATCTCCAGAGGACAACTACCTTTTCTCGGGACAACGAAAAGCAGAAAGTTTCTTCGTGAACAGTAAAGGTTGAGAATCTCAACCCTTAACGTTCTTAGGGCCTTTTTACACGTTGAACTTTAGTATCTACGCGCTTCTTTCTCGAGAAGCAGCCAACTCGTGGGAACGGCTAAGAATTTCAATGAGCTGAGACCACTTACTTCCTGAGAAGTTTGATCAACTCGGCGCCATCCAGTATTTCAGCTGCAACTCGCCCAGAATACCTCCTCCGTTGCTCTTGCTCTACCTTCTTGCTTCTATCGACTGCCCTATGTAGCAGACGCAAATTCGAAAAGCTTTGCGTTACCCTGGGGAAAACGCACCAATGACAATGCGCAACTTTTGACGCAAACTCAATCGTTTGCAGCCCTTTTTCCCACATTAACCGTTTGCTCACCCGCTAAACGGGCTTTGGAGACATCCACTAAAGGCACTTTGAAGCCTGCAGAGAACACTTTGAATTGGAGAGCTCGATGGCTATCATTAGGAGGTAGATTTACAAGCGGCGGTGTTCTGGCATCTACGATGGAGAGCAGATTAGCTGTTTACTGTACAAGCACCAGGAAGAGTTGGGGTTTTTCTTATTGACCTTGATGGTAACTCTTAAGGTTGGAAAAACAAATCTAATTTTCTCAGATTTTTCAAAAGCTATTCCTTCCTCCTCAAGTTCCATGATTCCTAACTTATTCTAATCTTCGTCGAGCCAAGTTGTATGCTGACGGGAAAAAACCCCAGTTCTGCTCAGGCCAAACGAGTCCTTTGTTGACAGTTCACTGCTTGTAATGTTTTTGACGGCTACTTTTGTTTGTGTAGTGAGGGTGTATTGTGAACCTCTAACTACCAAGCTTTACAATATATACAGATTACTGCGGACCTTCAAACGTCAATTGCTTCCGCATCCTGTCAATTACGAGTAAAGTCCCATTAACAAAAATATCCCTCTCATTGTTTTTGTTGTTTACTCTTGCTCACAACTACTTGCGGTTATTATGGCACTAATGAATCCTGCCCAGTGAAAGAAAACAATTAGCATAGTGTAGCCGTTTTGAGTTCGGCACACACGAATTCACAGAGTTGTTGACCTGATCTATTCGATGGCGTGTTCGTCAGTGTAGAACAAGTCACTACTCATACGTAACGCTGGCTGGATCCTCCTGAGCTCTGTGGTTGATAATGATGAACGATCTGACCTGTCTACATCACTATGAGCAACGTTTTAGGAAAAGGTGGGTTGATCCCGATCGCTGGACGAGCCAGTTTATTACGGAACATGGCTGCTTTACTTCTTTTCCCTCAAATATTCTCTATTCTGCACATCAGCTCTACTGTAGTTCCAGTGAGTGATGGGTGTTGGAAGAGCAGCCATAACTTCCAGCTTTGACTCCAAGTCAGCAGGATTATAACCGTTTCGACTAGAAGGATTTGGAAAAAAGAATAAAAAGCTGCCACCCAAGTAAATAGTTAAATCAGGTGGTAAGCCAGATTAAGAACTCCTCCCAGGTGGTGCGGATTCCCCAGAATCATACCTCCTCATAGCAACAAATACGTAGATACAGAGCCACAAATTTACGTAATCTTACTTTTGAAATTCTATGACTCAAGCAATGAATCAGCAAAGGCGTCGTCCGATATTAATTTCCCCAGTTAAATTGGCTAACGCCCGTAAGTTGCATGTTGAACAGTGGTGGCTCAACACATCTTCTTCATTCTGCTCATGTGGTTACAATTGAAGTTCAAGAAACCTCCACGAATCCTGCAGACCCATCTGATGACAAACATCGAAGCCCCTGCATTTTTGCTGTGAGATCAATACACTTCCCGAGATGCAAAGGGCTTTTGCTCTGGTCTGCGTCAACCAATCCTCCTTAACCAGTTCGTGGAACGATCCCAGCTGGTCCTCCAGCCTATTCCAGCCCACAAACGAAAGGCACGATGCGCCCCATCTAGTCAGCCAAATACCCAAGGGCCGGCGACCAGCAGGCATCCCTATCACCTTCAGCAAATTCCTACAATGGAGAGACAAGGTGTACGTGCACAGCGGTTCCGCTTCAGATTCCAAATATGTAGCTTAGTCCAGAGTGTAGAGTGGGAGATCAAACATGTGCTTTATGAAATACTTAAGTACTTGATCTACCTGCTGACACTGTTCATTCCTCAAACCGGAGCATTGTAGCGTAGGATGGCTCGAACTGACGCCAGAAAAACTTAATACTCAGTGGCGCTGGGAACCTGATGACGCTATGAAGTAACCAGCTGTTAATAGCTGCATTTTTTTCATCAAATGCGAAACATGAGACAGCCCTGGAGTCATTGACTATAAGAAGGTGTGTTGTTTCATAGAGCTCAGCAATAAGGTGTGGTGGCGCTTTCCAAAACAGGCAGTCACCTCCTCCATTCACCACTCCTGAGTTCCTCTTTCGCTTGTTGGCATCTTTGACCCTTCTTTTGAGCTCCTGTCTATGTTGTTTCCTTGGTGGGCGGTCATACCATCTATTATTTAGATCTCTACGATCGCTTGACTTTGATTAACCCCCTGAAAGCTAAAGCACCGCCGATCTCACTATTGTCAGCAGTCTGAGGTATTGTATAGAGAAATAAAACAGACGCCACTGAACAGCCATGCAGCTATTGAGGCTAGAGTGTAACGAATCATTTCTACAACTAACCCAACATCAGAGGCTTGTAGACATATATGGAACGGGAAGCAAATCAGGATGGTAAGCAACAACCAATAAGTGCAAGTGCTCAGGACCAGACACCTAAGCTTGTCACGTCATCTGCTTGTGTCAAACATGAGCTGGCTGACTACTCACAGTAGAACACGCTTATTTCAGAGACGCTTGAGTACGGCTGAAAAAGAATAGGATTAGTCACATAGAACTTGGAACCGAACAGTGTAGTGAGGAGACGAGCCAAAGCAAACTTTTACAGCACATGTTTGCCAAATGAGCAGATGTTGCTTTGGTTGGCTATGAATATATACGTAAACACTCCGTATTTTGGTTCCATGTGAGCGCTATTCAACAACCTCAATTTAGGTTGTTGAGAGTCGAAACAGCAGCTTCCAGCGGCCAACGAACTGAGACAGTCACTTCGACACGCCGATTACGAGATTTTCGTATTCATAATTGCGGGTAATGACAGAATGTAGGGGAACAGGCGGTTTACTTGTTGGTTGGACGGACTGACGGCCTCTCGGCTCCCGTGAGTAGTTACCTCATTTCACCTCGTTACTCCGTTACGCAAAAAATCGGCTCCAATCGAAATTCACTGCTTTTTCCACTGTTTTAATTGCGGAAATCCGTTTGATCAAAACTGGTTGACGTAACATCCAGCGCTGCACAAACCGTTTTGAAATAGCGACTAAATAAGTGCGCGAAGAAGGGCGTTTGAGGGAACTGATTAGATTTATAGCTGGAGCTCACGGTAGATCTAGATGAGGTCGGTCAAGTGTGGACGGCCTGCGTTTCTTGTCTGGTATAGTTGATGTACCATTTCGATAGCTTCATTGTCAGTGGAAATTGACTAAAGTGAAAGCGAAAATGCCATGTGTCTTGAGTGACGCGAGGTGGATATCTGCGAATCCGTCCTACCAATTTGTGTGTGTGTGTGTGTGTGACGTTAGATAACGTACGCAGGGGATATCAAACTTGCCAGCAGGTTCACCCCGATCCATCAACGGCCGTTGGGGCCAGTGAAGAGTTCAGGGGTAGCGGTTGAAGTTTAAGTTCACCACCGTTTCCACCTCCGCAGCGTCATTTACCCGCTTCCCCCAACGAAAAGAGCATTCCTGCGGGGATGAAAGGCTAATGGACGGGCTCTGCATTGTAAGGTGAAAACCCAACGGCACACGGTTAATTCGGTACGTGACTCGACCCAAATCGTTGAGCCCCTTCAAAGACTCCGGTCATCAACTGTTATTTATAGGCTCCGAAACAAACGACCAACTTTTCCATTTATTATTGTCGAAGGAAGGATGGCAGGGCTAGGCAGAACTGGGCACCTGTTGTTCCTGCGGCTTTCTCCTGCCGAACGGAAGAGCCTCACAGTCTGATGACATCAAAGCCGATTGCCAGGCTTCATTTTGGAACTTCTTAGCCGCCCCTGAAATAATTAAACTCCTTCGACGCTCAACTGTCACAACTCCCCTCGCCGTCCAAATGGAACAAAGGAATCCATTTTCTCAAGCCTCGAAGCTCCTTCAGTTAACTGCCTTTGAGCGAACGAATGGAGCGTTTTAATTTGTTGAGACGCGGCATCAAGTATTCATTAAGGGGACTTGCAAGGCCTTTGAACGAGAGACTGAGGCGTCGGAATTTACTGCCGCCGTCTAAAAGTATTTTCTCTCTCGTTAAATACTGACAAATCGCATTTCCGCTCAACTATTTTCGTCTTCAGCTTTCTTCTAATTATTTCATTGTTTTTGGGAAAACGGTCATTTCCTGGTTCCTAGCCTTTGCGTGTTGGCAAACTGTCCCACGAACGGGAAAAATTTCGATGTTTCGATTGGTAAATTACGAGTAAAAGTACGAAGCGATAATTTTAATTGTCCTTTGCCGAACGGAGTAGGAAGGAAAGTAGTGTAACCAGCGTGAATCTTTGTGTCCACTCCTTCAACTCGTCTCTCTGAAGTAAATCAGAATAAATCTCTGGTGGAAGTAACAACACTATACAAATATTTTTCTCACAAAATAATGTCGCTCCTGACATTTAGTAACTATTCATATCTTGCGGAACGCGATATGAGTTGATTTGCAAGAGCAGATGTAAAAACAGAGATAAACTCGGTTCGTCGGCCTACAAAGGTCTCTGGTCTATCAATCATTGATCTAACTGGTATCCAAGTGATGTTTTTGTAACAACCGTGTGGGCTCTACATATTGATACCCCAAGTGGCAATAATTCAACTTGTTGGTCACTATGTGGCAAATTAAGCGTTCAAGTGGAAATAAAACAGATTATTTCCTTTCATTCCTCTATGTAAATTCACATTGATGTTTACGCGTGCATCGTGAAATAAGTTGTAGCTAATTCGTTTCGAAATTCTTTAAGTACCACTGACACAATCATTGAACAAGCGTAACTCGCGGGTTCCTTAAAAATTTGTCAAAAGTTTAGGTTTTACTTTCCACTACTTTATTCTCAAGCAATTTATGTTTCAGGAATGCATGGTTTCTATTTGTGTGATTAGGTTTAGGCAATATAGTGGCTGTTTTCTCTCGCTAATTATACAGTTGAAGTAAAGTATTTTTTACACTGATCTTAAGCAAGGAACAATCCATTTCTACTTCTCGCGTTCATTGGTCACTTACTATGCACCGATGATCAGCTCAGATTCAGCATTAATCGATTATCTGGTGCGTAGCAGCCGACAACTTTCTGTTACCATCAGAAACTCAACGATCTGCTACGTATACGGGCCTAGTATTTTCGTTCAACGCATTGCTACGGAAACATTTATGGGGAACAAAATGTAGATACAAGTTAGTTGATTATACTATGTTAGTTTGATCGAAATCGTTGGGGACGTTTGCGAGAAAATCAAAAAACAATAATTTTATGTTCGAACAAATCTTATTTAGCGAGCTATTAACGTTCAACGGACAGATTTAAAATAAATCTTAGATACAAAATGTGACTACAGGTACTTAATAGACACTCATTGATTAAATTCAATCATGCAGGTACTTGGAAGTACGATTTTGGTTGTTATTTCTGTTCTTCTGAAGAACAATGTATTGCTACTCACTACTCAAGCCTGTACACAATCCTCTTGACATTTATCTCCTTATTCCTTTCGACTGGACGCTTCTGCCAGACCGGGCCCTTAGGCCTTTGGCGTTTCTGAACGCCCAGCCGCAGAACCGGCACTGGCTTAGGGGAAGGAAGCTGACGTTCCTGGCCAACATTAATGGTTCAACCGATTACATAACTTTCCTCTCTACTTCGTAGAGCCAAGGAAATTAAAAAGAACAGTAAACGCGAACCTTTACAGGTATGTACGTAACTTCGCTTATTGTTAGCGCTCCGGACGCGAATGACGAGTGTGAAATGACAAACAAATAGTCCCTGCAGCTTATCATAATTTAAGAAAACAACTTATGGATCGTGTTTTGAAGAAAATTGGTAAATAATCGTTACTTTCTGACGCCTTTGTAGTGCGTCATAATTATTGAACAGAAATACTTATGGCAATTCTGCTACCAGGGAGAGAGACTTTGTATGATACTTCCCAACTGACGCTTTTCGCTGGTTTTCGGTTCGATTCAGAAGCTGTAAGAGTAAACATCTATATCCTTGCGTCGTCTTTGATCCAAGTCCTCACATCCACCCGATAAATCCACGCGCGATTGAGCATTAGGTAATCTCCAGCGAGTAAAGGGTTAGGATTATAGGAGGCAAAGGAACTGGAGCGAAGTAGTTTCGATCTTCTTCTCGGAGCAAACAAAATTAAAACACCACGGCTCTCATTCGCTACGCCTTCGCGCACAATTATGCTGATCACTCGCGCTTCGCTCTTTGACGCCTCTCTGGAATATTTTTTCTTCAGGTAATTACTCGGATGGGACACTCCCCCACCCTCTGAGGCCCTTCCCACCACTCAAACTTCTATTACAATCTTGCTCCTAAAATCTGCCGGGAATCTTTTGAGATTTATGAGACACGCGTGGTTCTTATCCTCCTTAGTGATAACTGCGTGTCCTCCACCAAATGATCTACAGTGTGATTTATTGGGGCAACACCTGGCAATTATATCAAGTTAGGTTTCATGAAACTAATTAACAACAAAAATGCTCTTGGGGCGGCAATGAGGTTTTGACATCGCTCGTTCTTCTCATTTTTGTCAAGGTGCTGGAGGAATTTCACACTATCAGCCTGTGGATGGGGTTGTAGGTTCATTCGTTTAGTGGGGCTGCAAGATAGATACAGGCCCGTTTCATTTCCTAATGATAACACCTTTACAAGCTTAGAATATAAGTCATTAGAAACACAAATGTGCGGCAAAGGGACAGTGAGATGGACGGAATTGGACTCTTGTTCTGATACCCACCGCATGGTGACGACTTCTAATCAGAGGATAACAGGCTGCTAAGGGTTCTGGAATGTCTTGTGGATTTGATTGGATGTCCTTTAAAGCACATTGAAGGGTACAGGGGAAGAGCGCCATCACTGCGAAAAAGCTGATTAGAAAAGTCGCAAATTAAAGTTTGCATACGAATAAAATTGCATCGGTGGGCTTTTAAAAAATCTGGAAAAAGTCCTAATGTGTTCTCAAACTATCTGCCAACCCAAAAGCATTTTTTCAATTCCGAAACAAAAATTGAAAAAAAAAGTATGTCAAAAGAAACTGCTCTTTCAGCCACCGAAATCTTCCTTGGAATTTAAAAAATTTGTGTGAAGAAAAAAAAGTGTCAAGGTTTATTGTTGATTAGGAAATATGGACGCTTTGCTTGTTTCTATCTCCTAGACCATTAAATTCCCGAATAATTGGGAGACGGTCTAGGGGAAACACGCTTTCAAAGCAGTGCAACTTTTTGCAGCGGCAGTCTAGACCCAACTCATGACTCTCTGCCCTCAAGATATTCAAGATTCATTTTTTGGGTGCACAAAAAAGAGAGAGAGATAGACAAACCAATAGAGCGATGTATGGGATTGTCTTGATACACTTGCTTAACACGATAGAGCTTTGATTACATGGTCACTTGCTTCTCTGAATACAGGAACCAGTAGACAGGAAGTCAGTAGAGTTGGAAGTTGATAGATGAGTGTTGATCGCGAGAGCTGGGAGTTTGGGAAGAGCTGTGTTATGAAGAGGAATGTAAATTGAGGGGTGGGAAAAAAGGGATTTTGGAAAGTTTAGAAAAATGGGAAACCCGTGTCACTTGGACTTTTCCACAGCTACAAAACGAAAGGGCTTGAGGTCAGAAAGGTGGACTTGGTCTTTGAGGAAGGCCTGAAACAATGACTCCTCTTAAGGGCAAGTGTGGACTTCTAAAATCAGAACTAATTCGGCCTGCGCCGTACAGAACCTTTAATCCTACCGGGTTTTCTTCTTTTCTGTTTTCTTCTTTTGCACTTCTCCTTCACTCGTGCCACTGAAATCACCACTGCTCCTCAATTTACAGCACCGTACCCAAAAGTCCATTTAAAGGACATTTAAACTGTAAGTATGGGGTTCTTCCCCACAACGGTGCGGAACGACGGGGCTTTTCCCTGGCACTGCACTTCTCTGCACCCATATTTGACGGCAATGGCGTGGGTTTTCACTAAAACTGACTGCACATTCCGAGTTCTGCCCCTCAAATTCCGACAGAGAGCGCCAATAACTACTTTTCGACGAAAATGTCAATGATGGGGTTTTCCCCTTTAGCCTTCAATTTAGATGTCCTCTCAAGCACATTTCTACTAACCGCGTTATATTCGGCACTCGTTATTACAGGATGTCTACTGCAACTCGTAGCAGACGGAAGAAAAAATAGAGCCTCTACCTCTCTCCAGATTAACTAGTTTAGTATTCATCACGGAACATGAGTTTTTAGATTGGTTAATTGCTCGGCCAGGTACGAGAAAAACGTGTGATATCTCCCCCCTTCCTTCTCGCTCATTTTATCTGTATTAAACTAGACTCAATCCCCGGTTACATTCCCAATTCCTGCCCATCAACTGAAACTAATAGTATTACTCGAAGCAATCACGAAGGCAGTTCTGACGTTAGCTCATTACGAGCATCGATTACGCGTTAGTTGTCTTCCTAATAATCTGAACGTCATTAATCCTGTCATCCATTTGCTCTCTGAATCTGATTGTGTAATAGCGATTAGTAGATTGGTAGTAGGTGATCCATTATTGTATTCAAATGGTGTACTTAGTACCAAATCAAGTCTCGGAACAATGATTGTCACGGTCGAGGGGCAGAACCGAATGCAGTCGGTCGCGTGTTTTTTAAAATCAGGAAAACGTTGGTTGTGAATTTACTACATATTTTTCCAAATTGCCATATTCTCCACACCATAACCGTCTGGATAAACCCTATTTGAGATTCTTACCATGCGAATAATACACTACATCATCTACGTTCCAATACTAATGTGCTTTTTAACGAGGAACGCGTTTGACTCCCGAACCAATCATCATAATTGTGCCAATATTTGGGGAGTAAAGAGTATTACATGGGCGGCTATTACATTTCTAATCTCCAAACATTAAAATCGGCGCATCGGCGTCTTTCATACTAAAAAAGCCGGAACGAAGCTCTGACTTTCCTAAAGCCAAAACGTAGTTGCTTCGTAAGGCGTTTTTAACAGAATTAATGATCAAATATAGCGAATAAGATGACACAAGATTAATTAATACTATTGTTGGCAACAGATAAGTAAGACAGGGCGTAGTAACTTTAGGTGAAATTTGTGTGGACAGTGATATTGGAAAACAATGCACATACGAAGTAATCTATCAGTTATGCTCGAGAACATGGTAATTAAGAAAACTAGACAATTGGTAAATGAATGGTTTTTGTTGAGCTCAAGAGAGTGGAGAGCTGTGACGGTTGAATGAGTGCGAGTGAGCACAGAATTTACGGGGACTCAAAGGAGTCTCTGGATATGCGAACTGATGTAGGGTCGAGAACGTAGAGGGAGTGAGTAACTCAGCAAGAATCGAGGATCGTCTGTGAGCGTTTGAGAGTCAATTGCCTGGGCAAGAGCTGAAAGTTGGAGGGACTAAGAGTAAAGTGAGTGGTAGGAAGTGAAGAAATCATGACAAGTTTATTAAGGGAAAATTTGTTGTCACCGTCATAAATGATCTTTAAGGTTTCCTGCCTTTAATCGGTGGGAGAACCTTATAGTTCGTAGTTTCTGGCGGCTCCCATGCCAAACCCCGCAGATCCAGGCGTATTGGATTCGGAAAGGCCCCTCGAGGTCTTCCATTAGGGCCGAGAAAGCCTCACAGATTCGGCCAGAGCTGAACCGAACAGTTGTGTGTGGTTTTCATCTGGAAAACTTGCTTAATCTCGCTGATACTTGTGTAGGCGAATATTGAGGGAAGGGAGCGCTAAATAAATCTCCAAAAACATCCTTTGAGTAACATTTTCACATTCCTTAGATACACGAATTAAAATGGAAGTTACGTAATGGGCTGAAATAAATAAAAAAATTTTCTTGAGGTCCTCGCGTGCAAGGCCTACTGAGTCCCAAATATATCGTTTGTCATCGTAGGAAATTAGTTATCAAAGTTATCGAATAACATCACATATCTTTACTTTTCTTGGTTCTACGAAGTAAAAAGAAAAGTTACGTAGACGGCTGAATAAAAATTGAATTCCCTACTGAGTTCGAAAAACGCCTGTAAACGATTTTTAGGGAAAACGGCAAAATCAAACCAGCTAAACCTTGATATCTAGCGCGCAGGTCACCATGCGACGCCAAAATAAAGGTATGAGCAAAATCCTCCAAAAACTAACTATAACTATCATAGTGATCAAAACTCCAAATATTTTTTTTCTCATAAACGGCTATTACGAGTTAGAGTAAATTTGTTATTAGCGCAGTTAAAAAAAGAAAAATAAACTCCGCAGAAATGGTAATAGAATCTTCAAAAAAAATTGATGTAGTCCAACCAAATACCTATAAGACGAGCGTTTAAAAAAGCTCATTAATGTATAGGGGGCTACACCCGAAATTCTGGAATTTCAACCAACGCCGTTTCATTACTACCATTTCTAAAAGTTTTCCCTGATAACCGTGACAAAAGTGATTATTATCCTTTTCGAAAAATTGGGTTTACGAGTAAGATCAGTACAATAAATTCATGAATAAATGAACTGAGTGTACAATAAATTGAGTTAATACAAAAAACCATGAACACAAGTGGTTAAGGAAATTAAAGAAATTGGGTTGTGTCCGCCAGTAGGCAAATTACTAAAGTTAACGTACCTGTTAGGTGAGTCCGTCTCCTCTGGCTGGTGAGTTACTGTGGGCAAGCGCTTTCGATGTAAAGACATCATCGTCTGGCCGTTAAGTCAGTACTCCTTACTGTAAAGTACTGACTTAACGGCCAGACGATGATGTCTTTACATCGAAAGCGCTTGCCCACAGTAACTCACCAGCCAGAGGAGACGGACTCACCTAACAGGTACGTTAACTTTTGGTTAAGGAAAGTTATGTAATGCGGTGCACCTGACAGCTTCTACGATGTTCATTAAGTTGTTTGTATGGACAGACCCAAATAACACCTTGATAGCATTGAGAAAGAAATAAGAAAAAATCCACTAAAATTAAGTTTTGTCGACATTGTAGATAATTTATTGTCCTACTCTAGTATTTTTTCTCAGAAATGACTTAGCCCTACGGAGTGGGCAGGAATTTAATGTTATCCGACTGACTTTATTGTTTAGTTTTCTTCCCATAATTTTTTGACTGAGATTGTAGCAGTAAGTAATTATTTTTTAGGAAAAAATCAGGGGCGGATAAGTTCTCAAGTTATTGTAGGATAGTAAGAGCATAAAGGCGTATAAGCAATTTTCTAGGGGCACATTCTTTCGGCTGGGAATACCCCGGATCTCAGAGGCATGTAAGAAAATCGCCTCTGGCCCCCTCAATAATGGCCGGAGATTTATGGAACTGATGCTTCGAAGGCGGTAGAAACCCATCTACGTCAGAAAGTCGTAGCAATTTCGTTTCGAGAAGGAGAAGCTCTCGGTGCGAGAAGTGCACTCGCATTTAAATCAGGAGCATCTGAAGTAAATTTGACGTGCGAGGAGCCCGTAAAGGGCGAGCGGATGGGCCGTTTCGTTAATAATTTATGTTACTGATTTGGAAGGTCCTGGACCACCTGGTGCTCCCTTCGGTCAGATTAATGACCAGCTCCCTGTTTCCGGGCTCCTATTGCTTGCACGTTTATAGGTTCCGGAGCTCCCACCACAACCATTTAGTTCATTTAAAACGACGTACAGGTAATAAACCAGCCCTCGGAGTCGTTCGAAGTCGCACGCTTCACCAAAAAACAAACGCTCGGTTCACGAAAAAACTATAAACCCTTAATATCCGCGTGGAAGCTGTAGACGATTGGCATAGCATTGGAATAGCACACACACGAAATCGATAGCTGAGAGCGAAGTCTTGGACAACGAGCATAATGTTAGTGCCAGATCGGCGAGAATTTTGGTGAGCAGAGCGAAACATGTGAGACATTCCATTGTGGGAGTCGGACAGTTTTAGGCCGCAGGGTTAAAAGATATCATTTATGGAGGGGGCAGCCACAGTGGGTTCAAGAATGGATTTAACACAGTGCTGTGAACGACAACCAATCAAGAATTTATGCTAAAGGAACACGTGTAAAATAAACGTACTCGTACTCATTCGTTCCCCTTGAAGTATTCAGTCAATATAACGTTCCTTGCGTTTTACTAGACATTTGGGAGAAATTCCATCAAGTACCACAATAATAATTTTGCGCTATACTCAAACCTTCACAACTCAATAGCTTTCTCAACGACTTTTCCAGTAGCTTTTCGACCAGCTTTACAAGTCTCCGCGTCTGGAAGTTTTCACTAGGTTTCTCAACTATTTTTACTCAATTTCTCTCCCGGAGATCCGATGTATTTCCAGCAGGGAGACGAGGGACCCCGGGAAGAATGCAACCCCGGAATATTGCTTTCTTATACGCCTTTATACTGGTATCATGATACGCTTCTCCGAAAACTACACTTGTCTTACAGCGAGTTTTTGTGGAAAATACAGCTCCTTCTCGTGTACGTTCAACAAATTGAGAATCTCAATTTTCCGACAACGTCTGCAGTACGTAAACGTTAAAATTGTGGGTTTTATATAGATGCTAGCTAAAGAAGCTTAAAAAGGAGAAATACGTCTTAGAGCTTGTTAAACAGATCTACACGGAAACCACGATGGCTAATGACAAACGCGTGGCTGAACCTTTCATCAGAGACTTTGAGAGAGGCTTCCCAACCAAGTTATTTCGCCTGGGTCGGAGCTGAACACACATTTTGTTGTCAGGCTGCTACTTAGAAATGGGACTCGTTTACTTTGTGAACGCCATTATCTGTATCAAAATGATTGCTCTTTAGCTCTCATAAGAGAGTTATATCAGTTGAGGTTGAGGGGAGTCACAGAGATTCCCGGATTGCTGGATATTGATTCTCTTGGGTTCTTTCCCCACATTCATGCACGTCCGTGGATGCGTGCCAGTTCTTTATGGGACTCGGAGACTTCAGTGCAGGGCTCCACTTCTTTTCTCTTGCAGATTCTCCATCCTGCACATCTTGCGCCTCCAGCGTGGGGGGAAACAAGAAATCACTGTAGTTCCTGTGACCACTAACTGACAACCTGAACCTCCCGTACCTCCACTAATCTATATTCAGGGGATGCTGAGCGAGTGCCCGGGCTTATGCGTGCTTACGAAACAGCAACCTCCACGACTTTTGATTCACATCTCTCTGAGATGTGCGACTGTCTTCACTTTTGTGAGGGTATAGATTCATTTTGATAAGGTGACCGAACTACGTTGGAGGTTAGGGTGGAACAAGCAGTTTATGGAAGTCGAGGGCTGACGATTTTGAATTTCGGATGGCAGCGTACGTAAAAAACGAGAGCAGTTGCTTGGATGTTCCTACTGAGTGGTTTTTCGACTCCTCCGTTTAGTAAGGATTCCCTTCTCGCTTGCCATGCATCTAGCGCGGCAAGATTTGTTCAAAGTTCGACCTAGAACGGAGGACGCTCCCTTTTCATTCTCCATTTGCCCACCATGCACTCAATGGCCAAGTCAACTGTTAATAGTGACTTGGAGTGCTTCAGTGGATGCTGCATTCTACCTGGATTCACTGAGTTTGCTACCTCAGGCGGCGAGTAAATGGCGTTGTACATGAGGCTAGTGTCAGGGTGGCCAAGTGGCCAAGGCAAACCTTGCAAGGGTAGTGCTTTTGAGTTGAGAAGAGGAGACGTTGGCCACCTCCCACCTTTACTCTTTACTTGATCTCTCAGAAGATGCATGAGGCCCCGAAAATGTATTTAATTTTCCCTTAGTGTTTTTTTTCTTTCTGCAGTTTGGTGCGACCTTTGGGTGACGGTTCGGAGCACTTGACGGGTTTTGGCCTTCACTTGCCTCGATATAGAGGACCGACTGAGCACGGATTGTCATTGTCAGGTCGGCCACATAGGCGTATGGTTCGCGTTTAGTTTCCATGAGATTCCGCAGAAGGTGGCGCTCCCGAGAGCTGGCCCGAGTACGGAGCCCTGTGGAACGAAGAAGCGTCCGGAGGATCGCAGCATTTTCGGTTCAGTCGGCAGACATTAAATAAATAATCGTTCACAACACACACACAGGACGATTTTGATGGAATGAACGAGTTATAACAGACCGAATTGAGCTCACGGAAAAACAGCCAACGGCGCCGTCGCATCCAACCGCCTTTCTTTTTCCGTCAGAGCCTGATAAAGTTAATCGAGTTTCAGTTCAAAGGGCACTTCCTCTGCGGGTAATTGGATGGACTTGGAGAAGGTCAAAACGTACTTCGTTCTTCTCCGTTGCTTTTGACTCAATTTCCCCCCGCCAAATTTGTTTCATTACGTCGTTACGACTTCATTTTCTGGAGATAACGATTACTGCAAATGCGGCTAACGAAGTGGTTTTCAGACCACTTTGAGGAGTTTGACGTTTGCAAATTGGCACAAGAGCGACCTTTGTCGACAAAAAACCCCCATCTTTCCTTCTTCAATCGTGAGAAGAGGTTGCTAGTCTGGTGAGTGGCTGCTCGAATTTTTCTGCTCTCTTATTTGAAGACAGGGTACTCGACTGAACTCATCTCAGCCAACGGAAATTGGAGGTTTCCTAAAATAACTGAGGATGTTGTAGATTTACGTCTCATTTTTCAGAATCGGAAATACCAATTACCACTTTTTCCCGCACAATGTTCTAGAACCTGCTGGAGACATGACTAGAAGTGAGCCGTCCGAGGCAAGTGCTCTACTCCTAGGAACCTGAGTGTTACTTCCCTCGAAACCTGCCAACGTTCATGAATCATGCAACTCTGAAGAAACTATTAACTATACCTTAAAAAAGCCTTCGACATATCTCGACGTCCATTAGGCGTTCTAGGCCCGCTCCTTGAATACTCGCAGAGCGCTGGTTTATCGTTTGGGGAATTCCCGTTGTCGAACAAAGCGCTTACATCCAGTTAATTACATATACGTAAGAACTCGTTAATACAATAACCTCAATAGATACTAAAATGGTTTCGAGGAATTCCTTTAATCCCCGCTAATGAAGTCGAATGAGCTGAAGCTGAACAATTCTACAAATTAACAAGCTTCAATTAAAAAGTGACGTTACTCCAAACAGCTTTACCGGTAGAAATCCTACCAACTGATTGTGAAATATTGTGTCACTCAACTGTCATCACTCAACTTCTCTTTCTCTCTCTCTCTCTCTCTCTCTCTCTCCCCCCTCACTTGCACCACACTATAGCGGCAACTGGCGCACAAAATATAAGAATTGCTTATTGAAAACTACACTGAAAATTCAGGAAAAAACATTTTCAACGTCCAAAGAAAAGAGTTTTATTTTGTTGATCGCTTTTGGCTATTTTTGTTAACTCGTCACGAACAAAATGCCGTTATACGTTGGTAAAACGCACTCTGTAAGGTTGGCATTTATTGTGGACACTTAGAAAAAGTTCCAAAAAAAGATCCTCCGTGAGCGTCAGGGGAGTTTGATTCAAATTGTTTAAGATGTTTTTGCCAAAAGTTGAAAAAGTTGTTTGATCCTCATTCCAATACTGTTGTTGGATCGTGTAGAACAGAAGAAGTATGTATGGATTAGTAGAGTATATTTTGTAACTGCGGATAGTCTCGATAGAACAGTCAATTATTATTGTGCGTTGATATATATCTCTGTCGAAGAACCACACTGGCTTAGGGTGTTATTTGATACAATTCCGCTCGCCATCTTTCTGGCAGCTGTAAAGATAATTTGATAAATGAGTCAACTATTGAACAATAGAACAGAACAAAACAGTCTAAGGAGAACTGTCTATCAATGGTAATGATAACAAAGCGGCAAGGAAAGATAACAAAGAAGAGTTGCGTCATCGAGTGGCGAGAGGCTGTACATAAATGTCAGTGGAGTTGTACCAAACCCCTCGATTCATTGGCGGCTGTACTCCAATCTTCAATGAGTGTCATATCAGTAACGAGTGCGGTAACAGTTTAGGCAGGCTAGGCTTGAGCAATCGCTGTTAGAAATGTCAAGAGCACCAGGGCACACCCACAGTGCCTTACTCATGGCTCTCAAAACTTCGCAAACCTGGTGAAAGTCTCGTCTTTCGGAGCTCGAAGGGGCTGGGTGAAATGCCATCTAAAGTAACGCCGAAACGAATTCTAAGCTGACTATTTAGTTTTCTTATTGAGAGGTTCTCTCTTTTTTTTCTCATGCTCTCGCTATTTGGCTGAACCGCGTGAGAACTTGGAGAATGTCGCAGATGTAGCGGATCTGGCGAATGACTTCCGACCGCCGTCAGTCCTCTTGGGAACAAGGCTGAAGGCTGGTCTTCCTCAAAGGATGAAACCTTGGCTTACAGCATGTCGCCTAGGAGATTCTTGAGTCGATGAATAAACAAATATCATCATTCATTATCTGAAGTTGGGAGGCTGGTAGCGGCGTTAGGAAATGCGTGGCTGGTGTGAGTAAAACCGAATGGTTACGATATTTTTTCTTGCTCCAGATTCGTAAGTAATACCCAGCCATGGGGTCCTATACGCGTTCGTACAAACCTATCTCCGATAAAGAAGCACCGCCGACAACTAAATCCTCCATACAGCGCTTAACCATATTCGCCCAGGAATGGACGAACCGACGACAGAGGCTGTAGATCTCAAACATAGCACAACAAGGGGCCACTGCCCCACCAGTCACCCCGTTAACCGATTTCTAGACGAATGAGACAAAGGGCAGCAAAACTGCCTAGAACATTTCTAGGTATTCCTGCCAGGTAAAGGGGCACTCCACGCCTATTCTTCTTATCATCAGAGGCACAGGCGTGACACTTGAAATTCACACCCGTCAATGAGGCTCCACTCTCCACAGTACGAGTTGCATTGGGCAGTCACGACCGTTCATGTCCACTTCAACTTCCTCCATGCCACAACACCACTTCCCAATGAGCACTCACGGAAGTTGAGAGATTGCCGTTTGAAGCCACTTGCAACCAGATAAAAAATTGTCTTTTTACCAAATCATAGGTTATATGTACTTCATAATGCACTGCTCCAGACGTCAAAGATAAAATAATATTTTTTGTTGCAGGTAAGTTATCGAGAGACGCTGTTGACGTTGAACCACTCCTAAAGCCGTACTGCACGATATTGTAAGGTATATTTTACATCCTATTACTGTTCGACGTCACGGCCTTTCATAGAAGAGAAGCTTTTCCAACATAACTGTTGGAAGGGATCCTGAAATGGGGGATACGTTAGTATTACGTGTGACTTGTGTTTTATTTGATGCAGAGAGGGTAAGGAAGGTGGCCAGACCAGGCCTAGTCAGTGTCTCAGGCTAAGCGTTCCATCTCACTCTGGCAGACAGACGTCGCCGTCGTTTTATGTTTCTTCGTTAATGGCGTTCACAGAATCATGTTTTGTTCTTGACTGCACCAAACTCTTCACTGTGAACGTTGAGCGAAGTATAGTTAGACTTGGGGCCTTATTTCACCTATCTAGCGTCCTCCGGTACAATTTATGAATATTACTCTCTTATAATTCGACGTTAATTGGTCTTAGATTCAAAAGCTCAATTCGTACGTTGATTATACACACGTTGATTATACACAGGTTGACTGCACTGTTTATTATGTCAAGGACAACTAGGTTCGAGAGAAACCTGGTGATTTCTTCATTTTGCGTCGCCACTAATGGGATGTCAGCGGTTCGAAAGGAGGGCGAACCTGAATCACCTTGAAGCTCAATGCATCCAAATCAATGAAAACCCATTGAACCGAGTGGTGAATTACCTCAATTGACTTTCTTCGGTTGTCAACCCCATATTAATCAGCAGGCATATCACCACGAAAGTCTCGGTTTCCCTCATTCAGATAAAAACGGTCTGTCGAATCGATTGAGCGGAATAGCTTCCTCGCTTATTTTAACGTACACCATTAATTGAAATTAAACAGTGAGCTCCATCGAGCAACCTGTCAACACCTGAAAACCTCTTAGGAATACGCACGATGGCTAGGTGCCTAGAAATTGTAATAAGCTTTGAAATGTCATCATTGCAAATTGTAACCAAGCGGGTCTGCCAGCGAAAATATATACAAATGCCCTTACATTTGATGAAACCAAATAACAGTCTCTTCAAGTAACGCTGTGTGATTGAAATTACATGTCAGACCAACCCGTAATGATCGAAGTTAATACGACAGATGACTTGTTGACGGGTGATACGGGTTATATTGCAGTTTAAAAAGCCACATTACAAACGCCATACGCCTTCAGCATAAATTTTAAATTCGTAAATCGATAATAGTTCGTAAATAAAACGAGTAAAAACATAAATAGCTAGCTCCTCTGATTAGCTGAACAACCGACTGCTAAAGTAGCAATAAAACTTTCATCATTCTGCTGCCCCAGTATGGAGGAGGATGTTCAGCTCAGTTGTGGCATAATCAGTTTGTTGCCCTTGGCATTCATTAATGAGAAAGACTCCAGGCACGGGTCCACCCAACTAGTTCTACTGGCTGCTAATCAAGTGACAGTTTAATCAGAACTCTATCGTGCTAATCGAGAAATCATTTAAAACCCAGCGTACCAATACGCCTCATTCATCAATAAATTGCTCTGTCTTTCTCTTGTTCCCTACGGAGGGTTTTATTTATTTAGTTTTTCTTTTGAAAATGTATTAACGTTTATTTATTTAGTGCATTAGTATTATCTTTTATTTATTAATTTATCGTTATCTTTTTGTACAGACTGGGTAGCAGTTTCGAGAAATGTAAAGTATAAATCAAGTGCAGGAATATTCACTACTGTCCCTTGTGTGGGAGTGTAATTTACACGAGTGCCAGTAGCAGTATTTGGAGGGATAGGTTATTCCCAACACTTGACTCGCCAGGATTAGGCGGTGATGAGCAAACTCCAAGTCATAAGAAGAGGAAACAGAGCACAAACCTCTGCCTCCTGCTCTGAAAACAAATTAGAAGTAACGAAGATCAAGAAAAACACTTCGTCTCAGCCATCCAAAAACCTGGTTTCGGACACACGAGAGTATAACTAATGCCAGGAGGACAGGAGGAACCTGCTATTTCCCTGGTACGCCGGCAGTACTAATGTAAAGGTCGTATGTTGGGCGAGGGAATAAGGATCTGCTGAACTGAAGGATGCGGACGTACCGCAGGGTTGTGGTGGAGCTATGGTGTGAGTGGATGAAGTCATGTCTTCGTATACAGTTGTTCGGAAATTACGAGTATCGGCGGGGTTGAAACTCACTTTGTTCTGAAGGGTTTCCCGCTTACTTAGTCCGACGTTCAATATTAGAAACCTTAACTAGTCAACCAGATCTGTTTGAACGAAGCTTCGTGAACGTGGGAATCTCTCTGCTCTCTGAACATGTGCTCAACTTCTGGACCACCATTCATTTCATAACGTAACAAAGAGATTGAGAAAACAAACTGAAAAGGGAGCTCGCTTCTACTCAGTTCATACGATATTTAACTAACCAAAGAGATTCGGATCAACTTAGTTGCAGGATTTCGTTCTTTGTACGGGCTTTGTTTGTTGTTCTCAGGAGCCCCCTCTTTCCCGCCAAGTGGCTTAACACCGGCAAAGAAAAGACAAATATTGTTTTACGCTAAGCTTTTCACTCTGTTTCACGCGCGCGCGCGCTCGTCTGTCGCTCGTTGTCGGTTTCGTTGTCTTCGCAAAGCAAACGAGACTCCTTCGGAATAGAAATTAATCTCGTTCTCATTGTTTGGGGAAACGACTCCGTTAACGTTTGCGGTTGTCAGTTGTGTCGCCGCAGACGTTGTGTTTGAATATCACGCACGATAAAGAGCTATTTCGAACATTTTTCTCGTCATGCCGGCGATGGGCGAGTATTTATAGGGATGGGTTCTGATTTTTTAAAATCAAATGGCTTGTAGGGCACTACTATACTTACTACTCACAAATACAGTGCTTTTCTCGTCCCTCAGACCACCCTAATCCGATAGAACTAATCAAAAAATGCTCATTTTATTCTTTTTTTCGCTACAAAACTAGTAGAAGCTGAAGGTTTTACGATTTATTGCGTGTCCAAGTTTATTGGCTAGCCTTCATCGAATAAACGACAGGTAGGCTGTTTAGCTCACCTTAAGCTGAATTAGCTCAGAGGAACCCCGATGATCTTGAGCCCAGGGCCTTCTCCAGCTTTCTTGTGTACCCACCAATCCCAGAACCTCATTGCCCCTTGCCAATCAACTTCTTTGACGCTTCAAGTCTTGCCCCCTTTCTTCGTCACCCTTCTTACTTGCTATTCATCTCTCACCTCGCCCAGTCATATTAGCTCTCGTTCTAACCACCTATCTTAAGGCCCCACTGTGACATACTCAACTGTACTCTGTTATACTCTGTCCTGTCTCATGTGCAACAACACAGTCCTCTCTCACACTCATCTCATTCGTCAACTTAGTTCCTCGCCTGTAATGAACTTCAGATTTCTCTCTTTCTTGCACCCGACATGGGTTCTTTGGCTATAAATATAAATAAATTCACAGGGACTCGAACGCTCAGGGCAGCCAAGGCAATACCTGTATGTAAAAGGCTCGTTTTTTCCTGAGGGCATACGGGACAAAATCCCTTTGCCACTGCAGATCCCGTCTGGAGAGTGTCAGCTTCGCCTTCGCCCTTAGACAGGAAGGCGTAACAAGCCATTTCGCCCTTCTTAGTCGTGGCTGGCGCTGCCTACGATGTTTGGTGATGCTTTCCTAAATTCCCATTGAGCCACCAGACGATTCAGGTGACTTTCCGTCTTACCTATGTAGGGTTCAAGCCTGATGGGCAGGGATTCTGTACCTCTTTTCGCATGGCAGTCAGCCTTTTCGTTGCCCTCATGCCCCCTATGAGCCGGCACTCAGGTAAGGGTGAGCCTATTTTGGACGTGAAGCTATAGGCTGCAATAGCCTTTAAGGCGTCCGAGAATATATAGGTCCGCTTGCCCTTAAGTCATTTGACCAGGATCTGTTCTGCGCAGATCTTTATGGCAGGGATTTCCGCTTGAAGTATCGTGGTGTACTCCCCCAGTGGCTTAGCAAGACAGTTGTTGCGCCCTACAATGTTCAGTCCAGCTCTGCCTCCCATTACCAAACCATCAGTATACCGCTGCATGGCACCCACCTCAGTCCGGAAGGTCTCTTTCTTCCATCGTTTGCGTGTGTAGACGCGAACACCGAATGGCAACCGAAAGTTCTTCCGCTCTAGCATAACGTCAGGAGGAAGGCCAGTTACTTGCAGTAATTGGAGTATGTTATTCTGCCTCATTATGTGGAATAATACGGAGCATCAAGACTTGCAATACTGACTCACGCTGCTTCTAATCGCAGGATAGACACAGCCTGATAACAGTGGAGAACTGGAAGAGTTCTTCGAACATCAAGTTTTTCTACTACGAGCTGAATTACACAGCTGACAAAGGTAAATTAGCTGCAGCGAATGGTTGCAGGATAAATAGATGATGTACAGAAAACTTCGTCTAACGTACTTGACAAGCGCGTCATCCCTGTCAGCGTAAAATGAGATGAGGCGATGTACTTCCAGCGCACTTCTTTTTTCATAACTATTCTTCAGTCTGCACGTCTTGTACTTCCAGACTGGAAGATAATAGAACTCACCTTCTTCTCCATTCTAGTTCTTACAATACTCACGCAGGGAGCAGGTATAAACTGCTATTCCCCACAAGATGAAACCGTGGTTCAACGAGTTATTTAATCAAATCCTTGGATATGCCATCGTGTGTAGTAGTAGTTGCTAGTGACTCACCAGGGGATTCAACGGAACCCCGAGCGTTGAATAACAGCACCGCAGGGTCATTAGGTTTTACGGCATCTTCGTTCTTCGAACACCTGCGGTAAGAAGTGACGCAACTGAACGTTTCTGGATCACTAGTGCGTAAGAAGCTCCTTCGTGAGAACAGCTCGCACTGTAATAGAACTCAGATTAGAGAAGGCGTGGCCACGAAGGTGGGCGAAGAGGAGGCACATGATGGTTGGAGAGAAGGTCAAAGCCATCAGTGAGCTCGTATCGCGGCTCCTATTAGCTCTGGATGTATGGAAAACGAGGAAACCGGGAAGGTTTGAATAACAAAAGGATCATCCCGATGGAAGTTGAGTGAAAAAAAATCCCATTATGCGAGCATATTTGCTGGGAACTCGCTCGATTGTAGCATCGCCACCGTTTCCATTCAGGACGCCATCATTTAGAAGCGTCAATTCAGAATTCTTCTATGAATTCAGAACTATACATTGAACATCACTTGAACCAGAGCATCATCCGACTACTTTAATTGTTCATGTACAATGCCTTCTTTCTCCTTTTTTTGTTCGTCTCTCTTCCCAACGCACGTTCGGTTGCTTTGCGCTGTAGCTGAAGCTTGAAGAGGGAAGTTGGATAGAATAGGGGTTGGAGCACGCACCAAGGCGATCTCATGCTGGGCGTACCGGTAGAAGAGAGACATTGGCAGAAGTTCACCTCGAGGTTTGTATTTGTTTCCTGTCGGCAGTTTACCGAAGTCCTCATTTTCTCTTTCCACTGACATAGCTCTTCTCCCAGGGCCCAGAAACCCTTATTCGAGTAACACGTACCTCTTCGTGCTAGTTAATAGGTTGAGTAGTCGTCCACATTGTGTTGATGATTGGGGCGTCCGGCTCTCCTTGCTGTATGAGTTTTTTTGCTCTAGAGGCCCTTTTCAACGTCAGACCTATACCTACGTCGACTGGGCTACCTTTAAACTTTGGCTTCGAGAGTGAAGTCTCCTCGTTGTTTCGTACCCACGCTAAATTTTACCAGGAGCTGTATACAGAATTTGTACTGCTACTTCATTCATCAATGATTTGACATTCAATATCCCCTTAATCACAGTCAGTATCAACTTCAGTCGCATTAAACAGGTCGCAGCACACTAATGGCATTGAGTATACTTGATAAAGGAGACGAGTCATCACATATAGCTCACGAGCTAGATTTGAGGTGAATGGATTGAGATGAAATAAGTCGGTGTGTGATGTGAGATGGAAAACTTCGAGAGAACCGGTGTTCTGGAGTCGTCGTTAATTTTAATCTGTTTGCGAACTATTGCTGTTAGTCATTAATAACGATTATAAGGAAATATGGGAATCGATGTCACCGTACATGATAAATCATTATTTGTTAACACCAGTCCTCCTGAGTTATCGTCATTTATCACTTGTCTGAAATCAGCTCAACGCCCCTGGTGGACTCGGCGCCGTTTCTTGAAGAGACAGCTCCACGTGCTCCCTTACCCATCACGTCAGTACACAGACACCTACCTGTCATCATTCGGTTCAAGCTTTGATCAAAGTAACAAGTACCGATGTTAATTAATTGTGCCTAAACAGGGAGTAGAGCCACATTCCCAGGGGCCGTTTCGACAGCGCACCTCCACTTGAAAATTTCACAGCATTAGGAAATCATTCGGATTTCGTACCTCACTATTTAAAGTTAGACGTAGTAGTTACCAACACAGCAGGTTTCTGTCATCCTGACAAGATCACATCCATTATTGGAAATTTGAGAAGCACTACGCATCAGCTCGGTTAAAGCATAGCTAACTGCGTTTTTTCTAGTATCTTGTGAGATTCATGTATTTACATTTTCATCTGAGTAGAACGAGGCCGTTTTTAAGCAATACACTGAAATCTACTGAACCTATTTTCGGCTGAAGGGGAGAACATTGTAGCATATTGGTAATTCCAATGACCTACCTGGTCATAAAAACCTGACCAGGACAAGCAATATAAATTTCATTTCAGTTGACTGATTGTGGGCTGGGGGTGGGGGGGGGGCAAAGGCAAGGGGACAACCAACCGGGTTGGTCCAACCCTTCCAACAGCTCCATCAACGGGCCCGGCTTATACAACTTTCGTCGAAATTTTTGTCTAACCGGTTGATGCTACGAGAAGCCACGTCATTAACATCTTCCGTCTTCTCCGTGACACGTAACTGCTGGGAGCCTTCAAGTCCAAAATGGATGCTTGGTCGGCCCCGGCTCGTCGTCCGGTCGTTGCTTACCACCACCTCCGTATTCCTAATTTCCAAAGGCCGGCGGTTTAAATTACGCAACGCAATCTCGGCTCAGGTCCTCTTTCCCTTTTTTCTTCACTTTCAACTTCTTCTTAGTCACACGAATCGTAGTTTGACGCAGCAAACCCCATTTGTCGGTTTTGTTGCCTTACCTCACGTTTTATGAGGCGCCGAGTCCGAATATGGAGATATCCATTGAAATTTTCTAGGGTGTTTTAAAGCGAGGGACAAAAAAGTAAACTTTAAGGAATTGTTTGAGATGTCAGCTCGCAGTTTACGAATTACTTTTCGCGGGAATGAGTGGTCACACGGTTCTTTTTCAAAACTGATAGACTTCGTCAAAACTTGAAGGCAACGTTTTATGGTTCTCCACTACGTGGTTTTTATTGGCAGTTTCTGTGAAAAAGTGAGAAGGTCCCGCCAAGGGCCATCGAAATATCAATCACAGTCTCTTGAGTTATTTGCGTTCCTTCCCGTTAAGTTTTCTTTTTTCTTGTTTCCACCGGCATATATATATCGCATGTGACGTATACGTATTGTAAAACCACGTCGTGTATTGTAAAAACTGTTCGACGAGGAAAAGATACAATTTAACGTTAGAAAAGGGAATAATGAACGACGAAAAGACGTTAAAAGATGGCGCAGATTATTCAATATAACAAGAAGCTTTTCCATTTCGGGCGTGCTAGCGAAAGTAATATGAAAGCCTTTGAGGGAAACTTTGCAGAGTTTCTTGATGCAGTGTACAGAACAGGTACATTCTTGCGATGACGAATGAAAAATTATAAAAAATGTGATGTACGGGCGATTGAAAAAAAGAAAAATAAGATGAGTAGCAGATGGACGTACTGGAATAGAATAGTGGCATTCCAGTAATCAACTGTCGTCCCACCACTGCTGACAAGCGAAAGTCGTGGAATTATGTCAGCCCAATAACATTGATGTCCACTCAGATGACCCAGTGAGTTTCTTCAATGATACCACCACCTCATTTATTCTACAGTATTTCCGAAGATGTGAGTTTGGAGACTTGGATTTACGTTTATTTGCCGTGGTGAAGTGTATTCTTTGCAGAGTTTCTCCTGCTGGAAGACATTTGGTCACAGTCCCTACATAGTTATCAGTGCGCCACTGTCCCAAGATCTTTAATCGTCTTACAAACTCCAATTAAAGTAAGATAATTTTTTTGTCTTCTGGTATATGCTTGAAAACCCGCACGTGCTCAGAGATTTTTCGTATGGTTCAACTGACAGATCAAACGTGGAGGGGAATAAGCAAAACAACGCCGCACTACAGCTCAATTATAGGCCATCCAAGAATACCATGAAACTAAAGAAACGTCAGGCGCTGTGTATATATTTCACGGTGAATTAAAAAACGCTGCAAATGATTAGACAACGGTTTATCATTCTCTTGCGCAAGTTGAAGTAGTCTGAAAACTACGAGACCCATCCCATACAATTCAGCATTGAAAAATACCAGTAAACGATACGAAACCTGACTTAATTACAACGGAACGTCGGGTGTGTGGAGCGAGACGATAAACCGATTACTTTCGCTGTAGCGTCCCGCGAATTATTTAGCTCGCTATAAGTAGACTTTGGCTCACTATAATTACTGTAATTTCACTGTTTTCGATCTAGACGCAGTCGTACACCTCTGATACCCGTGTCATTCGATGAAGCATAAAAAATACCTAGAAAACGATACTAAACACGGCCAAAATTGGGTTTTTGTTAATTTTTTAAACCATTTTTTGCCCATAATAACCATGTCTAACAGGATTGCCGAGCAGGCGGGCACAACTAGATACAAAATTGAGTTTTTTTTAACGAAAGAACGGATTTTTTAGTGTACGTTAAGAACTCGGACGGCGGATGGACATTGCACATTTGGAATCCTGATGCTTTGAAACGTGAAGTATCCAATTTTGAGGGAGGTGGGTATTATTGAGAATGAATTTGAACAAAGATGAAGAAATATAGTCTCTGGAATGCAAATATATCAGAGAATTATTGCTACAAGAACGCAGAAGCGTGCAGAAGCGAAGAAGGGTTGTGAAATAGAGGTTGCAGTAAAGCAGATCGCATGTTCACAAAAGATGAATTGGAAATCATACCGCTCGAAACTACACCACAACCTCTTAAACCCATTCAGCTGCATGAACTGTATGTAATAATACTTATGGTGAGGTGTGTGAATGATTTCTAAATGCCGAAAGTATTTCAAAATTAATGGAGAGTGCGGCTCCTTGTTGCACAGAGGACAACTAATTTGATGGTTCTTTTGAAATCCTGTTTGTAAGCACTTATTTCCACGTCTTACCAAAGTACCAAAGAGGCGAAGCCTGGGCGACAGGACGTGACCTACTAGTGGATCATGCGCGCTGGAATTGTTAAATAAAGTCCGCCATTCAAACACTATACAGTTAGCCAAACGACAATAATAATAAATATACTTGATCAAACTGTCAAAGAAGAATTTTAAACTTTTTCACAATAATCGAATGCTGTAAAAAAGCTCTTGCTGCCGGCAGAGAGAAGAAACTCAGCTCCCGTGATTTCTCTGTTGAAAAAGAGCGTAGACAACGAAGAGAATTTTCAAGGTGCAAGTTAATTGAAGGGAGGGGGGGGGCGGTGGGAAACAAGTAGAAAAGAAAAAGAACAGAGTCGGCTACATTTTATAATTTGTCAGTTTCCAGTTAACTTGGTGAAACTCGGTTGTTTGGCTCAGAAGGAGATGGGGAAAAGTGGCAACGTTGGCAGAGAGTGAGGTTGAGGGTGCGAAGCTGCGAGAAAATCCTCTTGAGGGCCAGCAACTCTTCGCGGTTAAATCTGTTTTCTAATTGAAAAGGACGCCTAGGGAAGTTTCACGTTCTAGTTCAAATCCTTCGACGCGATCCGATAGTAAAAATACTCACTTACTTCTTCTAGCACCGAGTGGCGCGGAGTAACGAAAGTTGGATTGCAGAGTGAGGCATGGAGTGAACTTGTGGTGTTTGACACACTGCGCTAAATCCAGAACCGAAGAAACCCATCACTGGCAGAACTTAATCGCCTGAGAATCCCGTAATACTATTCCTTGATTCCTTCTTGACGGTACTTTTCAGCTGAACCCGAGAGTAATTTGATTTCCTCAACGTCAACGGATTGTCCTTACCTCCCCACAAAACTGCTTGATTTCTCAACATTTCTCAACTTGGCAAGTTCAATTCCACACCTCAACTACTCGCACTCTGCCGAATTAATTACCTCATCCTGAAACCTCTCTTCAGTCATTACATTTGCTCCTATCAGCCCAATCCGCATTGATGCTACGTGCTCAGTGTTGTGAATGAGACTAAAACTTCTATCTTTGTTTCCATCAACTTGTTAGTGCTCACATTACGAAAACTTTGCTCTATTACTGACACTGGCTATTTTCCTTTCTTCTACATTTACGTGGCATCTTCACTCATCACTCAACGTCTCTCTATTGAACGAAGGTCCCTTGAAATCACACAAATGTAATAGCAAACTCATCTTTTTCTGTGGAAGCTTAGTAGGACTTTGCAGATGGCTTTGGATTACCTATATATCCTTATTGTGGGTAAAACAGGAACAAAGATTACATATCTCGCAGCTTGGATGAGTGGCTTGACTCGAAAGAAGAACACAATCAACCTTTGAAGTAAACTTAGGCAGACAATGGTTTCATTTCAATGAAATTTTAGCAAATAGAAGTGCTTGCCACTTACCCGATGGGGGGACGAGCCAGGCCTATGTGGCCTACCAGCTCATTGGTGCAAAGGGGGGGGGGCAGGGTTATCGTTTATGACCTACCTTTGTCTGTTGAGCACTTCGTTGCTTCAAGTCTCCGGCGCAGAAGGGCGCAGCGGGACTGAGCGCGTCACCCTTAGTGAGAAAGGGATGTGGGAGGGCCATGACTGGGGGGAGACATCATGTCTCCAGTAATCTCCGCCTAGCTGACCACACTTGGGCGAATAACGAAAATCTGTGCCTCGCCAACCTAGCCTCGCCAATTCGCTTCAGCAGCCACAAGATCTTTCTTGAGAGGCAAGTCAAGCCCAATGGGTCAATACAGCTGAGAGGTAGCGTTTCAGCCAGTATCTCAAAAGCACTAGCAAACCCTCATCACGAGCAATTAGCAAGGCCATTTGTGGTGTGTGTTACTGTGGCACTCTCCTCACGTATAAGGCCATTTACTTAGGCGTGATTGGCTACTGCCCTATTAACTGGAGTAGCAGCAAACTCATTATCAAACTTGCGGCGCTAAACGAATGGAATCCTTGTCAAAGGTATGTGACATGTGCGACTTTTTTCTCAACATCTGAGAACGTTTTAGGAGAAATTGGGTTGAGTCAGACCACTGGACGAGTCAATTCTTTACAGGACATGGCCACTTTCTGTTGAAAACTAGCTATAGTGACCGAAACATGAGGTATTTTTTTCTCGAAATCCTACGAGTTTGATTAGATTTAACGATACGTGGGAAAATGGAGAGATGAGTACAATATCAACAACGACGAGCAAAATCACTTTCAGAATAATTTTTCTCTTATTAATCCGGTCCATATCAATCTAGAGCTCTAGAAAGAAATCCATCAAGTAGCTCGGTGAGTTACCCATACCAAGAGGAGTCTATAATTGTCGTTTTTCGAAGATTCGGCAAAGAAGATGTGGAATGGATACGATTTACGTTCGCACAGCCAAGTCACATTTCCCTTCTACGACTTCCCTTGCCTCTTGTCATCACGATTCATTTATCATTAGGTACTTATGTAGTAATTACGAGTTTGAATAACGACCGAACATGGAAAATAACCCATCTGTGGAAGAAGGATGAGAAGTTGTTCTACAACGTACTGAAAGAGGGAGACTCGCGTCAATTAAACGAAATCTTGGTGTACAATAAACCCATCGCGGCTAGAGCAGTTAACACGGCCTCATCATGGTGGCTTATCGTAGCCAGAAAAATATGGCAACACGAACCGATAAACGAACAAGGAGCATTGAGAAAGGGGAACGAACAAGTACGGACGAGTAACCAACAAGCGGATCCTGTCAGGGGTCCATATGGAGACATCTTCCAGCCTCGTCTACACCTCGTCCGGCTTCCTCGAAATGGGACGTGGCTTAACAGTTCGACGATTTTCCTATTTGACATTTCGAGGGCTCATTCTTACTTCAGCGTTTAAACAAGATATTTGATTCATTCACATCTTGTGTGGCGAGGTCAGTAGTGGCTGTGGCGGGAAATGGAGAACTGGAGTGTGACACAACTGTTTCTCGTTGACCCCTGTTTTGCAAGTAATATCCGGTCCAGGGACACTCCTCTTCACACCTTTTCATCCCCAGAGCCACACTCGCGCAACACTTGAAATTCATCCGGGTCAATGGGGCTCACTACGCCCCCGTTAACCTCTTCGGAATGGGCCTTGACTTTGATCGTTGAACTCGGCGAATACCGCGTTCGTATTGAGTCTGAGTCGGTGTTAATGAAGAGGGCCCTAGTTCACTTTCACTTCATCTGTACCTCAATTCCACTCCATTCAATCCTTGAATACGGGCGATGCAGTAATTCTAACAAGTATTATACAACTTACATGAGTGGCAATGGTTTCCTAATGTGATTAGATTGCTAAACAATACAAGTTCAGTTTCACATCGCATTCACCATAATCACTCATTTCGTGTTTAACGTGCGACGGTCAAGAGTGGCCGATTAATGTAGGGTCTCCATCGAAATGGCTGTTGATCATGCCCTAGTTCATTGTCGCAGATAACCTCACCACCTTTGCACCTTGTCTTCCAACGCTAACTTGTTTACAGGGGGAACAAATGCAGTAATACCAAATGGGCGTATGCCCATCAACCCGGATTTATGCATCAAATCGGCACCAGACCCCCCCCCACCCGTATGGTACGCGGTGGCTTTATTATTGTACGGGTTCGGGCTGTGGCACTCATGGTTTTCCCAGGCCTGGGCAAAATTGGTCAAGCACCGAATGGCCGACTTAATGGAGAGGAGGAACCATGCCGCGTTCCTCTATGGGAGTCGAATACTGACGACGATGGTTGCGGCATAAATTTGAAGTTTCAACTCCGTAAGTTAATTATTGATCAAAATTTCATCAAATTTGGATTTTGTCTGCAAGTCGAAGTCCACGAAATTATTGTGGAAGAGTCGGGCTTTTCGACTCAGTTAAGTACTTGATGCGAATCCACCATACAAATTTCTGATGTCAACTAATAAGTCAGAGTTTAAATTTTCTCTTAATTAATCTTAATTTTGAACTTACTGGCCAAGCATGGGAAGTTGCAGAGTTCTGAATTCGCAAAGTACAGGCCAATTCCTCAACCGTGGTAAATATTGTATTGTATTGTTTTACCGAACATTGAGGGAACTATCAGGAAAAGTAGTAACCAACTTTCAACTAATGGGTTAACGTTTTTAGCTCTCGGCTCCTGGACTATAACCGTAAGACCAAGCTGTTATGTTTTCCGAGGGGAAGTGGAATCAAGAAGTTGTACAAATTAGTTTGGTATTCATGAAGCAAGCGGCGCGTTGCACGTATTTTGGGGGTTCAATTTGCGGCTTGTGAACGTTTTATTAGCTGATATGGTTCGTTGTGTGTAGCTAACATTTGTCGACCACGCAGATCTGGTGCCCCACCTTGATCTACTCAATTAGCTATTCTCAATGCTCAGGGCAGATGTGTTAATTCATACTGTTTACCATTGTGGGGGTCTGGGATAATCTTAAACGCTAGTGCCAGAAAATATTGAGCTGCCTGAAACTCGCTAGCCTCTAGTTTATTTCACTTTCACCATCCTTCTAGTAAAGCTAGCTTCGGTTGGTTGGAATGCGTTTCAAATAGATCCCCTATAATCTCCGTCTCAGCCTTGATCCGGCTTCAGCCTGTTCCATCGCATTTTGCTGACATTCGACTGGCCATATCGCCAAGATCCAATTTACTACGTTGATGTTTATCCACCACTCTGACCTTTATGAGGAAACTACCAATAACATACCTCCAATTCTTATTGCTCATGTGCATTCTGGGCTTGCTCAGCTTGAACTCCGCATGTGGAGACTCTCATCTAGTACATATCATGAATTGGTAGCAGATAAAATGATTAGTAGTACGGTACCACAATCCTGCTCCGAAATTCATTATTCTGGATGCTCACTGCAATTCTCCTTGAAATGGCTTCAGTTGCTGAGAAGGTCATTTCAACCTATGAATGAGCGACATTTTCAATTCCTTAGCCTTCTTCACCACGAAATAATTAATTTCCAGCGTTTGCAGCCACGAGTTGGATTGTAACCGTCCTGCTGGAAATGGTTACTACCGTTCAAGGCAGTGAAAGGGTGGCAAAACTGTCCCTGTACGGTGTCTCTTCACCTTCATGCTCGATCAACAATCATTCGAGCGTTTACCACACGGTCTAGGATATCTGCAAGTCACTCCCCTTGGAGAGGGAACGTAGCCCCTCCCTGGTTCATGAGCTGCCCAACAACTCAAATCAATTGCCATGGCCTACTAGCACTGATCAACCCGCCGCTCTCGACACCTCTCGCTATTCCCGTTCAACCACTCAGTTATCTGCCGCAAATTACGCGGATTGAATAGTCATCCTGTCCGTCAATTGATCAGCAGCCCGCTCCCAAATTGGACGGACATATCAGGAAAAGATGAATTGAACGTCCAACTCACTCGCATGTGTCAAGGACATCAACAAAATAAGTGATGAAATTAATCTAACGCATCACGGTGTCGACCGGGATAATTTGTTACTGAGGGTAATTACTTGCGATCGACCTTACGAAAGGATCTAGGTGAAGTGGTTGGGCAGGTAAACATATCCTGGCTGTCATTCTCTATTTGCTCACATCATCATTGGAATCAGACTTTGTCGGCAGGGGGGATTAGGTTCCCGAAGCGGTAATAATGGTGAACACGGCACGAAGTGTGTGTAAGTGAAGTGTGTAGGAATGTACAGTAATTGCCATGTTGCTTCATTCCACACTGAGCACAGGGCTTCCTATGGACTCATTCTGATGTATCTTCTCGGCACTTATGTTGCCCCACAACCTGCACCAGGACGACGAGCACCTGACAGTGCACTATGATGATCTACCCTACCATATTTGAGTTACCTCGCTTGCAAGCAGGTTCAGACTACCTTGGTATACATTGACAGTGAGTCAATAAAGATCAGAAAAAGGAGCCCTGGTAGTACTGAGTGCTGTTGAATCCCAATAGCGAGTTCCCTCCTAGTCACATGACATTTTAGAGATGAGAAGAAGGACGAAGTCTGTTGTGGGCACAAGAGAGGGAGCTCAAGGTCAGAAATAAAGTAACGTCGTGAGCGTGGATGAGAACTCTGTATGTGTTTGAGTTTGTGTATTCAAGCGGGACCCAAGAGGGCTCTGAATATGAGAACTGGTTGCACGGGAAACTAGAGCAGGGAGGGAGTCAGTAGAGCTGTGAGTGGTCTTAGAGCTAAGAAAGGAGTGCCTGTAGTGATAACTGAGAGATAAGCGTGCCATAGAAGAGCTATGTGTGAGGCCTTTCCGCCACCCCCGTAATTTCGAACACCACCTACATTGGCGGGCGCTATATCTTCGCTCAACGCATTTTTACAGGAACATTTATAAAGAACAAAATGTAGGGACTAGTTAGCTGAGAGTACTCCGTAAGTTTGATCGAAATCGTTACAGCGTTCGTTTTTGAGAAAATTGGAAAACCAATAAATTAATATTCGAAAAATCTCCTTTTCTGAGTTAACTTGGCTTATATCTCCGTTCAACCTATGAATACAGAAATAATTACGAGAAAGAACGAAATGTGGGTATGGGTGACTAAAAGACACTCCATTAGGATTTATCACATCTGGTGAAAAATTTACCCTGGAATTCACGGCAATGTTAGAAAAAACGTTATTTTCGACACATTTTGATTTTTATCTCTGCTCAATGGACCGTCACGGGAACATTTATTGAAAAGAATATGTAGGTATTAACTATTTGAAAACACCCTGTGAGTTTGGTGAAAATCGCTGAAGCCGTTTGCCAAAGAGCGTAAAAAACCCATTTTTGCTTCAGGGGCCCATATCTCCGTTCACCATATTTCCATGGAGATATGTATAGAGAAGAAAAGTTAGGTATTGATTAGTAGAAAATAATTTGAAAGTTTAATCATAATCGTTTGAGCCGTTTTTGAGAAAAATGCGAAAAACCCTAGGTTTTGGTACATTTTCGTCCCCCACTCCCCCTCACCATCGGCCGAAATCGTCCATAACCTTATTTTGGTGTCTACAAAAAATAACGAACAAAACAAAAAAAGAACCAACTCAATCGGATCAGCCGTTCTCCCGCAAATCGAACTACAGACAGACACACACATACACACATACTCACACAGACATACACACACACGGACCACGCGCCGAAATTAGGTTTTTTAGACTCAGTAGGGTCTGAAACGTAAAGATCTGAAGAAAACCCAAATTTTTTTTTTTTTGGCCGATTACTATATTTTCCTTCCCTTCGGGTAGCGGAAAGTAAAAAAGGGGAAATACACTGTCACTTCGGATGTTAATTCAAACTTGAGCTCTTCTTCCGCAGGAGAAGCCGACTTAACAGGCAGTTCAGACATTCCCGTGGCTAACATGAAAGCCGTTTGTCTAGAAGAGAAGCTGACTGATTGGGCAGTTCGGATGTTCCCGCGGCTAAATTGAAAAAGGCTCCAGATCAGAAATAGTTGGATTGAACGCATCTGGGGAAGGCTCATGCTCAAAATTCCAACTACTTCGGCCTGTGCGGAACAAAGTAGATGACCATGTAGTAGACGGTTATAATGTCAACCAACAAAATTAGAGCACAAGGCGTTCCCTAGATAGCCGAGAAATATCTACTATTTTGGACAAGCTGCCGACCTTAGCGCTTTTGACGCTTCCAAGAACCAACTAATGGATTGTACTCCGAGATTTCGGTTTCGATTGTTGTGGGGTCGAGACGAGAGGGAAACAATTTAATTGTCGACGAGCGGCGAATGAAACCCAATTGAAAATAATGAGCGGCGAAGGTGAAACGGGAAAAGGTAATTCCGACGAGTAATTAACTGTGTGTGCACAACCGAATGGAGCGGGAGCGGTAAGGCGGGGAAGCGGGGCCCTGGAGGCGGCTGAGCCATTTGAGCCGGCAAAAGCAGCTCCCGGGGAATCGGTTCGGTCGATCTCCTGCGAGCCGCCTCTGCGCCTTTGCTTCGTTTCTCGTGTCTCCCCCCGGTTCCTATTACGCCTTGCAACGTCCCTTCTGTTGTCTGGAACTAACACGTTGTTTGAATCAACAGCCGCGTTTAGTTACTTGTGGTAATAGTCGCTGCACGAGACCTGCATCTCTAACCAGAACCCGCCATTTCCTTCGGGGCGGCGGTCAACTCTCCTCTCAATTTACTCTTCAATCAGATGAAGTTCCGACCTCGTGGCTTTGGTACAGCGAAAAGGCTTTGTCGCTCCAGACACATCCAGTACACCTTTGCGAGGCCCCACTTGTTTAAGGCACAATATCCCAGATTATAGCAACTATGCACATATGATGGTGGCGCCCAAAACAGAGAATTAAATAAATAAAAATTAACGAATAGGGGGGAGTTCGGACTATCCTACGTCGGCTCTAGGGGTGGAAGGCTTGGGAGAGGAAAACAAAGAAAGGTAAGAGGAAGTCCCACCAGTTCAGATACGGTCCAAGCAACACGAACCTTGAAGTAAGCCTGCTAACACACCCAGCCGGCGTATCTCCTCAGCACATTTTTGCCCCGCACGCCACGCCAGGACACTATCAATGCTACAACCCTGCAGCCACCTTTCTTCACTCTACGAGTTTCCGACACCGCCATACGGAAATCCGTTCTGTCGTATTTGCGCTTCTTGCCAAGTGACGAAGCTAAGACCTACAACATCCTCAGGGGCTTTGTCTATCTGCGGAGTGAAATACCATCAGGCCTAGGTGTAGTAAGGGCCAAGGAATACATAAAGCTGACCAAGAGTGCCCTAGAGGGAGACGAAAGCACGTCACACTCTTGAGGGAAGTAGCCGGGAGAACTCATTAGAGCTCCCAAAACACCACCTAAAGAGTAGGCTCAATTTTTTCGGCGGGCATTGGCGTGCAAGCGCTGATAATCTCTTCAATGGACGTCATTCCACGCTCCACAAAAAGTAGAGGGAAAGGGCGTGAGTCTCGTTCTATCAAGCGAACTATGCAGGATAGTGGCATAGACGAAGCGCTCATTCTTCAGGTGGTTCCGAAGTGCTAAGTACGAATGCATGGGCTCCACTTAATCGAGATCCTGGAAAAGCGACCAGGCGCTTATTACGCAAAACAGAAACAGGCGCATTATGTAAGTAACCAACAATTCTCAGATTCCATCTTCTTCGTCCTGGCGGCGCTACACATTAGTAACTATAATTACGAGTTGTTTTCTTTCTCTGAATCACTGTTAATTAGTCACCAGCACGCAACTTTCTGTTTTCATTTATGTTCTCCACTCCTGCTTTTAGCTCTCCTTCACAAATACTTCCAGTCTCGGCCCCGTTGAGTCCAGGAAATTTCAAAGTTCGTCACTTTGTGTGACTAATCTGTAAAGGTAGGAGGTATCGCATTTCAGAAGAGCTGCCGACATGCACTGGACATAGGCACGCCTCAAAGAGTGTTCTCACACATGGGTGAAATTATGATTAATGATGATCGCCATGATTGAATTATCATGATCGCCGGAAGTAGTTTGTAAGATAGCTACTAAACCTGACTCCAGTGAAGCGTAATTTCGACTGAACATGACTTTCTTCAGCGATATGAAAGGGAGTGAATGATAATGACTTTTTTTTTACGAAGAAACATTTTTGTACACAGCACTATATAGTGAGATAACAAACAGTTGTATAAACAAATAACATGAAATTTTACCGTAATTACTAGGATAAGTCCATCAACTACCTAGTAATGAAAAAAAAAAAAAAAATCCGCGAGTACGTAACAACTGTACTGGTGAGTACCGTTCATCTGAGCATAGGCCTTTTTGTTTTTGCAAATTAAAAAATGAGGGGGTGAATGATGCTTTATTCAGTTGAAGCCTTATGAGAAGTCGGATGGTGCTTCCTTTTAAGGCGTCTCAGATGTCCGGGCAAGGGTCGTTCTATCGGGATGTTGCTTACGTACGGATTTGGGTGGGTTGATGCTTTTCGGTAGGATGCGTGGTATGTGGCGATTAAGCAGTCTTTTACTGTTGGCACTTCAAGGTCCTTGAGAAGTTCCTCGTTCCTGCCGGCGATCAAACTGATAATGACTGACTAAATGCAAATTTATGAGATCTGTCTTTTGGTACAGTTGTATTGTTGGTGGAGTTGTCATATATTGCTAGACCCCACACAAATCATAAAAACGCTGCAAAGTATTACACAACGATTTATTATTCTCTTGTACCCTTGCCATTCAATTCAGTGCCAGTAAACCGTACGAAACATAACCTGACTACAACTGAACGACGAAAACTAAATATTTCGGCGTTCTCAGGCGGGGACGACGCGGGGAGTTTAATGAGCCGGGAGTGAGGGAGTACATATGAAACGATTACGATTATATAGTATTATTCGACTATAATAACTGTGATTTCACTATTTTTGGTCAAGACGCAGTCCTACACCTCTCAGAATTTTTTCATTCGACCCAACATCTAAAAATACTTACAAAAAGAACACGGCGTTTTTGTTACTTTTTTAAACCATTTCATGCCCATAACAACTTTGGGCTTCGTCCGATACCAGATGAGATGGCAGACGGACATTGCAGATTTGGAATCCTGATGTCTTGAAACGTAAAGCGTAAAATTTTGAGGGGGCAGAACAATTGTCTGACCAAAAATATAGGGTTATTATTCAGAATACATAATAAACCAAAAAGAGGATGGGTATGTGAGAGGGTACCACGAGCCGGTCCTTTTTTTAGCCGGACCATACTACCTCTCACTGCTTCAGTGACTCAGGACGTATGTTTTGGAACAATGTGAAGTAAAGAATCCATTTTTTGATTTTGAACTACGGTTTTGGCTTTTGTCATTATGTTTTGGGTGGCCCTCGTAAATCTTCTCGAAAACCTTAACGAGTGAGAATTCGAATTCCCCAAAAGATGCATAGCAGGAACGACACTACAATCTGAACCACGGGGAGGGGGGGGGAGGGTTCCCACACAATTTGAGATGTCCTTGGTTACCCCCAATCAAACGTGTTCCATCCACTCAGGGATTCTAACGCCGCAATCGTAGCAGGATGAATTCCACACTGTACGAAACATTCCAGTTTTTTCGTGTTCTTGTTTTTCAACAAAATAAATAATAACTTTAGTTGCCTTCACCTTCGAGAACCATTTTCTATTCTGATGAATGATGTTGGAAGCGCAGTTTGTCAATGGGTACCCTGTCATTGTGACTTTCCTTTGGAGAAAGGCAGTTTGTGGACCCTTTAGATCGCGTGCCACTTATTTCACTCCTCCTCTACTTCTGGCTTTGCTTCTGTAAATGGATTTTCTCGGCTCCGGAAGATGTTTTATCTGACGGATGCTGACCTTTTGAAAGACGGCCGTTGATAGAAACCGAGCTCCTTCCTTCATTCAACTACATAGCGCCGTGAACTTCTTCTTTTGTTGAAAAGCAGTGGTGGAAAAGACTCCGGCTCTCTCGTCGCATTATTATTTACTGCTTCCAAGTCACTGCGAGTCAGCATTGTTGAGACATTGGGGGTGTTTCATGTACGTGTGGCAATTGCGACTTTACCTAAACTGACTGGCTGGGGGGGGGGAGTTGTGCTACGACTGTTACCACCGTTATATATGACCGGATGGCGGGGGGGGGGTTTCTCAAATTCGAACGCCTAGCAAGGAATCATTGGTTCTTGTATTAAGTTTTACCTGGTCTGCTTAGAGAAGTGCCCTGTCATCACATCACATCTGCGGGCTATAATATAATTCACCTGAAACCCTAGTACTATTGAGTCACTGGTTCTCTATCTCTTGCTGTGCACGGGAGTTACTTGGCCATGGCAATTGCCTTTGTGGTGTGACTTTGATATGTGTCTAGTATGCACGAAACGCCAAATCAACGTTATGGGAGATATCGACTCAAAACAAACTATGGTTATCATGATCTGTGATTCTTCGAGTTCAAAAACTTTAGTTTGTTTGAGGCATTGTACCACTCACACAGGCCAAAGAATATCCGGTTAGTTCGAGTTGCTTGCTGTACGAATGGTCAAATTCCTTGGCTTGTTCCTCAGGTGCCCAACGACGGCGGCTTTCAAATCTTCAACTTCATGACGAACGTAAATCTTGAATAGGCCTAACTTTGCGGGGATGTGAAACCTGGCCCTTAGTTGGTCCCCGATTCGAGTTCTTCCGGTTGTCACACCGATCACGTTTACACTTTGCATCTCGCTCAACAAGAAGTTCACACCCCTCCACCACCGCCCTTTCAGCAGCTTCAAGCCCCAGTTCTATTGAGACCGCCCCACCATCGAAATTGAATCAAATGGGCTGGAGAATTGCTGCTTCCCAAGTGAAACCTCGTGGTATTCAAATGTCGATGGTCACCAGTAGCAATTTTGAATCGATCACGTTCCGTTGGGAAGAGCTCGTCTAATTCACTTTCTGCGAACTACCGAGAAAAAAAAGGCTCACACCGCCATGATTCAATTTAATGGAACAGTAAAGTGGCTCGCCCTGTGAATAGTCCTCTTATTCGGCTCGTGAGGCCAACCCTCCTTTTCTTTTCTTTCTTTTCTACATTTGCCACTCAGACAATCGAGACTATCGGCAAGGATTCATTATTCATTTGCTACGATTCAGCTGACTACACGCCGCACTACCAGTGACGTAAATGAAGTTATAGGTTGCACAAAAGTCGCATATTTATTACGAAAAAAAAAATGTGTTACATAAACTCCATTATTCAGGTATTGTCAAATACAAAGGACTGCAGGCTTGAACGAAATGTACTGTATTAGAGTAAGAGCAGGATTATGGTAATGTAAGTACAATATTTTCCGTATTAAGCTAAAAGATGGCAAACTTGATCCAAGTCCTCACCACATGAGCGATCGCTGATGCAGGTTTTTAAGCAACATTTAGATGTAAATCAACAGGGTACATTATGCTCTTGGTTTCCTTATACTATTCACGTAGTGTGGACAGTACAGTGAGAAACAAGCATCTGCTGACACAATTGTTAGGTTATTTCCGGAGTTGTGAAATCGGGATGCGAAACACGTAGATGCAGCACGCAGGGCAGAAGGCAATGTCCAAAATTGTCAGAAATAATGAACGTGTTTAAGATATCCCACCAAAATTGTTTGGTTAGTTTCCGAAGTCTGCAAGAATACACGAGTTTTTCTGTATATCGGAGAAAAGGTAAATTTCATACCGGATTCTAAGGTTGTATCCGAGATGACCCGGAAAAATTCAACCATCAGGTTGACTGCGCGCCAGGAAAATCTTTCCTCCGCGACAAAAGAAATGAAGGAATTACGAAGCTCGTCGTTTGTTGACATTATTGGTCGGGTATATGACTGTCCCACTCAGGTTTCGCCGCAATATCCTCTCCTCACGACGTGACTTGGCATGTTTAAATGGGTTACACCGTAACCCACTGAGAGCCGAGAGCCTGTTGCACTCCAGCGAAGAGTTATCGTGAGGTAAAGCCCCGCAGGTTATGTAACTCGATTAAAAGGCAACTCAGAGAGAAAGCAAACGCTGTCTGAGGTCGTGGCCCACATGATGCCTTTTGGTGAACGGCCGGGAGAACTGGCAGTCGACTTGATGATCCGGAGTAACCACCGTCTCATTCGTCTTCAACGAGCCGCTCTATATTTGGATTGTGTTCGAGGAATTGAACCCAGGTCGAAGGAAATCGTTTCGCCGAGTACACCACCACCGTTTAACCTCTGGACTACCTCTTTGCGGTTCAGACTGAACGATTGTTAGGGACAATGGAACTTTCTCGAAAGAAAGGACTCCGTCTAGGCCTTAACTTGTCCCTAGGAGATCCAAAAATTAAGACACAACGCGCAGTTAATTTCGCAATTTCCGCAGATGGGCGTAGTATTTAAATTGTATATCAGCTGTAACTTGACTGCCTGGGATTCCAACTTTTCCCCTAGATTTTTCAGATCATTTCAGACGTTTCTGTAAAGATTGGAGGAAGGAGTGGTGCGAAGGGGGAATGGAGGAGGAGGGCGTAGAAGAGATAAAAATTCTCAACAACAAACTCAAATTCCCGACATTATATCAAGATGTTGCGTGAGCTTACCAAGATTTTTCATATGGCACAATCATCTTGATGCTGTCTCTCAGCACCACTTAGCCGGCACGTCAACACGAGATACCATAATGACAGTATGAGCTAAATCGCTGATTGTCGCCGATTTAAAAAAAAATCTAAAACGGCTGCATCGATTTCCATTGCATTTTTGATGTTGTTAGAAAATAAGAAACGCACACAATAAATGACGTTAAATTTAAACAATGCTTGCATTGTTATAAAACGTGTGTTGGTAGCACCACGATTTTCAGAGGACACACTGCTGTAGCTTTCTTGAATAACTTGTTTCACAGTCTTTTCCATGTAGTTCTAGAAAAGTAAAAACCCTGCAAATTATTACACAACGGTTTATTATTCAGATAATCAGCTTGACCTAGCATTAATGCTCCGAGACCCATCCTGTTCGATTCAGCATCGAAAAATATCATAATGAAACCCAAAAAAAGGTTGAAAAGAACTGAATCGTAATATTAAAATAAACAAAAAAAAAACCAAAGTATCTAGAAAAAACTGAATTTTAATATGAACACATGCACGCTAAATACTAATATCAAAATTTAACCAAAAATCTATGAAAAAAAACAAAATGAGAATGAAACGAAAGAATCTAAAAAAATTGAATCGTATTAAAACCAAAACGTTGGGGAAATTGGAACGGGGGCGCTCGAAGTGAACCCGGGGAGAGGCGGCGTCGTTGGGAGGGAAGCGACCCGCCTCGAGAGAAGCGAGCCGCCTCGAGAGCGGTTGGTTTTTTAAAGAGACGGGCGGGGCGGGAGGAATTCAAATGACGAAACGCTTGTAGCTCCCGCGTTGTACTGCGTTTCGTTAATTTTTTTAACCGTTTTTTGCCCATTACAACCACGGGCTTCGTCCGATCGGATTGCCGAGATGGCGGGCACAACTAGATACCAAATCGGATTTTTGGGCGAAAGAACGAATTTTTTAGACCACGTTAAAGGCACAAAACGGCCCGGACGGGGGACGGTGGACGGGGGACGGTGGAGGGGGGACGGGGGACGGTGGACGGTGGACGGTGGACGGGGGACGGGGGACGGCGGACGGACATTGCAAATTTGGAATCTCCATATCTTGAAACGTAAAGTATCAAATTTTGAGGGGGGGTTGTAAAAAAATTTTCGTGACCGAAAACATAGGGTTATTATTCAGAATGAATAATAAACCAACACTAAAACAAACCCCGTCGAAAAAAACAACGAACTTAGTGAGATACGGAGTGGATTTTGTGTGGGGAAGGTTGCTGGGTACGTCAACCTCCAAAACGTTATCGTCACCGGAAGTAACTTCAAAAATGGAGCATGTGTGATCTGTTTACAGTCACAGTCAGCTAACAGAACTTGACGAAGATTCCTCGTTTTAGTTATTAAAATTGAAGCCCCCTTTCTTTCTTAAATCCCTGCAGGCACGTGGGCTCTCAAGTGGTCGCATTTGTTTGCTATCATCATGTTATCAGTACCCAACTTTGACTCTAAGTGGTATTACCATATTTGTCTCCACTGAAGAATGCTGTCGATGAAGAAAGACGTTGACAGTGGAGGTCTTGTGCTTCGGAAAGGGCGCTGTGGACCCAGTGAGATTAGTATCAACACCCGGCCGTCACACGTGAGCCCAGACAAGAGAAACGGCATCGCTCTCCTGGAAGCCATTGATCTGCCTTCATCCAGACTTCGTAGTCGGCTGAAGCGGAGATAGAGGCCAGCTGAGAACTGCTTAGGGACTAAAACGTGTAGCTACCAAGTCTCGGCTTCGGATCACAATAATCTCATTGGGGCTGAAGTGATCGATGTTGAGTGGAAGGGGCCTCCCTCTCTCACCCATGTCAACGGGCGATCTGCCCCCTGCCTTCGGAAAGTGCCTGGTATATGGGCAGAAAAAAAAGGAGAAAGGCAGATCGATGACTCTGAGTATTTCCAAAGCCCTAAGCATTGAAGCGGCAACTTCACAACCGTCTCATGACGTGGACCTCTTTTCGCCATTGATTCAGGTTCTTCTTCAGATGAAATTAGTCGCATCATCTTTTTCATCGTTATGTAATTCGTTACTGTTGTATTGTCCGCCAGAAGATTTTTTTTTTCGTCGTAATTAGCACGAAAGTGATTCATTGTTGGACTGACAACAATAGTATCGTGATACACGTAATAGCAACAGAGGAAACGACTTTGTAACTGGAAAGATATTCGTATGCGTTGCCTTCAACCAGGCGAACAAGTGGCGGTAAAACTGCACGGTGTAACGTTTGATGCGAAGAATCACACAGTTTTAATAAGTCAGTGTTTCTGAGGAAAGAGAAAAGGATCGCTTCCCGATCGCTTTCAATAGATTTACTGACGGATGGGAGCTCACCGCGAAACAAGTGGTGCATGTCACCGTCAAAATAAGTTCAGTAAATATATAATACTTTGAGAAATGGTTTCATTTGCCACGTTTGTTTTTCTTTCGTCTACTATTAATTACTTCAAGCGTTTCAAGTACATCCAACATGCTTTTCTTAGCGCAAAACTGTACGAAATAGGGAAAACCCCAACGAATTGATTAGTTGCAGCTAACTATGATGAATTGGTGAATCTTGAAGACTGTCTATCCCATCGGCTAGAAAAAGGCAGTGCTGGCTTTCTGGGGACCGGGGCTGAAGTTATAGTTAGAGTTTGGTTCAGGACTTTGCAATACTGCTGAGGTTGCTGGCTGGCCTGGGATTGGGATCTTCAGAGATTGAGTTTCCTATTTCAGAAACTTCTTGAATCGCCTAGAGCCGTGTCAGGCTAGGGACACATTTTTTCCACGCCATTGAGGAAACATGTGGAAGGAGCCACTTTCATTGCCTGGACTGTAAGTCAGAATTGTGTAAAGCGTACTATACCATACATAAAGCACTCCAGGGTGACAGAGGCGGAGTTATAGTTACCTGGAGGGTTCGCAATATAGTTGTTGCGGTTGGGTGCTGCAAGTAGGATGGTTTACAACTGAAAGTCGCTTTGACTGTCTGACTCCTGTTTGTACGCTCGTTGCAGGTGCTCATGTTCATGTTCAAGTGGAATGGTTACTTGGGTTGTGGATGGCGTTGGGTGGAGGTCTTCGCTGCTTGACTTGGGTTCGACAAGGAGCTGCATACACATCCTTCTAGAAGCCTAGGGACAATTTGCCAATGCGTGCACGATATTTCGAGGAAATGCCCAAGGGCACCTCTACATGTGTCAAGATACCGTATAGTAAGTTAGTCAATGCCCAGATTTCACTCGTGTTTCAGCGGTTTGATTTAACGAGATTCAACTTGCCGACACGACACGAAAGACCTGCCTTTATGTTGGACCAGCTCATCGGATCGAATGTTGTTCGACACGGGCCGATAACCGTAACGTGAAAAAGACTGGGGAAAAGCATTCAGTCGATGGTACCGAGGAAATACGAGGGAACGGCAAAAAGGAAAAGCTTCATGGGGAAGTCGAAAGATCAGAGGATCAGTCGAGCAGCCAATAAAGAAAAGAGCTTCTCTTCCCTGTGACAGCTACTTCCTCTTGCTCCAGAGTTTTGTTGCCTCCGACAAGAGAAGAAAAAAAGAGTAGGTCCAGTTTGATTTAATTGATTCTTACGGGCCAGCAGATTCCAGTCGGTCGTATATCGGCCCACAACGACGTCTTAAAGTCTCACAAAGCCAACAGGGATTTTCAGATTCAGGTGAGTACAAGGGTGAGGAAGACAGAACAGTCATTCCTATGCTTCATACGTACCCCCAGAAACTGTTCACTCATCACAGTTACGAGAGCATTGCTGTAGTATATAGGGTGTTGAAAATCGTTCACGCGCCTAGAAACATTAACACAATTCGTTCTTATTCGTAAAAACTTTAATTAGCGCTACTATAAGGAAAGCAACGTACGTAATCGGCTGAAGAAACATTAGAGTTGTACATCAATAATTGTTTATTTCCCAATGCCCAAAAACATCGTTGTAGGATGGAGAGAATGGTACATGGGTGCTGGAGAGTGCTGTAGCTGGCCGTTTTTTGGTGACCTAGTGACACCATGAATTCGCTCCGACGTATTGAAAGCCAGCCCAGAACCGTTTAGCACACTGCATCAGCCTGACCCCTCTCTGCGATAGCAGCTCTTCTTTTTTGTTCTCTTCACCCTTACGAGAATCATGAGCTATCCCATGCTGCCCAGGAGTTTGGGAGGTACAGGAGCGATCTTTCCTCCATATGCGAAGTGGGCTTCAGAGCATCCATGGGAGAGATTCTGGTACTTTCACCCCTGTCGATGAGAGTGTGTATGTGTGTATGAGTGTTGTGGAGGCTCCTTTTTGCGCGTTTCTTAAATTGAATCATTTGTGCTTCAAACCCCAAGGTGACGGTTTCAATCGTCTTTCTGGGAGCTCAGTTTGTAAATCATACCAAGAAGAAATATTTCTTCTGAGTGGAATGAAAATCTTAGTGGTGTCCATAGGGTTGCAGAGATCCTGTTCTTCACACCTCTGCAGTACGCATTTCCACACTTCGTTTCTCTCGTTTTCGTTTGGCCCCTATCCTTTCTCTGACGCCACATTTGGTGTGGTACTGCACTGCAGACGTTCACAAACCATTTTTCTGGAGACGTACTTATTTTCGGACGGTGGAACGGGAGTGCAAATGGGTCACTCAGCCCTCAATAACGACAGCATTACTGGCTTTGCAGCTGAGTCTTCCGCAGCAGCACAAGTTTGAACTCCTCAATGCCCTTGAGAACACAGTAATCCAACGTTTGTTCATAAGAATACTAACATGACGGGCAATCTTACGATACAAAATATAAGTAAATAAAAGACAATAAAGTTCACGGTATGAATTTGACATTGAAAATAATTACAATGAGATTTGTTTTGATTTTAAAGGAGGTTTAATGGGAATTACGGGAGGTGAGTTGTGAACTTTAGAGCGATATCGTACATGAAACTGGCGTTCTATCTGATGTGGCCAGGTCTGTTTTGTTGGTTGCCAAACAATGGACACATTTCATTACAAAAAGACAGTGGATAACAAACTATCGTGGATCTTGAGCAATTTTGCGAAGTTATTACTGGAGCAGAGAGTATTCCCGAAGAACAAGCAACGAGATTCCCCTCGGAAAGTCAAGTGTTGTTTGCTTTCTACCTGTTGGGGGCACGATAAAGATAGACACACGAATCATAGGACTGTATTGATACACTTGTTTAACACGATAGAGTTTTGATTACACAATCACTTTGTTCTCTTAATATTAGCCCCTCTTTAGGGGCAAGTGCAGAAGTCCCGAGCTCAAAATTCCAACTATGTCAGCCTGCACCACACAGCACCATCGACAGATAGGGGAGAGTAGGAGTATGTCAGTATGGTCGTGGAAGCCCTTACCCCTGGGAGTAGATGAGAGTGGTCAATACGTTTATGTTTGGAACCCAAAGAACATGTCTTGAAGATTTGTGGATGCCGCTGTTTTAAAGGTTATTTGTAGCTGAAACTCGAATAAGATTGAGGGGAAAGGATCTCAGTGGTCAAGAGATTAGAGTAAAACTAATTGAGAAATAATTAAAGCAGGCCGTTCAATAAGCCGTTTGGACGAACAAATAGGCTGAGATCAACGTTTTTAGAGAACACCTAGTTTGAGATTACACGAGGGCGAAGAACATTTGTTTACATTCCTACGCATAAAAATGTCACAGTTCAAAAAATTGGTTCCCAGAATCTCTTCCGATATGTAAATTAGTTATTTACTCCAGTTAACCAGGCTCTGTTCCCTCTAAACACACATAGTTGGGTGTTCTAGATGTACCGGAGAGGTCAGTGCAATTATACTGACAACATCGATCATGTTCTTTAGAATGCACAGTGTTTTTGCGTGTCGGTGAGGTCTAATTTTACCGACTTACCAATGGCAAACTTGGTTAAGAATAAAATAAATAGAAGGAAACAATTAAAAATGATAATCTGCCGTAGATAAAACTTTACGACGCATCACACAACTTTCCTTGGCCCCACGTGCATTAATTTCCTTCACTCAAACGTTTACTGAAATCGGTTTTTAAACGACAGTTATTGATCATTCAGGGCACAGATGAATAGGCTCTAGTTCCATTAGACGGTCTGTGAGGTTTTTTGAAATGGCGGTGTTGACTGTTTGGAATAATCCGTTACGAATTGTTATCGAATGCTGCTCTCGCCATTTTCTCATACTTGAGAATTTTATTCTCGTGTGGATTCTTGAGAACCAGTCAAGATGAATGAAAAGCTTTCTCTAGGCCGACGTTTCGCTCAATTTATTAAGCATCATCGGGGTTATAGGATATCACAGCAGGCTATTAAGTTGCATATAAATTATCCTCTCTAATGAGAGAGACATGGCGTTGTGGTAGTTGTATTATTGTGTGAATTTGACTGTGACTAACTAGGTATTGAAGCTGGAATAGTGTCTGCATGTCTCTCATTACAGAGGATTTACACTTATCAAAGGGATGTCAGAAAAAATATCTAAATCTTTCACAAACCAAATCAGTTGTACAATAGCTCATACGAATTAAAAAAATCCTCAGCAACATGGTGTATTCAAATACAAAATCTAGAATTCTCGCCCAAAACTGCAACCGCATCGTGTAGTCGTGGAACTTGTCCTAAAGTGTATGCTGGAGAAACTAAGCAATACATGATTTCCAGAATTAGGGGCCACAAATCTGACATCAACACATTCCACACACACTGCATGCTGGCCGATCACTCAATCAATGACATTTGATTTTGACATAACCAAGATTCTTACCGGGAAAGCCGTCACTTCTAACGTAAAATGAAAGAAAAGATAAATATATATAAGCAAACCCTCAACAACGAACAATAAAAGGACTGCCGCTGCCAATCTTAGAAATATTTATTCCAACCTAATAAACAATTGTACCTAACTTTCACGTATACATAAGTTGTTTCTCCCATCTTCTTCCAGAAAATAAGAATAATTCCATGTTTGACATACTTTAAGTTTTTTCTGATCTCTTCACTAGTCCAACATGTTATTTATTATTAACGCTTGTTTTCTTTTTGTTCTCCGAATGTCACTGTTTTAAGATACTATTAGCAATTTCCCGTGGTATGTTTTTCAACATTAATTCAGTTCAATGTGACCCTATAAGTGCCTTACAATTTATTGTAACTTAATTGCCTGCTGTGATATCCTATAGCCCCGATGATGGTCAATAAATGAAGCGAAATGTCATTCATCCAGACTGGCTCTCAAGAATCCACACCAGAGTTACTTTTACAGTTAACAATGACCCCACACGATAATTTTATGGTATTGTTGTTTAGTTAGAGGTGTCCATACAAAAAAATTATTCAAAATAGTTAATATTTTATGTTTTGATCACTATTATAACTATAGTTAGTTTTGATTCGATTTCTCTCATGCGTTGGCGTCTCATGGTGACTTGTGGGCTAGATATCGGGTTTGACCGATTTCGTGGGGAACAGAAGTGATTAAGAAGATTGAAGCCTGTGTTAAAATGTGGAACTCGTCGATCGTTTACCTTTGCGTCGAGTACAAACTAACCTACGAAGGTATGTGAGATACCAGGGGAAAGAGTAGAGTATGAAACATGGAACTCAAATATTTGAAGTTCATTAATTAGTTCAATTCCCTCGTTCAACACCTTGCGCGGGAGACAGAAATGGCATTATTTACCCAGACGTTCAAGTTTTGAGAACGAACTTCGTTCATCTGAATGATCAAACGACCAATTACCGGAATGCGTCTGCCTGGAATTTCGAATGCGTTACGTGTGAGATCAGTCGCGATGGGAGTCCACCAACCTGTTGACCTATTCAGCGAAGCGGTGGAGCTCGGTACCTTCGTGTTCCCAATTGCGACAGAACCTGTACCGGTTACGTTGCGTTACAGATCCTCTCTTCGTTGCCTGAAGTTATTCATTTATACTTGGCTTCGTAACTCTTGAAGATTAATAAACACAATGCTGCGACTCACACAACTTCAATGCCACTTGCTTCTTTCTTCGGCGCCACGTTAGGATGGAACGAATAATATACGTGGCAATTAGTTTACATCATCTACCTTTTGGCTCGCACTTTGGAACCACGCGTGTAGGGAGGGCCGTGTGATTATAGGCTCTTGGTATACTTGTTACAACAAAACGACCTCAGTGGGGGGGTTGCCGGAAATGTGATGTAGTTTGTAGTGTGCGTCATTATTCCATCGTACCCCCTCGACAATTTCGTTTCTCCGGACTTTTTAGTTTTGAGTAGGTTTCGCTTCCATCCCAACTACATGGACACAGCTCGCTTGTTTCTGAAACTAGAACACGCTTTGTTTTATCCCTCATAATGACGGCTCTGCACTGCATTGGTGAAATTGTAAAACTCTCCTAACGCAACCAGCATTCCGCTGTCCTATTGGCATCTACAATTCACTTCGCTTCTTCGGGTTCACTCGTTACTGCTACAAGGAGCATGAGTGAGCATGTTTTACGATTTGCTTTCCAACTCTATGTTGTGAGTGAAAGAGTTCATTATTAGTAATTCTGGGTATTAACTCGGCATCAAGTACGAGCAGAAGAACCTCCGTTCGCAGTCAGCATTATTTGCCATGATGGCACAGGAACACTCTTCACAAAGAATTGTGAATGACTGAACTATCTGCCGATCGGACAATTTCGGGGCTCATACCTCGAGAGAGCTACAACAGACCAACTTAAATTTCATTCTCAACTTTTGTTTCGATAACCCCCCCCCCCCGCAACATTCAGCAAGTCCCATAAGAAATTGCGTTACTTGAGTAGAAACTGGTCATGTCGCTCTTAGGTTGTTCTTCTACTTCTTATTTCCTATACGCTGCATTAAACTCTGAAAATGAAAATAATTTGGTAATTTGTACTCTGCCGCTTTGAGGTCATTTCCAAATATCGTGATGTTTATGTTACAGTGGCGGATGCTAGCGGTCGGTACTCGTCAATGTTCTTCTTTGGCAACGACTTCTGGCTCGGCTCCAAAGTCCTGTGCAACGAGATCAATGTCAGGGGCCCTCTGACTACAGCTTTCCATCTGGTCAAGTTTACGATTCGACTTGACCCCACCTTCACACCTTTCGTAAGTGTTTATCAAAAGCGCCACTATTTTGATTCGTTGTGAGCCGCTAATCTAACTGCAACTTTAAAGATTTCATTGAGCTTTACGAGTAAGAAACTCGGATACTCCACGGCATATTTAAACTAGGCATGTTTGCCACGTGGCACCTGATAATTTCACATTTCCCTGCCCAGATGCCCTCAAAATGTATTTTTCTAAGACACTGAGAACTTTGTCTTTCTTTTGGTAATAGGGGGAGGGGGTCAATCCACCAAAGGATGGTGGTGTGGGGGTCCATGCACCACAAAGCCTAGTGAGGCATGAGGGTCGACAGTCAAGATCACAGAGAAGCTAGGCATGTAGACAGCAGGCAATGGTAAGGGGGGGGGGAGAGCTACTGGTAAGCAGAACGAGGTAGATGGCGAGTAATATATTTGTAATGGAAAAGGGAACGGAAAAAATTGATGTGGCAGGAATTTAGACGGGGGACACACAGGCCAACCCTGTGAAAGTAGGAGAGGCGGGGAACCCCACACTGACTCGAGAACAGACCACGAAGGAACACTGTCTTGCTCAGCAGGAGTTGAGAGACACCGCATTCTGGGGAGCGAAATATAGTCAAGTTTAGAACGTGAGATTCCCGTCTTGAAAGCAGTTCAGAGAAGGAAGGCTCGATGTGACACTCATAAAAGGGGTTAAAAAGGGGGCCTGCATTCGAGAACAGGAAGAACAAGTGCACGATAGAAAGAGGTCATTGCAGGGAGATAAGTAAGCTCTATGACGTTCCGTTTCCAGACAGGTGATCGGGAGCGATGAAAGGACGTTACTGGACATTTTGCAGGGTTGCGGGAAAGGCTAGCTCTGGTAGCCCAGTTTGCAAGAGATTAAAGGCTATGCTGATGAGGTGAACAGTTTGAATCCGCCTGAGAGCTAGCAATACCCTGACATCTTCAGCGTAAATTGCACAGTTCAAAGACACTTGGACGAAATTAATGACAATTTTGACAAGAAGAAGGCCGAGGTGGGAACCTGACAAGGCAACAAATGGCGAGGGATGGGCATGTTAGGAGAGAGAGACGAATGATGTTAGCACAATGAGGTTCTACTGTTATAAGAAGAATATTTGAATTGATTGTTTATTTAGACTTGTCCTGTTAACTCCAAGACTAGAGTTCATACGAACGTTGCGAATGCTATATTTTGCGTCGAAGGAACTTTGACTCGGATGATCTTTTTTCTACAGCTTGATCGGCAGCGGTAGCACTCGCCCACACGCAACCTTGGTAACATGACGTACCGCAAATGAATTTGGTCCACATGGAAAAGTAGACAATTAAACACAATGGAGGGAGAGAATGTGGAGTTAACACTGAACTGGTTGAACATGGTAAACGCTCAAGCGTTAGTGGTTTCTGCTTAAACTCCGATTTTCTGGATAAAATTTGTCAAAAATAAATTTTGAAGGGAGAATGAGAGTTTGAAAAGAGTGGAGTGCAGGATGAGTTGCTGATGCTGATAACATCATCTTCCTGATACGCGGAGAGTAGTCACATTCGGGGAGAGGAGTTTCCTTGATAGGCACCAAAAGTACTCGCACAATATTTTCTGCAAAACTGTTGATCTCAATTTGCATCCACAAATTGGACTCTGTCTCTCTTTTCGCGTTTAATAAATAAACAAACTTGACCTTTGACTTAGTAGTCCGGCGCCTCACAAAAGGCCGATGTCACCCAATTTTGAATAAGAAAGTCTTTGAACTTTCCTGATCCCAAAAGAATTAATTATTTTCCGAGGAAATCAAATAGCTCATTAGAGAATTTTCCGGGGGCAGATTAAAGTTCGAAGTTTTATCAACTCATTACGGGAAAGCTCTTAGTTGGCTGCAGTGAGAGGGAGAAAAGGGTCAAAAAGGAAGAGGCTCCCAGGGCGCTGAGAACGAACGTCTTCCCTTTCAAAGAAACTTGTTCCCAAACTGGGAAGAGCCTTTAACGACGAACCAAGAAGAAGTTCTTCGGAGGCCTCAGCTGCTTCCTTTCGGGATTCCGATCAAAACTGCATCACGACGCTTCTCGTTTAAATGTTCTGCGAATGCCTTCAAATCGAGAATGGAGCCGTGAAATATTGAAGATAAAGGGGTAGGAGAGGAGGGAGATAAACGGTGTTTTCATTCCCAACGCTGCAAAGCCCCGCGAGAGTTGTGGTGATGGTGGGAGGGGCTAACAAAAACAATGAGCCGCATAAAATGAGGAGAGGTGCATAGCTCACTATAACCAATCAAAGGCAATAAGACATGTGAAGAACAGGTGTACTCAACTTTGGAAAGGAGAAAGGATCCTCATTTCTTAAGCTCAATCTCTGTGTGATTGTCTAAACTCGAGGAAAGTATTCTTATCCAAAATGCTCACCCTCCTCTTATCTACGTAACTCAACAAACCTTGCTTTCTTCTAGTCGAGGTTGAGCCGCTATAAGATTCACTGATTTTCGTCAACCACTTCAATGGGCTAGGTCAGCCAAAAAATGGCATATTTGTTTTGGGTTTAATGGATTGTTTGGCATTCTTTGCTAAATTCTTCAAGAAGGCATTCTATCATCCTTTAGGCTGACAATTTGTTTGACGCCTAGTCCCTCTACTCAGCAGAGTTGATTGCTTTTGTAACATTGATTCCTACATCCTATTTACTGCTATGGGCTTTTTGTCGTAGATTAGTACTGTTATGGTTTTCCGAGCTCACATTTTGAACGCTTCAAAGCTTTTCAGGAGCTTAGCATGGATCTGTTACCATTATTTTATTCAAAACGCTGTGCTTACAATGTGTCCTATCAACCAAGTACCCAGAAGCTGAACTTGCACTTTCGGTCCCCCCTTTTCCTCACTATCTCAAAAGAGCAACACCTCGTCATCATGAAAATTATTGCACTGCCAGCTAGTTTGGATCAGTGTTCCTCTGGTACTATGTGCTGGAATACCAAGCTCCAGCGATCCCTCCTTTAGGCTGGTAAGTAGTACTGGGTGGGGAGGCACATAGCAGCGGTCTTTTATGCAGCGAGAGAGGGACTTGATTTAATTTAGTACTGTTGTACGGCAAATCAAGCCCCCTCAAGTAAATTCAATTTACGTCCTTTTGTATCGGAATTTACTCTCGGCAACTGGCTACTTCAAATGTTTTGAAAACAAAATGAATTCTCGTTCCGGAATCCGTATCGGAAATGGGGGAGCGGAGGCTGAAAAACGCTCAACAAGGTTTTGTTGGTTGTTATTCCATTCCTGCGGAAATAAAAGGAGGGAGACCCTCGCAATTTATTCCTTCTAAGAAAACCTTGGGGAACTCTGGAGGGGATTTGGAGGGCTGTGGGGGGAGAGGGCTTTTTCACATCATTCGCAATATCGATTTTATACTCAGGGTTGTATTTATTGCAGTCGCTGAGACGTTCCTCAAGTACTTGTTAGGCACCATACTTGTCTGTCGTATTGTATGAGACGGCTCTTTAGTGCCTCATACTCGACCTTCATTCCTTCATATCCCCTAACCCATCATTACAAAAAATATGAACAAATGAAAACCCACTCTGAGGCCACATTCCCAAACCATTACCGCATCAAGTCGACTAACTGAAATTTGTCTTCTTTAGCTGCATTTTTAACTTTCTGACCCCATCCAAGTTCAGACTTTCTACTTCTCTAGAAACTCTTGAAACTGGAGGCTGTAATATTAAATAGGTCCGATGATTAGCTGATAGAATCGTGGATTACGGGACGGGTTAATTTATTTAGCGGTTTTACTGGCCTCAACACTCCAACTTCGCGAACAAAGAGCGTTCATTTACCTGGACGGAAATCTTACCCCTTGGCTAAGGCTCTGCATTGTCTGGTTCACAGTATCTTTCGGATTATAAGCTGAGCGGGAAGCTACTTCATAATGAATTTTCTCGTCGATATCAGAACCATGCAAATAGATATTGGATCATTTGCTGTGCACCATGGAACTCCCTCTTGTTTATCTTTCTCTTTGCGAAGCTGTCAATAAGTAGTCTGCAGTATATCCATTTTACTTTTCTCTATCCAATAAGTGTGCTTTAACGTATGGCTCCATCGCAGTCGTGGAAGGGGTCGATTCGTCCTCCGCTCTACAGCACCTACGCAGAACACATCCCCTCTGCGGGTTCGTTACTGCTCGCAGCGCCCGGCGCATCTTGTGAAATAGACGCGTCAGGTGGTCGACCTCCTCCAAGAACGTATTGAAACACGGACTAAGAGGTTGTGTTTATAATAAATGATAGGCGATTCAGTTGAGTTGTGACAGGTCAACGAACGGGACGAACGCAATAGGAACATGACAACACTTTGGAAACGATTCATGCAATCTGAATGGCTCCTCCGTCTCAAGGTCACTGCTCGCTGACATTACGACACGTACAACTTGACTTCGGAGCACTCAACCCCACCCTCTGTCAAACCTTTCACTCACTTAAGGCGTTTTTCCGATCAATCTACTACAGACGGTCCACGTCTTCCCGTACAAGTACCATAAACTTATGTCTCCGTGGATGGAGCTGCTGTGGCGTATAGAGAAGCAGAAATACCTTTTATGATCTGGAAAGACCGTATACTGACAGTTGAAGTTGCGGAAAAAGTTATTGTAGGAATCAATGATGGATAGCATTTCGGAACTATCCTTTCCAACCTTCAGGCTGTCGCCTGCTGGCAATTTCTCTTGCTTTAGGCTACAATAGCAAAGAACCCACCGACTCTCATCCTCTCATCGTTCCAATTATGCACACGCTCACACACACATTTTTTGTTGTTCTCAAATGATGTTTTTAGAGCCCAGAAGAAGAAAAGTAGAGGATCTTTCACACTTTACATAACCTTCCACTTCGTAAGCAAAAGAGCAGAGATACGGAAAAACACAAACAGCGTAAAGCACGCGGGAGAAGGTATCTATGATGTAGCTGGACATAAATACGTTAGCGGTGCGAAGCAGGTGTCAGCACGAATCGTGGAGCAGGTACTAAGGCAACATGTGGAACGAGAAGAAGTGAAGATGAATCGATGGGAAAACGCTACACACTACACAACGGTTTATTATTCCCAGGCACAGCATGATTGGAATCTATTCAATGCAATACCGAATAATATTAAGAATATTACACATCTATAGCAACAAACCGAGAAACGGTTACTCATATACAAACGACAATGTTTGTTGCGACCCTTCGCATTCGGTTCCCTATCGAAAAACACTAGTAAACCATATGGAACATGATCAGTACCATGGAACAACGAAAATTGACGTTTCTAGGCGACGATAGGCAATTAGCACAGCGCGACGTGTCGAACTGACGAGTAGTTGGAGTGAGGCAGTTGGCAGTGAGAGGAAATAAGCGGAGGCTGGGGAGTAAAGATAACTTTCACTACTTTGCCCTTCAACCACAAGAATACACCTCATATTTATTGTGATTTCACTGTTGCCCATCTAAAAGCAATCTTGCATATTCCCGTCATATTCTACTCAGCATCAAAAAGTACCTTGGAAACGGTACAAAACAAGATGTACATGCGCTAAAACTGCCAAAATTTCGTTTTTAGTTCATTTTTAATCCATTGTTTGCCCATAACAACCGTGGGTTTCGTCCGATTGGCTTGCTTACTGACAATTAGATACCTAGATTAAATTAAATTAGATTAGATAGATAGATTAGAAATTTTTGTTAGGATTTTTTAGCCCAACTATGGCCTGGATGAAGGGCGGACATTGCAGATTTGGAATCATCATGCCTTGAAACGTAATTTGTTTGAGGGAGGGGGTTGGTGCTGTACAAAAATTCAGAATGAATGACAAACCTTGTTTCTAGTTATTTGGTTTTGGAAAGACCCGAGCTAGCAAGCCCAGCCCTTCCTGACCTGAGGCCTCGAAAGTGGGAGACGTTTGGAAACTCAGAACTACCAGTACAATCAGCCTCTCCCACTAACAAAAGGCTCAAGGATTATTTCCAAAGCTAACAGCAGATTTTTCCCTTTAGAGTTTGCAAAAGGTTCAGTCGCATTTTTCCTTCCCCACTCACTCCCCCCCCCCTATTAACTTTACTAACTTTCACTAGGAATTCTAACTTTCAGCTCTTACCCAAACTCATTCTTGTTCCACATTCAGCTGTGGCCCAGTTAAACACACCAGTCTACTCTCAGTTTCCATGCAGTTGCTCACTTACTCTACACTCTCGTCCCTCCGCCAGTTCACATAACCAGAGACGCCCTTGTATAAACTCTGTCTCTTACATGCTCTACTCCCTGCACCTATTGTTCACAAGTCTAATCCACTCTCTTTCATCCATCACTAGAGGAACATTAAAGCTGCTCTGAAATGATCTTTTTCACAATAGTGTCGTTGTATTTGGCAATGCAAGGTGCTACCAGAGATGTGGTTTTCAATGTAGGGAAAATACCAAACATCCAAGGCAACAAGAGTTGACTGCGCAGAGAACAATACTGGCTACGGCTGGTAATCTGAGTCACTAGGTGCCGTCAACTCAAAGTGTCTGGTGGGAGAGACAGCGAGTCTCAGCAGGAGCCAAGTTGATCCAAATTGCTGCAGATTGGCGGCTTATCGCGCACAAAGCACACACGAACACTTGCACACAACGTCGACGGAGGCTTACTGCGTAAACAAGATAGATTTCAGCGTGTAAAATAAACAAAACGCTTCGGCGTTGACACAAGGTTCCCTGCTGCGAACTGAGGCTTCCATGTGTCCATAGTTGAGAGTTGAGTCTTTTACAAGGCTTAAGTGAAGCCTTACCTGGCATTTGCATTGAAACTTCATAAATAACTGAGGGTAGTAGACGAATCCTTCTTTCACAGCAATACTCCTGTGGTATAACCACATTTGGACTCGGTTTGCAGTGGAAGTAGATTGCAGTGTTGGTTACGTTCAGTCTAAGGCTTCCAGAATTATCAGATCCGTCACATCTGGTTCGAACTACAAGCTGTTGTAGAGGTAATATTTAGTTTCTGTTGGATCACTTATCTTTAAAACAGCAATAATCGAGTCGAACCAACTCCCTCCCGCACGGAGTTATTGCGCACTGCGAGACCTCGAGTCCGGCGAGGGCAGAAACCGTCTGTTCGTTCTTCGGCGGATTCAACCAAATTAGAAAGCAAACTGCCCAAAACTTAACTCGAACGGGTCGCGTGACTGTTCAATTTGTCGCCGTTTTCCGACAGACGGCGCCTGAACGTAGGCCGTTGGAGGTCGTTAGTCGCCAGTCATTGCAAATAACCCGCGACTCTCGAATTCCTTGTCACCAGTTTCTTTTTCTCGTTTGAAACGTCGAACAATTTCCGTCTCGTTTCGGCGGAGTTGACAGGTTCGAGGCGGCGGTCAAGTCCCTTTTATTACTCTGGGGCTAGTAGCCTCTGCCCTTCGATCGCTCTTCACTTCGCAATCTGTGGAGACACTGTACGTCGTGTTAAATCAAAACTGTCTACCGCTAACGTGATTGTTATAGGTGGGGCAGAGGTTACCTTTCTGGAGTTATAGGGAAAATACTACATGGTGTTGAAGATGGCGAGTGCAGCGTGCATCACTGTGCATCCTGGATTTCAATGGATTGTTTAATCATTTCCATAGCCTTACAACGCAAGAAGGGCAATTATGTACTCGACTAAAAAAATATCTGGTGTGTAGCAACACACAACTTTCCGCAATCCCCGTGAATACGACAACCTGCTACACATATGCGCGCTGCATACGCATTTCTACTGGAACATACATTGAAAACAATATCATTCTGTGAGTTTGGTGAAAATTGTTGAAGCCGTTTTTTCTAAAAAGGGTAAAAACCCTATTTTTGCTTAATAGGCCTATATCTTCGTTCACCGTATTTTCATGGAGATATGTAGTATATAATGTCCTGCGTGATGTTGAGGTTACATCAAGAAACTCAATCCCAACCTACCACCGCATCTCGAGACGCCTCTGACGGTAACCGCATCCTTCACGCTGTAACCACGATAGGACGGCACCAAAGAAACCAAGCCGTACTTCTCCGGATCCACATCCAATCCCCACATGCCTGGCTGCCGTGCAAACTTGTCAAGGACGATCTGCAAGCCCTGCTTGTCGTCCTGGTAGGAGGACGACATCATCCGCAAAGGCTAATGCACCCATCCTCACACCTGGGGTGAGATCAAACCCTACTTCTAGGTGCGGCTTACCCAGTGCAGTATCAATCACAAGATTGAAGAGAATAGGAGACAGCCGAAAGCCTCGCCTATACTGTTACGTCCTTAGACATCACTCCAACCTGCAAGGCCGTCGTACCGCCCCACTACAGAGAGCTCCTATAATCGATGAGTCTATCGGGAGCCTCCACACCACGGAGGCAATCCGACATACACACACGGACCACTCTGACCACGGTTTTCTTCTGATCTACCTTTCCAATGCCAATTAGTCCGAAAAACCCATTCTTTTATGTGTGTGTGGTCGATTTTGTAGAAGGACAGTGGAACCAAATCGGTTCAAATGTGAAACTCACGATGCAGATTGATACAGCACGACCAAATAAGTGTTTGATCAAAATTGGCCCAAAACTGACTATAGTTATCGTAGTGATAAAACACAAAATATCGTTTTTCTCAAAATCGGTTCTAACGAGTTAGATTATATTTTGAGTGCATACAGTCCCAAAACACATTAAGTACCATAGCATTTTTATCTGCGGGAACATGAAGAGAGCTGCACAATCACATACCAACAATTTCGTACAAAATCAATTTTAGTATATTTTTCCCCTAATAAATCCGGCTGATATAAAGCTCGCGCTCTCCTAAAAATCTCTCTGGTAGCCTGATGATGACCTGTACCTGGGTTACTGTTGGCATAAGATAGCATAATGGCATGAAAGCATAAGGGCAACTCGAGAAATTCCGAAATACAATCGCGTCTACATTTTTAATCCAGTGTTCCTCCTTCCCGTCCGAAAAAGCTCGTTGGCAGTTCCATAAATCCTCGTTATTCAACTAGGGTGTCACCAGTTAAAAACGGTATAGGTAGTTTCTGTCGTGGAGATGTTTTCTTTATAGATTTAAAAAGGTTAATTATTAAAACGAAGGCTATTAGTGCTAGCTAAAAGGGATTCTAACTCCCCCGCTCCCTCATTCAGAGGTGAATGAGTCTATCCCTATGAGACTCCCCATAGTGGGATTTCTCCCGCTCGCTTTCTTCGGAGCGTCTGAGGTTGGTTTATTTGTCTCTTGTGCAATCAGTGCTTCACTATGGCATCCTGGTGTGGGGTGGTGCCTATCCCTTTCACTTACGGAAACTGATAATAATCCAGAAAGCCATATTAAAGGTGATGCTTGATAAACCGAGGAGATATTCGAGTGACCTATTATTTCAGGAGACCAAAGTGTTTACCATCCGGCAGCTTTTCATTAAGGGACTGGCTCTATTCTTCTACAAACACCCACACATTGTTGAGAGGCCCTACGTTCATAACCATCAAACCCGCTTCCAGATTCTTCAAAATGTAGTGAACCCTAAAATAAATTTAACCCTAACTACTAGAAGTCCGCAGTACTTGATTTATTTAATTTTTAATTCCTTGCCTGCTCAACTGAAGATTCCTGGAGTGATAACTCGCCCTGCATATAAGAGAAAAATATTTACAAGGTTGATAAATCTAGGGCCAGAAAATGCAGAATTAATTTTAAATAGTATTTATAGTAAGTAACTAATATATAGAAAACCTGTAAACTGTAATAGTATTGTAATGATTCCTTAGAATAAGTATTTACAGTCACATTGTTTATAACCTTACGTTGTTAAAAGTTAAAATTTAAATATAGAAGTCGGCAACTCTAGCTCGTCAACACAGGCTTTGCCTAAAGACGAGCTATTATTATTCAATAATTTAATCAGGTATATTTTCTTTTCTGTCGATGTATTTACTGAATAAATCTTCTTCTTCTTCTCTTCTTCTCTGTTACTAGTCGAGAGGACTGTGGAAGAATAAGCATAGAGAATGCATCGGGCAGTCTGGAATGCTGTGGGAGTAAGACATTCCAAACGCTTTATCTCAAAGCAAACACGTGAGATAAGATAGAACCTTCTGAGGATGGAAGGCACAGTCGACACCCCTTGGAGTAGGTGGTGTGGCACTGACCATGTCCTGGCCCAGTGCCAGAGCATTGAGAGGGAGCGATTTCTGGATTCCTTAGGAGGCTAGGAATCGACCTGTGAGACATTTGGACTGGCACAATAAGTCTTTAGGCTGCGGTGCATATTCCACCCGAGGGACAGTCAGAAAGCTATATATCATTCTTTTACCAAGTCTGTGAATATTTAACGTACACTTACCGGTTCTAAGACCTTTTGGGGATTATAGAAGGTTTAATGTAAATTAAACAAAACAGGAGATAAAAATATCACTTTGTACTCGTAAGGAAGATAACTTTACGTCACGAGGCAATACCAAGCAGAATAGGAATGGGGCGAGGTGAAGCCGAGACACCATCGGGAACTAATACATTTTAACATCTGGTACACCTACTGGAGTGCGCCACACATTCCACATGTCAGTCAAGTTGTACGAGATATATAACGCACCATAGCAATCAACAAACAGCGTCAATTCTTCGAACGAGCGAATAGTACTCCAATGCAAACGAGCCAGTAGGCTCCAAGTACTAATCACTCGAATTGACTTTTATCGGACCAGCAGCCCTGACGGTTGTCAAAATTCAAACTACGCCTCACTATGAGGACTCTGTTCCGATATGAGCATTTACGTTTTTTGCTACCTAACGATAAAGCGTAGGGGTTAACTAAGGCAAATAGCGTGAGGCTGCGGTTGTTGCATAATCCGCCTCCAACTGGCGACACCTCAGGTACTCGCTAACGATTCCTCTTCGCCCCCCAACAATTTCTTCGTTAATTCGAAGGGGGCAGTGGTTTCTACGCCGTTCCACCGCTTGTCCCGCGACTGCCAGTCCTCTCCCGATCGGTCTCTGCCCACAAATCACCCTGATGGTTACATACGACCCCAGAAATGTTTGCTCAAAGTTGCCGAAGACCTTCGCTCCATTAGACCTCATCAATATTTGACTTATCGTCTCTTTCCCGAACATCTAGAGCCGCAAGATAAACTTCGCCGTTCAACTCTCTGAAAGCGTGTTTTTCCTCATTCTGAGAAGCTCGTGTTGTTTTCGGGAAGAAGATTCGGCAACAGTGGGCTTTCAAATCGGTTAACTATTGTCGTGAAAACCTTTCGATTCATCTTGAAATTTCCAAAGACTTCGCTCAAGTATTTCATGCGCGAACTACGAGTTAGTACTCGTTAATAACTAGGAAGATTGGTGAGCGCTCCCGAGAAATTGGGACAAGTGGGAATCAAACAATCCCGGTCGGAATTTTAAATAAGAATCGTGCAACACATGTCTTGTAGGATGAGTCGAGAATTTACTGCAAAGGGTTCATGAAACTCCTTCGAGTCAGTATCACGTCCTGATATGAATGTTGCTATTGATGGAGTCGTTGCTGCAACCAATCCCCTGATGACCTGGCAGAATGTGACAGGCTGCTAAGTAACTTGTCAATCACAAAAATACGTTTGCCACACGCCAAATATTTGAAGAATGCAGAGGAAAAACGTGTCAACTTCCAAACTTTTCAGGGGGGGAAAATGTACTATGTATGGAATGTTGAGGAATATTTTTGAGGTCGTTTTTAGACTGTAGTGGCTCATTCTGCCCTTGAAAGATTGAATGTAGGTTTTTATAAACATCTCCGTTTCTTCAGAAAGCTTACGCTCCCGATTTGTATGCAAACAACGTCCATCCAGTTTTCAATAAGCCAGTTTGAATGGTTTGAATTCTTCTCCTCTGTAACCCATGAATTGACATGAACGTATTTACGCACACGTATACCTCACATACAGAACCATCGCGCACAACCAGATCTTTCAAAAACTGGGATCACTGTTATAAGATGGCACGAGTAAGAAGTTTGCTCATTTCAGTCGGATTGTTTTGAAAATGTTTTGATCGAAGACACTTGCAGTGTTTTGCAGTTTCGTTTCCTCGAGTCCGAAGTTTCTTCTCAACACCCTTTACCCGTCCAGCAACTTTACTCTTCCTTTTCTTCTGAGTGAAGTTTCACAATCCTAACTGCCCGAACTAGGCATCTCGAATGCACAATGACAACTGAAACGATACTGATGATTCGGAGGAAGATATTGAGCTCGGGTCTTTCCCGGATGAGCCCTCTCGCTCTTCAGGACCGCATCGCAGGTTTTAGGAATAATCTTTGGGCTGATATTGCTTTGACGAACTTTTGTTCTTCATAATTCATCCCGTATCTCATGACTGTATCTTTTTTTAAAATCATCAGCGTTGCCAACGGAGGAAATTGTGGTAGGTGTCTTCATCCATACGCAAATAACTTTTCCAGTCTGAAGGCTCTACACTAAGATCCTGAGGCAAATTCAGATCTGTGTGATTTTGGCTAGTCAGATACAAGCGTTTGACCCATTTCCGGTAGGGTTTTTTGCTGTTTAAGTATAAACAAACAGCTGTTGAAAACAGACGTTCTTCATCCATACTTGAAAGGATAACTCCCTATCTGTCGTATTGCAGCCACAACTGGAGATATGGCGCGATCGTGAATGGTAACACAAATCTAGACCCTTTTCGATCGCTCCAGCTTCGGGTGAAATGGCGCCACGTCACGCCGTGTGACCAGAAGATGCGGGCAGCCGGGAGTTAAAAGTTTTTTTCGCGAGAGCTCCCCGATATGCACATTCTTCCCCCGCATAGGAATATTTCCCCCGTTTGAACTTGTTTTCCCCCAGAAAAAACACCATCAACGGCTATAAATTGACCAAATACCGAGTTAACACGTTTTCCACTGTACTCTTCAATTTCTAGTGTTGCTTTCATTAATGGATGAAATGAAAACCGCCGCTCTTTTAAATATGAAGAAAACATCCAGAAAGGATCTCTTTTGTCAGCCTAGGGTTCTGCAGAAAAAACTAAAGGTAGCCTTCGATAATCAACTTCTTCTGCGTGCGTGTAAGATTAGTGTCTAGAGATAGTCCCAAGCATGTTGCTCGATGTGTTCAATGTATTCACCAGCTCTTAGGGAATAAGGCACCTGCTCATCGACTACTAGAACTGGGAGAAGTTGGCGACTATTTTATCTAGTGTTCGAAGAATACATGAGCGATGGGATGATATTCAGCTATCACACTTTTTGTCGCCCCTTTGGAATCGCTTTTTCTCTGCACTCCATCTTTTGTCGTCCGCAAATCTCGATCTCATGTCGATGATACAGTTAACCTTCTTTCGCCCTTCGCCTTTCAATCTTTTCCCCTACTATTGTTCTGGATCTTCTTAACCGTCCTAACCCAATTTTATTCGTCATCAATCTTTCATATACTACTTCTCGTTCAGCGGTAAAAGAGTCTCTTAACTTCAAAATCCCGAGACCGTTTTTACTTTTGTTAGCCCTAAAAGTTGTATATTCGGATTGAAAAGATATTTTTAGTCTTTTCCAAAAAACGTCGTTTGAAAAAATGGGGCCCCGCAGTAATAGTATGAGCGAAACCAGTACATACCTAATTATAGTTATCTTAGTGATCAAAGCACCAAATATTGTTTTTCTCAAAAATGGCTCGAATGGTTTTGATTACATGTTAAGTGGTATTTTCGTGCGTGGAAAAATTAGAGAGTAGTAAATTTTCAACATCGACCAAAAAATCGATTATTTTCTTATAAAAAAAACCGGCGAAGAAAACTCTTTTATCTTGTTTTTGTCCTATCGAATAGTTGATACCTGTAGGCATTCGCTTCGACGGACGCTCTCATGCCAGAGTCTCCAGTGAACATTGTCGTGCGAATTGACCTAACCAGCGCGGAAAGTGAGAAGAACTCCCACTGCTCCAGGAAATTTCTCTACAGCACCAAGGATCGTCACCATTTGCTTACGCAGTCATCACTCCAAGCCCGTATTTTCTCCGTTCCGATTTCCGTCCGGGCGAGTTTTCATGAGCTGTACATGGGTAATCAGTACCAGCGGCTAAGTTCTGGTTGCTTCAAGAGGCGCACTGGATAGCTATCATTATCACCGTCATTAGCCCTCGTCATTCACTGAGCATTTGTATTAAAATAACAATTCAAAACTATTTTGGCGATTCGGGTATTTTGGGAGCATCAATATTAAGAAAACCCCCTTTTCTGGTATCAATAATAACTCTTATAGCATACGGAACACTGATGGCTGTGTGATAATTAATGGCAACCTGATAACGTCGTTTGATTGCACAACTTTTTTTCTCAGTGTTCACCCTACAACTCGAGAGCAATAAATATGATTTCCAAAAACATTTTTTTACTGTTCCATAAGTTTCTATACCTTGGACACATAGTAAAAGTCTTGACATTAGTAGGAGCAACGCAATATATTCTAGAACGTTGAGCGCTACAAATTTCTGTTTGTGGAACGTTGAGTTGAGCTTTAACTGACTCACATAAACTAGTTGCTATAGCGGCCAAAACCACTGAATGCACGTGGGGGGGTTGAGGAAAGTAGTGGGATGCGTCGGACCAGATATTTTTTAAATTTAACGGAGGGGTCGACGACCTTACCCGTTAGCATTCCTTTTATTTCCAACGTATTGTTTGATATGAGGAATTAGCACATACATTATTTTGGATACGTTTACTTACAGCACGTATTGAAGTGACAGTGGGTGATCAAAGTGGATCAAAAGCCGCCTATTCCTTCTTCAGAATCATCTTTCACACCACGCGCACCGGCAGTTGTACGAACGCTGCACAACTGTGGAGTAATGCAATAAGAGTAAAGGGATCGTTACTTTTCATGATCACACCGAATCATGTTAACGGGCTGGGTAAGAAGAAATTGAGAGTAAAGGAGTGTATCGTATCCGCACGGAGCATTTCTCAACTCTAGTCTGCAAATGCTCCGAATATTAGCCAGCAGAATTGCGTAGTCGTTGTGGAGGGCTGGTTGACTGTATAATAGCGCCCTTAACGTACGCTGAATTGGGGTGAGGGAGTTGTGGTTGTTGAAGAGGGGGCTTTGCTTGGATTACGAAAGAACGGTCGGTAGCAGCTCATCGCATTTATCAGTAAGTTACATGGTCGACCAAAAAGGCCATTAGGTTAATGGAAAATGGGCGCTATTAACTTTACACCAGTCCTCCCTTCACCCTATTCCCTCTCCCTCCGTCCCTTCGCAACCTGCTTGCCTCAGTCTGCTGTTACTCCGCTCCGCTCTATCACCCTTCCCACAAGTGGAAATTGAAAATGAGAGAGAGAGAGAGAGAGAGAGAGAGAGAGAGAGAGAGAGAGAGAGAGAGAGAGAGAGAGAGAGAGAGAGAGAGAGAGAGAGAGAGAGAGAGAGAGAGAGAGAGAGAGAGAGAGAGAGAGAGAGAGAGAGAGAGAGAGAGAGAGGCAGCCTTCAATCAAGTAATGAAAGGAGACAACGGGTAATGACGCCGTTTCTCCGGAATTGGTTGAAACCGAACGTACTTCTCTCTGATATGATTGGCCGGCTTTTATCAATTATGACGTTTACTACCAACGCCCCGTCGTTGGATGATATCGAGTTACTGGGCCCTTTGTCTTCTGATCAGTAAATGCCCGTACAAGTTTCGTAATGATTTGTGAAGGCCGTTCAACGTCGTTTTTACTTTCATTGGCTCTACGTAGTAAAAAGGAAAGTTATGTAATCGGCCGAAAATAAAAAGTTGAGTTCCTTTTCAGATCGGACTCGAAAAACACTATTGGGGAAAATGGTCTGAGTGTGTGTGTCTGTGAACGATTTTTAGAGAAAACGGCTGAACCAAATCAGCTCAAACTTGATATCTAGCCCGCGGCTAGACGCCAAAGTAAGGGTATGAAAAAAATTCGTCCAAAACTAACTATAGCTATCTTAGTGATCAAAACACTGAATTTTTTTCCCCCCCGAAAATGGCTACATGGATTTTGATTAAATTTTCCCCATGGACAACTCCTGATGAGATGACAATACCATAAAACTCTCATCTACGAGAAAATGATGAGGGCAGCGCAATAAATTACCAAACATTGGGACGAAATCGAGTGATTTTAACTACCCACAGGGTATTGTGATTGCAAAATATTATAATCGTGTCAAAAGAAAAGTTGGGTTTTCTTCAGATCTTTACGTTTTGAGGCCTACTGAGTCTAAAAAACCTAATTTCGTCGCGTGGTCTATGTGAGAGTGTGTGTCTGTAGTTTGATTTACGAGTGAACGGCTTCAATGATTTTCACTCAACTCACAGGATGTTTTCGAGTAGTTAATGCCTGTATATTGTTCTCAATAAATATTCCTCTGACAGTCCATTGAACTGAGATAAAAATCCAAATGTGTGGAATATAATGTTTTTTCGATTATTTCAGTAAATTCTGGGGTATACCGACATTTCTTTCTCTGTAATTATTTTTGTGTATGTATGTTGAACGGAGATATAAGCCAAGTTGACTCAGAAAAGGAGATTTGTTTTTGAGATTAATTTATCGGTATAACAACTTTCTCAAAAACGGCTCCAACGATTTTGATCAAACTTATGAAAGACCCTCAACTAACTAGTCCCTACATTTTGTTCTCCATAAATGTTCATGTAGAAGTTCGGTAAACGAAGATATAGCGCCCACATATGCAGCTGGTGTTCGAACTTACAGGGTGGTGGAAAGTTGGGTGATGCTACGCACCAGATATTTTCCTTATAAACTCCGCTCAAATGTGACTAGATTCTTTAGAAAAATGCCAGTGGTACTCCAACCAAATACCTCTACGATGGGTCTTTAATAACGCTCATAAAATATAGAGGGGCTATTCCAGAAATTCCATAATAGCAACCCCCCCGTTTCACTTTGTACCATTTCTAAACGTTTTTACCCAAAAGTGATATTTAAAACGAAAACAACAAAAAACGGGGTTACCCCCTCATTAATTCACTGTGCACTGATGGGTCAATACGAAGTACGAATCGCACAATAAACTCTAGATCTGTGAGCTCAACCCCTTTCTGCCAACGTGAAGTGATGTTTCAAATTAACTGACTGAAAAATAAAATGAGCGAGTAGAATAAGCCGTGAACATAAGTGAATTGACGTAGAGCTAAGGAAAGTTGCGTGATGCGGCGCACCTGATATTTTTTTAACTGGACAGACCCGTTGGGTCCTCAAAGGTCTGTCTTTTCTCATTGTGCCGTCCTCCAACATTTCCAGTCCCAGGATGCAACTCGGATTCACAAGAGCCATTACTCCTTATCACAAAGGCTGTTGTTGGACGCATTAAATGATACTAGTGCGGTGTGTTGGTGGTGGTGGGGAGTGTTTCGTAACCACATTGGAAAGTCTCACATTTCGAGAAATTAAGCGTAAACCCGTTGGGGTTTTTAATAAAATGTTATTGACAACTGCGCGCAACATGCGGAAGTACAGTACGAATATTGTGTGGTTCAGGAGTTGACTGAAACCGTTGGGTAATTCTTCCAAATTGGTTTTGGTAATTCCCTCCTTTTAAACATCTTCGAACCTAATTCTCAATAGGAGCTCTCGGATCTGCCTTCCGCAACACTTTCTTTTATGAACAGGAGAAATTAAAAATCGTAGAGCAGTTTACTAAAGACCTTTAAGAAATTGAAAGGAAACCCGTCAGAAAATGAAAAAAATCGTTAGGGAATCTATTAAAACATGCTAATACTTGTGAGGAATTGGGAATTGAGGGACCGCTGAGAGTTGAGTTTAAAATGTTGAAAAGTTCGTTTCGAAATTTTGGAAAACTTCAATGTTAGAGGGAAAAATTGAGCTATTTATACAGCTTCGAAAAGAATGTGAGTGGGAGTTATTGGAGGTCGTACGTATTATTATTCTCGGAGGTAGAAAATTCTTAAGGAGTTCATTAACACTACTACAAAGTTTGTGGGAACGCCGACAGTCGGATCTTTGTCTAAGTTAAAGTTTATATTTAGTCAGTTCCTGAGTTGTAAACATTCTCAAGATATTGCAAACCCCGAGGAAACGCCCTCGAAGGCTTCCCTGCAATTGTAAGAGAGGATACTGATGAAATATTTCCTGGCGATGGCCGAGTTTTGATGCTCAGCAGTTTCATTTACGGAAAGGAACTGCAAGACCACTACGTTACCAACGATGATTAGTATGAATCCCATTTATGTCCATCAGTACAGCTCCAGTACAGAATAGCTTTTAAATTTGAAATTTTGTCAAAATGAATGAGAAAAGTACTATGTTCTGGTTTGGTATGCATCAGGGCAATATTCACTCTTGCGCGTTAAAAAGAAAAACTCGAATTCATAGCTTGCCGTTTGTTCTCAGGATCGCGACATGAGCCTTGGTGTGTGCCTGCCTCACGCCTGCTCTGCAAGTGATATTCTGGCACTTTTGGAAGCCACGACCGCATCCAACCCCAGACACAACCTCTCCGTTCTTAGAGTTCGAGCGATTCCTGGACCGTACTCGCTACCCAACGACCCTAAATTTCATATAATGGGGTAAGTTCGTTGTTTCTAATCTAATATTTTTTCACGTCTGTAACGTCGACGGAATTTGGCTGCCCAGCACGAATCTGTTTGAGCTACAATTAGTCAACACTTTATGATTGCCGTACTGTTTTGCCTACGGTGGGTGCTTCTTTCGGCTTCTAGTCCAATGTTACAATACGTTTCTAACTATTAACTGCAGATGTTTTGTACTGATTAGAAGGAAAATGGGAATAGAAGGGCATAATGGAAGACCTGGTTCAATTTGGAGTGGAAGGGAGAAAACCACGCCCCGTGGGGAACCGTATTACAGTACGAGGATTTTGGCAACGTCAAAACCAATTACATTATATTGTAATTCACCACGACCTCGCCACACTCTCTAACCGATTCCGTTATACCTCCTTTTTACTTTCCGCTACCCGAAGGGAAGGGAAGTATAGTAATCGGCCCAAAAAAAAAATTTGGGGTTTCTTCAGATCTTTACGTTTCAGACCCTACTGAGTCTAAAAAACCTAATTTCGGCGCGTGGTCCGTGTGTGTGTGTGTGTGTGTGTGTGTGTGTGTGTGTGTGTGTGTGTCTGTAGTTCGATTTGCGGGAGAACGGCTGATCCGATTGAGCTGGTTCTTTTTTGGTTTTGTTCGTTATTTTTTGTAGACACCAAAATAAGGTTATGGACGATTTCGGCCGATGGGAAGGGGGAGTGGGGGATGAAAATGTACCAAAAACTAGGGTTTTCCGCATTTTTCTCGAAAACGGCTCTAACGATTTTGATTAAACTTTCAAATTATCTTCTCCTAATCAATACCTAACTTTTCTTCTCCATACATATCTCCATGAAAATACGGCGAACGGAGATAAGGGCCCCCTGAAGCAAAAATAGGTTTTTTACGCTTTTTGGGAAAACGGCTTCAGCGATTTCCACCAAACTCCCAGGATGTTTTCAAATAGTTAATACCTACATATTGTTCTCAATAAATGTTCCTGTGACGGTCCACTGAACAGAGATAAAAATTAAAACGTGTCAAAAATAACGTTTTTTCTAACATTTCCGTAAATTCCAGGGTAACTGCTTCACCAGATGTGATCAATCTTACAGAGTGTCTTTCAATCACCCATACCAACATTTCGTTCTCCATAATTATTTCTGTATATATATGTTGAACGGAGATATAAGCCAAGTTAACTCAGAAAAGGAGATATTTCGAATATTAATTTATTGGTTTTCCAATTTTCTCAAAAATGGCTCTAACGATTTCGATCAAACTTACGGAGTACTCTCAGCTAACTAGTCCCTACATTTTGTTCTCCATAAATGTTCCTGTAAAAATGCGTTGAACGAAGATATAGCGCCCGCCAATGTAGGTGGTGTTCGAAATTACGGGGGTGGCGGAAAGTTGTGTGTTGCTACGCACCAGATATTTTATCCTCACCCTCAGCTAAATTTCGGGAAGTACATAGTTTTATTCCCCTCATCCACTTGTCCCAGCACTTGCATATTCTCATTTTAGTCCTTCTGTTTACGCTCCCTCAACCACTACTATCAGTATAAATCCCCCTGTTCGGCAGGCCGAATTAGCGGGGACTCTGACCTGGGAATATCTGCGCTTGCACCTATCGGTACTCTCAACTGTTATTACCTATGGAAAGCCTAGGTTCTCAGTTATTTCCAACGACAACGGATTTCCCATTTTGTATTTGCCAGAATGGCCTTCTCTCCCTCTCCAATACACACCGCTCTTCTCAGCTACACACGTCCTCAGTGCTCACACAGACACTTTTCTCTATCTCCTCTCACATCCAGTCACAGCTCGCACTCCTTCCGATACAGTTTCCCTCACCAGTTCATGCGTATTCCGAGTGGTATCCTAGTGTCGCCCTTATATGCTCAAATCACTATTCATTGCTCATAATACAGTCCTCTTTTCACGCTCATCGAGTTCCTTTTTATTTAGATCTTCAACTTCCCCTCTCGTGCGCCCTACACCTCCCTTTATCCCGTCACTGTTAAATTCCTTCACTATTTTCTCTCTCCTGAAACTCCCTGTGTGTTGGTGGGAGTTGATGTAGTGTACTGCTAGTAATAATCCCCTTAACAGTTGAACCAAGATGATCTCACATTGTAAATGTATTTCCTTCCTGGCAATAAAATGCATCACCTTTCGTCCCGTAGTCAGATACGCTCAGGAAGTGATTTCAATCAACAAAATGAGTGGGGGCGTATTAGGGACGATCCACTAAGAGCTGCTAGTGTCATGAGTCGCGAGGGTAATACTGAGAGGACGCAATGTTTGGTGTTTGGCCCGCCCTCTGAGTTCATTTAGTTACCTGCAATTTCTGTTGTTGCTCCCTTCCACCTTTTCCTTCTGATCTTCCGTTTTTCGCTTTCTCACGCTCAGTCCGTCTGTCATTGTTCTCCGGTATACCTTCGCAAGTGACAGCCGTGAATCCCCTTTCCTAAGTTCACCATTTCGACGGTGAAGGAACCACGCTAAGTCCGTCTGTCATTGTTCTCCGGTATACCTTCGCAAGTGACAGCCGTGAATCCCCTTTCCTAAATTCACCATTTCGACGGTGAAGGAAACCTGTGGAAGAGACACGGGTCGCCTTACATATCCAGATAACATAAACCTGGACAATGATCCATATGATTTGAGCTGCGTGCAGTGAGGCGATTTCTTTCTCATTTCCGTGGGGTTTTCATAGTCTGCGTTTGGTGGATTTTGGTGTTTTCGAGCGTATTTGCACAAATTTGGGTTAGTCGACATCCCCTATGACAGGGGATGACGCTTGAGTGGTGGAGGCTCTTTCTGGTAGTTATTAGTACTGGTTTTAGGTTGTTGGGGTACATCTAAGAAATGGTGTGAACTAATTTGGCAGCTGGTAGGGAGCTTAAAATGACTTCGTGAGTGGTACGTGTCCGAAGGTTAATTTTATATCTGACAACGTGTTGAGGAATACCTTAGGGGTTTTATTACCACTATTCGCTACAGTTCTTGACATTTCAGGTTGCTATGTACGACGGACTGTGGAAGACTGAAATGTAGAAGAGTGGCGATACACAAGAACGACACAACGGTGATCATTCATCAGTTTGTCAGAACGGACATAAAGTTGTTATGTAGATTACATACTTGACATCTACAAGCTGATCACTCGTGATGTTAATTTATTTGTTACTTTTTGGCTCGTCGCAAGTAATGCAAGTGTAAATAGGTTTTCAGCATTTTTATTTTGTACAAAAAAGGACTCGTTTGAAAATATGGTAGAGCGTGAACTGGATGGACGATTAGGAAAGGGCTGTCGAAGAGTTGAGTGGTGAGTTGGTGGAGTGTTGGAAGAAAGGCCTGGCGGGAACTCTAAAAGGTCGGTGAAAAGCGCAAAGCCGGGATTGAAACTGTTAAAAATCGAGTGAAGCTCCTGTTTGTTTGAAATGGTTAAGGAACGAGAGGATGGGCTGGGGGTAGTAGCGGAAGGTAAGGAGCATATTTCCAGAGCCGTAAATTGACCTAGTTTGTCGGCTCCCAAAGAACCCTCGTGAATCCTCTTGAGAGAACAAAATCTGCAGATGATTACGAAAGGTCGCGAAAGAAACCCAAATAAATGGAAGGAAGCGGGGCCCTCATCGATCCCGCCAGACTCACTCCTGCGTCTTACCAACAACTCAATGCCCTGAAGGCGTCACTTACCAGCAATTTCCCGTCCGTTTGCCCTTCTCAGAGCCGCGATCCTTGCGGCTCTGCTGCCCGATCTCAGCTCCAGGACCATTTGAATTGTGCCTCTCGAATAATCCCGAAGGGCTAATTGCTGCCGTCTCTCCTCTGCCCCTCCGCCAGCAGAACCCTTTCCAAACCAAACTTGCCACTTTGTTCCCTTCGCTCTAATTCGGTCGGGGGTCGATTGGGGCGTAAGGGGGAAAGGGTGGCTAAACAACCCTCCAGTTTCCCGCTTCCTCACACGCAGTCGAGTCCGCATCAGTTCACCACAAAGGTTTCCTTAGTGAAGCCGAATTAGCATCCAAATTATAGCATTATGCGAAACGGTGGCTCAATATTGGCCCGTCAGCGAATCTGCCGGTGAATGTCCAGCAAGTCTTTCCGGTGTAGAAAGCACATTAATAGACTACCCACAGCTGACTGTGTTACTCAACTCATCGCTTCTGGTACGGAATTGTATGCAGTTGTACACGCATGATAAAGAGCAGAAGCTGGTTATTTCTATGGGAACCTCTAACAAGGGTGGACAGTCCAGAATGAGGAGCAACGCTTTATGAAGGTTCTCTTCTGGATGTGAACCACATTGAGGTATCCAGAGTTGAAGCGATCATTCCATCTTTTGACTTCGTAAGATGATGACTCTGGAGGTCGCTTGAGGCTTGATTCTGCTTCCTGCCAGTTTCATTAGGGTTAGTTAGGGCTGGTGAGTGGGAGAGGGGTTGGTGGGGTGATTGAGCCGAGATCTTTTTTGTCGATATCATCATTCTTTTTTGGTTCTTCTGCTCCGAATCTATTTTCACCCACAAAGGGGCCAACAGACTGGTAGTTCTGTGGTTTGGTCTGCTATATGGAAAAATGCTCAAACTGAACGGCTCTGTATTGATTTAACAGTTCACTGTATCCGAGCCCATTAGCCGATAATTTGTTTTTCAATCCATTAATACGGCAATTGTGTTTTTATTTTATGAACAGCAAGTCATATTGTCACTTTCATTCATTAAGTTCATATTGGTCTGCATTTTCACATAACTTCAATCCCCTAGAGACGGTATTTATTCATTTTCTAGGTAAGGTGGATATCGTACTCACTCTCCGACTCATTTAGCGCGATATCGCTCTTCAATTATAACATTGGCACCCAACGTGGGGGTCGAACTCACTGTTGATTCACTTCATTAATTCGCGATGATATCCACTGAGAATTATTCAAAATCGAAAGTCAAACCTCATCAATATCCTAATATACACCCGTCTGATGGTGAGGTAGTTAACGTAATCAGGAAAATGCCCTGCTGAACATCATCCTCTTCTCGTAATTCAACTCCTCCATGCTCAGAAATTCACACTGAGAATGGCAGTTCCGCTAACAACTTTCTCCTATCTCGTTCCACGCCTCAACCATATGAGCAGACGTACAAAACGTTGCAAGCCCCGAATGTTTCAGTTTCAAAACATCCTCTACATCTTACCGTGTGTCTGTCCCCAAACCACCTCTCAAACAACTAGTCCGGGGAAATCCCGCGGTTTCAAAGAGGCCTGGTGATGATATACTCCATCGCCAGATCCACCTGCCCACCCTGTGGCAAGCATTATGGGGTATAAAAGTGCTCACGTTTCCTCAAACCTACGTGTAAAGCGCAATCTGTGACCGTGGCAACGTCACATATTTTCAAAAGCTGCCACTCAACGTGCCCAGGTGAATATTGTCAACGCAGGCATCACTCGCTTCTCCATCCCATGAACCACAGTTGTTTTCGAGAGTACAGCTGATCAGTGTAGGAGGTAAGCTCTGAATCCCCGTACTGAGAGAATCGTCTTTCGCCAAGAAACGGACCGATTCTCTGAACCCTGGATATCGCAGCTGTGTGGAATGAAGACGTACATTCCACAGAAGGTGTGCGGCAGTGCGTGTTTCCTTTTCGACCAACTTTGTATTTGTTAGTTCAATACTTCAACCACAAACATGGGCATCATTTTGGAACTTAGTCATAATTCTCGTACTCTCTCTCTCTCTTTCTCTGCTCAAAATTAAGTTACATTTATTGGATTGGCGGCAGCGCTCTGGTTGCAATACACGGCAAGATACTGCTGTGTTCATAAGCACCTGAGGACGGGCACTTCATCAAGGGCGGGATCATGTACTGGGACGAATCGAACTTTTCGATTTAGTGAAGGCTGGTCTGGGGCATTTGTGCTGATTAGGCGTGGTTAGAGTGGTTGTCTCATCAAAGCGCCGCCCTGCAGCCTGCACTCGATGATTGGAGCATGGCATGGTTTGTGCTCCCTTGAATACAAACCCAAGTTGTAAAAAAGTGGGTTCCAAGTGCTCCTATCCACTAACCTGTGCTACGAAGACGTGTAATACAGTTTAAAGGGCAATGTACTAAAGTAATCAGGAATGGCAATTTGCTGCTTTCGATACAAGAATGGAACCATTCGAAGCAAGCCGGGAGAAGGAGGGGTCGCCACGAACTGCCCTCACCTAGTCCTGGAAGCTGCACTCCTAAGGGTTTGTACTGAAAGGAAGTTTGGAGATGCTTTGAAGAGCTGCTGACTAAGGCAAAAATTACGGCAATCGCGCCGGAGATTCGATCCACAACCCTCGACTTACGTCGAGAATTATGAATCGTCTGTCTTGACCACTAGACCACGATCAACTGGTTGCCTTTAACAGGAGTCAGTCAGCACAGGTTCATGGAGGGGGAAGTTGGTGTCCTCACGAGAGGAGGAAAGTAGGGGGTGTGGGCTGGGATGGGCCCACCACTGTGGGGGAGTCCACGACTCCAGCTCAGCCTGCGGAGCTGCCCATGCTTGGGTAAAAATGCCAAACTGGCGCCTGGAGGCACTTTCTAGAAGGGAAATGCACGTGCGGGTCAGCACGTCATTGTGGAGTGGGCAGAGGAATAGGACGTGCGATGCGTCCTCACCTATTTACTCCCCCTCCTCCCTTATGGGTAGAGGTCAAATGTGCTCCACCCGAAGAAAAGGGGTCGCCGATTGAAAGTGCCATGCCCAGAGAGCAGCTGAACTGCTGGGAATGAGGAGTGCCGTCCTCCCATTGCCAGCCAGTCCCGAACTGAGGGGATGATGCCGTGCAGGTGGCGTGTGGTGGGTCCTGCATCCCATCGCTCCTGCCATGCATCGAGCATTGCCCCAGTCGTAAGATCGAGCTGGCGATCAGTTGATCCCTCCAGCTGAAGAAGAGGTACCAGCCGCTCCAGGGCGCCCCGGTAGCTGCTCAGCGCGGACTGCTGGCCAGGAGTACATCCCGTTGTATGGTGCGGGCTTTGCGTCGATCATGCACCGTGGGGGCGCCCCACCAGGGTACTGCGGCATATTGCACGATGGGCAAGAATACCGCGTTGTAGTAGTAGTCTGCGAGCGTGTGGGGAAGCCCCCCATGTAGGGCCGCAAAGGGACCTGTGGACCTGGAGGTGTGAGCATCGAAAATATAAACGACCGTTGCGGGGTGGTGTTCTGGACCAATGCCATAAGAGCAGAGCACCTTGTGTTGAGTCGTCAAGGCCAGAGAAGGTTTTGGAAACAGGACCACCAACCTGACAAGCGTGAATTTTCGGCCTGAGGAAAATCCTCTATAAATGTGAGTACACGTAAGCAGTTTAATACTTTCACCAGCCTCCGAAACTTTACTGAAAATTGCGTTTGGACGTGTCCAATCCGATTAAATGGTAATTTCAATACAATACGTATCTTTCCACCAAAGGTGTAGCTGTCGAAAAAAGAACGAACGCCCTTTTGTCTAATTCAAAATATCCCAAGTCTGTTAAAAAGGAGGTCATAGATACAATTACAGCATTATGGCCTTACCTCTCCACTGTATACAGTACAAAACGAAAGTTAAACCTCAATCGATGGTTCAGGAAAACTCCATTAAAATGTTTGTTGGCAAAGGGTGCTGAGCCCTCGTTGGCATTAAACTTAAAGGAGGGGCTCAATGCAACCACTACACAATACATCTACAGTGTGTACTCGGCTAGTTCCTCTTTCTACACAGCAACTAACTTAATCGAATGCCACTATTGAGGTTGTTATTAACAGAGACAGCAGTAATAACCACATTGCTATGGTGCCATATATTAATAACCAGAATACAGTCCAGTATCAAGCTGGCGACGCCATCACAGATGTGTAACATCCTCGATCGCTGCCAGTAGGATCTCTCTCTCTCTCCCCCCCCACCCCCTCCTTTCACAGTCGATTGCGTCTTCACTCTTGGAGAGTTAACTGCCAGAATGACTCCAATGAGCTGAACCTCGTTCCGTTCCCAGGCACACCATGATCCAATCATGCCCGCAACAATACAGCTCAAAGTCCTGTGTCCAACAGTAGCTTAATGACCTCCGCTTAATGAATCAGCAAACTGTTCGTGTGCTACGTCGGCATTAGTCAGGAAGTAGCGCTAATAAGCAGCATCAGCACAGGTCACGGAGTAATCAACGAAAGTCTACGTCTCGCGAAAGCGACTATGTAGACCAAGATGATGAAAGATAATTTGACTCTCTGAAATCGTTTGTGATAACTGACCTGTTGATTATTTGTCAAAGGAGCATTTCCAAGACTAGTAACGTTAATTTGCATCACATTCTGATCGTCTATCATTTAACAATTGTTTCAGGAGCGCTGTGATTCTTCTTGCTGTGATGATGGCTATTGGGACAGCCTACGAAGCGATCCTCGAAAGGAGAAGGAAAATGTGCCACCTTCGTCGGTCCAACAACAACGAAACGGTGACATCCAACGGAAAAATCGGGTTCAACAAAGAAGAATTGACTGATTCGGAGACGGATTTGATGAAGAAGGCTGATCCTTGCAGAGGTAAATTGTTTATTTTCGTCCTTATCAATTATTATCCTTATCTGCTTATCTTTAACCCTATGGCTGGCTGGAGGAACGGAGTGGAACGATAGCCACACAGTTATAGTCCGCAATACGTACAGGAACAAGTTGCTGCAAGAAAACACTCATCAGCTACCAGACAAGACTCGGTATTTGCATAGCACAAGTGTTCGTTTGTGGCTGCTTAGAGTTGACCAAGAGTAAGAAAACTTTCAATTCAATACGGTAATAGAGTTGATGGATAGACGAAAATGGAATGCCGGACATTCGACCACAGCATTGGGTTAGGAGCAGTTAGTGGATTTTGGTGGGTGGATTTACTGTGAACGGATCGGCACAGTCAGGTCGTCCACATAGCATAGTATCTGGAAGTCAGTCTCCATGAGCTCCTGACAAGACCTTTGACCCTGTCAGCTCCTAGAGTCACCTCTTCTCGACTATCCTCTGGACTGAGGCATGCCTGTGTTCCATTGTAGCGGTTCTACTTGTAATTTCTGACGAATTCCCAACCTTTAAGCCCATAGAGGAGCCCTGGCCACTATAAATTGTTAAACGTTCCTCTGATATCAATGAGAAATGCAACGAAGTGCTTAGTGCCTCCAGGGAAACATTGCGGATTACGTCCTGTATGAACTTCCTTTAGTACGCCCACATTTTCTGCCTGGGAGGTTGCAGCCATCGAAATGAAAAAACTTTCATTAACACCATTTTATTTTGTACTTTTTCAGGTTTGGGAGTCATCAGCGAAATCGTCCTTTCGTTCTCGGTACTATCCAATGGGCGGAAAATATTGGATTGTGGAAAAGCTCCGAAGGACTCACTCACGTGCATTCATGGTCTACGGTTCCTCAGTTTGGCTTGGGTCATTATGGTTCACACTTACCTTCAAATATTCGCTATCGCGGGTGAGTAAAAGGTTTGGTTATTGATTACTAGCAAATTTATTAATCATTTGTCAATAACGTTAAGGAGAGCCTTGATGTTATGAGCCTTCTCAGATTTTATTGATTGGGGGTTACGGAAAATTTGATCCGTTGTCGACCAGACTGTTACCAGACCTACGGGGAGGACCCAGAACGCAGACGTGTTACATTGCCGGTCTCGCAAAGAGAAATTCCATGGAACTTCCGACGTCACTCATTCTCCTATTGTTGGCACCCCAGTAATAGTAGTCTGGTGGTCAAAAATGAAGATTTATATTCTGAGGAAACTGGGGTATCAGAAAGGTGGGAAAGGTCTTCGGATCACCTAAAAGCTGCTTGCTGACAAGGGGTGATAAATTTATTTGACTGACAAACAAGCATCCTCTCACTTCTATGTGATAGGCATGGTCTCATGCAAAAATTCGTCGTAGTTCGTTAGCGATCACTTCTCTTTCATCATCTGTTTATTATTGATGTCTTCACTAATGTCATTCACAGTCACTGAGAAGTTCGTGTCCTCTGAAGGTGGCGTCTTCACGACATTGTGATTGTGGACGTTACCACACTCAGCTAAGGCAGATTGCGTTGTGAAAAGAAGCTCGGAGTCCATTACCATTGTGCTGAACCTCATGAAAACAACACCACCGGCATGACAAAGAAAAAGCGCCTTCTTACTCTGACTAGACGAGAATTAAGAGTCCTCACTAGCTCTATTACTTTGATAGTTCATCAACAAAATTGGCCACGCAGAGGCCACCTGTGAGGAGAAGAGGGCGAAACGGCAGTGCCTTATACTCTAAGCACTTCAATTCCTTTCCCTTGGGGTTGCAGAATCTGCGGTTAAAAACAAACATGCTTCCTAAATGGGACTTGTACGAACAACGCCTTATATTAACAAAGAGGCTAGGTGGACCCTCGGCAATGAAAAAGAACTCCACTCAGCTACAATTTTTAACTGTGATTTCCAGAAAACAAGAAGCTGAGAACGATCACTGAGGAGAATTTCATGTTCCAGACTGTAGCAAACGCTACCTTCTCCGTTGACACATTCTTCTTCATCAGGTAAAACATCAACATAACTCGAATTATGTAGCAAAATGCAGAACGAATATATAAATCATAGCCTTGCTCAAATTTCCAATAAAATTCAAATTCAAGCTTGATATTGTCATTCGACAGCGGTCTTTTGGTCACCTACCTCTACTTCAAGAGTCAAAACAAGGGAGAACAGTCGCTGCGAACTCCCAAACCGCCGAAGCCCATTGCTCTTGAAATGCAAACGATGTCTGTGAAATTCTTCACATTGCTTGGATATCGGTTCATCAGGTACATATTAGTTACTCGGGTGCATGTCTGATCTAACTAAATCCTTAACACCTCGAGAACGGTTTCCACTACTCCTTCTGTTTAGGTTGACGCCCGCCTACCTCTTTGTCCTGGGATGCCAGGAATTGGCTATGAAGTGGCTGAAGAACAATTCGGTTTTTGAACCAGTCAGTTTGGACAATGTAAACTGCCCGAAATACTGGTGGAGGAACGCTTTGTACATCAACAGCCTTTACCCCAGATCTGAAATGGTAAGGAGGAGACGAAGTGTGCGCTAGTATCATAGGGTACCTTTGACGTATCTAATTATTGGTGGAGGTTATTCAAGAAGATGGTTTGTACGATTTTCACATTACGATAATTGACCAGAGAAGAATGTTAGGTCCTTCGTTCTGTGGTGAGCTCTGAATGAACTGATTTCATTATGTTTTGGTTATGTTTCGACCGTTCTCAGTGTTCCCCACTATGCTCATAATAATGCGAATGATTAAAATTGATCTGGGTGGGGCCTTGGACGTTCTAAGGGAAAGTGATCCTTTAATTCTTTGGAGGTACAAGGCTAAAGTCGTTGAGGCATGATGTGCATAATACGAGCAAGGTAGGTCAGAATGCAAGGGAATGGTGCGTGCGTAAAGCAAGTAGATCTATCCTGTAAGCGGTGAAAGACAGTATGTTCTAAACTGTAACGTACTCCTTCTGTACTAAACCACAAAATCAAATATGCTGCAAACTATTACATCACGGTTTATTATTCCGTCGTACGCAGCTTGGCACAGGATCACCCCTCTGAGACCCATACCATTCGATTTTGCGTCGAAATGAGACTTCGGCAGTTTTGTAGCAATCACGTCGTGTTTGGTATCGTTCCCTAGGTATTTTTCAATACTCAGTTGAATAAGATGGATCTCAGAGGTGCATGAATGCATCTAGATGGAAAAAACTGAAATCACAGTTGATATAGTGAGGCAAATTCTACTACTTGTAGGAGCGCTCGGGACTATTTAGCGGAAGTCATAGTTTCCCCCCGCTCCCCGCTCATTTGTCGCCCTCCTTCTCGCCGCACTCCAACCACCTTTCAGTTCGATTCTCCAACTCGTCGTGCCAATCGCCTTCTCTAATGTCATTCATAGTCACTGAGAAGTTCGTGTCCTCTCAACGCCACCTTCACGACATTGTGATTGTGGACGTTACCACACTCAGCTAAGGCAGATTGCGTTGTGAAAAGAAGCTCAGAGTCCATTTTCATCAAACTGAACCACATGAAAATAACACCACCGGCATCGCCAGCCGCGACTAAGACAGGCGAAAAGGCTTGTTACGCATTCCTGTCTAAGGGCGAAGGTGATGCTGTCACTCTCACCGGACACTGCCCACTCAGGCATCACCTCAACAAGATGGACATCTCAGAGGCGGTGGACTGCAGATCGTGCGGTGAGGAGGATGAGGCGGTAGAGCACATACTATGTTACTGCCGTGTGCCGTTCCCTGGCAGCCAAACGCTTTGAACACTTTTCTCAGGGGCTCATTGAATCCCATATCGTAGCGGAGTCTGCAGCGAAGGACATACTTGACTTCCTTAAGGGGGGGGGGGTATGTACGACGCCTTCTATTTAGGAAGGGACAGTGTCAAAATTGGACCATGTGTGGCTGCAAATAGGACTTTGTCTCGTATGCCCTCGGAAAGATAAAAACAAACGAAAAACTCCAATGAACTGCGGACATATAAGCATTGAGAGCACATAGGCATACGAGTGGAAACCCTCGTTCAGTGATTCCACCAGCCACAAATTCAAACCTTATGTTCACTTTTGCTGATACCAACTGTGTTCAACAATCAAACCAGTGTAACATAATTACATATTTAATAGTTTTTACACGGTCCTTAAACGCTACACCATACTTTTCTTTGTATTTTTCCTCCTGCCATATGTCGTAAAGTGTATTTAAGTGTTGGTCATTGATTATTGTACTTTTTCGTAATATTCTTCCAATTTCCCCTAAATAGTTGACAACGCTCACTCTCTCAGTTGTTCTACTTTCTTGATGAATATCGTACATCAATAACGAATTAATGTTCTTCGTTTACGTTTATGTCTGAGCCCACGTCACGCTTGGCTATACTGACCCTAATCGATTATGGTTGTTTCAGTGCATGCTGTGGAGCTGGTATTTGGCCAATGACACACAATTCTACGTGATTGGCGTTCTCTTGCTACTGGTGTCGTCGAGGTAAATTCACAACATTCGCAAAGCTTTTCTAAATTGGCAGTAGTGCTGCTACAGTTACGATGCTCGTGCAGTTACGCTATTTTTCGTTGCCTGGGCCAGTAATTTCGTTGAAAGATGTTTTCTGAGAAGTTGAGGTTGCAGTATATTACAAGCTGTAAATCACTCGTTTGGTGGTAAGATGAAAACTGTGTAAGATTGAATTCTACCAGATAGGCGGAGTGGGACGCCAGGTTTGGCCACACACTCGTATGCGATACGGCAGTAAGGAGTTTGACTTTCTGACATTTTCAGACAGATGTGAGATTTCGTTCGTCCCACTTTTCAGTTATGTCTAGTGTCATCCCATTCATCTGGACATGCGCGTATTGGACTACTTTAGTGAGCTTGGGTCATCTATATTCTTTGAACGGTCCTTACTGCAGACATGGCATCTGAGTAGTAGGACAGGCATCATAGCAGCTCGAGTTCTTCCTCTAGAATCTGAACTTTGAATTGTTCGACTGATGTCCACACTACTCTCCCAACCACACTGATGGGATTGGATTCGGGCCACGGTGTCAAGGGCTTGTTGCGTGTTATTCTAGCTGCACCCCTCAAATCCCCGCCCCTTTTATCTCCTTCAAAGAATCTGACCCGATCACTAACATTCCCCCGGTTAATTCTCTCGAACGAGAGAAATTCGACTCTGGGAATGGCTGCATCATGATATGAAAGTAGTGGACGGGCTGAGCTGCTGTTGACTGTTGACGCATTATTTTGGCTGTTAGAAACCTTCTACAACTTCTAACCAACCGTAGAAATAGCATCCCTACGTTCAACTTCTTTTTTTTTCTTTTTTTATTTCATAGAATGGCCTTTTGTAACTGAGGCCTTTATATTGAGTAACTTACGGCCGACGTATGGGTGCCCACGCATGACAACCTCATTTCGTTCCAGTTCCACCCCCGGGCCCATGGATCAGGTAGTTCTTAATGCGAAACCTCTACGAAATACATTACATCTGTGCCTGCAACCTCCTTTGGCTGACGGAGGAGCGCACCTAGCACCGTAAGATGGGTCCCAGCCAGCACTTCACATGTACAGTGCGTGTTCTGCCTACTCCATCCTCGCCTAGTATAATCGGCAACTCTGCACCTCTTAGTTGCCAATCAAGTGGACAATGATCTGTAAGGAAGTTACACACCAACTGTATGCTTTTCCGCGTCAGCCCGAGGACCTCCCTTGATTGCTTCCTGGAGAGTCTGGTGAATGACTTTGATTTCCTTTGGCCAGGCACATCCCTCCAATAGAAAAACATTTCTGACCTAGGGCATCTTATTACTTTTTCTGTCTGGAATTCGCAGGGGTTTCACAGATCAATCACGCATTAAACTGCTAACTAATCTTCTTTTCAGGTTCTTCAGAGTGGCCATATCAGCGCTGTTCGTCCTTCTACTTAGTTCAACCATAACGACTGCCTTCATTTCCTATTCGATAGGCCACGTCGTCAGGTATGTTTTTGTATTTTTCATTTCAATTGCCTCCAGAGTGCACTTCTAAGGCCGGCAGTAATGTAACTTTGCAATTATCACTTTTCAGCGTTCAAGATCCCTTCAAATTTTTCGACGAGCTGTACGATAAACCCTGGATGCGTTTGGGCCCTTACATCGTTGGCATGATTGCAGGATGGTTTGTTCACAGAACAAAATGTTCTATTCACATGTCCAAGGTACGACAATAACATATCTTTCAACTTAGTTTATTGTGGTGTTATCGAGTATTTGGGAATAAGAATGCTCCTCGGGTCACCTGGATAAATCCTTGTATGGTCTGGAGATGGCACGTGCTGGCTAGAAGAGGGGGGAGGATTGCTGGGTTCCTAGGAGACTACCCAGCATCATTATGTCACTTAATCCCGCTACAGACGCTTGTTACTTTTGCTTTGGAAGAAAATACATTATGTAGATAATTTGATAGTGATTCAGCTGCGTTGCGGGCTCGCCTGAACGATTTGGAGGTGTGGTGTGGGACCAGCATGTTGGTCCTGAACATCAGCAACTGTTCGACCGCTACGTTTTCCACATCTAGATAGCCCCTGTCTTACGTTAACACTCTTGGTAAACGTGACGTCACATGTTGAATACGGCCTCTTGGTTCTCATCAGCAGGAATTCGTGAGGTTTCACTAGACCGTCTGACTGGCCTATACGTGTCGCTCGTATGCCTTAGTCTTGAATTTTCTTCAACCGTGTGACCCCTTATTACATTAATGGCAAGAAGGACATCGTACGAGTCGAACCAAAGTTTCTGAAGGTTGTTGCTTTCAGAATGGGTGTTGCGTGGTGGGACTTCGATGTCACACCATGGTGGTTTGCGGGTTGCGCGCGTTGGAGAAGTGCAGGCGACTCGTGGACGCCATTTTCTTGCCAAAGCTGGTTGGTGATCTGCAAGCTTATTGTTTGAAACAAATAAATAAGTGAAATTCAATAATTGCAGGGAAGTGATTGCTTCAAATACAAATTTCGAAAAACTGAATGACACGAATTGAACATTTTTCCGGGGATGAAAATTGATATAATGATCGAATTACGCTGTAGGAAAGAAGGTACGTGGAACCCGGATGTGGAAAAATGCACGAATACACTTTTTCTACACTTTGCATATGCAGAGAATTGTAAGGCTGCCTGATGCTCAGTATGCTCTCAAACCGTGCAGATTATACTATAAAGATGCTTGCCTTCGTCTACATATCGACGTGTCTAAAATCCGTCAAGGAAATTCACCTTTAATGGCTAGAAGCCAAATATCTTTTGTTCTCTCCCAAAGAAAGGGGTTTATTCCTGCTATACTTCAGGTGGCGGTTCGCACTGTGACTAAGAATGGAGACCGAGACCGGAGACCGCTAGTGTCATGGGACTTGGGGGGTATTGCTGTCAGTACGCGAGAGGGACAGGAGACAGAGAAGCGAGACCTAAGACAGAAAAACGCCTCGCGTGGCTCTCGAAAAGCGCCTGCATTTACCAGAAAAATAGCTGTTTGGCGACGAAGATGTGTCATCTGTAGATATGAGCTGATACGGACCAGGAGAACGCGCCTATACAAGTTCGTCCTACGGGTCTCTAACTGCAGCTTCGTCAGAACAACAAACACGAAACGAATTTATTGATGAATCGTCTCGATCGATCGAAATTTGACAAGAATAATTGTACAAAAGTTAAATCAAACTTGATTAGAGTTAACGCAAATTTTTTTTTCATCGCCATTCTTCCTTTCGTTAGCATGGTCTTTTTCAGTAAATTTAACACTTAGTTAAACTGCGTTTTATTGAGCCGAAAATACGTCTGAACACATCGCCATCAAACGGTAAATAGTTATTCTTCAATAACAGCGAAAGTGATCCTTCTCAACCTCTAGTCGAATATAATTCGCTAATAGGCAATTTCTTTGATTTGTAATAATAATAACAGAGTAAATCGTTGTCTTCTTCTTCCTTCAACAGTAGCTTTATTTGTCTTTCCATTACACTTTCAAAAGTCAACTCAACACACCACTGACTTCATTGGCAGACTACGATACGAAATGAATCGCAATTTTGATTGCAGTCTCGGCCTCGACCTACGCTTATCGCGGTCTCCTGTCTCTGTCGCCAGTCTCGGTCGTGGCGGGAACCTCCGCCTTTACACAGAATGTGGCTAGCCCTAGGGCAATGCCGCAACGTACAGGTCGACGTCTGGCTTTGCTTCGTTCCGGCTCCAGGAGCGTGCCTCTCCTAATTCGTTTCTCCTAGCTCTAGCTAATATCCGTTTCGTTCCACTCATCTACTGCACGAGTGCAACCGAGAATTTTGCGAGGCAGTAGACCAAACGTGGATCCCTAGGTCCCATGCTTCCCCCCCGGACCCAGACGTTGAAAATAATTTTCTTTTTGTATCTATTTTCATAGCAAAAATAAACATATGTTCGCCTTTATTGTTAATGCTACTGTTACTAAGGAGGAATCAGCGTTAAAAGAAGAAAATAAGCGTTAAAAGAAGAAAAACGGAACAAATAAATATAATTTAAATAAAGTTATTCAAAAAGGATGTTTTATATATTTGGGGAAATATTGTCTTTTAAAGCTCAAGTTTGTTAGGTAGGTCAATGGTAAAGAGATATGATTTTTAACCTTTTTTATTATTTCAATAATCAAACCATCATAGCTGGGGCTGGTTCCTTCATAGATATTACCAACAACCTTGTAAAGCTTCTCCTTATTCTCTGAAATTTCATAATTCTCATCAACGGTCAGATTTGGCTGAGTTGAACTACGATGCTTACTGATGAAACTTTCTGCAGTGGGTAGAGAGTGGCTGCGATCTTTGAACTTACCTTAATTGTTGGGGTTTATTCATAAACCAGGCCATGGTGGGGCATTCCTGTTTGGAGTTGGCTTCTACGTCAAGTGGAAAGAATACTGTTTGCTCAACATTTTGAAATTATTTTTACTTCGACAAATTCTCACAGTTTCCGACAAATTTCGAATAATGTTGGCTAAACTTCACAAGAATTTTTTAAGAAACTTCCAAAAAATTTCGGTTCAAGCGAGGTGTTACTCCAATTTTTAGTCGTCTTCATCTCTCATTAACCTATACGCTGAGAAAATCCCTGGTTATACGTCTAAAACTCCTTCTAGGGGGTCTTGCACCATCGCTGATGTTAGGCGGTCGTCGTCAACGTTAACATCTATTTTTTTCTCGAAAAGCGCTCGTTTACTTGGCAAAGGTACGCTGAAGAGGTCGTAGGGACGCTGTAAGTGGCGCTAATGTCATGAGAGGTCTAGTCCAGGTCCAGTCCAGAGGCCGTTTTCATACTACTCCACTTCACAGTGTTTTCAAGTGAAGTAAAAAACTGTCACCCCGAAGAAAATTTTCCTCCAACTTGTTGAAGGCTGCACAATAAATTTCCATTGCGAATGTCCGTCCTTATCCTGAAGGGGAGTGCTGCTAGGGCGAAGGAAAGATACCTACGCTCATATTTTTATACAGCAGTCTTACAAAAGTGACGAGTCGAAGGCAGGGTAGTCTTGTGTACGCAGCTCTTGAGGTATAATCCCCCAGTTCTGAGAGTTGAAGGTTGGAGGCCTCTTTATGTATCATGATGTTCGTATAAGAGGGTTAAGGTTCTGCCACTATGAGATGAAATATGCTGTAATTCAATACTCGATAAGATTTGTAAGGCGTTGCGTTATTTTTCGCCAGCTTTGACTTAATTGTTTTTTTAATGAGTTTTTCTTAATTGGGTTCTCAAGAGCTTGCCTTATTTTCGCAGGCTGGCTTTTTTACTGAGGTACTTTACCGAAGCCAGCCTGCAACAGCATTCCTAATTGACTCACAAAAGAATTACCTGATGAAAGTCAACTGCGAAATGTGCAGTTAGTGTTTCAAGTTCTCGACTTCGCTTAATCGATGCGTTTTAACAAAACGATGCTCAGCTCTCACGCCTCATGAATTATTGAACGTCTTGTTTCACGGAGGCAAAAGCTCTTGTTTTACCTCGTTCCGGGCTGCTTCCACCGTTTTTCTCTTATTTTTCCTTTCTCTTCCGTCATTCATTTTTCCGCGATTCCTTCCACCCATCCCCTCCTCTCATCCTTTCTATTGTTCTTCAACGACGGGGCCCTGACGGTGAAAAGGATCAGCACAATAATTTACCGACCTCGGCTCGGAATTCACGTTGTTTACAGCGCATCTGCATCCATTCAAAACCCGGCAAAACCTTCCTACACAAATAAGAATTTATGAGGAGCGCCAGGTTTTTGCAGTCAGTTTGAACGCTTCTCGTGAACCCGCGCTGACGAGCAAGCGGCAATTAGAAGATGAAGGGAGCGAAACGAAGCTGTTACGGATCCGTTGTTCGAAGAAAAGAAAACGAATGGCGGGATTGGGGTGCCAAACGAGAAAAAATTCCATTCTGAAATAAACCACGTCCATGTCACAGCGTTTTAGTAGGAATGCACGGAGCACAGTAATGATGAGTTTGAAGGGAGTTCGAGGTATGGAGGAAACAGAGTATTAGGTGGTGGACAGTGACCAACCTCGTTGGGGTGCTTTTTGATTCGATCGGTTGTCATACGAAATGGACGGTGGTTTGACCCCTTTAATTAGCTTTAAATCATCATCTTTGCAACTCCCAAAGACTGTTGAAGGAGTAGGCCGGCGGTTAATTTCCATTGTTGAGGATGTTGGCGAGGATTGATTCAGGCGTTGGAAGAAAATCCAAGACCGAAATAACAGACACGTGAGAGGCTCTACGATGCATGTTGCTTTGAGCCTACGGCAATAGTTCTCAAAACGTGGAACATGAGATTCTCTGGGCCAAGGTCCCAAGATAACTGAAGGAATATGTAAAAAAGGAGTCTTGGGACTGGGTGGGAGGGAGAGCGTGAAGAAGATCTACCTATAACCGCTTCAAGAAAAAGGAGGCTTCCTCAGAGGAATGTTGGGGTAGAAGAGGAGGGTGTGTATGGGAGCAGTGTGTGAGAGTGAAGGGAGGGGATTTCGTGGTATGATTTCACTACCTCCCAACGTGACGGTTTTTGCCCGCTAGGTGAAGACTAAAACATGTTCCAAACTAAAACAACTCAAATACTCCTTTAGATCATTTTAAAACTGTATCAGAGATAAACACAAATAAGCATGTCAGTGTTAGTGTGAGTGGGGCCAAAATTATAAAGTTCAGTTGAATTGAAGTAGCAATCGATTACTACAGTTAACGTACCTGTTTGGTGGGTCAGTCTCCTCTGGCTGGTGAGATGATGCTGTGGACGAGCGCTTTCCATATAAAGACATCATCGTCTGGCCGTTACGTCAGTAACCCAATTACTTCAATACCTAGCAAACGATTGATGAGTTGAGGGTGATGAGATTGTGCAAAACACAATTGTAGGCACCAACTGATGCACTAGCAGTCCCAAACATGGTTGGGAGATTCAGTGATCTGTTAACCAGCCTTTGAAGGCCCCTGTAAGCATGCACAACTTCTTATAACGAGGAGGCTTCTCGTTGTCACGTTCGTTATTTTAAGTAAATAATCATTATTGGTGTTGAGTTCGTGGAACTCCACATACTATTTGCACTTCACTTATCATGAGATTAGTGGATATGTGCTGATCTAGTAATACAACATATCTGTATGTTAATTGCTGAAGTCTCAGTGGCCGTTAGAAGCATCAGCTCGTCAGAGAATGACAATATCAGTGTATTCTCCCTTCGGATAATGGCCCTAGCAAGACGAAGAGTCAAACACTCCCATACGTGTCCAGGGTTCTAGGGTAGTCTGATAAGAGAGTGGGTGATTGTACGGTATAACTCTACTGCGATCCTATCTGTTATTCCTACTCCCACGAAAACTGATTGGTGAGGATACATCGCAGTCAGGAAATCCTCAGACCTTGACTCTTGGTTGGATGATGTAACACGAGTCGAGGAGTAAGTACGATAGTAGTTACCTTATAGGCACACCCGAGAGGAATAATGTCAACTTCCCTCCTCAACCCCCTCGTGGGACGTCATTCATTTAGTAAACACACATGTACTGTTGGGGACAATTCGAATAAGGGTGACTTATAAGTTAGAGCGGTACTGGTAACTTCTTACGATATCGTCCGTAATTGGAACAAGACGTTTTATGCGCAACTACGTTCTAGGAAGTTTTACCACCAAAAACAAGTGACTGGGTGGGAAAACACGAGTGCGCGATAGGGCGACGCCTCGATGAGGCAACCACGACAATGAACGAACCTTCGCAAAATAGAAGAATTTGGTTCGTCCCGGTACAAAGAGAATGCTTATTTCTCCATTGGTTTTTGTTTCTGGAAAAACAGAGTGGGGATCCAAATCCCAGGGGTAGCTTGGTTGTTGTTAGAAGGCAAGGATGAGGTTAAACGGCTTTCGCTGCAGCTTTGAGCTTAACTTCTTTGGTTGAGCTTAAAGTAAATGTCGCAGGATTTCGACTGGAAATCCGTCTTTGTAACGGGTTTTTGGCCGTGCCATAGACTTCTCCCGTCTGTCATGTGACTACCAATTACATATTGCAATATAGTTGTGCTGAATGCTGGACGAGCAACATGTGTTCGACGGATTGTAAATAAAAAGTATGATTCTGCAAGTACTCATTACGTTAAGCCCTTCCTCACTTCACCTGATTCAACTAAATGCTGTGTATCTACACTCTTCAGACTGTCAACTTCTCCGGTTGGATTGCCGCACTGGTCACTCTGGTATTTTTAGTGTACGGCGTAAGAGACGCTAATCTCGAAGTAGCTGGAACCGCGCTCTACATTTCACTTGGACACACTGCCTGGGGAGTTGCTCTCGCGTGGATTGTCATCGCTTGCACGTCAGGATATGGAGGTACATGGAATCCCAGCACTTATTAGTTTTACTATTTGCACTTTTGTCCACTTGTCAAGTCTTTCGATGAACCAGGGTGAAATCAAAGTATCGTGGTGTTGTATTATTTGAACGATGGGGTTTTGTGGTGACTAAAGCCTAGAATCGGTCACACATGGAGCATTGTCTTCTTTCTCGTGAACTTATAATTGCCCTTTGGGCCCTCTGCTGGTTACCGATCTCTTTCTAGCTCTGTTGGCGACCTGCAGGTACACCTGCAAAAAGAACGCAGGCAGTGCCTCCCAGTGCTACTGTGGAAGGACCAGCGATCATCCTTTGATTCCCTCCTTTCATAATCATTCCTGGACTTAACAGGAGGAGCTCCTATCGAATGGTTAACACGACAGAGCCCCCAAATTTCCCAAACGGCCATTCGGTTATCATTTTTTAACTGGACAAACTCCCATATGACTGCAGAAGAGCGTTAGACACCCCGTACTGCTTAGCTTCTTGAATGTCAATATTCGTTAGAGTTCTCAGCCGTAAGTGAGCGTTTCTCTGATACGACTGGTGAAATCATCGCCACAGACTCTTTTACTGTTGGAATCTCAGCTTTCAAGAAGGAAAAATCAGCACCCCGTAAACATTCTTTGTATTCAGCCCAGTAGCACAGGCAAGTAGCACTCCACCTTCCAAACTCGTCCAATCAACCTCTTGTGGTCTTCGCACGTGAAGCCGTTAATCGCAGATCGTTAATTTTAGCTTCCGTTATGAAAAGAATGAAGAAGAAAATCCTCTTGAGCTCGTTGATTAATTAGCCGGATGATTAATGTTGAGGACTTGAGGGCTGATGAAGCTCCAGTTCATTAATCACGTAAGAAATCGTATTATGGGGCGGAAACGAATAATTTGTTCTCAAAATCGTCATAGAACTGTTTGGGGTTAGAATAGGTGTCAGAATGAAAAGGGCCTGGTTCATTCCAAACAACTGTACACGGGCACGGAAACCGGAATGTGGATACGAACTGTTCAAGAGGTTTTATAGTAGTTCCGTTTCGTACTTTTCTGCTAAAGTGTGAGCTGAAACAACCCGTGCCAAGGAAAATGTTTAGTGTTTAGCTAAAACACTTAGGCCGGATAGTAGTGTATGGATCACGAATTCATCCATCCGGAATAATGGAACCTGAAAAGGACTGGTTATACCCATCTGAATACCAGCATCAGTAGGTTCACTACTGGCACGATTTGCCCAAACTATTAAAGTAGTGAATAGAGCGATTCAACATAAATACCGCTTTGACACAACCTCTCAGTGGTTCGCGTGCCCGATACGATGGTCACAGGAACGATACTCAAACTAGCAGGCTCTGCAGGGCACACATCCCTTCCCTCGTAGAAAGATTTGCTAAGTATCAATTGTCGTGGAAAATCCTTAGTATTTTTACTGGAGAGCTTCATCTAGAACAACAAACGAGTTCGGTTGCAGAAGATGAATAACCTTGGTTTACATAGTATTAGGCACCGTGGCCTAAAGTCTCACAGGTTCCTAAGGAGCTTCCTAAGGAGTACCAGGTCTTCTTTGATGTTCACCGTTGGAGAGGCTGTACCGAATCCCTTGGCACTGGGCCAGGACATGGTAGGAAGTGTTCTCATCAGTACAACCCCACGTGCCCAGACGGATGTCACGTACATCAGTAACATACACGTGTTTTTTTCATTTTGAGTGTCCCGCGATGATCCCCACTACCTGCCAATCATCATAAGGCATGGCTTAACCTCATGTGTTGGTCCGGAGATAAAGCGTTGAAAGCGTCTTCCAGTGTTCCAGACAGTCAGATGCATTCTTCTGACAAATTCTCGAGCCAACAATGGGGAAAAGATGAGTGTATAATGTCGTGTGCAATGAACATTCCCACAAAACTCCAACCTGAACTCGAAAGCCATACTACTTCGGGATTTGTTACGGGGGAAGGGGGGGGGGCGGCGGCAGCGGTTTTCTTCCCCCACTCCAAATCGGGCCAAAACTGCCACTTCCAGTTTCGCTCACCCATTTCTCCCCTGCTTATGATGATAAATCTTTGTGATCAAACTTGAATGTTCATAGAACGCAAAATACTTGCTGTGGTAAAAAAGCCATTTTTTAAGCACAAGAACCTGAAGAAAAACTTCTTAATCCCGATTGGTGCGGGGGGAGGAGGGGTTGAAGATCCAATTACCGTTACATTGCAGTACGGGCGAGAGGTTGATTAACCACTTGAAGATAAGTGTTGAAATTAGAGTACAGTAGTAGGAGGATGAATTTGAGAAGTTTAATGAACAGCAGCAGGAACCAGAACCGATACTGATAGCTCTACTGCCATTTCCTGTGTTAACTATTTCCTGAATCGTCAGAATTGGTCTTGAAACCTGGTTTCGTACACAGTTCTTGTTTGGACCAGGATAGACGTGAATGAAACTCGGAGACGGATATTTACTGAGCACAAACTTGTAATTGGTGAGCTGGAATATCACAAGGTTTGAAGACTTGGATTGTACAAAGAAGAGGTGACTTACACGGGAGATGAGTTGAGTATGGAATCGCGAACAAATAGGGCTCTGAAGACGTGAAAACTGGTTGTGCTCGGAAGGAGGGAGAAAGCCGAACTAGAAGTCGATGAGAGGTGAAAGAGGTATCCGTTGGGAGAATTGGAGACGGCCGTATCGCGAAAGGTGTTAGGAAACAAGTGTTGGGAGAGCTGGGGACGACTCACTTCGGCGACGCTTCGTAGCAGAATGAATATTTGGGAGAAGGTATCTGTTGTGGAGAAGGATCTGAGAAGGGCGGAGAGGGGAAGGGTGGGGAAACCACCGTTGGAAATATCCGCCGATTTGGGATTTCCATGGGCGCAAAGACCTTTAGAGGAACAATGACCTCGCCACAGTAGCCCGTTAGGCAAGGAGCGGGAATTCTGAGGTCAAAAGCCTGGAGGGATTCGGCGCTTGCGTCGAACAGTTCTGAATACAGAAACAAATTATTTATTTTGACATGAGCCAGAAATTTTTTGCACGAGTACCATCCCGCTGCAATGGGTCAAGCATGGGCTCTACTGTGTGGCAATTTTATCTTTAAATGTTGACTACGCACACACCACCTACGATTTAGACGGTTGCTTGGATACAGCAAGGTCAATTTGGACTATTGGCAACTTGCAATCAACGTGAGAGGGGCTTGGTTGACTCCGTCTAGCGGGATATCGACCAATCTCCAAAAATAGCAACCCTCGTGTATAGAAATTCCATCGCTCAAAATGTAGAGCATGTTTTCTCACGTCCAAACATGGAAGAAGTCGGAGTAGCCCATCTCCTTGCGCCTTGGTTGTCAGAGAATCAGTTGTCTTCGATTAAACGTATATATCAAATTCCCGTTAACATATTGTTTCAAAAGAAGAAAATGAAACTCAGAAAACGTGAGAATAGACAATGTCCTTGTTTTCCACTGCGTTGTACACGATTCAAAACCGAGCAGGGCGGCACTTTCACAATAAAGTGTTCACATTTTTCGCTATTCTTATTTAAATAATCCAATCAATTTTCATGCCAAAATGCAAGCCCAAGTGCAAGGTGTAGTATCTAAATGTAACACACGCGTCTCCAACTATCAGAAAACAAATTTTTCAATACTAGTTTCAACATCGTGATTTTCAAATAACAGAGACCTGTGTTTCACTGCAGACTCCGCTATCGGTCGAGAAAGTGTTGAATCACCGGGCTGGACGGCCACATCATATTGAGGTTGCATCTAAGTGGGCAGTGCCCAGCGAAGACGATAGTAAGGCCTCTTAGTTACCGTCTGGTGAGTGTACGCATTGCCATTACCTTCGAACAGGAAGGTGCAACAAGCCTTTTAATATTAACTCGTGGCTGGCCACGCCAACAGGCATGTTTTTCCAGTGTCCTCTATCCAACAACGTGACAATTTAGGTGACTTTTTGTCGCTCCTGTGCCAGGCTCAGGCCCGATGGAAAGCGGTTGGTTCGGTGCGCTTTTCGCTGAACAACGTGTCTTTTCCTGGCCCTCGTGGCCTCTATGAGCATACTGAAAGCACTGAGACGTTTGAGCTCCTGAATATGTTTATGTCGGTTAAGTTACAACAACTGATTCTTCGGTATTCCGATTCCTAAGGCTCTGGCTTCTTCAATTTTTGGGCTTGGGGAAGCAAACTCTAAATTTTGAGAACCATTCGTGACCCTCAAGGTCTCCCCTTGTAAGATTTTTCTCAGACCCTAAAAGATCGACATTTGTTGTTTATGCGATTTCGGTTTGGTTCACTCGCGTGTAACACGATTGTCGTCGTACATTAACAATTTCGTTTTCAGGATGGGTGAATTCGTTACTGTCCTGCAAACTTCTGCAACCCCTCAGCCGCCTCGCATATTGCGCTTATCTGGTTCATCCGGTCATCATGGTCCTCACGTCCTTCCAGATGGAAGGTTCTCTTCACATCGACAATAATCTTTGCGTAAGTATTAGGAGTCTCACAGTCTTGTATTTGAAATTCCTTTATTGCGGGCTCGTTCCCTTCACTATCAAAACAAATAAGAATTCCGTCCGTACGCGAACATAATCTCCCGATATACGTAATATAAACTACAACCGTGGCTGAAAGTTCTGAGGAAGATATTAAGGTAATTCAAATCATTTGAATACCAAGTTCAGAGTGTTAATGAAGCACTTTCGGACGGACGGAGGAGTGGGACGTGTCCTGATTTCTCAATTTTTAAATTTAGTTATTAAGAAGCTCCTGGACAAGGTTTTAATCGACCAGAAGGGGGTCACAATCATGACCAGAAGAATGGACTATAAAGCTAATTTCTTTTTTTTCGACCCACCAACCTCACTCGGAATGATCTTTAATGGTCAAGCAGTCCGCGGTATCAGGCCTTGATCAGCATTTTCATTTTTACCAATTCCCACTTCTTGCAATAAAAGCCTTTGCTGCTAGTTTTGAGTAACTGGTTATTACACATTTGGTATCAGATGAAACAATTGAAAACCTCAGTTAGCTTATCAATTTTATTACAGATGATTTTATATTTCGGAAACGTCGTCGCATCATTTCTGGTGTCGTTCGTCGTCTCTCTCGCCCTCGAAGCTCCCGTCGTCAGACTCTTGAAGATCGCCGTCACCCCAATGATGGAGAAACAGAATAGCAGTTGAATGAATTCAAACATGGGGAGGAAACCAAGTGCTCATTTTCAAACTCAACAGGTCGGCAGCAATGCCGTCTCATCGATCGAACCGCCAGGCGCGAATTTATTTCTATCAAGTGACTTACGTTATGACTGTGTATAATTTGTCGCTACCTGTAACGTCGCTTGTCTAAGTGGCTACTCGAAATGCCGCAATGTCCACGTCAACGAATAGCCAAAGAAATTCTGTTTTAGAGGCTTTGCCCAAACCAAAGTCAAATGAGTGAATTTCGCGTGTGTTGAGGAGTGCAAAATTATTGTTTAAGTTGTGATACGTTGCGCAATTAGTTGAATGTATATTAAGTTTCTAAGATATTTAAGCGAATAGGTTTAGGCGTGTCAGGAGAACAAGAGCACTGACAAGACTTTTGTCGTTGTACTTGCTACTTGAATCGCAGTTGAAGAGGATAAAGTGATTTAATTGTCGATTTCCACTTTAGTCGCTTCCTCACAGTGAGATGCAACTGGTAAGGCAGGTTGTTGCAGTATTCGGAAAGGACAGGTAGAAGGAGGGCTCTGAGAGGGACTATTCGTTCTTCTGATCACCTACTCTGGCAGATACCAGCGCCCTAGTAAGGATCAGAAGATCAAATATTAGAAGAAGTTCGTTAAAAAGCGTACATAGTACTGTTCGTCTGGCTCCGTCACCTACTGCAGTAACTGGTGCCTGAAACGAACCTCCGAAGGAAGAGCAGCAGTGTCCCAACCAATTTCTCGGAATATGATCGCTTACGAATATTCAATGATCCCTACGTGATATAATTCAGCATGGCTGACTACCTTGCTGTTTATGGCACCAAGTGCCATAGGTGACAGCGTGTGGTGTCAGTGAAGAGGTTTCGGAAAGTGGGCCATTCGAGGGCAGTCAACCGTGGCCATTCCCTCGATCATAAAATCATGATCGTAATCACAAAATAAAACCATGTACCTGAGAAGACATAGAAACTCGTCATTCAGATAATCTGTAAACTACTGATAGCCACGGGGCAGCTGTATGATTTCTGATATGAGTTAAGAACTAAAGAAATTGTTATCCGATCGTGTCTCTTCGCTGCTATATTTTGATGTGACGTCCCAACCCTGGAACAAATCCTTAAGAAGGTACAGAGAAACATGATGCAGAAAACAACCGTCATTATGGTTTATGGAGCTTAGCATGAAACTCATCAAGCTTTTTAACAGCGTACCGAAACTTGAGAAGGAACCTGCCCAACAGTTGGGATTACTTTGAAAAAGCCCGATGAGAGACGATTGAGATATCATAAACAACCGAACATCAAATTTGGTAATTATATTGGTTTTGACAGTATCAACCCGGAATTCCTAATAAATTGTGGAAAGTATGCAAGGGTTTGGTTGGCTGGATTCTTCACTGATATAATGCAATCTGGTGTTATACCAAAAGAGCTTAGACAATCAAAGATCGTAGCAATCTTGAAGCCAGGAAAACCTGCAAACTCACCCAAGAGCTACAGACCAATTGCATTATTATCGGTGATGTACAAATTGTTGGAGGGGCTGATTTATAATAGGATCAGCCAGAAGGTATTTGAAAGTATCCCTATCGAGCAGGCTGGATTCAGGCCTCACCGAAGCTGCGTGGACCAGGTTCTCTCACTCACAACGGGCATTGAAGCCGGATTTCAGAATAAGCTGAAAACCTCTGCTGCATTTATTGATCTATCAGCAGCATATGATACTGTGTGGAGGGAGGGCTTGGTGTACAAGCTCCTCAAAGTGATAAAATGCAAAGCAACAGCTCGACTCTTGAACTATATGCTGAGTGACAGAACTCTCAGAGTCATCCTGGGCTCTGATATAAGTACACAAAGAAAGCTCAGAAACGGCCTGCCTCAAGGGTCAGTGCTCGCCCCACTCTTGTTTAGTCTGTACATCGCAGACATGCCAGAGACTACATCAAGAAAATATGGCTATGCTGATGATTGGGTGTTAACAACCCAGAGTAGGTCGTTTGAGGAGACAGAAAAGACTCTCACAGCTGACTTGGGAAAACTGGGAAAATATTTTCGTAGATGGCGCCTCCAGCCGAATGCTAGTAAGACCGAGGTTGCATGCTTCCATCTGAGTAACAAAGACGCTAACAGGGAGCTTCGCATCCAATTTGAAGACAAGTGGCTCACTCATTGCAAGGCACCTAGATACTTGGGCGTAGTACTTGACAGGACGCTTTCTTTCAAGGAACATCTTACAAAAATGGCGGAGAAGTTGAAGTCCAGGAACAATATCATCCAAAAGCTATGTGGAACTTCTTGGGGAGCTTCAGCTTGACGCATGAATGCTCTAACAAGAGAGTTCAACAAGATCCTGCAAAATCAAGGCTTGCCAATACATGAGGACATAGAGCATGCTGGTCAGGCCCGCCTGGTGTCTCGGAAGCCTCCCACCAGAACGGCATTGCATGCTCTTGATGGTGGATTCAGTCTAACAGACGCCTGGCGGCGGGAGTGGCACGCAAGGCGAATCAATCTTGTCCCGTGCATTACCTTTGAGGTTTGAGGTTTTGATTTGCTACGCAGGCTTTGGTCGGCTCTTAACAGGATCAGAACTCAGCACGGAAGATGTGCCTATGCGTTGCACAAGTGGGGAAAGGCTCCAACGCCTTTTTGCGAGTGTGGCGCTGTTCAAACCATACGACACATCGTAGAAGAGTGCACAAGAACAGCTTATGAGGGCAGGCCGGATGATTTCCTGGTAGCTACACCAGACGCAGTGGCATATTTAAATAGACTTGATATATGTTTATGACTTAAAAAGACTTAAAATTAAAAAAAAAAAAAAAATTGTATTTTATTTGTGATTATGGGGATGACTTCATTGTTGATATATGTGACTTGTGTTAGATAACATAAAGATTTGTGTCGTGGCGCCATACGCTAAATAATAAATTATATTTTAGCGTAGAGTATTGATGAAATCAGGCTGTTCTTTTCGTATATCGCCATCAAGAGCTGTGCGGATTCAAGAGACAGTCGTGCAAGAGCTTTCATTTGTTGGCGTGCAGGAGACTCTTGAAAAAGCCTAACTACCTCCATTTGTATCAAAGTACCAATCAAGAGAGGACATCCTGCTCCAGCCTCTGAAATGCTTAAGAAATCTTGGGTTCTACGCAGTCAGACGGGAGGCCAGGAAGGCGTACCTCCGTTATTTCTTTCAATTAATAACATTCCTAAGTGAACAATTCAAATTCGATTCGGTAGGAATGTAACGAACTTGGCGCTCTTTGGTTCACGGTCTGTTTAATTTAATTGCTGCAACCTAATTATGACGAAGTTCTTTGTAAATGTTACCCGATTCATTCCAAGAGGTCATTCGCGAGTGCTTGTTACCAGTTACCATGACTTTCAACAACCCATTGAACCTGAATAGCTTAATGTCAGTATCGGCCTTTTCTATTCCGATGATTGTACGTGTACAGTTTGCTGAAACCGGTCCGTTGTAAGAAGTACTGAGAGCAAAATATTAAGTTAATGTAAATATTGTTCATCGGCGATTAATTGCTGGTCGTTATTCGTTGTTTAAAAAAACCTTCGACTGTGTAAATATTGTTTTATTGGTTGTTCCAAGGCTGACGTAAGTTTATAAATATAAACTTTTCAAATTTTTGGGCTTTTTTGGGGGAACACCTTGACAACGATTACTGGGTAGTTCAGACTTCTGTTATGCACTCAGTCCAATTGCGCACATTATTAGAGCATCTCCTGAGGTTGAGTGCAAGATAGAATGAAACTTGGGGTGGAGATCGAATTCAACTGACACAGGAACGACCTCTCATGGATGGTGACATTGTGTTAAACTTCCCCAGAAGAAGAAAGACAGCTAGTGGAAACTCATAGAAATTTTTTGTAGACTTATCCTGTGTCCACCGGGCTTAGACCTGTCAAGAGCTAGGCAAACGATTCATGAGCGGCAACTCGCTGGCGACTCCTTCCTTCCGTTTGCCGGAAGTTGAAGTTGTGACACAGTTATTATTATCTTTTGGTTGCTACCTAATAGTTGTTTGCAACCAGCTAGTTATACGAGGTATGACCATTAAGTAATGAGACTGTTTTTATTGCTGCGCTTGTGGTAAGCTTGTTTAGTTTGCTAGTTGGGGGTGCTCATCACAAAAATGGAGGAACGAAATCAAGCAACGCGTCGCGATAAAATTTTGCGCCAGATTGGGCGAAACAGTTTCAGGAAACGTACGCTAAAATTGTAGAAGCGTACGGTGATCGAGTTTTAACAGCCGATGAAAGATGGATTTTCCAATACAACCCGGAAGTCAAAGCTCACAATGGTGGTCTCCCCACGCCTCCCACGCGAAAAAGCTCCCATGAGCAAGTCGAGAGTGAAAACGATGATTATTGCCTTTTTTGATAGCCGTGGAGTCGTCTACAAAGAATTCGGGTAAACTGTAAATCAAGTCTACTATCGCCAAGTACTCGAAATATTGCGAAAACGAGTCAACATTGCTCGTAACTGAATCCTTCATCATGACAACGAGCCGAGCAACACCACGCTCAGTGTGCCCCAGTATTTGGCTTCTATAGGGATCGCCGAGTCGCAACAGCTGCCTTATTCGAAAAGTAAAAGTTTTCCCGTGCGTGGTTCCAGATTCAAGAACATTGATCGTCACTGCATAATTTTTTCCATTAATAGAGATTCATCCCTCACATTTCAAACTCATTCGCGTGCAATGTGAATTGGAGCCTTCGTAATATAGGTTACAGCAGCACTATCCCACCCTCAAGGGTGAGGGGGTCATGGAGCTCCACTGCTTTCTCAAAGTGTTGTAGTTCTGGAATCTTAGCTGGAAGGCCAGGGCACCAGAGCAGGGCTTCGATGGGAAAGATTGTTCTGAGGACTATTGCAAACCGGGCAACCTGAATGTTAACATACACTCTTCCTTGAGCACAGCAGATCTTTTCCGCCCTGGAAATAAAAGCCTACGAGTATTTATTGTCCTACTTTTATGACTTGTTCTTCACTCACCACCCAGGGCTATTTTGTGCACGTTGAACAACATTAGAGTGGTTACGCGGCACATTATGAGCGAAGGCCCCTCGCAGCGACCTCTTGATCCACATATATTGCACGTATTTATGCCGCATAACTGCATCTACACTACGCTCTCTACCTTGGAAATCCGTGGAATATCTGTTGTCATCCTGATAATAAACTAACACAACTTCTCAATAGGTCACGGAGGAATCCCATTTCCTAGTAGGGAGGCACGTAGTCGTCAGAGCTTGATTGAAAGCACCTCTATGGCAGATAAGATGTGAAGTGGCATGCGCAGTGATGTTCTTGTGATTCGGCGACCGCCTCTCACTCGTGTGTTTGCTGTCATGTCACGCAACGGGGAAAGCGAATGATGTCGACGTTCGACGGATTCAATGAAGGCGTCAAATTGATCTGAGGGCGCCAGGACATTGCTGACAATTTCAATTCATAAACAGTCGTATCAATTGCAGAAGAAACATAAATAACAGCCGGCGGTGGGAAGAGTGGCGTTTGAATGTGCCGCGGAACGTTCATGCAATTCAAATGCGGTTTGGGAACGAAAATAAATCCGTGGCGGAGGCCGGGGAGAAGCAGCAGTGACCCAGTTGCAAGGAGGGCTCCCTAAAGATCGATAGCGGCAACAACAGGTTGGAAGAGACAGCTATTCACAGCAACTGGTGTTTCGCTGAGAAATCTCCCCAGTTAACACGACTCTTTGTATCTTTCGTTTGATAATCGTATCGTGGGAGACGTTTTCGGTCTCTCGACACCTTCACGCTCAATACCTTCTCAAAATGGAACAATTCCACTCATCTTCGTTGTCTTCGTCGTGAGCATTGCTTGATGAAACAGCCAGTCACATGGAAGACTCAATCGGAAATGCTCCTAATCCTCTCGAGGATCACAAAAACACATTCATCTGGAAATCTCATCCCTATGACAGAAAGTGAAGTGCTACCTAATGTACCATCTGACTCTTCTCAAAGTCCCTTTTAGTGACCTTAAGACGAAAATCATGTTCTGGGCCCTGGTTCAGAGCTCATGGACACTATTTTTTATAATTATTAGAAGCCCAACGAAGCCAATCTTCTCGTAATATAATGGTTACAGGAAGTACTGAAATCTTTCAACGAAAACGAAAAAAGCGTGGAAAAGCAACCAGCTGCCTAGGAGCCAATCCGTTTCTCAACAGCACGGTCCACCAAAGTTCTAAGCTTCTAATTACCACCAGGTCTTTGGCAACTTCAAGCTAGTGAATAGTTCCAGTTTGCTATCCCAGGCAAAGAAGAAAAATATATAGTTGAACGGGGTTGCTCTGGTTTACATGATCCTTGGACACAGTTAGCCATCTTATCTTGTTCCACGGGACTAGTCTTGAATTCTTCGTCTTTTGTTAGTTTTGTTAATCGACTGTTTTCGTCTACGTGTTGTTTTGAGTAGTGTAAATATTGTTTCAGCATTGGGCATGAATTAGTTTATGACTTGTCCATTAATTTGCCACAGTTGATGTGTATTATGCAGCCAGTACTAGTGTTCGTACGGCCTTCGTTAATAAAGCTGTGAGTCACGTGGAGTATAGGTGTTGAGAAACTAAGGACGGTGATATCGCATCAGACACGACGATCAGACTCCTTAAAGTACAGGATTGTGATTCATTTACTCAGCAGTACTTACGTGGCGTTGGAATCTTATTTCATGGCAAATGAAAATAGTACCAAAGTGTGTAGAAGTGTTTCTATAAATGTGTTATTGCTTACCATGGTGTACTACAGTTCTGCTCGACTGAACCTGTATAACTTTGTAGCTTAGAGGTTAGTGCTGCATAAATAGACAATGTTCACCTCGATGCGAAAGATCTTCTGTTTCTGGTTCAATGTCTTAGTTGTTAAGCACAACCAAATCTAGCCATGTACACTAGCAAAGACTTCGTTTGCATTTCCTGTATTGAATAATATTGCCTAGCTAGCCACTCCGCATTTGCCGTTCTTTTCTTCTATCGCCCGAATTAGTGCCGTGGAGGTGCAAATAAAAGGCTTGTATCTCGCTGATATTTCCGGCACGCCCCCCTGTATCATTATTTGTTTTGATTCCGGATGGCGTGGCACTTGTGACAGGTATTATGATATAATTGCCTTGTTGTTGAGTGAATGGTGAACGAGTGGAGAGCAAAATGAGCCTCTTTCTCACGGGATGGTAAGAAATGGGAGTCTCCGTTGAAGAGAAGGGACATGAAGCAGATTTCGCTGGAAGTGGGAAAAGTAAGAAGACCGTTGAACCAGCCACGTCCTCGTGCGTCATGGTGGCTTTAATGAGCTGCTCTCCTTTCGCACTCTTCTACAATTGCGTTCTGTTCCACTATAGCTTCCACAATGAAGGCCTCCTCTGGTGTTTAAAGAACAGACAGGACCTGATCAATAGGTTCTTCCCCTTGATTAATCGAAGGAAATTTTAACCATTTTGCACGCTTTGTTAGGGAAATGTTGGCCAAAAAACGTGTCATAGTTCGGCGTCCTTTAAAACTTGCTGCATAAATTGACTTACGACCATCATAGAAGGTGTTTTACCTTCACCATAGAAGGTGTATTAAGACACTTGACTCCAAGACAGAGCTAGATATAAACTCACCACCAAGGTTTCTCTTAGACGTTTGGTTGAAGCACTATGATGATTTTTGCGGACAAAATGAGCGCAGCTGTCCTGAAACGATCGACAAATAATGAGCGTTAAAGTCAGGAGACTCGCATTCTAATTTCCCAAAGGACACTTGAGACGGAAAATGAAGCACCGACTCGTTTTTCTTCGGTTAATTGAATCGAAAACTGGGGATAGGGAAGAGAAAATCGAAAACGCTTTGAAGGAGCAAAGTTATGAAACGCTGGTTGATGAGAAAAAAAAATCTGCCTATAAAAAAGAATAATTAACACGGCCGTTAGGCAGCTTGACCTACTGTAATTACGGCTCAGAGGATCGTTAGTAGGAGGTTATGCAGTAAAAGGCTGTTGTGAGAGGGAAAGGCGTCGTGAATAGGGGCTGGAGGGCAGCTGGTCGTTATCTCGTGAGATCCTCGATAAGACTTTATGAGAGTAGTGCATATGAATAGAGCCATCTACCAAGTTTCCCGTGACATCATTGGTGGGGAGGGGATAATGGAGGACTGCGACAATGATGTTGTTTGAATGTTGGTATTCAGTTTGATAACTCACGAAGAGTTGGAAGTGATGGAAGGGTGCGTCCGTGTGGCGTCAAATTATAAACCCTTGGCACACTGCAAATTGTATTTCAAGAGGGAAGGAGACCCAGATGCTCGGCTTCACACAGCAATGAGATGTTCCGAATAAGCAGCAATGGCACTGAACGAAGTGGAGTTCTTTTCCCCTTGAATTCATCCTTCGCAGGACCTCTCTTCAAATGCACGTGTAAAAAACCTGAATTTAATCCTGGAAACCTGTAGACAATTTAGTTAGGGCCGAATAGGTTCCGCTCAAAGCACGAAGAGACTAGTAGCTTACTGAGACTATGCCTTGTAGGGTTAGCCACTACCACAACTGTGGCCTTGTTAGTTCTTGTTATGAGCAGTTGGGAGCTCAAGTGCTGAGGAGAAAACCAAGCTTACTCTCTTGCCCTACTCGGCTAATCGTGGGCATCTCTACGTTCATCATTTAAACAAGATGAACCAGACTAATCTTCTGAATATTGGCGCTGTTCACATTGTCCGTGTTTGGTTTCTGTTAAGTGACGTACACCAGATGGAGGTTACAGCTCCACTGTCATTGTAACCATAGCCCAAGACAAAAACCTCTTGGTTGCAAGAGTGCTTAATAGGTTGGGCTTGAAGACCATCCCTCAACACCACCAGAAATCAGACGTGACATGCGGCCGTTTCGTTGATAGTCTCTCATGAATAATGTGGTGAGCTAGAAGTTGGGCCAGCTTCAGTCAATACTATTTGCAACGCCTTTGTAAAGGGCTCGTACATTTTGTAACAGTTCAGGGCGGATTTGGAATTGACAACTAATTCGGAACCAAAAGATGGCCGGAGGAACCCAAACGAGTTTTGTACATTCGCTAGTTGTTGATCAAGATCTGCGAAGGGTGTCTTTCAAATACTGAAAGGAACTGCTGCAATCGAATACAGGTATGTCTACGAAAGAAGAAAGATTGAGAAGGGGTGCCCACAGGGCTCAGTCCTTGGCGCCTTATTCGAAGGTCTTCACGGGAGGCTCGTGGAGACTGACTGCGAGTCATACGCCTGATCTTGCAGTCATGCAAGTCGGTTCGCCTAATTGAAACAAAAACTCACCACGCGCTCCACACAGCCACCTAATGGTGCGAGAATGTCAAGATGCAGGTGGCTGAGATAAAATCCCAGATAATCCTCTTGGAAGAAGAAGTAAATAGTTGACCCTCAATACGCTTGTCGGCCACAGACTCTTTCGTAAGAAGCACGTCAAGTATTTAGGAGTAAATATAGATGAGAGGGGGGGCTTCAGCCAATACCTCCAGTCCCTTAAACACACAACTAGAATGGAAACTTGCCGCCATCGACAAATGGGCTTTAGAGAAATGGCAAGCCAGATGGGAATTCTCGTCAAAGGGACGTGACACGTATGAGTTCTTCCCTAACATCCGTGAACGTCTTGAGAGAGAGTGGGTTGAGCCAGACCACTGGGAGCCAGTTCCTCACGGAACATGGCGACTTCAATGCGCGGCTCCACTTTTTTTTTCTCTCAAAGCCTCTCCATCCGCTAATATGCAAGTCTTGCACCACCAGTGCGGAGGAAACGAGAAACCACGTGCTGTTCCATTGTGGATTCTACAACAGTGAGTGATGGTTGTTGGGAGGGCAGTCGAACTTAGCAGCATTGTCTGCTTCAAAGCAGACCTGTAATCATTTCGCAGAGCTCGCAAAGAAGGTGATGGCTAAGAAACGTGGTCACAGTTGATCTGCCCCCTTGGATTAAGAAGCCTTTAGCTAGTGTCCCTCCCAGGCTACAGCGTATGTTTCTGCAACTACAGTTTTATGATTTACGCCTTGTTCATCAACCTAGAAAACACTTATACGTGGCCGATACTTTAACTCGAGCACCCCTTCGAGACACTGATAATCTGATTGACGAGCAAATGACATTTCACATCAATTTACTTGCAGAATCCCTCCCTGTGTCTGGAGACGCACTATCAGAAATCAGAAGATCCACTGCATCTGACAAAACTTTACTACCTCTGAAAAATTACTGTCAAGAAGGATGGCCGACGAATAAAAAACCTGTAGAACACTCAGTAAAACCATAATGTGGCATAATTTATAAGAATTCAAGCATTGTAGTACCAAGTTGCCTAAGGAAATACCTTCTAGTAAAAATTCACATCAGTCACATGTACGTAAGGTGAAAAAATTGTTGTTTTGGCCTAACATCTCTTCGGAAAAAGAAAATTTCATTGACAATTGTGCATCCTGCGTTAAGTTTGGGCCAGGACCACGAAACGAACCATTAGTACCTCACGAAATACCATCGCTACCCTGGCAGAAACTAAGTGCCGATTCCTTCGACTTTGACAACTGCAAATGTATGATTGTCGTTGATTATTATTCTAAATTCATTGACTTGGTAAATGGTAACGCTGTCTCCGTAGTCAGCAACCTTAAAAGCATCTTTGACGTCATGGTATTCCTGAGACCTCGATCACGGACACAGGTCCTCCGTTGGACTCAACAATGGGGCTTTTCTCACAAAAAACTCAGCCCTTATCATCCAAGAAGTAATGGGCAATCTGAAAGTGCCGTGAAAATATGTTAAAACATTTGTCGCAAATGCAAATATTCACGTGCCGATCCTCATTTAGCTCTTCCGCATTACAACACCCCAAAAAATGACATTGGTGCACCAGCACAACTGTTTCCCCAATAACACTGACCCCGAAAACGGTCGACTTTCATCACCATAAACATCCTTATTAAACCGACAGGATAAATACGGAAAGTACTTTGACCAACACACGAGATCTCTGCCTAAATTACAAATAGGCTAAAATATATTCTTAAAGAAGACACCTACCAGCCATAGGGAACCAGCAAAGGTAGTGGAGTATTCAGGTCTCAGAACATACATTATAATGGATTCAGCTGGAGGAAAGTATAGAACAGGAAACAGAATGAGCAAGAATGAGAGAGGGAAGGAACAGAAAGTATATTATAGGGAGCCCTAAATCGATAGTAATGAATCGTAATAATGGCTATGCATGGCTCCATTCGATTACGCTAGTAGAAGCCAAGAGAAAAGTGCGAGTCCCCAGCCAATCATTTTGTCTCCGTCATACATCCCAGCAAAACCACCCCCCCAAAATACCGATATACTTACGACTCCCAAAGCACCTTATACTACGTAAAGTGGGCGACAAGTTAAAGTACCTAACCATTCAAGGTATTAAAAATTCAATTGGAAAAAAAAGAATTGTAATACTTAATTTAATTTTTTTTAAAGTATAGATTGTGATACCTGATTTAACACACATTGTGTAAACTTAGTGGCCTTGGAACACCTATTAATTATTGTGGGATAATTATGATACTCAGTTATTATTGTTTTGGTTGCCCCAGTTATCACAGGTATTGTTGGCAGTGACTTCTTAAAAAGTAGCGAATATTGTTATTGATTAAAAAAGAACAACCACCCTTTTGTTAACAGTTATACATAACTTTACAATATTATGAGGGCACTGCCTACATACACTGTAAACAGGGGCTGAAAACAATATGTCTTCCTCATTTTGTGTCCGCATGTAGCCTGCATTAATAGACGAGTAAGTCGTCAATCTTATGACTGAATAACAGAGGGGAACCTCCGCGAGGTAGCACACGGGCAAAAGCTCTCTAGCGGGAGACCAAATACCGCCCATACCTCGGCAGGTTTGAGTCCGGTGGATGGAGGGGCCCGGTCGCTTGCATATTACCGAAACCACCACTCCCATGAATGATATAACCATCGTCGTTTAGGAATAGCCATTTATTAAGGAAACAGCTCCTGAAAGTCTGAGGATTGCGTGTGAAAGCTGCGAACAGGATTCACCATTCAACAAGCGGAAAAAGGGCTAGATAAAACAATTCTGCTGACGTTCAATCGACCCTAAATGTGAACACGAAGTCCTGTTGATGACGCGTGAAACAACTCCGTATGGCAATCGAATTGACTGCATTTTTTTCTCGTTCTCATTTCTGACTTCTAGCCTACTGAAGTTATACCCTCGTTTGCCATGCCAACATAAGAAAACGAGATCGTGTGTTCGGTCAGTGTAGTCAGGTCATCCACATGGGCGTACGGCTGACAGTCAATCTCCATGACAGAAGAAGAAGGCGTCCCAAGTGGCGCTTTTATTACTTTCAACAGCTCTCTGACGTTTAATCAAGCAGCCAAGAAGTGATGTGAATGTGATACGAGGTCACTACTCATAACACGTTGAAGCCGACCGTAATGTTCATTGATCATTCTGCAAGTTTTATCAGTGAACATGTCGGTGCAATGCATTAACTGGAGTTCAAGGAAGGGCTATGTGTGTGTGTTTGTGGCCGCAGTGTGCACATCATTAATCGCTAGACAAGTACACAGATAACGCCACGAGTTCCTGTAGAGCTAAAGAAATCGCTCACAAATGAAAAGACTGCTAATGAGATTCACAATACAGATTGGTTCTTCAGCAATAGTAAATTTTCTGACCGGTAAGGACCGAGTAACTGGTGCTCCTGGGTGCGACGTCTGACGCCTGGAATACTCTCATTGTCCTTCAAAACTACCAATTAGTTCTCAGTTCGGCAAAGGCACAAATGGTAACTTCAACCTCTGGGCGAACAAAAAACGGTGGAAACCTTTTTAGAGTGCCGCCACCTTTTTCATCATCCGTTTAATCTCGCCCCCCACTTACCCAATATTTATTCAAACACTCTTTTTCCATTGGCCTTCCTCCCCTCTTCCCCATTTGCTCCCCCACTGCGACCTCCCCGGCATCCCCCCCCCCTCCGCACCGGCTATTTGCTAACTTATTGACTTTGAAAGGACTTTTTTACGTGCCCCAACCAAAAGGTTATTGCTATCAGTTGAAAAAGAGACGAGTTTTCATCGAAGCTATACGTTTTCACGCCCCCTCAGCCATAAAGCGCGAATTTCAGACGGAATGCTGGGTGTTCGTCTGTACGAGCGTGTGTGTATCAGCTGCGGTGATGTGACATAGCTTCGCCATTTATAGTCCGCTCTATTTATAGTAGCTTCTTCAGTTGTCGGCTGCTCTGCATGAGTCTCTTACCGGTAGAGGAACCGTTTTACACAAACCCCGTGCTCTTTGGAGTGGCATTAGGAGGGTTCTCACCCAAGAGATTATCATAGTTTTGTTAATGTCGACTAGCCTGCAGAGATTCTTGACGGGGAAATCATTTTTTCCGCTCGAGGTGTGGAGGAAATGGTTCACCATTCCACGATACTCCACCTCCCACCACGGGTTGATTGGTTCCCACTATCCCAGAACACGTTCCTGCCCTATCCCAATCCTTCTACCCTTACAACTGGCGTAAGATATAGGGTAGCGTATGTTACTGAGGAAGGAAGATGGCACTTATAATTCACGAGCCCACGGCTTTAGTAAGAAGCTATACGGTTTACAGCAATCGTTTGTCGCGCGATCGCTCTTTTCGCTAGGTGAGTGCTGCTGCTAGAATCCTTTGACAGTCTTCGGGAGGACTCATGGGAGACGATTCGGGACTGCCACGAGAAACTCCCGAGGGAAACATAACCTCTTCTACCTCAACTCCCTTTTTTTGATTAATGAAACGAGGACCCTGCCTCTTCAAAAGCCAGACAAATGACGAGTCAAAGGGAAGACGTAAAGCCCACAGTCGCTTTTAATTAATTCAGACGAAGCAAAGCGATTTCAATTCGCCATAGCTCCGCTAATTCCTCAGCTCGGCCACCACCACCATTCCACGGCTAACCGCTTTCATCACTACATTCACCTCCAAACGAAATGTGAGCAAATCCCAATGGTAGGGGACGAAGAAGAAATTAATGATCGTTCAAAAGTAACAAGCTGACATTTGAAACGAAGCGCCGTCTGAATCCTCTTAACACACAATCATTTGCTGTGTGGGGCTTGAAGATAATATTTCGTCGTATTACGAAAATAACCGTTTTCAGCCTCACGCATAGTACCACATTCCACGGTGTAGAGTGGTATTAATTTCTGAAAGGACCCAGGCAACCCCCCATAATTCACGCCAGCCAGCATCACGCGAATCAAAGAAAAGAGGCAGCTCTGGCACGAGTTCCAAAGTGAGGAGGCGCATCAGTTCTACCAGATTAGGGCAGTTATGGACACTCGAACACTGAAGCTGATTCACCTCGCTCTCATGCAAAACGTTTTCCAGAATCTACGTTCAGCTCCTCCAGGGGTTCAAACAACTCCTAGCAATAAAGTTCCTCGTGTTCCACCGTGGACATCCGAACATGCGGGCAATCATGCAACTCCACTCGTATGAAACTAGGTTCTTGCCGCATGGCAACGTAGTCGATCCCAAAATAGGCCTTGCGGTTACAAAGCGGAATACTCTTTCCACGATAAATTCACTGAAAAAATCGGCAAAGGCCGAACACAAGGACTCACAAACCTGCGAAAGAAGTGTGTTTACGAAGAAAATTTTATCATTGATTGTTGGATGTTGTCCTGGGCTGATTTTGGTTTCTTCCAAAGCATTTTCGCTACGTGATTCGTAGCAAATGATAATAAATAGCTTACCCTTCATGGTATATGTGCATTTCTGCAATGTTGTCATTGATGCCTCGCCCCCAGGAAGTTCCTACCCATTTATGTATGTTACAGCTCGACGACTTTTGTACAGCACGGGCCTGTACACTGTAGAGAAATATAATTCTGAGAAGATTTATCAAAATTATTATCAATTAGCTACTTTAGAAAAAAATACTCTGTCTCATGAACTCACAATACTAGGACTGGCCAACTGTATGACGCACGGCTTCTTGTGTCAATCAGTGACAGAAGTGTCCTTCACCACGAAATGTGAACGATCCTCGAAGAATATCTTAAATTTGTTATTTGGTCTGCATTGCAACATGGTACGGTACAATGAGGTTTGAGAAAGGTTTCTTTCATAGAGAGAAAACGTCTATCATGATGACTCTTAAGAATCTTTATTATCTGCTGGGAGGGGGTCTTTTTCTGGTTTCCACCTGATCTAACTATTTATACGGATGAGTTATAATCTTTTCGCAACTGGGACTTAGTCGCAATCAACGCTGTTAAGGTTTTGCAGTTCTCGCAATAACCGTTGCTCACTGTTGTAGCAACTACAGTTTCTTGTTTCCTCGGCAAGGAAGGAATGGAGTCTTTGACAGAAAAGAACTAGAGCCGCGTAAGGACCTGGCGGTAGTCTGGCTCAACCCCTCAAGACGTACATTATGTTGGAAAAATCGCGTACCAGACACGTCTGGTCACGAGCATACCCATCTCGCTTCCTATATATTTAATGACCCTTCATCTAGTACGGTAAGTTTCTGCTCACTGGGGAGGTCTATACGAAGTTCGGCCCAGAGCAGGGGATGTTCCCTTTTGACCACTTGCTCACCACGCACTCCATGACCAAGTTAACGGGTAACGGGCCTGTGATCACTTCGAGCGCTTAGCGGATGCGGTCTTGTGGGTCTTGGTGATCCACAGGAGCGCAGATCTTTGGGATTGGGCCAGCATTTGATTGTCACTGATTTTACAACTACACACAACGAAGCAATGCCAGTCACGCCTGAATGAATGGATTTGATCACGAGTATGTATTTATAAACACTTAGCACATAGCCATGGAATGAGAGAGGGAGTGACAGTGAGTGAGAGAGAGTAAGGTGGGCGCCAGGACCAGCGTTATTTGTGCACGTTTGTTGCAAGCCCAATTCATTTCATCAATCCAATAGACCACAATGTCAGACAGTCGAATTGAAAGGTAAACGATTTCTTAGCGAGGAGCCTTCAGGTGAAAACTGGCGTAAATCTAACTGGAATTTTATCTTTTATTCCTCAACAGGTAAAATGAACTTTGAAAGGAGATGGAGGAGGGCAGGGCGTAGCGGTTGACGTTCCCTTGACACACCCTCCGCAGATTAAAAAATGTCAGTGTTGGCCGTGAGGGGGGGGGGGCGAAAACTGAGGCTCGATTTTAATAAAATACTGTCGTTCCGAAGGAAACAAGTTTTTCTCGAAATCACGTTGTGGAAGTGGTATGGTAGTCCGTAATGGGGTTTGAGGGAGGGGTGGGGGATTTGCATAGACTGTGACATTGTTGAGTGTGCGATGGGTGAGGGTGTAAGGGGGGGGGGAAGGAGAACTGAAGAGAAATGTAAATGAGCGGGTACTCTTTTCCTTTTATTAATTCACCGCCTGCGTTCCTTTTCCCTTCTTTCCGTCACAATGCGGCAATTCCAGTTTTACGGCAGATCGGGGAGCATTATTCTTTCATATTTTTCTTCTTCTGCGGACACTACGGACTGATAAGAGGGGAGGAATTATGATGGCTAGGGGCGGGGAGGAGGCTCGCCGTGAATAAATGGAAATCCTACTTTGTTGAAACCCAAAAACCAACTTAGTAACTTGAATGTTGTCAGCGCCGGGAAATTTGGTCGGGAATTGGTGGTAAAATTTCCTACGATTAATTGAATGCACTGTTCTGTACTTAGGTCCACTCAAGTTCAAGAGTTAACAACGACTCCTTCCTGTCTGATGGCCGACACAGGACGGGCAAGCACGAGGCGGGGTGCTTATGAGTGTTATCCACCACATCCTCTTATATGGATGGAGGTGTGTGCCAATACACTGGACATAGCCAACAATAAGCGGATGGCAGCGGTGGAGCAGGTGAGCCTACCCGATTGCTTGCTCCAAGAACCAACACATTACAATGATCGAAAACTTACCATGCTACTCGTAGATGAAAGGGCATTGGTAAATGGCAAGCGAGAGGGTAAATGGCGATCGTCGTTAAAGTGACCTGACACGTATAAGTTTTTTCTCAACATCCGTCTACGTCTTAGGAGAAGGTAGGGTGCGCCTAACCACCACCTGTTCCTTATGGGACATGAAACTACACTGCGCGGCTGTACTCCCTTTTTCTCAATGGTGTATGACTCGCGCCTTCAGTGTAGTTCCTAAAACAGTGACCGATGGTGCGTTATTGGAAGAGCAGCCAAACCGAGACAAAGCAAGCATGTAACCGTTTCGCCCAGTTTGTCAAGAAGGTTATGATCGAAAAACCTGACCGTGGTCTCTTTGAAAGTGGCCGCCAAAGTAAACAGTTGGATAAGGTGGGAATCCGGATGGAGAACTCCTCACAGATTGTACGAATTTGCCAGGGTCCTACTTCTTGTGATGACACACGTGAAGCAGCTATCCACCGGGAGACTGGATGAATGACAACTATATTTCTATACGTATGGTTCGGTGGATGCTGAGTGGGCGCCAATGCTTCGGCAAAAGGAGGAGAGATATAAGCTTTGAGAGATGGCAAGACGGGTGGGAAGCGGGTCAGCATGGGAGATTGACCCGGCAGCTTCCACCACTTGGTCGACGAGTCGGGCAGTGCCACGATGAGGTAGATTTCTACCTTGCCCAGTTCCTCACGGGGCATGGAACATATAGTGTTTAACTGCACTGGTAAGGCTGCAAGCTCTAGCTGCCTGTACAGATACACGGTGGATGGGTCTTGCCTGTCATTTTCTTGCGGCAAAGGAGAACAGGCTAGCGACACGATTCCGAAGCAAACTGGAGGCGCGTTGTTCAATTTGCCCGGGTAGTATTCAACCAGAAGAGAATGGAGTTTGCTGATCCAGGCTAGTGAAGTGAAGACATGACGGAAAGAGCGCTCTTGAGTCAGTATGGGAGCGTGTATGAGAATGGCTGCCCGTTGCAAGATTCTTCCAGGGGGTGAAGGGGACAGGGAAGAAGAGTTGCCATTGCAGAGTGTCGCGTGGGCCAACCTGGACCAAAAATCCCAGAAACGGGTTCTCAATGGGAGTAAATTCATGGAACTACTAGAACAAACCCCTCCCTCCTACATCCCATAAATAACGAAAGGGTTCAAGGGTTCACACAGTGAAAGCAACAAGGGGTGCATTAATGTTTGGTACCAGCCAACGTATTGCACCGTTGTACGCAGGCGTTAAAATCAAAGTAGCCAGTAACCTCAGACTCAGAAGAAGCCCATTTATTGGCAGTGATTTTGCTAGTAACCTCCATGATATTTGCTTAGAATTTGTGGCACCTTTGTGTAAACTCGTACTCGTCGTTTCTGATATGCTGCAAATTATTGAGGATTTGTTCCTGTAGTAGTTGCTACCAGGGTTGATATTAGGAAACCCATTGGAAAGGCGCCCTTCGTTCATCAGACAGCCTTACTAGAAACTGTTGATGGCAATCTCCTTATTAGTATTTAGAAAGGATTCTTGTCCTTTTAGAATCATGCCAAACGACTGTCCAACACTGCTATACAACCATGCCAACTTCCAGCAAGCGAACACGAGCATTTCACAGCGGTCTTTCCGTTTTGGCGAGATCCTTCGATTTGCAAGCAGCGTTCGTTGCTCATCACATTTGATGCCCCTGCTGCTTCATCCGTTCAACCTGCGTCGATCGCAACTTCACAGTGACCTGAAAAATTCGCACCTCACGATGGAGGTAGAAAAGAACGAATTCCGTGAACTATTCTGTACATTTTAACAGGAAATTCTTGGGATTCTCATTCTGTTCTCTTTTATTCGATGGAACTTTTCCCATCGGCTGAGCTGAGGTTGTCTGGTAATTCCCGTTACAGCGAGACAATTCTATTCCCTTCGCCAGCTCGAGATTGGCCCTGTTCCTTGAAAATAAAAACAGCGAAGCCGGAGGTTCAGAGAGGAGAAACAAAGGGCGAGGCGCGCGAGTGAACAGGAGGGATTGTGGCTCCTGGCGTAGATTATTCAAACGGCTACCACTACCAGGGAAAGGTCAATACGTTTCCTCGATAACTGAGGGCAGCTCTACTTCGGGGAATCCAGTGAAAGGACACTGTTCAACGTGTCACTATGTCATGATACCCAACATTTGTTACTCCCAAAGTTACTATCCTAGAACTTCAATTGATGAACTTCTGAAAACTCGGTGCACAACTCAATTCATATGCAATCGGGTTTTACGTGAGTGGAGGGTTCAGGTACTTTAAAAAAATAAAAAACTGCTGCTATTCTGCATCGTCCACTGAAACGCTCTTTGGGGCTCTCCATCCGTGTGAGCTCCTTCCGTTGCCTCGGTTCCTCCCATAGCACAACACTATCAATCACCCCCATTGTTTGGCAGGACGAATTAGCAGGGTTTTTGACCTCCGGAATATCCTCACTCTCACTTAACAGTACTCACTGGCCCTACGGAAAGTCGTTGTTTCCCCAAGCACCTTTCCACCTCAACCCGTTTGTTTGCACATGTGGATTCCCACTCCTCAGTTATTTCCAATTGACAATGGATTTCCCCCTTTCCTGAACTTTCCCAACTATCTTTCCTCACCACTCAATTTTAGATTCCTTTTCTCAATAGACAGCTCCTTCCAAGTCAGTCATCCTTCAGCACTTGCGAACAACAGTCGTTTCCCAGTTTTTCCTACTCATTCGTCTCTCAAGTCTTGTGCTACTCACATCTCTCTCTCTCCCTCTCTCCCTCCTCCACTTAGTGGTCCATAACCAGTTCACGTGTATTGAGAGTCCTCTTGTCCTCGTTTATATACTCACACTCACCCGATAACGCTATTCTGTCAAGAGTAATACAGTCCTTACTCACCCTCACCACGTCCATCTATTTCTCAGTTTCAAGCTTCTCCATTCATGCCCCCAACCCCCATTCTACAATATTTCGAAATATCGGTCATTCACTCTCTCTCTCTCGCTCTCTCTCTCTCTCTCTCTCTCTCTCTCTCTCTCTCTCTCTCTCTCTCTCTCTCTCTCTCTCTCTCTCTCTCTCTCTCTCTCTCTCTCTCTCTCTCTCTCTCTCTCTCTGTCTCTCTCTCTCTCTCTCTCTCTCTCTCTCTCTCTCTCTCTCTCTCTCTCTCTCTCTCTCTCTCTCTCTCTCTAGCTCTTTCTCTCGCTCTCTCTCTCTTTCTCTCTCTCACTCTCTCTCCCTCGCTCTCTCTTGATGTCTCTCTCTCGCTCTCTCTCTCTCTCGCTCTCTCTTGCTCTCTCTCTCTCTAGCTCTTTCTCTCGCTCTCTCTCTCGCTCTCTCTCTCTCGCTCTCTCTCTCTCTCTCTCTCTCTCTCTCTCTCTCTCTCTCTCTCTCTCTCTCTCTCTCTCTCTCTCTCTCTCTCTCTCTCTCTCTCTCTCTCTCTCTCTCTCTCCTACTCGCCCACCCTCTCTTCTAAACGACACAAAGGAATATACACAAAATATTGAAGCACATCACAAAAATACTTTATTCGTTATAACAGCACGACTGTATAAAAGAAAACCAAAACGAGCAAAAATACACGACGAAAAAATCAATCGCTGACCAAAGTAATAAAGTCAACGCAAATTATCCAAATTCAAAGTATTCAAGGGCTTATCAAACAGTTCGACACAAACATCAAACTCTATTACAATATATTTCTGTCACTTAAGCCTCTAACAAGTTTTTCTTCTGTTATTCCACTAAATTCCTATTTCTTTAAAGCTATTTTTCTAAAATAATGTAGAAGATTACGATGGCCGTTTAGAATGGCGTCAATTAATTACGAATAACCGGCCTCTTCGAGGCCAATCCGGAAGACATAGATGCTTGAGTATTATACTTAATCTTTTACTTTCGAATTTAAACCAATTTTTTGCCACACGTATCCTCATATTAAGCTATGCAAACGGGGAGCTGAAAGCAGAAGGGGAGATCAGTGATTGGAGGAGAGGGGATGTGCTAGGGTAGTTGTGTAGCTGGTAGGGTGGGGAGGGGGCGCTAAATGGTATTTCTCTTCACAAATATACTACAAATAGAGCTCTTGACGAAGGTATGCGATGGTGTTTTGGAACGGACAAGGGGAAAGAAATGGTGAAATGTGGTGGCACGGGGGGGGGGGCGAGAGAGAGATAAAAGCCTGTATGTCAATGAATAATACATTTCGAAGAAGCTCACTTAACAGTTTTTTTGGGAAACACGAAAAGCCTGCACAATCGCTCGCATTTATCATTCATAATAAAACAGGCGCCTCGTTCAGAGACCTGATCGATAAAGCACAACTTATGGGTATATGTGTATATATAAATATGTTTATTTTGCTGTCGCCAAACAGGTAACGATCGCGCTTCATTTTGACATCGATATATACAAATGGGAGAGAAGACGCGTTTTCCCGCCGATTGACAATCAAAGTAATTAACGATAATTAATTTAATTAACGAGGACGTCGATATATTTATATAATCAAGCAGAACTTTCGACGGATGTGTATTTTTCATTAGTACGGTAAACTAAATCGTTTCGCGACAGTCTCATTAGACATTATAAAGCTTTTGACTATATTTCGACTAATAGTTGGACTACATGCAAAAGAACTTAGGTAACGTAACGTTTCCTATGATCTAGAGTGAAGAATGTAGAAATATAATATGTGTACGGATTCCCAATCCAGCGAAGTAGAAAAAGAAGAAATAGCAGCAGTTAGCTCTTCAGGGATAACATAGAGGCGGTGTATCTAAACTTCTGCTCAGCACATAACTCGATTGTCCAGAGGTGCTTGGTGGAGACTCTCGGAAGAACCACTCACAGTATAGTGGTGAAGAAGAGGTGGGAGCCTTGCAAATCCTCGTCTGGTTGTGGAGTAACTGTCTGCACTCACTACTGAGTCCTCTGTTTAAGAATCCACAGTGAGGCGAATGGCGTTGGTGCTGAACATACCTATGTCCTGTATGCCAGGTTACTTCTGGTTTTCAGAACCGTCTCACAGCACTAGGGCACTCAGAGCGATACTGTGAAGCTCTAATCCGAAGTTCCCTCATCTGGGGCAAGCGTCAGGAAATGTTGAAGAAGTTATTCGTGTTAGCGCAACCTAAGAAACAACTTGTCAGGTCAGTAGTAGGGATCAATTTTCTTCGGTTGCAGGGGATAGGTAAGCCTGAGAGACACAGGTTCTTCCCATAGATTCCTCTGAGCTCTGGGGCTTGGGTAGGCCCCCTGAGTATTGCCAGGCAACACAGTCGCCAATAGCAATAGATCTTGTGTGTAAGAGGAGGAAGCACAAAGTCGCACAGTGGTTGGACAGGGGGAAACGCAGGAGTTGAAATTATATCACGCCTCAGTGTGATAAAGAGCAAGGAAAATAATGTTCGTATTTCAGGGGGAAAGTGATTGAAACCCACTGTTTCTCGCGCCGTACGTGAAGTAACCATTGCAGAGAAGCTATTTTAACTTCTCTCGCCTTTGGTTAGTTTTGTTAGTGCCGCGTCTGGACAAACATGCTTATGGTCAAGAAACATCAGGCCAATTATATCCTCGCTCGTAGCATTTTTATCGACAGTTCGAACCGCCTTTTTGGTGAACTTCATGAATATCGCCTCTAATCACAGAGGGGGGGGGGAGGGTGTCATAGTTTGTCTTGTAGTGTTTGCCAAGCGCTCTCTCAAACAATTAAAAATAATGTGGACGTCAGTTTCAAATATTTAATAGGGGTTTCGCGTTGAACGGCGACCGGCAGACGCAATCGGCTGCCCCCAGGGTGGCAATCAGAATTCATTCCTATTTTAATAACCGTTCTAAATGAAACTACACAAGTTAGCCGCTTTGTGCTTCTACGAAAAAGTTGTATGGTGCTATTCAGAACGACGACTTACCAAACGAAGATCTACTTGAAAAAGAAAATCCCACTAGAACCAATTCACTTCGGTGACCTACGTGTTTTTATTGTTTCATATCAGTTCGTACGATAGCACCACTTAGTTCTAGTATTGTCATTAGTTGTAGGAGTACGTCGATTAGAATCATTAACCGCACGAAAGAGACCATTATTTCATTATTGTTACTCAAGTCTTCGTTTTTGCTCCGTCGAAGGTTCCGCTCGGTCTATTCTTCAGACACATTCAGGCTGCTAATAAATAAATAGCTTCTAATGTACGGTGCCACTTTTACAACACATGCGAACTGTTGGGTAAACAACAACATAATAAATATTTAATTCAACAATAAAATAACAACAAATTAAGCTTTCGGTTTAGTTAAATGTATCAAAATTAGTGCAGTTCTCTTATTCACTTCTTTTTTTAAATATTCTTATAACTGCACTCCTTAAAACTAACAAAATGTTATATTTTTCTGCATTCACTCAAATACCAACAGCTGAGCCATCGAAACCACAGGCCGATGGACGAGTTCATAAACACCATTTCATTGAAAATAATAACTGTCCTTTGAAATAGACATTTTTGAAATAGACTATGAAAATGTAAATTGATATGTTTTTGAATTGCTTTAAGCCGTACTTATTGGTGTAGCGCGGGATAGAGGGAAAGTGGTGGGGGAAAGCCTGAAAAAAGAGGAACTTTTAAGCGCTAGACGTATAAACGTGATTCACATCTAAGTTGAATTAACACGAACAAGAAATCAATACGTTGTGCGAACAATTCATAATAAGAAAAAAAAAAAAAAAAATTGCTGTCTTCGTATAACTGATAGACGAAATACGGAAAGAGTGGCAAGGTATGACTCATCAGGTCAGGTCGCAATAAGTGATCACGTAACATTAAGCGCGCACTCACGACACCATATAGGCTCAGCTGGGGTTGAAACAGGCCCAATTCGTTCTCATAACTTGAAACGCGAATAATAAACACGGCGCTCTATTACAAATCACTTGTAGGACTCTGCCGGAAAGTGCTGTGGCTGGAAATGGGAATGTGTCGAGTAAGTCACTTCTTGAGTCGGCCTCTTGTAAGTCGGTAGAAGCTGCAGAGTAGAGAAGCCACAGATTGGACGTCCACGACGGCCGCGCCATTAATTTGTCTTGGAAACTGACACTGTTTCTTTCACGAGGCGTTGCCTTCCAAGAGGGCAATGACCATTAGGCAGTGTGTACCAAAGGTCTGCAAGGTGCGATGGGTAGCTCACCAAAAACAGTGCCCCTGCGTTGGTCGATTGTTGGGTCCCCTCAGCATTATCCGCTAGGGACACAACTACGATCGGCCCACTGGTGGTAATGGTATCCCAAACCTCAAGCTCTAACCAACGCTACAAAGACTATGGAAAAAAGGGACACGGCATCCCGTGTAATATTTCAGGGTCTAGTACACTCTTTAGATCCCAACCATGAATGATGAAGCTTCCAAGTGACAGATTTGTCATAAACCAAACACTCAACACGAGGGTTATAGTTCTTTTGGAATAAATGCAAGATACCCAGCACATAGTAAGAGTATAATAGACCGCTGCAGTGGGTATCCAGTCTATGTCTATCGGTCTACATCTATATCTACCACTCGATTCTTTCTGAGTCACGCAACCAAATACTGTCGTGCGGGGCCCCTGTCAATTGGAAAGGCATAAGGTTAAATGTCCAACAAGTCGCACAAACTCATGCTCACCTTCATAAGCAATGCTGCGAGATTTAATGGTAATGGATCAATGTGGAATTAGGAATTTAGCGTGTCACCTCTGATTGAATTGGGCAGCCGAGTCAGTTTCTCGTGTGTGAACATTGATGCACAAGTGACACGGGCCAAAATAGGTGGGGTGAGTCGTCAACGTGAGAGACGGGGTTGGAGTCAGTGAAGCATGTACTGTGTACTTGTGAGGGGCTGATTGGAGTGTGCCTCATAGTTTTTGGGGTGCCTGTGCTGCAGCCAAGGGAATACCAGCTCCATGTGACCAGGGGGAGGAACAGAGAGAACATGAGGCTGCTCATGAAAACCGCACAATAGGTCCACCTTAGGCCCCAGTAGTGGGAGGGGGGTGTATCGGTTGCTACGCCCAAGTGGAAATTGAGCATGGCACTGTCACCAACTCATGAAACACCTCTGGTTGAGTTAGCCATTTGAGTCGGTTTCTTGAGTCCATCTCGGATTATATGGTTCTATGGTTTATGTATCGAGTTGATCAACCTCTCAGCTAATCATTATCTTTCTGGCTGAGGATTAAATGTTCTTACATACCTGGCAGGAAGTATTCTTTGGAGTCTCAATAAAAATTGGAACCTCTTTGGTTCAAGGTCATCTTTTAATATACAAGCGAAGGCCTTCTCGGCTTTCTGGCTCTCTCGGTAGATTAATTTTTGGGACACCTTGGCTTCTAACCAACCTTCTTTTACTTTCGCCTGGCCCCGTGGCAGTGAACACTCTGCGCTTGCAAGCCCTTCATTTACTTCTTCAAACATGGCCGCTGCATTTTATCGGTAGAGGTGCCGGGGAAAACATGGTTTTTACGTTTACGCTCGAACACTTTCCTTTCCTACGTTCAATTCGTTGCAACCGTCTTTAAAGGGTCTGCAATTGTCTACTCCCGGGGTGTCCACCACAAGTGTTATACTTTTTCCTTAAACGCCTGGTTTATGACCACAGGCTTTTATCGCATTTGTCGCTTTTCCTGGTAACTTATTCTCTGGTTAAAGCTATTCTCTGGCTATTCCACATAGTTTTCAGGATTACACCACTTTATGCTCTCACTCGACAATAGAAAAACCTAACTATAATTCGTGCATTAAATGGAAAGTTGTGGCAATTACGTGTTCGCGGAAATCACGAGGAAACTCGAAAAATGACAAATTGGGTTTCTGATGAAAGTAGCAGTTAACTAAATTGGCCATTTGGATAATTGGATTACGGTAACCAACTAACTCTTGAACTCGTCTCGTACGTGCGGCAATACCACGAGGGTTTCTCCAAAGTTTCCTGCGGAAACGGCCTGCAAGCGATGTTTCGAGGTTCCCTGCGTATGACAGTCGAAATGTCGGGCGGGATATAACCAACTTATGACAGTCACCTCGGCTCTCGTCAACTTCCGACGACAAAATATTATCGGCCTCCTCTGGCAACGCGAACTTCTCAAAGCGGCTCCACTTCAGCAAATGACAATTGGAGTTCGCAGAGCGTCGAGTCAACTCGTGTCGGAATTTCCCGGGTACGCTTGTAAAAGAGCCTTTAAACCGGTGGGAATCAGCAGCTTGCGACTGTCGTCTTTAGCCAAGTCAAATTAGTCAGTGGGTTCTGGAAATGTTTGAACTAGGAGGTCAGAGCAGAACTCTCTGCAGCCTTTGAAATGAAGAAAGTAAGGAGGATGGAGGAGATGTCCGGGATTCGTGCGCGCTACCGTGGCGCTACTGTAACAACCCAAAACAACTAACACGCTATCGGATTATGTGCAAGGTGATGCAGACGTCGGGAACACACTACGCTATGTTATCCTGCTACCTTCCCTAAGCGCGTCGCTCCACTACTAACGTCGTGACTCTGGAAACTCGAAGCATCCTGCCACTTCACAGGAAGTGGAACAAATCATGGTGAACATAATAAGAAAAGGCCCGTAATACGGAACATAGTAGGCCTTCAGGATCAGCAAATTTATGAATTGGAACCAACCAAGAATTAATTACTTTGCGAGTTTTGGGAACTGGTAACGCAATAATGAAGTAAACCGATTTTGGCATTCGAGCATATCTTATTCCTATTCACAAAAGTGACGTCGTGAGTGCAAACCTGATGTTAAGGAGCCAGTTTTCACACCTTGACCTGTAAGAGCCTCCAGCTGTACACGGAGCTTACGACCGTTATCATTGTCCTGTCACGTTACATTCATCTCAATCAACTAACTGACTACAAATTCCGAAATAGGTTGAAATATTTGGAGGCTATTGAGAAATTAACCGTGGAACACTCCCGGAACAACCATCAAAAATAATATCTGCAGCAAATCCTTACCTTATCGTCTCAACGACTCGGTCCATTCCAATAAATAATTTCCTGTAACAACTATCTCAACGCTATACCTAACATCGAAACCCAAAGATAATCCTGTAAGGTTCAGTCCTCATCAGGTTAGCAAACTATAAGATAATTTATTTCTTCATTACATCAAGAATAAGCACGCAAGTCTCACTATACATGTTGACCGAAAATAAAATAAATTTGTCGGAGATCAAGTTCTCTTAGCGGACCACGTGTGATAAGTTCCATCATGCAAAATACCCGCTTAAGTATCAATTTGGACGTCGTACCATTAACCACTAGGAGATGTTAACTACTCTCCTCCTATACAAGGTTCCACACTGTTAATAGGCTGCGCCAATGATTAATGGGACCAAAGATCAATCACAAGCAACGCAGGGGATGACTTAAAAATTATTCGCGTAAGATCAATTGAAACCGTGGAAAGACGACGTTCATTCCGCAAGTTTTTTTCTAATAACGAGCCTCAACAGTTAAAATATATTGCAGTCCTCGATTACTGAATGGAGTTCTAGCCTCGAAGTCCAAGATTTTTCAACGATCGCCCAGAGGACCAGAGGTAGGCCATTGCAGGTTTCAAAAATATGTTGTGCAATAGTAGTGGACTAGGTTTTCCTTCTATCGTTTGAATGTCTGATTGTTGAGACTGGAAACAACTCGGTTTCTTGAGAATTCGATAAAATTATACGCAAACATTGATAGAAAACATAGTAAATCTGCTCTGGAAAGTCTCGTCGTTGAAAAAGGTGAGTCGGGAACGTAAACAACACCTAACGATGCCTCTTAAATGTGAAGCAAAACTTCAATAATTTGGAATTACTCAGTTTTTACTTATACCTCTTAGTCTTGATATTCCGACCCAAGAGGCAGTCCTTGGTTATCTTTTCTTCTCGGCTACAGCCTCACGTTAAAAGCTTCGTTATAGTCATCATATCACAACAGCTAATTCGCTTGACGAACCTAATGCGCTTCCCTCCGTACATTCCCATTGTATGATGGCGTTCTTACGAAGGAGGTTGGTCGGGAACGGGCGAGATCTGCCAAATTGAACTGATTTGTGCTGAAATTTAAATGTCGACAACAGAAGTTCTTCACGAGTGAGCTAAGGACATAATCATATTGTAAAGGCCCCCATCCGCTGTACCTTACTTTCATGACCTTAATGCACTTTTGATGCTGACCTTTCATCTCACCCTAACATAACAAATCCAATATTTTGACTGCCAAACAGAAGAAATACATTGCGTATTTATGAATAATAAAATTGGCTTTACGGAAGAATCTGATACCGCTAAAAAATGATGCATGCTGTCGTGCTAACTCTCCTTAATTCAAACGGGAGGGTTGTAAAGTTCCTGATGAGACTTCTTTATATTCAGCAATCAAGTCATGCACGAGATATCACTCGGTGTTTTCCGCCATTGGGTGGTAGACAGATGTTTCCTTAACAAAATGTCTGTTTCTTGACACTCATATGTTATTCAGTCAAAAGTCATTGAGGTTGAGGTTTCACTAACATGCAAGAGCACAGGCCCGAACCCCGTGTCTCCTGGTTGAAATCAGAGTTCAACTGCGACCACGTTTTTTGTAATAACCTTCTTTCGCTAACTCGACGAAACGGTTAAAAGATTTCTTAGTAGCAGTCAAAGCAGGAAGGTTGGCTGCACTTCCAACAACCGTCGCACTCTGCTGTAGGAACAACATCGGAGCAGCACACGGTTTCTTGTTTCCCTGCAAAGGAGAGAAAAGATGTGGATCCGTGCATTGAAGTCGCCATGTTTCTTAAGGAACTGACTTTTTCAGAAGTCTGGCACAACCCACATTCTCGTAAGACGTTCGAACTTGCACGCATCCCTATTCGAACGTCCCTTGCCCGTTATTCCACTGTTTCAGTGGATGCTGACATGTAGCCTTTGGTGATCCACAACAGCGCAGCTCTCTGGGATTACACCGGTATTTTCTTTTGATTGATTATAGGTTTGCTAGCCCAGACAGTAGCCACTCACCGCCAAGTAAATGGCTTTGTACATGACGATTGTGTCACGCTAACACACACCTCAAGTGGCATTGGCTCGTAAACCTTGCGAGAGTAGAAAGGTACACTGGATCCGTGCTCCACTAAGTCTCCTCTTTCAGTCATATCAAGAGCATCATCCTTCGCACCAGTCATTTTGCAACAAATGGGACCCCAGACGTTCTCTCTAAATGTTGGTTCACGATAATACCCTCTCTCGCTTACTTTTACACAATGGCGAGATAAATTAATTTAAAATCCAAAAGAACAGTTTGCACTATGAATTGTTTGTTTATATTTTCCTGAAATTGTGCTGTTTCTCTCGTTTGCGTCTGAGCACCAGGAGTTATTATTAGTATCATAGAAAAAGTGGGCTACATTCGAAATATAGTTTGTTTCACTCGGTTCGGGAACTTCCAGCAAACTTACTAACAAGCCAATTTCACGCGCTCGTATTTCTGAGAACATTCCAAATCGGTAGCAGAGCGGGGTTACATTAACAACTGAGGAAAATAATTCACCGGTACTCCCCAAGAGAACTTCATCTTTCACGTAATTATTATCTTATGTTCTTGATTGTTGATTGATAGTCTGAGGAATGTGAGCATTATTTAAGAATATCGCCTTAATTTGTATAAAATACAGCTGTCTTACAATAATGTCCCTTCCTTATAAAATACAACACATTTAATCGTATATTTACATGTATTCAATTTTTTTTGGATTTATAAATTTTGTCGCGTTTTTATTTCAAAGGAGACACTACGTGCGTTGGTCGCAACATTGCACAACTAAATACTTCGAGGGGTTGGGGATGGGGAGAGAATGGATTAGAATCGGGCTGAAAAAACTAGTATGAGAGAGGGAGTAGTAGGAGCAATATGTCGAATCGTAAAAATGGAAGTACGCTGTCACACTACATAGTAGATTTTGTACGCACATATAACAAAAAAAAACTTAATTGACTTATACAATTTATAAAGACATCCATCGTAATACGCTCCACGAGATTTTGTTTACAATGTTACATATAACATGTTCATTCACAAACGTTGAAAACAATACAAATCAAAATAAATGTAGCCTGAGGCGAAATATACTTTCAAATACGTTTGACCACATCTTTTGTTTAACCGTGAAGTCTAATTCATTGCAGAACACTCTTCAACCACAATGTGAGCATTTCTGGAAAAAAAGTCCAACAGCGCTAAGGAACATGAAAATTGTCATTTGCGTCGATTTAATTTGAAAGGCAAACCAATTCAGACACCACGATAAAAGTCATACTCACAAGACAATGTACCTGGCAACGAATACTCTACGGCAAGTCAGCGCAAAAGTGAAGAGTGGGAGGGAGGGAACAGCGACAATAAGCTACGACTACGTTTTTGGTTCCAATCGGCTTCTGTCAACGCAACAGGATGGAGTGGGGAGGGGGAAGGCAAATTAAACGAACGTCTATGGGAGTGGATGTTGTGGGGAGAGGGGAGCTGGTATGCTGTTCACAGTAGCGGATGAAGAACAGATCAGGCTGCTGAAAACGAAGAGGCAAGCGAGGACTTGTCAGCAGAAAGGTACAAGGTGGCACTAGGAACAGGTTTTTTTTATCGATCAGTGACTCTGTACACTTTTCTAGTATAATACTTGAACGTTCAAAATGACAGCCACTGCTCGGCTTAATTGTCGTGTCATCACAATATATCAGCACATTCAGAATTGTTATTGTCCCGCCATATCGAATTTTGGTTAATAACAATAAACATGTGGAGCGGTGATAAGAAGGAAGAGTGAAAGTGATTCGATAACTGAGAGTATAGTAAAACAGCGGACTACACCTTTATTGTTGTGACCCTTCCTCCCCCCTCCGTTACAACTCACACACACATTCCGCCGACTATCCTAACCTTTTTTTTCACTCAGTTCAAACGAAGGACGTATCCGCCAAAATTTGGGGTTTTCGCTTCTCAAGTCGCGTGAAAGTTATAGAAAACGTGGAGTAGAATGATGTGCAAAGTAGCATTTCCCAATGACTGGGACTATTGTTGAGCGAAAAAATTGGTCACTGACTGGATAGTGTCTGATGTTCAGTACCTCTTCGAGTTGCCATTCTTACCTCACGAGTATATTGAATCTGGTTTCCCAACTGATCTAAATATTTACTCGGGCGGCAAGTTTCAAAGGGAGAGATCAAGGGCCCCGTTTTACTTCACTGTAGGTTGCTTAGTATTTGTCAAAGCTCGGAGATCTGGCTGCCCTTTCAACAACCGTCGCTTACTGTTGTGTAGGACACAGGAACGCAATTTGGTTTCTTGAATCCTCCACACCTGTTGGACCGCATTGAAGTAGCGTCCAAGTAGAACTCCGTAAGGAAGTTCTGCCCAGACCAGGTGAAGTGCTTTATTCGTCCATTTGTTCGTTATGCTCTCAATGGCCAAGTGAATGGATAATTGTACAGCGATCAGTTGGAGCGCTTCAGTGGGTGCTGTGTTGTAGGCATTGGTGATCCACAGGAGCGCAGGTCTCAAGGATTGAGCCAATACTTTTCTTATGATTCACTGTGAGACACATACAGGTCTGTTTCATTATCAAAATGACTATCACTTAACACTCGTAAGAGAGTTGTATGAGGCGAAAGACGTGGAGATTGAAGTTTCGCCAGCTTGCGAGAGCACAGGCACTCTCTCGGTATCCACCAAACCCAGGCCTGTGGAGAAGCGGCAGGTTGTGGTTTAGCCAGTTTCCCGGTAGGGAGCTGTGGCCCATGTGTTACCACGCCTATGACCGTGGGGAATTCGTACTATTTCGGAGGAGTTCTTAATTATGACTTCATACTAACGTTGGTTGAGCGAGAATCCACAAAGGCGTAGTGTAAAAATAATTACAGTTCTGATCCTTCATTTGCCCATCAGTCTACTAGTTCTGATTTACAGTTTGACACACAAACTGACCTATTTGGGCCTATATACTACTTTGGGGCTAGACTGACAACGCTACCGCATTAGTGATGGATCGTTTTAACTAACGCTGTAAGGGAGGGAACTGTGGAAAAGAGTCGACCAAGAAGAAGACTCATTTGATCTCAACAGCATCGCTCGACATTTCCAAGCAGTGTGAAGCAAGGAGAGGCAACCTGGCACCTTTTTTTACACCGCAGACGACATGAGCGGACGACGGTCGCAAGGCGTAAGGCAGGTAATGGAAGTTTCAGTAGTCCCCCCGAACGCAATAAGACGCTCTGATCGATATTTACCGTCGGGACAGGGTTTTTTTTCCATTACCAGCAATCAACATACAGCACGTAGATTTAATGGTCATGGTCTTCAAGGGCTCATCACGTTAGTAGGAAGCATAAAAGAAATTGCTCCCTGTCCTCCAGCGTCTAGTATCAAAGCACTCGAGGAAGAAGGGAACTCTCTCCTAATGGCCTTTTCTATTTTCACCCTTTCGCTAGGTAGCTACATTTCTTCCTTTTTCTCGTCTGCTTTTCATCCGACACAAACACACACACACTTTCCCTCTTTTTCTCCTTCCCTTCTCTACATTCTCACTCACCCCTTCTTTCCTGTGGATCTCCTTCCACAATCCCACCCCTTCTCACCGGTCGATTCTCTTCTGTCAAAGAGGTCGGTGGCACGGCGACAGTAAAGTAATATTGGTGTCTCTATCCTCCTCCCTCCCTTCGTCGTTCTCTCCAATAAAATAACTCTTACCTCATCCAATTGAAATCTCCCCTTGTGATGTACCACGGCTCTCCCGAATGAAACAAATTTCACTTTGGGTCGACATTTGATATACTTCCAAAGGCTGTTGATGTAGCGTTTCTCCTTCATTTTTCTTACAAGACGCGCGCAGCCATCAGAGCGGCATTCCATGGCAAAAACCAATTTGTGGACCTCATTGGTAGGTATTAATGCTGCGCTATCGGTTCCAATGAAGATCAAGCGACAGGCTGTTCGGCGCAAATAACGTGAAAGGCATCGATCACGCCCTGGATATGTTTTTTATGGCATACAGTTCCTCCAAAATTCACAAGCATCTTCAAATTCTTCCTACTCTCGACACTTGAGTGACATCCTAAGACCCACTTCAGTGTGGCATAGGAAGTAGAAGAAAAATAAGTGTAGACTTGTACTCTCACTGACTGTCGACTGGTCGATACCACCGTGCATGCTCATTGCGAATCCTTTTTATCAAAATAATATACACCAGAACACGACATTTCCGTGCACGAGTTCCACACTTGTGACGACTGTATTGAGCCACTGTACTGGCCATACACACCGACATTTCCTAAGGTATCCAAATGCGTTGATTCCACATGAAAAAGTTAGAGGAGTAGGAGAGAATGCCACGTGTGTTCCATATCCTATGCAGTGTGACACTGACTCATGACTAGCAGTATTTATGGGTACAGTCGAAGTCGGTGCTTGAAGAAGTCTTTTTGGGGTGAGCAGTTCGGCCCACTGTTGCCTCCATCGAAAACCCCGTGCGAAGTGTATTTCACACAGTCCAGAGTCTAGTACTTCGAAGTCACAATCTCTCTCCCTACTTCATGACTTATCATAGTATTAATACGAAGAGGAAGAGCATTAAGTCTCCGTTAAATGTGTTTGTCGCGATCTATGAGGTCGCCTACTGCATGAACTTGTAAGGTTTCTACGTGCGGCCACACACCGTTTCTTCGTCATGACAATCTGACTGCGTTCAACTATTTCAACTTTGATATTCGGCAACGCTTCAGAAAAGGCAAGCGATGGTACAGAAAGGCAACCGTCATAGCTGCTCAACATCCACTGAAACCACCCCACAACAATATTTTTGGATTAACGCCGCGATCTGTTCACACATCTTCCTCTTTATCTAATTACCGCTCCAATCATCAAAGTGAGAAGTACGTTTTCTAATAAACCTGTTTATAGTGCCACTGACAAGCAGGAAAACACAGACGCAAAACAGAATGTAGGCACAGCTTTTCTTGCAGGGTGCTGTTATGTACAAACAAGCGTTATGTACAGTTTTATCCATGTGGTGTTATGTTTGTTCCTTTGTGTATTGACTTGAAACATCAGAACGCTGTACAATTTATTGAATGAAGTGTATGAAAAAATTTGATTACAACAAATTTGCTTTCGCCGTATGATTGAATTTGACGGGGAGGAAAAGGATAACACAATGTTATCAATAAAATACTGTCGTTTAGTACTTTCGTGATTTGAGATGATCTCTCCGGCTGTAGAAGTTGTGTTGTTAAATTCATAATGTGAACATAAAACGGAAGCGGAGGTTGTGGATGTTCTGAGTGCTTTATTAGCTCCACTTGAAGTAATTGTACAACTTACATTGTGCGGTCACGGCGAGAAGAACGGCGGAAAACAGGAGATCGCTGAGGGACAGGCGCTTCTGCCCTGAACCGCAGTTGGGTTGTCTTTCCACTACGGGCTCGTGAGTTTGCATTATAACGCCGACTGTGGAAAACGAAAAGGAAAGTGAACACGAGAGGTCTGAACTTACTTTTAATTCAGTTCATTTTAAGTTAATTCAACGATAAAAGATTAAGAGGGTGGAGGAAAAAAAAAAAATTATCTCACAGGAAAAGCAATTAATCTCGTCGCAGTCGAGCAATGAGCCGACACCCTTTGCTCAGCGTCAACCTCCAACCTCGCCCTTGTCTCTTCTGTGTGCTATTCACGCATTTCAGAGCAAATTTGCTTTACCCCCACAATCAATTAGTAGACTCAGGCGCAGCAAACAATTTGTTTGCCGCTACAACGTTAAATCAATCACACCGAGTATTTTTTCTTCTCTCTCATTCCCTCTCAGTATTTCCTTAACGTTCGTAAGATTGGGTTTTGTGAACGAGCACCATCGTGTTAGCACTATAGCTCGAAGGTCAAGGACTGAATTCGTTTGTAAACCAAATGTAAATATGCGAACTGGAAGCAGAAAACATTTTTTCAACAGAAGTGAGATTTAAACCAAAAAAACTTATCAATGCGGCACCCACATGCTTGACCCAGATTTGACAACTATTTGAAATTGTCAAAATCTCTCAATTCTTCATAAATTTCGAATTCAAAAAGTGAAAAACAGTGATTCTACGGGTATTTTTGAAAAAGTTGCGTCGATTCGTTAAAAAACGGTTTATTATTTATTCTCTTGCACTGCTTGACGTAGTATCACACCTCGGAGATTCATATCATTCGATCCAGCATCGAAAAATACCAGTAAACGATACGAAACATGACCTAGCTACGACAGGACAACGAAACATGACCTAACTACGACAGGACAACGAAAATGACGCCGCGTGTAGTCGAATTGGCGAGTCGAGCTGACGGGTGATTGGAGTGAAACGATTACTTTCGCTGTATCGTCCCGCGAATTCTTTCAATTACTAGAGAATGATACCAAACACCACGTAATTGCGATAAAACTGCCGAAATTGCCCATAGCAACCATTGGCTTCGTCTGAAATGGCCGTGCAGGCGGGCACAACTAAAAACCAAATGGGATTTTTACGCGAATAAACTGGATTTTTCAGACCCGTTAAAAGCAAAATATGGATGGCGGGCGGACGGGTGTGGCAGATTTGGAATCCCGATGCTTTGAAACGTTGTGTCAACTTTTGAAGGGGCCCATTATATGTACAAAAATTTTCCGGACCGAAAACATCTTGTGATGGTTGCTTCTGCAAGTGGATGGTCTCTTCAACAAAAAGGTCAAAGATTAGCGAATGCCCATCGGGGAGCAGCACTACAAGTAGTTCTGGCGATAGTACCCCCTGAAGAACTGTCCAACTGAGTGTTCAACTCCCTTTTTCCAGCACTCAGCTCTCGGTTTGGACAGACGTGTTTGTCTTTCCAATGGCGAAGTGCCTCAGAAGGCCGGAAACAGCGTTCTCAAGAAACGGTCACTCAGTTTGCGACTGATATTGAACGTCTAGTTCGTTTCTCGACGCCTGACTGGCCTGAGAAGTGCAGAGTACAACTGGCACTTCAAGCGTTCCTCAAGGGATTGAAAGATCGCGAAGCCAGCAAGATCTTACTAGCTACAAACCCAATGTCACTGCTGGAAGCCATGATTAAAGCTCAACTTATGGAAAGCCAAACGCTTCAAGGGGCAAATGAGACGAATTGTTGGAACTGCGGAGCAGGTGGGCATATGAGAGCTAAGTGTCCGAAAAGAGCTGGCGGCAGCAACAGAAAGAAGAGAAAATTATGCGGGAAACTAAACGCAGCTTGGGGAAGTGGCCTACCTCCAACTCCTAAGAACCGTGGCCAAAAAGGGTATATTAGAACTGCTAGGACTGGCGGCGAGGCTCTATATGTAGAGGTATTAATTGGCTCGCAAATGTGCTTCGTATTGGTCGATACAGGGGCTACAGTGTCAGTATTGCGACCAGATGTAGCAAAGCTGCCAACTCCGATTATCCCCATCACCGTTTGATGGCCTAGAAACGGCTTCAGGAGGGCATTTGCACATCAAAGGCCAATGCAACGTGCAATTCAAAGTCGCTAGCAAACAAGTGGACCACTCCTTTCTCATTGCGACAATCAGAGACAAAAGAACACTAGGCCTAGACCTTCTAACAAAGATGGACGCCTTCATTAATCTGGCTAATGCTACCCTGCAATTGCCTCACATGACAGTTCCTCTTTCTCGTAGATGGCAATGTGTGGACCGTAGCCTCCAAGTTTCTACTGCACACAAGAATCCGGATTGGTTACTGCCATTACTTCAAAATACAGATTTGATACCGGAAACAACTGAGTGGAAACAACTTGCAAAAGTACTGCTTTCATTCAAGTCCACTGCTGCTTGTGATGGGATGCTTCTAGGTCGAACTCAAGTTGTTCAACACGTTATAAATACAGGCGACAGTCAACCTATCAAACAACCTCCTCGACGGATCCCGTTTTCACAAGAAGGCTACGTTGATCGTCTCATCCAGGACATGATCGATCAAGATGTGATCGAGCCTTCAAAAAGTCCATGGGCTTCACCAGTTCACGCTTTAACGAAGGCAGAAAGAAATTATTGTGCCACACGCCGTGAACTTCTGGCTGTGATCAAGGCCATCGGCCACTTCCATCAATATCTTTATGGGAGGCGGTTCCATCTTCGTACTGACCACTCTGCATTGACATGGCTTACGGCATTTAAAAAACCAGAAGGGCAACTTGCACGATGGTTAGAAACTCTGCAGTCGTACGATTTTATCATCAGCCGCAGACGAGGACAGACGCATAAAAACGCTGATGGATTGTCTCGGAGGCCTTGCCATGATGATTGTGGGTACTGTATAAAAAAAAAAGGAAATGATTTACAGGTGGACCTGGTGCGCATTGCCAACTTTGATTTAGGAAAAGGCCAACAGCAGCAGAATCACATAATCCAACGAATTCTTCCCGCGAAAAAGATCAACAATCGACCAGACCCTGCCAGCTTAGTGTCCGAAGACCCTCGATTTCGCCAGCTCGATGGGAGCTATTGGAACTTCGAGAAGGGGAACTATTTCATCGATGGTTGGAGAAGAAAGGCTCGGGAAAACTACAATGGGTGGTGCCTCAGGCTATGGTGAAAGATGTTCTCAAGAATAACCATGATGCGCCCACCGCTGGTCATTTTGGTTTCTGGAAGACACTTGGGAGGATCCGCCAGAAGTACTATTGGCCTGGAATGACATCTGACATTAAAGCTTGGTGCAAGTCATGTATAGAATGCCAGAGATATAAAGGACCAGGAATAACCAAACCAGCTCCACTCCAGCAGATGGCAGTTGGCGCCCCATTTGAGAGGATGGGAGTTGATATTTTAGGACCATTCCCTCTCACCAAGCGTGGGAACCGGTATGTTGTCGTAGCAGCAGACTATTTTTCGAAGTGGCCTGAGGCTATTTGTGTACCTGACCAGGAGGCGGCTACTATAGCCTCAGCATTGGTAGAGCAAGTTTTCTGCCGCGTCGGAGTCCCCTTAGAAATTCACACGGACCAAGGACGAAATTTTGAGTCCAAATTGGTCAAAGAAGTGTCTGATCTTCTTGGGGTACATCGTACACGGACGACAGCTTTACATCCACAGTCTGCTGGTCTTGTAGAGCGGTTGAACAGATCTCTTACGAAACACCTGGCAATGTTCGTGAACATGAACCAAACTGATTGGGACGCCAAAGTGCCTCTGTTCCTGATGGCATACCGCTCTGCACCCCACCATACAACTGCCTTTTCTCCTGCTCAGCTAATATATGGCCGGGATTTACGTTTGCCCGAGGAAATGATCCGACCACCAACAGACGAAGCTTGCCAACAAACAGAACTTGCCTTTGACCTTCGGAGAAGCCTGGAGCAAGTACGAGAGTTCGCTCGAAACGAAGCCGGATGCGAACTCAGAAGGAAGCATTCGATCGTAGAGCTCGCTCACCCAGGAAGGCGATTGGGTTTGGGTATATGACCCAAAAAGGAAGAAAGGGATCTGCCCAAAGCTCAAGCCTACTTGGACCGGCCCGTGGGTTATCGAAAAACGCATCAATGACGTGGTTTGATGTGAAGCTTGGTAACACGAAAAGAAGATTACATGTTAACCGTCTAGCAGCTGCGAACGCCCGGCCAATTAAAGAAGGGGGGATAATGTAGGATAATGATGATGACCAGTTGTTATTGTTTTGGTTGCCCCAGTTATCACAGATGTTGTTGGATTGACTTGTTAAAAAGTAGATGTGGTGGATGATCTTCATTTGGCCAATTGACCTAACGCGTAGACACGTTGAGTCTAACACGCAGCGAAAATTGGTAGGCATGGTGGAAGAATGTTTTTATGAAAGTGGAAGAAATTTTTTGGCGAGTTGTTTGAATATTACCATAACTTGGCGCGAAGTGGCGTAAAATGCGTCTGGAAGTTGAATAAACACTGTAGTAATCTATGAGTCGTTGAGCGAAGCCAGTTGAAAATGTTGCCGATTAAGCAATCGCAATGAAGAAGTCGTTCGAAAAAGAGTTACAGTGCTCAGTACATCTATTAGAAAGCTAGATGAACGTAGATGGATAATTGAGAGAAATTATTGGAAACCGAACAAAAGCCGTTGAGAAATAAGAGTAATGTTGTCGTTTTTGACCATAACGATGCTTCTCCTATGCAAAGCAGCCTCCGACTCCGACTTACTGCGCTTATGCTAGGAGACTGACTAATTGGTTTATTTAACGACCAGGGGAGATTGGGGCCAGAGTCCCCTCTCCCATCTCCCCTGGAACAAGTAACAAACAATCCTCTTCAACGTAACTACAGCAGTTATATGTACTAGCACATACGCCATTAACGCCTTTTCTCGGATAATGTCATAGAAAGTAATGTGTCTGTGGGACGCTAGCCAAATCAGTCTGGGTTTTTGACCTTGGAATGCCCGCACCTGCCCCCGGGTTACTTGCGGGATTTCCACCTCACAGACAGCTCCTCCCAAATTAACTCACCTACGAATTCTCACGAAAGACACACTCGTCTCCCTGTGCTCACCCAGACACATTCCTCTATCTATTCTCCACTCATACAGTTCGCTATCTCCTTTCGATACAGTTTCCCGCCAGTTCACACATATTACTAGTTGTCCCCTATTGTACACCCACTCTACTCACGTCGTTGCACATAATACAGTCCTTCTCACGGTAACCAAGTTTCTTTAATTTCGGTCTTCCACTCTAGCACTCTCGTTTAGTCGTAGAGCTTTTTCACCTGCGCTAGAAAGGACCCTTCGATTGATGACAGTGCGATGTACAACCTCGGGACACGCAGGTGCCGGTTTTACTGTTACAACATTATCCAGTGTGCCTACCTGGATTTTGTAGGTGCTGTACGACTACCAGCACCGAGGGGGAGGAGGGGAAGCTGAAGCTAGATCTCTTCTTAGCGGTACAGATCCTCTACCTAGCTATTTCACAACCCCCAGGAATATGTTGCTCTGACAGATATATAGCTGGAGAACGTAACTAGGAACACCAAAACATTATAAGACCCTCGTTACCAAAAACACCAGATGAGTATTCTCGTATCCTTTCACTTAACAACCAATCAGCAAGCCTCAGAATCTTCCTCTTTTATTAGGAGGAGTCGACTGGTAGAGCTAAGAATGCTACACAATGTGGGGGTCATGAGAGACACTATTCGTGGGTGAGTGGAAGCCACTGCAAGCTACTAGTTTACCTCCCAACACAGAGGTATTGCTCTGCAGGGCGTTTGCTGAGTGGCCACATCAACACAGCTATGACGAAGCTTATGTTCTCAGATGCCTACCTAAGATATTCACAGACAACTCACTGTTACAGCAGGTACACGAGAGTCGTTGGACTTTTGGAGTTACTAAACTCCAAGACACTGACAGTCGCGCGCCGTGGTGGAGAGGGAAGAGGGTTACGAGAACTTCTCCTCAAACTCTAGGTCTCAATAAGCAGCTGGTCTCTCAATAAGTGACTTGGTCTTGCTCTAAACCAAATCTAAGGGAGATCTTCCTGACGTCAAGGAACCCATTCTCACGGTCTTTCCCTCGCTCGACAAAACAATAAACAACCACTCTACAGAAAACTTATCCACTAAATGGACTCTCGTTCTCTTCTAGAGTGTTACTATCGACCACCACGAGGAGGATGGAGAGGGTTAGATAGATAGTTCTGAGAAAGCAATGTAATATGAAGCCAGACAGCTCTTTCGCAATGATAGTCTTCTGAACAATCCAGTTCAGTTGCGTAAGAATAAATCGTGTTTGTCGTGGAATCGCCCTCTATGGAACTCCGCTTTTGCTGTTACAACCTTATCAATGTGTAGTGTGCAGGAAGGAAGAGGTCAACTCCTAACAGAAGCCGCAAGAGAAACGTAAGGTCCTAAGGCAAACAAAAGGAAGAAATCCAGTTAAAAAAGTTCCCGAAGCTCACACCTGGCTAGTAGCCAAAGTCTAATGTCTCCTGCAGACCACAACCCCGAACTTTGCCACCCTCCACCTTCACGTCACTAATTACTTAGCTATAACTACCCCGAGCGCCAGCTCCGGTAAAGTCCCCTTAGACGACGCCTCCTTGTTCTCTAGTTTGGGTTCAAACCAACGGGCTAAAGTCTAAGACCCGTCTGACCCTCTTCTCTTCCGCCACCATCATCATCTAATGTAAGTTCGTTAAACGTTAAGCCTCCCTTCACAATACGTCTTTCCCTGGCCTCAATGTCGATCCCTCTTTCACTATTAATATCGCTTCCACCGAAAAGCTCTTTGGCCACTATTTACTCGCTCCCCACTGCTAGTCCGCTTGGCAGTAAAAGGCCAATCAACGTACGTCATGGGCTCTTTTGTCGAACTCCTTGACCCTTGCGTTTAATTAGCAGAGCTCTTGTTCAAAGACGCCGCAAACCGGAAACGCGCCCCTTCCAAGGCAACAACTGGTCTTTCATTAAGCTGCTGTGTTTTGCTGGTAGAAACAGCATGCGTGATCACGTTCATGGGCATGTGTGTGAGTGTTCTACAACAGAGGGCCCCAACCTTCATTCACCCAAGGGGCAGCTTTTTGTTTCCTGTTCCTTGACGTAGGCCCATGGTAGAAGCCGAGTGCAACTAGTGATAAGCTTGGAGGGGGGAGAGAAGAAGGGAGATGTCCAGGAAAGACTGCACACATACAAGAAGGGTAGAAGGGGCAGCTTCAAAATGAGAATCAATGTCGGCGTTGATACTCCCAAACTAATGCAGAAGAAGGTATATTGGTGGCAAATAAACCATTTTTTCAGAGCTGAGGTAACGTACATTCCTGCCAGTACTCCTCTCATGGATTCATGTTTTTTATTTGAGGAAATCCAAGCTTTAGGCAGTTAAAACTCTAGCTGCATATGCTGTTCTTATAGGAACCAGTATGTTCTGGGTGAGGCAATAGTGACACGGCAACAATTTATAACGTACAATGACCGAGGAATGCATTAATTTGTAGCACAACAACTGTTCACTCGTGCCAAGTGACGTAAATACTCCCGATTCCCTCCACACACTCAGAAAGGTAATTGTGGCTTGAAATTGAAGGTAATTTGAAAACAATTTCTTCTTTACTTTTGGGAGATGGAAATATTGAAATAACATGGAACTTGTACTTAGCGCTCACTGAAGGACGACATTGCTTACAAGATTCTCTTGCTACCAGCCTTCGCTTAAAATTATCCTCAGTAAAGGGTGGAAACTTCATGATTACACTCTTTATGCGGCTCTAAAGCCTTCTAACTTACTTATTTTCAAAACTCGGCGTCTAAGCTGAGGGTGGAGCAAGGAAAATGAAACTTTCAGGAGGGTTCCAGGTTATTAAAATTTGGCACACTTGATATACATCGAGCTTCTGGTTAGAGGAAACTTTCGGGTTTGCTTCGAATGTAGGGGAGAGGCCGTGCTTTCTGCATTAATCAAGTTCGTGAGGGCCGGAGGTTGATTATTTCATATTATGACTGATGTTTCCTAGCGGAGTTCCGCGTCAAGGGTGAGCCGCAACGCAGCTAATGACGTGATAATGAGTGTTACGGTATTCGCGTGACCCTGTACATCAAAACGAATCTTGACGCGAGTTTCCTGAAGCAAAGCTGGTTTTTTACGTGCACATAATAGTTTTCTTCGCACATTTGTGTTCGCATAAGCTTCATAAGCAGTACTGCCCTTTTCCCTTTCACTAGAGTACCTGTTCTACTTCTAGATCCTGGATATGGGGCCTGCTCAGCCTGAGATGACAAGACGTTTTTTGGGAATGAAGATTATTGTCCCTATGTGACCAATGACGGGTACCTTCAACGCGCATCTGTTCTCAGAGCCACAAAATCCCTGGTATCCTCACACCTTGTGCTTTTTGTAAATCGTGCTCAATGCTTCCTCAAGAGTGATTGATGTACTTTAACATTAATACGAATCAGTTTATTTTTTAACAGAATAGCAAAAACATAGTATGACGTGAAGCAAAGAAACTGAAATACGGGCGGCAAGAGGTGGACGTAGAAATCTCCTAATGAATGTGAACAAATGAAAGGACTGTATTGTAAGAAAAACACGAGTCGATGAACACAACATATTATGAAAGCGTGAGAGAGTTCAGAGATATTTGTAACGAGATACATTCACAATGAGGGATAATCAACGGTTACCAGGTAGATGGACGAACAAAACGACCACGAGCATGAACTGAGGTGGAACCATTGTTCTGAAAGGCGATAATGAAAATGAGAAACCCACACGGGTTGAAAACCCCTGTACATGACCGTTTAGCGAGCCTGGGCGTCTGGAAAATAACATTCATTGTGTTAGCCAGGACTTGATATGTTGGGAAAAAGACTAATTGGGAGATAAGTAACAAGGCTGGGCGGTGCAGCTGTGGTAGGTGGAACTGAGAATTCCTGGACATCCGTCTTGAACAATTTGTCACAGTAACCACAAGCAAATTGTGGGCGTATGAGCGTTGTAAATGAAGCTAACTTTGTGATAAGATTTTCGTAAGATATTTCTGAATACGGCCTTCTGTACCTCCAAAGCTACACCATCGTCCATAACAGACAGGGAGTTGTGATGGAGCCACAGTATCCTTCTCGAGACTTGGGGTAGGTGCTATTGGAACATTATCCACATGTACAAGACTTGGCTATTGCCAATTGTGGTAAGCTGCACTCCTGTCGAGCTCCAAGGCCTAGACGACAGGGTCCATTGAAGCACTCCAAGTGATAATCCTTCCAGTTCACTTGGTCATTGAGCATATGGCGCACAAGTGGTGAGTGAAAAAGGAACTTCCCCCACTATGGGCATTGAAGTGGCCGTGTCTCATAAGGAACTCTGACAAGACTTGAGATACACGGCCACTTCAATGCGCAGCTCCAACTGAATCCACAGATCTTGGTTCAGTAATAAGTGAGGCTGTTGGCCATAACTATAGAGCTTTCTGCCCAGTACCGTTCTCACCAGTTAGGTCAGCTCAATCCAAAACTTCGACTGGTTCTGACTATCAAAAGCCCTCTGTATTGTGAAGGCACAATTTTGGACGAGGCGAAAAAAGCGCGGGAAGCCGCGTCCCCACTGAGCGCCAGCCCCTCCAAGGGAAGGAGAAGCCGGGCCCTGCGGTTGAGGAGGCCGGCGGAGCCTCAGAAGGTTGCCGCCGTCGTCGCCCGTTGTCGTTACGAACCATTATTGGAAAAGGGGCAAGGAGATTCAACTATCAGGAAATATTGTACATAATTCGCATTATTATCTCGCTCCATTTTTCTGAGCGAGAGCAAGATGAGCCGCTAAAATCTTTATTTTGTATATTTTCTTTATAAATTTTCAATTTGTTTTCTTCATAAAGCCCATTTGTGTGGAAAGACGCCCTCCTTCACGGATCAGGCTCCCCTTTTGTTTAACAAAATATCCCTGGTTGGTTGTCCGCCCCCTTCCCTGAGAAAAAGAAGTTCTCAATTTGGTCAAATTGGGAAGAAAACGATCGGCCCCGAACATTACAGTATATATTGCACATTCTCCACAAGCACGTGGATAACGAGTTGTGGTCTCCGGGTCGCTACAAAAGAAGCAAATAACAAAAAAATTTTCATCGGTTATACTGAAAGGGTATGATTATTTTGAAACGAACATGAAAAGTGTATACTCCCATTAAGTTTCACACGTTTTTTTCCTCTTTTTTTCTAAATTCGGTTATTAGTAAGATTGCCTTTTGTCTATTATTATGAATATGTCTCTCTCTCAGTGACTAATTATAGAGGGGTGGAAAAATCGCATGATGTACATAAATAAGCCACCTAATTAATTAATTTCCCCACCTTCAACTCGCTGATGTGGCTAGGAGCGTCCGCCATTTTCCGGAAGAGGACTTTTCATCATTCGAGTTGCTGGAAATTCTCTTTAACCGCTCTAATTGACATCGATTGGATCCTTTTTCCGTGTAGGAAGCGCGGAATTAAGGAGCTTTCAATCAGTTTCCAAGCGATTCGCTCCTTCCAATGGGATAGGATTTATTATCGGGAGCCGCTAACGTGCTGCGCTTCTTTCAAAGCCTCACTCATCCAATTCGTTTCCCGTCGAACCGTGAAATAGAACAGTGGGAGGGGTCCGGAATCGGCGGTTGAATGGCAGCAGTCTCACGAGCTCCAAAAAAGAAATCGTAGGTGAGTGGCAAGCCGTGAAAGCAGTGGCTCAAGGCCTGGGCGGCAGCCAGTATTCGATCAAACAATCTAAGGAAGGCCGGATTCAATGGGTGACTGGTTGTGTGTGGTGAACGTTCAGAAACGAGGAAGCTGAGTAATAATAGTACAACTGTCCAAGAACTTACAACGCGCACAGGGACGATGTCTTCTGCTGAACATTGTGTCATAAGCAGAACACTCCACGGTTGACTAGTCTCAACCCACGAACAAACATTACCTGCTTTCGATTATACATCCGAGTATATATTTTCTTCTGATGTCCTTACTACAAGTCATTTGCCTTATGAGCCATTTCCTTCCACCGACATCAGTGCACAGCACTTTTCATTGGGTTAGTTCCGCCAGTAGGTAAATTACTAAAGTTAACGGACCTGTTGGTCAGTCCGTTTCCTCTGACTGGCCCACAGCATCTCACCAGCCAGAGGAGACGGACTCACCAAACAGGTAAGTTAATTTTAGCACTTTTCATTGGTTTATGCTGCTCTGCATTCATTGTTCACGCGCCAAATCACTACGCAGATTTTCGTATTCGTTTGTTTTGTCTGCCCGGTTGTTGCCTCGCTGTGTTCCCTTTGGACCGGGCGGGTGCCCTCGGGAGAATCGGTTCTGCGTACTGTACCGCCCTTCTTCTGTTCAGCACCTGCCTTCAGCACCGTCTTCACTTCACTTCAACCTCACTTCACTTCAACCTCACTTCACTTCAAACTCACTTCACTTCTGCCTTCCGTCCCGACGTGATTTGTTTCAGCCGTTTTCCCTTATTTGCCTTTTTTAAGCACTCATTCTTCCTGTCATCGGAGAATTTTTGCCTATCGCCTCTGCTCATCGTTCGACCCTCATCGTCTTCGCAAGTGCCTCACAAAGACTTTCCGCGGTCGATATGAGTCACCTTTTTGGTTTATTATTCATTCTGAATAATAACCCTATGTTTTCGGTCACGAAAAATTTTTTACAACCCCCCCTCAAAATTTGATACTTTACGTTTCAAGACATGGAGATTCCAAATTTGCAATGTCCGTCCGCCGTCCGCCGTCCCCCGTCCGCCGTCCGCCGTCCGGGCCGTTTTGTGCCTTTAACGTAGTCTAAAAAATTCGTTCTTTCACCCAAAAATCCGACTTGGTATCTAGTTGTGCCCGCCATCTCGGCAATCCGATCGGACGAAGCCCGTGGTTGTAATGGGCAAAAAACGGTTAAAAAAATTAACGAAACGCAGTACAACGCGGAGCTACAAGCGTTTCGTCGTTTGAATTCCCTCCGCCCCGCCCGTCTCTTTAAAAAACCAACCGCTCTCGAGGCGGCTCTCGCCTCCCTCCCAACGACCCCTTTGGCCTCCCAACGACGACGCGCTTCGCTTCGAGTGCCCCCGTTCCAATTTCCCCGACGTTTTGGTTTTAATACGATTCAATTTTTTTAGATTCTTTCGTTTCATTCTCATTTTGGTTTTTTTCACCAATTTTGGTTAAATTTTGATATTAGTATTTAGCGTGCATGTTTTCATATTAAAATTCAGTTTTTTCTAGATACTTTCGTTTTTTTGTTTATTTTAATATTACGATATTACGATTTTAGTTCTTTTCGACCTTTTTTGGGTTTCATTATGATATTTTTCGATGCTGAATCGAACAGGATGGATCTCGGAGCATTAATGCTAGGTCAAGCTGATTATCCGAATAATAAACCGTTGTGTAATAATTTGCAGAGTTTTTTACTTCTGTTCGTTTTTATTCTTCTTTTTGTAAATATCAAGTTTTTTATACAACAGACAATCAAAGTGTTTTTTCTTATATTTAAATTCCCCTTGGTTGCCATAGGTAATTGGTTTAATTTTCTTGTAGAAATTACCCCACTTATGCGCAAACATTCATATCTGCACGAAATTTTCATTCCTTGATGTCTTTCTTAGCGTTGACTGTGTGAAAGACATGGATCACTTTGGTGCGTCTTGGATCTTCTGTGATTGTTGTTGTCGACCCTCTGACCTCCTGCGTAATAGTTCCCCGTCTACCTAACAGCCTATTGGCTCATTGCTCCTATATCCACTCAACCCGTTCGTTGATTGTTCAGTTATTGATCAGTGTGTAGGACTCCATTGCCCGTTGAGCATGGCTCCCACTTCTTCAGCGCCAGTTTGCCCACGCCTGTGCGAAGACGGTTAGCCGCTTGATGGAGGTGACCTGGAGTGACTGTCTGAGTACATAAGGAGCAGTCATAAAAGAGGTAAAAGGCATCTTCCTATGTGGCACGGGCAGTCTTCTCAGTCCACCATCTTATCGACACGCTCCTGAATGGATTATTATCACGTCACTCCCAATAAGAGAGTGATCGGTCAGATGTCTCCGGTTATTATTGCAACCATCACCAAGACTTCTGATAGATTAGTATCCACTTCTTCCTACATTATGACCTTATTTCTCTCCAGTCCCTCTGACGGATCGCCTCCCCTTCTCCTCACAACCCTCCATCTCCACCATCCATGCTTCTTAGTCCTGTTTTTCAATGCAGCGTCATGGGATATGGTTGTCCACGATAAATAAAGCGCGGAACGGGAAAACTGCTCAAATGAAGTCGTCATGCGATTAATCAATAATTCCTAATCAACTGCTGAAGCGCTCTACGTCACTTCGTCCGCAACCCAAATCAACGAGGAAAAACTTAATGGATTAACAAGATTCAGTTGAAACCGGAAAGAAAAAGGCTGCCGAGGGTCCGTGGGTTCGGGAAAAATCGAGTTAAGGTCGTGGGGAAAGAACGAAGAAGCTTTGACTGGTGAACAGCAGCGGAGTATGCGGGTTGGGGCACGTATGTAGTGTTAGTGATGTTGTCCCAGCTTTGTCTTTTGCTTTTACCCAATTACCCCTTTCACCAGCCGGTTCGCCCTGTTGCCGCGTCCGCGCTCCGACGGCATTCGAACAAACCCTTCTACTACTCAGGTCACTAGCGTCAATCTTTTTTGCGTTGGAGAATCAAAGGTTGGTGTGGGTGTTAAACTTCCAGGCCCTCATGTTATGCCTCTTCGTCACGTGCGGTTTGTGGGAAAGGAACTACACGGTGATTATTACGGGCGAAAGGTAGAAGTTAGGCCTCGTCTCACTCAGAGAGTTAGCTCAAATCTAGATATGGCCTGCAAAACATTTGGTTCGGGATCCAGAGTTTGAAATTAGTGAGTAGAATGGAGCCTCTAACTAGCCACGGAGCGATGAAAAAGTAGATGTTTAGAAAGGGTCTTGAATCCCAAACGCCATTCCTGTGTTTTGTTATTGCTGCAACCATTCAACCTACCACTGCAGGTGGCTAGCACTCCATGTCGTATAACTTTCATAGTGTAGGGGTTCAGTGAACACAATCCTGTAACATAGTTCGGCTACCATTACGATGTCCCATTTCTCGTTAGGAAAAATATCATAATACAAATATTGTTTTATATTTCGAGCGAGCATTGTGTCTGAGCTACCAATAACCCCAGACATAAGAAAGCTCTGTGGATTACCAGCCAGAATAGTCAATATTAGAGTAGTTTTTAAGAGCTATGGACGAGAGGCTTGTGTACTAGTGCAAGATCACTAATAAGAGGCGAGGCTTCAGCCAGCACCTCCAGTCCCTCGAAGGCCAATCCTACCATCGCAAGGTTTGCCTCGCTGCGTGCAATTAATGACGCCACATAGGGTGAGTGTTGACGCGACACAGACGATCAAAAGAGAGTATTGGCCCAATACAAGAGAGCTGCGTTCCTGTGGATCACCAAGGCCTACAAGTTTGTCTCGTCAGAAGTACTCCAGGTGATCACAGTGGCCACACTAGATGAGTTGGCATTAGATAAATGGCAAGCGAGGTGAGAATCACGTCAAAAGGGACGTGACACGTATGGGGTTTTCCCCAACTTCCGTGAACGTCTTAGGAAAATGTGGGTCGAGCCAGACCACTGGGTGATCCAGACCTCTTGTTGAGCCAGTTCCTTCCTTGCTCCGTTCCACTTCTTTTCTCTCTAAGACTTGCAAACATGCGCGTCTTGCGCATCAAGGGTGGAGAAAACAAGCAACCATGTGTTGCTCCACTGTAGTTTCTACAACAGTGAGTGATGGTGTTGGAAGAGTAGAGAAATGTAGCAGCTTTGAGTGCTACAAAGCAGGCCTTTAACCCTTTTGCACACTTGTCACCTAAGTGAGTGGTTAGATCAGGTGGGAAACCAGATTAAGAACTTCTTATATATGGCTCGAGGGGCACACCTCAGCGTGGTACCACACAGGCAACAGCTTTCCACCTGGAGAATGGCAAACTACCAAATACCTAGGTCTGGTGGATGCTGCGCAAGTGGCCAGCCTGTTGCGTGATAGCGAAACAGCATCCATGCCACTAAACTGATATAAATCTCTTTGAGGGTTCAGGAACAGTCATTTGATAATGAAGCAGACCTGATCATGTAGTAGCAAGGCAGTTCTCGTTCTTATTTCACTATGCTGGATAGGAGGAACCTTGTGTGGCTGAACAGCCAGGCACCAAACCTGCTGATCCTACTTTCTCAGAGACATCCAACTAGTTGAAGATCAGCATCCAGGGCCCATCACGTGGAAGTGGATGGAGTCCCTTGTTCGTCTCAAGTATTTCTCAGAAGCATTTCTGACAGGGCGAAACTGACGAAGAGACCACGAGTATCTCAACTGTAATGTAACATAGTTCTCCTCCCTCAGGTAAGTCAACAGCTATGTTTAAGGGCTTCATCGATTATAAGTCGAGCTTGAACTGAGTTACCCGAGGTTCCAAAGAAGTTTTTGAATAGAAAATCGATGGACATTTTGGTGGAAGAAGACCGGGTAGGGGGAGGCGCCTGTAGGAGAAAGTAAATGCAGGAATTAGGAAAGGGGAGTCAAGCCCACCTGAGGGAAACAATAAGGTTTGGTGGACGAGAGGCCGCTTTAGCAGGCGAATGACAATGGCCCCCAAGTATTCGTCGTCCTCTCGGCGTTCTTATGGAAATGAGGAGCCTTTTAATTTGTGTTCGGAATTTTTCTTGTCGTCCTCCCAAACGACATCTTCTCTTTATTTTCCTCTTCTTTTTCATCGGAGCAACCGAATTTGTCGAGAGAAGAGCTTTTAGCGTCCTTTCATTGAGAAGTAACGTAGAGCTTGTTAGTTATGAAAACTTCTCTCGTCCTCAGACATTCCGCGAGTACGCCCATGTTCTATATACCGAGCACGGCAACGAATAATTGTATTTTAGGAAAAAACATTGTTTTAACAACGATATTAAACGAGCTGGAGCAACTATTATTATACGCACAATTGCCGTGGAGGTGCAGATAAGTGAGCCAAGGAAATCTATCCTGGTCACTTGATAGAGCCAGGTGCAACTGGGGAAACCTTCACTGTGGCCTCGAGTGGGCCTATTGTGTTGGCGTACATGAGCCACCTTACTTCTTGCCAGTTGCACCTCTAGATCTCATGCAGCTGGTGTTCCCTGATGAGACATCGCCAATGCGTCGCCACCGTTCGCACACGAAGACATCCCTACACTCTTCTCTGGCAGCAGCTGAGGAACCCCCAAGCACTCTGAGGCTCACCAAAGCCAGGACATCACAATTACACAGTACATGCTCCGCTTACTCCTTCTCCGCCTCGCAGAATCTGCAACTCTATACCTTTAACCTACCATGTTGGCCAGGTGGTACGTCAGTGACCAGTAACCCGCGAAAAGGCCAAATACCATGCGTATACTTTCTCTCTCCAGATTGAGGACCCCTCTTGTCCGCTCCAGGAGAATTGAATTGATTGAGCCAGTTACTGCACAGCGACTTCTCAGTCACCAGAGTTCAGTATACTCTACAACCACACACGCCACGCGCAAGCAGCATGCATTAAGACCTTAACTGACATCGCACACATAGCTAACTGCACCTAACAATGAAATATTGCAAGTTACTGTGTTTGTCATCTGCAGTTTCACAGGAGAAATAAAAATTCAAGTAGATTCATCATCTGACGGAGGACTGATGTTTATTTTGAGTCTGCCGCCCATAAATAAATATGTACGAATCAAGAAACAATCCTTTTGAATTATTTGAAGACAACGAGATATAAATTTCGAGAAGAGTTTGTCCGAGGGTTGATGAGAATCTTAAACTTGACGAATTTGTGCGACCGTGCTGTAACGCTATCGTGCCAGTTGTTAATAACTTTGAGAGATTATACCCCTGGAGGTTTCCAGCAGGTCCTAGGGGATCATATGAATATCGATAAGTCCACTGTGAAGAATAATCGACCATGCGACCAAGTAACTCTAGATTCAGAAGCTCAGAGGGCCTCCGAACGGGACAGACACCCCATTGTGGATAACAGGCGATCTCAGCAGGGTCCTTGCGACTTCAAGGCGCAACCATCTCCTGAGCCAGACAAAATATAAAGCTATACGCTAAGGAATGACTGTCTGGACAGTTCCCAACTCAACGAAGTCAGCGCGTGTCATAGCTCTTCAAGAAGGAGGTGATAACAATCAGTCAGTCACTTGAAGAGTGTCTCACCGTGACACGATGCTGAGGTAGCAAGTTAACAGTCAATTAATAGAGAATTAATGAGCTGAAGGAACCAGAAAAGGCTATTGCGGTATGTGGCGGCCGATTACTTCCCTGTGATTACTTTGATTTCAAAATGAAGAGTTGCAGACAATTTCTGCCGTTCTCTTAGCCGAGTTCAGAAGCTACAGCGTGACTCGCACATCATCACGTTCCCGTTGTTCGTCATTTGTCGTCTGAGCTTCAAAACTTACCTTTTGTACATTTGGATTTCTGTTGTTTGATCATTGGAACGGTCTATGTGATCTTACCACATTACCAAACACGTTTGTCAAATTCACAACAGGCGTGGTTTCAAACTTCGGCTCTGAAAGCGGGTTTGTATTGAAGAGCTGATGTTGTTCATTTTGTAATCTAAAAGATAATTTTCACTCTTCTTGTGCGGGTAGTACAGTGATCACATTCGGGGTGCCTATGGCGCTGGACTCTATTCGTAGTGTAGAGGTACGATATGTGCTCCTCGACGCCTATCTTCGGTAGAAGTTGTCAACCCAATAATTAGCGAAAACGTCGACGGCACAACGGCATAGATTATAGGTATATCAGGATCCAGCTAACGAGAAGCTTCCGAGAGCCTGAAACTGGGTGTGGTTTCAAATCTTTTCCCTTGAACCCTGCGGATGGCTAATTAGCTGACTGTCATTCATTTCCGAGCGTCGCCGCACGAGGTTATCAGACCGTTAGATGCCGACGAAGCTCTCTGTTTCGTGGAAGGCGATCATTCCGCATGATTTTCGGCAGAGACGCGTTCTACCTCTAAATATCAGGCATAATTCCAGACCGCAGATTAAAAGGGATAATTGGAAACGACACGTGACGCGCTCAGTCCAACTCCCACCTCCATGACCAACCACGGAACTGGAAAAATTGACCGGATTCGTTTGCGAATTCAAATGACTAACTCGCCACGTTCACAGTTCACGCATTTTGCTTGTTTCGCGGTTTACAACTCAAAACATCGGTTGCAACATGTTTTGATGCTTTCATCTCCCAACACTCATTGAAAAACTGAAACCCTGTTGTAATACAAATCTATTACCGAATACATACATCATAACTGGAATGCATGAGCCTTCGCGCACTTTTGAGCGAGTAGCCATAATAAAAGGATTCTGGAACTGAATCATAAGGTTGCGCAATAACGGTACACAATGTAACAGAATTATTAACATGGATCCGATTTTATATCGTCGAAACTCCTACAGATGGTCATCAAGGGCAACGTCCGAAACCTTAAAACTAGTTGAGTATAAAGACAATTGTGTACGTTACCCTACAAGACAAAAGCAGTGTGAAAGAGACGAGCTATCACTAAGTGCCAAGGGCACACCATAAATGAAATAGTGACAAAGAAGAATAAAACAAAATTATGTCGCTCATCTTCACGAAAATAAATTCATTTTGCCAGGTATAGCGTCAGTAACGGACATCGGACTCATCTGATTTATTAATGAAGTATAATTTGTTTGAGTGGTGCAGGGCATCTAGTAGTTGCTGGCGAAAGGCCATTGGAAGGGCATCGAATGACCCAATACACTTGAAAAAATATGGATTTATCGCTGCTGAACTATGAATTCGGGACAATGACATCAAGTTTTGTATCTAAACCCATGTTGGCACGTTGTCGTTAGGAAAGTGAAAGTGAAGTCCCCTATTGAAATTTGCTGGATAATACTCGTTTCAATCATAACTGGATGCCTCGTTTGAGTTATAAATACAGCGCGGCTTTTTATTTTTAATAACTAATCACTACAGCGCCTAACGTCTACTTTAGAAACACCAACATGCATCTACTGATATACACTCCACTTTTTCAAATTGGTGGAGCTCTCGATTGTTCAGAGAACAGAGGTAAAAGGGACCACGGTAATTCCTTTACTTCACCACAAACTTGTAGTTACGATCAACACGGCGGGATTTACAAATGATCACACAACGTTTAGTTCTTGCTTGTGTCGGATGTAATAGAAACCGGGAAAAAGAGCTGTGTAATACGATGGACAGAAGACATCGAATTAGAGAAATTGAGTAAACTATTAATTAATCAGCTCCTTTCTTTAAAAGTTCATAAGACTGGCTGAGCACTGGCACATAACGAAAAAACGAATAAAGATAGAAGTAGGATCTGACAGTGTGAACTGGAGACTGAGGAGAGTTGATTGGTAACCGACATTGATTGATTTCGGTGCATTCAAGCGACGACTTGGATGCTTGCAAAGCTTCTGAAAGCTAAGGTGGGTAGTTAGGATCATGGCACTTCTGGCGACGTCTCATGACGTAATCCCCCCCTCCCCCTTCCCATCTGAGACTCCCCTTCTCCCACTGTCTATATCATCATGTGACGTCATGCCCCAACAATTGGTGCGTGACCTATTAGAAACCTATTGCATTACAATAGATACCTATTATAGAGGGGAGCGTGACGTCAAACGAGGGGGTTGGACCACTCAGAAGTTCCACCAGTTCTGGGGGCATGACGTCACACTAGGGGGTTGAACCACACAGAAGTTCCACCAGTTGTGAGGGCATGACGTCACACGAGGGGGTTGAACCACTCAGAAGTTCCACCAGTTGTTGGGGCATGACGTCACACTAGGGGGTTGAACCACTCAGAAGTTCCACCAGTTGTGGGGGCATGACGTCACACGAGGGGGTTGAACCACTCAGAAGTTCCACCAGTTGTTGGGGCATGACGTCACACGAGGGGGTTGAACCACTCAGAAGTTCCACCAGTTGTTGGGGCATGACGTCACACGAGGGGGTTGAACCACTCAGAAGTTCCACCAGTTGTTGGGGCATGACGTCACACGAGGGGGTTGAACCACTCAGAAGTTCCACCAGTTGTTGGGGCATGACGTCACACGAGGGGGTTGAACCACTCAGAAGTTCCACCAGTTGTTGGGGCATGACGTCACACGAGGGGGTTGAACCACTCAGAAGTTCCGCCAGTTGTTGAGGCATGAGGTCACACGAGTGGGTTGAACCACTCAGAAGTTCCACCAGTTGTTGAGGCATGACGTCACACGAGGGGGTTGAACCACTCAGAAGTTCCACCAGTTGTGGGGGCATGACGTCACACGAGGGCGTTGAACAAGTCAGAAGTTCCACCAGTTGTTGGGGCATGACGACACACGAGGGGGTTGAACCACTCAGAAGTTCCACCAGTTGTTGGGGCATGACGTCACACGAGGGGGTTGAACCACTCAGAAGTTCCACCAGTTGTTGGGGCATGACGTCACACGAGGGGGTTGAACCACTCAGAAGTTCCGCCAGTTGTTGGGGCATGACGTCACACGAGGGGGTTGAACCACTCAGAAGTTCCGCCAGTTGTTGAGGCATGACGTCACACGAGGGGGTTGAACCACTCAGAAGTTCCACCAGTTGTTGGGGCATGACGTCACACGAGGGGGTTGAACCACTCAGAAGTTCCACCAGTTGTTGGGGCATGACGTCACACGAGGGGGTTGAACCACTCAGAAGTTCCACCAGTTGTGTGGGCATGACGTCACATGAGGGGGTTGAACCACTCAGAAGTTCCACCAGTTTGGGGGCATGACGTCACACTAGGGGGTTGAACTCCTCAGAAGTTCCGCCAGTTGTAGGGGCATGTCACATGATTATGTTGAGGGTGGTGGGGGGGATCCATATCAGCTGTATGTAATGTCGGGGGAGGAGAACCTATTAGAAGTTACACTGTAGGAGGGGGTATGACGTCACATGATCCTCCGGATCGAGGGGGGGGGGGCAGCCGTCATATAATATGGGATGGGAGGGGGTGACGTCATATCAGCTGCGATGGCGCGGGGGGGGGATTACGTCATCGATCCCAGACGTGCGTAACCACGTGAACCTATCTACTAAGGTGAATACTGCAAAATAGTTAGCCTGAGTTGGAGGTATAGTTAGGGATTAATCGAGCTATGAATTACTTCAAAATGATCGAAATGGGGAATTGAGTTGACGAGTTGACAAGAAACGGGTCGGAAGCAATCTTGGGTTAAGGTTGAACGGCCCGATCCTTCGCTATCAATTATCTTTGAGCGTCAACGCTCCTCGACATCCACACAAGAGCCCAGGTGCGGAATACTTACGATGCACAGTCACAGAAGAACGTGTTGTTTTTTACCATTCTCCAAGCTCTGTGAGAATAGCGTGAGGGAAGCGCTGATGAATAGGGTTGAAAATTCATTCTCAGTTGGCAGCTCAGCAGAAGAAAGGTAAAAAAACAGGGGCTTCCTGTTTATCGAAATAGGAAGCTAAAACTGAATGGTTACCCGTCAGGGCAATGGGAATCCAAGAGGTAAAAGGGTTAAGAGAAGGGAAGGGGGGGGGGAATTACAAGCATTTGTCAGATACGTGATGGGCAGCTGAAGGAAGTATCAACGCCAGCACAACGTGGGAAATAAGAAGGAGCCCCTGTGAGCACCGCTAGGGAAATGTCGTGCTTTTATGCACACTTAAACACTCCGTGGCCTTTTGGCCCGTTCCCTTTTCCCTAGCCCTTGAGATTTGGTCGCAATGCTTCCCCCGCACACACAAGCATTTTCCTCCACCCTTTATTTTAGTTTAGAAAAGGAGAGTTGTCCGCGCGTCGAAGAAGTATATGGTTTGAACAGTTTTCATACTAACCAGTGATAGAATGTTCCCTGTGGTCAGCGTACGGCGAATGCCGAGCATGGTGCCCGTCAAACGGCGGAATCGTGGATACGCAGGTGAGTTTCAAGCCGTCCAGATACTTTTCTTCCACTTCGAGCCCCAATTGAACGGTCACTGAGTTCGGGCTTTCTTCAGGAAACATCTTCATCAGCTGCTCTTCAGCCTTTTGAAAGAAACCACAAGAAAACATGTTGAAATCATCAGAAATTACACTATTCCCAAGATCCAAGATCCAAGATCCGCTTTAAAGATAAAACCACAATTGCAAATACAACGTGACATGCTCGATAAGTAAAAGTTGTCGATAAAGACCTTTAAGTGGGCTAAAATGACACGTTGTACACATCCGTCCCATCTATGTCTGCAAAGCAAAATCCCTCGCCCAAACACAAGGCAGCGATGGGAACGGTCCGAAAAAAGCCTAAAAGCCCATTCGAACCAACAGGCGATTTGGCAGTAAAACCAATTCTCCGGAGGGAGTCCACTTATACGTATACTATTCAAGCCTATGAAATTGGGTTGGCTGGGAAGAATAGCAAAGCAGCCCCCTCTGATGACGCGTTGGTGAAAACTTGTAAACAGGCGTCAAAAGGGCTGTACGTCAATCGGAAAAGAGGTTAGGGGAGGGGTATGAGCATGGGTTGGTGGTGGGGTGAGGAAGTGAATGATCTCTGCCTGGAGGGATGAAGGGGGTATGGTGAGAAGAGACGGAGGGGTTTAGCTCACTTTGAATATCAATGAGATGGAGGGCGAGAGAAAACGGCGGTCCATCAATAGAAACATCTGGTGCCCTGTTCAAACAAACATTACCCGGAGGGCGATTCCACAGCCTCGCTCCCTCCAGACCAGGGCCCGCCTGCTACTCTTCGTCAACGTGATGACTCATGGAATTGGTGTAACGTCCGACCGTTCCAGTTTATCAACGATTTCCCTTAGGTGGCACGCAACACAGGAACCTCAGTATCATTTCTCCTCTGTACCTTCCACATATTTTAACTCTGGAGAGCCCCCTCCCCCCTGAAGGAAAAAAGAAAGAGTTACGATAACTCGAAACAAAATATCGCGGTGTCCTGTTGAAATTCTCTAACAAAAAATTCTAGCAGATATCCGACGGGCTGACGCGAGCAAATGACACTTTGTGTGAGTTGGGAGTTTTCATTCTTTTGAAATGTATTCGGAGCTTTGCGTTGAAGCGCAGGGGCCTTTTCGACGGGGAAAGCGTATGCTCGGGCATTTCCCCGTAGCAAAATTGTTTTCAGCCCCATTGAGCCTGTTTCACTGTTTTAACCCTCCCCTCCCCACTGACCTCCTTGTACGCTCTCTTACTAGTCTCTCACAGCCCTACAAACACTCTGTACTACGGCCAACCTTGAACGAATAACAAAGGGCACGAATGAACACAACTGTCAAATCTGAATGAACGTTAATACTGTAGTACGGAGACTTCGCTGATCAAAGACATTTATTGTCCTACTAGCAGCAATGCTCGTTGTTTTACATACAATAAGAGCTAGAGAAGCTAAAAGAAGAGAGAAAATAGGCCAGAGAGGCTCACTCAGGACATGAACTAACTATGTCAACCTAGAACCTGCGAACCTCGTGAAGGAGACGTTCCGCATTTGATTGAGGAGAATGAAAATGAACTTTTTCAGCTCGACTTTAATTCTCAAAAAGAAAGATTCGTAAGAGATCTCAATTCTTCCAACAGTATCATTCAAATTTCCACCGGTTAAACACTAGAGAAATTAGCTTGATCGTGCTTGATCGTAGATACCCCAATTACAATCTAGTATTTCATTTCCTATTCCCATTAATGAACTGCTCTACTAGCACTACCATAAATATCAACGTCAAAATCATACAAATACTTTGAAGCTAAGCAAATGCTCCACTGTAGCCTCAACATGGAAACATTGCCATCAGGCGAATATCGACTCATCAAACTGACAGACATCAAAGTACAGAACCGTCTGGATAACAGCTAATACAAAATCTCCAACTAAATGTTACTAGAGTACCTTTATACGTTAAATGAATACTAAAAAATTGAAAAATTAAAACGGTCCGCAATTGATATCCTAACTGTTCTCGCCAAAAAGGCCCACTATTTCCATAATAACTTCAGCTTTGCCAGCATACGAGATCACGGGCACACGCTCAGCTTCCACTTGACCCCGACCCGACAACTCGAAGGTGCAGCAGGTTGTCACTAGGCCATTCCGGTGGAAAGCTGTTGACCACATATCGCCACGTGGAGGTATGATCTTGTGGAATCCGCACCATATGGGAAGAGCTCTTGAGTTCTTAATTCCTTTTTTCTCACCTGATCTATCTGGGTGACAGTTTCAAAGGAACACATTTAGAGTCAATTTCTTGTTGTGTAGGCACGTTCCTTGTTTCCTCCACACCAGAGGCGCAACACGTGCAGGATGGAGTCTTAGGGTGACAGTAAGTGGAGCCGCGCATTGAAGTTACCATTTCCCGTAAGGAGCTGGCTCGTACTCGTTCCCACTGTCTCCTAAATCGTTCATAGATGTCGAGAGAAAAATATGCGCTCCTGATGAGGGTTCCCATCTTGCTTGCCCGTTCATCTGACGTGGTTTCGCCCAGTTGGGGTTTTGAGGAAGGAGAATCTCCTTTTCCAACCTCCATTGTGCACTGAATTGCCAAGTCAACGGGTGACTGGCCAGTGATCGCTTGGAGTGCTTCAGTAGATGCTGTCTTGTAGACCTTAGTGGTCCAAAGGAGCGTAGGTCTCCGGGATTGGGCAGCACTCTCCTTTGACTGGCTGTGAGTTTGCTACTCCAGACAGTGGGGCAATATCCAACCAAGCCTGAGTAAATGGAATTGTATATGAGGAGTATGAAACATTTGTCTACAACCACACATAACTAAATGGATAATGTGAAAGTACTAAAACTAGAGCTATTCCAACGTTTTGTAGCTTCGTCCGTAGCTGTTCAGTGCTTGACTCACTTCGCATGCAAAACTGACGATCCGGAGCTTCCAATGATAGACTTTTAAGGGGGAGGGGAGGCATTAGCACGCGAACATTGCTGTCAGTTCTGCAGGTACAAATCTGGGATTGTTGATAGTCCCGAGTCAGGCGAATGAACAGCTGGCAAAGATGAGGAGAGCAAGGAGGGCGTAGAGGCAAGTTGTGCTGAAGGGAACCCCTTTGTATGGCTCATGATTGCATGTGGACTCCTAGAACTAAAATGGCGCTGTGTCTTTTACGGCCGTCCCTGAAACGAATGAGTGGCCGTCGTTTTGGGTGTTTCAACTTGCAAGTGACTCTTCGGTAGAGACGTCTCAGGGGAATAATTGAAGACGTGGAGCAGTTGAAGCTGGTCGAACAAAATGATAACTCGCCGTTAAGTCTCACTGAATCCATCCGTCCATTTCCAGTTCCCTAATGGCACCAACCGATACGCCACCATTTCCTCCTAACCAGACCATTCGTTTCTTTTTATTCACCCTGGAAAATACCCCTTTTAAAAATGGTTCGGTCGAAGCGCTTGAGGACCGCAGATGGTAAATTGGTTCGCTTTTTCGCTGCGAGAAAGGTCTAGGCGAAGCGACGGGTGAGTGGAGAGGGGGATATAACCGAGCAGTAACTTATTATCGCAGTTTACGAGCTTTTTTCCCCAGCACTAATGTGTCCCATTATTACAGGTTTTCTTTCTTCACTCGTTCTCCAAATTGTCGCAAATTATCCCAAACGACAGTTTCCGCGCCGTTTCTAGAAAACCTTCCCGGTGCAAGAGTTTACTCAAAATGTCTACGAAGTCACGAAGTGAACGGTGGATAGCACGGTTCTAAGACAAGTAATTTGGACAAACACGTGCTCGCTTTGAGGCAGTACGGCAGTAAACGTGTTGGTTGTGTTTCCTGATGTAACGGAAGAATGTACAAAGCCAACATTGGAAAGTAATTTCTGTCGAGTAAGTTTATCATTCCACTGATGTCCAGACCTGCCAAGACGACGTTCTTTGTGTGAAACGTGTGAGTATATTAGGCAACTCGTTGGATGTCAGTTGCGTAGCTCCACTGAGGAGCTGCAGTTGCTCCGACGTTCTTCCTATCTTCCTAGTACGTGGAAGTTGACCAGGACAGCTTAGTCTTCGCCAAGTTATACGCTTCAAGCAGTCGGTGACTGTTGAATTAATAACGACTTCACACACTTTGCTAAGGCTTTTGATAGGCTCCTTCATTGCACATCGCTTGAAGCCGTGATTGACCAATGTTTGAAGCCGCCTCTTACAGACATCTGCTGGCGGACAAAAAATCTTCATGTTTGTACGAACTGCCAGCGTGCAAAGTCTACTAAGACAGTGCTCTTTTCGGCACCGCAAGAAGATTGTGAGAAAGCCCTGCGCTCCGTTATCCTGCCGCACCGTATTGAGATTATCTCTCTTGCTAGATTTGCCTTGACCAAAGAAATCATCGATAAGTCGTCTTCCCTGCCTCGTGTACTATTCACTTCATTCTGTGAAACACGTTCGAGTTCATCTTATCTGTGGTACCTGGCATTCTAAGGCAATCAAACATTGTTTATCCAGTGGAAATGTTTGATTGCCTTAGAATGCCAGTCTAAGGCAATCAAACATTGTTTATCCTGTGGAAAATGTATAGTTTCAGATCCTTAGCCTATCAGGCACTGCACTATCCTCAATGTCCCTAGAATCCGCACTAGTATCTCTGTCTTCTACATGTGATCTTGTGGTTGGAGAGAGCACAGAACCACAGGACTCGATCATTTCCAGCAGTTTCACGGAGAAAAGGAGTTCGATCTGCTGCTCTTGAGCGAGCAGCAACGTCACCAGGGGGCCCACTGGTTAAAGGATGAGTCGCCCACTGCTGCTATGCGAGTGGCCCAGCTTAGCCAGGCGCACCTGACTGGGACTGGAGTACGCCGATGCTATGTATGAGCGATGGAACTACGTTTTTGGTGGCAACTTTACTCTTAGAGACCCGATTGGAGCCTTAAAGGAGGAATCGGAGGAGTTAGTGGAGCAGTGAGCAAAGAGCAGTGGGGGAGTGGGTTTTCAATGTTTTGAATGCGAGTACCCTTGAGTGGGGGATGTCTCAACATTATCCCCCGACTTGTTAAGGAGATAACTGCGCAATGTGGTTCTCAGTCCACAATACTGGCAGACTACATACTACATTTAACACAGCTGGGCAGCGGGGAATGATTCCAGACCTGTCAACGGCGTTTGATAGATTGGTTGGTGGTGTTCTAGATTATTACACATCCAGTGATCACCAATTTAAATAGTTAGAGGTGGGCAGAGGATCGCCTCCACACCTATCTCTATGTTTTAGCTTCAGTAACTCTATGTTTTTCGGCAAAGGTCACATATTGCCATGAATCTCCTTAGTCGTCATTTCTATTTTCTTTGTTGTCCTTTCTTTTGGGTGTTATTACGCAATGGACCTTCAGTGCCGTGTTCAAGCTAGCTATTGCTCGTCCTGAAGATCGTCTGAACACCCGAAGTATCCAGTTCTACCATTTGGTAATCCCAAAGCGCAGCTTCATTCACCTGACTAGGAATCCAGTCGGCCGTTTACGCGATCGCGTTCACTACGCTCGTATCTTCGTACCATCGCCAACTTCATTAACTCTAAATTGACTCAACACAGAAGAAGATGCCTCAGGTCAGACGTAAAAGACATTGTTCAATTTGTTGGAAGTCCACGAGGAACCTTTACTTTGACGCATGTTGAGTTTATTATTTTATTTATTCGACGAGAAATCTTTTTTTCCCAATAAATGTCATGTATGCCGTGTGGTTCAAGGGTTTTGCCCATAGAAGAACTATTCTTCCCCACCACATTGACCAATACACTCTAAGAAAACGAATTAAACCGAAAGAGGGGAATGCCAGAAAGCTCGTCGAATAATGAAAACAGGAGGAAAGTCCTCTCCTGAACCTCCCAAACAGCTGAACATGTATGGAAATGGCAGCACGCAGCAACTATCTAGTGAGAATGAAGAGGACAAGAAAGAAGAGGCCAGCCTGATGCAATGTGCTCGGTGGTTCTCAAAACGTAGGAGTAAGTTCATGGGGTCTGTCCAATAAAAATGAAAAACAGCTAGTTCCTCTGTGCGCGTCCACTCGATTGGTCTTGTTGTTTAGCACTGGAATTAGCTCATGTGGTACTTCTCCTCATGCACATTCCACCAACTTGCCACAGTTACTTCCCTCATCACCTACTGCTGCAATCGCTTCCTGTGATGTTACGATATCCACAGTACGTCATGAGTATCCAACCACCTGAACATCTACGACCTTCTCAGCGAGTCACTTAAATTTTGAAGTGAGTTTGGTTAAAATATGTAGTTCGCCGCATCACATAGCTTCCCTCAGCTACACTTTAATTCAGCATATTTAGCTCCTTATCTAATCTATTTTCCCCTCAGTTCATTTTAATTTCGCGCGACCAGGGTGAAGTAGCGCTCAAAGTTCCGGAATAGTGTACTTCAGGCTCAGTAGCCCCAGGAAAGTAAAAATTTGAACGAAAGTTCAATTTTTCTGCAGTCTCCAGAACTTTCTCACTACGTAGGGCTAAGGCACGAAAATATATCGATGTTGTCATCCTGATACGTCTATTTGGAGCTCACATGGTTTTTTGTTTCGCACAGGTCAAATTCGTTTGAGGTCACTTACCTATTTTGAAAGTCTTTACAAGACTGAATCAACCTCGGCCACAACAAGCAGGGCTGGGACCTCCCAGCAATTGACCTCTTTGTAGCGTTCGCCCCAGGGATTCCTTTATTTGGCGACCGAGGAGGTAGAAAATTAATAAAATTTCCTCTTCGTTCTTTCCGGTGTTTACGATACGACTTATGGAAATTGAAGTGGTCTTGGGGCAAAGGAGCGGATGACGAGGCCGTATTCGGCTCACGTTTCTAATATAATAGAAGGAAGCGGCCGAGGGAAAAGGAAGGCAGTGTGTGGATGAAACAGCTTTTCCAAGCGGTCTAGGCCTCGTTTAGCAGAAGGGTATCACGATAATGCGAGGACCGTGCGGAGGAAAAAATGCGCTGACCTCAGCCATAAATTGCGATTCGAAGGTTGTAACTTGAGTTGTCACATTTCCTCACTGAGGGGATTCTCCGATGAGCGTTGTCGACTGACTACACCGGCATTTGTATTCGCTCGCCCTGGGATGCTGAATCGAATCGAAAGCGGCTTAAATCGACTCGTAGATACTCCGTAACCGGAGGAACCATTCACAAGTTCACATCTCATGCACGGTCCTGTCTTTAGATTTGTATTGACTGCAAATACTTCTCTCGAGGCAGCATCATGCCAAGATGGTTCTTTATTACTGCATTGGCATCGGAAGGCAAGGAGTACTCGGCATGATTGCTGATATTAAGAATTGAACTCCCGTAAACATATCAGGTACGACGAATCACACAACTTTCTTTAGCTCAACATGAACGCAATGGTGTACGAGGCTTTTTAAAATTCATTTATCTTTCGCGCAGTTCATTTGAATTTTACAAAACATCATTTTAGGGTTGTGGAAAGTGATTGCGGTGCTCCTACTAGTGCCGTGACCATTATTGAGCAATTAGTAAAAAGAGAACTAATGAGGCTGTAGACACGATTTTGGCCACTGTCTCCAAATTATCTGCTAAAAACTGGAACTAATGGGAATAATTGAAACAGAAATGGCCGGAAATCCGGAATTCCTAGGGTAGCCCCTGTATATCTTACGAGCGTCAACCGCCTCACAGTTAATTTATTGGACTGCCACGTCGGTCGTTTCTGAAAATCCTTATGGCATTTGAGTGGAATTAATAAGGAAGACACTGCGCTAAGATGCTTGGTAGTTTATTGTGCTCCTTTATGAATTTTAAACATTTTTGTGTCATTTGGAGCTGTTCATACGAAATATTTCATCAAAATCACACGACGTGCCACCACATTTCATCACGTTGTTTTGGAGAAAAAAATTATTTAGTATTTTAACACTAAAACTATTAGTTTTGAGCGGATTTTGCTCATATCCTTATTTTGGCGTTCCATGGTAAACCATGAGCTAGAAACGAAGTTTGAGCTGATCAATAACATTCACAGACACACACAGGCCATTTTCCCAAATAGTTTTTTGGGCTTAGTAGCCCTTAAAACGATCTGAAAAGAAAGTTTTTTCGGCCGACTACATAACTTTCCTTTCTATTTCCTAGGAAATCAAAAATGTTGAACGTGGGCATCTCCACTGATTATGCTCCTTGTAAACAGCCACAGCTTGCTGATCATTAGTTTAAAGCGTTTTATAATAGCACATACATAAACCGGACTTTAGAGGTCTAATTTAGAGATTCAACGCCATCAATGATTGGTACACTCCAAAACATAACTCCTTATCTATGAATCTCCACTCTAGACTCTGAGAACCATCAAGAGGGCCAGCAGGATGAGCCCTAAGTAAGGTCAGCAAGCTTTCTGTTGTATGATTAGTATGAATGTTTGGAATTTATGCAAAATTATTTTCTGTATAATGAGTCCTCATTTTAAAGGCGGATAGATATTTTAAGTCGTTAATTCATTAACGAAGTAGCCCAAAGCCTGATAAAGTGGCGATAATATCACACTTTCAAAGATACAAAGGTCAGTCGAAATAGTTCCCTAACAACCCTCATCGTCGAAAGACAACAACAACCTTCAAGTATGCCGTTCCTTTTTCCCGCTCGCCTTATCCGTTTCGTAAATGTTGGAAAAAAATAATCCACTGGTAGAACGGTCCTACGAATGGCGGTTCTCTCCCCTTTTGAATTCAAAAATACATTCTCCCTCTCCCTCCGCCAAATCCGGACTTCCTGAAAATTCATCATCAAGTTAAACGGCAGAGTAAATTTATGGATGTATAAATTTGCGTTTTCCACCTTCATCTCATCTCTGGCCTCCCAAACATCCCCCGAGCTCTTCCCACAATTCATTCGAGTGGCACGGTAATAAATTCAAACTAAACCAATATCCTCCCCTCGCCGAAGTCCCAAAGGTCACTTTAAATCCTTTATATCTCTACAACACAAGATTCTCATATCAAACCCTGCAGTTGAAGTGGAATCGACGACGACGGAAAATTGGCGAGTTCTGGACAAAAACTCAATCTCCAGTAGATAACGGGTCTTTGTAACGCGAATATGTTTTGATATTTCATGAGGATAAGAGACGCTGATAGCATGAGTTTTTTCAATTTTAACAATTTACAGGAGGCAACCGAGAAAATCCTCACCTTCGCGTATTGTGTGGCGTTCATGATCTGCCTCTTGTCCTCTCAGCTTCACTCCCAGCCGCATCTGAGGCAACCCAAGCACTCTGAGGCGCACTGCAGACAGTACATAGTTAACTGACTCCAGCCCTACAACGTAGGATATGCCGTTCCGTACGTCCGACTTATCAATCTTGCGGAATGTAAGAGGCTGCAGAAAATGTGCTTTTCTGAATTAATACGAGAAGGAAAGACGGGAGTGACGAAAACGTGAAGCACAAAAGGGGGGGTGTAGGGCACGCTTCTTCATATCCATAACACTACTATATAGATAACACCATACACACGAAAAGGATAATGAGTAGTTTTCACGTCAAATGTGAACCAAGTGTTCACATGGCCACATCAACAAATCAGCATAACACAACATAACAACATAAATTCAGGAATGAATCTTCCTACGCCCAACCATGTAACCGCTGATACCTATATCCCGATTGACCGATTGATAAGTTACTGCTGAAAATTCTTATCCGCTCATTTATGGGCAAGACATGGCACAGGAAAACAAGACAATATCCGAAAACTGCGATCACTACAATGTTTCAAAATGTGTTCTTGGGTTCATGGAGGATTTGAAACATCGTGTCGGTTGATGAAACCTCGATATAATAAGTAGTAACACCGACTGGTGAACCACAAAATTTTCGTGTGCTTTAATGCTCTTGACATCGATATTATTTATGAAGCACGGTGGAAGAAGTCAGTAGTGAAGACAATTGGTGAGTGCATGCATTCATCGCTTCTGAACGTTCACCTGTGGTAGTTAGATATTGTTTAATGAAACGGTTGATTGTAGTCTAAAATCGGATGGTGACATAAAAATATAAATATGAAGGAAAATTGTACTCAATATGTGAGAAAGGAAGAATGTCGAGATGTGTTGGCCGCGAAGAATGACAAATTGGAAAGCTGTGGTTCGGTTTGGTACGAAATCAATCATGTTACAGAACTAGCATTATTCATACTACTCTTGGGAAGAACAAGTACTCTCTGCCAATACGAAAGTCTCGCTGAGGGGCTCAAGAAATGCTGGCGTCAAGAAGATGCGAGGCACACAACAAGGCGACAAGGACAAGGTACTGCCATAAGAAATGTGACTGCACAACCAATAAGAACAATGCGCGGGTTATTGAATAAACTAATAAAAAACCCTACAAATTATCACACAGCGGTTTATTGTTCTGATGAATAGCTTGACCTAATATTACTGCTCCTAGACACAACCCATTCGATTCAGCATCGAAAAATACCTGTAAACCGTACGAAACATGACCTGACTACAAAACTAAATATTCCAATCACCCGTAGGCGCCTGTAGGCAATTGGCACGACGTGGCGAGTCGAGCGGTGGTTGTGATGAGACGGGAGGGAGTACAAACGAAAGGATTACTTTCGCTGTAGTCATCGTCCCGTGAGTTCTTTGACTCACTGTAATGCCACTATACGCAGTTCTACACGTGAGATACTCATTCCATTCGACCCAGGATCTAAAAATATCTTGAAAATGATACCAAACACGGCGTATTTGCGATTAAACAACCCAAATTTTGTTGTTGTTGATTTTTTTAACCGTTTTTGCCCATAACGCCCACGATCGGATTGCGGGCACAACTAGGTACCAAATGGGATTTTGGTATGAAAGAATGGATTTTCAAAGAGTCGGATATGACAACGTTAATGGCACAAAACGGCCGGACGGCGGACGGAAATAGCAGATTTAGAACATCGATGTCTTGAAACGTCAAGTATCACATTTTAAGGGGGGGGGGGAGTTGTACAAAATTTGTCCTGACCGAAAAAATAGGGTTATCATGAAAATGAAAACAAACAATGGCTTAGGAAATAAATGTCTTCTGGGCCCACTTATTTGGCATGCCGTTAAAACAGCAGCAGAATGGCCGGTAGACAAAATGGTATCTTATCACCCAGTTTCGTGGCAAATCGTGGTGATTTTTAAGGGCTACCATGGACGACTTTTAGCTTCAAGACACTCAATGATGTTAGCGATTTGTCGTCCACCGAACCGCGCACTTCGTCCTGGTCGTTTTATTCCATGTTACAGGCTACTAGCAACGTCAACTGGACTTAGAGGTAGGTTCCACTTGATGCAGGAAGCAACTGACCACTTCGTTCGACTTCCCCGCATAGTTGTCTACCTAATTTACCAAGTCATACTACATTCGTCACACTCTACATGCTGAATGTGGGAGTGCCTGGCTGGAAAAGCCATACGTTTCAAAGGACGTCTGATAATATTTTCTGGGCCGACAACAACGATTTTCTGCGGGACGAGGGATATGCAAATCGAACAGTACGCGGTTTGTTCGGCTGAAGGGCTGTAGGCTCGGGAACAAGGATTTACCGCGGAGCGTCGGAACAAGGATTCGGTCGATAGAATATAATGGTTCCATTCCTACGGGTAATCGGATGCGTGGAAAAATGGGACGAAGTGAGGAGGCGAGCACATTCACACAGCTCGGAGGTTCGTCTCTTTCTTCAAAGTATTGGGAATTCAGTAGTAGAGTGAAGTTAGGTTGATGCGAAGTGTCAAGGAACATTCATCACTCTCCTCCTGACGTTAAGGGAGAGAAGAAAAATCTCAACCAAAGCCCTTTTCCCCTCCCTTTATCCCTTTCAAAAGACCCCTCTGATGGAATATAAGAGACAAATTTATTCATGAGAGGATATTTAATCTGTTCCTGGGACGCCCCGAGTAGAGCGGTACATAGGAGGGGAGAAGGAAAGCAGGGGTTTGTATAGCAAAATGGGTCTACACCGTCGGGCCCACATCGGAGTAATACGGGAGCCTCTTAGGGTTGCTAAGGTCAGCTATAGATGTCATTACTCCTTTCAAGACCCCTGAAATCAGAAAATTGGCTCTGAAGGATTTGAGCAGTCACGCCGAGGAATCAGATTCCCACCCTGTCGATGACAGAACATTGATTACTTCTGAATGGTTTTACATGGGCGTGAGGATGACTTTTGGTTCCCTGTCCAAAGCTCGAGTAGTAGGGAGATGGGTGCGTAGAACTCAGAAACCAGAATTTAGAGCCGCCTCATGGGCTGCCCCGGCCCGCCGCCACCTGCTAATGGCCCGGTATCGCGACGCCCGGCGCGATCTGAAGCGCACGATCCGCAGAGCCAAACGCACCTCATGGCGCAGATTCACCACTCACGAGCTCTCAAACAATCCATGGGCCTCCCCCTACAAGCTGGCCCGAGGAGCCATTAATCCCCCGCCATCCGTGCCAACCTACGGCCTCCCTGCCAACGCGTCCATTCGTGAGGCTAACCTAGCCCGACTCGCTGCCGCCTTCCCTCCCGATGACCCTGCCAACGACACACAGGCTGACCGCATAGACAGAGAGGCGGCCAGGATCCCACCCGAAGGAGTCGACTGCCCCCTCTGGACGCATGCGGATATAAGAGTGGCGCTGCATGCCATGGCCCCTCACAAAGCTCCCGGCCCCACCAAGACATACGCAGCAGCATACCAGCACGCGCCGGCCTCCATCACGGAGAGGTTCACCAGTCTGTTTAACGCCTGCCTCACCCTCGGGTACTTCCCACGCCCCCTCAAGCGAGCCACTGTCATATTCTTCCCAAAAAGCCCACAGCGAGACCCCCTTGCAGCCAATGCCTTCCGGCCAATCAGCCTCTTGCCAATCGAGAGCAAGTGGCTGGAGAGGCTGGTGCTTGCCTCCATCCGCGGCATCATTCACCCAGCCATCCATGAGCACCACCCGGGGCGTCCCTGGCCGTGGAACAGAGTGACGCCAATCCGCTGTCTCCAGAGGATGGTCGACACCAGTAGCCGACGCATAGTTGTGGCAGCCTTCCTGGGACGTGAGCGGCGCCTTCGACTCCGTGTGGTGGCCGGCAGTGCTCGGCTCACTGCGGCGCATGTCTCTACCGCCTAACCTCTTCGCACTCATATCGAGCTTCCTTGAAGACCGGGTGGCCACCACTGGCACGGGCGACCAAAGGGCGACCCTGAACGTCACCTCAGGGAGTCCCCAGGGAGCAGTGCTGTCCACAATTTTGTGGGCAGTCCTGCTCGACCCTCTCCTCCGCCTCCTCGACCGCAACGGTTACGCACCCATCGCCTATGTCGACGACGTGACGTTCGTGGTTGAGGCGGAACACCACGGCCTCATCAGGCTCCACCTGCGGCGGGCCATACGCCTAGTCCTGGGCTGGTGCAACCGGGTCCGCCTCCGGCTGTCCCCCGCAAAAACGCAACTTGTGGTCCTTCACTCAAGCCCCTCCACACTCCCGCAGCGAGTCGAGCTAGCGGGGGGCTCGAGGGTTGCCCTAGGGACGACAGCGCACTACCTGGGTACAGTCTTCTGCTCCCGTGGGCGCCCAGCCAAGCATCTGGCCTTCTTGAGGTCCAAATGCTCCGCGCTCACTGCCCAAGTGAGATCCCTAGCAGGGCCGACCTGGGGAGCCTCTGCCTACACCAGGCATCAATACTACCGGGCCGTGTTTATTCCCGTGGTGCGGTACGCTGCGGCGGCATAGTGGGTGCACCCTACGCAACGAGACAGGCAATTGGCACTCACCATGCAACGGGACATCCTCCTGGCCGTCCTCCCGGCGTACCGCACCACATCCCATCTCGCCCTCCAAATGCTTGCAGGAACCCCACCCCTGGACCTAGTACTCGACCTCGTGGTTTTTCAGTCGTGCGTCAAGCGAAACTGCATCGAGGGAGTACCGAGAGGGCCTCTCCAGGCCCTGGTCCCTCACTTCAGGAAGAAACCTCGATCAAGCGGAAACTGAGCGTTGCACCATGCCATAGTAGCCATGTGGCAGGAACGCTGGGACAATGGCACAACAGCGCGGCACCTGCACAGTCTCCTCCCTCAGTCGAGAGGCGCTCCAGATGAGCTGGTGGCGGCCGTCGCTGCGGCAGTGCAGCTGCTCTCGGGCCATTGCGCCTTCAACGAGCGGGCTACATTTCTTTAGGCGCCGCCAGTTGCACCGACTGCCCTGCGGAGAGGGGCCACAGAGAACGCGGCCCACGTTCTATTCTCCTGCCCTCTGTACAGCGACGCACGGATACGCGCCCGCCTTCCCTCATTGGGCGAGGCAGCCCAGCTCCTCCCCGACAAGGCAGCAGTGCGCAGATTTCATGTCTACGCACAGGCGTGGGCGAACAGGCGCAAAGGCCTCGAGACGTGGTGCCCCCCCCTCCAATCAAACTGAGATCCGGGAGCTAACTACCATCTGCCATTAACGCACAACCCGCACCGCGTCTCCGCCGCGCACAGCCTCAACTGTTCGCAGCGTCGAGTCGAGTGCACATTGCGGCCCAATGAGCCGGCAGGCCTGTCAAGGCCTGGCTCATTTCCCCATTGGGTACTCTAGTTTGATATTATGGAACAAGCTCGTCGACCAAGCACGTTATAGTACAGGTCACTAAGGTACCACCTGGCCAAGATTGGTAGGTCAGGGGTACGGAGTTGCAGATTCTGCAAGGCGGAGCTGGAGTCAGCGGAGCACGTACTGTGTACGTGCGAGGGGATGGCTGCAGTGCGCCTCAGAGTGCTTGGGGTTCATCAGCTGTGGATGGAGGAGGTTGCCGGGATGGACCTATTGGTTGTTTTGTGTTTTGCGCGAGAATGGTGGCGACGTCCACAGGAGCTGGAGGTTTCCCCAGTACCACCCAGGAAAGAAGAAAAGACAAAAAAAAAGATATAATACGTCTTTCACCAAAACGTTTAACCAACCGTAATGCACTACGGCCTTGTTACATTTCTTGGCTCTAAATAAAAGGTTCCCATTCAGAGGGTAAACAAATTTAAATAAATCCTATTCAAATCTTTACGTTTTGAAGACTCCTAAGCACGAGTAAAACTAATTGAGAAAATGGACTATGTATGTGACCATGATGGAGAGACGGGCTACCAAAATCGACTCAAATTCCATACTGAGCCTGCAGGTCACGAATACTCTTTGAATACATGTTGATTACTATCGGTCAACGTTTCCAGCCTATCCGTCAATTTCATCTTTGACTTCAATACCAAACCAGTTACCGAATACATCCTACATGGATCATTTTCGAAGTGGGTGAGGGTGGTGTCACCAACTAGGCGAGAAAAATTCACATTCAGCCAGTATTACGTTTTAAGTCGTATGCTTCCTGTTATGATGTTTGAGTCAGTCGTTTTGAGGAGATGAGCGAGCGGCGAGAAAAAATACAGGAAGTGAAAAAGTGTTCTTTGAGTTTACGTTTAATTAAAACGCCATTTTGTGATGACTTTTCTCCATTGGTGGTGGTACGCAATTTTTAAAAAACGTCCATTTCCAGGTAGGAATCGCGATACTCCCTCGTTAGGCCATATCGAGAGCATTCGGGTGTTCCAGAACTCAAGTATTCCCCAGTTTTGATGTGTAGCTGCCAATCGTGGAAACCCTTGAACCCCCGTGACTCATGCGGACAACGTATTTTCTCTTACGCCCAATCCTTTCGATTCCTCTCTCGTCGACTTCTCACGTGCCATCTCTCATTCTGGCAGTCTACCCCAGCACTTGGACAGTTACACACTCGCTCTCAGCTCTTGTCCCAGATCAGACCAGTTTACTTATCCAGAGAGCCCCTTGTGCCACGTGAACTGTGTCTCCATCTCTATCGTGTCTCGAGTGAATATTAAGCTAACCAGGGTAAGGGTACCTGTTAAACGCAAAGCGTCGAAGTGGTCAGAGTCATTGACCTCGGACTTCCCCGCATTATTGTCTCCGACCACCTAATTGTTTCCAACAATTTCAATACCTGCCCCTCACCAACCTCAGCTGCAGTCGGTTGTTTCTAACAGCCCCTTTCTCTATTTCTTTCTCCTAACTTCATTTCCTATTGACGACATAGCTCTTCCAAAATCATTCTGCTTCCAACTACCACCCCAGTAACTTCTCACTCTCTCATACGGTTGCCCGCGCCAGTACACACGTTCCGAATACTGCTTGTGTCGCCCATTTGTACTCCATCTCACCTCAATTTTAATTCAACTCAATTCTGCACGCACGTATAATACAGTCCTCCTCACGCTCACCCTTTCTTTCACTCATTTCACTCGTCGAATTTCTTTTCGCCTGTACCGAATTTCACATACGCTCTTTAGCTAATGTGAGTGTACACTAGTGATAAATTGGACAGAAATTCAACAATCCTCACGTGTTTTTGACTTCAAACAAGGTACCCAGGAGCGCATAGCACGCCCGTAGACGTCTAGATCTTCCATACATACATTTCTGAGTTAGTTTTCTTGCTTCATTGCCTGAAGAACCTAGTGGCTATGTAATGGAGATGGACCATTTTTTCCATTCTGATGCGAAATTGGACTACAAAACATTGTGTGGTGAATTAGAGCATCTCATATTGCCTGCGACTACCTACATCAGCAGGGCAGTACCACAAGTATAGCTACAAAAGTAGAAGTGTAGCAGTTCATACGGCTCTTAACATGATCTGAATGAGTTCTTGACCGAGGGTATGTGATGTTCTTCAGTCCGAAGGAATGAGTCCTCGAAAGCTGAACTGAATGTCATTAAAAGGCCAAATCAAGTCAAATAAAGACTGACGTGGAAGTAGATTTTTGTATCAAATTGTTAGGAGTATAATCCCTCCCTTTCCTGTGCTGTAAATTTACTGATAGAACAAGCGTTAAGCTGTACGACGAAGTTTTTGCAGAAAAATTCCTACGCGTAAGCTTGGAATTATTGACGCTACTCACGATTCGTCCGTTGATGAGCCATGTGACGTGAGGAGTGGGCCTGGCAGCACCGGAGGTACAATTGACTTGAAGCCATTCTCCCACGACGTACGTCGGCTTTCCGAAAGAAATATGTGGATCCTCCAGCTGCCCCTCTGTAACGAGAAGAAAGAATTAACATCTGCGTCATTTGCAATATTTGTACCAGGTAATTGCAACTATCTCGTCAGTTTTATATATACATTTAATTGCGTTTACAACTGCGCGAAAAGGCCCGTGCTGCAGCACGTCTCGCAGGGGTGACATGTTGAGTTAGTCTATTAGTAGTGTTAGAGGCCGTTTTGACCTGGATTGAAGCAGTAAGAGGATTTTCCTTCACGTATCCCTGAACTAGTTTTAGTACAAAGATACGATAGTAGAATGAGGCTGTCCTGTTTGGCCAAGGGCGTTCGAAATAATAACTCTCACACAGCACGTTATCGAAGCACCAAAACAGAAGCTTCTGAAGATTTTCAAAATCAAACGTACCGTTCGACATACCGTGTAAAATTTGCCTCCAAAGCCTAGCTGCACAAGCTGTGTATAGTCGCAGGAGTTTGCGACGAAAATTGAAGGAAAAGTGGTATCGAAAAAGGAAAACAATGAATGAAGATTGAAGAAGAGGGAGAACGCCTAGACAACACCACGCTAGCTGTACATATTGGCGAAGGGTGGACAGTGAGGGAAGTTGAGAAGGATTAAAGCAAGTTCTGCCTACCAGATGCTAAAGCAACTAGCTATTAGAGGCGATGGGGAACGCTTTCTCGTGCATCTAGCAAACGCAGTTTACAAATGTTACCGACGCGTTGGGGTTGAAAAAGTTGTGTGCGAAGATAGTTCCAAAGAATATTTCTGAGGAACAAAAGCAGCATCGAATGATCGTCGCAGAAAACTGTTTGGAACAAGTGGAAAACGATTCCAGCTGCTTGATCGAGTTATTACAGGCGATGAGAGCTGGGTTTCCAATACGACCTGAAAACCAAACGCCAAATCTCACAATAGTTGTCTCCGCACGCACTCCGCCGCCGAAAAAAGTTCGCATGAAAGTGAAAACGATGATTATTACCTTTTTTGATAGCCGTGGAATCGCCCGTAAAGAATTTATTCCATTGTGGCAAACCACTATCGACAAGTACTCGAAAGACTGAACACGATTCAACAGGGTGCGCCCAGACATTGCTCGTAACTAGATCCTTCAAGACGACAATCCGTCGTGCCACACCGCCCTCACGGTGTGTATTTGGCCTCTATAGGGATAGCCGTGTTGCAACTGCCGCCTTATGTCACCCTGACACTTTTTTTGTCCATAAAACGAAATCGGTTAACAAAGTCGACGCGTTCCAGAAATGTTGGAAAACGAGCTGGAATCATTGTATAGCAGCCTAAGGGGACTTTGACGGGGATGGCAGAGTTGTAGAATAATTTTTAAATATACGATTTTTATGGAATCAGTCTCATTACTCAATTGTCGCACCTTGTAGCCCCAAGACAAGGCCAATACTGGCACATTGATGTTATTTGCCATCACACGGTTCAGTAAAAAAATCCTTCCTGTCATGCAGCCACGTGAACCCATGCACACACCACGATCTATAGGTTTTCGAATTCATGATACTTCAATAACGTTTTTTATTCGGCCGACTTTATTATTTCCCCTTACCTGTTGGGTTAAGAAACTGGCGAGTACTCCAGTAAGAATCGTTTCAATGCGATATGAACTGAAGAGAACTTGAAAACGTGAATATTCCAAGCAAATTCGTATTTTTCTAACGATTACAAAACCACGAAATGACGCCGCAGGTCAAAAAGAGTAGACAGCTCGCACGTGCAGGGAGTGTCATGCTACAACGAGATGTACAAACAGACAGAATTGTGGCACCACGTCCACAGGAACTGTTTAACTAAAAACGTTATTAGTAATAAAAGCGAGAAAAAGGGTATTATGTCGGAAACGGTAACAAAGGGAGTGACGCGCGGCTGTGCGACGTCACTCTCTGATGTCACGCGCTCGTTGAAGGGTCCCAAAGGACGAGCCTGAAAAGTGCGTCAGGCGAACCAGTCGAATTAACAACTTCCCGGCCGGAGGAAATCCTGGTAGAGAAAAAGAGAAGAGCGCAGAAAAAAAGGGCTGGATTTCGATTGAAACCTTCGGCCACGGGAGGGTGGAGGGAAGCGGTAGTGCCGGACCTAAAGGGTTTTATTTCCCTTTCTTTCTCGCGGTTTTCTTATTTTTTCTTTTCAGTCCGACTACCCTGGAAAACGTAAAAAGAGAGATGGGGAGGGAGAAACGGAAGACAGGGAGAGAGTGAGAGAAAGAGCGGAAAAAAAGAAAAAGAATTAAGCTGGTGGGGTTTCTACCCCTTTCGGGATCGCGGGGGAATACCGCATGGGGCTCCCGCTGGTTTCTCACAAAAGGTATAAATATTACCGGAAACCCTCACGTGCTGTAAAGAAAAGAAGGTCCCATGCTACAGCAACAAAACGACCCGAAAGAACGAGGGAAGTATGTAAACGCTTCTGGAAGCGAGTGTCAAAAGGGTCTGATTTTCGCCTTCGTAGGCCTCTTTTTCCTCAGTTTTATGAAGAAAACCAGATCCTACAACTGCGAGCTCTTCAAACAATATGGTTTGCAATGTACGCGCAGAGCGTGCAACTTCCCTCGTTCCAGTCCCACTACTACCTGGTTATCGCTTCCGTATTTATTTGTTGTACGGACAGGGGTTCCACGAGCTCAACGAGTGTTTTTCGTCGACCTCTACTCAACTGTACAGCATCTATGACCTCCCGATGGTCTATAATAATCCTCTAGTATATTCATTATCACGATCATTCTTCGTTTTTCGTAAAAGTTCTTTGCTTATAAAAGTTGTAACTTCACAATTTCGGTTTTTGTAATTTTATGCTCAACTCTCATTTTCTTGTATCGCTTTCGATTTTTTCTGTTCCCACAAAGCATTTTCCCGGACTAATTGGCTTTTTCCAGCAGCTTTTGCTGTTTTAGTGCTCGTATTTGCACTTCACGTTCTCGCTAATTTCTGCTTCGGCAGAGGTTAAGGCGGCCACTTTGGCTCCTGGCAGTTATTAGAAACAATAATTACGTCAAATCTGGATTGTTGAAGGTTGGGCATCTACGGAATGTACGGTTACGGGGCCGCTTACGTTTACACGAACTTTGTTTACGGGATGGGAGACGCCCAATTTCCTTACTTTACTGTAAGGAACCTCATTAATCCACTGACTTCTCGATATAGGTTACTCACAGCGTAATAACAACTATCTTAACCGCATCCCAGTGTTCTCGGCCCGGGCTGTGGGTACTGAACAGGTTTGCCTTGATTTACTTATCTAGCCGTGATCAGTTGATCACGATCAGTGCTGATTTGGTGAAAACGGCCCTTAGGGTGGAAACATGGACATAACTGATATCTTGTATGTATACTGTGTAATCCCTAAGGGACCCAAAACAACGTCGTATGTCATTACTTGTCAAGGAGCACCTTATATTTTATATTGAGACGTCCATGCTCACAGGCTGATCGGAAAATGAAGGAAAGGAACGTTGTGCAGGGGAATACGTTTAGAGTCCGTAAATGAAGCAAACTCTCTGTACATCTCAGATTGTCGCTGCATTAGCGGGCAAGATCTTCGTTCATCGTGCAACGGGAGTAAGACGGGATAAGGAGTGTACGAATTAAGCTGGTGAGGGTCGTGACCTCCTTTGGGAGTGATAGAGCGAGGGTAGTGGGTCCCTGCTCGCTTTTCACAAAAGGTATAAATATTACCGGAACCTCTCACGCTCTGTAAAGAAAGAAAGCTCTTCAGTTCTAAAGTAACAGAACGACGTGAGAAGGAAGAGAAGTATGTAAACGGCTCTACAAGGGAGCGTCAAGAGGGTCCTGATTTGCCCAGTACTATGAGAGGATCCAGATCCTTAGCAAACAATATGGTTCCCCCCGGTGTACGTGCAGAGCAAGTCCTTTATATTCCGGTCCTAGGTCGAAATTATAGCCAGCGTTAACCAGAGAAGATGGCAAACAACGTACTGCTGATTGTAGCATCAATAAAACCACATTAACCATCGAGGTGATGACAGTTTAAGCCTCTATATTTTCAATCAACTTTGGAAACTTTTATACTTTTTTATTTTGTGAGTTGAGGAGCGTAGATAAACAATAAGGTGAGAGGGGAACAAAATATACAAATGGAAATAAAATAAAAAGAACCCAAGAAGAGAGTACAGAATCGGTATATGGATACCCAAGGAGGTCGATGGATAGCGGTAGAGTGTGAGCAGGAGAATTGATCAGTGAGGTAGAGTCGTGGGGAGGATGATGGAAACATAATGAAAAATGAAAGGGTGGTGTTAAGCAGTGGAAAATAAAAGTGACAAAAAAAATTGTTCAAGTGATTGTTTGTTCGTGTTTGGCAGCTACCCTAACGAAACTCAGGTACCGAAAAAGAATTACTTCACTATTTTCAGTCTGAAGAGACAGAAGAACCTTAACCAGTACACTTGTGAATGAAGTCTAGTGGTTATAGACGAAGATTCGTAATCTGGCGAAAGTTAGGCAATTGATCGAAGCTCGTGATTGCTGTAATTTTTGCTTGAGCCAGCGGCTCTCCAAACATTTCCAAACCTCTCGTAACACACTCGTATATGCCACCAACATTACTGGAACGCAGTAGAATTGGAACGATCATCCTCAACACACATGATTGGATCTCAGTTCTTGGTATTTCACTGTGGTACTAGGTGGAAGGAACACATCTCCTCAGACGAGCCATACCAGTCTCCACTAATGTAGTGTACATGTAACCTAGTCATGGCAGCTTCTCTTCCTCTTTCTTATAGACCTTCCATGCTCCAGGTCTTGCGCCTGTAATATGGAAGAAACTATTAACCACGTTCTGCTACACTGTAGTTCTTAGCAGTGAGTGAAAGTTTTTGGAAGAGCAGTCAAAGCTGGAAGGTTCGCTAGTTTGCTACATGGTCACAGTTGATCTCTTTCTTTGGAGACGCATACTAGTGAATGCAAAACATAGTAAATAGTAAGATCAAGTGGAAAATCAGAGCAAGTACTTCTTCCAGATGGTGTGGATTCCCCAGCGCCAAACCTCCACGTGGTAACACAAGGGCAACAACTCTCTGCCGGGAGACTGGCTAAATGATAACCACTCTGTTTGGAGGATGCTTAGCGAGTGCTCGTGCTCTCTCATCCAAGCAAAAGCACTACCTCCATGACTTCCAACTGATAACACACAGTCATCTTGATAAGGAAACAGAAAGATAGTGAAAAGCCTTAGGAGGAACGAAGCCACGTTCTTGGTGGCTGATGCTCCTTCGCTCCCATTACCTGATGAAGCCAGCGAAACATCAACAGAACCGTTGATGGATCTAGTCCCCAACAGGTAGACGCTATGCTAATTCCTCTAACGTCATTACGAGCGGACAAAGCTCTCAAACTTTTACAGTTGGCGTTGTAATTGGAGAATTAAATTAAACCGAAGGAAGGGCCGGAAAAAGTTATTCTCACTTTCTTCCTCCGAACTGAGGGAAGATTTATTCGCCACCTGCCGCTCTAAGCGTTTCCCTGCTTCATTCTTTCCAAGCGGGTTTCCCTCCAAAAGCCCCGTTCGACCCAGCAATAGGATTGGGAACAGACTGGGTTCCAACCGTTCAACCAGTAAATGGAAACAAGAAGAAAGTCAAGACCTGAACACATTTCAAAGGAGGAACCGCAGAAATAATTTGGTGAACGGAAACTCGTCTTTGCAAAGAATTAGTTCAAAGAACAGTGATTTCGTTGCATTATTGATAAATAACGACGAGAGAAGTTTATGGCCAACCGCCAGTAATATTAAATTTCCTCGTATGTGTAAAACGAATACATGGCCACATTAACGTTCTTGTTTTGTGGTCGATGGAGGCAGTACCAACCTTTCGTTCCCAACCTACATTCATCCATACAGGGTTAACGGATGACTAACCCTCAACCACCGCTATATCGGCTGGACCTCTGAGCAGGAGCTTGTGGATAGGTGACCCTAACGCCCTATAGAGCACCTACGTGGCCCTACTCATCGCGCACTGTAATGCAGCCGTGGAATGTGCATCCTGCGATACAATTTAGGGAAAAATATCCCGTACGGCCAGAATGCCTTCGGTTGCCTTCACCTTAGAGGGCCTTGGTTTTTCTGAGGGCAGCCAGGTCCCTCGTAGCCTTGGAGTTTGGGCCTGGTTGGTTTAATTCATGGGACAGTTGGTTCAAGCTGGGAGGTTGAGAGGAACCTTGTAGTAGTAACTGAAACTGATATCGCATGGTATTTCTTACTTACTTGATTTCATACTTCCCTTAAGCAGGACACTACTATAGCTAAGTATGAAAACCCGTCCTCAGCCCAATCTTGTGAAGTTGAAGGTTGTGGCCAGAGAGTGAGAATCATGTTGAATAGCATCATGTCAGAAAGACTAACGGGTGAAGCTTGAGTACTGTCCTTTGCTCACTTAAGTTGCCTTCCGGGTGCTGCTTCCATCTCCATTGCCAGAAAAACTTTATGTTTTTGGTACTCGGATGCCATCAAGGTGTGAGAGAGTGTCTGCGGTTTGCTACGGGAATGCGATTCGACGAGCCAATCACAATTAACGTTATGAGTCCAACAAACTGCATTTTGCGTGATCAGTTGGTGTTCTAACACTTTAAGTTTGTGGAGAACTGTTAGCTCATTGACATCTTTTTCGGTCCAACGTAACTAAGGGTTGAAGCAACGCACTCAATCCAATTCTGAGGTTTCTAATAGGAGAAACCGCTAATTACTTTCATTTAATTTCCTTCCGTATCGAAAGAACGTCATGAAACTGTGCTGCGTAGGCTGCTCGTGGGAAGCACTTAGAGCCGTTTGAAGTACTCCTTTGATCCACGAGAACCCAAAAGGATCGGCCGTGAAGTGGCAATAGGGGAAAAAAAAGAAGAAAAAATTGCAAGCAATATGACTTGTGCTGGGGGGATGGAGAAAGGAAAACAGTTGCCACAATAGCGGGTTGATCCTTAATGACACCGTTCTCCTAGTCGTCCTTTGAGGCGCCAGAAATCGTCTGAGTAGTAGAAGGAATTGCTATTCTTTTTCTATTTTCTTTTCCCAGCTCTTGGAAAAGAAGACGTGAAGGAAGTGAAGGATGAAATGAACCTGGTGAACAAAGGATTGAAAAATTAAGGGGTTCTTCCTTGAAAAGAGGTTGTCAGCTATGGGAGGAGTAGACAGTCAGAGGACGGAACTGTTTAACACGTTCACTGCGTATCACGCGGCTCCCGCGTGAGGGGGTGTGGGTCTCCCAGGCGGGTCACGCGGCTCCCGCGTCAGGGGCTCCCTTCCATAGTTTTGGTTGTATCCATCGTCAGCCTGCAGGTAGAAACACTTTCTGGTAACGACGCACTCAGTTTGTATCCACTCTCCACTCTGGACAGGCCGTAGGAAGTTTGACGAAGTATTTATCCAAATTCGGGGTTTGGAAGTTGGCGTGTGTGCTCCATCATATTTTGACCAAATCGACTTGAAAATGTAAGTATGATCATCTAGAATTACACATTATATTTACTACTTTTTAGTTTTTACTACTTTTTTCACATTTATTGCGATTAATATCCATCGTTCCGCCAATTAATTTTATTATCATTGTTTATTTTCACAGGTAAAACCGAGCACTGTTTACAACTTCTACAGTTTTTCCACTCGTTTTCTGATTTTTACTGAGTGCTTCTTCATATCTGTTCGACGCAAAGTGGCGGAGTCGATGAACTCTGACTTCCTCGCGTCACTGTCATCGACCCCTAATTGTCTCCAACCATTTTGATACCTGCGCCTGCGGGAATCCCTGAGGCCCCCCCCCCCAGCCCCCTTTTCTAGGTTTTCCCCTTTCCTTTCTCCCAAGTTCATTATCCTATCGACGACTACCCATTTGGGTGTCTTTTGAAGATTTCCCCTCCCCGGAAGCGTCCGAAAAAAAAAAAAGAAACATTCACATTTACCTACTCGTTGGTTGTACAACTCATTTTTTTGTAATTGCAATCAAATTATATTTTTGAAAAATTTTAATTCTCACTTTCTATTGAATATAATCCCGATGCAATGGTTTGAATTGATTTTTGGTAATAAAAACATGAATAACAGCTGACATGAATACAGTCACGCGGGAGGCGTGTGACCAGCATGCCAATAGAAAAACACCTCGATCTCAACTTCCAGGCTGGTCACGCGGCTCCCGCGTGACCGACATAATCGCCATAAATATGCATTTGTCAAGGAATATCGGCAAAAATGTTGAGTAACATTAATCAATACCTATCTAAGGAGTTGTATGCAACGAAAAAAAAAATCAGCACGGGGGGTCAACCCAATGATGGTTGATACGCAGTGAACGTGTTAAATAAAGTGGCGGTAGGAGCTTCCTCTAGCTCCCCAGCTAGCTCCTTGCAATCCCAGCATTTCATCATATACATGGCGTCATCTTCTGAAACCCTCGCTGCCAGATTGTGGTACTTCTCCTTATCCTAAATAATCTTCTAATTTTTCCAGACACCACTTAATTCGGTTGGTTAGTTCTCATTTTAATCTACTGTTTTGGTAGCATAACTGTGCAGTTTTGATTATAGAAGAAGCCAAACTCATAATGGATTGGATGAAATCTTCAGTATTCATTTTCTAATTACTCTGAGAACGCGCTTGCTCCCTCGGGAAAGTGAGGTCAACTGTTCTCCAATCCCCCCCTTAACTCTATATTTTCAATTCAACTTCCCAGTGCCCTACAAAACTAACTGCAAATGGTTTAAAATAGAACACGATTTTTAGTCGGGAATGTTCAAATGTGTTTATCAATTTCCTGCAAGAGAATGGACGATGAGGGGGGGGGGGGATTAAGAGGGAGCCGCATTCCTTGGAGGCTTCCAGTCTGTGGATGCAGTATAGTCTGGAGATGAGATAGAACTTGATCTGTGGGGCTTTGTTTCACATATTTTATTTCGCCCTCTCCCATGATTAGTAAAGGTCAGGGGGTGTCAACATGAAAGGGACTTATGCGAAGGTCAACAAACCTGCACAGCACTCCCATCTGTACTCGAAGCGCTGAAGATAAGAAAATACTCTTCTGATGGTCAGCATGGCTATCACTGGGCAATGCAGGTTATGTCACACTGTATAACATACTTACACTTGACAGGAAACTGGATGGGGATTCTGGAGGTGCTACTGTAGGGAACAATGACGGCTGACTGCATAGCTCTTCTGTACCGCCTGACTCCCATTGTAGGTACCCTAGTGATCATAGTCTAGTTGTGATAGACGAAGATTCATAATCCGTGATCGCTATAACTTTTGCCTGAGTCAGTGGCGTTCCAAACATCTCCCCCCCCCCCCCTTGTAACACTTTTAACGGTACGAAGGTCTATAAATAAATCTAAAGGAAACGAGTTCAGGAGTTAACTGCAGAAGGTTCTGTGGGAATCGAACACGCATTGCCTAAGGTTTTCTCCAATGAGCTTCAATGATTTCCAACCTCTCGGCTGCTTGAAGTGCAGGAGAAGCTTTGTCAGTTAGAAGGTTTGGTTGAGAAGGGTAAAGTCAGAAAACTATACGCGAATAAAGAGGTGGAAAAATGTGGGTTTCAAGAGGGTCGCCCATTTGACAGGTGAAAAAAGGAAAATCTTGATTTACCGAGAGAAGTCTGAACTTTCTCAAAGCACAGGTTGGCCATCGCTGAGCCAAGACATCAGAATATCGTTTTATGGGAATTTGTGAGGAAGGGGGTTACATCTTGTCAACCTCTCTGCAGCTATCTAGTTTCCTAGGTATTTCTCGAACCTGAGTCGAATGACCCGAGTCTAAGAGGTATAAGACTAGGTCTAGGTGGTAACAGTCAATGTACCAAAAGTTATCTTTGCTCCCTGGCCTGCGCTCATTTCCCACACTGCCTCCACCTCACTTCACGCTCGCGTCAGTTGGACTCGTCACGTCCTCCCAATCGCCTATCGTCGCCTTCCGTTGAAGTCAGGTCATGTTTTTGTATCGTTTACTAGTATTTTTAGGTTCTGATTCGAATGGGATGGCTTTCGAAGATATGAAACTGTGTCAAGCTGTGTAAAAGATTAGTATTAACCATGGTGTAGCGTTTTGTGAATGCAAATGTGTTTGAATCTTCCTCCATTCATTATCTTATATTTTAACAAAGTTCAATTCAATAGAACATTCCAGAAATTTTTGTAGGACTTCTGGTTAAATAAGAGCAAACCGTAATTTTCACTTGCTCACATCGAAACAACATTATTTCATCTCTTTTAACTGACCGACTGAAACTGTACAGTCAGATGGATTTGGCACTCCAAAGTGAAACCCAAAATAAAAATGTAACAGTCACCGCAAGAGTCTCTCTAGTGCACTTGAGCCGTTGACATTACCAATTAACATTAATCAACTTGAGGTGGAAAAACAAAGATTTTTTGTATCCCCATTTGCCCCACTATGCAATTAACACCACTAGATACAATCAAGTCGTACTGGTCAACTCCTCATCAATAAAAGTTGTCACACTATGGGAGACCCGACGAAGGAATATTTTGACGCAGAAACGTATATATTTGCTTTTTTTGTGTGTGAACTGTAAACCTAAGATTTGACTGTGTTTTTACCCTCCCGATATCTTATTATGGTTTAAAATCGCGCATTTACGCCCATCTGCCGCTCTAAAGGTCGACATTGTTGATTCCGCGATATAATTTTCGGCGTCCTTATTATTTCGACGATCAAAGTTAGATCGCCTTAATGTGTCGGTTGAAGTTAACTTTGCCAAGAAAATTTGGTCGATGGCTGGTGATCGAGCTTCACCTTTAATTGCGTTAACACAAAACGTATGTTTGGGAAGCCTACACAGTCCTCATTGTCGAACAAATGCCTTACTAGCAGTTATTCTGGTAGTGGAATGTGTTGCGTCTGGGATTCTTTGAAGGGTATTGAGAGGGGGGGGGGGTCGTGTACGATTGGCGTGGTTTTGTTTTTGTGTGGGCGCTTGGTGGTTGTTCATTGTCTGTCGTGGAATTGTTCGAAAATATCTTATCCATTCAGGAAAAGGAGAAACTCTACCACGATGTGACATTGAGGTTTAACGAATACTTCAAATAATTACGTTGAGGTTCTGGCAACTTGTACAAAGATATTGTTCACTTGAAGTGAAGGGTGTTTAGCAACGGTATCTCGCTTGTGGTAAAACCCGAAAGGTGGCGATTAAAAAAAAAAAAACGCTAACTCAAGTTGTTGCTTTGTGAATAAATATCGAGGGTGAAGTGTATGTAAAGCGCTGTGCTCATTTCGCAACGAACATTTATAGAATTCCAATAATCGCTTCTTAACTTGACAACGCTAGTTGAGAGATCTCCCTTAAGATTGTGATATACATTCCAAAGCCCATTCTTTCATTAACTTCGGTTAACACCTCTGAAGTTTCGCAATGGAACTTATTTTTTTGATTGGTGAGATTCATAGAGGGTCATGGTAGAAAACATATTCAAGTTCAATCATAAGAAATGAAGAGCGAAACACTACTGCCGATGTACTACACCGCCATTTGCCTAATGTAAATGTACACCTGTGACAGAACAAGGGCACCGGCAGTGACGTCACCAAACCGTTTTTCAATCAAATACTACAGATTACTAGTTGTGAACAACGTATTCCACTTTTGGACCATCTTGTTCATCCGTCGGTAAGTGTGCGCATCAAATGGATCTACCATAACTTTACCGGGTAGCTAACTCATTTTGAAATCGTATTTCATTAATTTAAATCGCACTGAGCGTAGCCGCATTGGTACTCGATCAACTCGAATTTGGACGATGTTCCGCTTTACAATGTAAATCAGCCGCTTACAGTCTGTTTGAATTTCAACCGTTCACGATTTTTTCATAGCAAAAGCCACAACCCGAAAGTTCATTCTCAATAATTAAGTTTATTTGCTTGGTTCTGGCGATTGAACGGAATACGAAGCCTATCGGATGGTGTTTTTCAGTAACACACATCCAACCCCTTGGTTGCAAGCGTCTGATTGCAACATACATCGATCGGATAATTTTCATCGTTGTGCTACAAAATCAGTAACTAATATTTACCCTCCGCTACCCAAAGGGGGGGGGGGTCCTCAGATCTATGTTATGAGGCCTACTGAGTCCCAAAAACCTCATTTCGGCGCGTGGTTCGTGTGTGCGTGTGTCAGTAGTTAGATTTGCGTGAGAACGGCTGGTCCCATTGAGCCGGTTCTTTTTACTTTCCATGGCTCTACGAAGTAGAAAGGAAAGTTATGTAATCGGCTGAAAAAAAAATTTTGAGTTTTCTTCAGATCTTTACGTTTCAGACCCTCCTGAGTCCGAAAAACACTATTTGGGAAAATGGTCTGTGAGTCTGTGTGTCTGTGAACGATTTTTAGAGAAAACCACCGTACCGAATCAGCTGGAACTTGATGTCTAGCCTACAGGTTATCATGGGACGCAAAAATAAGGGTATGAACAAAATCCATCGAAAGTTAACTATAGTTATCATAGTGATCAAAACACCAAATTGTTTTCTCAAAAACGGCTCTAACGATTTTGATTACATTTTTTATATTGATAGCTCTCAATAAGGCAATTATACCATAAAATTCCCATTTGTGTGAAAATAACGAGAGCAGCACAATAAATTATCAAAATTTTCGACGAAAAGCGTTTTTAGCGCAGTTTTTTCCTTATAAACTCCGCTGGAATTTTTGTAGAATGTTAAAAAAATTGGTATTGTAGTCCAATCCAATACCTAAACGGTGAGTGTTTAAAACCGCTCATGAGATAGATGGGGCTCACTCCAGAAATTCCTGAATTTCAACTACCACTGTTTCGCTTATTTCCAGTTCTAAAAGTGTTCACCCAATAACTCTGCAAAAGTAATTACTATCCTTCTTCAAAAAATTTGTGTTTACAGCCTCATTAATTAACTGTGTACCAATTGCTCAATAATGGTCCTGCAATGAGTACGAGCAGCACAGTCGATTCCGGAACTGTAAGCGCTACCGCGGTGCCGTAAAGCGTTGTTTGACCAAGTTCAAAGTAACTGAGTGATAAATGAATTGATTAAATAGAATTAGCCATGTACAAAGTGAATTGTTGTAGAGCTAAGGAAAGTTGTGTGTTGCAACGCACCAGATATTGTTGTTTTGTTTGTCATTTTCTGTAGGCGCGAAAATAAGGTAATAAGCGATTTCCATCGATAAGAAAGGGATTTTGATTAAACTTTCAAATGAAATTCTACTAGATAATAGCTAACTTTTCATCCACATAAATATCTCCAGGAAGATATGGTGAGCAATGATATAGGCCTAGAAGGCAAAACGCGGTTTTTTACGCTTTTTGGCAGAACGGCTTCAACGATTTTCATCAAAATTACAGAATGTTTTTAAATAGTTAATACCTACATGCCATTTTCAATAAATGTTCCTCTGGCAGTCCATTGAACAAAAAAGAAAACAAAAAAGTGCCGAAAGTAGTGTTTTTTGGAGATTTTTGTAATGTTCAAACGATACCCACATTTTATTCTCCGTTATTATCATATGCTGAACGGAGATATAAGCCATGATAGCTCGGAAAACGTAATTTCTATTATAATAAATGCTCGGTTTTCCAATTTTTATCAAAAACGGCTCGAACGATTTCGATCAAAATTACCGAGTACTCTCAAGCAACTAGTACCAACCTAGTTAGTCTATAAATGTTCCTGTTGAAATGCGTTGAACGCAGATACAGAGCTCGTATTTACTGCTGGTCGTCGAATTTATGAGGGTTGCGGGTAGTTCTGTGTTGCTACGCTCCAGATATGTTTTGGATCTGTTCCCAGTCCTATTCAGTGTTATCTCCAATGAGTTTGCTCAAATGAATCGTAATGAAATGGTTCATGTAATCGTATTTCACAGTGTGTTAACGAAAAACTTGTTTTGACTTCATATCTTCGAGGGCAACAATTAGTACAGAACTTATGTTGCCGATATGCGTCACATTGTTCACCAGACGGAGGACAATTATAGCATTGAATCTGAGTTTGATTCAAATCGTTAAAAAGTGTTGAAGCCTCAAACTGTGTGAATCAAGTTTACAATTAGGAACTGTGGTGAAGAGTATATGAGTTTTAAAGGCATGCCACATGACGTCACTGCTTCGTATGTCATCCGGGGTAGGAAACGGAAGAAAGGGGCGCCCCCGAGGAAGCCCCAAGAAGGGCTGTGGACCGAGCATGTTACCAAAATGATTGGCGCTGTCCTAGGGTATTGCCACGAGAGATGATCATTAATATGAAGAACGCCTGCTATGTAGTGTCGTCACCTCAGAGATTGGTGGGCTGCTGACGGGCTACGAGGGACGAGATTGGCTAGTTCGGCTCAGAGATGCTTCGCGCGATTATTGAGAAAGAAAGATGATCAACACACCTTTCTTCGACCAAAACGACCATGGTTTCTTCCGATCGAATCGGTGGGCTGAACTGGATGCCAAATGGTATTTTTGTGCTAGACCACATTAAATATAAACTATGGCGAGAGAGAGAGAGAGAGAGAGAGAGAGAGAGAGAGAGAGAGAGAGAGAGAGAGAGAGAGAGAGAGAGAGAGAGAGCTGTGTGTGGCTTGAGAGCTGAGGTTTCGTTGGGTTTTGGAAGAGCTGAGAAAGTTGGTGATGAGGTAAATTGTATGGTGTATGGAGAGAGGATATTTTGGAAAGTCCAAAAAGGGGAAAACCTTTGTCAGGTTAGGAGATAACTGAACGGGACTTTTCTGCAGCTAATGGCAAAGGGCTTCAGGTCAGGAAGAGATGGACTTGATACTTGGGGAAGGCCCGAAACAAGGACTTCCTGCTAGGGGCAAGTGCGGATGTTCAGTCGAGATTCCAACTAATTCAGCCCGCACCAAACAGGCCTCAAATTGTACAGATCTGAAGCAAATGCCCTTTAAGTAAAATTTCCAACGATCCCATGGGATCTAAGAGAGACGATTGGTATCGTATTGCGAACACGTCATATTCTGACTGAGGGATTGCGTTATGCTGGCTTATGAGTGACCAGCAAAAATGTCGACACCTTCCTAAAAGCTTCAATTCTTGTTTTCTCTTAAATCCAATTTCTATATAAGATACTAATATAAGTAACCTCATTTCAAAAAAAGAATCTGCAGGAGGAAACCGGTGGGGAAAATATTGATAAATAATATTCAAAGGTTTCAGTGTCGACGGCGAGGGGAAGAAACCACGTCTGAGAGCGCTCATTTTCAACAGAAGTCGAATTCGGTTATTTCATTTCCGCAACAAGCGAAACCTGCTCGATGAAACCTCCTCAATAAACATCCGCTTTTGGTCTCAGCAGCAAAAGGATGGTTCGCTTCCTCGGCCTTTCAACTCCATTCCCTCAACTCGGTTTCAATAAAGATATCTTTTTGGAGGCATCGTCTTCTTAAAAGAGAGCGCTTTCATTTCTTTTTCCAGTCTCTTTTCTCTTCCAGAGCAACTCGATTCCATCCCGAACGAATCAAAAGCGACGGATGAAAGGAAATACGTCCCATTTTTGCTCTCCGCTTCTCTTAGGCGAGTGAATGAGTTAAGTTTGATTTTGAATTGAATGAAGGTTGGAAGAGGTTGGTTGTGGGAACGGAAGACTGATATGTCTGTTGCCTCTTCAACCCGGCAGTAATCACAAATGGGACTCCCACGTCTCTCGGTTATCGACCAGCATTTGCTTTGACAGGGGCCAATAGTTCGTTTCGGTACCAAAGAACGACGTCTTTTCTTAATTTATCATCCGAGCAAGCTAATCGATAATTGCTCTTATGTATTCCAGCCTTGGCTCAACAGTCGAAGCAAATAAACCATACCAGAATGCATGAATCGACCGGTATTACTGTAAGTAACCTCCTTTTGTGATCTTAACAGCGAGCACATGGTCAGTTTGTAAAAAAAAACAAAAACGATGAACTATTTCGATTTGTGTTTCGCCTTCGCCTAGACGTACATGCCACTCTGTAGAGCCCCCGACGTGGCTCGTTGAAGATTCCCGTAAGGGAACAAATAGCACCCCGCCACACGCCGTTCACCCGCAAATTCCAATCCATGGCATCATATTATACACGACCTTTTTTAATTCATATTCAAGACAGATATACGACAAGACGAAACGCACAAATGTTGGGCCCGTCGTACTCCATGATTTCTGCAAAACAATGCTTTTACAAATATATAAAACCGCTGCAAACTATTACACAACGGTTTATTTTTCTCTCGCACAGCATTATTGCACAGCTGGGCGCAATCTCACACCTTCGAGGCCCACCCCATTCGATTCAGTATCGAAGAATACCAGTAAACGAAAATTGACATTTTCCTGGTTACTCAAAGCAATTGGCACCACGCGACGATTTCAACTGATTGGCGGTTGGAGTCGGACGTAAACGCGCTGAAAATGAGCGCATACCAGGGAGAAACGATTTTTCTTAATTTTTTTAACCACTACAAGACCCCAAATGAAGGTTTTGTGCGGAAGAACGGACTTTTTATACTACGTTCAAGGCGTAACATGGCCTGGACGGCAGTACCAAGGCAAGGGGGTTCCAAATTTGCAACGCCCGTCCGCCGTCCTGACCATATTTTGATTTTAACGTCTAAAAAATGCAGTTGTCCCCGCCTTCTCGGCAATCCTATCAGACGTAACCTGTGGTTGTTATTGGCAAAAAATGAAATGGCGAAATTTTGTCCGATTCATTACATTTTTCAGCAGTTTTATGTTGTTTCCTAGCTATTTTTCGAAGCTGAACAGCGCAATTACAATAAATATAGTGAGGCGAATTCTACTAATTCGTCGCGAAATTCTCCCTGGTCTGCACTGCCTCCCGTCTCACTACAACCACCGATCAGTTCGACTCGTCACGTGGTGCTAATTGCCTAGCGCCGCCTAGAAAATGTCAATTTTCATCGTTTCGTTGTAGTCAGGTTTTGTTTCGTATCGTTTGATATTATTCGATGCCAAATCGAATAAGATGGGTGGGTCTCTGAGGAGTGTGACAGTCGAGCTGGATAACCATGCCGTGTAGGAAAATAATGAAGCATTGTGTGATAATTTGCAGCGTTTTTAGATTTACATTTAATTGTATTTCCGTATTTTGTATTTAATTAAATATCTTCTAGCTTCATTCTACTGCTTCTCAGTTTGTGCAGTTATATACGTTCACATATTCCAGTTCAGGATTTTTAGCCTTCATAAAATAATGTTCTAGTCGATTAGAGGAATAGTCTATGGGAAAGACGTACATTCGAGTCTTCAGATCGTGATTACAGAGGAAAATGGGGTGGTTCTGTCGTAATTATTTAGTCAGTTCTTCAATAAACTGCATCAAATCATGTTCCATTCAAAATTGTCAGAGACAGTGATTTGAGTGACACCGGATTTCCATAGTCAGAAGAAGCCGAGCGAGAGCAGTTGAAAAAGCGAATTCTCCTCCGAGGAGTGTAAAAAAGGGGAAATAGCTGAAGTGAAATAAGAAGGAGAGTGACAACAAGGAAAAAGGAGCTCTTTTGGATGAAATTGCCTCATTCGAAGAGAAAAGAGAGACGAAGAGAATGGAGAAAAAGGAGACAAAAATGTAGGAGCAGTCGGCACATAGCACTCTCTGAAATTACTCTCAAAGAAGAACAACGATGTGTAAGAACGCTGTAATTCACACCTGCGGCAGGCGTGAATCAAAGTGCTCTTACAACTCGCTGTTTCGGCTGCGACAACAAATCAGCGTCGTTTTGTGACTGGCTTATGGTTTAATGTAACACCGGGTAGCTCCTGAATTGAGATCCGGCTTTCCAAAGACTGGAGGGTTCAGGAACTAAGTGAAGCCGTGTAATGATCCAATGCCGCTCGACCCACATTGATATTTATACAAGAGCCACAGATGATATTAGGTACAGTGGGAAGCGCGGAAAATAGTAAACTGCTGGAACTGCAACCCTGTTTGCCCACATGTGATAGAGAGCTGTTGCCCGTGTGTTACCACGCGGAGGTATTACCCTAGAGCAATCGTAACATCTGGGAGGAGTTGTTGGTGGCAAGTTTCAAAGGAAGAGATCAACTGTGACCGCGCTGTTTTTTGTCATAACCTTTTTCGCATGCTGGGCGAAGCGGTTATAAGCATGCTTAGTAGCAGTCAAAGCCAGAAGGTTTGGCTACTCTTCCAACAACAGTCACTCACTGTTGTAAAAACCGCAGTGGAGCCGAACGTGGTTTCTTGATTCCTCCACAATGCAGGCGCCAGACGAGCAGAATGGAGAGTCCGTGAGAGAAGAGAAGTAGAGGGATGCTATGAAGTACTGTAGATGGTGCACTGATTGGCCAAATCAATGGGTAACTTGGAGAGCTTCGGAAGATGCTGTTTTGTAGGCGTTGGTGACCCACAGAAGGGCAGCTGACTGGGATCTGGCCACTACTCATCTTCGATTGACTGTGAGTTTGCATTCGGCTTTGTACATGAGGATAGTGCCACTATAACCACCCCCAAGTGGCCTTGCTAATTGCTTGTAATGAAGCGAACCTTGCCAGGGTTGCCTTTGTGGGACCGGCGGGTTTGGATAAAACACCACGTCTCACTTATCATTCGCCTCATTCGGCGAGACAAATTGAGGTCAATCTTCTGGAAAAACCCTGGTAGCCGATGGGACAATTGTCTATTGCCGTCCAATCTAATGCTTCACCGCTTGCAATTTTTACAGCTTTGCCTGTAATTTTTTTACCACTCTTCATTCATAGTCGTCCTGTTCTGTTCTCTATCGTGTATCAATACATTCCAAATTGATTAAACACTTGACCACCCAAACGAATTGACGGATGAAACACGCTCGCGTCCCTTTGGAGGATACTGAAACGCATTGTATGCTCTTCCAATAAACTTCCATTCTCTGGTTCCGTTAACCTTATACTTAGTCATGACACAGTACCGTTCCATGGGAATAAAACTGGTTTACCTGCCGCTAGTGTACGATTCCCACGTATCTTTCATCTACTCTGAGACACGATTCGCAATTTGGCAGACACCCGTACAATTTATCGAGTTATCGCTCCGTCAGCCTCTTGACTCTACTTACGAACATCTTTCAACGTTGGATATGTTTCATCTCATGACATCCTCGCAGGCCTTAATTCTTTCTTCGACTATGAAACTACTTGCGTCTAAAGGAGTTCAACCATGTTACAAATCCAATAACCAATCGAAGAACATTCAATGTGCCTTATCGTGCACTTAAATTCCGTGAAATTCAGTGGTTTCCGATGTGCAGATAATAGAGCTCTGGGAAAATTCCACCGAAGCTCGTCAGACCTTTCGTGTAGATTATGAAAAACACACCGTAAGGAACGCCAAAACCGCGGCTCTTTCATTTCTGCCGTTCGAGTTCTGTTTTGCTCGCTTTTACAGTCTTCTCGTCATGTTGAAGCGCTCCCGTCACTCTCCACTTTTTAAGCTCTCTGAACTTTACTCAGAACATCAGAGGGAATCCTTCAGGTTCGAACGAAGAGAGAAGCCGCAGAGCTTTTTTAAATTTTGTTTACTTTTATTTTGCATGCTAGTTAGGTGGTAGAAAGACTGGTTTCCATTACTGTTTTCTTCATTTTGGTTAAATACCTTTACCCCGTTCTTTTCGTTTAACTTTTTAACTTATAGTGTAAACTGTTTTTTTTATCGTGACAAAATGTGGCAAACCCGTTCCACAGGACTAGAAATACTGCCAGACACTTGAAGAATTATACCGACTCATGCAGTTATCAGTAAACAGCAGGACCCATCAAGTTCCAATGAGTTGCTTGACTGTCAGAGTCTCAGAAAAGACGTGTTTTACACCGCTGCTGTACCTCATATACTCGTTTTATTTCCCTGACCTCTATTCTAGGTTCACAAATTACTGAATAAGCGAAAAAAGCGTTTGATTCGAACCAACAACACACATAATACAAACGCTTCAAGACGAGGGATGTTGCCAAAAATGGAAACACCAGATCAGGAGAGACCTAAATATCGTGAAGAGTTGCATATAGTATTAGCTCAGGAGTCAATAGGTAATTTCAACAAGCGGCTGAGTCAAACTATATCAGCATGTAAATGTAGATAAACCTAAGGGAAGTTGTTTGCAAACCGACGAATCTAAGAGGCTGCCATTCGCGGTTAATTACGACATCGTGCCACGTCCCTGTGTTTTCTGAGGACAGGAAATATTTTTCTCACCTGGAACAAGGGCAGGTTTGGGCCATTGGACTAGGTAATACGAGCATACCTGAAACCTGTTGTTTCTCGTCTCACCGATTAGAAAATGTTTTAATGGATCCTCCTGATATGGGCTCATTTTCAAAAGCGTTGAGGCAAACAAACAAATTGTGTCAGCTGAACTTACGCATAACGGTCATTTCGTGGTCTTCAGAGGGTTTGGTGTAAATTGGTGTATCCGTCGATACCTCACACGAGTAAGTGCCGCTTGCTTCGAAATCGAGGTCCTTCAAAGTTATTTGTTGCTCGTTGCTCTGCTTCCACTGTGAACAAGATGAACACGATATTACTGTTTATTATTGACTTAGCTTATTTTGGAAATTCAGAAGCTCTGACAGCACCAAGAAAAAATATATCCTATAGGAGGAAGTTAGTTTTGACAAAGCGTACAAGGTATTCTCATGTTCATAGTCATCCCCTTTTTTGAGCGTCTGTGCGCACTTGATCATTAGTTATTTTGACCCTTCCTTAGATTACTGCCTGCATAAATTCTTTCTCAATTTCGACGAAGGAGTTCTGGAAAACTGCGATTTCCTCCCTCGACTATTCTTCAGCGTTGTTCGAATCCCCGACCCAGAAGCTCATCGATAGCTGAATAATGTGGAAGGGGAGTTGATGTTTCGAGAGAAGGGTTGTCTTGACTACAAATGGAGTAGCTGAGACGTCCAAAGGGATGAAGGGGGTAATCTGATTGCCGATACCAACGGCGCAGAGGATTCTTCAGGGCTTTTTGATGTTCTCATGTCTGAGACTCCCATACTGAACCAGGAACGATAAATTGACGTAAGTTGTCAAAAACTCAATTCCAAATTTTTGAATTCAGAAAATCCCGTCAACGGGTTTAGAGTAGCAACGACAACTTAGAATTGAAGGTTCGCGGTATTATTTGTAGATATCAATAATGTAAGTCCTCAGAATAATGGCAGGGTTCCCCTATCAGGCTGGAAGAGAGATGTTTGAAGAAGAGACGATGGGCTAGAGGATAGTAGTCTTCTGCAGGGGGTGGGGTACATCTCCTCCACTGATCGTGCATTTTATGATCAGCATGAGCTGCTCGCTCCACAAGTCTTGCCAAATAATGTGTAGTAAATGCAGGTACATGACACAGTACACACTGGCGTGCTAATCTTTAGATATGTGGCTTTATCCTGATGTCGTTTGTTTGACAAGACATCTTGGTCGAGTTCCCTTGGGTAGCCTCCTCTACCAGGTGGAAGTGGGGAACATATTACCTCCTCCAGACATACTAGCTCCCACAGATGACTTTAGTAGGACTGGGTTTAGGGCAGTTAACCTTTAGAACGCTAGAAGTATGGATGGAGCTGAGGCACTCTCAGTTTTTTCCTAAATGTGTCACTCTGTGCCGCTGTTCCATTACGTTTGCTAGCTTTGTAAACATGTGGCAGAGTACAAGCCTGAGTCGATCAGGCTCCTTTCCTTAAGCAAAACATTAGGAATCTTGGTGTTGCAGTCCCTAAAAAGAGTCTTTGGCCGCGAACTAACAGGCAGGCAGTACGAGTGTACCATAGGAAGGTCAACACAGGATGTCATGTCGAAATTTGAAAAATTTCTGTGGTGATACCGGCTAAGTACGTCGTAGTAGTTCTGATTGACGTCCAGGTAGCGTTTGACAACCTTTGGTGGCCAGTGCTCCTTAATGAGCTCAAAGGTAGGACCCCCCCCCCCCGCAACCTATACTTGCTCGCCAGTAGTAACCTGACAGATAAAACTACTACGATTGACTGCAGAAAGATTGAGAAGGGGTGCCCACAGGGCTCGGTCCTTGGACCAGCACTCCACGACGTCTTATTCGAAGGTCTTCTCAGGAGACTGCGAGCCATAGGCCTATGTGAATGATCTTACTGGGCTAATGTTTGGAGAGTCGGTCCGCCAAATGGAAGGAAAAACCCACCACGTGCTCTGCACTGTCAAAGTGGTACGAGCATGTCAAGATGCGGGTGGCTGAGGAAAACCCCAGCTTATCTTCTTGAAAGGAAAAGTGAATAATCAACCCTCAAAAAGCTATGGCAGCCACAGGCTCCCTCTTGAAAAGTATTTAGGAGTGAATACAGGTGAGAGATGGGGCTTCTGCCAACCTTGGTGTTGATGGGAATTCTCGTATGAGTTATTTCCCAACATCCGTGAACGTCTTTCAAGAAAATGGGTTGAGCCAGACCACTGGGGGCCAGTTCCATACCAGACATGGCGACTTCGATGCGCGGCTGCACTTGTTTTCTCTCAAAGCCTCTCCATCACGCAAGTCTTGCGCCTCCAGTGCAGAGGCAACAAGAAGCCCCGTGCTGCCCTTCTGTAAATTCTACTACAGTGAGCGACAGTTATTGGGAAGGCAGACGAACTTAACAGCATTGTCTGCTACAAAGCAAGCCTATAACCGTTTCGCAGAGTTCGCGAAGCAAGTGATGGCTATGAATCGTGGTCACAGTTGATCTGTCCCTTTGAAACATGCCACCCAAGTAAATAGTTAGATCAGGTAGGAAACCAGATTCAGAACTCCTCCCAGACGGTACGGGATTCTCCTCCGTGCGATAACACACAGGCAACAGCTCTGTACTGGGAGACTGGCAAACGATCAAATACCTGCCGTACCTCCGCAAGCCCGAGTTCGGTGGATGGCGCAGACGCCAGCCTCTTGCATACTAGCGAGACCGCCACTTCCATGACTGATGTAACCCTCGTCGAGGGTTTAGGAACAGTTATCTGATAAGGAAACAAACCTGTATAAGCCAGAGGTATGATAGAATGCCAGGGTTGTTGCAAGAATTCCTCAACATCTCTGCCCGTTTCGTATTTCAATCGGTGGGGATTCTATCACAGAGCTTCCTTACAACCTCTCAATCCTTAGGGTGTCGTATAGTCATGGCGCCCATTCCTATTTTATCATCACATTTTTTTCTTAACCTTTCAAAGCATCACCTTTTTTTTAAATAACTCCAAGTTTTGAATAAATGGTTGCACATCATGAAATTGGAAGTGTACCTTTGATTCATTTGTTGTTAATATTTTATAATTAGCTTAGTTAATTTCCTGCACTAGAGATATGTCTAACCATCGCAAAGCTCTCTACCTTCGTTAAGTAATGCCCCGATAGGATGGAAGAATAAGTCGTACGGGCGTTGTATGGGGATGGATCTGAAATTCCAGTCTCGGCCAACTAATCCGAGCAAAAGTGGATCACTGAAGGAAGTCAACCTACTCGTTTGTTAGGCTGCTGTTAGCTCGGCCTTCCAATTGCCCCGGCTGAGCTGAAGTAGAAGCTTATGTTGTCTCATCAGATGAAGTTAGCGAACGGCCCCCCCTCACCGTTCCTCCCTCCAAGTCCAGAAAAGCAGGTTACAACGAAGAATGAGAAAAGAAGAGGAGCCGGGTGCTCTCGATAGGAGCATCCGGGATAAAAGGGAGAATGAGAGAAAAGGAAGAAGGAAAAGCATCGTCCAGGCGGCAAATCACCGGCAATGTACTCGATTACTCCTTTGACCGCCTGCTGTTATTTTCTCCTAATCTTCTTCTTCATGCGGTCCGCCGGATATCTTTTTCTTGTTCCACCAACAAAGTTTACTTTCCTATCGAATATCCTTAACGAGAGGACACGACAAAAGATTGTGTCTTTTCTTCTCCTCAGTCCGACGGCCTTTTTTCCCCCTTCTCTCCGTTTGCCCTCCTCATGTATTGGATACATCCGCCGGCAACGACGAAGACGGGGTTTCCACTCTGAATTATTTAACAGGGCTATTCTCCGGTCCACCCGGCGACGGATACAAATTGATAGCACAATAATTCACATAAATGGAGTAATCATGCCGTATTTTTTATTGGGAGGAATGGTTTATTACTGATTAGTGGGCGCAAGGGGCCCAAGACTGCGACACCAAGTTGAAGGACTTGCAATAATGCCTCAATCACTGGCAACTCTTCCAAATGTCACAAGGGCGCTCAGTAATACAAGAGCAGATCGATTAGACAGCACGCACCCACAAGTTGAACATGGTAGAAAGAGGACGGCTTCAAATTAGATACCTGAACTGCAAATGAGCATTGGACACCACCACGAGATTATGAGTAAATATCTGGTGCGTTGCAACACACAACTTTCCTTAGCTCTGGTCAATTCACTTTCTATATGGCCTTTGAACTTGGACAAACAACACGTCACAGCAGCAGGAAACGGTAGCGCCTACAGTTCTGGAATTTATTGTGCTGCTCGTACTCATTCCAGGACCATTAGTGAGGAATTGGTACACAGATAATTAATGAGGCAGTAAACACGAATTTTTTGAAGAAGGATAGTAATAACGTTTGCAGAGCTATTGGGTAATAACTGTTAGAACTGGTAGTAAGCGAAACGACAGTAGTTGAAATTCAGGAATTTCTGGAGTGAGCCCCATGTATCTCATGAGCGTTTTTAAACACTCACCCTTTAGGTATTGGATTGGACTACAATAACAATTTTTTTAACATTCTACTAACATTCCAGCGGAGGTTATAAGAAAAAAATAGCGCTAAAAACGCTTTTCGTCGAAAATTTTGATAATTTATTGTGCTGCTCTCGTCATTTTCCCACGAATGGGAATTTTATGGTATAATTATCTTATTGAGAGCTATCTATATAAAAAATTTAATCAAAATCGTTTCAGCCGTTTTTGTGAAAAAAAATTTGGTGTTTTAAATTTTTAAATTTTAAATTTTTTATATTGATAGCTCCTAATATTTCAACTATACCATAAAATTCCCATATACGGGAAAATGACGAGAGTTGAAATATTAGGAGCTATCAAAATCATTATAGCCGTTTTTTAACTGTAATAACTATAGTTAACTTTCGATGGATTTTGCCCACACCCTTACTTTTGCGTCCCATGGTAACCTGTAGGCTAGACATCAAGTTTCAGCTGATTTGGTACGGTTGTTTTCTCTAAAAACCGCGCTAAAATCGATTTCGTCGAAAGTTTTGGTAATTTATTGTGCTGCTCTCGTCATTTTCCCGTATATGTGAATTTTATGGTATAGTTGAAATATTAAGAGCTATCAATATAAAAAATTTAATCAAAATCATTATAGCCGTTTTTGAGAAAAAAAATATTTGGTGTTTTGATCACAATGATAACTATAGTTAAATTTCGATGGATTTTGTTCATACCCTCATTATGGCGTCCCATGGTAACCTGCGGGCGAGATATGAAGTTTGAGCTGATTTGGTACGGTGGTTTTCTCTAAAAATCGTTCACAGACACACACACCACAGGTCTGTTTCTTTATTTGATGACTGTACCTAAACCCTCGACGAGGGTTATATCAGTCATAGAAGTTGCGGTTTCGCTAATATACAAGAGGCCGGCCCCTGCAGCATCCACCGAACTCAGACCTGTGGAGGTACGGCAGGTATTTGGTCGTTAGCCAGTCTCACCGTAGAGAGCTGTTGCCCGTGTGTTACCGCGCGGAGGTGACCACCTGAGGAATCCCGTACCATCTGGGAGGAGTTCTTAATCTGGTTCCCTACCTGATCTTACTGTTTACTTGGGTGGCAAGTTTCAAAAGGACTGATCAACTATAACCACGTTTCTTAGCCATTACCTTCTTTGCGAACTTTGCAAAATGGTTATAGGCTTCCTTTGTAGCAGTCAAAGCTGCTAAGTTCGTTTGCCCTCCCAACAACTTTGTCGCTCACTGTTGTAGAAACTACAGTGGAGCAGCACATGGTTTCTTGTTTCCTCCGCACTGGAGGCACAAGACGTGCATAATGGAGAGTCTTTCAGGGAAAAGAAGTGGAGCCGCGCATTGAAGTCACCATGTCCTGTGAGGAACTGGCTCGTCCAGTGGTCTGGCTCAACCCATTTTCTAGAAAGACGTTCACGGATGTTGGGGAAGAACTCATACGTATCATGTCCCTTTGACGAGGATTCCCATCTCGCTTGCCATTTCTCTAGAGCCCATTCATCGATGGCGGCAAGTTTCTGTTCTGTGGTGAGATCCGCACGGAGTTCAGCCCAAAGCGGGGGAAGCTCCCGTTTCACTCTCCACTTGTCAATCATGCACTCAACAGCCAAATCAACTGGTAACTGACCAGTGATCACCTGGAGTGCTTCCGTTGATACAGTCTTGTAGGCCTTGGTGATCCACAGGAGCGCAGCTCTCTGGGATTGGGCCAATACTCTCTTTTGATTGACTGTTAGTTTGCTATCCCAGACAACGGGGCAGTAGCCAATCACACCTAAATAGATGGCCTTATACATGAGGATGGTGTCATGGTAACACACACCCCAAGTGGCCTTAGTAATGGCACGCAGTGAGGCAAACCTTGCAATGGTAGTGCCTTTAAGGGACTGGAGGTGTTGGTTGAAACCCCACCTCTCACCTATATTCACTCCTAAATACTTGACGTGCTTTTCAAGAAGGAGCCTGTGGCCGCCAAAGCGTATTGTGGGTGGATTATTCACATCTCCTTTCGAGAGGTGTGGCTGGGTTTTTTCCTCAGCCACCTGCATCTTGACGTGCTCGCACCATTGGTTGACAGTGCGGAGCACGTGGTGGGTTTTTTCTTCAATTTGGCGGACTGACTCTGCAAAGATCAGCACAGTCAAGTCATCCACATAGGCGTACGGCTCGCAGTCAGTCTCCATGAGTTTCCTGAGAAGACCTTCGAAGAAGGCATTCCAGAGTGCTGGTCCAAGGACCGAGCCCCGTGGGCACCCCTTCTCAATCTTTCTCCGGACGGAGACATGCCTACTTTCGATCGTAGCAGTTCTGTCTGTCAGGTAACTTCTGACGAGCGAGTACAGGTTGTGGGGGATTCCCCTACCTTTGAGCTCATTAAGGAGCGCTGGCCACCAAAGGTTGTCAAACGCTCCTCTGATGTCAATCAGAACTGCTACGACGTACTTAGCCGGTGCCAGCAGGGAAACACGCCGAATCTCGACAATGACATCCTGCGTGGACCTTCCTTTGGTACACCCGTATTGCTTGCCTGTGAGGTTGCGGCCAAAGACTCCTTCGAGGGACTGCAACATCAAGATTTCTAGTGTTTTGCCTAATATGGAAAGAAGGCTGAGTGGTCTCCATGATTGCGGGTCTGACTGATTGCGGTCGCCTCCCTTTTGAAGAGTGACAACGCGCGCAGTCTTCCACTGAGTGGGGAACTGTCCGACCTGCAGACAGTCATTAAATAAATTAAGGAGGCTGCTGGAGATTGTTCGCTCGGCCTTCCTCAGCATATTGCTCTCTATTTTATATGGCCCAGGAGATTTGTTGGGCTTTAAGGTCGCAAGGGCCCTGCCGAGGTCGCTTGTTGTCCACAATGGGATGTCTGGCTCATTCGGAGGGTCCATGATCAGCTCCCTTGCTGCCCTCTGGGCTTCAGTGTCTCGAGCTAGTTGGTCATCTGGGAACGCCTTCTCAAGGAGGGTTTCCAGTGAACATTCGATGCTGCAGGCCCAGCCTGACTCATTTTGCATCGCGGCTAAGACCTGCTCTACATTTGCTTTACCTATGGAGGACTTGTAATGTCTTCCCCAGGGGTTCTCAGAGCTCTCTGCTCCCACAAAATTTCGCCAGCCTTGCTGTTTGGCTAGTTTGATGGCGCGGTGGAAGGCCTTCTTCTCTTGGATGAAGGCAGTTCGGAGTGTTGCTCTGGCATCAGGGTCACGAGTGTTTTGGTACATCCTTCTGGCTCTATTTGCACTTTGCTTGATGGGATTAAGTTCCTCAGTCCACCATGGGACTTTGATCGCCCTGTGCTTCTGTTGGCCAAGTACAGAGAGCCCAGCAGAGTGCAGTGCTGTGGTAAATATGTCCACTTTGCTGTCCACCTCTTCAGGTGTGGATGCTTGCGCTATTAGGTCGGTGTCTGCGGCACGCAGTTCACCTTCCAGTACCCTACAGAATTGTGGCCAGTCAGCATTTTTGTGCGGAATCGCTTTTCACGCGTGTCTTTGCAGAGGATGTTGTCATCTGTGATGGCAAAGTCAATAACCATGTGATCGCTCTGCGTTGCACCTGGTACGACTCGCCAACCTTGCAATTTGAGTAGCAGGGTGTGAGACACGGCTGTGACGTCTATACACGACCTTCCTCCCGGACCATCATAGGTCGCCTCAGTCATGGGGTCGTTGGCAACAACTAAGTTGTACCTGGTGAGCAGCTCTATATACGCCTCGCCCGCCCCATCAATGGTTGGGGATCCCCACAATGGTGATCTGGCGTTTGCATCAGCACAAACTATGCAGGGTCGTCCTGATAGGCCTGCTAGAGCCCGCTCAAGTGGTTGAAGGCTGTTTGCAACTGGTGCGCCGAATTGCCTGTAGAATGATATTACAACCAGCTCAAAGCCACCGGCTCGGATGAGCACAGCGGCCAAGTGCTGGCTGTTCAGGTGAGTGAGTGCGAGCATGTCCATGGACGGGTCAATGCAGGCCACTGCTGCCTTGGCTCCCGTTCTTGCTCCAGCCACCACTCGTGCCTGCGATCCCAGACCAAGAGTTTTGGATCCTATGTATGGTTCCTGTATGGCGAGAACACTGCAGCGTTTCTTGAGTGCATTTTGCAGCAACTCAGCCATAACTGGGCAACTCTTATTTGTGTTGTGCTGAAGGATTCGAACTGTTTTTGACCTATTCATAATCCACTCGTGACTCCTGGAGGGCAATCGCTCGCTGACGAATGGTACAGCGTGCGTCTCGTGTAGAGTGTGCGACCTGTTGGATTTTGCGTTCGACGCAATTGGCACACTTGAGGGGAGCATCGCGCTTGCATTCCTTACTCAGATGTGGCAAGGCGCACCAGGTGCACACAACAGGTCTTGTACAGGCCACTGCCAGGTGGCCATAGCGCTGGCATTTGTAGCACTGAGTGGGGGCTTGGTACTTTCGTATGGCGCACCGCTGCCAGGCTATTTGGAGGTGCCTTGCCCCCTCTAGTTTTTTGTATAGGCTGGGAGATACCTCAATCACCCAATCCTTCTGTCTGCCACGCTTTTTGGTGAAGAGAGGCCTGACGTCCTGCGGCTGCAAGCCTAACGCAGGGTTGTGTTCAACAACTTGTTGGGCCAAGCCCTCTTTTTGTAGGTCAGTCCGCACGTCGCACAATAGCAGGCGTGGGAAACGACCCAGGGGGGTTGACGCTTGGAGCTTCAACTCCTTTTTTGTGGAAATGTGGCTCGTGAGCGCCTTGGCCATTTCTGGCGTTTCCGTCACAATGGCGGCGCCACCTCCTACTGCGGTGCGGATGTCTAGCACTCGGACGCTTAGAGCTTGGAGGTCCGTAGCAGGGACACCCCGCATCAGTGCTTCCATTGTATCAGGGTTGGAGGGACCAGCCTCTCCTTCCTCACATGTCCGCCTAACCACTACCACGTTTTGTCGTGGGTTTTTAGGGGGGAGTTTGGCAAGCGGTGGAGGCTTTTTATTTTTGTTTTTAGTTTTATTTTTGCCCTTGTTTTTGGGCGGAGGCGTAGGCGGGGCGCTGCCCTCGGCCTGCACGTCCTGCTTAGTTGGGGCCTGTTTCTGCTTCCCCCTGCGCTTCCTGGCCCTGGCAGACTGCCATTCCGCCTCAGCTCCATGAGGGGGGGAGGAAGGCGCAGTAGCGGCTACTGCCGCATATGAGGGGCTCGTTGAAGCTCCTTGAGTTTGGGGGGCTGGTGGCACTGGCTGCTGGGCAATTGCCCTACCCAGCTCTTCCCTCACAACAGCCGCCACAGTTTCCCGCAGGGGGGGAGTGGCAGGGGGCGATGTCGTTGGGGGGGGGCATTAGCTTTTATAGCCAGCTTCGAAATTTCGAAGAGGCAACTAGTGACGAGGTCCCGCATAGGTCCTGTCGCGTTGACCCTCATCCGTGCCAGCTGGCCGTGGATGATTTGGACATAAGCACAAATCTGCTCCATGTCCGACAGATTAGGGTCCACGGTGTGTCGTGTGCTTGTAGTAGCCGGGTTGCCTGGGCTACTAGGGGGAGAAGGGGGAGATGAACGCGGTTTGCCCGGTTCTTTCCGCCCTTGTTTGTTTGGACGACGAGTAGATTGCTCATCGTCCGAAGAGGGAGGGGTCGCTCCTTGGCGAGCCCGAGGAAGAGGCGCAGGTGGCGTTTTTATAACCTGCTATTGTTTTATGTGACTTTGTCATTTTATTTTTTTACTAATATGGGGGGGGGGAAGCAGACTGGTGTAGTGTATCCTTGTGAGTTCATTTGTTGTGTGTGTTAGTGGTATGAGCGAGAGGTGCTCGAGGCAGTGTCCTGGAAGCTCCCCCTCAGGCATATTGATTCTAGACCCTTTCGCTGGTCCGTTGAGGGTCAAAGGGAGGCCCCCACATGCGCCGCAGCTGCCAGTCCGGCCACCCACCGGGACTAAGACGCATGAGGGATTTTTGGCTGCTGCTCAGAGTCAGCCCTCGGCCACTAGTGATGTGGTGAGCGGGACACACGCTATCAGCCGCCCCAGGAACGCTCAAACCTGGTTTTTCCCCCTCCTTATTCCGAAGGCCGCACCTATATAGGGGATCGCTCAAAGGTGTTAGTGAGCTACTTCCAGGACTGTCTTTCGCTCATTATGAGTGTTTTAAGTCAATGTGTTCTGCCACGCAAGCCGTTCCAGTGTATTTTGTATCTGGAATATGTTGTGTATGTCAGTGTCGTGAGCTTTAAGCCCCTTTAAGGCCGGATTTAACGCCGGATTTAACGACCACGCAGAGGATACGGCAGGAGAATTCTGTCCCCCTTCCTGCAGGGGGTGTGTTCTGCGATCCCAGCTAAAGGTAGGGGGTTCCCAGTGTGTCATGTATGTGAATGAAGTGTAAGTTGTGTCCCCTTTTAGTCCGGCTTATACGAACACGCAGGGAGTACGGCAGTGGAATTCTGGACCCCCAACTGCAGGGTGAGCACAGTGTGGCGACGAGTACACTGTGACGCCCAGCCACAGTTAAGCCTCGTTGGATGTAATCCTGCGGGGACCTCGTAGAGGTGAGGTTGTCTTTCAAGCTGGGCCCACCCGGCTGTCCCTTTTAGTCGGCTCATACGACACGCAGGGAATACGTCAGCGGTATTCTGGACCCCCGACTGCAGGGTGAGACACACCACACACACACACAGACCCACAGACCATTTTCCCAAATAGTTTCGGACTCAGGAGGGTCTGAAACGTAAAGATCTGAAGAAAACTCAAAATTTTTTTTTTCAGCCGATTACATAACATTCCTTTCTACTTCGTAGAGCAAGGGAAGTAAAAATGACACAAACCTAAATACATTTATCGCGTGATCAAAACGCAATTTTTTTCATCGAAACGGGTCAGATGAAGGTTATTACATTCTGATATTCTTAGCCCTACGTAGTAAAACACACAACTTCAAATATTATGACAATACGATGAAACAATCGTTTGAAACAAAATCACGCGAGCAGCACACTAAATTATCAAAAATATCACAGGAAACCGATTTTGGTGCAGTTATTGTTTGGTAAACGCCGCTCAAATGGAACTAGCGTTCTTAGAAAAACTTCGCGAGTAGTCCAGTAAACCAGCCAACCCCAGCAATACCATACACTGCCTCGAAAAGAATGCTCAAGTCCCGACTCAGCCAAAGAGCCAAAGAAACTTTAAGACGAGCCTCTGAGGGCAAACAGTGGAGCATCCTTAATGACCCGAAACAGAGAGCCCCAACAAGCGCTTCCAGGGGGGTGTCAGTGGCATGTTTTCGCGCTGCTACTGGACACGATTACCTGAGGAAACATCTCAAAAAAAAACAAAAAAACTATACGATCCGGGTTCGATAACGTTCATAACATAATTACCATCAATCCCAGAAATTCCAGAATTCAACTACTTCCGTTTACACGATATTTCCAGAACTAAATAAACACGATAATTGTAAAAAAATGATGTTGACAGTCCTCTCAATAAATCCTGGAACTTCAGATTATGTTTAACGAATTGAATAAACTGAGAGAAAAATAGATTGGATTAGTAGCTGACGCCATTGAGGTCGCAGAGGAAAGTTGTGTGATACGTTGTACCAGCTATTTTTTATTACTAGAACCGAAAAGTTGTTGTTAAACATGCCGTTACCAGAGCTGCCATAATATTTCTATTCGCTAGACAATTACGAGAGGAGTAAAGAGAGTCATCTAATACTTCTCGCACACACTTCTTCTGATCATTCCAATACATTGACTTGCATAGTCCTATCTACACAAGACACAGGCTCATAGTATAATTGGATTGAAATCCGTGACACTTTTTTCGAACGCGCCTCGCGCTTTCTCTCCTCCTCTCCCCCGTCCACCCATCACCACACATACCAACACCATCAGTCTGATGATTAACATACCTGAGGGAGTCCCCAATCAACTAACAATTCGGTAATTCGATTTTCAAGAGGAACGTCGAGTGATTAATTGAGTTACGGCTTTGGAGAGTTCGCCCCGTGTCAGGACGAGCTCGAGGGGCTGCAGTTGTTATCCTATTGGCAAACAAGCTACGGAAAATGTTGGGTCACTCAAATACGAAACAACAACGGAAAATCAGACGTTGGGACCCGCAAACGAATAGTCGCGACGAGCAAGTAGAGGAATTATGTAGATTCCGGGGGTGTCAAGTTGGTGTGAGTAATTCGTAAGAGTTTTAACCACCTCAGCATTCGTTGGAGTTTTTATGCGCGTCAACACCTCGACACCTTCTCAGTAGTTCTGCTTTTGATTGATGAGAAGCTTCCGAGAAGGACTCGAGTGGTTGAACTCTTCATTCGGTTTTTAAGAAATTATCTTAACCCCTTCACCCAAACGAGAAGTGATACGATTTTTGGTTGATCGTAAATTTTGCTATAAGTCGGCCCCAATAATGGTAAAAAATAAAATGTTTCTAATATTATAGATTTAGAGTCGTGTATCCAAAAAAAATGCATTACCCGATTCTCGAGGCACCGCGCAAATCTTCGGCCTCGAGGCTCAAAGTGTGTATTCTGCAGAATACGGTGCCGAAGGGGTAATTCATGTATTTATCGAAAAACGCTGCAAACTATTACACAATGGTTTAGAGGATAATGTTCTCTTGTACTGTACGATTCTGACCTATTCCATTTCATCAAACGTCGAAAAATATTAAGAACATAACATGACTGTATCAACGATCCGGGAAACGACCACTCAACCCAAATGAAAATGTTTGTAGAGCAGCCCCGAGACCCGTCCCTTTCGACTCAGCATCGAAAAATACCAGTAAACGATTCGAATCAGAACTGGACTACAAGGGAAGAACCAAAATTGACATTAGCCCGGCGACGATAGGCAATTAGTACAACGCGAGGTTGTAGTCAGACGGAAGCAGAGGGAGAAATAAGCGCAGGCTAGGGAGAAACGACTAGCGTACTGTTCTGTAAGTTCCGTCAAGGCTCACTATATTTACTGTTATATCACTGTTTAGCAACTAGGCGCAGTCTTACACCTCTGAGACTCGTCTGGTTCGACTCAGCATTGAATAATACCATTAAACGATATGACGTATGACCTGATTACAACGGACCAACGAAAATCGACACCGGAGTGCGTTGGTATTGAATTCATCCGATTACTTGCACACTCTCCTCCACTGAATTGGCGATATATTCCGAACTTCATACCACACGCCGCCTAATCCGCTTCCTTAGTTCTCAGTTAACATAGGTAATGAGCGAAATTAATTATTCATGCGTATCTAAGCACATTTTTGGTGTGGACTAGTATCATTTGTTCTTCTATCAGTTCTTTCCAGAATAGTTACAGTGGGCAACTTGAGTTTTAGTCAACTACAAAAGGACAGGACCAGAGTACACGCAACAGGATCACGTTGATCACCTGTACATTTGTTACTCATTAAAATTCGTGCTATAAATCGAGGAAAACCAATTGATTTCAAGAAGTTGAGGTCTAACATTTCTATATAAAACTGAGCCTACGAGTCGCAACGAGTTTATGCAGTAAAAAACTTATTTCACATATAAAGATTAGCTTCACAATATTCAAGTTGAACGAAAGTTTGAGTTTTCCCAGCACCTATTCACATGCGGGTGTTAGTGTGCTATGGCTCTTGGGTCGGGGTATAGTAGGAGTTGTTTTAGTATATTAATACGTTTCGCATAATACGTTGCGTGCAGACAAAAACGCATAGCTCGCGATTTATTCAGACATCTAGATTCTCAGCTAAGACCAGAGATACTCCGGTCAGTAGAGATAATCCTCTTTAAAAAATTCACGGTTTTCTCTTGGATTAATTATTTTCATCAGTAATGAACGGCACCATTAGCTGAAAAAGGCGAAATTCCATAGTAGATTTCCGTTAGTAAATTATGAACCAAATTTCTCTCGAGGAGCTGGAAATAAGTGGAACTTGATGGGAGCAGGCGGCGGCAAACTAATACGTCTTCCGCTCTGACTTCTTGCTCCCTCCCTTCGCCCCTTCTAACGGCAACTCTCCGGGTCTTAGTTGATAGCTGAACATTTGTTATTGGCCAAGCTCTATAATTCTGCGCTGACCCGTAAAAACGAGCTGGAAAGCCAGACAGAGGGAAAAGTTACAGGAGAAATTGCCGCGGCTTCTATAGAAATCAGAGCAACGGGTTGTTCATAGAAAGTTTTCTCGAAGGACGAGAACGATTCGTTCTTCCGCCAACATCGACCAACAACATACCTGCAAACTGCTTCAATGTCTACGAAAAACTCAGAAAATACCGCTCAATCGAGAAAAATGGGCGGTCTGTGTCTCTCTCTGCGAGGTCTTGGTGACAGAAAGTGAGTGCTTTGCATCAGAAAAGGCATGAGAAAAAATTACTTAACAATAACTTTCGGCCGTCAGGCACGTTCCAACGCTGTCACGTGCCAAAGAGCAGCGCAATTTCACCCCTCCTGAAAATGAAGAAATGTCCCATGTGCGCAGTTTTAATGTCTTAAGAGAAGGAATAAAGCGGCTTTACCTACAAGCGTTTTCCTCTTCTGACTCAGCTGCTCCATTGTGTGGACATTTTTGTCAACTTATTTCATTTGGATGCTTCTAATCAAATGATTACTTACAGTGACATTCAGTTGAATAAATAGGGTGATTGGTGTCACAAAGACATCGGGGCTATAACTCATCCCAGTCAACTAAGCACACCAATAAATGAAAACTGGCTAACTGCCTGCTTTTGTGCCTGCACTTGTGGAGTATCTTAGAAAGCATGTTCGTTGCCTGGTAAACCATTAACTGGGTGGATCAGCAAGATCCATCCCAACAATCGTGGCTCGGAGTGTCCATGACGTTTGAGCGAAGTTATGTGGCTTCGCTGTCCTCAGGGGCCTGGATGACCGTGAGGGAGTGGCTATGTGAACGACTTCAATGCTGATCGGTACACAGTCGGTTAGCCTAATTAAGATAAAAACCCATCAAGAGCTCCAAATCGTCACTCAATGGTGGGAGCACATCAAGCTGCACGTGGTGGGGAGGAAAACCCAAGCTCATCCTCTTAAAGGGGAAGCAAGTCAAGTACTTAGGCGTCAAGGAATACGCTTCAGTGTCTCAAAGGCTGTACTCTCTAATTACGCAATTAGCGACGCCACTTTGGGTGTGTGCTACCGGGACATTCTCCTCTTAAAAGGCCATGTACTTAGCCGTAATTGTTAGGATAGTAATGGCTACTTAATGCGATGGCCATTGATGCTGACTGCAGAATATCTTTTGTGGCCATCGCTAGTCTGTGCTGATGCAAACGCCAGATCACCATTGGGTCGCCCCATCCGAGGCGTATATGGAATTGCTCACCACGTATTGGTACATATATGTCACAGCTGTCTCTTATACCCTGCTACTTAAGTTGCTGGGTTGGCGAGTCGTACCAGGTGCAATGCAGAGAGATCACCTGGTCATTGATTTTGCCATTGGAGATGACACCGACCTAATACCTAATAGTGCAAGCTGCCACACCCGAAGAGGAGGACAGCAAAGTGGACATACTTAGCACAGCACTGCACTCTCCAGGGCTCTGTGTACTTGGGCAACAGAATCACATGGCTATCAAAGTCTCATGTGGGACTGATGAAGGCCCACAAGTAGAGTGTAAATAAAGCGAGAACGATTTGCCACCGTGATACCAGAGCCACACTCCGAACTGCCCTCATCCAATAGAAGAAGGCCTTCCACCACGCCATCAAACGAGCCAAACTGCAAGGCTGAAAAATTGTATGGAAACAGAGAACTCGGTGAACCCCTGGGGTAAGTGTAAATTGGGAACAGCACCTGAGGGTTTCTCTGGCTTGTGTGAGAGTGAGGAGATTGAAACACGGTTCTGTCTTCTCGTTTTATGCTGAGTTAAGTGCACCAGTTGGGAAGATGATTGACACAGTCAGCTCAATGTTAGGAAGGTGTGTCAGCCCACGCCATGTTAGGCTGGACGATAATAAAACTCGATTATCAATCAAAGACATATTTTGCAGAAAGTTTCTTTAAATCCGATCTGGTCCGAGGAGAGCCATCATGTGATCTATTTCGAACTACTTGGAACTGACTTCTGAGTCAGTCTTCGTCTTCTCGATCCAGCCTGATAATCTGAATCGCAGAGATTGGGCTGTGGAACTACTGAAAGAATTCAGGTGCAGAGAAACAGAATATGAATGAGAGGAAGTTGGTGGAATAAAAGCGAGGATGAGCCGGCGATGGTGTCCATCTTTTATGAATGTCCATCAAAACTTTAACGACGACGTAAAACCAGCGCCAGAGGAGGAAAACGGCGAGTGCAGAGTTATTCTAAAATTATGAACTCCGGATGTGGAATTTTGATTACCACATTAAAAATTCTCGGACGATTCACAAGAAGGCTTTTCCTGCCGAAAGGTGCTTTAAAGGGGACTAAATATGTGTTAGTTTGGGAGGGGGCAGAGCAGGGTCTGTAGGTTGACCAATATTGGTTGAGATCTATCTATGGGGCAGAGCTATGTTCGTGAATAAGTGGTCATGTTAATGAAGTCTCTCCTTCGGCCTGTTGTCACGACTGTGTGTCGGTGTATTGCATGGAAAGGCTTATTTGGTCGATGGATGCGGAGATTCAATAGATAATTGATCATGTGGAGATATGTGCGTACCAAACAAGAGCAGATGTACAGCACGATGACTATAGGCTTCTATCAGAGCATCTTAATGTTACGTGATGAGACACTGATTCATCGAAACGTTTATTTATCCACCTGGAGAAACTAGGGGCATTGGATCCTCCTACCATTTCCCTCTGCAATCAACCATCCCATCCTCTAATGACACACAATCTCTGAGTCTCATGATATCTTGTTGATTTACGTAACAAAATGATGTAACTCCCCTTCTTCCAAAATAAGGCAGGCAGGCGTCCGGAGGAGAAATAGAATGTTATTCACGTTGCGCGCCGCGGACCCGGTTTTCCTAACCTCCCGATCCCAGCAATGCGGTCCCCCTCCCCCAGTCCTTAGGCCGAGTTCGACTTCTCCAGTTGTAGAGCATGGGAGACACTAAGTACACATGACACGGGTGTCTCTCGATAAATGACCTGAGATATTGACGAGAACTATGAGTGAACGAGTGTAACTGGGTGAGAGCTGAGAGTTGAATCCTGAGACGAGGTGGCAAGCAGAGAGATGAGGAAGTGGCATGAGAGAAGGGGCTGAGATAAAACCCACAGAAGAAACCGCAAGAGGGTAAATATGTAGTCCGTTCTTGTATTGGCAGATCTTAAAACGCCAAAGGTTTGAGAAGCATAGGTATCTGGGTTTCCAGGATTGGGGAAAGGTAACTTGAAAGTTGGAGGAAGGCCCTGATCTCGGGATCTTCCGTTATGGGCAAGAATACTGAAATGATTCGATTGGAGCTGAACGTACACATCATATTAACTAGTTGGTTCACCGCAGGCCAGTCCCAAGACCTGCTCAGTAACTAACCTCCCTAAGACTCATACATCTTAGAGTAGCACCGAGAATGATCCTGAAGCGGCCTAAAATATTAACAAAATGACAAGAAGCTTAAACAAATACGGAAGGAGTGAAGGAAAGGAACAACTAAAATCACTGAACGCGAGTCCAATCCTACCACCTCCTCACCGCGGCAAACCGGGGCAAGCTAAGCACTTGTTGATATTCGTCCAGACTTCCGTAATGTCATAGACACAGCTTGTCCAGGTATCCCGCTAGATTTAGCCAACCTGACGGGCGTAACATTGTCCTATGTGGACACATCATCTCACCATAGTGGTTAGATGTGGTCTATTGCGATGGGGGAGAGAATTTAGAGATTTAGCTAACCTAATGGAGGAAATGGGCCAGACCTATCAGCTCATTGTGCGTTTACCCGCGTTTTTGTTACTTTAATACGGCTGTTTTTTTGTATAATAATAAATCCTTGCTAGGGCCTAGTTTTTAATTTTTAAAAATTATTCTTGTTGTGATACAGCTGAGCTGGAAGCTCGATGAGGGGGGGGGGGCATGTGTCTCGGTGCGTCCTTTGTTTGCCACATTCTGTTGAGTGTGGGGTTGTTAGCAGCGTTTTCATTGAGGAGACCAGTGCGTCTACGCACGTCCTCGTACTGTGGGCATGTGAAGAGGACGTGGCGGAACCTCTTTTACCCACATTTGGCAGGAGCAGTCGCTGAATGTGCGTATTTTAATGAAATGGAGTCGCACATTGAAAGCCCCGTGACCCAATAGTATCTAGGTGACTGGTGCTGTGGGGTGGCTCCCCTCATTTCCAGTCTACGGCTTACCGATGTCTGGCCGTGGTACTCTCTGTCTCTGCCAGTGATCTATGACAACCTTTCTCAAGTTTCTGCTTTGGCGTTGGCAGTTGGAGTAGCTCTGGGAGCAGGTGCTGTGCGGCCCTTCTGTATTTCGGCTTGTTGGGAGGTTACGCAGTAGGCCGGTAGTACTGGCAGAAGGATGTTGGTCTGTGTTTACCCACCAGACCAATGCCCCATATAGCGTGATGGGCCCAAACATGGCTCGGTAGTATCTAGAGCGGCAGTGGGCTGATGCTCCCCATGTAGGACCTAACAGGAAACTTACGGGTACAGTGGGACGCGAGGTGCGATGTGGGGCGACCTCTAGGGTATATGCTGATCCTTACGTCTAGATTTAGCCAACCAATCACTGGCATGTAATGTACATAATTCTGCCAAAAGATGACAACCCTCCCATTGACGAAATCGTCGCTAAATAATGTGACCGGTCATAATGGTTGTGTGTGCTCTTCAGAAACAACCTCTACAAATCAGTCATTTACTTGTTCTGTGGAGAAGTCCAAAATAGTTCGCACGGGAGGAGAGAGGTATTTTTAATGCAAACACCATTTTTCAAGCGCTGAAGTCAGTTGTCGAAAGTGGTGCTGCTGCATTGAGCTGATTCAATTTCCAACCAATCGGCTAATGTAAATTTCGAGCTGCCAAGAACTGATATTAGGTGGAAGAAGGCAAACCTGAATATTCATGTCAAGTCACATCTTGTAAATATTGATCAGGCGGATCCCAGTTATAGCAGGTCGAGGAGATGAGCGTCAGGGGTTGGGCGGTCCTCGATGCTGACGAGTACCATCTCAGAATCTTTTGGCCCCGGGAAAACGGGACGATAACTGAAATAAAATTGCTGGGCATAAATCCAGAAACGTGGGAGAGTTATTGAGAAGGGGCGGAGAGGAGGTTTTCGGATCCAGATTTAATTACCAGGTTCTGCCTAATACCAGAAGAGGAAGGAGCGCAGATGGCGCTCGTTCTGCCATTCCGAGTCAATTACATCTCAGCATCCTCTGCTTCCTCGCCTTCGGGGCGTCTCCCAACTTCAATTCTCCGACTTCCCAACTCCCTCAGCCCCCAACGCTTTCTGCTCTTCGATTCCAAGGAGGAAGTAGAGGCGCGCCGTCTAACTTCTAACTAGTCGACTCCAGTTCACCGACTATAGATAATTGCGGTTGTTGAAAGGTCACCCTCCATCAAGTAATTTACCAAGGGTCTGCCCTCAACATAATGCGGATTGTGGCTTTACTTGCATGGCTGTCCAGAACTGGTCCTGCGTCCTAGTAACACGTAAACCAAATAGCTGAAACGAGTTGTGAAAAGTAAAGTCGAGAAAGAAAACTGACTACCGGTGAGCGCTGACGTGGGATCAAAATGAATGAACGTTCGTAAACGCATGGGACTATGAACTAGTGCCAATAGTTCCGTGAAGTCTGAACAAAAGACGTAAAAATGGGCCTAGCAAGGTTGTTTTTCAGGGTTTCTTTTCTACAAAAAACGGTGCGGAAAACGAAGCTCTTACTGTCAAGGTAAAAGGTCAATTTTCGAAAAGGTGTTGGACCAAATTCGTCTATTTTACCCTAGTAATACTGTGCATTATGCAATAAATCTTATGAGTAATAACATTCGCATACACATTTGGATGCTTTCGCGGGTGGAGCAATCCCTCGTCTGGAAGGAGTACATAGTAAGCATGGATGGCATATCCATTGGATCATACTCGGTCTGGCCCTCGCCAGAGCCTGTATCACTTCAGACACATTCGAGGTGAGCCCCGGCGCCCGGTGAGTTTCAATCACAGTATAAATTTCAGGTACTTGTATTCACTCTGAGAGGTGAGCGCAAATATCAAGAGGGCGGCGAGGATGAATTCACGTTTTGGAAACCCTCCGCGGTAAAACCCGTTGTTGACCCCGGAAATATTCCGTAAAGCTGTTTGATAGCAGTACGCTAATTGAACTCCCAACAGATAAGAAAAAACCATCCGATCTGCCCAGGATTGCCCAAAGCGGACGAACCGGCGGGCTGTCGGCCGACTGGATTGGAAGCCACACGCCAAGTTACACTGAGGCATTGCTGAGGCCACCCCCATATCACCGGGTCATTAATTAAATGCACGCCGTCTAAAAGGGTGGAGGTGGCGGTTGAATGCTCTGCAGTTGTGTGGCTACAAATTAGGGTGCCACCCCTTCATGCCCCGCACATCATCCTGTGCAGGTGGAAGGCGGTGATTGTTGCGTCTCACCTGCCACTGGTCGAATGGCCACTCCTTAGCCAGTATGATTTGTTGGTCGATTGCTACCTCACAGAGCAAGACAGGGACCAAACCTGCCCGCGGACGAATGTGGCGTTGCAATCCAACTGGAGGTCTAGCAGTGGAGCACCCGCAAGATGCGAGGTAGTGCAATACTTCAGAAGGACCTCTAGTAGCGTGTTCCTCTGATGCGTCCTGACGTGACAAACTGTCGAGCTCGAATGGGGAACGGAAATCCAGATGCGAGGCAGATGACCCCCTGAATAGTGAGTGGAAGCTTGGGGAGCCTCTGCGGCGGCTTACTGTGGCCCTTCGAAACCTCAGGGAGGGCAGGAAGTCCAAACCGTCCTGTCCTGGGATGAGGAAAACCCGTTAGTGCCATCGAAAGAGTTAGAGCAACCATTCTGGCCTTTAGGGGTTTTTGAATCAAACATGGTACCACGAGAATGCACAGTACCCTTGCGCCGGTGCATTATGGGTTAGGGCTACAACAGGTGGCTGCCTCTGCAGGGCAAGGTAGGTAGAACAGATAAATCCAACTCAGGCCAACCCAGGGCTGGAAAATGCGCTTGCTCTGAGGACTCGGTGATGGTAATTGAGTTGCTGGAGGGTACTTCTCCCATCCGAAATGTCGTTTCTAAACTTCCCCAGACACCCCCAAATGCAGAATCCTAACTGTCCAGCTCGGGTAGCACGATCCACTAGGACGCTGCAGCCACATAATGGACAGGAACACAGCCAGATAGCGTCTTGTATGTGGTGGCGCCGTTCTGTTGACATCAGCTCATGTTTCGTACCGTTTTCTAGCATTGTTTAATGCATAATTGAATGCGATGCGCGTCGGATGTTGCAAGCGTGTAATAATTTCAGAGATTTTCCCTTAGCTCCACAGAGTAGAATGCAAGTTATGTAATCGGTTGAAAAACAAATGCTGCAAACTATTACTCAATAGTTTATTATTCTATCGCACTGCTTGATAGTGTTCTATCCTATCCCATCTAACGTCCGAGACCCACCGCATTCAATTCAGCATTGAACAATACTTGACAGAACGTAATTGACACAACAGGACGAGTCATGATTGGAGTGAGGCGGGAGGCAGTGCGAGAAATGAGCGCTGGCAGTATAAAACGACAACTTTCGCTACTCTCCCGCGAGTTCGTTTAATTAGTAGACTTTGGCTCACTATATTTACTGTGATTTCTCGGTTTTCCATCTACACACAATCCCACACTCCTGATACTCATCCTATTTGACTCAACAGCGAAAAATAACCAAGAAACGATACGAAACACAATGTAGTTGCAATGAACCATCCAAACTGTTGTTTTTGGCTAATTTTTTTAACCACATTTTGCCAGTAACATCCATTGGTTTCGTCCGATCGGATTGTGTCCGAGCAAAGGCGGGCACAACTAGATCCCAAACGGAATTTTTATGACAAAGAATGGATTTTTTAGACCACGTTTAAGCTGTATATCAGCCCTGGGCAGAGGACGGACATAGCAGATCTGGAATTCTCATGCCTTGGAACGGGTTACGAGCGCTCTTTAGGCATCGGCTTTCCGGCTTTCCCAATAGATTAGTATATATTTAACACGTAGGCTGAGGGTGCACAAGAAAAAAGGAAAGTCCCAAGATAAATAAGGTCTAGAGCGTTTCGTGACAGGCTGAAGATTGCCGTCACCAAATACTTCACAAACTGCTCAATATCTTGATATTGCTAGGTCATCATTTCAGTAAATGTCAACTCGAGCGACCACGAAAACAACAGTCGAATGACGAAGGTTCCCCTCCCGACCATTTCAATGAGATCATTTGTTGAAACTTACAAACTACGTCAAATATCAAACGAAAGGAAACCAACTGCTCAGCAATAAAAATCCACTCAACTTCGAGGGAGGACTTGGAAAATTACTCCTCAGAAGTGTTGCTCTTTTCAATTGTCCAAAACCGTCGAAGTAATTTCTTTACCTCCCTCGTTCCCGATACCTTTTTGTTCCCATGCGAAGGAACAGAGCGCTTTTCTTTCATTTCCCCCCTTTACCTCACTCTCCTTTTCCCAGAATTTCTTTCAGTCTTTCAACTCATTCTGCCGTGTTCTCTCTCTCTCTCTCTCTCTCTCTCTCTCTCCTCCCTGATACCGAAATCCCTCTCCTTGAACAATGGGTTCATTGTTTTCTTTGTCGCCCGAGAGGGGAAAGATACTCATTTCAGCTATACAATTTTCAGTTTTATAAGATCAAGATTTCCTTGAGAATCGGTCAACTGAACAAAACAACTTTCCAGGGAAGCGTGTGTACCAATACCAATGAGGGATATACCAATCATGAAATCACATAGCTAGGATTCAGAAAACACAAAATTATGTAGTTTTCGACTTCGTGATTGGTAAGAGCAATATACTGCACCGTTTTCTAATTGTTCGTATTTGATGAAAACTGGGTTAACTGCTGAAAGGCAATAACAACATGCAACTAACACTTGAACTGCGACGCCTTAAATCCAAAAAAACTGTTGTACCTCAGTACCCTTTCTGTTAATCAAATGTTCCGATAACCCGACATTACAACTTTCAAGATGGAAATCCAAACACGACACTATCTTTTTCAGTTGTTACCCCCATCCGCGTCGTCCTTCCTTAGCAACCACATCATAACTTACGTTGCGTGGATTCGACACAGAAATACAATAATTTTTGAAAAACGCCATTTACTTCCAACGGATTTCCCAGGAGGTGCATGACCTCTTCCTCCCCCCTTCACCGACGCATCACCATCTCGTTAACCACGACCAACTAACTGACTTTAGCACTTACTTAACAGCCAGACGATGATGTCTTCACATCGAAAGCGCTAGCCCACGGTATCTCGCCAACCAGGAACCCCGGACTCTACTCGTATCTACATGTACGTTAATTTTAACAAAGAGGGCTATCCAGCTTCCACGGATCTCGAGGTCCAGGGGCCGAGAGGTGTAGTCACTGATTCTCCTTTTTAGGAGCATTACAACCACAGGTTATTTCGTGAACATCAGTGCCACTTCTTTGGTTCAGCCGGACACGAATTTTCCTCAACATCGACTTGCTCCTTAGTACCATGCACGTTTCTGATGAAAAAAAATGGTGCCCTTAAATTATCTAGGAAAACGCTCTCTCTGGCAGCACATGGGAAATGGAGACAAGTATAGACAGTTATGGTTCAATTTGAAGCGGAGGAAACCCCCCGCCACGTGACCAATCATCCCGTAGCTCAAACTTCCTGACCCCACTCCTCAACTAGTCATGTTTTGGCTCGACATTTCAATCCTCCTTACGCATGCACTTCTCCGTTCCTCCACCACCTACCGACCCATAAGGTTAGAATTAGTAATGTTAACTCCTCCCAAGCGCTCCCTTCGCTCACACCAATTTCCACCACAACTGATGCAACATGACAGTTCGGCCTCTCTTCGTACACACCCTCATCCACCACCACTACCGGAACACAACTCATCCCCAAATAGACGTAAGCCTTACTCTCGTAGCAAACGATAGGTGTTTTGGAAAACTGAACTGCACCAGAAAAGATCATCTATGCCAAGGACAAGCTGCTGGTTAGTCCATGTCAGAGATAATTCTAAATACCACGACAAGATGAGACTCTAGACCATGAAGACATCAGAAGCGCACCTCAAGACACCAGTAATTGGTGCGGCATTGGAGGAAGATTCCTCACAAGCGCGTGCCCTAATAGGCACAGGATGGTTGGGGTAAGCCAAGTTTTTCCTTTCTTCCCCTCTCCGTTTTTTATTACTTTCCTTGCCTCTATGAAGAAAGCTAGAAAAGAATGTTATGTTTTCGGCTGAAAATGTTTTGAGTTCTCTTTAGATCTTTCCGTTTCTGAGCTCAATGAGTCAGAGAAACACTGTTTATGAAAAAGGTCTGTGTGTGTGTGTGTGTGTGTCTGGGAACACGGTTGAGAGGAAACGGTTGAAGCAGCCCCGACATGATATCTAGCTTGCAGGTCACCACGCTACGCCAATATGAGTGTATGAGCAAAACCCTCCCAAAAATCATGGTGATCAAAATACCAAATTTTTGTTTTCTTAAAAACAGCTCTAACAAATTTGATTAAATTTCTTGTATTGATAGCTTCTAACTACACGACAATATCATAAAATTCCCATGAGTGGGAGAATGACGAGAGCAGCTTAATAAATTACCAAACCTTTCGATAAAAAAATGACTTCAGAGAATTTTTTTCCTTATAAACTCCGCTCAGAAAGTATTTGAATCTTTAGAAAAATCTATGTGGAACTCCGATTATATCCCAATACGACGAGCGTTTAACCATGTACATGAAATATACAGGGACTGCTCAAGAAATTCCGGAATAGCAACCACCGTCGTTTCACTTATTACCATTTCCAAAGGTTTTCCCCCAATAACTCTAGAAAAGCGATTTCCTTCAAAACAAATCGTGTCTACAGCTCAACGTGCCTAATCAATAACGTTAAAGGTATGAGTTGGAGTAGCACAATTATTTCCGAATCTGTAAACGCTAACGCTGTCTGCCACGGTGAAGGTAAGTTTTACCAAGTTTAAATGAACTGAGTTAAAAATAAATTGAATCAGGTATTAAAGAAATTGGGTTATATCCGCCAGTAGGCAAATTACTAAAGTTAACGTACCTGTTAGGTGAGTCCGTCTCCTCTGGCTTGTGTGCCCACAGTAACTCACAAGCCAGAGGAGACGGACTCACCTAACAGGTACGTTAACTTTAGTAAATTGAATCAGTAGCAAAAGACATTAAAATCAGTGAGTTTATACAGAAATAAGGAAAGTTTGTGATGCGGGGCACCTGATATTTTAAGTTTGAAACGTAGCATGATGGATACCACCCATTCGAACTCACGCCACACTAATTTCTCATTTTTGTGTGACTGGTAACAGAAATCATTCCTCCCAAAGTAATTTGTTGAACCACCAGCAAGTGCGTTCGACTCTATCGAGCTCTATAGCAAAAAACCCCAGAAGAGAATAGGTTTTCATGAAGAAGTTCGACAATTTGTTGGCTTACTCTTTTTATTTACCACGTGTGAGTAGTTTAGGGAAAAAAGAAGTGTGTTTTGATTTTAGACCTATTTTGCGTATTTAGCTCGCTGAATCGTACAATCTAGCGTCTCAATCTTGCTTGGTCACCTTGTGGCTATTGTGGAGCTCAGGTGAAGTTCGTGAAAATAGTTCACCAAAACCCGCTTAAAATAATGTCCAGCAATTTGTTTTTGGATTCTTAGAGCATACAGTAGCGTTTTGCATATCTTGATATTGGAAACCACGTAGATCGCCATTCGTTTTCTAATAACTTTCGTGGTACCGCTAACCATTAGGTAATGTAACCTGACCGGAGGTTTGTCTAGAGTATGGATCGTTATATTTTCATGGATAAGACGGTCGTTAGGGCTATACATTTCCATTCGAATAGCTCGTAAGAACCGCAGTGCCGTTTGTCATTGCAATGACTAGCAAACGCCACTGGCGCGCAGAAGTGAAAAGCTAAGGTCTTCCATATGAAACTCATTTCGTTGGAGTCTGAAAAGATATTACATTCAAAATATTTGCGTCTGAAATGGTGACAGCGTTATTTAATTTTGAGCCTCCGAAATCTCCCTATTTTCCAGAGGGTGGAATCAGAGCGACGCTGCTTCTTTAGACGAGCTCCTTTCAACAGTGTGGAAGAGCAAGTTCTTGCCCCCATCCCAACAGCCCCCGCCTCAGCCCTAACCCCGCAAATTTATTTTTCTCCTTCGTTCGCCTTCCTATTATTTTCACGCCTTGGAAATAACCCAGAAAACTGAATGGGATGGAGCGATGTAAACGGAGTGTCTGAGGGGCTGGAGGAAAACAAAAAAGGCCGCTGAGAGATCAGGCCATTGATAACAGAGCACGCGAAGTGAATCGAGGATACACACAGAGCTAAGCAGAAAAATAGCTTATAACAGGATACAAGGGCGCTCGCGTGCAGCAGTAAAATAATGGTTGGTAGACATTTGCTCATATTTCAGCCGCGCTCTAGCGTTTTGCTCTTCTTCCATCTTCCTCGTGCTTCAGGTGCCGCTAATTCCTGCTCATTGGTGTTACAACGTCCGATTTCGAGGGGGATGAATTGACGGGTCAGCTTTTCTTATTCCACGAGATACTGAATAGTAGCTCAGCTCTGTCGATCGTGACGCCCCGCATAACGTCGAAATACTCGAGACTCTGGAAAATACTCGAGTGAAATATTCAAGACACCGACAAGACCCATACCTTTAAAAGGTTCGCCCCGTCATGGTAGACAATGATCGTCACCAAACATTATTGACCTACCCCGCGCCTCACTCCTTGCTCTTGATATTGTCAACTGTTAGGACTTCAACCAGTATAGATACGTTGACGAGGTGCATCGTGTCACACACCCTAGGGAGCACGAATCGACGTCACCTGCGTAAATGCTCCATACGAGGGGCGTGCTAAGTTAAAATATATAAACTAATATGCACATATAAAAATATCTGGTGCGTAGCAACACACAACTTTCCGCCACCCCCGTAATTTTGAAGACCACCTACATAGGCGGGCGCTATATCTTTGTTCAACGCATTTTTACCGGAACATTTATGGGGAACAGAATGTAGAAACTAGTTAGCTGAGAGTACACCGAAAGTTTAATCGAAATCGTTAGAGCCGTTTTTGAGAAAATTGGAATACCGATAAATTCCACAATTTGTCCATTAATTCGACAAATCTCCTTTTCTGTGTTAACTTGGCTTATATCTCCGTTCAACATATATATACAGAAATAATTATACAGAACGAAATGTTGGTATGGGTGACTAAAAGACACTCCATAAGGATTTATCACATCTGGTGAAGAAGTTACCCTGGAATTTACGGAAATGTTCGAAAAAACGTTATTTTCGACACATTTTGATTTGTATCTCTGTTCAATGGACTGTCAGAGGAACATTTATTCGGAACAATATGTAGGTATTAACTATTCGGATACATCTTGAAAGTTTGATGATAATCGTTGAAGCCGTTTTGCCAAAAAGCGTAAAAAACCTATGTTTGCTTCATAGGCCTATATCTCCGTTCACCGTATTTTCATGGAGATATGTATGGAGAAGAAAAGTTAGATATTTATTAGTAGAAGATAATTCGAAAGTTTAATTAAAATCGTTAGAGCCGTTTTCGAGAAAATTGCGAAAAACCCTAGTTATTGGTACATTTTCGTCCCCCTCCCCCTTCCCTTCGGCCGAAAACGTTCATAACCTTATTTTGGTGTCTACATAATAATAACGAACAAAGCAAAAAAAGAACCAGCTCAATCGGATCAGCCGTTCTCCCGCAAATCGAATTACAGACACACACACCACACACGCACGCACGCTCGCACGCACGCACACACACACACTCAGGCCACGTGCCGAAATTAGGTTTTTTAGACTCATTAGGCCTCAAAACGTAAAGATCTGAAGAAAACCCAAATTTTTTTTTGGGCCGATTACTATACTTTCCTTCCCTTCGGGTAGCGGAAAGTAATAGGGTGCCCGCTATTTTGAGAAAGGTGGAATTTTGATGACCTCCACCCGAACTTTGGTTTAAAATGTTAAAAAAATGACCCGTAAATTGTTTCAGATATTTTGCATAACGAAATCCTACGCCGGTAGCTCGATTTCGGTTTTTGAAATAAGCTTTTTTACCAGTATCAGAATTATTTAATATCTCTGTATAACTTTTACAAACTCCACAATCAAAGACATTTTTCGAACGATCTGAAATTGAATGTACTTTTTTTGACGCGACCGTGTCCGATTGGCATCTGGACAAAATTATCAGACCGGTTTGGAAATTGTAGAGAAATTGAATGTTGCAAATGATATAACCGGAAAGAGATATCAACATCATTACAGATTATAACAAAAGACTAAGTACAAACGAAGAACAGAAGCAGTATGTTCTTCAGGTCGCAGAAAAGAATAACAAACTGTACTCAAAGCCGACAAAAGCTAAGTTAGCTAAACAAAAACTAAACTGATTCATTCTTAAGTGAGGTGTTCGTTTGTATGAAGAATAAAAATTATATTTGTTATGTATTTGACTTATTATTTTCCAAGTGTATGCTCATTTTAACCCAAATTTCGGGCGGAGGATTACACCTTGCTCAAAATAGCGGGCACCCTAATGTAAAATAATCAATAATCATGTTCTTTGAGATTGCATTTGTAGCCCCCTTAGCGTTGTGGCAGGAGAACCGAACGGTAAAGGTTAAGATGAGAAGTGGTTTCACCTACAAGCAGGTTACCTGGGACCGCTGGATAACGGCTAACCATGGCACACTCTAGTACTTTATTGTGAAGCGGTCTCTTGTAGGACGTTTCTCGTGTGTTTCTTTTCTGTTAAAAACTTGCGCATCCAGCACTTGTGTGTGTACAATTTTGTGCCCAGTGCACCAGAAATGTCACTAGTGCTTGCTTCGCCAAATGACTTGTATCTGCCCGCAAGGTCAACAGCTACTCTGTGACCCATGGCCCAAAACTGCTCCTCGCTTAGATATCTGACGTGCCTCCCTCTGAAGCCAAATTGCTTTGAAAATGGCACCTCAGCACTGCGTGTGATGATGAAGAGCCAGCTCCAAGTGTGCTGCCTGAACGGTGGTAAGATGATCCTCCTAAGGTAAGGGTGAGGGTCCTACTTTGTTTTCTACCACAGGGCGAGGGACTGTTTCCCCACGATAAAGCGGAATTGTTAACCAAAAACCAAAAATTTTCAGCAGAGGACTAGGTGTCTTTGGCTAACCGCGAGATACTTAGGAGTCCTCACTATTCTTCCATGCGTTGGGGATCTAGAACCGTTTTGCTGAGTATCGGCACCTCTAACTCCACCTTCACGAACTAGACAGTGATCCCATCAGAACCGTCCTGGTAGATACTCGTACATTTCTTGATTCTCCCAAGGTCTTATTGCCGTTGACGTACATTTGCATTGAACACGCCGCAACTTCAAATAAGAATGTGTGTCGTACTTAGATAACTTTTGGTACGAGCTGTTTGTACATGTACCATCTAATTATTACGTCTCGATAGCTTGACGAGGCTGACTGAACGAAGAAGGCGAACAGGCGTACGTCGCATGGAGATACAATCGTAGGTATCTAAACCGGTACCTTTCATCATCCTTGGCGGAGATGTTATACGAACTCCTCATACCGAGTTGTTATATACCATATCGAAGTTTCGTACCGATTCACCACAAGCTACGCAGTTACTTCTACATCCAACACCAACGTTTGTTCCGTTTGAAAGTCCTCACCGGTTGTTTCATGCCTCTCAAGTTCACATAAGCTGCGCACAGAAGAACTTCGTTTAGACGTTTAAACTATTCAATTAGCGTCTGTGGAAAGGAACCGTTTCAATTCGACGAATCATCTAAAGAAGAGATTATTTACAGCAAGAGGATTCTTCCGGCTCTCATTGGAGCTCCCTTGTTCTACAAGCCGAGGGCGCCTCCGCTTTAGAACTTCTCCTCATTTCTTTCACAAAAGACTTCTCATAATTGCGCTTCCTCGGAATGAAATATGTAAAATCCCTTTGATCTTTTAAGTGCTTTTTTAGATGGTCGCATTTGATCGTCATTATAATTATGGTGCCTCTTCTCGACCGTCTGAAATATTCAGACACCAATTACATTAACCCAAACTCATTGTTTCATGTTTTTCCGTATTTTATGAGTTTTGGGAGGCCTTTCATGAAAAAGTGGAGCTGGGGGAAATATCTGATGCGGGGCATTACACAAGTTTCCTCAGCCCCGCACACATTATGTCTTGAGCTACAAATCCAATCTGTTTTTCCTCTAAATTCGTTCGAACTTTCAACATCAAGTGTTACGCATCACATTACTTTCCTGGGCCCAACGTGCATTAGTAACTCGTACCACTAATCATATCTGCTTTCATTCTGTTTACAACAACGTTAAGCTTGAAAACTGGTGGCTTCCGGAATTTATTGTGCTGCTCCCACTTGTGGCGTCACCGTTTTTAACAATCAGTGCACAGGGGATTTGAAAGACTGTCCACGTGATTTAATTTGAGAAGGACCGTGATCACTTTTTTGAAATAATCGGGTACGAAGTTTTAGAAATAGTAGTTGGGGAAACGGCAGGGGTAGGATTTCCGGAACTTCTGGACTAGCTTCTGTATATCTTATGAACGTTAGAACACTAAGTTAAACTATCGCCTCAATTTTCCTGAAGATTGTAGTAGCATTCACACGGAGTTTATATGGAAAAAGCTGCGTTAAAGTTAGTTTTCTTTGACATGCCTCGTAATTTATACGTAATTTTCTTACAAATGAGAGACTCGAGGTATTTGCGTATTCACAAGAACGGCGTGAAAGTGCTAATAACTCCTTCCATGGATGTCCTTTGAAGTCCACTCCACCCACACAGAAGAGCAAGAGGAGTCAGGACACCGCATGAATTCCAGTCCATCAACCGCATGATGAGCAACCGCAAACTCTGAAGGCTTACTAAGACAAGAGCAGATGGACTCCCCATGTCATTCCACCGCAGCTGACCATTTTCCCAAAATTTTGTCTGATCTGAAGAGAACACAACATTTTGGCACCTTTTCTTTCAACGATAACAGTAGATTTTAATACGCATCAACATGAATAACAACTACTTTTCAAGGTGTTCTGTGTTTTTTTTCCATTCCCATGCCGAATCTACTTTCTATGCTTCATATTCTCTCGCTGCTCATAGCGCATAGTTTAAGGGGTTACCTATTCAACGAGGGGAATTTTGAAGTACGGCGATGAAGAGCAGGAACGGTTGGTTTAGGGATGGGAACATCAGGCTTACTGGCGCCGAATGGGCTCCAGCCATAAAGACGAAAAGTTCCTAAACCCCAAGCTGGATGGAAGAAGACTTGAGGTGGGTGCTGCGGGACCCTCCGCCCGGGCCATTTGAAATAAACCCCATAAATAGGGGAGAGGGATGAGGCTCGAAGGACAAGTTAAGTTGGGGCAAAGCTGACAGGCCGAAAAGTTTTAGCCGTCTCCGACACTTTGGTTTTATGGAGACTCGAGAAGCGGAAAAATAAGTAGGTAGCGGAGTGTGAGGCGAAGAGGGGCGTAGTGGTATGGCCCTGGATCTGACGGGGGAGGCATGGGCGCCTTTGGGAACATTTGGTCGAGCCAAGTGGATTCTGAACAGCCACCGGGTCTTCAACGTTAGATTTTCATCAGTTTCCCGGTCCCTTCCTCTTTCTTTCCCTGGGATTAATATAATCCGTCTGGGTCGCTCGTCTCGTTCTGAAAGTCGGGACAGCATTTGCTGATCTTCCGTTGTTTTCTTGTTCGGAAAAGCATTTTATCCCGAGGGCGACGAAGCAGAAGCATCGCTTATTGATGGAATCTCTCTTCTTTTTCTTAAAGCCTTTGCTTCCTCCTTCGAAGAGAAACATAACGGCGAACGGAATTACATTTCAAGATTACCCTGCACGGTAACGTACAGTTAATCATGGATGTGGCTTCCTATTCTTTCCCCGACCTCTTAGCATCATGAACTGAATTCAGGTCTCACACTGAGGTAGCAATATTTGTAGTACTGGAGCCAGTTTTATGTTTTGCCATTTAATTCGTGTAGTTAAGGAATGTTTAAGAACATGCTGGATCAGGCCAAGCCTGTGGCATCGTACCTTAGCCCTTAGAGGTGGCAGATCTGCAGCGCTAACGCGGTTTTAGCAATGTTGCATTCTACTTTGGTTCACGAGGTCCTCATATTCCACTTACGATGGAATTGAAGGATGAGAGACTGAAGCAGAAAAAACCTCTTTCGTGCGGAACAAACGGTCGTCACTAATAGAAGAACCTAAAAGCGTTGAGTCCTTCGTAATCTAAACTCTGGCATCGATTCCTGATTCAGACAAGTTCTCGTTGTTTGACGAATGCCCCAGGTGCCAGACAGGCGATCGCTTGACAGACTTCACCTCCCCCGCAATTCCAAAAATATCGCGACCTCCTTCGCGTTTGGCGTCACCAGAACCGCCAACAAAGTTTAATCATCGACGAATGGCCATGGACTAGTTGGTAGGCAAACTAAGCTCAAACTTCCCACTTAATCCGAACACGACAGATGAATCCAAATACTTGTTAACCCCTCCCACAATCCAAGAAAACACATCTCACCAATGTTTCCAGGTACTAAACCAACGAATCGGACTATTAGAAACACGATACCTCATGGTCAGCTTCCAGTTTCCAAGGCTGTACAAAGTAGAAAGGAAAGTTATGTAATCGGCTGAAAAAAAAAATTCTCGAGTTCTTCCCAGATCTTTACATTTCAGACCCTACTGAGCCCGAAAGATACAATTTGGGAGAATGGTTCGTATGTGTGTGTCTGAGAACGCGATTGAGTGAAAACGGCTAAAAGTGGCCAAATCAGCTAAAACTTGATACCTGGCTCGCAGATCATCATTGAATGTCAAGATAAGGGTATGAGCAAGATCCTCTCCAAACTTATTATAGTTATCATAGTGATCGAAGCACCAAATTTGTTTATTAGGTGAAAACAGCTCTTACGATTTTTCCTTAAACTTCGCTTAAATGTTGCTACATACTTGATTCAAATTCAGGTGGTACTCCAACAAAATAGCAATACGACGAGTCTTTGATAACAGTATGAAATTTTAAGGGCTACTTCAGAAATTCCGGAATTCCAACCAGTTTTCATCAAATCCTTACGTTTCAAAGGCTTCCGAGTCGAAATTCGATAAGATGGTCTGTGTCTGTCTAACTATGTTTGGTTTGCAGGCGTGTGTCTGGGTTGTTGCACATCTGGGTGGATGCTCTTGTTTTGTTCAGGATCAGCTGCTGTTGTGTGACATGGCTACTCCCACTGCCGCTACGCCCAGTAAGCCTTAAGAGTTTGCGGCTGCACTGCATGCAACTTCGGCAGTGTCCCGCCTCCCCCTACTCTTCAGTGTGAGTTGAGCTGTCTCCAAAAGGCATCCATGGAAGAGATTACATGAGGTATGCAAGAAGCTGGGATCGTAATGTTGTGGATGCTCGTTGTCGTGTCTGTGGTAACTAGTTTAAGTCACTGAATCATGTTCATCATGAACCATACGCCGATGGGGGTGATCCGACTGTGCTGATCCATGCAGAGGCGATCCATCAAATCGAGGCTATGAGCTCCAACTGTCAATCAGTGGTGCAAGCACATTAAACTGCAGGTGGCCGAATTAATCCTCTTAAAAGGAAAAGTTTCCAACCAACAATACGCTTTGGTGGCTTCTTCTTGGAACGCAAGTCTAATACTTGGCAGTCATTATAGGTGAGAGATGGAGCTTCAGCCCACACCTCCAGTGGCACTACCATAGCAAGGTTTGTTTCATTGCGAGCAATTCGTGAGGCCACTTGGGGTGCGTGTTACCAAGGGAGAGAAACAACGCATTATCAAACAGGACAACCCTGTCCGCAGCCTTCCTTTCCCGTAAACATGAAGTCGAAGGGGATGAATTCCCTCCCCTGTGGCCCGAATGAGACTTTACGGTAGGAAAACAAAACGTGCTCTCGCCTGTCTGAAACAGGAAAAGTTAACGCAACGTTAAAGGCAACGTCAATGCTGAATTATACTTCTGTTCAATTTGTGTAATGACTGGCACGCCATGTCCGTAGGTCCAAAACGCATTCTAGCGAGGTCGTTTCAAGTATTGAAATGCACATTATGACCTTCGTTCACCGCAGAATACTTCTAAGAAGAATGTGTTGGGCAATTAGATGTACGCGGCCGAGGTAGATCAGATACAAATCCACACAGATGACCGACGAAACAAATAAAAATGAATCTAAATTTAGTGGGGCTCTCCGTGAGACGACGAACGTATGGAGTGCAGAAGGAATAAACTGAAAAGCTAACCAGATAAACAGGGGTTTGAGGTACCACCGTCTTTGTCTGTTGCCAGAGCAGATGACTCTGTAATGCGCGGAAATGTTTCGTGGTGATGACTTTGAGAGCTCGGAATTGAGCAAAATGAGCAACAGATGAGAGCCGGTTTACGGCTCAGCCTTTCAATGAAGGTAAAAAATATTGACTTTGAAGGCGGGACAGTTTGAAGGAGGCGAGAAAGAGGAGAAATAAAAAAGTGTCGTCTGAGAGAAGAGACCTCTTGGAAAAGTAAATCGTTTTTGAAGATGGGGCCAAAAGCAGAAAAGTGTTCAATGGGGGAGTTTTAACGACTTTCGAGAATTGTCTTCGTTCCATCTCAACGCGCCTCAATGAACCATCCGGAGGATTCTGAGTCTTAAGCCGCAGACTACAACAAGTTAACCTCGAGGCACCGTTCATTTCCATATTGAAGTAAGACACGGTAGTTCAGCCCTCACTTCCTGTCGAAGTCATTTTCATAGCTTCCACCTTCCACCTGTTAGTCCACACAGCGATCAGGAAAGAACAACTTTACTCGTCCGTTATCATTTTAGATTTTTCAATTTTGGCCGAGGGTTAAATGAGGTGGGCGGAAACGAATGATATAACTTTATCGGTAGTAGATTTGGTATCACGACTATTTGTGGCGAGCGCTTCTCAACGAGCTTACAGATTGGAGAATTACTCGTAAACTATACGCGCTCCCCAGAAGTTACTTGACGAATATACCTACCACAATCGCGCGCAGACATGCGCAGTTAGCAGAATCATAGAAAAACATAGAGGGACATTGCTGAGCCCGCAGAAAAACTCGTTGGTTCTTCAAAGGTCTTATCAGGAGCCTCGTAGAGACTGACCGCCAGCTATACTCCTATGTTGACAACCTGATAGGGCTGATCCGTGCATGGTCCAATGGTGTGAGCAAGACGAGCCGCAGGTGGCTGGGGAGAAAGTTCCCAACCGTCAATACGTTTTGGCGGTCACAGGCTTCCTGTGTGGGAACAGTTAGCCGTGAAAGTAGCCTTGAGACCATTACCATGGCCTACCGAGGGATAGAGATAGATAGATAGAGAGAGAGAGAGAGAGAGAGAGAGAGAGAGAGAGAGAGAGAGAGAGAGAGAGAGAGAGAGAGAGAGAGAGAGAGAGAGAGAGAGAGAGAGAGAGGGAGAGATTTTATTTAACCACCTGGGGGAATTAGGGCCATGGGGCGGGCCCTCTCTTCCATTCCCCCAGGCTACAGGTTTCACAATCATCCTCTAAATTTACAATAATAACAATCACTACGACAACTCATTCATACTCTTTTAACAATTTTTCTTTGAAATTTTTTTTGAACACAACAACGTTTTTCGTGAAGTCAAAATCGTCCACATTGTCATTGTATATCTTTGCCCCCTGCACGAGGAAGTATCGTGCCAGTATCGTCGTTCTGTGCCTAGGAATGACCAGCAGAGAGAGAGAGAGAGAGAGAGAGAGAGAGAGAGAGAGAGAGAGAGAGAGAGAGAGAGAGAGAGAGAGAGAGAGAGAGAGAGAGGAAGAGGGAGGGAGAGTGAGATTGATTCATTTATTGATCGGGGGAAAGTTAGGGCTGTACAGACCTCTCTACAATTTCCCCTGGAGCTAAACACAACAATTATTCGCAGGGTTAACATTCAAACAATATATAACAACTACCAAACAACATAATAGTCTTGATTGGTTTATATTTTTACCCGAAAATTCTCACTATGTTCATTCATTCATTATCACATTCAGTCTCACCAAAATTAATTACGTTCACCCCAACACTGAATACACAAGTACATACAGAAACTCCAGCCATACGACATTAATTACATGCACACCAACAATCTTCCATGCATACTGATCTGGAAACAGAACACAAGCAAACAGTGAGAAGGACGAGTACTTGTACATTCCTCTCCTTCTCGACGATACACAACGTAACCTAAAAACATAAATCGCACACAAGAAACGCTTCCACACTCCACAGCAAATATGATGAAAGTTAGTTCGCAGAAAGAATCTCAAGTTAGCCTAATATTCCTGCTTCAACAATCAATCCTTAATAATAACAGCAATGATAATATAATTAGTAATAATAACAATACACATAGTTTTATAATAATCCTCTTAGGACATCAAAGGTATCTGTTCAACAATATCTTGCGAAAATTATTTTTGGATGTTTCGACGTAGCGCACAGACTGTGCTGATCTTTCCAGAGTCAGTCCGCCAAATTGAAGAAAAAACCCACCACGTGCTCCGCACTGTCAACCAATGGTGCGAGCATGTCAAGATGCAGGTGGCTGAGGAAAAACCTCAGCTAATCCTCTTCAAGGGGAAAGTGAATAATCCACCCACAATACGCTTTGGCGGCCACAGGCTCCTTCTTGAAAAGCACGTCAAGTATTTAGGAGTGAATATAGGTGAGAGGTGGGGTTTCAACCAACACCTCCAGTCCCTTAAAGGCACACCATTGCAAGGTTTGCCTCACTGCGTGCCATTACTAAGGCCACTTGGGGTGTGTGTTACCATGACACCATCCTCATGTATAAGGCCATCTATTTAGGTGTGATTGGCTACTGCCCCGTTGTCTGGGGTAGCAAACTAACAGTCAATCAAAAGAGAGTATTGGCCCAATCCCAGAGAGCTGCGCTCCTGTGGATCACCAAGTGTTACCACTGGAGCGCACCATCACTGTATCAACGGAAGCACTCCAGGTGATCACTGGTCAGTTACCAGTTGATTTGGCTGTTGAGTGCATGATTGACAAGTGGAGAGTGAAACGGGAGCTTCCCCCGCTTTGGGCTGAACTCCGTGCGGATCTCACCACAGAACAGAAACTTGCCGCCATCGATGAATGGGCTCTAGAGAAATGGCAAGCGAGATGGGAATCCTCGTCAAAGGGACGTGATACGTATGAGTTCTTCCCCAACATCCGTGAACGTCTTTCTAGAAAATGGGTTGAGCCAGACCACTGGACGAGCCAGTTCCTCACGGGACATGGTGACTTCAATGCGCGGCTCCACTTCTTTTCCCTGAAAGACTCTCCATTATGCACGTCTTGTGCCTCCAGTGCGGAGGAAACAAGAAACCATGTGCTGCTCCACTGTAGTTTCTACAACAGTGAGCGACGGTTGTTGGGAGGGCAAACGAACTTAGCAGCTTTGACTGCTACAAAGGAAGCCTATAACCATTCTGCAAAGTTCGCAAAGAAGGTAATGGCTAAGAAACGTGGTTATAGTTGATCAGTTCTTTTGAAACTTGCCACCCAAGTAAACAGTAAGATCAGGTAGGGAACCAGATTAAGAACTCCTCCCAGATGGTACGGGATTCCTCAGGTGGTCACCTCCGCGCGGTAACACACGGGCAACTGCTCTCTACGGTGAGACTGGCTAACGACCAAATACCTGCCGTACCTCCACAGGTCTGAGTTCGGTGGATGCTGCAGGGGCTGGCCTCTTGCATATTAGCGAAACCGCAACTTCTATGACTGATATAATCCTCGTCGAGGGTTTAGGTACAGTCATCAAATAAAGAAACAGACCTGTGTGTAAGGTCAAAAAGCTCGATGTTTTCATTAAAAAATTTCGCACCTTGCACATAAGAAGGACCTTGCAAGCGTTTCTGTCCAATGGCACGGGATTCTCAACTCGAACCTCTCGTACTAGTAGGCGGGTTTTTTGAATCCCGAGAGAGAGAGAGAGAGAGAGAGAGCGAATTAAGATAAGAATCCAACAACCTACCAACTCCCCTGCATGGTCACGCGTGGAATGGGTTGCCGACACTTCCCCAGCGAACTACTGACGCTGAGTTCTCCGCGTAAACTCCCACCTTGATGCCAGTTCAACTAGCAGTTATGCATAATTAGGGCACTGCATTTGGATGAGTGAAAAACACATCCAATTAGTCGGTGACGCGATAAAAGACGCGAGTTTTTGTAAAGGTAAAGAAAGGTCGTTTGTAGTTCAGATGACTCTTCTCATTCAACCCCCCTCCCCCGAGCACCTCGTTACAATCCTCCTTTCCCCCTTCAACTTTGCCACCCAGTTTTGAGATGAGAATGGGAAGGATGCCGTTTGCAAGAGCCACAGGAAGCCCTCAATCAACCAAGAATGAAGTAGACGGAGGGGCTCGCTCGCCTCAAGCGGTGCTAGTCGGATGAACGACGGCCTTCCTGCAGACAGATAAAATGGGGCCAACCCTTTGGGGAATCGTTGAATTTAAGGTTTCCCACTTTATTTATTGGAGCATAACCAAAAGGCTTTGCCGTTTCCACCATCTTTTCGGCCGCTGAGTCCTCCCATCCTCCTCTTCCTCCCTGCGCTTTGTTTATTGGCAGTTGAGAAGAGTAAGGTGTTCCAGCTGCTCTTACTTCTCAAGGGAAGACGCTTATTCTAAGCTGGATTTTGCGCTTTCTATATCCACGTTGATCGCGCTCTTCTAGCCTCTGGAGAAATCGGATCAAAATGTATCAAGAAGTAAATAAGATTTTCCGTTCTTTTCAAGACTCGCCCGGCGATCTATTTGTAGCTCTTGAAACACAACTCATGCCACTGCACAACGAACTGAAATGCCTTGAAATACTGGAAAGGGAAGAGAAAGCCTCGTTTAAATTCTCTTATCATCGAACGGCAAACCTCCTTCTTAAATGTTCTCCTTTCACGTTATATAAATTGTACAGGGAGAGTACTAAGGGTTGAGCAGTGAAGTCAGCTCAGGTAGCAACAAGCCCCACTATTCTGTCCTTGATTGCTTGATCACATTCAGGCACGTCCACGACCTCTTCGCCGCACCTTCAAGGGAAGGATAGGGATCCCAAAGTAAAAAGATAAAAGCTGATTTTTACTTCATAAATATATCAATTTGCATTATTTCGAGTCGTACATACCAAAAGCTTTGTGGAAGTGTTACATTCAGCTCATTCCGCTTCATCTACATAGTTGATATTCATACTTCTATCCCGCGTTTGGAAAACTTGGGGTAGAGAGATGCTTTGAGGTGGAGAAAAACGAGGTTACAGGACAGCGCAAAACCCAGAGACCGTCCTTCTTTAATTAATTTATGCCAGTCATCCCATAACTTGTGCGAGTTGTTCAGAAAAGCTGGGGAACAACTCTATTGGACGAACTGGAGAGGATCTCTCGAGGAGAGGTCGTTGTGTGGCGGAAATAAAGTGGCTCAGGCGGTAGCGGAAGGACAAGGGTTTAATAAAGCGATGCCTTGCGCTGCTCCCTCCCTCATCTCTCTTGGCCACCCTCTCGCCCTGTCTCGGTCTTTAACGAACTGCCAACTGAACCAATTGGAACTGTGGAAGAAATTGTGGCGACCGAATCCCTTCCGAAGGATGTGGTTAAGCATTAGATATGCTCTATACTTTCAACTCTGGAAACGGCCGATGGATTTGAGACCTGAGGATTTGAGAACCCATTTCGTCACAAAAGTATACAGTGTACTCCTGATTGGAGCACTCTATTCCTAAACAAAAGGCGTCCTAGCTGTCATCATTCTTCTCTTATATTACCGATGATGTATTCTGTAGTTCAATAGCAAACAACTTGACACCAGTTTTCTTCCAGAGTGACGGACTTCATAAATGTCTCAACGCGAGCTCATATGTTCACCTTGCCCACCAGCGTCCTGTAAACGCTCAACGGGTAAATGTCAGGTATTTTAGTTTTGGACCGACATTAAAAACTACTAAATGTTTTCAGCGATAAATTTCCAAGTGTGAGCCAGCAACTGAAGTACGAAATGGTTGGAAATCAAGTGTTGCACGTTTGGGAGGCGATCTTCAAAATGTTCGTGTTCGATCCGGACGTAGTGCAAAACGTCAAGGAGCTGATGAATGGGCGCTTCGAACTGCTGTGGATCGTATTTGTAGCTGCGGCAATTCTCTTGGCCAACGTCAGCTTCTGGAATTTATTCAGGTTATACGAAAAGACAAAAAGTGACTGATATTATTACACGTTGGCCTTCAATTGATGAGGTAGTTACAGGAAGATGATGGGAGGGGGGGGGGGTACGAAGGATCAATTAGAAAGCGTGTTTTGTCGTTTCAGACGTTAACAAAATACGCTGCAAATCATTACACACCAGGTTATTACTCTGTTGCACAGCATTTTATACGTGCGTTTATACCATTCAATCCATTGTCGGAAAATACAAAAAATACCAAACATAACGTGACCGACTACTAGAGAATAACGAAAACAGACATTTTCTTGGCGACGCTGGGCAGTTAGCACGATGTGATGATTCTAACTAACGAGTGCTTGGAGTAAGACGAGTGGAAGCTCGGGATGTGAGTGCCGGCCAGGGAAGATCGATCCCTTTCCCCACAGTCCCACAAGTAGTAGAACCATGTTTACTGTGATTTCGCTGTTTTCCGTCTAGAAGTATCCCTACCCTAAACGTAGGAGTATTCTTAAGAATGAATAATAACCCAAAAGGGAGCGTTGAATGCCATAAGATGACTTCTTCAGCGAACGACGTTCGTGTCAAGTTGAATTATATTATTGGCGACAACTGATATTCCCACCCTGAGGCGCCCGTTGATATATCATCGACTCAGTGGTCACATCAGGGTAGCGTGACTCTGCTCGGAAGAATGTGAAGGATGAGTTTCGAAGATGTGATGGGTCGTACATGTTGCTCACTACATTTTCTGTGAACGGTGGGTGTGAAATACTGATTTAACTTCTTCGCCACTCTCACCGTGATTAATTCAAGAGAACGAGGAAAGACAAATACGAAATGAGGGCCTTTAAAACCAGGACGGATATATTGGCAGGAGTGTGGCGAGGCAGGGATTTATGCCTAAAGTACTGTCAGCAGTCCAATGTAGGTATGCCATAAACACACGTTCGAGCGTACTTTTGGCGAGGGAAGGCCGGCAAAACCCGTAGAGGAGGATCGAAGGAATCACGCATTAGGGAAAAAAGTCCGCGGCCAAAAGTTGTTACTAGTATCGTGCAACACTCGTATCAAGGATCCCATTGCCGCTCATAGGCACTCCAGAAGCCGGTGGCTCACAGCCACGTTATGCCTTTAAGTTAACCACCGCACTTCAGGGAGCACGCTTATAAGCGTCACTCTACTCGGCATCAACCAGATCATCCACAGTCTTCTGCGGATTCCAGTCCAGCCACTCGAAAGCTGTTGGCTGCAACTTGTAGTTGCGAATCCCAATGGAATCCTCACTGCTACCTCTGCTTGAATGTGGTGCGAGTACACGGATGTCTCCAAAAGGTATTAAGAGGTCACAGTGGAGGGTCAGAGATGATGTCAGGGGTCATAGATTAAAAAGAAATCTCCTTCATTACTGCTACTTGGGAATGTGTAGGAGGACTGCATTCTGCTACTCTTTTTCAGGGATGAATCAAACAAGCAGCCACCCAACATTATCGTTGGAATCTTCGAAGCCATCGCTCACTGGGTCTTGTCAAATTTCGCGTTCTTCGTCTCCCTCGAGCTCAATCGCTTCATCTACAGTTGTTTTACGGATCTCGTTCCAGCCAAATCATTCCAAAGCACGAGTCCAGCTGAATCCAGCCTCGTGGGGCACGTGATGATGGGTGCTCTGAAGAAACTCCATCTGGTCCAAAGAAATGAGACAATGGTGGCGCTGATTCGAACACCCTCCGTGCCATTCTCGATCATGACCGTATCGTCAATTGCCGCCCTTTTCTGTTCCTTTCTTCTCCTCAACAACAGAATCAAGCAAACCGCTTGCTTGGCGACATAGTTTCCAAAGCATTGGCAATACAAAAATGGACTGAAAGATTTGGTTTGTTAAGTCATTTAGATAGAAGATTTGGTTTGTTAAGTCATTTAGATAGAAGATTTGGTTTGTTAAGTCATTTAGATAGAAGATTTGGTTTGTTAAGTCATTTAGATAGAAGATTTGGTTTGTTAAGTCATTTAGATAGAAATACTTGTGTTCTGAATAAGTAACGAAAGCAGTGTTAGCCTCACAGATTGTTGGGACCGCGTTCCTCATATTCATCAAGAAACCATTCGAATGACAACAATAAAGTGGTGATTTTGGATTGTAGTTTAAGTCTTCGTTCGGTAATACCTTTTCCCCTGACTCCATAAGCCTCATGTTCTCTCAGTTCCACCAAAAGGTCTCAAGTTATTCCGAGATGTGACGTCTTCACTATGTTCTCATCATTCACGTACGAAGCTCAAGAAAACATTGAGGTTCATCCCTGTTACCCCCAAGCGCCAGGTGGTACTTTAGCGGACAGTGTCCCGTGAAGAGACTACATACCATTTGTTTGCTTTCTCCCTCCAGACGGAGGATCTCTCTCGATCGCTCCTTGAGGAGTAATAAATAACGTAGACTGCACATCCTCCCAATTGGCAGCCTCGCACTTCTTCTCCCGCTTGCTAACCTTCTTACTCAAGAACTTGTGCAGAAATGTCTTTTCCTCCTTGCCAAACAGGACTTTATAAGAATTTTTTAATATGAAAAACGCAGGAACAATGGTAATTCAGCTAAGTGGTAGAAAGAAGACAGATAAAGGTTCCTCCAGCTAGTCTAGTTAGGTTCATGAGAAGTCTCGTAGCTTTTCCACCAAACCAAGTGTGGATTTGTCACAATTCTTAATTGAGATCTACCGCAAACGAAAGGATTGCCGGATTAATGCCAAATGACAATAAACGATGCAGTGTAGCTGCATGCTTCTTTGATGAGAGGCTTAATGACGGCCGGCAGTGGCACTGTACTAACCACAAGTCTGTTTCCTTATGAAAATGACTGTTCCTGAGCCTCGAGGAGGGTTATATCAGTCTACTGTTATGGAAGTTATGTCTCTACTGTTATCGTACAAGAGGCCGTCTGCTTGCGCAGCATCCACCGAACCTCGACCTGCGGAAGTACAGCAGGTATTTGGTCGTTCGCCGTTCTCCCGGTGGAACGTTGCCCATGTTATATCGCCCGGAGGTCTGACCACCTGAGGAATCCCGTACCATCTGGGAGGAGTTCAGAAGCTGATTCCCACCTGATATAATTAGCCCCCACATGCGCCGCAGCTGCCAATCTATGAGGGATGAGGGCTGCTGCTCACAGTCACCCCTCTGCCACTGGTAGGTATTAGTGAGCTACTTCCAGGACTGTTTTTCGCTCATTACGAGTGTTTTGATCCAACGAATCCTGCCACCAACGCCGATGCAGTGTTGTGTCTGGAATGTGTTGGTTGTGTGCTTTCACGGCCACACAGAGGATACGGCAGGATAATTCTGTTCCCCACCCTACCGGGGGTGTGTTCTGTGAGTCCAGCTCAAGAAAGCTCCTTTCAAGTCTTACGGAGGACGCAGGGAGTACGGCAGCGGAATTGTGGACCCCAAACTGCAGGATGAACAATACTAACCACGGCTCAGTAGCTTAAAATGATGGAAGAAGGAGGAATTTAATACAAGGGTAGGAATTTGTGGCAATGCAAGGTAGGTAACATATGTCACGACCCTAAAAATCCATGAAATTTGGTCTGTCGAGGAATACGCATGCAGCGGCACTCCATTAACAAAATGTTCCCCACTCATGTTTGGGAAACATTTCAAAGACTAGAGACGAATAACCTGCCAACGTGGTCCACCTCTGCCATAGTAACCATGCTCAGCGTGAGATGGAGCGATCTGACGTTACCTCCCCCTGCCTCGATATACAGTCTTTCAGTCGCATTACCACGGAAACTTCCAAAAATGGTGATGTTAGTGGTGGTGTTGTTGCACACTACGCTATTTACGATCCTCACCATTGAAAGAGATAAAAACTAAGAAAACTTATTTTTTCCACCAAATTTTTTCGGCGATCAATTCACGATTCCTCCACAAATATCATTGGATCATCGCAATGCACCTTCCTCCTAAGGCTTTCGCTAATGCCTTCTGCCTTGTGCCTAATTGTCGTAGTAACCAGGTAGACTCCGAAACACAGTCTTTATTTTTGGTTTTGGGGATTGCAGTGACCGGTCACTTCAGCCAAGAGATTCAGAAACACGAAGTAGCGACGGAAAGTCTCTTAATAATTCAAAGTTGTTAACAATAAATATTTACGTTCGTTGATTAAAAGAACGCAGTACAACTCTTTAATTACTAATCGAAGAAGAAGAGGAGGAATCTTTTTAGACGAAGCCGACTTTCGTCTGCTGGGAAAAGAGTAAAGCTATTCGAGTTCAAGGGCAGTGAAAGCGCCGATCGATGGGTCAGACCTGTAGCTCCTTAATTCACATTCTGTCGAATATCTTTGCTCAATGTTCGAACTCATGGATTTATAAATCGAGAGGGAAAAAAGTCTCCTTCCTTTTCCCCAAATCAGTTTTCATTCGCTAAGGCCTGCGAACGTTGCACTGAGATAAATTTGAGTCGCCGATACAGCGACACCTAAAAACCACACGGAAACGGATCAATAGTATTTTAAAACAACGAGCTGTTAGGTAGTGGAATGGTGGGGGAATTATTGGCGGACACAACCAGCAATCACGTTCCTTGCGATAGTATTTGATCAGAGCTGCGATTGTCAAATCCTCACGTCGAGCTCATGAGAACGGTCTTCGATCCGTTGTGTCTCATTCACACTCCTTGATTTGACTTGAACTCGCGCCCGGTCCTGAGCCCATGGAGAGATAAGGGATGTTTCTGCGCACCTTGGGTCGCAAATGGTGAGAAAGCTGCAGTAAACTGCAGAGAGGAGCTTCATGTACACCTTGACAGTCCCAAGAGTCGCCTTCTTCACTAACAGGTCTTGCCGTGACTGCACGCATCAGCCACTACTTTACGGTATGCAAGGAGATATTCCGTTTTAACAATCGCGTTGAGTTTCTTGCCTCGGGAGAAATAGGTTCTGTAATGTGAACGCATATGATAAGTTCGTCTAATGCTTTGACAAGAGCTGGTTTGGAGGATGGATTGTGGAAATTCCACCAAGGTTCAATAATTGCTGTGGCCACGCGTTATTGAATGCCGAATTGACTAGGTGAGCTCATGCTTGAAGCACAAATATTATAGCGGTATTTACCCTACTATCTTTCTCTCGTGTGCTGAGCGGCGATAATTCTGAATGTTTACTACATGCACTTTGGGTTAGATAGACTCCGTTCCCTCCACTTGTTGCTGATTCTACCTAGGATCACTCTCCCTATCAGGGCGCACAGTATTGCCAGGTCATCCCGCTAGCATTTTCTTTGTGGAAGTGTTGGCAGTCCGAACAGCTCACCACACTTCCAGGTCTCCAGCCCCAGGAGAGGCAACTAATTTTGCTCATGGACAACACCCTCCCTCTCAATGAGTGGCCCCTCCGAGGCATTGAGAATTTGTCTCATGACGGATGGCACATCGAGAATTGCCACTGTGTGAAGAGTTTGACACATTCACAACTCAGTCCTTTGTCACCCCAATAAACTCCCCCTCTTCTTGAGCAACCATCTAGAGACCCACAGTGTCGCGTGAACTAGTTCTGCTTGTTGTTCTACCCCGAACTCTATCGTGCTCAGTGGCCGTTTTAAACCCAGGTTACCAATACAGTCCTGCTACAGTCATGGTCTACATGAAACACAAGGTTCCATCCAACGCTCTCTCTCTCTCTCTCTCTCTCTCTCTCTCTCTCTCTCTCTCTCTCTCTCTCTCTCTCTCTCTCTCTCTCTCTCTCTTTCTATCTATCTCTTTGCTCCATCTCCTCTCCTCACTCACTCTCTCGCTCTATCTATTTATTCATCTGTCTCTTTCTCAGTTGCAGGTACGACTCAGCACAGGGCAAGGATTACTAAAAGTGCTTTATCGTTCGTCTTCTAGACTGCGAATGTTACATTATTAATTACTGTTAGATAAAACTGCCTGGCAAGAAAGACTTTCACGTGAGACAGCTAATTCAAATGCTCACTAGGCTCCCGTAGAGTATTCCAAGGTTTTCAGTCGGACTCCTCCGTGCCCATAGAAGCCTCTGAAGTAAAACGGGCTAATCGATCGTTCCGAAAGACGAATTTAGCGCTGATAAAATGGGGTATTCGTCGATACAATGTGAGAGCGAAATAGAAAGAAGGTGAGTGAGCGAATGCCAGTAAACGGGACGGCGGGTCTCGGAAGAGCTCTACATGCGATGGGAACGAAAAATAAATAAAAAAACCCCCCTGAAGAAACCAACCGTTTTTTCGTAGTACGATCACGTACTTGAAGGACCAGTGTGGGACATGGGGTGCATGATAAACAGCAATTCCTCTCCACCCGAATATCCAGGTACGACGGACGGACGCACCTGTTTATAAACGTTATTCACGCTCTGCAGAAAACTTTCAGCTCGTTTACACTGACATGACCACGTCCTCGACTGTATTCGATTGGAGTAATTCAATTTGAGTGCAGGGACAGAACCTAAATAAATTACCTCGTCTTTCATCTGCACAAGTTCCAGGAATCACGAAATAGTTCAACGCTGAGCACAAAGAACTGTAAAAAGCAACTTTAGCTCTAGAAATGTCTGCAAGGTCTGTAAGCATCCAATCAGTGAGTCAATGGACCCACATCATCAAAGAAACCTTAAGTATTTTACTATGGGATAGAGAAGTTAAGTCGGCGAGTGCCATGTGTCTTTGTGAGTTGAAACTGAAAGATGCCATAAGAGAATTGTATCAGCCGACAGTACTGGAGCGTACTGGGGGGAGGCAAGTTCTCCCCCTTCACAAGCAAGGCCATCAACTGAAAAACTTTTTTGCTGCTTTTTGGTAAAGTTTTGCGATAGACTAATTGAGGCCGATGGAGTGCCAGCCCCAGGAGAGCTTACGTTTGTTGTGACAGTGTTTCTGGATATCCTCCGTAAGTGCGATGTGTCTCTGAGCGCAATGTAAATTGCTGAACATCTTTTACTTTGAGCGAAGTGTTGCTTTGACTTTAGAAGTATCATCACCTCAAAGGAGTTAATCCCCGGCTAATGTCGTTCTATTGTTATTCGAGTTAAAAGTAAAGGCTCTCAGAAAGTGATCTGTTGAACTTCTTCAAAACTTATCTCAACAGTCGACTGATTAACACACTAATCCTCTCCATTAAAGTTCCGAGCTAACCCCCCACCCCTCCGCCCTTCAAATCCTCTCCACCACTCTCAGAGCCCTTCTTACCGACGTCTTCTCTTTTCATCCCTCATCTATTGACGTAGTTTGCTGCGTCTCTGTTGTTGGAGGGGGAAGCTCTTTCAGACTGAAGTACGAAGCTCGATCCTCCTTCCGCTCGACGTAACAAACCCCTTCCTCCGCTGAACCTTCTAATTTGCTCTTTTACTTCACTGGTTTCCTATCAAAAGGCAGGTTTCTACGACAACGGAGCAGTAAATGGCATTTAGAAGCGGCTTATCCTCCTCTCGCTCCTACCTCATTCTTTCTCTCCTGAGATAATAAACATTACGCATTTTCGGTTTGTATTGTCAAGCGACTGCGCGAGATTTTCATTCCATCGTAGAGCCTTTGATGTTCTGATGGGCCTTAACATATTCCCTTTCCTCGGCCGCAGAAGTAGAAAGGAAAGTTATGGAGTCGGTTGAAAATTGTTATTATAGCTATGTTGAGCAACCCCAGAAGTTCCCAAACACCACCAATTCAGTTACTACCACTTTCCACAGTTTTTACCGACAATTCCAAGACAGAACCCTCCCCCCCTCCCCCCCTCAAAAGATATAGTTGGTGGACTTATAAGCAACTCAATAAATTCCGGAACGTTAAAAGTGAAAAAAATGAGCTGAGTGGAAAAATTAATTAAATTATAGTTAAAGCCCTGAAAATAGCTGAATGTATGGGGGAACGAGAAAAGTTGAGTAATGCGTCACAACAAATATTTCTTTTTCAAACCCAAGAACGGGTGCTTCTGACAAAACATTTTGTGCTGCCTTTCTCGCAGATGGAACGGATTAACCTAGTGAAGACAGGAGCTGGGCTAGGGAAGACAATTTCATTTCCTTTTTTTAAGGGAGGAAGGGTCTGCTTCCGTGAATTACTCCTGCGTGTTGAGAACCAACCCAGAACCTTCTAACATATTGCGTTACGTTGGCGCTCACGTCATCTGCGATGGCAGCTCTTCTTTCCATACTGTCCAACCGTTTTTGGAGGTTCAGGGTCGATCTTTCCTTTGTGTCTTCGTTCTTGAGCCCTGCGAGGTACTGGCCCTGGATCGGCAAGCTCCAACCACTTCTGGTTGAGCAGTGCCCTGGCAAGTAGAGCTGTGCACCGCCAGTTTTCCTTTGAATGCGGCATAGAGCGGACGAATGTCTCTGGAGTAAGCCGATCAACTATGTCTCCCACTGGGCGCTGTGCACTGATAGCAGCAGTGTCCTTGAACCAGTGGGATGACTGGTTATGGTGCTGCTCACCTGTATGTACGTAACGGGTCGTCTACACACTCTCTCTCCTCTTGTGACCTTGTTCCCTGCGGCGGTAGCGGAGAGGGGCAGTTAGCTGCTCGTCGTCTAGGCTTCAGAAGAATCTCAGCACATCCACCTTAGGACGGACCCATATGATTCAGGACAGATGACCAATTACCAGTGGATGGAGCTGAGTCAGACGATTTCAGGTCAGATGACCTAGTTACAGTTAGCCATCTCCTTGTTCGTTCTTCCCTCCCCTTCGTGAAAGGTTACGAGAAACAATCACGCAGTCTTCGCCATCGTATTCAAGCTGGTTTGAACTCCCTTGAATTGTAGCTCTTACATCTCATAGGCGTAATAGCTAACTGTGGCAATGAATAGGAGCCACCCAGTATATTCCGAACCCCCGATCTCCACCAGTTTCTACGTACAGCGCCGAGCTACGTTCCGCCAAGTTCATATAAACTGAATAAAAACTGACATTTCCAACGGGGAAGCCGTGTGGCTGCACTATATCTATTTTCAAACCATGTCTACTCGACAAACCAACAACTCTAGTTCCCGATATTTTTTACTCGTTCCTACTACGTTGCTAAGCAAAGTAAAAACCCCTTCCGTAAAATTTTGCTTCCCATTCTGATTATGTTTATTTTCCAACGATTCTCGCTGCTTTCCTTAGTTATTACTCGATTTTTTCGATAATTTTAATCACCTTCAATGGTTTTTACTTTGCTTAGCAACGTAGTAGGAAGAAAAGTCTCGTGATCGGCTGAAAATCAGATCTTCACGTTTCGAGAGCTACTGATTACGAAAAACTTCATTTTTGAAAATGATCTGTGTCTATGAACGCGATTGAGAGAAAACGGGAGAACCAAATCAGCTCACAGTTGATATTGATTCTGCAGATTGACATGGGATGACAAAATAAGGATCGCTGATATGGGCAAAATCAGCTACGAACTTTTAGGTAAATGTCGCTCAAATGATTCTAGGATTATCTAACGAAAGGGAAATACGTTGTAGAACTGTAGTATTAGAAATGTAATGTACCCTTGCACATTCCTCGAGTGGCAACGCGCGTGGCTTGCGTCAGGTTAACTGGAATTTTCACGAGGATTAGGTAGGATGTCTGCTGGCAGCATTTGATGAAGGAATAGCTATTCCATCGCAGACGGCGTGTCGGTATGAGATCCGGTACATTATGAGATCCACCTAGTGAAGGTTGTCGAAGAGAAGGCCGATTATGGAGAACCGCAAGGGACGATGTTATTCCGCGATGGTGTTCATGGCACTCCACTCCCAGGCTGAAGGAATTCGATCGATGAGCTCCTTCGCCCTCCTCTTCGTCATCCTCAACCGCCACTCGTCACCACCGAGTCCTTCCACTATATTGGTTGGGTACTGCTTGGGGTACGGCTCGGGCTCGGGGTTGGGGTCGGACCTCCTATCGCACCAACTTAGGGAAACGAAGCGAAGGAATCCGCTCAATTTCCAAAGACGAATTATTTACATCCCCCGTCCCTCCAGAGCCGCAACCAACCGGCACTTCACTCTCCCGCAGTCCAATAATAAGACGGGAACTGTTCCGACAGCTGTTTGTTTCCCAACTAACTTCCCGTCTGCTCTGCATGTATTACAGTTCTTATTTTCACGAATCGTATCTACCCAAGTACTTTCTGAAAGGCGAAAGAAGCTCGTCGGGAAATGGAGTGGTGGAGAATTGTTACGAAGTTGTGAAAATTCGTTTGGGGATGAGCTAAAAAAGGGAAGTTGCGTATAAAGTACCGAGGAAACAAAGTGTGCAAATCTACTTCTGCAAATTATGCATTTTCTTTTAAAACAAAAGTATATACGTGGATAATTGACGGCAATTCAAATGGTAACGATAAGGAGAACGAACGTGAAAAAGTTAAGAAATTTAGTAAAATAGTTGAGACCCGCCCTCATTTTTTGTCAAGTGACGTAACTGGGAACGGCATTTGGGAAGCAGGAACACCCTTTAAGAAAGGCTCTGGGCGTGTATTGTGATTCTTAACAAAATGAATGATGTTTCTGAAGTCGTTTAAGAAAGTTGCGGTTTCGATAGCATGCGGGAGCATCCTGTGGAGGTAGGGCAGGTTGTCATTAAACCTCCCGTAAAACAGTAAAAGCTTGCTGTGTAGCAGTCGAAGCTGAATCGTTGGGCTGCTCTTCCGACAACCGTCTCGGTTGTAGGTACCACAGTGAAGAAACACAGGGTTCATAGTTTCCTCCGCACTGAAGATGCATGGCGAGCAGGATGAGATTCTTCGAGCGTAATGAAGGGGAGCCGCACGTGTCATTCATTTAGCACGGCAAGTTTCGTTCAATGGAGAGAGAGAGAGAGGGAGAGAGATTTGATTTTTAGTTTATTTAATCACCGGGGTAAAAATAGGGCTACAAAGCCCTCTCTTACTCTGACCCTGGAAGAGCCATTACAGGTTTATCCTCATATTAATAAAAATAAATAAATAAAACTAACATAATCATGCATGAACTTCTTAAAGTACTGAGGTTTTTCAATATTTACATCTACAAAGTCAAAATAAATAAATAATTGAAAACGAACAAATAAAGAAAATTAAAACACACCATGGGACTCATTAAAAGAACAAAGTAACGGTGACCTAAACTTCTACATATTTAGTAAGTAAATGGTCAACCATAAAGCGGTGTTGAAAAATTCGGGGTTCTCTGTATATAATCGGTTGTAGATGATTTATTAAAGATACTTGTTCTGTGAAGAGGGATCGGAAAATGTTGCCTGGCATTACGGGTACTACGTAAATGGATGTCACCCATTGTGACGTAGAAGTTTCAAGTTGGTGTGGGCAATTTTAGAATTCTAAATAACAGTACTGCGGTCCCCAGTTTAATACGCTCAGCAATTTTCAACCACTTCAATTTTACATAAAAAGGTGAGACGTGTTGGTCAAGCTTCAACCGATACACAAATCTAATGACAGCATTTTGTGCTTTTTGTAATGTGTGGATCTGTTGCTTATTGAGGTCGCAAAAAGCAGAGGTTACGTAGTCAAAATTGTGCATCCAACCTGGGGCGTTCCAACCTTTACCTCCAGCCAGTCTGACGATCTACCATCTGGAGTCCGCACACACTGAGTCCTGCCCGTCAGGTAAGATCTGAACCAGTCTATCCGCCAAGCCCAACGAGCGCAGCATGGCCAACAGTAAATTTGAAAAAGTATTTTTAAATGCTCTCACGCTTTGTTCTGGTCTGAAGGAGTCGGGATTGTTGTTATACATGCAGATGGCTGTAGCTGTGAATGGTCTATTGAATATTGTTGTTCGGTGGTGGGGTATTTTTATGAGACGCCTTCGAGTGTGATGCTGATGACAATCCTCCAGGAACGCAAACTTCTCCGCAAGGTACTGTGGTGACCCAGATTTAAGAGTCCTGAACAGCATCGTTCCGATGTGCGACTGCAGCTGCTCCTCAATCTTCGGCCATCGAATCATTTCAGTCGGAAAATAAAACGAACCACGGCATTCTGGGCCCTCTGGAGCAAGTTCATCTGCTCGCCAGTCATGTAACTGAGGGCACACAGACTGTATGCAAAGTTGTGCATAACTATGGACAGGACAAGCTGAAGCCTTACCCTGAAAGGAAAGTCCACCGCCAGCCGACGGAGCTGGTACAAAGCCCCATACACCCGTCTAGAGACTGCAAACACCTGGGAGTTCCACCTGAGTTCAATTAACACGCCCAAGTTCTTCAACAACGACTCATATCTGAGCGTCATACCACCCACTTCGATCTGAGGAAGCTCTGCAACATTAAGCCGTGAAAGCAGTCTTGAGTACTCCATCACCATGGCTTTGCACTTAGAAGAGTTTATCACCATGCCGTGCGATGAACACCACGATAGAAGGCCAGCACTCTCAGCGTTCATTGTCTCTATTGCATCCTTAACCCGGTCAATCGGCGAACTTATTTATATCTGCAAGTCATCAGCATAGACCATAAAACTGCACTGGTGGAAGACTGAAGTTGCAGAATCAATTGCAAGAACAAGCTGCCATCAGGGCTCTTAACCTTCTGCGAACAACCACTGAACCATCTGCCGCGATGTACTCACTGAAAAAAGAATCTCCAGCAGTACGTCACGTCTCACTCGATCAAAGGCCCGAGAAAAACGTGACTTCCCTTTTGTCCTGACATCGTCGAAAACTCAGATAATCGTGCTGAAACCAGTGCGGTACGCTGACTGCATGGTGTTCAGTGTCCAATTTGGTGTCAGTAAGCCCCGTTGAGAGAAAGAGAAAGAAATAGAAAGAGAAAGAGAAAGAGAAAGAGTGGTTGGGTCAAGTAATTAAAAAAAATGAAAATAAAACATTTCCGAGTTTTGAGACATAGAGCGTGACCGAATCCAGTGCGCCTTCCTCAAATAAATTCTCCCATTTCGCGTCCATAAAAAACGGTATTTGTTTTTTATCTTGAATTCTTTGGCTGCATGACAGTGATGTTGGAAGCTGAATCGTTGGGCTGCTCTTCCGACAACCGTCTCGGAATTGATACCAAACTTTTTTATTTCACTTCCTTTGTCTTATGTGAAATTAATGTTAATGCCGAAGCTGGTGCTGGGGGTTGTAGCTGTGGCTAAAAACCTGGTGATATATGGTGATTTCATTTCTACCTATCGTGTAGGCCAATCAATCCCCTACCTGTCTTGTTGGAGCAATCTCTAAGTGCTGCGCATGGCAGTGATGAGGACAAACTGTTTGCAGGCTTGCATCACATTGGTCTCAATTAGCTTTCCACTGGAACAACGGCAAACATGCACAACCTGTGGAACCAAGCCTACTGCGCAAGATGGCCTCGTGATTTAATCATTGTAAAGGCCTCTTAGCAATCAGAAGAACACTCAAGACCAATTGCAGTGATTTCTTCGCTCACTAAATTGATGAGAGTTCAAATGAAACGAATGAGAACTCCGCTAATGTTCAGTTTTTAATGAAAGTACGACAGCTCAAGTTTCCTACGTACCATGAAACACGCTAATAAATACAGGGTAGTGTTAAGCAATAAATGGAAATTACCCCCAGGATTGCCGTTACTGTGAGTTTCCCAATTCCGACAATGGGGCAGTAGCCAATCACGCCTAAGTAAATGGCCTAATACATGAAGATTGTTGTGTGGGCACAACTCAAGTGGCCTTTGTAACTGCTGGACTTCCATCAAGCTTCAACGCTTGTTTCAGAAGAGCACAGCCCTCAGAAACTGTGCTTGTGTCCATCCAGATCTTCATTCCTCTTGAAGCAGTAGGGGAAAAAGGGCGACTTTGGCACATGGTCATGTGAGGATAACCCTAAACCACCCTCCCTACCTACCCGCTCACAGCCCCCCTCTCCCTCCAACCACAAGGTCAAGTGAGGATACCCCCCTCCATTCTCTTACCAAACCCCACCTACTTTCCTGTTAGGTGAGTACGTCTCACTACACGCTAACTCACAAGCCAGAGGAGACGGACTCACCTAACAGGTACGTTAACTTTAGTATTTGCCTACTGGCGGACACAACCCAATTTCTTTAATACCACCTACTTTCCTTCACTACCTGGCGAGTATACCATACCCTCTACCCCCTAAAAACCTTCCACCACTCATCATGATAACAATTCGCACTGCTCCCTCACTGGCTCTTCTCAAAATGTCCATGATAATCAACAACAAAGAGGAGGGATGTCCGTTTCACTTAGTTGACTTCTTCCTAGGGATGAACGTATTTTGAAGGGGGGCTGGAGTGCGCCATCTCTAATGTTGGTTGATGCTTCAGTGTACTTCTGACCAGCTGGGTAAAGTCAAGTGATTGGTCAACTTCTGACTGGTCCGCCATAAAAATTACCAGTGGCAGGATCAATGTAACTGAATTGATGGGTGGTGGGGTGGGGTGGAGAGAGAGTGAGAGAAAAGAACCTACCTACACTCAGGAAGAAGGATTCAACAAGGAGTGTACAGATGCAAACTTTTCTGTACGATAATCACATTTCACTGACATATCTCCAACACCAGGTTTATACAGGAAAGCCGCTTGTAAGAAAGCGCATCAAGCGATAATGGTCGTTGTAGATAAAACGTAATGTGAAGGCAACGGGGACATTAGCACCAGGCCGTTTAATTAACCGCTTAATGTTGTTGTCATAACGTCTGCTGCTCAACGTGACAGTTTGTTAAAAGGGGAACTAGATTTTAATCGTTCCTCCTCCACAAATGTCTCCTTTGGCATACAAATATGTCCGCGAGGATCTGAAATTGAATAATAACGCGTCATCGTCCAACTGCCTCCGGCGGACTGGAATTATTTTCCCCGGCCGGAGCCGTAGGAGATTCGTTCCCAACCCACGCTTTAATGCCGTCATTTTAATTCTAATGAAAACACCCGGCAGCTGCTCCTCTCTTTCCTCCCATGCCGTATCATAGCAATTCTGAACAGTGCTCATCCCAGATCGATTCTAGAGAGATCCTCTGCAAACATCTCCGCGTCCAATGACCAATTTATCGGTGTATCGACGTGCTGCCTGAAAGTTGAATGTCGCTCGGTGAAGCTTTACCCGGCTTCGTTCGACTGCAGTCATTGTTTTCTAAGCTTCACCCATTCGCTCTCAAAAATTGAAAGTCAGGCGCTACGTCGAACGCCACTTTTCTTACTCTTCGATTCATCTGCTTGCCGGGTACCTAAAACCACGGTTTTTGTGGTCCAATCGAGGAACTGGACGAATCAGACGCTTAGGAAGCTCACAAGATTATGATGCCTCACAGGATTCGTCTGACCAAATAACAAAAGATGATGAACAACTGGCGCTCCCTTTGGGAAGGCAGTATCTTGCTTTAAGTAGTTGAAAGATGCCGTCCATGGAAGATAAGTGTGTAGGAAGGCTTACGTCGACGCATAATCGCGTTTAGTTCGACGGCGCGTGTGAGCGGGAGCTTCCAAACAATTTAAACACGTTTATCGGAAGTTAACCAGATAGGTAAAAGCAGTGAGTTGCAAAATAAGGTATTTATAACTGCAGCAACACGAGTATCAAAGCTACAAGAGGGTGCAGGGCCCTCTACTTATTCGTACATTGTAGTTGCTGGTTGTATGAGCACTGGCCCCGGGAGATGTGTTCCTGTGGATCGTCCAGGCCTACATGACATCATTCATTGAAGTGCTCCAAGTGACCAGTGGCCAGTCACCCGTATATCGTCGAAAAGTGGAGAGTGTAACTGGAGCATCGTCCACACTGAGTCATACTTTATCTCTCTCCATTGAACGAAAACTATTCCAGCTAGATGAACCGGCATTAGATAAATGAAATGGGAATCCTCGTCAATGGGACGTGACACGTATGAATTATTTCCCATTATCCGCGAACATCTTGGAGGAAAGTGGGTTGAACAAGAACACCGGACGAGCCAGTTCCTCATCGGACTTGGCTATTGCCCCTCTTGAGTGGCTCCACTTCTTTTCTCGCAAAGAGTCTCCGTCCTGCACGAAGGAAACAAGAAACCATTAGGTGCTCCATGTAGTTCATTGAAAAGTGGGCAGCGTGATAGTTGTTGGTAGAGCCGCCAAACTGCCCAGCTTATTACCGTTTCGTCAAGTTTACGACGATGGTTATGGCAAATAACGTGGCCACACACTTCTGCCGGTCTGCTCGCACGAGAGAGGCCGCTCTATTACATTTCACACTCAGTGGGGGCGCCCTCCTGCAGAATCGTACTCGTGACAAGTGTGCATTGCAATTTCTGCAAATTTGCAGTAGAAGCGGCCGAGGCTCACTTACTCCACCCCTCATAAGTAAAGAAACGTAATATCAAAGAAAAAACACAAGAAAATGAGGACAAAACATTATCTCAACTAATCTGATTGGGGCAGGTTCCTTCCTGAACGCATGATACAGAAACGCTTTCAGTGCTGCGCGACGCTCCCAATCTCATCTAGTTCAACACCTCCATCGACCACCTAAGTAACTCATGCGAAGGGATTAAGGCCAGCCTTTGTGCTCTGATCTTCAAACAATAGAGGGGGAAATAAGCTCTCTAATATGCAAAACGCGATCTCAAAGACCTTTTAAAATTGGGACGTTAATCTGTTAGACTTTAATTCATAAAAAGTGAGAAGATTATATCAAGCGCCTCTCTTGAACAATTCAGGGGAGCTGTTTATGCCAACGCCTTGTCAAACAGCCAACGCTCTTTTTTCGTAAATTCGCTGCTGCTCTTTTCCCGTTTTCCTCACCCCCATCACCATTTGATATTTTCATCATCATCGTCTTCGAGAGTCTGAAATATGCAGGGGGAGTTCCGAGATGAGATAATCGGTGAGTTTAATGTATAAAGCTCAAAGAGAAGCAATAGATTGATAACTTTTCAGTACCTTTGAGTCAGTGAACACGAGAGTGCAGCAGCACCACAGATCGCTTTCACTTTTCAATCGATTAAATATAAATGCGCTCCGAGTGAAACCACTCAAACAACAACACAAAAATAAAAACAAAATAAATATCAAGGGTGTTGTCTCCGAAACCCTAATAAAATGTCCGTCATACATGTAGTCCTGTAATGAAAAACATCTGTTAGACTTTTATTTGAGCCACGTCCACCGGCGGAATTTTTTTAACTTTCCTTAACTCTACAAAGCAGAAAGGAAAGTTATGTAACTGGCAGAAGAAAAAAAACATTTTAAGTTCTTTTCAGATATCTATGTTTTAAGGCCGCAAAACGCAATTTGGGAGAGTGATCTGCGTGCCTGTGAACGCGATCGAGAAAAGAAGGCTGAACCAAATCGGATCGAACTTGATGTCTACTGTGCCAGTTACTATAGGACGCCAAAATAATAGTATAGGAAAAATCTGCCAATATATGGCTTTCTAACTGTTCCAAAATTGGGACGAGCATCGCAGCCTAATGGCCTATTGTGCCAGACTTGATGTCTCCAGGTCCATGCCTAGGCGTCTAAGAAATTTCCTACAAGAGCCTTCTTTGCTGTGCATTCTTGGAGAAGTAGCACCAAAGACCAGAAATAGCTCCAATGCCCATAAAATCGATGCGTTTGTTCTATCTACAGGGCCCTGTGACGATCCCCACAATCTGCCTTAGTTCTTATCTCGTGTGTTTGCCCTGAGGTAAAGTGTTTGGAGTACCTCACTCCCCCAGCATTCCAGATAGTGTGATGCATTCTCCTGGAAGATCCTTCCACAGTCCTCTTGATTAGTGACAGAAGGTCCTCAGTGAAAATGTGGCCCTTTAGGTAAAGTAGACGAAGTGACTCTGCCCAGATGGTTCGCCGTCTCATTTCCAATGATCCATTTATGCCCAGAAATCCAACGCACGTTAGCTCTTTTCGTGTTTGTTCAGAAGTTAAGTCATATCCTGCACTCCCGCGCTAGTTTTGACGTTGTGCAGTAGTTCTTCAGCGCCTTACACGACGCTTGACTATCAGAAACTATGTTGATAGTTTTATTGCTTTAGCCTTTTTCATGCATTATGATGGTCTGTGCAATAATAGCATAACTCTATGCTTGAAAAACTGTTAGAGTGGGGCCCAGGTAGGCCCCACTTCTTCCAGAGCCAGTACCCTTTAGGACTTTAGATCTATTTGTGTAGAGATGTAGATACCAACAGGAGACCGAAACCGACGCCTCTCGCTGTTCCATAGGCCTCCTTGCGGCCGCACATTGTATTTCCTATCAAACTCATACATGGGCACCATGATGATGCTTCGTGAAGGTTTCCAAGTTCCTGAATATAGCCAGGTGCCCATCATTCGCCTGAGGCACCTTAGCCATTCGTGAGTTTGAAAGCCACTTTCGTAGCCTCAGCATCGACAATTAAGGGGGAGAAGGTCAAACCTTATCTCCACGGTATTGATAGGTGTAGGTGCTCATCTTTCTACCTTTGTACATTGGCAGGGCTGCTACACCGCGCGTAGTGACCGTGATTATAGTTATACTCCTTTGGGGGGTCTCGGTTAAATGGAGCTGAACGAGGCTGCATTCTTAACAAAATGGTTTTCTAAACACTCCTCAACAAATTTGAACGATTCTCTCACCTCAAGGGCCCTTACGCTACTTAGCACTTCTTGGCGAACGAACCGGTGATCCCAGTTCAGTATAGTTCACTTAAATCGATCAAAATTGGAATCCTTAACCTTCGTTAAATTCGCAACCCGACATGTTCACCACGATCAAGTGAACCTGAAAACCGCAGAATAGTTCAAAACTGACAGAAAACGGCGTTTCTGTCCAACAAATGCAATATCAAACGGTCTCACTCCATTTATCTCAGGTCTGCCTGTCTACTCCTCCTCCTGCCCCCTCGCCCTCCTCCGGACATTTTTCCTCTTTCGGGTCCTCCTTCGACGTCTATGGCGTGACCTGCTCCGGCAAACGGTGAGGCCTCACGCTATCCGTCTAACTAGCCGCTTGCCGCAAGAGGAAGTGCGAGGGCGATAATGCAGAAAAAAGGGAAGGAAAAATCTTATTTATATGTATGAACCCTTCAAGAGGTTATCGCGGAAAAATCGAGGGGAACAGACGAAACGTGAATGGTTGAGCTTGAAGGGAAGGTTTTTTTCCCCCAGTATCCAGCTCACCATTATTTCATTAGCTTCCACGTCCAATGTCAGTAATTCAACTGGCTATTTCCGAGCTGACTCCTTTTCGGAGAGCCGGCCTCGGCTGCAACGAGGTTCTCCAGCTATTTACTCGTTCGGGCTTCAAACTAAAAATGGAGCGGAAATTGTCAAATTTACCGAGTGATTTAGTGAGCGATGAAAACCCATTTGTCAGAAACCCGTTGACTACTCACTTGGCAGAAGTGATGTTTTCTCGAATTTATGTAATACATTACCGAACCAATTAAATATTTGTTATTGGAGCCTCCGTGTCGACAGCCAATATAATAATTATTCCCTCTAGGTCAGAATTCTACTCCAGAACCGTTTCATTTCTTTTTATTCCCGCTGTATGTATCGCCTATCGACTGAGCGCGTCGAAGTACGGCATTTTCTGTCACTGTGGGCTTACAGGATTATTGAGTTGCTGACTAGCCACCGACATTGACATAAATTACACCAACTTCCAGCTTTGAACATGTATTCTCCGTCATCTTCATAACAACGGACTGAAAGTGTCTTAAATTAGAGTCTGGTCGTATAGGAGTGGGACGAAATACTCAAACAACCGGAGTAAAACATCTGGGAAAGTAATCGATGGAGAGGACTTCGGAAGGCATTTCGAATGCATTGAGGGAAAGCTGCCATCAAACCAAATGGCGCAAGTTGAAATCGTTTCTGAGTACGGTCAATTACTATGAATGGGTCGTTGAGAACATACGACCGTTGTGCCCCCCACAGCGCAATGTGACGTGCGAACAACTTGAGGTCATCAGAGAAGAGCCCGGAAGTTTTCGTAGAATTAAGGGGGAACTTGTCGTCAGACGGTACTCTCATTCGATATTCAAACGACCTACCGCTAGCAGTGATGGCTGATGCAAGTTTGACTGAGGTTGTGTCTGTGTTATTGCGTTGACAAGGGAATTGTACTCATGAACCAATAATGCATAAGGCTGGGTCGTTTTCCTAGAAGGGGACGGTAGATGTGTCCCTGCGGGTGGAAGCTTGAGAGACGTTTGCCGAGGATTACTGGGGTCCTTCCGAACCTCAGGGAAGGCAGAAAGTCCAAATTGTCTCGTTCTGGGATGAGGAAAGCCGCAAGTGTTGGTTGCTTGACCCGAACATGGTACCAGGGGAATGCACAGCTTGCGGCCTTCCGCCGGAGCATTATGGGTTAGGGCCACCACAGGTGGCTGCCTCTGCAGGGTAAGGTAGCACTCCAATTCCTACCCATAGCCTGAAAGCTGGAAAATACGCTTGCCTCGCATACATTGTGGTGGTCGCGGGGTCACTTAGTTCGCCCATCCTAAATTAATGTTTTAACTTGCGGGGTCTGAGGGAGGTAGGAGTCACCCAGTCAGTACTCCCACAGAAATGCAGAATCGTAACTGTCCTTTTCGGGGCATATTGAAGCGTTGGCGTCCAGGGCTGTACGTGCGCTCGAGTTCCTGAAAAGAAATGCGAGAGATTTCTCTAACACAGATGCCAACCTTCGAGTAGGCTTCTAGGATCAGGTTCTCCATGGTGTTTTATAGTATTACCTCGACTACCAGGCGTGTCAACGCGCCTTGGCTACTCTAGCGAGAAGAAGGTGCAGAACCTTGTCAACAGCGTGATCCATAGCCCATCTTTATCGCCAAGGATTACCTTCTTCGTCTCTCGAGCTCCGCTCAGAAATACTGTTCAGCGGCTCCTTCTATTCGAACAACCATGAGCGAAATCGGTCCCTTCACTGCCTTCCCCGTAGGGCGAATCTGTTTTCAACAATTAATCATTAGTTCGGTTCTTTCCTTTTCTTCCCTCTCATCTCTGAATTACAACGTCTCCTGTTTCCTTCTAGTGATTTTTACTTTCCTTGGCTCTACGAAGTAGAAAGGGAAGTTATGTAATCATTCGGCTGATTCCGAAAAGCACTATTTGAGAAAATGGTGTGTAGTATGTCTGCGGGCGCCATTGAGCCTAGCCTGCACGTCATTATGGAACCCCAAAAATCTGCCCAACGCTAACTATAGTTATCATAGTGATCAAATCACCAAATTTTTTTTTCTAAAAAACGGCTCTGACGAGCTTTTGTATTCACTTATGAGGGATGCTGCTGTATTAGCTCGTCATTGGACGTACTTACGTGTATCTATTTGCAGCAATTGTGGACAGTTCAGCAACGGGTCGATTCTTCACCACCCAGACTCAAATGTCAATGGCGGAATATTTTGTGGTTGCATGTGGTCGCTAGGGAATAGCTTCAGATGCGCGGGTTCGAGCAAGCATGTGATGAAGCACGTTGATCACAGTTGATTTCTCCCTTTGAAACTCGCTATAGTTAGATCAGGCGAGGAACTAGATTAAGAACCCTTACAGATGGTATGGGATTTCGCTGGGTCATACATCCGCGTGGGCAACCGCTCTCCACCGTGTGTCTGACCAAATAACAACTTGCCGGAGGCGCAAGCTGAGATAGTGTTAGTGCTCTCGCATATTAGGGAAACAGCAACCTCCACGATGTGCATGAATGTACACATCTATGAAACCGACATTGAGGACAGAGCAGAGCCATACGCTTACTCACTGCTCGTGGTAGAAGAATATTTTGTTGAAAAGGCAGGTTCAATTTACCCCATCTTACGATTGTTCGGAATTAAAGCAATTGGAATAGTTCCGTCAGTACTAAAGTTAACGTACCTGTTTGGTGGGTCCGTCTCCTCTGGCTGGTGATATACTGTGCCGTTGGCTGACTTTAGTCCTGACTTAACGGCCAGACGATGATGTCCTTACATCGAAAGCGCTCGCCCACAGTATCTCACCAGCCAGAGGAGACGGGCTCACCAAACAGGTACGTTAACTTTAGTTAGGATTGTTCCTTCAGCTCGAAAAATAACCTAGAAGATGGAAGCCTGGCAGGACTGCCCCACTCATCAGTATAATGAAAACATACAGAAGTCAACACATCATTCCAGATGTTGTCTGGTCTGTTTAAAGCGTTTCTTTTTTTTCTACAAGATGAGGAAGATGCAGCGCTTCACCCGATTTCACCATGGCACTGTTGAACAACGCCAGCCGTACTTCTTTACAGCGAATTAGATGAGACGCAAACCATGCCAGAGGTCAAAGGAGAAGTGGGCTCATACGCTACTGTGGTGATCGTACTGCGCTGGAAGGGGGGGGGAGATTGAAATAGGAAATCTGTGTCGAGCGTTTCCTGAAATGAAACACGGCGGAGGGGAAGAATTGAAGGATGAAGTTGTGGCAACAATAAGCCAACGCAATGACGATAACTTCACCTCCCCGATGAAAAATACGAATGAAGACAAGATGTGGGAAAGCTCGGGAAGTGGAAGGTAATTTAGAGCTGATTTGGGAGTGGAGTGAGGGAGCTTAGGGAAAGGAGTTGTCAGAACCAGAAGCTTTCAACGATTTAGGTGAGAGACCATTTACAATCCCCAGTCCGAACGAAGATGAGCTGTGGCCTTTTCCCAACAATCGATCGGCCATTTAATCGAACTTTTTGGGCCGAAAGAAAAAGGGAACTAAATTACTTCGTTATTGAAGCGGGTGTTCTCGAGTACCAACAGTCGTTTGTTAACACGTCGGATAAAATTGATGAATAAATGAACGACGGTTTTTTTTAACCACCGTGGAGAATTAGACCGGTAAAGTCCTCATTTACATTCTCGCAATAGCGCTGGCCCAGACATCCGCACTGAATTCACGCTGTGGAGTACTATTATTCATCATCTTCCACCGCATTCTAATGTATGAGGCTGAAGTTTCAACGACAATCTCAGTATTTCCCACTGCAGGAAACGAACGGCTGGGATACAAATAAAGTGGCGCACCCCCTCACTGCCTGACCATACTCCACCATCTCCCCAGCTCTTCTAGTCCAGATCATGACTACAGATGGTGAAACCAACCAAAGGGAAAACTATTTTGGACTTATCTCCTTTACCTGTCATTGTTTTCGATGGACGCGGTGTGGGCGATACTTACATATCATTTTTGTGTGCCAAAGATCCTTTTCCCTTGCGCCCCACTTACACCCATCATGTGAATGTGCAGTTCGCAGTACAAATCACTGCGTACACCAACTTACGGTTAGTTATGCACATTAGGACCGTAAAAACTACATCCATCAGGGTTACAACCTTCAAAACTATAATAAACCGACATGTATATCCACGATGGCTTCAGAGTGTAACGTGAAAGAGACTACCGTTATATATGTAGTGTCATTGACCTGGCTGCCTGTCACGAAGAGATGTAGACCGCATCTCACATGAACTCGTACATCCTAACACAGCCTGAGAATCTCCTTGCAAGAAAAGCTCGAGAACAACACCTGGTATGAAGAATACTCTGTCGCTGCTCATCTTTGATCGCGCTTTTCTTCAGCTTGTCTTTGCACTTCTCCACATTGGTCTAGATGATCAACTAAGACGGCTCCTACAACCAAGTACTTCACCGTGCATCTCGTGAGTTCCGTCTGTGATGACGATAGGGACGTGTCAGCTTCCTAGAATATCTATGCGATGTATTGAACCGCTCCAGCTTCTGCACTGGAATTGAGAACGTTCAGTCCACTGTCCGATTTTTCCCCGATTCAACGTTGAAGATAGATCACATACTCAACTGTTGAGTTCAAAATTCTGTAAGATATAAGACAGAGTTTGGAAAAGAGGGATGTACTGGGATAGAAAAGGTTGACTTCAAACCGTACTGATAAACAATGGCTCTGGCATGAGTATGGTTATGATCATAACTCTTTCTGAAGTGTCTAAAACCGTAATAAAAACACGTGAAAAGGAGTTGAGCGTCAATGGCACTTAGTCCCTTTTCCCGTAAAGGTCAGCGAAGATACTAACACATACGAGTAGCCTCAAAAACGTTCGTGGTGTTTAATCAAAATTTAATTCATGGACATTTTCAGGTATCGGGAAGCTACACAAATGAGCTTGAGCATGACGATACATTTACAGAACGTGTTTCTGGACTCTGAAAGACGTGAATTTCTCATGGTTCATAAACTTTTGTTCAGTCCAGCATGTTTGGACTGCAGGTGGCTACGCTGTCTTCTATTGAATTTACGGCGGTCGCCTTCAAAGAACAAATCAAAGGAAATGGGCCGTTAAAAGCGACGCAACGCGGGTTGTTGGCGTGAGACAGAGCAGTTGTGCTCTTATCGTGGCAGGAGGATGGGGACAAAGCAGTACTCGTTTTAAAGGTTCCAGCCTGTTATTAAGGAGAGGTTGAGCAGGATGGTCAGAGGAGGTTGGATCGAGGAAAGGGATTAGCGAGCAGGAGAATCTCCAGAATTTATAGCAGGTACAAATTGAATACAGGGTCTAGGAAGGGATGAAGAAGATGGGGAGGAGCGTAAAAGTGGGGGAAGAGCGTGCAACGGTGGATGGGGAAGCGAGATAGCAGAGAAAAGTCGTTAAGCCGCCGTTGTGTTGCCTTCTTCCGCCATTATGACGACGGGGGCTCAGCCGAAGGATTTGAGGATGGCGACGTCCTTCGCTGCTTGGGAGGATGGCGAAGTTTAATTTTGAAAAGCCTTCATCCAAAACTACGAGGCCCATTCAGAAGCACTAGGCTTTTGCTCTTACTCTCGTCCTGGCCCTCAGCCACGTGCGTAAACGATGGAGAAAGTTTTGAATATTCATTCGCTTTGAGACACGTTGGATCGTCGCTTGCCGAATTCGTTGGTTTCAGCGTTCTCGTTTCCAAGGCTCTTACCAATCGTGTTGTGGATATTTCCCCTAAAACGTGCCAGGTAGCTGAATCTTTTCGACCAAGGCCTTCAAATTTAGTTCTTACACGTTTTCTCGGTTTCTGATACATCCCAAAATATCGTGCAACCTGTATTGTCTGGTGTCCTACGCAATCACATAAGCCCAGACTCTTGGGTAAGATAAAAATATACCCCAGTTCAAGAAACTTGGAGTAGTAGGTAACAAGAATCGCAATACCGACGTCCAGCTACATGAGCAGAACTAACCCGCCTCATTCCCAGACCCTCCATCGCTATGTGTGCAGCATGGTGATGAATGATGACCAGGGGCTGATATTATTTTTGTTCCTACCGTGTCGTTAGGCCTGTTGTCGTTTATGTGGCACTGGTTTGGTGGAGCAGAAGAAGACTGTGCAACTGCAGTTGTATGAACTTCAGCACAGGGCCTGCTTGGCTGTGATGGGTTGTACGCAGACAGCCCTCACTGCTGCGTGAGAGGCCTTGCTGGGTCTCGCACCTCTTTACATACATGTGGAGAGAGCTGCCTACACGCGGCTCGTATGCAGGAATTAGGTCTTATCAAGCGGGGAAGAGGGGCACCAGACCCCATGATATTTGATAAGATGCATATAGAGGGGTCCCTCTGCATGTTAGGAACTCGATACGGACGGCGGAGTTCAACTTTGAGCTTCTCTTCAGGATACGAATCCATGGAAGATGAGAAGGGGTAGTCCCTCTCTTCAGGCTGAGTCCATGTTACATTATACAGAAGGATCAGTGAGAAGTGGCCTAACAAGCACAGGTGTTTGTGGGCCAGGGGCCCAAACAGCAATACCACTGAAAAACGCTGGCAACAGTTTTCCAGGCAGACTTATTCGCTGTGACAGTGTGTGTGTAGCAGGGAAAAGAATATACATTATGTCGGACAGTCAGGCTACACTTGGGGCCCAGGCTTCATATACCATCACATCAGGGCTAGTTTGGGATTGCCAGACTGAACTAAAGACCTTGGCAAAGGAAAACACATTGCCACTGTATTGGGTGCAGGAATAGAAAGAACGAGGAGCCCTACAAACTGGCGAGGAAAGGATCTGCGCTTCTCCAGGTGGGACCTGAGCCCTTGGTAGGGACCACCAAGGGCCATTTGACCTAGAAGGTTGGTAAGTGAGAGGAGAAGTGCAAGGCTGCCTGGCCAAAGGCAGTCATGTCTGTTTATCAGACTCTCCAAGGAGCGACAAGAGATCCTGCAGATGGTGTATGTGTGACGGACTGGCTGCAGTGCGTCTCAGAGTGCTTGGGGTTCATCACCTGCAGGCAGAGGAGGTTGCAGGGTAGGACCTCAACGTTGTCTTGTTTGAGAATGGTAGGGATGTATTGCGAACGCCGCATCAGAGGACACCAGCTCCACAGAGGCTGGGAGTGGAACTGGGAGGGCACTAGTGGGCTCATGCTCGCCCACACTACAGGTCCATTTGAGACTGCAGTGTGGGTTTTCCTAATTCCATCTAGAAAGTGGAGAAAACCCAAAAAAGACCTATCCCACCTCATTCCCAGGCCCTCCCTCATATGTGCCGCATGGTGATGAGCGATGACCAGGGGGTGGTGGAGGTGGAGGTGACCATCGCTCCTCAGTAGAGACTGTGACCCGTTACCGTCGAAGGGCTCTACAAAATATGAAATTAGTATCCTCCCCTGCACACACTCATCCATCATTGCAACGCTTGGTCCCATAAACTTGCAACTTATTGACAATAGGACACTTTGTGCCCGTGCCACTTCACACAATCGTTATCTCACGAGTGTTGCAGGAGCTGTTTATTTCTAGCTAAGACAATTAAACCCATTGCTGATTGCGTCTGGTGTTTGGTAGATTCTCAGCTCGAGGCGAGGTTCCTGGTGGCGCAGCGCCAGTTGTCAAAGGCGGAACTTCTTTATTCACACTGCTGGTAAACGGATCAATAGGTCTGCTTTCTTTCATGGATCTTAGTCTCAATAAAATCGGTAATCAGTTGATTGACGAATCAACGATACAGATAACTAGAACTGTCATTATTACTGATTATTCGTGGTATCATCATTCCCACACTAGGGTCCCATAAATCCCAAACTGTCGGGCCCGTCAACAACGAGCTCTTTCATGTAGAGATGTTCCAGCGGTAAACTATACAACTTCGTAGAATTGTAACCCTCGTTAGTATTACAGCCATTTGTCAGTGTAGTTCGTAGTTCTCAACGATTCCATCCATTCCATTCCCACCTGCTACTCCCAACTCCCACTACCATCGTTAAATCAGCGGTAGCAGATTGGCTATTGAAAACGGGATCTCGAGCGCCTCAAATTGCTGTCGAGCAGCAAAAAAAGGTGTGCAACGCCGGAGTCGTGTAAAATGTCTAACAAGACCAAGCCACAACGACAGCTAACAACTAACCGATTAACAACCTGTTCACACCTTGAAGATGTTCGAGAGTGCCACAGGTGCCTTAGGTTCCACGGGGAGTACTGGACCGCCTGACTCCCATTATAGGCACCTCAGTGATAGTAATCTTGTTGTCAACGACGATGATTCATATTTTGTGGAAACTCTGGGTATACGATCAGAGCTCGGGATCGCTATAATTTTTAGCTGAGTCAGCGGCTCTCCAGAGCTCCCAAATCCCTCGTAACAGTACTACTCTAGGAAGACAATCTTTTATTGGGCTGCAAGAGGTCGGATGGCCGACGTCGCGTCTCGAAATGGCTCAGCCTGGAAAAGAGCTATGAATCCCAACCATCCTTTCGTGTGCAGGAACAAAGTTCAGCTAATACTTGTGCTATACGTCGGATGTTTAAAATGTACATGTTACATGGTGTAGAGTTTCTCCTGTCACAGTTTTCACTCCGTGTGACTCAAAGGATAAGGAGCGCGCAGTGCTGTGATAACAGTGAGCTTCTATGATTTATGTTGTTTTGTTTATAGGGTTTATTGATTTAAAGTGATTTTAAAGAGTAAGCGCTTTTTACTAAAAATGCCTCGAAATTATATGAACCAAGTGAATAACTTTTGTTACATTTGTGGTGAAATAACATTTTCGTCACAAAAACGCAACCTGACGCCAATTGCTAGGACCATTATTTTGGTATGAAGGTAGGTGATCAAGATAAGTCGTGGGCTCCACATATTGTTCGGTACTTTACGAGAATGGTTGAAAATCAAAAAACGATCCATGGCTTTTGTTGTACCTATGGTTTGGCGGGAGCCTACAAACTATATAAATGATAGCTACTTTTGCTTGAATCCACCAGTCTGGATTGTCAATGAAGAAAAGAGGAACAATTCAATACCCAAATATACCTTCTGCTATTCGACCTATTCTTCATTCGAATAGTTTACCAGTACCTATTCCACCCCACAGTTATGAATATGAAGAAGAAAATGAAGAAGAACTAAGCGAGCCTTGCACATCTCATGATCCTGATTTTGAGGAAACAGATGATAAACTGCACAGACTGAGTCAAGCGGAATTGAGTGATTTCATTCGAGTCCTTGACTTTTCAAAGGATAAGGCAGAACTCCTAGGATCCAGACTACAGCAATGGAACCTTCTACAACGTGATATCAGGGTGTCACATTACAGACAGCGTCAGAAGGATCTGATACCTTTTTTTGTGAAGAAGAACAATCTTGTTGTTTGTTGCAATGTTAATGGCTTGATGAAATGTTTGAATTTGAACCATGATCCTCCTGAATGGAGGGTTAGACTCATCTAAGCTTTTGTTTGAAAGCTGTATTACTGCACAACGGTAACCGTCTTCCTTCTATTCCTGTTGACCATGCAGTTCATATGAAAGCCCTCCTCGAATCAATCAAATACGCTGAACACAAGTGGAAGATCTGTGGTGATTTAAAGGTCATCGCTATACTCCTGGGAATGCAACTAGGGTACACAAAGCATTCCTGCTTTCTATGTATGTGGGACAGTAGGGATAGGAAGTCACACTACATTCAAGCAGACTGGCCTTCAATAAATCTTAACCCCAACGAAAAAAACGTTGTTGCAAATCCTCTTGTTGATCCCAAAGACATTTTTCTTCCCCCACTACATATAAACCTTGGTTTGATGAAAAACTTTGTCAAAGGCATGAACAAAGAGGGAGAGGCATTCAGATATTCAAGAGAAAAATGTCTACATTAAGTGACGCGAAAGTTAAGGAAGGAGTATTTGTTGGGCCACAAATTCGACTACTTGTAAGGATCCTACGTTTGACCAGGTATTGGAGGGGAAAGAGAAGGACGCTTGGGATTCTTTCAAAGCAGTTATTAATGGGTTTTTTGGGGAACAAAAGAGATGAAAACTATGTTCAGTTGGTGACAAAACTTCTACAAAAATACCGTCTGCTTGGATGGAACATGTCACTTAAAATCCATTTTCTTCATTCTCATCGAGACATTTTCCCTCCTAGTTGTGGAGCTGTGGGTGATGAACATGGAGAACGATTCCATTAGGATATTTATCCAATGGAGAGACGATATCAGGGTAGTTGGAATGAAGCAATGCCTGCGGATTACCGTTGGACTGTGTGTAAGGATGCTCCAGAACTCATTTACAAGAGACAGGTCAAAAGACAGCGAAGTCACAAAGCAACCAGATAATGTTTTTGAAATACAACCTGTCAATACAGGTATTCAAACATCAATTTGAAACTTTTAGAAGACTGTAAATGAAGTTTTTTTAAATCTAAATGACCTTCGCCTTTTGTTAGTTGATACTCAAAAACGTATAGTTTTGCCTCGATTGGTTAATATCACATGTTTTGACCCATTGTGTATCACATAAACTAGAGCTAATACAAATTTTTCATTGTGATATGTCGGTTTTCTCACCCCAACATTAGTAATATTTCACTCATAAAGTAAAGAAAACATTCAAAAAATATTTTTTTGAGTACCAGTGTAATTTGTCGGTTTTCTAATTTTCTCAAAAACGGCTCAAACGATTTTGGACAAACGTACGGGATACTTTCAACTGACTATCTACATTTCGTTCCACATAAACGTTCCTGTTGAAATCTGTTCAACGGAGATATGCCACGCCCGTTTATGTGTCAGGTGTCGAAGTTACGGGAGTACGGATATTTGAAAAATATTTTTGGGTTTAAGCGGAACATCATCCACACCCCACCATTTGTGAGGAATGCAACAATTTATAAGGACTTCGTATTGGAATCGCCATCTGAACTTCGTCGCTTCTGTATGCAAAAACTCCACAGAAATTATTCCGACCATTTCAACCCGCTTGTCACAAGTGGCTTTGCACCCTTCAACGATAGAAGACTAACCAGACGTCGGCATATCCTAGATTTCCTCACGCCTCCAACCGAGTAAAAGCCAACGTCAAATACTTTGATGCAGAACTAAAAAGATTAGCAATTTAAGTGCTTATAAATAGAAAAAAAAGGGTTACTACAATCATGAGAAAACTTTAATTGAGAGACAGAACGGCAAGATACATGAAGTCGGGCATTCTTCTCGCTTATACGTTCTCCTCTCTTTGGAAGTGATACCCCCGCTTGCAAGCGACGTATCGTGGAGATTGTATACGCACCAGAGCCTGCCTAAGGTACGCATGATACACATGATCAATGGTAACTGACTAATTCGACGTTAAGAACGAAATTGATGATTGGGTGGCATTTCAGTAAACTGGTTCACTTGAAAGCTACTGATGCATTTCTTAACTTAAATACAATGTCTTACATACTGCCCCCAACGTAGACAAAGAAATCCAAGAGGTGTTCCCTTTGAGGAGCAGGGTCTGGAACGAAGATGAGGTAACAAACCGCCCCGAAATGAACGAACAAATTATTCAACGGGCCCCGAAATTACTCCGCATCTTATTAGCACAAGAAAAAGGGGCGGTTGGGGATTGTGGAAAACGCTCGCTAGAAATGCCGTAAAGGAAAACACGTTCCAATTGCTTGCTCGGGATTTGATTGGACGTTTCGATTTCCCCTACGCCCTCTTCAAATTGTATCCATTTCAGACGAGATTGATTTCGATGAAAAATGGAAACGGATCTGCTCAAATTCAGTAGTTATTTGTACGAGAGACGACGGAGGGGAATTGGTTTCGAGACCTGGAGCTAGGCTTGAACGTCGTCGAATATGAGCGCGGGAATTCGTAGTTGGATACTCGTGGATTGATCGTACCCGTTCACTTATCAATAAGAACCAGAAGATAGGTTAGTTTTCTAAGTAAGTTCATTTAGTGAACAGGTGGCTTCTGCTGCGGCTGCAGTGTTTTATCCGTAGATAATCCCCATGGTCTGCAGGACCTCTAGCAGGAATGCAGGTTCACAGTAGTTCTGTTTAGTGGTTCTGGGGCCAATTGGCCCTAATCAGAGTGTTGAAGGATGTTGGATAGGTCAAGGAGTTGACTCTCTACAAGCTAATGCATCAAATTGGTTTGTAGACGCTCTCTATAATTTGTTGCAGCAAGAGTATAGTGCTGGATCTTTGTCGTTTTCATCTCATCGCTCCATGCACTCTGATGTCTTTAGTGCAACTGAAGGTACTTGCAGTGGTTGAAGTTACTTTGTTGCAACCGCGTCATACGCTTGATGACAACGGAAGAGTGATGGGGGTACGAGATAGTAATGGGACATTACAGCCCCCAATGGGAACCATTGAATTTGAGAAGAAAGCTCTGCGATTGCATCGCCTCTACACAACACTCACCCTGTAGATCGCCCCTTGGACAAAACTGTACGTGTAATCTTCAAAGGTCAACTCCATGACATATTCTATCTCTGATCAAGGCCAATTGGCCCAAGAACCCCTGTTTTGACCAGTGTAGCTTGAACGAGTCACGAAGGCGGGTTTGACTGTAGCACGAATTGAGCAGTTGAGAAGTCACAACAAATATTCGAACATTTACATGTACAAGGAAGAAGCAGCTAGGACCGGATAAAAGTTTAAGTGTACCGGCGTGAACGTGGGGGCTTTGAAGGCATGAAACTGATTGTACGGGGAATGAAGAAAGAATCAGTAATAGCTAAAGTTAACGTACCTGTTTGATGAGTCTGTCTCCTCTGGCTGGTGAGTTACTGTGGGCAAGCGCTTTCGATGTAAAGTCTGGCTGTTAAGTCAGTACTGAGTTAACGGTAAGACGATGATGTCTTTACATCGAAAGTGCTTGCCCACACTAACTCACCAACCAGAGGAGACGGGCTCACCTAACAGGTACGATAACTTTAGTAATTTGCCTACTGGCGGATATAACCCAATCGCTTCAATACCAATCAGTAATAGATATCGTAGAGAGGTGCGGTGTCTTTTGGGAGAACTGGGCGACGACTGTGTTCCAGAAAAGCGAGTTCAGGTGGAGCAGTCTGTTGAGGAGAGAAAAATAAAATGAAGGGTGGGAAAAGAATATTGGGAAGTCCAGTAATGGGGGAAATCCGTTGTCACTTGGAAACAACTGAGGAGTGGGGCTTCCCACAGGTTCGAAAAAGGGGGTCAGTGCACAGGGATACAATGACTTTGCGATAGGAAAGTTAGGGCAAGTGCGGACGTCGGACAACCACTAATCAGTACTATTGCTACGCGCCAACTAGAACTCCTCGTTGACAGCATCTGCGCCAACTGGAACTCCTCGTTGACAACATCTACATCCCCAAGTTTAACGATGCAGCGTCGATAGAACGATGCCAAGAAGACCGGCTAACATTCGTGATTATCAACTCTCAATGCATCATCGCCATCTCAAAACGAAACTCCAGTTGCTCTACTAATCTGACGAGTGCGATTTATGGGACCTTCCTGGTACCTGAGAGAAGGACAACACCATCTGTAAAGGCGAACGTCCCTCCTCCTTTCCCACCCTGAGCATATACCAATTCCGTCGTCCCTTGATTCAGCAGATCCCTGCAAATGGGATCTATAACGGTTCTCCACCAAGATGGATTGCGCTAATTTGTTGGCTCATTGGTAGTGCCACATACGCTCCCTTATGTGTGCTAATGAATGGCAAACCACTGAACAATGGCAGTGGTGATAAGATGGTGCAGCAAATGGCCTTGACATTATGGGAGTGGCCGTAGCTTATCACTCAAAACCGAGCTATACGAGACGAAACGGGAGAGCCACTATAAAAGATACATGCTTTGGGAGCGACAAGGAGTGATATCGGCCAAAACATAATTAGTAAATAAGATGACGCAACAACGTTGCCGAATGAGCTACAACACATTGGAATGACGTGGGCCCAGATCAAGACTTCACAGCATTAAAGGCTTCAAAAATCTTCAAAAAACGAAAGAACAAAACTGTTGACAAACGTTTTGTTTTCCTGAATAATTACCAATCAAGGAATATCCGAAGGCTTCCGTTCATCTCAAGAGAAACGAACCTCATAAACGGAGACATGAATAATGGATTCCCAAAACGATTTGAATGTACCTCACGTCAATCAATTATTTAAATTTGGCTGCCTAAGTGAGGTATACGTTGGCGGTTGATGGTGGGGGGGGGGGAGTTTTAGTCGAGGATTCACTGCATCTCATTTGCTCATCTTACGAAATGGCGTTGCTATTTTCTAGCGGTTCAAAGGTTCAAGATACCATTTCCCCGAGCCGAAATGACTGTCGAGTGGAAGGAGGTCAGGGTTAACAATTCTCATTACCGCGCACCTAATTCATGAAGTTTCGGGCTTTACAGTGGTGATCACTAACGTCGACACCGTCCTGTAAACATTCACGTAGGTACAATGAGCCAAACGTCCTGTTATCTTCTTCCCCTCCGTAAACAACCTTTGTTTAACTTATCGAGGGGTGTAGACGTAAATGTAGATTGACTGCAGTTCACGATGTTTCCGTCTGTGAGGTTCCACTCAAACAGCAATTTCGTTGAGTTCCCATTTCTTCCACAACCTATAAGCCTGATGAATCCATGTCTATGGTCATCTTAGCGCACGCAGCATTCCCCTCACACCCCATCCACTTTGGTTAGAAAAAAATCAAACCTCTCAGCAAAGTTAGGAATCATAACGGTGTTCTCTTTTGAAACACTGCGGAGGCTCATACTCCCTCGTTGTGTGTTTTCCATGAGCACATCATGAAGGTGGAGAGACGGGAGGAGAGGGAGGAGGAGAGAGAGAGAGAAAGGGCACAAATATGAAACAGTCAAGAGCTTACACGTCTGTGAACTGATGTGATGATGTGACGAGAGTTGGGAGCCTGAGAAGCAAAGGGGCTCAAGCGACGTGTCTTACATTCCGAGTAAAATTAGTCTAAAGTTACTTGTTTAAAATGACATTTCTAGTTGATTTCATGTATAAATATTATGAAATTTAATGAACACTGTCTCAAAGTATTATTTTTGCGTTGCTTAGCAACCACTTAGACAAGTTTTTCGGTAAACAGTTACTTGGACCCCTGCAAATTATTACACAACGGTTTATTATTCTCTTAACAGCTTGACCTAGTCGCGCACGTCAGAGATTCAATTCAGCATCGAAAGATACCAGTGAATCACACGAAACATGATCTTACTACAACGAAACGACAAGAATAAATATTCCAGGCGGCTTTAGGGGTATCTAGGAAATTGGCACGACTTGGTGAGTCGAGCTCGCGGGTAGTTTTGATGAGACGGGAGGGAGGGAGTATAAACAATGAAACGATTACTCACGCTGAAGTTATCGCCCTGTGAGTTCTTTCAATTAGTGGACTTTGCTAATTATAATTACTGTGATTTCACTATTTCCCGTCTAGATGCAGTCGTACACCTCTCAGAATTGTTTCATACGACCCAGCATCTAAAAATACCTAGACAACGATACCGAACACAGCGCATTTGCGATAAAACTGCCGAAATTTCGTTTTTGTTAACCTTTTTAAACCATTTTTTGCTCATAACAGCCATGTGCTTCGGATTGCTGAGCGCAACTAGATAACAAATGGGCCACAGAACGGGTATTTCAGACAACGTTAAAGGGACAAAACGGCTCGGACGGCGGACGGACAATGCAGATTTGGAATCTCGATGTCTTGAAACGTGAAGTATCAAATTTTGAGATAGGTGGGTGTGGGTGGGGGTGTAAAAACCTTTCCTGGCCGAAAGATAGGTATTATTCAGAATAAACAATAAACCAAAAGCTTCAATAAGACAGTATACAAAAGTTGTTGGAATAACTTATTTGATTCAGGTTAATTGAGCCGTTTAATAGTCCGAACCAGATCCCGATTATCATCATCCACTTCACCCTCATCTGTGCCATTCCCTGTAGGTTAAGTTACACTCTTGAAGCTACATGAGGCATGCTTCTGTAGAGTCCGTGATGAATGGGTGAATTTGACAAGCAAAGGTTTGAGCTGAACTTTGGTTGGTGGTCGGACAGTTGTTCTGCTTCAAGGATTGAATGTATTAAGGCGAGTCATCCTTTACTGTTTCTTTGTAGTAAAGGGTAAGAGGAGATGCCTGTTCCAAGTGCAGCCATTGCCTTTGCAGTTACTCCTTTCCTGTGCTTGGACACTTCATCAATAGATTAAAAATCTTCCTGGCTCACGGTAAATTTGTGGCTAGCCCTTGACGCGTGAGTATCATTGTTGAAAAGGCCACTCAATATAAGAATCAAAACTATACGGCCGATGGAACATGCAACAAGTACACAGACCAACAGTTCTGCTAGTAGTTTTTACTTTCCTTGGCTCTACGAAGTAGAAAGGAAAGTTATGTAATCGGCTGAAAAAAAAAATTTGAGTTTTCTTCAGATCTTTACGTTTCAGACCTTCCTGAGTCCGAAAAACACTATTTGGGAAAATGGTCTGTGTGTGTGTATGAGTGTTTGTGAACGATTTTTAGAGAAAACCGCCGTACCAAATCAGCTCAAACTTCACCTCTCGCCCGCAGGTTACCATGGGACGCAAAAATAAGGGTATGGGCAAAATCCACCGAAAGTTAACTATAGTTATCATAGTGATCAAAACACCAAATTTTTTTTCTCAAAAATGGCTCTAACGATTTTGATTACATTTTTAATATTGGTAGCTCTTGATAGGATAATTATACAATAAAATTCCCATTTGTGGGAAAATGACGAGAGCAGCACAATAAATTATCAAAATTTTCGACGAAAAGCGTTTTTGCCGTGGTTTTTTCCTTTTAAACTCCGCTGGAATGTTAGTAGAATGTTAAAGAAAATTGGTACTGTAGTTCAATCCAATACCTATGAGGTGAGTATTTGAAAACGCTCATGAGATACATGGGGCTCACTCCAGAAATTCCTGAATTTCTGCTACCGCCGTTTCGCTTAATACCAGTTCTAACAGTTATTACCCAATAACTCTGCGAAAGTGATTACTATCCTCCTTCAAAAAATCCGTGTTTACAGCCTCATTAATTTTCTGGGTACCGTTTGCTCAATAGTGGTCCTGGAATGAGTACGAGCAGCACAATAAATTCTTTAACTGTAATCGCTGCCGCTTCATGCTGCCGTAAAGCGTTGTTTGACCAAGTTCAAATTAACTAAGTGATAAATGAATTGATTAAATAGAATTAGTCATGTACAAAGTGAATTGTTGTAGAGCTGAGGAAAGTTGTGTGTTGCAACGCACCAGATATTTATTTACAGGTACCCTTTTCCTGGCGCCAGAAAGCATCACTGAACAGGCAAATCACTTGGATCTCTTTACAGCTATACTTTCCTATGTTTCTAGTTGAGGTTGCACTGCTCAGATCTATTTGCCCCTCCGCTCCACAGGTGGGTAGTAAGGCACAGGAGTAGAATGATGGAAGGGGGTGAGGAAAAATCCAACGGGGGAAACCATTAGCGAGAATATATAAGAAAGAATATAGTTTATAGGGGTGAGTTGAAGTTTCAAGCTGCTTCAGAACAAAGCTCTCAGATCAATGAGCTCCGCCTCAGGTCACTCTCCCTGTCACCAAGGCCCTTCACCTCAGTTCATATGCATCCTTGGAAACGACTAATGCTATAATGATGACACGCCATGTTGCACTGTGCCAATCGAAGCAGTTTGAAGTACTCGACCCAATTGCCGTTTCGATACCACTTGATCGTCTGTGTTAAAGATTAGGGCTTACGATTCCTGGGAAAATCGTTCTTGATTCATAAAATTCACTGCCGATGAAAAGTGTCGCGTTTCCAGTCCACGCCTGATTGCCGTTTCTAGGCAAGTGACGTTTAAGAGCACGCGCTCCTCCTCCCCACAACCTTTATCATCCTCCCCCCTCCCCCTCACAGCACACCACCGACAATATACCGCTTCCCCGAATTACTGAGAATAAATTAACCTGAGCCTCCGAAGCGGATTTTCGTGTTTGGGCTGGAAATCACGGGAAAGTCCCGTTCATTTCTGGCGAACAATATTCGTGCAACTGGAGAGAAATTACATTCGGTAGAATGAAATCGTTCAGCTCGAAGGCCTTCGTGAGTCGAGAGCAATTAAAGGTGATTTCGTCCAGGCTTCACTGTTGTTTGGTTTGTAGGTTAACACTATGATGAAGTTCCTCGCGTGGCTCACCAGTTGCTGTTGGAGGAGCGCAGCTCTCATTCTCGCGTGGGCAACGGCTGTTACTACCAGCGAAACCTTATTGGTTATTGGCTGATTTAAGCGGTGTAGGTAACGTTCGCCCCATTTCACCCACGATGTACATTGGATAGGGAAGCAGATCAGATTATGTACGTTTTTCTGTGGACATTTCGAGGTTGTTCCAAAGGAGTGGGGAGGGGGGGGGGCCCTCTTGCTGCGTTTTGATGAGAAAACGCTGCAAAACGGTTTGAGTAAGATTATTCAATTAGTCCAAACGTGTGGGAACCCCCACTTATATCTTAAAGTTAATTTTCTCGCAAGTACCAGAAAGAATGAAAATTACTGTTGTTCGTAACATCTAAAGAGGCCATTTTGACAGACTAACGGTCGGGGAAGCTGGGCCTTTCCTTAAATTTCAACTTTAGCAGCTAATCCAGGAATCCAACAGCCCCTTTGACGTTTCAAGCTCTGGCAACACAGTTTTAGTGCTCTAATGGTATCTCCCACCCCCTTCTCTAACCTCACTTGTCAGCCCTTCAGAAGGCTTGCAGGTGCTTTTCGCTCTCAAACAGTTACACTCAGTCGCTCTCAGCTCTCGTCCCTAACCCAGTTTACCTACTCAAACGCCTCCCCCATGTGCTGTATTCTGTTCTCTACCGCTATAGTACATGAAACAATACAGTTCTCTCACTCACCCATCTCATTTGTCAGCTTTTCGTCATTCATACTAAAAACCTCACCTCTCTCCTACTCATCAACAACAACTAGCCACAATCCTGTAGGATCTCCAATGTCGCAAGTTTTCGAACTCTGATCAGTTGGCCTCTTTTCTCTTCAACTATTATGGGACTCAATCCTTCTTATAAACTCAATCTCCCGAAATATGGGTCCATTTAGCACGATCAACATAATAGTCTCCAGTTACTCGAGTTATATTCAATACTTTGTCGATCCTAACGGTTGCAGAAATAAACTATGGCAAAACACTCGAAGAAACCATAAGTGTGAATGAAGTTCACACACCATTGGATGTACCTAACGGTAAAAAGTATAGGTTGACCGACAGATTCTTTCATAATTAGGTAACAACGTTTTTGTCTGAGTAGACACTGACTACCGTACCAATGATTTCTGGTGGAAAAACGAAGATACACTCGAATATCACTAGAGCAAGAGTTCGAAAAGCTGTGCAGTGCGTCTACCCTCACATCGAGAAATGCTTTAATGATGCGTAGACTTGAATGCACCCCACCCCCACTCGTTGAAGTGAACAGTTATCCTTGATCTTAACACAGTTGAACTCTCCAACACAACACTCATCTCTGAACTCTGCCACTTTAGTTCATTTTGGAGTAGTCCGCGACTCAAAGGAAAAGCTGCACTGACTCGACGTCACGTTAAATTACACTCTAATTGTTGTAAGTATCAGGGCATAAGAATATTAAAGTGACAAGATGACGGGGGCCTAATGCACTCAACTTCTAAAACGCTCCAAAGGCGTCAAGGCCCGTCAATCCTTAAAGTGTGTTGTTCAACGGCCTAATGATGGAGTGCGACGCCTAAAGATGGAACAAGCTGGGCAAAGCCGAGCTGCGACTGTCAACATCCATTCCAACTACTTCGAAAAATGGTTTCAACTAGTGCCATGAGGGAGAACTGTATAAACGCGGCAATACGAGCGTAAAAATGTATGTAATGGCGTTTCAGAGTTTGGGAATCTGAAATGTCTTCTCTAGAACCCAAGTTCCGAAAATAGGGGGGGACACTCCAAGACCTCAGTTAGTGTCTACTAGACATACATTGTTAGTTTCTGTCTATGAAAAACGTACGCTGAAAATGTACTAGCGTTTCATTGAATCACGTGTACATGCCTGGATTACATTCGCCAAGTATTGTCAACAGTATTGTACCAAGACGATTTAGCGAAGGCTCGTCCAGGGCATTTGCGCTGACTCGGCACCTCAAATGTATCGATTCGCTCGAAAAATCAGTGCTGTGAGTCACAACTGAGCAATTGTCTCATTGAGGCTTCCCCCTCGCTCGTACCCAGTTCCCTGTTTGTTGTGGCAAGACTTCTCCAAATGTTGGAAGGTGTCGTACTTACTCCCCAATTCAGTGCAATACCTGTCAATCGTAACACAACCTGGATGTACCCAAAATTAGCCGGAGTACGCTTGCAGTCATCGGATGCATAACAATGACGTTGACTTCCTTCAACTAACCCTTTTAAATCCCCTGGGAGAAGGCGTTAGCACTCTACCCACAGATATCACCGTGCTGATGCGTATTCCACTACTTAGCGTGGGACTAACCTCCTGAGGTGCTGATTTCTCTTAGGGCAGTTCCCATTCCACGAGGAGACCCGAAGATCACAGCTAAATCGTCGTTTGCTAGTAGATTACAAGAAAACTTTTCACTATGATCTTATCACCTTTGTACGCGTGTGACACAAGTTACGTTATACACCTCCAGCTCCGAAAAGCATCTCGGCGTAGCGTACCGTCATTTTCCTACAGGTACAGCGTCATCAGCATCCTAACTGTATCGTCTTCTCCGTTATCATTCTACCCCTTACGACATTTTTCGAATTCTGCATCACTGCTTTTCACGCTTCTCTCACCATTTATCCTGCTTTCCAAAACAGTGAACTCGTGAATATGAGCGTTCTCTACTCTATATTTGTCGACACGATCAGAAAGCTCAGCATTTCAATCATTTTCTTCATCCCTAGAAGAATTGGTAACGTTCTAATTTTGCTACTGGCAATGATTTCACTCTGCAATTTGCCCCCGCGAGTAAAACATTGCAGGGAGGGGGGAGGGGGGCACTGTGATTACTGGAGGAACGTCCAGTTACGCTCTGATTTTTATGGGACACCGGGACAGGATGAGAATGTTAGTCTTGGACTCATTATCTTGGAGCTCCAGAATATTACCTTCGAACCCTCCCCCCCCCACCCGTCATAACGAGTTGGTACAGGTACGTTTATGACAGTTACCGAAGAGACGTGAGCTTTTTATGTTATTGGTTTGAGCGTTTGAGCATCGGGACAGCAACTTCAATCAGCGTGAGAGCCTTTTCGTGAGTCTTCGGTTTGTTATCTATTCAGCGACCGCATATGTGCCACAGTTTTCATTTTATTCTCTCTCCCTCTCCCCGTCACTTCCCGTTTTCATTGTTTCAGTACTTCAAAAACGAATTTCTTTTTCACGAGTATTTCTACATCGAATGACAGCTGCTCCTGTCAACTCACATTTGACTTATCGGCAAGAAGTGGGGCCAGACAGCGGTTCTTTATGGTGTTTTGTAAATAAAGCCCTTCCATTCTCCATCAACCCTACCTACACCTATTCCAGTCCTCTTCCTGACTCCACCCCCAACCACCATTAACACTTATTCCTCACTATTCAGCATCTTACTGCCATCCTCACGTTTCCTTCCAACCTTATCATTCCCCGACATTCTAAATATGTTCTTCCTTTTTGCTTGTCCTCCTCCAATGACTTCCAGCATCGCACTTCTGTAATAGCAGTGAATGTGAAAGTATCTTCCCAGGCGATCTTGCATGCAGTGCATGAATACAGGAAAAGGTGTGTCCACAAAACTTTGAAAACATTAACGGCAGTAACTTAAGCGCGGAGGGAAAACTTATAGACTTAGAATTAGACATAATTTTCCCTATACGATGGATACTATTTTATGTGGAGTCATCAATGTAGCACTGTCACACTCGGATAGGAGAGCAATGAATATCTTATTCACCGAAGTTGGTTTCTCTCATTCCCTCAAACCTGAAGGTTTCAGCTCGCCTAGGTACGTGTCGCTACACTACGGTGTAAACAGAGCTGATGCTACGTCTCCGATCGAGGCTCATCAAATTTGGACGGAACGGACCCGTTGGAAACTAAATTAGGAAATACAATACAAATGACACAGGAATAGAACCCGTTCAAACTAATAGTGATAGATGTTACAAATGTATACGAGCGTACTAGGGAGCAATAGACGTTTTGCACAAATGTTAACGTAAGTCAAAGGGTAAATAAACAATGATGCTGGGAGGGGATGCTGATGGAGAGGTTGTGGGAAGAAGCCCAACAATTATTGATTTCAACCGATCAATAATTTATCGACCCCATCGAAGATAAAGAGACACATTCTCTTGAAGGTTCACGTATATACTAGTGTTCGTGTGAGTGGAAAACGCAACGTGATGACCATTCTAGATGCAAAAATCTCCTTTCGACAGATTTTCGTTGTTAGGACAGAGGAGAAAAGTTAACTCATCCTCTGAAAGAGAAAATTAGATAGTCAACCGTCAATACGTTTTGGCCGTCTTGAGGAGCAAGTCATGCACAGGTCGATGTAGGTTAGAGGTGGGGTCTCAGTCAACACCTCAGGTCTCAAAAAGGCACAATCCGCGTACGGTATGCTTTACTGCGAGCAATTGGCCCCTTAATGTGTGTGTTACTGCGACTCAATGCTCCTGTACAAGGCCATTTACTTGGGCGTGGTTAGCTACTGCCCCGTTGTCTCGAAAAACGCTACCAATCCAAATAAATTACTGACCCAATCTGAAGAACTGTGCTCCAGTGGGTAACCAATGCCTACAAGACAGTGTCTATTGAAGCACTCGAAATGATCGCTGTCCCGTTACCCATGTTGTGGGAGAGTCGATAGAGCGAAGAAGATTCCTCAGTTACGGGCCAAAGTCCGTGAAGACGTGCCTACTGAACGGGAGCTAGAGGAATGAGTTTAGACAAACGGCAAGCGAGAAGGGAATCCTCATCGAACACACGCGCGACGTTTGTTTTCAAGATCTGAGAACGTTTTAGAAGAAAGTGTTGAGGTTTTAAAATAACTAAGCCCACATATGAACTCAATAAACAATCCTTTTATATTAGTTATATTACAATTACGGGACGATGACGATACAGAAGCACAGTAACAACGCCATATCAAAGGAGAGGAAAACTGGTGACAAAGACAACGTCCCATTGGCTGAAGGTGTCTGAAGTCCTGACTTAACGGCCAGACGATGATGTCCTTACATCGAAAGCGCTTGCCCACAGTAACTCACAAGCCAGAGGAGACGGACTCACCTAACAGGTACGTTAACTTTAGTAATTTGCCTACTGGCGGATATAACCCAATTTCTTTAATATAGCAAGCTACTCTAGCCGCTTCACCCCACATTTTTGGAGATAAACATGAATCAAATAAGAGAGCGCGGGTTTTATCCATAATAGATCTATTCAGTCGCTCAGCTTTTCCATTTAATTGTGGCGTATGGCTGATGGTTAAATCCATCACTATTCCCTTGGATTTTGCCCAATTTTTCATATCATGGTTTATAAATTCTCCTCCGTTGTCGCATCTAATTTTAGAGACAGGTAAATTCCATTTTGCTTCTATTTAAGCCACATAATCCTTCAAATATTGAGAGGTATCAGATTTATTTCGAAGCAAATAAATCTGCTTAAAACAAGTTTTGTCATCTAAACAAGTTAATATGTATCTATAACCGTCCCATGTAGGAATTTCAATTTGGCAAAGATCTGTATGTATTATTTCCAAAGGACGAGTGGCACGAACTCTTTGAGGAGAAAAAGTTAAACGTGTTAGTTTTGATTTTACACATACTTCACATATTTGGTTTTCGTCGGGAGAATTGGATGGCAAACCAAATTGGTCATATTTGTTTAGTTTTTCAAGATTTTTATAACTCAAATGACCAAACAATCTGTGCCAACATTTGCACGTTTTTTCTGTCTTCGTGACTTGTAGGCAGTGAGCTTCATTTTGTTTTACAGGATCTAGTATGACTTTATATAGACCATTTGGCTGTCTATATCCTTTTATAACACTAGTTGATTTACTAATCGAAACTATATCTTCTGCGAAATGTACATTGCCACCGTTTTTAGTTATTTCCCCTACTGACAACAAGTTACTATCTAGGCCAGGTACCAACAATCCGTTTTTCAAAGTACATTGTGTCAAATCGATAGTACCAGAACCAGTCGAATCAATTGCATGATCTTTTTGAGCAACTTGAACAGCGTCGTTTTCAATTTTAAAATCAGATAATAACGAGGCATCGTTAGTCATATGGTGACTGGAACCGGAATCGAGAAAAAACGACACACCATGTGTTGATTTTTGTTGAACATCATTGTCAATTTTACTGAAGTAAGCAACTTTGTCTTTCTTGACTGAAAACTTGTCCTTTTTATCATGCTGATCCCGAAAGAAACATCTATCAGATTTGTGGTTAGTCTTTTTACAATATTTGCAAGGTTCGAAAACCTTGTTATAGGACTTTTGGGGGCATGATTGAGCGAAATGAGATGACGAATCACAATTAAAGCATAACCTCTTTTTATCATTATTTTGTGATTTATTTTTCTTGTAGAACGTTTTAAAGGCAACTATATAATCGTCCGTTTTAACGGGTCCGTTACGTTTTTCCTCAGCCATCAGTCGCGATGTTAGATTTGAAAGAGTGCGGTCGGTCTTAGGAGCAGATTCCCACGACGATATAAAATAATTGTATGACTCTGGTAACGCTGAAATAATTCGTTGAACTAACTCGTCTTCAGTTACCTCGTGATCGACGTTCCTAAGACGCACTGCTAGGCTTTCCAATTCGGAAATGCCTTTCGAAATGTTTTTAATCTTAAAATTGAAGTACTCTTTCAATAGTTCGTTTTTCAATCTATCATTATCACCTTCATATATGTCGTTTAGTTTCTTATACATAAGCGCGGCATTTTCACATGACATGATCAATTGTTGATTCTTTTTATTGATTGATGTTGCAATCGCTTTTTGAGCACGAGCGTCTTTTCGTTGGTTTTCATCAGTTATCGGAGGTTCAATCCAGCTCAGGGCTTCGAATGCATTGGTGGCATTCAATATAATTTTTAGTTGAAATTTCCAAAGAGTGAAATTCTCTGCACCTTCTAATATTTCGACACGATTGCCGAAATCGTCACTATTTGAGTTATTATTCATCTTACCTGGAGCTTCGGTTTCGAGCGACACAGGGCGAAATGACCGAGTTACCGAATCACTTTTTACGAACTTACACGAACTTCCGGCTATTACACCTGGAAACAAACTGGGCCCATAACCTGTTGAGGTTTTAAAATAACTAAGCCCACATATGAACTCAATAAACAATCCTTTTATATTAGTTATATTACAATTACGGGACGATGACGATACAGAAGCACAGTAACAACGCCATATCAACGAAACAGGGGGAGAGGAAAACTGGTGACAAAGACAACGTCCCATTGGCTGAAGGTGACGTCAATATCCACCAATAACACTGAAGCGGGAAACAATCATAAGGGCGGTTCTATCATTCAAATTCAAAAATTGTGAGATTATTTCTCTCAACAGAAAGTGGGTTGGGCCAGACCACTCTCAAAGGCTCTCCATCGTGCACATCTTGCGCCATCATTGTGTTAGAAACAAGAAACCTTGTGCTGCTGTACTATAGTTCCTACAGTATAGAGTGTTCCACTGCTTGTTGGAAGAACAGCTAAACATATGCACCTTCACAACCCAGTTACCCAGTTTGCCAAGTTTGCCCAGTTTGGTTGGTTGCCCAGTTTGCCAAGAAGGTTATTGCTAAAAAATGTGGTCGCGGTTGATCGAGGGAAGACGACTCTCGCTGCCAAGTCTATCAAGTGGAAGACCATATTAAGCAATAGCGCAGGCTTATTCCACTTCATGGACAACAGACTTCTACCAGGGGACTGGCTGAATGTCAATAACTGCCGTACCTTCACAGGTCCTTGTTTGGTGGATGATATGGGAGTGCCTATGCTTTTCCATGCTAGCAAAGCTACAACCTGCATGATATTCATAAACGAATCCTGGTTCTGGGTTATCTTCCCAGGAGCATGCCCATGCTACCAGGCGCAACCACGGGTTGTGGATAGTGGAACGGCCACGGCATTGTCCCCAGGGGCATGTCTGTGGCCAGCTGTGAATAAGGACAGCATGCTGACTGAATAAGCAGCCGCGAACAATGGGCAAAACCCAAGAGATCGCAGAAGAGATCCTGAACAAAGGACTCAAGGGCAAGCGGATCTACATTTTCTCCGACAGCCAGGCCGCCTTAAAGGCCATCGCAGGCTATAGTTTTAGGTCTAAGCTGGCATGTGAATGCCTCCATGCGCTCAAGCAGCTCGGCACCCGTAACAGGCTCTCCCTCATTTGGGTGCCGGCTCACAGGGGGCATGACGACAATGAAAAGGTGACCGCCTGAAAGGGGTACAGAATCCTTACCCATCAGGCCTGAACCACACGTAGGTATGACGAAAAGTCAGCTGAACCGTCTGGTTGCTCGATGGGAGATACAGGAAAATGGCGCCCATTGGCATCGCCAGCCACAACTAAGACAGGTGAAAAGGCTTGTCACGCCTTCCTGTCAAAGGGCGATGCTATCACCTCAACAATATGCGTATTTTAGAGGCGGTGGAATGCAGACTCTGCGGTGAGGAGGACGAGACAGCAGAGCATATCCTGTGTGAGTGAAAAACGCTTTGAATACTTCGGTCAGGGGACCACAGAACCCCAAATCATGGCGGAATCTGCGGTGAAGGACATACTCAGCTTCCTAAGGGGGGCGGGTATGTACGACGCCTTCTACTAAGAAAGGGCCGTCACAATAGGCCGCAGTGACAAAGGGACTTGTCCCACACGCCCTCGGATCAAAAAAAAAAAAAAAAATCATAAACGAATGATACACCGCTCTTGATGCATCGGCTGATTCCTGTCTGAGGGTTTAGGAACGGCCAATATGAGGACAAATCAGACCTGTGAACATCGTCAAATGCACATGCTGCGCACACAAAATATGAAACTGGTTGGACCCGTTGCCCGTTCCGTGTGAACGTATAACTGTACAGAGGAGATTGAATTGAAAGGAAGTGGTGGAATGTGAGAGGAAAGAAATGAGGGGGCGAAGAAGGGGAAAAAGTGAGCCGACCAATTTGAAAGATAACCTCAGCGGTTTGGTTTGCGGTTCGTGAGGAAGCGGAAGGGGGCACGGGTGGATCTGCTTTGGAGAAGGGTGGTTACCTCCACGAGCCTCGATACTCGTATCTCTTGACAAGATCGATGAGCTTCAGGTTGGAGGGTCGAGAAAGGCGACGTGACGGGGTTCTCAGGTTTGAGCGTTGCCTGGGGTTGGAGGTCGCGGCGGAGAGCCTGGTGGTGGAGGGCGGGCAAGTTGATGTAACTCGGATGGATGCCGCCGATCCTCCTCATACTTCGATAAGACGTCCTAAGCCTCCCCTACATACACATCCCTCTCGAAATCCCCAGTTTTCCTCAACCTGTACCCACACTTTCCCTCGTCGCTGACAAGCGTATTTTCTTCATTAAATGAGGCGTTAACGCCATGTGAAGGGAAAGATGCTGATAACCAGCTCCTTAGCACCGCGACAACCGACCTCATCTCATGTTTTTACAGCCTTTCATCACGACAGAGCTAACAAATGCTCTCAAGACCCGCCATGGCCTTCGAATTCGAAATTTTGTTGCGGTTCGCTTAATATTCATTGGATCTCTAGCTACGTTCGGGAAGGCTATTGGTTGCGCGTGCGAGTGGTCTTTAGATATTTTTGAGGGTGGGAATCCATCGGCAAGAGGCAGTCCTTACAATTTCACACAAAAAATCATCAACCGCGTCAATAGCTAGGCCGGGAACGAATCCAGTTCCACGATGGATGTAGATCGAATCTCACACTCACATAATCCTCACTACACACTTCTTTACAGCCTTCGTCGCGGGAGAAAGATGTTCACTGACACCTTCGAGTGACCACCTTCAGATCTCAATTGCTATCACTCGAACCGTTCAGAATAAAGGGAATTTAAAAGTTGTTTAGCGGAATGAAGATTTCAACCGAAAGTCGTAGAAGAAGTGGAATTATCGAACTCCTCGGCTCCTCTTCTGTTGTAAAAGAGAACAATAAATGGAGTAGGAGCTCGAAGGGGTCGAGCAGTTCAACAGAAAGGCAAAAGGAACAATACGTTCCAGGAAGTTTGAAGTGGTTATAACCGAGTGGGTCCTTTTGAAGCTTCGAATCGCCCTTTAAAGGATTTAAGTTGAGTTGAAAAGTGCGGTCCGGGCGAAGAGAAAGTGATTGTTTTACACAAAGATCTTCTCGCGGAGCCATCTTTTGAAGAATTCCCGGGTTATCGCCTGAATTTCTCGAGGAAAACGGTTTGTCTTGAAGGGGGAAAACTTTTCGTATTATCCAGGGCGCTACCTTCTCACTACATTCCGAAATTTGCTCTACGGATGTGGGCTCGAGGGTCGGCCCGCATCCGGAGCTTCTCTTTTCTGCTTCGTGCACTTAAAACAAGCCCTCATGCCGCATCATGCTTTGCAAATTGAGTTGCTTGAAGGCACAAGACTTTGCGTTTTATAAAACGGTCGTACTTTTCACAGCCCTCAGCTTTTCAAGTGCAGCGCTCGGTAATTATGTCTCAAAATCTTCTATCCGTAAAACAAAGGGCTGTACCAAATCACTACGTACCCTTTCGTCCATCGGCTTCCCGATGCTGGAGTAGCTGTGATCTAACGTTTAGCACTCACTGAGGGGCAGGCTGTTCGGCTGTCATCTTTGCCCAAGATAGAACCGAAATAAAGGCAGAGTAGTACCTCGAGCTTGAGGTTGAGTGACAAACCACCATCATAAGAACTAACCGCAGCAACCCATGCGAAGGGGGGGGGGATCATTTCCATTTGTTGCTTAAGACTTTAAGACTACCCTTTATTTATTGAAAAGTGTTTTGGTTCCTGGACAAAAGCTGTCGAGCTCTCCACTAAACTGAACGTTAGCGGGGTTACCTTTTTGTTTCATTTGCACATTCATCAATTTAATGAGTCAGAGAAATATTGCAACTGACCAGAAAGAAAGCTCAATTTTCACCCTCTAAAGAGTTAAGGCCTCTACAATCCGGTAAGCGAATTACAAGGGCGACCAACGCATGTGGCAGGGGTCGAAACGTTGTGCATGTTCGCTGTCTTCACTGTGGAAACCTATTTGAGCTCCACTCTAATGGCCTGCAAGCAGTTGGTCCTAATTCAGAGGCTGGGATGTCGAGACTGTCACGTCTGGCCAGGGTCTAGAGATTGCGTGCCAAGCATCCACTGAACGATTCCAAGTGTTCGCTGGCCAGTTACCCGTTAGCTTGGCTATTGAGCGGTGGACAAGCGGAGAGTGAAAACGGGCTGAAGTTCTCGACGACCTATCCATTTACTGTCCCAAGTGTGGGAAACACGAAACCGTGCTGGTGCTATACAGTTCGTACAACAGTCAATGACGGTTGGCGGAAGAGCAGCGGAACCTCCCAGCCATTAGCAAGCTTTTCACCTAGTTTTTAAAGAAGGTTATGACAGAAAATGGGCTCACTATCGGTCTCCCCCTTTGACACTGGTCACCCAAGTAAATTGTTCAGGTGGAAAGTCAGACTATGAATTCCTATCAGATGGTAATGATTCTGCTGAGTAGTTCCTCTGTGTGGTAACTCAGGGGCAACATCTCTCTACCGGCAGACTGGCTGAACGACAAAAGGCCATAATTTTCCTGAAGCCTTGAGTGGGTGCTCAGCGAGCCCCTGCTCCCGGATGCTAGCAAAACTGCCCTTCTATGACGTTGTTAAACTACTTTAATAACTCCCTAATGAGTGTTAAGGAACAGTTATTTTGATAAGGAAGCGGATCTGCAAAGTTCAAGAAATGTCTCGCATTTAAATCGCTGTGTTGTCTGACACGTGGTGCCATTTCGAAGAGGAATTGTTTCGATGAATTTAGCGAAAGCGTACTGGTATCAGTGACAGGTGAGTTGTCACTGGTTGGTTCTAATCCTCCAGCTGCCTCGTCTGACTCATCAAAAAAAGCTGAACAGCAGTTATCGATGAACAACTCAAGAAACGAAGAACTGTTTATGAAACACTCATTAGACTTTCATGAAGGTTAAAGATCAGCATCCAATTTCTTACCTTTTGGTCAACATTTGATATTAATCATCTGGTGAGAGGGTGTACGTTGAAACAGATTTCCCAGCGGTCACCGATCTCTACTCATTCAACAGTCACAAAGCGTCATAGTTTATTCAACAGCTGCGTATTTGTCGTACGGCGGCCCTCGAGGCCGTAACTTCTCTGCCGTTCGCATGTTGAGCGATTTGCAAATAAATATTTCCGTTTGCCGTGGAACGCCATTTTGCTCAAAGGACAGATCTTACTCGGAGAAAGCGGCGTCCTGATTATGAGGTTATGCATTTACTCAGAAGCTGAACGTGCCGCAGTTCTGATGGCCATCAAGAAGAGGATCGGCTCATGGCAGTTGTAGATAACACAACAAGTACCATACAACTCTTTTCCGTTGGAAAATGACACGAGCAGCTCAATAAAGCATCAAAAATGTAAATGAAAACCAGTTTTAGCGCAGCTTTTTCTTTATAAATCCCGCTCAAAGGATATCAGTTTTTCACAATATTGTGTGGGGAAGGGGGGGGGTAATCCAATGAACTATCTACTTGATGTATGGGCATTTGGGAACTCTTGTGAGAAAATTAGAGGCAGCCCCAGAACCCTCCTCCAGAACCTTCGTTTCGCTTACTACCATTTCTTACAGTTTTTACATAATTCCAAAACAGTGTATACCTTCCTCCTCTAACAAATCGTGTTGAGAGTCTCATGAATCTCCTGTGCACTGGTTGCACTATTAATGGTCTTGGTATGAGCAGAAGCACCACAATAAACTACGAAACTTCATGCACTGCCACTTTTTACGATATGAACTGAGTGAAAATTGATTGTATTAGTAGCCAAAGCTGAACAAATTTCATGAATTTACGTGAGCTACGGAAAGACGTGTGATTTGCCGCAAGAGATATTTAAGAATCACGGCCCTAGTCACGTAGGTTAAATAGGTGTCATTAGAGTGTTAGTTGATTCTGACTTACTGTTCCGCTACCAGCAACAAAAGTATGCTCTTTCGGGTAATCAAATTACCTGAACGTACCTATGGCCAATACGTTTTTGGACTGGCATGGCTCTAGGCGGTTTCAATGACCAAGGCGTGAGTTGTTTTGATCACAACAGGCATGGCGTCACTTCACACGACTTACCAATCAGGATTTCTAAGCCCCAACGTGCTAAATGTGGGTTCATTTGATCCTGTGCGCTCAGGGTGTTAGTCTTATGGCCTCAACTATCAGAACGTTCGCATCAATGGTGAGCGTGCGAGTTCATTCCCCTTAACCGGTGGAAAACGACTTAAATTGTCCTCGAAATATACGAGTTCGATTAGTCTCGAGCGCTAGGACCTGGGAGTTTAGGTCGTAGGGTCTATCGCCTTTAACGTTCGTCTCATTTTGTCTCAATGTTCCGGAGGTGAACTCATTTGGCCTTAATGGTCCGTTCGCTTTTAATGAGGAAGAGGTGAATTTATTTGGCGTCAAGTGGATAAAAATGCAACGATAATATTCCTCGCAATCAATATTTCATAAATAGGAAAAAGATTAACTATTTCGGAAATAATAAACATGTGTGTTAAATAGAGTAAGGAACATGTGAGGAAGAGTTTGGATGACCACTGTGACGTGCAAATATGTGAAGTGCTCGAGCACATAAATGGAACAGTAGGTTTGTTCGTAGTACATGAATAAACCTCGTTATTTGAGTTGGCATTTGAGTGACTTAGACACAAGTTTCTAAACAAAGTTACTCTTCAACAATAATTCCAAAGCTAACCCTAAGAGGTACAAGGAAGTTTGGACTGAGAGGGGATTCCGCTCCATCTCTGGCTCTTTAAACGAATTGTTCAATTTCTCTGTTTCTGTCACAACAAAAGTCGTTGAAATCAGTCGACAAATAAATCTTGGGAGGAGAACAACTTCTTGGAGTGGTTGAGGGTCACATGTGAAGAGTTTGTACAGAGTCGGGGCCGCTCTGAGGTTATGGGGGAAGTTGGGGAACGGGATGAAAAGGCGGGGGTGAAAAGTTGAGAGAAAGTACTCACATCAAGAACAGCCCCTGGAGTGGTGTAGTTTCTGAAGGGCGGCGTTCTTCCCTTGACGTACTGAAACAGTTTCCGGCCTCCTTTGAGCCACTCGACCTTGTGAAGCACTTCAGGATCAACACTGTAAAGGCACCGAATTAGCGCCTGTCCCCCGACGTCGGCGTAACGCGGGGCGACTACCGTCACGTTGAAGCAGTTCCTCCCTGTAACAGAACGTATCCGCAACGTATACGCAAAATACTGACAATAGGGAACAAACTAACGCCCATTATATATCACTAGTAGTTACAACAATATGTGTAAATATTTGCTTAGCATGTGCGTAACTTCTCACCCGACGATTCCCGGGTTTACAATACTTTTCAGGCTTCAACCATTCGATTCAGAGACGTTATGCTCCACTTTCAAGCAACATTAAGTTTGATTTTAAACATTGTCCAGGATATCGAGACATCCATCATCTTTTGAAAACTTGGGATGTCACAACCCCGGCATAATCAACACAAATGAACTGGAGAACGAAATAAAAAGCGAACGTTGTTACCCCACACTATCAGAATCATCAAACCCATCAAATACGTAGCGCTCATGAAAGTTGAATGTAGAATGACGAATAACTGGTGTGTTTGGTTATCAAAATGACCGTTCCTCAACATTTGTAAGAGAGTTATATCAGTTCGACATCATAGAGGTTGCGGTTTCGCTAGCTAGCGAGAGCACACGCACCCACCGATTGTCATTGTGCCAGTCTTCCGATAGAGAGAGTTACCACGCTGAGGTATTACCCTGGGGAATATGTACAACCTGAGGAGCTCTTAACAGCTCTCTGTTTAGTCGAATAATCAACTGAGACCACGGGTTTTTTGTTTTCATCCTTCCTTCCGCCCGTCAAAGGTCAACAACCGTCGCTGACTGTTATTGGTTTCGTGTTTCCTCCACGTTGGGGATGCAAGACATGCAGGATGGAAAATGTTTGAGAGTAAGTTCTCGTAAGACTTTCACGGATGTTAAGAACAAAAACTTATACGTTTCACTTCCCTTTGACGAAGATACCCATCTCGCTCGCTATTTATATAATGCCCATTCATCTAGCGAGGCAAGTTATCGTTTAGGGGAAGCTCGCTTTTCACCTCTCAAATTGTCCACTCAATGGCCAAGTCAGCGGGTAACTAGCCAGTGCTAACTTGGAGTACTTCAGTGGATGCTGTCTTGTAGGCCTTAGAGATCTACATGAGCTCTTGGGATTCAGCCAGTAATTCGCTTTGCCGTGAGTTTGCAACCCCAGACAACAGGGCAGAGGCGAATCACTGAGTCGCCTTGAACATGTTGATTATGTCAGCGTCAGGGGCATGCTAATTATTAGTAATACCGTAAACCTTGCGTTGGTAGCGCCTAGGACTTCTAGGAACTCCGTAACATGACCAAATCATGTATTCTCTAAGTTTAAAGAAGGGGAAAAACGTCCTTTTCAATGCGACGTCGACTCGTTGACTGGGGAACCCCAGACCGCTAATTTCCTCTTCAGAGCTACCTATTATGGGGAGATAGGCTGAAATCGTCCATTGGGGGCAGCACGACACCAGAATTGTGGTGGTTTCCGACCGAAAATCAGGAGCACAAATTAGCACGCACGGGGAACGAGAGAGCACACAGGGTGAATAGGGCTGCGGTGGGTACATGGCAGAACGAGAGAGAGAAGGATAGAAACACGCACTGCCCAAAACAACACCGAAACATAAACAATCCGACCAAGGACAACAACAACATCGCGCTCCACAACAAATCGTACAGCCTCTTCCTATATTCCGTCCCTTGGCTGGCTAACGGATCAATATATAAATGTTGTCTCCATGTGCAGGATTATCCTTTCCGACGCCGAAGATAATACAATGTTAATGTTGAAAGACTTCTGGGTTCTAGTAGTGCAGGGGAGAGTTTTGAGTCCGAGCTGGATTCACTCAGGTGAAATAAAGAAGCGGTACTAAGTAAAGACGGCAGAGCGTGACAACGCACTCGAACACCCACAAAAAAATAGCCGCTTAACGTAAACTACTTGCAGAACGAGGCAAAGCAGAGTGTACGAGGATAAAAAAAAAACCATTGAAGGGCAGTTGGAGCAGCAACTATGATTTCACTAGTTGCGTGTTTCTAAAGCAGGTAGATGATGGTTAAGAGTTGTTAGTGATCACTTTGCTCTTGGACAAGAAGTGGTCGTTTAAAGACGGGAAAGGAAAATCTAACTGTGTGGAATTCGTAGGCTAAAAGATAATTTAACAAAAAAATATGATTAGAAGAGCAGTAATTGAAGCACAAGGCGAAATGATGAGCTGGGAGAGGAGACGGGAAGGGCTTCATAATAAAAGAACAACGTCGAACGCCGTTGCACCTCGCATGGGCACTTCATAACTTTGTGTACGATTTCGATAATTCTGGGGAGCAGCCCAGTACATCGAATTCCTGACCTGAATATTCTTCCAATCAAAGACGACAGTCGGAGACAATTTTCCACCCAACAAGAAACACACTCCTACCCCTTACTACAACAATTAGCCACAAACCCGCCACAGCCCACACCAAGACTCAAGGGGAAACGTTCCGCTGATTTAGTTGAAAACCCCGTTAACGCCATCACTGCAAACAGAGGCGTTTGAGCACTCCTTCACGTTCCACGTTCATTATTTTTATATTTCCAAAACTTGTGCTCTACTATAATGTATCGTTAAATACAAAAAGTATTAATTTTTAGCTTCGTGACATTGACGAAATGAAGGGGTTGCCGATTACCGTTACTTTAGTCCACGTGTTGCCGCTGCCTATGCGCCGAGCGTCGAACCTAGTTCGTCCTTTAAAATGCGTCTCTAGGAGTTGAGTGGTTCGATAACTACTTGCTAACTATTGAAACTCGCTTGAGAGAGGAAAAACGGGGGGCTTTTAACGCTGAAGATCCAAAATTCAACCCGTTGCCATCAACTGGGTCAGTCAACGTCTGAGAACAGTTTGGACAGGGATGTCTCTAGACACGGATGCAGGTGTTCGAGTTCACCTATAAGTAGCTGATTTGTATGCCCCTTGATGTTGACTTCTTGCGACTCATAATGGTTCCCTCCAGGCACAGTCAACTTCAACATCATGCGCTCAATAACCTGATGATAATATCAAGTTGAGAACTGTTCTCCTTTGGCTCCATTTTATGCTTTAGGCATCGCTCAGGAGGAAGGTTGAAACTCGTCCGGGCAAACCACATTTGAATGGTTTTACGGTGTTGGGGAGATCGAAACCAGAAATGCATTATGTAGATCCTTCCACCCCTGTCTTCCATCTAGCGGAGGCTAAATCCGCTCTCAGTTTCCCTCTTGCCATCATCACCTTGTGCCAACCCCTTCGTTCTCAGCCAGCCCTTCCGGCCCAAGCGGGTGTCTCTAATTGAATCAATAGCTCGTGTTGTTCATTATAATGTCGTGCTGCTCCCACTAATTACACCGACTGCTGCCGCTTCGATTGGATCACTGCCACCTGCTTTATCTCCAACATTCATAACAATAGTGAGATGTTGTAGGTCGGTAATTGAGAGGGGCTCGCTCAATCAAGAGGAACCCACGCAGGATCAAAACACCGCAGAGGAGCTGTAGACACGAGGGATCAAAGAGCTTTTGCTCTCCACCCCTACCCTCACACTTCCCTCTCGTCACTCTACACCCTTCGTAACCACCTTCCCAACTGTGATATGAATTTCGACCAGCAATTACCGGGCCTAGTTAATTCGATCGATTAGACGTTACTTCGGCCTCAGCGGCCTGGAAATTCCGCTATTCACGCCGCGCATTGCGATGGACAATGCAACCGTCTTCTTCGACATCAGAAGCTATGCATCACCATGGAAAGTAGGCGACTGTTCCTGATCAACTCTCATGATGACTGCGTGCTGCAGACACCGACCTAATAGTAGAAGCTGCCTCACCTGAAGAGGTGGACAGCAAAGTGGACATATTTACCACATCACTGCACTCTGTTGGGCTCTCTCTACTTGGGCAACAGAAGCACAGGGCGATCAAAGTCCCATGGTGGACTGACGAACTTAATCCCCTCAAGCAAAGTGTAAATAGAGCCGGAGTCTTCCGCCACAACCTTACAAGCAGGCAATATGGGTGGTCCAAAGGAAGGATGTCATTATCGAGATTCGGCGTGTTTTCCTGCTAGCACCGGCTAGTACGGAAGTACGTCGTAGCAGTTCTGATTGACATCAGGGGAGCGTTTGACAACCTTTGGTGGCCAGCGCTCCTTAATGAGCTTAAAGGTAGGGGAATCCCCCGTAACCTGTACTCGCTCTTCAGAAGTTACGAGACCTACAACTCTACTTGTACATTTATAACTTGAATGTTCAGCGAATTGAGGGGTTGAGTTCTTTCGGAAACCTCGCGGTGATTTCGAACCTCGTTGCACATGACGGTATTGTCTCGGACGCTTTCCAACGCGCCGGCTCGTTCTGTTTCTGAGTACAGGTCCATCGTTTGGTCACTATTCTATTAAAATGCCTTTTCTTCGTTCTATTACCTTCAAGCAGGGGGTGAGCTGTGAGCTGGTGATTTGGATTCCAATGTCACGCTCTCTGCAAATTGGCTCCTCATAGTCAGAGCCGCCGTATTGCTGATTGCGCATTTGTCATCACCCTTCTGAAGTAGTCAATTGATTGTCCTGCTCTTCTACAGTTTATTAACACACATGGGCTCCAATATCGAACTAGTTTCCCCGATGCTCATACGAAGTTCATACGCCCAGTACTAATTATTTGTTCAATAGTCCCCTTCATCGTGCGCTCAGAAGTTTAATCCTGTATTTTTCCTCAACGAACTCACCTCAGCCTACTTGCGTTATGCATATCCACTCGAATAAATAAAAATAAATTATTGATCGAAAATACCGACTGAGTTTGATCTAGAGGCTTTGGGCGTCAATCGTTCTCTTCGAGAAGATACGTTTTAAAGGCAGCGCAGAGTAGAACTTTGTCTTAACCATTTTTTGGAAGGGAACCTGTAAATCGATGACTCATTATCGTTTTCAAATTGGATGCGATAAGAATTGACTAACGGCCTGTGGTAATGCTGTGTTTTGTAATCACCCAAGTTGTGTATTCCACTGGGCTGAAGTTAGCTACGTATTCATAATCGAAAGTTTCGCCATTTGCCCAGCCTTCCTGACAGCCGTCAATACGAAACCAATTTTGAATTATGGGAAGAATATCTAAGTGGAACTGTTTTTAGTATTTCAAAAACTGGCCACCTAACAAAAACTGTGGCCCTGTGCCCAGGAGTCGTACATGGTGGCACACATGAATATGAAACATATTTGGAATCAAGGGGAGAATATCTACATGCGGTGAAACAGCCAGAGAAGGGTGTGGAACAGATGCATTGTCGAATAACAAACACAAAATAATGTAGAATACAGTCCTTCACTCCGCTATGTCGAGTATTCACGAGGCCAACAGGGAATGGCGTTCTCCACGTTGCACGTAAGAGATAAAAAATAATAACGTTATTCACCTAAAAATAATTGGTATTTGTAGTGAAATTTAGTAAACCAGCAAACTCATGGAACGTTGGTGTGAAAACCTCAAAATTGACGGTGTGCTGACTTTTTCTAATCGAGGTTCATCTTTTCATATGGGCAGATTCCAGTTGAACTGGTTCAAAAACGAAGCTGGATGAGGTTAAGAAGTTAAGTTTATTTAACGAAAGAGGGATCCAGAAGATTCGAGAGTCGAGGTAACGAAGGAAACTAAGAAGAAAGAGTAATTGACGGAAATATGGTTCGTTAGTAGATCAGAAGGATGAGGAGAGGCAGGTTATTAGATGACAACTACGAAGAGGTTGAGGAGTTTGACAAGGTTTAAGCCCAATAGGTCGACTCGTAATCGCTCGCGGAAACTTGTCTTCAATTAGAAGTTGCCCAAGTACCTTCGTATCTCGGTGTCTGCTCAATTAGAAAACGTACTGCTTGGAGCTCCGGTGTATTGCGCGAGGGCGGTGAAGAAGAGGCAGCACGTGTTCCCCAATTAGCGATCCTAGGACTAACTTGAGGGTCGGTGCTGAGACTGAGGCAGAGGAAGAGTCGAGGGCGATAAGTTTTGTATCAAGTCTTATCTAACTACCCTAAGACGAACCTTGAGACGATACGAGGCGGGAAAATCTTTCGGGAGAAATTAAACTTTGAGTGTTAGGAACAATAGGCTCAAGCTCTGAAGCTCAGATAGCGAGCGTTGCAGTGTAATCAGTTGGGCGTGCAAGTGCGGCTCAGGAGGCTTCAAACCGCTAAGGCAGAATGAAAACCCACGTAAACTCAATCTCTGACTTAATTCACTGATATCATCAGGTTTAACGGGGCTCTCCGCATTGCCTTCGGGTTCGCAGGTTCCAATAAAAGAGAATAACCGAAGTTATAGCAATGCGTGACAAGGTTGATAAAAGCTGTTGAGCTAATTGTTGTTATTGACACAGTCCCATAGCTCCATGACTAGTTTCCTGCAAGAGTCTTCGTTGATGTTTACCCTCGGAGTTGTACCAAAGACCAAAAATGTCTCTATGTCAAGTCATTGGCACTGCATACCCATAACACACATGTGTTTGTTTGGCAGTGTGCCTCGATGATTCCCACTACTTGCCTTAAGTCCTTCCTTTCCATCACCAAAAGGCTAGGCCTAACTTTCTGTGTTGGTTCTGAAGTGAAGCGTTTGGAATGCCTCCCTCTTGCAGCGCTCCAGGCAGCCCAATGCATTCTCCTGACGTTGTTCGGCGCTCAGCAGTTGGGTTTTTGACCTTCAAAATGTTCACACTTGCCCTAACAGGACTCACTGGCCCTAGCGGTGAAGCCATTGTTTCCCCCAACCCCTTCGGTTCTCAAGCCCTTTCGTTTACCTATGGAAAGTCCACCTCTTTTAGTTATTTCCGATTGTCAGCGGGTTTCCTTTTTCTTCTGAACTTTCCCAAATTTCCTTTTCCCTCTCCTCAATTTACTTTACTCTCTACAACAGACAGCTCCTCCCAAACTCATTTACCAACGAGTTCTCATGGAATACAGTCGTCTCCCAGTTCTCCCAACAGACACTTGTTTCACCTCCCATTGACATCTACTTCGGATTTCACCTTCCTTCCCCGTACAACCAGTTCACGCCTTCAGAGCCACCTTGTGCGCTTATATACTCAAATCATATCCTGGTCTGGTCACGTCTAACTCTTCAAACTACAAGTTCATGCTACACTAAAACCCATCTCTGAGATTGATTCAAGTCTACCCTGGTCAAAACAGGCATATTATCTCACTGTTCGTTTAACTAGTGACGGAGATGCTCCATTATAGTAAAGAGAGCAGTAGACGAACCAGTCTCCACTGATAGCTGATATCCTTATAGACCTTATTGAACGCCTTGTCCAGAAGGCCTCAGCAGGCTATTCTTGGACAAATCTTCAGAGCCTTTATGGCTATTGCCGTCGTTGTAGGGTACACAGCGGCATTGCTGGCGTTATATTCCATAATTTATCTGGCTCACTTTCGAGGTATTTTCGTCAGATGGAGACCTCACGGGGCATAATTTCGTGCGTCCTCGCGTTTCACGTCGTGATAAGAGGAACCTTCCTTCGCTGAAGTTTCATTATCTCTCTCCCGGTCATTTATTATCGTTTGAGCAACTGAACATATTTCAAACTTCAAAACGCAGAGTCTGAGAAGCCCGAGTTTCTGGGGCCGCTGGGTCTCGTAATAATTTACACGCGTCAGGAGCAACTGGGGCTCTCGGAAGGTTTGTCATCTCGAATGTCGTATACCTCACCATCCTCTCGCGTCACCATCCAGCTCCTCTATTGCCTGGCTTCGCGAGAGATATTCAAATGACTGGGACTCAAATCCAATTATGTGCTTCTGGATGAACAAAGCCTTTTGTTGTTTGACTTTGAACCACTTTTTATATAGCGCTATCGCAGAACTATCTCCACTGCCCCTCAGGCTTTCGCCAGGGTGCACAGCAGAACGGAAGAAATGCACCACTTGGAGCATTTTCAAAATCTTCATTTGCCCAACTTCACAAATTAGCACGACGTTTCAACTTCGAACGGTCGGAAGATGTATTCCCCACAAGATGTAACCCACAGTTTTCCGATATGTGATACGTGAGAACTGACGCCTCCGAACGGAGCCAAGAAAATGCATTCGGGGTTTTCCCAGGCGTAAAACGGCCACCACCTGTTACATTACTGGCGTATAGCCGCCCTTAGACGTTATCTGGTAATTAGTTCTGCAACGAACAACTTTTTAACAAACCACTGACGTCTCAGGAATTGCCAAAATTAAGCACAACTAAGAATTGCCAAATGCACCGTGGGCTAAACAGTCACTTCTTGCTGCTACTTTTACTTTTGAGCTGTTCAACAGAATTCAATACTTCGAACTACTACCCTCCAGCTGCACCAGAGTGGTTTACTCAGTGGATATTCGTGACTTCAAATAAATGGCGAGTGCACCAAAGCGTCCCATGTGCCTGATGGGCTGATTGCGAGAGCAACAGTCTCGATGCTTACTTTCGGAAGACTGACCGCTACTAGCGTTGTTATGATATTGAGCTGTATGAGCATCCTGTGCATCTGTTGTTATGAACTAAATCACTCGCGACGAAAAGTTACCAAAGTGTATTTGTGTCATTTGAACAAAAGGTCAGTCCAACATCTAAGGACGTTGAGCGGAGAAAGAGTGGCACTAGTGGGTTGTTCCTGGAGAAGGACTGAAGAATACCATCGTCCTCGTTATCCCCGGACCTGTTCACAGTGATCCTGGAAGGTTGTGGTGTGAAGGCTAGTAATGACTAACATAACCCTCGTCAAGGCTACAGATTAGTCATCAAGTAAAGAAACAGACCTGTGAAGGCAAGACCGTTAGTTGACTTGGCGGATAAGTGTATGGTTGACAAGTGGGGAGTGAAACGGGAGCTTCGCCATTTGTGGGTTGAACTTCCTGCAGATCTCTCCACTGACCACTGAACGAAAAATGGGCGTTAGAGAAATGGAGAGCGAGATGGGAATCCTCCTGAAAGGGACGTGACCCGTATGTTTCCCCAACATCCAAGAACGTCTCGGGAGAAATTGGGTTAAGCCAGACCAATGGACGAGCCAGTTCTTTATGGGAAATGGCGACCTCAATTCGCGGCTACACTTATTTTCTCCCAAAGACTCTCCAGTGCGAAGGAACCAAGAAAACATGTGCTGCTCCCCCGTAGTTCTTACAACAGTGAGCGACGGTTGTGGGAAGAACAGACGAATTTAGCAGCATTGAAGCCTATAACCGTTTCGTAGGGTTCCGAATAAGTTCATGGCGAAGAAGCGGTGGCCTTAGTAGATCTGTTCCTTTGAAACTTGCCACCCAAGTAAATACTTAGATCATGAGGGAAACTAGATTAAGAATACCAGATGGTATTCCAGATGGAGAGAGAAGATGGTACGGGATTCCTCAGGGGGTCAGCCCTCCGCGTAGTTTAACATGGGCAACAGCTCTCCAGTGGGCGAATGGTGAACGACCAAATGCCTCACCATCCTTCATGACAGTACACTGATATATTCCACTTCGAGGGTTCAGGAACAGTCATTTGATAAGGCAACATACCTGTTGCGGCAAGTAACATCAGGTTGTAGCATCCACCATTTCCCGAAGTGGCGTGTGGTGAAAACATGCTCTGCAAAGAATAGGCATCGACTAGTTGTGCCAGCCTGCGCCCTTCGAAGAATCACCAAACACGTTTTTCGTATGGATTGTTCCATCCGTGGACAACTGGGAAGAGCAGCACAATGAATTACCAGTTGTTTCTATTAGAATTGCTGATCGCTGTTGTTCTCCCACTCTGTTGAAATAATACTGGTATTCTAAGACTTCACTAAACTACTACTAATATGAGCAAGCCCATGAATTCTGTAATTCATACCACCGCCATTTCTCATAATTTTTACTCCATAACTCCGAAAAATAAATACACGAGACCGTTTAAAAAAAGCAAGATGGCATTTAATAGGCAGAGCGTGGCCAAACGATCGCAGGCGATAGGTGGTTGGAGAGGGTAACCGACCATATCGGCCCTTACCCCCCTCCTCACAATGTGACTACTTCATCAAAACCACAACCACCACGATTCCAACTCCTTGGCTTCACAGCCCAAAAGTGATGTGTGTGTGGCAGCAAGGGAAGAAGCCCCCATTGCGCCAGTTTAATTGCTTAAGGCTTGAGCATCCTGAGCACCTTAATGGACGGCTCCTGCTGGTGGAATTGCGGATAGGCGTTCAGCCTGCACCTATGCATTCCCATACGGATTTCGAGGATTGGCCTGACCCCAGTCCTCCACACGAGAAAAGAAGTCGGGCTTCATGGATCCTGAACTGCGATCCCATTGAGAACCAGGGACTTGGTAGCTCCCCCTGTCTCCTCAGAGTCCTTATAGACACAGTTTCCCTGGACCTCAGTGATGTGCATGTCTCTATCAGGCACCCCTTGGAGGTGATGTTGTCTAAACTAGCAAGAGGTCAAATTCAAATGAACTGAGTGAGAGAAGATAGAATTAGTAGTTACAGCCATGAATATTTCTGAATGTACTCAAGGTCAAGGAAAGTTGTGTTTGCATCTCACCGTATTTCTCCCACACAGAAGACTGGATTATTTCCTTATAAAATAAACTAATTTTCTGGAAACGGTCTTGTCGAGGAAAGCGTGGAGTTCAAAGAATTACCCAAATCGTTCGCCTCAACAGAAGAGCTGGTATTGTGTGAATATTAGGTTAGTTGGGATTAGAGGAGTTTTTCTGGCGAATGATCTAATTGGATTATTACCACTTCCTACTTAATGGCACGCCTGTAGAATGGAAAATTAAACCTGATTGTGAAGGGGAAGAAGCGGTAATGATCGATCAGTTGATGAATGATGGTGGGAAGTACGCACGTTACAAATGGAACTATTAGGGAAAAAGGCGGAAAAAATGTCTATGATAGTCTTTAAGTTCTGGGCGATTCTTGAGTAGGATAAGGAGTGTGAGTCATGTTTTGTCAAGTTGCAGAAACGTGAACGACGGCTCAGTTGCCCAAAACACACTCCCCTTGTCAACAAAAGTTACATAATTGCCTAAACATGAGGAAGTCTCTGATTAGGAAGGTTCCCAGCAGTCACGCTTGTGGGTGTTCTTCCATCCTGCCTTGAGCAGTACCTGTGAAGCCACCAAACACTTTTCTTTCTAAGATGGTGGAGAGAATAGCAGTCGTCGAAACGTGATGAACTGCTTCACAACGCATTTCTTTCAGGCGATTCCAATCATAGCAGATAAGAACGTTCTGGCACTGCTCGTTGGGTAAACAGCGTGTACACATGATTGTCTTCCTACAACGTGTAGAATGAGCTAAGGATAGTGTAGTATGGTCGAACACGCAAATATGCTTCATATCATCTCAGTTGTAGATCTTTAGAAAAGCTCTGCGTTTAAAATTAATCTTTGTGGCAGCGTGACAGCGAATGCGAGTGATTTGATTTCTCCAAGCGTTGTACTTCACGCGATCGACGAAGATTGAAAGGGAATGGCGAGGATTGGGTCGTTCCCACAGTTCGACTGTCTTGGATAGACAGGCTTTCAACTCCCTGGTCCACGTTGATGTTGATTCGAGGGACTTGACTGACCATCGTATCAACTTGGAATTACCGCTGGCTGCTGAGCCCTCGGAGCGCCCGAGTACTTCCCAAGTGAAGCCCACTGTTCTCCAAACTACCCTCGTAATCTGCGTTCAGTTCTGACAAACCTTCGTCCTCCTTCCTCTCCGCTTCTCCTCTTTGGATAATTTAATCCTCGGATTAACGCTCGGGGACTGAAGGGCCGCAAGAGCCGATGTGCGCTCATTCCTCTTCCTCCACATCCTCGACCCAATGCCCTTCCTCCCTCGAGGCTAAATGAGAAACTCTATGATTGCCGCTCTTATCCTTTAATGAGTTCACTCCTCATGTCCATTCGTCAAACGGTCGAAGCAAATCGGGTCTTCCCCGAAGGCGATTAGCCGGGAAAGATAACGCGAGGATTAATCCGCCGACCGCCCCGTCCTGTTGATGGGAGCTCGAGAGGAAGAGGGTTGTACGAGCTAATTAGACGAATAACTCTTCCAACTCACATTGGAACAAAACGCGGCAGACCGATTCATGAGCGACGAAACGAGTGATTCTTTTGAACAACCATGTGACGTTAAGTGGCAACACTTTTTGTTGATTCCTGTCGACGGAGCAACATTTATGAATATGAAACTATCAAGAAGTGCCTGGGTTGTACGCGGAAGAAAATGAAATGTTGCGAACGTACTTACAATTCAGGGTTTCCATAAAAAACTGTGGATGACGAAATCCTCTCCAAAGCCTTACAGAGCTCAGGTCAAGTAGCGAGTCCTTTACAGCCTCATGGATACTGACCAACCCTGATGAGATCAATGTTGATAGTTACACTGTGCGCTGGTAGCTAGTAATCAGTAGGGGCAATTCAATAAACTTTCAATTCCGCTACCGTGTTTTACTGAGTTCAAATGAACTGAGTAAAAATATACTGGATTAGTAGCTAAAACCACAGAACTGGAAATTTGATCACGTTCGAGTTTGAAATGGCTCTCCTCGCGGGAATACAATAAGAGGAGTTCATCTTCCTCTGATCAGTTGGATAACCACCGAGGCTAACACATTGCGCTCATCCCTGGCAATTAAGAATGGAAATACTATGGAATTGAAGTGATAAAACGGCACTGTTCGTAGAATAACGATTCTGTAACACCTGACTCCCATTGTGAGCACCCCATAGATAGTAGTCTAGAGATGTTTGGATCTCGGACTGAAGAATTCGTCTCATTATTTTCTCTTTTAATTTTAATTTTTCCCTCTTTGGTCCACTTCTTTTCTTTCAATGAAGGAGCGTGTCGGAGTTCGTAACTTCTGACACCATTTGGGGGTTCTAGATGTCAAGGACCTGCTGCGTAGGACAATAATTGCAGCGATTCCGAGTTCTGATCGTATACCCTGAATTTCCTCATAATTTGAATCTCTTTGACCGGTTGACTACGATCTCTAGGGTGCCGTGCCTACAATGGGAGTTAGGTGGTACACTCCAGTCAATTTACAAGCCTAAACTAGTCTGCATTACGGGATGATCTGTAAATATGGAAAAAACGACCACTAAAGTGATGGACTGGGTAAATGTACTGTCGGTGTGAGGCCACTTCCTTAAAGATCGCCGTGCATATACTGCTGGGGTCGCTGCTACATTAATTATGCAAGGAAAGCCACTGCTTGTTGAATCCACTACCCATGGCTTTGACCAAACTCCTCCCCTTTCAGTGGAATATGTTGCCAGTGAAAAAGGTTTAGTTGGCTGTGGGTCAGTTGGTACGTTGACACATACAGCAGGGCAATCGGACCTACGGAGTCCGATAGCAATCATCTCGCCGCAGCAGGTGAGAAGAGCGGAGGAAAGCAGCAACGATAAACTCCGTATCTCATTCTGTCCCGGGTCTCTTTTCGTCGCTCGTTACCAGGTTCAGAGAAGAAACTCGACCCGGAGGCCATCATTTCCCTCTCTCGCTATAACAACAACGTTTGTTTGATCACACTGGAACACCGAGTTCAGTTCCCGTTGCGCATATCACGTTCTGACGCTCGCTTAATCGTGTTTTGCAAGAGTTGGACGGATTAGAATCGCAACGTCGCAACGTCGTTGTTCACTGGATTTGTTGGGGGTCATTATTTCTCAACCTGCGGTCTGAAATCCGGAACATAACGCGCCACTCTCACTAAGAACTGACGAAATCTTTTGGAGTAAGCTCGAGGCACTGCATACGTGTAGTTCTGCCAAATGAACTGAGTAGAGAACAGCTTGGATTGGAAGCTAAAACCATGAAAATCCATGAATGTACGTGGGGCTGAAGAAAGTGGTGTCGCGCCACATATTCCGTATTAAAACCCAAAAACGAGCATCCCGTTTCCGTCAAGACATTTTTCGTGGTCATTCTCGCAATGTTGGATGGAACGAATTAATTCTGTTAAACGAAGTACCCAATGGAATGGTGTTAAGCAATGCAGGGGTCCCTGTTCGACTATTTGATTTGATTGAACGTTAGTAGGTAAGACTTAGGTACACCCGGGTCGATTGACGTCCGCCTACCCCCTCACCCCCCATCTTAGTCACCCCCTCACTCTTGATCACATCATCATTGTAACGTCATACCCTCCTCCAACTGTGTAACTTCTGATTGGATCAGGCCCCCCTATCAGACGGCGTCACGCCGCCTATCAAATTTTCCCCACACTACAGAGGTCCACGCAAAAAAAATTCCAAGTACACGTGAAGCCCGAAAATAATCGCGACGAAACAACGTATTTTGACTGAGAGACATCATTGCACAAAAAATTAACTGTTGTGACCCTACACTGCTACAAACTCTATACAGTACACTACGCAAATTACGAATACTCTTCCTACTAAAAAGATTGCTTCGAGAATATAAATTCGGTTTATCGTTGTTATTGCGAAATAAAGTTTTCCCCTCGAAAACAGGTTTTAATGAAGTTCTAAAAATTAATATAGTCGTCAAATTTACGGTTTCCTTTTTTTGAAATTAGATCGTTTCAACGACAAAAAAGATTTGTTTGTTTTAGTTTGATTTGATTATTTCATGAATTGATTGACACGAAGCAATACACCGGTGAGGTTTGCGAGAGGAGGTATCTTATTCCTTCAACGTCAATAGAAGCCGACATTTCCCACTTCCCCGAAAACACGCCTAATTGGCGAGGGAGTGACAGGTTGAATTAAGCCTCGCCACTAGAACCGTGCACATCACCTGGATCGATTCAGCGAAACAGCGTTCCAACGCTAACGAACACCTAAGTAAAACGGCGCCGCAGTATTTCCTTTCGTTATGGGTCGGCCACTAGTTGTTACTTCCTTTTATCAACCAAGTTTTATTTGTCCGGAACTCCTTTCTGCCAAATACCGTTGTTATTTAGTTGTCAGACGTAAATAGGAAACCCGAAATAACGACGTGATAAATGGGGGGGTGATTTTGTAAAGGTTTTATGGAGCTAAACGAAGGATGTTAGTTCCTTAGTAGGATCCAAGTTAACTATAACGCAGTTTTCCACACCCACTTTCTATCTTTGCAAATCGTTGCAGGAGAAGTCTCTTCTTGAAGTGCCAGTTAATAATTCCTCATCAGGCCAGTGGTCAACTCGAACACCATCATACGTAATCTAATAATGCTGAAGCGTATCTGCCGTTTGACAAGCTTCACTATTTTGTGTTATCAATGATTCCATCACAGACCTGTGAGGTGAACTGGGGGAGGTATTCATTAGTAACGGGTTCAATGGAGTCTGAGAAGGGTGTCCTGTTGTTTTCGAACCAGGAATCTTTCAGTGATCTCTGTTCACGATGGGAAAGGGGAGATATAATTACCGCCTGCGCCCCTCCCAACTATCGTCCACATTCGGGAAAAATACAAAGAATTACTTAGGCAAAAGGAACTAACTTCTATAAAACGTAAGGTATTAAATGATAATGAAAATAAATATGTACACGAAACTGGAGTACCTAAAAAAAGAGAAAAGGGTGCTTAAAATAATGAACAAACGTTTGCAAGAGAATGCCGGAACTAACTACTAAAAACTCAAAAACCATTGTTAGTGGTTTTGTGGATCAATTGGAGAAAGATGGAAGAGCTGTGATGAGACGTGCACAGTGATGTGATATCACGGAGATCTTGTTCAATTGAGGAAGGCAAGCAGTGGGTACAAAAGGCTCACCAACCTGCCAGAGTGCGTCGAAGAAGGAATACCTTTGGGTTAGACAGAGCATGACGACGGAATCCTTCGAAAATATAAATCGGGCCTTCTGAATCGTCAAGCGCCCGAAAGGGTAGAGAAAGGGAAGTAGTTGGTGAGTCGGACAGCCTGTTACGCGCTGACCAATAAAGAATGTAGGGGGGTTCCCCAAAGCATCTTGTCTCAACTTTATTCGCGTATTCAACAAATTAGCACTCTCGCTTGGCGATATGTTTTAACGGCAAAGTGAAATGGAGACATAAGCCAAACAAATGGAAAAGTACTGCTTACTAAAATTTACTGTGAATTCTCTGGAAAACTCATGTGCGGGGGTAAGTGTGGCATTGGAAGTACGAAGGGTAACTAACTACTGGTACGGCCTGGATTTACCTCCGATACTCTTGCTGGGGGCTTCTCTAAGGATCACCGAATCTCCCACTTGCAGATTTTGCACTGGTTTCACCCACTGTTGCAACGAGTACCAATATTCTTGATGCCACCTCTTCCAGAAGTTACCTCCTACAGAGATCGTTCTCGCTCACCTCCAAAATGGAATGCTCAGGTGTATTCAAAAGATGATTCCCAATTAAGAAGTACCCCGTTGATGAATAATCTGCTTCGTTAGAATAGCTAGAGAGTGCGTACGTACAAAGGCCGTGAATTTAACATGAGGAGCACTTGGAGGATTAAAATGCCAAGCATTGCCTAGAGTGACCGAATACACTCCAATATCCTTTCTTCTTTGCTACTGACAAAACCATACAGCGAGGTCTTCAAGTTGCGCCAATAAAATTGGTACCACAATCGCTAAATATTGCTTCTGGTAAGCCTCTTCTCGCAATACAAAGACAAAGGGATCCGATGAAAGGCACTCTCATTTTAGGATCTTGCTTCTCCCTTCACTCATCGACGATGTGGTTCAAGTTTTCATGCAGGTAACATCCCTATTGTTAGTGGACGATCTCGAACAGTTCCACATGATCTTGCTGTGGGTATTTTGAATAAGAAATATGGTATGACGCAACATCACAAGCGTTCAGCGATTTTTATCATCCTAATAACCGATCAATTCAGTGTACCTCAACGCTCAACGAAGACGCTGGTAGCGCCGAAGGTTACGGAATTCATTAATGAGACTCGCAACTAGATTTTTCAGTGAAATATAGTATTTTTTGAGTTAGTGAAATGAATGGTTAAACTCAATAAATTACGAAACGTTGTGTTTTATGTCACGCCAGATATCAGTAAAGCATATTATGAAGAAACCAGTGGATGACTAGGCTGCTGAATTGTAGTCCCAAAGGTAGAAACAGTTGTTTTGCTGTTGAGAGTTGGAAACTAAATTGCCTGAGTACAGTACGTGATTACATTCGTTTCTATCCTTGACAGGTGATCAGAGGAAAATAACAATGAGCTTCAACAAAAGCAGAGTCGAAGAGAAATGGCTACTGTCATGGAGTGGAGGGAAAAAATTGAGTCCAAGACTCAAAGGAAAGGCTTCCGTGATGGGAGAACCGAGAGATGGCAAAGTGCTGCCGACCTCATTCTTTGCTTGCTCTTCCGATTGCGTTCGCTCCGACGGTTTCATCTGAACGGAAATATTCTAGGGGATTTGGGATAAAAGGAGTTGGAGCTGTAAATACATGAAACTGCTTTCATACGCTGCGGATTGAATAGTGGAAGACGGCTTATTCTATGAAAATACCCTCCTGTCAACGCGTGACGACGACCATTGTTCGTTTTTATTCCTCTCAGCTCCCAGTCAGTTGGTGAAGACGAAGTATTCAGTAAATAAGTAAACAGACTTATACATAAATCAAACCGCGTTAGAGCCTAGCAGCTGTTCGGCTTCTTCAGCGGGGCCTGTCAATTTCAGTTGCAACCCGTTCATTGTGGACCAGGTAGATCTTTTATGAAAGAAGTAAAGCCGTTCTGTGCTACAAGAAACTGGACGGTCCAATGTTCAAGTCGTTACGAGCTCTAACGTACACACTCACTGCAAAGGTAACTTGTTAGTTACAGAATTTGTTAAATTTCAACTGTTGTTCCAGAGTTTTGAGCTAAACGGAGGCCGGCACTTTAAGTAATTCGCAAGTGCAACCTTTTAACTCAAGGAAGAAGTTTAAGACTAGCGAAGAAGAAGACCGTATTTGGTGTTAGACAGGGTCAAGGTTACCCAAGAACAGTATAAGTAAAAAGAGGACATAAGTTTGGTTTCAAAAGGAACACTTCTACTGAGGAGGTATCTGAAAGTGCCGTACTCCAGCTTCGCTCTGCAAAAGATCAAGATAATCACCCTGACTCGGAAAATTCCCACGGTAGTTGAGGGCTAGGAGGTGATTACAAAGCCAACCGCGAGCTATCTCGGTCTTATGATCGACAGCAAGCTAAGTGACATGGTGCAGATCTAGCTGTACGACTAATGCAGCGGTAATGGTGGCTCTGCTCAGCAGGCTGCTGGCAAAAATCGGTGGCCCAAAGCCGATCATGAGGAGGTTGCTCATGTCCATTGCAAATTCCATTCTCTTGTATGGCCTAGAGATGTAAGTACGGAAAGAATGTGGCAAGAGTGCATGAGCAAAGGGTCCTGAAGGGGGCGGCCTCCGCGCACGGGACCGTCTTTGTGCCTGCGGTTTTTGCTGTTGCAAGGTTCACTCAGATGCATCACCTGACAAAGAGGCGCTGGATTATATTTAAGAAAAGGCGAAGCTATTGGACGCAGTAGAGTTAATAGAAAGCATCTGAGGACTCTACAAGCCTGGCAGGAGGAGTGACGACTCAGTGAGGTGAGCCACTGCTTCACCCAGATGTTAAAGGGCCATGACTGTGCGTTCCTTTACCGCATAGGGAAGGTCAAGAAGCGAGGTGCATCCACTGCAGCGCTGAATGTGACGTTCTTCCAGTGCTGCTGCTGCTGCTGAAGGGGTGAGAGGCTGCGTCTCACCGACTTTTCCTGATACGGAGATTGCCATCATGCTCCACAGGCCAAACTGCTACATTGGAATCCCCTGTTCATTGAGCAGGTGCTCTGAACAAAAAAAACGGGATGGTAATATGGACGAAGATTTTCCTGTTGCTTGTATGGTCGGTTATTACACCGCTGTACAGCAAGTTCTCCAGCCAAGATCGACTCCTGGCACTAAATGAGCAAAAGAGTTGGGGCTTATTGGTTTGGAAAGACAAAAGCACATGATTTTGGTCACAGGGAGTAAAGGAAAGGGGGTATGTTAGGGTGCAAGAGTTAGCTCACAATAGGCTGTGTTCCTTATCCCTCACCACCCCAAATTGGCAGGAAATCTCCATAGAAACTGCTTCAAGTGTTTCCTTCCCTCATGTGTAGAAGAAGTAGTAGAATCTAGATGAACTGCAGTCTACGTAGCATGCTCGTGCCTATGGATCATCTGCCTCGGCATACCTATTGCTAGTGCAGTGTGGCAGCTAATGCCATCTGCCCTGATCTGCCCCGTATCCCTTCACTTTCTGATGTGTTTGGTTGGTCCTGGTTTCCTTGATCCCATCTGAGCCTGAATCCCTGGACAGGAATTCACAATAGCACCTTGGCGTGAGTTGCGGCTTCATGATGATGTTGGGGAGATGGGCAACGCACCCATTGAAGTCCACAACTTGATATCCCTTAATCAGTATCCCCTTGAATGGGTTAACTCCCTGTGGCAGTCGAAGTAGATCCTCGCTTTTGGTTGCAGCGTGTTCCTCACTGCCTGATGGATACTAACCAACCCTGTTCAGATCCCTAGCATAGTTTCTCCAGACCCAATCGCCCTACTCAGCAGCAACTAAATTCAAACTGATGTTATCGAAGATACTCTGAACTTTAGGGAGATAGAGGTATCTAGTCAGCACCAAAGCCCCAAACGACCGTTCACTTTGGATTTGATTTGTTGTGGCACAGTAGCAAGTTCTGGGATAGAGTAAAGAGCTTAGGGGACCTATACTAAAATGGTAGAACATCTGCATGAGAAAATTAGTTGAAATGTGGAGCTCGGAACTTCCGTACTTGTCTCTAATGGGAAGCCCTGGGTCTCAGGCATTCCTCGACCATTTGAGTATTGCTCGTTTGACCTGAAGTAGCTGCAGGAATTCTGCACTTTCAGTCGGCTTCTCTTTCAGACAAGTGGCTTATGCGTATCAACCTTATTTCCGAAGCTGACAACGGTTTGCCCTTTTTGGACTTTCCAAAATATTCACCCTTCCTCCTCTCCTCCTTCCTTCCTTTCCAGTTCATTTTCATCTCTCAATTTACCTCCTTTCTAACTCACATTTCTTCCAAGACCCAACCCAAGAACGACAGTCACCCTTCTGCAACCAGTTCACCTTGTTCAGAAACCCCCTTGTTCGCGATTGAATACTCATATCCAAAGTGTTGATACAGTCCTCATTCATGGTCACCACGTTCATTCATTTATTTATTTCACTCCAACTCAAGTTACCCCCCCCCCCGCTCATGTGCCCAACATGGTTTTCCCACTGGTTTAAATGAGCGGCAACTCAAAGAAGAATAAACTACATGTACATTTCTGATCTAAGTTCTTGACGTAGCCTTTTAATCGAGATTTGAACATTTTACTTGTCTGTATCGAGTGGTGTTCATTTGAATACAACACTCCAACTATAGTTTGATTTGATTTTCCATGAAACGTTTCATTAAACAAGCTATTTCAACTTTGCAACTACTCACCAGGAACTTCTCTAAATAAAACTTCACAAAAGTTCCTCGACCGCATTTTTCACACTCCTCCGCTCTCACGGTGGTTTTTTTCCAGAGGTTCTGCTGGAAGGGAATATCTTACCACTTTTTTTCTCTCGCTTGATGCCGGTGAAACGGAAAATCGCCTGGTGACCCGATGAATCGCTGGGAAAAGTTTGAAGTGTTCGAAGTTACGTGCTGCCGGGAGTTGGACCGTCATCCCGCCGGTTATTATAAATGAATTATCGAGACTTCAAAACCCGTAGAACGCGAAATTGATATTCATCTAAAATATATGGAAATATTAACATACTTCCCTAATTGCGGGTAGCCGAAGGAAGACAGGTAATACCCATGAGACGTCGCTGAGCCATGAAGTTCATTCGTGAGAAGAACCGGAACGGGCACCGAATGAGAGTGTTAAATGAGGCGACGAAGGAAGATATAATTGGCTCGTTTAAGGCCAATCAATTACTGTAATGTTCCCATTTTCCAACACCAAATACTGAGCGTCTTCATGTACATAGTTCTTCAATCAACTTCTAGCCACGTACGGCGCCATGGGTTATTAGGAGTATCTGCCCTTTCAAACGACTCAGTTTCATGGCATGAAACACATTTGAGATTATTCCCATAACCTCACAGCGTTTTTGCAGACAATTTTCAAGATCTTTAGAACGTCCTACCTAATGAGGCTCGCTTGATTGATTGTAATGCTATTTCATGGCCTACCCTCGGCGTAAAACCATTCCTCCTGCATCGATGATGGGCAGCTTAGCTGTTTCTCGCGGGTACTAGGATACGCCATAGGAGAATGGAGTGCTTCTTACCAGGTCAGAAAGCAATATTATGGCACGGCTGTCACGTATGGAGCTTCTAATTGGTGGTGCAACCCCATGCAGAGCGTAAGGAGTAGGGCAAATAGCATCCAGAGGGCCATCCTTTTTGGCATCACACGAGCGTATAGAACGGCTCAGACGGCAGCCATGCAGGTGATAGCAGGCTGCCCACCCTTGTACCAGTTCCTCGACGCATGGGTATAATATAATACAGCCAACCAGGATTAAGGTGGCTACAGAGCCTGAATTGGCACCACAAATATAGGCCAAGGACCGCAGCAAAGAAAAAAGGCGGAAGAATGGCTAATGGACAAATGGAAGGCCCACTGGGAAAACGAGGCGACAGGCAGGCATGCTATCGTATAGTTCCCTGAAGTAAGGAGGAGGCTAATCCGTGCAAAAGTCAGTCCAAGCCACAGGTCGTCCCAGTTGTACACTGGCCATGGGGCTTTCAATGGAAAACTACAGCTATTCAGATGTAGAACCTGGCAAGGTGCCGCTGTGGTCACCTGTGTGAAACAGCTAGCCATGTCCTAAGGGAATGCAGTCTCTAAGAGGAGGAAAGGATATTACTCACTGGCAGGGCCCAATACGAAGGGCCACTAAATATGATACTGGATCAACTATATGGCGGTTGCAAGATGGAGACATTCGCTGAAAATGGTACAAAAGGCGAGGCCCAGTCCCCAACATGGGTGGGAGCTATATAGGTACGTACGCATAGGTTAATTTTAGCGTAGTGATGGTTGGAGGAGAGGAATATAGGAGTAGTCGCCCTTCTGTCTCCACCAAGAAGGGAACGGTGAGCAGCGGGCGGAATATCTTTGTACTCCTCCTGCGATACGAATGTGGTTTAATATGAGTGAGTGTAAGATCGCTCCCTCGGCAGGTATGAGTTCGGTGGATGCTGCAGGGCCCGGCCTCTTGCACATTAGCAAAACCGCAACTTCCATGACTGATGAACTATAGGAGTATAGGAACAGTAATTTAATAAGAAAATAGATGAAGAGTGGGGGATGGGCATATAGGGGAGGCAAAGATGGCAAAACTCCAAGGTATGAGAAGAGGGAGCAGAGTACCTAGCTCGACTATCCGAACAATCTACGCAGTGATGGGAACACCCCAAGATATAAGAAGAGGGGGAAGAGTACCTGGCCCGACGGACTGTGTGCCAAGTTCTCCACCCCTGCCTGGAAGAACCAAAAATAAGCAATAAATAATGAGTCTGGCTCCGTCTCAGCCAATCAATAACCTGGATATACTACTGAAGCTAGAAGGGCTGAGGGACCTTCGGTTCCTGAGCACTGGTGTGACTGCTAAAGTCGTTGCTGAAGCATTCTTGCTGTCAAAGAGTAAGATGAGGGGTCACCGGACAAACTGAATGAAGAACGTTATGCAATTGAAAGATACGGCCACTGAAGTGCTGATGGGTTGAAGTGGGCCACGAAAGAAGTCTAGATGCAACCAACCGTCTCCCCACTGGTCAAGAACAGCAGGCCTGTCGAGGCAGTATTCCTCATGAGAGCCACGGAAACCCTTCAAAGGTAGGTGAACATCCAAATGATAATGAGCCTTGGAAATACCTAAAGTACTTCCCAAGCCTTTGATTGGAAGTTGGTGAAGCGATCGGCGTCTGTTATAGTTACTAGTGTTGTGTGCTAACTAGGATTTAAACAAACCCTACGACCAGAAATGAGTGTCCGCTCCAAGTTCTACAATGTGGAAGAATGAGTGGCCACTCCATTCTCTGTGCTTGTCAAGGATATCATGAACGTGAATGTAGAGTTCCTGCATCCCCACGCCTATAGAGTGATAGTTGCTGCTGATCTTGTGTCACGTTTGCCATATACATATACCTCGAGTTAAACACCGTACTCGCATCGGTTTCCTGGAATGATGATGATTCCACGTACAACTAGATCCCCTGTCACTTAGACGCGGTATCCATCGGTGATGTTTCTAGTCCTCAATCGTTGAATATCTTCCTTGAGGCAACGATAAACTTTGACAGAATCATTAGCGTAGGTCACGTGGACCAGTTTGTCCCCCACTGCCGTTACGTGATTAATGAGGAGCTCTCCAATACCGACGCTGTAAGGTAACACAAAACCTACTCTGTTCCTCATGGGAGCCCCGATGATCCGATGAACGGAAGCAGGCTTTGGGAAAGTAACTTATCACGAAAGCAGATCGATTCAAACTCTACGCCCTTCGCTGCAATTATAGTGGATGAACAGAACTTGCGTTTGTTCCCATACTACATTTTACCACAGGACCGATCTCGTCTTCCCGACGTTTAAATTAAATCGTAGTTTCCTGATAGAGTTTTAAAGGTTGATTACGTTGGTGGAATCAACTTTTTACTTTCCTTTCCTTTCCTAGGTCTGATCATGCGGGGGAGGAGGAGTTCCTGCCACTTGATCCTTGACAAGGTGAAGGTGGGGGGGCCTGAACTGCATGTGGTAGACTCTATGCCCGCGAGGTTCAACTTCGCGCTACCCTTTCGGATACTCATTCATGAGCGATCCAGGTGGGTAGGGGGAGCTCCCGCTTTCGAAGCTGGGGCCCTGGTATACTACACTGATGGCTCGGTGCAGGGTGGCCTTGCAGGGGCAGGCATCTTTGGGCCGAGGATCAGAGCAGCGATCCCATTGGGGTCGCTGGCCACAGTGTTCCAGGCAGAGGTGGCTGCGGTGACAGTCTGTGTGCAGCGGCTGCTGCAGAGGAGACTGAAGCGGCAGAGAATCTACATCATGGTGGACAGTCAGGCCACTCTCAAGGCCTTAGCCTCATACTGTCTTACATCGTGGCAGGTGTGGGAGTGTCTGACTGGACTGGAGGCCCTGGCCGAGGACAACAGTGTAACACTGTGTTGGGTGCCAGGGCATCAGGGTATAGAGGGAAACGAACGGGCTGATAGGTTGGCTAAGAAGGGATCAGAGCAGATCCCTACTGGCCCTGAGCCCTTTGTTGGGACTACCAGGAGCCACCTACGTAGAGAGGTTGGCAAATGGGAGGACCGGTGCCGGGCTGCTCATTGGCAGGGGCTGCCCGGCCTTAGACAGTCAAAACTCTTCATCCGGCTCTCCAGAGGGAGGTCCAAGGAGGTGCTTGCACTGGGGAGGAAGGATATGAGGATCACATGCGGCCTGTTCACAGGTCACTGTCCGCTGAGGTACCACCTTGCAAATATTGGCAAGTGCGAGGTACAGGTATGCAGGTTCTGCGAGGTAGGGCTAGAGACGGCAGAGCACGTGCTGTGCGTATGCGATGGACTCGCGGCATCGCGCCATTCTGTGTTTGGGAGGCCCTTTCTTCAGCCCGAAGAGGTGGCAAATGCAGAACTTGCGGATATCCTCCGCTTTGTGCGGGGGTGGTGGGGGCGCATAGGTGACGTCACACCATGTGAGACCAGTGCCATGGGGCCTGGGGGTGGTGCAGGTGGGCCATGATCCGAGTATCATGGACGCCCTTACAATAGGCCCGTTTGTGGCTGCAGTGAGGGTATTGCCTGCATCCACCGTTTAAAAAGAAAAAAAAAAGGTAACACAAAACCTACTCTGTTCCTCATGGGAGCCCCGATGATCCGGTGAACGGAAGCAGGCTTTGGGAAAGTAACTTATCACGAAAGCAGATCGATTCAAACTCTACGCCCTTCGCTGCAATTATAGTGGATGAACAGAACTTGCGTTTGTTCCCATACTACATTTTACCACAGGACCGATCTCGTCTTCCCGACGTTTAAATTAAATCGTAGTTTCCTGATAGAGTTTTAAAGGTTGATTACGTTGGTGGAATCAACTTTTTACTTTCCTTGGCTCTACAAAGTAGAAAGGAAAGTTATGTGATCGGTTGAAAAAAAAAATTTTTCTCAGATCTTTACGTTTCAGACCCTCCTGAGTCCGAAAAACACTATTTGGGAAAATGGTCTGTGAACGAGTTTTAAAGAAAATGACCGTATCAAATCAGCTCAAAGTTGACATCTAGCCCGCAGGTTACCATCGGACGCCAAAATAAGGGTATGAACAAAATCCACCGAAAGTTAACTATAGTTATAGTGATCAAAACACCAAATTTTTTTTCTCAAAACCGTCTGTTTACACATTTTATATATTGATAGCTCTCAATAAGAAAATTATATCATAGAATTCCCTTCCGTGGGAAAATGACGAGAGCAGCACAATGAATTATCAAAATTTTCGACGGAATGCGTTTTTAGCGCGGTATTTTCCTTATAAACTCCGCTGGAATGTTAGTAGAATGTTTAAAAAAAATTGGTATTGTAGTCCGATCCAACACCTATTGGGTGAGTGTTGAAAAACACTCGAGAGATAAATGAGGATTACTACAGAAATTCCTGAATTTCAAATACCGCCGTTTCGCTTACTACCAGTTCTAAACGTTTTTGCCCAATAACTCTGCAAAAGTAATTACTATCCTTCTTCAAAAAATTTGGGTTTACAGCCTCATTAACTATCTGTGTACCAATTGCTCAATTTTGGTCTTGGAATGAGTACGAGTAGCACAATAAATTCTGGAACTGTAAGCGCTACCGCTTTCTGCTGTTGTGAAGTGTTGTTTGACCAAGTTCAAATGAACTGAGTGGTAAATGAATTGATTAAGTAGACAAAGCCATATAGAAAGTGAATTGACGTAGAGCTAAGGAATGTTGTGTGTTGCAACGCACCAGATATTTTAATCTTCAATCGGATAAATTAATGATCATCTTAAATGACTGCTACTGGCTCTAATTTGAGTAGCCGAAACAATGATAGGGGGTTGATTGGCTCCATTTAGCGGGATATCGTCCAAAAATAGCTACCCTCGTGTGACTCAATCCCGCCACGTGGCTGCCAACATCACCAGAAGAGCAGACACCACGCAACGCATTTTCAGACTCTCTTGCTTTCAAATATCTTGCGAGATCTGCATGGTGCTGGTAGAAGAAGAAGGTCACCTCATACGTGGAGGAGTGCGTCGTGTCACTTTTGGAGCTCTAGATACGTGTCATAACATTGGGAAACCCAATAAAGCATGACCATTTGGCAGCTATCTCACTGCTGCTCATCTTCAGGCTAAGCATTTACCGAAGCAACGCTTTCCCGCCGGCTTCTATACGAAAATTGAATACAAAAGAATCAACTCGTGAGAGCCGGTTCGTTTTGTTTTTGTTGCGGTTTTTTTCTCTTTAGCATTGAAACGTTGTATCTCAGTGCGGGAAGCAATACATTTGTAGGATTCTTTGAACACCACACAAAACAACATGAACCTTACAAAAGCCCCTCCCTGCCCTTCTCACCGAAATTAGTTTCGGAGCCCACGCAAACAGTAAAATGGCCGTGTTTATACATAAATCGTTGGATGTCTCGACCCCGGAAAAAGTCCCGGCAGCTAATTAATAACAATCGACCTCAATTTACATTCCGAGCTCTTTCGACAATCAAGGAGCACCATTTTAATTTGCTTGAAAGGGTTCTCTATGCCATTAACGTTGAGAGAAATAATAGCTTCCTGTCGAGGGTGCTTCTTTTTCATCACGCAAAACTGCTTAAATCTGTGGAGCAGAACAATAGTTCAAGAAGAAAACGATTTTGAAGCGAAAGATCTGATATAATACCCGGAGGAGTGGAGAAAACTATTATTAGCTTTCCTGTGGCAGGGAGGCATTGAGACTGTACTTAGTTGAGACTCAGAGATTTTATTTTCAGGATACAGCGCCCCACGAAATTAAAGCTTACAGTCTTCATTTTAAGGAACGTTTACTCGTATTAGGTTCGAATAATGATCGTGCATTGCTTGGGCAGTGCTAATCGCCTCACGAGCTTACCTTTCTCACGCCCTAGGCAGGACGGTGGTGGCTTTTTATCAGCCCTGGTCAGATTGTAATTTAACCAGTCTCCCGATGGAAAGCTGTTGCCCATGTGTTACCACGCGGAGGAATGACCCTGGGCAATCCATAGCTTAATCTATTTTCCCATTTGATCTAACTATTCACTTGGGTTGCAAGTTTCAAAGGAAAAGACGAACTGTGAGGTCGTTTTGAAGTCATAACCTTCTTCGCAAAATGGAAGGTATGGCTGCCCTTTCAACAACCCGAATTGAAAGCTGTATCAGTTCCGTAGAATCCCATTCGGCGTCACCAATGGGGTTCCATGCTTTCAAAAGACCATTGATGGGATCATTGAGGCTGAGAAGTTGGAGGGTACGTTCCCTTACCTTGACGATGTGACTGTGTGTGGTAAAGATCAGCAGGAACACGACCACAACCTAAAGCGGTTCATGGATGCAGTGAAGAAGTACGATCTCTCGCTGAATGAAGAAAAATGCACATTTTCTGTCACATCAATCAAGCTATTAGGCTACCTAATTTCAAATGGCACTGTACGCCCAGATCCAGACCGTTTGAAACCTTTGTTGACCCTACCAGTACCAGATTCTGCCCAAGCACTTCAACGAGCAGTTGGAATCTTTGCTCATCACTCTCGATGGATCTCTCACTATTCACAGAAAATCCAACCTCTGATCCAGTCTAGATGCTTTCCTTTACCAAAAGAGGTAGCTGAAGCATTTGAAAATCTGAAGCAAGATGTTGCAAATTCAGTTGTTGCAGCCATTGACGACAACATTCCTTTTCAGGTGGAAACCGATGCCTCAGAGTTTGCTATTGCGGCCACTCTCACTCAGGCAGCCCAGCCGGTGGCATTCTATTCTCGAACCCTGTCAGACAGTGAACAGAAGCACTCATCTGTAGAAAAAGAGGCATATGCCATCATCGAGTCGGTTAGACACTGGAGACACTACCTGCTTGGGAGGCATTTTCGTATTCTAACTGTTCAGAAATCCGTATCCTTCATGTTCGACCTGCATCACACCAGCAAAATCAAAAATGAAAAAATAATGAGGTGGCGACTTGAACTCGGATGTTATTCTTTCGACATAATCTATCGTCCTGGCAAGGACAATGCAGCTGCTGACACTCTATCACGAGCCAAGCCTCCAACTCAAGATCTGCAATTCATTGGGAACATTACTTCGGTACCAGATCTGCTGACTCTTCACAGCAATTTATGTCATCCTGGTATTACACGTATGACCCACTGGGTCAGAAGTAAAAATCTACCATTTTCAATTGACGAAATCCGAAGAACTATCACTGCATGTGCCACTTGTGCTAAGTTGAAGCCACGGTTTTATCACAACACAGGAACTCTAATCAAGGCGACAGCACCATTTGAACGCATAAACATGGACTTCAAGGGGCCATTGCCTACATCCACAAATGGAAAGAGGTACTTATTAACTATTGTCGACGAGTATTCCCGTTTCCCATTCGCTTACCCCTGCACTGATTTGACTTCTTCGACAATTATCAGACACTTAAAAGACTTATTCTCAACCTTTGGCTTACCCTCCTTTGTCCATTCTGACAGAGGAACCAGCTTTTTGTCAGCAGAGCTGAAGGAGTTTCTAAATTCAAGTGGCATTGCAACTAGCCGTACTACTCCGTACAACCCACAAGGGAATGGTCAAATAGAAAGGTACAATGGCATTATATGGAAAACCATCGAATTGACCCTTCACTCAAACAACCTGAAAACGTCTTACTAGGAACTCGTTTTAGGAGACGCACTCCATGCCATCCGTTCGCTCCTTTGCACCTCAACCAATGCCACTCCGCATGAACGTATGTTCCTCCATCATCGCCGCTCGTCAAAGGGCTGTTCCTTACCTAGTTGGCTCTGTTCTCCAGGAAAAGTTTTACTTAAGCGCCACGTAAGACACAGCAAGTATGAGCCACTCGTTGATGAAGTAGATCTAATCGAGGCCAACCCTGACTATGCCTTCGTGCGACTGCCAAACGGACAAGAGGCTACCGTCTCCCTTCGACATCTGGCTCCAATAGGGGACACGCAACTGATTACCAATCAGTCGCAAGAGGTGGAGGATCGTCAAGACGACATGCAAACGATAAATGAGCCGAACATTCAAACTCCAACTTCACCAGCTCCTACACATTCTCCGTCATCTCCAGCTCTTGCTTCACCACCAACTACCCAAGACTTCAGAACACCATCAACTTCATTACCACCGGAGTCAAACAATGGAAATGAACTTCGACGGTCCTCAAGAGCACGAGCACCACCAGGTTACCTGAAGGACTACGTGACAAAATGAGGGTGGGGAGAATGTGGTGATCGTTACCAGTTTATTATTATTATTACCATATGTTACGAATGTTTACAACCAGCCGCAAATTTCAAAAACCATTTCATGTCAAATTCTTGGTGAATAAAGCCTTAGTCTAGAAAGGTTTATTTCATATCACCTCGTTTACTGTTGTGAGAACTACGTGGTTTCTGGTTTCCCCTTCATGGGAGGCGCAAGATGTGCGGGATGGCGAATCCTAAAGAGATAAGAAATGGAGCAGCATCTTAAAGTTGTCATGTAACATAAGGAACTGGCACGTCCACTGGCCTGAATCATCCCACTTTCTCCTAAGGCGTTCACAGATGTTGAGGAAAAACTCATACGTGTCACGCCCCTTTGACCAGGATTCCCATCTCGCTAGCCATTTATCTAATGCCCTTTCATGTAGCGCGAAAATTTTCGTTCAGTAGAGAGGTCTGTACGGAGTTCAGAGCCGGCAAGCTCCCTTTTCACCCTCCACTTGTCCATTTTGCAGTCAATAGCCAAGACAATGGATAACTGTCAGTTTGCTACGTCAGACAATGGGATAGAAGCCCATCACGCCAATGTAAAGGGCCTGGTACATGAGAATTGTGTAACCGTAACACACGTCCCAAGCATCCTTGCTAATTGCTCTTAATTGGAGGGACTCGAGATGTTGGCTCAAACGTCACCTCACTCATTTATGTTCAGTGCTTGATTGCTTCTCAGGAAACTAACGTGTGGCCACCAAAGCGTATTGTTACCAACTAAGCGAAATATTACGTAATAACGATCGAACTGAACTGTCTTTTTATTCGCAACGGGTTTCTAGGTAGCAACTGACTATAAACGGTAACTAAAACAACACGACAACAACAGTCAGGTAACAATATTCCCAACAGTATTGTCGGTTGACTATTTACCGTTACCTTCAGGAAGATTAACAGGGTTTCGTTCCTCAGCCACCTGCAGTTTGACGTGCTCACACCACTGGGTGACAGTTTGGAGCGATTTTTGCCGCGATGTGATGGATCGACTGTGCACGGTTGATCAACACAGTCTGGTCGTCCACATGTTGGTAGGATCGTAGTCAAGCTCCTGAGAAGACCTTTGAAGAAGACGTCCCAAAGTGACAGTCCAAGGATGCAGTGCCCTGTGAGCACCCCTTCCCTTCTACATTCGATCGTAGCCGTTCTATATGTCAGGTAACTTTTGACGAGCGAGTATAGCTTACGTGGAATTCCCCCACCTTTAAGTTCATTGAGGAGCGCTGGCCACTATAGGCTGTCAAATGCTACCTTGACGTTATTGAAAAGACGCACTTAAGGGGTGTCTCCAGGTATACAACGTGGATTTCAACAATTACAGTGCACGAGCACAGTCGTTTGGCCCGTGGGAACCCACGTTATTCAACAAAAAAATCACCCCTTCTCCGTCGTCCTCTTTATCGCTCTGCCCCATCCACCACAGCGCGACAAACTTTCCTTGAGGCGTTGTATTACTTTTAATCTAAACGGGAACTAGCCAAGCGAGTCAATGAAAACGCGGCGATGAATACGAAACGTCCGGAGATTGAACTTCCGACTTTTAAAACCGTCTCGGACTGAAGAATAGAGCTCAGCCTCTCAATTTTCTCTCTAATTTCAAAGATACCACCAGCAGCTAAACCCCCCACCCTCTCCTCACTGCAACTTCTGCACATCCACTGAGCTGGGGGAAAAGATGAGAAATGAATCAGTTGCGTTTGAAAGTGCTAAACCGTTTTAAGGCCCTTTCTTTAGAGAAGCATCCTCTTCCGTAGGAATCAAAGGGAAGGAAACGCGATGCTTCCAACTGATGAAGAGAGGCCCTAATGAGAGGGTGTGGATGAAGGGGAAGGTGGGCTCGAATTATCAAAACGGTGTCTAATTGAAGCGAGGACTTGTTGCGGACGAGGGGGCTGTGGGAGTCGAGAGATTTGGGACTGGGGACACCTCTAACTACAATGAAAGACTTGATTTAACTCGATTATAAAGTATCAAATTGTACAAGAAGAGTAGGAATGGGGTTACGCGTTGATTGCCGCCGCCTTCTAAATGTTAATCCGGGAAACAAACGCACAGTTTTAATTCGAGTAAACTTTACTATTCAACCTTCTCTCTATTTTTGCAACTTTTCACCGTCTTCTGCATCTTCTCTTCTTCTTCAACCTTAAATTATGAAAATCACTGTTCATTGAAACGAAACAGAATGTGACGGTGAATCGAAACAGCTCACGAATTACATTTCACAAAGTCAATAAAAGTATCTTTCTGGTTTTCAACGCGTGTGGGGTTCCCCGACCCAAACCAATTCAACTAAGAAGAAGTTGCGGGGATTCAATCTCGCATTTAAGGAGATATCGAATGAATCGACTGGGGTACATTTATCTGGTTCGATTTACTCCTAATGTAACATCGAACTGGGTTGTCAGATCTTCTTCCAGATTATCGCGATCCAGCATTGCCAATCATGAAGTCTACTGCCAATATTTTCCGAACTTTATGAGAGACTATGACTGCCGCAGCTCCACACTCATCTCAATCGCCTAATTCCAGAGACCCGATTCGGGTTCCAAAATGCACAGTCTTTCGCTCATCGAGCAGTTGATGAGAGTCTGGAGGTATATGAGCAAAACACCGCATGTCTGTATGACAGGAGTGCCAGGAGTTAAAAACCACCTCCCAGACACTCTCTGCACAATCCTAAAATCATACCTACGTTCTCAGTACGATGTGGCGGGGCTTTACCTTTAATACGCCTTATTCACTCTGACAAGGGAGCATTCTGGAGCCCACATGTAGACTTCAGAATCTAGTCCTAAGATTTTCCCTCTCCTCCCTCTTTACAATGTTCATAGAAGACGTGGCAATTCTGAGAAAACAGAGAGTCAATGTAAGTGCACACAAATCACAACTGTTCATATTCACTTGCATAACCCTAAACGGTGATACTGTGCTACGAGCCGAAATCACGCGAAGCTCGTTAAAAAAAGAGGTACCCGTCCGATAGCTCAAATTTCTCATTTCCGGCGAATCCCGACGTCCTTCCAGCCTGAGAAGACTACTGTGCCTCGCAATACTTTGTCCCATGCGGGATTTGAGGTTCAGCCTCACCATCACAAAGAAGTTAAATCCAAACCGTCCGAAACAGACACCCTCGGCTCATAGCTGACTCTCCTAGGTATGTTCGCAACAATAACCTGCTTGCTGATCTTAAAATGCCCTCTGTTGTCAGGGTCTTCGACCTCGGGCTTCCCCACTTCATTGTCTCCGTCCGCCTAATTGTCTCCAACCGTTTCAACACCTGCCCCTCACCAGCGGGAATCCCTTAGCTGCGGGCCCCCAGCCCCCTTTTCTAGGTTTTCCCCTTTCTTTATTTCTTTCTCCCAATTTCATTTTCCTATCGATGATAGAGCTCTTCCAAAATCATTCTGCTTCCAACTATCACCCCAGTAACTTCTCACTTTCTCATATAGTTGCCCGCGCCAGTTCACGCGTTCCGAGTACTTCCCTTGTGTCGCCCACTTGTACTCCATCTCCTCATGTAATACAGTCCTCCTCACGCTCACCGAGTTTCAGTTTTATTGTGATCCTCAGCTCCCCCATTCTTGCACCCAACACCCTCAGTCCATAATTCTGTTAACAATAACTACCAACCTCCCTCCATAACCTCTGTGCAAAGGCGCTGTCAACTGATCTGGTTTGCGAGAAGCTTTCGCTACTCGACTGATGGACTTATAGCGAGGCCCAAAAGGCAGAGTTTTTCATATTCATTTCGTTCTCTCCCATTGTGACGCTTTTAGGTACGTTCTGAAAGTTAGGTCAAAAAACAGCCATAATTTGAATTCTGGAATTCCGTAGAATGTCCTTAATTTGTTTATGGATGTTGAACTACAATTGGAACGTTTTGGACTGAAGAACACGATACTTTTGTTGTTTCCAGACCTCTTCGCAAAAGAGATTCTCTACGTAAGGGGAGTCGGAGCTTCCCTCCTCCACCTGCCCACAGGTGTACAAGAAGGGGTAGTTCTGTGCAAGAATGCTGTGACTAACGTGCGTTGATCAGTTGCACTCTTGGAAACAACTGTGGCTGATGGGATGGAGAAGAGTGTGATGCTGTGTTGACAATATTCACGCTTGTACGTGAAGTTGTCAGGCAATTCGCTCATAGATTGTGCTTTTCCACGTAAGCTCCTCGAGCATGCAGGCTATATTTGAGAAAACGTGGGCACTTTTTGACGCGGTGATGTTCGCCACAGATAGGGCAGGGATGTGGATCTGGCGGCGGAGTATACTATCACCAGACCTTTTCGAAATCGCGTGATTTTCTCTGACTCGTTGTTTGAGATGTCGGGGACAGGCGGGAAGATCTAGAGAAAGGTTTTGGAACTGAGATATTCGGGGCTTGCTCTTGAAACGTTCTGCCCGACCATCTGGTTGCGGCATGGAACGAGATAGGAGGTTGTAAAGATGTTTGCGCACACCATTCTCAGTAATTTCTGAGTATGAGGGTATTGAATTATCAGAAGAGGATATTCAGCAACTCCCTCACCATCAGACGGGTTGTGGCCTCCTCTGGAGTGGCCTGTGGGTGTGATTACTCGTCTCATCCCTGGCAAGGACGGAATTTTTCGAGTGGCTGAGGTCCTCACGTCGCCTGGGATCAAGCCCATTCGTTAAGCTCTGCCCGCTGCTCAAAGATGAGGGATCAAATGTTCGATCATTGTGAGGGGAGTATGTCCGACCTCGTTGAGAGTTCGAGTAGATTCCGTAGTTGTTATTACCGGCCCACGCTTGTTGCCCACTCTACATGTTGACGCCTTCTTCAGTATTCTTTCTCGCTTTCTAGATTCCCCTTTGTATACAGTCATTCTTTCAAGTTTTCGCTGAACCAATATAACGTTCTGTTCCCAAATTCGATCAAGTGCTTTGCTTACACAGAATAGCAGGTGTCACAATAATAAACCCAAAGTGGGGTTGTATTCAAGTCTCAACGTTACAACGGGTGCTGATTCCAAAAAACACTATCCAAAGAAAAAGTAGTTCCAAATAACACGACAGTACCGCAAATTTCTCACCCGTGGGGAAGTATCGTGAGCAGCTCAATAAATTACAAAAACGTCGACAGAACGTGATTTAGCTCGGATTTTTGGTCATAAATCACTCGTTCTCAGACAAATCTAAGCGCTAGTTCAGTGGAATGCCTATACGTCTAATAGTGGTCATAATGTAATTAAGGGAATCCTAAAACATTTTGGTTTGTTTGACTACCGACGGCAAGTTTCCCTTTGTAATTCTCCAATTGCATAGAGGCCTCCATAAAACTGTTCCTAATTAATTCTGGAACTGTACACGCTACCAGTAGGTTCGCAAACCTAGAAGCTTCGTTTTACCGACAGATTCCAATGATTTAGTAGCTAAAGCCATTAAAACTGCTGAAAACTGCGGAAAATTGTGTGATGGCGCCCATGATTTTTCTAGTTGGATTCTGTCAAAAACTATTTTAGTCACATACCGTTCCAAACTTGTTTTTAGTAGTCCGTAGTCGCTGAATCAATTTAAAAGAGTTCAGCTAAGGGTTTAGTGTCGGATTCCAACGCTTATGGAGTTGAATCCTCCAACTGTTTTGCACGATAAATCCGCGCAATAAGTTCCCGAAGATTTTATCACAGCTGATGGGTTGGAAACTCCGATACTCATACGCCTCGACTATTGGAATAACGTCCTGTCGCAGAAGTCTTCCTCTCGGACCCGCACGATGGATAATTTAGAGCCGCACACCTGTATCGCGAATCACATCCATGAAAGAGGATTTGAGAGCCGGGGAAGTGGAAGTAGATTCCTCTTCCACCCGGGCCAGACTTCCCGCCACCACCACTCACCATCACGACCAGCTCTATCTCTTTCCCCCTAATACCGAGTAAATATTTAAGCAGGGCCTTACCCCAGCGGAGGCTGATGTAAAGTCTGTTCCGACCCAGATAAGAGCCGCAACCGTGGCCGCCTACCAGCAACTACCGCTTCGGTTGTATTTTTAACCCCCTTTTTTGAAGCTCTCCAAGTCAAAAAGTTGGAAATGGTTTATGGAGGGTTACGGCCACTGGGTCGAAAACTTCTAGTTTGCATATGAAGCTCCGCAACCCTTTCTCCATCAACAGGACATTCGTGAAAGAGAGTACGCGATTAGGAATGCAAATGTTTAGTAGCGAAGATTTTCATTGACCCTTCACAAAACGCGATGCGGACTGTTGAGGGAGATAATTCAATGGCGGGACGTATAGTAGTGCTCCCCTGCAGTTTTGTGCGACCTAACGCTCCAATCTCCGCTCTATCATTAACCAACAAAAATATAGAAATTTAAATACTTTATTAGATTGTGATTCAACGGGTAACTTTGAGGAAAAAGTTACACAAACGAGAAATCATCTGTAATTGGTTCCCTCAGGGCAACTTATTCTTGAAAGAAAACTAAGTTGTGGAAGAACAACACATCGAGACGAAGCCCAAAAAGCTTTCCAAAATTCGGCTGCATAAACGTACAAAACACTGCATAAGGCACTCCACCAAACCCAGACCTGAGGAGGTACGGCAGGTTGTCATTTAGCCAGTGTTTGGTTTTGTTTTCGGTCGCCCTGCACAGAGTTCATGTCGATGCGTGTATTTTCTGTTGTTGCTCCCTTCCACCTTTTCCTTCTGCTCTTCCGTTTTCCTCTTCCCCACCTTTAGTCCGTCTGCCGCCGCTCTCCGGTAAACCCGCGCGAGTGCGAAACCCGAAAAACGTTTACTTTTCCCAATCTCACCATTTCGAGCGATATTGACTGCACTAGAAGCCCGTCGACGGGAAACGGAGTCGCCTTCATCTCCAGGTAACTACCCTCAGCAGTTATACATGTTAATTTGATTTGGGCTCTGTGTAACGAACACCAGTAACCGATGATATTTCAGCGCTGTGCAGCCTTTCATTTCATCCCTCAATAGGATTCCGGATAGGTACTGCACATAAATATAGTGGTCCTAGCGGGCCGAATAATTTTCTTAGTTTTCGAATTATCTGGTGTTCAAGGAGATTCATTGACTTTGGGTTAGTTAATAGGACAGGAAAAATCTTGCAATCGAGTGTAGTGGGGACCCCTGTTACATCCATCGTCTTCCCCCTACATCCCCTCTCCTTTGATTATCGGAATCAGATCGGAGCCTCTTTCCCGCCTCAAATTAACCCCCTCCGCTCCTCGTTCGCTCGCACTCGTCGCTGCGTCTCCCGATTCCGGCGTCCTCCGCTCCATCCTTTGTTTACGCCGCAATGGAAGACGATCCAACCGTACTACACAGTCGATTCCTGGAAAAGAAGAAACGGTTCTTCGATCGGCTACAGACGACTCATCGGATGATTGTGTCCCTTCCAAAAAAACTTGACATTTTTCTAATAAGAGTTGAACACCTTCCAACGCTCTTTTCTGAATTTAATAGCGTCCTAGACGAATTAGAAATTATCCATGCAGCAAACCCAGAACTCCCTTCTGATTCTGATAAATACGCCAGCGAATTCGAAGATTTGTATTTTGATATTCTGGCCGTAGCAAAGGAGTACAAAAAAAAGGAGGAGTCCGTATCGGCTAATCAATCATTCAGCGGCGCAGCCAATTCAGCCGGGACAGAAATCAGACCCAAGTTACCCCAAATTTCTCTCACCAAGTTCGACGGCAAAAAAGAAAATTTTTCCTCATTTTTGTCGTTGTTCAATGCTCTTGTTCACACTTCCACTCTATCTCCCATTGAAAAATTCTCCTATGTAGTCTCGAACGTCGAAGGGCCTGCTCTGCAACTTATTAAAACTATCGATTTTCAAGCCGAAAATTACTCTACGGCCTACGACCTTCTTGTAAATAGGTACACAAACAAACGGGTAATAGCCAATTGCTATTTGAATAAATTGTTGAATTTAACCCCTTCCAAGCAAGACACATCGGGTAGTCGATCTCTATCAGATACTATTTTAACTACAGTTGCTTCCTTGAAGGCCATAGGCATCCCCGATCTATCGGATTTTATTCTGTTACACCTCGGCCTTCGTCTTTTAGACACAAAAACTAGGAGAGGGTTCGAGGACTCTCAATTAGGTAACGATTTCCCTACTTTTCGTCAATTTTCAGAATATTTACGCAATCAGAGTCTGATCTCCGACCTCCTTAATGCCCCAGTTAAGGTTCATCAGTTCAGTAGTTCTCCCATGGCTCTCTCCGGTTATTCGAGTAAGGAACGAAAATCAGGCACTAAAGTTTTACTAACGAATAACTCCTCAACTGAATTTTCCTCGCGCTCGCCGTCCTCAACATCGTCGTCGACGTCTTGTCAGTGCTGTTCCAAACTCAACCACCAAAAACTCTCCAAGTGTGAGCGTTTTCTTTCGATGACTGTTCCCGAGCGCAAATCCTTTGTACAGGACAAGCGATTATGCTACGCCTGTTTTGCAAGGCATCCTATTTCTCAATGCAAATCCAATTTTTCGTGTCGTATATGTCACCGGAAATCACACAACTCCCTCATTCACCCAGAAGATCGGACAACATCAGAAGATTCGTCAGACTCCAGGGTAGCTGAAGGCACACCCAACACCACTACTACCGGCAGTTCAGAAACGGTGGCCTTAGCAAATATTTGTCCTCCTTCTTCATCAAATGTCGTCGCTCTTTTAGGAACAGCCACAGCAACGATTTTGGACGTAACGGGAAAACCTCACCTCTGTCGCTTGGTGTTCGATTCTGGCAGTCAGGCCAATTTCATTACCTCCGCTCTTGCAGATCGTCTAGCCCTACCTCGGAAGAAATGTTCCATTGAAATATCCGGCGTCGGTCAGTCTACAGTCCACCCCAAGGTTCAAGGCTTAATCTCCTGTAAACTAGCTTCTCGGCATGATCCAAATTCAGCATTGTATTTGGATGCGGCTATTATTCCTCGGATTACTTCGGATCTTCCTACTTCCCCTCTTTCACATCAACTTTTGTCAAAATTCTCCTCTTTAAGATTGGCGGATCCTGACTTCGTTACACCGGGCTCAGTGGACCTCCTCCTCGGAATCCAAGCTGTTCTAGATTCAACTTTAGATGATGCTAAGCCAATCAAAGGAACCCCATGTGCTGTTCCCACTCTGTTCGGCTATGTCATCATGGGATCCATTCCCCTCGAGCCAACACCAAAGACCTTCCACTCTCTTCTTGTTTCCATCTCCAAATCTCCATCCATTCACAACCTGGACGAAACGATTCGCGCATTTTGGGAGCAAGAAGAAGTCAACGTTCCTCGACAGCTATCAAAGGCAGAAATCGAGCGTGAATTGCACTTTCAGAATACCATTTCTAGGGACGAATCTAGTCGTTACATAGCTCGCCTCCCATTCGTCAATAACATTCCGCCTGTACTGGGTAGTACACGAGGAAGAGCTCTTAAATGACTTCGTCGCCTTGAGCATCAATTTGATCAAAATCCCCTCTTTCGAGATCATTATGTCACCTGTTTCCGAGATTACGTTGATCAAGGTCATATGGTTAGAGCAGAAAAGCCGATGGATTATCTCATGACCCACCATGGAGTGATGCAAGGCTCGCAGAGTTCTAAGAAGCTTAGAGTCGTTTTTAACCCTTCAGAGAAGGATCCCCTAGGTGTTAGTCTAAATGATAGCTTGTTGATTGGTCCCAAGAAACAAAAGGATATTGGAGATCTTATCAGTCGATTCCGCACACATAAAGTCGCAGTCAAATGTGATGTACGTCAAATGTACAGGGCTATCGGTTTGCATCAGGATGACCAGGAATATCTTCATTTCCTTTGGCGTTTTTCTCCTTCGGATCCTGTCACGGAGTGGCAGCTCACAACCATCACCTTCGGCGTGTCGTCTAGTCCTTTCACAGCCCTAAGCACCTTGGCTCAATTGGTCCATGATGAAGGCCATCAGTACCCCCTGGCAGCGGAGGCACTGCACTCTGAAACATACATTGATGACATCATCACTGGCGCCTCCTCAGTGTCTGAGGCAGAATCTCTGTGCTCTCAGTTAGTGTGTCTCTTGAAGCGCGGCGGCTTTGAACTCGGCAAATGGGCCAGTTCCTCCCCTTCTTTATTTTCTGATAATGCGCATGTGGTTCACATGCCAGACGGCTTCTCCTCCTCAGGCGATACGAAGGTTTTAGGCATCGGTTGGGATCCACGCACAGACACCTTTTGTTGTCGAATCGATCCAGCTCCAGTATCAGCATCAAAAAGAGGCCTACTGTCGAAGGTGGCTCGGATGTACGACCCAAACGGCTACTTCTCCCCTGTGATTTTTGCTCTGAAGGCCCTCATTCAGCAAGTTTGGTTGGCCAAGTTGGAATGGGATACTCTCCTTCCAGAGCCTCCTTTCTCAAGATGGAAAAGTATCGAAAGGGAACTTCCTCTTTTAAAGCAAGTCCACATACCTCGTTTTTTCCTACCTGCGCCGTCCCTTGACGTCAACTTGATTGGGTTCGCCGATGCCAGTGAATTAGGGATGGCGGCCGTTTTGTATCTGCGGGTCGAGACGGAGGGTGGTGTTCAAGTTCACTTGCTCAGGGCCAAAACTAAAGTCGCACCGTTGAAGCCATGGACGATTCCCCGCCTTGAGTTAGGAGCAGTACACCTTCTAGCCAAGTTGATACATTCTTCTCAAAGCTTCATTCAGTTCACTTCCATCACGAAAATTACTGACTTCACCGATTCCATGACCGCACTGGCATGGCTCCAAACTCCACCGTCCAAATTGAAACAATTTGTTTGTAACCGTGTAGTTCAGATTCATGAATTATGCCCCACTGTTGGTTGGAGACACGTACCAGGAAAGCTCAACCCTACCGACGCTGGTAGTCGAGGCTTACGTCCTTCTACACTACTAAGTCACAAACTTTGGTGGCACGGTCCTGACTTCCTAATAAATCCAATTCATGAATGGCCTAACGAACCCACATTGCCTCCCGTAGACATACCTGACATTCAAGAGTCTCCAACGTTTGCTCTTATCTCCATTTTAGACCCAAAACCTCTGATCAAAGTGCTGGAAAACGCGTCGTCACTTCTAAAATGTCAGCGAGTTGTCGGCTACATTTTACGGATTGTACAACTTGTACGCAACCGGCGTCAACCCCACTCATCATTTCTCGAAAGAAATTCGGGCCCCATTTCGTCAACTGAATATCGGACGGCAATGGAAGTTATCATTCGAATAACGCAAGCTCACCATTTTCCAGACGAACTACGAAATTTGAAATCAGGAAAGGCGTGTCCCCAAATTTGTCCGGGCTTTCCCCATTTCTTTCTTCGGACGGCTTCCTTAGGGTGGGGGGAAGGATTGCCTGGGCACCCATATCAGAGAAAGCCAAGCGGCCTTTCCTGATCCCCAAAGAAAGCAGACTGGCACGTCTCCTCATCGATCATCTGCATAAATTCACAGCCCATGGTGGACCTCGTCTCGTTCAATCACTTATTCACCGGGAATATTGGATTCCTTCAGCGCGGAGTCTCGTCCGGCAGCAAATTCACAAGTGTGTGACTTGTGCTCGATTTTCGGCCTCTCCCATTAACCCCCACATGGCGGACCTTCCTAAATCACGCCTCAGTCCAGGGAAATGTTTCCTTCATACTGGCAGTGATTTTGGGGGACCCTATCCTATTCGTTTTAGTACCCGAAGAGGAGCCAAAGTGGAGAAAGGCTATTTTTCCCTGTTCGTCTGCATGACTACTCGTGCAGTTCACCTCGAGGTAGTATCGGCACTCACTACGGAGGCCTGTCTCGCTGCCATTGATAGGTTCATCGCCAGGAGAGGTATCCCCTCTCACATTTACTCAGACAATGGAAGGAATTTCCGCGGTGCTGCCCGAGAAATGTCGGAGGTACAACATTTTCTCCAACAAACTAGTCCCCACTTTAAAGAATATTTGGCTCGACGCAAGATCGCCTGGATCTTTTTAACCCTCCTACGGCACCTAACTTTGGAGGGGCTTGGGAAGCCTTGGTTAAACGTGCTAAACATCATTTGAAGCGTATAATTGGCGATAACAGTCTGACATTTGAGGAGCTCTCCACTGTGTTCGCCCGAATTGAAGCCATCCTGAACTCCCGGCTACTAGTCGCTCTTCCTGGCTCTCCAAATGATCCTGCTGATTGTTTAACTCCCGGCCATTTCCTCGTTGGAGGCCCTCTCCTCTCAAGACCCGAAGTTGAGATTCTCGAAGAGAACCCACATCGTCTCAAACGCTGGCGCTTAGTTACTCAACTAGTTCAATCCTTTTGGAATCGTTGGAGCAAGGAGTACGTCCATTCACTGCAACCTCGGCTGAAGTGGACCGCGCACACACCGATTATCCCTGAAGGAACGGTGGTGTTACTGAAATCACCCAACACCGCACCGACCCAATGGCCTTTAGCTAGGGTGGAGCGGGTGTTCCCCGGTTCGGGAGGCGTGGTGCGAGTGGTACAAGTTCGGACATCATCCGGAGTTCTGGTTAGACCCATCAATAAATTGGTGGTTCTTCCCATTGAATAATTTGTTTCTCGGTGAGGTGATCCCCAAGATTTCGTGTTCCTTTTCTTTCATCTTTTCGCTTTTCACAGGGGATCTCACTTCTCATTTTGCGATTCGGTAGTTTGCTTTTATATTTCAGTTAACATTTTCATCACTTGTGGATTTATCATTCTTTTTTTTTTTTTCTCCAAAATTCATCAATTTTGGGTGGGGGGTATGTTTGGTTTTGTTTTCGGTCGCCCTGCACAGAGTTCATGTCGATGCGTGTATTTTCTGTTGTTGCTCCCTTCCACCTTTTCCTTCTGCTCTTCCGTTTTCCTCTTCCCCACCTTTAGTCCGTCTGCCGCCGCTCTCCGGTAAACCCGCGCGAGTGCGAAACCCGAAAAACGTTTACTTTTCCCAATCTCACCATTTCGAGCGATATTGACTGCACTAGAAGCCCGTCGACGGGAAACGGAGTCGCCTTCATCTCCAGGTAACTACCCTCAGCAGTTATACATGTTAATTTGATTTGGGCTCTGTGTAACGAACACCAGTAACCGATGATATTTCAGCGCTGTGCAGCCTTTCATTTCATCCCTCAATAGGATTCCGGATAGGTACTGCACAGCCAGTCTCCTGGTAGACAGCTGTTGCCCGTGTGTTACCACCCGGAGGACCCTGGGGAATCGGTACAATGGTACAGTCCATAATCTGGTTTCCCAACTTATCAACTATTTAATTGTGTAACACGTTTCAAATTAAACACCTGTGGACACATTTATATAATCTTGTTCAATACAAAAATTAATGAGGCTGTAAACACGAATTTTTTGAAGTGGATAGTCATCACTTTTGTGGAGTTATTGGGTAATAACTGTTAGAACTGGTAGTAAGCGAAACGGGCGTAGTTGAAATTCAGGATTTTCTGGAGTGAGCCCCATGTATCTCATGAGCGTTTTCAAACACCCACCCTTTAGGTATTGGATTGGACTACAATACCAATTTTTTTAAACATTCTACTAACATTCCAGCGGACTTTATACGGAAAAAACTGCGCTAAAAACGCTTTTGGTCGAAAATTTTGATAATTTATTGTGCTGCTCTCGTCATTTTCCCACAAATGGGATTTTTATGGTATCATTACCTTATTGAGAGCTATCAATATAAAAAATTTAATCAAAATCGTTAGAGCCATTTTTGAGAAACAAAATTTGGTGTTTTGATCACTATGCTAACTTTCAGTGGATTTTGCCCATACACTTAATTTGGCGTCCCATGGTAACCTGTAGGCTAGACATCAAGTTTCAGCTGATTTGGTACGGTTGTTTCATCTATAAACCGCGCTAAAATCAATTTCGTGGAAAATTTTGGTAATTTATTGTGCTGCACAGACACACAGACCATTTTCCCAAATAGTGTTTTTCGGACTCAGGAGGGTCTGAAACGTAAAGATCTGAAGAAAACTCAAAATTTTTTTTTCAGCCGATTACATACGGATTACATTCAGGCGGGGCTCTTGAGAAACAGGGTTTCCCAGACCACAGAATCGGCCTGCTCCCCGCCCTCTAAACAGCCTGCCTCGTCAACGCTGCAACCCTGGACCACCCACTGCAAAGTGGTAGCCACAACTGAGCCCCCCCCCCCCCTGGATTGGACGAACGCTCAATGGCAAGCAGCGAGGGCCGAGCTATGAGCTGTGAGTATCTGACAGTGGAGAATACTCTACAAACCAGAGAAGTCATCTGAATCGACAGACACGGGGATGGAACTCTTTAGGGGTGCCGATAAAGAATCAAGTTTCAGCTGCTCTTAGGGTTAAATTGTCTGGTTATCTAAGCATCATTATTCATGAAGCTCCCCCTCCATGCCAATGTGCTGCAGTGCTGTGCATGGCCCTGGCCATGGGACGTAATCAGCAGCCCCTGGTTAGTCAATGTCACCGATGATTCTGGAAACTGGACGAACTTGCGTTAAATGCTTACTGGACAGGAGGCGAATCAGTACGGGCGATATTTCCTCGATTGTGCATTATACCGCGCTGCTATATAGTTTCCAAAAATAATTAGGATCGGGAATTTCCTCCACATGCCCAAGCAGAAACACAAACGATGACGAGGCGAGCCTTCACTACTTCTCCTTCAATACTGAATATATCGCACCAGTTTTTACTGTGGCCGTCGGCTTACTATATGGACCATAAAAATTGAGTTGTTCAGAGAGGAGATTCGTGGTGTTTGAAAAATGCGTAACGCTCATTACGACATTGCGAACAGCATAAATGTTTTTAAAAAAGTGATCAAAGCATCTTGAATGGTTTAAAACTATGAGGAAATACTCCTACCTTACTCCCCCAGATTTTTCTTTAAATGATCAGTTCAGATCGTTCAATACGGATATAAAACATTTCAGTATCTGTCCTCCCATTGAAAGATCCGTAATGGCAAGGGCCAAGGAATCGCTCCTCGGTCTCGTCCGTCTTCTTGCAAGTTGCTGAGCAAAGCAACAAGTCCTGGCCTGACATCTGGCATTCATGAGTTCCCTCGCTGCCCTCCCTCCTTACGAAATTCTCTCTCTTCTTCCCATGGTAATCCTCCTTCTGCCTGGCTCTCTCAGTTTTTTCTTCCCCCTTCAACTTCTCATTCCCTTCGTCTTCTGCTAACCCTTCCCCATTCTCCAGTCTCTCCATCCCATTCATTCTCCATCCGCTTTTCCATCTTATGCTACTTCAATTAGTTCACATGCCGTCTTCGTTACCGTCTATCACGCTCGAGATGCTTCGCAAGTGGATTGTATGATGCTAGACCCTCTCAACCCAAGTCATCTCGACCTGATTTTTCACAACTTGAGGACAAGTATTTTCGTCCTATCCCTTTCCTTTGCCACTTGGTGAAAACGAAAGTCTCTACTACCAGACTGCTCTGTCATTGTTTTTCAACGTTGGCCGAGTTGTAGAAAATTATTCAGCCATCTAGTGCTCAAGGAAGCACTGTTGACAGATCCTTGGCTTTTAAAACGTACACCATCACGCTATGGAAGTCATATACCAATCGTATTATGCCATTCTTTGGCATCGAAGCGGATTGGTGAGAGTTTATTTTGAAAAGTGGTGCTTACCTGGTGAAAGAAGAAGCAACACGTTCTGATTAAACTACTGCCTGCCACGGCCGTGGTTAGTATTCCCTACGTCCTCAGTGCAACTAGGAATACTCATTATTTTCTACCCCCACTATATGTTCACGTCGAACAAATAATCGAGCAATGTACCTGACAGTACATCGTTTAAGACATGCCCTTTAGTGAAGAGATCAACAGCAGTCATTAGAGGATTTAAAAGAATGGTTTTTTGTTTGACTGCCTCCTGCTTCCGTCAGTACCACGGCTTTCCCTGGCCTCGGTGTTGGAGCAACCCCATGAACAACGGTTAACTTAAACCAAGTTTGGTGGCCACGTGAACGCCACACGTTTGTGTTGTCGCTTTATTACGTTATTTGACTGAGAATATTGTAGCTTGTATTAATGTTATAGGCATGTGACCGCTTTACACTGCGCTTCTCGAACAATAAATAACGGCCGTATCAATAAGGAGGAAACAATGACTTTGCTGTTAGGATAGGTAAAGGCATTCCGCAGTCAAAAAACCCAAACTGATTCGGCGTTTTGAGTCGAACAACCATCCTGGGACAAAACATACTGAAGAAAGCTCTAGATAATGAAGAGCTAACTTAGAATTTCATCTCCACGGATAAAATCGAAAGCAGATACTAATCAAGTCCCTAGCGAGCCCAACATACCAAATTAAAATCCACCCTGAGGTTGAGGGATGGGGAGGTGTTGAATGAACCCCTCATGTCCATGTTGCTCCACGTTGCTTTCTGAACTGTGAATATTTTGTACTCAGATATATTAACGCGACTTATAAGCAAGCTGATACACCACCTTCCTCATTTTAGGCCTACCCTCGGGTATGTAGCTGACGGTAGACTGTGTAAGGTTGGCAAACTCGTGTCTGCTTCCTCACCATTCTTCAATGAAGATAATGTGCAGTCTTGTCTACATGAACGCTAACGCTAGAAACAACCTTTCTCTCCAGGGGCACTGGCCCATTATAAGTGCAAAATCCTTTGTAGTGCAAAGAAAATATTCATACGTTTGACCTAACGAAAATCGTGAATTGGTCTATGTAGGTATTGAAATATGTTACTAAAACAGTAAACTAAGAAAGTAGAGAAGAATAAATTTAGTTTTAATTATTGTGAGTTCGTAATTGAGGGTAATAGATTGTTCGGATAGATTGTCTGTCTCCCATCAACTGCTGAGAGGAATCGTCTACCTGGAATTCAAGCTGAATACTGCGGCATCCTACACATGACAGGACTATGTATGCAATAGCGGGATAGTTGGATTGTTATTATTTGACGAGTAGGATATAGAATACTTTCGAAGTGTGAACCTGAGAAATGGATGATTGGATCGATCAATTGAAGCGGTTTTGGTGCTATTGTACTCCTAAGGGGTTAACATGAAGGTTGACAGCCCCTCATTCGCCCTTCGGGTGCCGTCCCCTCGACGACAACGCTTCCATAGAAACTAGAGTCGATCAATTTCCACTTTACGTTTGTCGACAGTTTTCATTTTGAATCAGGTTTCGTTATAACATGGAAACAACCCTTTGATTTGAACTGTCAGGAAACTGTCGGAGAGGTGGAGTGTGCGAAAACGAGCGGAGAACGAAATTGGGTTTAGAATGGAGTTGAAAGTAACGCTCAAGCGGGTCGTCACAAGGAAAATGAAAATGGGATCCCTTCTTTGGTTTGATATATTCTTCGCAGTAACATCCGCCCGTTACTGACGTTTGCGTAAACTGAGTGCGTACTAGTAATGCGGTCAACAGTCTGATGAATATGTAATGAGTACTGTGGTCACATCCAACTTGACCACTTGCTTTTAGTGCGTACCATCCTAGTTTCTGCGTTTTCACGCCCATAATGTTAGCTAGAACTTTCGTTAGCCCATCGGCAGATTTGTTTCCGATTACCTTCGTTTAAGAAAAGGGGCAGCTCAGCTGTTAGTTCTCAATTTCTATGAATGTACGCACAACGGACTGGATGGGCGGCCAACCGAGCAGGCACAGTAGAGCAGATCATTCTGTGAGGTCTTCTGAAGTTCTCCCGCCCCCCTCCCCCATCACACACACACAGTTTTGCTTTGAGAGCAAGTACGTGGGACGAAAGCGTAGCTGCTGCCCAAACTAGCCTCCCAAAAATAATCATTATGCTCTCTGCTAAGAGCCTGCTCCTGGGAGACCCAACCCTGCAGTCCAAGCCTAAAGTCCTACAACCTATTCCTCACTTGTATGCTGCAAACTTGGATATGTGCAGTATGTTCTCAACATACAGTCATATCCCTTCGCTATTGTGATAAATGAACTTTCACCATTACCATCAAATTTGAGGTAAATAACTCTTCGTGAATTCGAGTCCATCATTTATAGATCTCTATTTATATTTTAAGTGAACGTGTTAGCGAGTTTGGTTTTCTTGTTTCCTATTCGTATTGTAGTAGCTTGTATTGTATTAATAAGTTGACCAAAACCATGGCCCAATGTTCTTCATCATGGTCCGATTCCCAACGCCTGCATAAATGTCTTACGCACGCTTTTCCGTTCTTTCAAATCCTTCTCGACAATTCGCCTACTTTTCATTAAGGTTAATTAGGCTATCTAGCACCACTAGCAACTCCACCTAACCGTTCGCAATAACGTTTTTTCTAATAACTTTTCTAGTTCGAGCTCTGGTGTAGAGACGCGGGAAAGGCAACTTGGATCACTTGTTCGAAGGAATCAAAGCGCGGGAAGCGAGCCAGTTTTCCAAACAGGCAATTTTCAGGATCAGAGAAGCGTGGAATTGAAAACTTTAATGAAATCTGGATTGAGTTGACAAATTAAACAGTCGGCAACCTCCGAGCGAAATGGACTGTTCCGTCGGGAAGTTTACGGAATTAACGAAGTGTCATCGATTGTCATCACCGCTTTACTGCGGGGACCCTCCGAGCAAAAGTTATATAACTTGGAGAAATCAAAAACTTGGTCGACGAAGTATATCCTCAATATAAATCAAATCCCTGATGAAGGGAAAGTGCGGCATCAGACTCTGAGGTTCGGTGGAAAATGAAAAGGGGTAAAAAGTTAGTTTTGAGGTTGACAGGGACGAGGTTGCACAAATAGCACTTCACCCCCCCCTCCCTTCCTCACAACTGCTCGATCCGCTCCTTTCATAAACTCGGAACAACCTCTGCCTCCTTCCTTCCAACTCCTGCAGGCCATCACGCACCAACTATAACTCAATTAAAAACCCGGCGCGAGTGATGTCAGGGCGAAGGGGAAAATTAAAGGAAGGGAGATTGTGTATGAAGCATCGGGAGTCGACGGTTCTGGAAGGGGATTTCTGGTAAAGTAGTCGAGCAACTCGGAGCTTCTCATTCTCGTCTGAAATTGTCTTGTAATTTTCATTCTAGCTCTACCGCGTGAGGTATTTCATTTGACGCCACTTTGTGCTCTTCGCCTCGTCAAAGTTTAACCAATTTCGGAAAACGATACAGCTGTAAGATCCCCCACGTTCGAGCACAAATAGTTGGAAAATACAACAAAAAAACACTTTGTGCAGCGCGACACACAACATCCCTTACACACGTACTCAGCAATTTTCATAGTCCATCCATTCAAATCAGTTATTCATACAGTTTATAGAGCCTGGTAAAGTATGCCTTGATGCTCTATGAAAATTTGGTGGCGCTTACTCATTACTCATTGACTGACCATTGCAAAGGCAATTTTAGACACTGTCAAGGAGGCGCACAAGTTCATTGTTCTGAAATTATTGGAGCTAGCCGAAGAAACGACATGTAAATTCCGAAACTTCAAGAGATATTCCCAACTATTTTGTATGCATTATTTAACAGCTACTGTGTGGGTAACTTATCGGACCACCAACAAGGTTTTTGTGATATACCTGGAATTTATAACGACAAAATTTACTCAAATCGATTTTCGTTGACATTTTTGATAGCTTATTATGCTATCTTAGTTATTTTTTCAGTTGACAAAAAGTTAACAGTACTCTTGTGTTATCTGGGACTATGATAAGTATAGTTTACTGATTTTGATCTAACCCTCAAATTTACATTACACGGATGCTGAATATAACGTTTCAACTGATTTGCCACATCTTCACAAACACAGGCACTATTGTCCAGAATCGGAGCGTTTGGCGACGATTTGAAGGAAACTCGAGAGAGTCACTTTAGTAATTTACTTGCGGAACTAACTCAATTACTTTAAAACTCGAAATGTTTCTCTGCCGAATACGTTGGGACTGTGCTAAAGCTCTGTTGAGCACCACGGCCTAATGACCTGTTGCGCCGGTCCTAATGTCTCATAGGTCCACGCCTATCCGCCTGCAAGAGTCTTCTTTGATGCCCCCCATGGGAGAAGTAGCATCAAAGACCAATGATCGTTCCACCTCAAGTCTCCCACACTGGGCCTGGATGTGACAGCGAGTCTTCTCAGAAGTGGCACTATATCGGCTATAGCCATAACATGATGATCTCCACAATATCCCTTAGATTCTTCCTCTCCAACCTCAGAAGGGTCTGTCTTATCTCATGTGTTTCCTCTGAGATGAAGAGTTTGGAGTGCCTCACTCCCACAGCATTCCAGTCTGAACGATGCATTCTTCTGGCGTATTCTCCCACAGTCCTCTTGTCCAGTGACAGAGAAGCCCCACAATGAAGATGTGGCCCTTTAGGTAAAGGAGACGAACTGAGTTTGGCCAGATGGTCCGCCTTTTCTTTTTCAATGATCCCCTCATGCCCAGGAATACAATGCACGACGCTTGACTATCAGTCGTTATGTCGATAGTTTCATTACTATAGTCTTTCTCATCCATGATGGTGGCCCTGGCAATGATAGCACAGATATCTGCTTGAAAAACCGTTGGAGTGGGGCCCGGGGCAATGTGCGTTCCACCACTCCTACTGGCACACCCTAGAGCCCATGCCCCCCAGAGTTTTTGATCCATCTTTGTAGATGTTGATACCATTTGGAGGCTGAACCCGACGAATTTCGCTGGTCCATAGGCCTCCTTCTGGTCGGGTGTGGTATTACCTGACGAACTTATAAATGGACACCATCATGTCAATGGCCATGCTGAGCTCTGTGAAGGTTTCCAGGCTCCTGCGTATAGCCAGGTGCTCGTAAATCGCCTGTGCACCTCAGCCATTCCAAACCTGTGAGTCTGGACGCCACCTTCATATCCTCTGCCTTGACAAATACACCTAGAGGAAGAAGGTGCTGGTGGGTGTGGTATTCATAGCTCCCGCTATTAGTACGCACACCAACCTTCGTACTTTGGCCAGGCTGCTGAGGATTGATTGTCCTCCCGCACATTCTTTGACACGTGCACAGGGCGCCGTTGTTGCCCTCTTAGTCGTTTATCTGATAAGCTCTGTCCAGGCTAGCTGCGATCCAGAACCACACGCAAATACTTGACCTGCTCACTGAGCTGAACTGCTTTGCCTATAACCGATAGAATAGCCGAATAATATATTATACTCTTTTCTATCTCTTAGCGTTCAGGAAAGAAAATAGTAGGCTTGGTGTAAAATAGCGGGGATATTTCTAACGAAACGCCACTGTAGTCAAAACACAAAAAGCCGAGTCTTAGAGCTTCTAAAACACCTCACCGACTACATCTAACCCGGAAATGCATTGGTCGGCTAAACGAATCATTTCACTCGCTGAAGGAAAGTTCAGGAAAACCCCTGACTTCACACGGCGGTCTCACCACTCGGCCTGAGACAAACTGCTTAATTAACTTAGTGCTACGTATTACCTCTCCACAACGTCCAAACAAAAGCTCTCCCCAAGCACCCCGCTTGCCATTTGCCAAACTCGCACTGATTTCGAGGACAATATTTTCTGTTAATGCGTTTAATGTGATACCAAACTCTTATCTTCCTTTCTACTTATCGTGTCCTAGAATTATCTAAGCTATGTTGTGGAGTATTCCTTCCTCCGTACTTTAATTTCTATAACAATTGTACTATAGCTAAAGTTGAGAAATCTTAGTGTTCGAAATAGCTGGGACTTCAAGCAGACATAACTGCCAAATTGAGCAAAACTGAAACGATACAATAGTTGTAAATCGGACAGGAAGACTTGAGACAGTACAATTGTTAGCAAAAGTAGAAAATTATGCTGAGTTGTGTGAAGATTGTGCAACAATTTTGTGGAAATGGGACAAAATAGTTTGTAAGCACAATAAAACTGGTTAGAGAACATCACAAAGTAGTTCCGTGAATCGCGAAAAAATAATGCGTAAAACTGCTAAATATTTAAAACTCGTTGGGATAAATTGTGGATAACGTACACTTGATCAATGCTTTGCTGAGAGACAGAGACAGGGCGATTGAACATGTGCATGATTGTTTAAAGTACTTGGCGAATAATGAGGGTTCGAGTCTTCAGCTTTCATTAGCTTAAGGCAGCGGTGCTTGTTAAGAACCTGTCTAACGGTGAGACATCTGAAGAGCCAGACAAAGAAAACAGGTGCGAAATACGATGTTGCATTTAGTTTTTTTTGCTTTTTTTTCTCCAGCATCGATCGAAGAAGCAAAATGATTGAGCTCCTTTGTATCTGCTCGTCCAAGTCAGCAGTGTTGACGTCAAGGAGAGAAAAATTTCAGCGGCTGAGTTTGACAGGCTGAAAACGTGGCGAGGGTTGACAGCTCTCATTGCGGCTTGTCCCTTATTTCTCGACTTTTTTCGCTATTTCTCCGCTTTCTTTTCTTTTCGATTCTTCTCTCTCATCGTCTCCACTCCACTTTCCAGGGCTGGAGTTGTCTTTTATAGAAAAGTAGGTTTCTGCGGAAGAGTGAGAAGATATCGAGATTGAGATACGGCGAGCGACTGAATAGACAAGCGAATAAGCTCCTCCTTCTTCCTTTCTTCTCCTCAGAGCTCAGCGTGTCGTGGAATATGCGAGGTATTGAGTCTCTAGACTCTGCTCAATTCAACGTCACACTAAGTTCAATAGAGTATCGAAATATTTCAACATTCTCCCAACCAGTGTAACTACAAACCATCAAAACGGTTCATTCTGACTACAGAGCGTTTAAATGCTCGTGGCAAGGCTGCGGCGTGCACCCATGAGCTTGGCCCGCTCTGGGAGGAGCACCGCAAAAAGTGGGTGAAGAACTTCCAGGTTGAAACTACCCCAAGTGGACTGTATAAAAAATAAACAATGAGCAAAATTAGTACAGCTCAGCAAGAGCAAACTGAAGAACTTCTGAAGCAGATAAATGTCTACACTTTCGTCGTTTCACCCAACAGCAAAAAGAGTTTCAATTTTGCAACGAATAAAATCGTTTGAAACGAGTGGGCGAAACTAATGAAGTACACGCACGTTTTTACAATGGAAACTCCGTTATACCCCCCCCCCCCCCCACAATCAACTATGTTGCGCCAACCCGATGCCCCCGCAGTAGCCCCAAGCAAAGAGAAGGACCTTTTCGACATTATGATTACTTTACGCACAGTTTTAGCTAGTACCGGAAAGGCAGGTTAGCGGCCTTGTGTTGGAATTTTTTGTGTTTAACCTATCTGAAGAGCATAACCAAGGGGAGAGAGGGAGAGTAAGAAAAGATTGATTGATTGGTTTATTTATTGACCAGGGAAAATTAGCCCTCTGTATCATTTAGCATAAACACAACAATTTCTCGTAGGGTTAACATTCGAACAATATATAAAGGCAACCAAACAACATAGAACTAGTTGGTCTTATGTTTTTACCCGAAAACTCTCTACGCTCGAAAAAACTCTCATTAAGTTCATTAATTCATTATAACAGTCACGCCAAAATATATTACGTTCACCAGAACACTGAAAACGCAAGTACACACAGAAACTTCAGTCATACGATATAAATTACACGCACACCAAAAATCTTCCTAGCGTACCGATCTGAAAACAGAGCAAAAGCAAACAGTGAGAAGGACGAGTACTTGTATATGCCTCCAACGATACACAACCTAACCTAAAAACATAAATCACAAACAAAAACAGAACACAAGCAAACGGTGAGAAGGGCGAGAGAGAGAGAGAGCGTGAAAGAGAGAGAGTGAGAGGGACAGCGAGACGTAAATTACATTTCATACATTACAAAACAATTTAAAAACTTGGTAAAGGTTCGTGGGAAGGTAGAGTAGCGGAGAATTAATCGAAGTTAAACCTACTCGAAGTTGTTAACAAAAATTTTAATTAAATTGAAACCAAAAAAAAAAAAAAGAAATGGCAACTTTTGGAACAAAAGAAACCCGTAGAAAATAAATGCACTGAATGAACGTAATTAATAAATCAATTACTTCTTCCACGAGAGAAATTAAAAGTTCTGCTATTGCGAGGAAATTAGAAAAATAAGAACGCCTGACCACGATGGCGATGATTGGAGTCGTTGGTGAAAATTCTACCTTTGGTAGACTGTAGGTACTCTTCAGTAATATTTCTCGTAGGAATGGTGCACCAATGTACGCCAAAATAATTGGGATTTTGATGACGCAAAAAACCATATCGTCACTACCTGACGATGGCAGAAGAGAAAAGAGATGCGCCGTCCCAGGCAACTGGCCAGCTTCGAAGGACGTTGAATCACCGACTCCTGTCCAAAAATTGATATCGTGTGCGATTGATCGGATTTTTCAACAGCAATTCCCTTTATCTCTCCCCTGCTGCCGTTGTCCGGCGTAAACAGTAAAATATAACCGAAATAGTCTGGCAGCAAGCAGACTTCTTGTCGCCAGACGTACCAATCATTTTTTTAATAGTTTCAACTCACATAATATTTGTTCCGTCTTCTAATCAAAATATACACAACTCCAAATATAATCTTTATTTGATTAGATGTGGAGGTACGAATATACACATTTTCCAGAAATGAATTTGGCGATTTCATGTCTAAAGATAAGGAGTTACGTAATAAATAAATCACATATAGCGAACTTCTTGTAAGAGTTCAAGCAAGACGAGGATTCGCAACTCTCTCTTCAATTACCACCCGAACCTAATTGAGTACTGGTGGGAGATCGAAATGGATTTTTTTATTTGTGGTATAAGAGAAGAAGACTTATTACGAAAAGCTGGCTTCGTCGGTTAGTTGGTGAGACGAAAAGTCGAGGGGGTTTGTGCCACAAGATGTGCCTGTCAACTCGTTTAGCTTCGTCATCACAGTGTGACAGGCTCCACTCCAAATAGAGATTGCTAGCTGCAGGGTAGACTGTACAAGTGATGGTATAACAGTCTCAAAGGCTTCTTACAGATTACTGATCTAACATTTTTGGTTGTGGAATCAAAGATTGAGGGTTGTGTTTTCAAGAATTGAACGTCGCTGGAAATCAGAAACAATGCGAAACAAAAAACCTGCAAATTATTACACAACGGTTTATTGTTCTCTTGAACAGCGTGACCTGGTCTCATACCTCCGAGACCCATCCCATTCGATTCACCATGGAAAAATACCAGTAAACCATACGAAAAATATTTTTCATTTTTGTAAAAGACGTTACCATGCACTTAACCCAACACAAATTTAGTGACGCTTCTCCGTTACATATCCCGCGGTACATATTCGAGTTTATGTAGAAAAATAAAGACATAAAATGCCAAAAAAATATTTCCGAAGACATTATAGATTTAAAATGCCGGGACATAGCACTCCGGTGGTACCTGCCCGACCAGGCGCGTGCCTATAAATTGAGCGCCGAAAGCCGCTTCGCCCCGTAGCACTTTATGATAAGCAGCCATCAGATTAATGGGATAATTATCGAAAATTGTACTTAAGTTAAATAAAGGCGATCAGAAGACACTCAAGACATTTTACAATTTAAACTATTCGTATTTTAACTTTGTTCATTGTTCTCTCTACAACTTCACAACAGAAAAGGTGAACCTACTCAAAAGTTTACCCAAAGTCGTTAGGGCCCATTTTAAAAATTCTAACTACCGCCGATTCACTTCCTCGTACTACCGATATTTTACGCTCACAGTTTGTACCCGCTATTTCCGAAACAAAAGTTTAAGCGAATACAAATGTTTCAAAGTATATATCAGTTAAATAACTAACACAAATGGTGGGTACAGCTTTCTTACAAGTACGCAACCACGAGGGACATTTTATGTATTAAAGCAATTGGGTTATGTCCGCCAGTAGGTAAATTATTAAAGTTAACGTATCTGTTAGGTGAGTCCGTCTTCTCTGGCTGGTGAGTTGCAGCCAAACCAAAACCTACCAAACTACAGGACTGTACCACCTTACTACACAAACAATACAAAGGACGAAAACTGAACATATTAGAAAACATGAAAATTTATAAACAAAAAAACTTCAATGGATAGATCATTAATGAACATATCAACACAAAATGCGACACCACTCAAAACACTACACAAACGAAAACAACCAACCGACGGATTAAAAGATCACCCTACACAAAAAATACGGAAATTCCACAATTGACAGATCATTCGAGACGTTCCATTCACCTTTAGGGGTTTTTCCCCCTGAGGTACATGACCTCCTCTCCCTGACCCTTCCCTGAAGCTCCATCAATCCGTTACCTTCCTTTCGTATATAAAGACCACGACCAACTGACTGACTCCAGTACTGACTGAACGGCAAGACGATGTCTTTACATCGAAAGTGCTTGCCCACAGCAACTCACCAGCCAGAGAAGACGGACTCACCTAACAGATACGTTAACATTTTATGTCTTTTTCTTTTAACATAATTTTGTGTATTTTAAATAAAGAAATATAAAATTACAACGCAAAAAATATTTTTTATTTTTGTAACACACGTTACCATGCACTTAACCCAACACAAATTTAGTGACGCTTCTCCGTTACATATCCCGCGTTACATTTTCAAGTTTATGTAGCAAAGTAAAGACATAAAATGTCAACAACAAAAATCGTATCCCTCGTGGGACTTGAACCCACAACCTCCGGTTTAGGAGACTGAAGCCTTATGCATTATGCCACAGGGACTGTGGTTGCAACTCGGGTTAAAACGTTGCCTTGTCCAATCGACCTCAAGGGTTAATTTTCGTGACGCTTGGCTGTTACCATTGGCCGTTACACTTTTCGAGTTTATGTAGCAAAGTAAAGACATAAAATGTCAACATGACCTGACTACAGCGGAACGATGAAAACCATATATTACTGGCGACTGTAGGCAACTGGCACGATGTGACATGTCGAGCCGGCCGGTGGTTTTGACGAGATGGAACAATTACTTTCGCTGTAGTTATTGTCCCGCGAGTTCCTTCAATTAGTACACTTTGGCTCAGTATAATTACGGTAATTTAACTATAGACGGTTGTACACGTCTGACACCCATTCCATTCGCCCCAGGATCTAAAAATATATTGAAATTACAGAAACATAACACCTCCCCACCTCCCAACATGGCCTGTGGAATCATGATATTTCTGTTTTTGAGCGAAAATGTATCTGAATTTTCGTACAGCAAACGTACATTTAGCGAAAAAAAAATTGATACTCCCCTTCAACCCGGCATGAATTCTACGTAATCCTGTCATCTAAGAGTGATAGAGTAGTTCCCCAATACCAATACACATCATGCGGGCTTGGTGCAGCCACAATATAGGGGAGGAAGAAGTGATTAGTCGGATAAGCCTCCAGTAGTGAGAAAATGATAAGCCTCAGATTCCCTCCAGTTACATCCCAGTGGTGTCAGTCTCACAGCACACCTGACTCGATTTAACGGTATACTGCAAGGACTTCGTTAGTGTAATCACTGTCATGACAGCAAACATCCACATTACAATCCCAGGATCTCATCGCAATGAACATTGGTGCCATACTAACTAGCTCTAAGTGCCCGTAATCTTTCACTCTTCCTGCATATAAGAGAATCTTTTATTTCGTCTCAATAGCAAAGACCTCTTCGTGACACTCGAAGTAACGTAACTCAACACTCAATAGCTTTAGAGCAATGAACACGTGGGCCTAGCTCTCCTTCACGCTCGTTATCTTTGATCATAAACCTCATAGTGACTGGCCGAATGAGTAATGGATCTTCTCGTGAACAGTCACTGCCTGAATCTCCATTCACATACTCGTAGCTTATCCACTCTCCATTCACAGTCATCCCATGAGAATACGCAGCGCGTGAGTGTCCCCGAGGACTCACGTAGTGAACTGCAACACAATGTCAAAGGGTTCCTTCTACTGAATTTGATAACACTTCCAAACTGATTACGCTAAGTTGACCTCCACTGAGTTTGATAGCGTCCTGCGTTTTCCTCAATATTCCAATTGACGAAACTACGCAACAAGATTATGTAACGGGTCGAGTTTTACGCCGAAAATTTCGGCTCAGTTGTTCGCGAGGTCTAATGGGAATCCCCCTGTTGGCCGTTCGTTACGATTCATTTCCAGGCATTTCTCATCGGCCTCAGTTATGAATCAGATAAGTATTTCCATTCAGAAAGAGCAATTTCCATTTTTCTTCTTTTTTTTCTAACGCCCCAGTGTGTTGATCTAACTCATCAGGCTTCCCCGTTTAGTTTTTCCAGAATGGGAAAGTTGGCGGATGAGTTGCCAACTAATTTCCCGCAACCCTCCGCTCTAGAGTTTCACCGGTTTTATTAAAATCGTGGAGCATTCACAGTGATAGAACAGAAGATTGCACTTGGATCCTGGTGGTTTCAAACGCTCTCTCAATCTCCGATCAACGGATGAGTTTAGAACATGAGTTGTCACCCTTTGACTCCTTACACTCTGCAGAAATTGTCGGATGCTGGCCTCTTTTGAGAATATGTGGAGCTCTGGCATTGGCCAACATCTTGACTATCGATTAGGTACATCAATCAATACTGCACTCACAGTTCACTTATTTATGGAAGGTATCCTTATCAGCCCAGTCCAACCTCTCTTTGTCACTCCAAGTCTTGGTATCAGCATATTTCGCCAAGGTTGTTGGCAAATTATAACATTTTGTGCCGATGTCAATGAAACTAGGCTCTGGTTCAACATGTTTTGAATCCTCTCATTCCCAATTCCTCATTAGTTAACAATAACCATTATGTTTAAGCTTCCATTCTCACAAAGGTCAATCGACAAACGACCTCGAAAACCAGCACAGGCTGATTACTGTGTGATGTGGCATCGTCACCGTTGTCAGGCGGATAATCCGTTCTCCAGTCCTTTAAAGGCACTACTCTAGTAAGGTTCGCCTCGTCAACCGGACAGTAGCACTATCCTGATGGACAAGTCAATTCACTTAGGCCTGATTGACTGTTGAGTGGATGGCTTGGCTCATCCACCCATTGATTTAGCCATTGAGTGGATGGTGGACAGGTGAAGAGTGAAATGGGAGCTCCCACAAACCTGGGCCAAACTCGGCATAGACCTCTCCACCGAACGAATGGGCATTAGATAAGTGGCAAGCCAAATGACGATCCTCGTCAAAGGGATCCGACAAGTTGAGTTTCTCTAAATCTGTGAACGTCTTAGAAGAAAATGGGTTGAGCTAGCCCACTGGACGAGCAAGTTGCTAATGGGGTATGGCTACTTCAATACGCTGCTCCTCTTCTTTTCTTTCAAAGACTTTCCATCCTGGTCGGCTTGCGCCTCTCATGCAAAGAAAATCAGGAGCCTCGTGCTGCTCCACTGTAGTTCTTACGACAGTGATCGATGAGCGTTGGAAAAGCAGCCAAACCTTCCAGCTACTAATCAAGCTCACAACCGTTTCACCCAGTTTGCGAAGGAGGTTGTGGAAAAAAACAAGGCTTGGTTATTTTGAGCTCAGAACTTCCGCACTTGCCACTGACGAGAAGTCCTTGTCCGCCTATTTCTGACACCTCAAGCCCTTCTTACGTAGCAGCGGAAAAGTTCGCATCCTATTCAGCTATTTCCAAGTGACAACCAGTTTTCCCCTTTCTGGACTTTCCAAAATATCCTCTTCCCACCACTCAACGTACTTCCTCTCCACACAGCTCTTCCCAGATACTCATTCGTCTCCCAGTTCTGCCGAAAGACACTTCACATCCCTCTGGCTACTAATTTGCACACCACTATCCTTCCCCCCACAACCAGTTCACACATTCAGAGCCCCCTTCTTCACGTTTGCATACTCACTCTCATATCCTATTCTAGTTACTTGTTCTTTGCACAAATAATTGTTCGAGTCTTGTTATGATCTCCCAATTCTTCGAACTACAGTTTTTGAGGTACAGTAAAGGTTCTTTCAAGTATACCCTGGTCAAAACACATGTGAATAGTTGGATCAGGGTCGATACCAGATTAAGCCTCCTCCCACGCGGTATAGATTCCCCAGCGTCATTATTTCGTGTGGCAAAATATTGACAAAATATCTCTACCGTGAAGCGTACTTCCACAGGCCTGGGCTCGGTGATGCCAAAGGGCATGCTAGCGAACCGCAACCTCCATACGTTCATAACCGACTGATATAAGGAACTGCCATTTTGATAAGGAAACAGACCCGATGTATTCCTGAAATAGTTCACTATCCTTCAAGTATCCCCAGGGACCTCAATATTTGGAGAAAACGTAGATATGTAATGATCCACATACCGCAGAAGTCAGTTTTCCCACAATACCACACGTACCTTGGTTTAATTTTCGAGCGGTCCAGCCCCTAATGGAAGTGAGTCTGGTAGATTAACATGCCCCCGACTGGCATACTGTACGCATACCCCGCAGGATAGAAATTAAATGAATGGACATAGTAATTCCGAGTTACCTAGTTACCTCGACATTCGCCAGGGTATCGACTGGAAAATGACTCGTTGGTTGAAGTACCCAGGGGAGGCCTTTGACGATAAAAGGCCACAAGATCCGGCAATTAGTCCGTTTTCTCGTTTCGGTCGATTGAACGGCGTTTCTTTCAACTAGGCTTTTCCTCAGTGAAACCTACCCTTTCCTGAAACAGATAAAATGAAACACACAGGCCGCCACACGGCCTTGTTATTACAATCCCGCCCTGCCACTCCACCCCCCCCCCCCCACCGACTCACGACCACACACCACCGCGTCCAACCCAACACTCTTAAACTTGCTTTCAACGAGAATTTAATTCCGTTTAATTATAAATGTGGGGAATTTCTCTTTTTTCACTTATCCAAACAGCTGCAGCACGTTAAAGCCTCTCGCGAAATGGGAGTTTTTCCCCTTCATGCTCAAGAGTCAGCAGATTCATTGTGAAGAGGAAATTCTTCTACGGCAGTTTCTCACCAAAATTAAAACATCTGCTATTTCTGAAGAATGAAATTGATATCTGGTGCTTTTTTGGCGGCAAGTGGGATGAATAGCTAGCTACCTTTGCAGAACCCCCGCCTCGTTATAGTTAACTGAATGTTCAGTGCGTGGATGCCCCACTTGATGTCGTTGACTAATAGCAAGAAGGGCGAAAAGTGGTTGTAATTATAGCTCAGCAGTAAAAACAGATCTCGGTCAACCAGTAACATCAAACTATGGAACGATCTAGGGTCACCCTCAAAGCACCTGCAAGAACATCAGGGTGGTAAGGGGCTTCGGCCTGCTCCAGTTTCAAATCAACAGCGTTCCAAGCACTGGTTTATTTCCTTATTAAATTACTGCACTGTTACCCGCGACGAAGGTTAAATCAGTCATGGACGTAGCAGTTCCATTAATATGGAAGAGGCCGGCCGCTTGTGCTGCATCCACCCAACTCAGACTTGCGGAGGTACGGCAGGTATATGGCCATTAGCCCATCTCCCGGGAGAGAGCTGGTGCCCGTGTGTTACCACAGGAATCCCATACCATCTAGGTGTTCTCAATCTAGGTTCCCACCTGACCTAACTATTTACTCAGGTAGCAAGTTTCAAAGGGACAGAAACTGCGACTACGTTTCTTACCCATCACCTTCTTAGCGAACTCGGCGAAACGGTTATAGGCTTACTCTTGTAGAAACTACAGTAGAGCAGCACGTAGTTACTTGTTCCCTCAACGATGGAGGCACAACACGAGCATGATGTAGTCTTTGAGAACAAAGAAGTGGAGCCGCACATTGATGTCCCGTGAGGAATTGGATCGTCCAGTGGCCTGAACTTTCTCCAAGGACGTTCACGGATGTTGGGGAAGAACTTACATGTTTCACGGCTCTTCTAACGTGGATTTTCATCTCCCCTGCCATTTCTATAACGCCCATTCGTCGATGGCGACAATTTTTTGTGGTGAGATCCACACGGAATTCAGCCCAAAGAGAGGGAAGCTCCTGTTTCACTCTCCACTTGTCAACCATGCACTCAACGGCCAAGTCAACTGGTAACTGATCGGTTATCACCTGGAGTGTTTTTGGTGATACAGTCTTATGGGCCTTGGTGATCCACAGGAGCGTAGCCCTCTGCATGGTAGTGCCGAGGCAGTGGAAGTGTTGGTTGAAGCTCCACCTCTCACCCATATTCACTCCCAAATACTTGACGTGCTTTTCAAGAAGGAGCATGCACCAATGCATATCGAGGGTTGGCTATTTATTTTTCCTCTCAAGGGGATTAGCTGGGCTTTTTACTCAGCCACCTTCATTTTGATATGCCCGTATCATTGGATGATGGTCCGCAGTGTGGTTTTTGTCTCGATTTGGTGAACTGACTCTGAAAAGGTCAGCACAGTGATGACATGCAAATAGGCGTCTCCATGAGCCTCCGGAGAAGACCTTTGAAGAAGGCGTTCTAGAGTACTGGTCCAAGGGCCGAGCCCTGTGGACAACCATCCCCACCTTTTGCCGGACGGAGACATACCAGAATTCGGTCGTAGTAGTTCTATCTACCAGGTAACTTCACAACTCCAACGGAATAGTAGGTGGCATTTAGCTGATTGAGGAAAATTCCCATATATCTTTGGCAAAAACCGTTAGCACATAGATTTCGGCCCTACTAAGAATCTACTTTCGTGTTTGATTACCAAGATGTTGCTGGACGACCAAAAATCCCATTATACAAGGGTGGTACCCCACCCCCCACCCCACCATGCATAAAGAGAGAACTTGAACACGTTATTGAATGAGGGATGCTCCTTTCACACGAAGGAGGACGGTGGTGTGGACATTTTCTCTAGAGCTGTTTTATGAATCGTCACCGAGGCTGAGAAACAACTCAAATGCACTGCTGTCTTGAAAGTTATCCTTACAACAAATACTCTCAACATGAATGATCAGCTGTCCACGTTTAGAGTGAGTGCCGAGATTTCAGCGAAATCCTGGGTTCGTCCGCTTCAAATACCAAACTGCGCATTTCTCTCTTATAACCTCACCCTTTCTTTAATATAGTCATAGTTCTCACTCTTATGACCCAACGTAAACTCGAAAATGTTCTCCGTTCATAAATTTTGTGACGTCTCTCAGGGGTGTGGCGGGAAAAACATCCTGGGAGAGCTCAGAATACCTTCCAACTCTACTTTTGAGAGTGCCATAGGACGCGCTAAGAGACCATGTGACCTCGGGGATCCCTGACTTGGGATACAAATTTTAAAAAAAGAAAAAAAGGAAGGACTCCTATGGACGCAAGGAGTTTTAGCAGGCATGAACTCAGAATGTTCATCGTCGACTGCGTTACTGTGGGCAGCAGAGGAACCTTTGGAAAAAAACGCATGTACGGATCAATATTCTTTCAAACTCTTTTGAGTCGTGTTTGTTGCTCCACAGATCGCCCTTGCTGTATGCCCAGAACTCCTTGATTGTACTGCAATTAGACGCCATCGTAATCCCGATTTTTCGGTGTCGAAAACATTTCTATACGAACGTTTACGAACTCACGTAGTAAGCCTTCAATGTTTTCCTATTTTTTATATTACCAATTTTAGTACCTGAAGTACTTGTTCATGGGTCTTGAGACTTCTCGTAAAGAGGAATCTGACAAATCGTTTGTTATGGTAGAATAAGACCCAGAAACAGGTCGGTGAAGTGACCCCAATCTTCAACTCGCCCACAGTTAGAGAAAAAGTGGGGTTTTCTCAAAGCCCACGGACTTGGACTGTATGGGTTTGCTGGTCTGTGGTTCCCTTGTATATCCGAATATGAAATGAATTCGGTTAGTTTACTATAGATATGATGGATTCATAACACGAACAATAAGCCCCCTGCGAAAATGATGAAATTGTTGAAAGAAGAGACAAAAAACGAAGATGAGAGTTTGAAACTGTGACTTAGTTCTGGTTCGAGAAGGTAACGAAATTGTGCGAGGAAGCGAAGTGGTGATTAAAAAAGCAATTAGAGTGCCAGTTAGGTAACAGGTGGGCCTTTTTCTCCGACGCCTCCGCTTTCCGCTCGGTAACGAAATCCCGCGGGAACGAGCGGAACAATTCAGTGATCTCCAATGAAACTGGTCGTCACTTCATTAAGAACTCGGACTCACTAAAGTCGCTCTTGACTGAGAAATCGGCGTATCGGCGAAAGTTGCTTAGGTTCTCGTGGCACGGTGGTAGGGTTTCACGTTCATTTGTTGTAACCACGAGTGTTCCCCAAGGCTCGCACCTTGCGCCCCTCTTGTCATTACCTTCGTTGGATTGATCACTTTCCTTATTTTCGGCAATGATCTCGAGCTCTTCTCCATAATTCATGGGTCCGTCCATTGTGATTTCACTCTAAAAACTCCACTCCCTCTCGTCCAGCCAGGGCTCTAGTGTGCCACAGTGGTGTGGAGCCCATATTACTTCTGCTGTGTCGACCAGGTTGATTGTGCCCTTTTTTCACTACCTTCCCTTCAAGATTGGCCTACCAACATCGGATGTGCGTTATCACAATCAGCCCGGTCTCTCAATACCTTTCCAGGCAACTCCAGGAACGCCTCTGGATTTAGCGATTAAAGGACGTACTAATGTGTTGAAGTAATTAATTATTGAGAGTTTCCTTTACTCTCTGTGGTTTTTCGATATTCGAAGTAATTTTTTATAAATTTATTTATACTACTAAACGTAACTTTACTGGCAGAATGTGCATTAATTTTTTTTAAATTTCTAGACTAAACGGATCTGTCAGCATTGCAGGTTTTGCTTAACTGAAAGAGCATGCCTTCAAAGCACAACAAGAATTTACAGTAAATAAATCACTCTAGCAACATTCAATAGAACACGTTATGGTATCAACGCGATTAAGTGGTACTTTCCACTTCAGGCCTTTAGATAGGACAGATAAGATAGGGCCAGGTTGAATGTGTCATTTGGAGTTTTCCCATAATTTTAGCCTACTGAGACCTGATGAGAGCCTTCTAGTGCGCTGATGTTGCTTCTCCCCATGTCCTTCTGTCTAACCAAGTTGATTCCTTGCCCTGGTCTCGTTAATTGTTCTCCGGGTGGCGATCTTGACATTTTAGCCGTTTACGTCTGTCAGCTATCCCGCGTGCTCCTCCACACCATTTTTGTCCATCTGTCTTCGTTCCGTAGTTCCGTAAAGCCATCCCTTTTCTCCTTTTTCCTCTCCTCTAAGCCCTGCTCTTGGTTACTGTGTATAGTGCGTTTTTGGTTTCATCGCATTAATATTAACATCCTCGTACCCCCTAAATACGAAAGTCTATCTGCCATTGACTGCTTTTGTATATTGGGCATTTCCGAAAGGAGTTGGATAAATCCGAGATGAGTTGACTTGTATGAAAGAAATGTCTCTGCTTTTCAGGAGGGAAGGAGACTGTGGGTACGGTGACATTATGCGTGAAGAACGCCGTGGGGCCGCTAGGAGGTACTTTCAAGGTGTCGCGGTAGCGGTTGTTTGCTGCAGAGCTCAGTATTAGCGTCTCTATCCAGATAAGGAGGCTTGTTTTAGCAACCAGCCAACAGATCTACACTGATGCCGATCCTACGCGGTTTGTCAACAAAATAGAAGCCTCCTGCGTTCTTGTAAATGTAATAACGGAGTTTCCTGCTGCTCGGGCAAATAAATTATAAGTTACCAACAATCTGGAGTGAAGCGTTCGTTCAATGTCGGAAACTCTGTGAGCAGAAATGTCGAGACCTTCCGTCTGGATGTTGGTAAGGTCTGAAGCTCATCCTTCATCGTTGAGAACTGATCGGGAAACTGAAGTGATTCATCACCATCGTGACATTTACCGGTGAAGTGATTCGATCTGAGTGAGTTTCTCGCTTACGATGAGCGAGTCGAGTCGAGCGGAGCGAATTGGCTTTACGTCTCTCCCGAAGAAACAAGGAAAAAGGATAAAAAACCGCGCGGTGGATGAGAAATGAAGAGGAAGGGTGATGAAGGAAGGTTTGATTTTATATCGAGCAAAGTTTCAAGCAAATTTCAAACGCTTTCCACTCACGGCCATGAATCGCTCGTTTTCGTTCATCTATATTTGTGTGGGATCGAAGGAAACACACCAATCCCCCGCACTAATTGCTTCCTCGCAAAGTCTCCAAAAGGTAACTCTCGATTATCCCAAAAAGGGTCCCAGTAAATCGCTTCTAACTCGCTCATCTTCTTCATTCAACGTTTGTCTCTTCAGAGACCACAGGTCAAACTTGTTAATGCCGTGAAATGTAACATTTTTCAGAGTTATCGGCATTTGCCAAAAGGCGTTCAACTTTATTGCTTCTCACAATCCGCTGATGGAAGAGCGAGTTCAAGCAACAAGTTGTGAATTCCATCTGAGGCGGCAATTACGGAGGCTCTTAAACCACATCCTTTCGCGTCTTTTGCTCATCGTCCGATTTAAAGCAAATTTATGCTGACGACGTTAGAGTCGGAGGAAAAAAAGCAAAAAAGTTAGATTACAATGGGCCTTGGGATTCTCTCCTCTTCAGCTGTGCAGGCGCTTTCGATTCAGCTCGCTCAGCTCAGATTCATTCAGCGACACCCTTGACGCGGAATCACCTCTCTTCTTTTACTTTCTCTTTCTCTCCCTCTAACCACAGCACCTTCCAGCCTCACTTTTCGTTATCATAAGCCATTGCGAAGGAAATAAGTTGGAACGAAGGCGAAGAGCGGGCAGAAAGAGTAACGAGGACTTTACTTTTTCAGGCGGAGACGAGACTCGGGCGGAAAGGGGAAGCCGGAGAAACTTTTGATGAGAACCTTTCAGAAAAAGTTCGCTTCTCATTTATTACGAATTCCGTGCACAAGACTCCACAGAGTTCTCCCCGACACAAGCTTCCGAACAACCGGCTTCTTTTTTTTCCAACCCCCCCCCCCTTCCGCTAAACGCTTTCTTCCTTGAAACCTTTGGCCCAAACACTCGTGGAATGCACTTTTTCCAGCCACTTAGAAACAATAATGAGAAATCCTTTAATACGTAAATCCTTTCAAGAAGAAACCAAGTGTAAACACAAAGAGGAAATTGAGTTGTGTTTTAAAGTAGCACAGGAGTGACGTCACTGCTAATGTACTCATGATCCTCCCTTTGCGTAACTCGTTATTAACGCGAGAGAAAGAGAAAATTTATTCAAGGTCCAATAAGAAATATACGCAACTGACAGTGAATTGCACAAATAAAAGCATGTATTGACAAAGTAGAGCAGTTAACGACAAAAAGGAGCAAAAACTGCACTATGTACTGGGTAGACAATGCGACACACTATATAGTGCAAGCTCGACAATTGCACAAAGCATTCAACGGATGTTTCCATCGGTCTGATCTGGCCCTAAATAGATTAGCTGAACCAAAATAAGTCTGCCTACACGCGACGGGGGAAACTTACTGCCCCAGAGGTATAACGGCATCACTGTGGATACCAACCTGAGCTTCTGAGCAGTGACAGCAAATCGCACGTCGTGGTGAGTAATCTGTCCAGGTTGGTGGGCAACGTGGTAGGGCCGAGACCGCGTGTCTGCCGGCTTCTCTGGAGGGTGGTGGAGGGGACCAACAGTACTCCTGCCAGATGGCTGCCGTGCAATGGGGAGGAGCAGTCAGGGTGGCGTGCTCCTACCACACCGTCTTGGAGCGTGCCATCATGGTGGTGACTGGCGTCACACCCATCGACCTAATGGCCTCAGAGCGTCGAAGGCAATTTCTGAGAAGGGCCCAGGATATGACCACAAGGGTAACATGAGAAGAGCGTGTTCGAGGGCGTGGGTGAAGGGGGGGTGGGGGTGGAAAGCCACTCTCATCCCACAAGCCTACCCCTGGGTGTAAAGAACGCACGTTGACGTAAATTTTGACCTCACCCCGTTCTTGATGGGGCGCAGGAACTTCAGGAGTTGCCTCCACAGAGCGGGGAAATAAACAAGATCCATCCTGCAGGTACTGTGAGCAGGACAGTGTGAACAGCGCGTAGCACACGTTTTTCGCCTGCCCCAGGTAGTCTAAACCTCGCAGGTGCCTGCAGAGGCCATTGGGGAGCTCCTGCCGTCATAGTCGCCTGTAGGATGTTGGAAAATGAGCCGAGGGGCGAGGCTGTGGGCGGATTCGTCCGGGCCTTGCTCCATCAGAAGAGGCTAAATGAGTGGTATCTGGCTACCAAAGGTAGGGCGCCCTTATAGAGGGCCAGGGGACATGGCTCCACCCGGAAGAAACGTCGCGTAGGCGATTCCAGGGTTCCATTTAAGTGATTGGCCGAGAAATTAACTATATTGCAAACGAAATACTGCCTTGAAGTGTTGGTGGGATTAACGTCATAACCGTGGAGCTGGAGAAACGGATATTGATAATATTGAGATTTTGGGGATGAAAAAACTTAACCGTTTGTCCTTGTTTCTTAAATGATTCTGTAGATAAGCGAGAAAATAAAGTACAAAAATCTCGGGGAAATTGAAAATTTTTGTTTTCAACGTCACCTTTTGAACAATTATATCCCTGAGTCTTCGGGATACTCATCCATGTCATACGTATGTGCTGCAAAGGCTCATTTTCCTGCTGTATAAGATGTCGTACTGTATCGGCATGGGTTGCTAGCAGTTCCGCGTCCATGCTATGGGACTAGGGGAGTTCTCATCTACGTTAGATCAGGGTAACACATTGTTGGGCTCAGCGCAAACCGAGTTGGTACAGTAGTTCACTATGCTCAAACTGAATTGGACTTCCCAAGCTATCAAGCCTTCTGTGCTGCCCTTTCAATCATTATCTTTCTTTCGACTTTCCGACCCGAGCCGACAATCTATTTTCTCGCTTATGATGTTCTCAGTTGTTTTTTACTTCATTCCCTTCCATCAATCCAATGTGTAGAAGGAATATTGTAAGCAAGGAAGTTAGGACAATGTAAACTTTGAAAAAAACAGAGGACATCCGCAAGTTCTGCACCTCTTCCAGCTGAAGAAAGGGCCTCCCAAACCCACGACGGTGCGATGTCGCCATCTCAAGCCCCACCTCGCAGAACCTGCATACGTGTACCTCACACTTGCCAATGTTAGCAAGGTGATACCTCAGCAGATGTTGACTTGTGCGGTGACCTGTAAACTGGAAGGCTCTCCATATCTCTTCTCATATATAGCTCTCCATATAGCTCTCATATCCTTCTTCCCCAGAGCGAGCACCTCCTTGGTCCTCCCTCTGGAGGGTCGGATGAAGAGTTTGGAATGTTTAAGACCGAGCAACCCCCACCAATGAGCACCTATCCTCCCATTTGCCCACCTTTCTACGTAAGTGGATTCTGGTAGTCTCAACAAAGGGCTCGAGACCGATAGGGATCTGTGCCGATCCCTTCAATGGCTTCGTTTCCCTGTATTCCCTGATGCCCCGGCACACGTTGGCTTACACAGTTGTAAACACAGCGCGGTTAGGCTGTCTCTGGGAGGCGCTTAAAGTTGAAGTCTGAGGAGATGTGCTGGGAAGTAAACTCGGTGGTAATGATAATCCTTGAAATTTTTTGTAAGTAAGAGGCTAATTTAACTCTCAGGAGGTAAGAAAAAACGCTGCAAATTATTACACAACGGTTTATTATTCTCTTGACCTAGTCTCACGCCTACGAGACCCAGCCCACCATCACCCTCACCGATTCACCATCGAAAAATACCAGTAAACCACACGAAACATGACCTGACTACAACTGAACGACGAAAACTAAATATTCCAAGTGCCTGTACGCAATTGGCACAACGTGACAAGTTGAGCTGGCGGGCGGTTTTGATGATACGGGAGGGAGGGAGTATACACGACGAAACGATTAGTTTCGTAGTAGTTATTGTCTCACGACTTCTATCAATTAGTGGACTTTGGTTCACTATAATTACTGTAATTTCACCATAAGGAGTTGTGCACGTCTGATACTCAATCCATTCGACCCAGGATCTAAAAGTACTTTGAAAACGATACCAAACACGGCGTATTTGCGATAAAACTGCCAAAATTGCGTTTTCGTTAATTTTTTTTAACGCTTTTTTGCCCATTACCCACCATTAGCTTCGTCCGATCGGATTGCCGAGCAGGCGGGCACAACTAGATACCAGATGTAATTTTTTTGCGAATGAACAAATTGTTTAGACCACGTCACAGGCACAAAACGACCCGGACGACGGACGGGGAACGGACATTGCAAATTTACAATCTCGATCAAGTGAGTATCTAAGTATCAAAGTATCAAATTGGTGGGGGGGCGAAGGGGTTGTCAAAAAATTCTGCTTACCGAAAACAAAGGATTATTATTCAGAATGTATCATAAACCAAAACCCACGCCTAGGGGCTGAAAGAGCTAAGCGCCACGATGTTGTTCTGCCTATTCTGTGCCGAAGAGCTCCTTAAAATCCATTAGAAAACCAGAGAAAGTTAAAAAAAACTAAATAATCATTTACCTTAACTGTGGTACATCCACTAATTACTAAATCCAGAGGCAACTGCGTGTCTGGAAGGGGACGAGATGTAGGTCTCGAGTAAGGACTGGAAGACGAGTCCAAGCCACGTTATCAACGAATATGATGGAACAGGCCCGGGAGGACGCCGTCCGCTCTCTCTCACTCACTCTCTCTCTCTCTCTCTCTCTCTCTCTCTCTCTCTCTCTCTCTCTCTCTCTCTCTCTCTCTCTCTCTCTCTCTCCCTTTTGACATTCGTACAATAAGTGGTTTGGGATTGTTAGGATTTAGCCAATGGTGCGTATTCAGTGGCGTTTCAAGGTGTAGTTCTACTTCATACAACCCTACAATAGATAGCCAAAATGTGTATTGAATCCCAGAAAATCGATAGCGGGAGACTGATTCGAGCTGGCGTGACGCAGATATGTACGGAGTGATTATAGTGTTTTCAATTCAATATCCCTCTATATCCGTCTATATCCCGCAAAGGGGTAAGCACTTTTTTACTTTCGCCCACACCAAATTTCCCACGGTCAATTTTTTTCTTTCACCCCAACTCCGAACTTCGGCCAGAGATGAGGACAGCGATAAATAGCCACGTGCATTAAACACGGTACCAACACTATACTAAAAAATATCTCGGGTGTTCAGACAACTTGAGACCGAAAAATTGGAAGAGAGTAGCATGAAAAGTAGGCTGACAGGAGTAAAAAGAAAGAGCTAGGAGGGTCGTGACCAGCCGCGACCTTTCCCTCTTAACCTAAATAAGATGGATGCTCCACACTTAATTCCCCGGTTTCCTCTTCCTCTTTTGACCCCAACCATCTTGCGGATTAACGAAAAATGATCTTTATCGCGTCGTCGGAGCTGCGTAGACTCCTCGGTAACCCAACCGGATCTCACGGCAGTTTTTCTTTATCATAACCCCGTTCGTTACATCTACCAGCTCAAGTACAACATTAGTAGGTGCTCCGCGTTTTCATTCCCCCAATTTCACCCCCTTCCTCCACCACTCGCTATTTGAGCCGTGAAAAATGACTATCCAGTTTTTCTCTAACTCGCTCCCTCACAAATCTCAAGTTCGCGCGGCGAAGGGCAAAATGTGCGAGATCGTCCTCAGAATTACTTACTGCCTTCAACTTCCCACACTCTGAAGAACCAATTGTTTTCTTCGTTCTTCGGGATACTTTTGACAGCTCCCTTTCTTTGAATTATTCTTTCGGCAATTTCGTGATTTGAGGGCGAATGAGGTGAGTCAGAAGACAGTCGTCGAGTAAAAGGGCAGGAAGGTGGTTACACATCAAGGTGACATCGCACGACCTCTATAAGAGTTTGTATAATAATCACCTCAGTGGGTTGTAAGGGTTCTGCAGCAACACTTTAATCCTATTTACGTTATTTTCCATTTTATAGATAACTTGAATATACCACAGGAATATTGGGGAAATAACTCACAATACAAATTGTGTATGTATGTATTGTGAATGTAAAATGCACTAGGGTGCAATCTAATGACAGTCCTGTGTAAAGTTACTCGAGGTGTTTCAGGCGTCTTGAAAGATTGGGGAGGGAGGTTAAATTCTACTACAAACTCTTATAGTTGTGGTTACCAGACATCAGTCGCAAAGAGGTCATTGTTGAAGACATAGTTTCGTACGTCACACGGTCACACGTGATAAACCTGAGCGCTCCGTCTTGTTGCCCGTCAACTCTATTGATTTGGGTGGTGCTAGCTGAACCGAACCCCAATTCCCTGAGGCGTGCTGCCATATAGTTCGTTTCAGCGAGAGATACGGTGATTGTCTTGAGCTAATAGTAGGAGGAGAGTGGGAAGTGAAGAGTGGTTTACGTTTGTGTACATATGACCAGATGCGTTTCACAAGCTCGCCTATATGTATTGAGTAAGTTTAGCGTAGGATCTGTTTCTGGGACAGTAATTGAGTCAAAGCCAAATAAGCCGGCAGCAGACCCTAAAAGTTACCGTCGTATTACCCTTGCAGTTCTCTAAACTCATAACCCACCTGTGTAACCTAATACCTCATTATGGACTCAGCCCAAAATATTCCTGCCCCCAGCAGCCTCATACGGTTACCGATAATATAGTAATCGCACATGCATGGAAAAGTTTGTAATGGAGTCTTTATTGAGCGAGTGTGCTGGGCTCTTCTAGCTGATGAGCCTTTTAAGTGAACATTCGGAGTGAAGCGTGGCAGTTCTAAGCCACTGACCAACCAGTTCAGGTCAGGAATCCCTCAGAAAAGCGTTTTGGGCGCATTACTTTATTTAATTTACATCAGCAACAAACATCCAGGCCCCAAGACGTCAGTAGCCATGTTCGCAGACGATTTGACCATCTTTAGCAGTAACCTTAACAAGCGAACATCTACTCCCAACCGTCTCCACGCCGCTTGCATGTACTCGAGAGTCGGGAGGGGTTGGAGTGGTTAGTTCTGCTGTAGGAAAGAGGTCCTCTGGGATGAGGAAGGACTCGAGCTGATCATGGTTCGCTATGTGTTGGAGAGTGGGATCCCGAAGCCTTTAGGCCAAGGAGTTGCTTCCTCTTGTCTCCAAAATCGGGATGGGCATAACTCGGATCGAAAGATCGCCAGTGGAATTTCTCAATGCCCGCAACTTCCTACCCCACAGAGCAGGTGTCAGAGGATGGGACTATAAATGAAGGACAACAGTGAATGTGGGCGAGTAATCTAAACAGTTATGCACACCGCACAAAATTTGACAACTTATTTTGTAATACTGGTGTTCGCCTCATCCGGTGTGCTAAATTGAGGGCAATCACCTGGGAAAACCCCGTAGCCGATTGTTGTCTCTTCATCACTGAGCCTTTTCACAGCTTTACCTGGACACTTTTGGCGGCTACGTTTTTATACGCGTCCTGTTTTGCGTACGACTCGCCTCAGCTCTGATTTTTCCATTAGTATCTCGCGCTCAAGTTGTGGGTTGTGCTCTGTATGCTCCCATCCTTCAGTCTTGCACTCGGAGAACTATCGTTCTAACCAAGTGATCGTGTTAAGTAATACAGTCCTGTATTTCGTTCAATCCGTGTGTCTATTTCTCCATGAAACAGCGAGAGATCGAAGACGTATTGATTAGTTCCCTGTTGCTGTTACTAGTCAAGAAAATGTCGAAGTCATATATGAAGTTATATATCTGACTTCTTTTTTAATTCTGTTTGTATGGCACCCAAACCAAAGGATATCATAGGCCTTTTTTCCTGATTATGATGTGTTTTCTCGTTCAATGTGTTCAAGTGTAGAGCGCATTGTCATCGATAAATGATCGAAAAACTACTTCTGTATCACCGAACAATAGTAAAATCGTGAGTTCATTTCAGAATTGTATTAAATGCCTTTAAATGTAAATTTTGTTGTTGGTAGTCATCAACATCAATGATATGAGGGGTGACGTGTTGAAATATACTAGTGACCTAAAGATAAGGTAGGTGGTCAAAATGAAGATAGAAATCGACATCAAGAGAAGGTACGAATGTCCTGGAGTTTCGGTTCACTCCAACGAGTCAAGGTTGAAAAAGGGCGTGACAAGAAATCTCATGCTTTCAAAACCGAAAGAGAAGCGTGAACTATTTATGACGTGGAAAACAACGAAGAAACAGGAACACGTTACAAATCCACCGATCAAAATAGACTCAACTAATAGAACAGTTTCATTATTCAACGGAGCATGATTAGTCCTTCCTACGTCATACCCCTTAACCACATTGTGGGGTCAGGAATTGAATTAAGCATGAACCCACCTAGCAAGGGATCGCTCAAATACCGAGTGGCAACCCGCATCAGAGACCCCACGTGTGAATGTGTCAGGACGTTATAACGTCAATCCCTCCACAACGGTACTGACGTTCGTTGGGCGAATCATACTTCTACCTCACATAGTCGGTCCAAACAATAGCTATTGACTTGGACAACTACTCAATCGCTTAGCAAAGAAAGAAACCTACAATTTTACCGACGAATTACACAGAAAATGTCCGATGCTGGTGCCCAAATATGGTCATTTAATTGAAAGGGAGGGGGGAGAAATGAATGAAGCAACGTCGGGGCATGTGGATTTCACAAGAGGCCTGTTCCCTTATCAAAAAGACTTCATAACACTCTTAAGAGATTGCGATTTCGAGCACGAACACACGCTAAGCATCAACCGAACCCCGGCTGGTTGTCCGTCATTAAGCTAGTTTTAGCTAGAGAGACTCAGCGAGCTGTTTGCCATGTGTTAACCAGTTGAGGTACTACCCTGGAGAATACTTATCATGAATCTGGAGCTCTATATTTGGCTTCCCACCTGATCTAACTATTTACTTTGGTGGCAAGCTTCAAAGGGTGAGATCAACTCTGACCGCGTCCCCCACCCCCCCAATACCTTCTTGGCATGCTGGGCGAAGCGGGTGTAAGCATGCTTAGCACCTGGCGTAGCTGGAAGGTTTGGCTTCTCTTCCAACAAACACCACTCACTGTTTTAGGAACGACAGGCACGTGGTTTCTTGTTTCCTTCACAATGCAGACGCCAGACGAGCAGGAAGGAGAGTCTTCAGAAGAAAAGAAGTAGAGCTGCACGGTAAATTAGCCGCTTCCCATCCGGAACTGGATCCACCAACTGGAACCCACTATCTTTTAATACGCACACGGTTGTCGAAAACCAACTCATACGCGTCACGTCCCTTTGACGAATACATTAAGGGTTGTGGATTGCACAGCACATCTCCTAATTTCACTTATCTCAACAGCAAGAGTCTTTCCTCCGAGGAAGCAGAATGAACTTAAATCGCCAATACGTCACCAATACCTGTATAATATTCATGTCGTTGGGAGCAAAATTGTATTGCCACTGCCAGTGACACAGGTTTGTGCTATTTGTCAAGTAAAACTGACAAATAACAGTTGATCGTTGTTTTAAACTACGTTTAGGGAAAAGCGCTGGAACGAGACTCTTCTCCGAGTAAATTTCTGCCGCTGATTCACGTCAGTTAACTTTTCGATCGCTATAAATAAATACAGGCCGTTATGGAAGCGAGTTCTCAACTCCACGCTAAGCCCAGGGGGGCATAAAAATATTTTACAAATGCAAATCGCGCGAGATAAAATAAAATCCCAATCGCACGACCCCCTAGATCTCAATTGGTCGAAGAGATAACGGAGTAAACACGTATTTTTGCGATGTGTCCTGGAACTGCCGCATCGATGAGTAACTTTGGAATGATATTTGGAAGTGCAAAACCGCAGCCTCCATGAACATACCATTTGTGAGAACGTCGAAACGGTAGTTCCGGAGTTTCGGTCGAGAACCCCCGTGATTAGTAATCTTCTATGGAACTTGGCTTATTGATCTATCAGAATCTGATCTGTCGTGATCATTCGGAAATAAGTAACGATCTACATTTGTGCAATGTTATGAAGAAGTAAATAATATGAAGACGTCACAGATCAGTTTCCTCGGACTAACATGCTGCTTTTATACAGCGCTCCGTGATTGTTTTACATTCCATGGCTCTAAGAAGTAGAAAGAAAAGGTTATGTAATCGGCTACAGAAAACGTTCTCTCCAGATCTTAACGTTTCAGAGTCTCCTGAGTTCAAACACTATTTGGGAAAATTTACATTTCTGTGCACAGACTATCTGCCCAATAAAACCCCACCATGTTCTCTGAACTGTCACTCAATGGTGCATTTCAAGATGCAAGTCCCTCAAATGCACCATCATTGCAAGGTTTGCTTCACTACGAGCAGTTAGTACGGCCACGCTGTTGTGGATCATCAAGGTGTATAAGGCAATACCGACAGAAGCGCTCAAAGCGATCACTGGTCAGTTGAGTTGGCCATTGAGCACATGGTGGACAAGTGCTACGAAAGGGGAACTCCGAGCGGTTCTCTCAACTTAACGAAAACCACCCACCATTGACGGATGGGCTTTAGAGAAGTGGTAAGCGAGATGGGCATCCCAACGAAACAGTTCTTTACGGGACATTGCGACTTCAACGCACGACTCTGCTTCTTTTCTCTCAAATACTCTTCATCGTGCAAGTCTTGCGCCTCCTGTGCGGAGGAAACAAACCACGTGCTGCTCCACTGTAGTTCCTACAACAATAAGCGATGGAAGCACAGCTTAACCTACCATTAATAGGCTGAGGCGTATAACCGTTTCGCTCAGTTTGCAAAGAACAAGTTGGAGAACAGTTGATCTCTCAATTTGAAACTTGTCACTCAAGTAAATAGTTTGGTCAGTCAGGAAAACAGATTAAGAACTCTTTCCAGATGGTAAGAGATTCCTCAGGGTCATACCTCAGCGTGGTAACACGGGCAACACCTCTCCAACGGGAAACAGCCAAAATGATCATCCTGGCCAGGCTTCCGCGTGAGAGCGAAAGCGCAACGTCCAGACAGTCGAGTGATATAGCTCTCCTCGAGGGTTCAGGAACGATCATTTTGATAAGAAAATAGACCTGTGTGACCAATATTTTATCGCCTAAATAAGAAAAATTGTCGACGATGTAAACTCGCTCATCCTAATGGAAATCTCTTTAACTCCACCTCAAACTGGTTTATTCACTAAAACCAGTCTTCATCTACTTCCAAAAACCCACTGATTCTGAACGACTGCGAAATCGAAACCTACCTCTTTGCTCCACATCCTTACTCTTCTCTCTCGAGAGCACCCATATTCCTCCACATTACCCTCCTTTCTAGGCATTTTTCGTCGAACGATGTCAAGCATCTCGAAATACGCGCTTTACCAACAACACTTCAAACAGACATCAACATCACAACAATTTTGGTCTGATATCCTAAAACATATTCTTATCTATTCCATTGTTAGCACACAAAATAATTACTCAACGTGTTTTTTACGCGTATACTTGAAGCTTCTTTATAATTCACGAAGCTGGAACTTCAGCCTTATGGTTGAAGTTCGGAAGAAGAGCTCTACGATTTGATTATATTAAACCCTCACGACTGATATACCATGAAGGCTATGTAACACCAGACACGTCACGGTCGGTGCCGTCTTGAACCGACTGCTAAAGTCTCTAATTTTTCTAAAAGGCACATTTGGTAAGTTCCTTTGTGTAATAAGAGTTTTAAAAAACTAAGTACCAGCTCGTCATCTAGTACGGAAACGAAGAGAAACATTTGGGATGCTAACCAGCGCACACTTTTAGTTTTTAATTGCCCACGCCCCCCAACTCACAGGATGTCTTCAAATAATCAGTACCTACAAATAGTTCTCAATAGATTTTCCTGTGGCAGTCGATTGAAGAGATAAAAACCAAAATGTGTCGAAAATAATGTTTTGTTAACGTTGTCATAAGTTTCACAGTAGCTGCTTCAATGTATTTGATTAATCTTCAGCAACCTACAACCATATTTTGTTTCCCGCAATTATTTCTGTATGCATCCGTTGAACGGAAATATAAGCCGTGCTAACTCGGAAAACGAGATTCGTCGAATATTAATTAATCATTTTTCCAATTTTCTCGATAAGGGTTCTTACGATTTCGATCAAACTTGTGGAGTACTCTCAATTAACACGTACCTACATTTTGTTCACGATAAATGTTTGCGTAGAAATGTTTTGAACGAAGATGCAGCGCCAGTACGTATAGAACGAACGTCGAATCTACGAGGGATGCGGAAAGTTGTGTGCTGCTATAATACAGAATGACCACCGCTTTCAAAATAATCAAGTTGGCAGTATCACGGATCCTCTCTCCCGATCGTTCAATAATGACGAGGAAATAAGTGGGAGCACGTCGATAAATTCCTGATAGCGGTCAAACCACCACTTTTTACGTGAAGTCGGAAGTTATGTTTTACGAAGTTCAAATGTAAATGGCGGATGTGATGAGTCGCACAAAATATTTTTCTGAGTTTTTCGTGTTTTGAAGAGGTGAGTACAGTCTTGGTCCTTTGGGAGTCGAAAACGTATCAAAAATAACCCTAAGTTTCTACCTTTTCCGTAGAAATGCATCAAACCGAGGTACAGCGTCCGTATGTCTGTTTATGTAGCGAACTGACAAAGGTAATTGGTGCTGTGATTGTGAAGGACTAATTAGTGAACGTAAGGGGGTGGGGGGGACGACAATTAGTGAGCCTCAATATCAAACATTTTGGATACCTTTTCCTGCATTCGAATATACCGTTTTCAATAAAGACACGAGCTCTCGTTTAAACAAAGAGCGTCCGAAAACATGATTCACGTAGTTCTTCGTCTCATAATGAAGTGCTTTCAAAATTGAAGAGTAGTAGTCGGTCAGCTGTTGTTACGTATTGAATTTTGGACATCACTACCGTTTTCGAAACAACACAAAACGCCTTGTATGCAACTAAGATTTCTAAAATCATCTTATGCCTTTTGAAAAAGTAATTTGGGGTCGTTCTTGCCTGTAGTGGTTTACTCTGGTGTGAATTCTTGAGAGCCAGTCATGATGAATGCAAAAAACTTTCTCAAGGCCGACGTTTCGCTTAGCATATCAGGGATGTGGAAGGTTTTAACACTAGTCCATTCTGTTGCTTACCATTAAGGTCTGTTTTGCTTTTAATTGTTTCTCCGAATGTTAGTACTTTAAGAAATTAGTAGCAATTTCCCGAGGTATTTTATTTTAACAATTAATTCAGTTCAATGTTTCTCTATCATTTTATTATAATTTACTCTAACCTGCTGTGATACCCTACAGCCCTGATGGTGCTGAATAAATTAAGCGAAACGTCGGCCTAGAGAACGTTTTTTTCATTCATCCTGACTGGCTCTCAAGAATTCACACCACAGTTTTGAAAAAAGTGTTATTAAAATGTTTTTACAATTCACGAAGAGGAATATTGAATTACGGAAAGTTGTGCGGCTAAGAACGGTTTTTAGGAAATCCGTTCAGGACTTAAAGATCGTAAGAAGATTATTGAATGTGGTTAAGAAAAAACGTCAAGTATCCGAAATAATGCGAATTGCCAGAAAACGGCAGTCGACTCCTTAAGGCTACTCGAGAGGGGAACAGAAAGAAAGAACTTAGTCGTTTTCCCACTCTCAAGCGAATCCGCCAATGTGTTGAACCGGGTGGTCGGCTTTTGTTGTGGTTGCGGTTTTGTGGAAGAGTTTCCGGTCTCCGTGGAACTCCAACCCTCTCCCCGTCTCTCTGAAAACGCTCTTAACCATAATTTTCCCAACCTAAATGAGCGCATACTCTTGTTAGAAGGGGGCTACGAAGAAAACCACTTCCCAGATAAAGCAAAGAATAAAAGAGCCCCCTCCTCTCACTCCGCCCTTACAGCTATATTTTACTGCGTTATCTTAACGGTGCAGCTAAGCTAGAATCGAGGACCAGCTTGGACCGAGCGGAACAGGCACTAAAATGGAAAGCAGCTCCCGATGAAAAATGAAATGAAGAATAAATAAGTGGCTTCATTGATATTCTGCTTCGCGGGGCCGTGGGGAGAAAATTACGGATGCTTTGGACGTCAGGCAACACATTCAGAAGATAGGAAAGAATAGGTAATGTTGGTTGTTCAGAAGCACAGTTGCGAATATTCCTCCACAAATTCTGATGATTATATCGGCCAGTCAGAAATGAACGTACAAAAAGAAGTATAAGTGTTATTATTACCGATTCCATTGGCGATATTTGGACTCCAGAAAAACAGTGTATGGCTGTCAGTGCAAGAAAATGTAAACATGCCAGTTTCCGTCTGCCGTTCTTAATCACCGCAATCTCATAGAGCGCGGCCATTGAGGTTTACTTTCAGATATTAACTCCAAACTAACGACAGGTCCTCGGCATTCATTCGCCACCCTCAATCACTTCGCAATACCATCAAGCCATCCTCAGCTAGGTAAAAAATCATTAGCAGCCTGTCAAACAACGAGTCGATATAAATCAATTCGACCGTCGGCTGTAGGACGCTTAGCAACCACGTTCCATACAATGCTGCGCTTCATAAAGCATTGATTTCGTGTCGAAACGTGCGAAGCCTCCCACGCTTTACCATTCGAGCAACTAGTTCATCCCTTGGCTCTAGGTATTTGGAATACGAGGGGGATAACGCGATGACAAGAGGCGGCCCCGCTGTTCTGTTAAGGACCCCCAATTTATGAAGCCTCGTTCGGACCTCATCAAGAGGCCGTAGCGATTTATGGACTCTTCTGAGTTAATCAGGAGGCGAAAGGGCAGCCAATTAGCGCAAGTTGGGTTTTCTGACGGCAGTTAGTTGTCTCATAATTCCTCAAATATTAGGGTAAAGTTGTTGGCGCGTTACCTAATGAGTTGGGTACTGGATACTTCTGAAAATGTAGTCAATTAAGAGGCTGGAAAGGCTCAAACAACCAAATTGACGATCCACCCTTGGTACCGGACCTGATTAAAGACAGTGACATTTAACTACAAACCACCAAAACATTTCAGCTATCGCGTTCTGAATCACATAACTAGCCCTAAATGTCACACAACAATGTTCGTATTCCATCTCATGGCGTGTTCACCACTCCTGCCTAGCAGAACATGCAATGAAGTGGGAAATGTCTTAACTGGCAGATTAGGTAACAGTGACGGCAAGGTTTGATGGTGGGGTGAGTTAATCGAAAAACAAAATGAATTATTTGATCTCGCAACATGAGGAACGAACAATCGAAAAGAAGGCAGAATTCATTCAACCCAATTGACAGCTCGAAATCTAGACTTCCTCGGTCCTTGAACTACCTATGGATCAGCAAGACCACCTGGGTGATGAGAAATTCAATCAGAAAAGCAATAAAGAAACGGCGATGGTTCACAGTTCCTCCGAGTTCAACTTTCAGACGGGTTAAGTGGCCAAGCAACCTTGGTGGCGTTTTTATTATTCGACCCCATTGCCAGGTAATGTGAGATTCCATGAGGTAATGGAATAATGTTTCCGTGTGAGGACCGTAATGAGCGCAGTAGTTCTAATTGTCATTGAAAATCAAAGTAAACAATTTTCTGTTGCTGGCCAATAGCTGCATTACCTCCTGTTCTTGTTCCAATACAGCATGACATGCACAATTTCATTTGCTTTGCCGTTTCGTACATTATCGTTATACACTTTCATCATTCATTTTGTTATATTTTCCAGCTTGATGGAAAAAACCACTCTACAAAGACGCCAGGCCTTTGTTCGACGAATGAGATTTTTTGAGGCATCCCTTCCTCTTGGTATCTAGTTGTGCAGGCCGATCGGACGAAACCCATAATTATTGTGGACAAAAGAATATTCAAGAAATTAATAGAAACGAAACCTTGGCAGTTTTATCGCAATTACAGCGTGTTTGATATCGTTTCTGGTTATTTTCAGTGCTGGGGCAAATGAAACGAGCATCAGATGTGTAGGTTGCGTCTAGATCGAAAACAGTGAAATCACGGTCATTTCGCGGGACAATACAGAAAAGTTATCGTTTCTCCCCTACCCGCTCAGACGCCTACCACCTGTCACGTCGTGCCCATTGCCCACAGGCGCCTGGAATATGTCATTTTCGTCGTAGTCAGGTCATGTATTGTTAGCTGGTATTTTTCGATGCTGAATCGAATGGACGAGTGAGAATACGGCGAGCCATGATAGAGAATCATAAACCGTTGTGTGCGTTTCGTCGGTATGGTGCTACGAAGATGAACAGAAGCCAGCCCAAACGAGCGGTGGGTAGCAACACACAACTTTCCGCCATCCCTTCAAGTTCAAACACGCGAGTGCTATATCTTCGTTCAACGCATTTCTACAGAAACATTTATATAGAACAAAATGTACGTACTAGTTAGCTGAGAGTACTGCGAAAGTTTTATCGAAATCGTTCGAGCCATTTTTGAGAAAATTGGAATACCGATAAATTAATATTCAACAAATCTCCTTTTCTGAGTTAACTTGGCTGCAACAGATCTTCTGTTCAACAGATGGATGCAGAGATAGTTGTGGAGAACAAAATGTGGGTTTAGAATGCTAGAAGACAGCCCATAAGATTTATCACATCTGGTGAAGCAGTTACCCTGGAATTTACGGAAATGTTCGAAAAAATGTTATCTTCGACACAATTTGACAATTATCTCTGTTCATTGGAAGGTCAGAGGAACATTTATTGAGAACAATATGAAGGTATTAACTATTTCAAAACATCTTCAAAGTGTGGTGATAATCGTTGAAGCCATTGCCAAAAAGCGTAGAAAACCTATTTTTGCTTCATAGACCTATATCTCCGTATAGACAATAAAAGTTCGGTATTGACCAGTAGAAGATAATTTGAAAGTTTAATCATAATCGTTAGAGCCGTTTATGAGAAAAAGGCGAAAAACCCTAGTTTTTGGTACATTTTCGTCCCCCCTCCCTTTCCATCGGCCGAAATCGCCCATAACCTTATTTTGATGTCTACAAAAAATAACGAACAAAACAAAAAAGAACCAGCTCAATCGGATCAGCCGTTCTCCCGTAAATCGAACTACAGACACACACGCGGCCCACGCGCCGAAATTAGGTTTTTTGGACTCAGTAGGCCTCACAACGTAAAGATCTGAAGAAAAGCCAAATTTTCTTTTTTTTACACGATGACTATACTTTCCTATCCCTTTGGGGATAGGAACTAAAAATTACGGGTGTTGCAGTAGGATAACTAATATTTGCTCGTGTGGAAGAGGACGCAGGGATCACCGTAAGGCAGTTGGTGCGTGAAGCACGTCAGTTTCATGCTCACCATTTCCCCCCTGTCCAATGATTAGATCCCACTGAGAACAGTTTTGTTGGTGAGATCAACAGCCCAGCTTTTTTATAAATGAAATTATTTCGGCTCACTTTTCATAAACTGCCTTCCTTCTCACTCCAACCACTCGTCAGCTCGACTCATCCCGTTGTGCCAATTGCCAACCGGCTCCGATAATATGTCAATTTTCATTGTTCCATTGTAGTCAGGTCATCTTTACTGGTTTTTGTCGATGCTGAACCGAGTGAAATGAGGCTTCGGAGATATGAGATTTGTCGAGCCGGGCAAGAGAGTCATAAACCGTCGTGTCATAATTTGCAGCATTCTTTTGAGGGAGAGGGTTTTCAAATGTAGAGAATGATCCTCTTCTCGACTTACCCTCCACAGGTTACCACGCTCCTCCTTCCTTTTATTACCGATTCGACCTCCTTGATTCGAAATCTTTATTAAAACGCTTCGATTGTACACCCCACATTCCCTACCTTTAACCCGTGTCTACGGAAACATTTATGGAGAAGACTATTCTGCAAGGTGATCAAACTCTTCGCGTTTACACGAAAATCGACCGCCGTTGAAAAATCCCATTTACTCACGTTGTTTGGTCCGCACCTCTGTTTATGAGACGATCGTAATAGTTACTGATTATGAAACGTTGATTTCTTCGAAAATGTCGAAATAGTTGATGGGAATATTTAAAATACCTCTTCTGGTTTTTTAAGAGCGCATTTCCGTTGATGGCGTTTTAAAACCATGCGCGTACACAGAAGAAGATTTCAGTTGTCGATCAGCCCTGAAGTACACTAATCAAAATGCTTAAGAAATACCTCATTCAGGTACTGTTTGATTCACCATGACAGATTTCTATCCGTGGGGATGGGCCACGACGCTAGATGGGCCGGCACACACGCATCCTCAAAGGTATTCTCTACTGAGCCTCATCCTTCGTATTTCCACAAATTTTTAGAATGCTGGAAATAAACTCTGGTGCAGCTAGGTTTTGCTTTCGAGCTCATTGAACTATCAGGGGAACACTCCTAAGAAACAATACTTATTCAGTTATTGTACGCGTTGACTACTTATTTAGACTACTAAAGACGAGAAGAACAACTGGCCTGACTGATCTTGTTGTCTCGTTGTAAATAAAGTGGGAATAAAGTTTACTGTTTCCGCTGATGGACCAAGTAGATCGAAGGGGGAAGATTTTCAAGATTGATTAACAACAATACACGTCTAAAGTCTACAATCATTCTTCGGATAGACGAGCAACGTGGCTCGAGATGGGTGGATGCCATCTGATAAGGTTATGGGTCATTCTTATAACGAGGAAAAAATATCGATTCTTCAGAAATTGAGGTGGAAAGAGACGGGGCATCAAACCGCTTACTGCTGGAACCCTAAATCTAAGTGCTTGCAACGTCGTTACGGAGATAAATCGAATTCACCAACAAGAGGAAAATGACTGCCACGTTAATGAGGTCAGAAGTGTCAACCTTTTCACTTTCCTCAGCCCTACGAAGTGAGAAGGAAAGTTTTATAGTCGGCTGGAAAAAGTTTTTTTTTGTTGAGTTTTCTTCCGACATTTAGGTTTCTATAGCCGTAAAAGGTTGTCGCTATTTGTGGCTGGAGGTCTTCGATGGCGAGTTGTCGAGACGACACTACTCAGAGTAGGAGAAAAATAGTGCCAAGGCCTATCGTCAACTTAGATTTCCTCGAGCTTGTGAAGAATCTTACACACCCAGTGTGAGGTCCTCTGTAAACCTTGTTTTCGGCTACAGCAATGCAGACCGCCCTGATTTGCCTCTCCTCCCTTCATCGGCTCCTGTATACAGGTGGTACTGGTTTCCTAAATCACAGTAGGTGTTTCAGCAGTTATATTAGAAACGCGGAATAGGGAGAAAACAAACGCACAATGATACATACATCACTCCATACTGCACTCTTTACCCGTACAGGTTCCACTCTTCATGAACTCCAATTAGATCCTCGATAGAAATACTCTGGACTCGAATATTTTCTTCTGCTCAGTTTAGATTGTTTGGTAGGAAGTTCCACCAGAACTGCTTCCAGTCCACAAAACCTAAAACGTCTCAAGGCTGTTAACCGAGGCCTGTATCCAGGTACGGAGGGCTTTCAACGTTTTCCATTCACTAACTTCTATCGCCGAATTAGACTCACACAGTATAAACGAATGATACGTCTGTAAAGAGGTCTGGGTAGAACCTGCTTCACTTTGTGTCAGCTGTGTTTTAAAAGCATCTCAAAATATAGTCACGATCATGAAGCGAGGAGGTATGGAAATCCTGGCGACCCTCAACAGAATTAGAGGTTAGCTGGCGTTTCAAATGGAATCCAACGAAGTTTTGTCTCTCTGTCTATCGCAAAAGGGCTGAACTCTCAATTCCATAAAACGTATTCAAATTATTTGGGAATGAATAGGATTAATATTGGCCAAGTTTGTTCCGTTAAAGTTTGTGGTGATGCGACAAAATCACATTTTCGCCGGAATCACATTTCCATGATAAACGAACCGCCTTTAGCAACGCCAAAATGATCATGACGTGACCTTAAAATACTGTTCCGAACATAAATTAGAACAAAAACGTAATTCTGACGTTTTATATTGACCCCTTCGTGATAAGATGTCCCCAGCCTCTGATGAAGGCGAACCGCTGGAGCTCAGCCACCCGAGTCACTTGCTGGGGAAGAACGAGCTCAATGCAGAGCTTAATGAAGCTCACCTTTGCCGTTTTCCCGATTAAGACAACGCGAGAGGCTTAACATTAACAAAACCAAATTCGGAAGTGACAATTTTCGAGCGGCAAACGGAATACACAGTTTCCTAGAAGAATTATGTATACGACACGAACATCAAACTAAAAATGTAACTCTATTTATACATATCTGATGGTTAGCAGCACACAACTTTCCGCAACCCCCGTAAATTCGACGAGCTGCGGGTACTACATCCTCGTTCAACGCATTTTTACAGGAACATTTATGGAGTACTCCGTAAGTTTGATCGAATCGTCAAATCATGGCTTATATCTCCGTTCAAAAGATAGATACAGAAAGGATCATGGAGACCAACAAGTGGGTACAGGTTGCTTCAAGATACTCCGCAAGGTCAATGAAATCCAGTGAAACGTTTGGTGAAAATCGTTGAATCTGTACTGCCGAAAAGCGTGAAAAACCTATTTTTCCTTATTATGCCTGTTTCTTCGTTTCCCCGTATCTTCATGGAGATATTTGTGAAGAACCAAAGTTAGGTACTAAGTAGTAGAGGATAATTTGATAATTACAGCCGTTCTCGAGAAAAATTCGAATACCCCTAGTTTTCGGTACATCCCCACCCTCCTTTCCCATCTACCGGAATCGCCCGTAACCTTATTTTCGCGTCTACGAAAAATCAGGTACAAAATAAAATAAAAACCACCTCGATCGGTCCAGCCGTTTTCCCGCAAATCGAACTACAGACACACACACGGACCAGTGGTGGAAATTAGGTTATTTTGGACTCAGTAGCCCTCAAAACGTAAAGAGTGCGACTTTCCTCGGTCTCACGTATCTTCAGCGATTTTTATGGTTTTGGCAACTAATAACTGATTCAAAACTGGTAGCACTTGAAGTCTCAGAATTTATTGAGCCGCTGCTACTTATACAATGACCTTCATTAAAAAATCACTGCACAGGTAATTCATGTTATTTCCAATGTGATTTATTGGGGAAGGTTCGTGTTTATTCTTCAAGAATTATACGTGGAACGCTATGAAAAACGATAGTAAAAAAGGTTTCGTTTCTAGAATTTCTGAATTTGCTTCTGATTATCTTAAGGCTGTTATTAAACTCTCGCCGTAGAGGTGGAATATTGACCTCGTATGACCGAGATTTATGACGCAAATACTGCACTTAAGTCGACTTTCGTCAACTTATTTGATAATTTGCTCACGTCATTTTCCTGATTTTGGAATTTCATTTTTACTTTTGGATCGACTGTTCCAAATAACCTGACAGTACCACAAATTTCTCAATCTTGGGAAAATGACGACCGCGGTGTAATAAATTATCACAAATTTCGACAAAAAGCTATTTCGGTGCAGTTTTATTTAAAACACATCAGAAACTAGCGTTTAGAAAAAAATCAGGATGGTAGTCGAATACATTACTTGGACGGTAGAAGTTCAATAATGGTAATTAAATAGTCTGGAGAAACCACAAGAATTCCAAACTATTCAAATCAAAGCGGTTGAATAATTTGTTTCGCTGCGTTTCTCCTCTAATTCCCCAATTAAGAAAGAAACCATCCCAGAATTACGGCATGGGCAGTCTCATTAGTAAGCTATACGGAGGTTTTTCAAAGGAGGTAGTGACATAATGAGGGCAGTTTAATAAATTTCGGAACTTAAGGGGCCTTAAAGGGACTTAACACTTTCCGCGTTGTTCAACTAAGAGCTTGGAACAAGTAGCAGCAGCTCAATAAATGCCGGAACTAGAAACGGTACTAGTTTCTAGTTGTTTTTCATGTTCATATGGACGTAGTAACACGTAGAGTGAATTACTACGTATTAGGTGGAATTTTTCGTGAGGCTAAAAAAGCTGTACGTTGCTAACACCTAATATTTTCGATTCAGTAGCCCTCAAAGGCTCAAAAATCTGAATATAACTCAACCTTTGTATTCGCATGACCACAATACTTTCCTACTTTCCATACCCATTCTGTGAGCGAAACATTTCTTCATTTCATGAAAACGAAAATTCAATTTGGTCAAATCAGACTACTTTCGTATTTACGATTGGCAGCTGTCTGTTTGCATCGCATTGTGTCTTTTGAAGTGACCCCAGCGAACTGAAGAGCACCTTTCTACGCCCACACCACCCACGGTGATCAATTGGGGCAGTTGGCTCACCAGAGACTTGGGACAGATGACTTTTCCTGGCACACACTCGATCCTGTAAACCTCTGCCACAAGCATATTGTATCGGGAGCGTAATAAAAGTGTTACCTTAGACGTTAAGGGCAGTAGTTTCTACCAAATAAAGGCTCGAATTGAGCTATTTTCCTGATCAACATGAAGCATGGCTCAAGTACCAGAATAGCATAAGGACTCACCACTGTCTCATTGATCTATTGGACTTGATTTGTGCGAGATCTTTTTACTTTGTTGAGTCCTCCCACACTTGTTAGATTCAAGTCCTTGGCTTCTGTGTTCCAAAAACATTATTTTGTAAAACGCGATTAAGAGAAAACGGCTGAAACAAATCGGCTCAAATGTGATATTTAGCTACTGAGCCGAAGTTAGCAACATATTCATAATCGAAAGTTTTACCGTTTGCCCAGCCGTCCTGGATGGTGGCAGCGGTTGACACGAAACATATAGAATCAGCAGAGAAATTTCTAGATGGCTCTTTTTCAGATTTTTGAAATTTGGCCTAGTTCAAAAATGGCCACCGTACAGACATCTCGCTTGCCATTTCTGTAACGCAAGAACATCAGGGTGGTAAGAGGCTTCTGCTCCAGTTTCAAATCAACAGCATTCCAAGCACTGGTTTATTTCCTTATTAAATTACTGCACTGTTATCCGCGACGAAGGTTATATCAGCCATGGAAGTTGCAGTTCCGTTAATATGGAAGAAGCCGGCCGCTTGCGCTGCATCCACCGAACTCAGACCTGCGGAGGTACGGCAGGTATGTGGTCGTTAGCCTGTCTCCTGGTAGAGAGCTGTTGCCTGTGTGTTACCACAGGAATCCCATACCATCTAGGTGTTCTCCATCTAAGTTCCCACCTAATCTAACTATTTACTCAGGTAGCAAGTTTCAAAGGGACAGAAACTGCGACTACGTTTCTTAGCCATCACCTTCTTAGCGAACTCGGCGAAACGGTTATAGGCTTACTCTTGTAGAAACTACAGTAGAGCAGCACGTAGTTACTTGTTCCCTCAACGATGGAGGCACAACACGAGCATGATGTAGTCTTTGAGAACAAAGAAGTGGAGCCGCACATTGATGTCCCGTGAGGAATTGGATCGTCCAGTGGTCTGGACTTTCTCCAAGGACGTTCACGGATGTTGGCGAAGAACTTACATGTTTCACGGCTCTTCTAACGTGGATTTTCATCTCCCCTGCCATTTTTATAACGCCCATTCGTCAATAGCGGCAAGTTTTCGTGGTGAGATCCGCACAGGTTTTAGCCAAAAGCGGGGGAAGCTCTCGTTTCACTCTCCACTTGTCAACCATGCGCTCAACGGCCAAGTCAAATGGTAACTGACCAGTGATCACCTGGAGTGCTTTTGTTGATACAGTCTTATTGGCCTTGGTGATCCACAGGAGAGCAGCTCTCTGGGATTGGGCCAATACTCTCTTTTGATTGACTGGTAGTTTACTATCCCTGACAACGGGGCAGTGGCCAATCACCCCGACTGCAGGGTCAGTTAAAGTTGACACTCTTAGAGAAATTGAGCAAATCCGAATGGTGAACAAGAAAATCGCCAGAAACATGTGTTATGAAGTAAATCCAATGTATAGTCTGATGTCTCCGTTGGCAAGAGAAGTACAACAATTTTTTGCTAAAAATACGTCCGTATTGTTTGATCAAACGGCCCTACATACAGCAGGTTGGCCATACTAAGCCATGCAGTTACTCGGTACATTTCGAAAACAAGGGCGCAGGGAAAAGTGCCCCCCGCCCTTTACACCGACGTAAATTTCTCATAACCTCGTTTGCTCTCTCAAAAAATCAAGAACGAATATTTATCATTTTCCTTCCAGACGCAGTTCCACACCTCTCAGACCGAGCCCTATCCGATTCAGCATCGGCAAATACTTAGGAAACGGTCCACAAACGACGTGATTGCTGTACGTAAATGCTAATTGAGGGGGACGCAAAAATGATACTCACTGGAAACGTAGGCATTCAGAATGAATAATACACCAAAAAGAACCGGCTGAATAGGTTCAGCCGTTCTCCCGCAAACCGCACACGGACCTACAGATTCTAGATTTATTAATCCATGGCTGATGGAGAGGGTTCCTTTCATTTTGGGCTCTTAACCCGCCTCCCCTAAGACCAAAATTACGGATGTAAGAGAACTTCCAGCGTAACCACGACTCACACAAATCCAACACGGCAGCGTGAGCAGATGTCTCCCGCGGGCCATTTAACTTGACTGCAGCTTGAGCAGTCTAAAGACCTGAACGGGTGGCTGGGCCCGGTGCAGGGATTGCTGAAAACCTTCCTGTCGGTACCTACGCTTTTTTCTCGCGTGGATTTCGGGATTTGGGATGGCGTCATTCACGTGGGAAACAGTCCAAACTGGCCTTCCCTTCTCCGAAAGACCTAACCAGGCGCGGATGCCCTCACCTTCTCCATTCATTCAGTAAATACGCCGATTCACCCATTCGCAACGTAAGACGAGCCAAGGACGAACTGCCCGATATTCAACTATTCCTGGTGGCCACCTACTCTAATTACGTACACTCAATAAAATGTATCAGACCAAAATTTGGGTTTTTGGTTTCAAGAGATACCAAAGATATGAAGAACACTCAACTTCGTAAGATCGCAATACTTTCGTTACCCTCCCGGTTGAAGACGACAACACAACGAGTCTGCAGATGCGTTAGCAAAATAATAGTTCATTCGCCATGCTTAGAGAAAACAGTTAAATCGGACACAAATACTGAACGTCCCGAACCTGCCGATCTCCGTAAATTGGTCGATCCAACTGGCGAGTGTGAAATGACGAAAACGAATGGCAATTCTCCCGTTTTGGAACCGTGGCCGTTTGTGGTCGTTTCCTCGGGAAGAGGGAAATGGAACAAAAGGCAAACGACAGGTGTGCTCCAAGATCGATTTGCCTTCTTCCTTTTGTTGCGCCCATGTAAATTGGACCTGACAAGGGGAGCGCGGGAGATATGACGTTGGCAAAAACTGACAGCCGAACTGAGGTGAGGCGCTTCGCTTCATTTTAAGAGCCGTTGGCGGCGAAGGACGTTAAGGGTGAGGGTTGGACGGAGTCTTATCACAAGTTGAGAGGCGGAACGCGGAATTGAGAGGCACCGGGCGAAGGAAGACCTTGTTTTCACGTTGATTACTTTGCCAATATTTTATCTCGCAGCAGAGGCGTATCAGCGAAGAGGCGAGTAGTTGGCATCTTAGTGGCTTCTCCTGTTGGGCGGAAGGTTTTTCTTGCCCGGGCCCTCGCCTGCCTCACTTATCTTCCTCCACTTCCATCACACCCTCTTCCACTCCTCCAAATCCACCCTTCCCTCTTCGCAACTACCTTACTGCTACCCCTTGGTATTCAAAACTCTTCACGAAAGCGCTTCATTGATCCTCGCAATCTGATCTCAGGAGGAAAAAAAATAAAAACCAGGGTTAGGTGCGCTGCTGAGGTCACCCTCAAAGTTCTGCTTAAGGGAACAAATTACTATCTGAAATCCGAACAAGGCACGGAACTTTCAATCGTGTGTTATGGCTATCATAGGGATATCATCCAACCTCCAGTAATACCAACCCTCGTGTGTCGCTATTCCACCTATAAATGAGGAACATTTCGCGTTTCATTTTCGACATTTAAAAACAGAACTCCTACACGGGAAGGTAGCTATTTTTGGAGGTGAATGATATCCCTCCAGATGGAGTCAACCAACCCCCTGTCACACGATTGCAAATTGTGGATAGTCTAAATTGACGCCGCTGAAGCATCTGTCGAAATAGTGAGTGGAGTATGATTGGCCAACATTTAGAGGTCGCATCGGTCCACACGAGGGATGCTATTTTTGGTGCTGGAAGAATATCTCATTAGATTGCGCCAAGCAACCCTCGCTTACTTGAAAGTTCATTCAATGTCAGGAGCTCGTTGAGTACAGGAAAATAACTTCATGTCGCGGCAAGGCGTACTGGGGATGGGCAGGCTGGGTGTGAGAGGCATTACAGCACTCGGATTATATTCTAATTGGTAGGCACTCCATCCTAGAACATCCGCTTACTCTTTTTCCTTTCTTCTTTCAGTCCCTACAGTGACATCGGGTGGTCCACGCTCCCTTCTCACAGTGTCATGAAAAGGAACACGTCCCAAATGTCTACAAAAGTAAACTTAACATGTCTGCCGATAAAATCCGATCAAACTTTCGAAGATCGCGTAGCTTATATCGAACGTATCGAGTCAAGGAGAAGAGACAAGGTTTGCGGCTTTTCTGTCACAACATTGTAGTGGCGAAAGATTTCTCGTCTTTCTCGTGCAATAATGATTGTCTGTGTAACACCAGAATGAAATATCAGGTGCGACGCATCACACAACTTTCCTCAGCCCGATCACACAACTAAACTCAGCGATTTTCAAGGCTTTAGCTGCTAATCCAACATATTTATCACTCAGTTCATTCACACTTCGTAAAACGTAACTTAACGATTTACGTGCCCCTACTCATGCCACGACCATTATTGTGCAATGAATGCATAGAAAATTCATAACGGTTTTTTTGAAATTATCGGGTAAAAATGGGTAGTAAGTGAAACGGCGGTGGGAGGAATTCCAGAATTTATGTAGCTGCTTCGAAGGACATAATGATCGTAATTAAATCAAATAGGTCGTCTATCAAACCACCCCTCTGATTTCCTAAGCATCACATGAGCGGGATTTATGAAGAAAAAAATTACCCTCATATCAATTTTCTTCGAAAGCTTTCATAATTCGCAATTTCAACACAAATGAGAACTGTACACTTCTGTTGTGCTATTTGAGACTGACAAAAAAATCGATTCCAGTTCAATAAAGATGAGAAAATAAAGTTGATATTTCGATCATCATGATTGTTTGGTTCCGGATAGACTTGAGCGAATAAGGAAGACCGTGTTTAGTGTAGCACAAAACCTGTAACTGAAGAGTTGGAGAATCACAACAAATATTCGAACACTTAGATGTACAAGGAAGAAGTAGCTAGAACCGGATAAGAGTTGAAGTATACAGGCGCGAACAAGGGGGCTCTGAAGGCGCGCAACTGGTTGTACTGAGAAGGAAGGAGGAATCTGAATTAGATGTTGAAGAGGTGTCTGTTGTCGAGAGGATTGTAAATAGAGGGGAGGGAAAAAAATATTTTGGAAAGTCCTGAGGGAAAATCCGTAGTCACTCGAAAATAACCGAGATGTGGACTTTCCAAAAGTAAAAAAAAGGGCTTGAGAACGAAGGTGTTCGGGGAAACAATGATTTGCCATTCGAGCCAATGAGTCCCGTTAGGGCAAGTACAAACATTCTGGGGTAAAAAACTTGCGCCGAACAATGAAGACTAATTTTGGTCCTGAGCCAATTTGGGATCGCACTCTTATTCAAGCGTCTCATGGCGATTTTCAAAGTATTTACTTTGATTGCAGCCAAGTTGGTGTCGCTCCTTTTCTCAAAATCGCATCCATATACCCAAACGGGTTTTACGTAACTTCCCTTTCAACTTCTTAGGGCCAGGAAAAGTAAAAGTGATGGAAGAAACTGTGGACATGGATTTGAGCATTTGCAGAAAAGTGAGTACCTGTGCCCTGGCTGGCAGCGTTGTTTCTGAAGTACTGGAATACAGGGGCGGGGTTTGTTGAAGAAATTCGTCTGTGTCATAGTCAGTCGATGCATCTGCTAAGCTTCCTGCCCTGGAGTGTGTGCACATGTACATCTGACACATGTAGACATCTAAGAGAATGGTATGTTTAGGAGATAAAGGAAGGTTCCCCGAGGCAACTGAATCTTCTTCAGTGCAAGCAGGAGGCAGGAAGCTCCATGGTAAAAGACATACATCAGACTGGCCAATTTACCAACCTGTTTACCATAATACAGTAGTCAACTATGACATCTGCTAATCATTGGGCGCAGGGATGATGAGTCTAGGACAGTTCTCAGAGTCCACCGGTTCTTTTAAAAGAACACCTCAAGAAGTGGGATGGTTGAGTGCTATGATTATGGCTTCTTTTAGAGTTGTGTCCCGAAATTGGATGGTGTAACAGACTCTCGCAATGGTTACTTAGAAAACCAGCAGGAAGCGGATAGCGTCCGTTTGGCATGACCGTTTTGTTGAGCACTAAGTTCTTCTTGTTCAACACAATTAAAATTATCGCTCGCCTTCGATTCTCCAATTACCAGACATTGATTACAATTATACCGAACAGTTTGTCCGAATCCGCTTGGGGCGGGTTGTAACATGAACCTTCACAACAAGAAAGGCGCAAGATAGAAATGACCCCGACGGGTAGGCGCTCGACGAGTCAAAGTCGTGTAGGCGGAGTTAGGCCAACTTCTATTGATTGTCCTATCTGTTGCTGCGAGGGCTCCGCGGAGTCGGAGCTGGAGGAGAAAGGTCTCGCACCTGTTGCCCCTGCCGTTTCGCAGTGCTCTTGGAAAATCCCGCTGAGCATTTGTCAAGCCCTCGCGAGGTCCGGCTCTTCGATTCTCTGATTAGGTGGGTGGGATTCGACGACCTGGTTTATGTATCGAGCCGTTCGTTTACGTTAGTGAAGCGGCGTTAGGCGCTCAGGTGAAATCAACTCCACATAATTCAATCCGCCGCCGCCTGTTTCTTCAATCGAATGATGACGACCGGCCCAACACCTGTCTGAAAAAGGTTGTTACCGATTGTTACTGGTTCCGAGTATACATAACTACAAAAACTGTACCGGACTCAAACTACAGAAGACTGTACCAGATGGAGAAGAAAGATATCGAAAATTATTATAAAATTGCCCAACAATAGACTAGTATTTTTGGTCTAAAACCGACATCGCAAACGGGAATTGAAATTACTAGACGACTGTGCTTGTGGCCGACAGAACCGAAGCTACTCGGCGGCAGTGACGAGGGATTTGATGAACAACGGAGTTGAGGGGTGGTCTAAAATTGTGCAATTAGGTCATTGCGACGATTGCCTGGCTGGCCACACCCCGACACCCTGGGAGGCTCTCCCCTCAGGCAATGTCAGGCCTCCGAGGCATACCAGAAGGCCGCTAGTGGGGAGGGTGCTCAAACTACCCTTGGCCAGCTCTACGGATAATATTGGGATTTTTTTATTTAAGGTCGTAGGAGGGAGGGTCTGCTCCTGGTGGCCCTATGAATTTACTCCTACTCCTGTGTGTTGAGACCCAACCCGGAACAGTTTAACACATTGCATCAGGTTGGTTCTCAAGCCTCTCTGTAATGGCAGCTCTTCTTCCTTGTGTTCTTCACCCTCACGACAATCTAGCAGCGTGCCACCATTTCCATACACAGTTTGAGAAGTTCAGAAGCGATCTTTCCTCCATGTCTTTATTCTTGATCGCCTGGAGATATTGACTCTGGATCAGCAAGCTCCGGCCTCTTCTGTCTAAGCACCACTAGTTTTCCTCTGCATGTGGCATGGAGCGAACGAATCCCTCCTGTACCAGCTTGCCCACCTTTGGCATGAAAAAATGACTTAGGAATCATCATCCACCATTCGCCTGCAGAGCAGGTAATTTGGGGTGGCAGCTTTTTCAATTTGGTTCAAATAAGGCCGAAATGATGCCAGTTCGAGGGGTGGGGAGAGAGGTATTTAGACTCGCCCTGCTCTGGTGGACACAACACTCTAGCTCCTGGCATCAGGAGGTGCGCACGAGATGGAGCATGGCGCGTTATGAAGAAGACGTGGCCGTTAGTGGTGGCGGGCGGGGACCTCGACTCGAGCCATGCCATGCCTGTGCAAATGTAGCGAATCTACGCCTGGCCTACCCACACGTCTGCACGTCCTCATAGAGGGGGCATTCGAAAAGGACATGCGCCGCCTCCTCACTGTCCTCCATGTCCTGATAGGAACTGAGTGAGGTTCAAAATTCACCTCACCTTGGCGTTGCCCGAGCCATGGACTAAGTGCTGGAATCAGCTGCCTGGTCAACCCAAACCTTCTGGGGCTCATCTTTCCATCTTCCGAGGGTGACAGCCCTTCTTTTTCTCCTCTGGTGGCCGTACTTTGGTTGCCCTCTTGATGCTTACCGCTCCTTTGGCTAGAGTGCCAGAAGTTGGGTAAGGATAACACTCCCCACCACTCACACTGCCTTCACTTCACCACTGCCATCCGCTTCCTGTGGTAGGCAATTTTCAGCGTATCAGCACACACCTCCTCTCCACGTAACAGAGTAGAATGTGCAACGCTCATAAGCACCCATCCAAGGCCCTCTGGTATTGGTCATCAAGCGAGAAATAGCCGCTTGACAGCTTTATCTGCTGCTTGCTCGATGTGGAACCCAAACGACTGCTTGGTATCAACCATCACCTCCCAATATCGATCTGTCTCCCTTGTTTGCAGCTCCGTGGTATCAAAACGAATGAGAAAGAGAGTCTCCATTCTTCGCGTCGTCTCGTGGACTAGCTCTGTATCTGGATATTATTGGGATAGGGTGAGCACATACAGACCACACGCCTAAGTCAGGTTGTTTGAATTAAGTTCAGAACTATTCTGTGTCACGGTCGAGTGACGACATTGCTGTTATTTCGAAATAGTATGATGATGGATGACTAGTCCTATCTCTTCTAGTCGCGGGCGTTTGGTAAGCAAATAAAACTCTCTAGAGCAGGCCAGAACATAGCAACGAAGGGAAGCTGGAAGGGGAGTAGAATATAACGCGATAAAAGTCATTTGCAAGAAAAGGTGAGAGCAGTTACAGTGGACAAGCGTCACTTACCACTTGTTGCTTGTCTAGAGGTTACCCTGGTACCTATTTTGCGATGGTACTCTCACTCATGTTCCTCTTATATTGTTGGTGACTCTGCAAACAATAGAGGAAAATTCTGCTACCAACCAAGAATTCTGTATTACGAGCCCTCCTCGTATTTAGGACCAGTTTACTGCGGATAAACACCTCTTCGGCCTGGTAGTTCAATCGTCAATTTTCCTATGACTTCAAACTATTCTTCATTTAAAATCTTTATCCCCACGCAATCACTGTGAAAAGTTGCCTCATTATGCATAGTAGAACTTGCTGGAGCAAATTGTTTATGGTGAGGAGGTTAAGAGAATTGAGGAACACACAAACCCTATCTCGATTATCGGATGTAACTCCAAAGAACAGTTGATCTGATCAGACATCTTCAACAAAAGGCCTTGACCGTGCCTCTGATGATCAGGGTGGGGAAGAGATATTTCTCGGAAACGATACTGTGAAATGTTTACACATCACGACACTTGGAATAACCCGCACAGTAACCAATAAATCAATCGCCCAGAACGTAAATACTTGCAGCGAGAAGTATACTTTCAAGTTTGATTGAGTGCCAAACCAGGCTCCTATCAATGGTACTAGAAGGTTATTCGGTCCCCACTACTTTCGCGAGAGCCAATCAGCCACATTTGAGGAAAATGACATTTTCCACGTTCTCGATCCACCAACAGGATTTTTATATTCCTCTACTGAACAACCATGACCGCTGCTGGGAATTAGGCGTTTGCTGGTACAACAATGGTGACGAAGAAATAAATAGCTGCACAACCGTGATGGTTACTGAAGCAAACTGACAACCATCCTACGGTAACTAAATTTTATGTTGTTAATAGATCAAAGCACCGAAATTAATGTTGCTATCCATGTTGTTTTTGATGCTCAGTTCACTCTCAAGAGAACGAAGATGGTAACAAGTATACTACCACAAATGCACAGGAGCGTCGTAGCCTCATGGTAAACTGATGAGCTGAACCCTTTCAAAGCGTGAATAGAGCCAGCATCAATGGTCCTTCTGTCGTAATGAGGGAGCTAGATGAGATGGCTTCATCTCAGATAAAAAGGGCTTGCGTCCAGCTATCAAAAATACCAAGCGGTAATGAGACGTACTTGCCGCTTTAATCAGTTACTTCTGCTTCAACGGAATATCATGTGGAGATTAGTGTGTGCAAATAATGAATGAACCAATTACCTGCTCAAATTATTCAATAAAATCTGTGTACCAAAATAAAAGGGTAACCACTAGATTGTGAGCTCTATTTTATCCCGAGCTATTCCTTTAAAATGAATAGGAATAAACTCTTCCGTTAAGAAATTGCCGATTAAAAGAGCGTTAGCATTTTTATAACTCAAGCATCGAATCAAATCCTTTACTCGCGTAATATTAGGACATTATCATGCTGGACCTGCTGGCTTTTGGAGGAGACCCCTCCGTCAACCCTACACTGAAATGTTAAGGGAGTTGACACTTAGCCCTAGGATGCTGTGTCTGTGTCAAGTCTCCAGCGGTGCCATTGACTCCAGCTTGAGCAGCCTAAGGACCTTAATGGGTGGCAGGCTCCGGTAAAAGCGTATTTGCCTGCACCTACACTTCATTACCACAAGGGTTCCGGTGATTAGACTGGAATGGGATGGGAGAAGGTGTCAGGCTGCTGGAGACAGATGTCAGGACTGGCGAACCCTTCTCCTACTTATCCCAACCAGACAAAAAGGCCCTCACTTCATTCCCACAATAAATGCATGCACTCATTCACATTATTACTTGACCAAGAGACGGCTTACTCGATGTCTGGCTACCTCCCAAGGCCCCCCGGGCTTTATCACCCCATGGCTTTGTTTCTCCTCCCCAAACCACCTTAAACTCTCCACCGCCGCAATCACCAACCAGTCTCATTCCCGCCCACTGCCCAATAGCCCCATTTCTCGTTTCATGTTCCCGCTAGAACATCCCGCAATAAACACCATGCGCTTCGCTGTATCCACCCCACACACACACAAACCACCTGACACCATTCCCAACTGGGACATCTGTCTCCCGCTAGCAACCGGAGTTTGAGAAGTTGAACTGGAATATTGTAAGGAACCTATCGTCCGCAGTACTGCCAACCACATAACATGACCCTTGGCCATTGTGTAATATAGCTTATACAACAGTTTACAGCTTATAAACAAAAGTAGAGCAGCTGGTTGGGCTGATGAGAAAATTCCTATTTTATATTCTGACAACAAACTAGTCAATCGAAGCTGCGAGTTTGTGGCTTTCAATTTAGGATATTCGGTGGGCTAACTTGTTAAAATCATATTGTAGGAGAGAATTTCTTGGTGGGTAACGAGAAGGAGTAAGAGAAGCCACGCTCCTTAACAACACATCATTACCTTCAAATAGTATAAACCCGTTAGGAAGGAAGGCTTCTTTTATAGAGCAATTTCCAAACAAATAACTTTCCTCAATGACTCCAATTCGCAACAGAATGGTTCGAGAACAAGGTCCCCCTGCGAACGAGCTGAAAATAGCTGGCGAGAGAAGTATTTAGTGGAAAGAACTCTCTGGAAAGGGTTCTGCGGGAAGGAGACTTGGGGAAGAACGGAAAGATAAGAGATGGGACTTGGAGGAACGGCGATTAGGAAAGGCAACCTGCGTTGGGGTCGGGGGGCCAGATGAGGACTCGCTGATTGTCCCTCGAAGGGGATCAAATAGACTGCGAGCTCGATAAAGAGAAGGAGGGTATCGCAAACCATTTTCGCATCAAGACGTCGTCTTCGAAGGGTTTCAAATCGCATCATCGACGCCTCGATACGGACGCTGAGGTAATTTTGTTTATTGGCGCTAAGCTGTTTGGGAATGGAAACCCCTTTAGGAGTCTTATCGCGTAGAAAATGATTTGGTGTGTAGCAACCTTTTCTGCTGATCTTCATGTGGAAAACGTCTTCTTCTTTTCCTGACTGGAAATACCGACAAGAAATACACGTGCCCTCTCCGCAACTCCACACTCTTTCTAGCTGGTACTTCTAGCTCACATAGTGGTTGTTCATATTGGTTAATAGTCGTGGCTGCGCAGTGCTGTCGTTTCCTGATGTTCCCTGTACAGCCGTGTTCATTGATAACAAAACACAAATCGCATGCAAAGATGCGCTGCATTAAGGAAAATATTTTTAGATAGTGGGTCAAAGCAGTGTATCGATTGCATTGCAACCCACGTCTCATGGGATGTCAAGGTCTGCTCAGTTAGCCAGCCTCCGTTTCGTCTTGTTCGAATCCTTCATATATTTCTCATTTGCTACAGGGCCTCAACTCAACAGTGCCTATCAGAGGATCAAGGTACTGACCAGAGATGAAACAGACCTGAACCACTTTACCATCTCTTTGGCGCGGTCATGATTACGTTAAGAATTCCACTTAGCCGCAATCTAAACTGAGATCTTGTTACGACGATCCCCGACTGCAACCTTCCTATCCCAACTGTGAAGCTTCAATTGAACGCTACTTTGTGCCACAACTCCTCTTGCGGGTCGCACAGACTTCCGTTCCGAGTCAGGAGAACGAGTGGCTGATTTTAACGGCTAGACATTCTGCTTCTACTTTCACATTAAAACGACTCGAAGTAGTTCGTAGTGTAACTTCAGCGAGCAATCCTGGAGTCCCTATGTCCCCTGTAAATCCAAATTTTGACATTTTTAAGCCCTGCCAACACAATTTTATGACTCGGGCCTACACTTTATTTTCCTTCTTACGGTTTCCTCAGCGGAGTTATCCTCAGTACCTTCCCTCATCCCACATCACCAGCTCACCTGCCACGTCGCCTTAGGCATTGCAACTTTCAAACTAGCACAGTGAATATTCGACAATCAGCTCTCACGCAATTACTACTCACTGGCTTGTCCCCACGTCAGTTCGTCCATTCAGAGGCTCCCCCATGTCTGATGATTTTTGTGCTCTGATATTCATATATATCCTATCTCAACTGTACACACACATTTGTCGGATTTTCTTCGCCCGCACTAAACTCCACAACTTCTCATCTCTTGCATCCAACAGTTTGAGCCATCGTTTTTGAAAACTGGTTAACAAAGGTTTCTCGCCAATTTTTCTTTTCTTTTTTAATACGATAATCAAGGAGCGATCTGCAAAAAGACGTATTTAGTTGAACGAATTCATTATATATAATAATTCAATTATTCGGACAACTAAGCTTTCATTTGATGACCATGAAGCTTTCGCTTGCATTAAATACGCTAAAGTGGATTTCAATCACTCGGCTTGGCTAAAGTGCTTGGCTGCAATGTTTATTTATTCTCAACCACTTCACCGAGTATTTATTTTTTATGACAATCTTTACCGAATACTATCTGTTACCAGAATGAATGAGTTTCACTTAATTGCAGTTGTAATTGGTTTATTGCAGAATAATTCGAAAAGCAGAAGCGAGTTGCCTTGCCATTCCTTCCTGAGAAGCCTTCCTTTTTGGCTTATTATTTTAGTTTTTTTTCAATGTGAGCTCATAAGTTGTGCCTGCCTGCTTGGCAATCTGATCAGACGAAGCCCATGTAAAAAACGCATTATGCCGTTGCAATTATGCAGAGTTGGTATCGTTTTCAAGGTATTTTTCAATGCTGGGTCGAATGGAGCGAGTATCCGAGCTGGGCGATTGTGTCTAGACCGAAAACAGTGAAATCACAGTAATTATTGTGAGTCAAAGTCTACTAATTGAAAGAACTGTTGGAACAGTACAGCGAAAATAATGGTTTCGTCATTCGCCCTCCTGCCTCACTCAACTCACGTGTGGGCTCGACTCGTCACGTAGTGCCAATTGCCTACAAGCGCCTGGAATACGTAATATTTCGTTGGAGTCGGGTCATGTTTCGTATCGTTTACTGGTATTTTTCGATGCTGAATCTAATGGTCTCGGAGGGTTGAGACTACGTCAAGCTGTGCGTGAGAATATTAAACCGGTGTGAATAATTTGCAGCGTTTTTTATCTATTGCCATTGCGCCTGAATCATCAGTATAGTTCAATCAATGTACTTTTCTATTCTCTATGAAGTTTTTAATTAATTCTCAGAATGAAGGGATTCTGCTAAACACACATGGGATAAAAATCTGGCGGCAGAATGTACAAAACCAGGTGGACAACTTCTTCGCAATTTTATAATAAGGTTATGGTGGTGTGCAAAATTTATTTGTAAAAATGGACCTCGTTCAATTGTCGTATTAAAGTAGTGGCAATCCGCTCAACCAGTAAGGCATTAGAAACTATAGCTAGGAGAATTTGGTGGCTGTTACGTGGCTCCCAGATCTACCATAAGGAAACGAGTAGCATGTTGCGCCCTACCCCTGCCCTTTTCTTTCCAAAATACCGTTAAAGCATTTGTCAGTCCGAATTTTCCAGTTCGCTCCTCTAAGTTCATACAGCTGCTAACGTTATGAAGCTTTTCTCGGCCCTTCGGTTCCTCCAATCTCTTCGCAGCGACCCTCTTAATGTCTGCAAGACTTGCCAATTTCCGTTCTTTTTCTCATGAACGCCTTTCTGCTCGTTCAGGAGCAAGGCTGAGGGTAAGGGTCGGGGAGTTGAGAGGAAGAGTTAAGGAAACCGAACCGAGCAATATCACTCGATCTGAGGGGTCTCAAATGGCGGACCCACCTCCACATCTGCCGTCTGAAAACGGCGAGAAACTCTCGTCCAACGGACCCATTTCTATCATTGCATCTCAGATTACGCTGTAAACAGTCTTTCTTCTGAGTAACTGGAATATTTTTACAAGAAATCGAATGCAGAACTGAATGACTGGCATTTGGGTCTGATACAGCCAATTCTCGTACCCCTTCAACAACGTTGGTGCTAGAAAGAAAGATATTCGTACTTGTATTAAACTAGTGAATTATGAGTGAGCTGCTGAAAGTTAACCCCGATACATGTGCAGTGCCATCCAGCTGCTATACAAACGTTCCGATTAGTGGCTTTCTTTACTTTTGCGGTCTATAGATCCTCTTTGAAGTGGGCCATTGCGATGCCTTTTAAATGCGCTTGAGGCTGCAAACTGCATCTCCCTCCGAGGACACATTTGTCTGACGATAATCTGTATGATGGTCTAACATAAAACACGAACATCCCGTCCACAGCAACTCGTGATAAATCGATCAACCAATCCTTCGACTCCCACGATGTGTCAAGACAAAGCCAGGTTGGAGAGTTACGCACAAAATTGGGTGTGCATGCGCTGGTTCTATCGAGATCCGCTAGAACAACTACTGGTCGATTGACTCTTTGTGTGGACTGTATAATACTTATAGTGTGTGGATTTCGTAAACAATAGATCGTGTTGCAAGAGTTGGACAGAATGCAGTACTCACCATACAGCTCCAGACGTAGAGTTTCCCTGGCCAGGGAGAAGAGGAAGCGGTGATGGACTGCCACGTGCTTGGGACAATTAGAGAAGCAAACAAAACGAGTTCCGAAATTCACACCAAACAAATTGCGTCTGACAGTTGACAAAATGCCTTTTCTTTACAAATTAATAAACGAAATCATCACTAAAAAGGCAAATGATTGGAAATTATACAAAAGGGAAAATATAAACGAGCGGGTGGACTTGGCGGGAGGCGACTAGCACGAGAGGCAGGAGAACGCGGAATGAAAAACAAAAGGCCCCAGCGAGAGCTCCGTATGCGCGGCGAAACACGATCGAGCTAGGTCGGTCTGAGCTCAACGGCCAATACAGCCAGGTTGGAAAAGAATCGTCATGATGGCTCTTGTAGTGAACTAAGTAGACACCGGCAATACGATTGAATGTAACAATTAATTTCCAGAATGTTACAGGTTTGAGGTTATTTTTGTTGGGAATGTGGTTGATGGCTAGGTCTCACTGATGTCTTTTGGAAAACAATAGCTCGTGGTTCTACCGGCTCTGTTGCTCGAGTTTATCTACCCAACTGATTTATTGTCACTTATTCTGAAACGTTTCGCAGAAAGATGGGGTGGCCAGCCTTACAATGTGGGACAGCAAGTTCGACGTTGGTGATTTTAATTACCGAGGGTTCACCGGGTCTTCGGTTTACATAAATGATGGGCGTTAACGAACCTATTTACTTGCACGACCTCCAAAAGTACAATCATATAACATATTCTGCTGAAAACACCTCCTATCTTCGCCTGACCAATTCTGAAGTCGGCCTTCATTCTCTTCGCGACCCATTCCTTTTAAGCTAGACTGTTATCAATCATTCAACCTTCGCATGTTCTTACACTACGACATAAATCTTTTTCAACCTGAAAACCGAGCTTTTTACCCGCTCCAACTTTGATGTGCGCTGTTGTAGCTGGAGTTACCGCGGCTGCTGGTACAAGACCAATGGATTTAATGTGCTCGATTACGGGACCTCATTTCTCAGGATCCCCCTCTACAAATTCAACTCTGGCACCCCGCTACAACTATGGTAGGCACTGGGTCTACCATCGGAAGTTGGTATGTCAGGATTTTGAAAAATAAGTCGCCAGTACGAGCGCCTACGTAGGTAGTGTCTGAGGTAGGTAAGTTGGATTCAATCAGATACTCCCTCGAATTTCAAAAGTTTATAAAACCAAATACACTGTGAACGAAGATCTGACTTTGGGCGTTGAAAATGTAGACATAGACCGCACTTTTGCCAAATACATATATTTTTTCCCCTACGCTGTATACTGTCAGTTCGATAGCTGTCGGGTCCTAAAGTCTTCCTCGCCCAGCATCAGCCGAAATCACCGGGCGCTGCGCCGAAGTTACTTCAGGCGTTGCACTCAGATAACGGGGTGTGTCCGACGGAATTCCGCCAATCGCCCAGCGGAGATGGGCAGCAGACCTGTCAGCGTCACTCCAATCCCAAGGTGTTGGATAGACTCGTATTAAACAGATATTACAGATTCTCCCTGAGCTAGCATCTCATCGAGTTCGCAAGTCTTGCTCGACGAATCTGTTACAGCTCCAGCAGCTTATTTTCGCTTCCTTCCGCGATGACCTGGTGCCAAGGTCACAGCATATGTTATACTGATTTTGCGGAGACATTTGATCGGGTTTCGCACGAGCTCTTGTTGAGGGATCTGTGTAGTTGTTGGATAAACTTTAGTCGTTAATCGTTGGTGAGGGTGTGGGACGCCTTTAGTGTTTTAAGATATTTGCCATAACAAGGGCTCATGCCAGCTGCTCTACTCTCCAAAACAATTTGGAGATATCGAAGCACTGACGCTAAGACAACCATCTCTTCCTCAATGTTGGCAAACGTTTTGCTGACACACTTTCCAGAGTTTAGAGCACGTTATCAGTTGGGACCATATCAGTGGAGGACTGGATACACTCAGTCAGTCTCTCCTAAAGGATCTGGGAGCTCCTGAATTCATTTCGTTTCCGTCGGTCTATGTTGTGCGACTGTCTGTGATTCGCTTAACTTCGATCGCCAATTCTCTAAAACACCTTCGCGCTAACTCTCGTCTGTGCTCATAGCAATGCCGTTTAATCTCAGTTTCCAAGTGACTTGGTCCAAAACTCTTCCGCCTCGCTCTCACTCTCTCTTTCATTCCTCCCTCCCCTCATTTACATACTATACCGAATCTATGAATCACGATGGCCCACTTACTTGCTGTATGTATCGAGGACAACAGGGACAATTTTTGGATCATTGCACCAGCATCGACGGCTAGCTAGAGACTCTAGTACTATCTATGTACAGATTAAACTTGGATAAGGGTGGCTTAGGATCAAACAGAAAATCAAATACGCCGTCGCTCTGCTTCTATTTAAGAGTTTGAATTTTAAAAATCCTCCCTATACTACCAAAAATTGCATTTCTCACAAATCCATCAACATGGCCTCACTCAAATACCCCACGATCGAACCGAAATCTTCACTAAGTCTTTCGCCGCCACAGGAGGAACGTGATGTGTGGAAGAAAATGGAATAGCACCCGTCGTAGAAAAGGATTATAATCCAGAAGTGATTTATTTGTGTTTATATTTTTTCTGTACCGTGCACAAGATTTATTATCTCACGACATATATTATATTCTGCCAAGAGTGATGTAAGAGAGGGCCGTATGGCCCTGATCCTCCCTGTTTGTTTGAATAAAACGCATCAATCAATCAATCATCTCTACATGTACCTATCTAATTCATCTCATTCTCCTCCTATTTGTCAAACAGAGCTCCTATTGTAATGCTGTATTTCACTTGGTGACTTCTCCCGTAGTGCACTCCTAACCCTAATTTATATTATTATTGTTCCACCAAGATAAACGGCAAGTTACTCATTTCAAAGTGCTTTTGGTCCAACCAACTAAATAGCTCCAATTCCCCCAGAGTCGTCCCCAAGAAGAATGGGACCGTCTCAGTTTCTATATCTGCAGTAGATCGTCGTCACAATTGTGGATGAGTGCTCATTCATCAAGTTTTGTCAGGTCATTCATTGTTCTGCCTACGGATTGTCTGTGCTTCTCGCGATTATCATAATAATGATTTTTGACTAAACTTTCACCGTTTCTAAACGGTACTCATAAATAAATGTCCACCTGTAGGGCTCATTAACGGCCCCCAGCTATGAAATGAAGCCGGATAACCTATAAAACCTGCTATGAGCACCTATGGCGATCGATCTTTTTTTCGAGCCAAATGTAGTAAAAGCCGCATAACCGGAATAACTGAATAACCGATCAATGAGAAAGTCTGAATTCCTCCAGCTGGAATCAGCGAGTTTTCCTATTGCCCTTTCGGAATTTCTCCCCTCATCCAACGTTTACAGTAAGTCAATACTACTTCCTCTCTTTGAGCCTTCGGACTTTTTCAAGAACCTCCCCGGTAAATATTGACGGGCCTATGATGAGAATCCAAGCAGCTTTACCGTAACTCTCTTGACGCTGAGACTTCAGACTGGGGTTCCGAGTTAGATAGGTGGTGGGATGGATGGATGGTGGAGGGGGATTTAGGAAGAGGGAAACTACTTTTGCTTTGTTCGGTGCAGAACTTGAGTTTGTGTTGGCTCCGACGGTATTTTCGAAAGAAATTGAAAAGGAGCCTGGAGCGTGTGGAGGGAAGAGAAAGAAGGGCGAGCGAGAGAGAGTGAGTGAGAAAGGTACTATTGGAGTTGTTGGAGGATTAAAATTCAATCGAGTTGTTTCACTGGAAAATGACCACCTGGCAGCATACTCGTAATTAAGGCGATTCTTCTTTTGTCTTGTCGCTAATTGAGCGAAATGTACTTTATGATGAAAATCTAAGTACTCAACTATTGGATAAAATACACGACGGAAGTTAGATGAAAAAATAGAACCAAATGCGCTTTGCTTGGCACAGAAACAGTCACAAAGCAGGTGAGAGCGAAGTAGTGAACAAATGAGAGTTGAAAGGCGAAAAGGGGACTACGAGCTCAAGTTGAGTGGTAGAAGCGGGGGGAAGAAAACCAAATCTCGTACTATAGTGCGGCCGTTTTGAACCAATCTCAGTATCGTACTTAATTTACTTATTCCTTTGATCCTACTCCACATCTACCACAGATGTTAAACAAACGGTATTTTTTATCCCCCCTCCCTATTTCCTTCTACAGGATTTTCCGTGGTGCGTTGATAGGCGATTGATGACGCTATAGTAGAAATATTTAACACTCCCTCCCCCATGGTAGGACGAACAGTAAGGTATGTTTTCCAAGCGACTGGTTTTACGCAGTGCTGAACCGATTTATACCTATCACATCGCCATTATCCGACTGAAAGGGTGTTTGCATACTTACCAGTGCGTGATAATGTTCGTACCATTGAGCCTAATTTATGTTCCCCCTGTCCGTTTTTTCATTTCATTTTCATGCCTCATACGCCATCGGTGAATATGAGTGGCATTAATTATCCATCAAAAATAACCGATTTGGACTGTTTCGATATAAATAATCAAAACGGGTTCTGTAACGTATTTGCCTTCATAAATAAGTGTTTACAATCAGAATAACAAAACATAAAAATCGCCGATACATAAACCTGTTGCTACTGACATATTCAGAGTAGGAGGCTCCGTAGTGCTGGATTCCCACAGCCCAGAATGAATTCGAATCAGTACACATCGCACATGCCATTTGACTTTATGGCTGGGCAAAATCTTTCCATCTAACAAACCCAGCGGACACGCGCCACGCACATGGAGAAATAAGCCCGCTAAGAAACATTTGGGGCAATCACGATGAATAATATCAAACTTGGAACGGCTAGGCTCAAGGATTGCTATTTTTTGAGGTTGAGCGGCATCTTGCTAGATGATACTAACCCCGTCACAAGTTGCCCATAGTTTAAACTGTCGCTACTTTGGGAGGTTAGACGACATCCCGCTAGATGGAGCCAGTCAACTAACATTTATAGGCGCCATTCCTAAGCACAAGATTTGTTATTTTTGGAGTTTAATACGAACAATAGCAACGTATGAACGAGAAAAGAATAAAAAGGAAGAAACAAGACGGTCCACGTAAGTAATGACCAGTTATCGAATGTAACTCCAGTAGGTCAAGACGCAATACGTCAAATTCGCTGAACTGGAGTATCGATTCTTGAGCTGAATAATTCAGGAATAACTAATTCCCACCCTCCATTTCGTTCTCCGCGTATTGCATTGCAAGATGGCGGGCGTCGCGTGTGTTAGTAATTTGTTGAACGGCCGGAGCAAACAATTAGGCTCCTATAAGGTAAATGATGTGTTAGGAACTGGTTATGAGAGCCAATATTGAATCATCAGACACAATAACCCGGAGGTATCGATCGACGGTAGTTCTCTTCTTCGAACTTTACTGAATAGCTAATGGCAAGTACCGATAAGCAATTAACGAGACATCGGTTGTAGTTCAATCATGAGCAGCTTCTATTCATCACGAACCATATGGTCAAACCAGTTTTCAAAATTAGTCCAAATCGTGACAATCACGAGGATTTTCCCGCTCACAAACCTCTCTTTGCTAAAGAAGGTGTTGTGCCAGCTGTGGCGAATCCCAGTCTAACGTATGATGATGCAGCAACAGTCCAACCGAATACACCACATTACGAAGCAGGACCTTCCCTCTGACGGCTTCGACCACCCTCCTCAGGCTCAGGTGCCAGACAGACACAATTCGGTTTGTCTATGTATTGTCAACACAATGTTCGACATTACGGCCCCATTGATCTCACTACATAACAGAAATGTCAAGCCCAACTGACGCTGTACCCGATATACTGTATAGCAGGCTATGGCGTATCATGATCGTTGGCACATAACCTTCACTACCAATGTTTGGGACATCTGTCTGCTTGTAATCCTTAGTGTTCGGCATATCAGTTGTACTGATTGGCCATCAGCTCCTAGCATCAGGCCCAAGCCCTCTCCCGACCCCCTGCACTTGAGCACGAGCTCTTCTGTCTGGAAAGAAACTTACACCTCCCAGTGTCAAGAATGGAATCAGAATACCCCCTTTTCTAACAGCTAAGATCATACTCTAAAGTAATATGTAGCAACCCTCTTTCAACCCCCCCCCCTTGTTATCTTGAGGCAATTAATTTATGCCACTTAGACCCTCCTCCTTTGGCTGACATCCACTGTTCGGTCTTCCAAACATTTCGTTTTGCAAACAGCTTCAATACCCTAACCAACCACCATTGTCTGGTGAGTAACTGACATTGTTTGGAATATCATTGTTGTTTAGGCACACATTGTAAAACAGGGCCTCCACAATTAATTTTAGCCGAAAGCTCATGCTCCTGTCTATATAAATATTCAATAATTGTTTATTTTGTATGAATGTTCTTTTTTTGTTTAATTTATTTGTATTATGACAACAATATCACCGGTGGGGCTTTGAACTGATGCAGTTAGCCGAGACAAGAGAACTTCAGTCCTGACAGGCCGTTGAGAACTACACTTTCCTTGCCGGAGCGTTCAAGAAAGCTTCAGAAACTAACGTTGGGGGACAATTTAAAAGAACCAAGCCGTTCGGGATTCGGAACTTCAGAGCAACGCCAGTTGGGCTCTAAAATACTAGTACATAGCCACAACTGCAATAATTTTTACATTAGATGGCCTGAGAATTTCATTTATTTTTATTTTCCAACTTATTTTATTGGTGGAGCGTATTTATTTTCCCTTAATTTAATTCTTGTAAAGATAGTTAGGAGAAAACTAAGCTACATATTTTGTTTTTTACTCTCTTCTCAAAGAGAACCTATTTCATTGGTTCTGTACAAAGTGGAGCCCAGATGCGTTTAGCTCGTAGGGAACTCGTCACTCGCTGCCTAGAGCCAGCACCTTCCGTTGAAAAATCTAGGCCAGGGCAATGATCATAATCATTCGAAGTTAACGTCTGGCCGATAGAGTCTGGCTCGCCAGATGGTTGACTAATATGTTGACTAACATTAAGGTGGATAAGCCAGACGTGCAATATCGTAGAAAGAACATATATACTCCAAGTTTTAAACCCGCTCGGGCACTAGTCTTCATCTAGATTAATCAAATATAGACATCCTGGAGGGAAAATTCCAGAAAATTAGATTAGAATCCTTCATAAATATTCCGCTGATCCGACAATTGCGTTCAGCTGGGAAGCCGATAGAAATATGGTCAATTCGAGCGGAACATGAGATATGAGAAAGCGAATGCAGGTATTAAGACCGGCCTCGATTCACTTTGACTAGGCTTTTTTAAAAATTGACTGGATTTTATGATGAAACGGTCTTGTATTATCAAATTGATAATTGAATTGACCGTTCTATTAGAAATTCTTAATTAAAGTGAGTGCTCTTCGTGGAGAAGAACCCTATTCCACCTCTAATCCCTTGCCGAACCCCAAGATTGAAATAATTATCCACTTGATCTCGAGACTGAAGAGAGCAAACCCCCTTCATTACGCCGTAACGGTTGATTAAATCTTTATTATTAAAGTTAAAGGTTAAAGTTTTTTTCTCGCAAAGGAGAAAAAGAGCGAGAGAGAGAGGAGACGAGATTTTTGAAAGCAGCATGAGCCTCTCTGTCATAACGATTGAACGAGACGTAAAAAGCGTGAATTTCTCATAGCCATCGGCTAAACCTTGCTAAGCGACCATTTCATTCGATGTTCGTCGCTAAAAACATGCGCTTGAATAAACGCAAGGCAGTGCTTCTGTCCGCATCTATTCACCCTCCGACATTATGCAGCCTACGTATTTCTTCGTACAGTGGAATTGGATGAGCCTGAACCTGGATTAACTGACTGAACTTTCTCAGGATTTTTGACATTTGTTACACAAAGCTTTCCCGTTCGCCTAAAATATGACAATAGAGAAATATCCGCTTCCTCCGTAGGAAAGTAAACTACGAAGCCTCCATCTAAGTGTCGAGAAAAGTCGTCTCGTCACAACTTGACAAGACAGCAGTAGCCCGGAGAAGAACGAGCGGGAAGGAGTTTAAAAAAGGGAGCTCCTATGTTGTACCTATCTGATGCAATGATTAATAGCTTCCTGTGATAGTAAAAGGTAAAAGGAAGAAACATGGGTGTCGTAAGGGGCGAGAAGAAGAGCGCACGAGAGGAAAAGCGTCGGTGAATGAAGCCATCAATCTTATTTAATTTACAAACTGTCTTTCCACATGGACGTATAATGCAAATGCTAAAGCCACCCTATTTGGCGGATAGGCCAGTAGTCGCTCTCAGAGACTGTTCTCGGAGCGATGGGGGGTTCTACTCAACGAGGTCACGTACGTTTGAAATAAGTATAAAACAAAGTGCAAGGAGCGCGTTGCATGAGCGACGAGGTCAAGGAGTTCCTAACTTGTTGACACTCTCTAACGGGTGTGGAAAAACTAGAAAGTGAAGGTGAAATAGTCGCGAGTTGGCCCAAGTACCATTCTATAACCACTTTCGGAAGCCCTCGTTGTCCGGTAAGATCGAGGATATTGAAACTCAAATTTATTCAGTCCGGCCATCCTGCTTCAGAAGAAGAGCTGACTAACCAACGAGGCTAGGAGCGAAAAGGATGCTTTCCTCTTATTATCTTTCATTAAAAAAACCTCCACTTACTTCTTCAGCTGGGAGTGAAAAGGATGCTTTCCTCTTATTATCTTTCATTAAAAAAACCTCCACTAACTTCTTCAGCTAGATGATGTATCAAATATTTCAACGTTTTTTCCCTCAAATGTTTGCATTTTGGGTAGAAATTTGCGCAAGCACGCCACAAGATGGATTTATGCCTACACGTATTTTGTAGCAAAAAATAGAAATATTCCAACGAACATTGGCATTTTTTGTGGTGTTTAAAACCTCAAACGACATTTTATTCAACCCACTGATAACGACGTCGAAATAGGCGTTTTTGTGTATTTCCGACGTTTGACGGTATACGACGAGAGTGGAGAAGAAAATTATTTACAATCGGGCAAAAATCTATGGTTACTAGTGAGTAATTTCCCTATGAATTAACGAGAGAAGATGAAACTGTGATGTTCTTAGGGCAATGCTTGTTAATAAAACGTAATAAGGAGAACAACTCAAGAAAAAGGTTCGAAAAACAGTTCAAAATTGGGTGAAGATTTCAAGATGAAAGATTTGAGGCGAATTCACTACTGCTTATGTCTTGAATTCGATTATATGCCGGAGGAAGAAGTGATTCATATATCACAGAGAAAATATGCACAGGAAATTTAAAGTGGAATCCCGTAAACCTCTGAGCACTCCACTGGACGTCAATTGTAAGTTTCAAGAGCCTAAAACACAGCCAAATTCGATAGGCTCTTTAATATACCTTGCTACGAGAACACGCGTTGATTTAACGTACGCTGTTACTTTTTTCAACCAGTTTAACGCGAATTATTCCGAATTCGGCGGAAAGGGACCTGCGCTATCTGCTCGACCAACTCACAGGATTCGTAGACGCCGATTGAGGGCATTGTACCGTCAATCGAAAATCATGCAGTGGTTTTATTTTTAATCATTCAGGAGCAGCTGAGACGTGGTCGTCGAAAAAGCAACGAACGGTGTCTTTATCGAGTGTAGAAGCTTAAGTATATCAGGTGCTGTAAAGGAAGCTGTAGCTGTGTACTTGAGGAAATTGTCGAGCGATTTCCAAATAATAGCCCAACGTGTTTGCTCAATGATAGCTATGGGGGGGGGGGTGTTAATTGCTTACCACGTGTATCACTCAAGAACAAAACAAATCGACATTCTTAACAAGTTCATCGAACAAACGGTGAATGAGAGCGCCGTGAAAACACCAAAACTGATGAAACTGGTGAATTGAGTTTTGTCTTGAGGGGTTGTGTTGAGAAAAACGTAATCAAGTCCAAACTTAACGTTGTCTAAACTGTTGATTATAGTTGTCGTAATGAGACGCGTTGTTTACCTTTGCTTGAATAAATTCTCATTCTACTTCTAACCGTCAAACGGACTACTCTTCATTTCTCTTATATAACATCATTATAACCGTAAACTGGGAAACTCTACCCACCAAGTAGACAACCACTCATCACACACGAGCGCTACCAGAAAAAACGTGCATTCTCCCGCTCCACAGATTTAGCGACTAATCTAATCAGTTCGCTCCATTCGTTTTTCGCTCAAAGTTACGGAATTTATTGTGGTGCTCCTACTCCTGCCTGAGTATCAGTACATATAGAACTTATGGAACTGTCTACATCATGTTTTTGAGAGGGATGGTACTAACTGTTTCAGAATTATAAGGTTGAAATGAGAAATAGTAGTGAGAGAATCCCCGAATTTCTGGGACTGCTCCTGATCACCTTCTGGGCGTTAATTATCGTTCGTCGTACAGGTAATTTTTTTTGTTAAATAAATTATATAGTCAAATTTTTGTATACAATACTTTTTGTTTGGATCATGTACGTTTTTATATTGCACGAGTACAGTGAAGCTTGTACGAGGGTAGCTGTCCTTCAACAGGCCATCTTATTATAAATCTGTATTAATAATAATAACAGTGGAAGTAAGGAAACAATATAGTTGATTAGTAATGTAAATGGAACGTTAAATACCGTAGGTTGTCGGTTACATGAGTTGAGGAGGTTTCCAAAAGTTGAGGATTGGTGGGAGATTATGGATGCATTGTTGACTTTACGACCTCCTCAACTAGTGGATAACAGAATTCCTCACGAACCATAGAGCACCGGTTATTAGGCGAAGAGCTCGGTTCTGTTGAGTTTGGACTCTTTTGATCTCCAAGTTACAGCTAGCCCCCATATGAAGCAACAGTACTGCCAGATTAAGCGAATCGTGGTTAAATAAATTAGGCGTTTATTATCAAACGATAATGGTGAAGTTTGGCTGAGAAGGGTCTTGAGTAGGTTAATACGGGTACGAAGTCTTTTTATTAGCTCATTTGTGTGCGTCAAACGTGAGCCGTTGCTGTAGGTGTACACCCAAGCAACGTAGCACATCTGCTTCTGGAATGGTTTAGTTGTTCATGACGATATGGCTTGTCTGAAAGTCTTTTCATGGTAAATGTGTCCATGCATGATTTTTCAGCGTTCAATTCAATTCGCCACTGGTCAGCCCATTCCTGTATGTTATTGTGTCGGAGCTGCAGTTTGGCAGATGCCTCTAAGCCAGATGTTTCGCGAGAAACTATCGCACAGTCGTCAGCAAACATTGCAGTGCTGGTGTCATGGGAAGTTGGAACGTCACTAACGTATATGGGGTAAAGGATGGGCCCCCATACGCTTCCTTGGGGAACGGATGCCGATACAGCTACGTGAATAAACACCCTTGCACTTGATGTGGAAAGATCTGTTTGTGATGAAACATTTGATCAGCCTGTAATAGGTGTCGGGTGGTAACGGGTTCAATATAAAGAGTGGACCTGGGAGCCAAACTCTGTCGAATGCTTGTTTTTTATCGAGGCACAATCCGAAGCAGACCTCCTTCCTTTCAAATGAATCGAGTTTTTCTTCTACTTTCTCTTCTGCTGCAGTCGTTTCTGACAAGTGAAGATGACGGAATTCAAACTGGAAATCGGGTATGGCTGGGGTTAGCAAGGACAGCCGGGGGAGTAGAAGCCTCTCGAACATTTTTGAAAATATAGAAAGCAGGCTGATAAGGGCGGTATCAATTCGGGTTGCTAATTGATTGTTTTGGTTTCAGAACTATAATTACTTCGGCACGTTTCCAGCATTAGGGAAAGTAGGTAGTCCGAAGTATCGCATAGTATATTTGTATATTTGCTTTATTGTACTATGTCTCCGATTGTTCTGAGAACGCAAAGATTATACGAGCGAGATTGATGAAGAAAACACTGCGCCAAAAATCGATTTCCATTCATTTATTGTCCTCCTCTCGTCATTTCCCCCGTCCTATTGTGACCTGCAGATAGCATATAAATGTTGCGCCGATTCGGTTTGACCTTTTTCATTCAATTTCGTTCTCACACACAGATCGTTTTGGTCACCGCCCTTGAAACGTATAATCTGAAGGAAACTCAAATCTTTTTTTCAGCTGATTCAATAGCCTAGAGCCAAGGAATGTAAAAATCATCTTGGTCCATGGTGAGATACTGTGGGCGAGCGCTTTCAATGTAAAAACATCATCGTCTGGCCGTTAAGTCAGTGACAGGCACGTTAACATTAATAATTTTCCTACTGGCGGAATAAACCCAATCACATTAATACCTGGCATTCCTTTGTGCTCCCTACTCACGGTTTACAATCTTCCGTTTGAGAAATCGGCCTAACTCCAGAGGTATGTACTTCAAAAATTATTAGAAGCCGAACCCAATGCGTTTATTGAGTGCATCTGGTGAGACATTCAGTTTTCAATAAATTTTGTGTTCGATGTCACGGGTCAGCGCGAGATGAGGGATGGAGGTAATATAAATGGGCTTTCGATGTAGCGGGGGCGTTACTTAGCTAAATGCCTTGCCATCGGAGGCCATTAACGGGGATAATAATACTAACAGAATCAATTACTAATTAAAGTCTCTTCGAACACCGACAAAAATGTCGGGAGTCAGGCGGGCGCTTTGACGTGTCAGAAAGGATTGAGATAAAACGCTTTTGAATAAATAAATAACCAACGTATAAGCAAGCGGGTCTAGAAGAGCACACATCTAGTGCAGCCGGTTTAGATTGGCATGTACATATGAACTCAGGGAAAGGTAACATAATTTGGAAAATACGCGAATGAATCATTGAGTTGTGTCAAGGGCACGTACACGTGCTCCCGATAACCCCTGAGTAGAAGCCAAAGGGTGCAAATGCGGTCATCCACTGATAAAGACGCAAAGTAATACACCCGAATAACATGAAAACTTTGAAACGCACAAGAGGTATATTTAATAACGAGTAGAAATTTTTTTAAAAACGTTTGGGGTAATTACTGATAATTAAACTTTTAAATCCAGTAGTTTTTAAGTGTATTCGTTGCATACAACATTGCAAAGCATTCCTTTGTAATATTGGTGTACAACAGGGGTCTCCACGCTAGCGAAAGGATTTTGACTTGCCCACGAACACCGCTCTTAGGGTTTAATAGATCGAATTTTACGTTGTATCCAAAAATAAAACAAGCGCAGTAGCAAAACCTAGAACATTTATATATAGTGGTTATATTAATATATACACGCTAGGGAATATATCACAACGTTTTCGTATTAATATGTGAAAATACCAACAGTAGCCGCACGACCACCAAGCATCATAACCTCTCCCTCACTCTACACATCCAACCCTACCACAACCCAATTTTCATAATGGGGCGAAAGCAACAGGTCATGGCTTAGTCAAGAAGATGTCGATCTTACACAAATAACTTAGGTCCATTTTCTTCGCAGCTACCTTCGCGCATCCGATACGTCGCGAGTTGACGCAGTTTTGCATAAATTCAATGGGACCGATGTTATGCACCTCGACGCGGTCCCGTTCAATCATACACATCATAGAGACTTGAACGGTATCCCAGTAGGCAATGTCGTAAGCGCGACATGTAGCGGTCCATAAAAAGGCTCTAACAGGTTTTGCTAATTTTTTTTACATTTTAGACTGTGGCCAACCCATTAAAAATTTTGAAGACGACTGTTGTAGAAGAACGTCACAGCTGTCCCACACGGTTACGTACTTGACTGTCAAGGTACGCGCCATCAGTTACTCGGAGTTATTTGTATGTGTTCGGCCCTATTTTTTGTCACCTTGCGTTGGTTTTGGTAAGCATTTCTGAGGATCTCTAATTGTCGCCAGTAATAAATATAGCCTACGTTACTCAGTGATAATGCAGCGAATGCGCGAAAGAATGTTTGAATTCTGTCCAGTACTTGTTTGGTTTATTCTGGCTATATCTTGTTACTGTCAATGCTCTCGTGCCGCATATGTAGTTGGTCACTGTATGCTTTGTGCTGTATCGTGTTAATTATTCACGCATCTTAGGCGTTCGAGATACTTTTGGATTCGTTGCATAAGTACAAATAAATAAACCATTATATACCTCTTATAATACAACACTCGTGAAAGGCAATATAGTATGCACTATAACTACAGAACAGATTGTCGTATTTGAATGTAAGTATGTGTAGACGAACCCTCCACAAATGCCTGAATACGGCATTCCAACTTGGTCGTTGAGTCAGAGGCCTGTCTCAGATCCATACTAGCAAATAAATTGTTAAATAAAAGACACATAAGTTGTGTCTAAACAACTGATTCTCAGCGTTGTTGTTGGTTTCACTCACCTGGCTGGAAACTTGCTGTGCTCACCCGATGCTGTGGGCATGTCGGAGACTGGCATCTTGTCGATCGTCGTAATATGTTATAAGGTAAAAAGAAACTACTGTGGCGACCTCAGTGGCGATGCTGTGGTCAGATCAATTGGTGATTAATTACCGCGTTGGCGGAAACAGTACTGTAGTGTATAGGTTAGCGAGATATCTAAACTATCCGTATGAGCTCCCAGTTGGTGGATGTATGATGGTAGAAATAAATACCTGTAATGTTTCGTGTAATGCATCTCATTCAAATTAAATACAAACGTCTTCGTAATGAAATAAATAAACGTAATAAATAGAAAAGATATCAAATGGAAATAAAAGAGTAATAAAGGTAAATGCAGTTGCTCTGGTCCAGGCACAACTCTGGAAAAAAAAAACGAATGTTCCAACCAGTCTCTAACGATATCGCGGTGACAACGGCGCCGGGCAACGAACCAAACCGAAAGATTTAAAGGAACCAGGATGTGGAGGAAAATAACTAAAAAACGCGAGGTTGGGAACGATCGCAAAACGAGAATAATAACGAGAAGGTAACTACAACAACTACTACAACGGTAATAGTCAAAACGAAAAGGTCGTCAAATGATGACAATGTAAACATTTTGATAGCGCTGCTTCCAGTTGTGGTTAGAGATGAAAGCGGCTTTGAGCGAGTTCCATTTAGTAAAATATACGGCGGAAACATGTATAGTTAGCACAAATCGGAGCTCTTGACGCTTCACAATAACAACAACAACAACCACAATTATTTTTGCTATTGTTATGCATTTGTAATATACAAAAGCTACAGGTCTGTTTCCTAATATCCTTATCAAACTCATAAGAGACTTATTATTTAGTATACAGGTGAAATTGCCTCGCGCGAGTTATTCTTGAAAGTTAGATAATATCCCGTTAGATGTTAGATGGAGCTAACCAACCCCCGTGACCGCGATTAAAAGCTCCATGCCCATTCCCGAATTTGACAATAATTTCTTTCCATAAGCACAACCTCGAGGTGACCTCAGTGGCATACCTTAACGTGGTTCGACATCATCTGAAAATACAATTCAAAAGTCGTGCACTTGACGGAATATACGCAGCGTTATAGCCATAGTGAATAGAAGTAAATCTCACTTTACTTAATCATTCTGAGGAAGTTCAGAATAGGGTGTAAGCTCTAAAGATGGAAAGCTCCCGAACAATGTACTGGGAGTAGTTAAAGGCCTAGAAATGGTGTCACTTCCTAAAAAGACGCTGTCATCCAAATCGAAACCACATTTGTAACTAAAGGCAAAGCATAACAAAATTTTCTTCACCCAAAATATTGGCATATTACACAGAATTTATAACTAACCGAGATTCGACCATACAGTTTAATAACCGACAGGTCAGGCTGAAGAGGGATCGGCACTAATAGTTCCAGGCAGGGGGCATGAAATGGAGAATGCCCGTTGAAAGGATAGTAATGTCGCTGAAACGACAGGCACGTTCAAGAGGAATAGAAACAAACTGAGAACGTGATTTGTACACACACGTGGTGCAGCTGGATTCATCGCCTCCTCACTATTCTCAACTGCCCATAAAAGTGTTAGCACGGTTATCCTTTCAAAATAGTTGAATAATCGGATGTAGTTGTTTACAAATCTTTGACTACACATACACACAATCCTTTACCTGTCAACCGTCTCCTGTAATTTGTGAGATTCGAACATTGGGGTTGTAGCATTCCCCTCCTAAACTCGAAAGATTTCAAAACTGCCAAAGTACTTTCCTTCGTCAGGTAAGGTGCCATTAAAGTATTACTACAATAGCTAGTTCACGTTCAACAGCATTTTTCAGAGTCGTTTGGGCAAGATGTAGCAGGTCTGGCAACTGATTTTCAACGAATGGAAAACCCGGAACAGACACGAGGCAATGAAAGATGGACACGTTTTCCTGAGTTTCACATGACATCTTTTGTTCTGTTATCAAACGTCACTCGTCTGAACCGTTTTCCCCGAATTCAGAACTTTTATTATTTCGTTCCAACTGCTGCGGACGGAGCCACGTCATTGCTCTAACAGCTCGGCCAAATACATCACTCACTTGATTCTCCGACTCGTCTAAATCAATACAAAAAGTTTCCAGGAAAAAAACTACTTGTCGAACGAACGTTATCGATTTTCGTCAATTAGTCCGGGAAACGGTTAACTTGGAGTATATATTGAATTTCCACGCGGAACGGCGATGAGAACTCGGTTTTATTGGTCGTTCGCCTTTACGTCCCACAAAACTCGTTCTCTGGTCGGCCTGCAGAAATATTTTCGTGAAGTGGCGAGTAAACGTACCAACTTTTACTCCTTGCCTCTTTCATTACGGGGGTTTATTGAGAGGCCGTTCACGGATTAATGGGTTTATTCTCTCGGTTCACGTATCTGTTCCCCTCTCTGCGCTACGGTTCTTGTATTTAACCTCCACAAACTGAAGCCTTGGTTCACGAGCGACGCGCTAAAACCCACAGTTTCCTCTAATAATAATAATAACCGTGGACCGTTGGTTTCATGTGGGCTGCCAGTGTTAACGAACTCACCCGCTGAACACACACGGTATTAGATGCCCTCTGAAGAACAGCAAGCACAAAACTAACGTATCGCAGGAAACATCACCCCAAACTATCACGTTAAGAAGTTGCAAAACAAACAGATCCAAATGCTCGGACAGTATTTTTACTTTAAAACTCAAACATCGTCTCTTCATTCATCCACAGCGCTCGCAGACAAACAATGTACACTTCTGAGCGTGGAAAAATCTTCTTACGGCGCATCAATTCAGAATATGTTGGAGACGCCCGCACGAGGGCGAGTCTCTTGCCTGAGACTAAAGGGTTTACGACCGCAATACAAGGCCAACCCTAGTCCCAACACTTAATTACTAAATACACATACTCAGAGAATAAACATCGATACACGTAGACGCCGCTAGTCGCTGACAGAAAACATCCAAGACTTTAGGCTCCAAGGTATACAAACACAGGCACGACCAAGTCGGCAAAATTATGCCCCAAAACTTGCAGCACAACGTAATCTCATCAACCACACCTCACCTACTTCGACAGCAGCAATTACAAGACTCGACCACCAACACCAACAGGTCGGATATAACATTAGTAGACAAACACAACAAAATGACGTCACGCATAGACGTAACCGTACCGAATACTCACACTTTACTCACCCCCGCACAACAAAAATGACCAAAGTATATCGACCTCTATATTCGGACCAGTGGAAGATGAAAAAAGTACAAGTAGTAGCAGCTATCATATTATCCGCTGGTGTCATGCTAGGAAATCCCTGAAAATACACAGTACGTAACACATCACGGCAGGACGAAGATCCTGGTTGCGGCCCAACCTCGTTCTACACCACTCACGCGAGGGTGATAGAACTTTGAATAGTAATAATAATAATATATCTTAGCAAACGCAGTGGCCAAGTTCGGCAGCGGCAACACCCTGGCTGCTCGATTCTTCTTCAATGCTGGAAAGGAACAAGTTCCTTTGAGTTAATGCGGTAGAGGAGTGCTGGCCGCCATAAATTGTCAAACATTGCTTTGATGTTAATGGGAACTCCAAAAAAACATAGTGAATTTCAACTATGACCTCTTATGCGGACTTTTCTTTAGTACACCCATTTTATCTGCCTGTGGAGATACGGCCAAAGACTCTCTCGAGGGACTACAACATGAAGATCTCAAACGTTTTGCCTGATACGGAAAGAAGACTGAGCAGTGCCCCATGATCGCGGGTCTAACTGATAGCGTCGCCTTCCTTTCGAAGAAGCTCGCAGATTTTCACTTAAAATGGGAACTGCCCGACCTGCTGAGAGACATTAAATAAATTGAGAAGGCGGCTATAGATGGTCCACCCTCTTAACATTTCTATCTTATACGGGTGAGGACATCTCTTGGGTTTTACTGTCGCAAGGATTCTGCTCGCTTGTTGTCCACAAATGAATGTTTGGCTCGTTTAGAGGGTCCTTTGCCGCCCTCGGAGCTTCTGTGTTCACGGCTACAGGGTCTCTGACGAACACCTTCGAAAAGGGGAAATCCAGCGAGCGTTTGGTGCTACAGGTCCAGCCTGAGTCAAATTACATAGCAGCTAAAACATCTCCACGTTCGTAGTTCCTATAAAGAACTTTTAATTCCTGCCCTAGGAGCTCTCCGCTTCAACAAAAGTTGATTTTGTTTGGCTGACTCAGGCAAAAATTACAGCGATCGCGGGCTCCGATCCAATAGCTCAACTTTAGTCGGATTATGAGACCATCGTCTTACCACAAGACTACAATCACCTGATTCCTACAATGGGAGTCAAGCGGTACACTTCTTCTCTTACATGAAAGCATTTCAGAGTGGCTGTGGCATCAGGGTCACAAGTCTGCTGGTATGTCCTGCGGCTCTATTAACACTCAGCTTGAGGGAATTACATTCGTCAATTCACCAGGGGACTTAGAACTGTCTTTGCTTCTGTTGCCCAAGTACAGAGAGCCCAGCAGAATGCAGTGCTGTGGCGATAGTGTCCACTTAGCTGTCCACCTCTTCAGGCGAAGCAGCTTGCACTATTAGGTCAGTGTCCATAGCACGCAGTTCACCATCTAATACCCTAAACAATTGAGGAGACCCCAGACACGCACACACTCCATGTAGAGAAATTTAGCTTCACTTTATTGTATTATTTGGTTCTTTTGGCGCAATGTTACACGCGGCACATGGTCAGTGACTGCGATATAAATGGTTCAAGTATATATGCACACTTGAAGCGTATGTATAAATTATATACATACGTGTGGCGCCTAAACTGAAATTGTAATCTCGTGTGTTGGCGGTACTGCACTTGGAAGAAAGAAAGGTAAATGATATGAATGTGGCCCTAAAGAATTTGCAACACGCTAAAGCGACGTGGAAGTGAATCCGGCTAAGTATGGAAATCGTGCAGACAAGCAGTTGTGGAATGAGCAGCACTGGAGAGAAGAGTCCCAACGTAGTTGGCATTTATGGTTTCCCGAGCTGAGCTTCACAAGGAAGAAACCTGAATATCATAGGACTCACAAGTTCAAGTTCACAATTAGGGACCTCGTAGTTGGTCGATCATGCGACGGTAGCTTCCTTCATTGTGGGAAGGATCGAGGTGGAAGACTAACCGACGGTAGCCGAAATACCATTGAATATCAAGCACCAACGCTTGAGAAACTCTAATCGTCTGGCAAACTTGCATCGGTTTCTCCGGGCCTTCCTGACGGAAGTGGCTCCCACAAACAGCGACCCTGAACAAATCACCTGGATGGGCTTTTAAGAATGGTAGCAGCTGCGTAATCATGCTGCAAATTTGGGAGTCGTTTGGCCACCCTTTAATTTTAATTTGAGTGGCCCGTTTCAAACAAGTTTAAATGATCCGCATTCAGGGGGTAGCATACGCTCAATACTTCGAACGATAACACGTAACTTCACGTTTACGAACAAAGTGGTAACGTTTAAAGTCTTCGCGAAATTCATTGAGTTGCTCCTACTCATGCCATGGACGAGCCAGTGCCTTACGGGACGTGGCTACTTTATGGCGCTATTCCGCTTCTTTTCTCCTAATGACTGATTGACTACATACAGGACGTGTTGTACCTCCAGTGCGGATGAAACATCATTACCATCTCTAAATAACTAGGCCCTCAATCGCTAAAGCACAAACGTTATTCAATTCTCATATCTGAAATGAAAGCGTCCACTGGTAATCAGTATGATTTAGCGAAGAGAGCAGTATCTCGTTAAATGAAGACGAGCAGATGTGGAAGACAAAAACTGAAAATACGATGCACTCAGCGACTCAGAAACAGTTCTGTTGGCAGGTAGGTGGGTAGAACCCCAAACCGGTCGATGGATATTCTGCTAACGGGGTAGTGCTTCATGGCGACACATCAACGAGAGCGACGGCTTTTATCCTCGCCCATGTCCCAACATTCATCAATAATTGTCCCTTTTGACGTAGGTGGCACGGAGATCTGAAAGGTCCAAAAGAGAAGGAGTGGGATGGAAATCTGTCTGCAGAGGTCAAACAATGAGGATCTTCAATAGGCCCGTAGTGCTCAACAAATCCCATCGCAACGCGTTCCCGAGAATGAATGATTCACGAGGCGACGAAGGACGGTCCTGAAGAGGATGGCGTTGGATAGACAGCGTTAAGGGAAGAGGGGATGTTGGGAAGGTCTGGCGCTCGTGAAGGGGGGCAGTGGGTAGTTGACACCGATCACTTGATGCTATTCGACCTCCTCAATCCATCAAGACGAAACCGCTATTAATATTCTGTACATACTAATCCATTTTAGCAAATGTAATATAGATTCTCTGCTTGATGGATCGACGGTCAGCTTTTAGTCCTCGAAGTATCAGTGACACTGAAAGTAATTTGTACAGTAATCGGATCGGATCTCTGTGTTCAAAGCTGTTAACAAAAACTTTACACATTAGTGCACCTAGATAGTGGACTCTTGGACAGCAAACTTTAATTTGCTGAAATGAAACCTTCTTAACTCTCCCCTGATTATTTTCTGTACCTAATCTCACTGGAACAGGGCGGGACGTGATCACAATGCACTATAACGACGTGACGTGGTTTTTAATAAAACTGTTTGTGGTGATGTGGTTTCTCGCATTCCACTCACCGAATTCTCTTTTAAACTAGCTTAGTCACAAAGTACTTCGCAATAACGAAACAATTAGATAACAGAAACACCACGAAAGCATCTTGAACCCGTCCACTTTAATTGCTTTTCTTTCAAATTTCTGCAAATTAATCAATTCGTTAGTTGATGATTTTAAGTGTATAAACAAAGTATGTTGCGCTGGGCGATGATTCGATAAATTCGATAAAGGTAATAAACAGAAATCAAATGGTAACACAATTCGTCGTTGGGAGGGGGAGGGGGGAGAGAGAGAAAATGGTATTAATTTATTTACTGTAAGTAAACAGTTAATTGACAGAAATGGTTTGCAAACCCTTGCTCCAGGGAGTAACCTTCAAACATAGCTATCCTCGCATGAGCCAATTCCACCTTAAAACGCTTCCCACCCATTACTTAGCTGGATGGAGCCAACCAACCCCCTCTCATATGATTACAAATTGCCCTTAGAGTAGTCCAAATGGACGGAATGAGAACAATCCTCTAATTAGCGTTGAATGCGTGGGTTGTCATAATTTAAAAGGGGTATTGCCATATACAAGGGTTGCTATTTTTTTGTTGTACTTGCTTTCTATTTTTTAACGAAACAATTAATATATCGGGAGGTTTGAGGGTTCACGCCATTCTAATAGGAAACTGTACTGTGTGGATGGGCGGGTTGAGGGACGCCGTGGGACCAATGTTGCTTCGATTAGCTCCAATCTGGTTCTTGAGGTCCGAACTCTGCTTTACGCTGTTCCACGTTAGCAGGTGTTAGTTATGGCTGAGTGAATTTCTCAACTATTACCAAAGTTGCTTAGGTAACATCTGATGGATTTGGAGTGGCGAATATATATAAGGAAGATCCCTTACTGGTCCTTACTGCCATAATAACTATTAACGTTGATAGACATATGGAAGAAGATCCTTTACAAGTACCTATAGGGGAGAAGGACAAGAAGGAATGAATAAGACAGTACATAACTGAATGCTGGTTTTGGTATAACCTTCGAATGACAGTTGTAGACCTCTGCGTACAAAGTTCCCCATGAGACCAGTGCGGAAAGTGGAGGAGCACATAGCAAATGCACGGGAAAATGCTAAAAAGCTCGCGAGATGTAATTAAGTTATTGAAAACCGTACGTATCGTACTGCTGATGGATACCTAAATCCCTGAATTATTTTCTACTACCTCTCCCTCCCATTCTCGTCATCATCAGTAGCACACCCTTTCACCACCTATTACTAAGCACCGGGTCAATCTGCTTATGTCTCTTTAGGGCATTCCAAGTTGAGGGCACTTGTGGGCATTTGACAGACCTCGAAGCCGAAGTCCTCAAAGCAACTTAAAGGAGCTACTCCTTCATTGTAATTCTATGTATAGGATTGATCCGCAAGTGCAGAATATTGCAATTCAGCAGTCATGCCCAACTCCGAACGATAAACTCATTTTACTGTATTTATGTTTGTTAATAATGAGCACGGGGGCGACTTCTGTAGAGCGAAGATTTAGTTTGTGGCCTGGTCTGCGAATTAGAGTAATAGCTCTGGGTAATGAACAAAGTGTGCTGTTGTGTAGATACCCTTCACGACTGGCGCCTGGTTTTGTGGAGTGCGGGAGCTACCCAGAACAACGAAGAGGCATCATAAACTCACATATTGGAAAACATGGAAATCTATCAACAAAAAATACTTCAATGGACAGATCATAAATGAGCAAATCAACACAAAATGTGACATCATATTTACACCACTCAAGACACTACGCAAACGAAAACAACCAAGTTACGGATTTACAGACCACCCTATACAAAAAAGACTTAGAATCGACAATCAACAGACTATTTAGGACATACAAAACTATCTTTTCATTCCTTCCACTTCCAACGGATTCCCCATGTGGTGCATGACCTCTTCCCCCCACCCCTTCCCCAATGCACCACTATCCCGTTAACCTTCCTCTTTCCATATAAAGACCACGACCAACTAACTGATTTAATGGCCAGACGATGATCTCTTTACATCGAAAGCACTCGCCCATAGTATCGCACCAGCCTGAGAAGACAGACTCATCAAACAGGTACGTTAACTTTAATAAAAGAAAGTGTCGTATGTTTATATGCGTGATATACTACACTGATGGCTCGGTGCAGGGTGGCCTTGCAGGGGCAGGCATCTTTGGGCCGAGGATCAGAGCAGCAGTCCCGTTGGGGTCGCTGGCCACGGTGTTCCAGGCAAAGGTGGCTGTGGTGACAGTCTGTGTGCAGAGGGTACTGAAGCGGCAGAAAATCTACATCATGGAGGACAGTCAGGCCACCCTCAAGGCGTTAGCCTCATACTGTCTCACATCACAGCAGGTGTGGGAGTGTCTTACTGGACTGAAGGCTCTGGCAGAGGACAACAGTGTAACACTGTGTTGGGTGCCAGGGCATCAGGGTATAGAGGGAAACGGGCTGATAGGTTGGCTAAGAAGGGATCAGAGCAGATCCCTATTGGCCCTGAGCCCTTTGTTGGGACTACCTGGAGCCACCTACATAGAGAGGTTGGCAAATGGGAGGACAGGTGCAGGGCTGCTCATTGGCAGGGGCTGCTCGGTCAAAAGTCTTCATCCGGCCCTCCAGAGAGAGGTCCAAGGAGGTGCTTGCACTGGGGAGGAAGGATATGAGGATCATATGTGGCCTGTTCACAGGTCACTGTCCGCTGAGGTACCACCTTGCAAATATTGGCAAGTGCGAGGTACAGGTATGCAGGTTCTGCGAGGTAGGGCTAGAGACGGCAGAGCATGTGCTGTGGGTATGCGATGGACTCGCGGCATCGCGCCATTCATGCAGAACTTGCGGATCCTCTGCTTTGTGCAGGGGTGGTGGGGGCGCATAGGTGACGTCACACCAAGTGAGACCAGTGCCGTGGGGCCTGGAGGTGGTGCAGGTGGGCCATGATACGAGTATCATGGACGCCCTTACAACAGGCCCGTTTGTGGCTGCAGTAAGGGTATTTTCTGCATCCACCGTTTCAAAAAAAAAAAATTTTTATATGTGTGTTGCACAGTGGAGGTGTTTGTTTTGCCTTAGATTTTCCTCCGTTCTTGGAGCCAGATTTAATGACTGGAAACTACCACGTACAATGAATCTCTAGCAGCAGGTAGCCCACCGTCCTGGGCAGTGAACGGTATTTTGTCTTCCATAGAATTCAGACTTCTGCTACATACAACCCAGTGAAAATGCCTCCGAATCAGTTTTTATTTACATTACGCACTTTTTACGTCACAAATAAACTTTAAATATATTTCTTAGTGTAAATGTCTCACGAAAGCTACAGCCAGACACACGATGCTGCTTAACATCTTGTCGTCGAATAATGCGTTAAATAAATGTGTACGAAAATAGCTGAATTACGCTTTTACTTAACCCGGAAGCATTCTCTCCTACAAGTTTTCGGTATATTGAGTATAAAAATCTACAAACTCCGAATTCCGGGGAAGACGGCAAATTAAGAACGTCACGAGCGGAATGAACTCCTCTTTAATAACCCTGTTTTTAGCATTTAAGTTCAGAACGCTGCAATTCCAACTCAAGAAAGTCGTGTAAATCAGATGGTTCTCTCGACACATAAATAGTTGCCCTACTTCATTTCTATTTGCTTCGTAAACAGACGTTCGACATGCCACATCGTGTGCCACCCTCAAAGGTAACGTTGTAAAAATAGCCCCTCCCTCCCTCATTTCTCTTGCTCAATCTTTCTCTCATTCGTATCTCTTAGTCTCCATCTCTTAAACAACAGATAACTTTGCTCGGATTGTTAAATACCGTTCAGACGATTATAAATTCACTCTTCCGCTCAGCGGCGACATTTCTCATATAATAAAGTGTAATCACATGAAGTCACGAAGCCTATCGGAGACATACTCAACTCCTGCGTGCGGGGATGGACATGCAACGCTTACAATGAAACTTCTTACGCTTACTAAGGACTTGAACGGACACAGTGACAAGGAAAAACGTCAAGCAGAACGCCCTCACACTCTCAGAAGCAACAAGACCTCGTGCCGAATTTAGATTTTTTTTAATTCAGTAGGCCTCGAAACGTAAAAATTCAAAGAACATTTTTTAGTAAGAGTAAGTTCTCCAATAACATTACCACCTCACGAGTACACCGTGCTATGAAGAACAACCCCCGGATCTACTAAATACTTTTCTCGCCAGGATCAATGTTGCTGCCCCAGATTTTATCAACCTCGTTATATCTCGATTTGCTGATCGTACTTCGACTTCATGGCTCATCAAGTGTAACCCTAGGAAGGTGTGGAGACAGGTAAATAAGTCACTCGTAAGATATCTCCTTTGCCTTCAACCATGAAGTTCTTCTCTGCCTTCTCTGATCTTCTAGTCAGTTGTGAGCTCTCTCCCAAAAACCAAAGTAAAAAGTGTCTTTGTCATCAATGTCATCTCTTAAACTGTTAGCTAACGAGCGCTCTTTTGAAGAAGTCTGAAATTCTATTCCTCGGCGCTCTACAATCTTCGACAGTTCTGGAGTGAACCTGGACATTCGTGTTGTACCTCAAACTTCCTATTCCAATCAATCCTCCACAAGTCTCCCATGGGACTTATTGTTGAATACTGTGAGAACTGACCCCATGCATGTTGTTATAATTTCATTGGATTGTTTGAGTATTTTCAGGCTATCATGTCAAGCCAGTATTTTGAAAAAAAATTTTGAAAGAGTTAGGAACGTGTGACTGATGCTTCACAGGTTCTCTCACTTGGTATGATTTCATCTTAGCCGTTTCCTACACGTGATTCTGAACTGTGCAAGGTTCCTACAAAACGCTATCGACGATGAACCCTGATGGAAATGGCTCACTAAATCTTGAGTCAGTAAATTTACTAAATTCACCTGCATGTTTCATAATACTCACAACATTTTAAATCAGCAAGCTTTGAAAACCATTTACTCTGCTTTGATCCAATCATTCTACTATAGCAGGCAGTTTTGAACGATGAGCTGCATTTGGGGGTCACGTTAACCCTCATAAAGTCTTCCTTGAAGTTGTCGCCCAAATACCCCTGTCTTCGGGCAGGACAATGTCCGTGCGCCGTCCAATGTGTTGCCTTCAACATGGTCTACGAAATCCGTTCTTTCGCACGGAAATTCCATCTGGGGTAGGGTTGTAGCTGTCTACGGTGATCCGAGGACAAAACCCTCGTGTGTTAAGGACAAAATATTTGTATCACACAACTTTCCATGGCCTCACGTCCATTCAGCGATTCTCTTGACTCCAGCAACTAATCAAATCTGTTTTTTTTTCTGTTCACAACAACGTTCCAAATGACAACGTTACGGTTCTGCTGGTTATGCTGCTCCCGCTAGTCCCCCGACCATTATTCGGCAATCAGTTCACAGAGACTGATCGAAGTCATTGTTCCGTATCATTTACTAGTATTTGTATTTATGCTGAATCGAATAGTATGGGCCTCATAGGTGTGGAAGTACATCAAGCTGGATAACCAGGAAGTTACCGGAAACATTCATTGAAACATCAGGTTTTGTACAGCATTCGACATTGCCCGTCTGCCAATGTATCGAATGGGTCGAGTCTAAAAGGTGTAGGACCGTGCCAAGGTTATTACGAGTGGATTCGGGCTGAAGAATGTTTTTTATTGGTTGTTAAACATAGTTACACAAATAAGTTGTCGTTTCCGGGATTATTGACATAGCCATGTTAATATTCTTAATATTTTTCGACGTTGAATTGAATAAGATAGACTGCGCAAGAGAATAATGAACCCTGGAGTTATACTTGGCCGGTTTTATTTATTTATTGAAGTTTACTTCATTTAGATTCTTTTATGTGGGCTTCCTTTTCATCTATAAAGAGAGGTTTGCTGGGGAAAATGTACTACACACTAAATATTATAGTGCTGTAAACGTTCTGGACGGCTCTTCGAACTCGGAACGATGAAACTCGACCAATTTGTAGTTGAAAATTACTTACTGCCAGGTTTACGAGGTTTAATTTTCAGAAACTAAGTTCAATTTCCGAGCGTTGAGAGAAATTATTAAGAGGAGCATCCGAAAGGGGGCAGGCAGGGCACACCTAAAAACATTAAGTACGAGAGACCTTTCCTTTTATCTGTTCGAGGTTCAATAATTTCTACAAATGAATTAACCTTCTGGCTCTACCTTTTCTCGGAACGATCTGAAGCATCATGGTTTGTTCAAAATTTAGATTGTGGCGACCGATACACGGAATTAGAAGGAAAAACTTCGGTCGCCTTTTTGGGGGACAACTCGACTCTTTAAGATATTCTTAGATAAACCTTAACTCTTCTCCACTTTGGATGGCACCACTCCTCCGTCAGAACTCATAACGAGTTCAATTTAACTTGCCAGCCCACGTTCTCATGGGGATATTTTCCCCACAAAACTTAGATGGTTAAACCTCCTCATTAATCTGGGCTCCGCTCGCATCTGTTGAATTTTTAACTTGACACCAAACTAGGTATTATCTGAGTCGTTAAGTTGTGTTGATGCTGCTACTGCCGTTCATTGCCTCTCAAACTAAAATTTAAATTACTCTACGAACTTCGGCGAGAGCGCCTAACCTAATTTATGGCTAGTTCCACGTTTGTACTCGGCGAACTACTAGAAATCTAGAGATGTAGTGGTTCAATTAGCAATCCGCACAGAGATTCATGGTATGACACGCAACGGATTGAAATACACATCTCGTGTAATGTCACAGAACTTCCTTTCGCCTCTAAACTAATCGTAGTTCACAACTCAAGCAGGCTCTGAGCGCCGCCGTTTTGTTTGACGTGCGCTACAATGATGCGCGTGTACTTGCAGCTTAGGCCATCCACATTCCCATATAAAGCAGACAGTACAAACATTTCTACAATTTATCACGCACGTGTCAAATATCTTTTAATCGAGCTCAAACTCCGACAACTACATGCGTTTTCAATTTGCAGAGGTGAGTGAGAAATCTAGTGATGAAGCCGAACGAAGTAATGACTTGGAGGTACCATAAGGAAGTGGTTGTGATGACTGCATCAGAAACTCAGATACACCACACCATTCGTCAGAAATGAGACGACCCCCCGTGTTAGGCGGGGGGGGGGCATTTATCCGTGCACTCAAATTACCACCAAACGCTGTGAGTCGTCACTCAAAAGGGCAAGCACGTCAAGATGTAGTTGGCCGACGAAAAATCCCATCTCATCCTCTTAAAAGGATAATTAAATAGCCAACCTTTGGCAGTCACAGGTTTCCTCTTAAGAAGCAAGTCAAGTACTTAGGTGCGAGGTGGCGTTTCAGCCAGCACCTTCAGTACCTCAAAGGCACTACCCTCGCAAGGTTTGCGTCTATAAGAGCCATTAGCAAGGTCACTGTGTGTGCTGGATTCTGTTTATCACTAGGGCCTGCAAGAGCTACAAGGCATTCAAGTGATCATTGGCAAGTTACTCGTTGGCTTGGTAACTGAGTAAGAATGTATATAAATGGCACCCAAGATTGGAATCCTCGTCAGGGAGACGCGTCACGACCGTATTTTTACCCCACGTCCCTGAACGTCTCAGGAGAATGTTGGTTGAAACACACCACTGCACAAGCCAGTTCCTTATGCGATATGACTACTCCTCTTTTCTCTCGAAGACACACTATCCTGCACGCCTTGCGTCTCCTCTGCAGAGGAAAGAAGAAACCACGTGCTGCTTCACTGAAGTTCCAGCAGCAGCAGCTGAGTTGGAAGAGCAGCCTAACCTTCCAGCTTCGACTGCCACTGTTCAAGCTTATTACAATTTCGCTCAGTTTGCAAGAAGGATATAACAAACTCCACCGGGGGACTCGCTAGAGGACAACGTGCTGTACTTCCAGAGGTCCTTGGTTTGATAGATGCTGAGCTAGTTCCCGGGCTCGCCCATCCTAGCGAAACGGCAACCTCCGTGACTTTCGACGGATATACCTCTCTTATGATTGTCAAGGAGCATTTCATTTTGACTAGGAAACAGACCTGTCCGCCGAGGGGAATTTTAAGTCTATTAAGATGAATGCCACAAAACTGAACACTATAATAGACTCTTAATACTTTGTACTATGGAGATAATGTACTTTCGTTTCTACTTTGAATTTGTATAAATTTATTAACAAACTAAACAGTACATTAAACAAATTTTACTTAGTCTCCATACCTTATTTAAATGATCCAAACGTCATCAAAGGAAAGCTGAGTTAAAAACCGGACAACTCAGGCCAGGAAGTGAAAGACAGTAAAAAACAAAGAGCTCCGATTCATCGTGTCAACTAACGGGATGTGAACTCTGGAGAGTTGTCTTATGATTAGTGAACCAAAAATCGAAAAAAAGGTCCTAGTGCACAGCCCTCCGGAAGAGAGAATTTTCCAGGTCGTCTGAAAACCAGAAGCGGAAGTTATTCTGCAATTCGCCTTTTTTATGTAAAGAGCACAAACTTTTTTTGAGTCCACGAAAAATCTGAGTAAAAACTAATTACGTGTTGCTAGAATGTTATCGACAGCGTGTAGCTGTGCATTCCTCAGCGAAGACATAGGAGCTTCAAAGTTAGAATTAACAGCTTGGCACAGAGATTGTCCTGAAGTTCATGACTATAAGAAATTGTAACTACCATTTTACAAGTGGTGTGAGTCGGAAAAACTGAGGTGGGGGTCTACACTATTCCACCAAGAAATAGATCGAACTGTCAAAAAGATTGTGAGCACTAGGCGTTTTGATGAAGCCTAGTATAGTAAATATCTCAAGCAACCTATCAATCAACACCCTACGTAGCGTTTCTTCGAAAAACGCTTCTTATGAAGTCGCCAACCACTTGTCTAAAGCTTGTCGATCGTTTTTCTCATTAATTTAACCAGCCAGGCGTTTCTGTGATCAAACCTCTTGGCCACGGTTGACCATCTGCGCCAGTAAATAACGAGAAAGGTCAAAGGGGTAGTCGTTTGGCGCCGACGTTTTATGGACGTTGTGAAAGCAACAAGTAAACAGCCGAAGCTTGAGGCAGGGGGCAGTTTAATTAAAAAGCCTCAACTCAGTCAAGACTGCGGCAACGCCTCAGCTGTTATGTTCGGGGTCGAGGAGAGGAGGACCTGTGTAGCTTAGAGCAAAAACACCTTGTAAATTCCGGAATAACAAGCTATCACGCGGCTTCCCAACCCTTCTTCATCTACGCCCGCTCCATCATTTTACTAGGCAAAACATCACGGAGCTAAACGTCTGCAATGTAATTAATTCAATAGATTAAACTTACCTGACCCTTGCGTTGCTATACCTCCATTCTTACTTTTAGTAGACCCCCGTTGCCCCACACTCCGACATCGAATTCATTGCTCACCCATATTATCATAATGTGAGAGTAAAATTCTATTACAGCGTACGAACGTAAGAACCGTTAGTAAAATGATCAGAGGCTGACACGAGTAAATTAATAGGTTCATCAATCTAAATAGCGAACTCACACGAGCTTGATCTTCCTCTCTCTCTCTCTCTCTCCCTCTTCCTCTCTCACTCCCCCCCCCCACCCTGCACACATGTCTTAAATAACACACACTCGCTGACGTCATTCTAGTGTTGAAACGTGCGTCCGACTAAATCTGGCATAAAAATGTCAAACGTAACTACTGAAAATTCTGACCTGCCAGTAAGCAATTACGTTCATTACATCAGTACTTTTCGATTGAACAGGGTGGTGCGCACTACTACAACTCCATCAGTTACTGACAACTCCGTAATAAGGTCAATCCTGTCGTATTTGGATTTCGCCGATTACTTGAACGTTCAAGATCACTGCAGACTGGTCAGAATCCCCTACAACGGCGCTACTTGTTTCAGAATGAATTTTGATGTTGGACGCAGCTCCCCCCACTACCCCTCTGTGAAGTGATTACTGCAGCAACGAGAGCCAGCAATGTGACGATCCACGTCTAATCAACGTAAGCGGAAATACCGTACAGGGCAGGAGGATGAGAGGGGGAGGGGGTGCCAACATGAGTGAACGGCTCGGGGTAGCTCCGACCAGCAAAGCTAGACATCCTGCAAAGTATAATTATCGCTACATAAAGATGCACATACCTATGATAAGATGAGTGACGAATATTATGCACCACGCCGTGACTTTCTGCTTCATCATAATCTGAAAAAATAGATATACACAAATTAACGAAGTTTCCATTTCAGCATTAGTCGAAACGGCAAAGGCTTTTACAAATATGAAACGCTACTTGTGATGTCTTCATCTGGTGTAGCTTTCTCTCTTCCAAACAAAAGGTGAGTTGAGAGGTAGAGAAGAAAGGGCAATAAGTGTGTTCTGTATGAAATTCTTTACATCCACATAACAGCGTCACAAGAGATCGGTAACAAAATATCGCTCAGCACACACGGACGTTTCAAGCATCTATCAGACCGAGTGTACTCGTATGAACATCAATAAAGTTCCTAATATTTTTCATATTTTCGTATGAGTTTGTGTTCAACATCGCCTCACGTGTTTTTCTTAAATTTTGCGCCTATAGCTGCTCTAATTAATGACGGCTGCCTGCTTTAGTGACTCTAAACAAGTAGGGGCTTCGCAACATCTATATTTCGGTCTAAATGATGTTCAACATGCCTGTTTAAAGTCACGTAACGCTGATTAGATCGCGGCGTTCTACGCTCAGGAAATGTAACTAATCAAAAATTATCTTCAACTGACTCTGAACGCATGTCTAAACCGTAAGTCATACGACTTGCGAAAGATAGATAGGGACTGTCATTAAAGTGAACCTATACGAACTGTAAAAAACGCCGATGGTCGCGAGAGGACGCTCCTTATCGCTGCCAGTGTAGCCTCGTCTCTCGCCGCGACTCAGGTGAACGAGGAATGATCGTTCGTCCTTTCTCAACCGGCCGAAGAAAAAATTAATTTTTTTAAATAATAAATCACCCCTTCAAAAGAAAAATTCAATATTGGGAGCCTAGTCAGTAAACTAAGACTGAATCTTTTCCCCAGCCTCCCGCAGTCGTCACGAATCTGACTTCAGCTCTACACATCAGGTGGGATAAACAACTTTAAATAAATAAGAAACAAAATTTCGAACATCGTCGGAGTCGCCGGAGACCTAATTTTACTTTTATTCGTCATTGATTGGGGGGGGGGGGGGTGAGATGTAGAAATTTATTATTTTCTTTTCCTTAAATTTTATAAAGGATGGCCACTCCGATCTCAGTACATTCATTGCAATTTTGAAAGAAATTAAACTATTTCCTTTTGGGTGGAAATTTCCGACAAGACGATTTTTTTAAAAATTTTTACTTCCTTCTTTGAGACGCACTTCTCCACGAGTCGGTTGAGGAGTTTCGAAATTTTAATTATTGTGTGGCCTAACCGTTTAGTTTTTTGTCGCTACAGAAGCTCTATGTACATCACTTTTCACTGAATTATTTTGTAGAACTTCGTATGAAGCCATGCACCGTGCGAGAGGTTTTAGAGATCCTTCCCTGGGTGATTGTCCTGAGTGTGAGAGCCCAATGATTCCACAAACATGATGCCTTTACTTTACGGGACACCTCGTTAGCCCTGCGGTCATATTATTACCTCGAGTGGCTCTTGAAGTTAAAATATAATTAATTTCCATTAACGAAAACTGCCAGAACGCACACTAAATGATTGTTCAACGATCGAAGTACAAATAGCTCGAATAGGCACCGATTCACAAAGCTCACGTGTATTCAGCTCACGTGAAGTTAAAAGAAGAACCTTGAGAAAAAAAAAGAGCCCCTCGAAAAAATAAAAACTCGCTGGTCCGAAGATACGAGAGGGGGTGAAGGAGAGAAATAGGAGAAATCCCAGAGCCACTTTTCACGATACCATACCCGCAACACGTTGACCCTTGACATCGACCTCCCTCTTCGGCCCAGCGTGACCCTTCGCTTCACACGCCATAATTAACAGCGGCTCCTCTCACGACTACCCTTCTCTATCACCGCCTACGATAATTCGATAGCTGAAAGAATTTCCCCAGCCCTTTTTTTCTTCAACATTTACCTTACTTTTAGTTCAATAACCCGCCTAATTTATTTCCTTAACGCAGCAAAAGATCCCTACAATCACGAATTGTGAGTTGGTGTTCACAAGTTCTAAAAATAGAATTAAAACTTTCGAAAGACACGTTACAGAACAACGTACAAAATGAAGGGGAGAATGATAACTACCCAATTTAATTTGAATATTACAGCCAGGAGAAGATCACCACAGAGTGTAAGACAGCTATACTGGAGCAAACTCGACAGACTATACATGAGACCGTGGAACTGTCTTCACTGATGACACTGGGTTCTGAACGAAAACAGATGGTGCGCTGTTTACAAAGGATCGACGCTTTCTTTTCTTATCAGTTTTTGCCACATCCAGCTCAATAGACCAGAAAACTCGAAAAATGCTTACGCCGAACTAGGTGGGCTTCCAGAATCACGACGGATTAGTAAAGAAACAGAAACGGCAACCTTGAAACGGGTCAGTCAATCTACAGTCTTCACATCCAACAAGCCTCCTACTGGACAAAAAGCTAAATCCCCTGCTTTCTCCACTAGCGCAATCCGATCCCAATCGAATGTGAATCATTCGCCGAGCTTCATCCAGATGTCAGCGATCCATCACATTTTTCCTTCGCCGAGAGGCCCCCGTGTCCTTAACGCTGGAAAAAGTCTTCTCAAGATAGCTTCCAATCCCCCCTACGACCATCCACAAATTCATTTTTGGAACAGAAACTACGACCTGCATTTGTTCATCTATTTCTTGAACTTCATTTTATACATTCTCATTTGTGAAGAGCTCTCTTTTTACTTCCCTTGGCACTACGAATTAGAAAGGAAAGTTATGTAATTGGCTCTAAAAAAAATTTTTAGTTTTCTTCAGATCTTCACGCTGCAGACACTCAATCCGAAAAACGCTATTTGGGAAAATGGTCTGGATGTGTGTGTGTGTGTCTGTGAATGATTTTTTAGAGAGAACGGCCGTACCAAATCAGCTTAAACCTTATATCTATTCCGCAAGTTACCATGGGACGACAAAATTAGGGTATGAGCAAAATCCACCGAAAGTTAACTATAGTTATCATAGTGATCAAAACACCAAGTTTTTTTCCCCAAAATTGGCTCGAACGATTTTGATACAATTTTTTACATTGATAGCTGGTAATAAGACAATTATACCATAAAATTCCCAGGTATGGAAAATGATGAGAGCAGCACAATTTTTCGTCGAAAAGTTTCGACGAAACTTTTAGCGCGATTTTTGTCTTATTTACTCCTCTGAAATGTCACTAAAATGTTTAAAAAAATTGGTGTAGTTGTCCCATCCAATACCTATAGGGTGAGTGTTTAAAAATGTTCATAAGATATAAGGGGGTCACTCCAGAAATTCCGAAATTTCAACTACCGCTGTTTCGCTTGTCACCAGTTCTAAAAGTTTTTACTCAATAACTCTGCAAAAGTGATTACTATTCTCTTCAATAAAAATTTTGTTTACAGCCTCATTAATTCTCTGTGTACCAATTGTTCAATAATGGTCCGGGAGTGAGTATAAGCAGCACAATAAATTCCAGAACTGTAAGCCCTGCCGCTTTCCGCTGCTGTTTGAACAAGTTCCAATGAACTGACTGACAAATGAATTAAGTATGTAGAAAAAGCCATGTACACGAGTGAATCGACGTAAAGCTGAGTTATCTTTTAATTTACAATTTATCAAGAGACACCAGATCGTTTTTCGTTTTTGTAAAAGGCTGTTGTATACCCGTGCTTAAAATATCAAAACCAACGATTTTGGTGGCAGAACGACTAAATCACTCAATAATGAAACGGAGTTAGAACGATTGTCTGTTTCCACTTAATTTGAGTCACAATGTTATATCGACTTCGACGGTTAGTTCAAAAACGCAACTCCGCTCGACAATCGTCCTAACTCCGTTTTATTATTCAGAGACATAAGCTAGCTTTGCGTCGCAAGAAAGGTTTCGGATAAGTTGGTTTATTTAAGAACGAACGACTTTACTGCTGAGCACGATACTTTGGGGCGCCTTCAGTAGCACATCGGAAGAGTCATGGCTATTGCGTCTGTTCTTGGAGAACTATCTAAAAACGAGACGTCCGACACTAGTTAGTCGCAAACAGAAGTACAACGAGATCATCGACCAATATGTTGTTATTCTGGAAAGACTAGCCAAAGACTGCGCATTTAAGTGAGGCACAGCCAAACTAAACAAGGACGGCCTAAGTAGGGACTCGTTGATTGCAGGACTGGAATCGGCGACCATTCGGCAGCGTCTTCTCAATAATAAAACCGTAGAGTTAGATGTCACGTGTCATCGATATAGCTATCAAGAATTCAGAAAAATACTCCCAGTCATCTGACGCTCTAGCTGACCTCGCTAACGACGCAATGCTTCCCGTTCTGAAGCACCAAAAAAATGTTCCTTTTGTGGAGGGCTGGCATAAAAAGCTGACCCATTGCACCTAATTATGGTTTCGCCGTCTTTCCTGAATCTGGGTTATATATAATCTTCTGACTGTACTCCCAATAATGGGGTGTGCACCGCGGCCATATGACCTATTGTGCCAGTCCTAGTGTCTTACAGGTCTATGCCTAGCTTCCTATGGAAAGCCAGGTAGTTCCTGAAGGAGTCCTCGTTGGTATCCATCCTGGGAGAAGTGGTGCCAAAGACCAAAAATCGCTCCCTCTCAAGTCTCCGGCACTGGGCCAGAACATGGTAGGGAGTTTCTTCATCCATGCCACACCACCTGCATAGAGGGGATTCGGCTATACCCATAACATACATGTGTTTGTTCATTCTGCAGTGTCCTGTTATGATCCCAACAACCTGCCTTAAATCCTTCCTCTCCATCCTCAGAAGGGTGTCTCTTGTCTCACCTGTTTGCTCTGAGACAAATCGTTTGGAGTGTCTTACTCCTGCAGCGTTCCAGATTGTCTGATGCAGTCTTCTGGCATGTTCTTTCACAGTCCTTTTAACTAGTGACAGAGAAATCCCGCAATGGGGCAGTGGCCCAATAGGTACTGTGGACGAACCACGTCTGGCCAGATGGTCCGCCCTCTCATTTCCAATGATCCCACTATGTCCTGGAATCCAATACACATTAACTCTATTTGCACTAGCTAGGGAGTTAAGCCACATCCTGCACTCTCGCACCAGTTTTGACGTCGTGCAGTAGTTCAGTAGCGCTTTACACGACGCTTGACTATCGGTCAATATATTGATAGTTCTATTGCTATAGCCTCTCTCATGCATTTGGATTGCCCCGGCAATAATAGCATAAATCTCTGCTTGAAAAACTGATGGAGTGGAGCCTAGTGCAATATAAGTCCCACTCCCTCCAGAGCCACTTACCCACACCCCGGATCCTGTCCCCTCTGGGGTCTTTGATCCATCTGTGTAGATGTTGACGCCACTGGGAGGCCGAAACTGGCGGCTATCGCTGTTCCATGGACCTCCCAATGGCTGAACATTATATTTCCTCTCGAGCTCATACATGGGCACAATTGCGTCTGTGATCATGCTGAGCTCCCCGAAGGTCTCCAAGTCCCTGAATATAGCCAGGTGTCCATTAGTCGCCTGAGGCACCTTAGCTATTCCGAGCTTAGTGAGTCTGTAAGCCACCTTCATCGCCTCTGCTTTGACATAAATGTCCAGAGGAAGAAGATCGAACAGTTTCTCCATGATGACAGTGGGTGTAGTCTTCATCACCCCCGCTATGAGTAGGCAACCCAGCATTTGTACTTTGGCTAGACTGCTGCCATTCACTCCAATGGCAGCTCTATGCCACCACACGATTGACCCATATGAGATTATTGGTCTCACTATGGCTTCGTAAAACCAGCAGGCCATTCTGGGCTTTACACCCCATGTCCTCCCGCACATTCTCTGACACGTCCAAAGGGCCGTTGTCGCCTTCTTGGTCACGTATCTGATGTGGTTGTTCCAGACTAATTTCCGATCCAGAATCACACCCAGATATTTTACTTGCTCGCTGAGCTGAATTTCTTTGCCCATCACTAACTGCGGCCTCAGTCCTGACAGTTGCCTGAGCCTTGTGAACGGCACGATGACCGTCTTGGCTGGGTTGATGGATAACCCCATCTCCCCACACCATAGGCACACTATCCGCAAGGCCGCCCCCATCAGGTCCGACAACACACTTTGCACCCTGCCCCGAATGAGCACAACCACATCATCAGCGTATCCTTGGGCGTAAAACCCCGCCGCATTTAGTCTCCCCAGTAGGGAGTCAATCACTAGGTTCCAGAGGAGCGGAGATAGGACCCCTCCCTGAGGGCATCCCCTCACTGAATCTGGGTTAGTTTCTGAAGTAGTTTCATCAGCCCTGAAAGGATATGTGAGTGTTGACATTCAACTACAAAGCACAAATACTACAAGGCAATTCTTTCCATCCTACCAAGGTTATGTGCCGATTTAATAACTGGTCATGACTCAAGCTTTAATCTAGAGTTTGGTAGCTCAAAGTCATCTCTATTCATTTCGAGCTCCCCTCCATTTTCTCAGGCCCACGTGAAATATTCAATATCTTCCATCAAACATCTGGCCAATAGTCACCTCATCACGATTACAGTTCAGGTATTGGTGACTAAAAGTACCTGCCAAAAAATACGAATGGTAGCAGGATATACAATAAATCGGTTCAGTAAACTCGATGCCATTCAATACCTAACGTTCCAGAAGTTATATTGCACAACTCAGGTATTTCAGCACAATAGGCTTGAAAAGTGTATACCACCAAATGCATGGAATGGCCATTCACCACACATGAAATGCGGCTTTAGCTTCAACTCAGAACTCTAGCCAACCTTTTCATGCTCCTTCCCCACTTATTCTCTACGTCATCATTGAAATAGAATGCTGTACTACTGCACTCCTCCTATTACCTCGTGACAGGCAAACAACCAACATTAAGATTTCATTATGTCACGTTATTGAGTAATTCATTCATCTATGATGCATTTCTACTAGCTAGGACATTTGATGATGGTGCATGGTATTCTAAAGCTAAATTCCTGTGCATAGTCGTCTCCCCTACATTATGAAATAATTAACTGATGTTCACTGACGAAGATTCTCCCACGAATTCTCTGGTTCCAGGTTGCATTGAAAATTCGTCATCCGCGTTTGCCGCTTCAATATGAATTAAATACGTGTATTCATTTTCGCGTCATAATTTACATATTGCGGGGGAGAGTTTCGGAGAAGCGCGGAAACTGGCTTCCTTCCAAGTTCTATCAAGCGCCTCTACGGGGGAACAGCTCAAGTAAAAGCTAAGTATGCGCTCGAGGAACGTGCCTGTTTCCCCGTCACGTATTTCCCTTGATCCTCCAGCACCTTCTCTCGCTTTCAACCTCAAGGGGAGGAATCCTTTTATTAGAGGGAAAATGTAGAATCTAAAGACGGGGGCACAAAAGTGGTAATTAGGTATCGATTATGGGGTAGCGAATCACGGTCGAAAAACCTCTAATTTTTCAAGAATTGAGCTCAGGCTGTAGAATCAATTATAGTAAGTTTGTGCTCCACTAACCACCGCTGGCTCGCCGTATCAAGCAAATCAACATTTCAACTTCAACAAATTAGACCATTTGCAATAGGAACGTACCGTGCTAGTCGGATTTAAAACACAAGCCCGTTGATACACTTACTGCCGATACAGAAATCTCATTACTTCAGGTGAATTGAAAAATATCGTGAGAATAGATTTTGTCCTTATATTGTTAATCACGTCAGGGCAGCGAAAGGTGACGGGGAAAGCATTCAATTTCTTTATTTGCTACGCGTGTGACATTCATTAATTGAACAAGTAAGCGGAGCGGCTCAATTGACACTTCCTCTAATGAAATGTTTTCTCGACGATGAGCGAAAAGAGAATGGAGAGGGAGGAGAGCCGAGTTAACGAGTGACATTACCAACAATCGGTCGGCATTTCAAGGGCAAGAGACCTATGCAACCTCTTCCCAATTCCAGGGCCTCCTACTCCTCTTTCCACGACAGCCATTGTAGTTGAGTGTCGTGGAGGGGGAAGGGGATTCGCTTCAAGTACACGAAAGGACAGGTTACAGCAAAAACACAGAGAAAAGGGCGAGTTCTAATGAAGAAGAAGAAGTAGAAGAAGAGACTTAATCGATCTCGCTGGGTCTTAGTTTGGGATTGAAAAGGTTAGTCAAGACCGGATCGATGTCTCCACAGCCTTTAGGTGTTTAGAAAGGGAAGGAAGTTTTTTTTTTCCTCGACCAACCCTCTGAGAACGAATCATTACTCACGCCCAGAGAAGGCGAAGGCATCGTCCTTGAAAGCAAAGTGGTATCACTTTACTTACCACTCAGCAGCAGTAAATAGCAATTAGAGGCCTCGGCAATTACCAATTAGAAGTTTTCAGGCAATTATTCGCGAGACTAAGTCCCGAGTCTCTTATTACCTTCACAGTGCACGACTGGATGAAGTCATTTACTTACCGAGATATCGAATTCACGAATTTAACTTTACTGAATTACCTGCATTGAGCGATCATATTTAACAATTCACAAACTGGTAAGATTGCGGGAATACATTTAGAAAGGTATTTATTTATCTATTCATGCCAAAGGGCATGTGCCGAAACGATTTTAGTCGTCCTTAGCCTCCGGCGTCTCTCTGCTATCCCGAAGTGCTTATTACGTTACTACCAGAACGGAATGTTGAATCGTAATCCCTCGAATACCTAGGAAGCTCTATCACGAATTTATCTGCTAAACTAACGACAGAAAATTATACAAACACTCCGAGGTGGACACTCAGGAGGCTGATAAGTGTTGATAGAATGGTCCGCTCTACTGAACATGATTGGTTGGGCCTGCTACGTAGCGACCCACTCCCCGTCACTATTCTGTTCTGGCGCCGTAAGCGCCTGTTGACTATACTGGCATTTGGCGGGGACGGGGATGGCAACATCATCTACTCAGATGTCCGGATATGTGTGTAACACAATACGGAAAACGCTTTAACATAGGAGGCGTACATATATATATTCATATGGTTGACATATATACTATCGAAAAATACTTGCCAGTTACTTTACTGTTCTTAATGTGCGTTTTTGGGTTCGGTCTTGGAAGAGCTGCGAGTTGGAATATAGGGGGAGGGGGTAAAGAAGTGAGCGGTGGGAAAGGAATATTTTGAACCCAATTGGGAAAATCCGTTGTCAGCTAAAACCTTGAGCCCTTTGTCGGCAGGAGAAGCTCATTGAATGCGCTTTGGATTTTCCTGCAGCTACCATTTCAAAAGCGTCAGGTCAGAACGAGTTGGACTTGAATGCTCAGGGGGAAGGCCCGACCCCAGATCCGAACGCAATCTACTTTTCACTTAGTTCATTTGAACTCGTTAAAACGAAGCTTCACGTTTTACGTACATCGTCGTAGCGGTGAAAGTCCTGATTTGTTTGAGCTCTTATCTTACGAGGTTTAAAGATGCTCATAGTTTAGGTAGCTTATTGGTCTCCACACTAATTTTTCTGAGAACTCTAGTATCATAAGAATGGAATTATAAGGGAAAACTGCACTACGTTTGATTGTCTTCGAAGTGTTAGATAATTTATTGTGCTGCTCTCGTTATTTTCCCACAAATGTGAATTTTGTAGTACTGTCGTTTTATTTGCGACTGTGCAACAAAATCTATGCAATCGTTTTTAAAAGATTATTGGGGGTTTGACCACTGTATTAAGTGTGGTTACTTCTGAGTCGATTTCGCTGATCCTCTTATTCTGGCGTCCGATGGTGTTTTGCACGCTAACGAATCTCAGCCGATTCGGTTAAGCTGTTTTCTCTCAGTCGCATTTGGGGGACTCAGTAGCATAACTTTCCACTCTAATTCGTAGAGCTAAGGAAAGTAAAATGTACGTTGAGTCCCCTTTCTTATGGTTTCAACTCTAAAAATATCAGAGAGCCAGTTTTCTACTGGGCTTGCGGTCACTTTCAACTACTGAATCACTGTATTTGTCCCCCCCCCCCTCGCGAGGAGTAACGTTTACATTCTTTCGAGACACGTGCTGGGGCTGAATTTTGTAACTTGTTTCAAAGAAATCGTTCGCTATAGGCTGCTCTCAACTTGGCGATAAAAAGCGATAAGCTACTTTTCGCGTTACGCGTAAAAAAGGTTGCGTTGAATCGAAAGCGGCAAGTCAAAGAACGTTACCCCGAATCACTTAAAGATTGGTACTTCCTACTTCGGAAGTCGGGGCGCGTGAGGTTCTAAAAGCCCCCCCCCCCACCTACCCACCGCATTCCCAAAGGTTGCTTTCCAGATAAAATGCGAGGTTAAAAGTTTACTAAGTGTTTCACAAAAGTTTGTCTCCCTATGTATCGCCACGCTTTTATTGATGGAAACCAGGAGCGGAAATAACTTTAACTGAAGTAACTAGTTCTGCCTGGAACGTTCCTGGTTCTGTGTTTCTTGACTTACATTCCGTCTCACATTCAGAAAATTTTGCAGGAGTGTTTTAGATTACACAATTAGACGAACGGAAATATCCAAAATAAGATAACGCACAAATCTATTGCTCCTGAACACCACATAAACATAAGTTATTTGAGAAAAGCTCGCGATGATGTTTCTCTAAATCTAATGTTTCTAAGACAAACACCATATCTTATTTATTTAATTTATCGGCAATAAAGTAATCCAGCAAAAGTCAGATACTAAGTTATTAAAAATGCGGACAGAAATATATGATGCGTAGCAACAGAAATCCAATTTGTGAAAAAGCCTATTTGTTTACTTCCAAACACACCACCACTGCACGCAATAACGCTGCAAATTATTACACAACGGATCTTCCCCATCGAAAAAATAAGGGAATGACGTAATTCAAGAAGAGTGAAGAAATTCAACCATAACGATATCATACAAGATTGGAAGTTTCAATGGATGTTTCAGTGAATCCACTGGTAACAACATTGGCGCGGTCCTACACCATGATACTTTTTTCGACGATCAAGGAAATTCCATTAAAAGGGGTGGGGGGGGGGGCATTTCACGAAGACGCAACGAGTGCGGCCCGATTTGTTGGACAGTGGTGGTTCCTGAATGACAAGTCCTCTTAAGTTTTAGCAGCTTTAGCCCTGATGGCAGGTTGTTTGCATCGACCTTCCACAGTAATCAACGGAGTATTTTTTATTTCCAAAAGTAAAACTGAATATGAATTTATCACTACGCAGTATAAAACCAAGTCGCTGTCTATACTGCTGCGCTGTCTATAGTGCTTAACTCTTTGAAACTACGCAACGGATTTTGAAGCGGTTTTTGACGCTTTATGTCTTTACTTTGCTACATAAACTCGAAAATGTAACGGCCAAGCGTCACGAAATTTAACCTTGAGGCCGAGTGGACAAGGCAACGTTTTAACCCGAGTTGCAACCACAGCCCCTGTGGCGTAATACACAAGACATCGGTCTCCTAAACCGGAGGTTGTGGGTTCGAGTCCCCCCACCAGGGTTACGATTATTTTTTTGACATTTTATGTCTTTACTTTGCTACATAAACTCGAAAATGTAACGCGGGATATGTAACGGAGAAGCCTCATTAAATTTTGGGTTAAGTGCATGGTAACGTCTGTTACAAACTCTAACGCTTGGTAACATCTTTTTATAACACTAGTGACTAAGTGATGATGTCAATTGCAATTGACGCGGCCACTATATCGAAACCATCAACGAGCACAATCAAACCTAGTTATCATTGCATAAAAAATAAAAGAGATAAAATGTTCCTAGTGGTTGCGTACTTGTACGAAAGCTGTACCCACCGTTTGTGTTAGTTTACTTGTGTCATTTCGTACTTGTACTTGCTATGTTTTCCAAGTCTTCCCGTTTTCAGCTAAGACTTTCCTTACACACTATAAATACAGGTTGGTTTCTTAGGGGAAAACAGTCTCAGCTAAGAAATTTTGTATTCTTCGATGGTTCGTTCAATTTCCATTTTTCTCAAAAACGGCTGTGCTCGTATACATGTTTGTTATTACGCACCATGGTAATTTTAATAGAAAGAGGGATTCAAGAAGAAGATTTATATGTTTAATACGTGCATAATATTGTAGACAAACGCCGATAAATTTAGAGGTTTCTAATGTGATGTAAATAAACACAGTTTTTGCGCTTACATTGGAAACAGTGGCTGAACCCCATGAGATGATCAAAATGTGTACTACAGTATTGTATATCTTCAAAAGGTCAGCAAAAAAGTCTGCGATGGTATATGTCCATCTCTTAAGGATAACCCATAATAACCATTTTTTATCCTTTACATTTTACGGGAAAAATGGTTTATTTACGGAGTGATTTTAAGCAACATAGCATTAATCCTTATTCAATCAAGTACCTTAAATACGTTGTCCATTTAATATAGATCAATACCATGTAATTTAAACGAATATTTCCGAAGATATTACAGATTTAAAATGCAGGGGCATAGCGGTGCGGGGCGTACCTATAACGTGCGCATCGAAGGCCCTTAATGATTAGCAGCCATTGGATTAATCGGATAATTATCGAAAATTGTAGTTTGTAACGGGTTTCTCTTCTCGCCTTAGTCCACGTGCCAATCGACCGCTAGGTACAACACTTGTTGGAGGAGAGTCGAGGTTTTCGGGGAAAAAAAGGTTATTCATTCTCTGGCTGATTTTTTTCGGACACGTTCCCGTTCTCCAGTACAAAAAATAACTGAATATAATAGGGATTTTAGTTTATAATATAATTATTGGTTATCTTTTGTTTTTGGTCGAAAGAATAGTAAGAGAAATATTTTTTACTGTAATGCTTAACTTGTGCAATTTATTCATAACCATACGTATAGTCTTAACGTATATTTCTGAGTATTGCATTTTTTACAGAAATTATAATCATGTCAAACGCCGTCGTTTGAACATTGGTCGTAGTACAGTGAACGCCACAAAAGCAACCCAAGGTGTAAATACGAGTAGCTTTTAGCTACTGAGGAAAACTCATGAAAGCTTCACTAGCCCACTTGCACTTGCCATTCTCCCACACACATAGTTCAAGACTGACGCACTGTGAGATCACCGATACTTCCCTAAACTTAAACTGTACGTGTTATGTGAATTGATGAAATGAAACCCTAGTAGCGTTTCACGTTGAAGCTGGCGGGCGCGAAAGAGCCCTTCACACAACGGTGGGTACAGCTTTCGTACAAGTACGCAACCACTAGGAACATTTTACGTCTTTTATTATTATAATTTTTTTTTTTTATGCAATGATAACTAGGTTTGATTGTGCTCGTTGATGGTTTCGATATAATGGCCGCGTCAATTGCAACTGACATCATCACTTAGTCACTGAGGTTATTAAAAGTGTGATGTTACCAAGCGTTAGATGTAACAGACGTTACCATGCACTTAACCCAACACAAATTTCGTGACGCTTCTCCATTACATATCCTGCGTAACATCTCCCCCGTTACATTTTTGAGTTTATGTAGCAAAGTAAAGACATAAAATGTCAAAAAATTATCGTAACTCTGTGGGGGACTCGAACCCACAATCCTTGATGCCTTATCCATTAAGCCGCAGGGGCTGTTCCTTGCAACTCGGGTTTAAAAATTTCGTGACGCTTCTCCGTAACATCTCCGGCGTTACATTTTCGAGTTAATGTAGCAAAGTAAAGACATAAATGTCAAAAATAATGCCGAGAACGTTTAAATAACTGTGAGCAATGAATCATCAATTGATGCCGCGTATCTGGAGACACAAATGCGTAACGACGATGGTCAGATATGACGTTCTTCCACACTAATATTATAAAGAGAAAATATTTATTCGTAATTACTTAAAAACTACCGGACTTATAAGTTTAACTATATTTATGCTAAAAGGGTTTTTTTAATTTCCATCCAGGCGAAGCAGGAACGGGCCACTACTTAATAATAAAATAATGCAAAACGCTTTACAAATCTACAAATCTCTTCAGAAGTTATGGTAGTCCACTGTAGTTATCGAAGCAAACACAATACGCTTATATATGTTCCGAAAGTGTTTTAGGGGAGTCTCATAGAAGAAAGAAGGAGTTGAAATTATGTGTAGTAAGGACTGCGTGAATCGAGTAGTGGCAATTTTGGGATTAACAACATTGTGCAGTAGTATAACACGTGTCGGGTACATATAGGTGGCGGAAGAGTTGTATGGGAGTGGCTTTTTATAATAGTACGTCAGCAGAAGGTTTTTGTTAAGAACAGTTAGCGTTAGTGAACAATTTTGCTCCGTTGTAAATACCCAAGTACTCGTATTGACCGGCACAAACCTGTCCATTGAAGCACCATGCAGAATGAATAACCAATTTGTGGTGAGAGTGTAAACTAGATTTATTACGGAAGAGCACATATTTCGTTTTTGAAGCATTTAAAGTGAGAAAGCTCGTCACCAGCCAGACATAGACCAGAGAAAGGAGCTGAACATGCGGCCAGAAGATAGAATTTGCCGACATTGAAGACCTCAGAGACTGAAATTTATATAAATTAAAAACAAATCGGGTCCGAGTGTGTTACCCTGAATCACCCCATGCAGTGCAGTCCGTTCCACCAACGTGACGATCTGAGAGACGAGAGGAGAACCAATCAAAACTTGGACCAACTATGCCGACCTTATGTAGCCGACGATGTAGTAAAAGGTTCGTATCAATAGAATCGAAATAAGTAGTAAGTCCAGACAAGTCGCTTTGTCACCCACGTGCCGTGATTCGCACAAGTCGTCAAACAATCGAAAAGCTTCAACACCTCGCTCTTGACGAAACCCGTAATGAAGGTACGAATGAAGGTGTGACTTGATGGGGTTTCAATAATCTTGGAAAAAACAAGAAGCATCGAGATTGGTCGGTAGTTTCCAGGGTCAGAGTTATCGCTTCCTTTAAATAATGGTATAACCTTCGTGACTTGAAATACTTTAGAGAACGTTAAAATACTAATGCAGAGGTTGAGGTTCCTCGTATTTTTCAGAGCTACATTCACATTGATTTATGGATATATGAAGGCTCTAACCAGCACACCTTTTGGTCTTGGGATATCAAAATACTGCACTTCTGTTATATTTCCGTTGTTGAAGTTAATGGCGAATGATTAATTGGAAAATTACGACCGAAGCGGCTGGTGCTGGAATAACGGCGGCGACTTCGTTAATAGCAGAGGTTTCTCACTGCGAGATATCGTTGAAAGTTATTCAACATGTGGTTCGTTTTCCCTTCCGATGGGAAGCAGATAGGAAAATCGTCTCTCCATTCGGGAGGCGTAAATTCAAATAGGAACGAGGAGCTTCGTATCCGCCCCACAGAACTCATTCGAGAGATGATTGCGAGAAAGGGAAACCAGTAATGTTTGCGGTCCAGGAGGGAGGTCGCTGCGGGTGATAGGAGCGTCTAATTGATGAAGGATCATATTTTACGGCCGTCGGCTGTTGCGGTTTCATGAAATGGATTTGGGGTCCCTAATGCCCGCTCACGTTGCTCAGCCTGGCCAAAAGTTCATAATAGGTCCACCAGCAACGTTTCCAAAGTCGTTTCGTATTTCTGAGCACAAAGTGTACCTTATTAGTTACCTTAGTTACCTTGTACTCAGGTCATGCTTGCGTCTCGAGAAATTGTCTGTTGGAGGCTGGGGGAAATCCTACAAAACAATTTAAACAATGGAATCAGGAGAGTGATTGTTATCCCGAACCCTACACGAATTTCCAGGGCTCCGCGAGACTTATTATAATGTTCCTTGTTCATATGGAGGGGGGTCCGTACTGCCACCTAGTTCGAGCCACGTCAAATAACTAGAAGCATTAGGCTTCAACGATTGTGAGTAATATATTTGCTGATATTGCCTTCCGCGGTGTTCTTCCTACTTTAATTGGCAGCCTCACTCTTAGAATAACAAACCTACCTCGCCACTTACCTGATCGACAATTTATTCACTGAGTTTAACAAAAACGAAATGTGAAATGCATAGTGATTCAACGGGTACAGATACGGGGTGCAAGACAATTCAAAGACAGCGCACCGCACTGTGCTCGAGCAGGGATTTGTAAAGGCATACAGATGCGGAGACTGTTGTTTACAATCACTCGTAACTGGCTTCCTAGAATGCTCTGCATTATATTGCCTTTATCAGCCATTATTCGTAACATAGCTCAATATTTAGTTTAATGCGATTCCTAAACGTCACCAGAAGTTCCTGAATGTTCACCTTTACGAGTGACAACCCTCAACAGAATTTTCTTCAACGCACAATATTATAGGAATGAACAATATTATACGCCATCCCTTTTCCACGTTTAACTCAGTTTTCAACTATTTCCACTATCTACTCCATTTTCCTATTATTTTTATTCGATTCCCACTCGTTTCGGAGACTATTGTCACTATTTTTTTAAATATGTTTTCTGATTTTTCAGTGATTTCCATGTGGTTTCTCAATTATCGTTTCATCTGTTCTTGTCTAGTTTGGTTCGTTTTCTGAAGTTGTTTACTTGGTTTCCAAACTACATTCAGTCCGTTTGCCGATTATATTTTGCGCACTTCAGCCATTTCCACGCTATTTGCTACGCACGTATCAACGCAGTCAAGAATTGCAAGGGGGTGTTCTGTTAATAGGTCGACGAGGACGTAAAAGTAAAGATCCCAGGGCGTCGTTTATTCCTTATGGCTTCTTTATGTAGAGCTGTAGTGAGTAACAGGAGCGTTGGATTTATGATGGGGACTTGGATAGTGACGAGGGAACAAGGGCCGTTTTTTAAAGGGAAGAGCTGACGTGACAAGGAAGGCGGTAGCGGAGGTAATTGTGAGGAGAGGAGCAAAGTCGAGGCGTCTGATTTATGATGTTGTTGGAACACCGTTGTAACTGATGGTGGGAGAAGAGGGCGTTCCGCCATAAATCTATGCATTCCGAATCACTACCGGCATTCAACAAGGCATATTCACCCACTGCCCAGCTGTAACAAGTACCCCCCCCCCCCCCCCAATCGATGGGTAAAGATTTTGATCTACATAGTCCTGATACTCTCACTGCGGCCACAAACGGGCCAATTGTGAGGGCATCCACCCTCAGCTCATGGCCCCTTGCTCCACCCCCAGGCACCATGGCACTATGCTCACTTAGTGCGACGTCACCTATATGCCCTCACCCCCCCTCCCAAAGCGGAAGACATTTGCAAGTTCTGCCTTACCACCTCTTCCTGCTGAAGAAAGGGGCTCCCAAACACATGACAGCACGGTGCTGCGAATCCATCGCATTTTCACAATACATGCTCTGCCGTCTCTAGCCCCGCCTCGCAGAACCTGCATACCTGTACCTCACACTTGCCAATATTAGCAAGGTGATACCTCACTGGGCAGTGACCTGTAAACAAGCTACATATGATCCTCATATCCTTCCTCCCCAGTACGAGTACCTCCTTGGCCCTCCCTCTGGAGGGTCGGAGGAAAAGTTTTGACTGTCTAAAGCCGGGCCCCACTGCCAATGGACAGCCCTGCATCTATCCTCTCATTTGCCAACCTCTCTACGTAAGTGTCTCCTGGTAGTTCCAACAAAGGGTTCAGGGCCGACATGGGGCCGCTCCCTTCTTTGCCAGCCCATCAGCCCCACCCGTTCGTTTCCCTCTACTCCCTGATGACCTGGCACCCAACACAGTGTTACGATGTTCAGGGGCCTTCAGTCCACTCAGATTCTCCAACACCTGCCGTGACACATGACAACACGAGGCTAAGGCTTTTGAGAGTGGCCTGACTGTCCACCATAATGTAAATCTTCTGCCGCTTCAGTCCCCTCTGCAGCAGCTGCTGCACGCAGACTGTCAATGCAGACACCTCTACCTGGAACACCATGGCCAGCGACCCCACTCTAATTCGTGCTGGGATCCCTGCACTAATTCTCGGCCCAAAGATGCCTGCCCCTGCTAGGCCACCCAGCACCGAGCCATTAGTGTATATACCAGGGCCCCAGCTTCAAATGTGGAAACTCCCCTTTACCACCTGGGTCGCTCATGGATGAGTATCCGAACGGGTAGCACTTACTTGCCGTAAGCCTGGAATCTCATCACTGGTAAACTCTATCTTCTGGACTACGATTAAAGAATGTAAAAAGACCTTTTGCGGTTACTGGTGCTCAACAAGAAGCAAGGATGAAGATAAAACTTTCATTTAGTGAGTAGCATTCTGAAAGCTCGACCCGCTTCATTTTATAGTGCCAGCACCTAAAAACCAACCAAGAGTTTCATCACTGTTTCATAGTTATTTTGGAACTCCCTCGTCTTCAATGGAGCACGTGATTCTGAGGTTCTCTTAAGAACTGCTACACACATCCTTCACATTCCGGTTAGGTTGAATCTGGGAGGGTGTCGTCTGAAATGTCTCATCGGAACTACCCTGTCGTTTGAGGATTGCTCAAAAAAGTTTGACACACAGTCGAACAAGAAATCGAAACTCTCAATTGTGATTTTGAATTAAGCTTCAGGAGGCTAGTATTCTTGAGTTCTATCGTTCGAAGGATGCGCATAGAAAGGGCTTATGGCGTATCACTAACTGACCTCCTCTACTGATTAGAGATCAGCTCCACCGCCCTACTTCCCACCCACGATGTCAGCTCCCCACTCAGCATCATCTATTCTACCTGTGGAAAAACCATAGGTGATTACCGTCTCTGATAAGGCATTTAAAGTTATTATATTACATAACCATGTTTAGTTGTAGTGCCTAAGGTCTCCCAGAGAGTGGTGTCACGAATATAGCGATCGCTTTCGTCTTACGGAACAAATAAGAAGATATCGCTTGACACTGTTACATCCTGAATCAACTGATCGTGTCGCCTTGACATCTGTCATGCAAATGTCAAGTTGACGTTTGCTATTTGAATCAGCTCATTGGCAGGTTGTTTTACGTCTCTGTATTAAGGCTTCGTGATAAGGCCTTCCTTACTTTTTGAGCCCAAATTATTATTATGCTCCAACTTTGGACTGAGCTGAAGTCGCTAGTACAAGATACTCGGCGACTGCTGTGAATGTTGTTAGTACAAACTACAGCATGACGTATCAGCCACCAGTGGAACGCTTTTCGAACAAAACTTCCGACACTAGTGTAGTCATAGTATATCAAAGCGTTACACCACAAACCTATTTTTTATTTTGACGGCGGTTACTTTCAAGAACGGTAAGGTTTGTTTGAGAAAACCGGTTGTCAGGCGACGAGGCTCGCCCACCCGGCGACACATCGCCCACTCAACTTAACAAAATAATGCTAGTTCTCTCCGTCTACAAGTGAATTTGGGTCACGTATTTCATGACACGACAGGAAAAAAAAGACTACTAGGGTTAAGGGGAATGGCGATGAAATTAGATCGGGAGCTCCACTCAAGCTACTACGAATAGGTACTGAGAGGGAAAGAATTCGTTTCTCTTGAAACCGGGCAGGATAAGAATGTTCAATAGTTAACTTGAGGTAATCAGGTTCATTGAGGCGACTACATTTCGAGGAAAATCACTTACGATCAGAATATTTATCTCTACCACGACTAAGCCACATTGGCATTTGGCACAATCTCGGGTTTATCTCCAAATTGGCTGTCAACCGAACATTCATACGTAAATTTGGCACACCCTGTAAGTTTGGCTCAAATTTTTCTAGCAGTTTTCGCGAAAAGTAAATGAAACTCTTTTGCATGTTGTCGACTACAATAATAAGACTAATTGAATAGTTCGAATCAATCTCAATGGCACAGAACATGTACTTTAACTCTAAAGGAGTTTATGAAGAGATTTCTTGCAACGTGTACGTACACAGCATTAAATAGAGTAGACCATTATTATCGTATATTTGACCACATCGAATTCTCGATAACATCTAGCACACTTCCCGACCGACATCACCAGAAATATGGGCAAAATAACAAGTGTGACAACATTTTGGGAAACATAAGAACAGAACAAAGGTCCTTTCCAACATTGAAGAAAATATAAAGTTATCTTTAAAAGGGGATCGCCAAAAGAACGACACATTTTATTACAACTGCAATCCCACAAAAAACATCCATGCGAGATCAGAAAATTTGTTAATGCGTCAACTCAAAATTTTTAATTGGCTCAACTAGAAATACCAAATACTTATTTTACTCCCATTCTAGAAACCAACCAATTCACACCAACATCACAAAGCTGATTGGACTGCTTTTTAGAGAACAAAAATCAGTGAATGTGTTAAGGGTTGAGGGATGTTGTAATCTAATGCATAGTACAGATAGTTGTAGATTGCTTAGTGTAGTCTAAGGACAATGGTTATTCAGCAATGTTTGACCCCAATTGAACCTACAATACAACAACACGGGATTAGCATGTAATATATTTGTTGGAAGTAGACTGCAGTACAAGGTCTGTGTAGTTGTGATGGACATTGCTGCGCTAACGGTCCTACTCGGTCTTGCAACACTCCAGGCAGTATGCTGGAACTGGGTCTTGTCAGGCTGGGTTGCAGGACCCTGTCCTACACTATCTGATATTACAGGGTATGTGTAGAGAGGACTCGGTACAGAGGAAGTATAACTTCGCAGGATCTAGATTGGAAGGGGGTGGTCCGTCTCACTTTTGAGGCTGGGGCCATGGTATATTACACAGACGGGTCAAGGGGCCCTCAGTCCCGACAAGTGCTGGAGTTTATGGACCAGGAATCTAAACGGCAATAGTTTTCCAGGCAGAACTCCTTGCAGTGATGATGTGTGTACACAGCGGTCTGAAAGGGAAAAGGATATACATTATGTCGGACAGCCAGGCTGCACTTAAGTCCCTCACATCTTATACCATTTCTTTGGGGATGGTTAGGGAATGCCTGACTGGCTCGAAGACCTCGGCAAAGGAAAACACATTACCACTGTGCTGGATTCCAGGTCATACAGGGAACGAGGTGACCGACAAACTGGTGAAAGAAAGATCTGCCCTTTTCCTGATGGGACCTGAGCACTTCGTAGGGACCACCAAGAGCAACTTGATCAAGGAGGCTGGCAAGTGGGAGAAATGCATGTCTGGCCGAGCATGTACTGTGCACGTGTGAGCACATCTATGGCAGGAGGAAGCTGCAGCGATGGACCTCAAGGTTGTCTGGCGATTTGTATGAGAATGGTGGGGATGTCGCATCAGGGAACACCATCTCTTTGGAAGCTGGGGGTGGAACTGGGAGAACATGAGGTGGCTCATGCACACCCACACAATAGGCACGAGGGAGGCCACAGTGTTGGTGTTCCCAGTTGCGGCAAATTAAAAAAATTAAAAATTAGCTAAGAGAAGCTGCCGAATGAGACGAATGTGAGTGGAAAACAGTAGAGGTACAGCATGTTGAAGACAGAGTTTACATGACATGAAAGGTCTTCGAATGGGTGTACTGAAACAGGGACAAGATCTGTGAACAAGCAATAGAACGAGAGCTGAGAGTCGACTGTCGTAGGACTGGCAAGTAAGGGCTGGGAAGTGTAGAGTTGGAAGGGGCTGGGGAAACCCTCACTGAGAAAACTTGGGGCATAAAGTTGTTACCGGGGCTCGAAATGACAAATATTTCATTGACAGGGGAATCTGGGATGCTAGGATTGTTGGCTAAAGTTGAAAGCTAGGAAAACTACCTGAGTTGAGGATCGTGCAAGGGTACTAAACTGATTCGAAAAGAGCTGAGGCGTACTTACATTAAGGGATGATATATCGGGAATATGATGCTACTTCGATATTCCGTTTTATTGTGTAATTATAAATCCTAATTATAGCGGATGAATGTGTTCCACTGGTTCGCATCTCTCATTCCTCCGCTTTCACCTTGGGCCTTCCACGTGTCCGGTTCTGTTGTGGACGATCCTACATGGGAAATGAAGATTTGAATGTTGGATTCACTCGTAGTAAAATAGTGGTATAAAGTCATTCTATTCCGTTCGCCAGACGACGCTCCTCTTTTGTCCGAGGCTTCTTTCTTTTTCATATCTGCTTTCCTGGTCTTGGCAGCTCTTTGAATTAAATTCTTCAGTTCGGCTTTTGATATTTCGTATCAGAGAGCGGAATGAGACAAGACGGGAGAGCGGGGCTCCGGAGATAAGACCCTAATCCATAACCGGAGCAGACGGTTTATTCCACCAAGCTTCTTAATTTCACTGTTCACGGTAGACGCTATCTTCTTTTTTCCCTCCTGTAGCGGAAAAAGTCCTCTCGGTTTTTTTTTCTCTTCGCTTTCTTTTTTATTTTTTCGGCGCGCCTTCGCTACACTAAATTTAATTTCAAGAGCTAAATCCTGTTTTTTCACGGGTCGGCGTTCTCCTCTGATGCTCAATACTCCTCTTTGTAAGCAATAATAAAGCTGAAAGCGTGAGTGCAGGGAAACGCTGGAAATTCAATATGGTGAGTTCAATATCACGCTCTACTTGCATGAGATGCGTAATCGGCAATTTTCAAACGCTTGAGTTAGCAAATGATTTTGTAATTGGGCAAAGTACACAAGTGGGAGACTCATTGAAGCGAACATACATACTCGAGCGTTGTCGCAAAATCCGTCTGAAAGCATTCCCTAAGGCCGGTTTCACACGGAGAGCCGTACGGCTCTCACTCGCGATGAGGAGCGTTTTCCGCTCTTGACTCCCACTCCTTCACACGGAGAGCCTTTTTGGCTCTCGATCGCCGTTTTTTGGCAGTCATCTGCACTGAGTTGAAGAACGATGGATCGCACGCGTGCTTTGGCCATTTACCTCCTTCACCGCCGTCGTGTTCAACGCCAAAAACGCAAAAAAAAAAAAAAAAGTACCAGAAAGTATTGGGTCTATCCGATCAACCAACAGAGGGATGAAGAAGGAGTTTACGCCACACTGTACGAAAAACTGCGAAAAGATGACAAAAAGTTTTTCAACTTCTTCCTGATGTCAATCGACATGTTTGTTGAGCTACTCAGCAAGGTGTTGAATGCCATTCAACTTGAAGATACCAACATGCGTAATTGCATTAAGCCTGAATTAAGGCTTGCAATAACGTTGAAGTAAGTTGAGTTGCTTTTTTTTTGCAATTCACATATTTCCATGTAAAACTCCAAATATCTGCGTGAATGGTTGAAAAAATGCACCTTTAAATCAATAAGTTAAGCAATAAACTGAGGAGCAGGAGCCGTTTTCGCTCGTCGTGTAAACGCTCTCATCCCCCTCTTTGTATTTCGTCGAAGAGCCCGAGACTCGCGACTCGAAGTGCCGAGCCGTGATCACTCGCGTCGCTCTGTGTGAAACCTCCACTGCTCCTAGTGTAGTTCAGTCTCACGCGCCGTCCTCCTCTTCGCGAGCGAGAGCCGTACGGCTCCCCGTGTGAAACCGGCCTAACGTATTTCATACTTTAGGATCTGTCATTAAGGAGTGAGTAACAGGCTGAGATCTTGGTGCCGGGCGCTTCCCTCTTCAACATCAGGCAGGAAAAGGATCAGTATCAGTTTGTGTACGTTAGGCTGCGCGAGATGGAGCTTCATGGATGACGCGTTGCATTCAGGGGGGGGGGGGGAGAGAGAGAGAGAGAGAGAGAGAACAAGAACAAGCTGGATACCCTCATATCCGTATATTTGCACTAATTCAACTCCGTGTCAGCTGTTTCGGTCCCCACCGTTAATCCCATGATCGGTTCTCTAACAGAAGAAAGAACTGTCGATGAAATCGGAAAAAAACGTTGACTCGGTCAAAAGAATAAAATAAGGCCCAAAGCGAAAAGTTGTGTTGGAAGGGAAAAAAGAGGACACCAAAGTTATCGCGACTCTTGAAGGGGATCTGTCTCGGGAATAAGCCCTAAGTACCGTCGAAATATTCTTTGTGAAGATTCGCACTTTCGCTCCAAGGACCCAGTTTGCTGCCTCTCGGCTCATCAATTCTTCCTTTCTAAACATTTATATTTAAAACTGTACGAATACGTTTGCCAACCCAAGCAAAGAAAATTTGGATTTTTTTTAAAGAGCTCATCATTTTAGGAAGTTGTGGCGCGGGAAGAAAAAGTTGAACAAGTGAATGTCGACAGTTGCTCATTTGCATTTAGGGAAAAGAACAAAAAGAGAGAAAGTAAATGGAAAAAGATTCGTTCCTCGTGACTTCGTGACCTCAACTTTTAATTTTCTCCAGTCATCTCTGAGGGCTCACGAGTCAAACTAAATGAAGCGTTGAGCAAAAAGCTACATCTTGTACAACTTTTCAAATTTACGAGAAAAGAGCGTCAAACGTAGTGCAGAGGCGAGACGACTAGCAGGCATTTGAGCAAGAACGATTCAGAATCTAAGAGGAATCCAAAGGAAATGCAACCACCAGAACTGGGAACTCAATATAGCTTACACTGAAATGAAACAATATAGAGATGTGCTTGTTATAACAGCATCGTTCTGTTGGTTAGGAGGGCTTCACTACTAACGAAGGCAGTGGAGTAGAGCAGCATAGGCGAGTGTAGACCTCACTCATCGGTTATTATTCACAAGGTCGTTTTCTAATCAGGGATCACTTTGAATCCCCTGAACAGTACACTGTGTGCATCGGCCAGAAGAAGATCGTGAAATAAGTATACGTACACACACCACAAGCGCACGAGAGCAACCTAGCTTCTCAAGATTTTGATTTCACACGCTCTCGTTTTTAGGCGTCAAAGCGACACAATAAGGTCTTTCTGTGCTTCAGTGCTGGTGCAAAAATAAACTCGTTGATTCACACTATACCATGCTCCACAGAGTCCTTAATATTGTGGATGGTTCACGAATCAGGATAACTGATCTGGGCAAAGATCCACGGCACTCCCCCCCCCTGTTCGTAGCGTTTGGCTGCCAAGGCAGGGCAGTCACATAGGATGTGCTCTGCCGTCTCGTCCTCCTCACTGCACAATCTGCACTCCACCGTCTCTGAGACGCCCATCTTTTTGAAGTGATATCCAAGTGGACAGTGTCCTGTGAGGAAGCTAATCAGAACTCTCGGATCCTGTCTGGAGAGTGCCATCATTGCCTTCACCCTTAGTCGTGCCTGTCTAAGTCGTGGCTGGCGGTGCTAATGAGCGCTACTTTCCCGGATCTCCCATCGGACCATCACATGATTCAGGTGACTTCGCCTCACTCCTTCTTGGGGTTCAGGCTCGATGGGAAGGGATTCCATATCCCTTTTCCCTAGTCTTTTCGATCCCCTCATGCCCCCTATGAGCCGGCACCCAGATAAGAGGCACCCTATTATGGACAATGAGTCGCTTGAGCGCTTGAAGACGCTCCCATTCCAGCCTGGACCTGAAGGTGTAGGCTGCAATAGCCTTTAAGGTGGCCTGGCTATCCGAGAATAAGTAGTCCTATAAGCAGTCTTCTGAGCAGATCTTTATAGCTAGGATTTCCGCTTGAAATATCGTCGTTAATTCGGCTCGATCGCTCACAAATAACAATTTTTTCTGAATGCCACTGTCTCTCCGTACACTTAAAAATGAGGTCCTTCGTTGGGTCGAAACAGAAAAAGTACTTGTGAAATGCACGCAGATTCACTTTCGCATCAGTAGAGTAGATTACTGACCATACCTGACTGTTGATTGAGTTAATTAAAAATGTACACTGGGATCCTGTGTTCCTGGCCAGCACTGTCAATTCTTGCGCTGAGTGTTTTGAGCAGATCTTTTTATCTTTTTTGAAGCAATGTAACCATAAAACCACTCGCAGGTTTTTGCGTAGTCTTCGTCCGATGAAGCCGTGGATTACCCAGTGAATTGTGAAAAGTATCCGTGAAAAGGAATCAATTGCTCAGAGACTTTGTAAGGAGCCTTTTAATATTAAGCTTAAGAAATATTTTAAGAAATACAGAACTAAGTTAACTTCTATCATTAGATGTTGTAAGAATTCTAGAAGAAGCTGGATCAGATTGTAAGAAAGTCTGAAATGTTATTGATGAAGCCACTGGACGGAGGAGGTTAAACTCTAAAATGTTAAGTAATGTACAGGAACAAAACGTACTGGGAGTTAGTAAGAACACTATACTCGTGGCTAATGCTTTCAATTCGCACTTTTCCACTGTCGGTGAGAAGATTCCATTAGAGGATAATGTTGGTGGGGGTGACCGGGCCGCAAGTGTAATGCTTTGTGATGAGAATGTGGATGTGGAATGTGGTGCCGAAGTAAGAAGCGTTTGCTAGGATTGGTGAGGAGGATGTTAAGAAGATCATCGACTCGCTACGGGGGGGTTCAAGTCCTGGATACGATGGTACTACAGTGGAAGTCCTTAAAAAAGTTAAAACGTATATTTCCAAGCCATTGGCACATCTTATAAACATGAGTATTGCTACTGGTGGTTCCCCTGAAATGAGAGTAAGATGGCCATCGTCACTCCGCTTTCACATTTACAAAAAAATTGTATCCATATATATATATTTAAAAATTTATCTGTTTTTGAAAAAATTTATGGGCAGACGAGGTCATCTGGTAACCTTACACTCAAGTTGCCTTTTAGATTCACCACTAGAAGTCAGAATTTTTTCTCGCACAATGGAATAAAGCTGTTTAACAGTCTTCCAAAGGAATTAAAGATGCAAAATGATCTAGCAGTGGAAATGCTCGGATGATTCTCCTTTTTAAGTGTTTTTCTGATTTTATGAACTATCTATCATATAGTGCAGTATACTATACTACATAGGTTTGCGATTTGTACATATTAATCTGTAGCTAGAAAGTTATAACGACTCTTCCCCTCAGCGCAAGTTTTTTACTTATTGTAGGAACCTGAACGGGGACACTCCATTAGTGATGATGCGTTGACATGGTGACAGAAAATACCGAGGTGAGGGCGCGGGTTTTGGGAAGATGGCGAAGGACAGTTCGAAAATGGTGAATGTCGAATTTGATGTTGAATTGGAAGAGTTCCGTTTTAATACTATCGTTCACCGAGTTTTCCACACTTATCGAGGGGCTTTATTTAGTATTTGGGTTTCTTTTTGTATCTTTTTTTGTAATCTTCTTGAATAAATGCATTAAAAAACCCCGTACCGAATGTGGAGGCTATAGCCGTGATGTAGCTCCGCTATGTCATGATCGATTTCATTTCCAACCAGTTCTGGTCCCGGCCGCACTGTCCTTGCTTGTTTTAGCTTGTGAATAGCAGCGATGTGCTTACTCCCTCCAGGGCTATTTCCACCCCGTTTTAAACGAAAAGGTTGGCCTAATCAAAAGACGTCTGATTGATTCGACTTTTAATTATGTCTGTGTCTCATTGTCTCGTCGTCGGTTTCACAATTCATCGATCTGTTCAAACGAGTTTCGATTTCCCGAACAAGGAGCCACATATTTACTCCAAATTCATTAAACTCAAATGTCTATGATTTCAATTACCCAATTTTTATATCGATATTGTTAATTACGTTTTATTTCTAGGTAGTTAAATCGCTCGCTGGTTTTCACTTTTCGCTCAAGTACATTACTATCATTTGTTAAATCAAGCATAACCTCTCATCTGCATCAGAAAGGGAGGGTAATTGACGAGCAGCCTGTCGTCCATGGCCCTCTGTTTAGGGCCATCTGTTTAGGGTCTGTTTAGACAGTGAATACTGGTAAGCCCATTGTTTACCTTCAACCGGCGGGGATTGTGGGGAATCCATCCGTGTGTGCTCATAACTACGCCTTCCATCTTGGAGTTCGTACCACACGATTTTGTGTCTGCCCCTTCACTGTCACGAGTGTGAGATAGGTCCTGGTTTGGTTTTGGCTCCTTGCGAGAGGTACTTCTCATCATACGGCTAGAGTAGAAACACGCAGCACTATCGTCACCTCCACCCCTTATATTCCTCTTCCTCTCCTCACTAGTAAGACCATGGGGTGCATTGTGCCAAGTATTCGAAACTACAGTGATTAATGATTTAGTTGAAAATAATTGCGAAGGCTCAAATACTCTCCCTCCGTAGCAGGAAAAGCGACGAAAGGAATCAGTCTTCAACTCTTTAAGGACGTTAGCTAGATAACATAATTCTCAACTCATTTCAGTCAATTCAAAGCGGCGCAGTTAAGTTTCCTTTCTTCTCAAACAGACTGGGCTGTGCAGAAAAGTTTGCTCTCTCTCTCTCTCTCTCTCTCTCTCTCTCTCTCTCTCTCTCTCTCTGTCACTCCCTCCACGTTTATCAAATATTGAGCTTGAAACGATATAAACGCCCGAGGGTCGTGGAAATGCAAAGCTAATAGAACTCAGAACTTCATTTTGCGAAACCACCCTTTTCACTGGAAAATGTTCAAGAAATGAGATGGCGTGAATGGGATATATTACTGGAGCATTTCTAACACCGAGGAAAGCGCATATTGGTTCCGTGACTGTTGTCAACCCGTCAAAAGGAGTCGTCATCTGCTTCAGGAGGTGTGCAGAATAATTCCGTAGTAAGTTGGCGCCCTGTACCATAAGAACTGCATCAGAGAACGAAGCCAACAATATAGTGTTGTTACGTCTGAGATAGATATTGCACTAAGTGAATAGTAGAGTAAGTACGATATCGTCCGAATCGTAATTGGAACAAGGAGTTTTATTCGCGAATTACTTTCGGATAAGTTTTCCCGCCACCAACATAGACAACTATTCGGTTACGACTGACGACACCGAAGTTTCGAGCAGCTTGGGAATTTGAAGTACATAATCAGCACAAATTCCCTTTTGCAGCCTGAGCCTTTGATAAATCGTAGAGTTTGGTTTGTCCTGGTGCAGTGCATCTTCCAGATTTTTGCGGATGCGAATGGAAGCGAATTTCAAACAATTAGAACTAATATGCCCAAGAAGCTAATATGAACTCATTTAGACGCATGATACGGGTCTTTCGGAACTTTGACTCATTCCTCCATCACATTTTACAATGTCACTAAATGGATGAAATACAATTAGAAAACTTCAAAACATTAATCGGTGAAGGAAAAGGCAAGGTCGTAAAAAAAAGATCGTATCTTTTGATATCAACTGTCTAAAACTTCCCTGTGAGTGGTATAAATCGTACAAATCGAATATCCCGTGTGGAAGCGTAAAGGAGTGCACTCGTCACGGAGAGCAGTGTTTAGAAGCAACAATTATACTTGTAGATCCCGAGTCCCTAAAGAGCTATTTCCTGTTCATCAATCACTTTACGGTCGACTTGCTCTGAATACAGGTGTACTTTCATCTCATATTGGACATTTCTATGAGACGCTGCCTGTTGTCCATGAGGGGACGTCCGGCTCGCTCCGTGGGTCCCTACGTAGCCTCCTTTGAGCTTCTGTGTGGAGTTCTACTATATCTCTGCGGATCGTCTTCGAAAGGAGGGTTTCTAGTGAGCATTTGATACTAGAAGCCTGTCACATTCCATTCCAGCTAAAGTCTGCTCCATGCTAGGCTCATAGTGCTTTCCTCAGGGGTCTTCTAAGCTCTCCAAATCAGCATTGTCTTCTGGCTCTTTTGATGGCACAGTGGAAGACCTTCTTCTTCAGGATGAAAGCAGTTCCGAGTGTGGCTCTGGCATTAGGGTCACTAATCTCCTGGCACGTCCTTATGGCTCTATATACACTGTGATAGTCCACAATATTAGAGGGAGACGGGGGTTGCGCAGCCCTTGCTGGCTTCAGCCTGGAATTTTTGGGACTTTACGGTATTGCGGTTATTGAGCCTGTCACGGTTAACATTTAATTTTGGGTTGAAATGGGATTAAAATACGGCGGGTGTCGTACATCTTTGTGAGTTTAAATTGTTGCGTTTGTGTGCATAGGGTAGGAAGGAAGTTGCTCGAAGCCTGTGTCCCAGGAGCTTCTCGAGCATATTGGTTATAGCGCCTTTCACCTGTCAAGCAGACGCCCCCACATGAGCCACAGCTGCCAGTCCGGGGTTAGGACTCATGAGAAGTTTTTTGGTTAAGATTGGTGCTATTGTGAGGGAACACTCCTTACCAGCCGCCCCGAAACACTCGATGTGGCAGCGAGCTACCTCCAGGATTCCACAGACCGTGAGTGTTTTTGAGACCATTGCAGTAGTGTGTCGGGGATATGTAAGGCCAGTATTGTTTACAGCTTGTCAGTTCCTCTATAGGCCGGCTTTTATGACCACACAGGGCTGCTGAATTGTGCGCTGAGGAAGTCGCTACACAGGCGCGCGCGCACACACACTCAGGCTAACGATTTTCACGTTATTTGGACAGTGGAGGTCGAAATGAGATCTTTGTTCACAGTGGAATACTACAAAAATACGCCGTTTGTCGTATGTCTATTTCATCGTACTCTCCCCACCTTGAGTTAATATTCGTACATTAGAGGCAAATTCTGTTAGTTTGCGACCAGGAACACTGGAAGTCTGCAATTTGCTCTTTAACGACTTTAAAAATATCGTTTACGTTTAGCGGCAGTTGGTGAATGGCCAATAAACAAAGGCAAACATTTAGGGCAGTTACATTTAGCCTGAATGAAAAGTAGCATTAAACTTCGGGCTCTACCCCCACCCCCGCCCACCTCTTTGCCTTCCTGTGCCATGAAAATATGAGTTTTACTTCCTAGAAAACTTTTCCCGCTCTCGGAGCTTATCTGGTATATATTTTAAATGCGGAGCCGCTCGCTATTGCCGCACCTGACGCTTCTACTGGGAACGCTCTCCGTCTCAGCTTTCCTTATGATCGTATTACCTTCCTCTCCACTCCAGCCCCACTTCACAGTTTCTTTAATCAGTGCAGCTGCTAAATTCTGCCTTAGTCGCCTGTCATTGGGGTTGGGGAGGGTGCACTTATCGCGAGAAGTACAGTAACTCATATTACTTTCATCTACTGAGACTACGCAGTTTCTGCCAGTTCGCTAAGCCAATGAACAGATTTTGTCCCAGTTCTCCCGTAATGTTCTAGTGGAGAACAAGTATAAAAACCCTGCAAATTATTACACAATGGTTTATTATTGTCATGAACAGCTTGACCTAGTATTAGTGCTCGCCCATCCCATTCGATTCAGCATCAAATACTAGTAAACCATACGAAACATGTCCTGACTACAATGGAACTACGGAAACAAAACGTCTGATGATTTTGCCCCGTCGAGTCGGGGAAATTGGAACGGGGGTGCTTCGAGCTAACCCGTTGCGAGGCGAAAAGGGAGTTGAGCGGGCAGGCAGCGTTGCAAGGACGAGGCGGGTGGTTTTTTATTGAGACGGGAGGGAGGGAGGGACTTCAAACGACGAAACGTTGACTTCCGCTGTAGTTCCCGTTGATTTTTTTTACCATTTTTTGCCAATTACAACCACGGGCTTCGTCCGATCGGATTGCCGAGACCAAATCGGATTTTTGTGCGAAAGAACGAATTTTTTAGACCACGTTAAAGGCACAAAACGGCCCGGACGGCGGACGGGGAACGGGGGATGGCAGACGGCGGAAGGACATTGCAAATTTGGAATCCCCAAGTTTTGAAACGTAAAGTATCAAATTTTGAGGGGGGGTTGTAAAATATTTTTCGTGACCGAAAACATAGGGTTATTATTCAGAATGAATAATAAACCAAAAGCGAACGTTTCGAGGGCAACAGTAATCTTTACTTGGCCACTTCAGCTCGTAAAGGAGACCGGATATGGGTAACGCCTTGAAACGTCAGTGTCACATTTTTAGGAGAGAGTTAAAAAAAAAAGTTCCTGGCGGAAAACATAACTGCATGGTTCAAAGCCATTTAGTTTATACCTATCGGTAGACACGTTTCAAGAAATGAATCACAAAAGGAATATCGGTTTCGCGTCATCTGCTCCCATTGGTCAATTCCCGATAAAGTTAGACTCGGAAGGCCGTCGAGAAAGCCAGTTATCGAATCAACTAGTAATTGTCCTCTGGGGCTGTGTCCGGGTCGCTTGACCCTCGTCAGTAGGCGGCTCCTCCAAACTACCGCCGATCGCAATCGACCGGTCGAATACGTGGACGCACCAGACGAGAAGAGAGCTCAGACATGGCATCGATTGGTTTTGGATATGGTTCACTTGGCGGTTTGACCTGATCGGGGTGGTAGACAATTTGATGGCAGTTGCTCACAAATTAAATCAACCGACTCTTCCAGTTCTGCCACGTTCTATTGTATCTCTGGTGTTCGGTATTTTCGATGAGCTCCGCCTTCCACCGTTTCGCCGACACTCCAAATGCAATTACATAGACACATTTCCGAAACCTGTGAACAATGTACAAGAAACACGGGAGATTCAAGCACCTTATTTCCCTGAGAATTTCAGTGATTTAAAGCTACAGATCTCTCCAGAAACTACACGCCAAATTTGCTTTACAACACCCTGAACAGATCCCTGACACCATTCCTTCATCTGTTTATTGCCCGACTCATGTAAACAATAGATTTTAAAAAGAACAGCTGAGCCAAACCAGCTCAAATTCGGTAGCGTGCTCATCATTATGAGACGTCACATAATGAGGCTTCGTGAAAAATTTAATCAAATTTACTACTATTGTGAAGGCTCAACCCCCTTCGTGGTTCAGAGGGCAATTGGCTTCTGCTTGCAGTGATTAGCGGAGGTTCGGACACTTCTAGTTTAGGTATAGAGAACCGAGGAACAGATCAGAACAATGTAACTTGAAATTGCACGAATGTGTGAACAACTTTCTTAAGGGAACTGATTCCGGCGGGTTACCGGAATGGTGTGACTCCCAGCTCCACCACCTGTTTACAATCAAGTTTTATGATAAGACTATCGTGGGAACTTGACTGTAGTGATCGTTTGTACTGCAATCCTGAACAGTACAGCATAGTGCATGACAGAAAACTCTTAAAAAGTTAGCCACGCTGCCACCAGCTCACCTAACCAGTTATGACAGTGTAGCTAACACTTTCAGTAGGTGGCTGGACAAAAATTGTAAACATTTCGTTGGCGAGTTGAACCGAACAGTCCAAGTGAGAAGAGAGAACATAGGAGAGTTTACTTAGTAAACGAGAAGAAAGTACAGTTTAGAGCTATATATATATAGAGAGAGCTACTCCCTCGATTTGCAGTTCCTGATTGACTAAGAAGGGCATAGAGGAGGCAGCCTCGCAAGCTCATTCAACTCATGGAATGTCAGCCTTCGAGTTCTTGTGTACGAAACAGAGAAGAATGTCGGTCACGAGTTACATGATAATTTCTTAACAAAATGTCGCAAAATAAAGCAATATAAGACGGCAGGGCTGAGCATTCAGAAAACTCGGAGGAGCCCAGATGGGGCAGTTTCGTCAGGATCGCACAAACGGCAATAGCCGCGCTGTTTGTTCACACATTATTGGCATTCTGATTCTCATGCTCGATGTAGCAAGGCGATGTTGGCTTCTATACTCTCTCAAGTATATAGCATCGGAAATTCAGCTTAAATGTTATGGTGAATGCAATGCTGCAGTTACATTAGGGACGCAAACATTTAACGTGTGGTTCTTAGGGATGAAGTTATTCTAGGACTTCACTTTCTTCTCCACTCGTGTCGCGGAGTTAACATTAGATTCCCTGCGCAAAATACTTCCTTCGCAATGCAGATGGTAGCGTTCACTAAACTGTTTTACAAGTTACAGTCATAAGTCATGGAGAAACAACTTCGCTCATTCCCATACCGCGATTAACTCAACCACACACCCACAATCCTAACTGATGGAATGTTTGTTGATCCAAAACATACCACACAGCATACTACTGACACTGTTAATGCAATACCCATTCACCATCCTCCAGGCAGAGTTCCATATTCCCAGCAAACCCTCGTAGTGACTTGGTACAGGACAGGGAGAATCTGAGAGCCCGTGGGCTTCGTCGTTCTCTGTCTCTTTGGTTCCCAAGAATGGGCCAACAAAATTTGTATCGATTAATGGTTGTTGAACGTAGTAACCAAAAAAGTTACGCTTTTCCATGCATCCAAGATTTGTAAGATGCACTCTGGGGTTCAGCCAGGTTCTTTGTGCGTGAGATTTGAAGAGTGGTTGCTGGTAGATTGGTTCGCATCCCTAAGATCTTCGAGTTGGAGGAGTTTAATCCACCAGCATTACCGTGGAAATCTGTGGAACGTATTCAGCACATTACTGGGGCGGCGGAAAGTTGTGAGATGTTTCTCCCTAGATATCGGTTTGTCAAATTTTCCTAACATTAACAACGTAGTAGATGATTCCCTCGCAATCTGCGATTTAACTGAGCTTGACTTGAGTTTGTACGTGTGCCTTCGCGTAGTTTCAATGATAATGCGACTTTCGTCGATATAAACGTTAAAAAAGCCAACACATCACAATGAGATGTTTCGGCGGTTAGAAACGAAGGACAAACCATTTATCAGCTCAGCTCCAAAATGATTCTGGTGCGTTGTAACACTCAACTTTCCTTAGCTCTCCGTCAATTCACTTTCTACCTGGCTTTTTCTACTTACTCAATTCAATGATCACTCAGTTCATTTGAACTTGGTCAAACAACACTTCACAGCAGCAGAAAGCGGCAACGCTTACAGTTCCGAAATTTATTGTGCTGCTCGTTCTCATTCCCGGACTATTATTGAGCAATTGGTACACAGAGAATTATTGAGGCTGTAAACACGATTTTTTTGAAGAGGATAATAATCACTTTTGCCGAGTTATTCGGTGAAAACTTTTGGAACTGGTAGTAGGCGAAATGGTGGTAGTTGAAATTCCGGAATTTCTTGAGGGACCCCCTTATACCTAATGAGCATTTTTAAACTCTCACCCTATAGGTATTGGATCGGATTACTACACCAATTTATTTTAACACTCTAGTAACATTTCAGCGGAGTTTATAAGAAAAAAAATCGTGCTAAAATCGTTGATAATTTACTGTGCTGCTCTCGTAATTTTCCCCTCAAATGGGAATTTTATGGTATGATTGCCTTATTGAGAGCTATCAATAAAAAAAGTTTAATCAAAATCGTTAGAGCTGTTTTTGAGAAAAAAATTGGTGTTTTGATCACTATGACAACTATAGTTAGTTTGGGCAGATTTCGACCGTACCCTTATTTTGGAGTCCCATGGTAACCTGCGGAATAGATATTAAGTTTGAGCTGATTTGGTACGGTCGATTCCTCTAAAAAATCCTTCACAGACACACACACGCACACACCGTCCATTTTCCCAAATAGCGTTTTTCGGACTCAGTAGGAATTTTTTTTTCAGCCGATTACATAACTTTCCTTTTTACTTTGTAGAGCCAAGGAAAGTAAAAAGCCAACACATCACAATGAGATGTTTCGGCGGTTAGAAATGAAGAACAAACCATTCATCAGCTCAGCTCCAAAATGATTCGTTGATACTTGCCGCAGGCACTTACCACCTGAAAATGAAACGATAAAGGTTTTTCACAAAATCGTGGCTTTGGTATAAAAACCTGAACCCCGACCTCCACGGAAGTCAATCTAGAATCGGGAGATAACTTACTTCAAGAGATTGTAGGACGGAAATAATCTCTTTACATGGATAATTCAACTTCACTACGCGACAAAATCACATTCAGAGAATAATATCGCACAGTTTGAACCCACCGAGAGGAAGAGAAGGAATTAAAAAGTTCGCGGCTCAAAGCAACGGACACGAATTCAGCGGTAACCGAGCGTTAAGTTTGTTTTTCGAAGCTGTTACTCAGCGGGTTTCTTTACTACTCAGTTTAAACATTCAGAAAACTGAAAACGCATTTGTACTCGTTCAAAAGACGAGTCAAACGATTAAAAATGCGTTGCACACTATTGGTTGACATGGAGCGAGATGAGCGGAGATGGTGGGCAGTGCGACAAATGAGCGGAGGCTGGGAAAAAAAAATAACTTTCGCTGTTTTCCTGTGTGTTCCTTCATGTAGTAGAATTTGATTCAATATATCTACTGTGATTCCACTGTTTTCAGTCCTGCACATCTGAGACCCATCGTATTCGATTCAGCATCGAAAACTACCAAGGGAACGATAATAAACGCGAAAACGAAATTGCCGAAATTTAGTTTCTGGGTAATTTTATACCCATAACAACCATGGGTTTCACCCGATCGGATTACCGAGTTGGCGGGGACAGGGAATAGGGATCGGACGAAACCCACGGTTTCATGGGTAAAAAATGGTTTGAAAAATTAACCAAAAACGAAATTTTGGCAGTTTTATTGCATTTACTTCATGTTTGGTACAGTTTCTAATGAATCGAATAGAACACGGCTTAAAGGTGTAGGACTCCTTCTGGATGGACAATAGTGACATCTCAGCAAATATAGTGAGGTGAATTCTATGAGTTGAAGGAACCCGCGGAGCAACGCAGCTAAAGTTGTCGTTTCTCCCCCCTGACCGAGCTCATTTCCTCTCACTCATCCCGCTCTATTCCCATCAATCATCAGTTCGACTGGTCGAGTCGTACCAAATGCCCAGTGCCGCCTGGAAAACGTTGTCTCGTATGTCTATATAAGCCATGATTGCTTGGAAAACGAGTTTAGTCGAATATTAATTTATTTCGATCACTGTCAACTAATTGGTACCAACATTTTGTTGTCCGTGAATGTTACCGTAGAAATGTGTCAAATGAAGATGCTGCACCCGTACATATGTTACGGTCGTCGAATTTACGGGGGTTCTAGAAAGTTGTGAATTTCTACGTACCAGATTTTTTTACTTTCCGCTACCCGAAGGGGAGGAAAGTATAGTAATCGGCCCAAAAAAAATTTGGGTTTTCTTCAGATCTTTACGTTTTGAGGCCTACTGAGTCTAGAAAACCTAATTTCGGCGCGTGGTCCGTGTGTATGTGTGTGTGTGTGTGTCTGTAGTTCGATTTGCGGGAGAACGGCTGATCCGATTGAGCTGGTTCTTTTTTTGTTTTGTTTGTTATTTTTTGTAGACACCAAAATAAGGTTATGGACGATTTCGGCCGATGGAAAGAGTGGGTGGGGGACGAAAATGTACCAAAAGCTAGGGGTTTTCGCATTTTTCTCGAAAACGGCTCTAACGATTTTGATCAAACTTTCAAATTGACTTTTCCTAATCAATACCTAACTTTTCTTCTAAATACATATCTCCGTGAAAATACGGTGAACGGAGATATGGGCCCCTGAAGCAAAAATAGGTTTTTTACGCTTTTTGGCAAAACGGCTTCAGCGATTTTTACCAAACTCACAGGATGTTTTCAAATAGTTAATACCTACATATTCCTCTCAATAAATGTTCCTGTGACGGTCCATTGAACAGAGATAAAAATCAAAATGTGTCAAAAATAACGTTTTTTCTAACATTTCCGTAAATTCCAGGGTAACTTTTTCACCAGATGTGATAAATTCTAATGGAGTGTCTTTGAGTCACCCATAACCACATTTCGTTCTGTATAATTATTTCTGTATATATATGTTGAACGGAGATATAAGCCAAGTTAACTCAGAAAAGGAGATTTGTCGAATATTAATTTATCGGTATTCCAATTTTCTCAAAAATGGCTCTAACGATTTTGATCAAACTTTCGGAGTACTCTCAGCTAACTAGCCCATACACTTTGTTCTCCGTAAATGTTCCTGTAAAAATGCGTTAAACGAAGATATAGCGCCCGCAAATGTAGGTGGTGTTCGAAATTACGGGGGTGGCGGAATGTTGTGTGTTGTTACGAACCAGATTTTTTTTTTTCGCAAACAGCTCTAGAGAGTTTGACTAAATTCGTGATAGCGAGAAGGATAAAACTTGCCGTGTAGTATGGACATGTGATAATAACTTCTGCGACACATCACCCAACATTATACTGCCCAGGTTGGGGCAAGAAAAAACTTGTTAGGGACAGTGCGAGTAATGGCGCGTGATTGTCTCTTCTCCGAGGCTCGACGTGACTTTTCCCCATTTCTAATCGTTTATGGATGTTCTAATTATAGTTTTAAACCGGCCAAGAATCAATGACCTGTCTTGACATCTCAGAGGAGCCTGAGGGGGCTCGTGATGGCAATCAGATAGTACTTTATTAATTAAAAGGTTGAAAAAAATGCTTAATTGAAGAGGTGAGAGAAGACTAAATGGAATGGTCAAATAAAAACTTGAATCTATTCGTAACGACGAGTTGTAATAGGTGCAGGATTAACCCCTCCCCCCATCCCTAACCTGTTGCAACTTGATCTTCCCGCTACCTGCAAAGCCACCTGCTGATTCTTTGGTTCGACCTTCGTTAAATCATTGCAATCATTCTCTTTTTCGGTATGGACTTTCATTCAGCCGGATGTTCTCCGTGCAGTATCACTGATAATTTCCTTATATGCTGCGAAGAAATAGAGATATTTGGCAACTACTAAGCATGCACTGTTACGAGTTTTCCGCCATTTTTTTTTCTGACCCGAGGGCGTGTGGGACAAGTCCCTTTGTCACTATTGTGACGCTGGCCCTTTCTTAGTAGAAGGCGTCGTACATACCCGCCCCCCTTAGGAAGCCGAATATGTCCGAGTCTACACCGCAGAGTCCGCTACAGTTTGGGGTTCAGTGGTCCCCCGACCAAAGTATTCAAAGCGGTTTGCTGCCAAGGCAGGGCATTCACATAGGATATGCTCTGCCGTCCCATCCTCCTCGCCATACAGTCTGCACCTTCCTTTCCTGTATCTCCCACCGAGCAACCAGACAGTTCAGGTGACTTTTCGTCAGACCCACGTGTGGTTCAGGCCCGATGGGTAGGGATTCTGTACCTCTTTTCGCGAGGCGGTCAGCCTTTTCATTGCCCTCATGCCCCCTGTGAGCCGGCACCCAAATGAGGGAGAGCCTGTTACGGGCGCCGAGCTGCTTGAGCGCATGGAGGCATTCCCATGCCAGCTTAGACCTAAAACTATAGACTGCGATGGCCTTTAAGCCTGTCTGAGAAAATGTAGACCCGCTTGCCCTTGAGTCCTTTGTTCAGGATCTCTTCTGCGATCTCTTGGGTTTTGCCCATTGTTCGCGGCTGCTTATTCAGTCAGCATGCTGACCTTATTCACAGCTGGCCGCAGACATGCCCCTGGGGACAATGCCGTGGCCGTTCCGCTATCCACAACCCGTGGTCGCGCCTGGTAGCATGGGCATGCTCCTGGAAAGATAACCCAGAACCAGGAGTTTTACGCCATAATGAAGGGTATAGTGAACCTGAAGTAGTGAGAAGGGTGACTACTCGCGTTAATAGTTTCACGGTTACGTAGATCAAGCGATAAGCTGACAGATGTAGGTGACTCTGATGCACGTTTTGCGCTAATCCTAGTACTTACACAAGGAGCATGATACGGCCCACAGCAACTAACCGCAAATTTTCCATTACAATCTATGTAGGAATGAACACCGTACTCTACACATGAGTGCATGTGTTCTAAAACCAAACTCAAACTAAACATAAAAACAAGGAATTAAAACGAGGGATATCCATTTTACACACAGAATGGCGAAGCAATAGGACGTGCAGAATCGCAGTTTAGACTGAAGATTGGCCGAAACACCAATTAGGGCCGCATCAGCTTTAATGACCTGGTTTTTCTCATGCGACGCATCAAATACCTTTCACCGAGCGTTTCTTTTAATTGTCTTTCGGCCTTCAAAATATCCATCAGGGTCTTTGCTAGATGTGCAGTATGTCCATCCATCCCGATCGCGTATTATTCAACTACATGTTTACATGTCAGTAACAAACGGAGAAAACTTTGTGTGCGTAGCCAAGACCGGTTCGGCGAACCAAGTAATCCATTATAAGGAGCCTACGGTTCAGTTCGAGGCCTGTCCCGTAACAAACTGGAGTAAACAAAGTCACAAGGGCGAGACGGGGGTCAGACTCGTGAATTATTTTGATCCCACTTCCGAGGAACACTTAACCGCTGCTCGGGTTGGACAGGGGAAGGTAGCAGGGGTCTGGATCGAAACTTACCACGAGGGGAACTGAGCCTAGGAGCACTGGAGGTCGCCAGAGTTCAGACTATACGAATTTCTTTCGACTACAAAACGAGACGCAACAGACAGAAGCTTTTCAGCACGATCTTGACTATACGCGATAACAAACGTTTCTGTAATAAAAGCACATTTCCTAAAATCTACTCAATGAAGCACATTTTGTTTTTGAATAACTTCACAATTTAACAATTGACTTGCCGCCGTTCATCAGTTGATTACAGAATGCTCGCTTGCATTTTGTGTTTTGATTCAGCGAACCTGAACAGATGTCTACTTGTTACTTTCCTTAGCCCTACGAAATCGTAAGGAAACTTGTGTAATCGGCTGCAATTTTTATCTGCTGCTCTCATCATTTACTCACGAATGAGAATCATACATCACAGTAATTTCATATGGTCCTACCACGCAAGCATTTACTCAAGATAGTTTGAGCTGTGTTACAAAAGGAAAAAAGCTATTTTGATCGCTATTGTTACAGTTATTTTTGCCTAATTTTCCTGTTAGGTGTCAAATTTGAGCTGATTTGCTTCGGCCCAACTCCGTCCGTCAGACATACACACATCAATTTCTCCGATGATTAGAGCTGGTGAGGGCTGGATCTCCAATTGATTACTTGAACTTATACGTTAGACAGTATTGACCAAAAGTGAAACAGCGATATAGATGTTTTAGGTTTCCTGAGTCAGAAGATCAAGTATCAGAGTGTGGTCTCAGTGGAACCAGTGAGAGAGAATGTCTGCTGACGTATCTAACACTAAGGTAAGTAAGAAGGCCTGAAATTAAAACTGAAGTAACAGCTATAGAATCTGTGGTATACTCGGCTTGCCATATATAACCGATATATACCGATGTCGGAAGCTCTGCCGGAGTGTTACGAAGAGCAGGTTCGGGTGGAGGTATTTGGATAGAACCTTCAAGGCTGCCAATACTACAAAATAGAAACGCTTAGCACGCCCAAGTACTGGCAGTGTTGATGGTATGATACGCAGGATGTGCACATAGATTACCTTCTAATAACTTGGTAAATGCGAACACCAAGCAACCACAACACAAATTAGAACTACAGCATATAATCGGAAGCAACACTCTCGTCTGTTTAAAAAAAGTACATAGACTGTTGGCCTGTTAGCTGTGGTCTCATTCATCATAGTCTTGCGCAGGACGAACGGTTAAATTTGATACTTACCATCCCGCTGAGTATCGGCAGGTTCCATTACTCGATTGCTGTATATTAATACAAAGTCTTGCAGAGTGAAACAAGAATTAGGTATAGAATATTCCTTCAGTGTTAACTGGCTAGCTGAGCGAGTAGTCAGTTTGATATATTAATAATTCACCCCCCTAATTATTAACGCACCACTCATCATGGAAACCAATCTATGATTAAAATATGGCGAGACCTGAGTCAAGTTTCTAAAGATGGGGTTTCTGAGGGCAGTTCTCTCACGCATACCAAACAACCTCAACATAAAGCCGAGGCTTAGGATGGCGAACTGCGTGACTCTCGAGGCATTTGGGCTAATTTTATTTGTTACACACGGAAGAAAGTCGTATTTCTTTGTAGCGCTTAACTCGCTGATTCAGACAGGTTCCTTACACTGTTAGCGAATTATGATGCCATTCTAGTTAGCGCATAGGGCGGCTGGATTTAAACAAGCGGCTGAAGAATATAGTCAACTCTAACTGAAATTTTTTCAGTTATGCGACCAATGCTTGCTACAATCAGAAGAGCACATTCTTTAGGACTCTTCGGAAGGAGATAAAATACAGAAAAGCGCTGGTGGGCTGTAACCATTTTGATGAAGAACCCAAGTGGTATTATGACGACTCTTCTTGCACTACACACATACGTATCAAAGTAGAAGGAGTCGAAAAGTCCTAATTTGTCAGCTTCTACTTTGAAAAAGGTTATAGCCGAAATTTTCCATATTTCTTAATAATTTGTTCCGTTTGCGTTTAATTCTCCCTCGTAATCATGCGGTGGCGTGGTCGATTCCAATCCCCTAACACTTATATTCTTACACTAGTAAGAATATTAGGGTCAGCGGATTGGAATCGACCATGCCAAATGGAATGAATATGAAGAAGAATTAAACACGCGAAAGCCGCCACTGAACATGTGTCAGGATTGTTTGAACCCCCAACAAACGTATGTGCATGTTACAGAACAGTCAAGACCAATAAAAGTATATAATACTTTAGATGTAAAAAATCATCGACGGGAATGACTGGAAGGAACGACTTAATTGTTTTAAAAATAAGAATTTTTTTCTAAAAAATTGCTTTTACGATTTTGTTTAAGTTACGTTCCACAGGATGTTTTCAAATAGAAAACCACCTACATGTCGCCTTATAGGAATCTTCCTCCCACAGACCTTCAGAAACAACCGATATTTGCCCAACAAAGCGTTTTTCCAAAGTCTTCGCCGAATTGAACATCAGCGGGACAGAGTTTTTTCAAGCTCTCTTTTTTCCGTGCTCCGCAACTATTTCAAGCTAATAATAAGCAAAATATAATTGTGCTAAGTTTCTACATTTTGTTCTATGCCCGTTTTCGTAGAAACGTTGAAGAAAGATATAACGCCTGTATATGCAGCATAGTACTGAATTTACGTAGCCGCATCTGATATTTTGAATGCTGCGATGACGGTGACCTGTTTATTGCGTAAGTTCTGAGGCTGATTCACTCATGAGAATTATCACGAGTTTGTTATTCAAATGGTCTTTCCTCCACATTTATATTCCCAAATTGGTATAAGCCTTGTCAAGAATAGCTAAGCTCAGATAATCGCCAGTTGTCGTAAGAATCGAACTTTTGGAAAGTCGATGAGGCACGTTTAAGGTCTATATTCGATAATTCCTCTCATGAGCTTGTAGCACACTCGTCGAATGAGAAACCCAACCTGCGCGAGGTCACCTGTTGTTCCCATTCCCTCTTCAGATATTAAATTTGAGCTGTCACATTCTGTTATGAGACAAAACTAAATTTTTCCATTCGCAAATAACGATGAGGTTCCAACAAAAAAACTGACCAAGCGAAGGAGCCGGTTCCGACGATCGTGTGAAGGACCCGAACACCGACGCCCGCACCGCTGGTCATCACTCGGTTCACATCCACAGGACACTGATGGGTTTGGCCTCCCCACCACCAGAGCCGCGAGACCCTGCGCCGCCTCCCACGCCGCGTCGCCCCCGTGCAAGCTCCTGGGGCACCCGCGAATGCAGCCCCAACTGAACTCCGGCATCTCGCAGGTGGCCCCCGGAAGTGTTTTGATCCTGACCTAACCCACTGCCAAATCGGCTTCCAAGTTCCTCACAACAGACCAAATAACACGATTTTATGGGAACGGCAATAGGAGTTTTGTCATCAAACGAATCCCTTCCCCCTTGAATGTAAGTGTCAAGCCGGTTCTCGGTGGATTTCGGAAATACCGTGTGTAGCTCAACCCAATGTGTAAGGAAATCGTTGCAATCTCCTACTTGGGCCATGACTACTTATTCGTTATCACTCGAAAGGTGATTCATAGGACTCAACACGATTTTTTTGGGAAGGGTGGTACCTACTGTTTTGGAGTGTCGGCCGAGAGTTTGGCGAGTGAAACGAAGGTGGTTGCAATTGCTTAATTTCTGTAATTGATCATAATTATTCTATAAGCGTTATGAAAAGCTCATTTCATAAATATTCAACGGCCCACAATCTTAATTTTATTGAGAATGCTATCACCATTTGAACGGAATTTACGGAGATAAAACTACGCCAAAATCAGGGTTTTCGAGGTTTTTGATTATTTATTAGGCTGTTCTTGTTATTTTTCCCCAGTCGGAAACTTTGAGGTCCTTGCATGTTGTTTGGAACTGTCCAAACCGGAAATGTTATCAAAATCATTGAAGAGAACTCAACATTTTTCAGCACGCAACATCACGTTAGGAGGGGACGAATTTATGTCACGAAATAAGGCTGCATAGGGATCGCGCCCCAACCCTTCCGATGCCCAGACCCCTCATTCGCATATTCCTTCAGTTGTGTTGGGACCTTCCCCAGCGAAGTCACCATGGTTTTTTCTTTTTGGGAGCCAACTAATCTTTCCTTTATATTTCGTACAGCCTGCGAAAGTCCACGATGCTATGAAGATATAAAAAGGAACTCAATCCGAGAATATTTTTGGGCTACTTTATGATAAGATGTTATAAAATCGTCGAATTTACGCGTTTATGAATGAGGTTTGCGTGATGCCTCGCACGTGATACTTCAACGAATGTTGACAGTGGACAACATACTAGTATTCGTTATAGGTGACACGCTATCCGTTCAAAATGGATAGCCATCAACGGTTTTAGAGGAAAGTTTGTAATGTCAGCAAAATTGGTGGCAGCAGGGAGTAGTTTCAATTTATCGTCTGTTTATTTCTCTCTAATGCACATCGGTCTGAGAAAAGTTGTGTGATTATTCGCACCAGGTATTTAACAACACAGTTTATCGTTGTGTGGGGCTGTTCAAAAACCTGAGCATGTCGTGCTTTTTCTCAATCCACGATGTTTGATAGGTTTCATTTAAGTTACAGCATGTAGCATGTCCACCTATATTAGGTTCATTATAAATATTATTGTGAACAGGGGGAATATTTGGACACAACTATTTGTCTAACTATCCGTCGTTCAGAGATAAAGCAAAAAAAGAGATTCCACCAGACGCGCTGCCCTTCTGATGAACGAATTTCCATGGATCATCGCACAATTAGGCTCGGAGCATCCGCGGGTCTGTTTCCTTATTTGATGACTGTTCCTGAAACGTGAACGTGGGTTATATCAGTTATGGAAGTTGCGGTTTCGCTAATGTGCAAGAGGCCGACCCCTGCAGCATCCATCGAGCTCAGACCTGCGGAGGTACGGCAACTATTTGGTCGTTAGCCAGTCTCCCGGTAGAGAGCTGTTGCCCGTGTGTTACCGCGCGGAGGTGACCACCTGAGGAATCCCGTACCGTCTGGGATGAGTTCTTATTATCCCAACAACCGTCGCTCACTGTTGTAGAAACTACAGTGGAGCAGCGCGTGGTTTCTTGTTTCCTCCACACTGGGGGCGCAAGACGTGCAGGATGGAGAGTCTTTGATAGCAAAGAAGTGGAGCCGCGCATTGAAGCCACCATGTCCCGTGAGTAACTGGCTCGTCCAGTGGTCTGGCTCAACCCATTTCCTTGAAAGACGTTCACGGATGTTAGGAAGAACTCATAAACGTCACGACCCTTTGACGAGGATTCCCATCTCGCTTGTCATTTCTCCATTTCTCCACCCATTCATTGATAGTGGCATCGTTTCGTTTGTGGTGAGATATGCACAGAGTTCAGCCCAAAACGGGGGAAGCTCCCGTTTCACTCTCCATTTGTCAACTATGCAATCAACGGCCAAATCAACCAGTAACTGACGAGTGATCACCTGGAGTGCTTCTGTTGATACAGTTTTATAGACCTTGGTGATCCTCAGGAGGGCAGTCCTCTGGGATTGGGCCAATACTCTCTTTTGATTGACTGTTAGTTTGCTACCCCAGACAACGGGGCAATAGCCAATCACGCCTAGATGTATGGCCTTATACATGAAGATAGTGTCATGGTAACACACATCCCAAGTGGCCTTACTAATTGCACGCAGTGAGGCAAACCTTGCAATGGTAGTGCCTTTAAGGGACTGGAAGTGTTGTTTGAAACCCCACCTCTCACCTATATTCACTCCTAAATACTTGACGTGCTTTTCAAGAAGGAGCTTGTGACCGCCAAAGCGTATTGAGGGTTGATTATTCACTTTTCCTTTCAAGAGGATTAGCTGGGTTTTTTCCTCAGCCACCTGCATCTTGGCATGCTCGCACCATTGGGTGACAGTGCGGGTTTTTTCTTCCGACTCTGCAAAGATCAGGACAGTCAAGTCAAGTGGTCACAGTCAGTCTCCATGAGCCTCCTGAGAAGACTTTCGAAGATTTCGTTCGAGAGTGCTCGTCCAAGGACCGAGCCCTTCTCAATCTTTCTCTGGACGGAGACATGCACACTCGGAGCATACACATTAAGCTAACATCGAACTTTGCGATACTGACATCTACGCCCCATACTCGTTAATGAATAACAAAGTGCGAGTAAATAACAATTAATTGACTAAGATGTTACGCAGCATACCAACACGGCTTTTATTATCTGCCAGACAGTAAAGGTTCTGCCTACTTCCCACATCTGTGGACTTTCAGTTTAATGTCCGATTCGGCAGTTAATTGCGCTAACATTTCCATACCCCGAGAGAAAGTGAAATTCCTTTGAGGGCCAGGTCCACCTCGTACTTGTCTTTAATTTTTGGTATTTCAGTCGCACAGCCATCCGGGCGACACGCATCGTCTGAGACGAAAAACCCTATCTTTCTTAAACCTGGAAATGAGAGAAGACAATTTTTGTATATTTTTGTTGAGGGGTTGAACATCATCAAGTCAACGTCCTCCAACGAAGATATCGAGAAGAAATGCTGATAAGTTTCTCCGGCCAAGGTAATGTGATTCTCGGCCCATGGTCTGCCGAGATTGAGGCTAGTAGACGGTTGGGTATACTGCCAGCTGACAAACCATTGCTCGGGTTTCGTTGTTTATTAGCTCTGTATAAATAAATATAGTTCTGTTCAGTACGTTAAATCACCCTATTCGTTTTAATACTGTTTGACGCAAGTCAAATCAGTTCGAGTCTTTTGACCTCGGATTTCCCCAGTCCTTGTCTCCTTCCGATACCCCCTGGTACCTGCGGAAATTCCACCCCTGTGGCTGCGGTTATTTCTAAGCTACTGGATTTCCCTGAAGTGGGTTTTTTCCTTTCTTTATTTTCCTCTCCTCAATTTCAGATTCCTCCCCACAAGAGACAGCTCCTCCCAAAATTTGTATTTCAGCTACAAACTATCGCAGAAGACTTGTCCCCCTGTGCCCGGTTATAGCTCTCTCATTCCAATACAGTTTTCCACCAGTTCACTCATATTTCCGAGTCATCCTTCTGTTTCGCCCTTTAGTACACAAACGCTTCTCACTTCATTGCATTTAATACAATTCTCCTCACCCTTACAAAGTTTCTTTTATATACATCTCTCGCCATTGTGAAAGAATTTTGTTTTTATGGTTCAGCAGTGCAATCACCAGTGATTATATGTACGTTATCTACTGTTTCCAAGACTTAGATTTTGCTCATTCGTGAATGGCGAGTTCAAAAGACAGGAAACTAGTAACCAAAAGACATCAATCTCTTTCTCCTGCAATGAATCTTCTTGCCTCTTATATGGTGCCTTAATGGTTTGTTGCTTGAATACAGTAAGCAGGTTCAGATTCGCTCCAGTATTGACAGGAAAAGTTGTTCTGATCAAATCTGGGACCATTCAGACAGTTGGTAAACGTAAAAACCATCAATACCATGTTGGAAAAAGGGCGACATTACCAGTATCTTTAGAAGTATTGATGTCGCTTTCTCAGATGTAGCATTTGACTGCAATTATGAAAACCAGTTGAGCCTGTAGCCAACACTACGCGTCAAATATGTAGGGGTTTTTAATTGCCAGAATAAACCCTAGCAACGGGAGAAGATGAGGGACAGATCAATAGCGACATGATAGGAAATGTGTTCTCTTTCCTTCAGAAGTTGAAACTCCAGTCACGCAGCCCTCCGAATGTCAGAATTATTATGAATAGTCGCCTCAGAACTTTGACATTTGCGATTTCCACCGTCTATTTGTGTGCGGGCGTTAGAAAAAAACAGTCAGTTAGGACAACACGTGAGTACCGCTGGAATTATAAAGCTCGAGCCGGTACTGCAATTCGTGTGTCTCGGGTTAGCTGAAAGAAAAGCAGAGCCAGATATTCTCCTCTGACAACGCCTGCTCAAAGATAGTCAAACTGAGAGTTCCTCTGCCTGATTGGTCGTGCCAATATTTTATCGTTTCAAAATCAATTTAAAAAAAACTCTGGCAGGAGGATTCGACAAATTTGAACCGACAGACTTTATATCACCGCGAAATGGACCCAAATGTAAAGACTTAAGCAATGATTTTGGGTTGCAGCCACAACTTAATACTACGAACATGCGTAACACGGAAAACGAGCGAGAAAAATAAAATCGATGAACCAGAGGAGTATCCAGTATATATAGTTAGCGTGAACATATAGTGAATATATATAAACCAAAGTACGACATAAAATATGTGCAAAGTATCTGTACTCCCATTGTTGTCTCAACCCTTTTCCTGAGGCCGTTAAGAAATGAGTTTAATGCGACACTTTCACAACATGGACTTATTTTTTTGTTTACTTTCCTCTATCCAGTGGGTAAGGAAGGAGCGTATCCGAGACCCATCCAGTTCGATTCAGCATTAAAAAATACTAATAAACGGTACAAAACATGACCTGATTACAACGTAACAACGAAAATTGTCATTTTCTAGGCGACACTACACGACTGGCTGGGGCTGGTGGCTGGGGTGAGATGTGAGGCAGTGCGAGAAATGAGCGGAGGCCGGGAAAAACTACATTTTTCGCTGTTGATTTTATTTTGTATTTTTTTATTCTGTAGGCCTCAAGACGTAAAAGATCTGGTGAAACCCCGAATTTCGTGTCCGATTACAGTAACTTCCTTGTTCGGGTTGCCGAAAGTAAAAAGAAGTTTGCACTTTCACTCGCATCTTATCCACACAACTGCTGGAAGCGGATTGGTGGGTGAGAGGGGTGGGATGGAAGGAAGGAAGGAGCGGAGAGACAATAGCGAAAACTAGGATCAAACAAATAGGAAGGTTACAAAACCACAATTTCAGTATTGTGGCACCGACGAGACGATAAGTGTAGTTTGGTTAAAAGGACACAGACTCACCACAGAGTAAACATTAACCGAAGTAACCGGATTAACACACTCGTCAGCCTTGTACATGAGCCTGGCAAGTTGGAAACTGCCTGAGTCAACTTCAACCAACTTAATTAAAGGGGGCGTCGCTGAAGGATAAATCCGCATACTAAACGGAAGTTTGAGGCTTCCAACAAAAGTTAAGACAAAACATTCTTTCGATAGTCTTCTCTCGATCCATCAACAAGAAATATTGGGAAGTCATGCCGGTAACCGGCTCTCGCTTTCGTGCAAATAATACCGAGCTACATAACGTACATCTTGCGTGTAAGAACTGAAACTACCACTGATGTAATAATTAGTGTTTCGTAAGCACAGCAACCTCAGTCAAACTAGAGCCGTGCCTTCAACTTATCCTAAAAATGTAAACTAGTTTCTTAAACGTTTAAACGTCGTCAAATCAAAGTTCGCTCTAATTTCTGACAAGAGCGTCGATGTTTCAAATTCGCTTTAGTTTTTGTATGAAGAAAACGAAGCGTGTCGCTTACTTGGTGGACAGCTGAAAGGTTTGTAGAAGATTGGCTTGGCTTTGATAATAAGTCCCATGCTTCTACTACAGCTTAGGCCAGTACGAGAGGAAGAGAATGATTTCTCATCTTATAATTTTATATTTAATTGATGATTAACTTTGAACTAATTGAAAGGGCTGTGGAAAACAGATATTTAAAAATAACAATTTCAACTTTATTGCTTCATTCAGTGAGCTTGAATAATAACTAAATAATAAATGAAACTTGTGTATTAAGTTAGGATGTTAAATTTGTAATAATGATTGTACGAGGCAAGCCAAATCAGTCTGGGTTTTTGACCTCGGAATGCGTGCACCTGCCCTAAAAGCAAAGTCATTGTTTCCTCGAACCCCCCTTGTTACCAGCAGGAATCCCACATCCACAGTTATTTCCAACAGCAACGGATTTCCCATCTTTATTTTCTCTCTCCTCAATTTCAGATTCCTCTCCACAATGGACGACTCCTTCCAAATTCATTCGACTATGAATTCTCGCAAAAGTCACTCGTCTCCCTGTGCTCACACAGACACATTTTCCTCCATCTACTCTCGGCCCATACAGTTCACTCTCTTCTTCCGATACACTTTCCCGTGCCAGTTCACGCATATTCCGAGTCGTCCCCTTGTGTTTTCCTTTTGTACACTAACTCTACTCAGTTCATTGCACATAATATAGTCCTCCTCACGCTCACCGAGTTTCTTTTATTTCGATATTCAACTCTCGCCCTCTCGCGCACCCAACAATGATAATAATTTATATCGACAAGAACAATTAGACACGATGACAATAAACATTCGCGGTTATGAATCGTGGTTTTGGTTTGGCCGGTGCAGTTTTTCCGTGGCAATATTTGATGTGGTTTTTCTGTAGGAATTGCGTCTAGTACGGCAGCTGCTCGTGGAGTGAAGTATGAGATGGATGGTGTGAGCTCAGAGAAACTTTGATCATTTAAATATAAACGTCTTCGTAGGTTTTGGAGTTCTTGACATAACGGGGTGCGCCTCAAATGACTCTCAACAGTCGGTTTTGAAAGGTTTCCCCGAAAGGAGCACCACCCCGAATTTGCCTGCCATATACCCAAAGGAGGTTTGTTAGCATTACGCTCTGTTCGAACAGTGTTCTAACCTACAGTTTCTGTTTCGCTGCAGTTTTTCATGTATGTGAAAATTATAAAGCACGATTACTGTGAGTTCAGCTTCATTTTTCAACGCATGGCCCACTCATTGAGATCATAAGCTAGTTCTGCAAGCTGTAGTACTACTCTTTCTCTCCTTGGTAACTGGAGAGGAAGGCTATGTCGTCTGCTGTTGAGTGTGGTGGGAATGGCGAAAGCGTTAACTAGCTGTAGAGTTGGCTAAGGGCGACACTTCCTTGCTATACTCGTGCGGAAATGAGACATTGTGTCTTTATGACGGACTATAAATCAGGAAGAATTGGTTTGAGTTTATGTAAGAGTAAAAAATGCAGCTTCCACAAACAGTCCGGTCTGATGTTACCTTTCTTTCGTACGTATCGAATATAACCAACTGATTCAATTGATGAAGGCAGGAGCGAGCATCGCAGGAACCACAATGCGTCACTGGTATAAGTGGTTCAAGATTATTTCTGGCAGTCGCAGCATTTCGAAGATTTTGGACCTAAAGGGAGAAGACTTGTGAAGGGTAACAATGTGGAGAGTGGATGGATGAGGATAACTATGGTTGCTTCCATTTGAAGGGTGTAAAATTGACTGTTGACAAAAATTGAGGATCTGAGTGATACGGACTAACGTCTCACGACGCATGTGGATTAGTAGTGGCCGAGTTACATTACCCTGTATGCTTAGCTACACATGATATTCTTCACTTCAAACAGGGCACAATTGAAGACGATTAACTCGTGAACTTCTTCCTTAATGGGACGTTGTACTAGATTAGTAATAGTGAACGACGGATGATTGAAGTTCTGCCTTCTCATGTGTCGTGTTCTGACTTATAGTGTAGCGATATGTCAGGGCGTTCCTTGTTTTATGTGCTTTAGCCTTCTCCTAACTGCCAGAAAGTGTAACGCTGGGAGAGAACGAAATCATGTCTCCTCAAATAAACATATTTTTTCATAGTGATTCATTATAACTGCCCAGTATGACAAGTTGCCGTTTGTTTGATTCCAGTGTTTATTTGATGAATGCCCCTTAGAAGTTTTTTGTTGATGAATTTAATTCTGTTTTGGGGGATTCAGATATTTGGCGGATTTCTTGATATGGAAAGCACATTACAGGAATCTTATCTTATTTTCGTTAAAAGACACCTGTGGCAGCTAACTGGATTAACCTAGTTAGGAAGCCAACCGCTACTTCCACATATTTTGACGTTTTAAGGGGAATTCAAGGATCTGTAGCTGTCGATGTTACAAACCTATCTCACTCACTGTGTCGGTGCTATTAAACGAACCCCTTGCTCGGAGGGTGGTGGAGGAGCCATGTAGTAGCATGCTTCCCAACATTTGTCGGAAAATTCTGATTGGTGTTTTGCATCCTCAGCAGTCAGCAGTGTAGGAAGTTAGTGAATGTGCAGTATCTTTTACTAGTAGTACTGCTGGATGGACAGAGGGCGTCATGAGAGGCGTTTAAGGCCGAATGTACCGAATTGAAACATAGAAGCTCTGCAGTGAAGTTCACAACCAATATAGTACTTCATATGGCGGTCTTTGTAGCAGGGAAGTGTGCGGTATGGTTTTTGCAGAAAGGGCTGAATAGGATACGTGTATTAATTACGGCGAACAGGCAACTCTCAAGGCTCTGGGATCGTACACACACACACACTTCCCTGCTGTTGAAAGAAAATGCCAGTAGACTAGCGAATGATTCTCTCAGTTATTAGTAGAATCTGAACCGTTTAATAGGACCTTAAGGAGCCATCACTAGTGGGCTTGAAGGCTCCGCAAAACTACTTCCTGATTCCCGCACTATCCGATTCATCATTTTGAGCTCAAAACATCTTATGCGCTTATGTAGTAAGCTGTCATGCTTTTGTGACTAATTACCCGAAGACGATACACTTTATGACAAATATACTCACGCATCCTGTGTTCATTGCTCAAGAACGCACAAACAGAATCTATTGTATCAATTGCATCGATTAACCCTCGATACACGAATACTCTCAGATGAGGGCATTTCAAAAGTAATTTCGTCAAAGAAACGTCCATCAAACAATTTGGGTACCATATTGTCATATTAATCATTCCTGGAAAGGAGTCACATGATTAATCAAAGAGATCTTTAGGAGTTCACCTTTAAAAACTAAGCAAGAAAAGTTTTAAAATGTGCAAAAATTCAGCGGATCAGTTCGTAATGCTGGTCACGATTGTCTTATCCATCGGTCTAACGGGTGGGAAGAGCTGCGCTGAAGAAAAGTCCTAGACATTCTAGGCGTAGAAAAAAAGAACGTCTTTAAACGCCACCATAATCATCTGTGGGCTGAAAGAAAACGCGGTAAAGCTTTTTTCCAGCATACCGCTTTTTAAGACAGCCCCTCCACTGAATAATGAATAAGAAAGGTCACAGTGACAGAAGAGCAACACTTGTTTCTCTTCTGCCACAGGTGGAATGGGACCACAACAAAGGAGATCAGTCGGCCTGCAGGAGATGACAGGGAGGAGCATTACTGACAAAAACGTGCGTTTAAATGAGAAGAGTTAGAAGGCATTGAACAACATCGAAGTGGCGCGCGGCCCTGTGAGTACGGGTATCCATCCGGGCATGGGCCCTTAATAAATCCCAATTTTACCACCGCAAAAACTAGTTTCGTGAGACGAACAGTAATATTGGTTAGAGATTGAAGTATTTTATACATCGGAACGCGCCAGAAGAAAATCACTTGGTGCGTTCACGATTTCGTACATATAATTTATTATTTAATCACGGAACTTACTCAGGCAATGACCGAAACGGTGGCTTAATAACCGTGCTGCATAACTGAAAAACCACGGTCTTTCCATCGTCACGTCATTCAACGGGTAGATGCAATAGAAATGAACCGAAGCCAGAGGCATGTTCTCAATCAAAACCCCTTTCCAGTCAAAGCGGTCTGCATTTTGATCTGCGAAACATCACCATTTCTTTTTACTTTCCTTGCCTCTAGGAAGTAGAAAGGAAAGTTATTAATCGGCTGAAAAAAAAATTGAATTCTCTTCAGACCTTTACGTGTTGAGTCCGAAAATACCATTTGGGAACAAAAACGGCTGTAACGATTTTAATTTAATTTTTTATATACACAGCTCAGAATGATACAATTACACCATAAAATTCTGGTCTGTGGGAAAATGACGAGAGCAGCACAATAAACTACCAAACATTTCGACGAAAATCGATTTTGGCGTAGTTTTTTTCCAAATGAACTCCATTCAAATGTTACTGGAATCTTCAGGAAGATTAGCGTGGTAGTTCAATCAAGTAGCTAAGTATACGATGAGCTTTTGACAACGTTCAAGTGATATGAAGGAGCCACTCCAGAAATTCCAGAATTTCAACCCCCACTACCATTTCTCAGTTTTTATCCGATTGTTCCAAACCCGTGAACGATATCCTTTTCATAAAAATCCACGTAGACAGTTTTTTAAATCGTAGCGCAAGTACGAGCAGCACTATAAATTCCACAATCATAGGAGCCTTCCTGCTGTCATGTAGAACGTGGTTATAAACAGAATGAAATGAACAGATTTGATTGATTGCTAGAGATAATTACTGAATGCGCGTGAGGCCAAGGAAGGTTGTTTGATGCGACGCACCAGATATTTTCTCGATGCCTGCGACTTAGCATTTAAGAGACCACGGCGTCTCAAACAGTAATAAACAGCCGTCTTAGTATTCAACGTGCTTCGCGTTGTAGGAATAATGGAGGACTTCAGGAAGGGTTGACCGAAATGTCAACGTGACCGTACGAATAAGGTCCTGCCCAGGTCATAGTTACAGTGAATACCGATCAACTTCTAACGTAGAAATCGAACTACCACTTATCGACAAAATTACTGATAGTGAAGCCTCTAGTTTGTTCTATTCAAAACTCAATTCCACTTACCGACAATCATATGTAATTGCAGGTCAGGGCACATTTCGAAAGCTCGCATCCAGGCTTTGTAGCAAATCACCTGACGTGAGCGCTGCGGTTCTTCCCCGGGAGTAAGAACCAAGATTAATTTCCTCAATTTCCCATTTCTTATAGACTCGAGCCGGAGAAGATACAGCCCTGAATTAAATAGAAAGTCCTGTTACGTAGAGCTTAACTGGGAGGCTGTTAAATCGCTTTCCGACTGGGAAAGTTTGTGAAAAAGGGGGCACCAACTCCAAGCTCCTTTTAAATCCAGAGAAGAATATCTATGGCTTTACAAAAGCGCCTTAGTTGGCTTCTTCTTACTCTATTCGGTCGACTACCCCTAAACCTCCCTGTTGGTGCATCTTCCACCTCATTCACCAACGTTTTTAATAATGTTGTCTACTTCCCCTATGTAGGATCTTAGTTGGTAATAGGTGTGTAGAATGCAAACTTTACTTTGATTACGAACCTAGCTAATCGAGCTCCTGTTTGTGAGCACCAGAGAACCTACCAACTATTATCACCCCTTCAAGTAGAGTTCACACCTACAACGTATGAACTTTTCCCTACTGCACCTGTTCCACGTTCTTCTCCTGCCAATAACAGCAACTATAGCTACCCAGATCTCAAAGACCTCTTTACGCGCATAGCGCGGCTCACAACATGTTCAGTTAACATTATGTATGATCAGTCGAGAATGACGGATGAACGCACATAGATGTTTCGTGATGTTCGGCTAGTAATAGTATTTTACGATACAATAGTACGAAATATATCCGCATTTCGTTCTTCAGACGAAAAAAAGACCCACATCGCTTCAGAAAACGTAAACGAACTTAACGAAAAAAATCCCGATAAATTCGCATAGGCTGAGACATTATTACATCGCATTCTGTATGTGCGTTATGGCAAAACCGCATTGCGTGTGGGACGGTATCCCACCAGATGGAGTCAACTAATCCCCTGTAAGTTGTTGAGAAACACTTGAAGGTGAAATAGCTTCACTCGGGGGTTGCTGTTTTGGAGGTTGGACGACGTACCGCTAGACAAAGCCTACCAATCCCCTGCCACATGATTGTTACTTGATATTTAATGTATCGATGATGTTTGGTGTTATATGACATTAATTGATCACATTTAAAGGTGGAATAGTCACACTTGAAGGTTGGGAGCCAATCAACCCCTTGCCACATGATTGTTAGTTGATATTTCCCCCCTGCCATTCAAGGTGAAATTGCCATCAATCTTTTTAAAGGTGTTCTGACCAGGGTGGACTTGAACGAATCACGTAGTCGGGTTTTACTGTGCTACAAAATATGTAATTGAAGAGTTGGGAAATCACAACAAGAGTCGAAAACTTACGTGTGCAAAGAAGAAGTGACTAGAACAGGATATGAGTTAGATTATATAAGTGCGAAGAAGAAGACTGGTGTGGAACTGGTTGTACAGGGAAGAAAAGAGGAGCCCAAATTAGTTGTCAGAGAGATAGTAAATGAGTGTCTGACCTGAGAACTGGGAGACGACTGCCTGTTGAGAGGACTGGGAGACGACTGCCTGTTGAGAGAACTGGGGGACGGCTGACTGTTGAGAGAACTGGGAGACCACTGTCGGTTGAGAGAACAGGGGGACGAGTGACTTTTACGAGAGCTGATAGATGACTGTGTTTGGGAAGAGGAATGTATATTGTGGAGTGGGAAAAGGATATTTTTTAATGTCCAGAAAAAGGTGAAATAACTGAAGAGCTAGACTTTCCACAGGTACAAACATAAGAGCTCGGTGTTTGGGGAAACAATCACTTCCTGTTAGGGCCAAGTGCGGATGTTCAGAGGTCCTGCTAGATGAAGGCAACCAACCCCCTGTCGCATAAGTTGTGAGGGGATATTTAAACGTGGAGAACATTTTACATGGCGATGTAGAACCAATAGGTGGTATTGTCACCCACCAGGGTTGGTATTCATGGTTGGTAAAGAAAGCAGAGTGATTCGTTCCTCCAGATATTTCCAGACGGAAATGCCGACAGGAAGAACGTTTCTGAATGTTCTACTTGCTGTTTATTATTTCACAGCGAGTCATAATTAACTCAATCGTGGGCAGAAAGCACTCAGTTAATAAAAAAAAAGTAGGTACATTGTCGTCGACGCGGATTGAAATACTTGTAACAGGACGAACCAAACCCTTCGATTCGGCGGAGGATCGTCCGGGGCATTTATGCTGCCTCGATTGGCTCGAGACTTCGCTGCCATCAGTTGTAACCGAGCTGGTTCCCTCGTCGCCGTGTCCCCCGCGCTCGCATTCACTCCCACTCAGCTGTCTGTGGTGGTAAAACTTCTCCGAATGTAATTGAGAATAAAACTCTGTTCCAATTGCGTTCGGCTTCTATCGTACTACCTTGTGCGATACGCCTATAATATTAATCCCCACCGTAACATACTATTGCAAAGAGAATACTTCCATGGCTCACAGAAATTCAGTAATTAATTGGGCAAGGAGGTTCATGATTCAAACTGAATTTCCCTTAAATATAGCTAATGATTTTAATGTATAAGTAATGACGAAGTCGTTAAACTTGAAGTTACTAACCGTTGCCTTTGCATAACCAGGAATAGTTTACCATAAGAACTGTCAAGTTGGAGAGGCACGCCAAGGATTGAACGAAATATCTATCAAACGTGAGTAAGGGCAAATCTTGATAGCACGGTCGTTCTATCATCTTACTCCAAATGTTTTGCTTAGTTTTATCAGAACATTCTGGCTGATTTTCGGTGTCCTCTACGAATTCGTTGTAAACGTCCAAATCTGAAAAGTTATCACAATAACGATACTTTTCCCCTTCAAGTACGATCGACAGTACCGAAAATAATGTTTGGAGGAGCGGATAGGAGGCTGTGTGTCTTTACTGCACACGGGATGTTGAAATGTCATCGTTTTCTGTACTCCAAAAATAGGTGAATGTGCGATGAAAGTATGTATGTCAGTCAGTACTTCTTGCGTAAATCAAAACGACCAGAAAAAACGTCGAAGTGCGCGTAAAGCTATGGGAAAGTGTGGTTTAAGTTATAAAATATTGAAGAGAGTGGTTCCACGTTTCACGATGATCTGATCTGTGAATATGTGCTATATACGTAAGTTGAATGTGGTTTTTAGTTAGGGGGCCTCTTAAAAAGATTTATTAACTACTACAATTTAAACTTAATAATGAACTTTAAAGACTCCACATAAATGATAGGGAGGGACTAGCTACGAACAGCAATACGTCTGACAGGGAACACACCTAGCTGTGATGAGCTGGGAACATTAAAACCTTCTTATGAGCTTAGAATCAGCAATCATAAGTCAATAATTAAAGGCTCAGCGTCTTGGTACACTGCAGCAGATTCTAATGATGTTGCGTACAGGAGGGCAGCGCGACAGGAACTTCAAACTTTTAAAAATTAAATACTACGTTGTCCCATCAATTCCCGAATTGAACGAAATACCGGTTGGACTCCTGCTAACAAATTTGGGAATCAAGGTTCTCAGCAGAAAAAACTATTTTTTACGGAGGTGTTACTCGGCTTTCAAGCTAGTGCACGATGGACTTTCGGCTTTGGAGAAAAAAACGACCGATCGTGAATTCCTCGAAAAAGGGCGCTTCCATTAGTTGCGAGCGAAAAAAGTTTTGCTAAAAAAGCCTAGCTAAGCGTTATTTCGGGCGACTGGTATGGATGGCGGTAAACACGATGAGTGGTTCAGGTGTCTGTGGGGGGTCACATTTTAGTGAAATTCTGTCGATGATTGACTTGGAAATGAGCGAAATGTTTTCATCATTACAGGAATTTTCGCTAATAACTATGGACACTGATACCGGTTTGGAGGCGGTGTGTAAAATATCATGTCATCATTTCAAGTGACACGTCACTTCCTGAATATCGCTTCAGTTAATGATACGGCGAAATGGTTGTATACGAGTCCTTGAGATAATCTGTACAGGATGGAAGGGCAACGTATGTCTGGCGAGGGGAACTGCGGGAGAGCAACGTGCATTATAGTGCAGCTTGCGTGTAATGAAATTACAGAGAGCTCTCCAGCTCTTAACCGTACATGGCACCTCGGTGAAATTAGCGTGTGCTTCCCATTTAATATCATTACTGATCACGGATTACTTTTAAATGTCGTTAATACGGTGAGGTTGCACACCTGCTGTTTCAATACCCTTTGTGTTAGGTCGACAGTTTTGTGATGCGTCTCATCAAATATTTCCACTTCTCATACCCTCAACAACAGTATAGAAATTGGAATAGGACAGTTTACGTGGCGATAAATACAGAACGATTGTTGTCGGAATTCCTCCACATGAGGGTTACTAGTTTTGAAGATTGGAAGATACCATGGATCCAAGGAAAAAGGAAGATCCAACCATGGATTCACACACCCCTCAGTTGCTATTTGTTGAGGTTGCATGACATACCTCTAAATAGAGCCAGCCAACCCCAAGTCACGTGATTCCAAGTTGCCGATAGTCACAATTGAAGCAGCTAAATGAAAGTAACCGTCTAAATCATTGTAAATTAGACAAGAGAAATGCAACTGCGTCAGCTTTTCGAACCTAAGGGTAAGAAAAGTATTGTGATCGTGTCAAAAAAAGTTGGGTCTTTTTCAGATCATTACGTTCTGAGGCCTACTGAATCTAAATTACCTTATTTCAGCGTTTTGGGGCCTACTGAATTCGAAAAACCTTATTCCCGAGCATAGTCCGTATGTCTGTCTGTAGTTAATTTTGAGGAAGAACGGCTGAACCGATCGAGCTGGCTCATTCTGAATAAAACACTTATGTTTTCGGGTAGGAGCATTTTTTTACCTCCCACCCTTCAAAATTGATTTAATTTGATTTGCAAAGTTCGTCCAGCCCATATTTTTCCTTTAACGCGGTCTGGAAAATCCGTTTTTCACCCAAAACTTCCATTTGTTATCTAGTTGAGCCCACCTACTCGGCAATACGATCGGACAGGACCCAAGTGTGTCATAGGCAAAAAGTGGTTTAAGACAGTAACAAAACCGACATTCTGGCAGTTTCATCGCAATTTCGTCGCGTTTAATACCGTACCCTTGGTATTTTTCTATGTTGAGTCCAACAGGATGGGTTTTAGTGCGGACTTACCAAATTGAATTCGGGATGCCGCGAAAGCTCGCTGTTCAGCTGTCGAAAAGGGGAAGAAAAGTTGGAAAAAAGGAAAAGAGAATAGGAGAAAAGGAAGAGAACAGCATATACGAATATACGTGAAAATAACTAATAACTGGACGGGGCCGAAACCTATGAATTCAAAATGCGCGAATGCAAGACTGAGAGAGTAGTGTGGTATTCAGGTTATACCACACGCAAATTCAACGGCCCCCAATGGACGCGCAGACTCGCAAGAAGTTAGCTCAAGCATTGCCGCCTTGTACCTACTAGTTTGACATTGGTCTATTAGAAATAAGGCTGCGTCTAGATGCAAAACAGTAAAATCACTGAAAACAGGGAATAAATACGGGGAAATTCTACTACTTAAAGTAATATTCGGGACAACACAACGAAAATTATCTTTTCTCCCAGGTCTACGCTCATTTTCTTCCTCTACTTCCCGCCCCACCCCACCACCCTTCAGTGAGACTCGTCGTGTCTTGCCTTGTGCCTAGCGAGGCGTAGAAAATGTCAAGGCCTGTGGTACCATTGAAGTGGGCATGTTCCGTATCGTTTACAAGTATTTGTACACTGAATCGAATGAGATGGGTCTTGGATGTGTGAAACTGCGTCAAGCTCTGTTAGAAAATAATAAAACAATTCGCAGCGTTTTAGTTTTATTTGTTTGTTTGACGACGCAAAAATCGGGTTAATGTGGTTTTTCATATTTGTCTCGAAAATGGCCCGAACGGTTTTGATTAATCATTCAAATTATCTTCTACCAGTTAAGATAACCTTGAAATGAGCTAAAATAGGGATTTTCACTTTTCGGGCAAACGGCTTCATCAATTTTCACCAAACTCGCAGCATGTCTTCAAATGGTTAATGTCCGCATGCTGTTCTCGATAAATGTTCCTCTGACAGTCCATTAAACATTAAATTTGTAAACGTTTTCATAATTTCCAGAGTAACTGCTTCTCTGGGGACCCACATTTGGCTACTCGCAACCATTTCTGTAGCTGTTTGTTGCAGCAGTGATATGTCAAAAAACGAGATTTATTGACCATGAATTAATGTTTTTTCCAATTTTTTCAAAAACGGAAACGATTTCAATCAAACTCACGGGTATTCGCAACAAACCAGCGCCTAGAAATGGTTTGCGTATAATTCTCCCTACTGTACGTACTGCAGGCTGCCCACTGTGAACAGCACTGAAACACTGCAGTCTAACAAAGTCGTCGACGAGATGCTTGAGAGCTTTCTGACTGCTCCGTCAGAAAATGATAGAGTAGTATGAGCCAGATGAGTAGTATCATACAGCTCACGCAATACAGAGGTGAACGCCATGGCCAGGGTGTGGAGTGGAATCCAGTTTTCCCATGCCATTCACCACTGTCGTCTCTAATGTGCACTAACCTCCTTCGTTCCTACACCTGTCGGTTCAGTTAAAATTCTAAATGAAAATCAAATGTTCTGATTTCAAATCGATAACCTACAGACTATACTAGTATGTCCTCTCCAAAAACTGTCCTTCTCCAACCATTTATTTGTTTCGCCGTGAAAAATCAGTGCTAAAACGTGCATCACACTTGGGGTTCACCGTTCTCATCAGCATTGCGTGCACCCGAAACTGGTTGCGTGCACAAAAAGGTAGTTTGATTAGGTATTTTCAATAAAAAGTGAGTTTTTAGTTGAACAAATTAAATTGAACTGTGTACGATTTAGTGGATGAGCGTCTGCGCGAATATTTCATAAAAAACTGGTGTTTATCTGGTTTTCGTGTGCGGAGTTTAACAGTTGAGAAGGAAGTGAGGCGCTTTCGTTGGGCCAATGGAATGCACGAGCGTCGTTCATTAAAAATCGTCGATATTTACATTGTACGCAACAAACCCTCACTAACATTCTGAATCCGTTTCTACAGGTAGGTATGTAGGGAACAATAAGTTGCATAAATAGAGTTTCTGTAGCGAATTTCCGGCTCCCAAAGCAACAGCTAGCAAAATCCGTAAAGCGTCCGTTTTCCCCAAAAATGTGTTTTCACATGTGAACGATTGTAGGTCCTTTTGGTTCCTGCAACATAATCCACGCGCCAATCAAGACTAAGAATATTTTAGGTTTAGTGGCCAACACAGTCAATTAATTCAACTGATTTACTTTACGGTAGTCGACAGCTGTCGAATTACGACGTCTCTAATATCAGCGGAAAAGTAGCGAAGGTTTACTAGCCCAGGGTTAATGAAAAGCGAGGAAGTCTGTTGCTCGGGCTTCGGCACTTGATAAGCCCATTTCAACAATTCCTGGTTGAGAAACATTTGGTTAGCAGAGGAGTAGTTGATTGAGTGGCCCGACAGAAGTATCCAACTCAATGAGCACACTCAACAAATATTCTTAGTTAACAACACGTTCAAAATGACGCATGGGCAAAACGAGTTAAGCTGCAGTTCCAGCCATCAAACGAAGATGCTCACAAAATACTACCAACAAGGTATGTGCGGTGGCACTTGAAAGCACCTGTGATATATTCGGAATGTACAGCTCAGATCACTGACATCAAACCTCTTGTTGACCTTTCCTTGTTCGTTTCAATACGTATCATTTCTTTGAGTTCTAGTTTATACTTGTTTGATTACCCCCAGTAGTAAGACACAAAGGCCAAAGCCATAAAACACAATTCTTGAAACGTAGGGCTTGCGGCAGTTACGGTGGTCATCAGTGTGGACAAGCTGCCAATAAATATGAACTGGAAGATCCTCCAAACGTGTGCACACTTTTGATAGGCCGTCATCATGTACTATTCCGTTTACCGGGGAGTGACACGTCATTGGCCTGTTGTAAACCAGCCGGTGGCCCCATCCCAGTGAACAGTGCAGTTCACTCGGCGATTGAATACACAAAGGTCCTTGCCCTCCCCCCTCTTACCATTATGGATATCTCATTTGCTTGACGAAAGGTGGAAACCCTCCCCTAACGAATTATGAGAAATAGGGCGAAACCTTGCAAGGAAAGGCATAAAATGGAAGCCCTGTAACCCATCATCTTGCTGCAGCGTGAGGCCTAGCCTGTGGTGATCATGTTACAAAAGAACCATTCATTCCTTCTTCCTCTTGTTTCACATGTTTCTCCGTAGAACTAGCACCAATCCAATTAGAAACGAACAACTAGGAGCTCTATGAACTAAAATATAAACTACACCTGAGATTTTGCCCAAGTAGGAGCTCTTTACTCCGACTGACGCTCTTATTCTATGGAAATGTGGTTTCCTCAATATCTTAGTATCAGGGTCTATTGAACGATGAAAAGAGCTCTTCTTGTGGTACTTTGTTCACTTCGTTGATTGAGAGCCGAAAGAGCGTTGCCCCGAAGGATCCTCTTTTCTCTTATCTTACCATAATCCTGTGAGGTGAGAACACTTAGTATTCACCACGCTTCTGCTCTAATGGGAGACACTCGTAAAGGGAACAACACAGACCATTCAACGAAAGAACCGATTAATCACACGTACTCCCTATTCCCAACGCTTCTCCATCCCCTCTTGAAAACCTGCTTCATTATTTGTTCACGATGTTGACAACTGAGGGACCGTAAAAGGCAAAACCCTTCGCATGTTTACGAATGAATTGCGGCGAGCCAAATATGTATGAAACTGTTCGTTCCTTCTCCTCATGAATCATAAATGCAGAATTTAGGGCTCGTTTAACTACTTTATTAATAAACGCGTGAAAATTAAAAGAACTCACAAGCTGTGTGTCGTGAATAAACGTGCCGTCTGGACGGATGAACGAAGAGTACCGTAAAAAAATTCGATTCCCCACGTCACTGGGCATGGTGACTAAAGGACGTATGCCCGGAACGTGAGCCACGCTGCGTCCTGATTTGAAACGAATGTGATACCTTTTGTTTGCGAAAGCATATCGAGGCCTGAAAAATTGATCAACTGTACAGAAATTGGGTTCTGAGCAACAACAAATTGTGGAAAGTTCCCAACAGTGTTCACCGGATTCCTAAACTCACTCCACGTCTGTGGGTTACTCGTAAACATACTTAATTTAATGATGGTAGAAGATCTTTGCAAATAGAAACGTAATTAGGAGCCGAAGGAAAAGAAGGCTATTAAACTCATGTCTGTCGAGAATGGAGTAATGCAGTCACGTCAAAGATACCGGTTGAATCTACGTTTTGTGGCCCAGAGTCTGAAAAACCTCATTTTCCCGCGATCCGTGTGCTGGCTTACGGCTAGACCGATTGCGATAGTTCTTTTCTTATTTTGTTGGTGGTTTTTTGTGGACGCGAAAATACAGTCATGGACGATTACCAACGATGTGAAAGGAGGAGGGGGGGGGGAAGATTTACAAAAAACGATTTTGGTTAAACTTTCAAAGTATCTTCTACTAGTTAGTGCAAAACTTTTCTTCTCCATAAATATCTCCGTGAAAATACGGCGAACAAAGATATAGGCGTAAAAGGAAAAATAGGTTTCCCTCGGCAAAATGGTTTCAACAATTTTCACCAAAATCATTGAATGTTTTTAAATAGTTGATACTTATATATTGTTTTCAATAAACGTTCCTCTGAAAGTCCATTGAACAGAGATAAAATGAAAATGTGTCGAAAATAATGTGTTTTTTAAACATTTTCATTATTTCCATAGTAACTGCTCTACTGGATTTGATCCCTCTTACGGAGTCTGTTCTAGCAACCTATACCCAAATTTATCCCTGCGTGATTATTTCTGTATCTACCTGTCGAACTGAGATTACGGAAAGTTGTGTGTTGGTACGCACCAGGTATTTTCAATCTGAGCTCGGCCCGCCTACGCATTATAAAATTAATATACGGCCCTGTGCGTAATTGGGTTGGACAGGTCCGTTTCTTTATTTGATGACTGTACCTAAACCCTCGACGAGGGTTATATCAGTCATAGAAGTTGCGGTTTCGCTAATATGCAAGAGGCCGGCCCCTGCAGCATCTACCGAACTCAGACCTGTGGAGGTACGGCAGGTATTTGGTCGTTAGCCAGTCTCACCGTAGAGAGCTGTTGCCCGTGTGTTACCGCGCGGAGGTGACCACCTGAGGAATCCCGTACCATCTGGGAGTAGTTCTTAATCTGGTTCCCTACCTGATCTTACTGTTTACTTGGGTGGCAAGTTTCAAAAGGACTGATCAACTATAACCACGTTTCTTAGCCATTAACTTCTTTGCGAACTTTGCAAAATGGTTATAGGCTTCCTTTGTAGCAGTCAAAGCTGCTAAGTTCGTTTGCCCTCCCAACAACCGTCGCTCACTGTTGTAGAAACTACAGTGGAGCAGCACATGGTTTCTTGTTTCCTCCGCACTGGAGGCACAAGACGTGCATAATGGAGAGTCTTTAGAGAAAAGAAGAGAGCCGCGCATTGAAGTCACCATGTCCTGTGAGGAACTGGCTCGTCCAGTGGTCTGGCTCAACCCATTTTCTAGAAAGACGTTCACGGATGTTGGGAAGAACTCATACGTCACGTCCCTCTGACGAGGATTCCCATCTCGCTTGCCATTTCTCTAGAGCCCATTCATCGATGGCGGCAAGTTTCTGTTCTGTGATGAGATCCGCACGGAGTTCAGCCCAAAGCGGGAGAAGCTCCCGTTTCACTCTTCACTTGTCAATCATGCACTCAACAGCCAAATCAACTGGTAACTGACCAGTGATCACCTGGAGTGCTTCCGTTGATACAGTCTTGTAGGCCTTGGTGATCCACAGGAGCGCGGCTCTCTGGGATTGGGCCAATACTCTCTTTTGATTGACTGTTAGTTTGCTACCCCAGACAACGGGGCAGTAGCCAATCACACCTAAATAGATGGCCTTATACATGAGGATGGTGTCATGGTAACACACACCCCAAGTGACCTTAGTAATGGCACGCAGTGAGGCAAACCTTGCAATGGTAGTGCCTTTAAGGGACTGGAGGTGTTGGTTGAAACCCCACCTCTCACCTATATTCACTCCTAAATACTTGACGTGCTTTTCAAGAAGGAGCCTGTGGCCGCCAAAGCGTATTGTGGGTGGATTATTCACTTTCCCCTTCAAGAGGATTAGCTGGGTTTTTTCCTCAGCCACCTGCATCTTGACATGCTCGCACCATTGGTTGACAGTGCGAGCACGTGGTGGGTTTTTCTTCAATTTGGCGGACTGACTCTGCAAAGATCAGCACAGTCAAGTCATCCACATAGGCGTACGGCTCGCAGTCAGTCTCCGCCATGAGTTTCCTGAGAAGACCTTTCGAAGAAGGCATTCCAGAGTGCTGGTCCTAGGACCAGCCCTGTGGGCACCCCTTCTCAATCTTTCTCCGGACGGAGACATGCCTACTTTCGATCGTAGCAGTTCTGTCTGTCAGGTAATCTCTGACGAGCGAGTACAGGCTGCGGGGATTCCCCTACCTTTGAGTTCATTAACGAGCGCTGGCCACCAAAGGTTGTCAAACGCCCCTCTGATGTCAATCAGAACTGCTACGACGTACTTAGCCGGTGCCAGCAGGGAAACACGCCGGATCTCGACAATGACATCCTGCGTGGACCTTCCTCTGGTACACACGTATTGCCTGCCTGTGAGGTTGCGGCCAAAGACTCCTTCGAGGGACTGCAACATCAAGATTTCTAGTGTTTTGCCTAATATGGAAAGAAGGCTGAGTGGTCTCCATGATCGCGGGTCCGACTGATTGCGGTCGCCTCCCTTTTGAAGAGTGACAACGCGCGCAGACTTCCACTGAGTGGGGAACTGTCCGACCTGCAGACAGTCATTAAATAAATTAAGGAGACCGCTGGAGATTGTCCGCTCAGCCTTCCTTAGCATATTGCTTTCTATTTTATCTGGCCCAGGAGATTTGTTGGGCTTTAAGGTCGCAAGGGCCCTGCCGAGGTCGCCTGTTGTCCACAATGGGATGTCGGGCTCGTTCGAGGGTCCATGATCAGCTCCCCTTGCTGCCCTCTGGGCTTCAGTGTCTCGAGCTAGTTGGTCATCTGGGAACGCCTTCAAGGAGGGTTTCCAGTGAACGTTCGATGCTGCAGGCCCAGCCTGACTCATTTTGCATCGCAGCCTAAGACCTGCTCTACATTTGCTTTTCCTATGGAGGACTTGTAGTGTCTGCCCCAGGGGTTCTCAGAGCTCTCCGCTCCACAAAATTTCGCCAGCCTTGCCGTTTGGCTCGTTTGATGGCGCGGTGGAAGGCCTTCTTCTCTTGGATGAAGGCAGTTCGGAGTGTTGCTCTGGCATCAGGGTCACGAGTGTTTTGGTACATCCTTCTGGCTCTATTTGCACTTTGCTTGAGGGGATTTAGTTCCTCAGTCCACCATGGGACTTTGATCGCCCTGTGCTTCTGTTGGCCAAGTACAGAGAGCCCAGCAGAGTGCAGTGCTGTGGTAAATATGTCCACTTTGCTGTCCACCTCTTCAGGTGTGTATGCTTGCGCTATTAGGTCGGTGTCCGCGGCACGTAGTTCACCTTCCAGTACCCTACAGAATTGTGGCCAGTCAGCATTTTTTGTGCGGAATCGCTTTTCACGCGTGTCTTTGCAGAGGATGTTGTCATCCGTGATGGCTAAGTCAATAACCATGTGATCGCTCTGCGTTGCACCTGGTACGACTCGCCAACCCTGCAATTTGAGTAGCAGGGTGTGAGACACGGCTGTGACGTCTATACACGACCTTCCTCCTGGACCATCATAGGTCGCCTCAGTCATGGGGTCGTTGACAACAATCAAGTTGTACCTGGTGAGCAGCTCTATATACGCCTCGCCCGCCCCATCCAGGGTTGGGGATCCCCACAATGGTGATCTGGCATTTGCATCGGCACAGACTATGCAGGGTCGTCCTGATAGGCCTGCTAGAGCCCGCTCGAGTGGTTCAAGGCTGGTGGCAACTGGTGCGCCAAATTGCCTGTAAAATGATATTACAACCAGCTCAAAGCCACCGGCTCGGATGAGCACAGCGGCCAAGTGCTGGCTGTTCAGGTGAGTGAGTGCGAGCATGTCAATGGACGGGTCGATGCAGGCTACTGCTGCCTTGGCTCCCGTTCTGCTCCAGCCACCACTCGTGCCTGCGATCCCAGACCAAGGGTTTTGGATCCTATGTATGGTTCATGTATGGCGAGAACACTGCAGCGTTTCTTGAGTGCATTTTGCAGCAACTCTGCCACAACTGGGGAACTCTTATTGGTGTTGTGCTGAAGGATTCGAACTGTTTTTGACCTATTCATAATCCACTCGTGACTCCTGGAGGGCTATCGCTCGCTGACGAATGGTACAGCGTGCGTCTCGTGTAGAGTGGGCGACCTGTTGGATTTTGCGTTCGACGCAATTGGCACACTTGAGGGGAGCATCACGCTTGCATTCCTTACTCAGATGTGGCAAGGCGCACCAGGCGCACACAACAGGTCTTGTACAGGCCACTGCCAGGTGGCCATAGCGCTGGCATTTGTAGCACTGAGTGGGGGCTTGGTACTTTCGTATGGCGCACCGCTGCCAGGCTATTTGGAGGTGCCTTGCCCCCTCTTGTTTTTTGTATAGGCTAGGTGATACCTCAATCACCCAATCCTTCTGTCTTCCACTCCAGATGTAATGCAATGTTGAAGCATCGAGGAGTATACCTTCATGTCTTGCGTTAGCTGTGATATGATCAGAATCAAGACATACCGGTATTGAATACAATGTTTTTCCCATTTGACCGAAGATAGTACTTAGTCGTCTAAAAATTAACGTGGCAAAAAGAACCAACCTCATTACAGCTTCATTTATTTCACAAGCCATCGCGAGTTCCAAAACTTCTTCTTCATCAGTGATAGGGGGATAGTTCCACGGAAGTCTCAACGGCCTGATCAGCCCTCTAATAACTTGCTCGTAATTCCTCACTATGACGCTAGGAGCATCTTTGTGGACATAGTCAACGTTGGTATAAGTAAGTCCTTCCTGCTTGTGTCTCGACTCATCCCGACAGATGTTCGTATAAGGGCTTCTGTAGAAAAAACCTTTAGGATAACTAGACTGGGGCAATTCCGAAGACGAGTACATTTTGAGTTTAGGATTTTAAGTTTGAAAAGTCGATTTAAAGGCGTATCAAAGGGAAAAGGTAAGCTACTAGAAAAGTCTAACTACCAAGTGCGGTGTACACAATACGGTTACTGGTTTCTTAGAATCCAAAACGTTTGTTGCATTGGGAAGGAACTATTTAAAGCGTAGTAATATTTGTGCACCGAAGTTCAAATGTAAAATTGGATCTACAGGGGATAGCTTCACGTGTTACATTGAGAAAGTAAAGGCTTACTAAGGTTTAGAAAATACTGCGGCTGTGTACCACACTGAACGGTCAATTGAACAGTTACAATAAACAGGATACGACGTGACAGCAGGCGACGTAACGACTAAGGAACAACTGAGACTGAACTGGCTGAAACAAAAGAAGGAAGTTTTGTGTAGTTAGGACAAAATGCTGCTTTAGAACTCGCTGCAATATCGCCAGAGCGAGGGCACACCCCATTCACCGATTTTACCCTCAACAAAACTTCAGGCCAATCCGCGCCCACTTCATTGTTTATGTTGTGCACACTTGGTCACTAAAGAGATGAGTAAACTACATTATATCGAAACGTTGGTATTTACTAACACGGAATCACTGCATTTTACAACCTCATCGTTCCACTAAGTTAATGTTACATTGTGCTCTCGTTCTTCGTTATTTAACCTCAAAACATTTGTTTCATTATTCGTCGCACTTTTATCTTTCACTGTAGGCACGAAAGTGGCAGTGTATCAAGGCAACATGAAAAAAGAAACAGATTTGCAAAGAACGTCGTCACAAACTAGTTTGCCCATTGTTGGTAAGCCAAAGACTCGTACTTACAACCAGAAACAATTTTTTGTGGGGGGACTAAGCAGTCTAAGGATAAATATTAAGCAACTTTGCAATGAGCCAACCCAGTATACATATGTTTCTCTTTGTCCCAAAATGGGGATGAGCACCGCAGCCTAATGACCCATTGTGTCAGTCCCAATGTCTCACAGGTCCATGCCTTGCCTCCCAAGAAGTGCCAGGAGGATTGCTGTCCGCTCTTGAAGAAGTAGCACCAAAGATCAGAAATCGCTCCCTCTCAAGTCCTTGGCACTGGGCCAGAACGTCGTACTGAGTCTCCTCATCTGTGCCACGCCACCAACACCGAGGGGTGTCGACTATGGCCATAACGTACATATTTGTTCATCTGGCGGCGCTTTCGTCCTTCCTCTCCACCCTTAGAAGACTCTGTCTTATCTTGTGTGCTTAACCTCAGGTAAAGCGTTTGGAGTGCCTCACTCCCGCAGCATTACAGACTGTCTGATGCATTTGCACTATCATGCCAGTAACCATACCGATATAGCCCGGTGTCCGCCAACCCAGTAAGTGACCAGGCTGTGTATGTCTAATTTGAAGTTGAATATTATAATAAATTGGACTTGTATTGCATGTAACGTGCTTTAGCCTTCACCTAACTGCCAAAGAGCGTCACGGAGGGAGGTAATGTAATGACGTCACAAAATAAGTATATAAGACACTCGGCTCCTCCGGCCTCACGCCATCCCATCCCTCCCTCTCATACCATCCCATCTCTTTCCCACCCAACCCCTCGAGAGGCCTCACACCTTGGGCATCTGTGATGCATCAGTGATAGAAATAGCTTGAAACAACATGATAATCCCATCAATTTTATATTCATTGATCAGGCCAAACGTAAATGTACGACCCGACTCATATTGTGGGCACCCCAGTGATCGTCGTCTAGTAGCTATGGATGAAGATTCATAATCCGACGATAGTTGGGCATGGGATCGGAGCTCGTTCTGTAATTTTTGCCTGAGTCAGGGGCTCTCCAAACATTTCCAACTCCCCACCGTCTCATAACATAAAGGTTCAGTCGTCAATTTCTTGGTTTTTCTTCATTCTGTTTATGTTGTAATTTCGATGGTCATTAATTACGTAAGGTATCGTCAAACCATGAAAAATGGTGATACCGTTCAGCAGAGCGTTTTCTCCCTACTATGTGACGTCCAAATGTTTCTGTGCATGTCTCTGGCGGTCATTGTGAACCTTTTACTACTCTTAGTGACCTTAGGCACTTAGCACATACATCAGGACTGCCTTCGCTCAGCCCTGCGATACCAGTTCTTCGTGCCGCTATTCCGTTCACACCCTCCCATAATGCCCGGTAGTCATTCATTCCAACGGGATACTGGATCAGTTAGCACCATCCTCTTCGCGCTCTTTACTTCCAGGGCAAATCGAGCAAAAAAATGCACCTCCAATTTTCTTCAGAACTCAAAATGGGGCGGACGAGCCTCTCTAGCGTGACAGTGTTCTAATTCATGTTGCGGACGTAAGTTGGTGGTTTGACTTGGCGGTTAGATTCTTTGTACGGATTTACAGTTTAGTCTTTCGTGAAATGCATAATGAGCTAACCCCCTTCGAACGAATATCCTTTCAACAGACATTAACGATATTTTCAGTCACTCAAAGGCGGTCTCGTTCAAGATCAGCTGCGTCCACACGGTCAAGAAAGCTCAGTTACAGAAGTAAGTATGATTTCATACGCTCTTCTCATACTGCCAAGTTTTTCCTCTTGAGTTTTGAAACTGAACAACATTTTCAATTCAAACTTGAGCGAGCACCTTCAAGTTTTAACATCGACCATTTGGTCTTCAGCGCTTCAAATTAATTTTTTTAAATTAAAATAGTAAAAACCAATTTAAAAAAATTAATTTGAAGGGCTGAAGACCAAATGGTGTGTGCTGCAAAAAATAAAGAAAAATTTAACGCTACTGAAACTAATTATTTTTGCAGCACAGACTAAACATCAGTCTTACAGAACAATGTATAAAAATAATAAAAGGGTAAATTAGAATACATAATTTATTTTCTTTTTGGATGCTTTAATCACCTGCACGTTGAAATTCCTAAAAGCAAAAATTATGTTCCACAATCACAACCTGACAGCTTATCAGATTTTTTGTCTAGAACATCTCCACAATCCTTTACTCTAGAGCATGGGCAAATCGTTGGGCACGTTGAGTAGGTGTCTTTTTTGGCGTAATTATTTTTTTAATAACAAACCGAATGAGCTTTATTGTTCCGGAGATATCGTAATTTCCGCGTTGTAGCGGATTTTCGTGATAGAAAGTCGAGCTATTGCTGAAATGAAAACAAATTTAGAGCGCCAACTTTTTAAAAATATTCACTGCATTCTCATTGGGCAGTTTGTGTATTGCGCATGTTCTGTCTGATTTCGCGAAATTCGTGAAAAAACCCTGCAAATTATTACACAATGGTTTATTATTCTCATGAACAGCTTGACCTAGTATTACTGCTCCGAGACCCATCCCATTCAATTCAGCATCGAATACTAGTAAACCATATGAAACAGGTCCTGGCTACAATGGAACTACGGAAACAAAACGTCTGATGATTTTGCCCCGTCGGGCGCTTTGAGCGAACTCGTTGGGAGGCGAAAGGGGAGTTGAGCCGCCCGCCCTGCAGCGTTGCCGCCGTTTTTTATTGAGACGGGCGGGAGGGAGGGAGTTCAAACGACGAAACGCTTGTAGCTCCCGCGTTGTACTGCGTTTCGTTAATTTTTTTAACAGTTTTTTGCCCATTACAACCACGGGCTTCGTCCGATTGGATTGCCGAGATGGCAGGCACACCTAGATACCAAATCGGATTTTTGTGCGAAAGAACGAATTTTTTAGACCACGTTAAAGGCACAAAATGGCCCGGACGGTGGACGGCGAACGGACATTGCAAATTTGGAATCTCCAAGTCTTGAAACGTAAAGTATCAAATTTTGAGGGGGGGTTGTAAAAAATTTTTCGTGACCGAAAACATAGAGTTATTATTCAGAATGAATAATAAACCAAAAGCATAACTGGAGGGCCTCGAGCTTTTGTTTATTCACAACCTCCGGAGTTTACACTTGAATTAAATACTTCTGCGTTCCCCACTGAGCAAAGACAATTTTGGCATGTCATTCCATGATAATTAAACTTTGAGGAGGCCAAGAGGGCATCTGCTATAATATTTCTGCTGTAATTAATAGAGAACTGCTTAATAAACAATCAGGAAAAGTACTCTTTATGATACCTAGATGGGAACGCTTCCATGAGCCTGCGGACGTATTCATTTCCCACGCACACTATTTTGACGGTTGCTTTCATTCAGTAGTCTCAATTTGTATTATCGGGAACTTACAATCATGCGACTGGAGGTTAGTTGGCTCCATCTTGAAGGATTTCGACCATTTTCCAAACATAGCAAGTTTGAATGTTGAGTGCCACATACGAGTAATTAACGGTGGGATTGCTATTTGAACGATATCCCGCTAGGTGGCGCCAACCAACACTACATGTCATGATTATATGTAGCCGATAGTACAAATTGACGCTGGGGAATGAAACAGCCGTTGAAGTAGTGGGCGGATGTTTAACATTTAAAGGTTGAATTGTTACACATGACGTAGCTATTTTTGGAAATTGGATGAATAAATGCTGAATAACTGGAAAGTGAACTGGGAGTACATGTCTAAGGAACGGGGCATGTACAAGTTTTTCCTCAACGTCGGAGAACCAGACCAGACCAACTTTACGGTGTTGTCAGAAGTCTAATGCACAACAGTCTCCCCCACTAATCGGAAAATACCTCTGCACTTCAAAACATGAAAACACGATACAAAAACTTTGTGAAATGAAAGAAGTTGACAGAAAACAGGAACTCGAGGAGACTCTTGTTGGGAATGAAGAGGAGATTTTTTCGGTGACTCGGCGATCAGAATCGTAGAACAACATTAGGGTCCCGGGAGCCTTTTGGTTCGGATAGGTCTGCATGTAGGAGGATGTGACGCAGTGCGAGTACGTGGAGGAATCCGGATGTTGCGATAATTGGTTGATGGCGTTTTCATGACCTTCCAGAATTGTCCTGGCGAACGAGGTAGTGTTGCTGACCAAACCTCGGCAACCCCTCACCGAACGTCCAAGTCGCTTTGTTATCCACGTAGACTCGAACATGCACTCTCTCTCACTTCGAAAAGTCTTCTAGTTATTGGACGCGACTGTGTTGTTGTTGGCTTGGTAGGGGAAAACGCATCCAATCGAGTAAAACTTGAATTTTAGGTATAACTCGGAAGGCGAACATCCATTGGCAAGTGGCGTTGGTCTGTACCGAAAAAGGATTTTCCTGACTTTTTCAGCCAAGGGGAGATGTTCACCGGAGACTGCGCGTTGCTTGTTCTTGAGTGTCATCTGTTGCAAGATAGCCAGGAGCTATAAATGTTGGCAATATTCCATTAGCGCGGCAATATTCATGGAAGACCACACTCTGAAAAATTGAAGCGTTGTCTGACAGATGATCAATGGTTGTGGCAGTGGTAGGTGCGTCTCTGATTGGCCCATTTTGAGTTTGCATCGATGCAAACGAGGAAATAATGACCTTGTAAAGATTCAGAGTATGCACACGCTCCCAATTTTTGGATGGTTCATCCCATGGATGAACTGGAGCTTTAGAAGGGTTTGCTTTGCTCGCAGCCCTTGACCAATCGCTCGATCTAACTATCAATCCCAGGCCAATAGACGTATTTTCGGGCCAACTGTTTCATTTTCATCATCCCTAGATGCTCATATAATACTAAACTACAAATTCTATAACATGGGAACAGATCATATGTTCATATGATATTATGAGTGCAGAAGGCCGAAAATCACTATCACAACAGAGACTTCATTTGGTGGCTGGATTGTCGGGTTTGCACCATCTCTCACTTTCACGTTCAACCATAAAACACACGGTATTGTGGAATTGTGCGTATTCATGTCAAAATTGATCTCGGCAGCATCAACTGAGTGTTCAAGACTACTACTTGCTTTTTCAGCTTTTCCAGTCCCCGCTGTGAGTTAATCGACAGGGGAAAGAGAGAAAGTTATGGCGCTTTATTTCACGAGCAGAGATGTGTAGGTAAGGGAAAAAATTGAACAGGAAAACAAAGGACGAAGAGGGAAAATAGCTGTAAAATGAACAGTTGTATCATTTTTTTCCTTCGTCTATTAAATTGATCCCCACTGGGTTTTCCTCCTTCTAGTTAAATTATTTGAGCGGCTTCGCCTGATTTCATTGATTTACGACTTTTTTTTGCTTAATCACCAAACAAACAACTAGCGTTAATGGTTTTTGTGAAAATGAGTAGTTTTTTTTATGGGTTTCGGGAGGGAAAACGGGCTACGAATACCTGAATAAACGCACCTTGGGATCCATTTACCGAGTGGTAGTGGCAGAGGGAGAAATCCCCAAAAGTAATGACCCTCAAGAGGCCTCCGGTTCTGCGATTAATCCCTTCAAGCTCTCCATTCGAATGGGAAACTGCGCTGCAGCTCAATGCTCGGCGGATGTGTGCGGGGAGAAACGAGGTTTTTAATAGGTTAGGAGGTTTATTGTGAACTAATCCGGCAACAAGGCCGTTTTTAATTCGTTCCCTCCTGTTAAATGTTAGTTCTGCCGCCTTAGACCGATATTTGTTCGAGATTTTGCGGGCTATTAGGGCAGGTGATTCTACGTCTGAAGAGTTAGGAGATTTATTGTGTGAGCTGACCTGACGATATAGTGAAGATTTCTTCCTTGTGCACAATGTGGTGTTTAACGATATTCTAGATGATTGGCCCGCCGCTCATGGCACACGGGTGCTGACTGATAATCTAGTTGCATGAGATTTCTCGTACTTGGTTAAATCTTGTATCAGCATCCAGTAAAGTGTGTCCTTTCTCATTGACAGCTAAAGACACTGTGTTACTTTCGACGGTTGTCTTAACTGTTCGATTTCCCCTGATACTTGAGGGCTGTGGCGAGAAGAGGAGAAATAAACAATGAAAGTATCGCGGTTGTGGATGGTGTAAAAAGCACCTTCGTTCCATTTATTGTTGTCACTATTGGCAGCGTAGCGCTTATCTCCGCATTGGAATCGCTTGCTCAGCTCCACCTCGAGTCGCCGGATTTTTCTTGCTCCGTTTGGCAAAATGCGCTTCGCTCGTATGAACTATCGTCCCGAATTCTCTTTCACCGAAGAGTCGAGAAGAAGTGTGCAAGACCTCCAGAAGGGTTCCCTTAATTCCGCTTCATCTTGTTTGTCCATTCAGAGAAGTTTCCCTTTTTTTGTTTTTTGTAATGAGCCCAGTTAGGACTGGAAAATAAGCCGTAAGTTTTTCTTGTGCACTATTTGTCCGGTCGCTCTATGAGTCGTTTATTTTATTTTTTCTGGCGTGTTCACCTCCCTTTCAACAATCTTGCCTTCACAGTTCAGGACAAAAGAATTTTTTAATGGATTTGTACGGTAGTTTCTTAAACAAGAAATGCGACCAATATGTCAAGTTAGTAAAATTTAACAACCAGAAAAAAACAATTACATGACCAACAACAAGCGTAAATGAGAGCATAGCACGTTTTATTATTCTAACTATGCCTTTTTTTTACTTTCCTTGGCTCTACAAAGTTATGTAACCGGGTGAAAAATTTTTTTTTTAGTTTTTTTGAGATCTTTACGTTTCAGACCCTCCTGAGTCCGAAAAACACTATTTGGGAAAATGGTCTGTGTGAGTGTTTATCAAATCTGCTCAAACTTGATATCTCGCTCGGAGGTTGCCAGGGGACGCCAAAATAAGGGTATAAACAAAATCCACCGAAAGATAACTATAGTTATCATAGTGATCAAAACACCCAATATTTTTTTCTCAAAATCGGCTGCAACAATTTTGATTAAATTTTTTATATTGATAACTCCCAATAAGGCAACTATACCATTAAATTCCCATTCGTGGGAAAATGACGAGAGCAGCACAATAAATTATCAACATTTTCTACGAAAATCGGGTTTAGCGCGGTTTTTCCCCCTTTTAAACTCTGCTGAAATGTTACTAGAACGTTTTTAAAAAATCCAATACCTATTAGGTGAGCGTTTAAAAACGCTCATAAGATATGGGGGTCACTCCAGAAATTCCGGAATTTCAACGACCACCGTTTCGCTTCCTACCAAAAAAGTTTTTACCTGATAACTTGATTACTAAATGTTTTAACTTGATTACAAATGTGATTACTCTTCAAAAAAGTCATGTTTACAGACTCATCAATTCTCTGTGTAAAAATTGTTCAATAATGGTCCGGGAATGAGTACGAACAGCGCAATAAATTCCGGAACTGTAAGCGCTACCGCTTTCTGCTGCCGTGAAGTGTTGTTTGACCAAGTTCAAATGAACTGAGTGATGAATGAATTGATTAAATAGAAAAAGCCATGCAGAATGTGAATTGACGTAGAGCTAAGGAAAGTTGTGTGTTGCAACGCACAAGCTTTTTTTTTTATATGGGATGTAGGAGAGACGGTCTCCTCCTTGAGGCCCCACAAATTTGCTCCTGTGCACGGTAAGCCGACCTACACATGTGGGAGGGGAGTATGTTCGATAACGACCGAATGTAAGTGGAATACGGAGTCACATTCACAATTACAGATCGGAGATTTACCACCTCAAACAGGGAAGTGTGTGGAAGCGAACTGTTTCTGTGTCCGTGTTTCAGCTTTTTCCTGGGACGTAGGAAGTAGGGTTTACCCTTAGTGAGCAAACACATTTAGCACACACATCAGGACTGCCTTCACGCCATTCTGCGATGCCAGTTCCTCTTTCTTGTTCTCCAGTATTCTCACACGATCTCCCATATTGCCCGGAAGTTTGGGAGGTCTAGGAGCAGTCTTCGCTTCGTTTTAATTGATCGTCCCAACGGACTATTGGATCAGCAAGCTCCATGCGTTGTAAATTCGGGTTTCCCCTGAATTGAACATGGAGAGGACAATACGGGCTTGCAGCCTTACCAATGCGCCGCAGTGCGCCCTAAATGCTCCATGTCTCGTGAGCAAATGAGGTCAAGCCAAGTGCTGAAATCAGCTGTCAGGTTCACAGCCCCTTGTGGGCTGCGTCCCTCTCGTTCTTGCGACCTCCTAAGGATCACATCCCTCCATCCAGTGGCGGATTTGCCCTAAGACGCCGGAGGCCCGGGCCTAGGGCGGCCACTCGTGACAAAAAATTCACTGATGATAACAAGAAATAACTCAAAGTACGTAAATATTCTAATGACTCGCGTGCATTATGGTATGACGCTCTGCACCGCATCATATAACAATAATCTTTCTAACTCACCTACTGTGTACTTTTTAAAAATAAAATAGTAAAGTAGTTATTTCGTTCATATAAAATGTACGTTCAAGTTATATCATACATATAAGTGAGTCGGGAAGAATATTGTTATACGCGCGATCCTTAAAAACACTCGCTTGTGTGACTTCATGTTTGTTGAGTCACTTCAGCTTCTTCCGTCCCAATCGCTCACTAGCGACCTGAACTTGTAGTGTGCGTATAGCGCGTATACCAATTGCAGTGAGTGGCCTACTTACTACGTTGCCTGGGGCCTAGAGCGGTCCAGACCTCCAATCCGCCACTGCCACCTTCCTTTCTCCCGGTAGAAGCCTTTGAGTTGCTCCCCCCCCCCCCCCTCAGCATGATGAGACCAGTTCCCCTGGGCTGCCAGAAGGTGGATTGGGATAACACTACCACCAACACTACCCACTGCAACTATACTGTAGTACCTGTCGTATAGGGACCATCATTATAACTACTCCAGTCACCCATAACCGATACAACAATTACCTGTACTACTATAGAGCTTCTAAATTTCCAGTCACAGTTAAGTTTACTTTGGGGATAAAAAGTGTTGTGCTTCTTGCAAAAAGCGCACAGTTTTTCAGCTAAAACAAATGTTTATAAAAAAGGTCGTCTAAATCAAATTATTCTTAAATCTACGTTGAGTCCAACTGTTCACGAAAATCCGTTTGTTAGGAAACGTAAAAAACATCTGCATTGAACTGTGCAGCCCTTTCACGACTATAAAATAGCAGACAACACGCAACTTTCCTCAGCCCTACGTACATTCAGCGATTTTTGTTGTTCTGCCAGCTATTTTAATGTGGTTTGTACTTAATGTGCATGATTGTGGAAGAACAATCCGTATCGTCGAAGCACTTGATGATTTATTCTGCCGTTCTCCGCAAAAATTGTTCAGTAGCAACTCAGACAAAAAATATAAGCCGTTTTTAAGAGAACAATATCAAATGCTTCATTTGTACCAAATTTGCGCATAACCTTAAGCTTATCGTCCAATTAGATCAGGTGCAGTTCAGCCGTTCCCTCTCAATCGCATTCACGGCAATTTTGTCTGTGCCGCAGGACATTAAAACATAAAGGTGTTAGAAAAATAATTGTTCCGCTGATTACCAGTACTTTCTGCTTCGCAACAAATATTTTTTTATTGCGTGAGTTCCTTTTTAAAATGCAAATACCAATACGACATTTAATTGACGAGTTAATTTGGAACCCCGCAGGCAACAGGCCAAAAAAAGGTAACTCATCGCGTCGCAAGTGATAACATGCAATACGTGTACATTTGAGCAAGGCTCCTACAGTATACCTTCCAGGGTTTCCTAGTGCACCAAATGCTCTCAGCAACACAGTATCTATCAACAAGCGAGTGATGACCATGCGCTTTTGACTCAGATGGAATCAAAAACTTGCAAAAAGAAGTTATCAGGTCGGCGCCCTCATGCCAAGTTTTTCGTCCGCGTTGATTCGACCGAAGAAAATACTCAGCCGCGAAGATTAAAGATAGATGACAATCAAAAAACGATATTCGTACCGTCTCGCCTCGAACAATCTTTGTGGCAGTTCAACACTGATGGGGTATTCGTCAACTCTGGGCAAGAACAAATCTTCAATGAAACAATAGAACCTCTCATTAAATATGCTTTTAGCGGTTCTGATGTTACGGTGTTGGTATTTGGAACCCCGGGAACAGGAAAAACGTTTACAACGTCAGGGCTAACAAAATCGTATGAGGAGCGAGGACTGATTCCTAGAGCTCTGGAGTTCCTGGATGATGCTATTGACAAGAGCCGCGACGAATTTGACGTCACTACAGGCATCACGTTTGTCGAATTTTCTGAAAACAAATGCTACAATCTATTGACAACCTACCCAAAACCAAGGCAAGTGTATTGGAAGGACATAACGCCTATTCACGTTATTTCACCACATAGAGCGTTGGAACTCCTTTTTCGTGGGGAAGCCAAACGCAAATTCGAAAAGGAGTTGAATAATTGTTCTACTTCCGTATTCACTATTCATTTAAAATGCACCGCAATAAGTCAAACGAGCTCGTTAGTCTATAGCTCCAAGATTCACTTTGTGGAATTGCCAGGCTTCGAAAATTTCGAAACCCCGGTCAAGTCATTGCCTTGTTCCGTCTCTGCAAATGTGGATAAATTCTCCATCGATTGGGCGTCCAGATGGGCATTCTACATGATGTGCTTAACCAAGAGACCCCCAAATAGTTCTGAAAAACTTTTAGGAGCTTGGAACTTGATGGGGTACCTCGGCAAAAGTTTCACAGTTGGGTCAGTCGTGCTTTTTGCGCACATTAAGCCATCCGATTTAAAATCAACGTTGTCAGCTTTGAGATTTGGTAGTAAAGTTACTAGGCTCCATATTGGAGAGTTGCAGCCTAATAAAAAGCTTTCTACTAGTCGACAGCAAGCTTTATTGAATATTAAGATGAACGATTTGCGGGAGGAGATTAAATTAAGGGAATTGTTTATGGTGGGAGACTACCAGCGCTGGAATACATGCCAGGGTGAAGCGCATCATATTGAGAGAATGATAAAGTTGTATTTGAAGAGTCAGAAACCTGACAGGAATGTTGAAGTATCGCTGCTCTCAACTGCCAATCCTTTACTACTGTTCGAGGAAATAAAGAGGCAATACCAAGCTGAAGTTAATCGAATCATGACAGCATACGCTATAATGTCAGCAACACACCAACAAGAGGCACCAGGGGAAGAACTCCCAGATTTCTCGAAGGTGAGGAAAAGTCATGTGCGATTGAAAAAAAGCCAGTCCGCGTCGTCTCCAGTCGTCCCTTTGACTTCATTTGAGACTACGTCTGAAGGTAAGCCTGCAGCCGAAGGCGGAGGAAGGACTGGAGCGAGGAAGAGCCTCAAAGGCGGAGGTGGGAAAAGAAAAAGTAAAAGTGGGGGTTCGCGGAAATCCGTGGTTTCCAAAAAAGGTAAAGACAAAAAACATAGCCATCACAGCGAAGCTTCTTCGAAAGATGAAAAGTTGCCCGAAATACCTGAAGAGCTACTGGAACGAGGGCGTAAGGACAAGCAGTGGCTTCTGCAAGAGTTTCTCCTCAGAAACAAAGACTTGGCTGAAGAAAAAAAGAAGGTTGAGACGGAGCTCTTCGTTCTAGGAGAAACCAAAGTTTCGAAAATGATGGAGTTGAACGAAATCACAGCGTCGCTTGGGAGTAACCAAATTGAGTTGAGCGACGCTCAATGGAAGCGGTGTTTCGCAAACCGAGATGTTTCCATTGCATCAGAACCACCTCTGAGTGGCGAAGAAAAGGAACTGATCGACCGAGGGAAAGAACTATCGGCCAAATTCAAAACGGTGAAGAACGAATTGCTCGTTACCCACAGCTCATTTCTCAGTAGCAAAGAAGCTCACGACGCTTTTCAATTGAAGTTAGAAAAAGCGTTTAAAAATTACTACACAGCTCTGTTTGGGGAAACCGATGAACCCATCAACGCGTCAACCTTCGACCAAGATGTTCCACGGCCTGCCGCACTGCTGTTTTCTTCTACATAAAACAACTTGAACGACGTTTACTGATATTTTTACCAATGGACTTTTAGTGAGCAACGACACTGTATCACGTGTTGTCTGTTGCACTCAAAACTCAAAGTGGGGCGGCTGCAATTAGTCAGACCCGCAATCATGGATACCACTCAGCATTATTTCCATAAGTTCATAACGTTAGAGATCTTAATGTTGCAGTCTCTCGTAGGATTTTTTGGCCGCAATCTCGCCAGCATGCAATATGGGTGTGCTGATGGGAAGTCCACGCAGGGCCTCCTTGTTGAAATCCGCTTTATTTATTTGGTTTGCTTGGTGCGGTCAATGTGTCACCGGCTATGTACGCCGTAGAAGTTGTCACTGACATCAGAGGAGCGGCTGACAACTTGTGGGGGCCAGTGATCCTCAATGAGCTTGGGGGTAGGGGAACGCCTACGATGTAGAGTTCTCGAAGTTCTACTTTGGAGCTTCATCACTTAGGTGGACAACCTGACTGTGCTGAACCGTTCACAGTAGGTTCGCCAAATCCAAGCAGTACTCTGAATCCGTCACCCAATGGTGCGAGCACGTCGAGATGCAGGGGGCTGAGAAAAAAACCAGCTTATCCTCTTGAAGGGATAATTACATCCGCCTAGCTGCCAATACATTTTGGCGTCCATATGCACCTTCTTGAGAAGCAGGTCTAGTACTTAAAGAGTCAATATTGGTGAGAGGTGGCGTTTCAGTCAACACCTCCAGTCCCTCAAAGTCTCATCCAACCTCATGTCTCCAGTCGCATGAGTCTAACTGTGACACTATGGACTGTACTAGGCCATTTAGTTAAGAGTGAATCGCTACCACCTGGTTGTCTCGAGAAGCAAACTCACAGTTAATCAAAGCAGACTACTGGCCTAATCCGAGAGAGTTGCGCTCCTGTAGATCTTCAAAGCCTATGAGGCAGCAACCACTGGTACGCTCCTAATGGCCACTGGCCAGGTACCCGTTCACTTGGCCGTTGGGTGCATGGTCCATAGTTAGATCAGGTGGGAAGCCAGATTAATAACCTTTCCCAGATACTTTGAATCACCTTCACACGGTATCACAAGAGCAACAGTTCTCTACCGGGGAACTGCAAAAGGACAACTTGCCGACTCCCACAGGTCGGAGTTTGGTGGATGCTGAGCGAGTGCCTGTGCTTTCGCATGCTAGCGAAACCGCAACCTCAATGACTTTTGACCAATCAACTAATCATGACTGACTGATTGACTCTAACGGTTGACTCTCTTCTCAATGTTAGGGAACAGTCATTGGTGTAATGGACAGACCCGTTTGGGAGCAGCTTCTCTGCAGTGCAGGAGAACAAAATCTTGTGCATAGCAACACACAACATTCCACAACCCCCGTACGTTCGACGATCTGCTATACACACGGGCGCTGGAGCTTCGACTAATCCTATTTTCCGACTTACGTCTCCGTTCAACGGATAGATAAGAACAGAACAGAAACAGTTGCAAAGAACAAGATAAGCCGATAGGCCGCCCAAAGACACTGGTTTCTCTGGAAATGTTTAAAACGTTAAAAATACAGGTTTTGGCATATTTTTGTTGTTAACAACGCATAATAATAATACCGTGCAATGGACAGTCATCGGAACATTTATAGAAAACGATACTTAGGTGATGACTAGTTGAAGACATCCTGTGCCCCTATCTCCGGTCACCAAAATTTCAAATTGATACTTAACAAGAGAAAAAGTTGAGTATGAATTAGTAAAAGACATTTTGACGGTTTAATAATAGTCGTTGAAGCTGTTTTTGAGAACAACAACGGAAGAACCCTTCGTTTTTGTTACATCCCCCATCCTTGCCATCAGTGGAAATTGTTCAACCTTCCTTGCCTTCATATAGTGTAAAAAAAGAACCAGCTCCAGCTGCCGTTCTAATCGTGCAAAACGTAAAGATCCGTGGAAAACCCAACTTTTTTGTTGCACCATCGCAATACTTACCTTGCCCTCCGGGTAGTGGAAGGTAAAAAATAGATTACTCTAGTCAAATCATGGTGCGTTAAAGTGCCCTCGTGCTGATAGAAAATACCCTGCGCATACCTTTTTCCGATTCCGATTTTTGCACTAGTTGAGTTTTGAGGTGGTTACTGGTGACCACATTGAATTGCTTCTGTTCCTCCGTCGTCTGTAATTTCAGAGGTACGGTTTTCTGGAAACATTTTGTTGTTTTTTTTTTTAATTAGAGAGCAGCAACTAATGGACGTTCGGTGCCCTTTGGCAACTCATGTAGGAGGACTTGCTTAATATGGGGTGGCGTAAATAGAATTACGATACGAGGCATGTTTGGGCATTTACGAAACTTTAGTTGACTAGTAGACTGTGTTTTGGGTAACTGAACTTTTTAGCTTTTTTACAAAAACATGACTCACACGCCTCATTTTCCTCAAGAATAGCCAATATCTTCTTCAAGATCCTACTCTTCAAACTAGCCTTATCGGCCCTGGTCCTCCCATTGGCCGATTTTTTCTCGTCTTACTGTCTTCCGCCTTTTTATTTTCCTGGGCTCTACAAAGTACAAAGGAATGTTATGCAATCGGCTGAAAAAAAAAATGATGGGCTCTTCAGATCTTTACGTTTCACACCGTGCTGAGTGCGAAAAATACTATTTGGAAAATGGTCTACGCGTGTGTGAACGGCTAGAACTAAATGAGCTTAAACTTGATATCTATCCCGCAGGTCACCGTGGGACGCCAAAATAAGGGTATGGTCCAAATCCGCCCAAACTAACTATAGTTATCATAGGGATCAAAACACTAAATTTTTTTTCCTCGTAACGTACGTACGATCGATCTTCGGCCCTTCTCTGTCTTCCAAGGCTCTCTTTCCCTCCATGAGGAAGTCCATATTGTTCGGGTTAAGTGCAACATTAACTATTTGCACTCCGAAGGAGTTCTGGATGTATTTCCAAACGTCACCATCATTTATCAACTGACCATCATCATCTCTTTATCTTCACCACAATCATCCATCCGCTTAGTTGAACAATCCAGTTTAATTTTTCGCTTTAATGACATGCCATCAAGTAGAAAGTGCGAGTAATAATCAAATTATACCATTCGCGAACATTTTTCTTTAATTAAACCCGAAGTGGTATACCGCAGTGATATACGAGAGTACGCATGGTACTGCAACTCCTTCTGGGTCTTGTTTAAGAGAAAAGGTGATATATATCATCAGCTATTTTATGTAATTCTGACAATTTGACATTGTGAATACAAGAATGAAGATGAAAGAGGTGGTTGGAAGGCGAAACAGTTGTGTTGTTAGTGACAATTTATGTATTTCAGGCCTTGATCAACATTCAATGGATCAAACAATGTCATCAAGCGCTGCGCCAGGCCGTGATCCCATAGCTGCACGAAGAGATAGAAAAAAGCGCAACAAAGCCTTGAGTATTCCTAAACATGTTATTCTGATATACAGGTTCTGATAAATCTTTAATTGGTGGCCTGTTCCGGCTTCGCGCGGGTAGAAATTTAAAACAAAACAGTTTTGGGATAAATAAAGATTATTACACTTATCACTCCAAAGGAACTTGTATATGATAAAAAATGGTTATTGTAAACCTTAAAAAAATCAACAAAAAAGTCCGTGGTGGTATATGTCCACGTCCCCTTTAGCACTTTATGATTAGGAGCCATCGGATTAATCGGATATTTATCGAAAATTGTTAAGTTATAAAAATAACTTAATAGAATAGGGATTTTTGTTGTTGATAATATAATTATTCATTATCTTTTGTTTTTAGTCGAAAGCATAGTGAGTGAAATATTTTTAACTGCACCACAGTATTAGGGTATATTTCTGAGTATCAAATGTTTTACAAGAAATTATAATCATGTCTGGAAAACGTCGTCGTTCGAACATTGGTCGTAGTACAGTGAACGCCAGAAGAGCAACCCAAGGTGTAGAAAATAGGACCGAGAACGTTAAAGTAACTCTGAGAAGTGAATAATCAATTGATGCCGCGTAACGACACTGAACTTAAACATTTAATTATATTTATTTATCCCAAACTTTTTTTATTTAACTTCCACCTGTGTGAAGCCCTTAAGAGTCCCCATCGCGGACTTTTTTGTTGACCTTTCCAATGTGTATGATACTGGAATACATTACTTTGTTCATCTCGTGAGGTTCAGTCAGCATTGGCTATGTAAGCGCAAAAAAAGTGTTTATTTACAACATCGTATTAGAAACCTCTAAATTTATCAGTGTTTCTCTACGATATTATGCATGTATTATACATATAAACCTCCCTCTTGAATCACTATCTATTTCTTTAAAAACCGTTTCAAAATCCGTTGCTTATTTTTAAAGAGTTAAGCATACATAGCGAAAGAAAGCGACAGTGACTTTATTTTATATTATTTAGTGATAAATAAATAGAAAGGCCGAAAGGGAAGCAATTGCTGCGAAATCAAGGCGAACAAACAAATTTTAACTACTGGTAGAGCTGACGAAAACTGAACTAATAGAAACTAAATAGTGGTGGCAGTGGAAGGTAACTAGAGTTCAATAACTATAAAATAAATAGGGAGAATTGGACATCCTTACAAGGGTGTTTCAGAGGGGGTAGGTAACTGAACCATCCAGTAGGGTGAGATCAAGAAGTCGAGTTTCGTGGTCGGTAGAATCACCCGAAATTCACGGCAAAATTTTTCATGCGCGTAAAACGTTATGGAGGCGAACAACACAACGCAATCTCGCAGACAACAAAACGAAACTGGCTATACGACGCTCGTCTCATCTATTGCTTATCTCAACGAGCTGCTCGGCAATCGGAGGCGAAGCGATAGACAGGGTATGTGAGGATTGCAGGTAAAGGGCGACAGTCCACCGGTGTTTTTATTGTTCAAACCATCCAAGCATCGCCATTTGGGGTTTATAGAGTGATCAAGGGTTTAGTCGCTCACGGGATAAATTCAACTCGCTTACTTGTGTCACCGTGGGATGGGATATAAAAAATATTCCTTTAACCAGAGTTGGTGCCATTGGAAAGGAATGACAGTGAGTTGTGACGCTGTAGTGAGGCCACATGATTATGGCAGGCATGGCGGCCTTTCAGATGCCTTCAGAAACATCTACTTTTAGGGGGCAGAGAGGAATTCTACCGTCTCATCATTATTCGTTGGGCCTCTCGTCGCTCTCATCTCCGTGGATTGCCTCCACGACTTGAGACGATCTAGCAGGCTTTTTGGTCTCCAGTCAAAGCAAAGATTATACTAGAGTGACTCCCTTTAGGTGCCTTGGGTGTGGCGGATTGATAGATACGGAAGCTTATTAAGCCAATAACAACGTATGGATAGTGCACGGGAGGAATAATAAACACTAAGCAGCTTCGGACACTGAGACCGAATAATGTCTTGAAAACATGCCCTCGAATCACTATGGGTGAATACTGAATACGAAGGCTATGCGAATGCTATAGTGTTCTAGTTCGGCGTTTCTGCGAGGCACTAGATATTTCCAGAAGCATTCAAACGGTCACCACGCCTTCATTGCTTGACTCAATTCTCATCACTGTGTAGTCACACGCTTCAGCATCTCGTCGCTCAGCAATTACAACTGATCTCTCGACACTATCTGCTGCACTCAGGACGTGTACCATCTGGTGTGAACATCCACGCTGAAGAGACAAAAACTAACCCAAGGGCGCTTGATACCCTAGTTACTTTCAATATTGAAGAAGATTGCTGCAGCTGATTCTGGAGTTGACGAACCAGTTCACAGAATTCACTCAACCCTGTTGAGAAGTTTCTGACTACTTGCACTCTCGGTGCTGATCACAATCTACGTCAAAGGCAACGATAGACAACAGCTCGTGTTCCTCTCCAGCAGATGATACTGCTTCTTCCCAACTGTAAATAAATGTCGGCAGGAGGCAGAAGAGCAGTGGGTGGGCTTCGACAGTCCACGGTTCTAGGCAAGATGCTGGACAGCTAGAAGTGTTGCAATGCGTGAGAAAAGAATAAAGGAGTTGGATGAGTAGAAGCATTCAAAATGCTGGGCGTCATGGCTCCGCCTAGAACTTATTGGCGATGAACGGGTGGAGTCACTCATAGGGGGTTAAAACAATAATAACAATACTGAAGGTCTTACAGCCCAAATAGGCTAGGCGCTATCAATGCAAGAGCTCAACTGCCACATTGCTCGTATCATTGTTCCTCTGCTAGTTTCTCTTTTACGAGTGTTTGACGAGGTATACTCTACGCACCATGTAAACACGCACACACAATACAATCGATATTTTGTCTTTGGTTTCAGGAACAGACCGGCGATCTCCAGCGTCGACATCCAGCCAAACGAGCAACCGGAAAATGAAAAGTCTTGTAACGTTTCCTCTATCGTCGCCCGAAAGCAGTCAAACAAAAATTTCCATCATCACCCCGAATGAGTCCTTGGTTTACTTGGCGGTTGGGCAAGATATACCGGAAGCAGACGTCCTTCAGCAGTCTAAAACTCCGGTTGAACGGTTACTGCAACCAGAAAACGTACCCCAAGTTTCCGAACGCCGGAAGAAGTGTCATTGTAGTGGACGCCGTGAAATAAGTACGTTTCCTATTTTTCGTTAATAAATAGTTAAAACCAGAAGTACATAAACTACATATAGGACAATACTCGCTCTTCTTGTCACTTTCAACGAGCAACAGCCAAATTACCGAGTAGTTTATATCTTCTTGGAGTTAAACATTACACGTCATCCGAAAACGACGGAATCGTCTGACCAACAGTTTTTTCATTCTTGGAGCCTTTTTCGGAGTGAAAGACGTCGAGAACATTGACGTCTGGTGAAACCGAGGAAATCAGATAATTTTCAAATTGAGTTCGGACGAGGCACGAGTGATTTCAAGCCAGAGCCTTTAATTGGCCGTACTTCATCTAAAATTGCTGTGCTTAAACAAACGAGGTTTAAATCACTCCTCTGGTCGTGAAATGAAAGACGTGTCAACGTACGTTTTGTCAATACAGGATCAGTAGACTGGGGAATCAAATGAAAAATAAACTTCAGAGTGCACTGGGACAGAACTGCATGATTTGCACTTGAAATTCATTTACATCCACAGATGAGATTGAGGAGGAGGTTACTGATGATCCCTTAAACCGAACACAACACCTGAATCAGCGCTTTGCATCTCCAACCCTCAACAGCAGATTATTTCTTTCAACTACAGCTCTCATTGAATCCATAATAGGTTAATCGAACAACCTTACTATTGCATTTGGGTTCTGCGCTCAGCAAAGCGTCCTCCCCACTTTCCCGTCCTTCCGTCTCACTATTATTTTGTTGTAAGTAACAATAACAAAGTGCCCTTTCAGTTTCAAAGTGTCGCCTCGAGAACGAAAATGTCCAGCTATCGGTAAAGGAATCTTCGAACGTAAAACCGGAAGATTTGAATGCAACAGCTGAACCTCAACCTCCTGTTGGTAAATATTTCACATTGAAAGTTGATATGATCGCAGATGAACTAACATTAAATACGTATGTTATTGCTAAGTGCTAGACTTGTGAAATGTACGATCTGCAGAAAAATCTTAATATTTAGTAGTAAAGTATGTCGTCCAAGGTGCATGGCGAACTTTTTGTTTTCCAAACAATTTTCACAGTGAGTGCTGCTTTTGGTTTAACTCTTTTAATCCTCCTCAAAGAGATGTGAGACGTGACATGATTTTTTTCCCAACATCTGTGAACGTCTTAGGGAAATGTGGGTTGCGTCACACCACTGAACGAGCCAGCTCTTCAAAGACTCCATCCTGAGACTAAAAACTCCTCCCAGATGATACAGATTCCTTACTGCCATCGCTTGGCGTGGCAACACATGGGCAACAGCTCTCTACCTGGAGGCTGGCTAAATGTCAACCTTCCGTTCCTTCACAGATCTGGGTGTCATGGATCCTGAACGAGTAGAACAGTCATTTCGAAAACAAACACACCTGTAGATGCTCAACAGTTGGGTGACTAGCTATAACGCTCGGGTTTGGGTTTGTGCTGTTCATTTGCTGTTCACCTACCTACGATATATTCGGTCAAAAGCTTCGTTCGCACAGTAGCAGTTAACTGCATCGCTTCGAGAAATAACAAACCATTATTTGGATGTGGAATTCAACGCAGATGACGTGCTTGGACCGCAATGTGCTCGCAACAAGTGCTAGTACTGCCTGCAACACGGAATCAAGCTGTGGAGCGACCGTAATTGTAAAATACTACAGCGATCACCCCCTTGAATGTGTTGGTGTTCTGAGAACTTTCATCCTCTCTAAGAAACTAGGATCGTTTTGCGCCTTCATGTTGTCGAAATGCGATCACTAGGGTGTATAAACCAGTTTTAAGCTTTCTAATGCCCTTTGCACCCGCTCCACGCAAACTGAGCCGGAAATTCAACTCAGCGCATCGGTTTCTGGGAAAGAAGTTTCGGATCGAAGGAATGTTTTTCCAACTTTTGGTTCAACCCCTCCCAGTGTACTGTGAAGCGTCGTTCGTACATAATTTGAAAAGCCCTAGGAAAGGATATTTGTTTATAAAGATAAATTCTGCCCTCTGTTTTTAATGTATATTGGTTACAGCCCTCATTACTGAAGTGGGGGTGATCAAAAGTTGCTCCAGAGACGACTGCCGATCGATGGAAGCAGAGACATACATCGGTTAGTTTGCGATAAAGTCAAACGATATTTCTATTACAACGTTATTATCTCTTCAGCTAATGTTGTTGAGTTGCCCTTTACAGTGTATTTCTCTTCTTAGATTAATAAATCACTTTTCTTGGAAAACAAATGCTACGGCAACTCTCCACTCAGCCCCTAACGCAATAGATTCCGTAGATCCAAATATTAACTGACGCCGCCAACTCGATGTGCTGCCCATGTTTCATGTTTTTGAACTGTCGGTTACATATACGCCCTATGCATCATTCTGTCTACCTGTTGTGGACATTTTTACGTTCATTTTTCTCTTCTACGAGCGGGATTCCGTTCTTAAGGTGTAAAAGTCTTGAAATGTGGTCGTTCACCTTCTAATTCTATCTGCAACGTTGGAATTGTCGTTACATTCAAACGACGGAACTGGTACGTATCCAAATCGTGATGCACCCGAAATCGTCTCAGTATTTTCAATGACAATTGATCCCTAAGTAAGGATCCAAAACAATAACATCAATTTTTTTCCTCATATGATCCTTAATAAATAGTAATATAAAGCTTTTGTCTAAAACCAATTAAAACGACTCAGGTAAGGAAAGCGTTGAAACGGATTCAGGCAAAAACTGAAACCACCTTTTATAGCTTCATGGTATTCACTACATGGAACACTTCATTTTTTGACAGAACTACTATAGCTTCATTTTGTACTTTTTCGAATCAATGTGTTCACATTTCTTTAGGTCCTTTGGGTGAGAACGTCAATTACAACGTAAATCCTGAAGAGCTGGCCGAATCCGCTCCTCCACCTTCTTGCAAAACAGCCTCTCCACTTACGGTTCGTAAAGTTGTTAATGGTGTGATCCGTCAACTATACTAATTATAGTTATTGACGTACAGAAATAGTAATTTATAATCCCGTTTGTCCTAGTTGGACATAAATTTAATTCAAAGACTATCCAATTTGAACTAGTTACACCGTCGCGTAACTTACAACGTCCCCTTCTTAACGTGGTCATGTAATAGGTGAGCTAAGATAAGACAGGTGTGGTTCCTTTTTCTCTGGTTAATTCGTATATTCTATCGACTGGAATGCTACAGAAAAGCAAAACGCACGCATAACTTTTGCCCACCATGACTTTCACTCGTTTTTACGTTTCGCTACCGAAAGGGTAATGAAAGTATAATGATCGTGTCAAAAATGTGGAGTTTTCTTCAGCTCTTTACGATTTGAAGCTTGCCGAATCCAAAAAAAAACCTAATTTCGGGGCGTTATCCGTGTGTGTGTGTGTGTGTGTGTGTGTGTGTGTGTGTGTGCATGCGTGCGTGCGTGCGTGCGTGTGTGTGTGTGTGTGTGTGTTCACCCTGCAGTCGGGGGGCCAGAATACCGCTGACGTATTCCCCTGCGTGTCGTATGAGCCGACTAAAAGGGAAAGCCGGGTGGGCCCAGCTTGAAAGACAACCTCACCTCTACGAGGTCCCCGCAGGATTACATCCAACGAGGCTTAACTGTGGCTGGGCGTCACAGTGTACTCTGTCGCCACACTGTGCTCACCCTGCAGTTGGGGGTCCAGAATTCCACTGCCGTACTCCTGCGTGTTCGTATAAGCCGAACTAAAAGGGACACAACTTACACTTCATTCACATACATGACACTGGGAACCCCCTACCTTTAGCTGGGATCGCAGTACACACCCCCGCAGGAAGGGGGACAGAATTCTCCTGCCGTATCTCTCTGCGTGGTCGTTAAATCCGGCCTTAAAGGGGCTTAAAGCTCACGACACTGACACACACAACATATTCCAGATACAAAATACACTGCAACGGCTTGCGTGGCAGAACATATTGACTTAAAACACTCATAATGAGCGAAAGACAGTCCTGGAGGTAGCTCACTAACACCTTTGAGCGATCCCCTATATAGGTGCGCCTTCGGAATGAGGAGATGGAAAAACTAGATTTGAGCGTTCCTAGGGCGGCTGATAGCGTGTGTCCCGCTCACCACATCACCAGTGGCCGAGGGCTGACCCTGAGCAGCAGCCGAAAAATCCCTCATGCGTCTTAGTCCCGGTGGGTGGCCGGACTGGCAGCTGCGGCGCATGTGGGGGCCTCCTTTGACCCTCAACGGACCAGCGAAAGGGGCTAGAATCAAATATGCCTGAGGGGAGCTTCCAGGACACTGCCTCTCGAGCACCTCTCGCTCATACCACTAACACACACAACAAAAATGAACTCACAAGGATACACTACACCAGTCTGCTTCTTTAATCTCCCCCTCAAAATTAGTAAAAACATGACTAAGTCAAATAACACAATTGCAGGTAATAAAAACGCCACCTGCGCCTCTTCCTCGGGCTCGCCAAGCTCGACTCCTTCCTCTTCGGACGATGAGCAATCTACCTGTCGTCCAAACAAACAAGGGCGGAAAGAACCGGGCAAACCGCGTTCATCTCTTCTTCCCCTAGTAGCCCGGGCAACCCGGCTACTACAAGCACACGACACGCCGTTGACCCTAATCTGTCGGACATGGAGCAAATTTGCATATGTCCAAATCATCCACAGCCAGATGGCACGGATGAGGGTCAACGCGACAGGACCTATGCGGGACCTCATCACTAGTTGCCTCTTCGAAATTTCGAAGCTGGCTATAAAGCTAATGCCCCCCCAACGACATCGCCCCTGCCACTCCCCTGCGGGAAACTGTGGCGGCTGTCGTGAGGGAAGAGCTGCGTAGGGCAATTGCCCAGCAGCCAGTGCCACCAGCCCCCAAACTCAAGGACCTTCAATGAGCCAGGTAGTACCCCAGGCCCTCATATGCGGCAGTAGCCGCTACTGCGCTCCTCTCCCTCATGGAGCTGAGGCGGAATGGCAGTCTGCCAGGGCCAGGAAGCGCAGGGGGAAGCGGAAACAGGCCCCAACTACAGGCTGAGGGCAGGCCCGCCTACGCCTCTGCCCAAAAACAAGGGCAAAAGTAAAATAAAAACAAAAATAAAAGCCTCCACCGCTTGCCAAACTCCCCTAAAAACCCACGACAAAACGTGGTAGTGGTTAGGCATACATGTAAGGAAGGAGAGGCTGGTCCCTCCAACCCTGATACAATGGAAGCACTGATGCGGGTGTCCCTGCTACGGACCTCCAAGCTCTAAGCGTCCGAGTGCAGACATCCGCACCGCAGTAGGAGGTGGCGCCGTCATTGTGACGGAAACGCCAGAAATGGCCAAGGCGCTCACGAGCCACATTTCAACAAAAAAGGAGTTGAAGCTCAAGCGTCAGCCCCCTGGGTCGTTTCCACGCCTGCTATTGTGCGGACGTGCGGACTGATCTTCAAAAAGAGGACTTGGCCCAACAAGTTGTTGAGCACAACCCTGCGTTAGCTTGCAGCCGCAGGATGTCAGGCCCTCTTCACCAAACAGCGTGGAAGGCAGAAGGATTGGGTGATTGAGGTATCACCCAGCCTATACAAAAACTAGAGGGGGCAAGGCACCTCCAAAATAGCCCTGGCAGCGGTGCGCCATATGAAAGTACCAAGCCCCCACTCAGTGCTACAAATGCCAGCGCTATGGCCACCTGGCAGTGGCCTGGCCAAGACCTGTTGTGCGCCTGGTGCGCCTGCCACATCTGGAGTAGGGAATGCAAGCGTGATGCCCCTCTCGGTGCCAATTGCGTCGAACGCATAAAAATCCAACAGGTCTCACACTCTACACGAGACGCACGCTGTACCATCTGTCAGCGAGCCGATTGCCCTCCAGGAGTCACGAGTAGATTATGAATAGGTCAAAACAGTTCGAATCCTTCAGCACAACACAAATAAGAGTTGCCCAGTTATGGCTGAGTTGCTGCAAAATGCACTCAAGAAACGCTGCAGTGTCCTCGCCATACAGGAACCATACATAGGATCCAAAACCCTTGGTCTGGGATCGCAGGCACGAGTGGTGACTGGAGCAAGAACGGGAGCCAAGGCAGCAGTAGCCTGCACCGACCCGTCCATTGACATGCTCACTCACCCACCTGAACAGCCAGCACTTGGGTCAGCTGTGCTCATACGAGCCGGTGGCTTTGAGCTGGTTGTAATATCATTTACAGACAATTTGGCGCACCAGTTGCCAACAGCCTTGAACCACTCGAGCGGGCTCTAGCAGGCCTATCAGGACGACCTCCCTCGTAGTCTGTGCTGATGCAAACGCCAGATCACCATTGTGGGGATCCCAACCCTGGACAGGGTCGGCGAGGCGGAAATAGAGCTGCTCACCAGGTACAACTTGGTTGTTGCCAACGACCCCATGACTGAGGCGACCTATGATGGTCCAGGAGGAAGGTCGTGTATAGACGTCACAGCCGTGTCTCACACCCTGCTACTCAAATTGCAAGGTTGGCGAGTCGTACCAGGTGCAACGCAGAGCGATCACATGGTTATTGACTTTGCCATCACGGATGACAACATCCTCTGCAAAGACATGCGTGAAAAGCGATTCCGCACAAAAAATGCTGACTGGCCACAATTCTGTAGGGTACTGGACGTGAACTGCGTGCTGCAGACACCGACCTAATAGCGCAAGCATCCACACCTGAAGAGGTGGACAGCAAAGTGGACATATTTACCACAGCACTGCACTCTGCTGGGCTCTCTGTACTTGGCCAACAGAAGCACAGGGCGATCAAAGTCCCATGGTGGACTGAGGAACTTAACCCTCAAGCAAACTGCAATAAGAGCCAGACGGATGTACCAAAACACTCGTGACCCTGATGCCAGAGCAACACTCTGAACTGCCTTCATCCAAGAGAAGAAGGCCTTCCACCGCGCCATCAAACGAGCCAAACGGCAAGGCTGGCGAAATTTTGTGGAAGCGGAGAGCTCTGAGAACCCCTGGGGCAGACACTACAAGTCCTCCATAGGAAAAGCAAACGTAGAGCAAGTCTTAGCTGCGATGCAAAATGAGTCAGGCTGGGCCTGCAGCATCGAAAGCTCACTGGAAACCCTCCTTGAGAAGGCGTTCCCAGATGACCAAGTAGCTCGAGACACTGAAGCCCAGAGGACAGCAACGGAGCTGATCATGGACCCTCCGAACGAGCCCGACATCCCATTGTGGACAACAGGCGACCTCGGCAGGGCCCTTGCGACCTTAAAGCCCAACAAATCCCCCGGGCCAGACAAAATAGAAAGCAATATGCTAAGGAAGGCTGAGCGGACAATCTCCAGCGGTCTCCTTAATTTATTTAATGACTGTCTGCAGGTCGGACAGTTCCTCACTCAGTGGAAGTCTGCGCGTGTTGTCACTCTTCAAAAGGGAGGCGACCGCAATCAGTCAGACCCGCGATCATGGAGACCACTCAGCCTTCTTTCCATATTAGGCAAAACACTAGAAATCTTGATGTTGCAGTCCTCGAAGAGTCTTTGGCCGCAACCTCACAGGCAGGCAATACGGTGTACCAAAGGAAGGTCCACGCAGGATGTCATTGTCGAGATTCGGCGTGTTTCCCTGCTGGCACCGGCTAAGTACGTCGTAGCAGTTCTGATTGACATCAGAGGAGCGTTTGACAACCTTTGGTGGCCAGCGCTCCTTAATGAGCTTAAAGATAGGGAATCCCCATAACCTGTACTCACTCGTCAGAAGTTACCTGACAGACAGAACTGCTACGATCGAAAGTAGGCATGTCTCCGTCCGGAGAAAGATTGAGAAGGGGTGCCCACAGGGCTCGGTCCTAGGACCAGCACTCTGGAATGCCTTCTTCGAAGGTCTTCTCAGGAAACTCATGGAGACTGACTGCGAGCCGTACGCCTATGTGGATGACTTGACTGTGCTGATCTTTGCAGAGTCAGTCCGCCAAATTGAAGAAAAACCCACCACGTGCTCCGCACTGTCAACCAATGGTGCGAGCACGTCAAGATGCAGGTGGCTGAGGAAAAACCCAGCTAATCCTCTTGAAGGGGAAAGTGAATAATCCACCCACAATACGCTTTGGCGGCCACAGGCTCCTTCTTGAAAAGCACGTCAAGTATTTAGGAGTGAATATAGGTGAGAGGTGGGGTTTCAACCAACACCTCCAGTCCCTTAAAGGCACTACCATTGCAAGGTTTGCCTCACTGCGTGCCATTACTAAGGCCACTTGGGGTGTGTGTTACCATGACACCATCCTCATGTATAAGGCCATCTATTTAGGTGTGATTGGCTACTGCCCTGTTGTCTGGGGTAGCAAACTAACAGTCAATCAAAAGAGAGTATTGGCCCAATCCCAGAGAGCCGCGCTCCTGTGGATCACCAAGGCCTACAAGACTGTATCAACGGAAGCACTCCAGGTGATCACTGGCCAGTTACCAGTTGATTTGGCTGTTGAGTGCATGATTGACAAGTGGAGAGTGAAACGGGAGCTTCCCCGCTTTGGGCTGAACTCCGTGCGGATCTCACCACAGAACAGAAACTTGCCGCCATCGATGAATGGGCTCTAGAGAAATGGCAAGCGAGATGGGAATCCTCGTCAAAGGGACGTGATACGTATGAGTTCTTCCCCAACATCCGTGAACGTCTTTCTAGAAAATGGGTTGAGCCAGACCACTGGACGAGCCAGTTCCTCACGGGACATGGTGACTTCAATGCGCGGCTCCACTTCTTTTCTCTGAAAGACTCTCCATTATGCACGTCTTGTGCCTCCAGTGCGGAGGAAACAAGAAACCATGTGCTGCTCCACTGTAGTTTCTACAACAGTGAGCGACGGTTGTTGAGAGGGCAAACGAACTTAGCAGCTTTGACTGCTACAAAGGAAGCCTATAACCATTTTGCAAAGTTCGCAAAGAAGGTAATGGCTAAGAAACGTGGTTATAGTTGATCAGTCCTTTTGAAACTTGCCACCCAAGTAAACAGTAAGATCAGGTAGGGAACCAGATTAAGAACTACTCCCAGATGGTACGGGATTCCTCAGGTGGTCACCTCCGCGCAGTAACACACGGGCAACAGCTCTCTACGGTGAGACTGGCTAACGACCACATACCTGCCGTACCTCCACAGGTCTGAGTTCGGTGGATGCTGCAGGGGCCGGCCTCTTGCATATTAGCGAAACCGCAACTTCTATGACTGATATAACCCTCGTCGAGGGTTTAGGTACAGTCATGAAATAAAGAAACAGACCTGTGTGTGTGTGTGTGTGTGTGTGTGTGTGTGTGTGTGTGTGTGTGCGTGCATGCGTGCGTGCGTGCGTGCGTGCGTGCGTGCGTGTGTGTGTGTGTGTGTGTGTGTGTACTATTCTGTTCGTTCGCCGTAAGAGCCTGCTTGTTTTGCAGGCAACAGGCTGGGATGTTGCACACACCGTGGCTGGCCATGAATTCGTTCAGGATCAGCTGCAGTGGTGTGACATAGCTACACTCTGCTCCTAAGCCCGGTAAACTTCGGAGTAAACTGCATGGTTCGGTTGATGGACTGGAACTCAGACCCTGTCCTGACTCCCCCTACTCTTCTGTGTGGGTGGAGTGGGGTTCACAGGCATCCATGGAAGGTATAACTGGCACGCTCATGCCGTTCGTGTGGCGTCACTGAATACAGCGATGAGCCTGGGATTGTAACATTGTGGATGCTCACTGTAGTGCGTATAGTAACAAGTTTGTGTAGCTGAATCATGTGGCGCAGGTGTGTGTGCGTATTCATGGGGTCTTCATCAAGCGTCATGATGCGGCCTGCATGCATTGTCATCTAAGGGCTAGAAGGTGGGGAGAGAGCAGCACTAGTGGGTTGTCCCTGGAGAAGGGCTGAGACCTGACATCGTTGCCGTTAATCCTGACCAGTCTGCAGTGATCCTGGATGTCCAGGTAGCATCTGGCAAGCCAAGAAGCGTCAATACGGCAGGACGGATCTTCGTATGGCGGTGTCGAAGCTCATGGAGTAAAGACAAGTAACATCAGGGTTGCAGCATTCCTGGCGTAGTGTATTGTGTTACTCAGGTCATATCTAAACTGGTGGCCATTCTATCGTGGAACATCCTCTTATCCTCATTTCCTTCCCTGTCCCAATCCTCCTATCCCTAGAGCCAGCATTGGGTAGTCCGGGCGCCCTCCCCATTTCCTTAATGTTATTTATTTAGTGTCATCATTTTGGGTGCCACCGTTCCATTTATGATTAAAAAAAACAGTGCCTGCAGTTCAATTTTTAGAAGAATGGCTGGACCGATTGAGCTGAACGGATTTGTGTAGACGCGAAAATAAGGTTATGGGCAGTTTCCATCGATGGAAAAGGCGGGTGGGGTGCGAAAATGTACAGGAAAACCAGGACTTTATGAATTTTTCTCGAAAACGGCTCTAACGAACTTTGAAATTATCTTCCACTGGTTAATACCTAACATTTCTACTGCATAAATACCTTCATGAAAATACGGTGGACGAAGATATAGGCCTAAAAAGCAAAAATTGGTTATTTACTCTTTTTGGCAAAACGGCTACAACGATTTTCACCGAACTCACAGAATGTTTTTAAATAGTTAATACCTATGTATTGTTATCAACCTTCTGACAGTCCATTGCACAGAGATAAAAACGAAAATGTGCCGAAATAATGTTTCATCAGTTTTACTGAGTGTCTTCTAGCAACTTATAACCACATTTTGTTCTGAGTGATTATTTCTGTATCCACCCGTTGAACGGAGATATGAGCCATGATAGCTCCGAAAAAGGGATGTGTCGAATATTAATTAGCCGTTTTTGCAACTTTCTCAAAAACAGCTCTAACGATTTCTATCAAACTTACGTAGTACTCTCAACTAACTGGTACTTAGATTTTGTTTCCCGTAAACGTTTTCGTAGAATTGCGTTGAACGATGATACATCGCCCGTAGATACGGCTGGTGGTTGATTTTACGGGGGTTGCAAGAATCATCAGTGTTATCGTTATGAATGCTGCTTACATATGATAGATATTTCACCTTGGTACATAATGGCGTCGTGGCCCATCGATCCAAACAATGTGGACAGTGTGGACAGACAGACCGGTAGTTCTGCTGGATAGATGGACCACCACATTTGATTCCGAGGCACTGCAGGAAGATGGAACTAACGCGCAAGTGGTGAAATGTTCAACTCAAACAAGCAGTTTACTAAGTGCAGACGGGCGAATTGGAAGTTAACAAAGCGCTGTGATGTACATTTCGGCATTCCAGGAACGACTTTGAAGAGAAGATTGAAAGTCAACAATTTGGCGTCCCCTTCTAAACGCCTTCGACCTCATTCAGTTTTAGGGGAAGCTGCAGAGAAGAAAATGATGCTCCTCGCGAACATTTAAATAATGCAAGCCAACGGATTTGTTCCCTCGTGGCTATTGATTTATCGGAAAACATGTAAAGGTCGAATGTGACTTTGACGTGGTTGACAAAATGACTGGAAGTGATTGGTCTCTCACGAATCGATCCAATGTATGATCATAAAAGAAAACTGTTAGCTTATTGTGTCAATGAACAAAGCGACCAAGTGAACAGAGCGAGCGAGAGTAAAAATGTAAAAATCTCTGGCTCGAATATTATTTCAGAAGGAGTATTATTATTTCTATACGGCCATACCATACCAGGAACAAATTAACTAAATAATGAAAACCAAGCCTAAAAAAGAAAAATTGATTAAAAATCTTCCTGTATGTTATAAATCAATATGAATGTTATAAATATTATCTGGTTAGTAAGCCGATTAAACCTTATTATTAGTACAACTATCGCCTGACTAAGAAAAATAGCAAGGCTCGCCCCACGTCGTTCCACAACGAGCAACGTCAATATTACGCGTTATTTCTGGTGAGCGTTGACATTTCTCCTATCTCTCTTCAACCCAGAAAGCCGGGATTCTCGACTTCCGGCAGAGCTATAATTACCAGTAGGTGTTCCGTGTGTTATCAAAACGCTGTTGTCGTGCACGATTCAATTAGAGAGAGAGACAGATTACTGCTAGTTGGTAGCAACCAACCTAACAGCCCTCCAGAAAGCGCAGTCCTAGAATACGGCGCTACCTGGATCATGAAGCCGGAGGAGCGAGAATGTGAAAGGGCTTGCTCAGTGTTCCCCGTTCGTCCTCTCATCGCTCCTTCTGACTTTGCACAAGAGCGGTTTTTGTACCACGACTTGAAGCGATCGCTAGAACAAATGCGTGAGACTAGTTCCGCCAGAATACTTTGCGAGAGTGGATGCGTGTGTTACTTCTCGTCCAACTTTGGTGAATGCGCTCCACGAGGATGCTTTGGGAGAGTGTGGAGGCTCATTCTTTGCTAGCTCCAGTTCGGCGAAAGCCTCCTTCAGACGACGAGGAGACGAGGAGTTTTGGTGGTTGTAGGGGAAATCTTACAAGTAAAATAGGACTTTACCAATGCGAATTGAGTCGTTCCGCACGGTGTAAACCTGCAGTGTAAAACACCAAATTGTCAGACGTCAGAAATTATTTGAACGAGAGTTAGCACAAGGATGATTTTATCTTGGTACTGTCTATTGCTAGATAACCACCCTATAATGCCTCTATAGGGGACAAACGGCCAGAAAGGTCCTTACATCTGAGAACGCCTAATACATTGAAATCATTCACTTTTGAGACTTTCAAGCGCCACGGTTCATAAAACTCCACAAAATATAACACCCAGTTACAACCTATTTGTTGAACTAGCTGGACGATTTGCACTTCTCCTTATGTTACAAGCGTATTCGTCTCTATTCGCTGGTCAGTATCTGTGAGATCTTGTGAGCTGTACCGGCTGGTTGAAGGAGAGCTGTTGACGTTTCCAAATAAAAATTGATTGAATGAAGCTACCTTCCGTCGCATTTAACTACTAAAAATCTTTGCGAAGATGCCCCTGATACTCAGGTACGCTATCCAGTTCACGAATAAGACTAAGTACCGCCATAATACTTAACAAACAGTCTAAGGAAGGGTTTAGTACCTTGCTATTCCTATCTCTACCCTAGTCTTCGGCTTTTGGTTTTCTCACGTTCCTCTTTAAAAGTTAGCTGATTGCTCACAGTTCATTCCGAAGTTACTCGAATTTCCTTCATCGCCTCAACGTATATACACACATTCGTGCACACGTTCTGTTAAGATGCACCCCTAGCAGGAATGGAATTTCTATACTTCAACTGCGATTAACGTTTTCATGTTATGTTTCAGAGCACGTTGGATCACTCATCCGATCACTCGATTGCACGGCCACTCCCATCCCCTCAGCCTTCAATCATTAAGAGTACTCGCGAGTCATTAGAGAGCCAAGCCCTCACGAAATCAACAGGAGTCGGTAGTTTTCACGCTTTGACTGAATCCGTTCTGACTCAAACTACAGTTTCAACTAACACTGAAACCGCTCAGGAAGAAGTCGTCAGTTTCGCTATGTCTAAACCACCTTCAGCAGAATTGGATCAGGAAGAGCTGGTCAGCATCTACCCCGAGAGAAGGAAAGGTGAGCGTATTTGACCAGCAATTTTCAGGAACTTACCGACGATTTGTTCCACGACTGCAATTTTTACAGGATTTACAGATTTGTCTGTACGTTTAGGTAACCGTCACGTGGATGGGGAGGTAATCGCCTTTTATTAGAAGCCTTTAAGGGCCGTTTTCACCAAGTGTGTTGATCCCGTTTAGACTCGGTTAACAGTACGTAACCACCTCTCTCCGCAAAACCCCGGTTTCACCAGATTGGGGCTCCGTCGACTATATTCTTCTATTATTGTGAATAATACACTTTTTTTAAAATAATAATAAACAAAGATGCTGTTTACTCGTGCGCTTTTCGACCACAATGATAATCTAATATATTAAGGTTACCGTCATCTCACCCGGAGCCCCAAATGGATACGAGAGCGTTTCGACGACTTCAAGATTTACGAATTTAAATTCTGTTGCAAACGAAAGTATTACGATCGTCGTAAACAAGTTGTTTTTCGTGTAAAATTCATTGCTTGAGCAGTTTTAAAAAACCTTGAGACGTCGTATCGCCATGTTAGAAAAACCAGACCCAAATGGCTTACGTGGGTGGATGTAAAAGCAGATAGGTAGGAAATGTGAAATAATGAGAGACAACTCATGTAGCCACTAAGTGAAGTTGCCATGTTCAGTAAGAGACTGGCTGTGGTTTGGCTCGACCCATTTTCTCCTTAGACGTTCACGGATCTTGAAAAAAGCTCATACGTGTCATGTCTCTTCAACGAGGATTCCTGCCATTTACCTGGAGTGGCAAGTTTTCGTTCAGTGGAGTTCGGCCCAGAAGGGTTTTCACTCCCCACTTGTTCATCTGCCCACTCGGCTTCGGCTTGCACTCGTCGGCTCAGTCAATGGGTAACTAGCCAGTAATCCCTGGACACTGATCATCTCTACCTTCTAGCGTTGAAAGTATGCTGCACATCCACCGAGTGGTGTCATAGAGGTACACAGATAGGTTAGACACCTGCCTCGATCTGAACAATTGAATTCGGGGTTGAACTTCGCCGGTGAAGAACTTGCTTTAACAAGTTGAGCCGCACAGCTGCACCGATCTTACCAGGTCAGCGAAAAAAGGCCGATCACCTAGTCCAGCTTGAGATCTTGACCGCACCAGAAGCATAAGGCTCTATTCATGAAGAGGGAGGTCAAATGTGCAAAGATGGCCGAGCTGGATAAGGCACACCCAAGTAAACGGTCTTTTTAGTATTCCCTGCTGGCCTCCAACATAAATATCAAATGAGAGCTGAGCTGATTTGGTCCAGCCGTTCTCTCTTAATCCTGTTAATTATAAATATTTTCTCAAACGAAGTTTTCTTAAAGGGCCTTTCGAAACGTAAAGATTTGATACACGAGAAAAAAACATTTCAGCGCAATACTCATCCCTTCATACACTTCCTTCTTACTTCGTTGAGCTGAGGAAAGCAAAAACTCAATACGCGTCAATTGTATTGCAAAGCACAATCGACTAACTACATGTTAGTTGTACAATGAAGATGAGGTACTTAGGGGAACCTCATCAGAGTCCAAATGACGATTATTATATTATTAGTTATTCAGTTTTGTGGCCAACCACTTCCGCCCCATAAGTATTTCCAATAAGGCATGACTTGACATCAACCTGTCACTAATCTCCATATAACCCCCTGTACGCCAGAAGATGAAATAGAAGAAAACTGTACGTTTTTCAAGCAGACGCTGCCCAACCATGACTCACTGCCCGACCGAACAATGGTCTATCACTTTTTGTAGTACTTTGTCAGGCAGTTTTTCGGGAAAGGCTGGAAAAGGAGGTTTTCCGATAACGGGGTTTTCTTCATTATACCAGTTCACGTTGCATTATTTTCATCACCTTTCTTCCTAACGGTTGTTTACAATATCATTTCAGGTAGCAGTTCGAGTTCAGCGAAAACTGGAAGCCGCCGCTTGAGTCCAGACATCTCGCGCTCTCCAAGTAATTCTTCCATCCTCGATAATGATAAGACGATGAGTCCAGTTCTAAATACCATAGCACATGGAAAGATGGAAAGGCACCGGAGTTAAAATGAAAGGTATGATGAGAATGGAAGTCGTGGCAGGAAGATCCAATCGCCCTTCATGTTAAGAGCGGTTATTCGATCCGGTAGATCCCATCATTTGCAATATTGTGGCTGTTGACTTGTGGGATTTTATTTGAATAGCGACACGCGAGTTTTGGTCAGAACCTTCAAACCTTGGTCAACATGTTTCTTTACGAAGCTACTCCAAATTCTTAGATGATACACCGACTCAATACTAAATAACGCATTAGGATAGTGGTGGAGGAAGGGGAATGTTTAAAACAAGAAGAGTGGAAGGGTCAAAAGTTCTTTTACTTCCTCTTTCCTTCTCCTTGACGTCCTTTGAGTTGAGGAAGGGATTTCAGTTGTGTGGCCCGATTAAGGACCCAATCTCCTCCACATACTGAAGAGAGAGAGAGAGAGAGAGAGAGAGAGAGAGAGAGACAGCCTGATCGCTAACACATCATTCTACCGCCTCGATGAACTTAGTGAACCTCTTCGTGTTTCAGGAGACAGTTCTGAAATTGCGAATTCAGATGGTTGTATTATGGTGTTTTCCGTGTTGGTTTGCTGCGATTGAAAACAACTTTTCTCTTACTAGTTGGCTCTCTGATGATAAGTCATTCTCACTCCCCATAGGGGGGAAGAGGTACTCAAATCAGTTCCAACTACGACCAAGGCTAGCGTAAACGTACAGTACCAGAAATAAATAGTGAAGCAAAGAGCCCATCTCTCTGATAGGGCCATTACGAGAATATTAATAAGTTTTAAAATCAAATGACGCATACTAATTTATTTTCATCCCCCCCCCCTAATCTGATACAACTGGGGAACCCCCACTGCGGCCTCAAACGGGCCTATAGTGAAGGCGTACATGAGCCACCTCATGTCCTCCATGTTACACCCCAGCTGGTGTTCCCTGATGCTACGTCTCCACCATTCTCTGCACAAAACGCAAGACAACCCTGAGGTCCATCCCTGCAACCTTCCCCAGCCGCAGCTGAGAGACCCCAAGCACTGAGACGCACTGCAGCCAGCCCTTCACACGTACACAGTACATGCTCAGCTGGCTCCCGTTCCACCTCGCAGAATTTGCAACTCTGTACTCCTGACTCTCTAACACTACTCCTTCTTTTCCGAAAGTGGAGCCAAATGATCTTGCACCACCCTCAATCAACCCTTTGTAGTAGTCCCAACATCTATGGGGTCATTCACCATTGTTCAGGGCCCTGACCAACCATATCTTGTGCTGGAGTACTTGCTTTGGGATCAGCGAGCGCAATGGCCTCTGGCCGTTTTACAAGTGCAAGTCTTCGTGGTGCCTGTCAAATGGGCTGATGGCTCCAGTAACTATTTTAAGACGAGGAACCTTGGCAGCTTCGTACTTTGTCATTCCTTCCGCAAATACAACCTGAAACTCCACAACAAGTTCTTCTGTAATCCTCTTATGGTGTAAATTGCAATTATGAACCTTTCACTAACTCCTGGCGCTCTCTACTCAATTGCTATTCTTCTACTGTCATCCGTTTCCCACTTGTCTCGTAGCTGTTGATCTTTATCTCACTACGGATTTTCAAGAAAACCGTTCCAAGGTCCAGCACACATCTTTGGTTTGCCAACAAATCTAGACCTAACAGACAGAGCTCTCGAATATCAGCTACTACAATCGGGTAGCATCCTATTTGACCCTAAGGTAGCGGGGTTTAGGGAGTCATGAATAACAAAACCAACATCCACAATATTGTGTAACCATAATGGGGTTATATGAGCGTGGAGAAAAAATGGTCGGATCGAGCGCCCCATCTCATAGTCCTGTTCCCTGGAATGTTTCCTTTTGTGTATCGGCCTGAAGAATCCCCTTCACAGACCGCTAGGAAACCCAGGAGTCATTGTTATAAAGACCTCTGGGTTACGGATCCAAAAAAAGGTCAAGACGAAACGTGAGCATCAAATAAGTTTCTAAGTTAGTAGTTAGTGACTAATTTAGAACTTACCAAACGATTTTTTTGTTGTTCAGCTCGAGAGAAACTGTTCAAGCCGACGCCTCAAAGAAGCCCACCTCCTCGTGAACCAGGTGAGTAGCTTTTACAGCAACGTTGATTATCAAATGTCAAACAATCTACCAAAAAACCTGCTCCCATCTGGTTTCGTGAGTATGAAACGGAATGAGGCCCGCTACAACCAAGATTGAGCTAGTGACATCCTAATGAAACCCGTTTTGGAGGGTGCCGATAAAAGAATATGAAGCTGTGCAACAGTAATGAGTCTTTCTCCCTAAGCAGCGATAGTCATCAAGCTTTGCTAGCCATGCTTGGACAAAGGGTTGTTAATCGCAGCATGGCTGCCATGGTGGCCAGTAAAGAGCTAATGGCGTTAACTCTGGAAAGTCGAGCACGCATTCGTACTTATCGGTACTTGTGAAGCGCCTACTGCAGCCTCACCACACGGGCAATCGCTGAAGTTTCGCCGTTTGAAGTAGGAAAGCCCCCTGTTGAAGGACTCTTGGTCAGAAAGTAGCTGGACCACTGGGAAGATAGCATACCACCACTTCATCTGGAGGCGACCTCTGGTCGACTGAAGCTCCATAACCACAACAAAATGCTGCTATACTGGAATCTTGACCACAGGTCCAGGGCAAGCGTCATAAGGTAGTCAGTGTCACAGATCTCTCGCTCTCGGTCGACCAAATATCGCCAGATTTTATAATAAATTACCTTACTCATTCATTTTCCCTCGCCGTTCTTTATAATTGTCAGCGTTCAATGATTTTACATATAACCAATAACACGGTGTTTTATATTGTAGATAAGGGCCCGGACATTTCAGAAATTGGCTGCGCGGTGACGTCAAAGAGTGAACCTGTTCAACGCAGGAGCAAGCAAAGTGCCTCGCCAGGTATAGCTACTGTACTAAGATGTTTAAGCGTTAGTCGGGTAGAAAAGTTCCTGGTTATAAGGCAAATATGTAATGGGAGAGTAGGATTGTTGCTGGTAGGAATCCTGGAGAGTATATGTAAGGCAGTAGAATGAATGAAATAAAACACAACCTGGATAGAAACGAAGCCTAACTTGATGAGGTTTTAGAATGATTTCACATCCACGTGAGTTGATCCACAGATACTCGTAAGTATTGTTGGCTAAGTCTAGAAATACTACATGATGGGTTAGCTTTGAGACTAATTTCTTTCACTGCTAGCTTAAGGCAGGTAATTTGTTTAGAACTGGGGTTTTGTGGGAGTATTTAGTAGGCCTGAACTGGGAGTAATCAGTTGAGTTTTCGGAGCAATCTCATCTCTTCCAGGCCTGACAGATCTAAATCAGGAAAACTCTTAGAGTGGAGTACATCAGTATTGGAACCGATGAGCAATAGCAGAAGCAAGTAAAGAAAGTCATCCGCGACGCAGAAGGAAATGCGAATTGGGAAAGAAGGAGCATCAATAGCTTCGAGTAAAGTAATAAGTAAGGCAGAAAGGAATAGGAGTACTGAGGTGATGATGAGAGCAGAACGAAGGAGGAGAGGACGAAACTGGAGACTAACAAATGGAAATATATTGAGCCATTGAACCTTACGGGTAACTAAGAATTACTGTTTTCATAAACCATTTCTTTTTCACTGGTTACGCGGGGGTTTTTGAGAAATTAACGTACTGAGTGACAATGTATGTATGTTAACCATGTCGATAAGTTCCTACAACGCGATTGTTATTCATATTTTTCAGTTCTGGAACCCTGGTCCTACTGCGTGTGAGAATGGGAAGTGAACATGAGTAAATAATAAGCCGAACCCTTTGTCTGATCTATTTGATTCCAGGGAAGAATTCCAGTCTAGATTCTGGAGCTGCATCATTGAAGAAGAGTCGTACCAGTTTGCAGAGTAACGCGTCGCAAGGTTAAACTTCTAATAACCCGATATTGTACATCAATTAACCTTATTCTGACTCTACTCTGTTTTTGGTACTCCACGTATGATGGGCATCAGTGTTGCAACATTGTGTACGAATATTAGGAATTGTTGACTGTAGTAGAACTGTTGAGAAATCGAGAAAAAATCTGAGTCTTTAGGGCTAGTCTTCCCACCCTTACAAAGAACAGGAGATTGAGTGGCTTCATCTAGCAAATGTCGTTCAACTAAAAATAGCAACCCACGAGCAATAGCAGCTTTAGGTGCTTCTCACCAACACACTGACCACTACTTACACAACTGCTTTCATTCAGCAGGCTCCATTTGAATTATCGAACATTTGCAATCGTGACTGAGGGTTGGTTGGTTGCATCTAGCGGGATATCGCCCAACCTCTAATAATAGTAACCCTCGAATATAGCAATACCGCCTTTAAACGTCTCTGTGACTGTTAAATTCAAATTTAACGTCGGTTTCAGCCGGAAAGGAGTCGCAAGGACGTAAATCACTCTTGTCATTGAAAAGCGTCAATAGAAGTTACAATGGAAACCTCAGCAAAAAGTGCTCACCATCACCAGGTAAATATACGATGAGGGGATGCGTTACCCTAGTACCTTTAATATAAAATATCTTGTTAGTGTCTTGACACACGATGAGCGTATCATTCCTCTCGAGTAAACTGTGGAAACTCATTTCAATGAAAAACGCTGCTAATTATTACACAACGGTTTATTATTCTCTTGCACGGCAGACCTCACATCTCCGAGACCCATCCTATTCAATTCAGCATCGAAAAATACCAATAAACCACACGAAGCATGAACTGACTACAACAGAACGACGAAAATGAACTATTCCAAGTGCCAGTAGGGGCCTGTAGGGAAATGGCACTTGGGGCGCATCGAGCTGATGGGTGGTTTTAACGACAGGGGAGGGAGGGAGTACAAATGATGAAACGATTACATGCGCTGCACTTATTGTCCCGCGAGTTCTTTCAATTAGTAGAATTTGGCTCACTATAATTACTGTGATTTCACTATTTTCGCTCTAGAACGCATTGTACTCCCTTTAGAATTGTCCCATCCGCTCCAGCATCTAAAAATGCCCGGCAAACGATACCGAACTCGGCGTATTTGCGATAAAACTGCCAAAATTGCGTTTTTATTATTTTTTCACTATTTTTTGCCCATAACAACCATGGGCTTCGTCCGATCGGATTCCCCACGTTAGAAAATTGAATAGACAATCTCGGGCAGTGGTTCCTATCAAATCGGGTTCGATTTGCGATATTTTCAAGATGAACGGGAAGCAATGATAACTAAGGTTTACGTACCACAATAGTATGTTGCGTAAAGACTCACCTCTGAAGTCTTCAAAGTGACGAAGCATGTCCGGCGGGAGTGCGTAGGTTTGACTAATCCTCCGGAACATCTTGCTGCGCACTGAGTTATGGTATATCCGCGGAATAATTGAACACGAATCGAAAATTCACCGACCAATAGCACTCAATTATGGAGAATCGCGGATTCACGTCGGTTTTACGAGAAACGGAATTTTCGTCGCGGAACACAAAACACGACTGCGCCTGGAGCCACCAAACTTTTCAAAACAACATTTAATTGATAAATCGGAATTATCTGCAATGAAATTGGGTTTCTCTAACGTCGTTTAAAATGATCAGAATGAACAGCGAATTCTAGGACAGGGCATCGGCCTTAATCAAAGATTTACCCGCATCCCTTTTATCCACATATGTTGGTTTAAATCCGCAAATTTCGGGGTTCACGAACGTACTAGTCTATTTAACTAGAACTAGGTGTTTGATAGACCTAGTTGACTTGATTTTTTCAAGGTTTTTTTTTAATTTTTTGAGTTCTTAGCAGATTTGTACGTTTCAACGGCTTCCTCATTTCTGTTCCTACTTCTACAAAAATAAGCTGTAGTAGAGCATTTCGGTTGGTGTTAGCAGCCGTTATTGTCGAGAACCAAAGCAGACCCAAAGAATTCAGAGTGTGTTCGAATGCCCAGAATCATTTTATTGCGAACTATCCCAACGAAATCATAACCTTCTCGTTTCTTTGAACAACCGAAATAAACCCCCTATACTCGTCCTCCTTTCGTGCGATTCAAGTAAGCAAAATTAGCGAAACGATTCAAGACAAAAAGAAAAGCAGCCATAAAACTCGTATTATTAAGCTAAAGGCAGTCCCCTGTCTGCTAAACGGTCTTCGTTTGGCGAGCGGTAACCGCGACGCACCGAGTCAACTTCTAACCACTACGACTCCGTTTTGAAGAGCTCGCGGGTTGTTATAATGTTTTAATCGTAAACCACGTTGGTGAAATCCGTTATATTGCGTAGTAAGTCTCAAATCGGTGATCATGGATGATTGTTTTTATCGACAAATATGAGCGTTTGGTGAAACCTCCCGGTGACTTCCGTTGAGAGCGGACTGAGACTGTTGACGAACCGGAGCCCCGGCCGAGGGAAGTCGACCCGCTGGGAAGAGCTGCTCGCGGAGCTAACTGCGGACGCGTTTATTCATTAAACTTGGCTCACTATTATTACCGTAATTTCACTGTTTCCGATCTACAATTTGGTCGTACACCTGTGAGACTCATTCCACTCGCTCCAGTATCTAAAGTAGCTCGTAAACAACTCTAAACACGGCGTATTTTTGTCAAAAGTGCTAAAATTACGTTTTTGTTCATTTTTTAAACCGTTTTTTGCCCATAACAACCACGGGTTTCGTCCGATCGGGTTGCCGAGATAGGCGGGCACAACTAGATACCAAATGGGATTTTTGTACGCAAGAACGGATTTTTTATACGTTAAAAGCACAAAACTACGGCGGACGGACATTGCAGATTTAGAATCCCGATGTCTCGACGTAACGTATCAAATTTGTGGGGGGGGGGGGGGGATTTTGATTTTTTGGGGGATTTATTTATTTTTTCAGAATGAATAATAAACCAAAACAAAGTTGTGTATATTTTTTTTGAAAATGGCAGAAACTAAGGTGTCAAATAACAGTACCCAATTCTCAAATATTAACGTGACTACTTGAACATGACTCGTTAGAGAAGACGATGGCTGCAGATTGCCCGGTCGCAACAGGGATACACGTCAACCATAAACGTTGCCAATTTCATTAATTTAAAAATGAAAATTGAAAAGAACACGTCAAAAAATATGCTGTAACCCCCAAACGTGGGAAGTAATATCTGATGGGTAGCAACACACAACTTTTTGCGCACCCCCCCCCCCCCACCAATTTTTAAATTCGACGACCGCATTCACATGGACGCTGTATCTTCCTTCGACGCATTTGTACGCAAACATTTATGGAGAACAAAATGTAGGTACTAGTTAGTTGAGAGTAGTCCGTAAGTTTGATAAAAATCGTTAGAGCTGTTTTTGAGAAAATGGATAAAACTCATAAATTAATATTCGACAAACGTGGTTTTCCGAGATATTTCCGTTCAACAGATAGATACAGAAATAATTACTTACAAAATGTGCTAGAAGACGCTCTAAGAGCGATCAAATCCATTGATGCAGTTACTATGGAAATTACGAAAACATTATTTTCCACACATTGGTTTTTATCATCGTTCAATGGACTGTCAGAGGACCATTTATTGAGAACAATACATAGGTATAAGCTATTTAAAAATATTCTGAGTTTGGTGAAAATCGTTGGAGCCTTTATTCCAAAAAGCGTAAAAATCCTATTAGAGGAAAATGCAAAAACCCCTGGTTTTTGGTATATTTCCGTCATCCCCTCTCCCATCGACCAAAATCGCGGATTGAACTACAGACTCCCACACACGGACTGCACGCCGACGTTAGGTTTTTCGGACTCAGTAGACCTCAAAACGTGAAGATTAAAAGAAAACTCAACTTTTTTTTAGATGATCACTATATTTTCCTTACGTTAAAGTGAAATACTATAATTTACCACAACAGGGGAAGTCAGCAAATCAGATATAAATTGTTCTTTTGCCGAGCGTTTTGTTTTCTCTATGAACGCTGCGTTGAGAGACGCCGGGAATGCCAGCACCTCACGAAGGCTTTAATACAAAAGGCCTAGGTTTAGGCTCTTCAGTCCCATTCTTGCACCATTTTGAGCATTACCTCAGGCATGTGAGGTATCGCCCTACTGTAGGTAGACGAGGATTACACTTTTTTTTGTAGGAACCCCGCTACTGCTCACCCTCACTGGTACGGTTTTCATCATTCAATATCGAGAGATCGTTAGGGTCACAATCATCTGTTCCCATTTGTACATATTGATGCGCTGAAGTAAACTTGACTTGGGTCTACTCTCTACCGGCTGTCACTGCAGCAGCCACATTGTCTACTCGTAAATAGCACACGAAGAAGGATTTCATAGGTCCATAGATGGTAATCCTATACTATAGTCCAGAGAGGCAGAGCTTTGAGCCCTGTGTGGATTGGGCAGTAAGTATTCTCCATCGTATCTCAGCTTCCTACAAACAAGTTAGCATTTTAACGTCCTTCAAAAATAAAAAACCCCTCACCAGACTTTTTGTTTTGGATTCTCACTGTTGAGTTTCATGAGAGAGCAGAGAGGTGTAGTTACTCCATTTCAAATCCGCTGCACTTCCTATGCCTACCGAACTTTCAGTACTTTCAGTTTTCACTGAATTGTCTGAAGCGACAGTGGAAGTCTCATGCATATTTCAATTATAGAGAGAATTACTCGAGAGGTTTTAAAGGATTATCTCTATTTCGATGACTATAATTATAGTAAAACTATTGATACCATAATTCCATCGCTGTCTCCAAATTTTACAATACAAAACACATGAATACACCGAAATGGGCAAATAGGTATTTTATTTCTGAACGGAGGTAGCTAAGATAATTGATAATTTCCCATTAAGGTTTTTGAATTACAGATAAGAATGTCGATCCTGGGGATGGAAAGTGTCGCTGCGGAAACGAGCCCTCACGTCGCGTCAGCCAAAGGCTGTCACCAACGTTGTCAGACGGTACTCTAAAAGTTATCGTAATCAATAAAAAGTTGGCTAGTACTTCAATCGGTGGAATAGTAAAGAAAAACTTATAGTAGAAATTATGAACAGACTTGTGGCACATGCCAAACTCACTAGCGCGAGCCTGACAACTGCCATGACGGGAACCTTAACTAATACCGTATTCACATTGGGCAGACGAAACTTCGCAATAACGTATAAGATTATGTGAGAAATGTAGGAAAATGAAGAATATAAATGTATCAGCGTTATAAACAAAATTACTGACATCTCTCCAGCTTTTTTTCGTCCATTATATTCCGTAGGGTGGGATCGCTCATACACAGGTATGTACACATACATAGGTGAGCTACTTCCAAGACTTTCTTCCGCTCACAAGTACTGTATTTGAATCAACGTGTTCTGCGCCACTCAATCGTTACAGTATTGTGTTTGGAGCGTGTTGGAGATGTCACTGTTTACAGTAAGCCCCTTTAAGACCGGCTTTGTATTCTGCCTCAAAACCTGGAAAAGGGAGCTTCCCACGCTCTGGACCAAACTCCGTGTAGACCTCACTATTGAACCGAAACTTGCCGCACTAGATGAATGGCAAGCAAGATGAGGATCCTTGTCAAAGAGATGTGACACGCATGCATTTTTTCTCAACATCTGTGAACATCTTGGAAAAAAATGGTTTGAGCCAACTACTGGATGAGCCAGTTTTTTACTGGACATGAGAGGTCTCAATGCAGAGGAAACAAGAAACCACGTGTTGCCCCATTGTGATTGAAACTGCAACCTTCACGACTTCCGACTGACATAACTCTTATGAGTGTTCCAACGAGCAGGGAATATAGTGCACTGAGCGGGATACCACAAACGCTGCACAACGCACTCCTCGTTGCAGAAAATAATGAAGCTGAAGGAACTAGAGGCGCATGTTGCCTTATGCACCCGTTACCTACTCCAAGTGCGGCGAACAAAAGGGACAGATCACCAGCTTCAAAACATGTGTACAAAAATGTATTGCATAAATTAACTATGAAAAAATACTTCCAATTAACCTCCTACACAAAATGTTCGATCGACCCTACGATTTTATGAGATTTGAAAAACTCAAAATCAAATCCGGCGTACATTTTGTTATCCGATTCTGTTTGTTAAAGAGCTTACCCTAACGTTGATACTCCAACTTTTTCATACTATTGCAATAGCGTCATTTCCCACGAAAACTCGCCACAAGACTTACCAAAACCGCGCTAATGTGGCGTTTGATATGTTTTTTTACATGAATTCCCAACCTACATTTAGAATCTCCTATACAACCGCACCATGTACAAACGTGGAGACTAAAGGTGAAAAGATTGCTCGGTTAATTCATTGAGGGCAGTAAGTAGTTATTTTGTAGATTCTAAACCCCTTCGCGATACTTGTTGCCCGAGCCCTGTGTCAAACTGGTGAGGTGCAAGGTAAGGTGAGGTGCTGGAGAGGAAATAAGTCCATGGCCGGTGCCTTTTCTTCTAAATCATTAGGCAGGCTTGGAGTGGCCCCATAGACTACTTCCTAGTCCTTCTTCAGCAATCCGAATGCCCACCAGCACCAAAGATAAAATTTCTATAAAGTTAACGTACCTGTTAGGTGAGCACGTCTCCTCTGGCTGGTGAGATACTGTGGGCAAGCGCTTTCGATGTAAAAACATCAACGTCTGCCCGTTAAGTCAGTGACTTAATTTGCCAACTGGCGGACCTAACCCAATTGCTTTAATACCTAAAATTTCAATCTTGAGCTGGCGGTGAAATCGCTTTATCGTACCATTAGCCTAAGCTGCCGTGAAGCGCTGCTTAGTACCAAGCTGTTGAGCGATATCTGTAAACAGCGAACACTCAAACCACCATCCCTCGTTTGACGTGATGCCTGGTGTCTGGTCATTAACAACTGACGACTTCGTCGATCACGTCGTATCGTTTTTTGAAAACGGCTATCACTCTGATACCTTCTTCGCCATCATGTTCTGCTTTTTGCAGGTGAATGAAGAGGTTCTCCTGATTTCACGAGCTACTTCGTGTAGTTGCTGTCCTCCTCCGTGGAATTTCAAATTTCCGCAACCGCCCTCATGTCAAAGTTGGTCCGCTTTTTCCAGTAGATATTGAGGCAGCATTGTGCTGCTGTGTTAAGGCAGTTCAGTTAGAACTACTGACTGACAAAAACCGCCGGAAAGGCGTGCAGAAAGTCTACAGTAACCTTGCACCCTTCCAAGATGAGCAGGGAGTTTGGAGGGTAGGTGGCCGCCTCAGACATGCTCGAATCCCCTACAATATGAAACATCCAATTCTTCTTCCAACACATGCTCATTTTTCTATCATTTTGACACCTTGCAAGCCCTTCTCCAGACCCGCTTCTGGATTGTACTCGTACCTTCACTGCGTCGACTGGTTCGCCAGAGAACTACAAGGTATGTGGACTGTCGCAAAAGGAATGCCAAACCCATTAATCCTCTAATGGCTGATCTGCCTTCTTACCGTGTTCAAGCTAAAAAGGTGTTTGCTCACACAGGCGTGGATTTTGCAGGTCCATTCATAATGCGTGAGTCTCTTCGTCGTAAGGCACACACCTATAAGGTGTATCTTGCCTTGTTTGTCTGCATGGAGACAAAGGCACTTCATCTCGAGGCAGTCACTCAGCTCTCCACAGACGCATTCCTTGCCTCATTTGACCACTTTATATCCAGAAGAGGACTAACACAGCAAATCGTTTACGCATAAGTGGGACAATTTCTACAGGAAAATTAAACCAACTACCTATGGCAACCATGGGGGAATTTAAATATAAGAAAAAACCCTGCAAATTATTACACAACGGTTTATTATTCGGATAATCAGCTTGACCTAGCATTAATGCTCCGAGACCCATCCTGTTCGATTCAGCATCGAAAAATATCATAATGAAACCCAAAAAAAGGTCGAAAAGAATTGAATCGTAATATTAAAATAAACAAAAAAAACGAAAGTGTCTAGAAAAAACTGAATTTTAATATGAAAATATGCACGCTAAATACTAATATCAAAATTTAACCAAAAATCTATGAAAAAAACCAAAATGAGAATGAAACAAAAGAATCTAAAAAAATTAAATCGTATTAAAACCAAAACGTCGGGGAAATTGGAACGGGGGCGCTCGAAGCGAAAGGCAAAAGGGGAGTTGAGTGGCAAGCATTGGGAGGCAAGCGAGCCTCGAGCGCGGTTGCTTTTTTAATGAGACGGGCGGGAGGGAGGGAGTTCAAACGACGAAACGCTGTAGCTCCCGCGTTGTACTGCATTTCGTTAATTTTTTTAACCGTTTTTTGCCGATTACAACCACGGGCTTCGCCCGATCGAATTGCCGAGATGGCGGGCACAACTAGATATCAAATCGGATTTTTGGGCGAAAGAACGAATTTTTTAGACCACGTTAAAGGCACAAAACGGCCCGGACGGCGGACGGACATTGCAAATTTCGAATCTCTATGTCTTGAAACGTAAAACATTTTTCGTGACCGAAAACATAGGGTTATTATGCAGAATGAATAATAAACCAACACTTTGATTGTCTGTCGTACAAAAAACTTAATAATTACAATTAGAAGAATCAAAAGAACAGAAATAAAAATAAACGTGACTTATTCCGACCGCGGAAAGTCTTTGTGAGGCACTTGCGAAGACGATGAGTGTCTACCCATGAGCAAAGGCGATTGGCATAAATTCTCCGATGACTGGAAGAATGCTTCAAAAAAGGGAAAAAGGCTGGACAAATCACGTCGGGAACGAAGGCAGAAGTGAAGTGTGATGAAGTGAAGTGAAGTCGGTACCGAATGGTGGTGCAGAACAGAAGAGGGGCGGTACGGTACGAAGAACCGATTCTCCCGAGTCGCCCGGTCCAAAGGAAACACAGCAAGGCAACAAACAGGCAGACATAACAAACAAAGACGAGAAAATTGCGAAGTGATTTGGCGCCTGAACAGTAATGTTAAATAAACATCTAAATTGAATGGAACTTCGTTAAAGAAAACTATTTACAATCTTGAAGACAAAATAACACTTAGAACAAAATAAACTGCTACAATGTTATTGAGGTTACAGCTAACATATGGATACCCTCTATCCAGACAGGAACAACGTTAATTATGATTGTCCAAAACGTGCAATTTTGTGTCAAGGGTGTTGTTGTGCACTTGTTCTTGGCTTCACACTATTTTTACTTAGCGCGACCCAAAGAGTAAGGAAAGTATATTGATCGTCGCAAAAAAATTGGGTTTTCTTCAGGTCTATACGTTTTGAGGCCTGCTCAGCTCACAAAACCTGATTTCGGCGCGTGGTCTGTGTGTGTGTAAGTAGTTCGATGTGCAGAACGGCTGAACTGATTGAGCTGTTTTTTGTTTGTTATTTTTTGTAGACGCAAAAATAAGGGTATGCGGTGGTTTCCATCGATGGAAAAGTATGACGGGGGACGAAAATGTACCAAAAACTACGGTTTTTTCGCATTACCCTCAAAAACAGCTCTAACGGTTTTGATTAAACTTTCAAATCTCTTAAACTTCTTTATAAATATCTCCATTAAAATACGGTGAATGGCCTATGAAGCAAAAATAGGTTTTTTACGTTTTTAGGCAAAACAGTTCTAACGTTTGTCACCAGATTCAGAGAACGTTTTTAAATAGTTAATACCTATGTGTCGTTCTTAATAAAAGCAGAGATAAAAATCACTATGTGCCGACAATTATGTTTTTTGAGCATTTTGTTATTCTCCGAGTAACAGCGCCGCTGAATTTCATAATCTTATGGAGTGTCTTTGAGCAACCGATACTGACGTTTTGTTCTCAGTAATTATTTCTGTATCTATATGTTGAACGGAGATATAAGCCATTCTTTGTTTTAAGGAAATTTAAGTACTTCTGTTCTGTTCTAGTTCCAGGGACAGGACAGATTGAACCACATCAGCCCTCGTACACATCCTTGACTAAGAGTGAAGACAGAGATTCACGTGGCCCTGGAGTTACTCCAGGTATACAATAAACCGATATTTACAGATCGTTTTGTAATTATGTTGTGAAAGATTTCGAATTGTACGTCAAAGGAAATCGTTATCAACAAATAGGCTGTAAAGTATTTGTTTTTTATTTATTGTCGATTTAATTTTATTTCGTTAACGGCGTTGGAAGAGAGGCTGTGCGTTGTAAATATCTCATGACCGTACAAACTCGACTGCTGTTGCTAAAATTAGATTATGTAAATTTTATCCATTATTCCGTTTATAGGTGGAACTGTTACACACTAAAGTTACTATTTGTAGAGATTGGACGATACCAACCAACCCTCAATCACAAGAATTGGTGTTGATAGTCCAAATTGATGCGGCTGAATGAGAGCAAGCCAAGCGTCTTAATAATACGCTAACTACGAAAATTGGAAAGTTTTGAGCTCGCAAATGAAGGATGCTTCGGGATGTCCCAAATGTTCTATGTTATTTGTAAGAATAGTCTCTTCCATCACAACGTTGATTGCATCCACACATGGAACCTTCGTTTCGTGACGCCGCAGTATCGACATTCAGGAAGGCAGGTCCTCTGTTGAGTTCGTAAACTCTACGAAGTATCACTTGTTGAGAGTTGTCACGTATTCAATTTTGAAATAAACTTACCATACTTCTGAAATCACCAAACCACCACATGATTATATGCGTATCCTCTCACTTAAGTGAGACTGAACAAAGCCGCATTGATCCTTTTATGCTAGAAGCTTTTCATGTCTTTGCTGCTTCCTCGCTTGGGTTGAAGTTTCGCCCGCTCTCTGGATTTTTCTTCTCTTCACAGACTTTACCCTCAAATACCTCAGTCACACCTCCCTCCATTCACATAGCAACTGGGAGTGAACGTAAGTCAGAAATCTGAGGCTACACTACAGACCGCCCAATGTCGTTCTTCCCTGCACACGTTCGTTTTTATTATTAATACTTAATGAAAATATACAAACATGCACATAACCCCTTAATACTCCCTACGATGCGATCACTAAAACTCACTCTAGACGAACCGCACGATTGCTAGTGCCATCGTGCTGACTTCGTCTTCTCTGACGTGACAATCACAGATGTGGAAGCGTGCTCTACAGGTTCCAATCGTGCTCGTATCAATTTTATTAAAAACTTGAGTTTAATCCTTCGTTAGATGCTCACACTTAAGGTGTTACCCTCACGGTGATTACGCATTTAGGGATATAACTTTACTGGTGCAGTTGTGAATCGCTTACAGTCAAACAAAATAAATCGGTGGCCCTCTCCGTGCAACCAGCACTTCTCTTGGGTCAGTAATACTAAACTTTTTCCACCAATGATCTACAGTTGATCGTTGGAAAGTTATTGATTGCACGGTAGAAAAGTTATGAATGAAAGGATTTATTACGTTAATTATTAATGTGAAATTGTTTAATACTTGTTTATTTAGCTAAATTCTGAAATGTGGCCTACTGACTGAACATACGAGTATATTAGTTGCACTGATCCGATCTCTAGGAGTCGAATTAGAAACCTTCGCCGTACGGAAGAGCCGTAGCTGGTACGGGAATGGAACCTGTGCAAGCACAAGTGTATGTTCCTTGTTTAGATTAGTCATAAATGACACAAAGGTGTTGGAACTCTCCCAATACCGAGGCTGGTCAGTCAGATATTCTGGGAAGCAAAGCATGACAAAGGGGCAGAAAGCAAATCGAGCTGGTTGTCATTGTCTATCAAGCGCATGAGATCAAATTGAGGATCTGACAGTGAGAACCCTCTAGAACTGTGGACGCATGTCGGAGACAATAATTGTGCCAACGCACACAACGTCTGCTCTGGAAAAGAGAGAACGCGCTCAAACTCGCCACTGAAGATTTCATACCAATCCGATTAGGAGGGGTAACAGTAACATCCCCGAGGAATGTGACAAGGAAAGGGCTCTTGGTCAATTCACAACATGGACTTTTTTACTTGGAACGAAGGAGTATGTTTGAGTTTGGAACCACTGGCACGGTTTGTTACGAAGGGGATTGGAAGTGTACGAAAGTGGCTGACTATGGCAAAAATTAAAGTGATCCCGAGCTCTGATCTGAAGCGTTGAGTTTCCTTGTAACACGAATCTTCATCTTCGACTACTGGACCACTGTGACTGAGGTGCCTACGATGGATGTCAGGGGGTTCAATTTCCTACCGTGATGCCGTGGCACAGGAAGCGAGAATAAACCATAATGGGATAAGAACTACGCCTGATCGACCAAAATCAATGAAGATTTCTTGGTCAACCTTTGTTTTCAGCCGTTCTCAAGTGTATCAAAGTGACCTGTCGTTTATTGTCAGCTTGACGTCCTCCCCAAATCTGGCAGTTATTGCATGTAGTACCTCTATGTCCAACTACTACTTAATTTGGAATCTGACTTGTTGTTGCTATTTATGAGACTTCGTCGTACCGAGATACCGTCAGTGTGGCACTTCCATTCCAGGTTACAATAGGTAAAAGTTCCTCAGGAACTGCATACTATGAATCGTCCCCACAGGCATGTTTCCTTATCAAACTTGCGGTTCCTTAACATTCATAAAAAGAGTATTTGTCAATTGAAAGTCATGAAGGTTGCGGTTTGCCTAGCATGCAAGAACACAGGCCCTCGCTTCAGCATCTACCGAACCCAGAACTGTCGTATTATGGCAAGTGGTCATTTAGCTAGTCTCTTAGTCGACCGGTGTTGCCTATATGTTACCGTGCGGAGGTACGACGCTAGGTAATCCATACCATTTGGGAGGAATTCTTAATCTGGTTTGCTATCTGATTTAACTATTTACTTACGTGCCAAGTATCAAAGGGAGAAATCAACGGTGGTCACGTCTTTTTTTTTAGCATAACGTTTTTCATTAACTGGGTGAAATGGTTATAAGCTTGTTTCGTAGCGGACAAAGCTGGAAGGTTTGGCTGCTCTTCCAACAAACATCGCTCAGTGTTGTAGGGATTAAAGTGAAGCAGCACTTAGTTTCTTGTTTTCTGCGCACTCAAGGTGCAAGACGTGCAGGATGGAGCGTCCTTGAGGGAAAAAATACCGTGCCCTCCAAGCTCCTGGCTAGTGCAGTAGTCTGCCCGGCTTAACCTACTTTCTTCTAAGACGTTCACAAAAGTTGGGGAAAAATTCATGCGTGTGACGTCGCTTTGAGTTCGGTCCAAAGCGAGAAATCTATTTTCACTCTCCACTTGTCTACCAAGCACTCCATGGACAAGTCATCGAGTAACTGACCAGTGAGTTGATTGACTGCGAGTTTGCTACTCAAGACGATGGGATAATTAAACCCAAGCAAATGATATTGTACTTGAGGATTGTATCCCCATCAGCTCCATACATAACCAGAAAGAAATGAGGGTATCAAAACATCAAACCATAGCAAATCTAATCAGAATGCTGTTGTATTTCTTTATTTTTCGAAAAAATGTTTGCCTTTCTGTTTACTGCGCTTATTTGATCGTATGTTACTCAGGTATGTTAACAGTTTTCTGTTTTACCCGTTGATCTTATAAGCGTTACTTATTTCCATAAGTCAGACGTTGTGTTATGTAAATCTCTCCTAAACCATCTTTCATGTTCGTAGTTCACCCTGAAGCCCCTACTCCGTTCATTACAATGGCTGTTGATAAAAAGCCCTCTGAAGGTACGGAGGATATAGACGCTTCTTGCACATGTAAGGGTTTTTAAATTATAATTCCAGAGTACAAAATAATTTTGAGAGCGTTTAACATTTGCGAATGCCTCAGGTCGAAAGTGCTTTGACGCGCACGATTGCCACTGCTGTGGAACGTGCAGTTGCTCCGCCAAAAGAAAACCAGGTAATATTTCGTGGTTTTCATTGTACTGTTTCAAATTTTGTTTCAAGATACAGCGATAATTTAAGTGTATCAGTGATGTAACGGTTGGCGTGGTGCTTGGTAGTAAAGGAGCTTGACTGGTCATCAAGTGCTTGTCCTTCTCTGGAGCCCTGATTTACACTGCTTGGGAAAACGTGCGTGTTCTTGGTATTATAAATGTTTTCAAGTAAAAACACAATATCCATGTTCATCCAACTATCTTTGATGTGAAGGGGCATTTAATACCATGTGCTGGCCTCCTCTGCAGTTTCTTTGAGGACAGGACTGCTTCAACCAACCATGGTGACCAGAGAGTGGAGCTGGAAATTACCACAGAGTATCTTCAGGGGGTGGTATTGTCCACCATCTTTTGGGCGGCACTCATCGACCCACCTGGTCCACTTCCTGACTGCATACAGGTACATGCCAGTCGCGTATGTCGATAATATAGCGGCGGCAGTTGGTGCGAACACTCTGAGAGCTGCCATAGGCGCCTAGAGGGACAGGCTCCTGAGATTCAGCTCCTGATGCTGCGCTCGCTGATAGTCCTTCCATTTGGCCACATAAAGATTGGGTGAGACACCAGAGCCACACTAACACCAACCGCAAAGTATTTGGGCTTGCCCTTCTGCCTTCGTGGTCACCCTACAGAGTAGTTGACCCTTCTGAGGGCGAAGTGCTCTGCCCTTCCGAGGCATGTGTACTCGTCCCTGGGCTGCTCTGGTGCGTCACCTTCACTCCATCCTACCATCTGTGGGCGCCTGTTTGGACTTGGCATGGTGGCATCCCGCCTTCTCACTTACCCTGCTACTCTCTCTGGCCATGGGACATTCAATGCTGCAGGTTTTTAAGGTGCCACACATTCGATGACTCCCTGGAGGGTACTATTCACATCTTATTTGCCTGCCAGCTCCGTTCTGACATCTATGTCCGGGCTCAACTCCTAGGGCAGGACGACGCCACATCCCTCCTCACCAACAGATCGGTCGTTCCCTGCGTGACCACGTTCTCCCAAGCTTGGACGAGCAAGCGTAAGAGATTGGAGGTGTGGGAGCCCCAACCCGGACCTATGCAATAAATAGCTACTGCAGACCACCAGGGTGCAAACTGTGGCAACTAGTGCCATGGCCCATTACTCCCATTTGATATTCATGTACAAAATTGACTTGTCGTTGAGCTGCCTGTGAATGCACCACACAATTTTCCTTAGCCCCACGAATGTGTGGTTTAGCTACTAACCCAATCAATTTTTACTCAGTTCATTTGAACTTGCTGGAACATGACTTCACGTTTTACGAATTATGTGGTAGCGGAATTTATTTAGTTGCTCCTACTCGTGCCACTTCCATTATTCGACGATCATTACACAGTTAATTTATGAGACTGTCGACATGATTTATTTGAAAAGTCCCGCGTACACTATTTTTATTTTCCGCGTCCAAAGGGTGAGGGACGCGAGATTTGTGGAACATTAATTGATCGTTTTTCCATTTTTCTCGAAAACAGCTCTAACGATTTCCATCAAACTTACAGGGTACTCTCAACTAACTAATACCTACATTTTGTTCTCCATAAACATTTTCATAGAAATATGTTGAACAAAGATACATCCTCCGTACGTCTCATTTACTGGAGTTCCGGAATTTTGTGTGTGGCCACCGCCGTTTTTTTCTGAATTACGGTCACAGACAGACCATTTTCCCAAACTGTTTATCGAACTCACCTCGAAATGGATCTGAAGATAACTTTTCTTTCTACTTCATAGATTCAAGAAAAGTGTAAAAAAAGGTTAATGAGGATTGTCGTTAGCCGAAGTTTTCAAAATGTACTTTCGTTTTGAATTTGCAGAGGACGTTCCTTGGTGGACCAAATGTGACAAGTACAATTCCTCTCCGGAAAACCTGAAAAACTTGAGTTCCCAAGGAACCACTTCAGAACAATCTGCGGCGTATGGCCATGTGCTCAAATCCTTGTTCGTAGAAGTAAACGGTAATTTAGTTAAATTCATTAAAATGACGATATTCGGAATTTGGCATTTAGAGGCAGATCGAGTAGTGGAGACAAAGCTTTACCAAAAAAAAAAAAATGAAGCGTCATGTTGAGAAGTTATACGTTTTCACAACGTGATCTGCATTTCGTCGTGATCTGGCGAAATGGAATCCTTGAACAACCGAGCCCCTTGAAAAGTCGAGTCATACGAACAGCGTGGGCGTCTTCAGCTGAAAACAGTTTGATGCAACAACTTGTGTGTGTTACGCTCCACTGTCGCTGTATTCTCGGTTCAGAGGAAACTCGAGGGTTACTAACCCAATAAGAGGGTGTGTAAGTGCACTCATGTCGAAAATACGTAAATCTGAAGATTCGCTTATTTCAACGGGTAAGCAAAACCCAGAGCTGCCCCATGCTATTTTTCAAAGCCAATTCGCTCTAGTGCTTTTCCGGCTATGAAGCACATCAGGTAGTCGATTGTCCTAGACTTTTTTCTATATGGCAAAAACTCTGAAGCCACTTTCATGGTGCTTTTGAGCGGCCGTTCAATTTAATTAGGTTGCCTTCCCCTCGTCCTTCACACCTCCCATGTTACTAAAATTGTAAAAATTGGTTCCAGACACCAACGAATTGGATATTGATCACAAAAGTGAAAATCAGTTCTGTTGTCCAATTGAAACCGCTCCAGCGAGTGAGAGTCAAATCACGTACGGATCATCGGAGGACGAGAGCAACCCGATACCCCTGCAGTCGTTTGACAACCCTTCCAACTTGACAGCTGCTGCTATGGAAGGTATTTACTTGCGTATTTGGAACTAATACAATGGTGTTTGGTATTCGGTCTAACCCACGAAATAAAATATTCTGAACTTTCCAGAGCGAACTCAAAAAAGAGGGTCCTCTGAAAGAAGACGTAGTCGAGCGAGCATCAAATCTTGGAGTGAGTGTTACTGGTTTACTCAGTTGAGAAAGCACTCGAGAATAACAAGGTGTGTGGGATTTCCAAACAAAGGAAACTAGCTGGAGTAATGTGAGATTTCGAGTACACCGGCCGTTCAGAAATGCCCGAGGCATAAGAGCCGATGTCTGGCATGAGCATCCTGTCGAAAGGAATGAAGAGTTAAGCCTCGATAGGACTGTGTATACACAGGTATGCTTCTGAGGTGATGCGCCTCATAGCCACTACTGACCTGCTCTGCATTTTCTCGAGGATTGAGAATCCAACCGGGAACGCAGAATCGAGGATTTTCGAATTTGCCCTCTTTGAGTGGTCGTAGGGCAGCTAAAGGAATGTTGCGGGTGAAGTACCAGTGGGTCTAAAAGTTGTGGAGGAGGTATCAGAGTTGAGTCTCAGTTGAACACCTCAAAGGTGCAGGGCAAGGAAAAGTTGAGCCTTCAGGAGTTTGTGTCGTTTTGGGAGCCTCTCAGAAGTGCTCTCATCTACACCCCTGAGTCTAGGGAATCCTTGGCCAGCGGTATTTCTTCCTGGGATCAGCTGCAGTGGTGAGACATGGCAACTCCATCTGCCAGTAAGCCCAGTAGGCCTTTTGAGTTTACTGCTGCTCTGCATGGTTTTCTTTACGAACAGGAACTCGAGCAATGTCCCGGCTCTCCCTACTCTTTGGCGTAGGTGAATTGGCTTCGTAGGGCATCCATGGAAGATATTACTGCCACCCTCACGCTGATGGAATTACTCTTCATCTCGGTCCTTTAAGAGGTTTATTTCAGTCGAAAACAATAAAGATCCTGTCATAACTAGAAGCAACGCGATAAATTTCGGAACATAAATCAGTTAATGGTTTTTCGCTTTTGTGCATTGAGTCGAGTTTTAACAGGCTCATAAACTGAGTCGCAAATGTATTGAATTATTTGCAAGAGCGATAAAAACATATTCTCACTGATATTTTCATATTCCTTCTACTTCATAGAATCCCTTTCACCAATTCCAAGCGGAACAGTTGAGTTAAGTGAAGATGGTTATTCAGAAGGTAATTGAAAACTTTTCATTCTGATACTGCTGTACAGATACGCCAAAGGAAATGTATTAATATGCCAAACAGAAATATTTCATTTAGACGATACGAAAAATTCATAAAATCTTGAGCTTCAGTTTTTTGTAACCATGTACTTGTCATATGGTGTGTTTTTACTGGTCTATAGAAACGTAAGAAGCGTGAAAAAGCAACAATTTTTAAAGAGACTGTTCGGCTTAGCTCTCATTCAGTGGCCATCGTCCTAAACGAAGAGGCCGAGCTCAGAGGCCTTTCCACAAGTTGCAACTGTAGCTGCCAATTCATGAATCCCAGTGCCCGCTGTCAATCAACTCATTGCCATTTCAAACCCTACCATCACAATTTTTTGAGTTGACAACGTATTTTCCCTCTGACGGTTTCTCACACCATTCCTTCATCTCTTTTCAGCTCGTACTACCTCCTAGCTAGTGCCAAACATGAACTCTCAGGTCTTCCGCAGATAAACTCACTCGTCCCGACACCAGTTCACCTATCCAGAGGGTTGTACTATTGGACCTCACATAATACGTAGAGGAGTTGCCACTACACCATACCAGTCACATCAAGACACAGCCTAATTATGTCTCACGATACTGCAAGGTGCTCTGCGTTGCCTTACATACTGTGTGTGTGTATGTGTGTTAGTGAAATAGTTATGCTCGAGCAGATACTTTTACTCTGACCACACAAACATTCTGCTAGCCTCCAGTTCTCCTTCCGCCGCTTTCATAAATTAGGGTCGTCCTTGCGTTCTATGGCATGGAAGTGTTCAATATATTATTCAATTCAATAGCATAATAGTTGTTCACGTTTAAAGCTGAGGCTCCTTATCAGCCGTTTGTATCTCTGAGACTTTGAGGCGCGTTATTGTCGCGGATCGAGGTTCCCACGAATTTGTTGAATATCTGTGGGATATTAGTGGAATATCTACACCATTTCAGCAGCTTGCTCGTACTGTAGCATATGACGCGCAAAGTCAGCATTAGGAAACTTTAAAACAAGCGCTCACCTTTCGTAAGTCTCAATTGTGAATGTCCAAGTCTGTTACTATAGCTTTTTCTCTTTTGGAACGCGTCTTATTTGTTTCAGGGGGAGGCTCGAAGAAGAGAAGAAGCAGGAGCAAGAGTTTGTCAACCTCCTCAACGACAGGTCGCTGTGAGTAACGCGCTTTAGGTATACAAATAATGGGTGGTAATTATGTGAGGTACGTGCAGCCCCTACATAGAAATGAATAAATGACTCGTGAGTGTTTAAGAGCAACTAGAACTGCTCTTGTTGATCGGAACAACCTGCAGTAAAAACATACGATGTCCCTTGAATGTACGGAGTGTAATTCGTAGCTACCGACATGACTTCAATCGATGGTGTTCAACGAGAGTGTTAGTAACGCAACAAACTCAACAGGAACAGTCAATGCAAACTTTCCAGTACACTTGTGTAACGCCTGGCTAGCCTTGTAAACTAGTAGAGCCAAACGCTGCTGGTTATTTGTTTCAGGCCGACCACCATCTCCCATTTGGCACAGAAGCCCGTCAGTTGTCAACTTATCTGGATGTACTGGTAAGTTGCTTCGCATCCTCTGATAGGTTCATCGTAAGAATGACTGACAAACATATTTGTGATAAAACTATATAGTTGTTGGCACACCACCAGGAGGAGCGGCTTCGCTCTTGCTTTAGAGCATATTGGAAGGTGGCCTGGATAACTGGTTTACTGCCGACCAATGAAAAAGTACTGAAGGAGTGCCAGCGTATAGTTTCCCCTCAGCCATGGACCAAGTATTTGTTTTGTGACAGTTGCTGCGAAAGTTGCATGTACGTAACGTACGTTTTCTTCGTCGGCTTAAAGCAGATAGTTGAGGTTGAATGGTTGCTGCTCTGGAATGCATTGGTATCCATCAAAAACTGGTCTGGCAAATGGTTAGTGATTTGATGATTTTGATGAAGGTAATTACTGAGAGCTCACACCGCATGAGAGCCTCTACTCGCGGTACATTCACATCTCCCCGGGCCAATCAGAGGGACGTCTGTGATTGTTCCAAATCCCATTGTGCACATAAGTCCTCACTGATAGGGAGAGAGAAGCAGTATTGGGAGGAGTGAGCCTTTCTGGAGAGAGAGAGAGGCAGGATTGGGAGGAGTGAGCCTTTCTGGAGAGAGAGAGAGGCAGGATTGGGAGGAGTGAGCCTTTCTGGAGAGAGAGGCAGGATTGGGAGGAGTGAGCCTTTCTGGAGAGAGAGAGAGGCAGGATTGGGAGGAGTGAGCCTTTCTGGAGAGAGAGAGAGGCAGGATTGGGAGGAGTGAGCCTTTCTGGAGAGAGAGAGAGAGGCAGGATTGGGAGGAGTGAGCCTTTCTGGAGAGAGAGAGAGGCAGGATTGGGAGGAGTGAGCCTTTCTGGAGAGAGAGGCAGGATTGGGAGGAGTGAGCCTTTCTGGAGAGAGAGAGAGGCAGGATTGGGAGGAGTGAGCCTTTCTGGAGAGAGAGGCAGGATTGGGAGGAGTGAGCCTTTCTTATACGCTTATTGAGTGACGTCATTGACAAAATGATAAATTGAATGAAAACCACTAACAAAGGGGCGGTGGTTTATTATAATTGGTACTTCAGCGTCCAATTAAATGAGGGCTGCAGATCGTAAGGAGTCGTAGTCTTCGGGGAAGCATGAAGCTGAGTGTCGAAGATTAATTGCTTTGGAACTGACGGACGTTGTGTGGAGGAAGGCGCCAATAGCCGTAGAATCATGATCTGCCTTGATGGTCGACAAACTGACCCATTGACTCGGCTTTAATTTTATAAAAACTGAAAATTCCGTAAAGAGACAAACGATGAATTAGTTAGATAAAGTAATAAATTTTTAAACCGAAAAATATCGGAAATAACAAGTAATTACAATCTAATACACCTTTTTGGCGCAAATATTCAGTATTTTATCTGAATAAGATTCTACATGAAAAGTGTTAAAACATTTATTTCGCAGATAAGAAGACGTCAATAACACTTAGTCACAACAGCAACAGAGGGAGTGGTAAGTTAACACAGTTGTATTTAATTTATCAAAAGCTCCCCACGACGATGGAGTGAAAAAATCAAAGTCGTGATTGCCGGTGAACATGGTCATGTGGTTTCACTCATAAAGGTTGAATGAGTTAAGTATAATAGAGCGGTGAGGCTGTTGGGGAGAGTTCCCAGCCCTACGGCCTTGAGCTTTTCCCTAACACACTCAACAAATCTTTCGCGAAACACGACCCCCCACGAATCCAGCCCTTGGCTTCACAGCCACAACGCTGGGCGCCCCCGTCCAATCATGAGCAGACCAAGGACCTGAATGGGTGGCCAAGGTGCGTGAATTGCCTAGAGACGTGCTACTAGCACCTACTCTTCCAGGGATTCCGGGGATTGGACTTGCCCCCGTCCTCCACACACAGAAAGGCGTCAGGCTACGATCCATGGTCGCAGCCTGACCTGCGATCCCTTCATTAATCCCATCCAGCACACTCCATTCACCCCTCCATTTGTTTTCACCCTAACTCGAGTCGGACTATTCAATATTTGGCCGCCCCTGGGTGTAATCCATAGTACCTATCGTAACCTAATACTAACACCTAACAGATCCCTACGATATGTACACTCAACCCTTGAACACAAACACGCCTGATGGCTTGAGGGTGGGCTACTGTATATTCGACCACCCTTGAAGACTGCCACTAACGTATGCTACCTTCCCAAATTAAACTCACCAGTACCTTCCCTGCCACAGGGATCTGCGTACCACTCTCCCCACCCTAACCCCCTCCTTACACCTCAACACCTCCTCCCAAAAACGTTGCTACCAACCAAAGCCCCCCTCCACCCTAACCACAGATCAATCCCATTCCCTACCCTCTCCAATCCCCCCATACCTTGGAACCCCAGCCAAACAAGACCTCTGCTCAGCAGTGTCCATACCGCCACATTCACATAATCCAGTCCCCAACAACCCCAAACCGTTCTAATAGTCCTGAAGTTTGAAGGTTTGTAAGGGGTTCGGCGCTCGCTGACAATTTCCCGTGATTAGCGAAATGGTGTACTTGGTGTATCTACGTAGAAAGTGTAATGATTCTTATGCCACGCATAGTGCGGAGTGTTTGTGCCTTAACGCAAGGGTGTCTTCTAGTTCATTATGACCTGCTCGAGAGCTGGTTGTATTTGGATGGGCTGCACTTGAAGAAATGTGTCATGTATACCAGCCTCTTTTAGGAAGCTATGTAGTCTTTCGCCGCAGTCTCCGGTCTTAGTTTAGGGTCGATTAGTTTCCTGGGTTATTGAAGCGCCTGGCTGCTAAGACGGGGCAGTCCCGTAGAATGTGCTCTATCATTTCGTCCTCTTCGCCGTACAACCGTCATTTAACTGCCACTGATTTGCCCATCTTAATGAGGTGGCATCTAAGTGAACAGTCTGGTCAGAGTAAGCATTGCCTCTGCCCCGGAACAGGAAGGGGCCTTGACGCCTGTCGTAGTCTAGCTAGTCGTGCCAACGGGCCACCAACTGATTCAGGTGACTTTTCGTCTCTCCTATACAAGGCTCGGGTTCAATGAACAGGGACTCTGTGCCTCTTTTCGTTAGGCTGTCTGCTGGCTGATCGATAATATATACTCTATATATACCCTTGAGTCATTTTGCCGAGATCTCTCACGCGCAGATATTTATGACTAGGATTGCTGCATGATTCATAGTGGGACGCTCTCCCAGGCTAAAATTGGACTCTACGATGTCTAGACCAGCCTGAGCCCTCATTATAGAACCATCACTGTACTGTAAAAGCGGCCCCCCTCAGAATCGCTTCATCTCCCACTGTTCACGTGAGTACATGCAGACACTGAGTGGCACTTGAAAGTTCTTCTTCTCTGGCGTAACGTTAGTGGCGCTGTGACCTCTTCTATTTTGAACTGTTTTGCAGTTTCTTCGGGCTTCCCTTTGTCCTGCTAAAAATACTACTGCAAAAGCCTTACCAATCCCAGCTATGCAATCCTGTGATTGAGTGTGTAGAGGGGTGAGATACTCACCATTGTAGCCAGTGGTGCAGGTTTTCATTGCCTGCGAGGAAGATCCACTTTGGCTGCTACTTGTTGAAGGATGATGCTGAGGGAAACTACTTTAATCATGTATCTACTGGCGAAATTAATCCTATCACTTTTATGTTTACACGCTCTCTTCACCTCGAAGTTGTTTTTTGCAGGACGAGAGGAGCAATATGAGCCCAAAATGGCTGAAATCCCTCGAAGAAGTCGATCACCCGTTTCATCAGGTAACTGGGCAACATTTATGTTATAATTATCTGTTGGGCGGCAGTTAATTAATTAATCGTAGCGTTAACAATACTGATTGCCTGACTCCCCAACTGGTCGCCTGGCTCATTTGTCTAATGAATGTTTGGTCTCATTGTGGTACGACTGTACGAAACTCAAAATGGGGGGGGGAAGTGATGTCGATCCTCCCCTCGTCTATTCCTCCCCCCCCCCTAAAGTTAATGTGTCTGGGCACCGACAATTGATGCCTTCGACGTACGTGCATATTTTACTCGTGATTTATTTTAAACAAGTATTCCTCCGCCATCATCTACCTATCCTTAGCACAAGACGATGTAGATAACTCGCGGATTGTGGAAAGTCGTCTTCAAATAGGAAAACGGGAGGGATGATCTTTTCCGCTAACTTTACTCAAACCTAGACCGGTATCGATCCTCAGTACCATTATCAAACTGAACTGAACGTCTTTCACTTTGAGAACCTTTTATATACTAAAATGAAAGGCAGATCCATCCCAAAGCCCTCATCCATTGGCTGTGCTGTGGGGCTGAATGGAGGGGGGGGGGCTGAGAAGAATGAAAGCTTTCCACAGTACTCCCACTATCATCCTCGCAGATTGAGTATTGAAGCTCTACAGAAACAAATCCACAAGTGGGAACCTATCTGCGTGTTAATTCAATCATAATCCCATTCTATTACATTTGAGAATTTCGAAATTTTCAAGTACATTTGAAAATGAAAAGCTGCATCAGCTCATCAGATAAGCCTGCATCAGCCTATCAGTCAGATCAAACCTTCAACAGCACCCCATCACAATTAAATGATCTGCAAACAGCGGTTTACCGTCCCTGTCATGCCAACTTTTATTCTAATGAATCGAAATTGAATCTGCACGAAAATTTTCAACCTTTCAGGAGAGTGAGACCGTGTTTAAATGAACTTTTTCCAGATAAGTTCCCACGTCCCACACCTCAGCCTTTCACTTTTCCAAGAGCCAATGGATGAGCGCTCTGGCATGAGCCTGCCTTTCATTTTAGAACATAAGAGGTCCTCAAAGTGAAAGATGTTCAGTTCAGTTTGATAATGGTACTGAGGATGACTTGATCGCCGAGATTAGTTTACGTTTTAGTAAACTTAGTGGCAACTAAATTTTCTCTAGTTTTCCTACCAGAGTTCGTTTAGTCGAGTGATTCGTTTATTAATTCAAAAAAATATTGGGAGACCAGGTGTTTCGTTTGATCGTAATTCCTTAGACGTAGGTAAGACGGAGGAAAACGATCCAGGTGTGCTAGCAGGCCAGAAGATGATGCTCTGTACGGATGCTGCAGATCGTTGATTCTCAAATTGTATCAGGCTGCTGACGAGCCAATAATAGTGGGATACTGACCCAGCTATTTCAACAAGTTTCAAGACGAAGACGTTTGATTCAGTCCGCAGCACTTCTTACGTCTACATTATTATTAAACAATTACTAATTCCTACCTCGGCATTAACTCAATGCTTTACTTTAATTACTTATTTGTCTCGTATAACAATCTATATTTTATATGTACACAAATGTATTTGGAATTGTGGATGTTTCCATCATGTTCAATTCGTTCCAGCTGAGCCCGAGATGATGGCTCGATGGCGACGTACAGGTTCTTCGCATGAAAACAGTGAGCCTTCTTACGTACGATTTATACCCTTACGTCCTCCACGGTGCGCTTATATTTGATAGCATAGACCATTCCCCTTCATTTTCTTCACGTATCTCACAAGATCCTCTAGTATAGAATGCCACCGACTAGTTTTTCACGTAAGCTACCAATCTGAATCTCAAGGGGGTCAGTTTGTGGGTTGCCTGTCGAAATCAATCTACAACAGTCGAGCTTTTCTCAATCCATCTTATGGCTAACGGTAGGATTATACAAGTTTGTAATCGCTTAGTGTCAGAATACTCGGCAAATGGCCTTACAAGTCGAAGTTCGCAGATCTGCCTTTCATCATGACAAAAGTTCCCGATGGGTTAATTCAAGTGGATCATCGGGAAATCAGTCGGAGAATTTGGTTTGAAATTGTGCTTTTCTCTTTGGTGTTCCGTTGAACACTTTTTACTTTCCTTGCTCTACAAAGTTATTTAATCGTCTTAAAAAAATCCTCCGTCCCTCTAAATTTTGTTCTTCACGTTAAACCCCGCACACATGACACTTATGCTCTCTTAAAAGAAATCACGATAAGAATCCAGCCAGCTACGATGGCCGTTTAATATTGTACATAATAAAATCACGAGCAACTACCGACATTGTGGCACTCAACCTAACGTCGTTTTTTGGCAGTTTTACGTCAATAATTTCAGAACCCTAACGACTAGCGTTACCAAAAAACTAACATTTCTAGTTCCATCAATTACCTATAGTTCAGTATTTCAGTGAACGTCTGTCAGCCTCTTGTTTGTCTAGTACTATAACTTGAAGTTGAAACATGCGAGTGTTGAATGTAGAGCATTTTGAATTAGTAACTTGAGCGGAAAAAAATCGTGGATCGTACGTTCCCGACAAATCAGAGTGCTGCACGAAACTCTGACCTACGAATATCTCGATACCTTGAAGCCCATTCGATCGAATCTCAAGACACCATCAACATTGAACTGAGGAACTAAGAGTCTGGGGATCCACGTATGTGCGTCCAAAGTGTCCGTTCCCCTGTTTCATTTTTCCTTCGGCAGCTATTGGAAGCGGGCGATCTAGCTCTAGGGGTATTTTGAAAGTGATTTGTGCGAGCACCCTTCAATTGTACTGTTTTTCAGCTTCTTCAACTACTCGGTTCTGAAAATAATTTGCAGGGTGATCACCTGAATAAGGTTATGGACGATTTCGGCCGATGGGGAGGGGGAGTGGGGGACGAAAATGTACCAAAAACTAGGGTTTTTCGCATTTTTCTCAAAAACGGCTCAAACGATTATGATTAAACTTTCAAATTATCTTCTACTAATCAATACCTAACTTTTCTTCTCTATACATATCTCCATGGAAATATGGTGAACGGAGATATGGGCCCCTGAAGCAAAAATGGGTTTTTTACGCTTTTTGGCAAACGGCTTCAGCGATTTTCACCAAACTCACAGGGTGTTTTCAAATAGTTAATACCTACATATTCTTTTCAATAAATGTTCCCGTGACGGTCCATTGAACAGAGATAAAAATCAAAATGTGTCGAAAATAACGTTTTTTCTAACATTGCCGTAAATTCCAGGGTAAATTTTTCACCAGATGTGATAAATCCTAATGGAGTGTCTTTTAGTCACCCATACCCACATTTCGTTCTTTCTCGTAATTATTTCTGTATTCATAGGTTGAACGGAGATATAAGCCAAGTTAACTCAGAAAAGGAGATTTTTCGAATATTAATTTATTGGTTTTCCAATTTTCTCAAAAACGGCTCTAACGATTTCGATCAAACTTACGGAGTACTCTCAGCTAACTAGTCCCTACATTTTGGTCTCCATAAATGTTCCTGTAAAAATGCGTTGAACGAAGATATAGCGCCCGCCTATTTAGGTGGTGTTCGAACTTAAAGGGGTGGCGGAAAGTTGTGTGTTGCTACGCACCAGATATTTTATTCTGCAGCCTAGGAAATTAACATCTCTATCAAATCTCTCCTCCTCTGTCGAATGGGATAGATGATACACGTAAATGTTCGATTCATCGTCCGAATACGCTGCCACCGTCAAATTTAAGGGTTCCCACGTACTGGGGCGGACATAAGTATACTAGCATTAGTAGAGCGTGTGGGACACAATAAACACATCAACGTTCTTTCCGCAACCATTCATTTTGCTTCCGGGGAATCAAAACGCTTCCCAAAAGTCAGATCGCGTCTGATTGCAGATAGCCCAAAGATGAATTAGCGGTCCCCTCAAAGAGCGGTCTCTCCACGTCATTATAGTGAGTCACGATAAGTAATTACACAATTACTAAACTACTAATCATTAAAAATGTTCATTTTGTATTTCTCACGTAATTTTACGCGGATTTTAATTTTATTTTAAGACTTGATGGAAGACTCACTTCTGAAGAAACGGCAAGATGCTAATTCAGGTTTTGTACATTTTTACGACCTCGCCTGTGCTTTACGTAGTTCCACCCTGTTGTTTCTTCTAGTTCAGTGATTATTATTCCTCTGAAGTCTCTAAATTTTACAAAGAAATCACATAGGCAATTCTTGCAGGCTGAATTAGTTGGAGTTTTGAGCTCGGAACTTTGACGGTTGCCTTTAACGGGAAGCCCTTGTTTCGGGCTTTCCCCGAATGGCGAGTCCACCTGTTTCTGAGCTCAGGCCATTTATGTGAGGCTGCGGGAAAGTCCGGCCTGCCTCTTCTTCAGTTCAGTTATTTCCCTCGGCCAATTTTCCCCTCTTTGTACTTTCCAAGGTGTCCACTTCTCCCCCCTCAATTTCCTTCCTCCCCATCACACACTTCCCAGTTCTTACAATCGACACTCGTGCTACTCAATCTCTACTGTCTCTCGCCAACAGTTCACGTATTCAGAAAACCAAGTGACCTTGTAATCTCGTTCAATTCGTGCGTGGTTTTCTCTCTCTTTTCCGGGCGCCTAACAGCAAGTGTACGTGGGAAGAGGCTTACTGGTATCAAGATCTCAAACCGTATTCAGAGTGACACTGTAACACACATTTCTGGGCGTTCATTGGGTATGGAAGTAATGAATTGTGTTCAACTCGATACAGAACTTGATGCAACAGCTTTGAACCTGGGACTCGCCCAAGCAGTTCAGTGTAATCTCTTCAAGAGCAATCTCCACACCCTTTTTCTTAAGGAGCACGAACCAGTGCGTCATAAATCGAACTACCTGCAAATGACGGGGAGTGGGATGCGCAGGCAACCTGGAGGTAAAACCTTACTCTGTAGTTACTGGCTAACTGTTGTGGCTCAGTCCCCATGACACTGTGGTGATAATCACAGTAGTTGAGTAATTACACTTCCACTGGTGTGGGATACCAAACGTAGGTGTGACGGAGGGGATTAATATAGTAAGTGGTATCGCACTAAGTGAGTCGGGAAGTAGTACGATAGAAGCAGAATGCAATTGGAACAGAGTTTTATTGTCAATCACATTCGGAGAACTTTTACCTCCACTGACAAGGAACTGAGGGGGAGCGAACGCGAGCGTGGGCAACACGGCAACGAGGGAACCGGCTCGGTTACAACTGACGGCAGCGAAGTCTCGAGCAAATCGGAGCATTTGAGGTGCCCAGTCAGCATGAATGCCCCGGACGAGCCTCCGCTGAATCGAAGGGTTTGGTTCGTCCGTCCCGTTACATAGGCAAATTGGTGATTGGATTGGTTCCTATGTTTTGGTAAGTCTCACATCAATCAATACGACGAATACAGCAAAACAGCCGGTTTTGTGAATGAGCTTTGAATATCTCAGGCGGTCACACAGTGGCTATGGTGTGGTAACTCGTTAGCTCTGGGATTGGTAAGTCAAATTCTCTCGAGTATAAAGAGTAAGACGAGATTCATGAGATTGTTGGCAAATATTGTGCTTCCTGAGTCCTTCTGCTCCATTCACTTTCAAGCCATCCTCTCTGCCTCTCTTACGGGACTGTGGTTAACTGTGCAGTGGAACCTATGGTGGATCCTAGAAAGAACTATAGAGTCCTAGTGCATCCTTCCTGTTTCCTCACGTCATATCTAAGTGGGACCTACGACACCATCAAATTTGTACTTTTTCAGTCCACATCGATATACCTACATAGAAATAGAGACTACCTAGATCTAGAGTTATCTTTAGAGCCTCATTGCTCAGAAGAGAACCCTATTACTCCCCATATACTACTGCATGGGCCTTTGAAGGTGGCAGCTTATAATCCGCCACTTTTCAGAGGCCACTGTAACGAACTTGTTGGGATTTCACATTGGTGTATAAGCTTTACTACATGCCTCGCTCGCTTGGGTTTAGAGATGAGAGTTCGAGTGCAGGGATTCAACGGCAGTCCCCATCCTCGCACTGGTCGGGTCAAATGAGTCCGGCCTTTTGGCAACGACACTTTGTAATGCTTTGCCCAGTTTGACTAGCATGCCTTTGTATGGGGACTTTAAATCGTGCAGGTTATCTTTGCGAGGGAGAAGGAGCATGATTGTTCGAAGCCCCTCCAGACCGCGGCGTTTGTTTGCCCAAACTGGCTGCATGCGTAGCTAAGAGCTATCCAGCGGCATCCCCTCCTGGCAGATTGGCCCGCTTCGGAAGGGATTTAAATAAATTATCAAACAACTAAAAAGTTAGGGTAACAAGACAATTTTATGGCGCAGAACTATCTGCCTCACACGCGAAAACAAAATAGTGCTGAATCATCGTGACGAATTCATGACGAGCTGGTGACAATATCTGTGAGGGATCTTAATCGATAATTGAAACTGTGTGGATTGACCCGGGAAGACATTGTCAAAATGAAACAGAGACGTCGGACTTTGAAGAACTGTGGATATGCTGGCAGTTGCCGCATAATGAACGAAGGTGGAAGGCGTGAAGTTGCTACGTCTGAAGGACCTCGATTAAAACCTTCAAGTTGGGAATATTTTCAAGCCTTCGAAGAATCGGAGGTCGTCCCGAGGTATCTTCACATTCAATTGCTATTCCGCATCCCCATAAAGTGCGCAGGAGAATGTTACATGCCAGGCTTTCTCAGCCTCTTCTACGCCCCATTGACACAAGTCCAATGTGAGAAGTGCGAGTTGAATGCTCCATGGCCCAAGAGCAGCTGATTGAAAGCAGGGTGCTACCATTTCATCAGCATGCGCTCCGTTATGCTCCAGTTCTACAGCCATAGGCCGTATCCAAGGCAACACAGCACAATTTAAACTGATCATCCTCCGGTAGAACATCGTGCACATCACAATGCTGACCCAACAAAATGCTAACTTCAATACACAAAATGCCAACATCAATACACATTCTGGTCAACGCGAAACACCCACTGTGTTCCTATTTGCCTTTTTAACATTTTCCTGATGGCCTATAAATGTAATCGTTTGTATCTTAGAGTTTGTTCAATTTATTACACCCCGCATTAACTGATTCAAACGATAGCAAATTAGTGTTGACAGATTTTAATATCGGCAACGTTCACGCCATATTCCAAAATAGAAATACCACGAAGTGATCAACTGTGTTATAAATTTTTGTACTGTCGTAGGAACATTTTCGAGTACAAAATTGACTTTCTGCGTAATCCATTTTTCCAGGTTCTTCAGTCGTTCCAGGATTTTCCAGTGAGTTTGTGTGACTAATTGTAACGAAAATTAGGTTGCTCTTTGTGCATTCTTCAGAAAAATAGATAGCAGGGTCGCTCTTTGTTAGGAGTTTTAAATGAAGCGTACCTTTGTTGCGAGGAGAAAGAGGAGAATGTACAGGATGAAGCCAGCTCAGAGCTGCTGAACGCCGGATTCCCCTTGTAACAATACAGAGGTTCTGAAATTCCGATTGTTAGAAGTTTTCTTAGTAGAGCTCAAACAATAACAAGAAAAGGAGTTTTCACCAACCAATAACGGTGAGGGCGGTGATATACCAGAAGAAAGTACGTGGTTTGTATTAACTGTCGTGGTGCGTGAACCTGGCAATGAACGTGTATGGGAAGAGCAATGTTATACAAGCGGAGGCACAGTATGACCGCTGTCAGACCATCCTACCTCGACGGGATAATTTACCACACTTTTTACGCAAGTCGTTGCACACAAACGATTGTCCTTGTTCAATATTAAACTTATTTATATATCCTACTCCTCATATTCAGACGTGTTCTAGTACTCATTGACTTGTTGGCACTTCTTTTTCAGTCACTGGAACTCCCCGCGAGGAGTTCACCTCAGCCCAGTACAAATCCAGTAAGTGGGAATCTTTTACTCAAAAGTTGTTCAGCAATGCGTTGCCATGACGTAACTCTTTAGTTTTAGCCTAGAAGTCCTCTTTGACTCTACTGCTACTTGACAACATTAGGTGTACATGAAGAAATCATCTGGGTTATAGTGTGGGACGATGCCCCTTGACTTGAATGCTGAAAAATCTGTGCGGAAGCGTAACGCAGGAGTGTAACGAGGGCAGTCGTGTTCACTCGGGTGGCTACAGCATGTTTCACGTTTTTGTTTTAATATTAGCCGCAGTAGCCCTAAACAGAATGGAGGAACTCAACCCTGGGCTAGGCAGGCTAGCTTACCTTTCATAAGCGTCAACTGTTCGTGAAGTGAAGTTTTCAACTCCAGTAGGGATTGGGCTAGGCTCGCCAAACTCCTCATTTCCACATGTCCCCTTCCCTACAGCTGAGGCATTGAAACGAACACTCAGCCAGTATTCCTCACTAAATCTGAAGGTGGTGATCTCAGCACTGAGAATAAAATCCAAATGATTCTGACTGGTTGTCAGTAACCCTCTGCCCCATGAAGACATAGAGCTCCTAGCTCGAATAGTCGGGATATCTGAACTGCCCCACCCCCACCCATCTCTGCTATCTGCTAGTCTTGATATCCAGACGGGAGTACCCCAACGCTCTGTTCTCTCTGCGCTACACTTCATGCTTGCAATAAACACAGTGTCCAAGGTTTTTAAGAAGAGCAGATACATGTTGTACGCAGACAACTTGCAGGTTTATCTGTCTGGAGAGGTCTCACGAGTTGTCGAGCTGGTCCAACTATTAAATCGAGAGCTTGAAGCACTAACAGTCTAGTGTAGCAATCATGGGATGTCAGTTAAACCCCAGAAATGCAAAGCCATGCTACGTGGGTACACTAGGCTTCTCCCGGGGATCAAGCTAAGCTTAGAGAGATCCCTTCTGTCCATATAAGCAACCAGAATCTGTCATACAGCACCGAACTTAAAAACCTTGGAATCACGATGACCCACACACAATCTTGGTGGCCCCAGGTATCGAGGACAACAGCGAAAATGTTCAGATCTTTGTACCAACTTCGACGACTCGGTACAGATTTCCCGCACCAGGCGAGACTCAAGGTTGTACAGGCACTCGTCGCCCATAACCTCAGTTATGGGTTGGCGACGTTGTGTGACCTCAATGGGGAGCAACTGGTCACTATCCAGAGAGCACAAAATGCCTTAGGACGATTTTTATACAGGTTAACGTTGGACGAACACGTTACACCGTACTATAGAAGCTTGGGCTGGCTGAAGATCCCACAAAAATCAAATACGCTGTTGCTCTGCTCCTATTTAAGAGCTTGAAATTCCACCTCCCTATATTGCCGAAATCTCCCTCTCTCTCTCTCTCTCTCTCTCTCTCTCTCTCTCTCTCTCTCTTTCTTTCTTTCTTTCTCTCTCTCTCTCCCTCTCTCTCTCTCTCTCTCTCTCTCTCTCTCTCTCTCTCTCTCTTTCTTTCTTTCTTTCTCTCTTGAATATCCAAGTACTCGCTCCTCTAAAATAGCAGCAGTTGAGTGTTTATGTGTTAGTATGAGTGTAATTTATTTTGGCATGAATGAGGTTGGTTGTTGTGTATTTTAGTTTTTGTGTTTGTGTCCTCCCCGATGGTACGGGATACCTCAGGTGGTCACCTGCCACACAGGCAACAGCTCTCTACCGGGAGACTGGCTAACGACCAAATACCTACCGTACCTCCACAGGTCTGAGATCGGTGGATGCTGCAGAGGTCGGCCTCTTGCATATTAGCGAAACCGCAACTTCCATGACTGATATAACCCTCGTTGATGGTTTGGGTACAGTCATCAAATAAGGAAACGGACCTGAGTGTGCTGCTGAGAGGGGGATGAATATACGAGTACTCACTCCTCTCAAATAGCAGTAGGTAAATGTTTATGTGTCAGTAGTCGTGAATGTGTAATTAATTTTAGCATGAACGGTGTTTTGGTATGATAGAGCTTTCTTTGGGAAGAGAAATTTGTCGCTTTTGTGGAAAAGTATGTAAAACAGAGGGGGGCAATGTAATTTTATAGCACAAGAGGATGTTGTATATTGAATCCAGGGGGAATGGCAGAGAGGGTCTTATGGCCCTAATTTCTCCTGGTGGATAAATAAACATAATCAATCAATCAATATCTCTCTCTTTCTTTCTTTCACTCTCTCTCTCTCTCTCTCTCTCTCTCTCTCTCTCGCTCTCGCTCTCACCACTCAAATAGCGGCAGTTACATTTTGAGAGTAAATGGGCGTGAATGTGTTGGTGTGGGTGTAATTTATTTTGAAATGAATAGGAGTCACTTCATTTTGGAAAGCATTTGTTACTTGAGTGAAAAAAGTAGTGTTTCAGATAACCTAACTATAGCTATCTATTGTATCTCATCCATAAATAAATCAGTCTCCCGATCTCTCTCTAGATGTCTGCGACAAAGCAGTGTTGACCAACGAGAGAGAGACTCGACGAAATCAGTTCAATATTTGGCATCCAACTTGCATATTTGCGTGGGACGCTCTGAAACTGACTGATAGTGATGATCAAACCTCAACTCGTTTTCTCTCTCAGAAATTGCTGCACCGATTTTAGTTTACTCTTGCGTGTGGACAGTTACAAAACGTTCAGTTGTATAAAATTTTCATTTGTGGGAAAATGACGAGAGCAGCACAATAAATCAATTAAACATTTCAACAACAATCGGATTTAAATTAGTTCAATATTTCCCTTATTACACACTCACACACTGCAAATCTTGGATTTTCACCCTATTTAGTCCCCCGAGCTACCTGTGTGATGGGTATTTGACAATGTCATGTCATAAGATTGTTCCTACGAAAGTATGAAATGCTATTCTTAATCTTTTCTATTCTAGGAGACTAAAGTAACTCACATATAGCAATAAACTCTGCAACCAAAGTGGTCCACGTGTTGTACCGCACAACGGTACCTCTGGTTGTCCTGAATAAAGAGAGTTTATCTATCAGTCATGTGTTCTTGGGTTACGCAGACTTTAAGAATGTTTTTGGTGCTTTCGCGTTGAACTACCATTAATGACTAAAACAAGTATAAGAAAAAGAATGCAGGGGGACAACAGTAGATGAAGAAATTGATAAAATGACGACGCATGTTGTGGAAAAAGGTGTACCACTATCCTACAATTTCTAACTTTCTCTTACAACTCTCATACTGGTTGTTACCTTTTCGCCATTCTGCCAAAAGGCGTCACACTAGGAGGGAATGAACTCCACCCATTGTCCGTTCGTCCTCCCATCTCTTCACGCTCCCCAACATTCCTTCTCATCATCCCCTCTCACCCTCCCTCCCATCCCATCTACCCCTTTCACTCCTACCATCGATATAACTGATTACAGTTGGCGAATTATTGTATTTGAGCCACCCAGTCCCCACATTTACGTATTCCTTCAGTTTTCTTGGGACCTCGACCAAGAGGTCCATGGCTTCAAGTAGCATGCATCTAAGGGTCCAGGGGTAGAGCCCCTAACAAGGTACGAAGATAATAAACGAATCAGTGACTTCTTCCGTGTCTTTTGCACGCTCTGTGGGGGAAGTGTAGCAATGTTTGGATTATTTCTTGGAGCCCTAGATGGGCAGAATACGAGGGGTTTGGAAATTTTGGAGAGCCGCTGACTCAGGCTAAAATTATAGAAGAAGAAGAAGAAGAAGAAGAAGAAGAAAAAGTTTATTGACAAAATAAAACAAAGTAAAAGATTCCTCCTGCATTACAAAAATAAACAATACCGACATGGTTTTTCAAACCGTCTGTCGGGGGCGTCAGCAGGTTATACTACAAACATACGAAAAAAAAATGAAGCTACCGCGGAAACAAAATACAATAAAATAAAAGGAAATTAAAAATTAAATTCACGTACCAACGAAGAACGATACCTCCAGGCCATCCTACCAAAAGCCACCAGCTGAGGATATCCACCACCATCCAACAAAGCCACAGCCTCATTCCGTGAAAGGACAGGTTTATTAAAAACTGCAATCCTAAACTCTCCAAGTACTGGACAGAGAAAGTAGTGCAAGTCTTCCCTCTCATGCCTATTGCACAGAGCACACGCCTCGTTGTGGTTAGTGTTATACGGCTTTGCATTGAGATGTAGCAGTTCTCCCTTCAACTTAAAAATCCACCTCGCCGAGAAAATATCCATCACTGGCTCACTGGCCAAGCTCGCGGCCTTGAAGCGGATGTCAAGCTCCCTATATAGAGTGAACTTCTCCGAGTCCATAGCCCTCTGCCAGAACCACTGCTTTTTGTGCTCCCTAAACCTCTCAAGGATGTCAGCTGCATGAAGCCGGATATATTCAAAGGACCAGGAATCCAACTCATCTATGACACCCAATCCAGTGGCGAGGCGCCCAAGATGCCCAGCCCATGACACTCTGTTTCTCATCACTTCCATAGCAATTATTTTAGGGAGACGTGTGTCCGGGAGACAAGATACCTTCCTCAAGTACTTTAGATGGGCTTCGAGAGTAAACGATGATATGGTGTCCACCCCTGTCTCCAGATGTAAAATATAATTCGGGGCAAACCTCGGCAACTGGAACAGCTTTCTAATGTACATCAGCTGCACTCCCTCCGCCTTTGCATACTCCTGAAATCCCCAGCATGGTGAAGCGTAGCACAGGATAGCCCGGATCGTAGCGTTAAACACCTCCGATTTTGCCTTTAGTGGTACAGCAGGATTGGCAAATAATCTTCCCCAAAACATTATTGAGGGCAAGCTTGGCAGATTGGGCCTTCCGCTCTACGTGCTTGGTGAAGGAAAGACGGGGGGTGAGTTCAACTCCCAAATACTGGTAGCTACTCACGATCTCAATTGATTCACCACCAAATTTCCAGTGCTCAGTCGCCCTTCTTCTCCCACCATTCTGGAAAACCATTATCTTCGACTTCGCTAGATTAACCGGAAGTCCCCACTTACTGCAGTAACTCTCCAAAACATCAATATTCACCTGCAGCTCACCAGGGTCATCCGCTATCACCACCAAATCATCTGCATACATCAGAACTTTTATCACAAGTCCGCCAACCTCTATACCATGTTGCAGCTCTTCTACCAAGTCGTTCAGAAAAACAGAGAATAAAGTGGGGGAGAGAGGACAGCCCTGCTTCACTCCACTCTTAACCTCAAAGAACTCTGTTCTACCAGCCTCAGTCCACACCGCAGCTGATACTCCCGAATAAAGGTTCCTCAGAACTGATACAAACTTACTGGAAACTCCCAGAGCAAGCAGCTTGTAGAACAAATATCCACGGTTAATTGTGTCAAATGCAGACTTTGAAGTCTACAAAAAAACCATAGACTTTACCACCGGGCTGACTCAGTTTCAAGCTCACAGTGCCAGTCAGAGCGAAAATTGAATCTGACGTGGAATAACCTCGTCGAAACCCTGATTGAAATTCTGTCAGCAGATCATACACCTCCAGAAACGACGTCAGACGGCACGCTAGCAATCCCGTCAGAAGCTTTCCCAGGCAATTGATGAAGGAAAGTCCCCTATAATTTGAAACATTTGCTGGCTAAAATTATAGCGATCCCAAGCTCCAATCCAATGCCCCACTTTTGTTAGAATGAATCTTCGTCTATGACCGCTAGACGACGATCACTGGAGATGCCTGTGGTCCCTGATCAATGGAAGTCAGGCGGTACTGTGCAACTACTAGGTTAGACTCCCAATTAGCTTAGGTTGAACCTAGGAACTCCTGCATCATACCTTCTTCTTGGTTGCGCTTTATTTTGCACAGTGACGCAGTTCTGAAATAGGCAAAAGGAAATGGAGAGAAAAGTGAGGGAGAAAATGGTTAGAAAACGGTTTTATGTTCTTTCACGTTCAACCGCCAAACGTTATTCTTGATTTCCTCTCAATGACGAACTCATATGTTATAACCTAGGTTCACAGTCTATCATATAGTAGTAACGTTTTCAGACCACTCCAAACCTTCGCGGAGTAGTCCGTGGAACGTGAATGTGGAGAGGTTCCTACACGCCATCGCCAAGGCGCGAGCATGTGTAGGTGGCTGCTCGGTTGTCCTCTCCTGACCTGAGTCCGAATCAAAGTATCGCCCAGCGCTGGGTGCAAGGAGCAAACTCCAGTTTTTGTGAGTTCGCAATGAACCTGGCAAACATGCTCCGCCTCACTGAGCGAGGTGAGTGTGGGTGCGCGTTCTTTTCCTCGCCTCACTTTGGCGAACAGCTTCGTGATTGTCTGGAGGAAGCATTAAGCTTGTAGACTTTCTTGTAGCAAATTGTTCTCAAATTGTTACATCATGCGATATATTTTTTGTTCTTTTTTTTTGTGAAGCATTCGACAACGCAAGCGTGAGAGGTTACATGGGTTCTCAGAAAAGCGGGATGTACTCTGGCTCCTCTTCCTTCAGCGATGAAGACGGTGAGTTAGAATTCTGTATATATTTATATTTTGGTAACGGTCCATTTTTGTTAGCATCAAACGTTCTTCAGTACGGTGGTTCTAAACACTAAATCCAACCAGAATGTTGAGAATGTGAAATCTGTAAGTATAATACGAATTATATTGTTAGATACGAATTGATTTCTTACTGATCAGAAAATACGCCACGTGTCAACAGTGGCAATGGAACTGAATCATTGCATTTTTGCCGTGTGTGGAAATACAAGTTCTTCCATTTTTGCCATGGATATAACAAAGCAGTCATATCTTGATATTTTGCTTCATTGGCGTATGAGCACACTTGGAAGTGCGAGAGTAGGATCGACGAGTATCCCACCTCCCCGGGCATGAGCACACGAACGCAAACTGAACATCCTCCACGTTTCCTTCTGGTTGTTCCGATTCATTGAACTTGCATTCTTTTCATCTTTACACTCCTTATTCAAGACCTTCCTTCGATCTGAATGAGTAACATTATAAGTCGCGCGCTCTATTTGCAACTTAAATACACGACTTTTACACTCGTTCAAATCCATCAAGCGCCAGAAGAAAACATTCAGACAACAAACATTCTAGACAGCCCACTTAGCAAATTTCTGTTTGAATCTGTGTTTGAACGACAATAGCAATTAACTATCTTCTGCAAACTAGGGATACCAGTGATGTGTGATCATCATCGGAAGAAACCGGCGTGCAACTGTTCTGAGCCATCTAGTCGACGGCATCACCGCAAAAGAGAAAGAAGTACGTAGTATCTGAAGCATCAATTGACTTGAGCGAGGACATCTCGGAGTTTAACGCACACATTCACGGTTTCAGGGCATCATGAGCAGTTCAAGTGTACTCGACGTGAAGAAGGTCATAAACAAAGAACTGATGGTAATGAAAAAGCTGGCACAGTTAAAATTATCCTAAAACGTACTTGCGTTCATTACTGAGACCATGAGAGGGCGTTGTAAGACGTTAACTGAGACTTCAACCCTGACTGTAATATTTGGGGGAAGGGGGGAGGAGAGAGAGAGACTAATCAAAAGCCTTCTGCCCTCATATAATTGATGCATATATTTCAGGTTCTAGCTCCGGCGGATGGCCCACTTACACGCTTTGTAAGTTCAAGAAATAAAATAAACTTCATCAACCTGCACAGAACTCAAAGTGCCAGTCAACTGCTCAATAAAAGCCTTCAGCTCGTACCATTTGAATTGCTATTTTAAATACTTAGCGAGAAACTCGGGTGGGCTGTAGTGAACTGTATGATTTGCTGTAACGCTTGGAGGTTTTAGGCCCTGGTGTGATCAGGAAGGGCAGTTCAAGAAATTTAGCGCAGGTCCATTGACTGTTCCTGAACCCTTAGACAAGAATCATGCGATCCGTTCAGAGTCTGCAGTTATCTTTATGAGCAGGAGGGTATTACATGAGGTTAGAACGTAATCTAAGGAAAGCGTACAGTACAATCACGCACACGAAATTGTAAACAACTTCCTTCGTATTTCTAGGTACACCTAACTCGTCATCCAGCATCTATTCCATGCCAGATTGGGGTAAGCACTAAACATAAGACGTCCAAGTTTCTCAAACCAACAACAAAGGCAGAAATGAACGCGAGTTTACTTGTTTAAAGAGGAAGACACTAGCCCAGAGAACTCGCTTGTTACAATGCCCCCTTTGGATTACGACGAGGACTACCTTTCCATTATGTCTTCTCTTCCCCGGACGCCTGCCGATATATATGAACCGCCCGGAAGCGACAATTCAGTTGACAGCCTCGTCATGTCCCTCGACGAAGAGAGAAGGTTAGTTGAGCCAGTTTAGTTAAGATATTGCTATATATAATTTGTGGGGGCCTCACTGTAGGACAAGGAGCGCCAGTAGCAGGTTAGTCAGCCTTAAAGATAATTCGAAAACTAGAAGCAGCCTGACCAATAAAGGAACGACATTAACTGCTCTGGGTGAACCCTTCTGGCTAACTTGCGAAGTAATCCTATCTGAGGATGGATGTTATATTGACGCTTTAAAATACAAGAGTACTGGTGTGTTCGCGGTAGTTAGCCATCCCATTCTGGTGGGCTCTCAAGTGTCATCGCTACAGTTCTCGAAATAAAACTATAATACCCATTCTAAGACGTGGACGCCAACAGAATCCCTTGAGATTTGGACAAAGTGTTCAGATTTAATTGATATTGCTGTAATTTGAGTGCTACAACTGTCGTAATCAAACACGTATTCCTTCTTCCTCCTTTTCAGTTCTGCGGAAATCACAAGGCTGTCCTCAGACTTAATCAAGAAACCTGAACTGAAACAAAGACGGAAGAAACGTGAGTTGTTCGTGTTATATTTGATTAATTACGACGAATCTCGTTCTTTTCATTTTCTTTTCTCAATTGTAGACATGCGGGCTGGAAGAAGGTTTGAAAAAGTCGAACAGTCCCTGTTGCAAAGTCGCCCAGAGAGCCCAAGCAATCCGAGTAAGTATGAATAACCAGAAGACCGAATGAGAAAGAAATACAGGTGAATGCATGCTGTAATGTAACTGTTATTTGAGAAAAACAACAATGGCATTGTCCGAACGTGCGGTAGGGCAGCAGTTGTACGACCTGAACCATTCTTCTTGTTCTCATTTAGACTTAACCAGCTTCCGAAAGCTATATTTCATCTCAGAAACTCTTTCGTCTTTTGGTTACGCTCTATTAACATCTTCAAACAACGTGAATTTAATATCTGAGTATTAAATATTCAGTTAGTCTTTCTTCGCCGTTCACAGTTACCAAACCAAATGAATTGGTTAGAGCTTTTAACTTTCCTTCGCTCCAGCGAGCGGAAAGGAATGTTACGTAATCAGCTGAAAAATATCAGGTGCGCCACATCACACAAATTTCTTTACCTTTACGTCAATTCGCGTGAGTTCATGGCTTTTGCTACTAATTCAATCTAATTCTGCTCAGTTCAGAAAGCGGTTACAGTTCCAGAATTTATTGTGCTGCTCGTACTCACGCACTGAGCATTATTGAGAAATTCGTACACAGCGAGTTGATGAGCCTGTAAACACGATTTTTTTGAGAATGATTATAATCACTTTTCCAGAGTCATCGAGCAAAAACCTTTAGAAATAGTTGTAAGCGAAACGGTGCTGGTTGAAATTCCGAAATTTCTGTAGTAGCTCCTGTATACTTTATGAGTTTATACGGAAGAAGCTGCGCTAAAACCGATTTTCCTATAAATGTTTGGTAATTTAATGTTCTGCTCTCGCCATTTTCCCACAAATGGGAGCTTTATGCTACTGTCGTTTTATTAGGAGCTGTCGATATGTATAATTCAATCGAAATCGTCTCAGCCGTCTTCAAACAAAAATATTTGGTGTTTTGATCACCATGATAACCATAGTTTTTTTATTGCTCATGCCCTTATTTTGACTTCGCATGGTGGCTGCGGGCTAGATATAAAATTTGAGCTGATTTGGTTCCGCTGTTTTCTCTCAATCACTTCCAGGCTGACATTCACAGACCATTTTCCCAAATAGTGTTTTTCGGACTCTGAGGGTCTTAAACGTAAATATCTGAAGAGAACTCAATTTTTTTTGCCGATTACACAACTTTATACTCTGTACTTTACACATAGGAAGAAAAGTAACAGGTTCCGAAAAACACCACTTGGGAAAATGGTCGGCGTGTACGCGTGAACCCGACTATGAGAAAACGGTTGGAACAAATCGGCTTAAATTTCGTATATAGACTGAAGGTCGTCATGGAGCGTGGGAAGGTTATGAGCCAAAAGGGTTAAAAACTTACTATAGTTATTTCAGTGATCAAAACACCAAATGTATTTTTTCTCTTTCAAAAACGGCTCTAATAATTTTCAATAAAGTTTGTCTATGGAAAGCTATACATAACATGAATACCGTAAAATTTCTGTGCGTGGAAAAATGACGAGCACAATAAAATACCAGAAAATCGCCTTTGGCGCAGTTTTTCCCTTATAAATCCCTTTCGTGTAACACTAGCATTCTCGGAAAAACAATGAGGAAGTCCAATAAATCACCTGTGCAACGTGGACAACGCGTTTAATAACGTTCATAAACTAATTAGGAGCTTCCCAGGAGTTATGGAATTCAAACCACTTCATAGCTCGGTATTTACTCGATCCTTCTCAAAAACAACATATGGACTATCTCATGAATCGACTGTGCAGAGATTGCTCAATAATGGTCGTGGCATATGTAGGAGCACCTCAATAAATTCCGGGTCTTACGTGCAAAGTGAACTTATAAATGCAGACGAACTGAGTGAAAAAACCCTGCAAATTATTACACAATGGTTTATTATTCTCATGAACAGCTTGACCTAGTATTACTGCTCCCCCATCCCAATCGATTCAGCATCGAATACTAGTAAACCATACGAAACATGACCTGACTACAATGGAGCTACGGAAACTAAATATTCCCCCGGCGCCAGGCGCCCGTAAACGTCTGTAGGCATTTATGATCCGATGGAGGGGTGTGCACAGGGAAGTGGCCTTAACCTTCCTCCTCCCCGTCAGGCAAAAAGAGTCGGGGAAATTGGGATGGGGGCTTCCAGCGAACGCTCGCTCGGCAATTGGCAGGACGTTGCGAGTCCAAAGGGCGTTACGAGTCGAGCAGGCCTTGAAAACGATACGAAACACGGCTTATTTTTCGATTATACGGCGTTTCGTTAATTTTTTCAACCATTTTTTGCCCATAACAACCAAGGGCTTCGTCCGATCGGATTGCCGAGATGGCGGGCACAACTAGATACCAAATGAGATTTTTGTGCGAAAGAACGAATTTTTTAGACCACGGTAAAGGCACAAAACGGCCCGGACGGCGGACAGGGGACGGCAGACGGACATTGCAAATTTGGAATCTGCATGCCTTGAAACGTAAAGTATCAAATATTAAGGGGGGGTTGTAAAACATTTTTCGTGACCGAAAACATAGGGTTATTATTCAGAATGAATAATAAACCAATAGATTGGATTAATAACTAAAGCTCTCAAAATCGCTGAATGAACGTGGGGCTAAGATAGTTGTGCTTTGCGTCCACCAAATATTTCATTTTCTTCGAAACCTTATGGGAAATATGAACATTCAGCGTAAAATACGTTTTTTTACTTCCCTTCGCAGAAGTAAAAAGAAAAGTTTTGTAATCCGCCGAAAAAGATGATTATTGAGTTTCCATCTAAATTATACGTTCCCATGTCTCGTGAACGCGAAAAACAAATTTTCAGGAAATGATTTGTGTGTCCATGAGAAGAATAATAATAACTTTTCCTGTGTTATCGGGTTAACACTTTTAGAAATATGTGGCAAGTGAAATGGCGATGGTTGGAATTTCGGCATTTCTGGAGTAGCTCCTATATATATTACGAGAGTTATAGAAGACTGGTAGAGGTAATTACCATACTTCTAACGGATCGCACAATGTCCTCCCATGCCAGGATTCCTTGGTCAGAAATAAAGTCAGAGGTAGAAGGTTTTGGACGATAATATATAACACAACTGACGTGGAAGAGCTGAGATCGTTAGCAAACAAGGTAAGAGGGCGTGTGATCGCCTCCCATTCATTTACAACGTTATAAATACCATTGTTAAGAAATCGAAAAACAAGTTGCTTCACAAAAAGTTGACAGAAAGTTATTTTACCGGGAAATGACCTATTTTGCCTTGGATCTATGCGACGTTGAAAAAACTAAACTAGTTTAGGCCGCTAGAGCGCGGGAGTGAAACGATAACTTTGCTAGACGAAATCTTCGAAATCACGCAACTTTCCTCAGCCCCACTTACATTCAGTGGTTTATGAAGGTCTATCCACTAATCTAGCTAGCTTTCCACTCTATTTATACAAATTTGGTAGAATACGACATCTCAGAATTTAAGGTCCCACTGCGCCACACCTTCACATCTTCAGTTTCCCCCCATGGTGAAGCGGCCGGATCACACAACTTTCCTTAGCTTTACGTCAATTCACGTGAGTTCATGGCTTTTGCTACTAATTCAATATAATTCTGCTCAGTTTAGAAAGCGGTGGCGCTTATGGTTCTGGAATTTATTGTGCTCTTCGTACTCACGCGCTGGCCACTATTGAGCAATTGGCACACAGCGAGTTGATGAGCCTGTAGACACGATTTTTTTGGGAATGACTTCCAGAGTATCGAGCAAAAACCTTAAGAAATAGTTGCAAGCGAAACGGCGGTGGTTGAAATTCCGGAATTATTGTAGCAGCCCCTGTATACTTTATGAGCGTTATTGAAGACTCATTGTATAGGTTCTTGGTTGGAGTGCCACGTGAATTTTTCTGAAGAACTCGGAAACATTTGAACGGAGTTTATACGGAAAAAACTGCGCAAATGTTTGGTAATTTATTGTTCTGCTCTCGCCATTTTCCCACAAATGGGAATTTTACGGTATTGTTGTCTCATTGAGAGCTGTTTATATATTAAATTTAATCAAAATCGTTTCATCCTTTTTCAATTTTAAAAAATTTGTTTGTTTTTTTTATCACTATGATAACTTTAGTTAGTTTTTGGCGAGTTTTGCTATACCCTTACTTTGTCGTCCCATGGTGACCTGGGGACTAGATATTGAGCTGATTTAGTTCAGTCGTTTTCTCTAAAAATCGTTCACAGACACATATACATACCATTTTCACAAATTGCGTTTTTCAGACTCAGTAGGGTCTGAAACGTAAAGATCTGAGGAGAATTCTATTTCTGATAACATAACTTTCCTTTCTACTTCGTAGAGCCTAGGAAAGTAAAAAAACTTGAGTTTCCTGCAGATGTTTACAGAAGATGCTGTGTGTGTCAGTAAACCACAGGAAAACGCGTGCAGATCTCATCCACAGAAACACCAACGCCAGAAACAGCCCTTCTTGCCAGACCCTGCAGGTTCGGATTGCCATATCCTTTCACTCTACTCACCTGCTCAGGAAGCCTCAAGGATCTCACTTCTCCAAAGTCCACTGTTATGTCTGGCCAATTTCCTGAAGACTGCTAACCCGCATCTACAATAGGAGAGCCTGATGGAGCTCCTGACTTCACAAGAATGAGGCGGGTTGAGTGACACTACGTGTGAGATCAAAATCTCCGATGAGTGTGCCACCAAGTGCTCTTGCGGTCTGCATAATGTGTTTCCAGGTCAGTAGCTCCACTTCAGCTGGAGTTACCAGATGGGATTTTACCCTGTTGACGGGACTATGTGTCTAGGCCTACTATACTGCAGGTTCTCTACCACCTTATGCAAGGAAAAACCTTCTGCTGAACTATCGCTTACATTTTTTATTTTTTATAACTATGACTGCCCTTTCCACGTGCAAAAACTGTGACTCGTGTATACAGGCCACAAAATATAGCCCCCTCTCGCATCTTTTTGCTGTTTAGGACCTTTAAGTGTTCAAGAAGGAGGCCAGCATTCTGTGCACCAACGAGTCACAGGCAGCTACGCATGTCATTGATCAGATTGGGAATGAACGTCCCAATGCTATGGTTGCCCTCTGCTTCGGATTCAGTCACGCTAATTCCTCCATCAAGTGGAGCATAATTTTGTCGGCGGTGTCCTGAACCAGGAGGCTGCTAGAGTGGTCTTCATAGACCCCCGTCACCACCCAACTGTATAAGAGCCCTCCTCTTATTCACCACATTGTGATGGGAAGGGGTTCCCTCGTGTTCCCTGAGGAGTTTCGTACTAATGTCCCGACTGATTAGCGCTGGAGTGCCAACCCCTTCTCTCCCATAGGAATGAGTAGGAATGGCACTCTGCTGCTAATTTCTCTTCAGATCTCCCATCTCTGATGGTGGGTCATGGTGCTCCACCTCTCTCCAGAAGCCTCTTTACTCGCCAGAGCTCCCTATGCCTGCTGAAGGCTGCGAAATAACGGGGTGTCACCTGGTGCCCCAAGTAGGTCGTTAGCCATTCACATATTAACACACCCTGTACCTATCATTGGGTAATAGGCCCGAGCTGATAAGAATAAGAAAAAAGGTAGCTATACGAGGTTGCGAGGTAGATACCCCATAGATAGATCCATCCAGGATTTATTGTAAAAGTCTTCAGAGCTTCTACCTTCGTCAAGTATAGTGATCATTCCCACTTTGTACAACGTTATTACGTAGCAGGCAAGATTGTGCGGGACTGCTGTAGTATACATTTAGTTGAACCTTCTGATGTACTGTTGCATACATGCAAAAGGCGGGGTTCAGCTAGGGGTATACAGAGTGATTTTTGTGTCGTCTGCTGTCTTCAGATCCTTCCAGAAGGTGTTGAAACCTCGTCTGTCGGTGGCGTCCTTACAGGATTCCAGCCGAGAATCCAACAATCCCGAAGACAATGCTATCCCTCGCTCAGAAGAAAGACATAGAAAGAAAGAGAGAGAGAAAGAAAGAAAAAGACAGAACACTCGACGTTGCCATAGCTTTTGACTCAGTTAGGCCTTGTTTATCTTCGTTCGGAGGAAGGTTCCAGATCCATTCGTCGAGTACAGTGATCTTCCCCAGTCCAGATTTTATCGAACCTCTTCGACCTCTTCGATAAAGGGACTTGTCCCGCACGCTCTCGGAAAAGAAAAAAAAACTGTGTGGGGAATTATTGTACAAGTCTACTTTTTTACTTTTCTGTGTTAATAATTTATTTGTCTACGTACAAATATTCTTGTAATATTTCGTTACTCAATAATTTATAGAGCTACAGTTCTTACACTCGATGGAACTAAACAATAAAAACCCTGCAAATTATTACACAACGGTTTATTATTCTCATGAACAGCTTGACCTAGTATTACTGCTCCGAGACCCATTCCATTCGATTCAGCATCGAAAAATACTAGTAAACCATGCAAAACATGACCTGACTACAATGGAACTACGGAAACTAAATATCCCCCCCCCCCCGGCGCCCGTCAGCGCCTGTAGGCAATTGGTACGACGTTGCGAGTCGAGCGAGCGGGTGGTTTTGATGAGACGGGAGGGAGGGAGTACCAACGATGAAACGTTTACTTCTGCTGTAGTTCCTGCGAGTTCTTTCAATTTGTTGACTTTGGCTCACTAAATTACTGTAATTCACAATATGCAGTTGTACGCGTTGAATACTCATTCCATTCTACCCAGGAGGTGAAAATACCTGGAAAACGATACGAAACACAGCGTATTTGCGATTATACTGCGTTTTGTGCACCTATTGACATAATATTTACAGAATTAATGATAATTAAATTACGTAGTGAGGGTAATTAACAATATCAGCGTAGGGCTGCCTCTCTTACGTATACATGGTGGGTATATGGGTTTCAATCATGGAATCAGTGAGTACTTAAAATAATAAACTAGGAAACTTTAATGGTGCAAACCTCGAATATTTACACACAATCACACTTCATTCCTTTAAATACATTTGCCCATTCAGTCAGATTGATAATATGTACAGTATTTACAATTATTTACAAGATTGGCCCCTTCGCCTTGTGCTCCTCCATTGAGGTCTCCTAAGGATTTCAAGGTTTCTTACAAGTTCATCTGTGTATTATTGTGTGATGGGTGTGAGGTGAGCTAATGCGTGTTCCATCGACATGTGTTTGTGCAGAAAGAGTTTGTGGCAATCCGGAGGCATTTATTCTGTTACCTGTAGTTTGTGTATGTTAGTAGATGCAGCTGTGTACGTCGGTTCGTAATGAAGTGTGGTATCTTGTGTTTGGCTGTGAAAGGATCGCTTTAGTCTTGGTAGCATTAATCTTGACTTTCCATCTCTCCAATCTTTGTATAACCTGATATGCGGCAGTTTGCCGTCGGCCTGCCGCTTTATTTATGGACGTACTTGACGTGTAAAGCGTCAGATCATCCAGAAAGCCCGCAATGTGAACGCGAGGTGGCATGCTCTCAAAGATTTCAGAAATACGAGTATACAGGTTGAAGAGTATGGGAGACAAGACTGAGAGTCTGTCAGGTATGTGAGGATTTGTATGTGAGTCCCTCTACCCATGCCGAATCGAAAGCCTTTTCTAGCAAAAATTTAGCGCATCTGGTTGTGCGTACCAGTAATTTTGATTTAACGTCAATCAAAACATACTACAAAATAGTGCTATCAACTAAAGACTCGTGAAAAATCTCCAAGAAAGGGATTGTTCTTTCCACCAAAACTGGAGGCCTGTGGAACAAGTTAATTGGTTCACCATTTTGCCACCTCAAGACTGTACTGCTTTTCCATCGGTTGTGAACTGTACTTGAAGTCCCTAAAAAACTAATTATTTATTGTCAATGAACTCGCTTATCACAGCCATCGATAAGTACAGAATTAATTACCGGGACGAGCGATACAAAACTCCGCTTTGACAATCATCTTCAAAAATGAAGAGATAACCCCAATATCGACAGAGCTCGTTCAAAAACACGACCTGACACAATTGTGGTAACAAAGGGGGGGGGGGTCTTTTTGAGTACCTTAGCGAGCCAAAATACGTTTTCTCGTTCCATTACATTTGGGCAATGTCTCTGCAGCAAACACTAGCGAGATCGTATATCACGAGACGCAATTTTATATATAAATCTCAAACTTGTCTGCTCGTTCTCGAAGCGAAGCCAAACAAGAGGAATAATTTCACCGCATAACTAGCAGCATCCCACAAATATTCAACTAACAAGAGAATAATTATATTGAAAGTTTCAAAAATTGTGCGCGAGGTTGGCCAAAAGGACACTTCAAGGTGTTGCGAACCATAGAAACCTTGTCAACACAAGAATAATTCTAAACTAAACGAAAAGAAATCGTCGTACATTGAAATTTTGTTGAATCTCACTTAATTGATGTCGCGATTGTGTGTTTTCTTATGTTTTGTACGCGGTTTCTTGTGTGTTGGTACATTTGATGATTCCGAAGAATAATTCCGTCGAGGAGTCTTCGCTTTGCTGAGAATTTAAATTCTGATAGGAAAGGCAAGTCATGATCACTTTTTACTGAAAAAACGTGGACGATCTGGTTGTGACAAAAGATGCCAAAACCAAAAACCACAGTTGTCTCCCAGTGGTGTGAGTGTGTCTAACTACGAGTTGAAACAGTCAGCATTTCTGGATTATGTTTACGCAACTTTGCAAGTTTACCTGAAGTGTGTGGGACTTTATGAAGTAGAGTTTATAAGCTATTTGCAGGACTAAAGTGATCGGGCTAATTCTGCCAGTAGGTAAATTATTAAAGTTAACGTACCTGTTTGGTGAGTCCGTCCTCTCGGGTTGGTGAGGTACTTTGGGTGAGCGCTTTCGATGTAAAAACATCATCGTCTGGCCGCTAAGTCAGTACTGACTAGTTGTCTCACCCACAGCACCTCACCAGCCTGAGAAAACGGACTCACCAAACAGGTGCATTCACTTTAACTATTTTCAGAATAATATTTACAACAAATAAATATGTGTTTACTAACGGACGAGAACTATAGCAGTAGACTTGCAATCGTTGGAAGAACTCATTCTCATCGATTGCGTTCTTGAAATCACTTTTGAAAATGTGAATAGAGCCTTCCTAATGGCATAGCGCGTTCCTGCCAACCTGTCTGGGTGTTGAGTGAGGGTGGTACGGGTTGATACAGCAAAAATGTTCACAATTGGGATCGGCTGCCCTCAAACGACCTCACTGAATCACGATGTAGTTGTCCGTTTGAGAAATGACGTCATAATCTCAATCCTCAATTCCTTACCACAAGTGAAAGGAATTTTGATGAACACGCGGTTGCAGGGCTCTCGTCAAGCTTTAAACCAAAATAATACTACAACGTTCCTTGTAAACATTTCTCGTAATGAAATACCAGATTGGCTGACAATTTTGTAAGTTACAAAGAAAGGTTTTTGTCAAAATTCCATTTTATTATTCAATATAGTTTGCTGCCTTCGAGAGCGAGACACCGATTATAGCGGTCTTAAAATTTTTCGATACGATTTTGGGTTATTATTCATTCTGAATAACACGCCTATGTTTTCGGCAGGACAATCTTTTTACGGCCCTTCCCCTCCTTCACTATTTGACACTTTGCATTTCAAGGAATGGGTAACTGAGTCAACGGGTTGACTTGGCTGTTGAGTGCTAGTGGACGAGTGGAACAGGAGCTTCCTTCACTCTGGATTGAACTCCGCGCTGATCTCTTCACTGAACAAAAACTTGCCGCGATTGAAGAATGGCAAGCGAGATGAGAATCCTTGTCAAAGGGACACGTATGAGCTGTTTCTCAACATCCGTGAACAACTTGGAAGAAAGTGAGATGAGTCGCTCCACTTGACGAGCCAGTTCCTTACGGGACATGACGATTTCAATAAGTGGCTCCACTTCTTTTCTCTCAATGACTCTATCATACACGTCTTGCGCCTCCAGTGTGGAGGAAACAAGAAACCACGTGCTGCTCAACTGTTGTTCCTGCAACAGTGGGAAATTACAGCTAAACCTACCAGTGTTGATTGCTACTAGACTAGCCTATACACCAGTTTGCGAAGAAAGTGATGGCAAAAAAACGTGTTTGATCTGTCCCTTTGAAACTTGCCACCCAAGTAAATAGATCTGGCGGGAAACCAGTTTAAGAACTTCTCCAATATGGTAAGAAATTCCCCAGGGTCACCTATGCACGCTGGGAGACGGGCAAAATGACAACTTGCAGTACCTCCACAGGTCTGGGCTCAGTTAGTGCTGAGGGAGTGGTCAGTCTCTTGGATGATTGCAAAACCGCAACTCACACAACAACTCTCTCAAGAGGGTTCAGGGATAAGATATTGATAAGAAAACAGACTTGCCTAGTGGGCCTTGCTGATCCACAAGAGCCCAGCCAACCAACCACTCTCAAGTGACCTTGCTAATTGCCCATAATGTGGCAAAACTTGCGAGGGACTGAAAGTGTTACCTGAGACGCTTCCTCTCACCTGACTTGCATCTCAAAAAGCCTCGCACTCAGCCGGTGGACTCGTCATCATTGCTCAAGAGAGATTCCGTTTAGTACGGAGAGTCGTTGCATCATGACCCTTTTTGGTTTCAGCCGTGCCTTCCAACGAACCACTACCACCTTAATGTTCTCAATTAATTAAATTATTTGGTTAATTTTTGTCAGCAGTCCTTAAAAGGACATGTTCCCTCCTAGGGCACACATAGTGAATTATCCAAACACACCGCGTTATCTAAAACTGAACCAATTTACGAATAATTTAACACAAATATTAATTAGTACAGCAATTTACCCACAGTCTTCTTTTCTGTACAGGACAATCCCCTTCTGGGGCCTCCCAGCACAGCAATAGAGTTGTTAATTCAGTTCATGGGATGAGCCACACAAACAGTGGAATAACCAACGTCCACACAAAGAAGTACGAATGCGGCTGCGAAGAAATAATCCGTTAGTGTTTCAGCATCAAAGTAATTATAGATTCAGTGCGTTATGTTCAAGTGGCTAATCGCTCTTTTGAACCGCAACTAACAGGGGAGTACACGACGATAATGGACGGCAGCTGCGGGAAGGAGGCATGTCCCTGTGGCTGCGCTACTCAGCAAGGTTAGGTTTCTAAGCTAATTTTTCTTGATGGGCGCTAAACATTTTTCTCTTGCAAATGTGCGTAATCATAAACGTCAGATAAACTATTGATTTTATAGCAAAGGAAGAGCCTTTGCCTGTTATCGAAGAAGCTGTCTCAGATATGGCTACCAAATCCGTCTTGAAGAACTCAGATGTCGCGCTATCAAAAAGTGAATCTCTATGTTACTGCGACGACCCAGGTAGTTAACTATTCAATTCAAGATGATAGCATGGAATAATAGGTAATTCCTGTTTCATTGTTGTTGTTGGTCATTTGGCAAAGGTTTTCACCCAACTATTCTGAAAAAGTATTGGAAAAGTAACCAACGTTACTCAGTCTGATCATTTTGCCGGCCAAACGTCAAATTGCAGTCCCTGTTGAAGAAAATCTGCCATCTTATGGGGTCAGCTAACCAGCCTTATCTCGTGGAACTGACTGCCTGACCTGTCCCTCCCAAAAAACCCTGCAAATTATTACACAATGGTTTATTATTCTCATGAACAGCTTGACCTAGTATTACTGCTCCGAGACCCATCCCATTCAATTCAGTATTGAATACTAGTAAACCATACGAAACATGACCTGACTACAATGGAACCACGGTAACTAAATATTCCCCCAGCGCCAGGCGCCCGTAAACGTCTGTAGGCTGTAGGCGTTTACGATCCGATGGAGGGGTGTGTGGAGGAAGTGGCCTTGGACGAGTCAAAAGGGCGTTGTGAGTCGAGCAGGCGGGTGATTGAGTTTGATATGACAGGAAGGAGGGAGGGAGGGAGGGAGTACTAACGACGAAACATTGACTTCTGCTGTAGTTCCCGCGTTATACTGCGTTTCGTTAATTTTTTTAGATATTTTTTGCCCATAACAACCATGGGCTTCGTCCGATCGAATTGCAGAGATGGCGGGCACAACTAGATACCAAATGGGATTTTTGTGCGACGGAACGAATTTTTTAGACCACGTTAAAGGCACAAAACGGCCCGGACGGCGGACGGACATTGCAAATTTGGAATTTCCATGTCTTGAAACGTAAAGTATCAAATTTTGAGAGGGGGTTGTAAAAAATTGTTCATAGGGTTATTATTCAGAATGAATAATAAACCAAAACACTAGTGGACCAGCCCAGTGAAACGCCTTTTTCTAAGGCCCCTCTGAGCTGTACGCCTAATGTACCACCTGACTCCAATTGTAGGCACCTCCAGTGATCGTAGACTAGTGGTCAAAGACTAAGGTTCATATTCTGACGATTGTTACGAGGGGTTTGGAAATGTTTGCAGAGGTGCTGACTCAGGCAAAGATTACCGTAATCCCAAACTCCGATCCAATTCCCGACTTTCGTCAGAATATGAATCTTCGTCTTTGACCACTAGACTATGATCAGTGGAGGTGCCTGCAATTGGAGTCAGGTAGTACACCACTACATTCCTTGTGGTCGTGAAGCTATGTAAGATCAGGTGAAGTGTGTTATCGAAATACGTGGATATACAAAGCTATTTCTGCCAGAGTATCGCCACATTATGTAACTAACTAACTTCCTATTCAAAAGAGACTTGGTAGCGCTCCCTGGAAACATGGCCTGACTACAATGGAACTACGGAAACTAATTATTCCCCCAGCGCCAGGCGCCCGTCAGCGCCTGTAGGCAATTGGCATGACGTTGCGAGTCGAGCGGGCGGGTGGGTTTGATGAGACGGGAGGGGGGGGGTACTAACGACGAAACGTTTACTTCCCCTGTAGTTCCCGCGAGTTCTTTCAATTAGTTGACTTTGGCTCACTATAATTACTGTAATTTCACTATACGTAGTTGTACACGTCTGATACTCATTCCATTCGACCCAGGATGAAAAAATACCTTGAAAACGATACGAAACACGGCGTATTTGCGATTATACTGCGTTTGGTTAATTTTTTTTAACCATTTTTGGCCCATAACAACCATGGGCTTCGTCCGATCGGATTGTCGAGAAGGCGGGCAAAACTAGATACCAAATGGGATTTTTGTGCGAAAGAACGGACGGTGCGGGTATTTGCACCATTCCAATAACACCAGTGCAAAGGTAATCATGACGGGCATAATGAGGCTTTCGCGTCAGGAGCGTGATGAGGGGGGGGGGGCTGTTCCCCTCAGAAGTTCGTTGGTTGGAAGGGTCTCGACGGCGAAAACATAGGGTTATTATTCAAAATGAATAATAAACCAAAAGTGGAGAGTGAGAAGAGAGCTTCTTGCATTATGGGATAAACTCTATAGCGACCCCTTAAAATAAATGGAAACTAACAGTGGTAGAAGAAAATGGAGTTGTATAAATAGGAATCCTCATCAAAGCTCGTGACGCACACGAGTTTTTCCTCAACGCCTCTAACTGAAATGCATCGAGCCAGTTCATTTAAGGACATGGTGATTTCAGTGTTCAGATTCCCTTCGTTATTCTCAAGGACCCTCTAGCCTGCAGGTGTTGTACCTTCAGACTTCTATAATCAAGAAATCGCGTGCTGCTTCATTGTAGCTCCGACAACAGTGAGCGACGGTTGTTGGTTGAGTCAATCTTCCAGTTCCAGCTGCTACTAAGCAAGCTATTTGCCGTTTCGCCCTTTGACACTTGCAACCCAAGTAAATAGTTAGATCTCTTGGAAATCCAGATTTAGCACCAAAGTAAGATGCAGGACTCCCTAGGGACGATCCTCTACTGGAAGTTCAGTCGTCTTACACCAGGGTTGTACAGCTGTCACGCCTGGGGCCCCTAAAACACTCAAGAATTGTGTTCAGTTTACATCGCTTTTCTGATCTTGTTATTTATAGTACACGGTACACTTACTTAGCCGTTATTACGAGCACTATACTGAGACAAACTTACCTCAATGGCCTGTAGTCATGAAGCTCTCCTCCAATAGGCTGGTATAAAATCTTAAACTATGCTTCGATTGGAAATAATAACCATCTACTCAATCATGTGCAAAGTATTAAGGCAAGTAATGTCATCCGTTGAAAATTTCAGTGGTTATCCACTGTCCAGACGAGAAGCCGTGCGACTGCAACTTTAAATGTAACTGCGCGGAGGAGTGGCCAAAGAAAAACAAAGAGATGATGAGGTCGAATGAAACAGGTTGGTATTTGACTTTTAATTTTCCAAGATTTTTGAAGCAAGTTGAGCGAAGCTATTGTTGTTGAAACATTACCGTCTAAATTAGGGAAGCATTGACAATTGAGAGGCAATAGGTTAACGTATTTATCGTCTCGATATATTGGTCCTCACGCTTATCTGTGATGGCATCTCTTTCTTGTCCTCTTCACCCTAACGACAATCTTGCAGCGAGCCGACATTCCCACACATCCTCCCATACTGCCCAACAGTGTGAGGGATTCAGGAGCTGCCTTTACTTGTTACGGGTAATTATGATCGAAGACACGCCATAAGTAAACCCCACGCGAATATTGTTCCCCCTAGAGCTCAAATTCTTCTTTGGTGAACACGAGATAGTTGGGATTCTATTTTCTAGCGTACGTACTTCGCACGCTCTAAGCAATGTAAGAGCTAACTAGTGCTTTCATATTGATATTTTGCCTTGAACAGGTCGGAGGGTCTTCGTAGAACAATCTGCCTTTTACGGTAAGCCACAGTTTTTTCATTTTAATTCATTTCCCCGACTCTTGGGTCCAACATTTCCATCAACTCTGACTTGTAAGTAGAACCACCTTTGCATCCAGTAACTGTCACAGTTAATGAGTTCATATGAAGGGATCTTCCGTTAGCTAAGCACCTACTAGATATGTGATGTTATATTTAGTGTGTGCTTAACACATTCAACCCGAGCCTAATTTTACCTGTTACCTGTTACCTGTCAAGCTAAGAAATACGACAAAATGTAAACATTGAAAAAATACAGACATTGGGTTGCACGCTACACACCTTAAGAATTATTTGGATTATTTCCATAGCTCTAATAAATACATAAAATAATCAATGATTTATTTATATCGACTAAAATATTACTAGATTGGGACCGATTTGTCAGCAGCATGCTAATTGAACTCCTGCCGGGTGAAAAAAAACTGGAAGAGGAGTATTATTACACTTTTTTTCATTGAAATATATTGGATGTTAAGGTGTACGGAAATGAAAACTTCGTGTTTGCCAGTAACACCTAACACATAGGGCTGGTTTAGAGTACCGCGGTAGAAATACTGATAAATTAAATATGAAAAAAGGGCGAAGAAGGGGAAGCTGAATAGAGGAACAATAAAGAAATAATTTGAAATTAAAAAGGATAAAGATGTATATATTAACATAAGGAGTTCTCTCAAGGAAGTGTATATTCTAGGAAAGCTCGAGCAAAGAAATAAATAAATGAATTTAACTTTCGTTGAGGTTATGAAATGTTGATGAAAAAATGCGGTGAACGTGACGTGAGGTGCAGAAGAAAATTGGAAAGTGATAGGAAGCAGCAGATGATGATAGAGGGGAAAATGGGATGAAGCAGAAGAGGGTGGCGACGAGCGGGAAATGCTTGATGGATCGCGCTGTATGGAATCGGATCGAACGTAGAGAAACTGCAGGAGATGCTGAACAGCACAGGTCGCACGAGCAGCTCGACAGAAGGAGGAATGTCGGCGGGGGATGCCTGTTTAGGTGTGTCTTGATGGGTATTGGGTGAACAAAGTTTTCAAGTCTTTCTGTGTGAGCCGAAGGAGCAGAGCGGCCCGTAATGAGGAGAGCACAGAGTTGATGGGCCTCAGAAATATGTTAACCTGGTGTGTTGGTTAGAAAACCAAAGAAAGTAAGAAAAAGCCAATAATTACTTAACTCAACTGTAGTACACGCACAATAGCTAAATCCAGAGGAGACTGCTCCTGAAGGTGTCTGGAAGGGCACTAAGAGACGAGACGTAGGTTTTAAGTCAGGACTGGAACATGTGTTGCTACAGAATCAACATAACAAGTAGCAGTGCTCTAAAAATGTCGCCTCTTTCCATCAATTGAGTTACACACGCAGTAATTCTAACTTCCACATTTTGTATAAGCTGCTGTAGCTCTCATCACAACGGTCGAACTGGAGTTTAAGGGAACTAGTTAAGCATCGACTGTCCCAGGCTACCACGTCACTGTTTCGTAAATTGATTTAGATGGATAATCGGAAAACTCTTACCGTCCAATTCATGACATTTATTCTGTTCCAGAAGAACCACCCGCGCGCCAACCAGGTAATTTTTATCAATAATGAGGTAAAAAGTGATGATTCGGAGAGATATGAGCTTTCGGCAAGTCGCGGGTGAAGAGCAAACAAAAACTATTTTTTACTTCCTTTACCCCACAAAGTGAGAAGTAAAATGACAAAATCGGCTGAAAAAAAAAATGTTTTCTTTAGATCGTAACGTTTTAAAGGCTGCTGAGTGAGAAAAACGCTATTTCAGGAAATGGTCCATGTGTGTGGTAGTACAGAGAAACCTGCTAAACCAAATCATTTATCATCTAAAAATCCATTCCAAACTAACTATAGTTATCGTATCGATCAAACGTCACTTTTCTTCTGAAAAAAAACCATCTAACGATTTTCATTACATTTTCTGCATAGACACAGAAGTGAGGAAAGCCATTGCAATTAATTAACAAACATTTCTCGCGCTTGTGGGATAAAAATCGAGTTTATCGACGTAAGTCCATCACCCTTCACTCGAACATAGCCTCGGCCTACGCCCATACTCAGTCAGGTGGACCTAACTTGGCAGAGTCACCCAGCTCGTGCTTCAACCAGTGAACTTCCTTGTTACGGTGCTGCTTGCTTGAAAACAGCAGGTTGGCCTCCTTCTTCTGCTGAAACTGCCGGAGAAGATCCTGCTCAATTGGAGTTTGCGAACCATCATCTGTCACATCGACTAGCCTCCCCTATATTCTGCACTGGGACTGATTAAGTGATGTACCAAACCAAATATATGTAAACTCTTGTGTGTCTACTCGTGGGTTTTCGCGTTTTTTTTTCGGAAATGTCAGTGTAGTCGGCCCATTACTGAGCTATTTGTATATTAAAATATTAAAACGAATTTCACTACGTTTGTTATTGAAACCCTTAGCAGATCTTCACTGTCCGGACGAAAAAGCGTGCAACTGCCATTTCGAATGTGACTGTCCAGTAAAATGGCCGCAGATGCAGTCATCAGGCAAGTTCTGAGTTTTCATTATTGCAATAGTTTCCGCTTGGTAATTTCGTATTTTTTAATGTTTGGAAATTTAATAGTTCTTCGAATTTCGTGAATAACTTGTATTTTCGTTCTAGCTTTTGCTCTTCCAATGTAAATCAAATGATACTCCTTCAACCTGATAGAGATCATTCTCAGTTTTTGTTCTTTGTGCACTTTATTTTCATCTTTCCTTAGCCGCCGTTCTTCTGGTCTGCTATTCAAAAACTTTGATTAATTCCTAATTTTTCGTTTCTTTCAAAACGTTTTGTTTTTACACCGAAGAACAAGCTCAAATGGTTAAGGGGTCCTCCCACAAATCAAACCACATGTCTGTTTCCTTATCAAAACGACTGTTCCCTAACACTCATAAGAGAGACATATCCATTGAAAGTCACGGAGATTACAGTATCGCGAGCTCAACGCTCAGCACCCACAGAACTCAGACCTGTGAAAGAATAGTAGGTCGTCATTTAGTCAGTCTCACTCTCACTCCGTGAAGAGCCGTCGCCTATGTGTTACCACACAGGGTATGACCCTGAGGAATGCATACCATCTGGGAGTAGTTCTTAATCTGGTTTCCCACTTGATCTAACTATTTACTTGTGTGGCAAGTTCAAAGGGACAGATCAACCATGTTTCTTTGTCATAACCTTCTTCACAAACTGAGCGAAAAGGTCGTTGGCTTTAGAGTGATTGGGTTAATTCTTCCAGTACCAGCAGAGAAAACACCCACCAAGCAGGTACATTAACTTTAATGGTTATTGTCTTGCCTAGTAACAGTCAATGATGGTAGGTTTAGCTGCTCCTCCAACACCATCACCCACTGTTGCAGGAATATAGCACGTTAGGGCCAAGACGTCCAGGAAGGAGAGTCTTAGAAAAAAGAAGTAGAGCTGCGCATTGAAGGGATGAACCTGCTATCTCCAAAGACATACACAGATGTTCGAGAAAACCTCATACGTACCATGTCCCTTTGACGAGGATACCTATATCGCTTGCCATTTACCTAACGCCCATTCATCTGGCGCATCAAGTTTTTGTTCAGTGAGGAGGTATATTCAGAGTTTATCCCATAGTGATGAAAACTCTCTTTTCACTCTTCACTTGCCCGGCATACACTCAATGGCCAAGTCAATGGGTAACTAGCCAGTGATCACTTGGAGGGCCTCAGTAGATGCTGCCTTGCTGATCCACAGGAGCATATCTCTCTGGAATTGGGCCAGTACTCTCTTTTGATTGACTGTGATTTTGCTACCCCAGACAATGGGGCAATCATGACATGAGGATGATGTCACGGTAACACACACTCCAAGTGATCTTGGTAATTGCTCGCCTTTGCGAGGGTAGTGCCTTTGAGGAACTGGAGGTGTTGGCTGAAATGCCATTTCTCACCTGTATTAACGCCTAAGTACTTGATTTGCTTCTCAAGAAGGAGCCTGTGGTAACCAAAAATATTGACGGCTGGCTATTTAATTTTCCCTTTAAGAGAGCTGTTATTTTATTTTATTTTTTTGTCAGCCACCTGCAGCTTTACAAAGAGGCTCACTTTCATCTTCCGCTGAGTTTTCCCTCTAATTTCTCCGATCCACTTGCAAACCTCTCAACCCTTCCCACAGCTCTCACGTTTCAGGCTAACATCTCCTCAACCCTAACCAGTACAAGGACCTACCAAAAACAGGCGCAGAGAGGCCCTGATAAGAACGAAAAGCATCACCAATGTGTTGGAACACCTCTTAGCACGGAACATTTGAATAAGGAACAGGCAGAATTACTCTGACGAACAAAAAGAGTGGGGCTCACTGTAAGTCCTAAGACTTGAGTCTGAGTACAGGGAAAAGTGATTTCAGAGTCTCAGAGGCTGGGTGGCTTCTTCGGTGGACGTAAATTATGGAACTGTATAAGGGGTGAAGGAAATGTTGATGCGTTTCTCCTGATGTTTTGAAATACATTTTATTGACGGATCCGTAACAACTTCGATTATTTTACTCTCCTGATTCGTGAATGCACACTTCTTCTGGTACAAATAATGACGAACCACTCATTTGATACAATTTCAATACAAAATATCAACTTATTAGCAATATAAGAAGCCGAGCATACGGTGGCTTTTGTATTATAACGTTTTCGTCGAATCCTTGAGGTCAGTGATCCACTAAAGTCGTTCCCTTTACGTCTTGAGTAACCAGTGTCTGAGTTAGTTCGGTATTTTGGTTGCTGCAAGGGCAGGTATGAATTGAATTCAATCAGTATGTTTTTCTAGGTCTGGATAGAGCACATGCCAGCGAAGGCAAGTCCATACCCTTCCAAGGTCTACGTCTGTGCAGGCAAGAAAGCATTCTGGCCTTTGGGGATATTTTTCTAAAATCGGTCCAGCAGGGGTACACAGCCCAAAGCTTCACACTGATGCACCATGGCACCTGCCTTTGCTAGCAATCCTTTGGAGCAACCAGAACCCTATCCCTGGGCTCCCACTCGGGGGCCCTGCAGACATCATGGTGATCGCTGGAAGTAAGGGTACTCCCAATTATTGTTCTATTTGCCCCAGTGGGGCGGAGGTAGGTTGGGGCTAGAAGGTTGGTACTCCCTCCATCAACCACAAACCAGGAACATTAATGTCAGAATTTCTTCTTCAATAGTTCTGTTCATTTTTTAGCTAGCCTCCTGCATGCTTCTCTTCCTGTATTTTGTCTCTCGTTACGTTGAAACTATATTTCTTCTTTCAACTCACTCACTGTCAGCACGTTTTTGGACACAGTCTCATCAAGCTAAAGCTCGAAATTTACCTGACTGCTAATCAAACGCCTCCAGAAAAAAACCAATAATAACTCACAACAGCTCTTCCAACTGCTGACAACTCCACCTTTTACTTGCTCAACCTCTCTATGTGGTGATCTTGCCATATGCAGCAGGCATTCCAAACGCCAGCACAACATCAAACCAGCATTGATGAAGGGAAAGTCTGACAGTGATCGAGCTTGAGCTTGTTTGAGTTTGCGGGAGCTCAGTAGACATAGGAATGATGTCTGATTAATAAATTACCCCACAAAGTGTGCTCTGTTTAAAGCCACTCATTTAGTACTTCATAATGACGTAGCTTCCTGTGGTACACAGTACAGCTGAGGTACATCAGTCTGTTGATATTGTTAGGGAATCCAACGGGCTTTGCCCGTACAGGTATTAGCTCACCTGCTACTGATCGAGGCCATGTTGCTCCTGCGGACTCCACCTGACATTCCATTTTCTTCAAAAGGTCGTAATTAACAATGGTTTTAGCAGCTCCTGTATCGACGATCATACCATATGAAATATCGCTCACTTTCCCAGCAAGCACAAGCGAGCTGATAAAGAACAATTTGTTTGTTCTGACCTTGACTGAATTTTGAACATCAAACCCATCATCTGATTGTATCTTGGGGACTTTCTCTAGAGCCGGGCTATTCCCCTTCAACCAGACTGTTTCTCATTTCCTGCAGGCTGTTTTTCCTGACGAAGCCAACAGGATTTGAAAAAGTGATCTGATGAGTCACAAATGTAACAGTGTCGTTTTGGCTTATTTTTCCTTTGCGTGACGACATGGTATACTTTATCAATATCCATTTTTCATTAAAAATCTCCTATCAACAACTCATTCTTGCTGTGAGACTGCCCAAGGACTCTCGACAGTCTATGTCCAGCACTTAAGATAACTCCAGCTAAAATTTAGGTTTTAAGGGCTGCTACATCTTAAAAAAGATTCTGTTCATCACAGTGATAAGAGCATGCTAAAACAATCGCTTCGGTTAATTGTTTGTTGTGTTGTATTGGTTCTTGACTAAAACTTTGTTGTTAATCTTATTTCAGAAGTTGTACAACCCGTCCCAACTTGCAATTGCGTTGGTACGTATGTGCGTTTCTTCCCAACTATTACTTCAGGAGGTGTGTCTTGTATTGCCATAGACATAAAAATTGCTTCCCTCATTTCAGCGTGGGGAGAATTGGGGCATAAAGAAACGCAAACGTCGAAAGCGGCAAGTACGTTGGACATATTTTGTCAAGCTGAGTAGCTCTTCTTATCTACAGCCCATCAAAACCGGCTAATGATGTAACTTGGTTAAGGGTAATGTTGTCAGCATCATATCATGTACATATTTGCTGGCGAGAAAGGGTGAGTGTGTCAGGTCTCTTGTGAAAAGTGAGTGTGTTAACTGTGGATTCTTGACCCGCCGTCCAAATTGTGGAGTAAAAGGAGACTTCACGACTAAAGGGCTTTCACGACTAACTTTTGTGAACCTCCAAAACCTGACATAATTTCAAGATAATAACATCTAAAATGTTCACATTTGTTAGAAAAAGATGCGATGGCAGTTGTTATTGGCACTTAGGGAAAGTTCGACAGCTTTCGGAGAGCAGTGCTTCTCAATGGGCTAAGTTATAGGACCGCTACCAGTGAATGTGCACACATCTCCCTTTAGACTTCCGTCCAGAACATGAAAGTGGGTGGACTGGCTGAGCCCAATGACACACAGAATAGACTATCGTCAGAAAAAACTCAAATGCTCCTCCTACACAAAATTTTAAAACCAGCCAAATATACGTTTTTGCTGCTACAGGCTCCTTCTAGAGAAAGTCCGTAGTTATTATGAGTGCTTTTTGTTCTCTCAACAGTCTAGAACCTGAAATGCTCCAGTACTATCTCCACCAGTTCTGCTCCCTTGAAAACTATGTAATGTTAACTTCGTGGTCTCCATTCTCTTGTACAAAATTTACCTAAGAGGTAGCAAACTCACTATTAAGCAAAAGAGAGAGAGTGATGACCCAGAAACATCTCCAATTAACCACTGGACAGTTACCAGTTGGCTTGGCGTAAAGAAGGATCCCCCCCCCCCAAGGACTGATACAAGAGCTGCCACTTCACTGTCACACAGGCAGAAACTATTTCTCTTTCCTCAAGGAAACAAACAGACAAAGACAAAGATGAAAAGATGAACTCATACATGCTGATTAGTTATTATTTAATGCCTGATCAATAATGTTGTATTCGTGGAAATTAATAATAAAAGTAGACGTTAATGTACCTTGAACGATTGTGTCAAGTTTCAGAACCAACTTCCTATTCGAGTCAATCTGTAATCTGCGAAGATAAAACAGGTAAAGATCAAATCAATCAATGCACTTGGCTTATTCAGGGTCTAGACTAAAAACCCCACAGAATTACAAAAGTAGTGATTCAACCATCAATCAATGTATAAGATTGCTTTAAAGAAATTGCAGACGACAGTTTGGTACCTGTTTTTGGAAGTTAGACGATATCCCACTGAATGGTGTCAACCAACCCCCTGTCACATAATTGAAGGTTGCCGATGGCCCATGTGGACAATGTTGAATAGAATTGGCTGTCTTATCTTCCAAAGGGACATGACACGTATGAGCTGTCCACCAACATCCATCCGCGATCCTCTCAGTACAAAGTGGGTTGAGCCAGTTCTTCAATGCTCGACCTCTTTTCACTCAAAGATTCTACAACCTGCATGTCTTGTGCCTCCAATGTGGAAGAAATAACGTGCTGCTTCACTGTAAGTTCTTGGAGGAGTGAGTGTTGTTGGAAGAGCAGCCAAACTTTCCAGCTTTGACTGTAAATGAGCAAACTTACACCGTTTCGCCTAGTTTAGAAGGTTACGACAAAAAAGTGGTCACAATTGATCTCTCTCTTAGAAATATGCACTTGAATCAGTAACTAGATGGTGAGGAATCAGATTAAGAACTCCTCCCTGATGGTGAAGGATTCCCTAAGGTCATACAACCCTCCATCTGGAGACTGGCCAAAAGGCACGACGTGCTGTACCACCACAGGTCTGGATTGGGTAAATGATGAGCAAGTTGCTGGGCTCCTGCATGATGTGACTCTGATGATGTCATCTTGATAAGGAAACAGAACTGTGTTCCGCTTGAGAGGAGCTTAGGAAGGGATAGGTAAGAGGAGGGGTTTGGTTGGGGGTTTTGTGACACAATTTCGTTGCCTCCCAATGTGACGCTTTCTGGCAATTAGGTTAAGACTAAAGCATTACTTTCAAGCTTTTCTTGATGGCACGCGGAAAACCTACACTGCGACCACAACTGGGCCTATTGTGAGGGCGAACATGAGCTCCCTCATGGCCTCCCAGTTCCACCCCCAGCCCCTGTGGAGCTGGTGTTCTCTGATACAGCATCCCCAATGTGTCCCCACTGTTCCCGCACACCCACAAAACAACCTTGAGGCACATCCCTGCAACCTCCTCTGGCCACAGCTGATGAACCCCAAGCACTCTGAGGCTCACCGTAGCCAGACCCTCACAGTACATGCTGCGCACCTCGCAGAATCTGCAATTCTGTACCTCTGACCTACCAATCTTGGCCAGGTGGTACCTTAGTGGACAGTGACTGGTAAACATGCCACATACCATCCGTGTGTTATATCTCTCTTGTTCCCTCCCTAGAGAATCCGATAAACAGCCTTACCTTCCTTTGGTCAGACACATCCCACCAATAGGCAGCCCTGCACGTTCTCCTCCCACTTACCAACCTCCTTGATCAGGTGGCTCTGCTTGGAAAACTGTAGCTAGAGCACTCAGTGGTATCGCTGTTTGGATCCCTGGCCCATATACACCTCCTCATAGACCCGTCTGTATAATATACCTCAAGAGAGGGAGCATCCCCTTCCTATCTGGATCTTCCATGGATTCGTACCTGAAGATGTGCTCGAAGTTATACTTCCTCTGTTCCGAGTCCCTGGCATGCAGAGCGGGCCCCTCCACACGCACCTTATCCGATATCAGGCGGTGTGGCGCCTTTCTCCTTTGCCAATTCCAGCATACTTAGGATTTGTCAATCAAGTGATCGTTTTTCAAATTTTCCGTTCCAACGATTTTGATCAAACTGACAGTGTACACAACTAATACCTACATTTTGTTTTCCATGAGCCTTTGATTAGAAATGCATTATGCCATGACGACACTGGGACACTATGCATATGTCGAATTTATGGGATTGAAGAAAGTTGTGTGATGCACTAGATGTTTTTTTCACAATTGCAATAGTAAGAATTACGTTGATGATTGCTCTTTCAGTTGTAACGTCAGCTGTTACTGCCACTTCAACATCTTGTCGACTCTATCCATATGGGTGTAAGTACCACTTTGTATTACATTCTTCTTTTCTGGAAAGTGCCAAGGTTTTCTCAACTAAATATTGACAACGCACATTACTTCTTTTGTATCCTTGACTTCCGTCCATGTTCAAGTAAAACAGATTTCAAAAGATGTTCTTGAATCCTAGGTCACCCTCCTGATTGGTACCCATTGCTTCAGCTTTCATGAAACGTGATAGTGCCCTTGTTGAGAAAGACGATAACAAGGAAGCTACTAGTGACAACACCTCCAGCCGTGACACTGATGCATTTGACACTACGCTATTATATACTTTGAGAGATATGTATATAGACATGTCAAGGAACAAATGTTGCACGTTTTTCCTGCTTCATTTTCTTAACCCGCATCTAATCTAATTATTAATTTCAGTTACGACAACAACTGAAGTGTCGCTACCAACATCTTCAACAGGTATGTTGTAATGGGGGATTATTTATTTAGAATTAATATATTTGTAGAGCTATAGCATTATTTGGTTGTAGTAGTGGTTTACTGTGGGATCTATCACCTTGTAGCCCAGTATGCCAGTCCTGCTCATTCAGGCAGTACGAGTCTACAAGTGAGGCGTTTGCGTCACAAAGCTCCGTCGTTTTCAAGTGGTTCCCGTCCTCCTTGATATATTCCCAAGTAACGCGTCGTAAAGCCCCCTCCAGACTCACGTGGAGCTTATTGTCGAAGTGGTGGCAAGGCAAAGGATGCATACTCTCGCCGCAGAAAACACACTTCCGAACTCTCACAAACTGTCCTGGCAGAGTTCGTTTGCCAGTCATTGCTGGAGATTATTTCTCGTTTCTTACTCGCTTGTCTCTCGTGATCCTTTGACTCTCCTTGAAGTGAGATGGAACAGGAAGGGCGCATATCTTGAAATCAGTCACTAACTATACACATATAGAGTGATTATATTTCTTCAAGTGCATAAAGTGCAGTCAAGTGAATAAATAACACTTCTCTCAGCCAAGCTTTCGGGGTATTTCATTGGTATTCCTCATCACAACAGCTGAGGAGGAAAGGTGGTTGTTTAAATTGAAAAACTACTCCTTTAAACGCCGTCAGAGCATCAGCCTAAGAGAAATGCAGAACGAACTGCAAATTTCAAACATGTTTTTTGTCTCGCACAATACAAAAATGTTCAACCTTCGTCCGCCGTGTATATTTGCTAATGCTGAAGCCATGAAAGTAGCTTATAAACAAACCAAGCTTGGATAGTTCAAGGTTCCACACTTCATTCGTGCAAATTTGGTCGCCCTCATGGATTGGGGACAAAGACTGAACTCGATATGACAGCAGCAGCCTATGAGATCAATGGGTGCAACTAATAGAGACCCACAGACAAGGACAGCTGCCACTGTCAGCCAATAGATGGCCTCAACATGTTCCAGTAACTATGGAACAGGCACTGCACTAACCCTACTCCAATGATTTCTCAACAAAGAGATGTATGTTATAAGTGCAGAGCCATAATGATCAAGAAAGGATATAGCAATAAATCGACATAATGACTCATAGTCAGGTGTTCTGAGGGCAGTTGTGAAATTACTTCACGTTGAATTCTGTGAAGGAGTGTAGGGAATACCTCAATCTGTTACCCAATTCTAATAGAATTAATATTTACTGGATTTCCCGAACCAAAGGATTACAGGGACTTGAAAGCCCTTTGGCTAAACTGAGTTCGTCTACCACAACTATAGGCGGGGTGGGGATTCCAGGAAGAAACACCAGACTTTAAGGAATACAACTGGGGTAAGACAGGTCTGATTCCTTATCAAAATGAATGTTCCTTAACACTCATTCGAGCAGTCAGTCGAAAGTCATGGAGGTTACGATCTACTATGTCTTCCATGAATGCAGGCACTCGCTCAACATCCACAGAACCCACACCTGTGAAGGCACGTACGACAGGTTGTCATTTCACCAGCCTCCCAGTGGTGAGTTATTGGCCATGTGTTATCACGCAGAGATGTGACCCTCCAAAACTCGTACCAAACGGAAGGAGTTCTTAATCTGGTTTCCCACCTGATCTAACTTTTACTTGAATTGTAAGTTTCCAAGGGGGAGATCAACCGTTCTTCAAAAATCATACGAGATGTCTAAAATCATAGAGGTTGGGGCTCCGCTATCATGTGGGAGCGAGGGACATGCTCGGTGTCTACAAAACCCGACCAGTGAGGGTACAGCCATTTAGCCAGTCTCCCGGTGGAAAGCTGTGGCTTCTTTTCCAACAACTTTCGCTCAATGTTGTTGGAACTACAGTGGTGCAACGTGATTCCTTGTTTCCTCCACACTGGAGGTCCAAGACGTGCAGGATGGAGAGTATTTGAGAAAAAAGAATTGGAGCCGTGCGTCTAGGAACTGGCTCACCAAGTGGTCTGGCTCAACCCACTTTCTCCCAAGACTTCCATTCGTAAAGAATGTTAGGAAAAAACTCAAACGTGCCACACCCCTTTGATCATTTATCTAATGCTCATTCTAGTATTCATTCAGTGAAGGGGTCTATGCAAATTTTGGCTGAGAGCTGGAAAGCTGATTCTTCACCCTCCACCTGTCTGCCATGGATTCAATGGCCAAGTCAACGGATGCTGTCTCATAGGCTTAGGTGAACCACAGCAACCAACGAGGTGCAGCTCTCTCAGAATGGGCTTGTACTTTCTTTCAATTGGCTGTGCTAAAAGGGTAAGGCACTCTGAATGTTTCAGGACCAACGAAGGACCAGAGGAAGGTAGTGTTACTCATCACAAAGTACAGCAAAACGAGTAAACATCTGATTGGAATGAGTGGTATTGGTTTGGCAAAGAGACTCCCTACCACGTCTTGGCCCACTGTCAAATACTTGACGTGGAGTGGTTTCTGTTTTCTGTTCTGGCTAATCCCAAAAGGAGTCAAATAGTAAATGTAGTAGCATTTGTCGTTCTGCACCCTCTTCCTTTTCCCATTCTAGCACTTCTCTTGTTAACAATACGCCCAAAAATGTTAAAATCTAGAACTCGTGAGTAAGTGTTATGATAGCGATTTTATGGCAAACGTTTAATAATCACCACCGACTTGTTTGACTCTGTTGCGATACCTTCATACGTCAATTAGTAAAATTAAATATGGGAAGTCATCATAACTACAACGATTTATCATTTTCATTTTGTCACACAGAACCCTCTCCACAGCCTGGCTGCTGCAAAAGGTTTTTTTGCTGTATGGGTACGTTACCTAAAATTTACTATTCGGTTATTTGGCAATACCTACTTGAATAAGACTTTCGTATCGAGCCCCAATCAATTGCCCTCGTCATTAATTCAACGCACCAGCACCAGCTACACAACTTCCCGTCACACATTTGTGTGGCTTGTGGAAAAGTATTGGCGCAGTCCCCTTTCATGTGAGCATTACGCCCTCACTTAGGCAAAGTGGTGTTATGACTAGCAACCATGGGAGACCTGGTGCAGTCTCACCCTTCATTTGTGGGTCCAGAATCTTTATTTCAGGTAATAGACTATTTTTTGTTTGGACAATCTTCCTACTGTTACGACTCAGACAGAAATGATGAGGACCTCGTGGCATAGGAACGAGAATGTAGAATCAGTTCATGTGGATACATTCTACTCTATTTTAGTGAAGAAGCATCTCCCCACCAGAGAACACGCCAAACTATGCACACATTAGTGTTAGATGTGCGCAGAATCTCATCTCAGAAGAGGGAGATTAGGTCTGGCTGTGGATTTTCAGACGTAAAGCATCCTCCGTATTATGACATTTTGAGGACCAATGGATTATCGATACGCTGAGCAACTTTGAAGAAATAACCTTATACTTCTTTACCTCCATCCTTCTCACAAACTTACCGTATTAGTACGAGACAATCACCCTCTACTGCCCTTCCTCTCCCCTGAGTCCACCTTAACCTTCTCTCTGAACACCATTTCACCTACGTGACACATCACAGGTCTATTTATTCCTCGTATTCAACTTCCCTGAACCATCGAACAGGAAGGCGAGGAAATCACATTCTGCCAATACTATTCCCTCCAGTACTCATCACACTCTACAATCATTCGTTACTCTCGGGTGTACTCGTTTCATGTGTTATATCGTACAGACTTTCAAACGGTATCTGAATATTTGATTAAAAAATATGTAACCCGTCTAGGCCAGCACTCAAAGGTGCGTCAATTGTCAGGGGAAGATTGTGACCGTGAGTTCCTGTCTTCCGCCTTCCCTGGAAAAATTTAGACGCATTCTCTGTAGACAACACTTAGATTCGTCATGAACATGATTTCTGTTTAAGGGTTATTCCATAGGATGGGTCAATTTCGTCTCTCCAGGGTTTCTGGGTTTTTTCACGATTGACAGACTGTGAAAGTCTACAAATATTGTCAACCGCATTTTCTTGAGCCGAAAAGTAGCAAAATGAGTTTTCAACAGAAAACCATGTTTTCCACCATATACTTACTACCTATCAAGGACTCTGCCCCCTTCCCGCTGCAAGTATCGTAACAGTTAGTTATCGCCCAAGGTAACACATGGACATCATGTTGTAATGATCTGCGCCACTTCAGGGATCCATGTTCTACCAAGGAAGTATGCCGTTTCAATGAGCCCATCATTCTCCTTTTGGTGAGGCATCGATGCACTACATTGCCAGGATCAAAACGAACCCATTCTCACAGTTCTATTTTTACTTTCCTTGGCTCTACGAAGTAAAAAGGAAAGTTATGTAATCGGCTGAAAAAAAAGAGTTTTCTTCAGATCTTTACGTTTCAGACCCTCCTGAGTCCGAAAAACACTATTTGGGGAAATGGTCTGTGTGTGTGTGTCACTAATGTGTGTCTGTGAACGATTTTTAGAGAAAACCACCGTATCAAATCAGCTCAAACGTCATATCTAGCCCGCTGGTTACAATGGGACGCCAAAATAAGGGTATGAGCAAAATCCACCGAAATTTAACTATAGTTATCATAGTGATCAAAACACCAAATATTTTTTTTCTCAAAAATGGCTCTAACGATTTTGATTAAATTTTTTATATTGATAGGTATCAATAAGGTAATTATACCATAAAATTTCCATTCCTGGGAAAATGACGAGAGCAGCACAATAAATTATCAAAATTTTCGACAAAATGCGTTTTTAGCGCGGTTTTTTCTTATTAACTCCGCTGGAATGTTGGTAGAATGTTAAAGAAAATTGGCACTGTAGTTCAATCCAATACCTATAGGGTGAGTATTTAAAAACGCTCATGAGATAGATGGGGCTCACTCCAGAAATTCCTGAATTTCAACTATCGCTGTTTCGCTTACTACCAGTTCTAACAGTTATTACCCAATAGCTCTGCAAAAATGGTTACTATCCTTCTTCAAAAAATTCGTGTTTACAGGCTCATTAATTATCTGTGTACCAAATACTCAATAATGGTCCGGGAATGAGTACGAGCAGCACAATAAATTCCAGAACATTAGGCGCTACCGCTTCCTGCTGCTGTGAAGTGTTGTTTGACCAATTTCAAAGGAACTGAGTGATAAATGAATCAATTAAATAGAATTAGCCATTTACAAAGTTATTGAAGTGATTAAATCCTCAGTTCCCAAGCCTCTACTAACCTAGGTTTGTGGTGCGTTTATTGCTATTTGTTTTCACCTCATAGGCAATCAATATTCCCCTTAACACCGTTTATAAATCACATTTGGGATAACTATCTCCGTTTTGTAGACAGTGGGATACACACAATGTTGTATTCTTCCTTTTCAGTCATGCTAAAACGATTCATTAAAAAAGAATACAACTTACATTAAAGAAACATATACATGTGTATACAATCGGACACATGAGGAGTCATTTACGTAGTTTACGTTAAAAACAAAATTAAATTTTTTAAAAGAAGAAAACTGACTCTTCATATTGTGGGACAGGCAAGAAGAAATCTAAAAGTAAAAAACCTAAAAAGAAAAAGTCAAGGGAGAAGAAGAAAAAGCCCAAAAAAAAGAAAGAGAAGAAGAAAAAGACCAAAAAAAAGAAAGAGAAAAAGAAGCGCACTCCTAAGAAAAAGAAAGAGAAAAAGGAGAAAAAGAAGAAGAAGAAAAAAAAGAAAAGTAAAAAAGGGAAACAAGACACTTGTTGGTGAGTAAAAAATGTGTTGTAGTTGCATTCTCATCAAGACTATCATATCAACTACTTGAGAGCCACTGATCTGACAGAAAACAGACTGATTTGTCCATTGGCAGTCTGTAATTCTGGCAGAAGTCTACTCAATGACTGTGTGCAGAGTTATCGCAGTTAAAAAATATATATATATTGGCTCAGGCATCTCTTAAGCAACTGGCCTAACTCATCAGTTTTGTATAAGTAAGCTGAAACAAGTGTAACTAGCTGAGACTGAGGAACTTGCACGGGCAGTGATGCCAACGCAGAATGGAGAGGGGAAGTACAAGGAATAGAACAGATTAACACATTCAATACGGAGCATTGTACCCAGAAAGTACCAGGAAAACGGGATTGACTTTATTCGATTTTCTGTGAGAGAATGTATAAAACGTGAAAAAGTGGTGTTCCATTCCATAGAAAGTTAATTATAATATAGTGATTGGGGCTGATCGTTTTTTTCGGCCAAATTTTCCGAATAAAAACTCCTTCGGGTCTGGGAGCGAACAGCCACACTGGCACAGACTCTTTAAAAAGGAAGCCTAATAAATGAATGAGGGCCTCTCAAACCTGACTGCTAACAGCACAAAAGGGCTCAATGAAAATAAAATCAAACTTAATCGTAAAATTAACAAAAAGGAAAGAAAGTGAGGCAGCTCACCTTGCTCTCGATCAAACTGAGCGAGATGATGATATTTTAGTAAAGCAGAATAGTCCCTCTGGGGATAAATTTCTCCTTCCAAGTACTTTTTACGAATGTGGGTATATTCTGCCGAAGCGACGAAGACGGGGACAATGAGCTGAGTTTTTTCGCCCGTGGAAAATGATCAAAATAATCCTCCAATCCCTCTAGGAAGATCATGGGATGTTCTTCAAACCTATCCGAAAACGTTGGGGGGCTTTATATTTTCTGAACATATAAGGTGTCCCCCTTTTTATTTGATTAAAAAAAAAATAAATATTGAACACTGAAACCAAACCTAAATACACAAACAATATCATAAATAATACGAATTATTACACAAACATAAATATAATGTACCGTTCAAGTATAATACAGAACACCTTTGGCAAGTCTTGCAAATTAAGAATAAATTAGTGCAGAAGAACAATATACGAGCAACATCATTTATACAATTGCTTTTAGAACCAGAATTATTAGCATGAATGGTACTCTCTGAAGGACTTTAGGCATTGGGCAGGTTGCTAAGTACAATCGAAGCAATAATAATTTGTACTCAAGAAGTATTGTCGACTCCCATATCGTCCACACTGTCTGAACACAAATCGTCCAGGAAAGAACGAATCTCTTCGACTGTAAACTCCTGCAAGTACCAAATGATGCAAGCAACATGGCGTGAATGATGACAATAACACGTAGGAAAAATAATCCAAAAGAAGAATAAAGTACGGCATCAAACTTACCTTTCTAGATGATTCCATTTCTGGATGGAGAAACCTAACTAACAAAGAAAAAACACCGCACACAACCAAGCAATACTCTTTTAGAACGCTTGAGGGAGGTTTGGCAGCAGACTGACATTCAGGTAACAACAACTCAAAAACGAACTTTGCCTTCTGAAGGCTATTCACCCTGGGAAGGTGTTTTGAAAGTTGTGAGACGATCCAGCCACCCGTCAGTTTTCAATGCCGTATTCAGAATAGAGAGAGAACAATGACTCGAAAGTGTGTCAAGTCGTCGTTTTGACGAGAACACAATGACGTGAATTCACGTCATGCTGTATTGAATGTGTTAATTTACCTCTGAGACCAATGTCAGCAAGAGCATGGAACATGCAACTGCAAGCGTAACAGGCGACAAGCATAATGTTCATCAGTAGGCTGATGGAGCGTTACCTATGTGGCAGTAGGCCAGGTCAGGTGAGTCCTGTGAGTGAACCTAAGCATTTTCAAGTGGTGACCACCCTGTGTAATGGGAGCCTTGGCGACTCAGGCTGTAACATGTTGAGAAGCATGACAGGTAAGGCCAACATGACATTCGGAGTGTGTGTTCTTACACCAAAATGACGCATAAATTGAAATGAACACGGTGAAATACTAGTTTATTAAAATAATACTAAAATGCGAGGTATCAGTGTTCAACAAACCGTACTTCTCGCTAAGAGAGACAACTAGTAAACAATAACAAACGACGAAATATATCACTGACTGAATAACGAGGAGGTAGTGACAGGATGCATTGTCTTTAAAATGTTTCAGACGGCTCAAAGAGAAGCGATGACAGACTTGGGATGTGATGACGAGAAAATGGACCGGAAAATTTTTCTATGAACTGCCTGGTCTTCTAAACTTTTAGCTTTTGCGCGACCAGCCGCAATTATATGAGCAGGAACTCCGGCTAGTCGAGCGGCGTTGAACCCGTATGATTTTGGACAGGCCCCCTCTGACAATTTGTACAAGAACGTGACTGTCTCCTCTTTTCCATCCTGGTCCTCTTCTTCTGTCTCGACCATGCACGCCTGAAAAACGACGCCCAAACCTTCCATGTCAATACAATTTGTACATATTTTTATACATATTTTATGGATTGGAGAGAGTTTTGCAGACCGCGTTTGAACTGAGCATTAGTTACGAGGGACGTCCCAAAAGTAAGTTCCGATCATTTGTAAATCCGTGGGAAAATGCCGTAGGGAAAAAATTCCAACGGGGATACTTCGTGTTACATCTGGTAGCAACACTGAATTTTTCTTATGTTGCTATCACTTGTTGCGGCTTATCAGCACCAGTGTAAACATGGCTGCTACATTGAAAAACCCGTCAAATTGTGAAATCCGTTCGGTGATCCGTTTTTTAGCTTTTGAGAATGTTTCTGTGCCCGAAATTCACCGCAGACTCTCTTCAGCGTATGGAGAAGGGGTCATGAGCATCGAAATGGTCCGTAAGTGGAAGAGAAGTTTCCTGGAAGGCCGGGCTAATGTGCACGATGAACAGCGAAGTGGGCGCCCTTCCACTTCTCATGGAGAGGACACAGTTTCTGCAGTTCACAAGCTTTTGGAGGAAGATGCGCGCTTTACTCTAAGTGATATTGTCGAGAAAGTGCACAACAAACATCAATTGACTCGTTCTTCAGTACACCGAATCATTAGGGAAGATCTCAAGTTCTCGAAAGTGTTCCACGGTTCAAGTTCCACGACAATGCGCGACCCCATTCAGCAAAAATCACCCAACATTTGCTTGGAACTTTTGATTGGGATGTTTTCCCTCACCCCCATACTCTCCAGACCTTGCACCGAGTGACTTTTTCCTTTTCCCCCTCCTCAAAGTCCACCTGGGCAGAAGAAAGTTCCGTACGAACGCCGAACTCGAAGCCATGGTCTCGGAATTCTTCAAACAAAATAACGCAGAATGGTACGACAAGGGGTTACGTAAACTGGCACCACGGTACCAAAAATGCATCGATCGGAATGGCGACTACGTCGAAAAATAAAGTAGATCCGTTTAAGAATTTTTTTTTTTTCCAAATTGAGTTTTCGATTTTTCCCAGCACTTCGGAACTTACTTTTGGGACGTCCCTCGTAGTTCAATGGGCTTTGCGAAGGAGAGACAAACCAAGCCTGGTAATGTTGACAACTACCCCCTCCACCTAATGGTCCCACGTTTTGTACCAATGTGCGTTGCTTTATTGACTACGTGCAGAGCTACTCTTTTCATAATGCCTGGACAACTCGCTTGAATAACATTTGGTTACTCTCGCTACTTCTTCTTCACTGTGATGACCAGTCCTACCATCTCTCCGTATTCTTTCCTATGACTCAACAGGAACGACTCCACTTGTGATTTAGATTATCTAACTGTAAACCAACTTCACACTTTCAACCACTTGCACTAATGATATGCAAGGTGAAGCAGCTGACCAGTCTCCATCTTTGTTTAATATTGGGATTGATACGGCAGATAAAGATAAAATTATGGATGATGAGATGTCCTTAACACGTCCAGAGGCCTGCTTTAGCTTTCGAAAAGTATGCCCTGTTCCCAGGTTCCCACCAGAGTACATTGTTCAATACGTTGACATCATAGTTCGCAATGAAGTAGGCTTGTGTGACGGGAGTTGCTGTTGAGGTCCCCCCCCCCCTGCCATTTTGAGATGGGACTCAACTCAGCAAACTGTCTTAATATATATACGACTCTCAGTCACGGCGAGTTCTTCCTTTTTGCTAACAACACTGCCATCCTGATCATAAAGGTGGTGTTAACCAATCTACAGGGCCTCCAGGAGGTTTTAGCAGGTCGCTGTTGGCTAGTTTTCTTATCCTGAACATAGAAGTTGAGTGCCTACTGGTGGGCAGGTGCTCACTATCTCCAAGCTCTAAGTTGAGGATCCACTCTAGCATGCAGGTGGCTTGAAGTGCTTGTCGCTGCGAGATGATTGAAAAAGTAGAGGTACAAGCACTTAGGAGTTGTCATGGATTTGGCTCTCTTCTGGGATCACCATGTGTTCAGCAGGTCGAATTAGCTGGGTCTTTGAGCTTCGGAATATCCGCACTCACACTTAACAGCAATCACCGGTAGTCCCATTCCTCAGTTATTTTCAATTGACAACAGATGTTCCCCCGTCCTGGACTTTCCCAACTATTTCTCCCACCCATCAATTTTAGATTCCTCTTCTCAATAGAATTGCGAACAACAGTCGTCTCCCATCTCGTCCTTGCGTGATTCGTCTCTCAGCTTGCGCTACTCACAACTCAACTGTATCTCCCTCTGTCCCTCTCAGAACCAGTTCACATGTACTGAGAGTCCCTTGTTCGCGTTTATATACTCATACTCAACCGGATATCGCTGTTATATACTCACGCTCAAACCGATATTCTGTCAAGTGTAATACAGTCCTCACCACATCCATTTATTTCTCAATATCAAGCTCCTCCACTTGTGAGCCCAACACCATGCAGCCTACCTTTACTCCAGGATGCCTAAATGTGTGCACACTTTCTATCACGTCAGGTGAGTCTAGTCTCCCATTCAGTCTGCATTTCGATACAGTGTTTGGTTAGAGGTAGGGGGGGGGCCTACTCCAAGTCACAGTGTTGAAGGTGATGGGTGGACAACCCAGAAGATACACAAAGGTCTTCACTATCTGACAGTTATTTGTGAAGAACTCGGTCCTTTTTTAATTTCGCCAGTCCGATCACTCATACCCAACCCGTTTCAAGCTGTTTCACAATGTAGTAAATTCAAGAGTAGTTTCACCCTGTCAACCAGAAGCCGAAAGTACCTAATGCATTCAATTTTGAATATGTGCCTGTTGTTCTGAAAACCCCTCAAAAATTATAACTGCATTGCCTTTAAGAGATCTGTTTTGGTTTATTGTTCATTCTGAATAATAACCTTATGTTTTCGGTCTGAACACTTTTTTAAGAGCCCCCCACTCTTCCCACAAAATTGGAGATGATTTCAAGATATCAGGATTCGAAATCTGCAATGTCCACCTCCCGTCGTCCGGGCAACTTTCTGCCTTTAAAATGGTATATCTCACAAAAAAATCCCATTTGGTGTCTAGTTGTGCCCACCCGCTCAGCAATTCGATCAGACGAAGCACATGGTTGTTATGGGCAAAAACTGGTTTAAAAAATTAATAAAAACGCAATTTTGGCAGTTTTACGGCCAATACGCCGTATTCAGCGTCTTTTCTAGGTATTCTTAATGAAAACATTCTATGACTGCGTGTAGACAGAATGCACTCGGGACACTCACAGTAATTATAGAGAGTCGAAGTAGTAATTGAAAGAACTCGAGGGGCAAAAACTACAGCGAAAGTTCATCATTTGTACCCTCTCCCTCCCGTCTCATTAAAACCACCTGCCAGCTGATAACCACCTGCGCCCCACGTGCCATTTCCCTACAGGCCCCTACTGGCACTTGGAATAGTTAATTTTCGTCGTTCTGTTGTAGTCAGGTCATGCTTCGTGTGGTTTATTGGTATTTTTCGATGCCGAATCGAATGGGATGGGTCTCAGAGCTGTGAGACTCCGTCTAGCTGTGCAAAAGAATAATAAACCGTTGTGTAATTATTTGCAGCGTTTTTTCTTGGCTGTTAAGAATTGGACTGGAAAATATCGAGCATTTTCTTGGCAGTACGTATGTTTAACTTTAGTTGTTTCTAGCTGTAATAATTTTTCTTAATCTTTTAGCTATTAGGTACTAATTGGCAGTTAGTTAGCGTAACAACAAGAGGCTCAGAAAGAAGTGTACTTGACATAATGGCTGGAGACGTTAATGCCAGCTCCCACTTGCTCGCTGCCACAGGGCTGGCCTACTGGCGAGTGTCGTTATTTAGTAGTAAAGTATGCTCCCTGATTTAAGAATAAAGTTCTTCCTCCCTCTCTCTCTCTCTCTCTCTCTCTCTCTCTCTCTCTCTCTCTCTCTCTCTCTTTCGTCATCAAATTAGTCACTATCAGCGATCAAAGCAGCGAATCTTTCTAGAAAACACGCAGGCAACTCCTGATTGTTTCATCACAACAAAAATATGACTAGAAGATAACAAGGCTCCTGTGGAGGCTGAAAAGTGGCTTACCATGTGGCCTAAAGCAACGCGCTTGTCTTTCTTTATGTTCTCAACAAGAGTGTGGTAGTGGGTGGAAAAGATCGTTCTGCACTTCATCTGGCTGAGCTCGTTGAGGACAGCGGCTGCAATGGCTGTCCCATCGTACGTCGACGTTCCTCGACCTGCTCACAATGTGTCAACTTGTAGATTACACTTTTGTGTTTCATATCAGACCATTTGACAGCTTTCACATTCATTTTAATTACAAATTGCACACTCCTGACCTAATTCGTCGATGAGAACCAGAGAATGTTCCGAAGCTGTGTTGAGGATTGACGCTGTTTCGCACAATTCAACGAAAAACGTACTCTCCCCGGACATAATGTCGTCCTGAGCTCCAATTCGAGTGAATATGCGATCTACTGGAGTCATCGTTAGAGATTCTGCGGGGATTATACAACCCTGAAACATACCAAGCCTCATGAGCGCCAGGAACATCAACATCCCCACTTTTGACAGGTATCAATGATAAGGAATCATCATTCACACGTTTGTAGTGGCAATATCTAACAAAACTCGATGTAACAAATACAGTGTGTGCAACATATTACTGCTACATAATCATTCAATTATAATGCAAGAACAGAAGGAGCTTGACGTACCATTTGGGCCATGATGACGAGGAGGCCTAATTGCCTCATTAGAGTAGACTTTCCGCCCATGTTGGGCCCAGTGAGCAGCAACAGATTCGCTTGACCATTTTCACCAAGTTGGGTGCTGTTGGGAATGAAGTCTTGCTCGCTGACTACGCAGGGGAACTTTCCATTTTCAAGATTGATGAAAGGCTGTGACCAGAATGAAAAGTGAATTGAAACACGTATTAGACTTTGACGCATGTATATGTCCTCGGTAACTCTTAATGAGAGAATGCTCAATAAATTGGAAGCAAGATGCGAAACCTCAAAGACTGGAACAGAGCGATCAACTCCATATTGAACTGAGTGCTTTAGCCAAAGTGAGTCAAATTAACGAAATAATGTACAACTTTACAGGCTCAGTGCAGAAGCTTGAAGGTTAATAATTATAAGGTGAATAAAATACTTGTAATAGAAAAGTCGCTGCAGCCACACACTGGGCCTATTGTGACGATGTCCCTTACCTAATAAAGACGTCATACCAGCCCAGAAGCCAGGAAGCTGAGTATGTCTATCGCCGCAGACTCCTCTAGGAACCCCTGGGGAGAGTGTTTGAAGCATGTAGGCTGGCTTCGTCGTTTTGTTCTTGCTGCACAATTTCCACTCAATTGCCACTGACTTGCTCATCTTGAGCAGTAAGCTATGTGAGCAGTGTTTGGTGAGGAAGCTAATGAGGACAGTAAGCATTGTCTTCACCCTCGAATAGGAAGGCACTACGGGCCTTTCGTCTGTCTTAGTGGTGGCTGCCCATGCCAATGGGCGTTCCTATGTCTCCCACCGAGTCGACTGCTGATTAAGGTGATTCTGTACCCCATTTGACAAGGCAGTGTGTTTTTTTCATCGCCTTCATGCCCTCTACGAGCCAGTATCAAAATAAGGGAAAGCCTATTATGGGCACTGAGTCGTGCGAGAGCCTGAAAACACTCCCACGTCAGCCTGGATCTGAAAGTGTAAGCCAAGTTGGCCTTTAAGGCAGCCTGGCAGCCTGAGAATACGTAGATCCACTTACCCTTGAGTCCTTTTGCCAGGATCTCTCGCACACATATCTTAATGGCTAGAATTTGTACTTCATGTAGGGACCTCTGGTGCCCAGACCAGCCTCCCCCCCCCCATCAAGACCCTCAGTGTACCATAACAGCGCACTACATTAGTCTGGAAAATAGCTCTCTCTGCCACTGTTCCCGTGAATGGCAGATGCTGAATGGCAACTTCTTCCGTTCTGGCATAACAGCAGTAGCAAGGACTGCTGCCTCTTTTATTTTGAACTATTTCACAGTTCTTCAGAGGCTTGCCTTTGCTCTGGTAGAAACAGTATTCGTCTGCAAAAGCAAGTCGTGGGGGGGGGGGGGTTCAACAAGGTTCGTGGGGCAAGTATTCATGGCATCTGTAGTAGCAAGGCAAACCTGTCTCTGTAGTTTCTGGAGCCCAATGGCTCATTGCATGCCACCATACAGTGTACGAAATAATGGGTCTTATTATCCCCTTGTAGAGCAAAGCCATCACTTTTGGACCGACCTCTCATGATTTACTGCACATCCTCCTTGCCTCGAGGAGCGTAGGTAGGAGCAGGAGTTGCTTGACCAGCCTCACCCCTAGATATTTTACTTCTGTCGTTAGAACGACTCCCTAGCTACTTCGTCCAGTAAACCGAGTAAGGGCAAATTGATGTGAAATCCTTCTTTGTCATACCACCTTTGGATGATCTCCCAGCTCCCTGCATCCGTTCCGACACTGTATAGGTTAATTTGCCTCTGGCCACCACTGCGAGATCGTCCGCATACGCAACCAACCATCGCCTTTAAGCTGCAGTGTTTCTAGTAGCTCGCTCACCACTAGTAGCCACAGGCGGGGAGAAAGTACGCGCCACGATTACACTGAAGCAATGATGGATGTTGTGGGTGCTCAGATGATTTGCTATAGAAGGATGATTTATAATGATGGGTACAAGATTCGTCTTAACATCTGAGATTGAACTAGCAAAAAGTGGGCAAAACCTGACCATATGGCGAGATAAACATCGTATATAGGTAGAGTGTTCGCATTTGTCACAAAAATATACATTTTCCCTTTCTTAGTCTTCCCAATGTTCGTTAAACATTTTAAGTCAGGTAAGTATTAAACGTTTTCTTTTGAGAATCATAAAAACACGTTCTTAGAATCATTTTAGATGTCAACAGCGTAAACGTACCCAATATTTTGTGCACAAAATCGCAAACACATGCACATCGATCTTTCACTCACAATTTGAATCATTTGCGCAAACCAAACATACCTGATCTACATCCTGAACTTCTTTAAACGCAGGGATGCAAGTGTCTCCTTCGATACTCAAAGAGTAGGTGGCCATTGACATCAACACATCAAGAGTCGACATGCATTCGATGGCCGTATACCAATCTTCGTATCTAATCGTTGAAAAAACAAAACCTATGAAAATTCCACAAAGATAGACTGAGCAATTCCCCATTCAACAAGCCCCATTTTGAACTGCGAGCCCAATGACGCTGATCGACAAGTTTGCTGCTAACGTTAGGTAAACTGAAGAGCCATTTATGCGTAATGGTTTTTGAAGATTTAACAAACTTACTTCTCGATGAATTTGGTAAAAATTCTCTTTCTCAAATTTGCCAACACATTGAGCTTTTGGTCTTCAGCAGCCATTTGCCTCTCGAGGAATGACTGGGGGCAAATGAAAGACATTGAAAAACAGAAATTGTATTATTCAACATTAATTAAACAAACCTGCCAGCTCTTCGCTACTGTAGTAACATAACTGCTTATTTTATTGCTAATAATGAATATTCGCCCACAGGAAATGTATGTCTTTTATTAGAATTTTTTAAAATACGCAACGACGAGCAATAGCCATGGGGTAAATGAAGGCATAAAAAGTGAGCCCGTGGTTTCAAGAATCGCCTTTCCTTCGTCACTTCACCACATTTTATTCTGAGCCCTTTGAATGTTTTTAAGATGCCACAACTCTTACAATTATTATTGTTGCTTGTAGGGGGGGGGGGGGGGAGACTGCAACAGCATCTGTCGAATTGTGAATGGAAACCAAAAAATCCAGTGCTCTCCATTCAGGACAGCCGTAAGCACCTGTGACGTTAAGAACACGATGGGCTAAATAGAGCAGAATCACTCCCAAGTTTCGCACCAGAACTTAGTGACTATTCTGTAACACCTTAAATTCGAGTCAGAAACATTTTCCTCAGAATGTTATTGTTATTCCTTTTCCCTCTTTCCCTTAAATTTATTTATTCACTTATCTATCGTTAACTACCTACCATACTAAATTCATTTCTTGCTGAGTTATAGTAGGAGGACAGATCTAGAGAGATAACTTCGGGAGTGCATCTGCTGCCTTCTCACGATCAGCTTCACTTGAAACTTCTTCCCCGTCCTTCCGGCACTAATAATTTTTATCACGGCGACATGTTCCATTCGCTGGCTTTCCAATTGACCCCTAAATTGCCTTGAGCCCTGATCAACCTCTTTTATCGTCGTTTTTCGATTTAGTGCGGGAAGAACTGCGTAATGTTCGTAACATGTTGAACGTTCTTTCGTCCGTCCTGTACAGTGACCAAACTATTTGCACAGGAATCAACGCATCCTTCCTGACCAAGAGCAACTATCTGAAAACTCTGATTCACGTACGATTACTGTCATTCCTATCTTAGTTTTTAAAAATATCATTTGTATAATTTCCATTTACAAGAGAATTACATTATTGCTGATAACTATTACCTTGGTTTCGGACGTGCTAAACTTCTTGAACCCTTTTCGCTGACCAACCAACTCATAGCTGTCTGTGACCTTGCCGACTTTGCTGTCAGGAATTTCTAATTGGTAACGGTTTCGGTCTTTTCCAACGAAAACCACCTGAAATAATAAAGTTCTGAGAACAGCACCTTTCAAAATCAGTTGAGAAACCTACGAGTCAAGAATTACCTCGCAAAACACAATATGCATTCATTATGTCTTAGTATCATTCTGTTTGAGGTATCACTACATAGTATAAAACAAAATCGCTGTCGCTGTCTGTCCCTATGTATTGTGGAGGATCGTTTTAAGAACATTCGGCTAGATAGCGATAAATCGCACTCGCAACAAAGAAGGTGGAGGAAGGGCGCACGAAGACGGAGCGGAACGAAGAGGCGCGTCACTAGAGCGTTAGGAAGCAAACGAAGAGGCTGAAGCGACCACGACTCGTGTGAAAGAAACATCACATCCCCCCCAGTGAGAGATTTCCTCCTTTTTTTTCCTATTGATTTGCCTGGAAGTATTAAATTAGTTTTCTCCTTAAATTTTCTCAAGTGCCCATTTCCCTCGAAAGCCCTGTACAGGACCACCCCCTGTTTTTCTCCGTGGCGTATTTTATTTTTTTGTGGAGGTTGTGGATTAATTTCTTTTCCACCACTATTGAAGTGGGTGGAACAAACTTTATCAGAGGAACACCACAATTTGCTTATATCTTTAAAACTACGCAGCAACGGATTTTGAAACGGTTTTTTAATAATGAATATAAATAAATTCTAGATAAATTTAGAAGTTTCTAATGTGATGTCGTAAATAAACACTTTTTCTTCGTTTACCTGGCAAACGCTGGCTGAACCCCATGAGAAAAATATGTACTACAGTATCAACAAACATCTTAAAAAGATCAACAAAAAGTACGCGATGGTATATATCTATCTCTTAAGGATAACCCGTAACAACCTTTTTTTAAACCCTATATTTTACGGGAAAAATGACTAATTTACGAAGTGATTTTAAGCAATCCTTCTCCAATTAAGTACCTTAAATACATTGTCCATTTAATATAGATCAACATGGCCCTGTGCACCATGTAATTTAAATGAATATTTGCGAAGGTATTTCAGATTTAAAAGGCCCAGCCAGTGGGACGACGTGCTTAATGATTAGGAACCAACGGATTAATCGGATAATTATCAAAAATTGTAGTTAAGTTTAAAAAAATCTGCGCTAAAATCGATTTTCGTCGAAATGTTTGGTAATTTATTGTGCTGTTCTCGTCATTTGCCCACTAATGACAATTGTATGGTATTGTCGCTCGTTTGGAGCTTTATATACAAAATCCATGTTTCCGCGAACACATTTTTACTCCCAGCTTCAACACTTAACGTTTCAAAACATGGAGGCCAAATCTCCATGTTGGTCCGCCGTCCAAGCCATACATATTTGGCCTTTAACGAGGTTTAAATAGACTAGGAAAACTGCTACTTGTCACCTTCGTTCAAAGACAGGTTAAACGGGCGCGAAAGAAACCTTTACACAAACAGTGGGTACAGCTTTCGTACAAGTATGCAACCACTAGGGACATTTTATGTCTTTTATTTTTGTTTTTATGCAATGATAACTAGGTTTTATTGTGCTCGTTGATGGTTTCGATATAATGGCCGCGTCAATTACAATTGACATCATCACTTGGTCACTGAGGTTATTAAAACGTGTGATGTTACCAAGCGTTAGATTTTGTAACAGACATTACCATGCGCTTAACCCAACCCAAATTTCGTGACGGTTCTCTGTTACATATCCCGCGTTACATTATCGAGTTTATGTAGCAAAGTAAAGACATAAAATGTCAAAAATAACTGAATATTATTATTTATAATTATTACCTTTTGTTTTTAGCCGAAACAATAGTAAGTGAAATATTTTTTATTGCAGCAATTTTATTTACTTTTATTCATAATCATACGTATAATTTTATGGTCATTTCTGAGTATTGCATTTTGTACAGAAATTATAATCATGCCTGGAAGACGTCATCGTTCGAACATAGGTCGTAGTACAGTAAACGCCAGAAGAGGTAGAACGCCAAGGTGTAGAAAATAGGGCCGAGAACGTTTAAATAACTGTGAGCAATGAATCATCGAATAATGCTGCGTATCTTGAGACGCAAATGCGTAACGACGTCCTTCCACGCTAATATTATAAAGAGAAAATATTTGTATGTAATAACTTAAAACCTACTGGGTCTTATAAGTTTAATTATCTTTGTTTATCCCAAAAAATAATTTGTTGTTACAATTTCCACCTGTGCAAAGCCTAATCGGACCACTATTTACCAACATTATAATGTACACGAATATATCTAAAGGAGAATACTGGAATACACAGCAACGCTGGTCAATTCGAAATCAAAACATGTTTTTCTCTGTCAAGATTGAACATGCAACTTGCTCCATAAAACGGTAATGCATAAAAATATATAAACATGAGAGTGAGGAGATAGTTGTATTTGCTGATGTCACACCATTCCCTTCCTTTTAGTTATTCTGACTCACTCGGCAAAGGTGTGAAAGGAGGATAAAATTCCCTCATGAAATGATTGGAGTTCATTAGACAGGAATGGAACTCCCGCCTGTGTAGGTATGTCAGGGATTCAACTGTTACATCTGCCTTGCTCTACTTCCCAAGCACTGTTAGTCATTGTAATAGCTAAGTTAGAAACTCAGAACCAACCTAACATTCGAGACCACGCAAGTAAAGCAAGAAAGTCAGGTAGGTTAGTTTTATTTACCCAAATAAGTGGACGAGAATGTATAGAGCACCTGGCAGAGAAAGATCCTTTTCTTGAATATGCTCACGTGATGAGACAATAGTTTAGCCTGACTTCACTACTACTTCATCAACTCACACTGAAGTAGAGGCTCTCCCGAACTAATCGATTTGACCAGCACCAAAACCTTCGTAGCCGAGTATAATTAATTATTCATACTTGCAGAATAATTCAACGAGAGGTGACAAAGAAAATAGTGAAATTCCCAGAATTCCCATTGGCCCCAGAATTCTAACTCCAGCCCACTTCTAACCCCTTCCTGCTACAACTCATAGTACCGACAAACAAGTGGACCTATTGTGTGGCGTTCACGAACAGCCTCAGGTCTCATGAAGCAGGTAGTCCCTGACGCAACGTCCCCGATACATCCCTGCCATTCTCGCAAACGCAAGACAACATTGAGGTCCATCCCTGTAATCTCATCTGGCAACCTCTGAGGCATGCACAGATAGCCACTTGCAAGTACACAGTACATGCTCCACTACCTCCAACTCCACCTAGCAGAATCTGCAGCTCAGTACCTGTGACGCACCAATCATGGTCGGGTGGTACCTTAGTGGACAGTATCCCATGAACAGTACTTTCTCTCTCAAGACTGAGGACCTCTCACAATCGCTCCTTGGAGAATCAAATAAACATTACCTCCTCCTTACCTAAGCGACTCTTGGTGGTCCCCACAAAGGGTTCAGGTCCCACTGCTGAGTTACCATTACAACATAAAGGATTCTGAAAAGAAGTTCGAATAGAAATAGTTACACTAACCTTGCACTGGAAATATTCGCACTGTCCGGCTAAATATTTGTTCAGTTCCTTGTCAAGTTTCTTGAGACTCTCAGTGGCCTCATCATACTCAGCGTCAACTCCTGGACTGGGGATGATTCGCCCTTCTTTTTCGGCCAAATCTTTGTCAAAAGCATTCTAGGAAATGAGAGAAAGAAAATAGTTAGATCAATACGAATTGAGTATTAGTGGGCCTGGAGTTGAGCCCATCATTCTACCAGGATTAGGTGTGATGTGCCACTAACCCGAAAAAAATTCAAGTGTTCTTCAAGGTTGGGGAACGAACCAGGTGCCATGTGATCAGAGAAATGCGTACATTGAACCAATATGTCTGAATCCTCACACGCTTTACAATCTTGGACGAGACTCGCTGCTCGTTGGAGAGACGCAAAACCGTCCAACACTGCGATGAATTCCATGATTTTCCTTTTCGAATAAATCTTTTCTTCAAACATAATAGCTCGATTGTCCGGATGAGAATCTTGAAGGCCTTTGCTGCTCTGAGCGTGAATTCTGCAGTTACAAACAATACATTATGTTTCTAGGAAGCAGATGCAATCAGAATTGCCGAATTGATAAAGAAAAACCCCTCACCGGGCAAACAGCCGCTCTAAATCAGGCACTTTTGCTAATACTGTTCCCAATTCTGATAAAAGTGTTGAGTTCTCCTTAAGAGTTACCACAGCTTTCTGTCGTGCCGCAATAGTAGGAATGAAAGTGGATGGACTACACAGCCAGTGGCGTAGGAGCCTAGAACACAAGAGCCAAAAGACAACTAGTTTGAATTGTTATTACTAGGACTAAAAGTTTTACCTCTCTCATGTGTGGGGTATAAGGTGAGGTCAGGATGTAACTAAAATCCTCATCCTATTGAAGATGTATCATGTACTGTGTAGTTGAAGAATTTTATAACGGCATGTGTTGACCATGACCTTTCATAACTCAATGTAGGTGTTTCTGTGCAGGCCAAGTCTGCGTAGTGACTCGTGAAGTGCGTGCGCTATTACAACAGTGGGGGATATGATAATTGAATCTATTTTTACCTTTGCATTCCTTCATAGGCCCTGTATCTTTACTGAAAGCTCAGTATACTTCATCATTTTTGTTGTGCCAGTCCATGTGTCTCACAGGTCGATGCCTAGCCTCCTAAGGAATTCCAGGTATTTCCTGCAAATCTTACTTGATGTTCGCCTAGGAGAAGTTGTACCAAAGACCAGAAATCGCTCTCCCTCAAGTCTCTCGCACTGAGCCAGAATATGGTAGGGAGTCTCCTCATCCATGCCACACCACCTACATCGAGGGGTGTTGGCTATTCCCATAACATGCATGTGTTTGTTCATTTTGCAGTGCCCTGTGATGATCCCTACAATCTGGATTAGGTCTTCCCTCTCCATCCTCAAAAGGCACAAGGTCTTATCTTGTGTGTTTGCCCTGAGATGAAGCGTTGGAGTGGAGTGGTACTGATATATCCAGTTTGTGATCTGAATGTGCCCAACCTGCACCATCATTTAAACCACCCAGTACTCAAATTTATCGTCAGCAGCCCACACAATATACAAAAAAGAAGAAACTTGAGTCATCTGTATACAATTTCAGGCGATCTACCGCAAGGTAAGTCGATTGTACAACTAAAATCATAATAAATGGTTTAGTACTTACAATGCAGCCCCCCTACAACATTTGTTTGCAAGTAGTTCACGGCTGAATGGACACAGATTGGTTGACTGACCATAAGTGTCGTATAAGTCACCATAAATATGCTCACCTTTTACCAAATGGGGTAGAACAGTTGTCGATTCGATGAATCAAAGATCCTGCAAGGTTTCCTTGTCCATCACCTACAATATTAAGATTCCTAAGGGTCACTGCATCCAAGATCTGTGAAAAGTAAGTTGTGGGATTACTTCACTAACTAGAAATTAACTATTGATGTATAATGTATAATTCTAGTTGGCGTTCGTAGCAACAAGATCACTAATTAGGATGAGAGCGCCCAGCAATGCCAGCACGAACTATAAGCAAGACCACCTGCCGAACTATGGCTGATCTCAACAAAAAGACCCAACAGTTGTTTAAATGATCGTCATTCTGTCTAATTGTGCCAGGACGAACCAAACTCTTCAATTTAGCGCCTAGTCAGCACAGTTGTCTTAACGAGGAGTCGCCTCGTCGCCCACGCTCGCATTTGCTTCCACTCAGCTCCCTGTTTGTGGTGGTAAAACTTTTCCGGAAGTAATTCACGAATAAAACTTCTAATTCCAATTACATTCAGTGGATAATTACTACTCACATTGCGCGATATCATATTCTATTATACGTACAATTAAAACGTTGATTCATGCCATTGGGTTCGACCAATGTAACCAACACACACATCACAAAACGTGGATTTAATGAAATGGATAAGTAACATTTAAACATCAATGTTCCATCTGATAGTCGAAACCTCGGAGTCCCATTTAACAACTGACATCCCCTGTTAAATAACCAGTTCTAAGTATCAACGTCAACATATCACAGGATGTTGAGATACTGTCACATCTGAGAAGAAACAGACGCTTAGGGTAGCTGATATAACCAGACTTCGTTTGCTTTGAACTAATAATGTTACGTTTTGGAGGGCTGAAGTACTTATAATAACTGCCAGCCCTGGATGAGTGCCGGTCCACTTCTGTACCATCAGCAGTTTTTGAACACAACCAAGAAGTAACACCTCACCTCCAGGTGGGCAGTCTGAAATGTGAAGTTCAGAACGTAGTTCAGTTAGCAGTTGACCCCCCTGTCTAAATGGCTCCCCCTAATCAAGGTAATGAAGTAATTGGTCTAGCTGTTACAAGTGAAACCTGATAAATGTCGCAGTGGCTGCGAAATTTATCACAGACGAGCCCACGATCCCAGCTAAGGCCATTCTCCACATGTTGTGCTACATCAGAATGAACAAGTTACGTGTTAACACACAAAACACCTACAATGGCCCAATGAGAACTTTGAAACAATAAATTTACCACGTTCGTATTTGCCCCTCATCACTAGGACTTCAATGATCGAGAATAAAACTTGCACTCACCATATTTTTAAGGGAAATGTTCCTAACTCGAGCATCAGGCAATCGATTGATGACCGTTGGTGAGTATATTTCGAATTTGGCGAGAGACAGCAGTTGAAAATCGAGAAATCCTCGTGTAAGGAACCAAATGATGGAGCCGAGGCAACGCACCCCGAGTTCACTTTGAGGGCTTGCTACGAGCCCAAGGACGTCCTCTACAACAAAAATCAACACAACAACGATGTACTGAGTGGAAGGTAAGTAGCTGAACTAAATAAACGCTAATTTCAAACCTATTTTCCACTAGAAATACCCTCAGTTGAGATGACCTTATTTAAGCAACCTGATAGTATGGGTTCCTTGTTGTATGGGGTCGCCATCGAATGTGAACTGATCACCTACCCCTAGCCTTCCCCCACCTTGAAACACCATGACCTTTGATTAAATAAGAATATAAACGTTACTGTTGGGTACAAATGAATAAAGCTAATTGACGTAAGAGGACTGTATTTCGATTGGTGATCACGGAAATATTTACAAAGTACTTATAATCGTAATTCGTGTAATACTGAGAATATATTAACGTTAGACTGTACTTCACGTAGTAGAACACTGCCGAACTTAGTCTGCTTACAAGGTTATGAATGAGACCGCAATTACACAAGGTTTGGGCGTTGGGAGATTTTTACAGGGGGGTGGATATGAGAGGAATGGAGAAGCGCACGGGCTATCGAGTAAAATGGTAGTGGACGTAAAAGGAAGGGAGAAGGGTTTTATAACAAGACGGACAGGGGATGAGCTGTCTTTGGCGGAGAGGTACCTGAAATTGAGGAGAGGAGAACAAAGAAGGAAAAAACCCCCAGTTCAGGGAAACCCGCATTAGTGGAATTTCCGCAGGTCGAGGGATAACCTTGTCATTAAGTGTCTGCGGAGTCCCGTTGAGACAGAGAAGGGGAGGTCCGAGGTCAAAGGACTTGCGTCAGACAGTTACCATGGTTTCTAAAAATGTAACCAACGATTAAACCACTATTACAGATCTTAATACATTTAATAAAAATACGAATAAGTAGATAATCATAGTTTAATCGAATCATAGTGTGGATAAGGTCTTCTTTAGGAGAATATGTAGGAATTTACTGGTTCAACAGACCCTGTGAGTTTGAGCTAAACCCTTAGAGCCGTTTTTTTCATTAAGTTAATACAAATTCTTTTTGTTGGTTAGCACTTCTCTTAGCTTTGCCCTAAAAATTTCATTAAAATCGCTAACAAAAACTCACCTTCTCCAATGAACTGTTTCAATACTTCAGGAAGCCCACACTCAAAATACTTTCTTTCGCTGATTTTGATTAACGTGTCCGACGCAGTCCAAAACTCCGTCTCAGGTGTCAGAGCTTCTCTAAGGGCACTAGCTACAGCGTTGCTAAGGATCTGATTGGTGCGCTTGGACAGCTGGTTCCTTTCATGAAGAACCTGAAATTCGTTGCGTTAATTTGCGAAACTTCATGCTTTTCAACAATTAGATTGCTTTCTATATCCTTCGCGATCATTTTAATATAAAATACGCAGCAACATTCAACTAAAAAATTATTGATAACACGCATACAAATTAATCTCTCTAAACCAACTATAATTGATTGTGCGCTTGCTGCCGATGAATCAACCACAACTGCATAAGATTATCTAAATTTGGAACGTACCGGTTTTCGTTTGAGAATTAAGTACAAGTCTCAATTTCCCTAGTACGGACCCTCACTAAGGAAATAAAACTACTGGCAACCCTCAAACGTTGTGAACAGTATCACACTAATTTACAAAATACTAATAATACGTGTACCACATATAACTCAAAAAGTCGCCTATTGGGTATTTTCTTACGTATTTACTATATATACACACACAATTTTAAATACTAAAACAATTTACTTTCGATTATTTTACTATGATTTATTGATTTACACACTCAGTGCAGAGAATCATCAATTTTTGGAATACTGAAGCGTGGATGTTCGAAAAAATCCAGAGCTCTGTAGACTAAGCAGCAAGTTTGTGTATGTCATCCAGAGACAAGGTCTTAACAGGTCTGTTTCCTTATCGAAATGACTTGCTCCTGAACATCCATAGGAGAGTTTTATCAGTCAAAAGTCACAGAGGTTGCGGTTTTGCTATCATGCAAGTGCCCAGCCACTTGCTCAGCATCCACTGACCCAGACCTGTGGAGATACAGCAGGTTGCTTCCTCGTAGACAGCTGTTGCCCATGTGTCAATGCACGAGGTATGATGCTGAGGAATCTGAATTATCTGAGGGGGAGTTCTTAATCTGGTTTCCCACCTGATCTAACTATTTACTAGGGTGGCGAGATTCAAAGGAACAGATCAAGTGTGACCACGTTTTTTCATCCTAACCTTCTTCACTAACTGGGTGAAATACTGAATACATAATAGGAGACAAAACTGGAAGGTTTGCTGCTCTTCCAACAACCATCGCTTACTGTTGTAGGAACTACAGTAGAGCAGCACATGGTTTCTTGATTCCTCAGTGCTGGAGGAGCAATAAGTGCAAGGTCCTAACGTGGCTGCCAATAGATAGATAGAAATCGATTTCGTTCAGGTCTACCACCACGTGAAGGTGGCAGAGGAGTACATACGGAAGAAAGCAGTGGGCACTCCCATTTGCCCTTCTGAGTTTGTGTGCTAATCATTAGGATTGAAAAACGCAGTGTACCCCTTCTACAGGTACATCCACCCCCTCCTTGACAGACTCAAACTTCGCATATCTTCTTGGATGACATACTTGTTACAAACATTCCACCTCTGATGCGTGCTAGGTGGTCAATGTGCCTTGTGCTGTGGTCACTTCTTATCAGATGCACCTGCCATTTTTTATTACTGCCCTTTTTCACGGATGTCCATCCCCCCCCCCCTCGCACCCTGAATTCTATAATTCTTTATTTTTCGAAGTTCATTTTCTTTAAAGAAATTGGGTTATGTCCGCCAGTAGGCAAATTACTAAAGTTAACGTACCTGTTAGGTGAGTCCGTCTCCTCTGGCTTGTGAGTTACTGTGGGCAAGCGCTTTCGATGTAAAGACATCATCGTCTGGCCGTTAAGTCAGTACTGGAGTCAGTCAGTTGGTCGTGGTCTTTATATACAAAGAGAAAGGTGAAAGGGGTGATGGAGCGTCGGGGAAGGGGCGGGGAGAGGTCTTGTTGGTCAGTCTTGTTAGTAGTACCTTAGCCGGACTGGCTGTGTTAGGTATTAAATCATCACCCCTTTCACCTTTCTCTTTGTATATAAAGACCACGACCAACTGACTGACTCCAGTACTGACTTAACGGCCAGACGATGATGTCTTTACACCGAAAGCGCTTGCCCACAGTAACTCACAAGCCAGAGGAGACGGACTCACTAACAGGTACGTTAACTTTAGTTCATTTTCTTTATTTTTAATGAAAGGTTCCTTCCCCTCATATTTTTTACCCGGACTCCAAACTGGGGCCCAAGGTGTTCGTTGACTAGAAAAAGATAAGCCGCGCACACACATTTGTTTCCCACACCCCAGCATCATCCCGTATTTCTTTCTCTGATAAATTCAGTTAAAATTCCTGACAAAATTGAAGATCCCAATCCGAAAAAATGTACAGTCTACAACCGCTTAATTTCTCCTCACCTCACAACCAATTTGTTCACAACACTCATTGCATGAAAGTCACCAGAAGAGCTTTTGGAACCACCTGCAGCAACTATTTGATAGGCACCTCACACGAAATGTGCATTAACTTTGCCAAATGCCTGTTTGGAACTCGGTCAGTTGTAACTGAGCGGTTCTCTCATTGCCCTGTCCCCCGCACTCACGTTTGCTCTTACCCAGTTCCCTGTGTATGGTGGTAAAACTTCGCCGAGTGTAATAGAGAATAAAACTCCGTGTTCCAATTGCATTCGGTTGATATCAACTAACTCCCTGACTCACATAATGAGATATCGCTTTCAATCCACCGTGTAACAATTCTATCTGCAGCTTCCCCATGTGCAGCGGTACCCCAACAGTCAGTGCCAGGGCTGTAGAAAACGAGACCATCATAAAGTGAAGGGGTTTGAAGAAACAGCAGCCGTTTGCTCATGTGACTGCTGGTTCATACATCAAAAATCAATATGCCTGAGAGGTTTCTCCCAGGATACTGCTTTGAGCAACTTCCACTCATACCACTGACACACCCAACAAATCAAACTCATACTGATACGCTACACTTCTATAGACCATTCATGACACCCCTAGTAATGATGTCACATTAGCCATTCCCACATCAGTAATATCCTTTGTCACCTAAGTACCTTGGTAGCAGAAATATAACTTAACTAATTGGCTAACAGGCCTTTCCATTAAATTAGTAGTCAAACATACTGAGTGCTGAAAGAGCACTGACAACGCAGCCTCTGACTATCTGTCATTTTAATGGACCAAAGACAAACCTGCACAGGTGGGTAAGTTGCTATCAAGGTCCGCAACTGAGAGGAATGACGATCATCATCAAACTGCCCAATGTGAAACACACCAATAGATGTGTCAACAAAGCACACACCATAAGATGATTTCGTTGAATCGATTTCCTGAAAGCATATATGTATAGCGTGAATAACTTGAATTGGAACTAACAAATTCTGATGGGTGAAACGTATGTTTCAAAAATGTAATTTCAGGAAGTTTTGGATGAGTAGAACAACAAACGTTTGGGAACAAGTGTAAGACAAGAGCCAGAGACCCTCCCACAACTGGCTGCTGGGCTGCTATTTTCAGATAACAAGAAGAGGATTGTGTAGGAAGGTGTTGATAAAATCAGAGAAATTCAAGGGTCTATGACCACCAATAAATGGAAATTAAGAAACATGAGAAAATACTAGAGGTTTTGAGGGGGCATCATGAAAAATGAAGGCAACTAACGAAGAAATAGGAAATTCGAAAGAAAATGCCTGGGACAAAGGGATATACAGTTTGCTGTAACCCTTGTAAATTCAACGATATGCTATAGTATATATCTTCATTCAACCCATTTCTACTGAAACGTTATGAGCACGAAGTGTTTGGCAAAGACCCTGGAGAAAACTCCAGTTCCTCCTTCTCAGCGTTACAGCTCTATTCTTCTGGGAACTGGACCCTAGCTGCCCTCACGATAAGTACAAGTCCTGGATGATCAGGATAGCGCCCACTGTCACCTAGAATTCCTTTTGAGAGACAAGTGCAGTACGAACAAGCGATGCACCCCCTCAGTGCACCAGGCCATATAGAAGGGAATGAACTGGACAACACTTATCCCCACTCTCCAGTACTCACCCAGCACTCAACTGTGAGCCTCTTGCGTTTGTCATCAGGCAGGCAAGAGGTGCCATTGTTGTGGCAGCTCTATGTGCTGCTTTCTTGATTCGAAAACCTATCTCCTCAAATGTCATGTAAGTTCTCATACGTCCAAAGAATTTCCCTGTGCTCGCTCACATTGCCTGGGCCAGTCAGGTAATGGTAATTCTCACCACGATGCATCGCTTTCTGTCCCTCTAACCTCTCAAGTATCGAGTTGTGCCTTGTTCTTGAAATCTTTCCCCCCCTCACATCACCACCCTATGGAAGGTACTCTCAATCCTTGCCTTTTAGCACAATCTCCACCATTGGTTACCAGATCCCTCACTAGGCTGGCGTCTTTTCGTTTTCATTTGGTACCGACGTTGTATGAGTTTGATTTCTGGGTAAGTACTCGAGGCATCAGGTTGGATGTATCAATTCATCATTCCTGACAAATGTAGTTCCATTCCCTCCTGCGCCGATATGTGGACTTGTAACACTTGCTCCTCAAACGCCTCAGTGCCTTTTCACAACTCCCCAAAGCGAAGAGATCAAATAATTTCGTCAGCTTCTTGGCAACGCGGTTTTTCCTGTATTTAGTGAGTACCTCATCTCGCAACGAACTTGATGAAATATTTTGGGGTTACAGCCAGCGACTTAATGAATTTACTAATAGTTATTTCTATCCATGAGTTAACTATAATAAACAATAACGAATTTTAATACTTTACGCAACTGAACTTACTTTTTCCATCAAGGCGAGCAAATAGGCACTTTGGGCTTCTCGTGCCTCACCGTCGGCCACCGTGAAAATTCTCGTCCCTTTAGTAGTCAACTGACAAATTTCACGTTTGACCACCCTGTCAAATTTTGTAGCTTTGTACACTGTGAACCACAGGAAAAATGTTAGCGTAAATTACTTCCCCTTTTCTCCCCTTTTGAAAGCAAGTTTATGCAACAAAATTAGTAGATGGTAAGTTTGAAGCGTTTAGACGTTTTTTGAATTATAAAATTACAAGATATGGATTGGAAGTTGATAGATGTGAGGGTTTTCGTACAACAGTAATCCTTCCATGTACTAATTTGTTATCGCTCTCATAGCACACATTAACTCGTCCCTCTTTGAAGGAGCATTTTATGATTGAACCATTCCAACCCTATTTATTCAAAAGGGTTTCAATCACTGAAACTGCCAGCAAAAATTATTGCTCCGAACTGAAGTGTTTATTGGAGTTTTATGAACACAGTTCTTTATATCAACCAGCTGTGCTAAGATTCCCCACAATCTTCACGATTCCTCACGAAAGTCCTAAACAGTAAGCGGCTACTACTCAACTGATGTTAGCAAATTGCCATGCCACAATTTGAAAATAAAATATACATACGAGTATGTAATTTAAATTTTTTAAACTTTGAGGTTCGATGACACAAAAGAGACAACATTTTCGTGTAATTAACGAAGCTAATTTCGTTAACTTGCAAAATTTAACATTGAGAAGCAATCCCAATTTAATTCATACTTTTTTTAAAAATCTTTATATCAAATATGGTTAAAAAAAGTACTTCGACTTATTTATTTTGATATTTTTTACCAATTTCACGATACCACCTGTGGAATGATAGTTAAATGGTACACTGATGGTTCTGTGATGAGGGGGCAAGGCTGGTCTGGGCATCGTAGGACCCAACTTCATCCTTGCTAAGCCCCTGGGAAGTACGCCACGATATATCAATCACAAATTATACCCATAAAGATATGCGCACAAGAGATCCTGGCAAAAGGACTCGAAGGTAAGCGGATCTACATATTCTCAGACAGCCAAGGTGCCTCAAAGGCCATCTCTGCCTACACTTTCAGCTCCACGCTGTTCAAACGACTGTGTAATAGGCTTTCCCTTGTTTGGATACTGGCTCATAGAGAGCATGAAGGGAATGAAAAAGCAGACTATCTTGTCAAAAGGAGTGCAGAACCCCCACCAATCAGGCCCTAGCATCACATAGGAGCGATGAAAAGTCACCTTAATCAGCAGGTGAACCAGTGGAAAACAGGAACAATTGGCCAGCTTTGACTACGACAGGCGTTGTTCAAGGGCAAAAGCAACGCTTAAAATCTCCAGAAGAGGACTAGACCGTACAATTGGACCTTTCGATGGGCAAAACTGATGCAGTTGAATACAGACCTACGAGGAGGGCAAAATGGCAGAGCACATCCTACGCGATTTCCCTGCCCCAGAAGCCAGGAGCTTCGGACACTTTCCCCAGAAGATCATTGAACTCCAAACCATAGCAGAGTCCGTGGCAAAAGACCTACTCAGCTTCTAAAAAGGGTTGGTATGTACAATGTCCTTTATTAGGTAAGGGATGGATATTGTCGCAATAGGACCAACATGTGGGTATGGGACGGTAAATCACTCCCTTAATTTTGTGGACCCCAACGACACTGTCAACTGAAAGCTAATAGGGAAACGCATGAACTAGAAATACAGTGCAGTGTGGCCCACAGTGAACTTTCAGAGACTCTTACCTAGCGAGTTTGTTTTTGTTTTTTTTACTGTTACAACTCTCATTTCTCTCAAGGAACAGTCATTTTGATGATTCTGGCCCCTGAGCGATACTTTTGATATAAAATATCTTTATCATTTATTAGTATGATAAATATTATAAATAGTATTATTCATTAGTGTAAAAACACTCGGAAAACTTTTTGTTCTGCAATCAACTCCCTTCAGAGTTGGTGGGGCTCTAATGGCGAGAGGGTCACGTGACAGGCAGCCAAGACGACGGGTCGGCCTCTGACAGAAAAGCCCGAGCTTTTTACCAACAAAATAGCGCAAAACACTACAGCGTCTAAATTCAACACAAAGGTGTTGAATAGGAAATGTGTTCCCCTTGCCATCAGCCTTGAGGAGTCTGAACAAAATGCAAAGATTTGGTGACGTGGAATTTGTTTCCTTATTGTATTTCTTTGTATTCAACTTGTCACGTGTTACATGATATAATCTTCTGAAGTTTGTCGCTCAATCTCACCCACAGTCAGTTGCGTCTGAACGCATGAACTTCCAGCGTTCTGAGACGCTCATTGTCTCTTTTCCCCCACCTTCTACCATGAGTCAACCATCGATTACTATTACTGCCAGTAATTCATTTATAGAAGTAGCATTTATTTTCTTATTTTATTATACCACGATATCTTGCCATGCCTTGGGTTTTATTTTCGGAGTCACAAACTACTATAAAAAACGGCAACTAACTTTTTTTAACTCGTTTTTCCATCATATCTGGAGTCTCCGTCTGTTCCACCCTGGCAACTTTATACCCTTTGTCAACTAGTTGAGCTGAGAATCTTCCATAAGCGATTTCTGGGAACCCACAGTGAGCAAACGCCCCCTACAAAAGTGAAGTAAATAAATGATCTTTTAAACACACAAATAATATAAGTTAACATTGTACAACAGAGCCCCCTCAGAGTGCACAATACGGCAGCTTCTCCCTTTACGAAAGAATTGAACATTCTTAGGTACGTCAATACCCTTATACTCAAATAGTGCCAGGAGCAGTACTCCTTCACAGAACTTGTATATTTGAGCATGCGCATACCTTTCTTATATGCACAAATTTAAACTGTTTAGTCGGCAGAAATCAATTCTCAAGATACTGAGCATCTGCACATAGTTAAGTACATATTAATACTGAATCAACTGACGAGAATGGTTGAGTTCTGTCAAACCTCTTTCCAGTCTTGCTTCATAACCTGTGAGAGAGACTCAACAGGGGAAGTTAGTATTTGTCTACTGTTCGCAGTGCAACTTCCATTCTCTGCCAATAGTTCTATCCAACCAGTTGTAAATTTTCAGTTGTAACTTCTTCAGTAGTTCTTAAAAGTAGCTAATATATTGAAATATTTTTAAAAACAGAGTTCTCACCTTCCAAAACTTATCTTATGTTTCTATACGTAATCTGAAACCTCAATAGAAAAAAGTGCCTCAACAGAGAAAGAGACACCAACACAAACCCTGCCAAGTTGCCACTCACTCCTAGAACTTTACTTCATCGTAGGAAAATACAGCAAATGCAAATCTATACTCGACGGAATATTTGTCCATTTAATCTATAAAAAGGCTTAACTGCCTAAGAAGAATGTCCATTTGTCTCTATGTAGTTGTCATGCAAGCTTCTTCGTGAGGTATGATCGTGGGGGATCCGTACCATTTGGGAGGATCTCTTTCCCAACTATTTATTTGGGTGGCAAGTTTCAAAGGGAGAGATCAACTGTGGCCACATTATTTTGCCGTAACCATCTTCGCAAAGTGGCGAGGTGAAACAGTTATAAGTTTGGTTAGTAGCTGTCAGAGCTGAAAGATTTGTCTGCTCATCCAACCGCTGTCGCTCACTGCTGTAGGAACTACAGAGGAGCAGCACGTAGTTTCTTGTTTCCTCCGCAATGGATGGATAATGGAAAACGAGGATCCCCATCTCACTTGCCATTATCCAATACCCATTCATCAGCACAGCAAGTTTTCGTTCAGTGGAGAGATCTATACAGAGTTCAGCCCAGAGCAGGGGAAGCTCCCTTTTTCACTCTCCACTTGTCACCACATTCAACGCCAGATCACCAGGTAACTAGCCAGTAATCACTTGTGAGTGCTTCAGCGGAGGCTGTCTTGCAACGCAGCTCCCTGGGATTGGGCAAGTATGCACTGTTGATTGACTGTTGAGTTTGCTACCCCAGACAACAGGGTAATAGCCCATCACTCTTAAGTAAATGGCCTTGTACATGAGGGTAGTGTCACACAGTAACACACAACCCAAGCAGCCTTGCTAATTGCTCATATTGAAGCAAACCTTGCGAGGGTACTGTAGGTAAAGTTAACGTACCTGTTAGGTGAGTCCGTCTCCTCTGGCTTGTGAGTTACACTCACAAGCCAGAGGAGACGGACTCACCTAACAGGTACGTTAACTTTAGTATTTGCCTACTGGCGGACACAACCCAATTTCTTTGGTACTGTAGGTGTTGACTGAAACGCGACCAATATTGTATTTGACTTGCTTCTCAGGCCTGTGACCGCTAGAAGCATTGACAGTTGGCTATTTAATATTCCCTTTAGGGGGATGAGCCTGGTTTTTTCCTCAGCCACCATTGGGTGATGGAACACTTACTTGACGGGTTTTAGTGGTCAGTAGGACAGGCACATGGTTTGTTTCTACTATTCAACACCTGAATTCTTATTTTACTCTCAAAAGTAGGTAGCCTTCATCAACGCTCTGAGATGACATGGTGTTGGGTGTCTGCCAAATCACTTCAACAGACCTCAATGAAAATCATTCCTTCGTTCTGAAGAAATTCAAAAAAGAACCAGCCAGAACAGAGGCAGGATGTTCAATATTTGCTGTCAAATCATTAGATCGACTTGAACTCCTTCTCCAATATTCCACTTAATAAATCTGCTTACTAACAACTTAAAAATGACAAATCCATAACTTTGGCATGCAGTGCTTTGTCAATCTATCCCGAAGGATTGAGAATTGAAAATGAGCCATTTGGATATGACACTACCAATGAATTCACCAGAGAGCCAGAACTATTCTCAATTCATCTCCACATCAGAAAAACTACCAGACAAACAGTGGCGCTGGTCCATCCTAATTCTAGAATGAAATTGTACGGACAAACGTTTCAAAAATTAAAGTTCCTGTGGCTCCAAAAATGTATTTAGCCCAACTAACGAACGTGCACCAACTAAAACCCTCTCTTATTGCCAACCGCAGCGATTTGTACTGACGAAGTACTGAACCTTGGACTCTCCAACAATCAAACGGCAGCTCAGTCGATTTCGCGAAAGAATCCAAAAACATTTCAACATAATAAAATTGGCTTGAAGAATATTTAAAAAACATATCTTTCAATGATACCATTCAAATGAAAACTCGCATCAAGATTAAATAAAACGAGATTACAATAATCCAAAACTATGACATAAATGGAACTCACCCTCATGAACGTTAGATTCAACTCTTTAACTCCTGTCACTGCGTCCATGTGGTAGAGTTCATAAAATTTTCCAACTTTGAAGAATATAATGCAATCGTAATGCTTGGCTTTTAAATCCCACCATTGCCGCATTCCCTGAAACGACAGGTGATTCTGTATTAGATCGTACAACCAATTATCAACTGCGAACTATATTATAATCCAACTTACTGGTGTTTGTTCTAATAGGAAGTCTTTCGGGACATACAAAGTTCTTGGGTCGTAGTCAGGGTCATTCGGGCGCCTACCGGATGCGTCCTTAATTTTATCGACTTTGATGAAATCAATTTTCAAGTGGGTCCAATTTTGAATGTCGTCATCGCCGATTCCGTTGGTGCTCTCTGCAGTCTGCAACAAAATGGCGATGTGAAGCATTCGTGTCAGAACTGAACCCAATATCATTTTCACTGAGCTAGTATTTAGTAGAACATTACATATTACATAAATATCTGGTGCGTAGCAACACACAACTTTCCGCCACCCCTTTAAGTTCGAACACCACCTACATAGGCGGGCACTATATCTTCGTTCAACGCATTTTTACAGGAACATTTATGGAGAACAAAATGTAGGGACTAGTTAGCTGAGAGTACTCCTCAAGTTTGATCGAAATCGTTAGAGCCGTTTCTGGGAAAAGTGGAATACCGATAAATTAATATTCGACAAATCTCCTTTTCTGAGTTAACTTGGTTTATATCTCCGTTCAACATATATATACAGAAATAATCATAGAGAACGAAATGTGGGTATGGGTGACTAGAAGACACTCTGAACGATTGATCAATTTTGGTGAAGCAGTTACTCCAGAATTTACGGAAATGTTCGAAAAAACGTTATTTTTACACATTTTGATTTTTATCTCTGTTCAATGGACCGTCACAGGAACATTTATTGGAAAGAATATGTAGGTATTAACTATTCGAAAACATCCTGTGAGTTTGGTGAAAATCGCTGAGGCCGTTTTGCCAAAAAGCGTAAAAAACCTATTTTTGCTTCATGGGCCTGTATCTCCGTTCGCCGTATTTTCACGGAGATATGTATAGAGAAGTAAAGTTAGGTATTGATTAGAGGAAGATAATTTGAAAGTTTAATCAAAATCGTAGAGCCGTTTTTGAGAAAAATGCGAAAAACCCTAGTTTTTGGTACACTTTCGTCCCCTTCCCCCTTCCCATCGGCCGAAATCGTCCATAACCTTATTTTGGTGTCTACAAAAAATAACGAACAAAACAAAAAAAGAACCAGCTCAATCGGATCAGCCGTTCTCCCGCAAATCGAACTACAGACACACACACACACATACACACACACACACGGACCACGCGCCGAAATTAGGTTTTTTAGACTCAGTAGGGTCTGAAACGTAAAGATCTGAAGAAAACCCAAATTTTTTTTTGGGCCGATTACTATACTTTCCTTCCCTTCGGGTAGCGGAAAGTAAAAATTAGCAATTACGTATGAAACGAAGACAACATTCCTCTTCCATCAGCTCTACAGTGCACATCATAACCGCAATAGTAATAGAAGGTAAACATTTGTTAGTCTTTCCTAAAGCCCCAAATTCAACGTTCCAACTCCTTTATTGAGATCAAAACCCACGTTTCATGACTATCCATACTCTCCATCACTGAACTACATTCAAACCAGCTCGAATGTCATCCACCTTTGTGTTGATCAGACTTTGAATGAAATTGTGCAAGCAGTTATCGTAATTCACCTTTTTGTTAAAATATGACCACACTTTTACTGTTAGATAGAAACATGCCTGAGGCTGGTAGACATTTTTGGACGAGTTGTATGAGCTGTTAAGTCGTTGAAAACTTGTCAACTCTCCTCATTCCTCCAATGTATTAGCTTTCACGAGTTTTTTTTAAAGTTTTGCAACATATTGATTTAGGGAAACCCTAATTTCGGTGCTTGGTTTAGGTAAATAGCTGTGTGTGTGCCCTGACAGAAGGGTGCGCTTTGCTGTTCGCCTTTGGCTAGGCCTCCCACATAGCGTCCTATGTGTGCACATCCACGCTCCAGTTTGATCTTGGAGACTCAAGATCACAGTAGTAGTGTTCATCTCTCTCGAACATTCTGTTCTTACGCTGTAAGCGCCTGCTTGCTTTGCAGGCATCTCGCTAGATGTCACATGCACTGCGGCTGGTCTTTTGTTTGTCCAGGATCAGCTACAGTGGCGTTACATTACTACTCCATCTGCTCCTAAGCCCAGTAAGCTTTTGGAGTTTGTGGCTGCTCTACATGGTTCGGTTGATGAATGGGAACTCAGCCAGAGTTCTGACTCCCCCTACTTTTCTGCAGGGATGGAGTAGGTTTCATGGAAGGGCGTAGGACAGAACGTGTGGCGAATAGACACTGACATTCATGGAAGTTCACATCTTCTTCTTCAGAATGTCACTGACTACAGCGATGAGGTCGGGATTGCAACTTTGTGATAATAAAGTTAATAAGGGCTATGTCAAGTGTCATGACGCCTGGTCTGCAAGCAGGTTGCTGGTGCATTGTCGTCTGAGGACTGGAAATTGGAGAGGGAGCAGCGCTCCTGGGTCGTCCCTGGAGAAGGACTGAGGCATGACATCGCTGTTATTGGTCTCGACCAATCTCCAGTGATCCTGCATGTACAGGTAGTATCTGGCAGCCAGGATCTTACACTAACTTGGCAAGCCAAGAGGCGCGAATATGACAGGACAGATCTTCATACAGCATTGTCAGAAACTCGAGGAGTGAAGGCACATAACATCAGAGTTCCAGCATTGACAGTGTCCTGGCATGATGTATGATACAAGAAGCTGGGTGTGCCAGCAGGCTTTCTCCGCGTTGTTGATTGCATCGTATCTAAACTAGTGGTCTTACTAGCGTGGAACATCCTCTTATCCTTCTTTCCTTTCCCATCCCAATCCTTCTATCCCTAGAGCCGGTGTAGGGTAGTCTGGGCACCCTCCCCATTTCCTTAATTTTATTTATTTAGTTTCTCCTTCTTTGGGTGCCACCGTCCCATTCACAGTGAGCTTTGAAAAAAAAGTGTGTGTTTGTTGTGAACGTAAATGAGGTGCAGCCATATCTGTATTCCAAGACGAATTACCTACACTTGAGGTACTGTTCCACTCTTGATTCTCACGCTTGTGACAGAGAACGCGTAAACTACTTGTGGTTATCTATTTCTGAACGTTATAAGTTGTTAATTTTCGAGTTATGAAACCTTGTGTAAAATTGTAATATATAAGATCCTATTGTAAATTCTGAAGAAGATACTAAAGGACTCTTATTCAATTCTATTAGTTTAGGTAAATTGAATATTGTGTATTTTAATTTCGATAGTCTTGACCTACTACCTATTGTTTTTATAATAAAACCTATTATTTTAGCAATGGTCTGTCTTCCTTCTTCGGAGTTACATGCTGTTCTACTGTCTACTTATGTACCTATCACCCCTTATATACCTTACCTCAGAGTAGCTGTGATTAGACTTTATTGATGGCTGTGTGGATGGTCGATTGTTTGACTTCGCTGTAGATTTTGCTTTTTTCAACTGACGGCTGGGCTCCTTTGTCCGTTTTCGCTTTGTTCCCTAAAACCAGAACAAGAAACCCGCATTTTATGAAAAATTGTTCTTTTAACCCAGATTCAATGAAGCTGACGAAACAGGGGATACAAACCATCAAATGCATTCATTATCAGAGGGGGATGAGCCACTCAACTAAACTGCGGACAAATCTATCGATCTTTCACTTAATGAAGAATAGCTCAGACGTTCGGTCAGTAGAGAGGCCACTCCCAATCAATTCCACGAATGTCAGCCGTTAAAATACCTGGTGCAACGCATCACACAACTTTCGTCAGCCCCACTTACATACAGGGATTTTTACGGCTTTAGGCTTCCAATCTATTTGTAGTTGCTAAAACATAACTCCAAGTTTTACGTGGGAAGCTTACATTTCTGGCAGGTATTGATGAACTTCTTCTCAAGTCACAACCATTGTAGATCGATTAGAACACAGAAGAATTATGAATACCAACACGACTTTTTAGAGAAGGATCGTGTTTACTGTGTAAAAACTGAGAAATAGTAGAATTCTGGTCAAATTATCTTACGACCGTTGTTAAACTTTCATCATATAGCTAGTTTATTGGACTACCAAGCTGAGGATAGTAATATCATTTGAGCAGTATTTATGAGGAAAAAACTGCGCTAAAATCAAACTACTCTCCTCTTCTTCCCACTGATGGGAATTGTATGGCACTATCAGGTTATTTGGATTTGTCCATACAAAATATGTAATCGAATTCGTTACAGCTGTTTTGGAGGAAAATAATATTCGGCGTTTTGGTCATTATGGTGACTATAATTAGTTTTCGGTCGGTTTTTGCTCATAGCCCCCCCTCCACGACCTTATTTGCACGTCCCATGGTGACCTGCAGGCTACATATCAATTTTAATCCGATTAGGTTTAATGTCTATAGCATGCACACGGCACAAACTTTTGTACTTTCGAACAAACAGACTATTTTGCTAAATTGTATTTTTTCGTACTCAGTAGCCATTGAAACGTTAAGATCCGAAGAAAACTCGAAGTTAGTTTTCTAGCCAATAACATAACTTTCCCTCCTATCATTTAGGAAAAAGAACATAATGTGTCCTCATGACCGTGCTTCGTACGTTTATATCATGTCGAGGTAGTGCAAACTCAGCAGAAGAAGAAACGAACTGCATCCAGAGCATACTACCATAGTAAGTGTTTGTGTCACAAACCAATTAAAGGCCACCCATGAATCTTCAGCTGCAAAACTACACAAAATGCAGCTAACAACTCATGTCACAAAATTATTGGAAGCAAAGGTACACGTGCGATCTTATGCTTTAGGTACATCAAAGGCCAACTACAGCCTTTATCTCTACGCAAGGTTTCTGTCACCGCTGATCTTAACACCTTGAGTAGTGAGGTAAGTGCACAAACTCGCAGATCTTGGGAGAAAGTGGGATGGACTAGCCAGTTCCTTACAGGACATAGCGACTTCACACGGCTCCACTTCTTTTCTCTCAAGATTCTCAATTCTGAACATCTTGCGCCTCAAGTCTGGAGGAAACAAGAAGTTCCTACAACAGTGAAAGAGGGCTTTTGGAAGAGCAGATAAACCTAATAGCATTGGCTGCTATTAAGCAAGCATATAACTGTTTCACATAGTTAGCTAAGAATGTCATGGCAAAGAAATACCCTTTGAAACTTGCCATCCAACTAAATGTTAGATCAGATGGGAAACCAGATTAAGAACCCTCCCAGATGGTACATCAGGGGCCATACCTTCGCGCAGTCACACTCCGGCAATAGGCTTCCACTGGGAGACTGGCAAAATGACCAAACCTGCCATACCTCAGTAGGTCTGAGTTGGGTTGATGCTGAGTGACCAGCCAGTCTTGCACGAAACTGCAACCCCCATAACAGTCGACTATATTACCCTCTCATGAGGATCCAGGACCCTAACCAGCCCTAATCAGGAACTGACACTTTGATAAGGAAACAGACCTATTGTCAGATAAACTCACTGGTCAAGCTGTCAACGTTTAGCATAGTAGTCAGAAACATTCAAAGAAGAGCGATTTCACTTGATTCCAAACCTAACGAACCACATGAAGAATTCTGTAGTATTGAAGGGCAAAACACATTATACATCAGTTAGTGGTGACTGGAAGACACTACTGAAGTTAATTGCAAGGCATTATATACCATTAGCAACAAGGATACTCTTACCTTCTTAACAGGAGATGGCTCTTCTTCATCTAACCTACTTGAATCAGCATCTGTTTCCTCTTCCTCTTCATCACCTTCATCATCGTAGTCTTCTTCATCATCGCTACCATCTAAGAGAATACAGTTACCAAGAAATATGTACTTTTTTGTACACCCCTCACTAATTCAATGATCACACGCATTCAATTTACTTACCGGGAATGTACGAATCATCTTCGTCTTCAATTTCATCCAAGGGATCTGGTTCCTCATCATCAATTTCATCCTCGTCCACTGGGTCTACACAGGGTAAACAGATTACTGAGTCATTTCAAACACATCAACGTTATTCCTACTCATACTACTATCATACCAACAGATAGGGGAATGAATTGGAATTCTTTCCAGATATTATATACCGCTCTTAGTAGTCTTTTGTGTAAACAAGAATCTAACAAGGTGACTGTTAACTGAGCCTAACTAGGCCTGTTCTCTCCAGCATGTCATGTAAAGTTAGTTTACACAACATGAGCTGTGTCTGGTAATAACTGTCGGTATTAAAAGGATATCAACAAGCATTAGACTAAAGGATATGCAGGTAAACCAATATGTGAACGGCTTCATAACTTGCCACCCTGTGAACCCACAACCAAACATCCCCTCCAGTCACCTCTTCTCAAACATTGCCAAAGCAGGGACACAGATTGACGACATAACCACCAGTTCATGGCACAACCACCATTCTGTGACTCTTAATTGTGACCCCACGCAATTAACAATTATTGCACTTTTGTTGACAGCACAACTAGTGATAACAATTTTTATTTTGACATTTCTTGCCAATACGTGTCAGTTACTTGATACTGATTGCTTAACTTGAATGTTGTCGCGCGATGTAGGTAGTAACAAATAATGCAGGCTGAGTTAAGAAAAAGTGAATAGGAAGATAGAGTTTGAATTCACACTTTCAGTTTCTTTGTGACGATAACTTGTTGCACACCTCTCTAGAGGTTATTAAAGGGTTGATTGGTGTTGTATGCTATAGCTCTGTTATTATGGAAGACTCATGGAGTTCTTTTTGCGCACCGTGCTTGGACTCTGACATATGAAGTTTATTGCTACCTGTTTAGCAACAATGGAGTGTTTTAACACACCAGTTATAATTAAAATCGTAGAAGGTATGTCCAGGCTGAGGTAGATAAGGCTTTGATAATTTGGAACTGCCAGCTGCTAGTTACAACTGTTATCACTAGGTACTATATAGCGCAAGAGCCCTTAAAAATTCAAAGTCAACTAACTAACTATTGAGTCAAACTTTTCTGTAGTACCCCTTTTGGGTGAAACAAAGAACATGAACCGACCGCTTGATAACGCTACGACTGCGTGTATCGATATCAATCCGTTAGTTATCTCATATTTATTTTGTATACCCATTCTTGATTTCATTGAATTAACTCCTTTTCTTAGCCTTTGTACATTTAAAATAATTATATAACGGGGTATTACATAATGAACATTAAGTAATTGGCATAATCGTACAGCTGTCGTTATTTCTAATTTCAAACATGGCGAGTGAAGCCTACGATGTCGGGCATATTGATAACCTGACCTCGGCCGTGATATTTCGATATATTGCCTTCTCAGAGGGAGCGGTCCATATTCTTTGCTTTTACCCCCCTTTTTTGTCCCTCTCTTCACGATTATCTGCCACAGTGCTTCCCCCCCCCCCTTACCACTGCCACTCATTTTACCCTAAATTATCGACCAAATTCAAGATATCGTTCCAGCTTCTCACATTTTCACACTCATCTTTTCTTTGCACCATGCACTTCCTCTAATGAAATGCGAAGGCTTGTGGGATCTATTTTGGATTGGTGTGTGAATTACAGTTTCATCTCTGACCAGTACGCAAGTCCTGAACGTGGAATATCGTCACTTATCTGACTCAAACGTTACAGCCAGCCCAGACATTAGGATTTTACCTGATACCGATTATGATAAAAATGCAGTACCATATCCGTGACGTCATGCATTTCATAAAAGACTGAAAGTGTTGGAAAAAAGCCTTTTACCCTCGATGATTTTCTTTTTGGCAGATCTCTTGCTCCCTTGAGGCGTTGCACACGATGAGTTTTTTTTAGTTTTCCCAACAGATTTTCCTGTACTGCGTCCGTTTGATTTCACATCCATTTTTTTGGTGCTTTTAGGGGTCGTCGTTTTGTTCGTTTCGCTCGGCGTTGACAAAGAATGCCCATTTTCTTTAGGCGACTTTTTGTCGTCCGTCAGACTCAAACGAGCCGCCGGTGACTTAGAAAAGTAATTAAACAAAGTGTTCTTCTGCGACATGATCCACTAATAGGATCAGCCAATGACTTGAAACAAACAAGGCTGCTTTTTGATTATATTAATAAACTAGCACCAGAGGTTCACATGAAGGCAACATAAAATGTCATAACTTTATAATTCCTACAGCAAACACACGAAATAGAATCAAGGCGGGTTTGATGCTAACAAAATGCACAAATTCAAATGAATGTTAACGCGCTCGCTTGTTTATAGCCCAGCATGGAACTCATCAACTCCCGCCTTATGATAAGATATCAGAAACTATCGACAAGACATTCATGTCTTCTCTGTGGCATTAGGCCCGTTTACACAGTGAGCTGTGCCCGCGCTCCTGACCGTGTTGTTACTTTCCATATTAGCTTGCTGTACTAAAAGAAAGGACAGTTATGTAATCAGCTGCAAACAAAATATATAGTTATCTGAAAATGTTTGGGGTTGGAGGACTCCTGAGTCTGAAAACGCCATTTGAGAAAATAGTATGTGTGTGTGTATGCGGGTAGTATCTGTAAGCTGGGATCTTGCGCTCATTTGGCAAGCCAAGAAGCGCAAATATGGCAGGACGGGTCTTCATGTGGTGGTTTCGGAAGCTCGTGGAGTTGAGGAAAATCAGATAAGACTATCGCAAGCACAACAGTTTCATTTTACAAGATGATTACGAGAACATTGAAAGATATGACACGAGTGTGATGATCAGCCTCATGACCTGGTTGAGCCAGCGTGCCTGGTAGAACGCTACAAAGTCAGGAGTAAATAGACGGGTATGTTTACACAGACGAGTTTGGACCAGTACTGGAGAAAGCCCCACACTCCAAGCTCACCCATGTGAGACAAGTGCTTACATGCCACACCATCTCCACTTATGTTTAAAACAAAAGCCTTTAGTTACTTCTAACATCATTTCATTCTCATCTGATATGCATCAATCTGTTCAATCTCATTATATTATACACACATTTCGTAGTACTCTCTCGAGTAAAGGAGATATTTCTGGGTACTAGATCCCTATCAATCACTCTAACCACATTACCTGATGTCAACGTTAAATACTGTGGGCTTTATGTTCTTTATGTACTCCGCAAACCATAATTGATGGGAGGGTATGAGTTTTTCAGGCGAATATCTACTTGAAATCTACAGGGGACAATTATTGTGCTTACTTGCATTAGGAGGAGGTGGAATAACTTAACCAGGAACCTGCACAACTGTTGACTATGTCTGAGGTGTTTTTTTTTTTCTCATAGAAGAAATACGGTTAAAGGGCCGATCCCCGAAACTCTCATGCTGTTTGATCTACTGCACCAGGACAGACAACAACTCTAAGACACAAATCTCTATAAGATAAACAACTCCACTAGCTAAATAACAAAACAGGGGGACTAGAAAATAGTCAGTTACATTGCTTATTATACAGTTATAACTCGTTATTGATGTTGACCTAACCTTCAATGTTCATCATGTTCCTGTTGAACATGAACCTTCATGTTCAGTGTTGCGCAGGCTTGGGGACTCCAGTTAAAACTTAGAATTGGCAGCTATTGGTCAACGATACTCAGAGAGTATAATAAGTAGGAGTTCAGATCGCGTTTATTGAACGCAGATACCTGGGGTTAGGTTTGAAAGGGTGGGGGGGGGGGAGCACTACCACTCCAGTCACGTGAGAATTCCAACTGGTGGTGTGAGTCACCTTGAACAAAGGAACAACATAGCTTTTTTTCATCATAAACAATAAGTTGGGATGTTGATACCATTTGGCCAAAATCATACACATTTATAAATCATTTGAAGAATCATCTTTTTTACAAATCTCACCATGAAAGGATAGTTGCACGCACACCACCTTACACTACCTCCAGTTACAAGTTACGAAATAGAATGCTCCCCAGTTGAAATAGGAAATGTGCTACACTTGGTTAGTGACACAGTGGAAAATGCCTCCTAACACACATTCTCAGGAATTTTCTTGAACCCCAATTCACCTTCAGCAGTCAATGCTGCAATATTGATGTTATCTACCTCCACTCTTTGAGTTTCTGACACAGTCACGCGAAGATTCGTCCAGTAGTATTGGTGCTTCTCGAGTAAGCACAAGATCCCAGCTTCCAGAGGCTACCTATACATCTAGAATCACTTAGTGCACTCCAGCATTCGCCTATTTTAGCAAGGATCACTCATGCGGGGAGCAGAGAGCAGATCTGGTAGCATGGAGAAGAGGGCAGAACTCCTATCAAAATAGCTTCAATTTTCTATTTATACAATCTAAAGAATGTCATTCACTTCCAGTCAATTCTATATATTCAATTTTAGCCATCTTTACCATGTGATTGTTATTTATTTGTTGAACCTCATTCTCCTCAAATCACTTTCGCCTCGTTTTATTAAATATATTGTACATATTATTAATGACTTAACATTTGCATGCATACTAAATGTATTAGATCATTGACTTGACCATTTTCATACATTACCCTCTATCGTATCAAACATTAAAATAGCGAGGTAAGGTACAGCCATATATTCTCCACAAAGCCTCAAAAAACCAGTTTAAAAGAAATTCTTCATTCGTTAAACTCTTCACATTATGTGGAACATGTCCGCCTTTTGTGAACACGCACGAAAACAAAAACAGTTTGAACAGTGCAGTTTATAGAAACCTGCCAATTACAAAATTGAATTCTTAATTACAAATAAAAGTATTGTTGTGTCAAACGCGGTTGGTAGGACTTCCCTTACAGTTAATATGAATGTATCACAAAGTTTCACACTTCAACACTCGCTTTTTTTCTTGCTTTTCGTCTGTTTAATGTCGTGCCCATTTCCATAATTACCCAAAGGAGAATGCTGTAAGTGATACTGAGGGTCATTTTCATCTTCTTCCCAAGTTCTGAAGAACAAAAGGTTTTGTTGATTCTTCAAAACAGCTAATCTTCTTCTAGACACCAATTGTTGAATTTCAAATTGCATTTCAATGGCATCAGCCGATGGGAGAGTGCGAAGCTGAGAAGCTATGCTGGAGCAGAATATGCTGAATTCATCTGCAAACCAACGAAAATTGATTGTTAGTAAAACCATAGTATCAAGTTGAATATTTACTCATTTTATTATACTTTTCGCAGTCTGTTTACGATAACATCATCCATAACAAACGTGTGGGGGCACAAGTCCAAAGTTAAACCAGCCTCTACCAGTCATGAGGGACTGGGAGTAAGCGGAATTTGATGGTGAAGCAATGACTTGAAAAGCTGTGAGTTTTGGCAACACCATAGACAACCAACCACAGTTGATTTTAATTTAAGTGTTATAAATCAACTAAATGTAATAGAGTAATTGATGAATGGGCAATACGTTTGATTGCTATTTAGAATTGAACATAAGAAGGAGAGTTCCACAATCTCGACATGAAAGGTATGGCAATTTCAACTTGAAGTGGATGACTGATGAAGAGATCATTTTAATGTGTAGCTTAAATAGATACCAGCTTCCTACTCTGCGGAATCTCATGATCACAGAATGGAAAGCCTATGCTTGGCAACTAGGACACAAAGGAGGTTGGTAGCATTCCTTCTAAAATCATCTGAAGCGTATAACAATAATAAAATGACTAATGTAAATACTCACCCTCTTGATGGGCATAAGATGTGGAAGGGGGAGATTCTGAGCGATCATTACTGGGCACTCGATGGACGTCAACATGCTCCAGCAAGGTCTGGGGTTGGAAGCCTGAAGTAACAGAAGGCTTCTTTATAACGAATTTTTTAAAATTATTTCCAGAGTGTACATTTGGTTGAGAAATGTAAGAAGAAGAAGGTTCGTGCTTTTGAGAGTAAACCATTTTCTCACTATCATCAGCAACCAATTCGAATATTAGATGCTCTTGCCCAACCTCCTGGTCTGCATTTGAAAAATCCTAAAAACAAAATATTGATCAACATTACTTGTATATTACAATTTAAATGCTAAGGAATATAATAGCAAGGTGAGTAGCCCTTGTTTCACACTTGAACGAGTGTCGGAGACCTTCAGCTACTTGATAAGCAGTGTATAAGTAGCGCAAACGGGCCAAAACCATTGACTGCATGCTCTTATGGAGGATCTTCGTGTGACCGCTTATTGCATTCAAACTTCATCGAATGTAATGAATTGGTTCTGACACCCTGAATCATGTTTGACACTGACTACTCTGCAACTGGGGCCCCGACCACTACTGCGCCCATCAAACGTTCCTAAGCACTCAGTTTTTCAAACTACCGAAACATTGTGACGCCTAGCAGCTTTTCTTAAAAGTAGAATACAAACTACAGTAAAAAGGTTCGATGCAGATGGACAATTTCACTAACCTGTTCAAATTGAGCTGTATGACAACTTTCGTGAGCATACGAACGCGTTCGAAAATGAGGCGAAGTCTTACGTGGAATGATGACGTCGTAAAGAAATTCCAATTCGTGATACCAGTACAATGTGGGTTCGTACACTTCGCCCCCTTCGACTTTTTTGCTTTCCTCCACTTTTTTCTTTTCTTGCAAATAAGTTGACCTCAAGCTGTTAATTTTCCTTTTGACTTCCTCTTCGGAAATGTTGTATTTAAGAGATAATTTAGCGAGCGAGGATCGACGTTTTTCGACAGATTTGTACTCGGGAATTTTTATGTCCCACAAACAAGCGTTATCTCTGTAGTCTTTGATGAAGGAGTACATGAGCTTTTCTGAGAACACCAGCCGTTGTCTTTTACAACGACCAGAAGACATTTCGGTACGAGATTGCAGTTAAACTATCAATAAATTATCTTTTAAGCAAAGCCATCTATCATTTTACCGTGCCTGAACTAAAACATTCCGAAATTTAGAATTAAGCGGGACACTTCAACAGTAACTAAAAAGTCAACCCTTGCGAAAACTGTTATGGGAGTGCACTGTCAACATATCTAAAGCGATTCCTTCCAAATAACCAGCAAAGCTAGAAATCGGATTGGTTCGGTCGTTTTGCACCTCGGTTTTGTGTCAGTTGATTTCCACGCTCTGAAAACCATTTTTGCCGGTTACAACACATTCCTTACTCCTCACGTTGTGATGAATAAAATGAGTTTTTTTGAAGTTATTAAATTGCATGAAAAGCACAGAAGCGATTTGGATCAAATTGGCACGGTACCCTTCTGTAAAAGTCGGAAGTAGCTGTTACTTCCAGCCTGCTTGTATCTGCTCCGGGCAGCGCAACGGTTACTTGGATCGTACAAGAGCACCTTCACCGCTCGTCTCGGTTTGTTTTATGATCCTTATTATTTATAACGATACACCTTCTACCTATAAATATCCAAATTTTGTTCTTCTTAACTATTTCCAGCGCATTTAGTCAGGTGGGAACTTAACACATAAAACATCAAATAATTATATTTTATGTCTCCCAAAAACGCTTTCCAGTATCTTTGAACTTGCTTCTTTTTTTTGTGCTAACAAATATGAATGTCTAGTTTCGCAAGCATCTTTATGTTCTATTTCAAAGAGTAAGGACAGTAATGAAATCGGTCAAGAGTACAAACCGAGGCATTTAACGTTTCGTGATCTGTTAACTTACAAACGCATAGGAGAGCTTTTATTGACCGTGCACGTCTTTGTATTTCGTTATTTACACTCACATTTTGTTGACATGAAAAAGTGCACGTTGTTTCTCATCTGCGTTTCTAGCCTGACCTGTTAAACTGGAATTACTGTTGAAGTGTTCAATAAAAACTGGGGGGGGGTTCTAAACAACAGTTTTTTCACAGAAAACATACGACAGATTAAATAAGTCAAAAACGGCGCACTAGCACTTTCAATAGATCTATGTTTCTACCATCTGTCTTCAGTCAAACTGCAAGTTTTCTGCAGCAATTACATTACACATTTTTACTTTCCTTGGCTCTACAAATTAGAAAGGAAAGTTATGTGATCGGCTGAAAAAAAAAATTTGGAGTTTTCTTCAGATCTTTACGTTTCAGACCCTCCTGAGTCCGAAAAATTCTATTTGGGAAAATGGTCTGTGTGTCTGTGAACGATTTTTAGAGAAAACCACCGTACCAAATCAGCTCAAACTTGATATCTCGCCCGCAAGTTATAATGGAACGCCAAAATTAGGGTATGAACAAAATCCATCGAAATTTAACTATAGTTATCATAGTGATCAAAACACCAAATATTTTTTTTCTCAAAAACGGCTCTAACGATTTTGATTAAATTTCTTATATTGATAGCTCCCAATATGGCAATCACACCATAAAATTCCCATTCGTGGGAAAATGACGAGAGCAGCACAATAGATAATCAAAATTTTCGACGAAAAGCGTTTTTAGCGCAGTTTTTTCCTTATAAACTCCGCTGGAATGTTAGTAGAAAGTTAAAGAAAATTGGTATTGTAGTCCAATCCAATACCTATAGTGTGAGTGTTTAAAAACGCTCATGAGGTACACGGGGCTCACTTCAGAAATTCCTGAATTTCAACTACCGCCGTTTCGCTTACTACCAGTTCTAACAGTTATTACCCAATAACTCTGCAAAATTGATTATTATCCTTCTTAAAAAAATTCGTGTTTACAGCCTCATTAATTTTCTGTGTACCAATTGCTCAATAATGGTCCTATAATGAGTATGAGCAGCACAATAAATTCTGGAACTGTAAGCGCTACCGCTTCCTGCTGCTGTGACGTGTTGTTTGACCAAGTTCAAAGGAACTGAGTGATAAATGAATTGAGTAAGTAGAATTAGCCATGTACAAAGTGAATTGTTGTAGAGCTAAGGAAAGTTGTGTGTTGCAACGCACCAGATATTTTGTTTGTCAAATCTCACCCAAGTAGTAGGCTGGAGGTGATTTATCGAAGAAAGCCAATTGACACACCCAGCCAACGCATATCTTCAACACTTATCTTACACCACATGCTGCGCCATTACATGGCCAATGCAGCAATCCTGATCTTATTTGCTTGTACCTCACACGTTTCCGACACCGCGATACAAAGATCCATCCTGTCATGGTTGTGCTTCTTGGCCTACAGATACCGACTTCCAGATACTGCCTAGACATCCAGACCCACTACAGACAAGTCAGGACCGACAGTGACAATATCATTGTGTTACTTAATTCTTCTCCAGAGACATTCTTGTAGCTGTTGAGTACATTTTTCTGAACAGGAACGACCCACGAGTGTCTCAGACTACAAAAACGACCATTCGACCGGAAACTGTAAACTTGAGTGGATAGAGAGAGACAGCATGAGCAAGCAGTAGGAGCAGGCACTCAAACATACGTTAAAAGTAACTTAAATTTGAAATGAAATAACAAGAATAGGAAATTCGTGGAATAAATTGCGGATGAATGTTGGCATACGAAATATTGTTCAGATTGCTAAACGTTTACCTGAGCGTTCTAGCGTGGCAGGGAGGGTAGAGTCGGTTCACAGCAGTCCTGTTCCTTCCAAACAGATTCTCTTTCGTCGGATACCCGTGCAGTTTGAATTCCTTCACAAACGCGTATGTTCCGGAGGTTTCGTGCAATTTGAAATGGACAGTTTCTAATAGGTCACGTACGATGATGTTAATTGAAATATGATTTGAACTTTGGAAAGGTTTTACGTTACCAGAAGAATATGGCTAATATCGAGAAAGTCAAGGTATTAGTGCTTGGCGATTCCGGTAAGTTCGCTAGGACCTAATAACATCATATAACTAGTCAGTCAGTTCACCGTTCCATTCTGTTCTTTTAGCACGGCTACCCGATGACAAGAGGTCTCGGGTAATTGCTTTTGTAGGGCTCCCGACTTCTGGCAGACCCGTGGCTTCAATATCTTGTGCAACATATATATCCAACGGACGGTCAAATTATACGACATTCATATGATGTAGCAAATGTGCTGAGAAACCCTCATGTCGGGGCCGTGACGTCAGCGCGAGATTAGAGAATACGTTTCACTATAAAAGTTGTTGAGCAGTTGCATTAACAGTCCAGGGAAGTCGTAGGTGAATTTATCAAGAAGTAATATAAACAACGACGACGTATGAAATTGAGTCATCCTAACAGAAGGCGAATCTAAACAAAAGATATTCGACGTAGTAAAGATATGATTATTGATGTGATTCGAAAGAAGAAAATGACTAAAATATATCATATGATCATGATGTTTTCACATCCGAATGTTGAGGGGATAGGCGATTGCAGTGGCTTTTCATAAATCCGTCTAATGTAGTCATATAATAAAATGCTTCCATCCTCCCCACACGCCCGAGCCTACAGCCTATAATCTGGTCATTATGCTTTATTGCTTATGTCCATGAGCTCCCTCTCTCAGGGTCCTCAAAGTGCAAAGGCACTCAAAATCTTGACTTCTCGACGGAACTTCATCTAGATATTTGGTGACAGCATTCTTTGAAACCTCCATTTTATATCTGCTGGTACCCTATAAAGGTTGAATAGCATTACGTCACGTATGCTCAAATGATTAAAGTAAGCTCTCCTCCTCCTTGCAATCTCCGTCACGAATGGAACATTTGAAGTGGCCATCCTTCTGAACGACTCTACTCGAACCCACCTTGTGAACTAGCTTTTCATGCAATTTCATCTAGGCAACATATTCTGGACAAGCACACTGTGTGAGATGAAATCCAGAGACATACTTCAATCAACAATATGAGCCAGTTTCAATCGATAAATCAAAGATTTATTAACCTTTGGATCAGGGAAATGAGGAAAGTACCTAAAGTTAGTTGCATGATACGGGGGGAGGGGGGATGACAAAGAAGTGTGAACCTGGGTACAGGGTACAATGAAAAATTGACGAAGAGAGGGATATAATGATAACACAGTGAGCCCTTGATAACGGGCAGCTATCGACTAACAGTCCAGAGTTATTAAAGCGTTATCATCTGCATGTGAGGACACTCAGATTCTACTTCACTAGAACGGTCCCAAACATATCCAGATACATCGACTCTCAACCCGGGTCATTAAAAATAGAAAGACTCCGCACTCATCCTAGGATGAAAGAACCTACATGTGGCCTAGATACCCATACTACTACTCCAACCTCATGCTCCATGCTTTGAATATTTTGACAATAATCGCGACTCGTTAAAAAATACAGAACTGCCACTAAGTTTAGTTTTATGTTTAAGAAGTTGGAAAACTTGAGCATCGTATTTATTTCAGGGGTTGGCAAAACATCGTTTACCCATCTGGTCACTCAGAATGAACCAATCATTAGCCCTTCCTGGACAGTCGGTTGTTCTGTAGAAGTCAAACTTCACGAATTCAGAGAGGGGACTCCATCTCAAAAGACGTATTTCATCGAGTTTTGGGATGTTGGGGGAAGCAGTAGTCATCGACATACTCGTAGTGTCTTCTACAATCCATTTCACGGTGAGCCCTTGCATGCTTAATACTTAAGCCAATGAGACAGTTTAGAATAATAGTCAGAAGTTTCTTTCATTTTTTTCTCTCCTCTCTTATTTTTATTTGTTTACCCATCGTTATAAACTTTGTTAAAATGTTACTAGGAAACTCTTAACAATTCAGGTGGTAGTCCAACCAAGTACCTATACGAGTCTTTAATCACGGTCATAAAATATACAGTGGCTACTTCAGAAATAACGGAATTTCAACCTCTACCGTTTCACTTACTACCATTTCTAAAGGTTTTTACCCGATAACTCTGGAAAGCTGGTTATTATCTTTCTCAAAAAAGCCGTGTTTACACCTTCATTAATGCTCTGTGTACCAATTGCTCAAAAATGGTCTGGGCATGAGTACGAGCAGCTCAATAAATTCTGGAACTGTAAGAGCTACGCTTTCTGACGTTGTGAAGTGATGTTTCAAATGAACTGAGTGAAACATAAATTGAGTTTGAATAAAAAGCCATGAACCCAAGTGAATTGACATAGAGCTAAGGAAAGTTGTGTAGTGTGGAGCACCGGATATTTTTTCTACTTTGCATATTCGTGATGAAGTATGAGTTTGGATCGAATTCTAACCAAATACTGGTAAGAAGAGACTTTCTGCCGAAATATCCAAACGAATTATGCTGTGCAAATTAAAGAAAAAAGTAACTCTAAGTAAAATATGAATTTAAACATAAAGTAATATGTAAATCAGGTATCAAACTGTCTTTCAATGGAGCTCCACAATTTAACTTGTTGGTGCCTTATTTACTGGAAGGATCACACTATTAAATTTGTTCACGCGTTTATACCAGTTGAATGAAAAATAAGGTAAGTTGTTGGTTAACAACTTGTTTTTCGTCCCAATAATTGTAATTGGCTTTCCATTTCTAGGAATCATATTGGTGCACGATTTAACGAACCGAAAGTCGCAACAAAACCTGAAATATTGGCTAGCTGAAGTTGTAAGTAAAGAAGGAGGTAAAGGGAAACCGGTGTATGATGAATTCGACACTGAACAGTTCGTTGGTGGTAATATGGTAAGCCGTTAATACAGAGTACTCATTTTTGTGTTCAGATCCCAAATATTCCATTTGCATTTTAGCCCTATCTGGAGTCACAGGGTTTGTTTGTGTCTATGCTGATGATGAGGTTTCATCCCATAGGGAGAATGATGTCCCTAGGGCAAGGCTTGGCAACCATTTGAGTCGGAAGAGTCAAAAATTACAATTTACAATTCAGTTTTTAAAGAGCCACCACATTTTTTCTTGCCAACAATAAATAGTACTTGCGTAAAGTTTTTGCGTAAAAAAACAAACAACTAATCATCATCCCCAAATCAAATCGAATTATCATCTTTTCATAAGAAAATATATCTATTTATTCATGTGGAAGTAGTGTTTTGCACAAAAAATTAGATAATATATATGTGGCATTATTAGATAATTACTTATTATTTATGTAAAAAACGAAAACAATTAAACATTTACTTACAACACTATTTTAAACTTCAAAAACAAAACAATTGAGTAAACAAATTCCGTGGGAGCGGTGGCTTTGCATGATAATTCCAGTAGCTTCCAACAGACTGACAACAATGACAACACATGTCACGGCGGAAGGGAGAAAAGCAAGTGGAACTAAAGAGTCACAGCTTCACATCCAAAGAGCCACATGTGGATCGCGAGCCACAGGTTGCCGTACCCCTTACCTTTGGTAATTAAGCGCTGGACTTGTAGTTGTACACAGGGAAACCTTTTGTAGAACTGTTCTGAATCGAAGCTATCTTTCTCTCAAAAGGGAGCTCTGTTATCAAGCACTTCCACGAAGGAAGTACTGGGGTAAGTTGCAACAAGACATGAGGTTCGATTTTGTTCCAGACTGGCGAGTGCCTTTGCAAATGATGTCGTTCCTCCTCACTTTCTACAACAGATTGACCTAAACTGGTGTGTATTTCATCATTGACAAGTTACATGTTCTTGCAACAGTCTGCTGGAGATGTGGATGATGTCCTCACAGTTGCAGATCACCTTAGACAGGTTTGTAGGGTGGGGAGTTGAATCCTGTGAAATTGGGCCCAGCCTTCTTGGCGCCCTCCCATCGAATTTGCATCGTACGATAAATGTTGCGGATGTAGGTTTCGTATTTCGATTTGTTAATCCTTAATCTGTATCACAACTGCTGGGCACTTTATTGAAGGAATTCTTCTTATCCTTCCTCCCTGTCTGAATCCTTCCATCTCCAGAATTGGCTTAAGGTAGTACGGGCTCCCAGTTTCCCACTTCTTCGATACTAAGTTTCTTTTTTGGTGCAGAAGCGAGTAGTATGATGCTACTGAGCGTTAATTGTTACAGGTATATAAGTAGAATTTATTGGTTAGCAAATCGCACAATTGCTGATATTTATTGCTTGTTACTGTTGAATGCACCTAAATCTGAAGATGACACTCCTCTGTTGACCCTTCCTTGTCGTTTGGATCATCTGGTTCTATCCCCAGCTTTATGCCTAGTACATCAATGGTGGGTGGGGAGGGTGATGGATGCCATTGGTATAGAACAGTGTTATTCTAAAATTGCATACTTGAACTAAGTTGAGTTACAATGCTAAATCGATTTCTGTGATTATATATCGATCTAACTTAGTTACTCAACCTAAACTATTCAAGACTATTTTCTTCTAACTCTGAACTGTTGCTTTAAATGAGTTTCCACTGTGCCTTTACCAGTCTTTGTACCAATCTTTGGTCTGCGTACCAATGATGCAGTTGGACGCAGTATAGAGTTCCTACAGACTTCAAAACATGGATGATGAAGCGGTTTTTGGGATTCATTAAGCCAGAAGACGTACACAAACTGTAATGATGGTCTACTAACGTTATGTACGTCCTCTGCTGAAATAAGAGTGTTGGAATCTGTTGAAATGATATGATTGGGTTACGTTTACTGGTTGGAGAAAAATTCAGTACGTATGCTCATGCACATTGTTCCTCAGTAGCCTAAACAAGTCAAATAATGGAACCGTTAGAAATAAAAATGAACACCAAACATTTTTAAAATTCTGTGCCAACAATAAAAACAAATTCACTTAAATGAATATACAAGAAAGAAAATCAAAATGAATTCTAAAACTAGGAATTTATTGAGAACGTAATTATAAAATTAAAATTTAAGTTTGGGAAGGTCAAATTAAATTGTTTTCTCAGGGGATAGGGCACAACAATAATTACAATAAAATGACGAAATAAACAGAATCTTCAAACATCATAAACTGTCATAAACGGGACAGTTAGCACAAATAAACCAAAAAATAGAAAAGGGAGAAATTGATGGTTCAGCGTGTGGCAGCGTCACGACATACTAGACGAATTCCATGAGAAACTAAAGTTAACGTACCTGTTAGGTGAGTCCGTCTCCTCTGGCTTGTGAGTTACTGTGGGCCCACAGTAACTCACAAGCCAGAGAAGACGGACTCACCTAACAGGTACGTTAACTTTAGTAATTTGCCTACTGGCGGACATAACCCAATTTCTTTAATACCATGAGAAACAGTCAAGGGAGAAGATCACGTGGCTTTGGGAAGAGTTTTCGGAGAAGACAAAAAAAGGGGACTGGGAGATGCAGCAAGCTTGAAAAAACATACGAAGATATCCCGAAAAAAGGGTTCCACAAATTCAGGTTGGTGGGAAATGACGTGGATGGCTGATAACGTGGAACTTAGAAGACAGTCAAGAGGTGGCTCTTGATAGGCAGTTCCTTATTCGATGCAGCACTACTTTTACGTTACAAATCTGTTTATTGCGTCATGATATGACTCCCTTCTTCCCTCCTAAGTGCTCGCGAGGACCTGATTTAAGGAGCCACTATGTTTCACCTTAAAACATTTTTTTACATTCCCCGCATCTCTGGAACCGCTTCTTCAACATGTCAAGGGAGTTTTGCATCCTTTTCGTGATTCACGCCTTAACAACGGATTTTTTATTACAGCTGCCAATGATCATCATAGGCACGAAATTGGATCAGGCCAGCGAAATCAGACTGCAGAAAAATCCCAATTATGACATCGCTCAAGAATGGGGAGCCGATAGTATTCACCTGGTAATATTGATTTGACTCGTTTTAAGATGTGTTCATTTTCACTACTGCCGACTTTGTGAGATCTAAGTTACTCATTTGGTATGGTTTAAGTCACTTCGTTTCAAGATTAGGTTATTGAATAATTATGTAAGTTGACGTACCTGTTTGGTGGGTCTGTCTTCTCTGGCTGGTGATATACTGTGGGCGAGCACTTTCAATGTAAAGACATCATCGTCTGGCCATTAAGTCAGTACTGACTTTAATAATTTACCTACTAATGGAATTGACCCAATCCCCTAAATATTGAATAATTTCTATGAAAATTCATGGCAGTGATATTAGAATCATATTTTAAAGACTCGCAGTTGAGCTAGACTTATGTGGAATTAAAAATGAAACTTTTCTCACTGCACTGGGTGTATTTGTGTTGCACGTATTCACAAATAATCTAGGGTTACCCAACATGTTTGAATCGATTATTCTGGAAAAATGTGAAGTGGACTATCTAAGTTTTAACTGAGGACTGGAAGGGTCGATTCACTCAACCGTTATGAGTTGAGCTCTGACACAGCTCGACCATTTTCCAGTGAATGGCTGCATGAACTGCCAAACGTTTGTGAAACCACGAAAAGTTTGGAATACTCTAAAGAAATCCCCGATTGAAAAAATGAAAGGGAACAATCATTCTTCTCATAAGAAAAGGTACTATGAAAATTGAAAAAATGTTTTTTAGTTTTCTTATGTATTTGAATTCAAGCTGTAGAAGTTTTTTTTATGGAAGTGAGCATAGTCCACACACTCTCACTTCACATTGATTTAAGAATGAAATTGTGTGAACAGGTATTGCGGTATTGAGGAACTTCCACTTATGATCCACGTTATTTCAGTAACTTCGGGTCAACTGTTCATAAAACAGTGTTTGAAACAGCGCGGTGATGTTTACAATCAGGAATGACACTGGTGTTCTGTGTCCTTGATTAATCAAGGCAATACGAACTGTACGTAGGAAATAGCTCTGTTATTTTACACCAGACCTAATTTCCATTTCAATGTTGGAGGTAGAGTAAGCCTGATCATCAGAAGTTCTCATATTAAGAGTTGCAAGTCTTAATTTCATTGGTGTTTAGGATGCAATACAAGGGGGGTAAGTTATAAATCTTCTGCGCTTTGTGAGCACTAAAACATATATTTCGTGCCCAGCATAATTGAGTAACATTTTATTTATTTCGATCGTGAATAAACAAGCGACTAAACAAGTTACTCGCATCGTTGGTCAATAGAATGGCCGTACGATTTGGTAGAGGAGGGAGTCGGAAAGGTTTGACGGAAAAAGGTCATTAAAAATGCGACATAGTCGGCAAAGGGAGGATATATTGGAAACAAAGTTACTGGGGCTGGTCAGAAAGAGCTGCTGAGAGTAGTGTGCACTGGGACGTCTGGTGACTCACCACTCCACCATGTGACTGCACGCTTTATCAATGAGAGGGTATAGGTCTCACACCTATTCCCCTATTCACACTCACCATCGAAAAGTATCTAGGAAAAGATACCAAACACGACGTAATTGCAATGAAACTGCCAAAATGTAGTTTTTGGCTGTTGTTTAACCATTTTTGGCCCGTAACGACCACGAGCTTTGTCCGATTGGATTGCTGAGTAGGCAGACAAAAGATCCTAAATGAAAGTTTTATGCGGAAGAACCGATTTTCTCGACCTCGTTAAAGGCAAAATATGATCTGGATGGACTCTGCACGTATGGAATCCCCATGCCTTGGGCAGAAGTGTCACATTTGTATAAGAGTTTGTAAAAACATTAAAATGTGCACAATTTTCATTCGCTGTGAACTTCTGCAAGTGCAGCCAAATACCAATTACATATCTTATTTTGTCAGGACTGTATGGACCCTCGTTCACTGGCGCCTGGAACCAGTTCAGCCGTCAAGTTGTCTCGATTTTTTGACAAAGTCATTGAAATGCGCTACTACAAAAAGGACTACCTCGGACCAACCTCGTTCCCTCAAGATAAACGACGACTCCACTCCACTCTTGTCAAACCACTTCACGGAGACTGAACCCGACGCTTCCATTTTTGATTAATTAATTCTCTGAGGCGGCGATTAAATACTGTACATTGTGATTTAGTACCAAATTCTAAGTGTCCATGTATGCTGTGTAAGCTACTTGACACAACCATAGCGTTGTTTGTTATTTTTAAATTGTAATTTTTTTCATTAAATTGTTTATGAGACTCCATAAATTGTTAACGCTTGGCATTTATGTTTTCTTGGTTGGCGTTGATCCCTGAATTCCACGATTTTTATGCGGCAAGATGTACGCTGTATTCGAACTTAATTTCCTGTTCTACCAAGTTCCAGGGGGAATGTGAATCTCGCGTATTTTGAGTTATTACGTTGTGTAAGGGATGATCTGATCTCAAGGGAATTACTTCGTTTTTTACAGACAGCGTGTGTGTAGAAAATATCTAGTGCGTAGCAACTCCCAACTTTCCACCACCGCTTTAAGTTCGAACACCAGCTACACATGCTGCTCAATATCTTCGTTCAACGCATTTCTACAGGAATATTCATATAGAACGAAATGTAGGTACTAATTAGTTAAGAGTCCTTTGTAAGTTTGATTGACATTGTTGAAGCAGTTTTTGAGAAAACTGAAATACCGATAAATTAATGTAAGACAAATCTCTTTTGTTTTAGTTAACCAGGCTTATATCTCCGTTCAACATATACATATACAGAAATGATTACAGAGAACGAAATGTGGGTATGGGTGGCAAAAAGACATTCTGTTGGATAAATCATATCTGGTGAAGCAGTTACCCCAGAATTTATGGAAATGTTTGAATAAACATTATTTTTGACACATTTTGATTTTTATCTCTGTTCAATTGACTGTCAGAGGAACATTTATTGAGAACAACATATAGGTATAAACTCTTCGAAGACATACTGTGAGTTTGGTGAAATGGCAATGACACACATATACGGACCATGTGCCGAAATTAGGTTTTTCAGGTTCAGTAGGCCTTAAAACGTATAGCTCTGAAGAAAACCCAACTTTTTTTTTAACGGGATTACAACACTTTCCTTTCCCGTCGGGTAAGGAAAAGTAAAAATCTGCTGAACGGCTGAATTGATTGAGATCTTTTATTATGTTTGTGTTTTAAGAAAGCGCCAGAGACTATTCCTTCCAGCTGATCAGAATACCTTAAGGAATGTGCACTCAATATTTGAATTACCCATCACCATCGTTGTCAGACCTACTGCTGGGTGCACTGGATGTTGTATAGCAGAAGTTGAAGATGAAGAGAAACCTAAGGTTGTACATAAGTACATAATGTTTATCCATGCCTTCACGTTGATATGTTACCTAAAAAAATGGAAACCACGTGTACCAGGTGGTGCCAACAACCCCTCTGTCACTGAGTTGTAAGTTGTTGGTATTTGTAATTTTCACTGGCATGTAAAGCGATAGAAGGTAGGCAATATTCGTGTCTGGAATAGCCAACTTTCAGCTGAACTGTACATTTTGGTTTACAGTTCACACTGAATAATACACCTACGTTATCAGTCAGGAAATAAGTTTTAAACTCCCCTTCAAAATTTGATTCTTTACGTTTCAAGACCCCTTTTTTTCTTTCTTTTGCACAAAAATAGAATTTGGTATGTAGTTGTGCCGCCTGCTCGGCTTTCCGATTGCACGAAGTTCAACGTTGTTATGGACAAAAAATGGTTTTAAAGAATTAACGAAGACGAAATTTCAACAGTTTTATGGCAAATGAGCCGTGTTCGGTATGGGTTTCTAGGTAATTTTAGATGCTGGATCGAATGGACTGGTCTAGGAGGTATGAGAGTACATTACGCTGCGCAAGAGAATAGTAAACCGTTGCGTAATAATTTACAGCGTTTATATGAACACCCCTGGACGTGACGAAGACGTATGGACCTCTGTGAAATGGCCTGTACTACACTCCACCCCTCGAAATCAGTTAAGTTTGTCTCCATAAACTTGAACCTTAGTTAATATGTTTTTCTTCATGACAACTCCATGCAGAAGCTCCTCCAGTGGCTGTAACTGACCCTCATATGTTCTTTTGATGGCAACACTTCCTGACAACCACCTGTCAAGGCCGTACCTTTGCAACTTCCCCGACATCCACCCATCGAGGGGATTCTACTGTCTGGCCGGCTGCATCTGTTCATTTAATTAGTTCATTCTAGTAACTGTGCCCTTCAGCTCGATGGGACAGTTTGGGGAGCCTTCAAGGTTTCTCAACTATTTCCCTTCAGAGGGTTCAAAAACAATGGCTTTCTGCGAGTCCCTTCAATTGCGTTAGTTATTTATTATCCTACTGTCTTCGGCTTGATGTCCGTCTCACCCAAAACTAGTCGCTACCCACAACACATCGTTTAGGCTTTTAGTATTGTTGCTACGATGTTAATAGTATTCCACTACTTTTATAACACGCATTTCACGATGGTACTTCCATCCCAGAAGATATTTTACGATCCTCAGATGCAAGAGCATTTGCGAATTAATAAGTTGAAGGGCCTATTCGTTTCGTCTGCATCTCGTGAGAAATCTAAAACAGAATCGGAATGTTGGATCTTTGGTTTGGCACCTTCCGTTACTTGGCGCTCACCCTCTTTAAACAAAGATACGTCTAAAGCAAACGGACATCATTCTCGTTCTTGATGCGGCGCTCGTCTATAATTGTTGAAGAGACAAGGCCAAGGCGTGTTTCTTCCTCTCACGCGACCACTTTTTATGATTTTATTTATTGCCAACAATTTTTAATATCGGGTTACTTGTACTTTAAATACCAAACGCTAAATCAACAGGATTTCGAAGGTCGTTCATCAAGCCTTGTGCTTTGCACGTGGGATATCTGCCTACGAGAGTAGATATTTTGTCAAGTTGAGCTGTTTCTAACTAGATGGTGCAGTCAACTTCCCTGAAATCAAGACGCCCATTTTCTAATCGTAATTGACGTCAGTGAATGGGACCAACTGTTAAAGTGCATGTGGTGCTCTGTTATCGCTTTTCAACATAAGTAACGCACTACTGTCATCCAGTTACCGCGTTAATATTTTTAATGAAATTTGGCGTCTTACTGTTAGTTTCTGGGCGAGGAGTGAGTAGTCTAGATATTAATCACTGAAAGGCAGTAGGCAGCACTATCCGAGGTGACAATATCCTAGGCCAACTGGCAGCGACTTGAAGATCTTCGAGCTAAATCCCACCAGCAGTGTGCAGTGTGAACACTTCAGTCGCAGCTATCTTGATACCACCCCCACCCCCAGGCCATTAAAATTGCCAATCCTGAAGACCACTGACGCTACGCTAGGCCAACTTGCAAGTTTTCAACTTCATTGATCTTCAAGCTTCCTGTTTAGGCTCTATCTATTGTGTGTACCTCGCCATGTGTCCCATTCACCTTTCCTTGGAAACATTGTTCCAATCTCTTCTTTCCGCCTGTGATGTATTTTGGGCTCATACATAAACGTTAACTGTGGTGGGGAGCTATACGGCTATGACGTTTAGAGAGGGTTTTGTTCGTTCCTCACTCATGAAGTTGCGGGGGGGGGGGGTGTCCTCGCACCATAGATGAATGTTGTTACTGGAAACATACAACACTTTAATAACTCCGTTTCGTTCCTTGTGTGAGCTCATTTAAGTGTTTGAAATGGAGACAGGCCAACCCAATTTACCATTGTCGTTGCAGGCGAAGAGAATAAACCCGAACCGGATAATTAAACGTTCTCTTGACATACACGATAGAGACTGAAAGTTCAGAGTAAGGTGGCTGCTAGGCCACCACACATATGGGTATGAATCTCTGGATAGTTGAACTAAGTAATTGAACAGCACGACAGAGCGATGTGAAAGAGTTGTCATCTCTATGAGTGCTAGGGCTGAGTGGCTGTAAAGGGTGAGAAGCCAAATGAGGGAAAGGGCCACAGGAGAAACTCAATCGACGGTTTGGAAACTTCAAGCTGGAAAGTACCTTGTGTGACCCAGAAATACTAATCCTTGTGCCGGCTGGGCTCGGAATGTGGAAAGAAGCAGATGTTGCTTGGCAAGGGTAGCTTAGAGTCCAAAGCAAAGGCCTCAGGTATGAAAGCTCGAACTCGGGAAGTTTGATTGGGTTCAAGGACAGCGAACTGCAGTACCGATTTGGCTTGAATTGAGCCGAACACACTCAGACTTTTAAGAAGTTATATTTACAGGTATAAACTATTTACAGAGAACGGCTGAACGTTCTCAATTTGAGAATTAGAAAATATGTACAATCAATTGATCATCAGATGAAAATCAATACTAACTCATAAAATATAATAAAAACAAAGATTATGAGAGATGCAGATACACCTTCTGCCGTAAAATGCGGTTAGTTACAGTGAACTGAAAATGATAATTGAACTATTTCACTCCTGGCATTGGCTATACAACAAGCTTTATAATAAATTACAACCAAGTTACGTGCCAACTATTAAAATAGGAGGTATTGGAATGTTAACATTAGCCATTTTAAACAGCGTTGAGCATTTTGTAGTGAAAAGAGTTTCTTTTTTTTTACTTAGTTGATTGAGAATTCTTCTGCATTCATTCCTACGAAATGGGGTAACTATTTATTGGCGAATGAAGCAAGGATGTTCTCCCTTCCAAGCTGTTTCGCCTTCAGAGGTTTTAAGTGGTCATCATGCCCAGTTTAGTGCTTTTGGTTTCAACTGTGTTCAGTCAAATTATAGGCGTGAAAAATAAATGTCCTGCAGCTAATAGGATGTGCCTGAAATCTCCATAGGCACATCTCGAAATGTCCCCTTTCCAAACCATTATCTGCTCGCGTGGAGGGCCTCCCCTGCTTACTTATTGGTGGGTCCTACATTTGGGTGTTGATCTGATTTGTCTCGTGGCCCCACGGCCAGAACTTCCCCGCTGCAGCTACTTGGTAATTAGCAGCTACTATCGCTGCTTAGGGAGCAAGACTGTGCGTATAACAGACACACTACTTTATGTTCCTTCGTCGGTATCTGCTAGAACGGGTTCCATTTCTGCGTCAAATCAGATCCCCCACACGTGGATATCACGGGATGTACGTAATACTTCGAACCGTATACTTTTGAATAGTACGAGATTAACTCGCAGGGACTGATTCACAAATCTGTGTGTTAATAAAACTAACACGTTCCTAATATTTTTGTGAATAAGTCCACAATGCATAAAATATTCACACTAATGCAATACTGGGGGAGGGATCTTCATGAAACGGAAAGAGCACCCATTTTACGGCATGTGGTGAAGGCGTAACATCAACTCCTACAACTAGGTAATCATGTCTGCAACTATTTAGTAAAAATAAATTATATTAAAAGTTATCACAGATATGTCAAGGCCTCAAATTACCGTTCAACGCATGTTTAACAAACTGTCTCAAGTTGCGCCAATGAATCTACTAAAATAATTGGAGGTAGCAGAGTAATCAGAAGCGTAGACATCAGGAATGATCCCACGAGCTCCGACGTTGTAAACCATCGCGACAGTCGTAGACCCAGTCAGCCGCTTCTCAAACGAAATGAGCTGTTCGAAGAAGGAGTTGTTCGGCCGAATACAGTGGCGACGCGAATGAACATGGTGGTAGGCTTCTGCCAAACTCATGGCACTGTACTTGACGAGGTAGCCTAAGCACAAGGCCGCTGAGCGGCTGACTCCTGCGACACAGTGTATCAGCGTTTTACCACCTTCGTTTTTCACCTAAGGAAACAAAATTGTTCTTTTAATGATTTTAAAGGCAAGTGTTTCAGGAGGTTTCTATTCATTTTTCCCCTTGGCAACATTTGCCCTTTACCCTTTTTTACATAAATTAGTAACCAGAGCTTCATTACTCTGAATGCAATCAGAAGTGACTCATTGTGAAGGGAGTGTGACATGTGCAAGTTATTTCCCAAAATCCGAGAACGACTCAGGAGAAAGTGGGTCAACTGAGGCTTAGTCAGTTCTGTGAGGTGACTCATGTAATGTGGAACACTAATGTACTGTGGAGGACTCCCCGCAAGCAGAGAGTTAATAAAGCCTGAAGAATCTACAGGCTCTTGATCCTGATGCCTGTGCAAACTTCCCCTCAGCCTAGCGAAAAATGCCAAAACACTGAACTTGGGTAGAAGAAACCCATAGGGGGAACATTACAAGTCTTCTATAGGTAAAGTATATACAGAGATAGCTCTCACTAAGATGGAATCAGATACTTGCTGTAGAATCGAATATTGTTTGGTGCAACTGAGAGAAAGAAATTAATTGCAAGCGAAAAAATTAGGAAATGTGTTGTGTTTGGGCATCCTCTGGCCTACTGACTCGTTGGTCCGGCAGATCCTTTGAGTGATTTGCTCAGAGTGCCCAAGAGGTTCGAGCTTCACAACTGTGGAGAATGAGGCACTCCGCCCAAAGTAATTGGCAACCTGCCTCGAGCATGTTCCACCAATGTGCTGAAGTCTGAGCAAAGGCAGTGAACCGCTGAATGTTTGACCTGATTGCCAGGAGCAGCAATTCAGCAAAATCCCTCAGGGGAAGGCGAGTACGAACACGTGCATGTAGAGATGGAGTGATAGAGAGGGCAGCTGAAGAGTACGTGGGGTGCACCCTCATCCATTCCCCCTCCACACAGACAAGCCCAGAAGTCAGTGAGAGTTCTCAAAAGTAGGACTTCCCCTGATATGGACTGAAGTGTGCAGTGGTTTCTTCACAGAAGGTAACCAACATCTCTGGATGGGCAACGATATGTGAGTTCTCATTGAAGAGACGTGAGTTTTTTCCCAACATCCGAAAACGTCTGTGATTGGAGCCAGACTGCAGACACAGTGCAGGAAACAAAAAACCACGTTGGATTGAGTCGATAGGAGCTTTACAGTTTTGGATGATCAATCACACCAATTATCGGAAAATGTAATGACTGCTTTGCCCTTTGAAACTTGCCACAATGTAACAAATCGGATTATTTGAGAAACCTGAAATTAGGGATAAAATTCCAGGTACATCCATAGCTTTACCATTAAGTACCAAAGATGAAACTGGCGTGAGTGGTAGACGTCACTCAACATGTAATTGGTCAGGTAATTCAACTTTGTTTCATAACAGTGAAACGTGTTGCAATGTAATGAAGCCTTATACCGAGCAGCTCGTCAGCTGTTTCCTGAACGAGGACACAAATCAAAATCACTGTAAAGCTCGTCGCAAAGGTTGCAATTCATTTCTCGCGGATCCCATTCATGAAAATGGCGTCGTTAATTTGGTCCTCCGCGATGCTTTGGCGTTCGCCCAAATATCCGAGTGCGTTTGTTTGAGTCAGATGCAGCGATTTATCTCTCAGTAAGTGACACCTTCTAAAAGCCTCGGGACAGACATGTTTGGACAGCTAGGGGCTTGTTAGTTGACAAACGCGGCGGTATCAAAGCAGCAGAAGGCGGTAAAGCTGGCAGATGTCGTAGTGACTTTAGTTTCGAAACCGAAGACATCTTCGATGTCAATTATAAAAGTGTTTAATGCTGCACATTGCAGCTTACGATCTCACTGCGGCCCTGATGTCCAGGAGGGCATCTATTTCTCTCGCCACGCTTCGTGTGTCTCGTTAAAACTTAATGAAGTGGCCAGTACTTTGATTTTCCTATATAGATGCCTAACGTCGTGTGTGATGGGATGGATTCAAAAACAGTGGCTCCTCTAACGGCAAATTAGTAGCTGTGGATGCTGGGTAAGAAGGATCCACAAGTGATTTATATCCAGACTGGAGGAAGCACTTGCCATTCCATTATAGCTGTTATAATAATGAATATTGGGGGTGGATGAGCCTTGTGTTGGGTTTTGACTGCTTCCCGGGAAGTCTTAGACTGCTTGGCACGATTTCGCAAAGTAACCAAGCCTTAAAAACGTGATCACTTCCCTCCCTCTTTCATTAGGCACCCAGTTCTTTCGAGGAAACGCATGCTGCGGCACCCGCTTATACTGTTTGTAAAGCGCTCCCTTTTTGAAATATCCCAAAGTGCACCGTTTTCGGTTATTTACATTTTTCTTATTCTGTGAATAGTGTGTGTAGTGAATAGTGAACGAAAATCAGCGCCAACGCTCCGAACCATTTTAGGCTGTACACAAACCTGGAACCCCATTTTCTCCTCCCCTTTCGCCTATCCCAACCATCTTTTCACAGCCATGTAAGCAGTATAGCGCTACGTTTTCGAGGTGAGCCAATTTTTTACTTCTCCACGCTAAAACACAATCCATTTATTTCATCCAACCTGGCATTGATCCCTTTAACAAACAATACAGCTATAAGCAAGGTGGATGCACTGACTGGTAAGAACGACAATTAATACCAAACACATATAGACCACGCAGGGAAGAGATTAATTTCACTTCCACTCTGTTTCTGAGCTGTCAGGTGATGAAGGATACACGTGCAATGCAGATGTGTACTCAGTCTCTCAGAGGCTAGACCAAGTGCCACAATGAGGTCGGGAAGTAGTTTGTTCGGGCTGTCTCACTTCAAAGCTGGTCCGCGAAATCGATGGGCCTCATGTCACTACACACAGACCAATCTCATCTACTCTTACTGTACGAGAGTTGAGCATGGCATCAAAGTGTTTGGTTTCAATCAGCCTCCGGCGATCATGGATTTCCATTTCCATTCGAACCTCTCCCCAGAGGTCTTCGCTACTAACGTGCGCTGCACTCACTTGACACGAGTGTGTTGGGTTTTTACAATAATCAAAAATGTGTTGTTGGAGTTAATGAAATATTCCGCAACGCAATGAATGATTTTTTCCCCTTGAAGGCAGCTACAATCTGTATATATTACCTCTTGAATCAAGTCAGCGACCCGGTCCAAATGAGGGCTGACGTCGCTCGCAATATTGTCCGTCAGGCTCACAACCAGATGCCGCGTTACTTCTGTTGGTAAAGGGAGGTGAGGAAGCTCGGGAGCAGCAGATATCACGCAGGTGATTCCTAGAGCTCTAAGTTTACTTGTAGTCACCAGCGCTGCCCCACAAAGGTAGAGCCATGGTTCGATTTCTGCTATCGCAAACCTGAAACAAGTCGCATTGGTTGTCATAAAATGTTCTGGGTTATTCATTTATAATAATATACTGGATACTGTTTATAATCTACTGTTTTTCTGAAACATAAATCATCGAACTGCGCCGTCTCTGGCGAGGGTCTTGCGAAGTCTCATAATTTTTTTGGATAAAAATCGTTGGATTTAAGAAGTCACACGCACACGCTGTTGCATTTTTTTTTAAGTCGAATTTTCCATTTCATTTAACATAAATACTTCGCGTAGGTAAGATCGAATAGTGCATGGTACGTTTTACTGCTAGCATGTCTGGGTTGGATTTTCTTAGTTGAGCCAGTCATTACGTAGTTTGTCGTGCGTAATTTAGTGTCAGTTTGTCGATCCATTCTTACGAAAACGCATTACTTACTGCTTGCACTTGTGAGATGTCTGTTTCCCTACCTAGTCTTCGGATCAACGACATTTGAGAAAATGGTCTGTGTTTTATCTGTTAGTTCTCTCTGTATACAACGCCCATTCGCTAGTCAGTTTAAAAGGAAATTGTTCTGAGTAATCAAAATTTAAAGCCTTCATATTGTTTAGTTTATTTGTACAAATGGCGCGGGTTATGTGAATCGGTTGAAGTGTAGCGCTCGAAAGAAACGTCGGGCGCCTGATCGACTACGCGGCGCGCGTCTTAGTGAACATCGCCATCGCTCGAGTTCTCTGTACCGCAGGAGTGTGATGGGCCTTTGGCAGAGGGACCCTGCACCGGATAAGCTGCCTCAGAAGTTAGGTTTGATATGGCGCCAGGTTTTTGCTCACTACGTGTAGCCCTCCTCACAGGTACCAAACAGAGCTTGCCTTAGACATGTTTATAAGGCAGCTTGGCGCGTGTTGATTGTGGGCGAATGCTGTATTTCTTAGTCTTCGTGGTGCCATCCTATCAAGCATAAAGCGTGAAGGGTGTGGATTTTTTCATTAGCGAATTCCGGGTCCCAACTAGAAATGCCCTCAAGATGTACCCTTGGGGTCGAGTTTCTTGACGCAACCAACTTGGTAGGAAGAAGCGTTCTAACTCGACCTACTCTCCAGCTTGGCTGAAGTGGGCTTCAGAGGACATCCATGGAAGAGATTAACCGCAATGAGTTGTTCAAGGGGCTGGTATTGTAACGCTGTGCATGCTGGCTATCATGCCTGGGGTAATCAGTTTGAGTTGCTGAACCATCTCGTGCAGGTCTACTCACGGGGGCTGCATCAAGCATAATAACGCAGCCTGCAAGGAGGTTGCTATTGCATTGTCATCCGAGGGCTGAGAAGTGGAGAGAGTGGCCCTACTGGCTTGCCTCTGGAGAAGGCCTTGCATCGTCGCCACGGGTCCTGACCTGCCTGCAGTGATCCTGAGTGAACAAGTAGTATTGGAATCTCGTAGTCACTTGGCAAGTCAAAAAGCGCAAATAAAACAGAGCGGATCTTCACTTGGGGGCAAGTAATATAAAGGTTGGAGCATTGACTGTGTCCTGGCATGGAGTGTGGTACAAGAAAAATGCTGAGGAGATGCTTTGGCTGGTATTCTTCGAGGAATCACACCCCACATGCTCGGGTCATGCCGGAACTGATGTACGTTTCATCATGGAGCTTTCTCTTATCCTTCTTTTCTTCCCCCTTCCAATCCTTCCATTCCTAGTGCAAGCGTAGGTTAGTCTTGGTGCTCTCCCCAATACTTAATCTTCATTTATTTTAATTTTTTTTTTCGGTGCCATCGTCCCATTCACAGCAACCTCTGGGAACAAAATCTGTGTGTGCGATCGATTAAAACGGCTGAAAATGTTGCTCAAATTTCGTATTTAGCTTGAAAATCAACATTCGACGCCAAAATATGGGCATAACCAAAACTAACTAAAACTATGATCAAAACACCAAACACTTCAATTCTCAAAGACGGCTCTAAAGATTTTGATTTATGTTTTTCTGAATATCTACAAATAACATTAGAGTACCATATACGTATTTCGACGAAAACCTATTTTAGCGCAGTTTTTTCCGGATGAACCGCGCTCAAATGATATCAGTCCTCCTCAGTGACTAATATCATAGTGATCATAATAGTGATCCTCACAAAAATCTATACTCCGACAGAAGATAGTGCTCGTAACATAATAAGGAGTAACCACAGAAATTCCAGAATTCAAACCACCGCGGTTTCACTTAATAAGTACCCCTTTTCCCAGTATTCACTCAGTAATTAGACAACAGAAAACACAATCCTTCTCGTGAGCTTCCTGTAAACTGATCACTTATTGATGGCCGTGGTATGAGCAACTCAATAAATTCCGGCGCTACCACATAAACTGAGTGAAAAAGTAGAGTAGGAGGCATATTTCCAACCAAGTTATGTAAGGATGCGTGGTTTTGCCGTGATTAAGATAGTTGCTGATGATGGAGGTTTTAATATTGAAATCAATACAATGGTTACATAAATGCCTGCAGAGCGTATACATGTATCGTAATATGTGAACTTACAGTTTGTTGCTGTTACTGTGGGACTCCTCGTTGTTGGACGAAGCTGGTTGATTTTCTGCGACCATTTTTCGAACTTGAAAATCAAACTTCCATGTAAATATTGAACTTGTGAGTAGCTTGAAGTCAAACTCTTCAAATGAACACCTTTTAGTTCGGTATCCTCAGGTTTTAAAAAATGTTATTTAGTAACAATAGTTATATTCATAAGCGAAATGGGGAGCTTAAAGAAGCGAAGCCGATCGCACGATGTTGGAGCACAACTAAACCGGGCAACGCAGGAGTTGGCGGGCATCTGACCTCAGAACTCAGACTCAGGTGGTAAACAGAGCAGATGGAAAGGGGCCAAGGAATTCGAGCATTCCGACACCACCCCTCCCCACCACCTCACAAAGATATATTTTTTCTCCTAGTTCTTCTCAGTCTCTTAAGTTTCTATAAGCGATGACTACCGTAGTTTTGGAGACGAAATTCTTCCTGCGTTCTTCCCCTTTCCTACGTCCTCTTAGCCACGGATTTGTGAAACTCCCGTTTCTCAAATGAGGATTATTCACGAAAAAACTATATTTTGGGGCAGCGAAGATGACCTTAGCCAAATCTAGCCTTGTAGAGTAATGGGTGCACAAGAGCTCAGGAAAACTGATACATTTTAGAGCGCTGAGTAATGTCTCAAACTTAAAATATAAAAGTGGGCGTACTGTGGGGTAGTGTGTTGGGACCATTGTTGTATCTTCTGTATGCAGGCTCCAGTGTATCACTTCAGCCTGAAATGACTATTCTTGAACCCTCAGAGAAAGCTATATCAGTCTCAGCACCGGACGACACTGCCTTTCTCTGCAACTCTTCTTAAGGTGAAAGAGCCGCATTAGTACTCAGCAAGTGACAGGGCCACACGTTGGAAAGTGAAAATGAACCCACACAGACCCTGAGATTTTCAAACACCTCCCAAACACAACCACAATGGCTCCATTTTCAGCATTAGGAATGACGAGGTTCCGAGCAAAGCTAATATCACATATCTAGGGCCCACACTTGATAGAAAACTTACGTTTAATGGTCACATCACCACCACACTCCACTGGTGTTGCAATCCAGAAGTTTAAAGGCTCATGGTTCCATCAAACCGGTTCATCCCGGTCATTCTGAACAAACCACCTCCCAATCCACCCAGACCGCAGGTTAAAGGAATATAGCATAACAAGAAAAGTAAAAACTGGCTTCTACATCAATAATAATTATTTCATCACTAAAGTTAGCAAATATCTGTAAACTATCAATCGTTAATATTATTAATCATCGTCAGAGAAGAAAGTCAATGAACTTGATATCCTCCATTATTATTCATGTTACCTCTGTTAGTCAATCTACAATGCTAAACTGCTGATAAATTTATCTGGTGAAACCAAACTGGGTAATCAAACGACATAACGTTCTTGGACTTCCACATTATGTAAAAATCAAAGAATTTCCTAACTGACTGGAAAGTAAAAAGTTACTTCAGTTCTGTCTCAAAACTTCAAACCTGCTTAGTACGAGTAGCTTCAAGGAATGTGCACTATGCCACCACGTTTGCGTCGGCGTATAGTGTAGGGCTGCTTAGGCTGAGATTTTAACGACCAACCTTAATCCCTATAATATAATGCACCCCATTCATAGAAAATTCAATTCTGTTCTAAAGCGTCCAGGAAGCTAGTCTCAAACAGAGTATGTAGCGTTCAGAAACTGATCTTTTCGCAAACTCTTCCCTAATTAGAATTAAAACTATTCGCATCACAAGTGAGCCTTTCGTAAAATTTATTATGTATACCAAACATAATCAGAGGACTTGGAGTGAGTAGAGACCCCAAAGCAATACCTTGTGTGTAAAGCGTCAAAACGTTCCACTTGAATGGTCAATACCTTTCATGTGGATGGTCAATACCTTCCTTGTGAACGGTGTTCTGTGCAGCTTCAACCTTCTCTTGGTTCAATAGTTAGCCAGGCAGCAATATATTCGTCACACCAGTGTTAGTAGGTTTTTTTGGGTTTGATGAGGAACTTTGTTGTGGTGACGAGCGACAGCAAAAGCTCAGTGTGTATTGAGGATTGGAACACTCGTATCAGATGCTCCTGTTATTAGGAACAGAACTCGTTGAAGGTATGCTGAAGGCTTAATAATATAAAGGTATGCGAAAGTGGTTCTACTTGCATTGGAATATCAACTATAGGTTGGAAGGAGAAACTATTGGTTCAACTAATATTGGAACAACGATGCACAAACGAAGTTTGAGCGACACAAACATGATGTGCTTGAAAATGCGTAATTCACAAAAGTGTGATTCAGGTTGCGAGTGTCCTTATAGTCCTTATAGCAACGGGGTTGCGGACAGTTATGAGTAGCTACGGACCAGATATTTTGCAGCAAGTTGTTTGCTCCTGTTATATCTCCATATAACTCCGGTTGGGAGCCTACAACTCAACGCCGCACTGAAAACTTGTCTCTTTAGATTAGCAATAGAATATTAACTCCCTCCCTCGTGTTTCCTGGTGTCATCCTTAAATCTTGAGCTGAATGGTTCTTATCCCGTCCCTTTTTACTGAAATACCATTTCTAAACCATATTCCGAAAGAACTGTTCTTGAGTTTCTGTTGGCATTCTGTTCTAGTGATGCTACTTTGCGGTGTAAAATAGCTAGCAAAATACCTGAGCTCCCGAACTGTTAGAATTGTAGTCTGTAGATGCAGGTTGTGAGGATTATCGAAGCTTGTTTGAAGTGAGGCACTTTGGCGATTCTTTCATTGGCTAGATCACAACTTTGTGCCGGCGCTTTTAGTTTGAAATCTTGGTGCATAGTTTTGTATATTTCGTTTGACATGATCTCCGTGTCGTTTACATGTCAAACTTCTTTCCGTGTTTACATGACAAACTTCTTTCCGTCAGTACTTCCTTTCTAAGAGCTTCCAACATTACGAATACAAAGCTGCGAAATGTACAAATACGCCACAACCCCCGCAAGTTTACGTTTGTGCAATTAGAGAAATAAAATATTATTTCTTTCGGAGAGTTCGGTCGGCCCGAAACTGATCGACGGCAGTTTATATGAGGCTTTAAAGCCTTTCGGCGGTAGCATTCCTCAGATGCCAACCCCAGTCCCCTCGCCTATAGCAACGGTGAAGAGGTTTTTGGAAACTGGCCAACATCAGATAAACCTCTCTCAGTCAATAAAGATTTCGGCCGCGGGAATGACGAGGGTGAAGAGGAGGAGGCCTTTTTCATTCATGTGATGGTCAAACGCCGAGTAAATAATATCTACGAGATCTTCAGATAGACTCTATCGAACTGTGTGTAACACAATACCATTTTTATACCCACTTCCTCTCGGTTCTATTCGCGGACGGAAAACCTAGTTGGCTAGCTCAATACAAGTAGATTCCGAGGTTGAAACATGATGCATTGCTTTTCTCCTTTATTCTTCTAGCAGAGGTCCACCAGTATATTTTCGTTCACCAAATTCCCGCAGACAACTTTGTACAACAAATACAGATCTGTATCTCAACGCATTAACTGACCGATAAAAGGATTATACCAGTCAACGTTGATGATGCAAAACCGTGCCAGTGCAGTCTTTGCTATCGCTCACTGCTCGAGGCAATACCAACAGAGCTACTGTATATTGCCGCATGGGGTTTGAATCTTATTATGTGGAGCCATGTGAAAGCAGAATTGAATTTTCATGTTGAATTTATTTCTAATTTCTGATTTCCCATCAGATCTGATTGTTTGCATTCGAGGAGTTTAGCAGTGGCCACGTTTTTTATTCATTACCTTCTCCGTTAACAGGTTTGATTGATCATCCAACCACTCTAAGTTCCAATTCACGAAGTCACGAAGGACAAGACACGCAGTCTGTGTATTCATTCAGATTTTTAAAAACTGACATCTACCATTATGTAGTCGACTTGCCACCTGAGGACCATTTGGCTCTACTTATTTTCTTCTAAGATGTACTCGGGTGGCGAGTCGACTAAATAATAGTCATACATGAATTCGTTCGACGAGAATTCACATCTCGCTTGCGATTTATCCAGCGCTGTTAGTTCACCTTCTGTGGAGAGGCCACCGCGGAATTCAGCCCATAACCGAGTAAGTCCTATTTTTAAACTTGTCTTTTCTCTTGAATGAAAGCAGTTTGGAGTGTGGTCACGAGTTTATTGGGAGATTCTTCTGGCTCTATTTATTTTCTATTTGAGAGGATTACGTTCATTTATCCACGATGAGTCTTTGACTGCTCTGCACTTCTATAGCCCAAAGACAGAAAAACATGGCAGGGTGAGAATGCAGTGCTGTGCAACGTCCACTTTGCCATCCCCCTCATCAGGTGCGGTGACTTGCACTATGAGGTCGATATCTGCAGTATGCACTTCACCCAGTACTTTGGAAAATGAAGCCCTCGCCATTTTTAGAGTTAACTGTATTATGTGCAATGAATTGAATAGAGTTTGTGTTCAAAAGGGCGACACAAGGAGACAACTCGTAATATGCGTGAGCTGGCGTGGGAAACTGTATCGGAAGGAGATAGTGAACTGTATGGGCCGAGAGTACATGGAGGAAATAGTGTCTGTGTGAGCACAGGGAGACAAGTCTTTCGCGAGAGTTCGTAGGTGAATTTGGAAGGTGCTGTCCGTTGTGGAGAGGAATGTGAAGAGTAGGGGAGGAAATGATACTTCGGAAATAACTGTGGAGGTGGAATTCCCGCACGAATGAAAGTCTTTGGGGAAACGTTGACTTTGCCGTTAAGAGTCAGGGAGTTCTCTGAGGTCAAAAAACTGATACTTTCTGATTCTGCGTTTTGCCTCGAACACCCCTCAATGTATCAGAAACAGTCAATATGAGATTGTGAAAGTCTTTGGCCTGTTCATAGTTCACTCATGCTAGCTCATTGTGAAAGAAATGAGAAGCATTATGGATTCATTGCAGTTGATGCATCTAAGCGGATCATTCCCTCTACACCTACTACGTGAATGGAGAGGACTGCGGAGTTTACCAGGCACACACTTTTAAATGCAACAGCACAGCAGCAGGGGGAGTAGGCATCTGAGGGCTTCGGTCTACTTGCCATATTATATATTATCACTTTGGGCCGATGGTCTATAAATTTCTCGCCAATCTCTTCCCCTTCAGCATCAACAGTCAACCGCACTTCAATATCTCCCCCCCCCCCCATTAGTTAGAGCATAAATACATCAAATCCCCGTCACCTTTACAGATGATGAACAATTCTTGGTTTCTCAATATCCGATTTTCTACAGTCCTACAGATTAATGGCCTAGATATGAACTTCCAAGGCCATATATCCCCTCACATATACGTTCAAGTACCGCAATTAATTGTTCTTGCCATCTTTCGAATCCCCTTCTTTCTTTCAAGGACCATTCCCGCTTTTGCGTATTTCTTTCCAGCGCTCAAACTGTAGCAAATAGAGGAGAGCAGAAGTGAGAATTGAAGTTGAAGAATTTAAATTTGTGAAAATAATACCCGTAAAAAAGGTTGACATTGTAAGCGTCATAGGCCACATGAGTCATTTTTCTTCCGTCTGCCATCAAAAGCCATAAATTTACCATCATAATCCAAACTCTGAAGGAGCGTTGAGTTGCATGAGGTCAGTGTCGGCTTTTATCTCAGTTTGTCTCTCGTGGATCAACAGCGGCCTGCCAAAAACAGAACATTCTCCACGCGGAGCTAGCCAGAGAAAGCTCTTAATAATAACACACCCCCGCAAAGTGGTTTTGGCGACAGGGTTGAACAGTAGCGTACGTCGTTGGCAGAGTCCATCGCGTCGGACGGCCAAACCTCCGAAGCACAGGTAAAACGAATCCTGGACTAATTTCAAAATCGCCCTCTACGGACTCGTGTTGTGCAACTGAGACGAAAGACTGAGAGAACGAAACAAAAAGAACCACCTGGTGAAACTCGTCTTATTAATACAACTCGCCGCCGCCACCCCCCTCCCCCCCACCAATGAAAAGTTGACGGTAATTTTTAAACCCGCCCGCGTCGAAAACCGAATTCTCAGTGCAGCGCTAGGGGAAATGTGGCGGAACAAACAAAACTGCTTTTGCTTGAAGACAACATTTCTTTATGAATAATGTGAACACTGACATTGATTGAAGTAGACAATCGTGACATCGTAGTCGTGGTATATTTTATGATGAGGTTGGAGTTATCCAAGTGGCCCGACCATCGAGCTACCGATCGTGCTAGAACCAGTGCTGCATGGGAAAATATAAATTTTTGTTTACCATTACTCCAGTAAAAATAAACGTGGAGAAGTTTAAACGTCTTTAAACGTCTTAAACGGAGTGCTCACACTTTTCCAACTTGAAAAAAGCTTAGCAACCTATCTTGTTCTTTTTTCTTGTGAAGTTGAGAGTCGCTTTTCCTTCTAAGGGTAAGATGTGTGGCGATACCCTAGGGAAGGGTGATGGTAACACATATTCACATGAAAAAGCAAAATCATACATCCGATAGCCTCACCTTTTTGCTGAAACCTATGGGATGGCCTTGTCATCAGAGAAGAACTCGTACATTAAAGTAATTGGGTTAGTTCCGCCAGTAGGTAAATTACTAAAGTTAACGTACCTGTTTGGTGAGTCCGTCTCCTCTGACTGGTGCGATACTATGGGCGAGTTAGTCGTGGTCTTTATATACGAAGTGAAAGGTAAACGGGATGGCGGAGCGTCGGCGAACAAAGACGAATGAAACTTCGCCAACCATCTCAAGACAACTGACATAACGGCCAGATTATGATGTCTTCACATTGAAAGCGCTCACCCACAGTATCTCACCAATCAGAGGAGACGGACTCATCAAACTGTTACGTTAACTTTAGTAATACGTACATTCCCAAACGTTTCTGAATAACCTTGGACGTCAAAAAGGTCCATTGCAGTACAGAGACACGTTACAATGTGTTGCTATTTAGTCGTTAATGTTTTCTTTGACGTATTGAGTCTCCAAGCCTCGAGAGCTGCCTTGTTTCGCTGGCTCATGAAGCGTTACCAATTAGCTATCAATGGAGTTTGAGCTATGCGGTAATTACCTTAACTTGCTCGATCTTCCTGTTTCTGTGAAGAACCTACGGCATGAGACCGGCATTGATAGAAAGGATATTACTATTCAGAACTCGTCAAACCACCCACGAGTTCACAAAAAATGAACGCTTTCCATTGTATGATCAATCGGGCGTTGTCTATACCAATGAACAGGAAGACATTGCTTAATGAAAAATCAGTAGTTAAGAGTATAGCGGCGAGCAATGATTATAATGAAGAGCTCAACTCAAGAATGAATTTAATAAACGCATCTAATTGATTGATATTGTCGTGAAAAGAATTTAGCTGTCTTTATGTTCCCTTCCACAGTATGATAATGGCATCCACGGGTTACTAGATTTGTGTTGGTTAAATATTTGCTTTTCAATATGGTCCATATGAAGAGCTCATTAATTATAGTTGGAGTGGAGGGGTGAGGGGAGTTCAAATCTTTTTAGAGAGGTTTACAAATCAAAACTGTCTTAAATCTTCATTAGGCTCAGTTAAAGATAAAATACAAATTCAGGATAGAAGCGGGGTGTATAATTTAAAATGTTCTCATGGTTAGAGTATTGTGGGTAAACAGGACGGAAATTTAAGGAAAGAATTAAGGAGCACGTGAAGGATTTTAGGGACGACAAGGGTGGTTCAGCTTTCGCAAACCACCCGAACGAATCCCGTCATTCATTCAATTTTGATCTAACAGACAGCCAATTTTTGCTCTAAGGGACGTATGTTGGATGTACTTAAAAAAGCAGAAATGCACTGATGGCTTCATTTCTGTAATTACTTGGGTTACCTTATTGTAACCCCCTCCCCAACCTGTCCCGCCCCCCTATCATTGGGAAAATCAGATCGACCTTTCAGTTGCGTTCTTGTCACTGATGATGACTTAACCGTCGAAATCGATTTAACATAACTCAAATTTAACGGAAATAGACAATCGTTCTCTCTCCGTTTTATTATTGAAATGGGTTTCCACACCTTCGTCGCGAGTGATTTAGTTTGAGTCACTCCTACTTTAAGAATTTGAAGACGAGTAAATGGAGAACCCAATCCATCATCCTTTCACCCAGAAAATATGTTGGGTCGTGAACCGGTTGAATCCCCACACCTGAGGAGAAGCTCGAGAGCAGGAGTTCTACCTGAGAGATTACGTTGTGTTCAGAGCTGAAGGAGATCGTACTTAACCCGTTAACATATGACTGATTTTGTTTACCTTAGCAACCTTTATTTCCTGTGTTTCCCGCCGCTTTTCCCTTTCGCTCTCTACTTTTCACATAATAGATTCATTTCGTCTGTAAGACTATTGTCTCCCTCATGGCAAGAGAAGGACATGGGGTTAGTGGCAGGAGTTTTCCATAGCCCCAGTCAGCCACTCAAGAGGGAAACTAGTACCTCCTGCTGTAAGTCTCACTGAGAGGGCCCTGCATCACTCTAGGGTGTTACCATCGACAACCAGGTTTGTGATAGCTAGGGCCACTAATCCGACGGGGTTAAGGCTGTGCACCCCTTCAGGTCAATCACAATACTTTCCTTACTCCCCGAGTAAGGGAAAAGCGTCTACCTGTGCCCCTCTCTAGGTGAATGTCCCCACGCAGCCCCAGAGATGACGCGAAGGTGACTCGAGAAAATGTTCCTCCAAACTCTCGGCGTCACGGAGGCGCCCAAATAGAGGGCAACGCAACATCTCGACTGCTTATAAATAGGTGGAAGAAAATCGTTGCTGAAGGAAGACGAGTTATGAGACGAACGGATCGGAGAGGTGGGCTGTGGGCTAGCAGGGCTAATTGTGATCGCGCATTCCTCTCCTCTTATTCACGTCTTTTACTCCCTTTTTTTCTTGTTGTTGTTGCCTTTCTGTTGATTTTCAACAAAGCAAAAATACGGCGTTATTTTTAGGTGACTCGAAATGTGGAGGGGAAAAATGGTTGTTTTTCGTGTTCCCTTTAAGCTGTCGACTTATGGTTTGGTCGCTTTCATTCTGAGAAACTGACACAAACTCGTCTCTTCGCGTTCTTGTAACTGCAGAACGTTCGTAACCGATGCATTTTAGGAAACTGTAAAATAAACTTAGGACAAGTAGGTGTGCCCACATCGCTTTATCGTATCTTTTAATGTGCCGTACAGATAAAATATTTCGCTTTCTTCAGAAACTAAACTTTTTTAGTTTTATTTAGTATACAGCCCACTCAATAATTAATAATAAGTAGTAAGTAAGTGGGACCACTAAACCGTTTGCTACTAGAGTAATCCACTGTCTTTCACAAAAGTGCTTGGGTTAAGATGTACGACTTGTCATCTTGTCTCAGTTGGTAAACATCATAGCCCTTTGCATATCGAATCTTTTGCACTTGAGGCAATCAGCAGTTTCCTCTTCCTCAGATGTGATGCACTTTCGCTCAGTCTCTCTCCCAAAACGATGGAAGTATGATTTGGTCACGCGGGTGTTGCTTCGTAATCGGGCGATTAAAAAAAAAATTGTTTGGGGCAGGTACTGTACGCAGATTACCGAGGTTTAGTTGTTATTTTTGGGAACATGCCCACATATCTGCGATCAAATGGGTATGACTCGTACTATTATTGCTAACGACCTCTCACGCGTCAAATAAATCTGTTGGAGAGTACCCGACTTTTACCTTCGACGTAGCCGGCATGGTTGTAGCAGCTGAATCCGCATTCTCATTGCCAGTCAGCTCGTTTTGTAATCACATTCAGCACAGTACCGTATGGTTGTATTATCTATACTTACCAGTACTCTCTATAAATGTTATGCCTGAAGAGAGATCGATGTGGGAGGGTTTCTTCAAAGCACTCTATAATACACACCCTCGAATGTTGTGCATGCTGTTTTGCGAGTTGTAGCGCTTGCTGTATAGCTATAAGTTCGACGTTCTCCCATTATTTTAACGTTTGTGTGTTGTCGTTCGTAGCATAGGTGGTATTCTGTGAGTGGGAATGAGCTCTGTGGCGCCATACGAGAATGACCTATGCAGTGGAGGTTTCAGAGCTTCGTACAGCACGTTGTAATTCATTAGTTTACGTGTGACTGCTGAGGTCGTCCACTGCTAGGTCGCGTACTTCACAAAACTGCCTCAGATATATCGAGGAAATCGCTTGGCCAACATCATACGTCTTAATTCAAGTGGGGTCACCCCGCTCTCGGACTGGAGAATGTTTACTGGCGTAGAGGGAAGTCCACGCAGCGCTTAGTATTTTAACATGTGTGCGTACTTCCAAAGGGAACGCTGGCAAAGTCTATGATGCTTCGTATAGTTGCCCTGTAGTCGAAGGATCAAAGCCCTAGTTAGTAGTTCTAGAGGTACGCATGACGTTGATGCGTTGTTCGCATTTCTTTACGATTTCATCAATGTGCCGTGTCCACCTTTACTCGTTATCAGTCACAATCATAAAGAAAGTTGACAACAGCAAATTATGTTCCAATGCACACGTCTGAATTCCTATCAACAAACTGACTATGGGCCTACCTTATCAAATGAACGAAACATGTTATAGGAGTTGCTTGATAGCTTTGGAGTGAACCCATTTTGTAATGCCTAATGGCGCAATCGCTCTCCGATCTAAAATACTAAAACAATACATATGTAACCTCATTAATAGCATAAATTAACCTCTCTCATTGAAGGGTTCAAAACTTGAAGACGGTAGAAACCTGGTTCTTAAGGTTTCCCTTTTGATTTGACCGAAGTGCATTTATCAGCAAACAACAGAAGAGAAAACACGAAATGATAGTAGCTTAGTTTTTCTCAACTGTTCTTTTTACGCCACGTGCTAGAGGTGGGTCCGTCGTCGAAGCCGCTCCCGAGTCATCGCAGTTAGACCGTCCCGATTTCCGCTAGTTTCTTCACTCGGAAAATTGTTTCCTCGGAAGGCAAGTGCGCTCCCAGAACATTTCATTTACTTTCGACAGTTCCATTTTATTGTTTATCAGCAAGATTTCAGTTACTTTTTTCGTAAGTCGATTAATTTAATTTTAGCACAGCACAATATTTTATTATAAAATTTCTTTAACTTTCCACCTTTTGTTTTTTCGTTCTCTCCCCAAATTTCTAAGAACGCCGCGACAAGGCGGCAAAATATTAATTGCGACGTCTTTGGAGATTTAGCCAATAGCACCGTCGCAAAGTGCTACGGGGGTGAGTTCTTGTGTGTCACCTGAAGACATGTAACGTTAAATCTAGGCCAGTAACTCCAGTGTTTAGTGGCTGTAGGTCAGTTTAAAGAATGAAGTGTCGAGAAGTTATGGAGGAGGTATCTGGATCGAGTGACGTCTGAAGTGCTGGAGGGTGCAAGGCAAGAAAAAACTGAGTCTACTCTTCAGGAATTCGTCGCGTTTTGGGAGCCACTAATTAGTGCTACCAGCATCATCCCTGAGGAGTATGCGGTGCCCCTTGCTCCCGAGCGCTATGTCTTCCCAGTCCTCGAAGACAAGCGCATTACTGCCGGGTCAACAACTCTACTTCAGCTGGGCCTGATGGTATTTCACTTCCTAGATGGAACAAATCCCCTATGAACCTGAATTGACTGTTACGAAGAAAGGTGGGGACGGACTGGGAGGCTACAGAATATTTCCTGTCTTCTGTGGTCTTCCGGCACTACCAAAAGGTCCTGGCATCTCGATTCAAGGTGGCCGATCTCTTTGGCAATGTCCCTGGCCCAGGAGACAAAGTCGCCAAAGCTTATGAAGCCGTGGCTGATTGTGTAGGGTCTCCTGATTGAATTGTCAATTATGTGAACTCTTTGCCCTGTGGGGGTGTGACAGCATTGCAGCTTGGAAGTGAGGAGTCTGGGGAATGGCAATAGTAGAGCTTGGCATTCGGCAGGGAAGCCTCTCTGTACCCTACTACCTTTAATCTTGTAATTGCTCGTGCACTTTGTAAGCACTATGGGCACACATGGCACCCCTCCCAAACATCTGCCTTGGGCCCATTATGCTTCTAGGTTTGCGGCTACTCTGCATGGCAACACTAACCTCTCAACGAAAAAACATACTGGCAACCCCATAAAGGGCGAAACGAATTTACGAGGAGTGGCGAGGAAAGTTATGTGACGCGTCGCACCAGATATTTTACTTCGTTTCCTTCAAACCGTCACAGTACGAACGTCCTTCCACTTATTTGTGAATGCCAAGGCTACTGAAGACTTAGGAGACTGCGAAATTAGCTCCGCAACCTTCTGCTGCAAGGGGGAATAAAACCGTTGTTCCAAATCGTCGGAACAGACAATTTTAAATATTTTTAGCGGTTCGGGTCTGAATCGACCTCCGTAGCAGGGAAGCATCTGAGGGGATAGATGGTGGCTGTGCCAATGTCGTTCCAATCATTTGCTCGGCTCAACTCTGAACTTCGATCATATAAATATCTACGGCCTCGACCCGTAAGAAGCCTCTGCCAAACCCCCCTTAGGAAATATCTCTATTCGCTACGATTAGATTTTTTTCAGCCATTAGGTGCTAATTAGGATACAGAAGCAGGAGGAGGAAAAAGTTTTGATCGTTTTCTTCCCTATTAGTTAGTTATTGGGTTTTCTTTCAAGCCCAACCGCATTTCTTTCGTCTCACACCGCTACCAATGACAAACTAACTTTGCTCATGATCCTACGTTATTCATAGCTAAGATACAACTTAGATCAACACATCAGGGCAGATTTCTGACGATATTGTGGAGACAAACAAATTTTGGCATACGAAAGAATATGGTTCGAAATTGGAGGTGGATAGGAATATTTGGTACAACGCATCAGACTTCCTTCCCTGGCCCCAAGTACATTCGGCGATTTTTATTCTCTAGCAACTAATACGATCTCAGTTTATAAAGATTATAGAACATGATATATTTGATAGATGATAGCAACTTGATATATTTATATATCGGACTGTCCCATATTTGGGATGAGCACCGTACCCTAAAGTCTTATTAAGCCAGTCCTAATATCTCGCAGGTCCCATGTCTAACGTCCTAAGAAATCCCAAGTATTTTCTGCAAGAATCTCCAAAAAATCAAGATTCGCTCACTGGCCCAGAACATGATAGGAATTTCCTCATCTGTACCACACCACCTGCAGCGAGAGGTGTCGATTACGCCCATAACATATATGTGTTTGTTCGCGTTGCAGTGTCTCATGATGATTCCTTCTATCCGCCTAGAAGGCTACGTCTTCTTTCGTGTGTTGATCCTGAGATGAAGTGATAGCAGGGTTCCAGACAGCCTGATGCCTTCTCCTGGCATATTCTCTCACAGTCCTCTTGACTAGTGATGGAGAAGCCGCACAAGGGGGGAAGTGTGTTCAGTAGACGAACCGAGTCTGGCCAGATGGCCTGTCCTCTCATTTCCACTGATACCTGTTCGTGAATTATGATGGTCCCAGCGATGATAGCCAATTAAATCTTCGCTTGTGAAGTGGGGAGGGGGGCGTATAATGCTCTGGGTCCCACTACTCACAAAGCTTCCTATCCACACCCTAAAGTCAGTACCCTTCAGCATTTGGTGGCTGAAACTGACGACTTTCGCTGATCCGTAGGCTTCCTTCTGGTGGCACTTTGTATTTCCTGTCGAACTCCTACCTGGGCATCATCAAGTCAGTGATCATGCCGAGCTCTTTGACGGTTTCCACGTTCCTAAATATAGCCAGGTTCCTATTACTTGCCAGTGGCACCTCAACCATTCCAAGCCTAGTTAGCATGTACGCCACCTTCATAGCCTCTGTCTTGACAAATACGAGTATCTCAAGGGAAATACAGTCAAACATTTTCTCCACAGTACCGGTAGTTGAGGTTCTCTTTGATGGCAGCTGTGTGTGACCATACTATCGACTCATATGAGATGGTTGGTCTCACAATGGCCTCATAAAGTCAGCAGGCCACTCTAGGCTTCAAGCCCCATGTTCTCCCGCGCATTCTTCGGCAAGTCCCTAGCTGTCTTCTTGGTTGTATATTGGATGTGCTCGGTCCAGGTTAGTTCATGATCCAGAATCACACCCAGGTATTTGACCTGCTCTCTGAGCTAAAATACTTTTTCCCATTACTTCCTATGGCCTCAGTCCTGTTAGTTGTCTTAGTCGTGTAAATGGCATCATGACCATTTTAGCTGAGTCCCATCCAACTACGAGCACGCCATTTTTAGAGCTGCCCCCACTAGGTCAGAAGACACAGTTTGCAGCCTGCCCAGAATGTAAGTACTGCATATCCTGGGGTGTAGAACCGCATTCAATCTCCCAAGAAGAGAGTCCATCATCAGGTTCTATAGGAGTGGAGATAGGATCCCTCCCTCAGGACATCCCCACAGTCCTCGCCCTCAGCGAGCAGTTACCTAGCAAGGCCTGAATCTGTCTGCTGTTCAACACAGCAATGATCCACCTTACTACGTTCCTATTGACATTGCTTCTGGGGTTGCTCTTAGTTTTCTTCATGTAGGTAGTTCATGGTAGTACCACCTTAATTTTTCTGAGCACTCTAACATCATTTGAGCAAAACGTATAAGAAATAAAACTGCGCCAAAATCGATTGTCTTCACAACTTTCGATAATTTATTGTGCTGTTCCCGTCATTTTCCTAAAGATGAGAATTTTATGGAACTATCGTGTTGTTTGTGATTTTAATCCAAATCGATGGAGTCGTTGGGGGGGGGGGATATTTCATATTTTGATAACTGAAGTTCTTTTCAAACCGATTTTGGAATCCCCTGGGTGATCTGCTGGCTAAATATCTCATTTGAGCCGATTTGGCTTTGCCGTTCTCTCCCAATCGCGTTCTCAGACACTCACAATTTTCCCCAATAGTGTTTTACGGACTCAGAAGAAAGAAAGAAACCTCAAGGAAAACAGCCGATTACGTAACTTTAATTAATATTTCATAGAGCCAGTAAAACTGAAAACACGTAGTGCTTGACGTTCTAGATCTGGCGTTATATATACTTTTTACGTCTGTAAATGTGAATATGTATATATGTACTTATTTATTTAAAAAAGAATAGCGCTTATTGAGCTGGACATATATTGAAAGCAATTAATATGTGTCACAGTGAAGACAATTGAGGGAAGACAATTGCTCCGAAATGCCCCTAATTATTTTACAACCGTTATCCAGTAGTAACCAGTCATTTTGTAAGTTACTTATTGAAATGCCAACGCAGTTTTGAAAGAATAGTCACGTACTAGCGGGATTTACATGGAAAAACTGCACTAAAATCGATTGTCGCCAAAATGTCTTACGATATATGGCGCAGCCCTCGTACTTTTCCCAAGAAACAAAAATCGTATATTACCCATACCAGAAATCTGTTCAAAGCCGTTATAGGAAAATTCTTTAGAGAAAAATATTTGGTGTTTTGATCACCTCAGCTAGTCGTTTGATCGAATTGATTTAGTTCAGCAATTTTATTGCAGTTGCGATCACAGAGACACAAACAGACAGACCATTTTCTCTGATAGCGTTTTCAAACCCTTTGGAAGCCTTCGAAACGTAAAGATCTGCTGCAAAGCATTACACCGCGGCTTATCATTTTATTGCACAGTTCGTAGCAGTCTCAAACCTCTGAGAGCCGCCCCATTCGATTCAGCATTAAACAGATACTAGTTAACGACTAAGGTACAACGAACGTTTGTTGGCGGCACTTGGCAATTGGGAAGACGGAATGAGTCGAATTGCCATGGGATTGGAGTGAGACGGGAAGCAGTACGGGAGAAACGATAACTTCCGCTATATTGTTCAGCAAGTTTCTTCGGGTGATAGAATTTGACTCACCATTTTTTTGCCCATAGCAACCATGGGTTTTGTTTCGCCAATGGTCTGAAGAATTTATTTGTAATAAGAAACTGGGACTAGAATCAGACCTCCTCTAGCAGTGTCCTCTGCACGTGATGCAATTCTCCTCTGCTGTAATTTACGCACCTGGACCTCAAAATAGCCCCGTAGGATATTAATTAGAGGAGAGACTCCGAAGGTGGTAAAACAAGCGACGGAATTAGTCCAGTGACGGAATTGCCGGACAGTGGGCCAAAATCCGCTTGTTACATAAATTTCTCGCGGCAAACGCAGCGAGACTATTATTTTCTCGGTCCGAGAGGAATATTGCATAAATTGTGATCAGAAGAGAACCAAGTAGGCGCCAGCCTCAGTTGGCCGTCTCAATGAAATCAATCACCAGGGAATTGAAATAACATTATTGCACGAAACAATTCGTCCAAGCAAGTTCAGGTCATGTCGGGACAGCGTGTTTATCTCGCCGTGGAGTTTCTTTCGACGCATCATACAACTTTCCTCATTCACAACTCATCGAATTTCTTGGCTTTAGCTACTATTTTCCTATTCTATTTAACTATTAATCTATTTTTCAATCAGTTTATTTGAACTTGGTAAAACATAACTTTACGTTTTATGTTGAATGTGGAAACGAGAAAAGTTTCACGGCAACTTATCAGCGCGCATGGAATGCATGAGACTGTCGACACAATCGTCTTGAGCAGGATCTTTTTTTCTATTTTGGAATTATTGGGGTAAAAACTCTGCGTAATTGTAATAAGTGAAACGGCTGTGGTTGGAATTCCGGAATTTATCTGGTTACTTCTAATTATTTTATGAGAGTTAATAAACGCTTATTATAAAGTTATGCTAAATCTCGATCACCGTACTTTTTCTGAGAATGTGTATACCATCTCAAAATGGATAGGATTTGAGCGGAATTTACAATTTAAATATCTGGTGCGCAGCAACACCCAACGTTCCGCAACCCCTGTAAATTCACCGACCCGACACATAAACCTTCCACACATTTCTACGGAAACGTTTATGGAGAACAAAATGTAGTAGTTGAGAGTACCCCGGACGTTTGATCGAAATCATTGGAGCCGTTTTGGAGGAAATAAGAAAACGGTTAATAAATATTCGACCAATCTTTTGCGAGTTACCAGGGCTTATAAACCGTTCAATAGATAAATACAGAACAAAATGTCGGTATAGGTTCCTAGAAGACAATCCATAAGATGGATCAAATCCAGTGACGTAGAATGGAAATTACGTAAATGTTTTTAAAAACATCATTTTCGGCACAATTTGCTATTTATGTTCGTTCAATGGACTGTCAGAGGAACGTTTATTGAGTGCAATATATGGATATCAACTATCTCAAACATCCTGTGAGTTTAGTGAAAATCGTTGAAGCCGTTTTGCCAAAAAGCATTAAAAAAACTTATTTTTAAGTTCACCGTATTTTCACGGAGATACTTACGGAGAAGAAAAGTTGGGTACTGACTAGTAAAATATAATTTCAAAGTTTAATCAAGATTGTTATAGCCGTTTTTGAGAAAAATACGAAAAACCTCAGTTTTTGGTAAATTCAGTCCCCAACCCCCCTTTCCCATCGACGTGAATCATCCATAACCTTATTTTCGTGTCTACAAAGAATCACGAACAAAACGAAAAAGGAACCAGTTCAATCGCTTCAGCCATTCTCCTGCAAATTAAAGTCACACACACACGAACCACGTGTTGAAATTAGGTTTTTACTTTCCTTGGCTCTACGAAGTAGAAAGGAAAGTTATGTAATCGGCTGAAAAATTTTTTTTTGAGTTTTCTTCAGATCTTTACGTTTCAGACCCTCCTGAGTCCGAAAAAAACTATTTGGGAAAATGGTCTGTGTGTATGTGTGTGTGTGAACGATTTTTAGAGAAAACCACCGAACCAACTCAGCTCAAACTTCATATCTTGCCCGCAGGTCATCATGGGACGGCAAAATAAGGGTATGAAAAAAATCCACCGAAATTTAACTATAGTTATCATAGTGATCAAAACACCAATTTTTTTTTGTCAAAAACGGCTCTAACGATTTTGATTACATTTCTTATATTGATAGCTCCCAATATGGCAACTATACCATAAAATTCCCATTCGTGGGAAAATGACGAGAGCAGCACAATAAATAATCAAAATTTTCGACGAAAAGCGTTTTTAGCGCAGTTTTTTCCTTATAAACTCCACTGGAATGTTAGTAGAAAGTTAAAGAAAATTGGTATTGTAGTCCAATCCAATACCTAAATTGTGAGTGTTTAAAAACGCTCATGAGGTACACGGGGCTCACTTCAGAAATTCAACTACCGTTGTTTCGCTTACTACCAGTTCTAACAATTATTACCCAATAACTCTGCAAAAGTGATTATTATCCTTCTTAAAAAAAATCGTGTTTACAGCCTCATTAATTTTCTGTGTACCAATTGCTGCTTTAATGGTCCTGCAACGAGTACGAGCAGCACAATAAATTCCAGAACTTTAGGCACTACCGCTTCCTGATGCTGTGAAGTCTTGTTTGGCCAAGTTCAAACGAACTGAGTGACAAATGAATCGATTAAATAGAATTAGCCATGTACAAAGTGAATTGACGTAGAGCTAAGGAAAGTTGTGTGTTGCAACGCACCAGACATTTTGGATTCAGTAGACCTCAAAACGTGAAGCTTCGAATTAAACTCAACTTTTTTATTTGATACAATCAGTATGCTTTCCTTTGAGTTGCGGAAAGTAAAAACAGCGATAAAATGTACTTTTTTGGTATTTTTGATACCTTATTGCGCTACTCTCATCATTTTGTCGCCGATGAGAATTTTATGGCACTGGCGTCATATTTGTTGTTGCCCATAAAAAAACTCGATTGCTTCATTCTTTATGAACAACACACCTGTGATGGCTATTCCGGGAGCATGAAAAGATGGTAGGGGATGCCATAATATAGTAGAGTGAGCGATATTGATAGTGAACTCACTGGATTGTACAGAGAGGGAACACAGGAGGTAGTTACCAACAACTCACTTGAAACTGTGATGGAGGAGTAACCCCATAAGAGCCAAGTGAAGCTCCAGACCTGTGCATTCAGGGAGATGATGTAGTGGGAGCTGGGAAAGCCTGAGGAGTGAGAGAGGAATAAAATTAAATAAAAATAGGGCAAATAAACCTGACTCATGTGCGCGCTGCTAATGTGGACCTATTAGCCATCTGTGGAACAATATTGAGTAGATATATTTTTAATCACTGGACCACTAGTATAAAAAAAATGTGATTATAGCACGGATTACAGCAAATTATAGGCTCATTCACGCGAGCAAAGTAAACTGCAGTGAATGTATTCTTATCCCCAGCTCACCCAGTTCCCAACCAATCTCCGAATAAAGCGGCTCGGACACAGCAGTTGTAAGGGTCACCACACGGGATGTGAGAAGAACAGAGAAATTCAACGAAGTGTCACACTACCCAGATGCAAGACTTTGGCCAGAACTAACATCAGAAAAATTCACAACCCTGACGGAACTAGCCAAGAAAGACACTACGTATGGCAGTAGACATGAACACACACAAATATGTGGATAGGTTATTGAAAATATCTGGTGCGTTGCAACACACAACTTTCCTTAGCTCTACAACAATTCACTTTGTACATGGCTAATTCTACTTAATCAATTCATTCATCACTCAGTTAATTTGAACTTGGTCAAACAACGCTTTACGGCAGCAGAAAGCGGTAGCGCTTACAGTTCCGGAATTTATTGTGCGGCTCGTACTCATTGCAGGACCATTATTGAGCAATTGGTACACAGATAATTAATGAGGCTATAAACACGATTTTTCAAAAAAAGGATAGTAATCACTTTTGCAGGGTTATTGGAAAATAACTGTTAGAACTGGTATTAATCAAAACGGCGGTAGTTGAAATTCAGGAATTTCTGGAGTGAGCCCCATGTATCTCATGAGCGTTTTTAAATACTCACCCTATAGGTATTGGATTGGACTACAATACCGAATTGTTTTTACATTCTACAAGAATTCCAGTGGAGTTTATAAGGAAAAAACTGCGCGAAAAACGCTTTTGGTCGAAAAGTTTGATAATTTATTGTGCTGCTCTCGTCATTTTCCCACGAATGGGAATTTTATGGTATAATTATCTTATTAGGACCTATCTATATAAAAAATGTAATTAAAATCGTTAGAGCCGTTTTTGAGAAAAAAAATTTGGTGTTTTGATCACTATGATGACTATAGTTAACTTTCGGTGGATTTTGCCCATACCCTCACTATTGCGTCCCATGTTAACTCGTAGGCTAGACATCAAGTTTCCACTGATTTGGTACGGTTGTTTTCTCTAAAAACCGCGCTAAAATCGATTTCGTCGAAAGTTTTGGTAATTTATTGTGCTGCTCTCGTCATTTTCCCATAAATGGGAATTTTATGGTATAGTTGACATATTGGGAGCTACCAATATAAAAAATTTAATTAAAATCGTTAGAGCCGTTTTTGAGAAAAAAAATATTTGGTGTTTTGATCACTATGATAACTATAGTTAAATTTCGGTGGATTTTGTTCATACCCTTATTTTGGCGTCCCATAGTGTCGTCCGGGCTAGATATCAAGTGTGAGGTGATTTGGTTCGGTAGTTCTCTCTAAAAATCCTTCACAGACACACATACACACAGACCATTTTCCCAAATAGTGTTTTTCGGACTCAGGGGGGTCTGAAACGTAAAGATCTGAAGAGAACTCAAAATTTTTTTTTCAGCCGATTACATAACTTTCCTTTCTACTTCGTAGAGCAAGGAAAGTAAAAATCACCATTACGTACAGAACGATATGCATACTGCACTGGAAAATCGACTGAAAGAGTGCCACACAGGCTCTTAAGAGGAATAGAAGAAAAACAATAATCAGCAAAGAATAGTAGTAGGAAGGTTGAATTGGCAACACAACAAAAAAATTTACTATATTCCACGGGGAGTGCACCCTCCCTTTCTAGTGACTCTTCATAGACGATCAAATTAATGGAATTGATAACACTGCCAATTCTATGCAGGCTATGAAGTAATTCTTGTTAGTCGCGAAAAGTTTGATTCTTCATGCAACTTAATGAGTGATGTGATGAAACTGGCGATAGAAGGGTCCCAAACACATGACCTAGCAGTGAATTCGATGATAACAACTGCGACAAATTTCAGGAGGAAAAGGACTGAGAACACTGGGTACCTTGTAATGAAAGGAGGATGTGCTATCCCCTTATCTTCATCAGTGATAATATGAGCAACCAAATAGCTAGTCAATTAAATTAAGGAAGGAAATTTCTGTTACAGATTAAACGTCTGGTGGGAAGAAACGTGGGGTTTAAAATCGATATTAGTGAATGAATTTATCCAATCATATAATTTATTTTGAATCTCATAAAAAATTGTACAATGTAACTCCAAGTTTGTAATAGAAAAGCGTAAGAAATGACTAGAATAGACCCTTCAGATATATTTCAGGTTGGGTGGTAGCAACCTTAAGTATTTCTCAAGATTTCCTTAAGTTTACGAAATATTTTGGCTTAAGGGAGATGTGTGAATACAAATGTAAGAACAATCTTAAGTTTTTTGAAGAAATTTCTTAACATACGATTTTTTTTTAACTTAAGGGAGGTTTGTGAATGCCAAACCCTCCTTAAGTTAAGGAATTTCTTTAAAATGTATGGAGAGGGCACACAGCAGCCACAGAACGATATGGACAAGTACTACGAACAATTTACTAGAGTCGAACATGCCTATGGATGATAGAAAAACGTTATACCATTTCCAGAAAAACCTCAACACCAGAATATGGGCACCAGGCAAATATGGGATAGTACATCCTCAGTGGTAGATAATTCAGAAATCATCTGTGACTTTGATGGCTCCAAACATCTGAGGGAGTTTATAATCCCACTCTACAATGGAAGTAATCACTCCCGTTGCTTGAATTGATAAATATTAGGGATGCCAACACAGCCATCTATACTGATAATCAATCTGTCATAAAAACGTTAGGTAACCCAATTGTCAAAGGTTCCCTCATTGAAGTAACAAAACACAAGGCTGAGAAACTCAATCAACAAGAGTTACTGTATAATGGATATCTGGGTACAAAAGGCATATGGGAAGCGAGAGAGTGGATGAATGGGCCAGCCAAAGCACTTCACTTATCAGTATGCAACAATTGAAAAGGGGATAACGATCGCGAAGAAATTAACAATCATGAAGGGTATCAATTTGCTAAAAATACACGAACAAATAGGTATAACAATCCACGGACCAATTGAGCGCTATTCTTGCGCGAAGAATTATAGGTTTGCTATCTGGGAACTAGGCAGTGGGAAAGATCCTTCGCAGGATCATTGCCAACATCAACAAGATGCCCATGTGGTGAAATAGAAACAGTTGATCACTTCCCATGGGAATGCATATTATGGTTTGGCGCTAGAACCGACAAGTTAGGCGGGCGAATGCTGCATAACGCAAGTTTGATGGAGGGATGGAAGGGTAAAAAGATCCTCGAATTTCTGGAGGGGACCGGTAGATCCCAGTATTCCTTATAAAGAAACCAAGCGGACTCCCACTAACTCAAGGGAGATGGGAAATGGGCCTCGAATGGTCACGACTTCGGTCATTGTTCCCTCGGACTAAGCTGGTGCCCTGTGGTGTTATTTCTCTACTCCCCAAGATTCAAGGGATTCGACTTGGACTATTAGAACAGGTTCCGGGATCTTCCTGTCCTCGCCTCATATCAGCGGATAGCCTTCCTACTCCTTAGGACTAAGGAATGTAAAAAGACGGAACGGCACTGGAATGGTTCGATAAATCGAAAGCAGTTGTCAAAGCTAGGAGTGGGGGCGTATCTGTGTTTATCGAGTCTTGACATGAAGTGCAATGATTGATAATGCCCCTAAGTAGTTCTTTCAACTAACTTAACTGCTAACTACTTAAAACTGACAAAATAAACCTACCGCTTGTTAGTAACAAATACTAAAAGTACATTTTCGCCAAAGAAGAGTACGTGTTTTGCAACGGCGCTTTGTGCAGTTACCGCTAAGTGAGGAATGTCGAGTTATAAACAAAAAACCGAGGACTCCGTAGCACCAGCGGAAGCTCGAGAAATAAAACGATTACTAGAGGACTTGACTCACTCAGGTGGCAAAGTGTTGAATCGGAATTGGGTTTTATCGTCGTTCAAGTGGGCCGAGTTAGTATAGTATTCATTTTCGTGAGTTAGTATAGTATTCATTTTTGTGTTGCATAACTTTCTAGTGGTGTCTTTGATCAACGCTCGAGCGGAAAAAAATTAACGATTTTTGAACGTGTTGTCGGAGGTTTCACTATGCATGTAAAGTCGTATCACTGACATTGTCAAATCAGAGGTCATGTTTTTACGATTTCTGCAGGTGGCAGTGTTTCTTTGTGTGGCCAGTAACCTGTGTTTTTGCGGTCTGTTCTTGTTGCTATACTTTTTATAACAACGAGGTGTGTGTCGAGGGAAGCTCACAGGAACTAGCTGAAATTTAACAGCTTCGTATTTGGGAGGGCATTAGTGAAGGATTTGAAAGAGGTTTCAAACGTTCAGGATTAGTAATTAGTAGTGGGTTGTGTTGTACACTATGCGTAAACTGTGATCAGTTTAAGGTGGTTTTAAGGTAATGCCTTATGAGCCATAGCACTTATACGACTAAATTTCTCGTCTCATGTTTTTGTGCTGTTTCCCCTATGTCTACAGTTTGTTGCCTGTTGCTATTGTTTGACACCCACTGGCATTAGGTGAAATGTGGCACGTAACCCAGTGGATACCAATAAAATCTGGGCAAAGTAACATCCACTAATTCATTTTCTCTGCCCTTTACACGACCCATACTCCAACATCATGAGTAGAGTCCTCTGCTTGGTCCTGAGGTACTGCTGTGTGGAGCACAGTAGTGCTCTGATGCTCTGTTGTACAGTAGTACCAACGACAAATGGTGGCAGTGCAAAAGAGAAGGGTGCTGTGAGTGGCCTGAACCTGCAGTATAGTCTCAGAGCCAGCTTGTGATGGTGATTGCCAGCGTTAGTCTGATGGCTGCAGGGCCTCGGAGGCTGTACTTAAGAAAGATGAGGGGGTAAGCCCAATGGCAAGGAGGAAGGAGCACCTTCAAATTTAACGAGGATAGCAGGGTTGTTGGAAGACAGAAACGGGAAGGAAGCGGACCACCACTGCTATTGCCCAGGTCCATCTCTGGGCAGAGAGGAATCACGATGAGGTTAACTTTTACCACACAGAGTCCCTGACAGAGAACAGGAATTTTCGTAGTTAGCTCTACAAAATTGGGAAGAACCTACTGCAGGTATTGCATACTTTTCACGACACACAGTGCAGAGCATGTTTTCTTTACCTGTCCCAGATATGCTGAGCCGCATTACTGCCAGCAGGGGGCTGCAGGGGATCTCCATAGATAAGGTGCTGGAGAGAGATGGGAGTTGGGGGGTTGTTATGGATTCCTCTGTCAAAAGAATAGAGGTCGTGTGAGTACTAACATACAGATTGGAGACCCCCACAGTGAGTTAAATAAAAGTCCTCCGTCGTTCTGAGACATTTGTGCTGTGTCCCAAGTTATTGAAGTCTCACCCAAACAAAATGACTTCAGGTTTGCAAATTCTACTTTGTGTACATTGGATTCCAAGGCTACGTTCACCATGAAAACATATATTTCGAAGTATAATAGAGGAAGGAACGAATTGAGCATGTAATGTTTGAAAATACGAGTAGGCTAACCAACATCTGACATCGCATGGCGAAACTTCAGTTGGATACTTGACAAACAGAATGAAGTGGAATTTTGCAAATTTTGAGAGTAAGAGTTCAGCTAGACTGAAAAATTGAAATCACTCAGTAAACATGATTTCTGACATACCATGCCAAATTGTTCTAGTGGAAGAATTTAGTCCTCGGAATCTATTATTGTATTGTCTACTCTTCATAAATGATCTCCAAATTATTACTGCCTATTTTCTTAAATGAAGTGTCTTCCTCTCCCACCCACTATCTCTTTCATTTGCCTTCAAGATTATTCATGTATTTGTGTATTACTTTCCAGCCAAGGTACCAAGTACGTGGACTTTGTGTTCAAAGTGTTGAAAGGCTACCTGAAGAAAGAGCATGCCCAGATTCGGTACAGCACTGTTCAGCTGTACAACGAGTTTTTTCTGTAAGTACGAAAGTAATTATTCGCCTACAATACATACATGTGGTCTTGAGTAATAAGTGAACACAAGCTTAAGCAGGTCGTTTTTTGAGGTCGGTTTGGGATATAAGAAGTAGCCTATAAAAGAAGGCAGCGCAGTTGCTCTAGTCAGGGAGTTGCTATAAGTAACTATGAGAGCAACTAATTGCCAGTGAAGAGATGGAACTGAGACTGGAGACTCTGGTTCGTGCAGAACAAGCTGCCCACTCGCTAGTTGCTGCATTATCCAGGTAATAACTGGCTGGCCTTGTACAATGCTGTATCTGCTCGTTGGAAGTAGCCAATATGTGCCAGGAAACTGAAAAATGGGCAACTGTTTAGCCTCTCATCCTTTAGATGAAGGAAGATGTGATAACATCCACTGACAGGCCTCAAGGTAAAGCGGCGCGCCATCCAGTTTCAGTCCTCTGTTCACTGGTTGCTTTTGTCAACCAGATCTGTCAGTTCGAGCAGGTTCATGCATTCGCCTCAAACTGTTGTCTCTTCAAACCTTGCTTGCAAATGTTAAACGTTGCTCAGAAAGTTAAAAATAGTAAACAAGTCTAAGTTTGACAGATGACTAAATCTAAGAAGCAAAACTACGTTTTAATCGTGTACATACGCTCTATTCATACTTCCATTTGGTACTTGTTGAATAAGTAAAATCATTCTTTTTCAGCCGCTATGAAAGTTTTCGAGAGCGAGTGCTGGGTAGACTCGACAAGTTTTTTATTTTCGCTTTCGGTCTCAAACATGCACTCCCACCCCCTGACAGTGCAGCCAAGGACCTCGTTTCTCTCGCCATTGACGTCTTTGACAAGTGGCATTCCAATTATGGCTCTAATAACTTGAAGTTGAGAAATGGTTACAAGATCCTTAGAGACGTCCATAATGTAGGTATTTGAATTCTACAGATAGTTACTACGTGTTTCATCAAGTTGCTTTTGTACATTCAACTTTTGTTTGTTCGGTTTCTTGGAAATAATGTTTCGTGTGTCAACTCTTTCTCAAAGTTTGGGTTTGGTGTGGTCAAATATTGGTTGTGATTCAGAAAATGGACAGTCCGTGAGTGTATCGATCACAGTCAGCAAAGTGTTTTAAAGTCACAAGTAATCCAGGTTTCTGCTGCTGTTTTCAAGAAGGTCAATGATAACTGTTATAATCTGTCAATGTTTGGGCATTGTACTTTCTCTTTTTTGTCATTCTAGTGGCGTTGGGTCAAGGATCTGGTTAGTCCCAGATGTGTTGGTAATAGTGCAACTGTTGTAATTGTAGTGCCAGTGGGAAAGTATTTATTTTCGGTATATAGCATCTATCAGGGAGAAGGAGGTAAAAAATACAAGTTGTACTTGAAGCCTTTGAATCGCCTGAACCACCAGATGTTTTCAGACATTGGAAGTGAATAAGTGAGCAGGAGTGATGCAGATTCAGAGAAATAATAGATGAAGAGGGTGGGTAGTATCTCATTAATATGTAGTGGTGGTTTGGTGACGAATAGGTAAACTCGGCAGAACTTGGTTTATTCTCCTATGGCTTGATCACGAAGTTCTGCCGAGTTTACCTATTCTTCACCAAATCACCTCTACGATTGGCGCAGTCAGTAGGACTGAGAAAAAATTAAGAGAGAAATAATGAGACGAATTCTTGGGTTTGGGATTCGCTGACCCTCGTGGTTCACGACCTGACGAATGTCGATTTATTGGATCAGAGCTCCTCGAGTGATTTTTGAGTCAGTGGACCCCCAAACATCTCCAATCCCCCTCAGTACAAACAACTGAAGAGAATATCTTTAACCACCCTCTTGTGGTTGCTATGCACCCTAAATAAATGCATCCTGTGGAAGTTTGTTCTCAAATTAAAGTTCATTTCAATTAATCAAGTATAAGGTAAGCAGCTTGTTTAAAAGTCAGTAATAGAATGAATATGTGACGAGTATTAACGTCTGACGATATTTCAGGAGGGTTGAATCAATAAAATTATCAACGTAACGTAGTAACTGCCACAAAGCACCCCCCTCCTCAATGAAAAAGATGCCCAGCAAAACGAACTGGAGCTCGAATGTTTGAGCCAAACTTTGGAGTTTTATCCAAAGCCGGGTGCTGCGACTGCTTCTCATCGGAAACGACAAATGCTTCGGATGAGTCTTGCTGTGAGAGCTAAATATTTGTCTGTCAACGGCTATCCAACGTTATCACTAGCATGCGTCAGTACACTATTGTCCAAAGTGTTCACCACTACGAACCCAAACGATCAATCCAAATAGGAACTGATGCCCAAAATGGCAGAAGTTGAACATGAGCTATGGCCAAATGATTTTGATGTGTTCGAGAGTTTCGTGTCAAATAACAGTCTCCTCTAGAGTTTATTTTTTGAACATTTTACTTGTCAGTTTGGGGATCACCAAATTGTGGAAGTTAGTTTTGTGATAAACGTCAATTTCAGTTAAGCCACTCATTCAAAAATCGGGAACAGAATGAATTCGATTGAACATATGAACAGAATGAAAACCTGATGAGTATTAACGTATGACGATATTTCAAGAGGGTTGAATCAATAAAATTAATAACGTAACGTAGTGACTGCCACACTTACTCATTGGCACTATACACTAGTACAGCAGGGCTGGGGCTTACCAAATCCTCGACTAAATGCTTCTATAAGGTGGGGCTGTATGGAACCAATATACTTAGCGATAACATTTCTGAAGATCTAATTTGAAAAGAAAGAAGTATAAGACAAATGCTTTGAGAATATACATCTTTTGTATCAAAAACAATTTATTATATAATATAACTTAACAACGGTTAACAATAACATTCCATTTAAAAATTACAATCTGAACAAATTTGAAACCAATTTCAACGCTTGAGCCATGTTCTTTGTTCTCTACTTACCTCGTGTCTCACTTACTTGTTTTCTCTGGGTAAAGGTGGACTTTGTGGAAAGACGATTCATTGATCCGAAAGCGAAGAAAGAAAAAGAGGAGAATCAGAGGAAATTGTTGAAAATCAACAAAGAACGGCTTAAAAACGTCTGCCGACAAATCGACGGTAACCACTTTCAATTACTAGGAGTCGACTGCTGGGTTAGAACGGTGTAGAAAGTAAATTTTATTCACATCTAATGAAAAAATATGTTAGAAATGGAGCTATCGGGAAACTGAATAGCCAAAGTGACTCGATGAACTTTATTGGGTAAAGTAAAGGGAACAAGAATCTGTTAAATTCAAGACTAACAACTCGGTCCTGTGGGCCTCGCAAGCTTCAAGTCCCCTGTCATGCCGCTTAGAGTTATGATCTGGTTTGATCGCAGATTTTTTATGTTCTCCTGACTCAAACGGTCGCACATCGGTTAGTATTCATTAAACGTTTAGGGATCCCTCACTAGTGTTTGGGAAATGAACCGCTAATGACACTATTTAATGTTAGTTTGTGAAATGGGTTTTATTTGTCTACAGCACGCAATTTCAGTTGCACCTTAGTTTTCAAGGGATTTGCACAATTTCCATTCTTTCTTTCTAGAGAGTTCTAGAGAGAATTGTCTATCATAGAAGGGCACCCTCCACGTTGCTTGCCCGTACCACACTGTTTCTCAAGAGGCAGCGTGGTAGTATGTGCTATCCTGACCCAGGTCCTTCTGAGAGGAAAGAGCGATAAGTTAGCAAGGGGGGCAAGAAGAATAGGAGAGCTGTGACTTTTGAGTAGTGGCCAGAAGGGGCAGTGGACTGGGCAGCTATTTTGAGTATTTGATCTGTGGTGAGGTGGATTTTGACCTTACCCAGTCCCTGGCGTGACATGAAGCTTTTAAGGCCTACCTGGGACCAAATTGGTAACACTGCAATCCCAACTGTGTGCAGTGCAGGCAATGGTGGATGATGCCACCTTCTCATGGCCATGGGTATGGTGGAGGACTCATTTGGGTAGTTCACACCATAGGTGGAATACTGAAGAAAACTGGAGGCGCGTTGCTCAATGTCCCTGGGCAGTGCTAAGCCAGAGAAGGACAGAGCTGTCTGAGCTGTGTCTAGGATCTTGCAATGATGAAAAATGAAAGACAGCCCTTGGACCTCTCAAACTTCTTGGCAAAGCTACGGGAATGGCGACGATAGGCTGCAAGATTCTCGTGAGGTAAAGGTTGGTGTTGTAGAACTGAACCTCTCATTCCTCGACAAATGTATGGGAATGGCATCACTCTGCAAGCTTGATGTTGTAGAACTGCTAGTGCAGAGATGCGGGAACGCCAACCTGATTCGATGTACCAAACAGTTACGGGTTCTTACCATTCATGGGTCCACTAGCAGAAGGCCCTCCTACGTCCCATGAAACAACTCTTTTTCAAGTTCACACAGCTTACTTTGCTAATAACGCAAATATTACCCTCAAATTTACCGATTATTCAGCAGAATATTCTCACACGTTGGCGGTAAAAGTTGTTGAAAGGGTGGTTTCCTTCGAATTTCAGAGTTGAAGCCAGAAGTGGAAGCCTCGTTAACCTCGATTAACTCGTGCTTTGAGCTGTTGCTCCCATCAGACGATCTAATTAACACTGAAGTGGCAAGTGTACCAAGTTGCGAAGATTTGCGAGTCCACGGGGTAATCAACCCCAGAGAATTCAACATTGAAATTCAGCTTGGTAAGATTTATTGCTTCCCATTGTAAAGTTAATTTGCAGTTAGCGAATGATTTAATTATTGAAATATCAAGACGTTCTTTATGCTCAGACGAGAAGTTGAAAATCATTGAGAATGAAGAGAACAGCCCAATTCTGGAAGCAGCCCAAGATTCATTCAAAATCATCAATAATTCATTTTTACCCAAAGTGATCGCTTGGATCGAATTGATCAACGTGGCTGAAGGTCGTATGAACCATGTGTTTCAAGTGTTGATCACTCTTCTTGATAGCAGCAGCTGATTTTCAATACTACATTTGGCAGGTGATAAGCAGATGTTTGTAGCGGCTACTGAATTGAAGAAACGTCTGACTTCTGCTGTGGAGAAATACAATCGGTTAGAGATTGTCAAACCCACTCCTGAGTCATTTGAAGTGGACGAAGTCAGCTCTGACAGCGACTTGGAGGAGGTTCCTGAGCCCAAACCGGACAAGAAGAGGGCGCCTCACGTCGAAATTGGCTTCCTCTCTGAGAGATTGGTAAGTCGACGTACTTTTCTTTTTTCTTTGGTCGCTCTCGTTAAAGTGAACCGTCGCACTGATGATTTCTGACTAGTGACTGAGAACTCAATTGAACCAGTCGACCACTAGAACAATGGGTAGGATGAAAATAGAAAGAGCTCGGTATGGGAGTGGTTGGTTGAGGATACGTGCTCCAATGACGTCAGGATGCCAGTTATTGTGGACTTGAAATCCGAGGGATGCTTTGTGGAGGGGGGGGGGCTAGAGCTGGAATGGCTGGACGCTCTGCCAAGCTGGGCAATGCCTCATACGTTCTTTCTATGCCCTCTGGATCAAAATGTAACGTTATGCTGTAGCAGATGACTTCTAAGCAGAGTGTGAACAATAAAACCTCCAGTAAATTGAAAGTTTATAAAAACGACATTAAAAAAACCGTAAAATACCGTTTATAGTAGCTTTTTTTTTAATGGAAAATAAAGCATAGCTGTTTCATGTTTGCAGAACACGCGCTCAAGTTGGATCGAAATTGGTCTAGCGCTTTTCACAACAATCCAGGAAATCTTGTTTTCAGCTAATGTCGGTTCCCCACCCTGATCTCATCAATGCCAACTGCCCATAACCGCATTTTTTACTGGCATATTAATAATCGAAAGTTCGACCGTTTGCCCAGCCGTTCTAGATGGTCGCAGTGTCTGAAACGAAAATGACCTACAATACGTGGAATGGGAGGGAAAGATGAGTTAAGCCATTCTACACAACGCTCCCTGTCACAGGCTCACTAACCAATACCTCAATAAAAGGGAGAGCACCAGGCCTTCATTCGCCAACTCGAGAGATTGCCTAGTTAGGATTGGGAAGGGAAGATGAGCAAGTTGAAGTTCCTCGACAGAACGCCCACCAGTTGAGCGTACAAACGCCTAAAAATCAGACAGCAGGGTGTTGATCCTGCGAAGAATCCTTCCACATCCCAATTTTCCCGCTCCACACCCCGCGCCAGGACATGGTAAAAGTTGTGTGTCCTCTTACCCTACAAGCGAGGCGACAACTAACGCACACAGGTTCATGAATGTCCTTTGAAACCGTGTGCTGAAGGTAACTCTGCCCATTTCCTCCGTTCAAATCACTTTGTGAAATGTAGTAATGCTAGAATGAATTTTACATTTAAGAGCAGATTAGGGAAAGTTATATTCATGACCTTCCATCAGTATGCCTTACCAAGCGAGCTTAGGGTACTAATATTTTTATGTAAAACTTCTTTACCTTGACACCCAAATGCTGCTGACTCGTGTCTGTAATGGGAGCCAGTGGTGTAGCCCAACAGGTTTTCATAGTGGATGGCTGCATTACTCAAATTGTGTTCGACTCTACATTCTGCATTCCTGTCGGTGTATCAACCTGCTTCTACTTGCTCTTGACTGCAACACCCTCAACATTCTATCACAGAACTGGCAGGTTCCAGTAAACAGACCAAGGGAGTCTAAAGGGTGTTGCCAGTGCCCCTATCGAAGGGGAGTCTAAGTGCCACCATTAAAGGATTGAAGCACATTCACTAACACTTCTGCTCTTACTTGAGAATGAATTCCTGATGTATTGCTTTCCCCCCCACAGGAGCTCCTGAAGGAAAAGCCACTCAAAACTACTAATCTCAATGAAACACCATCTACGAGTGGATGTGATGAGTCCACGTCATCTTCAAGTCAAACTGGAATGAACCGCCTGAAGGACAGAAAAGCTCAGCTTCTGGAGATTGCGCCGAAACTCCCGTACGACATCGATTTGTATCATTGGGAAGATGAAAAGTTGCCAACACCGAAGATGATTCCGTAAGCATTTACTGTTCGATCGTAATTTGGCTTCCACTGTGTTTTTCCATCTCCATATGAACACAATAGTTGGATGTGGGAACCAGGTTCACCTTGGTGTATTTATCGTGTATGTCCCCCTCCCCTCCCCTCCCACCATATTTGGAAGAACATACAACTATGCTTACGATGTTACGTTATCGTACGACGTGTGGGAGAGTAATGCGAATACGTAGTTTTATTCCCAGGGACAAAGGGACAATCAAGGGACTGGGTGGGATGGAATGCAAGCGTGAGTGACGGGACGATACATCGACGATACAACAGGTACATTTAGACTCCTGACACTGAAGTATCGAGTAAATTGGGAGCATCAAATGCCCTTGGCAATATGCTAAATCGATGAGTTAGTTCCTCGCAGTACATTAGCGATGCTATGAGGTCAAATTAGTTACCTCTGTGGAGTGATGCGAACCCCCAACTGATGAAAGGTGACAGAGGAGGAAACCCAACACATCCTTTTAAAGGGAAAACTAAATAGCCTATTTTGTCCAACTATTGATACGTTTTGGCCGCCACAGGCGTTGTATGGGGTGGCAGACTTACAGCCAATCAGAAGAAGTTACCTGCGTAATCCAAAAGAGGTGCATTCTGGTGGGTCATCAAGGACTACATCACAATGTCTACTGAAACACCAGTCACGGGCCAAACTTCGCAACCTCCTCTGCACTGAACAAAAGCTGTCAGCACTAGACGAATGGGCGTTAGACATTAGGAGAGGGGGAGGGGGGCTGTGTTCAATGGATACTGATTGAGCGCCTGTGCTCTCGTACGCTAGCAACCCTCACAATATTCAGTAACGACTGATGACGTAAGTCTCAACATTCCTGTTTGAGTTCAGGAACCCCATTCCAGGTTAATAGGAGAAGAAAACAGACCTGTGCAGAGTGGAACGCACTGGAGACTTCCTGTAACTTGTGTTCCCTATAAATGGGAGAGGCACACGAGATGCACTCCGCTGCCTTGATGCATTCCAGTGCCTTGTGTTGATAACGTTCGCAGTTGTAGCACTGAGCATAGGCCTAAAATGTTCTGATCTGGCATCCCTGCCAGGCTATTTGTAGGTGCTCAGCATCTTCTAACTTTTTTATGAAGACTAGGTGACACCTCCATCACCCTGTGCGCATAAGACGGGCCACACTGCACAGGATTGTTAGACTGGCTAGAAGTACCGTGGGGCCTAGAAGTGCGTTGTTTCTGGATTGGTGGATGGGTAGGCTGCTGAGTCGTTGCTTTCGGCAGCTCCTCACTGGCCACCGAGGACACTAGTTTTGGTAGTCGGCCTATCATTGATGCAACTGGGGCCTCCTTGGCGTGGCTCACCATCGTTTTGCCAGCCTACTTAGTGAGCTACAGTAAGCAACTCTATCCTTCATTGGTTCTGTGGTATTCACCATCACGTCGGCCAGTCATGTATTAAGCTCCCCTTGTAATCCTTGCCATTAAGTATACTCATAGGCTGTTTGATTACTATTCGTGTCTACAGCGTCAACACAGAAGGAGGAAGGTTTTGGGGAGCAACAATCAGCGAAGATCTTGAGGAGCTCGCTGTACCTGGTGGATCAGAGTCTCTTAGAAGCCGAGTCATCGAGTTTAGTGGGAAGTTCGAACCCGTGAAAAGGGCTTGCAGAGCTGCACTTCCTTCGGGTAAACTTTGCCCACGGCACGACCGAGTTAAGGTATTTTATATGCATTTGCTCGTTCATATTCTCTGTTTCGATTGTGAGTGCAATGCATTTTTAAAGTATTAAGTGTTGAAGTGTTACTAAACTATGAACTCAGCTCTGCTGTGCACCCTTTACATCTATTACCGATTTGGTTGGTACCAATTCACAATTAAAATTTGCTACAGACATGAGTTTACTCAAATTCTATCCTCCTGTGTGGCGCAGAGATATGGGCAGACGCCCTGCAGATTGAGATACACACGAGGAGGATGGCCGCAGTGTACAGGCCCTGAGGGTGGCCTCTGGGTACAGAACCATCTCTGAGCCAGCAGTTTCTGTTGTTGTGGGGGTCACCCCAGTACATCATCTGGCAGTGAAGAATGGAGTTAAGAAGAGGCGAATCCACCGGATTCAGTGAAATGAGTAGAGAGGAATGATTGAGTACCCAGTAAGTGAAGTAGGTGGAAGCCACAGAGGATGAACAAGGTGGCTCATCAGGGAGATAAGGCTATGGCTTCAACGTCGACATGGTGAGGTGAGCTACTACCTCACCCAGATACTGATAGACCATGACGTGTCCAGGCATACCTGTGCTGTATACGGAAGGTTCAGAGGACATGGTGCGGCTACTGTGACTCAGAGTGGGATGATGTGGAGCATACCTTCTTCCAGTGCTGTCACCGGCTGGAAGAGAGGCTTCATCTCACTGACTGTGTCGGGGTGATAAGCTCTGGCACAGTCGTAGCCACTATGCTCCACAGTCCAGACAACTGGAGCTGGATCTCTCTGCTCATCGAGCGAGTGATCCAAACAACGAGACCCCAAGTAGGGGAAATATAATCCTCATTACCCCAGGGAGGAAGATAACACTCCTGAACCTCCCCAGCGGGGGATGTAGGGAAAGGGTGTAGAAATTGAGCAGAAATGCCGGTAGGGACACTGAGAGAAACAGTCTCAGGCCAGTGCTGTGCTGGGAGGGACCACTTAAATGCCGGCTTGTACAGCCCTTAAAAAACAATCACTATTTAAAACTACTTCTAAAAAGTAACTGTTTCTATGAGAACCTAATATCAAAATGAATGGGTTTGAAGCACTGCTCGAGGGGGATGAAACTATGTGCGATTGAGAATGTTCACAACTGTTATGTTCCTGTTTGCTGAGCTCTCGTTCTTTCGTCACCACTACTCACCAGCTGGTGCAATCTTCCATCGGCCAAAGGACGTGTACTGAGCGTATTTTCAATGCCGTGTGAGAAATAATTGGCAGAGTTGGTGTTCAGGCGACAGTTACCAGGATTTCACTGTCCTGCACATCATTGCTCCTGTGCTTTTCGTATATTGTCATCGAGCGAAACTGATTGACGTTCATCGGAATATTACACCTTTTTCAGTGCCCTTTGCATGGAGTGATCGTGGATCGAAACGAAGAGGGACAAATTGTCAACCCCGAGGACGAAGAAAAAGTGAAGAAATCCAAAACTGTATCCGAAGTTCCTGATTGGCAGGACCCCAAACTATTGGCCGAAATTAAAGTGCGTAACGCCACACCTTGACTTCTTTGTAACGTGAAAGTATCTGCGCACTTCTTGATGTGAAATTCTCCGTTTCAGGCGGCCACTGGTCTGGACCTAAAAATGCCGGTCAAAGGGGAGAGAAGGAAGAGGAAGAAGAAACATCCCGGGTTAATCGACGTCAATAATAAAGTTGAAACTCCGGAGAGCCGACTCGCTAAAAAAGTATTCAGTAGGTGAGTCCATAAGCTTACGAGAGTTCTCTGATTTATTTTCCTGCAAAGGACCTTCGTGTGTGCGTCCCCTTTACCACGTGGCGAAGGAAATTCAATGGACGAGATTAGCGTACCTCCTCTTCATACTGTCCCAATAGAACTGCCCTTTGCCTTCGAGAACGTCCTTCACATGATGCGGTTTCTTATCCACTTTCCTTACAATCGAAACCCTCTTTTCTCGCATTTGGGGGATTGCTGTTTCCAGTCGTCTAAAGGTAAGTTCTGCACTCTATGCCCAATGACATTAGGGCTCATTATTTTCTCTCCACTGACCTTAAGATTGCCACACATCACCAAGTTCATTGACCACTCTGCCGTCAGCATCATGTCCTTTCTACATGCAGAATGCCAAGACACGCCAACTCTGTGTTTGCCCAGCAATGTTATTGTAACGCTCTGACGTGGCTGAAAGTGAGGGGTCGGAGGATTAACGAGAATAATAGAAAAGTAGGGAAGGTGCGAGGAGGTATGTGTTAGAGAAGAAAGGAAAGGGAAAGGTGCTGGGAGACAAGGAAGAAGAACGGTGGGCACTAGAAAAATATATTACAGAGTTACTGAAAGGCAACCTGCAGTCGCCCTTTGTTGAATTATGTCAGTCCTCGTCGGGGAGTTCCAAATCGAGGACCCCCCATGCAGTGAGATCATACTCATATGTCCTGCAGTTGTTGACCCGACACAGAGTGCAGGAATGGCGCTTAGAAAACTGACCTGGGTTGCTGGCTAGGCAAGGACTTGGTAGAATACTTGTGCTTTCTCTTGTCTTTGGGAGAGCGAGGAGAAGGAGGAGGTGTAGGTCTTCTTTCCTTCTCTGTGAGTGAGATCACTGGGTTTGGAGGATCTCATTTGGTCCTCAGGGCCACACATGCTCAATGCTGCTTGAGCTTTGAGCATTGCATCCTATATGGATCTCAGAGTCACAGTCACCGCAATCTACTCTATCTCCTTAAGCAAACCTCTCATAAATGCCTGTAGAGCTACCACATTCTCATCAGTACGTTGTCCTGGATCCGCTCTCTCAGCTATAAATTTAATCCTTTCACCATATTGGGAGATACTTTCCTTAGACTTTACAGGAGCACACTCTAGTTCCTGCACACTGGGCCAAGACATGGTAGTGAATTTCCTCATCTGTGCCACACAACCTGCTCTGGGAGGTGTCGACTATACCCATAACATACGTGTGTTCGTCCATTTTGAAGCGCCCTGTGATTATTCCCTCTACCTGCCACAAACCCTTCCTTTCCACCATCAAAAGGCTAGGCCTTATCTCGTGTATTGGTCCTGACATGAATCGATTGGAATGCCACTCTCCCACAGCCTTCCAGTTCCAGGCAGTCTGGTGCATTCTCCTGGCATATAATCTCACTGTCTTTGTGTCTAGTGAGGTAAACGCCCCACAATCGGGAAGTGGCCCTATAGGTGCAGTAGGCGAGATGAAAAAGTGACTCGTCAGGCCTACTGGCCGGAAACTACGCTGTGGCGATCAATGGTGCAGTTTCTCCATTATGGGCTCGTGGGAGTCGTTGCTCGGGCCTCTGTCTCATAAATGGGGTGGGGGCTCCATGACTCCTGGCCCTTCTGCTGGTTGCAAATGTCTGAGCATAGACGTGGTTCCGACGGGTGGCCACCCTACTGGGGAGGGGCTGAGATGCTTCTACCGCAGGGGGGAGTCGGATGCACTCACAGGCATCGCTGTACATGGGGTAGGTGAAGAGAATGTGGGCCATGTTCTCCACAGGGGCAATCGAACAAGTGCAGTTGAAGGCTCCATGGCCTGAGAGCAGTTGCACTGCTGCAAAAGACAGTCGCCACCAGCCCATCCGCAGTCGCCCCTCAACCGATGGAAGAATACCTTGCAGGCCCCATGGCTTGGTGCCTTCATCCCATCGCGCCTGCCACCTGGCCACAACCTCTTCTTCAGCGACGCTAAGCTTTCACCCAACTGACTCCTCCCTCAGCTTGGAGTGGCCTCCATTACTCCTCAACACGCTCCCACTTGATGCACGATTGGAGTACCGCGAGGTCATGGACGAGGTTAGTGGGTGGGGGGAGGCTCCCACGAGGATTAGGAGGGCGAGGTGCGGTTCACCAGCAGGATGTCCCGTCGCATGGTGACGCCAACTGCCAGTCATGGTGAGTTGGGGTTGCCCACTATGTTGCTGCAGCGTACCGCACCACGGGAATGAACACGACCCAGTAGTATTTATACTAGGCATAGGTGGAAGCTCACCAAATCAGCTGTGCGGTCGGAGCACCTCGACCTCAAGAACGCCAGGTGCTCAGTTTAATGCCTGCGAGGGCTGAAGATCGTTCCCAGGTAAAACGCTGTGGTCCTCCCCCCCCCCCTCGATCATTTCACCAAAAACACCATCACTGTTTGAACAAAATCTACTTCTATCTTTAATTATGGTGTATCACGTTTAAAAATATCCGCGGAATCGCCCCAAAACTAAAGTATTTTATTTTTTTTTTAGAAAAGCGGTGAAACGAGTGGCAGCCACTTTGGACAAATTAGATCAAAAGAGGTTCAGAGACAAATTTGGCGACCAATTCAATTACGTGCACGGCACTTCGTGAGACGAACAGTTTGCACAGCAGGAGAAGCCAAAGGGCAGTTGGGCCACATAGCCGTCTTTTTTCTGGAGGTTGCACACGAGGCGGAGTAAGCTCTCGATATGTAATGTATCCATACGATGAGTTTTTGTTAAAAGAAAGATATTTACGTGCGGTGGAGTCTGAGCTCCAAATATTGTATTATAAAAACATTGTTCCCGTCTTGTTATTTATTGAAATTGAAATACCGACCAGTACTCAACTTTTCTTCTCTATAACAATCTCTGTGAAAACTCAGAGAACAGAGACGTACAATTGTTTTCACTTTTCAGTTAAACAGCTTCATCTATTTTCATTGAAATCGCAGGATGTCTTCGACTAGTCAATACCTATTATCCTTCTCCATAAATGTTCCTCCGACAGCCCATTGAACCGCCCAAACGGCCAAAATGTGTCAAAAATCGGGTTTTGTTTTTACATTTAAACTATTTCCAGAGTAAGCGCTTAGCTGACTGTACGTACGCTTCTTTCCGGAGAAAAATAAAGAAATGAGAAGCGCACGGGTGGACTGTATGAGTTGGAGAATGAGAGTCGATTCCCGCCGTACAAAGAACAGCCCCCAATGCAAACACAAAATGAGTGAGGAAAACGAGTGAAGGACTCACCTTGGGTTTGGCAGATCGGAGCGGCCTCCCGTCGACGGGGCAGATCTTCGTGTTTCCCTCCAGCGGAGAGAAGGGACGTCGATTTGGAGGTGTTGGGTCCGGAAGAACGAGGACCGAAGAATATGGGGGGTTAGTGAGAAAAAGGATAGCAGAACAGGAAATTCGCACAACGCGGGGAACATGCGAAAACGCAACTGAGGTGCAGGGGGCTTAAGGAGCGGGGAGGGCCCTTCAAGAGCGAAGGAAGGAGGTAAAGGAGCAGGGACACACAATTCATGTTTGCGCCTTAGCGCCAGAACCTTGTCGGCGGAAAATGGCTCCCATCCCCGCAATTGAGATCAAACACTGACATTAATCCTGACGAAGTGCCTTCTGCCGACCTATACCCGCACTTTATTTTCTAATAAACTTCTGTTCTGTAGTCGGACTGTGTTTTTGAGAACTAAAGTTAGCTAGTGTCCTCATAATCCAAGATAGGAGAAAAATGTGGAGCAACGCTTTGCTATTAAATCCTGCGCCAAACTCGTGAAAACTGCGACCCTTGGAATGCTGATGTACGCCTTCGGGGATGATGTGCTGCCATGAGCCGCTCAACGGCGTTCGACTGGCATAAGCTGAATATTGATGAAAATCTGACCGAAGTGAATGGCCACAACAAACGCCAGATGTTACGTGGCCATGCTTGAATGGTTGCGGATAAGTTTCCGCCGAGTGCGGCCAAATATCGCTCATTTCCTCGGCTCGAACGAGGGAAGAGGGCGGGTGATTGCCTCCTCCCATTCATGTACTACGTTGTCACTACAATTTTTGAGAAATCCACAAACATATTTCGTACAAAGTTGACAGTAACATCTCAGAAACTGATACTTACGCACTCGACTTTTGGAAAGTAGTATCAATATTCGCCGCTAGGCGCTCAACGGGAACTTGCTCCAAGTTCAAATACGTACAGGAGGCAATCACACATCCTCTCCCCTCGTTTGCTAACGACCTCTGCTCTTCCACGGTAGTTATGTTGTACATTATCGTCAAACTATCCATGGGATTCTGGCACAGGGGATTATGTGATCCGTTAGAATCCGCTAACTACCTACCGGATGTAATGAGTTACACTAAATGTTAATGTATGTAAGTTACGAGTTCAACCCCGTGAGTTTAGTTTTTAAAAACACTTTATTTCACCGACCACACGACGTATAGAGAGAATGGGCTAGACGATGGTAAGGGAAGAGACTGACGAGAATCGCTCGAAGGAGGGGTTTTGTAGGGAAGGAATTGCTGGGCTGGTAGGTAACATAAGTACTGGTTGACAAAATGGACGAGTCAGCGTTAATAGTTGCACAATGGGTAACATTACAGTGCATAACTTATATGCCCAGCAACATAGGGACGAGTCAATTCCACAGAAACTTATTTTTGTTGTACTCCCCTGTGCCCAATTTTGGGTGTGTACGCGTTCTGTTTCAGATAACAACACGTCACACAGCGCAACAATTCATCTATTCACTTCTTGACAATTTCCAACTTTCGACGGCGAATACGACCCGTGGTTTTATATGTTGTCCATATAGGGTGCACAAAATCTTCGAAAATCGCGCAACTTTCCTCAGTTGCACTTACATTCAGCGGCTTATTTAGCTCCAGCCTTTAGTTTTCCACGTGGTTTATGCGAATTTGGTAGAATTTAAGGTTGGTAGGTCCTACAGCGCCACACCCTCACAACACCTTCGGTTTTCCCCTTTTCCTTAGTTGTACGCTCATCAACTTGTGTGCTTTTACTACTAATTCAATCTAGTATTCCCTCGTCCATTCGAACATGGGAAAACGAAGGACTCAGTTGAGTCGTAGCTCCTCAGGCAGCAAGGTGCGAGCGTTGTCTCCGCTGGGGCAGTCTTCCAAGTGTAGCCTCTTACGCTGGAGATGGTGGCTGGTAGAAGTTGGAAGAACCCCTTCTCAGACGGCCGAGGACAGGCCCTTATACATGTTTTCACTGAAGGAAGGTGGAGTCCTCCCTCGTTGGCCACAAGACATCCCCTCCAGGAGCAGGCCGTGGCTCATGGCCAGCACCCTCTGTCGGGATGAGTCGTGGGGCAATCTGAAGTCTTCCCTCTGTCGCCAGACTTTGCGGCGAGGCGCCTTTTGTAGGAAAAGGGTGGCCAGCCACCACATATTGTTACTTCGATTTCTTGAAAATTGTATTGATAACGTTGTACGTGAATGGGAAGCAATCACACGCTCTCTTCACAACCCATCTCAGCTCTATCGCGCCAGTTGTGTTGTGTATGATCGTCAAACACCTTCTACCTCCGACTTTATTTCTGTCCAAGGGATTCAGTTATGAGAGGGCATTGCACGATTCGTTGGAAGTACAGTAATCGCCTCTGCTGGTTTCATTTAAAAACTCATCTCAAATGGCGTTAAAATCGTAGAAAATCTCGGGTGATAGTCTAATGGAATGTTTATGCGATGAGTCTTCAACAGCCAAAGCGATTTTCATCAATGGGAAAGGGTGGGGGGAAATGTACCAAAAACCAGGGTTCTCGAAAACTAACAATTTTGATTAGACTTTCAAATTATCTTCTACTGGCTAGTACAGAACCTTTCTTCTCTATACATATCTCCATTTAAATACGGCGAACGGAGGTATAGGCCTAAAAAGTAAAAATAGGTTTTCACGCTTTTATGCAAAATGACTACGATCTTCATCAAATTCTCAGAATGTTCTTACATGGTTATTACCTATATATTGTTCTAAATAAAAATCCTCTGACATTCCAGTGAACATAGATAAAAATGATAATGTGTCCAAAATAATGTTCTTACTTTCCTTGGCTCTACAAAATAGAGAGAAAAGTTATGTAATCGGCTGAAAAAAAAAATCTGAGTTTCCCTCAGCTCTTTACGTTTCAGATCAGACAAGCACTATTTGGGAAAACAGTCTTTGAAAGATTTTAAAAGAAAACGACCGTAGCAAATCAGTCCAAACTTGATATCTAGCCTGCAGGTTACCATGGGACGCCAAAATAAAGGTATAAGCAATATCCGCGGAAAGGTAACTATAGTTATCATAATGATCAAAACACCAAATATTTGTTTTCCTGAAAAACGGCTCCAACGATTTTGATTAAATTTTTTATATTGATAGCTCCCAATATGGTAATTACCATATTACCATAAAATTCCCATTCGTGGGAATATCACGAGAGAAGCACAATAAATTACCAAAAGTTTCGACGAAAATTGATTTTAGAGCGATTTTTTTCTTATAAACTCCGCTGACATGTCACTGGAATATTTAACAAAATTGGTGAGAGTTTAAAAATGCTCGTGAGATATAAGGGGGTCACTCCACAAATTCCTGAATTTCAACTACCGCCGTTTCGCTTACTACCAGTTCTAAACTTTTTACCCAATAACTCTGCAAAAATGATTACTATCCTCTTCAAAAAAATCGTGTTTACAGCCTCATTAATTCTCTGTTTACCGATTGCTCAATAATGGTCCGGGAATGAGTGCGAGCAGCACAATTAATTACGGAACTGTAAACTCTACCGCTTTCTGCTGCCGTGAAGTGTTGTTTGAACAAGTTCAAATGAATTGAGTAAGTAGATAAAGCCGCGTACAATGTGAATTGACGTAGAGCTAAGGAAAGTTGTGTGTAGTGACGCGCCAGATATTTTCTAACAATTTTGTAATGTCCTGAGAAACTGTTTCACTGGATTTGATCTGTAGTATGGAGTGTCCTCTAGCCACCCACACCCACATTTTGTTTCCCGTGATTGTATCTGTCTGTTGAACGGAGATATCTCGGAAAGCGATATTTGTCGAATATTAATTAACCGGATTTTTCAATTTTCTGAAAAACGGCTCTAACTATATCAATCAAATTCACAGAGTACTCTCATCTTACTAGTACCTACATTTTGTTGTCCATAAATGTTCCTGTGGAAATGCATTGAACGAAAATGTAGCAGGTCGCCGAATTTACAGAGGTTGCAGAAAGTGTGTTGCTTCGCTCCAGATGGTTTTTTTTTTCTTTCGTTATAAATTCAGCTCACAATTTATCCAATACATTACCTGAACGACGGAGGTTAATAACACTCATAAGACAATTTTCCAATAATTAAATAAACTCTGAACAAGATGCTCCTCAAAAAAATCCTGTTGACAGTCTCGTGAGTTACTTGTGCAACGATTGTTGTGGCGTGAAGGAGCAACTCAGTAAATTCCTTTAAGCGCCACAACATTCTACGCGAAGTTGTATTTTACCAATTTCAAATGAACCGAGAGAAACCACGAAAATGGCACAATTTGTGAGGGGCTAAGGAAAGTTGCGTGATGCTTACCTACAACTGATTGGTCAGCTCTCATCTCTCATCGTTGTCGCCTCAAGAGGAAATTACACTTTTCGACTCAGCAGACGAAGAGAGGCATTCCCATCTGCAATCATTAAATGTTTGCCATTGTTCTGGCGCTCAGCTCTTCTTGCCACACTTTTTGAGAGCAATGTCCCTTATTGACACTTCGTCAGACGATGAAAGCGTTCTCCAAGTAACTCCTCCACACGACGCGACGTGATGAAATAAATGAAAAGGCAGGACTTATAAAGAATAAAAATCGAAACAAGGCCAGTAATTTATAATAATTACTCTATTTTAATAATAGTAACGCAAGGAAAGCCAAGTAATAACCACAGAAAGAGACGACACAAATCTGGCTGGAAACACTTTGAAAACGAAATAATATAATAATAAGAACGAGGAGAAGAAGCCCTTAGATGATAAAAAAACCAGCGCTGCTCAGTAACCAACAATCAAATAATCAATAAAAATAATACTTTTTTCATTTGTTTAAAATCTTCATATATAAATTATATTGAAATAAATTATTACAAAATTAACTTTACTCTTTTTGTTTGTTTTAATTTATTCCCTTTGTGTTTAGAACAGCTAGAAATAAAAGTTCGGTTCTCGTTAGAGTTGACTGACTAGTAGTAGACTGGAGTGGAACGAGAAAGACGAGGAGATAAAATTCTGATAACAACGCGAGACATTGAGACGTTACGAGGGAATGTTAGGGGCCTAACTGCAGGTGCGGAGGTTTCACTTAACAATCGAGAGAACCGAACAGTTAATTTTGTGTCAAACCATTAACATAATTTACAGCATTACATCGTCGAACTCGTCAAGCGCTTAATATTGGTTGTGTAATAGAAAACAAAAACAACAAAAAAAGAAGGAATTTTGCATAGTTGAATAGAGTAAGCGTTGAATAAAACTAAACGCAATTGTGCAGTAAGAGCGCCTTTTTCCAACAATCATCACAATTAGGAGGGTGAATGTTCACATTGTTTCGCTCATAACTAATCATTCTTTTGAAAGCGATAAATTCAGAGGTGGAGGAAAGAGAAAGTGAAGAAGGGAGCGGCTGGAGACGAACTGATACGAAGTTAGCGTGTAAGGGCAGTGGAGTATAACACAAACAAGCGTAGTGCAGCGTCAACTCGATTCGTATTACATCAAATACGTTATAATCTCGAAACGCAGCCTACGCAGTCCTTATTGAACAAAATTTGACGTTTCATTCAACTCCAACTCATTTTATTTCGTTTAAAACAAGCTCATCTCCAGCTAGGATCTCATCATGAGAAGAAGGAAGGGGCCAAGACTAACATTTTCCTCTTTCGATTACCAACCTGTCATCAGATTCCCCGTTTTAACATTTTCACATTTTATAATAGAACCGGCGGACACTGGAGACCAATCGAAAGACCATCTGAAATATTCGCTTTTCCTTTTCATCTCAATTACGTGAGTTATACAGAACCAATTTTTGTTAAATATACGATTCAGGAATTAAGTTCGTTTCTACGCCTAAGTTTTATGATAACCATAAATATATCTCTTTCTAAATCTCTTCCTCTTTCATGAATATGAATATTTTCCTTTCATTTTTATTTTTTTGCACATATTTTACACAAATCTCGATCGAATCACATCTTACGCAACAAAACTTGTTGAAACATGTTGAAATGAAAAACAAAAGAGAGAAGTAAACAACAAAAATGGCAGTTATCTCTTTAAAAGGCTATAAATATTGCAATGTAGAATTTTTCTTTCAACACTTTGAATTTTTTTTTAAATAGTCTAAAATCTGTTTAAAAGTAATTATACATAATTATTTATAGAAGGAGTTTCTCTAAGTCAAATAAAATCGATGGGGCGACACAGAAGTCCGGTTGAATGGAACGTACCGTAGATTGAGGGGCCACTCGAACACTAAAATAGAAACGTTGTAACATTTTAGACGTAAAGTAAGAAAAACGCTGCAAATTATTACACTAGGGTTTAGTATTCTGTAAAAAATATCCCGCGGTTATATTGACAATTCAATGACAACTCATAGGCAATCGACAATGTTGGTAGAGCACCTCCGAGACTCTTCCCATTCGATTCAGCATCGAATAATACTAATAAACGATACGAAACACGTCCTGACTGTCTTAACTTACTTTTTCTAGGCGACGCTAGGCTAGGATGAGTCAACGAACTGATGCTTGGTTGAAGTGAAACGGGAGGCTTCAGAGCGCACTTGAGAAATTCATACGTTTATTTTGAACATTGATAGTTACCCTGCAATTCGCCATTCTTAGGGCAAATGGAAGTCGTGTGGGAACCCAAATTAATAAGTAAACCAAAACTTATTTCAAATACAGAGGAAAACGATAATAGTTCGGGAAGACAAGAAATTGAAATCATATGAAGTCGCTAGACCTGCTCAATTTAATAAGAAACCTAATGCTCGAGTCGTATGTGAAATACAATGAAAAGGGAATATGGGAATTAAGAGACCCCAAGCCAATTGGCCACCTCAATTCTGTTTGGGCGTCTCTCAATCTATAACACGTCCGTTCCCAATAGACAGATACAAGGAAGAGTGAAGTCGTGGGGAAGGCGTCCAGAGGAGGAATAGACCGACTCAGTCGTTGCGTGGCGTGATTGCATATCCGTAACCTCTCAATACCAGTCACACAGCCCCGCCCCGCTCTGACAGTTCTTCAACCACTTCGTCTTCTACAGAACGAAGTCTTCTAACTCCTAGTCACCGTTTAATTCAATCGTACCCGTAAAATCACTCCCCCTTGCAGAAACATCATATCATGTCCTCATGATCACATGGCATCGGGGGTGGCTGGGTGTCTTCTCAAGGGAGGTCCTTGTCATCCCTTCAGTGAGTGGGTGGCGAGGAGGCACAGCTGGTGGCGGCGCAGGCAGGTGGGAAAGTATGCTAGTGGATGTGCGCATGAGGCATGAGGCGTTGGGTTTGAGCAATAGCATTCTGCATAGAGCCTAGTCAGGCGGCAGTGATTCAGCATCCGTGAGGGGAGTGGCCCCAGGGGATAAGCCTAAAACAGTCGAGCGAAGGTTGGCATCTGAGGATAAGTGTAGGCCATGGAGCGCTGTGCCTGGTTTGAGGTTTGGTTGGCAGGAGGCTGGCGTATATGCAAAGCAAAGGCCATGGTGCGTTGTGCTGAAGATGAACAGGAGGGGGGGGGGGCTAACCGATGCTCTGCTGGAAGATAAAGCGGGGAAATGGAACAGGAACAGCTTTCACAATGTACAGTTGGCTAATGAGTAGAATCGTCCTTCCAAACCCCTGACGAGGGCTGGGATTGCACTGACGGCTTAGATCCTCTGTAACCGCCTGGCTTTATATTGACAACGGGAAATAAGTCATCAGGGATGATATGCAGATCATAAGTGAAGTAATGCCGCCAGAATGCACGGAACTAGCAGCGAAATGGACAAAATCGAACAACGGAAATTGGCAAAACTCGAGAGCACCAAAAATATTGTGGAACTCGCCTTGATCAGAGCTGCAGAAGCATTTCCTGGCTGAGAAGTAACTGGCGATGAGACGATGACAGAACATTCAATGTACTAACAAAGAATACACGTCGCCAACTTACATGGAACAATTAAAGAAAAACTAAATGAAATCACCCAATGGATTCCTGAGCATTAAGGAATGAGGTGGAACATCTGGCATGTTAGCCTACTGCACCTATAGGGCCACTTCCGTATTGTTGGGCATTTACCTCACCAGACACAAAGACAGTGAGATAATACGCCAGGAGAATGCACCAGACTGTCTGGAACTGGAAGGCTGCGGGAGAGTAGCATTCTAAACGATTTGTGTCAGGACCAATACACGAGATAGGGCCTAGCCTTTTGATAGTGGAAAGGAAGGGTTTGTGGTAGGTAGAGGAAATCATCACGGGGCGTTTCAAAATGAACGAACACATGTATGTTATGGGTATAGTCGACACCTCCTAGTTGTGTGGCACGGATGAGGAGACTCCTTACCACATCCTGGCCAACTGTTAGAGACAAGAAGGGAGCCATTTCTGGTATTTTGCTCTTGAGAGGAAACAAATAGAGCACATGGGTCCAGAAGATGAGTTCCTGTCTGAGGGTTCAAGAATGGTCAGAATGAAAACACGAACAGACTTGATAAAGCACGAGGGAACACACACAGGCCCAGGAGACAAGACAATCACTCGTGACAAGAATTATTTGAGGAGGTGTGCTGTTAACACTCTCTTCTCCTGTTTTGGCTAGCTTGTTGAAGTTTCGTCTATACCTCTTTCTGCTCATAGAAAACAGTAGTGTGAAGGCGCCTTGCTACATTAGCACATACTGCCAATGTGTGAACTGTAGGAATTAGGGCCGGTTTATCAATGTCATTTGCTAGCTTGACTAAAGGTTGACAAAGTCAAATCGTTCGTTAACTCCCGAAGACGCGTTCATCAATTCACTTTGACACCGCGTTAGCGCTAGCTGTTAGTTATGTTTTAACTCGTCTCTTTGCTCGTTAGTTATCGGATAGCTAACCGTTATCAGTTAGTTTGTTGGCAGCCATTTTCGGTTGTGTTTCGCTAGTCTCGTTCTGTTTTCATTTGCGCTTTCGCGATTTTATTACTATTCTATTCTATTGGGTTTTCGTCACCTAAATTTTAAATCATTGCATTAACAATGGACTTCGACTACGATCTGTCTGACTCAGATTTCTCCGACGAAGAGGTATACGCGTTTTTTGAGTGGGAGAGAAGGCCATACCAGGTCCGTCCGAGAATTGAATATTTTGACACACTCGACAACGTAGATTTCCATTCTAGGTTCCGGTTGTCGAAAGAAACAACGGAGTTTGTACTTTCACTAATTCGAACGCGAATAGAATCGCCAAGCAATCGCAATCACGCAATTACGCCTATGACGAAACTCCTCTTAACGCTCAGGTTTTACGGTCTCGGTAAGTACAGACCTAATATTTTATCGACCTACCACGTTACTTATGTGCATGATATAACTTACGTCAAGTTCGAAAAGTAATTAAGAGCTTTCATCGAATGTTTACGTTTCAATTCTATTAGTCCAAATGTCTGTTCGACTAATCACGAGTTCTCTAGTCCCCTCGTACGCTCAGCTTAATGCACTAATAATGCAGCATAGTGCAATGGTGTTCACAATGTGTACGAATAAACTGATAAAGAAGAACGTCGAGGAATCTATAGTTATCCCTAATTACGTTATGTCATTGTTTGAGTAACCAATAATGAGTCACGTTTGACGAGACTATGCCAAGACGATTATGTTGTGGGAAGTTGTTTTGATTCTTTTGGAATTAGCTGTTTGAATGCCGTAATTTGGTTGTTGCTGATTATGATTGAAATTCTATTTCGTACCTTATTGGATTCCCAACACTAATTTGACGTGAACGATGGCGGTGATAATTATGCGTTTTGACCACAATGAAAACTATAATTTTGTGTACCCGTCTAATGTGGGTGTGGGATCGTGAATATCTAGCGTGAGTTGACTGGGTTCAGTCATTCTCTCTCAATCGTGTCCACAATCGCACACACCATGTTCTGAAATGGGGGCTTTGAAAAAGTTTGAAACGTAAATATCTGAGGAAAACTCAATCAAATTGTCTTTGTTGCCAATCACGTAGCTCTCATCCTACTTTAATGAGGCTGTATAAAGAAAATGGGCATTACAATTCAATGCGATTATTCGTATACATTTTAGAATTATGTGGCAGTAGAGCACGTGAATAACCATTTTTGTTTTCTCTTTGCAGGTTCGATGCTAATAGCTGTAGGCGACTTTTGTGGCGTTAGTAAACTCCTGGCTCCCTCATTGTGAAACTAGTTTCCCAGACCACTGTTCATTTGCTCCTACTTTCGTAAAGACGATATTCGGAGAAGAAAAAATTTCAAAAGCCCAAAGAGCGTTTTACCACTGGGCTAGAATGGCACTGGCCACTGGTGTTATCGACTTCACACACGTGAAAATGTCAATTTGAGTGAAACACACCGCACATTTGGTGTTGAGAAGCATCATGTATCGTTTTTCAAATTTTTTAAAGTTGCTTGGTGTATGATTAATTTTGAATAATACACGTGACGTTTTCTGTAAGGAACATTTTTTTACTTATGCTTGCCCCACTCACGACGGAAAGTTATAAAATCGACGGAAAAAATCACGACAAACACTTAACAAAATTAACCACAATACGAAAAATGAGCTACACAATAAGTAGAGGAGTATGAAAAGAATGAGAAGTAAGAAGATAAGAAAAGAATTGGAAAAAAGAGAAAAGTATCAAGTAAGATCACAAATATATTATTTAACAATTCTGCAACTGATATTTAGGGTATTCGAATGACAATGTCAAATAATGAAATCGACAGACGGCAAATGAAGGTGGCCCAATGGTACCAACTCTCCAACACATTGTTTTGGAGGAAAACTCGCCAAGTCGCCTCTTCGTTCGAGGGATTCTCATTTGAGCAAAGTGGCAGCCCTTTTTCCCCGCGTTAAAACTCTCGCTAGCTAACTATTAGTCAATTGCCGATTGATGAACGCGATCCGAGCTCAAGAATTTTTTCACTCCATGATTATCGTGAACAGATCGCTACCTAATCAACGTTTTAACTAAAGAATTGATAAACCGGCCCTTACTGTAAAAGAAAGAGTTAGTGTCAAACGAGTCAACTTACAGCGGTTTTACGAGTGCTTAAGAGTGAAGAAGCTCCTTCTTTTGGTTCCTTCTTTTTCTGGGACAGCACCCGCTGGGAGGGTCTGAGCTCGTGAAGTTCCAGCAGACGCCTCTGTGGCCCGGACGAGAGCTTCAACCCATCTGCGCATCTCTTCGTCATCTTTAGCCTGCATCAGGTACTCTGAACCATTGGTAAGCCTGGAACGTGTAACATTATGTGTGCATTATCGTCACAACGCTATCAAACAACATTCTGATGACGTCATTACTCATTTGTGAAGTTGGCACATTTTAACATGAACCGCCACTCTTTATCTTCATGTTTTGTGGAACCCTGGCAAGATGACTGGTTCAGCAGCTTTCCTGGAGATCATGAAGAAGTTCAAAGTGTACCTAACCAACAGCTGCTCTTCACCCAAAGCTTCACTAACTAGAATAACACGTGTGGCACTAGATCTAAGAAGGAGATGCAACACTTTTTTGGCGGATAGTGTGCCACTTGCAGATCTCGCTAATTTGGTGACAGCACGAAAGACGTGATAATTTATTTTGAACGAAGAACTCAGCCTTTACCTGAGCAGCTCGCAGCACTGAATAATGGGGCAGGGTTCACTTGATGTAATGAAGATCGTGAAGAGTAATTAGAAGTTATATTTCATCTTTAACATGCCAGGTAGGCTCTCCCAGACCTGCACTTCTCCTGGAGGGACCTGAGCCCTTCATAGGGACCACACAGAGCCACTTGATCAGGGATATTGGCAAATGGGAGGAGAAGTGCAAGGGCTGCCTGTTGGCGGGGTGTGCAATGCAGTCAAGTCTGTTTATCAAACTCTTCAGGGAGCGAACGAGTGAGATCCTCAGTCTAAAGGGAGGTGTGTGCCAAGGTACCAAATGGCCAAGATTGGCAAGTCAGAGGTACAGAGCAGCAAATTCTGAGAGGTGGAGCAGGAGTCAAGCCAGGCTGGCTGCAGTGCACGTCAGAGTGCTTAGGGTCCCTCAGCTGGGACCGGAGGATGTTGTACAGATGGGCTTCAAGGTCGTCTCGCATTTTGTCCGAGAATGATGGGGACTATGCATCAGGGAATACCACCACCATGGTGCTCATGTATGCCCACACAATAGGCCCATTTGAGGCTGCAGTGGGGGTTCCCAGTTGCACCAGGTTAGTGACAAAACAAACAAACAGTCATTGTACAGTGATACCACGCTGCTACACAGGTAGTCTGCCTTCTCCACATGTATGTCGACTGTGCTAGGTCCAACAAGACCTCCAGGTCCAACCTGCTGTGCAATAACTGAGCAAGTCTGCGCCCTGGCTAGTCTTCTAACCACTCGGATCTACCAGACTAAGACTGTACTGTAATGGCATGTTGATAGAGCCTCATAACTAATACTGATTAAAGAGCAAGACAATGAACAGTCGCCCACAACTAGATATTTTTCCATTGGCGTCCACTTGAATGGGTTCCAACCTTGTTTCAGTCGAATCAGATCCTCACACGCTGGGATATGCTGGGTCCCCTACTGATGAACCCTCATCAAGTCTTCAACACATCATTGTATAATTAATGTCAAACCGCTCCAGTTTTGATTTAAAAATACAAATCGTGATTCTCCCTTACTCTAAGGACCCAGAACAAATTTAAATGGTTGACCGTGGGATTAGATAACAACTGATGCCCTATTCTGGAAGAGCGACACAGTGCATAACATCCAGCAAGCTCCGACTAAACACCAAGTAGTACCACTTACTTGATTTTGAAAACGTTCTTCTTCTTCGTATAATCTGTGGCTACTTCAATGGTCGCTCCAGAGAGGGAAATGGGCGACTCTCCTTTGTAGTAGGAATCAGGCGAGGCTTTGGCTGTTTTCAAGTCTTTGTAAGAGAGGAGCAGGTTACCTTTCACCATCACGTACATCTCGTGCCAAGATCTAAAACGAGAATATGAAACGTTCGTATAAATATTTTGGTTTTCCTGCGTTATCACAGAAAACCAAACCGCTGGACCACACAAACACATTAGAAAGCGACTTTTTGAATTTTTTCAAACTCAAAAAATTCTAACGTAAGATACTACTTTGGATGATGTGTTTATGGATCTTCATTTGACAGAAACATTCCTGAAAGTTAAATTTATTCGTGAATAGCTAGTTGTGTTCAATAAATTAATAACTAGGGGTACTTAATAAATTTATTTGTTGGTCGCTTTAATTCCAGGTTTAGCTTATGATACGACTTGAACACAATAAAATAATAAAAAGGATTAGGACGATTATTCGTTTCCACTAAATTTGAGCTACAATGTTTTTTTTTGTCGATTTCGATGGTCATAGGCCATCATCAGTAACAAGAACGCAGTCGTAACTTAAATTTAGTTTTAACATTGAAATGAGTTTCAATGAACTATTTTTTGACAATCGTTCTTTAACAACACTCAAGGCTTTACTTTCTCATAATATAAGATTATCCCAGTTCTTAGACGACATATCCTCGACAGTTTTGGTACCCCTAGGGAAGAAATGGAAGGGAGAAACAGGAAGAGAAACATTCTTCAGGGAGGCTATTGTAACAGTGAAAGAAGCGATTGCTAGAGGCGATGGTTGAGCCACCCATCGAAGTTTTGGGATCATGCAGAGCAGAGGGGAACGAATCAGATATTTATGTTCGAGGAGGAACAAATTTAACGAAAGAGTTGGAAACATTTTGGGCCGTAGGACTACTAAGACTGAAAACTAGGTTGAGTGAAGAGCCAGATGGTTTTAGGAGCCTTATTTTGCTACCAGGGAGAAACCGTTGTAACACAAGCATTTGTTTGAGAACAACATTTCGTACTCTACTATGCAGGAGTTCGAACAATGATGTCAGTGTCGAATTTCGGATCACAGATATACGCAGAGTTCTTAAACGTGCCATTAGAAACTGCGAAGAATGCAAACGTCAAAGTGCTAAAGCAATAGAGACCACCACCATTGCCCAAGGACAGAGTTCGGCAATCAGCAGTTTTCAGGGTAACAGGCATTGACTAAGCCAGATCTCTATACTTGAGGGGAGCAAGGAAAGCTTGGGTAGTGGTTTTTACTTGTGCAGTTTAACAAGCAGTACATCTGAAGGCAGTTACGTCTTCGTCCACCCAAGGATTTTCGGAAGCACTGCGGCAGTTCATCTGTGATATATACGGACAATAGCACACAGTTTTCAGGTTTAAAAAACGCGTTGCTCAAAATTAATTGGGAAATGGTACTAACAGGTGCAAATATTAGAGCCATCAAATGGAATTTCATTCCTCCCGCCTAGCCTTGGTGGGGTGATTTCTGGGAAAGGATGATTGGTATGATGAAACAACTGCTGAGAAGAGCCGTCGTAACGCATGAAGAGATGGTTATAATTCTTTGTGAAATGGAGGAAACGGTTACTGCAAGACAGTTGACTTATGTGGCAGAAGACCAGCTGAATCCACTTACACCAGCTCTATTCATAAAAGCTGTTCAGGCTACAGGTGTTCAAGATCTGGACCTAATCGTGAAGCAAAGCTTGAATAGTCTCAAGTTCCTCCTCAAGCTAAGAGAGGGTCTGAAGGAACGATTCAGCAACGAATATCTTGCCCTGCTGATCAACCGTCACCAACCATCGCATGTTTGCCAGGAGACGTCGTAATAGTGAAATATGAAGACAAGAAGCGAGTTGATTGGCCAATGGGACTTGTTCTCGAAATTCTGCCAGAATGCAAAACTGCATACGTCGGAAAGTAGGGAGCTCGTACGCCTTCTTCTCTTCATTGCTTAATTCCTGCCAAAGTTGCATCAGGAGAAAAATTGTGGCCAACGAGTGTCAAGGACGAAGAGTGGCTGAAGAGGTCGAAGAATGCATTGAAGCAGCAGTCGACGAAGAGTGGAAGATGGAATTTCATTCTCATAAAATAAGATTATACCAGTACTCAGACGATATATCCTCGACAATGATAACTACTAATGCAACCCTCATTGTGTCCTTTTATTTTAGATGAATGGTTAAATATAAAGTTGGCCGTTGATGATCTATTGATCGTGTTCACAAGCATTGTCCCAAAATGAGTTGCTCTTGAGGTCAGACGACTAAAACACGAATATTTGAGGAAGAGACACGTTCAATTACTTCAGCAGGTAGTACGATTTGGATTCCCCAGGACTAAAGAAACATTAAAAGAGAACCACTGACTGCGGTATAAGTCACAAAAGGCCGCATGAGCACATCTGCGTTAAAACAGTGAGTGCAAGGAAATCCGTAAAACGAAAGTATAAAGGGGGGGAAAGGGAGCTAGCACAACCCCTGGAATGGATACACTGTTATACGCACCGACTCAGTCTGAAGTTCACTCTGTGTAAAACAAACAAAACATACAAATTGACAAGACTTCATTTATTACGATGTAATATATTAACGTCATCATGTCAATTAATCGGTAAAAAGAGACAATATAGGAGTTATAGATAAAAATGGAAATAATTACGTGATGACTGCGTAATCGTCTTTTTAATATAATCAAGTCTGAAGACTGTTTGTTGTATCAACACACGATTAGTACCGTAGGTCCAGGCATGAGGAAAGTACTACATTCGAGGCAACAATATGATAATCACGCCATACAAAATCGCAGAAACAAATAAAAGCAGGATGAGGCAAAAACAGACGAAGCAGTAGAAGAGCCGATTGTGGCTCTTGAACCGGGGAAACCGCTGAAAGAAATAAGGTGGCGAAAATTGTCAACTAAACCACGTCTTTCAAGGCCATTTCACACACGTGATCGAACTTGTCCACTCCGCAGGCCCCTCAGATTGACAAATTGACAAGGCAGGTTTTGCCAACTTCGCGCGAACATCTTTACAACTAAAACGTCTGGGAGAGCTAAATATCACGAGTATATTATACAGATATGTAAACTGTAGTCTGCAGTATCAGCAACGTATTAATTATTAATCCTCTCTCAACACGAATAGACAAAAGCTAACAGATTGTGACATCGTACCTGTTGGATGCTTTCTTCATCGCTTCCCAGACGTGTTTTCTTACTAAATTGCCTTCAATGAGAACTTCACCTGCTTGTGGGCTTGGTCGTTCTGCACAGATAAAAGATTGATACCTTCAGAAATGAGATACTATTAACACAGTATCAGTGGGAAATGATTCCGAAGTGCTAGGTGAGAGTTAAAATACCAGTGTCAAGACGTTGCAACTAGTGGTATGAGTGAATTAAGATTGGTGAACGTGCGACGAAAAACTTACAACTCCTGGGTATCGTAATAAAACCAGGCACAAGACAATCCAACCCTTTTCTTTGCTCAAAATAAACACTGTAGCATTTCCCCTGTGTTTTGTTGAAAGCAAGGCATTTCGAGAAATTACACGAAGGGGACGAATAATTGTACCCTCCACACCTCTCACCGTTGATCCCCATCCCCCCCCCCCCCACTTTCTTTCAGTTAGAAGCTGTGCTGCAATGCCAACAAACAACACGACCCAAAGTTTGGTACATCCAGGAAGTTCTTACAGCTGCTTAATTTCTTCGTGGATGTGCCTGAGAGCCAAGCGCTACTTATGTTTATTTCACGCGCTCATTCCTTTTCCTGAACCTCTACCAGTGACCAGACAGGAACCACTGACCACCTAAGAATAATCTTAGCATAATTTAGGCACAAATGGCAAATCATCTATGTCTTGACCTAAACCAAGGTGGGTAGTCAGGTCTGGAATATCACGTACCTAGTAGCAGCAACGCGGTCAGACGGGATTAACTACAAGAACAATGTAATACAACTGAGGAGTATATTTTGGTCAAAAGAGCAATCCACTGAGCCCTACTCTTCTACTAATAAAAAAGTCTTTCCACTGCCTCCTCTGTACACCATTCAACTTCACAGAGTGAGGACGTATCAACCAACCTTGAGTGCTATGTAAATAACCAAAAATAATCTAAAATCACAATAAACCTCTCGAAATATAAGATTTGAAGTCAATTCCTGTCTTCCTTTCTACCTCCGTCTGTGTTATTTCCAACTACCAAAAGTATTGCGATCATGTCAAAGGAAGTTGAGTTTTCTAACGATTTGTACGTTTTGAGGCCTACTGAATCCAAAATACCTCATTTCAGCACACTGTGTATGTGTGTAGTTCAATTTGTGGGAGTTGGCTGCACCAATTAAACTGGTTCTTTCTTGTTTTGTTAAGGATTTTTTGCAAGCGCTAAAATAATGTTATGAATGATTTCCATTGATGAGGAGGGTAAAAAACAAAATTTACCAAAAACGGGTTTTCGCATTTTTCTAAAAAAAACCCAGCTCGAACATTAAAATTATCTTATAGACAGTGATAATTTTTCTTCTCTATAAAAAAGTTTCTGTTATTAAAAAGCAAAAATTTGTAGTTTTTGTTATTTTACTTTGTGGCAAAACGGCATAAACGATTTTCACCTAACTCAAAAGAAGTTTTCCACCAGCCAACACCTATTTAGCGGAGATAACAAAAAGGCGCCAAAAATCGGGTTTTTTACGTTTTCAAACTTTTTTGAGTAGCAACAAAGCTGAAATTGGCCAACGTGACGGAGCGTTTTCTAGCAATTTATACCAACATCTTCTTTTTCACTACTATATCTGTATTTCTGTATTCGTACTCGAAGGAGATTTGTCGAATTTTAAATGATCGTTTTTTCGATTTCCCCCAAAAGCGGCAGATTTATAGGCGGTGGAATCGCTACCCTCGTGAGTAGCTATTTTCGTAAGTTCAATAAAACTTGTACCAACAATTCGTTATTCATAAATGTTCCGTAGAAACGCGCTGAACGAAGATACAGGGTCCCTAATTGTACAGATCGTCGAGTTCAAGTTGTGTGTTGCTTCGCACTAGATACTTAAAGTGTCTTCTCAAAGCAACGTTACAACTACTGGAAAGCAATCGCTAGCACAGATTACTAATTACGCTAATATCGAGCTTGAGCCCTTTCAGGCGGAGTGGTCCGCACAAAACTGTGTGGATTTTAGGATGGAGAGAAAACTATAAAGCGGCAAGGGAGATACACTCCACCTCACAACTTTACGAATGTCAAAAAGCCATGTTTCAACTTTCTACAACGGTTTTCAAAGTGGATCCCAACACACGTAACTAACACTTTCGAAACTTCAGATTCTACCAAACTAATACATAGCAACCATTTGTACTCCTTTTCTACGCGAGAAATAGTCACAGGTAGATTTCACTATATGTTACTAAATTTCGAATCCAACTCCACCCCACCATTTGGTGCTTTCAAAAGGAAACACTCACCCCAGTACTCACAAAAGAGCTAGAATACCTCAGATGTAAGAACTCAAATAATTACGTATTAAAAAAAAATTCAATGTTGTGTGACTGCTTGCATTTTGGAGGACGTGTTTTTGAGTTAAGATTAACAAAATATTTAATGTGTTGGAAATACGTACGAGTTGACACGTTCAATAAACCTTAGCCATAAATGTGTGGGACAGTGGTATGTGTGATACCACGGCATGGAAACCCTCACGTCATAAACTGAAATATTCATATTTCATCACGAAATAAATCAACAATCAGGCACGTAATCGTAAGAATGAATACCAACTTGTCGACAACTTAATGAAGGAGTAGTGTCTGCATGCCATTGGTGAGGAATCAGGATCAGTGATGGAGGGAGGTGGAGTTGGGAGTGAGCAGTATCTACATGCACAAGCAGGAGGAGGTAGGAGATGGTTTTGAACAGCAACGACTTTTTCTCTTTTCCCCTCAACTCGCCCGTTTAAACCGAACGAACGGAGACGAAGTCGACAAATGACCGAGTTGTAGCGACATGCGGTTCATCGAAGTTGAAATAATGTCGAATGTGACATCAATTCGCAGTCAACTATCTCGTCCGTAGTTGTCGCTGACCAATTCATTCTTTTTTCCACGTTGAAATGACATTTTTGATTGACGTAATCTCTGAAAATAGCTTAGAAACAGATAGGAAAGACGGCACACATAATAACGGTCTCAAACGGGGAAAATAATGCAATAAACTTACTCACTCGTTGAGCTTTGTCTGGTCGGAGGTGAAGAGTTGATATTCACTAATCAGAATTCTAGGCAATTGTTCAACAAGGGAAAAGGACAGTAAATATTAGTCTACTCTACAAGCACACGCACAAATGAATGCAAATGTCGGATTTTTTCTGCCTCTACACTCATCAGACAGCACGTAGTCAAAAGGGAAAAGTCCACTGTGAAGCGATCGAGCGCCATTAAGTTTTGACGCTGTTTAAACGTAATTACAACTATAACATTTACAATATCTCAAAGTCTAAATTTAAAACAAAAATGCTGCAAATTATTACGCAACGGTATATTATTCTCTTGCACAGCTTGACGTAGTCTCACACCTCCGACACCTATCCCATTCGATTCAGCATCGAAAACCGTACGAAACGTGACCTGACTACAACAGAACGAAGAAAACTAAATATTCCACGCGTCTGAAGGCAATCGGCACGACGAGGCGAGTCGAGCTAGCGGGTAGTTTTAATTAAATGGGACAGAGGGAGTACAAATGATGAAACGATTACTTTCACTGTAGTTATTGTCCCGCGAGTTCTTTCTATTAGTAGACTTAGGCTCACTATAGTTGCTGTGGTTTCACTGTTTTTGGTCTAGACACAATCGTACACACCCAACAATTTTTGCACTCGCCCAGCATCTAAAAATACCTAGAAACGGTACCTACCACGTCGTATTTGCGATACAACTGTCAAAATTGCGTTAAAAAATATTTTTAAACCATTTTTTTCTCCATGGGCTTAGTTTGATTGGATCGCTGAGCGTGTGGGCACAACAAGATACCAAACTGCCAGACGCTGCAAAGGCTACACGCCTCGACTTCGGCCGAAATACAACCTAAGTCGTTCAAATAGTTTCATAACTGAACTTTTTACATCTATGGCGCTCGATCCGCTTCAACCAAATGGGTTCAGTGGAACTGTGGACGATGAACATGATTCTATGAAGGATGAGTTTTATGTACAATGCAGTCAAGAAATATCTACAGTGAGGATTGACAATCGCCGTAACCTCGTTCAAATATTTGCATTGAACAAGATGTAAGGAAGGGGGAAAAATATGGAAAATTCTTACCAGCGACAGCCGCTAAGTTGTCCTCATCATCACTCGCAGCCCCCGATTTCATGGCAGGACTTGATTTCTTCCAAGGGTTTCTGAAGCTCCTGAAGGGGGATTTAGAGCGGGACCTCTTCTTGCGAGACCCACTGGAAGAGCTGGAGGTTCCCACTGGCAGAGTGTCAGCTCTTCTGGGGGTTTCCGCGGATGCTGCAGGTGGAGCAACGTTCACTAAATACTAAGTACTTGGTACACATGCAGGGGAAATAAAAGAAAACTACGGACACACAAAAAACACAAGAAAACGCTCAACTTTTACAACACAACTTGGCAAAGTAAGGCACTGGGATCAGTCTTTGAAGCTGTGTCGAGAGAACTTCGGCTTAATTGGATGGGAGGCTCTAGAAAACATAAGCTAACTTCGCAACTGCTACAATGAAAACCAACTCCAACACTTTTTGTAGGTAGTCATAAGACGACTTTTGCTCATTCCTTCATTATATGGGGCAACGAATCCAAAGTAAGGAAAGCTTCTTGTCAGGTTTCTAAAGGCAAAAGAGAATGATCGATTCATCAACAGCACTGCCATTCAAAGTAGATGTGGTCACAGAATGGCGGATTTAGTTTGAGTGACGACGGTATCTGTCCTTCAAGTCTAAGGAAACCCTGTTTAACGAGTACTAAACAAAGTTGTCTCAATTTTTCACGTAGGAACGCCTGGAGTACAAGGTTGAAACTGAAGTAAGAACTGGGCAGAAACTGAAGTAGAACTGAGGTAAGAAAATGAGTACAAGATAGTCCAAGTGAGGTAGGTTGAAGCCGATTCTGGGATAAGAACAAAGTAGTTACTGCTGTGGAAACATTCGACGCGTTTAACTCGACTGTGTCATTCCAAAACGATCAACGTATAGAAACTGCAAATTAGGGTCTGGAACTGCAGCATGTATAAAACCTATAACAATTAGAGGCAGCTTTGACGATTTCTAGTGCTCACACAAAGAATTAGACCCCCCCGGTTCGTCCCTACTGCTTGAATTGACTGCATATCATGTGCATTTGCTACAATTAAAATCAAATATCCTCTTTTCACAAACAGAATGCATGGAAGAAGCATCGAGAAACAACAGCTAATGAGTGGGAACTGACTCAAACTGAAGGATTCACCGAGGAACAGCATCAAACAATTACCTTTGACCTTCCAATGAATAATTTGCCAAGTTGTGAACAGATGAAGAGCTCTTCTTGAGATTGAAATCGTACCTCATGATGTCCTCCACCAGTAGTGTCACCCCAACATGTAGTTATTTTGTTCGCAGCTGCGACTGAACTGTTCTTCACGTTTGAGCAGCAACCACCTCGATTGATAGTTGTGTGTGTATCGTGTTGAAGTTCCTGGGTTCTTAAAAATTGTACTTGTTCTGCAAATAGGAAAGGACAAAATGGGGCAAGGGACGGATGATATTCTTCTACTGAATATTCAGACTGCAACCTCTCAATGACTGGTGCCAGGGTAATTCATCTCTCTCTCTCTCTCTCTCTCTCTCTCTCTCTCTCTCTCTCTCTCTCTCTCTCTCTTACTCCTCCTCACTTCTCTCTGACAAGCTTCAATGATTCATCACTCAGCTGCTGGAAACAGAATGAAACAACTGTACTGCTAATATGGCGTATGTAGGCAAAGCAAGTACAGTCAGTATCGGGATTTATAGTCAGGAAAAGACAATGCCCTTCCTATTACTCCAGCCCAAAGAATACTCTTATCTGTGCATCACATGATAAGATAGGTACGTTCGAAAAGTATTAAGACAGTGAGTTAGGAATTCAAGTTTGTATACTTTCTTTCCACTCAAAGCTAACGCCTCTCACTTCAGAACTGTTCCCCACCAATTGATCTTCTCTTCAGCGCTCATTATTTAAACCCGTAATTTGTGAGCAAAGGGACACCCTTAAAGCTGCCTTGTGTACTTAAATGTCCATTACAACATTCACAAAGGGGATTTATATTAATTGAAACTTGAGCTTGTTGCATGCCGCGTCAATGAAGGCGTCAAGTTCAAATCCCCCATTAATTTTAGACTGGCATCTATTTAAACCATCAGTCATATCAAACGATTTCACAGCACTAGGTCGATCTAAGATATGGTCGACGGTTCCTGCACCTCCAACTCTGATGATTCACATACAAAACGATTCGGGATTCGCCCCTAAGTTCATCTCAAACTGTAATTCCAACCCAGGTCGTCCCATCTGCTACATATTTTTAAAACAACTTTGAACGCTCTGCTGGTTCTGAATAAAGGTCTGAAGGGTTTGTTTTCAAGTAATATCACTTGTTGTGTTTTGTTGTCCACAAAAAAAAAATGTCCACCTGTGTATAGCGTTAAATTCAAAAGCCCTCACTATTACCTGGAGCTTTTCTAGAAGCTTCCCGAGCCATAGTTGATGAAGCAGCGACAGGAGTCGAAGGGACGCTCTTCGAATAGAATGGGTGGCTATCGCTAACAACCTCCACCACGGGGGTTGGTGGAGGAGTCAACAGCCCTCCAGAGTCAGAGTCCGCACCATCATCATGCACCGTTAACAGTAGGTTGTCTTTTCATGCAATTACAAATAATTAACATGCAGCTAGAATAAATTAAGGCAATACTAACCCTAATTATATACAGAAACTACAAATTGAAAAAGACAAAATCCATAAAGAATAAGAAACAAGAACACGATGTTAACTCAACATCATGAACTACCATGCAACAGTAAGAAGACTGAAATTCCAAGGCAACTTCTTTATAGTGCTGAAGATTTATGGAGTGCGTTGCAGTGAAGTGTCCCAAAAACAGCCCTAATAACCCCAAAGTTGGAAATTATATCAACTTCATACACAACCTTCGTCATGATAAATATATAAACACTCGAAAAGGTTTTGAGGAAAATCAAAACAAAAAAGGTTACATTTATACAGTTATCAAAGCCCCAAATATTTTCCATCGACACTTCAATATTTGGAAGAGATTTCTTGTTTAAATAGATAGTACAAAATGTTCAATTGTAGGTTATTGTACTAGTGCTGAGAAGACAAAAAACTGACCAAAACACTGTATTATTTTACACTTTACCCTGTAAATCTTGATCGTTGATTATTAATGTTGCCGACAAAGCATCTGTCACCTTCACAACTATTAGAAGAGGAGCCCCACAATCTACACTGTAACATTGCCACTTCCCAGCCCTATAATGAAAGAATTACTAGAACACTATATCCCAAAGAAGGTGCCATGGAGCTCTGATCCAAAACTACGATGTACTAGGTTGGTGGTGCCTCGGTATTTCTCAAAACTACAAACAAGGCTAAGTCAATCAGAAAAAAAAATCGGTTTAAAATAAAATCACGCAACTATACGTGATTACGAAATTAAATACAAAATTAATGTGCAAAAATCGGTGAAACTGATTTCAAGAAATGAAACTTGGAAGAATGAAGGACATAAATAGGTAGATACCTAATAGCAAACTCCCAGGACGGGCTGTAAAAACAGACAGAAAAATACGATTTTTGAAGGTAGGAAAAAAAACGAGCAAACATTTGAGAAGAATAGCACAAAGAACACGAAGGAGCTATCAATAAGTTTAAAAGGGTGAAAACACGACAGGGGGAAACTTTTCAAAAACATAAGGCACCACCTGAAGAGGACTCGTAGCTGAGTTTTGATTATCCAGAAATGGAATAAGAGACGCATTAAAAGGAAACTAGTTCTATTCTGTAGAACTAAAAGACTGGAAACAATGCCAACCAAAATTATAACGCACAAAATTGAAAGTTCTGAGGTACAAAAAATTACAGTGGCCCTGATGTCAAAGTGGGAAATTTCCATTAGAAATTCAATTAGTACATGGACACAATAATTGTCAGCAATGTGACGCTACGATTGACTGCAGGAGTTAATATTCCTAATTTACTAAAAAGTTGCGGCAAAAGCATAAAACGCCAATAGCTACCAAAACTCTTGAACACTCACTACTAGCAGTTAAAGCGAATCGTGGGAAGAAAATGACAGCAACGCCCGTTTTCAATTAAAATAAACACTGTTGTTTGAAAAACGTAAAATTGAATTAACAATAATCTCGTTCGGTTTCCACGTTCGGGAAGCAGCACAAAGAGGAACCAGGGCACCACAAGAACAAGGGGTGTCGATAGCCAACACGACAGGCCCATGTACACAAGGAGGGTGCTTACAGGCGTTTTCCATTCCATCCTCTTGAGCGGGGTGCAGGCCGATGCACTGAGCATTTCCTTCCACTGGTAAGGATGGGAGTGGTGCAGAGGGGGTGTGCCCTCTGCATTGCTTGCTCGTAACGCACTATTTCTCAAGAAGCAACTAACAATCTAGTGGCATAACAGCCTCCAAAAAGAGCTACCCCCGTGTGTAGCATTTCCACTTCTAAATGTTGGAACACTGTCCACTATTCAGATGGTCGCTTTCATTCAGCAGCATCAATTTATATTATTGGCCACCAACAGTTGCATGACTGGGGGATTGGTTAGGTTCATCTATAGGGGTATAATGGGAAGGACCTAATACCCACACAAGGTAGTAAGACCGCCCTGATTACTTCTGTGAATTTGATCCAAATCAGTCTGGTATTTGGGGATTGTAAAGCGTAGGGACAACTCCTCAAAATTATTACAGGGCGCTGGCCTGGAAATTCAAACCAGTCCAACATATTTGGAGTACTGTAGGGTACATGGATACTCGACACACGCAGACACAGAACCAAAGTTGTCCAGAAAAGTCAGTTGGAAATGAACCGACAAAATTCACAATTAAAAGCGCAAAGCTCAAAATCAAAACGACATTTTCGATACGGCCGATACGAGTATATTCCAAGTGCCTTGTCCCAACAATCCTCGTCAAGCTGCTAGTACTTTTTGATGATAGTTCTTAATCTTTGTGGGCAAGGGTGTTTCAAGTGGGATTGATACTGTTATTCTTACACCCCACGCCTAGTAGGTCTTCTCATTTGGGTTTTATTCAAGTTCAGCGCACATTCAGTCTTTTGATCAATACTGAATATCACTGGGTATCAGTGATCCTGGAGAAGTTGATACCCCCCCCCCCCACTACTCTTGAGCTCTTTACTCGCTCTTATTCCATATATTTTGACTCGTTTTTCTCAATCATGTCATTATAGTGACCAGTGATCGTGATGCCAATCCAACTATCCGTGCCAAGTGGTTCACTCTCTCATTTCTACTAAACCCTGCACGTTCCAATATCTATTTCAATGTCCCTCTTTGCTACCTTTTGTGATCCATTTAAAGTGTGCTGCTGGGATCCTGGGACTCACCCAGTATTACTGCCAGGGTAATGGTTCGGTGGCACTGTAGAAAGCACCCGAAAATGATATAGTTATTATTCTATCGAGTTTATACTGACCAACCTCCCAATAAAATGATATTTATTGAGAATATCTACGGATTTTGTTAACACTATTCACATTTAATGCAAAATGAGCGTACGATTTTGATAAGAATGAACACAACTGTGCACAAAAAACACTAACCTCTCACATATTCTGAATTATCAATACTGCAAGATGCAATGCAATTTATTTAAATAATTTATAAAACAAGGTAGCTGATCCAAAGAAACAACTAAAGCGAACACCAAGTGCGCAACAATTTTTACGAGCTTGGCTGTAAAATGAATATGCTTTTGCACTAGCAAAGGGAAGCGAAATGTCAAAACCAGAGAAGAATCACTCAATTAATTTTTGTCTAACCCAAGTGAAGTTGAGAAAAGTCACTGCGAGAGGAGGCAGTGGATTTCACAGTTGTAGATTGAAGTCGATTGAGGCGCTTCAACTCAGTGGTTCATCCCACAGCACCAGTTCAACTTACCAATATTCGCCCACTGGCGATCCAAGGCCTTTGGTTTCATAATTCAAGCAAGCATCTTGGAAACTTCAGAGAAAACCAGCTACAAGATGGTTCAATTGGTCTTTCGCCCCTAAACCCCGCTCCGACAATCGATTTACACATCAGAATAGTAGCAGCAGACCTCCACCAGGATTTCCCCATGGCTTCGTCCTGGCCAGGCATAGTTCACCATCTTTCAGGTATCAGCATGTGCGCTGCCTTCCTTCACAATGAGAAAGAGACGCCCCAGGACTGCTAAGGAGAGTTCGTGCACGAAAGTTCATTAAAAAAAAAAATCTAAATTTGAACCGAACTTCACTGTTGATCTCCAGCACAGTAGCAAATGTTACGAGGCCATTGAGTAAAAATAAGTAACACTGCTGAGTGTCGAGCTTTTTTTCTTCACATTTGAGTCTGACGACACTCCTAAAACTGAAATATCGTTCTCTTTTTGTTCGAGTTTTCACTTTCTTCTCTCCGTTCGATTTTTTCAATTATCTGTCCCGTGTGTGTTTACGTACATATCTTTCCCTAATTACGTTTGACAACTTTCGAATGGAGGGCTCAAAATTGGCGGGAAAATCGTTTTTCTAATTCTGTAGGCTACGTGCATTAACCAGCAAGATAATGGGAAATCGAATGCTCCAAATTATTTTTGTGAAGGAAAATGAAGAAGAAGTTGAGTTTCAAATAGCATCAGTTTTGAGGTATCTTGATTCAGAAAAACCTCGTTTACAGATACAAAATCATCGTGTAAATAGACTACTCATTTTTCAATTTATATTTCATATTGGAATTGCACTATCTAGCTGCAGGCATTCTAGGTTTCATAAATAAAAATAGGGGTTCATTATTCACAAAAGAGTTTAATAAAATATTTTCTACTTGTTATCTCCAAACCAATTGGTATATTTCTTATCAAAATGACTGTTCTTCAACAACCATAAGATAATTACATCAGTTAAAAATCATGGAGTTAGGGGTTCCGCTATCATGAGGAAGCGAAGAACTCACTCACTGTCTAGCAAACCCTGACCAGTATGGCCCTGAGGGATTTGTACCATCTGGGACGAATTCCCACCTGGGCGAAACGGTAGTAAGGTCGCCTAGTATCAGAGAAAGCTGGAAGGTTTGGCCGCTCTTCCCACAACTCACTGTTGTAGAAACTCCAATGAAGCACGTGGCTTCTGGTTTGATGTGCAGAATGGAGGGACTTGGAGAAAAAATAAGTGGACCAGTGCATTGAAGTCCCCACGTCCTGTAAGGAACTGGATCAATCAAGTCTCACGCCTCAAAACCAAAAAACTCATATTTGTCACGTCCCTTTGACAAGGATTCCCATCTAACTAATGCCCATTCATCTAGGAGAGCAAGTTTTCATTCACTTGAGAGGTCTATACAGAGTTTGGCTTCTCTCTGCTTGTCTACCATGCATTCAGCAGACAAGTCAACGGGTAATTGGCTAGTGATCATCACTTGGAGCACTTTAGTGGATGCTGTCTTGCAGGCCTTAGTGATCCATAGAAGTGCAGCTCTCTAGGATTAGGCCAGCACTCTCCTTTAACCAACTGCGATCTCAAAACCAATTGTGTAGAAACATGGTTCAACGAGATGTAGGCTTTAAAACGAAAGAAAGTTTTTTTTCGACTTTTTGCAAACGATCCAGTAGTGTTACCAAGTGCGGTACAAATATGCAGCAAATGTACGAGTATATATGAAGTCAATGAAATTATTAGAAGCTGCCCAAGTAATTATGTGTCACCACTTTTAACAGGGAACCGTCCCCCATGCCCAGACTTTTACTGGACTGGTATTTTTTACTTTGCTCTTACATTCGACATACAATTATTTTGAAACCCCAAATGGTACTCTGTTCACCTTTCATAGCGAGTCTATCTTGAAACCAGCTATAAAAATGGTTTTGGAGGTGTACATTATTGCGTCAAAAAACTAAGTAACAAAACTCCATGAATTAGTAGAAAGTATTGATGTTCTATCGTATCGACGAGCCCCAAATGAACGCTAAGTTTATTGAAACGTCCTGGTACAATTATTATTAGAAGAACACTTCCAATGAATTGATTGAGCGCAATCAATTAAACTGCAACAACGAAGAGGAAGTAACTCAATATTGAAACAATTTCCGTTGGCATTATTTCACTAACAAATTCTCGTTAGTCAAATCCACATTCTTACGGGGGGGGGGGGGGGGGAGAGAATAAGCGTATTCAAAATGTAAGCAAACCAATGAAAGCTAACGAAAAAATGAATTGAGAACCAAAATGACTTACCTTCTACCAATGCGCGCTGAGTCAAAAATCATTTGAAAAGCAGAGAAAAGAGCATGCAACACGACGCGACGCTTAGTTAAAAAAAAACAAAAAACTACTGAGTAACGGAAAGAAAACCAAACCAGTTAAAAGCGAACGTTCAAAGATTACGAGAAGCCCCAGATTAACGATTTGCTAGTCCCAAAACATAACAGATGTGTAATAGCGTTTGCCTCTAACATACGAAACTAACATTGCTAAATGGACAGAAAAAATAAATATAAATAAATAAAATAAAACAAGCGTCCAATACGTGTAGTTTTAGAACAAAATTAGATTGCAATTTTTGTTTTTTTTCTCCAAATTTTGTTCTAACCTGCGGGTTTCTCGATAGGCGTAATGTCTAGCTGTGTTGGAGGCTTGCGGACTGAAGCTTGAAACAATAGAATAAGTCACAGTGTTTACAAAAACACACAACACTTGCACACAGAGGGGACAAACAGCGTTTTTTCAATGGCCTTTCTTTGCCAACAGTTAAGTGATTTTCAAAGTAACATAAACCGTTCAACATTTCTGTATGAGTTTTAGGTAGTTGCAGTGTCAATAAAATAAATAAAGGGTTAGCATCGCTGTTTACTTTGCAACGCTTATGTCGGTAGAAAAACTAACATGAGAGTGGCGATTTTACTTGGGACTTTAAATTGAGAAGACAGGTAAAGTTACGTTGAATGGAATCACAGAACAGACAATCGGAGCGAGGATTAATAGGAACGAGAATGCATCCTACATTTAAATTACGGTTCGATTCTTTCGTTCACTCTACTCTGGTTTGTGCATGCCATATTTAAAACACGGATTCCCTAAGATGTATTAGTAATGATTAAAGTTTACGTATCTGTTAGGTGAGTCCGTCTCCTCTGGCTGGTGTGTTGCTGGTGGCAAGCGCTTTCGATGTAAAGACATCATCGTCTGGCCGTTAAGTCAGTACTGGAGTCAGTCAGTTGGTCGTGGTCTTTATATATGAAAGGCAGGTAAAACGGGATGATGGAGGGTCGGGGAAGGGTCGGGGAGAGGAGGTCATGTACCTCGGGAAAACCCCTAAGGTGAATGGAACGTCTTGAATGATCTGTCAATTGTGGAATTTCCGTCTTTTTTGTGTAGGGTGGTCTGTAAATCCGTCAGTTGGTTGTTTTCGTTTGTGTAATGTTTTGAGTGGTGTGAATATGGTGTCGCATTTTGTGTTGATTTGTTCAATTTATGATCTGTCCATTGAAGTTTTTTTGTTTGTAAATTTCCATGTTTTCTAATATGTTCAGTTTTCGTCCTTTGTATTGTTTGTGTAGTAAGGTGGTACAGTGCTGTATTTTGGTAGGTTCATGTCCAGTTGTTTTGAGATGGTTAGCAAAGTTTGAATCGTCTTTGTTCCTATTAAGAGATTTAATGTGTTCTGAGTATCTGGTCCGTATTTTTCGTCCTGTCTGTCCTATGTATGCGTTTGTACAAGTACAAGTTATTTTATATACCCCACTTTGGTCGAGTGGGTCTGTCTTTTCAGTCTTTGTAGTTAGTTTGGTTCTAAGTGTGTTGTCCGTACGTAATGCGATTTGTATACCTTCCTTTCGGAGGATGTTAGTTATTCCGTATGTTTTTGGTCCTGTGTACGTGAATGTGCAGCGTCTTGTTAAGGTCTGTGTATTCTGTGTTTTTGAGTCGTGTGTTTTGGATTCGTATTGTCTTAATAATTTGTTTATTGTTTTTTTGGAGTAACCGTTATTTGCTGCGATAGTATTGATAGTATCAAGTTCTTCCCTTGTTCTCTCCCACAACAATATTATTTGGTGAATTGATATGTTTATTCCATCGCTCCTACAGTTCGTTCATAGTTTCATGTTCCATACATTAATTTTCAAATGTACTTTGACATTGTAAGTCTTCTAATTTCATCGGTTTTAAATGGCACCAATAACTTTCGACTTGGTTGTTGATTTGATTGTCAAATGTAACAAATCTCATGCTAATATACAAATGACACATCGTTGTATGAGCTACCATATTAGGATTGAATTATCTTCCTAAAATACCAAGTCAGAAGAGTATCTTCACAAAGGAAAAATGTATAATAATCTGGATCTGATGAGCTCTTGTTCAGATAGCTCTCATAAGTAATACATAACTCGTAGAATGAGGAAGAAAAAGACCAGAGAAAAAAGAACCCAACACAAAGTAATTACATTAGAACGCCTGAGAAGAGAATTGAAAATGTTGTAGAAACTCTGTTAATTGATCATGCGGATACATAACCTCACCGTTAGACAGGTTCAAAGAGTGTAATTGGGCATGTAACATTAGAGTACGAGGATGCAGTGTTCATGCGGTTGATGAAATCCCTTTCAGAGTGTGTAGGACGAGTTCACAAATGAGATGAGGAAGAATTGACGTGAGTGAATGGTTATTGTACAGCATGGATGAGGCAATGACTCACAACATGTACAGCCTCAACTTCCTCGGTTTGGGAGGAACGTGTGTCGATGTTGATTGTAAATACAGCGAATTGGTTATCACATGAAGCACAACTAGCTGAAACTTACCTTTACGCGCTTCGGGCTCTGATGTAGTCGCTCCATTGGTTTGAGGCTCGCCATCGAGTCGGTCACCGCTAAAAAAGGAAATTAAAACCTAGTTGATATTTGCACTCAGATCAACAATGACAATAAATCTGACTACGTTTTTACTGCTTGCGTTGGGCACATCTCAAATATATACGTACAATGTTCGTCCACAAATGTAATTATGTGAAAAACAAAACGTAAAATTTCAACTAGTTAACGGAACGAAGGAAATACGAGATACAACATGTTATCAGTGTAAATAACCACACTCACCCATCATTTACGGCGGTTTGTGGGGATGAAGGAGGGGTGGCTTCCTTTTTAGCCATCTCTTCTTGTCTCTTTCTCTCTTCTTCTTCTAGTTCTCGCCGTTTCAACTCCTTCAACTCGAACTGAACACCAAACCCAATGAAATGCCATAAAATGCACGAAGTTTAATTTTAAGTATGAAGTATGAGTAAGAAAGAAGTTATTTACCGTTGTTAACCTTTCCAGAGCACAGAACCGCTCTTCTTGAGCTGTGGCCGATTTTTCAAATGACTCGTGTTTCTTGATTAGGTTTTCCACTTCATCGATAGTGTGCTGTTGAGAAATATATACAATCAAGTTATGCTGTATTGTCAAAGAGCACTTTACTTCTTGTCAACAAGATCAATAAGGATAAACCAATTCAAGTTGCTCACCCCTAACTCCTGACTGAGCAAATAAGGTTCTTGGGCAATGAGCCAGGCTTCAGCCACTGCAGCATCTCTAGCGAATTGGTACACTTCCAAAACTGTGAATAAAACCGGGGGGTTTAACAGTAACTATAACATAATTATGTAATGCATAACATGTTAAAAGCTGATTTCCTTTAGTCCCATCCTAACTATTTTTATCTCACTAACCAAACTTCCAACTTAGCAGACTAAGGAATGGACTGATATACGAGTACGAGAAGAATAATAAAAGACTTCTAATGAACGAGAGATTTTCCAATATCCTCAGCCTGACGACGGTTTGGTGAAGGTTTGGCAATGGAAAGTTCAGAGAAGAGGAAATGAACGTTTCATCCCTTGCTGCTTGCTCCCACCTTCACTGTTTTGGAATGGTTTCCTTATGATATGGAAAGGCATAACAATCCACGTTCAAACCAAATCCATGATTCTTCGAGGTGGGAATTCGACCAGCTCAGCGCTATATTGATGGGATTTGAAACATTCAAATTTAGCCCTAAGCTGTCCCTACTGGTGCTAATTTTATTGCTATGCCAGATGTAGCCAGACCACATACATATAGGGCGGTAAAAGACTATTTAAGTAGACACCATGTTCACAATTAGAACTGACCAGCCTCCAGCTCAATCCAATAGAGTAGACATGGGACCAGCTTGGGAGGTCGTGGAAAGCAGCCGGCCACTTTATTGCATTGGTGGGAACGATCACCACTGAACAACATTTACAGCGTCGTTCGAAGCACGCCTTGGAGTTTACAAGCTGCCATCAAAAGCCACGGAGGGAACATTATGTACTTACACCAAAGGCAAAAACATACAAGTCGCCAAAAATCACGGTATGACAATTTTAAACACAAATTTTCGTTCTGTTCTGTGTTTTCCAGACACACACTCAGTCTGGAACTTTCAAATATTATATTCACTCATAAAATATGTATACAAGAAAGGAAAAATATAAAACCATGAGTTATATGATGTGATCAACTCATTCGGTAATTTTTTCGTGGCGTGTAGAGGAACATAATTCGTCGACAGATACTAGGAGCTGCCTTGGTGGTGGGATTCAAATTCGGCAGATTTTGAGATTGAAAATACTGTTATTTATAAGGAACAAGATTCAGAATTATTGAGCTAATGACGACCTGTTGTTTGCTGTTCGCTCAATTCGTGGTTTCTCTTCATTCGACTCATGGTAACTATGTTAGCGCATACCTTGTGTTAATGACTTCCTTATACTATTTAATTATTTTCATACCACAGACTTACGACTTCAATTTTCTAAAATAACTAAAAACAATGAAAATATCGTCATGTTTCCTACACATCGGCGACCAAATATCTAAAATCAATAAACTGTATCGATATGATGACTATCGACCACACAATAAATATCACCCATTTTTTGAGCACTGGGCAGTCTCAAACCATTTTCTGTTAAGTTTTACATGAGTATAACTGTGACGTTCGTATACAAATAGAATTTTGTGGTAATACAGCACGAGAACCAAAAATATCAAGCAAAACGATCTTCAGAGACTTGCGGCTAAAGAAGAAATCGTTCATCTACTACCCCTCGAAGACTTTTCAAAATGCAATAACAATTTTCGGGACAAACGAGAAGAGTTATGAATTCAGCGGCCGCTCAACATCGTATATAATTTAAATTCCATCAGATTGTCGTTATTCTTCACGAGGACTGAAGGAGAAAGTGCAGAATAAACACAGAAATGGACAATCGAAAAGGGTGAAGAAGAAAGATGATCGATTTCCTATTCACAAAGTCAATGAAGTAAAATTCGAACGCCAACAATGTTAACAAATGGAGCTACTCACTTAGCTGTAGATTTTCCCATCTCTCTTCCCATCGGGACAAGAGCGAATTTCTTTGGTTATTGAGGGCCATTAACTTTTCTTTAATCTGCAAAAAAGAATGTTTTTAATTGATTAGTTACTTGAAATTATTGTACACGTGTATAACTGTGTCCTTTTAGAAAGTTCAAGTTACCTCGTTGGATGCGTAGTGATTTCTAGACAACAATTCTCTTCCTAGGGAAAGGCAAGCAGTAAAGTTGTCTTCTCTTGTGTCGATTTCCGCTTTCAAGCTTTGGTGATTGTTCATAAGTAATTCTACACCACTCACATCCCTGGAATAAATTATTTCTGGTTGTTTTCAGAGAGCACAGGTGAAGTTGGACGTGAATGTATCTGTGAGGGTTCTTATTAAGTCAAAACTATGTACAATCGTGCAGTGGTAGAGTCTAGGGACCAGGATGTTCCTTCTGTCTCAGTCACAATCTTTTTCACGCGCTATACGTAACGTACCCGTTTGGCCCTCGTGAGTTCAATTGTATTCTGCACGTGCTGTGGGTGGTTTCTAGCATATCCAAAAGCAGCTGTCTTATATGGAAAGTTTAGAATCAAATCTCTTACCCTAAGTCTACACTATTACTGTATTAAATTTGGGATACTACCATAAGTGGTTCGTTTGAAGATAGTGAACTCAATCAGTATCTCGATTACTCCCAATCCTGGAGGTATTCAAGGAAGGGGGGGATCCATGTCATTGTAGCAGGCAACACTATGACTGACAAGGAACTGTAATCATAATGAGAAAGCTCAGTAGTGTGCCCATGGAAACCTATTAGATTCACTGCATCATGGTATGTGGGATGCTAAAGAGAGAGGTACTATCGGGTTGCCTCTGAAGAAGCGATGTAACCTAAGACCATCATCATTGTTCTTGCGATGTCCAGGCATTATTCAGAGCTTGGAAGCTCACTCACAATGGCCAACACGAGAAGCACAGAATGAGAATGAAAATAGTGGCTTCAAGAGACCAAAGAGTTGGTGCAGCAGGTGATTGCTTCTCCTGAGTGAGGTGCTAGTAAAATGTCAAGGAGACGTATCGGTTGGATATGTATACATTAGTCGTCTCTATGGTATTGCTGTGTAGCTCAACTAGTGATGGGCAAACACAATGTTTAAGCAGCTAAGGCAAGTTCTTCATTTATCACTTTTTGGTTTCTCCTACATCCCATTCTTACTTTAGACAAACAACTGGTAACATAGCTGCAACCCCTTAGAGTCCTGACAATACGATTTCAATTGTTGTTACCATGGAAATACATAGCTTGATGTACAGGCTAGAAACCCACTACTATTCATGTAAGAGACAGAACGCACGAGTACTTACTGGTCCTATTTACTGATATTAGTTTAATTGGTTTAATACAATGTTCAAATATTACTGTGCAATTTCGTGACAGAAACTAAAACTCATTTACCTCGGTTTTTCGGTAGTGTTCATCTGGCGAATGACATCATCCATCCACAGGATGAGCATTCGAACCATGTTGAAAAATTTGAACAAATCACCAGTGTCGGCCAATTTGGCTTTGCGGGCGTCACACATCGCTTGTAGACCAGCCCAGGCGCTGACCACCTCGCCCTCTCGGTTGGTTATTTCTTTGGCTTTGTCGCCAGCGTATGAAGCTTGCAATTTCTCAGATTCGTCGGTAATCGCTTGAACCTAACCAAAAAAAAAAACGACATACAAGCAAATGGGATCGTGGCATCCACAAAGTGAAACTTGTAAAAGTCTGCGTGTATATAGAAAGATTGAGAGGGAGTGAAGCGATGAGGGTAATGGAGACAACCTTGGAAGTATGTGCTACCTACATAATATACTTCAGAAAATGTCTGACTATGTACTAACATATATTTTTACACTCATTTTTTAGCTACTTCGTTATGGGACTGAAATAAAAAATCTAGACCTTCAGAAAATGCAAGGATTCGGGAAATTTTGAAGTGAAACTCATTTAAACCTATTTCACACAATTACCAAACACGCTGCAAATTATTTCACAACGGCTTATTATTCTCTTGAACAGCTTGACCTAGTCTCACACCTCTGAGAACCATCCCATTCGAATCACCATCGAAAGGTCCCGATAGACCATACGAAACATGACCTAATTACTACGGAACGACGAAAATTAGACATTTCAGGCACATGTGGGAGTGTGTGTTTTAGTTCACATTACGGATATAAAATGGTTCGGGCAGCAGATGGCAGACGGACTTTGCAGGTTTCTTGATGCCTAGAAACTTGAAGTGCCCTTTTAAGGGGAGGGGGAGGGGGGGTTTAAAAATTGTCCTTACCGAAAACATAGGGTTATTATTCAGAATTGTACGAGTTGTTCCTAACCGTCCTGGCAGCAGTAACTCAAGCATTGAACGTTCACTCATAGAAATCCCTTTTGCACACCTCGTTAAGTGTTTAGAGCAGAAGCAGCAAAAAAGGAGCCAATGAAAAATCAGCGACTGCATAAAAACACCATATCAACAACTTTACCCGCAATTAAGCCAAGCCTCCTTTATCAGTGCGAATAAAAAGCTGTAGCTACCCAACCCTGGCCCCTACGCAACGTATCCCTGAGAAGGGAACTATAAAATAGCACTAATCAAGTCACCTTGCCTACATGACCAACAGAAACGTCTGATTATCTACGTTAGTATCCGAATTGGTTAAAAACGCTTGCATCAAGTCTATTGACGCTCCATGAACCTCCTTGCACATTTACAAGAACAGCCCACTCACTTGAGATTGTAGCGTTTGAAGATCCTGAATGAAATTAAGGTGCTTGCGTTGGAGGGTTGACACAGAACCAGCATCTCGCCCCAATTCGTCAGACATTGCATGCTGTTTCTCAGATATCCTGCCAAGAACGTCTTTGCAGTCGTGGAAAAATTTATGGAGCTCTCGTGAAGCTTCAAGCATCTGAAAACGGTAAGGACTTATGTTGAGTATTACAGTCACAGAGAAATATATGATAAATGACTCGCGTGAGTTGACGAACCTGTGTTCGGGTGTTAATGAGCTCCAAAAGATCTTGCCAGGCTTCAGTAAGACCATCTTTCCATTCAGCGATGGTGGCTGAGTCAGAGTGCCCTTGGGCAATGAGGCCATCAGCTATGCTATTGACTGACGTCACTCGCTCATTACCAGTTGATTCTGTGTCTCGGGCAAACTCTTTGAATCTCTCCCAAAGTAACTGAAAATGAATAAACAGAATGAAGAAACAGCAGACTAAAGTGATCGTGCAGTAGAGTAATAACGAACATCCTTCGAGTCCACTTACAGTGACATGGTCGTAATCTTGACCCAATTCTTGAGAACTGGCTACAACCTCTCGCTCCATAATCCACTGTTCTAAATCGTCGACCTCGCGGTTCAACATGAACAGTTGAAGAGCTTCGTCCAATTTTGCGCGCCTCTCGCCAGCCAGATCCTTTAGACCAGCATACAGTTTGTCGACCTGTGACTGTTTCACACCAATCTGATCACTGCAACAATGTTAACAATTTATTCAGTGCTCCGAATAATTATGTGAGAGGGCTGGTGGAAGCCAGAGAAGATTCGTGATAAGAAGGAGAGCATCAAACAGACCAAACGACTCAAACCACACACCAGCAGCCAGCGTATAGATTATTATGAAAATGTCTTCTAGATTGTTTTGGGAAAGGTTGTGCTTGCTGTTTGGGAATTATGGGGGAAAACGAGTCAAACAGCCAACAGTTTGTTTTTCGAAATTTCGTGGGTTGTTGCTCATTATCATAAAACTTGCAACTTCCACCCTGCAGGTAGCTTACTTGACAACCAATATGATGTCTTTAGAACGTTAATGTCATAAGAGCAGGATTTGTACACACGCACGTTCTTTTTGTTTTTTTACTGCACTCACAAGACGTCGAAACTCAAGATCTGAGAGGACCCACATTAAAAAAATATCCCTATCAGCTTCCTCGATAAGTTCTAAGTACAAGAACTGTCATAAAACTCTACGCTCCCTGTCAAAACCCAACCCCATAGCAGAAAGGCAGTTGGGAAGGCTGGGCAGATTTCTAAGGCGCAGACAGGATCAATTCGTTATTGATCAACCATTCAAACAAATGGACAGGCTTACTGATACATGGGCGTGACCTTCCATTGCAAATTCCTGGCTTGCCTGTGCAAACAGCAGTCACGACATTCACAAGCACTAGTGTTATATGGTGTGAACAGTAGCATTGGATGGCCGTAGTAACTGAGATAATTGTTGTGCAAGCTACTAAGACCACAAGACCACCTGGCATACCTGACAGCCCTATCAGACCTGAAAGCCCCACAAGTTGCTACTTCACACTATGGACTGGCTTCTGCACACTAAGTACCACTCTTCTCCTGTTCCTGGCTGTACAAAACCTGAGACGCAATTATAAAAAGGTTTCGTAATGCTACGTACCTCAGCGGATTGTTTTCTGATGTGAGAGCTCTTGCCGTTTCTCCCAATTGTCGAATCGTGTCAGCGTAGTCATCTACGGCGTTTTCGAGGTTTTCGTGTTTTTTCATCAAGTTTTGAGCCGAAATCTCGTCTTTGCCACGGTCCTCGACCATCATGTACAGTTCTTGTTCAGACATCCAACTCTCAGCTTCGTTCGCGTCAAAGAGATACTATGAACAGAATGGAATATTATTATAAACGCATTGGCTCTAAAAGTACTTCAGGACTGGCGTCTGCTATAGATTTTCCACTCAACTTTGAAGGAATTTGACTACACAATAACTTCCAGAAAAGACTGCATCCTTAGCAGACATACTTCCATTTTTAACCATTAAAACGACAGTTTGTGGCATATCATAATTCAATCAAGCAGACCAAAATCCGAATACTTAAAATTTCGGTTTAACGTGCCTCTAAGCTTAAAGCACCCTCGAAAGAAAACACGACTTTCACTATTGTTTGACATGTGATGTTTTTTCTTATCCTTAGGCCTGATAAGAGAAATTCTAGAAAATACGTATTGTTCCAATTTTCGATACCTTTTTGCTGTTTGCCCTCACAGACGATGAAATAACGGCAATCTACCATAGCTGGTACCTTACCCATAAGCAAAATTTAATGTAGCTCACGAGTATACAGTAGGTATATAGAACATGTTTCCTTCTAAACTGCTAAACAATTCTGATTGAATTTTTGGTACGAATAGGTCGGAATCTAAACTGAGTTGCTAGTTTCTGTACTGTACAATTCTCATTTGTAAAGAACAAAGGGCAACAAGTTATGGACAATTGAGGGAACAAGTTTGTCAGATATTTCCTCTTGGAGTTTACGAGTAACAAAAATATTATAACAGGCAAAAAAGAAGTGCTTCGTATTTCATATCAACTTCTCCGAAACTAGTTCATTAAATTTGTGAACGCGCGAGGACCACACATAGTATTTGATGTTGTCCTTAATTGGGTGTTTTGGATTCAACTGGCTTCGTAATATAAAGATTTGAAGAGGAGTCGAGGCAAAGTAATCAGCCTTTATTTATTTCATTTCTACAAAACGACATCCTTTCCCATTACTGGAGAGACGAAGGAAATTTGTGCCACAAAAATTGCGCGGCATTTTTATTCACGAAATATATTTAGCAGGATTTTGAGATATATAACTATCTTTTTAACACTGATGCGTAGGGGTTAGCGCTGACGTATGTGAACTAAGGTTATTCAATATTTTAAAGTTGAAAAGAGTACATTTAAAATGCACCGACATACCTTTTTAAATCGTTTCATTATCTTCAAGATACGCATCATTACGAGAGATTATAACAAACTAAGAGCATCGACTCATAACTTAAAATTCATTCAATAAGTCCTCACCAACAAGTGAGATACGTTTTGTAATATTAGAGGATATAGATTCAACTCAGAATCGAAGGTCCTGCAAAGTGGAAAGGGGAGACATGAAACTCGATAGCTCTGTAAATTGAAACCTTCTCCTGATCCGAAATTTGAAGCCAGCAACTCGACGAACTGTGACAATTCGAATCTGAACGGGGCAGCGTATAAAACTACTTTCTTTTCAGGCGCTCGAGGATGAAGATTTCTCGTTAAATACAATAAAACGCCAAGGGGCCATAAGTGAAAGCAACGTCATCAAAATTGTGGTGGTCTGAAGCTGTTTTACAAATCTACCGGGGGGGGGATTGGAGTTTCGATCATTTCAACTATAGTTAGTTTTGAGACGATTTTGCTCATACCCTCATTTTGTAGTCCATTGCCCCATAGTGGTATTCAAATTTGAGCCGATTCGGTACAGCCGTTTTCTCTCAATCCCCTTCAAAGGCACACAGATGCAAGGGACCATTCCTACAATATGGAACCTACTGGCAAAGGTGATGAATAGCAATCTGTGCAAGTGGGATCAATTTTTTCCGTACACACTCCACATACCGAGCCACAGGGCAGGCCCAACCATATTTTCACCAGCGGCATCGACATTGGGACGAGAGCTCACTTTACCAGTACACCTTCTCACCAGGGCCCAACTTGAGGACAATGGGAATCACTGAACTGCAACACAAGTTCGTAGCAAAGAAGCAGCTCTGGTAAGCCATGATGAGCGCTAGACGCTGATATCTCAGGAAAGCTCAATCGCAAACCTTTGAGGGGGAACACAGAGCGTGGGATTTCTGGCCAAGGCGGCGACTGGGGAAATAAGAGAGGCTGATGTAGCCATGGCTGATCGCTATTTTGTAAAAACTCACCAACATGATGTTCAGCATCGACATGCGGTAGGTGGTTCATCCAGATGTGATGGCCAATTCAATGTAAAAGACAGGGAGTGATGTCGAGAGGTGGCAGAAAGCCCACAGTAGTCAAGTTTGTTTATTTTGGTTTCAATGTTGAATAAAATAGACCAATGCATTGTCTCATCTTCTCGCAGAACATAAAAGTATCATCAAGTTTTCAAGGGTTGAGACGCTTTTCACTAGATATTTTGACGTATCAGATGGAACAGAAATTAATTGAGGACTGAACGAATTGAAATTTAGCAGTTTGGTATTATCATTGGGAGTCCAATCCTCTGAGTGGAGCTATAGTTACAATTGGTTATGTACTTAGCTACATAACTGCCAGCATCAACAAAATGTACCGCATTTGTCTAAGATTCCTCACCTGTTGAGCTTTCTCTGAATTGAGGAGTTGGTTCTTCCTGAATTCAACAGCGTCCTTCAGATGGTTCCACCGCTCCAAAAGCTCATCCATCAACTTCCTGAATTGAGGCGCTTCTTCGCTTCCTTCTTCCACAAGTTTCTCGCCATTACGTAGAACAGCATACAAGCGTGGCTCGTGGTTGTCTATTTCAGTGGCAAGGGACTGCAATAGAAAATTAGAAACGAGTGAGAATGTACAAACGCCGTTTAAAACGCAAAATAACCCTTTTTAGAAACTAGTTACACTGAGTCTGTTCAAAAAATTCGGAGTGTTTTCAATGACTATTTATTTATTCATTAAAATCTAATTTTAGTGGATCGAGTCCAACAACTCCTTAGCAATGGTAACTGGCTGATACCGCGTTTGGCCGAAATTGAGCCATTTTGGCACGAACTTCACGGCGATGTAACTCATGGCTAAATCATTGGTAAAAAAATCGAATGGCTGGTTCTCTGACGGTGATTCGTCGATTGTTACCAGCATTACCGGATTGGATCCAGCACGCTGTTCGATATTCTTATTTTCTCTTTTCACGATTCCTCTGAGAAGATGACTTCACCATATGCCAAAGTCAACATTCAGAATGAATCCCCGCACTTAATTTAGATGCTTTAACCTGAACACCAATGCGCCATAGAAAATAAAAAATGTACTACAGGATAGCCTGCTGAAATTCCAAATTATAGACAATTTTGACCAGACATCGTGTTGCAGAATGTACTACTATTAAACATATTTATGTTTCACGAATCTACGTACCTGATTCTTTTTCTTGAGGGTGTGGACGTTGAAGAGGCTATTTCCATAGTCAGTAGATGTGGCCAAGGGCATTTTTTCAGCAATCCACAATTTTTCGTCTTCGACATCTCTACGGAACTGCACAACAAACTCAGTTAGCACATGGTAACAAAATTGGAAATAAACTAGCCCAATATACACTGGGACCTATGAAGCAATATTCTTCCGCACACAAACAAAATCATCTTAGTCCTGAGGTTCAACTTAGCAGTTTTAAAACGTAAACGAAATTAGCAACTCTGTAACGAGTTTGCTGACCGCCTCTTTCTGAATCTGAAACTGAGCAGCCTTCAAAGCATTCGAGGCACATTTTTCACAGGGATATCTTATGAGGGCACTCCGTCTAATGGGAGAGCCAAGTGTACAGGACACAGTCAAGACGATGAATCTTGATTTTGAGTAAGCAATATGCCAGGAACACCTCGACGACGCAGAGCCTTGTCTAAATGGTTGGGGAGAAGATTTTGATAGAATATAGCCCCTTGTACTTGAAGTTAATTGTTAACATCTGGCATTAATAAATTGTGAGGAGTTGCTTTTTACGTCTTATTCGCCTCAACATTGGTAGACAAATTCGTTCGCACTGGCAGTTTTACCTTAGTAGATTTTGACTGCTGCAGATCGGAATTTGGCATCAATCACGACTGACACCAGTTCTAACGCGCCATAGTAAACATACTGGGAGAGGCTGTGTATTTAGATGCTAGTCAGCTACAGGGGAAACAACACCACAGTTATTCGCTGTTTAGTAGATAACGAATCAAGTCCATGTGCCTAGCGAACTTGGTTGTTGAAAGGCAAGGAGCTCAGCGAAATCTCGTATTTGAGGTGGATGAGGGATGTAACATAACACAACTGCTAGTTCTCTCAGCATTGGCAGTTCATGGAGCTGGTGTAGCAGCGCCAAATACTGTACGTCAGGATTGAATTATTTAACTTCTACGTCCTGCACTCCCTCTTCTCTCGCTAGAGAGCCACTTTTGATGGAAAGCCTCCATTAGATTGCATTCATTACATGTATTGTTTATCTCATGTTTTAAATACGAATTTAAAATACTTTGTTTTTCTGTTATCTTGCAGATTGATGAAGTTCATTATTAGTCCCAACTTCCCATAAGGAATATTGAAATATTAGATTACGGTCGCTACGAGTGCATAGCTCGCTACAGTTAGAGATTCGCAACACAAACAGTTAGAGATTCGCAACACAAACAGTTCAGCTGTCCACCACCTCTGTACCTGACACTCTTACGAACCTCGCCATCTACAACGTCTCCCGCAACTCCTTTACACTTAGTTGGGAACCTGGCTTTGATGGTGGCCTTCATCAAACTTTCAGGCTGCGCTAGAGACGCCCCATCAGGCACAAATAACAACAATTAAAAGTAAACGACCACTCTCTCGACACCCGGAAAGCAGAAGCTGGTTCAAACCAGTAACAATAAATACGATCACCACTGCACATATCGAGCCAGAGGATATAGTTACTCAATGTACTGATGACTGCCATCAGGAGAATGACGTTTGTCAGCCAGCCCATATACTGATCCAGTTACTCAAGCTTCAGAAGGATGGAAACTGAAATCAGCTAACCTGACACAGAGGGGCGTAATCGCCAACTCTTTTGAGGGATAAGGAAATGTTTGGGATCTGCTGACTCAGGGGGCAAAAATGACAGTAATCCCGAGCTCTGATCCAACACTCAGAGTTTCCCCTCAACCTACGTCTTTGACCACTAGGCTACAATCACTGGGGTGCCTACAATGTCAGTCAGGCAATACATCTCCCTCCATCACAGTTACTTACTGCTCCTGGAGAGGACGACTTCAATGAAAGGATCTTCGAGTGTTTGAGCAAATCCACGGAAAATTCGATCAAATATTGGAAGAACGCATAGCTCTATAAAAAGCTTTAATGGCGAGTCAAAGAGGGAGGCGCCAAGGTAAGGGGGCCTACTTTTGGTTTATTATTCATTCTGAATAATAACCCTATGTTTTCGGTCACGAAAAATTTTTTACAACCCCCCCTCAAAATTTGATACTTTACGTTTCAAGACATGGAGATTCCAAATTTGCAATGTCCGTCCGCCGTCCACCGTCCGCCGTCCCCCGTCCGCCGTCCGGGCCGTTTTGTGCCTTTAACGTGCTCTAAAAAATTCGTTCTTTCGCCCAAAAATCCGATTTGGTATCTAGTTGTGCCCGCCATCTCGGCAATCCGATCGGACGAAGCCCGTGGTTGTAATGGGCAAAAAACGGTTAAAAAAATTAACGAAACGCAGTACAACGCGGGAGCTACAAGCGTTTCGTCGTTTGAATTCCCTCCGCCCGCCCGTCTCATTAAAAAACCAACCGCTCTCGAGGCGAGCGAGTGCGGCCTCCCGCCGCTTCCTCCCAACGACCGGTCTCTCCCCATTCGCCTTACGCTTCCAATTTCCCGACGTTTTCGTTTTAATACGATTCAATTTTGTTAGATTCTTTCGTTTCATTCTCATTATGTTTTTTTCATAGATTTTTGGTTAAATTTTGATATTAGTATTTAGCGTGCGTGTTTTCATATTAAAATTCAGTTTTTTCTAGATACTTGCGTTTTTTTTGTTTATTTTAATATTACGATTCAGTTCTTTTCGGCCTTTTTTTGGGTTTCATTATGATATTTTTCGATGCTGAATCGAACAGGATGGGTCTCGGAGCATTAATGCTAGGTCAAGCTGATTATCCGAATAATAAACCGTTGTGTAATAATTTGCAGCGTTTTCTTCTGAGTAGGTGTGTCACCCCATTCACTCTTCGCTGGAGCCCAAGAATTCGTCTATTATTCTCTCTCTTTAATTTTTTATTTTGTTTCTCTCACGCTCTTTTTTTCTTGGAATGAAGGACTGTGTCAGGAGTTTGGAACTGGTGACTATTTGAATGGCATATAACAACTTTATGATGATTCTTGTAAAGGAATCAACACATTTACTTTAAAAGTGGGAAAAATATAAATGAACTTTAAAATTCGAGCTACTTAGCTCGGACTATAAGTTGTGCAATGCCCCCAGAGTGCCCCCCTCACCTGGAATGCTTCCTTGTTTTTCTCTAACTGCTTCTGCCTCGTCACTAAAGGTTCCTTAAGTTTCTGGAATCTTTCTTCTACTGCCATCTTCTTTTGCTTGATTTCCTCAATTTTGTGTGGTTCAGCTTGAGCGTTTTCTAGGATGGTAGCTTGTGTTTCGAGTTCTGACACCTGACGAGCTTTTACTGCCATTTGGGTCTCGATCATCTGGAATAATGAGGCTGTAGGTATAAGACACTGAAAAAATAGACGAACTTGTCGAATGTGCTAACGACTGACGACGCATAGAACGTACCTGTTGTTTCTGCATCAAGATATTGACAGAGGCGAGATCTGAGCCGACGTCGGCACTCTCAATCTGCTTCTCAAGATCATTCATCCAGCTGTCAATATCGTCGCAAGTCTGGTGAATAAGAACTTCCCTATTTGCGTCAAACAGCCTTTCGCCTTTTTCTTTAGTCATGTTTTCTAAGTCAGTGAACTGCTCAGAGAGATCTGAAATTTTCGGAGAGACGACTTCAGCGAGCTCTGGCTTCTCCTTCATGAGAGAATCTCCAGCCTATAAACAAACGTGAAATTGGTAAAGAACAAAAAACTAAAAAAAATAGGCATTTCAAAATACTGACGCTAATTGATTGTTACTTACTCGTTGAATGCGGACCAATCTGTCTTTGTTTGAAGCAATTTCAGCCTCAAAGGCCTGGTGCCTCGTCCACTTTGAATGCACAGTTTTAGCGCTCCGGTAGGATTCGTCTTGAGAAATGAATTTTTTCTCTTGAATCCATTCACTCAATTCGTCACAATCCTATAAAAACAAATTCAATCAATCACTCAATCAATGCGCCCTTTATTGCTTTTAGATACAAATCCATTGTAAAAGTCTGCGAAGAGTTGTTATCTATTGGTGTTCATTAAGAAAGGAGAATGAAAAAATACAAAAAGCATAAAAGAAGGAATGAAAAAAGCGAAACAATGCTGAAAATATAAAGAAAACCTGATAAAAGAAGGCAGACAACAGAAAGGGCTCTCTATACTGCCTTCACAGCAAGTGCTTCAGAGGAAAACACAACACGTTAGGCTATGAGGCAAGTTTTTATTGTGCGCGCCTGCCCCATCTAAGTCAAGACTGCAAACGAGAGACCCCCCTCAAATGTACCGACTGGTTTGAACAAAGGTTAGAAGATTCCACTTGAGGTGTCCAGTGACAGTCCATCAACGAACCAATAGCCCTTTAGGAGCCATGAGTGGATTATGAATAAGCTGAAGACCATTCAACCCCTTCAGCACAAACAAAATTAGCAACCTAATGCAGACTGTGTGGAGAGGTGGAAATGATGACATCGCATTATATTTTAATGCAGCACTAACATTTACAAAAATGACCTATTCGATGGCTCTCAATGATGGAAACACCCCGTGACAGATTGGTCAAATCTAACTATCCTCAGCAGAGGGCTGTCTTTGCGTACATATAACGAAAGTAAGCCTGTAACTTATAATAATAATAAATTAATTAATCAAATAAAGTAGGGCTTGTTAATGATGACTAAAGAGGTTAGGATTCGATGTCAAAGAACTAACACCATTTGAGAAATTCTTTGTCAGCCAAAGCAAGTCAAACGTGAGCTTAATGTCACTAAGGCGGCCTAATCTGTAAATTAATTACCTGCAAGAATTGATGCATTTCTAGCTGATCTTTGAGTTTATCCATTTGTTCTTGAGCTTTGACTTTGTTATGGTTCCGCCGCTCGTCGATATTTTCGGCTCTCTTCATCACTTTATCGGCTGTAATTGAGTGAAAAAGATGTACAAGTAGAAAAAATCATTTTCTTTGGCGATCAGTGACTAATACCTGGTCATGTGTACTGTGACGTAAACTGTGAAGGATTGGGCGATAAGCTCGTCACTCAGCCTACATAAAATATTTGAAGGTGCTAACCTACTGCACACAGCTTAGCAGCAATGCCAAATTGGGACATTTCAGGTCCCTTAAATTGCTCAAGTGCCAAACCTTATAGGTCCTCAGTGGTTGTAAGCACCTGGTGCGCTTACTCTGACCGTAAGCTAGTGGCTCCCCTAAATACGTTAGCTCCCTCATTTGCTCGGTCAGTCAGTGAGCAAACGCCTTCCAGAGTCACGAGTTAATTACGAATACAAATAAATTGCGTCGGGGATGTAGCATGCTGTAGCAAGAACAAGAGTTAAGATAGCACTTGCTTGCATTGACACACCATAACAACCAGTTTTTGGCCGCTGTACTCATTCGAGCCGGTTGTTATATTATTCTTTAGGCAATTACGTGCACCAATGGTGAACAAGGCCTCGCACAAGCGTGCACTGGCCAGACAACCAGGACGACCCAGCGTGGTCTATGAAGATACAACTGCCGGATCACCACTTTGGGGATCCCTGACCTTTGACGAGGCGTACTTACAGCTGCTCACCAAGTACAACCTGCGTGGCCCCCTACATCCAACCCATACTGTTGTCTGCAGATTTTGGGAAGGCAGTGGCCGCAAAACGTCCATCACACTTCACACTACTGCGAAGGCAGAGGCAATTAAGCAATGGATCACCAAGGATAAGGAGGGTCAGCTTCAATTTCGATGTAATGCAGCGTATTGAACAATTACGCTTACAATTAGTGAATTTTGAGATTTGCTCAAGATCTACAAAATTTGGTTCAGTGACTGGATGTCTAATTGTGTGCATATGCACTAGGTAAAATCACTTACTTGAGCACTGACACACCTCAAGTTGAAACATAAAAAATGAAGTTTATGTTTCCTCGAAGAGCCACGATTTTTTGGTAACCATAGATTGACTTCATTGACGACTGCATTAGTTTCAGCGACAAAAAGCCAATTCGAGCGGTAGAAGAATAATAGAAGGAACAATGAACTGATAAACGAAAAGATAACTGGAAAGATTAAAAACGATTTGGTCCTTTTTGAACTTCGACCAGAGAACGGATTTTGTAAATGGGGAGCGTCCTCTAACCAATAGCAAAATAGCTAATGAATGTAGGAGTTAGTATTCCATGTTGATTTGACAAAATTGTGACTTTAGAGGAGGCAAATAAGTATAAAGCCATACAGACATTGTGATGAGTTTTTCTAGTCATCATCGTAGGATTATTCGCGTATTTATGGAAATACCTAGCTTCTGTTGATCTGTGCAGAAAACATCAACAATTTTCTTGAAATTGACCTATCATACTGTGCCAAAGGAGTCTGACATCCACTATAGTTCTTCTTCGCTTTAATTGCACTAGCTCTGACCAAACTATTTACTTTTCGCAATAATATTATCAAAACTCACTGGCAAAATGACCGTCACTGTTGAGCTGCTGAGCAAAAGTGACAACAGCATTGATTTTTTCGTCGTTGGCTTCCATCGTTGTGAGGAACGCCTCGTGTCGTTTGATAGAATTTTCTGCTTGCTCGAGGTTGAGCTGCAACCAATAAATAATCAATTACGAATTCGTAGAGAAGCATGCCATACTTATTTGATATGTTTACTCACGGGCGAATCGTCTTTGGCCAAAACGTGTTCTTGATGAGATAAAAGTACTTCTGCTTGACGAGCATCTCTGTTGAACATTTGCAGATTGAGCCAGTCAGAGAGCAACTGTTGTCTATTCTCCCACATCTGGTGGAGCTCTGTCCATCCATCTCTGAGTGCCTTGAGCCGTTCACGCAAGAACATGTACTGAGGATCAGACTGCGTTGACGGCTCCTGAAATTATAATCGTTTCGTCAAAAGCTATTTATTCGACCGACAGCGAAATAGCTTACAAAAGTTTACGAATGCTTAGTTCTCATATTCCTGCATTGTTTAGACCAGTTCTCAGCAGTCCTTGTGTTAGAGCATTACTCTGGTGCAAGAGAAAAAAGTATGTATACACTTATTAAAACATATACTGCTAGTAAATGACACCAATAAATGTGGTGCCACTTCATCATTGAAGAGTTTGCAATGAATAGCCAAAAAAATGATGACTCGCACTATCTTGAAGCGCACGATCACTGAGAAGTTGTCTCACTTGTCTACATAAAATATTTCAATATTATCGTACCCTTATTGTCTCCTCACTTCTTGCTTCCCAGTCCCACCCCTTCAGATGACCATTTTCGTAGAATAATTGAAGAACGAACCCGAGAACATCCAAAATTATTATCCTTTCGATGAACTATTCGGCGATTAAACCACCATGCTACAGTACACATGTACAGATCCTAAATCGCAGAAACTGGAACGTTTTTACCAGATTCTTTGAGTTTAAGTGAACTTTTCTTAGTTTTTAGCTCTGTTTTTACAGGACAATTAGGATTAACTACAAAGTTTAGCCTATAAAACTAGCCATTTATCCTAAACTCTACACATTGACTGTGCCAACTACCGCTCCAATAACAGATTCTGCATGGATATCCTTCTTGATACACTTATTCTTGTACACTCTTGCTACACTATTCCCTACATATACTGAAGTCTCAAGACTTTAACATCCTGCCCACAGACTGCACCATAGCGCAGCTACAACGAGCTCTACTCTACATGACCCAGAAACATCTCTATGCACGACAGTTAAAAAAGTCTCATCGCTGTATACCTCTTAAACAAGCAACAGCGTGAACATTCTATTAATCCGTTCAGTAGGTAACGTATGGCACTCACTCTACCCTCGCCATTCTGCAGAAATTGAACAAGTAGAGTTTAACATGATTTGAGTACACTTACGGCAGTGATGCGCTCCCCATACTCCATCATCTTTGTATAATCGCCAGTGTAGTTGTCAATCTCTTCTTTAATCGACTGGTGCTGATTCAAAAGCTTCTCAGCGTCAGACAAAGATGTAGGAATGTCTTCAGATGCCACGTCTGTTTGCGTTTTTTGCAACCAAGACTGGAAATGGTCGAGATCCCGAAGAAATCTGTGGAGGTCTCCAGCTTCTTCCAATTTGGAGTCCCTTTCTTTTAACTGAGGATATAAATAGAGATAAGTAGTGAGAAAACAGCATGAATTAAATGAAACTCTAACTCTAACGAACGGAAATCAATACAGTTTTATGGTCACAACAGCTGTTTGGCAAACCAACTCTGCGACCTTGCAAACCTACCATCCACCCTGAGATTCAGTGAAAATTAAATAAATCATACACTGGGACAGTATGAATAGTTTCTACCAAACTTCGAAACTCCTTCTTGATGCTCATATGACCACCTTGACTTATTTTTTGAGGCGTACTTCGATACAAGATTAAGCACTCGCAATCGTGTCAATATACTAGTATTTTGCAACATTTAATGCGCACCAAATTAAGCTCGCCTAGACTTTAATGTTTTTTTAGCTTGGCACGGTCATCACAACTTCATATACATGAGCTACATCCAAAAAATAAGTTCCGTTTAAAAAAGGAGAATCCAATTTTAATTAAACAATTTTCAAGTTCACAGGAATTGTACCTCATGATACGCACTACTTTTCAACATAACTGCCCAATACGTCAATAGATGTGCACTTCGAAATTAGCTACAAAATGCCCCCTCATAGAGATTTGCTATCACCTCCAATGCACTTTCGTCTTTTGGTTTGCTATTACCAAACGAAGCTTCTTTAGGGTTTCATAATACCAGTCTGCATTAACTGTTTACGTTGAGACAAATATTTGATGAGAAGGGGGCATGTTGGCCCCAAAAATGGAGGCCATATGTAACCTAACTCGCTGTCTTCCCAACTTCGAATTTTTTCGGGGACAACGAAGTGGAATGCATCTACTGCATTGGCTGGGGTTTGTTTCCGGGGGTTAGTGGAAACCCCAGGTTTTGTTCCCTTGACACAATTGACTTGAGAAAATCATCTCCTTCCTCACTATAGCGATAAACAACTTCTTACAAGTTTGGCTATATGATCCAGTTGCATGCCTTGGAAGCCAACAGTAGCAGGTTTTGTCTTAGCGAAAACTGAGTTTTTCTAACAAAATTGTTTAAGTTAACACACCTGTTTGGTCAGTCCACCTTTACATCGAAAGCACTCGCCAGAGAAGATGGACTCATCAAACAGGTACGTTAACCTTAGTAACTTACCTACTGGTGGAACTAACCCAATTACTTTAAAACCTATGTTGTGTTTGATTCCATGTACTACGACGTTATTTTAGCAACTGATTCGAGGTTGAGCGACATAACACAAAAACCTATAGCACAAAACGATAATATAACCTCACCTTGGGGATAAACTACTAATCAAGGCAACGATAGATAAGAACAAGAAACGAGGAGTTGGTAATAGGGCCATGCGTTAATTTGAAAAGGTCTAACAATTAGTTCATTCGCTTTGTAAGGTGAAAACACGAGTAGGTAAATAATTGAAATTACAAGTAGCAAACGAACTGCTTTGTCAATGAAACGAAGTTCAACATGTAACACAAAGGATGCTCGTAAATAAAGAAAATAAAATTTGTTTATCCCAGAAGATGTCATAACCCAATAGATTTACCTTGTCTGGAGACGGTCAAGACATTTGATGGATAGTCGTAGTGATTATTAGCATTATATAATTGAGGCACTATAACGATAATTGGTTGGGGCAACTTTCTTTTTTTTCAGTGCCCAGTACGCGGACCAATATGTGGAAATTCGCTCTTATTCGAACTTATCAGACGAAGATCCTACGCGAAAATTATTTTGTGTTTGAACAATACGCTGCTATATGCTCGGGAAAGAAAAAATGAAATGGAGAACATCTAACTTATGGATGGGTGTTCTCATGAACTTCATAGAATAATTGGAAGTACTTCCTAAATGATGGAATAGGCAATCAATACGTAATTTTTCAAAAGAATTGTTGTGCTGCCTCATACGGGCTATGAGTACAAGGAAACGGTACCTTGGAGTGTCACTTACGAGAGCCTTACAGTTGGCAGTCATTTATACAAAATTCCATAATTTTTCAACACAACTATGTAAGAACTCATTCTGTGTTATTTATTGACTCGTATAATGCTGTAATAATGTTGGCATTATTTAAAAGTACTGTTATATTTCGATGGTCACATCATCGTCCCAACTAAACCATGGCTACCTAATTGTCGAAATCGATTTAACGTCGTTGTATGTCTCTAAAATAAGCGTAAATATAAATTTCATCCACTCCGTTTTTTATTGCTCAAGAAATGGGATTTCGAAATTTTATCGCAAGGTTCGTATCAACTCCTACAGACAGTTATGTCATGATTCAGGAGAGATGGTAAATTTAATGCCAATGCAGAACAAAAAAAAAGCAGTTACCCTTCCTCTTTCGAACATACTGAAGTTCGTATTCGAGAATAAATGCATTTTTTTACTACTCGCTATAATAATTTACAAATATTACTCATTATACTCAAAGTTCACAATTCCATTATATTAATTTATGCTTTGAAGTCGTCGATAACCTCAAATCAAGTGGTGATGTCAGTTCAATTTTCCTCAAAATCGCGACGTATTCAATGACGTTCAGACGAAAAGTTGTGATTCACTTCGCGACTGCCTGATATTTTTATTAAATGAATTGTTTCCCCCGTGACCCCTCATAATAAAGCGAAGTTAGGGCGATTATCTACTTCCACAAAATCTGAGATACTATTTTACATCGATTTTGACGATCAAGTCGTAAGCAGTAACAAGTACGCAATTGAATGGGTCACAAAGAGAACAAAACATTTTATAGACCAACAAGTGAGAAGGCGATTTGGCTGTCGCCAGCAACATGTCAGGGGAGGGGAAGAGAGGGACATAGTAACTCAAATTTATTGGAAATTTACTTTTGAAATAGATTTCCACAACTTAGTGGTTTAACTTTTAGTGATTTAGTTCGTTACTTTCGTAATGTTCATAATGTATAGTTCTGATCTCTTAGCAAATGAATAAGAGAAGAAACTGAGAGATTCGGTGTTATAGTGTTATAACAACATACCGGCAAAGCAATGCGACATATTATGATTGCTCTAAAGCGGTAGTTTGTACACTGACCTGGCCAAATAACTGCCAACTACAAACGGCTCACAAAACCACACCTCAACGTATCCGTTCCAAGTAAACGCTACAGTTAACATCGCGGATTGTGCGAAGTTTGCACAAATTATCGTTGGTAGTATTAATGAATAACTTTTTGTAAACAAAATTATTTTGGAGCTCATGTACTGCGATGACTGTAGTCATTTTTTTAAAAAGATCTCTTTGGATTGGTGAAATTGAAACAAATTTAATGCAGCAATTTTCTTTCAGTCAGCCCACAACACAAAAACGCATCTTATCATCCCTATAAGAACTTTTCATATTCAACAGTCTTCTTAAGTGACGATATTGAACCAAAAATCTGAGTATGTTAATGCCTTTCTAAATTACTAACGTAGGACTATAAAAACGAAAAATAGATGAAAAGCAAGCGTCCTGTACTTCACAGATCAGAATAGAAAATCCTGGTTTTGAACAGCAAAGGAAATGGTGAGATAACAAGGAGCAGTGAGTGTCGAAAGGGTTGTTGGGCACGTACATGACGTTGCAAAGGGGAATCAAGATAGGAAGGACGGTTACTAAAATTGATACCTGCTGCCCATAGAGCAAGCGAAGAAAATGACAAATCAGGCTGATTAGTGGGATCTGCAATTAGAGCGGGTCATCAAAAGAACTCAAGAAACAAACGGGGAATGTCAGTTACAATTGAGAAAAGCAATGAGGAAATGTGAGCCAGCATTTCTCAATAAATTTGAAAGAGGCGTGGAATTAATTGCCTCTAAAACTCGATATGTGAAAATCATTTCTGTCAGAGGGTGAAGTGGGCTGTGCGACATGACCGGTTGAAATATACCTAAGAACGCATAATGCTTTTGGTGATTACTTCATTTTGTTTTAGTGGCAGGGACTACACTCATTTTTAGTTTACAATCACTCAGTTTCCAATTTTTCAAATGAGAACCGTTCCTTCGTTTCTCACGTTTCAACGAATTCGTTCTACACAAGAAATCGTGGGAAATTTATCCCAATGATTCGGCGACCCCGAGAAAATAACTGTCAAAAACGAAGTAAACTTTAAAAATGGCCGATTTGTCAGCATAAGTGAGGCATGAGTATCTAAAATTCGGAAATAGAATTTCCGTAGCCCACAGGAAAAAATTCGTGGTTCTTTCCAAACAGATTATATGTATGTGCAATGATAAAAAACGGAAATTGATATAAAAAATCCATCGAGATAAGGAAGACGATATCTAGTTAAGTGGGGTCTGTTGCTGAGGAACATTAATAATATTACAAATAAGAGAACAAAGAAAGATTAAAACAAAATCGTCATTTTTCTAGTACACACAAGACATTAGTAATTTGTTGAGAATAGCATGCATTTCAAGTTCTGAAGTTCCATATATTTATACGTACCATCATCGTGAGTTCTTGCCATATGGTTGTTATATGAGCGATTCTCTCATTGATAACCTCCGCTTCTTCAGGATGACTTGAAGCGATTGCTTTGGATTCTGCATCGAGGGAATCCAATTTCGCTTGAATAGCAGCCAGATCACGCTCCATCCCGCTCAAACGTCGCTGTTCAAAAAGGCCAATTCACCAATGAAACGGAAACGAGTGTAGTAACAGTGAGGAATGAATAGAATTTATTTTGTACCTGGAGCGTCATAATACCAGTGAGATCCATCTCCAGTGAGTCTGTGGATTGAAGGATACGCTTCTTGTCTTCAATCCAGCTAACGGTTTCTCGGCACTCAATGTGGTATGTTTGGACTCCGTGGGCTGAATTCAGCTCTTCTCTCTTAGATTCTGCTTTGTCTCGCAGTTGTGCCCATTCTTGATTTAACTAGATCGACAAATAAATACAAAGCTAAGTTTAAGGGCCAGCTTATTATGTACAATAGGTCTACAAACAGAACACGCTCCAATTCAAATGACTCCCAAAAATACATTTAAAAATATTAAAAAAATGTTGCGCAGTTGGAACTCAGGCTGGGTGGTGAGGTGGTGAAGGGCCAGCATCAAGTACCTGGGGGTTTTCCTTGATGGGAAGCTCACTTGAGCCACAGACGCATAAAGAGCTCAGAGGATGGTGGGGAAACATGGGGCCTGGGATGATCCAGTGGCTGTATACTGCAGTTGTTAGGCTTGTAGTCACCTGTAGAGCCCTGGTCTGGTGGACTAGGGTGAAATAAAAAAGTGCAGATGCAGTTGGCCATTATAGGCTGTATGAGAACGTGTCCTATGGCAGCACTAGAGATCTTGTTAGATTTAGCTCCACTCCAAATTCATGTTAAAAGGATGGCGTTCCTCCAGGCTGTGCGTATGTTGGAGTTTGGTCTGATCATGCTGGAGAGGAGGAGTTCCTGCCACTTGATCCTCGACAAGGTGATGATGGAGGGGCCTGAACTGCATATGGTAGACTCAATGCCCGCAAGGTTGAACTTTGCGTTACCCTTTCGGATACTGATTCATGAGCCATCCAGGTGGGAAGGGGGAGTTCCCGCGTTTGAAGCTGGGGCCCTGGTATATTGCACTGATGGCTCGGTGCAGGATGGCCTAGCAGGGGCAGGTATCTTTGGGCCGAGAATTTGAGATCCAATGGGATCGCCAGCCACGATGTTCCAGGCACAGGTGGCTGCAGTGACGGTCTGTGTGCAGCGGCTGCTGCAGAGATTGGCAAATGGGAATATAGGTGCAGGTCTGCCCATTAGCAGGGGTTGCCCGACCTTAGACTGTCAAAACTCTTCATCCGTCTCTCCAGAGGGAGGGCCAAGGAGGTGCTTGCACAGGGAAGGAATGATATGAGGATCATACGTGGCCTGTTTACAGGTCACTATCTGCTGAATATTGGCAAGTGTGAAGTACAGGTATGCAGGGACTTCCACACTACTATTCTTGTGGCCTCTGAATGAAGATTCAGCTACCCAAAACTATAAATTACCATCAGAGAACACAATACGCTGAAACGTACTTCATGAATACAAACTGGAAGACAGATTTGATTTGCACTGATGAAACAAGGAGCGTACTCAAGATTCATTTTCACATTACACACCTTGTTCTGTCGAGCGACAATTTCTTCAGAGTTAGGATGCTCAACATGAAGTAGCTGTCGAGCCAATTGGTTGACCACAGCGACGCGAGAGGCGTTACTGTTCATTTCCTTGTCAAATCCACTATAACGATGCTTCATGATTTCGACGTCTTCTATGTCCTTTCCAGGACTCATCGTCTCAAGCATTCGATCCTGTGAAACGAAAAGTTAATTAGTCCCGGAATTTGTAGCCTTCTTGAGCAAAGTGAGACTAAAATAAACTTCACCTTTTCTCCAATCCATTGCTCAACCCCATCGGCTTCAGATAGCAATTTATAAAGGGATAATGCATCGAGCAGCCGTTGATTCCTGAGTTTGGCAAACTCGATGAGTTCCTTGTACCTACAGAGCAAAATGTCCCAGTTTATTAGCAAGATTTAATGCAAAACTTTCATATTGTAAACGATATTTACTACGTCTACGAAACACTATAGAATAAGTATCTTGCTTGATTTGTAATACATAATAATATTAACACTAGTTGCGTAGAAATTGGTTGCTATCTTAGTTGCTGGCATCACCTACATAACTTGTACACTGTGGAGTATCTCTTGAGAAAAAGAGAAAATAGGTGTTGTGGAATAGCAGGAGGAATATTCGCTCAAGAGTTGACAAAGAGGAAGATAATGGTATGTGGTCCTGGATATGATGTAAAACTGGGCCCGTGGTTGGTCATAGACCTGCAGTTGTAGAAGTATGACACACTACGATGGGTCACAACAACAATCAAGGACGCCTTGTCTTGTGAATCGTGAAGCAGCTGTGGCACTCTGAACGTATTAAGGGATCTACAACTCTTAAGCTCTCAGCCTAGTGGAAGGAAACCCTGTCTACAAATAACCTGGCCCTCTAGATTGAGGCGCGGGACCAACAACCCTACCAAAAGAGTAAAAGAACCAAACGCCCACACTGCAACAACGAAACGCGCTGAATGGAACTTCACATGGAAAGCGAAAAAATGATGTGGTCCATATTCCTCAGTGGAGGAGAATATAATCGGAACGGAATTCACAGTCCACAGTAGCTGTACCCACCTAGTTACTAGTTTTAAAGCACCAAGTCCCAGAATCTGTTACCTGCGAAGTAGGAGCCACTTTTTTAAATGTCAGTCAGCCCGAAACGAAACGAAATAGTTCACTGATAGAACGCCACCTGAGCATATTGGCATTCGCCTAAGAAATGGTTCTCCACCCCAATTTTATCTTTATTCATTTCTTTGAATGACGAGCTTCGTAAAAATAAATAAATAAAACATAAGTAGAACAATAACATTGTTTCCAACAAAGAATAGTTCAAACCTGGAATCAATGGAGGCAAGTCTCTGAGAAACCTCAGGAGCGTTTTTACAGTCCTCGCCCAAAGAGTCTGCCTGTGAGTGAAGAGACTCAATGACAGAGGAATAGTTTTTGAGCTCATCTGTAGCTTCTCTGTGCTTCTTGAGCAGCGATTGGACGTTAGCTTCATCTCGGCCAACATCTTCTGAGGAAACTAGTCTCAATGTGTCTAACATCCAAATGTCAACATCATCAGCATCAGCGAAAAACTGTTAAAAAAAAGACATTCAAATGTTACCAAAAATAAATCGTTCCCCATTTATGACACGTGGCTACAGCCAACCTAAAGTGTTTTGCCAACATTCTGTAGCTTAGTGGAGAAGGTATTAAGGATGATGGTCTAATTAGGAATAAGCCCCTAATGAGGGGATTCGTGGGAGATAATTTCATAGACGATTTGGCAGAACCTATAGGCTAATGCCCAATTTTTGAATGGCCGTACTAACACAGCAGCCTTACTTGGTGGAAATCTACGGCTTCCTCCAATCTCTTCTTTCTGAAGGCAACGAGCTCTTGAAGGTGTCGCCACATTTCTAAAGTGTCATTGAGTCGGGCCTGAATCCTCTCTGCACCAAAATGTCCCTGGCGAACCAAATCTTCGCCAACGGCAACAACAGAGGCCAACTGTGGCTCGTGCAACTGAATTTCATTCTCAAGGGCCTGAAAGGATACAAAACATCAGTCAAACACTTCACTTCAAAATTTGGAGAACAATAGAAATGTCCAGCCTTTTTGGATTATAAAACTGTCGTCTACCTTATGTTTGGAAAGCAAGAGGTTGATGGTGATTAGGTCATGGCCGATGTCTCCTTGCGAGACAATCTGCTCCTTCTCTTTGATCCAATTTTCTTCGTCGGCCATATCCCAGTAGAATTGCCACAACTTGCGGCTTTCTTCCAGACGAGCTCGGCGCTCTACAGCTAGCCGGACGAGTTCCATGTATGAATCCTACCAAACAAAGTATTCATAGTTGACGCAAGAAAGTCTTTTATCGATTTACGTGTAACTTGGCAGCTGCATCGATACCTGAAGTTGTTGGATTCTTTCTTCTATGATAGTTGTATCACATGGCCTGTAACCTTCTGCTGATTGATCCTCGCTAAATTTCTGAGTTTGTTGAACGACAACCTTAACACGCTCGCCCAAAACGTTAATATCAGCCTCAACAAGGCTGTGCTTTTGAAGAAGATCTTCAACGCCCATCAAATGTTTGCCTGAACAAAGAGCAAGAAACCATTTGTCATTACAGTGCTCAACTAATTTACAATACCTACGAAAGCTTCAAGTTATAATATTGTGATAGTTACCATAATCGTCAGAAAGAAGGCGAAGCTTGAGTTCTTCGGTCGAATCCAAAATGTAAACCATTTCTTGGAAGTTTTGCTGTAAATGTAGGGATTGCTCGAGACGACTGCGCCTAGCTCTGAGAAGCTCCAGAAGGTAATTCCAAAGCCGTAAAACATTGTCCTTCCTACATACACACAAAAAGATGCCTTTATTAGGCCACAAAATACTCAAGTTCGAACATGTCTGTTAAAAATGCCTGCTGCTACATGTTATGCAAAAATGTATTTGACAGTGAGTTCCCAGGACTTGACTTGGGGGCAGCCAGTTGGGGTTTGTCAGCCTCATTGGAGGGGGGATTTGCGCATTTGTAAAGGTTCGATTACACAAAGATAATTCGGAAACAATAAGCTGGCAAGTGAGCCCAGCCCGAGCAACTGAATAACGCTGACGCTGTGAATGATGGAGATGACTTAAAGTTATAACCGCGTAACCATGTTCAAACTGTGTGAGTCGTATCGAATTACCATTGCACGGGGTACATAACGTACTGATTGATAATTTTATTGTTTACTGCACCATATTAACATAGCCACCTTCATCTAAATAATATCCATACGTATGTCCTTAAGATTTCAGTTCCATATCTTTCATTCGAAGAGGCAGTTAGTTACAGTACATCTCCAGGTTTGTTACATTTTGACCTGCCTCATCCTCGGATGCTTTCAAAAAAGGCTCCCTCTCAGTTGGTTTGCTTTAACGAGCTTCACGTGTTGTTTTCAGCAAATTTGGCTTCAACAAATCTCATCTCGTTCTGATTGCCTGACTCGCAGACGCAGGTACTGCAGTTTTTGCACCTTAAGTTCGATCATACCATCAACACTACTTGCTGCTTGAAGTCAGTCTTAGGCAGTCTTCACGGCCAACTTACTCTGTTCGTTTGTATTAGGATGATATAGCGAATGGGTGCTTTCAGCGTCCAGGTTGTGGTCAGAACATCTCTGACTGTCCTAAAATCAACGCTATGACCTTCCTCCCTCAAATGGTCTGCAAACGCCAAATTTCCTGCCCCCCAGTATTCCTCACATTTCGTAATTCTAGTTTAGAGTGTTCTACTTGTTTGTCAGCAGTCTGCAACTCTACAACCGCATTTATACTTATAAACAAACCCGAATTGGATTTTCTAATAATATGTTATGTTTAACACTTACTAAGGAAGTTTAAAAATGTGAGAATAAAAATCCACTCCAAGTCCTCTATTTTCTCCAGTATTTTGTAGTCCTCTATAAAATGATAATCAATCTACTAACATCGGGCACCCTTTCATTTCTACCTTGCTCTGAAAATCTGTCGTACTAATTTCCCCCCCAGATCCTATCTGTTGTGCCCTGGTTCGGCGATTGTGTACAACAAGTTGTTTTGAGGTGTGGAGAGGGCTTAGATGAGAACAACTCTATGGTTAAGGCTACCCAGGATCAGCATTCTATTCATTATATGTGAAGAGTGGCCAGCTTGATTCCTTACAGAGGGTTATGAGCGTTTAGAACGATTTCCCAGGAATTTCGCTTATGAAATTTGATTTCGAGCTACTGCCTCGTCAAGTCTCCAGACATCTTCAAGTGACTGATCAGCTACCTACAAGTAGTACGTTGTGTTGCATATTTACAGAGCAACCTGAATTTCATTTAAAACCCTCCTCAAGAGTTCATTGTAGCTCAAATCATAATATGGAAGTTCAACCAAGACCTGCGCGTACGAGAATTTTACGATTAATTATTGTAATTACAAAAAGACGAAGCTCTGATCCTCAGCACTCCCTTACTGACATTTCTCCTACAAAAGACCAGATATTCAATAGGGAGTAGATTTGAACTTAGGTACTTAGGTGAACTTAGGAATAGAGAGAGGTTAATCTTAGGAATAGAGACCAAAGCCAGATCCTGCACGAGCTATCCCCACTTCTTCAGAAAGCTCGGAACGATTTCCTTGTGTGGTACTGATCACAGTTAGGCGTCTGCCCGTTCTAAGTACTCGTAACTACAATGGGGTGCACTGGTTTTGCTCTAATAACAATAACAGATAAAATTTAAAAAACTGGAGTAAACCTACCTTGCAATGATTCTCTCTATGTCGTGATAATTCTCAGCCTCCAACTCTTGGCTAACAGTAACTACTGCTTGCACCCTCTCTTCGTAACTGAATATATCTGTTTCAATAGCTTCGTGTTTTTTGGCAGCAGCTTCCACAGCAGCCAAATCAAAGCCAAAGTTGTCCTGAAACCGAAACAACAAACTTAATTCAACAGTTGTCTATGTAAAATAATCATTGTGACAATAAAATTTTACAATCATTTTGCAGAGGGGTTTTTGGCATGGAATATTACTTCCAGTCCTGTGAGTTATTTGTGTTCCTTCCGGCTTTCTTTCTTTTTCCTTTACACACCCTCTAAGAAGAAAAGTCATGTAATTGGCCGAACTCTTTTTGTTTTCAGATGTTTACATGTCTGGTCGTGACAAAGTTGTAGCAGGCATGCTGATGGACCCCCTGCAACTCTATCCTATCAATCAGCTCTTCTCTGTCTAAGCGATTATATTAGGGAGGGGGCTATGCCACGTCAAGAAATGCTTAGCAAAAGGATTCCTTCCCACATAACGGCAGTTGCTGCTCATAGTGAGTTTATCCTCTGCAAATAATGACAGCGTTCGCCTATTCTAGATGTGGATTAACAGCCATTGGAAGAGTGCCACAATAGTGGAGTGAGATTCTGAAGCTGGGTATGAGAATATTAATACACAAAATCTGCTAAGGAAAGTGGTGCTGAGGAAAAGGTTGTGGAGTCTGCACTGCGCTTTCCTGAGACCCAACCAAAATGTAGACGCAGAGCCAAGGTTTCTCGAAACAGCTACCTATAAGTGGTTGTAGAGCAGCTAAAATAATGAGGCAGGTGAAGTACAAGTCGAATCATGGCAGGGGTGCTAGAAAGTTCACAAGAAGACAATTGCGCCGACTCACTCTTCAGGAGTTTGTAGTGTTTTTCGAGCCTCCAAACTAAGTGCTCTCAGCCAAATCTCTGTACTAGTTGCTCTGGACGTTGCCAATGCTTTTGACACATTTAGCTATCGGGCCTCTAGAAACACCTTTTCTATGTTGTGTAGGGAGGTCACAGATATATCAGAAGATGTGGTACAATGATCATTCAGCAGGGGGACCCTCTATCTCCACTTTGCACTCTTGTGGTGATACTGGACTGGGTAAGCTGCCACAGAAAGTAACGTTTCATCTCACCTCAGACGCATGGGTGGGTGCATTAGTCATACCAGATGGTGTCCTCACATGCTCCAAACAGGGCTTGCAGATTACCCGAGATAGGTTGATAAAGTAATGTACCATGTTACTGCTGAGGGTGGTGGTGGGGGGGGGGGGCTGAGAAATATCGATGGAACCCTCGGCTCCGCCCCATCAAGATTGACTCATGAAGGTAGAGGGTGTAGGTTTAGTCATAAAAAATCTCAAGCTGTGGGGTAGAATTTCTCGAAGCAGAACCCTCGACTTGAAGTTGTGTGGACGTTATCCAGAAACAGTGTAGACCTTATTGAGGAGACACATCTTCTTAGAAGCATAATGATACATTCATATCCTTGTTCCTTTATACCCGCGTACTTCTGCCTTAGGCACACATGCCACCCTGCTATGTTTGAGGCCAGAGGACAGACTGATAAGGGCCTCTTCCTAGTTCGCCAAAGCAACAGCCAACCTAAATGGAAACCAGGACCTTCAGCTTGATGCCTCTACTCCTTAAAAAGTAACTTGTGGGAGCAACTAAGGAATTGCTGATTTGACTGACATATGGTAGACACACAAACGGACCATTAGAATAAATGGAGATTCATGCACTCAAAGACTTCGAAACGTAACGTAAATATCTGAAAACAACTCTTTTTTCTATCAGGAGATTAGATAACTTTCCTTCCTACTTTGCAGGGTAAGAAAAGGAAAAAAGACCAAGAATGAATGCCTTCTGAAAGATGGGTTTCTTTAATGAGTGCACATAGCACATAGACAGTCGCCAAGAAGAACCTACTTGAGAGACAAGTCTCTGGTTTTCTGACAGCCAAGTTTCTCTCATGCTGGCTTTCCTGTTGAATCTGGAAGCCAATTGATCCAGTTTCTCTTGCCTGATCAGTTCCTCACGAAGGGCCAACTCCCTGGAAACCAATAATGTATGTCAGCTACCGCATTCGTTAACGAAGAGATATTTACTGAACGTATCAAATGAACCACTCACTTTTCGTGTTCAGCTTTTTCGAGGCGTTCCCAGGCTTTGTTGATGTCCGATATCATCTTGCCCTCACGAGGAGTGTAAGGTTTTTGGTTGTTGGCTCGCATTTTCGATTGCAAAGTAAACAATAGAACCTCCAAATTACCTTTTTCTACAAACCTGAAAAAAGTTTGGTTATATAGCATACGTATATTGACATATGCACATATAATGATCAATAGTAAACTATCAAACTCGAATTAACCATGACAAAGAACTCTTAGGTGCAAATTAGGAAGTTCGCACTTTAAATGATTATAGGATTACCACTAAATCAATCTCGTTGTCTTCGACGTATACAGAACATACCTGAAGAAGTATTATTTTAAACATTGGAATATTTTCGTAAATACTCATTTCCCATTGACATTTTGAAACTTCCTAGCACTTTCTTACGCGTTTTTTCTTCGTAATCCCATGATTTTCCGTACATCAGTACCTCATTGTCCGTTTAAAATCATAAAACTCGCAAACTTAAATATTCGAAAAACATGTGAGCTCACTTGGGCGGCTTTTCGACAGTGCGGTAATTATTGAACTGCCCCAATTGTTGTTGGACACCGCTGAGCGAGTTGGCAAATCGCCTGTCGCCAAGTTGAGAGATGGTTGCTTCAATCCAAACCAGCAAGTCAGAGGTGAGCCGTTCATACTCTTGAACCATTCGGTCATTGTCCATCGCGATCCCGACTACTTTGCCGATACGTTTACCTTGAACGGTTTCCTGTTTCATCTTACTGAAATAGTGGTAATACGTGACGACGTAGGTGATAATGGATTTTTCATCCGGTTGATCAACGTAGACATCTGAAAAAATGAAGGTGAATGTAAACGCTTTCATGCCATACTTCGTACACCCCTCCCCCTTCCAATGGAAATTGCTTATAATTTTATCTTTATGACTTTGAATCAATTCACTTGGTAAAGTGCAGATACACATAATGAGTATACTGACATCACCAACAGAGCAATTGAAGTGCATTGCCCTATTAACAAATGTTTTAGGTCGAGTGACCAGAACTTCGTGCTTTACCTCATCCCGTCGACTAACAACATATTTAGTGCCATTAGTTTAGTGACTACGGCTATTGGAAACTTGAATTCAAGGGACTTTCGAATCCAAAGTACCAAAGTTAGAGAGAGAATGGAAATTCAAGACTTTACTTAGAAGTGCCTGTCGAAAGGAAGGGGAAATATGGAAGAGACTACGGTGCAACGTACAACGCCGAATTCAAACGAACATGACTCGTTATTCAGTTAGTGGGCTCATTCGTTGTTTACACTCCATTCTTTTACTTAATTCAATTAACTTTGTTCAATTCCTGTTGAACGCCTCGCCCAACAAATGGCCCCTCTTTAGTTGGTAAAAGCAGCTGGCTTTGAGGAAATGAGGTGAATGAGACAGTGAAGTCACTCAAATGGAATCCGTCTGACCGAAAAATCGAGAACAAATGGAAAGGGATTCAACGAGGGCGGTCCACTGTGAGACGGTAATTTAAGAGGGAGACTCACGAGTTGAAATTAACAGGGCGATGCCTTTGAGCCGCCACTTAAACGAAGTAATTGGTCGAGCACGGAAGAAGAGGAGGCCGTGGAACAATTCATAAAAGCTTGATAGGCTTCATCTATTCCTATCACAGGCATCCTTTCCAGCCTCCGCGCGCTACAGACATCACCAGATATTGGGCTCAATTCGAGGAGGGATTTCAAATCAACTTCTTCCCTCTTGGAGAGCGAAGCTATGAGATAAAGGCAAGGTAGAGCACGATTACGAAAGAGGAGCCCGGCCTTGCAAAAATATCGCAGACTAAAACACGTATGAAGATCATTTGCACACACCTACGCACGTTTTTAATAAAACAGAGCCGCAGCTTAAAAATAAAAAATAAATTTGTGCGAGGAATCTTCAACATTTTCAAGAGATTGATTAATGTACTCGAATCGTAAGAAGACAGGCCAAGGAATATCCTCTACGAAAAAAGTCCATAAGTCTTTGTTTACATGAGGACCATTTTAGAGGTTTTGTGGCCGTTTTTCTACTAAAAACGCGGATATCAACTCTCACTAGCCAAGATTTTGAAAACGAACCTTTAAATATTTTAATTTCTTGGCCGTAAGATTGTGTATCTCAAGACTACAAAAAATAGTTGTAATGAACGACGAAATGTAACATAAATATTCAAGAGGCATTATCCCCTCCCTAAATTTCGCATGCTACAAGACCACACTGCACAGCCTTGATCTCATTCATCACAAAACCGTACACACCACGACCTGTTTTTGTCGAGTGCGGTTATAAATAATAAGGGGGGGGGGGGGAATTTAGTGCTATCACTTTCAACTAATTGAAACCAATGTGATGCGCACAAACATCTTTTGGCTCTCATACCAGTTTCAAGCACTATTGTGCTCCAACACACAAAACTAAAACAGTTGCCACATTTTAAAAACATTGCAGTTTATTTATTGGCGTATGCTGTGCCCTGTTGGAATTCACAACTATGAGGACTAGTTTCTCATAATACCTAATGGCTCTCAGCTACATAACAGTTCTGTGAACTACGTGGTTCGATCAAATATAAACGTGCCTTATCGAATGAACGCTTCATTTTTACAAAACAAGAAGAAAACAACCCCTTCCTTCACGAGTAATAAACGTATCTCGGCGATTTGATAACTTTTCCAACTGATCACGAACGTTAGGTTCTGCTTGTCAGTCTTATATGTCCCGCTGAATCTTCGAGCGGCCTCAAACACACGAAAGTCACAGGGTGACAGATCTGAACTGGTGGGGTGGGGGAAGGGTGTCAACGGTGGATCGATGCATTAACTGCAATTGTCCACAGGTTAAAGCCGAAGTGTGCATAGCATTGTCGTAGGGAAGCATCGCCTCCTTGAAGCGGCAGTCACGTCTTTTGTTCCAGCAAGCTTGCCGAATTTCATACAGGAGGCCTGATTAGTACTCAGCGTTGATTGTGCACTGTTCGTCCAAGACCTCAATGAGTAACAACCCCTTCCAATCCCAAAAAAAGACAGTGGCTAAAACCTTTCCTCCAGACAGGCGGGTTCTGGCTTCAACTGGGGCGATCTCCCTTTCTTCCTACACTGCTTGTAATGATGCACCCAAGTCGCGTTACATAAATTTGAGTAAGAAATCGGTCCCCTCTCCAAATGACAATTACATTCAATAAGGCACTCATCGATGTTTTCTTGGGTCTTGCTGGTTTGAGGATGGGAATCGTGTACTTCATTTTCGACATATTGACGACCTTCTCTGAATTCGCTACATCAAGACCCACTCACTACACTACCCATGGCCACATTAGGACCTCTTCCCTGAACTGTTCCCACAATCTGCAATGAACTTCAGCCGGTTTTAAATTTCTTTTGTGAAAACCTTGATAACAATGCGTTGTGCAATGAAGGGTTGGACTTCTTCTCACTCACCTCGAAAGTGACTGAGAAGGCACAGGTCTATGACCACAAGGAAGTGATTTTCCTACCCCTCAAGTAGCACAAGGCCCTCCAGCCATCTATCTGCCTGTCAGATGAAAAGGCTCGTTCATATTTGATCGACCGTCGTATTAGCATAACAGCCAGTGGGCTACTAAGCTAGGAGCTTCCAACTATATTAGATCTCTTTTAAGGAACTTAATCAAAACACTCCTTATGCTCAGAAACTTGATTGTCCAATGACTAACCATTAAACAAACTCGTTCATCTGTCATTTCCGACGCTAGCGAAGTAGGAGATGTTCGATGTTCTATAAAGATGTTCGATTTCATGCATGGAAGTGCCTTTTGGAACATCCTAAATTTATTCAAACTGCAGGTTCTAATGCATGGAATTTCAACTTCTTCTCCCATAGTCTGATTGAGCTAAACGTTATCCTACAAGCAAACCTAAAAACAAATCTTTACGAACTCGATTGCAGGCCCGAAAGCCCGAAAGTTATCAGCCCCATTTCACTACACCTCATGTTACCTGTCAATCCTCCTTCCCAACGTGAGCTACAGGGAACAATGGCCCTGAATAGCCCCTAAAACTGGTATTATAACTCAATACGTACATATGAAAGCCTACATTTTGTAAAGCTAATGTAGAACGTTTTGTAATACAAATGAAATTACCTTCAGCGTCGAGCAGTTTGGTGAGGGCAAGTTTATCATCGGCAACGTCGAATGCATTGTTCAAATTGTAAATGGCGTTGGATTTCGAAAGTTTTTCGAATTGAACCAAATCAGGGCGATGTTTGTGAATAATCGCGTTGAAGGCAAGACCGTCCCTCCAGGATGTTGTGAAATTGCGAACGTTCACGTTGTGGTAGCCAGCAGTTTTCATTTGGCACCAAAGAAGTAGCGCGTCTTTGGCGGACTTGGTTTCTTTGTTTTCCGTTTGTTCTATCGTTATGTCTTGTATCTGAAAATAGTAAAGAGAGAACTGGAGTTTCCAAACGCAAGAACATCCCATTTGACAGGAAAACCTTATGATAGATTAGAAAACCGTATGTCAGCAGCAAAGTGCGTTCGTCTTTAGCCGAGCATATTTGTTTACGAGCCAAGTTAAGGCAACGAAATGCCAGACAACTTCCCGCCACTTCCCTCAATTCCACGTTTTGCTATTTACACAGATGTACGTTCTATCAACTCCCTGCCCATGAAAACATTTAAAGGGAAACAAATAATCACCAGCTGGTCCAAAGTGCCCTGTAAGTTACATCAAGATTGTTAAAGCCTTATTGTGCTCAATTTGGATAACATCAATGGAAGGTTGAACTAAATGCGGGTATAGGTTGATAAAAGACAACGTCAAATTGATCATACTCAATTACTTACTAGGAAATTTCGAAAACATGGAAAACAAGATTTTCGGCATATTTTGGTTCATATCTCTTTCCGAGGAACATTTATGGTGAACAATTTATAGGTATCCACTAGTCGGAGAAACCTTGTAGGTTTGATGAGAACTGAAGCTGTTTCTCCAAAAAGAAAAAGAAAAACAAAGTTTTTTTTGCGTCATGCATTTTCGTTTACCGAATTTTACCATATATTCATGAGTAGGAAATCATTTGAGCGTTTAATCAAAATCTTACTATTTTGATTCAAGAGTCAGTTTTGACGAAAATGCGAAAACTCCTCGTTTCTGGTAAACTCATCTCCGCCCTGCAGCTAAAGGTCGATGAGAAATGCTTGAAACCTTGCTAGCTCTTTCCACAACACCGCGAGCCAAACTACTAAGAACGACATCAATAGTTTCAGCAGCTCTCTCGCAAATCCAACAGCAGACACACGCAGGCACGCGCGCCTTTTTTGATTTAGTAGGCTTGAACACGTAAAAATCAACTTTTTGTGCACTATCACAATACTTTCCTTGCCGTTTCGGAAGCAGAAAGTAACTATTTGACGAGTACCTCAGCACAACGCTGAAGATGTTTAAAGATAAACTAGTTCGTCCTCCCATTACACCACAGCTTTAACTATGAATTGACTGATAGGTAGTAAGTACATTATTTCGTTAGAACGATTGACCGAGTGCTGCACGTAAGCTAGGTAGCCACAGCACATTTCATCTGTCGACCATGGCACCATTTTCAACAATTTAAACTAGTACAAATTCGATACGGCTATTTACCTGAAACCTAAGGATGATCGTCCAAATCAGGCCCAAACTGAGTCTGGCATTGCCATCGACGATGTCGTGGGATCCCATGTTTTCGAGATGAACCCGTTGGTCTTTTAAGAACTGAAGCGCTTTGTCGACGTTCTCCAGGCAGTGGATTCGCATTTTGCCTTTAGTCGGTCGAGGCTGGAACCACACATAAGGACAACAATAAGGAAATTGTGAAATAGCGTCGATTAGGTTAGAATGGATTAACCATAAAAGGAAAGAACGTCGATTGCAGGTGGTGGTCTATACGTAACATGGTCGTCTTGTTGATAAGTCAAACTGCCAGCCGCAAGTGTGGCCTGATAATTCGTATATGATCACTGTACAAAGAAATTCTCCTTCGCCGGACAACTTACTCGACCCCAGCAATCTATTAGCAACGTAATTGCGTCAGAAATTTGCCTCGAAAAACGAAATTCGAAAATTGGAGAAGAGCTATTCAAAATGCTAGTCAGCGGTTTTGACCCACACCTCATTTCTTGTGGAAAGCTGGAAAACTCGTTATTGAAAGACTAATTTTCATTTAATTGTTATAATACTCAGCTCACAGATCAACAAGCGACTTCAAAATCACGCTAACAACAAATAGCTTCGAAACTATTCGGCGCAACCATAACCATCACGAAGGGATTTTGGATTTCTCCCCTAATCAGTAGTTTCTCAAAATTCGTTTTTCAAACTGCCGAAAATCAGGTTCGTTAATCCAAACGCAGGAAGAATTGGTACGGCCAATATTTTCTTCAAAGCATTCTAACCCTCCGAACAAACTGCCACTTGCGTTTCTCCACCCAGGATATTTCCAGTATCCCTCGCCACCACCTCCACTCATCAAGAGCACTCTTCTAACTCAGTCTGTTCTCAACTGTGCGTTCGTTAAAGTTCAGCTTCGAGCCCATTTCACACGAACTAATTCCATAAACAAAACCTCAGTGGTCGCGTTTGATTCAGAACTTTTTTTCTTTCCGTATCAGTTGAGAATATCACGTAAACCAGGATTTCGATATCAATACAGTACAACTTTGTATCTCGTCTGCTTCCCGGTTTCTTCAGCCTCTTCGCCTCTAATTCAAATCTCTCGCTATGAACATTACCTGTACTTATCGTTGTGATAAAAAGACTTAGTTTTTCAGTGTCATACACGATGATCAATTTAAAAAAAACTACTACCTTAACATTCTTGTGCGAACTACACAATCAATTTTCTTCGAAATATTCGGTAATTTCAAACGCTGCTCTTGTCATTTCTCACGAACGAATTTCATGTTGACGTCCAGTTGTTTACAACTGTACGAACATAAAATGTGATCCAAATCTCTACATTTTTCGACTTATTTTATCCATAACCTTATTCTGGCGACATACGTTGATATGCAGGCTTAATATGGAGTTTGAGCCTTTAGGTTCAGCCGTTTTCTCTGATTCTACCCAACGCCTCTACAGCGAAGTGAATACTACTGCAACGTAATGCCGTCATCCGTATACATACCAAAAATATAAGGATGATCCCATAAAACGATGCAATGAAAGAAAGTTTCGAAAAATTGTTATTCTAAATTAGTTTGAACGGCTTCTGCCATCTGACTTGAAAAGAGAAAGAAGAAAGTGGATTGTTAGTTATTGTGAACAGCAAATAGAAAAAGGACACTACTATTGCATTGGTTTATATCAATTTAGCACTGAAGACGATTGAGATAAGGAAGTTATTTGCTGCTAGAGTGTGTTAAGTGGGTGGAAATCCATTTGCCCCTCATTAACTGATTAAATACCTGCCTCTTTCGTTCGCCATTAACAGCAAGTAAGAATCCCTCTAACCTAATCAAATATGTTTTCAGAGTTGGCTTACACCCCCCACACCACCCCTTCGGATGCGTATGTAAGGATGAAACGTTAATTTATCTCCATACAGTTCGTGCTGACGATGGTTTGACAACCGAAATACACCATTTTTCGGAGAATCGCTCGCAACTAGAGTTTGACACCTGTGTTGCCAAACCATTCATTGACTGCAACCACATAGCAAGTGAACGTGAGGTTGAGGATGTGGATTGATTAAAGCGATACAACTCACCTTCCTTACCGACATCTGTTTCCTACTTTCTCCTGTCGGTAACACCGTAGCTTTATGGCACGCTAAACGGCTTACGTAAACCTTGACCACACTCTCCACAAGGTGCACACAACGTAGTATGTGTAAGGTGAGTTTGTGGTCTAATATCGAGAGTACTATCGGAAGTTACTTAGGAATTAGCGGAACGCCGCATGAAACAGGTTTTGTTGCAACATTATTTAGCTAACGCAGGTAGTTTTGAGCTCGTTCCATCTGAAAGATTTTTAGATACCAGCCGAACAATTCACTTTTCGGTCAACCTTCATTTCTCTTAAACTTAGTCTGCATGCAAATAGCTTACTGCTTCACTAATTGCCTCACGTTTCCTTGTTTCAGCTACAAATGTTGAGTCTGCAGACACAATTCAGTTCCACGAACCTCACTTCGCTTGCTTTCTCTCCTCAACCCGTTTAATTCTACAATTAAGAACATCGACGACAAAAATAAACACACAAGGCTTACCAATCTCTCCCCTGAAAGAACTTCTAGGAGTTGAATGAGCATCTTGCCATCCCGGAGATCATCATATAGGTCAAATATCTTGCAGTTAACTCGCACTAAATGTGAGTTCACCCATTTTTGAAAGGTCTTTTTTTGTACACTTTCTCGCTCGTCTGCAAGCAAAATACAAACAGGTAAGAAACGAATAATGTTAAGAATAATTGGAGGACCTTGGGGAATGGTAGGAGGACGCCCTCCTCTGCCCTACCTACCCTGCTTCACACCATTCTATGTCTACTGTAGCCTAACGCACTGCTTCATATGACCAAGTAAAGACAGCTAGCTTCTGGTGGGTTCACAACCTCCACAAATGCTGGCTTTCTCATCGCAAATGTGGGTCACCAGCCCCTGTGCAAGTTTCGAGCAGGGTCAGAATCCTCGTACAGGCAGAGAGGTGAAATCGTGAACCTTGCTCAGCACATTGGCATTGTCGTAGACTATATGCTGAGCTGCAGCTGTTGTCTTCCCAAGGGTTGAGAGCTGTACCGAGGTGGGGGTGCAAAGAATTTGTCCCGGTTAAGGGCCATAGAGCAGCTCTGGAGGTTTGAAAGATATTAGAGGACGTGGCAACAGGCATTTCCCTTCTGTTCAATCTTGTGTTATATATTGCCATTAGTACGCTACCACAGGAAGTAGGGTAAGACGTGGTTGGCATACTAGCTTTTGCAGATGATGTTGTCATGCTCACAAGTATCAAGCTTATGTAGATCTCTAAAGATACTGGTTTAGCATGTGAGAGTGGGTGACTTCCAACGAAATGTGATTCTCCTTGATAGAAGTATGATCGCTAGCTAGTCCTGGCCCGTAGCTACACAAGGGATCTTCCTTTTTGAGCTAATGAAGACGAGATCGAAGACAAAGTGCCTTTGGTTTGTATAAAACAAGCAAAAACACGTTAAACCGCATTTAACGATTGAATGGTAGTCGTGATAAACACTATTGATTATTACACCATCAGCTTTATCACACTGCCATACACAGGCCGTTTAACTGCCTATTCAACACTCAGAGTCCATGACAGGGACAAACAGTACCAGACGTGCTGAGTCAATGAGCGTGGCTGCTCTTCATCCATAAACCACCAAAACTATACAGGTCCAACTGCTTACGAAACACGTTGATGCCTATGCCCTTTCACCTATACACGCTGTTAGCGACATACTATTAAGAAGGAGACAGTCACTACTGCCTAGTAAGGAAATTAAGTCCATCTTGCCTAACGAAGCGGTAGCCCATCAATGACGGCCATTGAAATGTTTTATTTGGAGGATTTATTCCACAAGGCATTTTCTGCATCTGCAACCAAGTTGCTGGTTTTTTAATTTCTGCAACTGAGACCCCCCCCCCCTCTTGCGTTCTCAAACGCGGCTATGTGTGGGCGTACATGAATTGCCTCATGTCCTCCCAGTTCCACTCCCTACCATTCTCACACGACACTCAGTTATAGCTCATGCCAAGCCAAACCATGATCAAAACCACCCATACTTCGAAACCAGTGCAATAGGCATCAACTATAACGAAACATGTCAAATCATTGACAAACGGCATGCTTCCGTTAGTTTGATGTGGATGTACAGCCCAATCTGTTCCAAGCCCCACCTTAATGTGGCAGTCATTAAGGAAATCAGGGTCAGTTACAAACCTTCAGGTTTCTGTGTGTGGAGTCAGCATTACAAAAAGTCGCATAGGAATGGCATGAATTCTGTGATAATTGAAATCTTTAGTGAGGAATTATGAGAAACGTAACAGAAACTCACCGGCGAGAGCTTTGATTCGGCTACGTTCGAAAAGACGGGAGCTGGAGTTTCCTCCATCATATTCAAAGTCTTCAATCTCGTGTGGGATGGTGGGGTCCCACCGGACCATCGAGATGTCCGTCGTCATCTGAAAAAGTTCGAACATTTCGTTATAAAATAAATCGATAACATTTAATGTGTACAATTGGATATGTGATGGACTACAAAACACGGACCAACGAACTATCATATGTAGATGGGGATGAGAGTAACAATTGAAGATACGTTTAGAAGACATGTACGACGTGATATTTGATGCACACATTCCAACTGTTTCGCCCATCCTTCCACTGGCAGGAGTGGCACATCTGACAGTATCTACTTTGCACCTCGCATTCCTGCAGGTGGTAACCCCCTCACGTTCTGATGAAATCCGGGGAAGGAGACCCTAAATGGTTACTTGCTGTTTCGTAACCATTTCACTGTACTTGACTTTCAAAGATTATCAAATCATGTAAGTTTCTTGCATCAAACCATCGTTTTACAAGACATCGTTTTTTGATGTTTGCTTGCATTGCTCACGAATGAGAATTGCATTAAATCTGCAATTTATTAGCAGATAGATGTTATAATGCATAGAATGTTACTATGACAGAAAATATATCGCTTGGGTGGTCAAAGTCAGAGAAAACGTGGCGTATGAAGAACTGAACCAATAAGCGGATGTTGATTGATTGACAGATAAACTGCAACAACTATTTTCCATTTGTCCTCCTCAGACATCTAATCATAATATCCTTAATTCCACAGATAGAGAGTTTCCTTTCAAAACCAAAGAAAACCGCACAAATCGAAATTTTTGATAACTCATCGTACTGCTGCTCTTGTCATTTTCAAGACACCTCTATTATAATATTACCGTTCTGTAATCTGAGGCAGGTCACATAAAACACGTAAAGGCAGCCTTTAGAGGCGTTTTTGAGAAAAATGCCAGTAATCCATTAAGCAGGTAGGTCTCCCACACACCTAAATAAATTGAAATTAACGAAATAAGGAGGGTGCTAATATGCTAATACTATCCTACACCAGTACTAAGGATAGAAGGACGAGGAAGGGGAAATGGAAGAATGGCTCGAGGAAATACCGCGAAAAAACACAAATCACTCAAATTATGACTGAGCAGCTGGGTGGTGAACATCGAAAAACACCTGCTGACACTGACATCCGACGCACCTCCTCAGCACTTTTCTTGCACACTGTGGCAGGACACAATCAATGCTGCAACCCAAATGTTATCTGTTTCCGTCATATTACCTCTTCTTGGCTTCACAAGTCGCCTACCCAAGCACGCACTTTAAAGGGGACTATTAGATAAGACTACACCGAGTAATTCGAGAGAGGGGAGGGAGAAGTTTAGAATTGGAAGGGACCAATATGACATACAAATTAATACGAGGTGTATGAGCAACGGTGCGATTTACAGTACAGCAGTGGGGTTTGATCCCAGTGAACTCAACGTAAGAAGAAGAGGCCTTGATAAATTGAAGAATTTAAAAAAAAAAAAAAAAGAGGACGCACCAATGAAACAGGAGGATTAGAGAGCTCTTAAAGTAAGAGCATTAGACAAGCTAAACCAGAAGTGACGTCAGAAACAGTTCTAGGAAGTTTGACAGGCAGCTGAGTACTGGAGAGGCAGAAACTCAAGTGATCCAGTGTACGAGAGTGCGAAAGAGAACGGGAAAGGAAAACTACTTGAAGGGAAGAGACGAAGCAGTTGGTGAAACCATAGCCCACACAGGTGTTTCCAATGAGGACAGGAGAAAATCAAGGAGGCAGCCAACAAAAGGGTGTGGTGAATCGGCCTGAGGCACAACTGGCACACAAAATCAGCGTAGACGTTCCAACCAGTTGTGTAGCTACAGCCTCAGGGGAAACCACCTAAATCAAAGTGAACCTAAATAGATCCATTTAGTTCCTACGATAATAGGATTGTAATTATTAAATTAATTTACATCGCCTTCCAATGTGGCCAGTCAGTAGTGAAATGATTCCAAGATTGCGACAAATAATAAGTATTTTTAAACGTTGAGCATCACGATCGAAATTTGCCTATTAGTTACAATCAGAGTTGAGAGAAAAGGTGTTTGCGTAACTATGTTGCAAACAGTATAATTCATGCTAGCAAAGCGAAGTTTGATTAGATCTAGCGGGCAGCTCCGTTTTACCGAACCAGATGAGTTGGGCAACTTTCAAGTATCAAATCGACTATCAAGGCAGCTGGAGACGGCCCTCAAGATAAGCGGGTTGACAAGGCAAAATGAGAAACTCGGCAACGGCAACGCCCTTCCAACTGGACACGTCCAACTGAAAACGTTATTTCCAGAGGTAATCGATCCCACTGACAATGCAACCCCAGAAATATCAAAGGGAAACACTAGATGACCCAGTAACGGAACAGATCCAGATTTCGTTGGAAAGTGAAATAATCGCAGCTCAGCACAAGTGTGGATAGTTTCCTCGTCAATATCATTTTATTCAGACACTTACAACGCCAACACATAGACAATCAAATCATACTCCAAGATTCGATTTACACAACGTGATTGCGTATTTACTTTTCTTCTCACTACCAATCACTTCAACGTGCCCATGTCAAAAAGCCTGGTTGATAAATGTTTTGCGTTTGGCCTGCGAAAGGGTTGTTGGTATTTAAGAGACCTTTCTAAAATATCAACGGCACTCTGAGCCCAATTGGATTCAATTTTCTGCACGGCGCCTTGTGGATCGCACAGGTGGTGCACTTCGCACTTCAAATAGCCATATGTCACCAATCAGCTAGCTACCTCGTGATTGATTCACTCGAGTTTGGCCAACTGAATTAAAGGGGTTAAAAGTAAACTGATATAGACTAGACCTAGACTTTGCTATCAGCATGATGCCTTGAAAGTCGAGACTTTTTTCCTGCTGTACTTCGTGTAGAATATTTAAAGAGGTCCTCAGTGACTGTTATGCCCAGAGGTAGACAGAGGTAGAGGAGACCGAGTAATGGGCGAAGGACAAGCCGTAAACTTAAGATTGGACATAATGGATAGAATTCTCACTAGAGCACGGTTGAAATGACTTGAACACAGGAAAAAAAGTAAAGGTTTCTGTTCTCAATCCCAGCTGTAAGAGAAAACTTCGCTTACAATCGCTGGTAGATGAGTGTGCAGGGAGTTGGGCCCAGCCCCCGTATCTAGTCCCTTGAAGAAACTGCCCTCGCAAGGTTCACCTTACGAGCAATTTGTAAGTGGCGTATGTGTTACCGTGACACTACCCTAATGTACAAAGCCATTTATTTAGGCGTGATTGGCATAAATTCAAGGGAGGAAACTCATCGTCAATCATAAGAAAATGCTGGCCCAATCCCAGAAAGCTGCACTCCTGAGGGTCACCTAGACCTATAAGACAGCATCCAATCGAACACTAAGTGATCATTGGCCAGTTACTCGTTGAGTTGGCCATTCAGTGCATGACGGCAAAGTGGAGAATGAAAGGGGAGCCTCCCTCGTTATAAGCCAATCTCTGTGATGACCACCCCACAGAACGGCAACTCCGTGGCTCTACAGTATATATGTTCATATATACTGAATATAGGGAACAAGACACCACGTGCTGCTCCATTGTAGTTCCTATAACAGTGAGCGATGGTTGTTGGCCGACAAACCATCAAACCTATCTGATCAGACTTACAAGGTTATTACTGAAAAACCACGTGCTCACAGCTGATCTCTTCTTTTCGAAATTTGCCACACAAGGTGCTACACTCCATCCAGAGCACACCTCCCAATGCCAGAATCTATAGTGCTGCGCCCACTAGACCAGGGAGAGTCTAAATAACTCCCCCCCCCCCCAAACAATCGAAAGCCGGTAGGTCAAGACTGGCCTGGGTCGTTAACCCATTAGGTACAGAATTCATGCCCTCCCGTGGTGACATACGGGCAACAGCTCTCAAACGTGAGACTGGCTAAAAGACAACCTGCCGTACCTCCTTAAGTCTGCGTCAGGTAGCTGCTGGGCGAGTGCCAGTGCTCCATGACGTTCGTAAGAGACTAACATCATGAGAGTTCAGGAACGGTCAATATCATCAGGGAGCAGGCCTGTTATTTCCTTGAGTCTAAGTTGGTAGGCTGCGGTGCAGATTTAATAGCTGCTACAGAGTGTGAGGGGAAACGCTAGAGAAGCACGATGTTCATTCAAGTGGCGTACGACTTTCCCTTCACTCCTGCAGTGCCCCTACTCAGAAGCATTTGATTCTTTTAGTTCGTGCACAACCATTTACAGCCGAAGTGAGTTTCCGTAGCCTTCTGGGGGACATCGATAAAAGTTCTTATTTAACGGATAGAACAACATTACGGAACACGAAAACATACGGATGGCTCAGGTAGGAACATCTAAGACAAGTCCCCAACACTTTCAAGCCAGTTGTTGGATCATGTAATATGAAAACAAATTAAACAAATACTTAGCGCGCCGCATCACACAAGTTCTCTCAGCCCCACGTACCTTCAACGATTTTCACCGCTCTCGCAACTATTCAAATATGGTTTTCACTCAGTTTAAGTGATCCTTAAGACCGAACTCAACATTCTTTAGCGAGAAACTGGTAGTTTATTGTGGTGCTCCTATTTATATATCACCACCTTCGTTATTGAGTTAGCTGCGTACAGATAATTTACGGAACTATCCATGTAAACGTAGGATAATGGTTAGATAAATAAGTTTTTTGAAAGTTCCATTGTTCTGGAGTTACAGGGTAAACATTATGAAATGTGCTAAACAACTAAACGACAGTAGTTAGAGTTCCGGAATTTACCAGGGTGTTCTTGATTATCTTATGATCATCGTTGAATTCGTAAGTTTTTCATTGAAAATAATATACTATATAATATTATATACTTCATTTGGAGATATCCACCCCAAAAATTTAATCGAAGTAATTAGGGCCATTAAAAAAAAAAGAAAAAATGCGTCTCGAACACTAATATAACAGTTATTGTGGAACCGATTCTCAGCTCTATTTCCTTGGTATACCGTGCAGAGGTCTGACCACTTAGGGAATCCCGTAGCATCTGGGAGGAGTTCTTAATCTGGTTTCCCACCTGATATAACTATTTACTAGGGTGGCAAGTTTCTAAGGGATAGATCAACTGTTTCTTAGCTTTCATCTTGTTTGCTAAATCGGCGGAACAGTTGTGTGCTTGTTTTGTAGCACTCAATGCTGCTAGGTTTGTCTGCTCTTCCAACAACCGTCGATCAGTGTTGTAGGAACGACATCTTCTTTCAACCGCACTGGAGCGCAAGATGTGCATGATGGAGAGTCTTTGAATGAAAAGAAATGAAAACCTCCTGAGTGCTCCTGTCGATACAGTATTTTCTTATGATTGACAGCGAGTTTGCTACCTTAGATTATGGGACAGTAGCAAATCACGCCTAAATAAATGGCGTTGTACTTGGGGATAATGTCGCGGTAACGCACTCCCCAAGTGGCCTTACTAATTGGACGCAGTGAGGCAAACCTTGGGATGGTAGTGCCTTTGAGGAACTGGAGGTGTTTGCTGACGCCCCTCCTCTCACCTATATTCACTTCTAAATACTTGACGTGCTTTTCAAGAAGAAGCCTGTGGCCGCCAAAACGTATTATTGGTTGGCTATTTACTTTTCCTTTTAAGAGGATTAACTTGCAGATTGATGTCTTGTGGGATGACAATTTGGAGCACATGGTGGGTTTTTGCCTCGATTTGACGGTTCGACTGCACAGGTCAGCACAGCCAATCATCCACATAGGCGAATGGCTCAAAGTCTGAGGGCTGAGCACTGTAGGCACCCCTTCTCTATCTTTCTCCAGACGGAGACATGCCTGCATTCGATCATAGCAGTTCTATCTGTCAGGTAACTTCAGAAGAGCAAGTATAGATTACGGGGAATTCCCAACCTTTTAGTTCATTGAGTTATCAAATGCTCCTTTGATATCAATGAGAACTGCTACAGTGTACTTAGCGGGTGCCATCAGGGAAACACGCCGAATTTCGGCAATAACGGATGATTGCGTGGACCTTCCTTTGACACACTCGTATTGCCTGCCTGTGAGGTTGCGGCCAAAGACTCCTTCGAGGGACTGAAACATTAAGATTTCTAATGTTTTTCCTAATATGGAACGAAGGCTGAAAGGTGTCCATGATCGCGGGTCTGGATGGTTTGCGGCCGCCTCCCTTTTGAAGAGCGACGACACAGCTTTCACGACACAGCCTCTCGGTGGTCGAAAATTGCAAGTCAAGCCTTCAATTTTGCTTCCGACCAGCAGACAGTCATTAAACAAATTAAGGAGGCCGCTGGAGATTGCCAGCTCAGCCTTCCTTAGAACATGGCTTTCTATTTTATTTGGCCCATGAGATTGTTGGGCTCTAAGGGGGCAAGGGTCCTGCCGAGGTCGCCTGATGTCCGTAATGGGATATCGGGCCCGTTCGGTCCCTCTCCACCAGAACTGACTTCGGTCATACTCTGGATCACTTACAGACCATTTTCTCAGATCATGTTTTTCGGAATAGAAGAAGAAATCAGCTAATTAGAGCTAAGGAAAGACCTGGAAAGGACATAGGACACAGATAGCATGGATGGATGGTCCCATGACACTAACTTTCAACAGCCACACCGAGCTGGCATCGAGTCACAAGCAGCCCTACATAAGCGAGCAGTTTCATTTAACCTGCTTTAGAGTACGTAAAATTCTGCTTAGTATGTTGGTTTGACAAATGGCTAATCAAATGAAGTATGAACAAATTTTTTAAATCAATTCTCAGCAGAACTGACATTTATCTTCAATTTCTGAAGTGAGGGTTCATAGAACTTTCGCATTTCATTTCCCACACCTCCTTCTTTACTGCTGACAAAAAACCGACACTCCAAGAATCGAATATTCTCAAGACATATACAAATTACGAAAATGTATCTTCAAAATTGATCAAAAGTGGGCCAATAATTATTGGACACTGCCAGGGCGCAGTGAGCAGGGCAAGCGACTGGAACTCGATTCTGAGCCGCCACGGAGGCGGCTGGTTAGGATCAATAGAGTTTTCCGCCCCACGCTGACTCCTGATCCACGCTAAGGGGGTCAACGTTGGGGCCGGAACACGAGGAAGGAAAATAATGAAATTAGGTCTAACAGAAAAGGGACTTGGAACGAAAATATTTGCTGTTGCTTTAGGGGCTTATGATAAAATAGTTAATCATGCTTCATTAATGAGAAGGCGGAAATTAGGTCGCCTTCACACTGCACGAATAAATACGTAGGGATTCTATCTTTCGTAAACCAATTTCAGTATCTAGTGGAAGTTGAAGTAATTCGATCAAGAAAAAGAACCTGAAGAAAGTGAAAACAGGCCCCCTCAATTAAGAAAACGGTCAGCTTTTGAAGAAATAATCTCCACAATTCTTCATCTGTATTGACAGATCCTAAATTCCAAATGGCAGCGCCTATAATTTTCAACACTTATAATTTGGGCGCTGAATTCAACATTTCAGGGTCAGTTACAATGCTTAAATTTCTGTTTTCTGCTCACCCCTTTCCTGAACCCTCACTCAGAAATCTTGCGATCCACGGTTTATATGAGTCATTTATGAATATCATGTAGGTTGCGGGTTTCAGCGTCTACCGGCCCCACACCAGCTCGATTCCTGTCTTGCCTGCCATTTGTTTAACACTCAGGCAACCTTGGGGCCAGCCTCACAATTTGGGACAGACAATTTGTTATTTGGGCACTCATGGGGCTTGAGACATTTACTTTCAGGCGAGCAAACTGTCAATGGATCAGCTGGACGCAGCCTTAGATGTGCACTAGCGCTACCCTGCCCTGCATTTTTTACTACATCTAGTAGTCAGATTTCCCAAACTACTAGAGGAGGAAGGGGTCAAAAAGGGGGAAGGAGGCTTGGCAAACCCTGAGGACCAGATACAAGTGGCTTTTTATTTTAGAACATGCTATTTTTATGGAGTTATTTAGGTTTGAGTTAAGACATGGAAACTTTTAAAAATCCTGAGAGCTCTCCCTCAGGTATATTGATGTGCTGCTCCATTGCGGGTCAAGGGGAGACCCCCACATGAGCCAAGGCTACCAGTCCAGCCACCCACTGGGACACATGAGGGATTTATTGGTTGCAGCTCGATGCCAGCCCTCCACCACTGATGAGCTGTACACGGAGTATCAACCGCCCGGGGAACGCTCAAACCTGCCCCCCCCCACCGACTCCTCATTCCAAAGGCTCCACCTACATAGGGGACCCTCTTTGGTGTTGCTGTGCTTCCCCCAGGACTTCCTTCCGCTCATTGTGTCGTGTTCTGCAATACACAATCATTACAGTGGGGTGTATTAGGCATGTCATTGTTGTGTCCAGCTAAGTGTATTAGACTGTCTCGTACACTGATGGTGTAGCAGGTTCAGGACCCCCAACTGAAATGTAAAATTCATATGTCTGTAGACGAATCACCACAGCAGACTCTAGCCTGCAGTCCCCAAGTCAACCCTTGCTCAGTGCAACCATAGCAACACAACCCAGGAATGTGGCCAGAGCCAAACATTTTGGACAATTAATTGGTCATTGGAACCGCTAGCCAGAGAGGGGACAAACCTAGTCTGCTACGTCATACCTGGTGGTATGTAATGGCAGATGGTACTATAAAATTGGAAGCTTTTGATCACAAAATGTGGGGCTCCATCTGTTAGTGGAGACTATTGGATTTATTGGAGGTGATAATTACAATCGTGGCAAGATAATTAACCGGCTATTCGATCTCCGCGTACAAAACTTCGTAGTAATCCTTTCCTCGCATTAGAATAAAACGCACTTCCCTGAATAACTCGGCATACGAAGGCAGCATTCAGAAGCAACTATGCAATCACTCGATACTTAAACATCTCAAACTTGGCAATAATATAAGTCCCCATACAGAGCAATACTCTGAGTTTGAAGAACAAACTGCCCTTGAAAACTATCGTCTTAAGGTTTGTGAAACCTGAAGTGCAGCATGGGAGACATTTTGAATGCTGTAACCTTTTCTTAGTTACGAACCACCAAACCTGCTCCCGTTGGTTGGTATCATTTACCGACAGCGTCATAATAGAGACATCTAAAAGCTTTTCAAGGACACCTGTTGACCTGACGTTGGAGCAAACAATCAAAACAGATGCTGGCAATGAAACTAACTATTGAGAGTGGAATAATAGGCGAAGAGCCGGAAGAGATTTCAGGCGTCAAAGTGTTAGAAAAAAAGAGGTAATATTGGAAAAATAGGCATTTGATGCAAAGACACGACTTCACAAAGGTTCAGGAAACTAGGAAACTTGCCAGGGATCGAAATTAGTCTGAAACGGTTTTATAATAAGACTCCGGGCAAAAACCGAGGGGTTAAGATTTTCGTTGTTGGGTTGGGATCTTATTTCAAAATTCGAAAATAGAGACTTCGAAAGGTCCTCGACTTCACTTGCGGGGAAATGCGTTGGTCGGTTCATTTGGTGGTAGAATGAACACACTCAAAAATACGAACAAACGCAGTGGAGTACCGAATTACAAAAACGTTACCGATACCCTTGTTATCACGTCTGGCAAACGCCACGTTATCTGCAAGTTTGAGGGACCAAAGGATAGAATATAGGCCAAGCTAGCAGTTGTGAAAGGAGGGGGTTGTTCCATGGCCTATAACTCCTTATGAGTTGACTTCGGAGAAATGGTAAAATGTTTTCTGAAAGGCGAATAGACTGACATCGGAGCCGATGGTTGGAAGACCGGAATCGACGGAAAAGAGAAGGAAGTTTTCTCTCACGCACTCTCTGGACATTAACAAACTGAATGAGGACGAGAAGGAGAAGGGACACGATTATGTCATCTCCTCAGGGAGCTGAGGTCACCGTCGATGAGCGGAGGTGGCCATGGCATCACATCACGCTCTAACTTTAGAACCCTTCCAATGCATCTCGCACAATCAAAGAGAGTCTAATGCGTTGCCACTCCTTACGAACGAGGGAGTTCGTTTGGACTCCTCTTGGATGCGTGAAGGGCCAACTTAATTCATAATACAAATAAGTGGTCAAATTATAAGAGAACTTGAACGTAATACGATTACCTTAACGAGAACGAAGTAATACTGCAGACAGAGCAAATTGGCCTCATTTTAGCTAGCCGTCTGGTGATACGGAGCTAGCGCCTACCTACGACACTTAACTAGTACTTCACTTTTTTTCCTCGCACGCCTGACATTAATGAAGACAACACTCTGCTCAACAGTTCCATCCATGCTCAAATAAAAATTGAACTAACATCCACTAATCATCTGCATTCCGTGACTAGAAAGGAAATCCCAGCACCAATTCTGTTCAGAAGGAAGCACTACTTAACATACGTGGCTCCATCAGATATCATGTTAAAAACATATTTGAGCAAGCACACCTTCTAAGAAAACTGGCCACCATATGTCACGTTTCGGAAAAGGCTGATACATTTTTCAAGTCCCAAGAGTGCACACTTAGTAGGATTGAGGCTTCTCAACTTTGAACTGGCTCCAGAATTCACCATCATTTCTCACTGCGGTTATTGGACAATATCATCGTTTCTCAAGTGTTGCCTCCTGGGAGTTTTCTCTAGTGTGGAGAATGAAAAGAGTTGGTGAGCTGCATTAGGTAAGTTTCTAACACCACCCTGACATAAATAGCAAGCATATGCGATCAGGTATCGTCTAGGTGAGAGAATGGTTCATGGCTCGTCGAATTGCAATCCCCACGAATTGTCGCTCTATTTCATCGGCGCTTTCACAGCTGAGACAATTTGCTGTTCTGAGGAGCGTGACTCACCAGGGCTCAATGGACCGAATCGATGTAAAAGCGGCAAATAAGGAGATCATACAAATATCTGATTGAGGGTCAACAAAGGGGTCCTAATGGCGCAATGAATATTGGAGCAATAGTAGTCACTATTTGGTTTGAATAGCATAGATATACACTGCACCTCATCAACCAGCAACAGTACAATCACCGTTGTAAGACATCAGCACCTTTAGAAAATCCCTATCCCAACAAGATAAAATGGCAGTGCGCTGCTTCATCACAGTTCCGATTCTCGAATGCTTACTTGCTCTCCCCGTTCCTCTATCCTCCTGCAACACCCACATATTCCCGATACGGTACATGAGAGCGTAAGAACGCGAAGTGAAGGAATTAATCAAGACAACGAAGTCTGACCGAAGTGAAGGGCTTAAGAAGCTCCTCAGAAGCGGACAATGTTCGAGCTGAATCCAGCAAGCCATGACTCCATCTCTCATGTCAGTCTGTATAGTCCGCAGTTACCATCACGCAGCGCTTACTTGTTCAGCGTGAGCATTGCACTCCGCGCAGCAGACAAGTGTTACTACAAGCCTTTTCTGGAGTGGTGCATTCGCTACTTGGCGACACACTATATCTTAAGAGATCTCTCGAAGGCTCGCTATCAGCAAGTTACGTAGCTAGAAGTCAGAACATACCACTAATTATAAGAAACGATTCAATTTTACAACAATCTCCACATGTATTCACTCGTCAAAATAACCCAGGAAAACATTTTTAAAAAACTACTCGCCACAATATATATGTTATCCTAATCACGTTTTTCTGATTCAAGATGAGTTTGTTGTGGCAGTAGAGAAGACATTTGCTGAGCAACGCCCAGTCGCTATTTACGAGGTCCGTTCAAAAAGCATTTCTACGGGGTGTATTCGACTTTTTTTTGTGACGTTGGTACTCGCTGCTATGACTTATCATACAAGGTCGGCCAATTGGAATGTTGATTGCTGGCTGCCATTTTGGATGGATGTGTCTAGGTTCGTCTTCGATTTTCGTCTATTCCAAAAAAAGGAATTGAAGAATCTTCATCAAATTTTGTGTGAATAACTAAAAGTGCGCGGGCTCATTCCGAATGGTGACTTGGACATACGGGAAAGCCCTTCGGCCAGAGCAACATTTATTGGTGGTACGAAATCTTCTCAGAGGGGGTGAGAATATGTGAACAACGAAGAGCGTGCCACATCAATAACAGATTTAAGCGATGATGAAGTGAGGAACATAATATTTGCCATCTGCTGAAGCACGAGGGACACCGATCGTCGAGTTGCAGGGGGAACTTAACATGTCGATTGTCTCGTGGGTCGCCGTAAAATTCGTACCTAACGGTCCAATTTAACAAAAAGCAGCAGTTGAACACTGTCAGTAACGACACACATCTGCTCCAGAGTGGTGAGGAGAAAATCAAAGCTCAATCATCGCAATGAACTGCACATGAGCCGAGACCATAGAAGCGTGCCAAGCTAAGTCAAATGTGAAAGTTTCGCTTACAGTTTTCTTTGACTGCAGGGGCCTGGTGCATCATGAGTTCTTGCCGCAGGGTCGTACGGTCAATAAGGAATATTGCCTGCAAGTTATGGGCAATTTCCGCCAATCAATCCGCCCACCAAAGGACGACGCTACGTCACGATTCAGTTTTTTCCTTATAAGCTCCGCTCAAATGTTAAGTGTGGTAGTCCGATCATGTACCTATACTACACGCGTTTAATAACGCTCATAAGATATATAGGAGCTACTCCAGAAATTCTGGAATTCAGTTCACCGTCGTTTCACTTACAAACCATTTCTCACAGTATTCATCCGATAATTCTTAAACAGTGATTTTTTCCGTTCTGAAAAAAACCGTGTTCACAGTCTCATTAATTATCTGTGTACTGATTGCTCAATAATTGCCGTGGCAATTAATTGTAGAAGCAAAAGCCACGAAGACCAGTGAATTTACGTAGTTACCGTCTCATATTAGCTTTCACATTACATTACGTGCTACAGCAAGGTGCACGCATGTCTCATTTCTAAATATGCACTTTAACCATAGAACCGCCGAAATCGATTTAACATTGCAACTCAACTTGGAGATTAACAATTTTCTGAAATTCCGCTTGCTAAATGAAATTCCAGCTTCGACTGATCTGTTGGTAATTCTGCTCATCCCTTCGTCAACGTTCAATGTCAGTGAAACTAAATCCCCTGCATCAGCTCGATTTCTAATATAACTAGCTAATTCGACGACATCCCCCCGCAACGCAATAATTGCAAGCAAAGAGAAACTGTGAACAGTTTTGAAAGCTTGAAGCTACAGAAGGCTGGTTGCACTTGGCGGCGGAGAACGCAAGCCGGTAATCAAACGGTTTGGAGTCTGAGGAGGAGCGGATGACGATGCTCCGAGGCTATTTCTGGACGAGATGTTAGGGTCACCACCGAAGGCCTAAACATATTCTATTCGAAGATATCCCGCCGAACAACCTCCAGACCCTGAGATTCCTCCACTCAGCAATAAATTCAATTGGATTCGCTTATTTTCAATTGACGGTGGTCAGGCGATTATAGACTTGGACGGTACACTCAAGTCTGGACCCCAGATGACAAGAGCTTAGCGATATAGATGCTTGAAGAACTTTCTTCTACCTACCAGGATGAGGTGTACAGTAGACCGGAATCATAACGTTGGGGAAGCGTGCTGCCATGCTTGCGGTGAACAGTTTGAATAGCAGAATCGCATGGTGCACGTATTCCCACGTACTAATAGAAAGACCGTAATGATCCTAAATATCATCGTAACTTGAGCTTTTCAGATAGTTAGTACCAGTTCAGATTTTCAATTCCTGAACGGAAGCGCCAATCTTCCAACTAGCTCTGCTAGTAAGTGCCCCTGGGAATGAGGCCGCAAGATTACTCTTTCTTCTCTCTATATCAAGTAGCTTCGACGGTCAACACTTCAAAAGGCTGGAAGACGTTTTATTTTAACTGGGTGAGGTAACTGTACCCATTTTCAAATACCCTGTGCTTCCCTCCAGGTAAGAGTTGGTAGTTGGTTCAACGACCAACATTTCCTAACTCCAGAAGTGTGTTCATTTATTGGCAAAAAAGTACCAATCCCATCTGCCAGTACTTAACCTCGGTTTTCAAGCGGCAGAACGTTGTTCCCCTTAGGGTTCAAGTCTCTCGGTCAGTGACATATTGGTACTTAAAATGTCCGCCATTATTCATCATCCTGTCTTTGAGCACATGGGCGTTATGTTTCGAATTCAGTCCAGTTAGCCCCACTACTTTCAATATTTTCACATTCTCCGCCTTACACTGGCACAAACAATAAATGTTCGTTCTCGTACGCGTTAGTAGTTTCGACTGCCCTCGTGATGAGGAGGAGTGGAGGGTTCGCAATGAAAACTCTAGCCTAAAATGTCGAGCCGAATTATGGAGGAAAGAGAAGGTTGGAAGCCCCATTGAAAGCGTGAAGCCGCATCTAAAGGTCACTAGCCTTTTGTTCTTCCTTTTTCCCTTCAGGGTCTCCTATATTTTTTTGCAGCGGGGTCGCTCTCCAGTCCGGAAGCGGTTGTTTTGGTTCCGTTATTGTCATCACTCTGTTTCTCTGTGGTTTATTACGTTCCCTCTCAAAAACACAGAACCTGCATTTGGGATTTGTTTCTGAAACATGTGACTGACTCGTATGTAGTAGTCAATGATGCTCACATATAGCGGAGAAATGCTGACTTATTTACCACCGTAAAACGTTTGAAACGCATCAAAATTACATGTTTCACTGTTCCAGCCCATATTGAATAAATTAAGTTGAATCATTTTTCTTTTCTTGTTTCATAGGTTCAATAATTACGTGTGATAATTAAATTCCTTGTAGCCTATTTTATAAAATTAATCCTGATATTCCATGCCTTAGGATCGTTTCTTGTGCAGCCCCTGCTAACAGGGAACAGAGAAGCTGTCGCATACACAGGTAGCTGTATTGCCCACTCACTTAATACCAAAACCTCTACAATTAACCTTCAGCGCCGAAAAAAATAATCCGGATCTAGCAGAATTGAGGGCGTTCATAGCATCACTAGAAAAACTAGACGGCAAATAATAACGTTGGCTACAACATTCAATGGTAGATCCATTCCTGGTGACCCCAAGGCATATCAGTGCCACCTTGGTGGTGGGGGCGGGGGCTCCAATCTCAGGTCTCTGCATGCGGACGCAATAAAAAAAAGTTAGACAAACAAATGGCCGAACCATCACAACCACCTTCGTGCACAAACTTCAATTTTACCCCCACACAGATGCACACAATCGCGATGTTTCATCTGCCAACGTGGTTCGATACCTAGGCGTGCGTCTTGATGATCGGCTCACGTTTAACCAACATATTAGTGAAGTACGTAAGTTCGGTAGCCCTCTAAAACTTACGTATCCCCTTCTGGAAGCTCACTCTCCTGTCGTACCTAAACCCAGCAGAATAAGACTACTTACTGATATATCCGAAACTCGTTTGATCACAATGATTTGGTAGTACCATTCTTTCGAGATGTGCTAGAGGCATCCTACACTCCCCACAATCCTATCTTCGATAAGTTCACAGAAGGTGACGGAAACGCAGATGAACCATGATGTATCAGCAGAGAAAACCCGACACGCCTATAAGGACCCTAATGAATCAGACATACCTATCTATATACTAGCCTTTTTATTTATTTATTCTATAACTTGCATATCCCTTCATCTGTTATTAACTTATTGATATATAAACGAGTACTGGTCTTCATGTTTCAGAATTACGTAGATGACGCGCTCGACTCATCAAATGATCTCAACTAAACAGTTTTTTCCTAGTGACAGTTAAAAATTACGAATTATAAAGAAAGGATTGCTAGCCTCTTCCACGACGTCATGCCTTTGACGACGTCAGATCGCACCATCATCAAGACAGCCTCTAGTAACTCATGATGTTAGTTTGTTCTACTACACGCGAACGATTCTTGTTTATTTCCTCTCATTACTGGTTAGTTCGACAGCATTTAGTCGAGCAGCTCGAAGCGGGGCTATTTCATCCGGCGGCGTCTATTTTGTGTTTGGCCTTGTTCCTTTCAAACGCTAATTTGTGCTTCTTCGACAAGCGGTAATCGACCCCGGCTTTTGCTCAAAAGAACCTTTCTTTCCCTCAATTTATCGGTAGAGTTGATGCAGTAGGTTCTGTTAATTCGTTTATCGAAATAAATATGATGGAGGTTAGAGAACTGTGAGTTCTGGAAGCACACCGCTTGATTGCCTTAAAGAAACAAATTGCCCATATTTTTCGCTAAAGACATGGGGTTGAAAATATAGGCATAGCTCAATCCGTGTAGGAAGACGAGATTGCATACTGGAAACCTGCATATTGATATAAGAAAAACGAATTCTTAGTTTCCTTAGCCCTACGAAGTAGAAATGTAGGGGGGGGGGGGGCTGAGACAAATTCTGAGTTGGCTTCTGATTCCAAGTTTTTGGGTCGACCCAAAGGAGTGCAGCCACGTCATCATGGTGACCCTAGTTACCACCAAACTCCTAAAGGGGTATTGGACTCCCATTGAACCATTAGACAGGAGATCCCAGTTTCGCTTGAGGATGGCTGACTGACGCTTTAGAGAACGCAAGGGGTGGGGAGATAAGTGTAGAAAGTATACTTCTGAGGAGATGAGCCGCATTGCAGCTTGCTAGCGTGCAGGCTGCGAGTGAAGGGGAACGCAATGTCAACCAAATCTGGTAGATTCCCCTCCTGTACTGAAACAGCCATTAAAGCCCTGCATCGGATGCACGAGTATAGGCACCTAGTGGTGGGTCAATAAATAGCGACTGGGTGGAGGTACAGAGCTGAACAACCCCCTGCATGGGGTGACGCCAAAATAAAAGTACAAGCTAAACCGGTAGAAAATCAACAATAGCCATCACAACGCTAAATATTATTTCCCTCAAAAACGGCTCTTCAACAATTTTAAGTAAATGTATTTGTACGGTTAGCTCCAAATGATTCAATAGTACTGAGAAATGTTCACTGGGGGAATGATTAGAGTAACAAGATCAATTATTAAACTTTCGACAAAAACCGATGTTAAAATGTTTTAGTGGATATCATAAATCTCGCTCGTATGACACTATCGTTTTCACAAAAATCAGAGTGGCAGTTCAATTAACTGTCTATACGATGGTCGTTGAATAATTATCATGAGATAATTGAGGGCAACCTCAGAAATTCCAGAATTTAAACACGACGCTTTTTCCTTGAAACACAAGCTACTGCTAAAAAAATAACCTATACTTTATTTTCCAGGTAACCAACAAAATGAAGAATTAATTTGCGCCTTTGCTTGACAACTTAACATGCATGAAATTAGGCTCTCTACCTCCCAACCAGAGTTGTTAGAAAAGTAATTCGACTACCCATTACAAATTCCAATTACTTTTGAAGAAAGGTAATGGCGATTACCATTCCAATTACTGTAATGGTAATCGAGATTACAATTACTTTTTCCGATTACAAGTGATGGTAATCGAAAAACGATTACAATTACTTGTAGTCGGAAAAAGTAATCGTCATCCCGATTACCATTATAGGAATCGGAATGAAGTAATGGAAATTCGATTACTTTTTTGAATCCGATTACTCCATTCCAAGAACACGAATTTGGTTTATAGCTTGCGAAATGGAGGATGGCCATTTATGGCTTGGCAATTTCGATAATTTTTGATGCTTTGGATTGGTCGTCGCCCTGGGAAAGATATAGGTCATTAAAATACAAATAAATAAATAAATAGCATCTACCCGAAGTACGATCTTGGGTTCAGCCGCTACTCATATGAATTGTTGTTGGGTGCACTCCCGTGAAGGTTTCTCGCATAGGTAATAAACCGAGGGGAAGGGTGGGGGGGGGATTATACCAAGTACTGGAAATTCGAATTTTCACGGCTTACTGGGTGCGCTGATTCCGAATCTGACCCCAACTCATAGCGGGGATGACCGTGGGTGGGGGAGGGCTTGGCCCAAAAATCGTTATTTAGGCTCTGAGAAAATCAAATTTGATGGTCTGCCTCAGGGTTATTGGGTTTTTTTCCGTAACTTTGTGTTATCCATTAGTCTGTGCTGAGCCCGATAATACCTGTTTCTTACATTCTATTTCTTCGTTAATTAATTATGTTAGAACGACGTTTCCCGGGTCACCTAATAATAAAATAATTTTAAAACCTAACTGACCAAAATCTAAATTCAAACAGATTGTACTATTCTATTATTGCCAATAATTACTTGAAATTAAATGAAATCGACATTATTAACTACTACTTGGCTCATTAAACCTGTTCAGACCAAAAACTTTTTGTAGGAATTCTTCAATGTTTTTCCATTTATCAATCAATATACACGTTTACTTCCACTTGAAAAAAAAAGTGGGTGAAAAAGAGCTTATTTAGTTGTTATTTTCGAATAAAGCTGAATGGCTGATTTTATTAGTGAAAAACTTGAGGCAGTACATTTCGGAAGCTATACACCAAATTCGTGTTCTTGGAATGGAGTAATCGGATTCAAAAAAGTAATCGAATTTCGATTACTTCATTCCGATTCCTATAATGGTAATCGGGACGACGATTACTTTTTCCGAATACAAGTAACTGTAATCGTTTTTACTTGTAATCGGAAAAAGTAATTGTAATTTCGATTACCATTACAGTAATTGGAATGGTAACCGCGATTACCCCTGAAGTAATTACAGTAATTTTCACTGGCCATATGTTTGTGAAATATGATGAAAGTAATCGGAAAAGTAATCATTCCTCAAAGTAATGATTACATCTCAACTCTGCTCCCAACTAATGCAAGTTTCCTATCTCGAGTGGAACGTCAATCGAATTCATCGCTGTCTCTATTTCTATTTTCACCATCCTTAGAGCCTTCGAAGTTGAAAGAAAAGTGATGTAGGCGGTGTTATAAAATTCAAGTTTTCTTCAGATCTTAAGATCTTTACGTTTCTAAAGTTCTTCAGTCCCAAAAACTCCTTTTGAGAAAACGGTATGTATGTCTGCACAAATTAGCAAGAGAACTGCTGGACAACTGAATGGAAACCCTATTGGATTAATTGCCGGAGAGGTAAAATTTCTTAATGTACGCGGGGCCGAGAAAAGCTTGACGCCAGATTTTTACGTAAGACTTCATTCAAAACGGAATTACAATAATGACAGTAATAATACGATAACATACATGAAGTCAAAGAGCGCCAATACACAATAGACTCCTTACAGAAAGCATTTTACAACGTGCCACACTACTGACTCCTCAAACCGTAACGCAAATACAAAATTAACTCCCAAATAATACAGTTTCTCGAAACAGCAATGAGACACTAGCACACAACTCTCTCACCTTCTAATAGATGACAATATAATAACCATAGAACGTTTGAATATTCGTCTCGGGATATTACAGAGGGATTCCTTAAGCCCTCCTTGGTCATCCCTAACACTGAACCCTCTCTCCCGCACACGTAATAAAAGCGCAGATCCCACTTGAACAATACTATTCCATGTTTCTACGTGGACATCAAATTTTACGCTTCAACGCCACAACAGATTCAAAAACTGATGAAATTAACCTTCCCACTATACAACAAAATGACATTTGAATTAGATAAAAGCAGGACACTAACACTAACATAGAATGCCCAAGAGACAGTGCGAGTATATTCAAGTAACGATTACCTGCATTTAGTAACGATAACCACTCCCACACAAACACATCAAAGATAAACTAACATAGACATATATTACACTACTCTTGAAAACTCGCTTGGACGGTAGTTGAAAACCTAGTTAAAGCCATTTACGAATTTGCCATCCCAACCTTGACATACTCATTTGGAGACAAACGGAATTAGGTTCACTACAAAGGAAAACACGTGCAACACAGGATCGGGATGGTGGGGGGGGGGGTGTAGGACATCAAGCAGTTATACATCAAAAAGATCCAAACCTCTTCATTCAACCGTAGCCCTCGCTGATCCAAAATATACCCCTCTGATCATGCAAAACACAACTTACGGCGCACCTATACATACACAAACAGAATATATGGGGATGTCACTCCACGGAAGACACCCGCACGACTTGGGCAGGCCGCATCGAACGCGTGGCTCTCAGTGGCAGGTTTTTTCATTAAGACTAGGGGTCTACACACTTTCCTGCCTTAGGGCCATACTGATTACTCCAGTAAGTTCCGAGAGTCAAAACCATATTATCATCGTTGCCGGTGGTAAAAAGTGAAATAGTCCACTGAAAAAGGCTGCAAATCGAACTAAAGTCCGCAAAACGTCAACACTGCATATTATTAATTTTCCTGTCATTATCTGTAATTTCTAGATAAGTCGTAGAGTACGAGCCATGAGGAGTAACGTGACACATCTGGTGGACACAAGCGGAAATAGGTAGTACCTTCTATGGAAAAACTTAAAATGTATTACAACTGATGGAGGCAAAAACATGAGTGGGAAAGATAAAGGAGTGGTCGCTCTAGTGTAGAAAATGACGGTGGTGTCTTACATTGTATCATCAACTGTCGTTGTGCAGAAAATGTTTGGATATGTCTGAAGTTCTGAAACCACTTATTTGGGCTGAATCACTGACAATTGCGACAATTTATTGAAGATATTGGAGAAAACCTTATCATACTGCCGTACGTCGGCTTAGTTGTGGGAAAGTCCTTCAGTGCTTTTTTGAACTTCGAGCAGTGATCGAAAATGTTTTGAATGAAAAGCATCGCCCTCTTACTGAATTATAAAACAATGCATGGCTGTGGAAGTTAGCATTCTACGTTGATTTGACAAAACATGTGAACGAACTGACTTTGAGATTGCAAGGAGAAAACCAGCATCTTCCTGGTTTATACACTAATATCAAATCATTTCGGAAGAAATTTATATTGTTTCAATCACAACTACGAAGTAAATGTTTTTCACATTTTAAAACATGTCGAATATTCAGCCACACCACTGAGACTGAGTTTCCTATCGATTTTGCAATAAAAAATTTGAGTGCGTTGAAAATAAATTTTGATACTCGTTTCTCCGACTTGGATGCCATTGCGAATCAAATCAAGATTTTTGTTTTTGGTACTACTTATTTGTGTGAGAAGGCCTTCTCAAAAATGAAGTACACAAAAAATGTTTACTTTAAATTAACTGATGAGCATCTTAAATCTCTTTTAATAATTGGTACAAGTAAAATTAGTACACAACTACAAACTATTGTCAGTGGAAAATCTCAATTACATAAATATCATTAGTATTTCATACGTCATCATGCTAGTTATAAGTTATGTTTTTATTTAAAATGTATAAAATGTTAGTTGGATTCATTTCAATAATTTGCTAGTTATTATATACTGAAGTTAAATTTTCTGCATATATATACAGAATATATACATGCCTTTACTCATTACAATTCTGTGTTTCTTTATCCAACTTATCACAAAAACAATAACAATAAGCCTACAACAATGTTATGAGTAGTTAGCCCATGATCATATCAATGTAGATGTCATATAAGTAATTAATCAACATAAAATTAGAATACTTCTAATAGTAAACTAAATTTAATTTTCTATAAAAAATATGTATTCTAAAAAGAGTTTTCAAGTATGCTATTTCTCCACGGGCCGGACAAAATCTGTCCGCGGGCCGGATGTGGCCCTCGGGCCGTAGTTTGGAGACCCCTGATTAAGACTGAAGGGTTTATGACCGCAACACAGGACCAAGCCATCCCAACACATCGCTTTGGGCTGCAAGTCATTCCCAAAGACTAAAAACACAGGCACGCTCAAATATTGTACACCCAATGTGTAGTGCCCAATAGAAATAACAGGGCCATTGGTGGACGATAAAGGAACAAATATCGCACATCATCATATCCTACACAGGTGTCATACCACACTTACTTCACATGTCACCACAGACGAATACACAAAAACATCTATATCGAATTATAAAAGCCCACAACCATCAACACACGGCCCGATCGCATGATACACCCCTCACACGAGAGGGAACAACTTTGAATCACCATAACAATAATACTATACGCCATTCAAGACCGAACGTAGTCCTCAACTGCATCACATAATAACAGGAGCGAACTGAAACGTAGGTTGTCATCTTTGCCGGTTTCTACACGCAACGGAATTACCGGTTTGCAAAATCTGCGCTTAGCCATCTCCTTTGTTCATTCCACCGTGACATCGCGTTTGAGGTACAGCCCAACGTTTTAACATTTCTAGAGTTGCTTTGAGTCTCTGTTATTTATTTTGAGCTTAGGTTTTACTTGTGACGTCCGTAAAATTCGTAAACAGGCAATTACGCTGCGCATAGAAACAAGCAAATATAATACCGCAATGCGGTCACATCCCGAGCTCCAACACGCCCTTCCAGTTTACATATTATTGATTGTACGTCAGGGGCGAAAACGATGATTTGGTAGCAATACCAAACATAAATTCGGATTTATGCAGAATCAACTTGGGAGGATGGAGAGCTTCCTACTTGCTCGTAGACAACGTCCCCACGCGCCTTATTGAGCCCATTTTCTGGCGAATCTTCACGACCGAAATGAACGAGACGGTTTTGAATAATTCACATCAACAGCGGATGCGACGTTTGACGAAAGAAGAAGAGGATGAGACTGAGCTGCACGTAAATTAGCTGCCACATCGTTCCTCTCATGTGTTTCTCTGACCATCGGCTAACTTGCGAAGGAACGGTGAATCGCATACAGTCAAAGGGAAAACAGTTGCAATCGGACTGGCGCACAGTTTGGGACTCACTAAGCTAGTGAGTTGTTTGCTTATTACAAAAATGGCGCGTCACATAACGTTCCTCAGCCCCACGGACATTCGCCGACTTTCATGGATCAAATCCATCTGGATCAATCTATCTCTCTTCAACTCATTTGCACTTGGTATAACGTAGCTAATCTAACGTTCGCTATGAAAACTTAAAAAAAGCATCAAAATTCAGGTTCAAGGCGGATATTACTAGCTACATTTCTTCTTGTGAATTCTGAGCAAGGGAGAGAGTGTATGAGAGGGGAGGGATTTATTCGTCCAAGAAATAACAATAAATTGCGATCATCAGACATATCTAGCGAGTCAACACGATAGCCCATTTGTAGGCATCGCCTGTATTACTAAGCTAAAGCCATTCAGACTAGATCACGTTTTTTTCTAACGAGAATCAAAAAAATTAAATGGTAGTACATCAAAAGAGTAAATCTTCAAACCTATGTAAGAAAACATCTCGTTTGTTGCGCTTACCAAGATTAACCCTCCATAACCTAGTAACTAAAATTACTAGCTCCTGAGGATTGTTTCTAGGCTTATCCACCAGGAGAAAATTAATTTCTTATAGGCAGAACGAGTTGAACTCATAGAACAAATATTGGGCGCTTATAGTGGAAAGTGATAAACTTAATCTGGAATTAACAACACGTTGGGGGAATTGAGACTGCATGGAGTGAGGGTTAACCGATGGTCAAAAGTACTAAAAAGTACGATGACTTCAATTTATTCAACTACGAATGTTTTCTTGCGAAGGATAAGCCTCCTCGTCGATCATCAACGCATGATTCGTACATGTTCGTTCCTGCATGTCCGACAAGGAGGTCTCCATATTCTGGATTGGTGCACAATCCTGTCAGTCACAGAGGAAAGTATCCTAATTCTTTCATCGCACACGAACAAAGCTTTCGTTAACTCCGCCAATACTTTCTTAAACGTTGACTAACACTTGATTCCAGTTCGATCTTTATAGTCAGCTCATTTAAAAGTCGGCAGTAAGGATCTGAAAATAAATTTGTCACTTAACCAGCACGTAATAATAGCGCTAAAACTGGGCAAACGACTGTCGTTTTGAGACCTTCGAGAACACATTTACTGTTGCTTCAGCTTCTAAGATGGACAGCACCGTAAACTTGTTGGTTTCAGTATCAGATAAAGAATATCTTCTAAAGGAGTACGTAACTAATTTGAGCATGGTTTGACAACACTGAAGCTGACCCAAAGTCTCGTAGATGTTTACCTGATAATAACCTCGTACGCAAATTACATCACTGGAATCTGCTGTATTGTACCAAAGACGCTGAATCCTTAGTTATTGCTGCTACGCCAGCTCGTAAGAGGGTATAAACGTTCCCACCTCACCACAGCTGTGTTCTCAATCAGACGTCTTACTGTTCATTTCTAGCTTCCCCTGTGTCGTTTTTGAGTGTGTTAAAACTTTTTATTAATTTAAATTGTGGTAAAGTTAATACACCCCACAGCAAAAGGAAACTTTTACCTTCCACGTAACCTAATATTTATAGTAACCTTGTAAGCATGAAGCTAATAAGTGGTCACAACCACAACGCCCACAAAATTAAACTCGGTGTACCTAAAAAAACCTTTGAACGTTGCACACAGTTCACGTTGAACTAGCAAACCTTTTCTCGTGGTTGTAAGCTGATCACTACCAAACCCCGACGACACACAGACACCCAAATATCTCAGTTCGGAATGCCTAGAAACGGTTACGTATAAGCGACAGCTAAAATATCTGGTGCGTAGCGTACTTTCCGCAACCGCCATAAATTGAACGATCTGCTACATACTCGTACACCGATACCGAATCTTCATTCAACGAGTTTCTACGGAAACATTTATTTACTATTTAGGTACCAGTTAGTTGAAAAGTAACCCGTAAGCCTTATCGAAATCGTTTTCCACTTTTCGTCACATCGATCAATTTCAGTTATGCTGTTACTCTAGACATTTTGAACGCGTCCAAAACACGATTTTTGACATGTTCTGGTTGTTTACAGTCAGAGGAACATTTATGGACATGTTGTGAGTTTGGGAAAAATCGCTAAAATAATGAGGAAAACCTATTTTTCTGCATGGGCCTGTATCTCCGTTCACGGAATATCACGGAGACGTTAATACAGAAGTAAAGTTAGATGCTGATTAGTAGAAGACTAATTTAACCCGTCGGAGTCGATTTCGAGCTGAATTCGAAAACCCCTCGATCCTGGTACATTTGAGCAATCTAAATCGCTTGTTTACGCACCATCAGTAAATCACGAACAAAACAAAAAAGAACCGGTTAAGTCAGACCAGTCGTTCTCCAGCGAATTGAACTACAGACACACACAGCCACGCCGAAATTAGGGGTACCTAGTTTTGGATTCAGCCTCAAGACGTAAAAATTTGTAGAAAAATCAACCCATTTTTTGACACGATCCCAATACTTCCCTCTTTGGGTAGCGAAAAGTAAAAACTACTGTTTTGGTCTACTATTTTGATAATTTATTGAGCTGCTTTCGTCATTTTCCCCCACGCGTTGAACATTTTATCCCAGGGCACAGTATTTTCAAAATTATTCGTGCAACACATTTAATCCAAGCAGTTTAGGAGAAAACATTGAAGCTTTCGTCCCATCATACTACTTCCAGTACATTTCGTACATGTTGTGATACCAAATGCTGAGTACTGGCCACAAGAAAAATGTAATTGGACTAAGAAAAGTGTTCGACGTCAATTATATTTTCTACTTTCCTTAGCCCTACGACCCAGAAAGGACGTACTGTATTGGCATATTTGTACAAGTTACTTTATATGTCATTTGGGGCCGACAATCACCAGTATGAGAAACAACAAAATATGATTCTAAGCAAAATCAACCAAAAGTGAATAAGAGTTATCGCAGTGATCGAAAATTCAGTTTTCTGACTACAGCATGACGAGTTATTTGAATAATTTTGTTGTACAACTGTTTTCTCATAATTGTGTTACGAATCTCCTTTCAAATACACCACATTGTTAGACACTAGCAGGAACTGAGCACGCCAGTTGATGAAATAACGATTCAGTCGCCAGTTTTTAAAAGTCCCGTTGTTAAGATGGGAGTGAAGGATGAAACTGATCACTCCGAAATTTGTTGAAATCAGTCGAAAACTGGTCATGGTCACAATCGTGAAAAAACTCAACACTATGCTTTTCGCCACAGTAAGGGCAGGGAAAGTACTGTAATATTGCAAAAATATCTGGTTCGATGCATCACACAACTTTCTTTAGCTTTTCATGGCTCTAGCTACTAATTTTTTCACTCACTTCATTTTACGTAGGAAGTGGTGGATCAAAACGCTTCCGAATTTAATCTAGTGTTCCTACTCATGCCACAACCATTACTTAGCAATAAGTACACAAAGGATTAAACAGACTGTCGACATTACTTGTTTGAGGAGGATCGTATTCACTGTTTCAGAATATGAACACAAATTTGAGTAAAAACAGAAATTCCTTCTGGTGGTAGGAATTGCGGCATTTCTGTAGTGGTTTCTAATTATTTTATGAGCGTTATACATTCATCGAATAGGTACATTATTGGACTACTATCCTGTTCGTTTTTTCTGAAAATGCAAGGACCGTATGAGCAGAATTTATGTGGGAAATGCTGCGCTAAAATATTTGTTCAAAACTTGGTAATTCATTGTGCTGCTCTCGTCGCTTTCCCATGGATGGAAATTTCATGGTATTGTTATCATTTGGAACTGTATATAAAAAAATTTAATCAAAATCGTTAGGGATACAATAAAAAATGTATACGATAATAGTGAACAATCGTGTTTCATACTTTCTAAAAAAAAAAATACTTCACGAATTCAGCTCAAATTTCTTACGCAACCGATGAGTTTGGTTGGAGATGCTATGGGATAATAATACGTGCTCTTTACTTCAAAGGGCACTGACAGAATATTCCAGCGTCATGAATTGTGGAGCACCGTGAGTTACAATAGCTGTAAAGCCAATTTGGGTATGATTTTGCTGTAATTACATTATCAACATAACGGTAGGATATGAGAGTTGATTTACTGCAGCAAGTGTCTAAAGATTTTGGCTGATTGGCAGACGTCATGTTAGGTAGGCACTGATAAGGTCAAGTCAAATAATGTTTTTCGAGAACTCTGTTTCCCTATGCGGGCCAAAGTGTGATTCTTGCTGCTATCCCTTAATTAGGGTATATCTCATCTTGCCAGTGTCAAGACACACCAATCATCTTACCAATGTACCGCACTCTTTTTTCTCTCAATCACAAAATGAGCACTTTTGTACTCAAAGTGAGCGAGTTTATGAGCCCTGCTGGATTACATTAATATGTTTACCCTTGCAATTAACTTTTCCTACGCTTGAACTAGGACTAGGAACGCCCCCTAAATATAGGACGGCTGAAGAAATGAGTCAGCACCATGGTATTGAAACCGAAAAAAGGCAAGTTTTATGTATAACCGGAGACAAAATTTTGCAGACGGCGGCTAAAAATACCTGTGACGGCCGAGAAAAGCGAAATACCGTCGACTGAGGAGTTTCGTTATCAGCCGCACCTAACTAACGAGATAAACAAACGTCCTCGAAACTTTATTTCCCGAAAATACTGTTAACAGCGATTAGGGTTTTTAGAAGGAGAAATAAAGAGTCGAAACAGAGCGATTGAAGAATCGCGTCAGTCAAATTTGGCAAAATGTGGGACAAGGACTCGAAATCAAAAGGCCGCCTAAAGGAGCCATTGCATAGAACGGCCCCGGACGCCCAGTTCCGAACGGCTGGTAAATATCTGCGATAACGCTCAACTTTTCGTCATTCACCTACCTTCGAAGGCCTTTTCGGATAGTGTCTTCCTTCGAGATTATTTTTGTATTCAGTAGCACAACACTTTTCACTTCAAAACCGAACACAACTTAGATGAAAACGCATTCGAAATACGGCACTGCAGACGCCTCCGTTCAACCACCCGAGAACCGAGCAAAGTGAAGTTGACGATGACGAGAGTGCGGAGCGAGGTCGTTACACCGGTGGTGGGGAGGAGGGGACTCACCTTGCTCCATCGATAGATCTGCAATCGATAGCACACATCGAAAACTCTCGTTCTACAAAAATGCAGACATAACTATACGTTTAATCTATCCTTTTATTCAACAATTTTGACACTTTTTGAACATTTTTCTTCAAGTGCCAAACGTACGATACTACTGCTATACTATGTAACTACCAAACTCAATATCGAAGTTTGAACTTTGAGTTAAAACTAATTTACAACTAACGTTGCTAGGCAGTTTTCAAAATGGAAGTAATTGGTTGCACGAATTTAAAACAGACATTACAGTGAAACTGTTGCTCGTTGACCCTTGTCCAATTTCTGTGCTCTTCGTCACATTTCAAGCCAGTTTCTTGTGGATGCGCTTACTACCCTGTTTTGCCAAACCTTTCAAACCAATCAATAGGCTTGCCAATACTCATTACATTCCTTAAATTTGTTTCTGGTTCTGCTATAGATGTACTAGGTATACACTATAAGGTACTAGACATCATGTTGACTCATTTCCTCCCTAAACTTCAATTACTAGTAACAGAATACAGAAATAAAGCCCTAACTGATTTTCGACTGGCCTCGACTGCAATCCTGAGTTGAATCCCTCTTCCTAAGTAATTTTAATAGTGCTTAAAAAAACGAAGCTTAGTTTTCTTCAGACCTGAATCCAAAATTCTTAGCTGTGAGCGTGTCCATGGGTCTCGTCAGGTTTGAGGGTTAAAGGCTGAACCGATTGAGCTCATTAATATTTGTATTGTTCATTATTTTGTGGAGTAATAATACGGTCATGAGAAGTTTCTATCTCTCAAAGAATAGTGGGGGACCAAAATGTAGCGAAAACAAGGGATTTTTACTTTTTTTCATTAATGGCTCCAACGCCTGTCGTAAAAACCAACATTTTGTTCTACATAAAAGCTTCCTTAGAAATGTGTTGAACCAAAGTACACCGACAGGCCCTGTCATCATCGTGTATCGTGGAATTTACAGGGACTAGGAAAGTTGTGTGATTCTTCATACTAGCAATTAATACTCTAATACTACACTAATGTGGTGTGTGATCAGTAATGAAATGTACACGATCTCTGTGAGTATAAATCTGGGGTCATGTTCAACATTGAAATAAACAGTGCCGTTCTATAATTAGCCATTATCATTAACGTGAGAGCCTACCTACGCGAATATGCCTTGAATTCACTACGTACGTTTGTATCTAACGTCGCCTTCATAAAGGGGAAACAGACAGATGGTCAGATTTTAGGTTAACGCAAACAACGTAATCGAGTGTGGAGGTTGAAGAAAATTATGCTGGTTCACTCCCAGCACAACAAACCAGAATGTTTCATTTGGTAGTAATTGTGCGGAGCGATTATCCGCTGGAACCATTTCGATATATCGACCATGAAACGAGTTCGATGTATTCACGAAGAGAGCGTCATGCGCCACGCTTAGTTCTTTTCGTTTTGCACCTCTCAAATCGATAGCGGGTTAGGTTTCCCTAAAATTAAATCACGACCGAATTAAAAAATGTGAAATTTTAGAAGCTCGATTGTTGGAGGAAAAGAAATTAAATGTTAGACATTGAAATCGAATTGACGTAGACAGATGAAGTGAAAGAAACGAGATGTTGAGGTGTAGGGTTCGGTGGTGGAGGGGAGATGGCTTCTGATGTCATCCTCCTGTCACTGCAACAGGCGAACGAAACGGGCGTTTCCCTAAGATGTCAAGCTAGACGAATAACAAAACGTGAAACTTGAGAATAAAATAATAAAAACCTTGCCGGTAAATGCGCCGTTCTAAAATGCTTCTAGGATAGCATTTGTTCCAAATCTTTTCTTGGGAATTACTTTACATAACCCGCAGATCAAGATAAATACTGTTTAGTCGGTCGAAAAACTCGAATTTTTATCTTACCTCTACGTTTTGACGCCTCCTGAATGGCAATACCTTCATTTCGGCACTCAATAGCAGCTTTTTACAAAACTGTAAATGTTAGTTATGGGCGCTTTTGGTCGATGGGGAAGTGCCCTAACGATTTGGATTAAACGTTCAAATTATCTTTTACTAGTACTAAAATAAGTAATGTAAACTCGCAACATCTGAAACGGCTAATATTAAACTTACAACGACTTTTCTACTAAAATATAGGTGTTGACTATTTAAAAACATCCTGCGAGTTTGGTCGTTAATGCCATTTTGCCAAAAAATGTAAAATCCCCATTTTTGCATCATAGGCCTATATCTCCTTTCACCGAAGTTTCATGAAGATATTTGTAGAGACGAAAAGTTAGTTACTAACTAGCAGACGTTAATTTAAACGTTTATTCAAAATCGTTGAAGCCATTTTTCAGAAAATGCGAAAATCGTAGTTTTTCCACATTTTGGTCCCCCTCCCCTCTTTACCATCGGCTTCGGAGCAACCTTTAAAAAATCATGAGCAAATGAAAAGGAATCAGCTCAATCGATTAAACCGTTCTCTCGCAAATTTAACTACAGATACACACCGACCAAGCGCGTAAATTAGGTTTTTTGGATTCAGTAGGCCTCAAAACGTTAAGATCAGAAGAAAACTCAACTTTTTTTTGACACGATCACTATACTTTCCTAACCCTTTAGGCAGCGGAAGGTAATAGTTCTCGTACGTCTGTTCAAAAAATGTGATGCACCTCCACTCCCTAGTCCTAATAATCAGAGGTCTTGAGCTTCCTCCATGGCTTTAACGATGAATTCTGTTGTTTGTAATGCCGTGTTGAATTTTGCCAAATTGTAGAGGGAATTACCACACAAATCCTTCAATTGTAATTCCTGTAGCGATGAGATATCGTACACGGGCGTTGAATCTTTGTTCAACGCATTTCTACAAAATTGCAAATGTAGTTACAAGTTAGATAGATGTAATTTGCCAGTTCGATCGAATTCGTTACAGAAATGTTTGACAAAATTAGAAAAATTAAATTTCAATGTTCGTTAAAAGAACGTCACTTTTCGGTCAATACATCCACTCAACAGCTGGTTTCAGAACTAGTTGGGGGACAATCCAGATGGCCAGAAAAGACACAAAGCTAAGTTCGACATTTATTTGCCGTGGACAATTTGAAAACACTCGAAACAGCAATGTTGGACAATTCTCTAGAGTTGGTTTATAGATAAAGTAGTTTCAGACCATAGTACGAATTGCTCTTTCACATATCTTCATTTTTATTTTGGCTCCAAACGAGGAATTTCGAAGACAACTCATCATCAAGCAAAATTTACAACTGTCACTACGTATCGCAGATTGTTTTATAGTTCATTCTCATCTCTCATGTGAAGAATACGGTGGATGAAGAGTAAAGAGTAATGGCAGAAGAAATATTTCGAAATCCATTGTTGAGTTATGTCGTTTGTTACAGCAACAGACCTATCCAAACGAGAAAATTCTGTACTTTCTAGAGTTAAATTGAAAGTCAATACTTTTGACGGGACTGGAAACAAGAATGCATTCAAAATCCAATTTGAAGATACTGCTGCACATAATTTTTGGGACGGTATCATGAAAACTACGAGCCTCGTATCAGTTTTCGCTGGACCCTCTGTGGACGTTCTATTGGAGGTCACAGATTTCGATGCACTGGGACGACAGTTTATAACTATTCAGTGTGCAAAACAATACATAATGCAACTAGTGGCACGAGTTCAATATCATAAAGAGCAGATCAGTGAATACCACCAAGCTATAAGAACACCAGCAAAACAAGTATGACTGGACTGAGGGATGGGACAAAGTGATAAGTAAGTTGTCAAAGTCACTAGACAGATTTCTAGAAGTTTCTTTAATATTTGAGACCGTTACTATAGCTTCCACTGTGATTCTCATTTGTACATGTAAAGATGGTACAGAGGCAGAATCTGCCAGTGAGGAACACAACCAATGTCGCAGATGAAGATCACAAGGAATTTCGGACTTAGAGTAAGGAGTCGGACTTTGTGCAAGGCAGCCACCAATAGAAAGACTTGGAACTTGGTAGGCGATCAATTGGCTGGCTGAAGTAACTTTAAGTGAGGGTACTACACAATGAGATTGTTAACTAGGAGATGAAGGTGTCTGGGAAGGAGAAGCAACTCCCTAGTGGTTCTGGTGATGAGGCAGGATTAACAGGGCTAATTGTGTGAAGCATTTGGAGAAGTCATGCGCCGACATGAGAATAAATATAATTGACAAACCAGAGCACATGGGATTAAACAAGGGTATACGGTTGAACCAAAACTCTAGAATATGACTTCTAACTACTTCCTGTGCTGCTACAGCTTGATAGCCATCCTGGACGACATTATGCTCAAAAGGTCGCAATGGGGCTGTATCCAAGGTCTTGGTAATCCTACCAAACATCCTTGCAGCGAATGGGAAGTAACAACGCCCTGCTTCACATATACACTCAGTGTACGCGTGTAAATTTTACTAGTGGACATAAGTGAAGTAAGTTAGCTATAAACAAGTTTTTCAACCAAGTAAACTTTTCCATATAAACTACAAAATTTCTGGTGCATAGCAACACACAACTTTCTGCAATCCCCGTAAATTCGACGACCTGTAACATACACGGGCGTTATATCCTCGTTCAACGCATCTCTACAGAAACGTCTATAGGGTAATTTATGTAGGCACTACTGAGTTAAGAGTATCTGTAAGTTTTATGGAAATTGTTATCGCCGTTGGTAAGAAAACTCGATAAATTTATATTCGACAAATCTCGTTTTCCGTGATATCATGGCTTATATTTCCGTTCAACAGAAAGATACAGAAATAGTTTCGGAGAACAAAATATGGATTTAGGTCGCTAGAAGAAGTAAGATTGATCAACTCCAATGAAGCAGGTACTACGGGAATTACGAAAATGTTAAAAACCCACTACTATCGACACATTTTAGTTTTTATCTCTGTTCAATGGACTATCAGAAGGAACAATTATTGAGTACAATATAGGTATTGATCATCTATAGAGATTCTGCGAGTTTGATGGAAATCGTTGAACCGTTTTGCTAACAAGTGAAAACCCCCTATTTCGGCTTCATAGGCCTATATCTCCGTTCATCAAATTTTGATGGAGATACTTAAACAGAAGAAAAGTTGCGTACTAACTAGTAGAAGATAACTTGAAAGTTTAATCAAAATCGTTATAGCCGTTTTTGAGAAAAAATAAACAACCGTAGCTTTTTAATACATTTTGGTCCCCCATCCCAAACAAAACAAAAAACCAATTCAATCCAGCCGTGAAGATCTGAAAAACACACAACTTTTCTGTTTACACAATTACAAGCATGGAGTACATATTTTAATAAACATACCAAGTAGTGGGTATTTGTTACTAACCATTCTGTGCCGGCAATATACTGTATACGAATCAAGTTCACACAACTATTTCATATTTGAACTTACTAACGGATTTGTCAACCTTTTCATAGAGGTACATTGAAACCACTAACAAGTATTGCCGTGGATGGAACTAGTGCAGGCTTGCGAAATTCTAGCGCATCTTCTTCAACTTTCCAGTCAATCAAAGCACCAGTAAAATCAGTTATCAGTTTTACAAGAGGTGCTAAAGGGTAGCTAAAAGAAGGTGCAAAAACACAATTATTGGGGAGATCTATTACTTTGTCACCAAGAAACAGCAGTAAACCTACGAAGTTATCAGGAAAATAATTTACATTAGCCACCGTCAGCATGTATTCGTTTAATTACAAAGTTCGCCAAAATCATAGCACCGCCTTTTCAACGTCCAACAGGACTAGAGCAATAAGAAATAAATAAATAGCTTACAGAATACTACAAATAAGAACAATCGATTGCACATATTGAACAAATACAGTCCTCAAATGAAGGCAGCGCTTGCAGTAAATTCCCCTGCCAAATGTAATGTGGTAACTAACTTCCTTGATTTTATACGTTCGAGGAGTTATAACTGGACGAATATGCAAGAAAATGAAGTGGACACATTATAGGTGAATGAGTACACTCTACAAAACCTTTATAGCTAGGATTCTCCTTTCTCTGCATCAGCAGATCTCCCATAGGAAGCCAAACTGCACTCGATGTTGAGCAGCTAGTACCAGTGACGTAATTTTAGGTTGGTTGTAATTGTGGCATATAGTAATCATGCACCAAGATATGTGTGCCTCTGGCGAATGCCTGGCAGGATATCTAGAGCCTATCCTGAGGCTAGTATTACTAGGGATGGGGGATCTTGCATCCAGGGAACGTTGGTTATTATATCATTTACGGTGATGACTGTCTGGATAGAACAAGTTCATTGATGCTTGTGCTAAAGCAGTCAAGGGGAAAGTGACAAACAAACACGTTGGAGATGCCTTCTTAAGAAGATCCATCCATCATGGTCTCCTGTTGAAGGGGCTCTCGTCTCCCACCATTAACTCAGCCCAAGGAAAATACTACAGAATTAAGGGCTGGGGCTCAGTCATTTACTTTTCCACCACTGTATCTTCCTGTGCATCTGCCAGCATAATTTGCCTTCCAAGCGGAAAGGGAAAGCACCCACAAAGTCTCCTGTCCTGTCTGTCGAGAACCACATGACTTCAGTCCTAAGCGGGGCACGACAGACATTTGGATGGTACACTTTAGAGCATCATAAGTCCCTCGATGGCTGTGTTTTGTTGAGGGTATTGAAATGTTCACCTTCTTGTACACTAAACTGGTTAATGGGGCCCATGTCTGGGTACCAGGAGCTACGAATCACCATGGGCTATACAGGTATAATTTAATAACCTTTTTTCATCCCTTTTCATTTTGGTATCTTATATTATATTTGATGTTATTTCTTATTTTTGCATTTTATTTTTTAATTAGTTACTTCTTACCATCATTCAGTAATTTTTTTTCCTTTTCACTTCCTGTTCAATATTATCCTGTTTCTTGTCATTGTATTCCGCCTCCACCTTTTCACTTACTTCCTGCTGCTCTCCTATCAAATCCTTTCCCCTATAATGCTCCTTGAGCTTTTAAAAACATCACTTTCTATACATTTTGATTTGTGACAGGAAAAGGCCTCCTCGGAGATCAAAGCATAGAAAACGGTGCTTCAACGGAAATTGAAGATCGCAGGCTTCAATTCATTTTGTCTTGACAGGAATAATGAACGACACTTCCGTCGGGGTAATGAACAAATGCACTGAAAATAAAAAGAGACAGATTTAAAATCGACTGCAACTGGTTTTAGGTGGTTTCAATTGTCTTAAACCGATTAGATCACGTTTGTTATGCATCAGTGCATCTTGCAGTGAGTCTCAACCGTTGACTGATATTCGATGCACACAATTTATGCCTGAGTCGGTTTCCGCTTGGCTTACCAACAAATATTCAACGAATTCTGAAATGATTGTAAGTCCCGTGAAAATACTCAAAATATTTTATCCATGATACTAAAATTTCTTATCCATTATCCTGGACATCCCTAACAAAGTAGCTGGTGTTTATACACAATGATTAGGTTATACAGTATAATAATACTCAGTTTTCAAACCAAAGGAAACAAGAAACCGCTTGCCCCACTGTAGCACGAGGAATCACTCATAGGTGTTGGTGAGCCACCCCCAGGGCTTTCTTCCGCTCATTGGGGGTGTATTTGAGTTAAGCCTTGCAGCATTGGGTCTGGAATATGTAGGAGATGTCAGTGTCAGGTGCAGTAAGACCTATAAGGCCAGCTTTTACAGTCACACAGAGGATAACACAGGAGAATTCTGCCTCTCAATCTGCCGGGGATGAGTTCTGCAGTCCCAACTTCATACCGTGTAGTATGCGATAAGTACATATTATGTTTCGGTAAGTTCAATTCTTAGGGGCGTGCAGAGAATATGGATGCAGAATTTTGGACCCTCAACTGCAGGGTGATAAAACCCTGAAATAAGGCCAGGAACTTCAGACCTCAGAATGATGCCTTAGCCCCCCCCCCCCACACACACACAAAGCTGGGCCCCTCCAAACTGGCTGGTTAGTGGTGCCCCCTTCAAACCTGGTGCCCTCCTACGTAACTGTTACTGTGAGCACAGTCCTTCACTGTACAAAGGAGGAGGTTCAGTGGCAGTCGTCAGCCAGGGCCAAAAAGAACATACAAAAGTCCATCCCCAGGACAGTACCCAACAGGCATCTACAGGAATGTAGCATATACTTCGCCTGGTCTTCAATTTCTTTGTTACCAGTTGCAGTGATGGGACAAAGCAACACCATCAGCCTACCTGAGTTTGCGATTGCTTTGTATGGTTCAGTTGACGGAGAGAAGCTCAGGCACAGTCCCAACTTGACATACTGTTATTGTGAGTAGAGTGATTTACAGAGGGCATTCTCGGAAGAGATTGCCAGTCCTCTCACACCATTTAGGATGAAACGTACAAGACGTTGGGATCATAATGTGGATGATTACTGCCATGATTGCAATAATCAGTTTGAACAGCTGAATCATGCGATGAATGAGTGCGTGTTCACCCTACCATTCCGGGTCCAGAATTCTACAGCCATGTTCTCTGGGTGTCTATAAGAGCCAGATTTATAATGGCTCATTGAACAAGTATACGATACCGACACCAACAACATATTCCAGACACAACACCACAAGAATTGACTCAATGTCAGCAAGCGTCGCATGTGATATTCAACGCTTATCCACATCAGTTTAAAAATGATTACTGCACAGTACCTACTGGTAATTGAAGATGTAAATGGTGAAAATGTGAATGTATCATTTGAATGAAAAACTGCAAATCACGTCAAAGTGCACACATTACCTCGACAAGTGTTACAAAGTATGTTACATAATAATTCTTCTATTATAGTGAGAAGTTCACCTCTGGTTTCCAAATCGTTTCTTGCAAACAGGACAGACCATAAATTCAGTCATCACGATTTTTCTAGACTCTTGCTCGATTTTCTGTTTCTTTAACTGTCAAAGAACGCACAAAGATCATTATTTTAACCGTACAATAGGAGGAAAATGTAATAATAAGAGAATGTTCTTTCTTAAATTGAAACTGTACAAAAAGTAGTAGTAGTAGTATAAATTGAGTGTGATAAGATTCAGCCACTTCCAGTCCTGAACGTTAGTTTACCCTGAGGAGTGATACTACAGCAAATATGTCTTCTATTTATTAAACTCTTCTAGCTCTATTTAGAGGTAGTCACACTTACTTTAGAGGTAGTCTTAGGCAATACACTGAAGTCTTTAAAGACTTTACCTAAAACGGCTCTAACGATATAATTAAATGTCTTGTATGGACAGCGGGAAAATGACGAGAGCAGCCCAATAAATTACCGAACATCTCGACGAAAATCGATTTAAGCGCCGTCTTTTCCCTATAAACTCCTCTCAAATGTTATCAGAATCTTCAGAAAAATTCAGGTGGTAGTCCAACCGAATACCTACGCAATGAGTCTTACTATAATTTCTAAACGCTTTTACCTGATAACTCTGGAAATGTGATTATTATCCTTTTCAAAAAGCGTCTGTCTACTGCCTTATCAATATGTTGTGTACCAATTGCTCAATAATTGTCAGGGCATGAGTACGAAAACACAATGAATCCTGGAACTCTAAGCGATACGGCTTCCTGCCACCGTGAACTGAGTGAGTAATAAACCAGAAGCAAAATCCACGAAAACCAGTGAATTCATGTAGTGCTAAGGAAAGCCGTATGGTGCGGCACACCTGATATTTTTGAAATGCAATAAAAGTACGTGGTTTAATCCGGGAACAAAATAAAATGAACCATTAGATGAAGTCACTATTACTACTAGTTGCTATTAAAATTAATCATGTCAACTTAAAAACTTGAACCAGACCTGTAGCCGCTGTGCATTCAGGAGTCCTTTGAGAAGTTGAGAATCCCTCCTCTGTTTTATAGCAGCCTCAACACCCGAAGTCAGAAACAACTTGAGTTTGCTGAGTGGAACGCCGTGAGGAAGAAGGTCGAGAACCTCGAGTATAGGCAGGCGCTCGGGATAACTGTTAAGTAGATTGAGAGACATTTCTAGAAGCTCATCAGAGTTTGAAGGAGAAACGAGTGGAACGGACACGTCTGGTAATGAGTCTGGAGGATGTAACAAAAGCTGCAATATCTTTATGTACACCTGAAAACAGACGAAAGTTGCGATGAATGAGTAGTGCCTACATAATGTGAAATGAATTCTTTCAGATCTGCTGCGATCGTAGCGACCCCGAACATTGGGGTCCATCATTAGCCGTGGCGTTTGGCAAGCATTGTGTTCTCGAGACCTTAAAGAGACGTCACTGTATGCAACCCCTTTTGTAATTTTGCATTGCCTACCAACTAGGAGTTTCGGTGAACCCTACCCCAAACCTCAAAGGACAAGGTATGGCGAGGAATTTATTTAATAAATCCAGCAACAACAGATAGGAACAAGGTACTTCAAGTACCCAGATACCACGCTATAGCGATCAATTTAGTCACTTTGGGCAACGCCAGGTATAATATGCAGTTGAGCTGTGTAGGAACCAGTGTTAAGGGTACTTGAAACATAGCTTAAAAAAATTAGGAAATTTCTCGATTCAAAAATGGCAGAAGTTACTTTCGATGGTTTAATGCTGACTCCAATACAGAAGAACTTGCCAGCAGTTATGTGTGCTCAAGTTCGACCTGATCCTCCCCAAAACAATTTCATCACCATAGCCTTGGAAATCGCGTGTTAAACAACGATTATCACATAATAACCGAGAATGGGCGCATAGTGAAATAACTAACGAATTGAGTTTGCAGTCAGAACTGATGAAGGTTTTATTCGGAAAAGACATGAAGGGATGAAATGTGGCATGGTCGAAACCACGATAGAAAGCTAGAAAACTTGAGAACACGCCAACTATTGTTCATCCACTTAACGAGACTGTTTTCTCAGCAGTTTTAGCTTTATTATGCGTGTAGCCAAAGTAATTTAGCTCGCCTACAGTGTTCTCCTCGTCACCAATAATTTAATTTTCTGGTAGGAACGTACGTTTCTTTTACACTGAATGTAATTGGCAATAACTGATTTTCCCCCCACAGGATTCACGAATAGTTTACTGCTTCAGACTTGTCATTAATGAACCCACGTCAAGGATGACTTCTGAATTACCCAAAACGATTCAATGCCAACACGTTACGCAATTAGTATCACAAGCCACTGTAAACAGTCCAGTAAAAAAAGGATACATTGTGTGTTCTTGCAACATTGCCAAACAGTGGAAAGAGCATGAAACGCTCGTAGGTCGCTTCTTCGCTTCAAGGATTTGTAAATAATAAAATCAATTTCGAGATAGATTATAATGAACAAAAACGCGCGAAGAAGCAAAAGAGAAAAAAATGGGCAAAATGTGAACAAATTGTTCAGTGGGTTGACGAACTGATTGTCCATAGTGTAATAGTCCAGTAGTTATTACAACATGTGTTCCGCCAGATGCTTAGTTGTCACGACTTCCAAATTTAATTGATTCCGCTTTTGTACGTAGGAGTTTTCGCTGATTAAAGCCTATTATTTTTCTACGGCTTTCATTATTACACATAGTATGGTTGATTGTTGTAACAAATGCTATTCCAAGGTGCTTAAGAAGGCGTGGGAGAGACATCGTGGTTGATCAGTGTACAAGGTTTTCCCATCAATACAATCACCTGAACTGTTCAACACTCATGGTTCAGGTCATCCTTCATTCAATTGTAAATAATCTCGTTTTCTCTCGCTCTTTTGGGTTAGTTTTCATTATAAATATACACCTAAGTTTATAACCAAGACAACTTTTTGACAGCCCCCCCCCTTCCGTAAATTATTTGACACTTTACGTTACGTGGTTTAATCCGTTCTTTAGTACATAAAACTCCATTTGGGATCTAGTTGTAACGCTTTCCTGGCAACCCGATCGGACTTAACACATAGTTTTTATAAGGGAAGCCGTTTTATAGCATTTACGTCGTATTTGGTATCTTTTCCTAGGTATTTTTCGATGCCTGAATCGAATAGGATGGGTTTCGGATGTAGGATTCTACTGCTTGAGGGAACTCGAGGGAAAATATAGCAAAAGTTGTCGTTTCACTTTTTCCAGCTCCGCCTCCCGTCTCACTCCATCCATCAGTTCGACTCGTTATGCCGTGCTAATGGTCTAGCGTCGCCTAGGAAACGTCAATTTCCGATTTCCTGTTGTAATCTGGTCATGTTTCGTATCCTTTTTCAGTATTTTTCAATGCTGAATCAAATGGAGTAGGTCTCGGAGGAGTGAAACTGCATTAAGCTGTGCAGTCATGGTGTGAAGGGAATAGTATACAGTTCTGTGATAATTTGCGGTTGGTTTTTTTTTTTTTTTACTTTCCTAGGCTCTACAATGTAATAGTAGTAATGTAATTTGCTTTTAAAAAACTTTAAGTTCTCTACAGAGGTTCACGTTTCAGTGGCTAACACTTAGTCCAAAAAACACCATTTGGGGAAATTGTCTGAATGTGAACACGTTGGAGAGAATACGGCTGAACCAAAACGCCTACTGAGCTCGTAGGTTACCATGGGACGTCAAAATAAAAGGTATGAACAAAATACACCCAGAACTAACTATAGTTATCATAGTGGTCAAAACTTTAATACCGGAATTCCAGAATCCAAATCACTGCCGTTCCACTTAATACCATTCCTCACAGATTTCACCCGATAATTCAGAAACAGTTATTATCATCAATATTTAAAAAAATTGTGTTTACAGTCCTACAAAATCGCTGTGCACAGATTGTTCAATAATGGCTATGGCTTGAGTAGGAGCAACGCAATAAGTTCCTGAACTGTAAGCGCTATCACTTTCTGCCACTGTAAAGTGATGTTCAAACGAACTGAGTGAAAAATTAATTGTTGTCGTAGCAAAATCCATGAAAACCAGTGGAAATACGAAGAGTTAAGGAAAGTTGTGTGATTCGTCGGACCAGATATATATGTATTTTTTTTGTCAAGGGTTTGGCCACTACTATAGAGTAGAAAACGCTACGGGAAATACTGGATTTAAAGACCACCTGATGCGATGCACTCACTACTTTCGGCTACTCTTAACGCTCAGAACGCTAACCCAATCATTTTTCACTCAGTTTATACGAACGAAACTAAACTGAACTAATTACATAACTTTCCTTCGTACTTGGTACAACCAAGGAAAATAAGAACTGGTGGTGGTCAACGTTCCATAACATACTAGGTATTTTGATCACTATAGTAACTATATTTACTTATACATCAAGTTTGCTGATGATCTTTTTTGGCATCCGAAGTTGGGTTCAGATTTGACATTTAACCTGGCTTGATACAGCCGTTCTCACTTAAGTTTTACGATAATTGGTACCGTGGCAAGGACCAATGTCGTCATGGTTGAGCGTAGGAACACGCTTCAATATTTATGAGAACGTACTCCCAATCTCAGACACCAAGATTTATTGCTAGAGAATAAACTAGTAACTTTCATAAAATCATTGAGGCGAAGAAACAATATTCAGTAAAGCAAAAATAGATTCCGTAAATTTCTCTAAATAGACTCAGTAAAGTCCTTATAGTCTGATTGTAGACCCGGGAAAATGCATAAGCATGATGATTGCCATTGGAATTCAACAGTGAAAAAAAAATGTCTCGGAATAACTATTACAACAAAACTGATCGTGGAACTCCTAAACTAATGAAATTAAAAAAACCTTTTTGCTTGTAAATTCAATCAACAAAAAAAGTAGCCATTTTTCTTGTCTTGCCCCATCAGAAAGCGCTTACAGGAAATCAGATTGATTCTTAATTTGACTCACGACGGCAGAATATATGAAAAATGTGCGCAATTAAAGATCCTCAAGTTAGAAGAGAGGCAAAAACATGGTAAAATGATTACCATTCACAGAATAAAGTAGTCAGCCCTCAAAGTTATGGGAAAATATAAAAAACTAGCAAATAACCACAAAACTGGCACTAGAAATAGATAACTGAAGTTGCTATTGAACGCTCACAATACGGGGTAATACAGTAAAAATCATAATAAATTATATTGACAACCTCAACCTTAAATCAAAGTTAAAAGATGCAAACCTACCTGATCAGAGCCTGGTTTCTTTTCATTGAACACCTTATCACAGAATTTCAAGGCTTTCTCATAATCCCCGAGAACCAATAGGTAGATTCCAAGAGCCACTTCATAGTCACCGCTTTTACCGCAAATGATCACTCTTTCTTCAAACATACCTGACGAAACCATTGAAAGGTTATTATGAGGTTGTAATATTTGAATGTGCTCTATTCTAAAAGGCTAAGTTTTGTTGGTGTTAATAACGAGTCAACTTTATGATTCTTTCATCGAGGCAAACACTTGACAGTAATTCATCATTCCTGTAGCATGGTCATAAAATAGTGCTTCAAAACGTGAGTTTCGCACTTAGTATCGAGTGGGTTTCGAGTTTAGGGCAGTGTCAGAAAGCAAAATGCAGAGGGGGTTTATCTTTAAAGAGTTAAAAGTTGGCGTTTTTCAGATTTTTTTTGTCTAGCCGCCTGTGAATTGGACATTTGGAGGAGAAAACCTCCAGAATAGGTCGAGTATTTTGATCAATAATACGTTTTTTCTTGGTGAATAAGAAAGGGGTCAGTTGGAGAAAATTAGTTTTCTTTCGTGGATTGTTGTGTACCCTTGCTCGCCTGAGTGCTAGCAGTAATGAAGAGTAGTGCGCCTGATAGTTGGAAGGACAGCAAGCATTTAAGTGAATTAAAGGAATAATGGTAGAGAAAGAAAGCAGACCCATACTAGTTGTAGCAGCATGTGAATAGAAATGTGAGAGGCCCAGCCAAGTGTTCACAGTCGAGTGAACAAATCTGTAGAATTTGTCAGCCTCCCAAAAACCAGTCGTATTAGGGAACCAGTACTAGGGATAGTACACCTCTGGAGCTATCTGCAGTGGTTTGAGGGAAGCCTTGACTAGGAGCCTTTCCTTAGATAACCACCAAGGTCCAGCTAAATGAATTACTGAGAACACGTTCGCTCTTAGAAAATATGAGCATAATTCAGCCATCAACTTACAGTCTGTTGGAAACCTCTTGAGTATTGCAGACACTTGATAATGACTCGACATTTCGAGAAAGCCTTGCAGCTTTCTGCGTAAATACTGCGAGTCTGAATCATCCAACCCTTTGCTTAAAATTTGTTCCCGGTACTGGTGAACGAGGGCATTGTGGAATATCGGGTTGGTTTCTTTCCACACGTTTATCGCGTGTTCCTGAAAAGAAAAGAAAAAAATTCATCAGGTGATGCTTACTTTGAACATAAACTAATCGAACAGTACATTGAAATTCAGTGTGAGACGGGTGCAGGGACGGGATATGGCCTCTGTATATTTCTATTGGATCATTAGGGAATGCCCTCTCAATGAGAATTTCCACTAAATCTTCAATGCTACAGCACCAGTCTGCATTGCATTGAAGCCTTCTCCATGTTTGCTTTTCCTATGATTGCCAGAGACGTTCCCAGAGCTCTCTGCTTTCACAAAGTTCGCCTGCTCGTCTTTTGGCTTTTCTGATTGCTTGGTGGAAGGCTTTCTTCTCCTTCTGGACGAAGGCAATTCGGAGTTTGGCTCTGGCATCTGCGTATATTCTAGAACATCCTTCTGGTTCTATTTACACTCTGCTGGAAGGGATTAAGTTCGTCAGTCCATCAGAGGACTTTGATCGCCCTAATCTTCTCTTGCCTAAGCATAGAAAGCACAACACAATGCAGTGCTGTGGTGATAAAGTCCACTTTGCTGTCCACCTCTTTGAGCGAGTTAGCTTGCACCATTAGGTCAGAGTTTGCAACACGCATTTCACCTCCATCCAATACAAAGTGAGCCTAGTCAGCTATTTCAGTGTGTAATTGTTTTGTTTTCATGTCACTGCAGAGGAATGGAGTACAATGATTTGAATGTTGTGACAGTGGCTTTACTTTTTCTCCCATCTGTTCTCCAGCCTGCACATCTTGCAGTTCATAACTGGAAAGCACCATTCTACAAAGAATCATGTTCTGCTCAACTGTTTGGAAGCAAATGCGAATAACTAAATGTAAGCATTGTTGTACGCGTTTTGATTGAGGTTTCAACACACAGCTCGGGGCCTTTCGTAAGTAGTCGCTCCCTACTCGTGCCACCCCCCCCCCTTTATTTTTAACCGATGCGTGCGCATCATTTTATTCTCTGGATATGTTTTCGACAGCTTAATACTGGAAGGCTCCACTTTGAATGCGTTAGATGAAGCTGGTGGGTTTCCCCCCTCTCCTACCATCATTATCACAAAGTAGTTTCAAATCACTCGTGGTTTCGAATTGAAGTTAGTTGCAACATATACATGAAAAACGCGTGTCATCATTATGACACCATCGCTACCATAACTAGGTTGGCTTGGGATGAAGCACTCTGTGTCTGAACAATTGTACTGAAACATTTAGATGCCTAAATAGAAAAACCCTGCAAATTATTACGCGATGGTTTATTAAGATCTTGAACAGCTTGAAGGAGTCTCACAGCTCTGAGACCTATCCCATTCGATTCAGCATCGACAAATACCTGTGAACCACACCAAACATGACCTGACTACAATGGAACGACGAAAACTAAATATTCCAGGTGCCTGCAAGCAAGCGCCTGTACACAATTACCATGACGTTGCGAGTGATGATGAGACGGGAGAGAGGGAGTACAAACGATGAAACAATTACTTTCGCTGTAGTTCGTTTCCCGGGAGTTCTTTCAATTAGTAAGCGTTGGCTCACTATATTTACTGTGATTTCACTATCGACACATTGTAGCCTCTAGGAATTATTCCACTCGATCCATCATCTAAAAATACCTAGAAAACGATCCCGAACACGGCGTATTTTGCGATAAAACTGCCAAAATTGCGTTTTAGTACATTTTTTTTACCGTTTTCTGCCCATAACAACCATGGGCTTCGTCCAAACGGATTGCCGAGCAGGTGGGCACAACTAGCGAAAGAACAAATTTTTTAGACTTCGTTAAAGACACACAGACGGCGGATGGACATTGCAGATTTGGAATCTCAATGTCTTTAAACGCGAAGTATCAAATTTTGAGGGGGGGGGGGTGTAAAACATTTTCCTGGCCAAAAACATAGGGTTATTACTCAGAATGGTCCTATAATACGAACAATTCGTAACTTACTATGTAAGGAATAATTAGAAAGTGCTTGTCGATTCTTAACAAGAAATCCAAAACCTTTGGCCTTGGAAGACCCTCAACTTCAGCGACCTCTTCAATAAATATTTTGAGACCGTCCTCCGGTTGTGTTTCCAAAACCCATTCAGAGTAGCGCAAAATAAGTTCAATATATTCGCTGCCTGTAAAGAAATAAATGTAACAAATTAATTATAGCTCGATAGTTCAACTGAAGTATGTAAGTTTGCTAACAACCAATTCCAATCCAACAATTGCTTTGTTTGGAGACTCCACACGTGAATGTCAACTAAACACCACTCACCTGTTCAATATAAAAATTTGTTGGAGAGCCATAGCTGCCCAACAATCATTATCCTTTAACTGTAGCGTAGCGTCATACTTTTATGAGCCTTTCACTTCTAGGAACTGGACAAAGTCACAATAGCCCAAGAGGGATATACAGTGGCTGCGGGATCATTTAAATTTGTATAACAATTCGCACACACGCGACAACGATTTTGGCACGAATTTAGGTGCTATCCATTTTATGCCAGATTCATTGGAAAAAATCTGAAGGCACGGGCCCACGGACATGTTAAGGTGCTCAGCAACTTATCTAACAGCGATCAAACGAATGGCTAATATTATTTTTTTCGCTTCATTGATGTTTTCGTCTGTTGATGTGCTCGGCATTCTAGCACGCCCTTTGCCATTCACATCATATCCTCTGAGAACAGTTTGTACAATTGATAAACGTTCTTTGGCCACAGTCAACATTCAGAAAGCGTCTGCACAAATAGTGTTGTTTTCTGCACAACATTTAATACAGCTGCTTCGATCCGTGTTTTGCATTATGCAAAACACGTCCAACCAAAATATAAGTCAACGAAACAAAACAAAAAATCGAAAATAGCTAGAAATCGAATAACGCTTCCATAGACCTCGTATATGTGTTCAACATAGACTGGTACACATCCCACCACATTCACCTTCCACATGAAACAGATGTCAGAACATTTGCTCCTTCTCCTCCTATCGCCCTCAAAATCCAAACCTCATAGAATGATTCATTTGATGGATGCAAATTAGTTAGAATGACGAGTAACTTATTAAAAAACGGGAGCTTGACATATTGTCTGGTGCTGAATCGAAATCAAAGTTCAAGGCCTTAATTAGGAAATCGACAGAAAACAAAGCGACTAACCTAAAGATTGAAGGTACTGAATGGTTGGTTCGACTCCCCACAGTGGAGAATCTTCACACACCGACTGCTTCTGCAGAAGATCCAAAGCCTTCTCATGAAGACCTTTCGTTTTGTACAGAACAATCAACTCAGGATATTTTTCGTGTTTTTTCAAAATCCGCTCTGTTTCTTCAAGGTTGCAAAAGTTGCGACGAAGCAGAGGTGCCACGAGAGCATCATTAGTCTGTTGAATTAAGGAGGTGTTGAACCAACTTCAAATGGGCTAATCGATTACGTGAGTCAAAACTTGAATACCTGGAGGTAACACTTCAAAAGAGTGGTATCAATTATTTGCATCAATTGAGGTTTCGATTTATGACCGTCGTTGTCTTTTGTCTGCAAACGGGCTCTGGCCTGGAAATCAAAGTTAAAGTATTAAAAGATTTCGTGAAACGGACGAGACATTTACTGTTTGCAAATCACATTGTAAATAAAATGGAATACTTGGTCAAGTAAACTAAATAAGAGCTGAGAAATCCTCAGCTGATAAAGACAATATAATAAATAATTAAACCTCGAAGTGGTGGGATTATAAATAACAGTACATAACCACATCAAGAAATGTACTGCTGGGAAGATGTTTAGAGCTGATACAATATGTAACCAACTGCACAAATGACTGGCACCTATCCGAGTTTGTGGAATATTGATTGAAAACGTAAGAATAATTGTGGAGGTTGTCTCATTCAGCTCATTTATTGAAAATGAGAAAATAATATGTCCAGTGGAGTTTCACACTAATTCACTGGTGAAACACATTCCAATAATGAAGAAGTTAGGACGATTGTCTAGTTTTAATGAATTTGGGTTACAATGATATATCGATTTCGACAGTTAGGTCATAAGCAGTACCATTCGAATTGTTTTTTTGTTGCTGACGATGATCCGACTGTCGAAATCCATATAACTGTGTCACTCAAATTTAGTGGAACTAGACAATAGTCTAAACTGCCCGTCACTACAATCCGTTCCCCTGGAGAAGTCTGAAGTTTGTAGGCTCCATTGTACAGGAGATCAGTGCACAAGAGTTGTCATAGTTCGCTTGAAGAGACGAACATCCAGAATTTTACAAAACAAATCGCAAGGATACACGGGAGAGTATGATTGCCAGTATGTAAGTGGGACGTTTAGACAGAGACACGACAGAGGGAATCAGGATGAGTGACGGATCGAAACATAAAAAAACAATGCGCTTCCATGTCTTCTTCCTCACCCTTCACACGGACAGGCTACTTTCTGTCTTTATTAACCATTAGTGAATACTTTTCTTCGTGACATCAGAACATACGACAAAAGGGGGTGCAGTGCAGACAGTCTTGGGTAAAAAACACAGGAAGGCTATTTTAGGTAATACATTTCTCATTGCTTAACTATTTTGTTTATTCTCCTGCAATAATTATCCCCAATTTGAAGCTAAGACTGGACATGCTTCACAGACAGACACAATAAGTGGAGCCTTCCTGTGTTTTTTACCCAAAACTTTCTGCACTCCCCTGCGTCATCTGTCCAGAATAAATCTTCATATCTCATGTTCTGATATCACATAGAAAAGTGTTTGCTATCGGCGAATGTAAAGAGAAAATAGCCTTCGCGTGTTTATTGCGGCAAGTATAAATGCGTGGGGGAAGGAGGAAAGATGATACAGAACTGCATTGCTTTTATTTTTTCGATCCTGGAAACGTCATCATCGTCAACATCGTCATCAGTCCTGATTCGCTCCGACCAAGCTCTGTCACGACATTAGTTGGTCATCTTTCCTGGCTCCCTCTAAACGTGACTACTTAGATGTTTTAATTCGTTTAGTAATCTAAATAAAATTTAAATGAATACTTTCTCTCTTTATCAATTTATATAATTTAAATGTACCTGCATTGGCCAGACTATATGCTGCTTATTTAGGCAAATAAAAACTACTTAGCCTTTCTAAACAATATCATCATTCATATTTCCTCGTCTCTTGCAGCCAACTGCCTCCTACGAATAATTCTTTCCCAGATTTAATTTGCACGATTCCAGTATTTCCCAGGAGTGATCATTATTCCCAATAGCCACCCTAAACGGGAGAGGGAAGTTGTAAAAGCTAAGTTACCTCTGTAAGGTACTTGATCAACGCCAAGTATCCGTTTTCCGTGTCCACTTCCGACAATTCACTTTTGGCAGCAACATCTCGGCTGATGAGCTCAGGAAACAGCTTGATGACGTCATAGGGATCTAACACAAACAAAATGGGGTTACTACTTTATTATTTAGGTGGTGGAACACTTAAACTTACAATAAATCCTGGTTGACTGGAAAGATTAATTATCTACAACCAATTTGTTTTTAACGTAAATAGTTATGAGCAAAGGAAAAAAATACAGTCACAGGGAGTAAGGCTTTCAAGTCACACGTTTCTTAAGATTCTGGCCGTGTCACTAAACGAGAATGGGATAGCACATGGTGAGTTTTATTACACCTGAGCTTTCTAATAGAGGATGGCCGAGATTACGGAAACCATGACTGATGGAAGCAAATCTGATGGCAGCCAAGAACAACACGGCATATGTCCATAAACTTTCAGAAGATAATCTACTTGCAGTCACACTTCACTAAATTTCGGCATAATAGACAACAGGACAGGGTAGACGTACAATCTGTAAGGATTTAGGATGATTTCAGGATTTCAGGGCAGCTTATGTATCCTTTGAACAGCCAATGAGAAAGCTAAACAGTTGTTAAACAGCCGGGAGTGACGATCTAGAAAGTAATGTGCAAAGAACAGCTCCAGAGAATCGCAAATTTTGTTATTGTTAAGAAACGCAGAGATCTTGACAGTTAGGACAATGGGTTAGTGTGATTCGCTTGGACAATTTCAATGCCACACCATTGACGTACCAATCCCTGAATCCTTCAGTCCCCTGCCAGTCAACCTCTCTTTTTAGCATTCCAAGCCCTGCGGACACACGATTTGATCCGAGCTGACCACATATTACCTCTCCACTATAAAACAGAAACCCAAAAGTTGAAAGGGGAAACTGAAATACTACAGGAAAACACAAATAGAGACGACACTGACGAATATTTATAACAAAACAATGTTGGGGCCTGAAATGGATGGAGGGTACTGCACTTCTCACATCTTTATCTCTCCTTTCTGTTTTTAAGCTATTTCGAAATGCCTACAACCAGACTAACTGATAGATTGTTGTTAGTAATAGCCTCATCTGACAATGGCTGCTCGCATGTGTACCTTTCGTAACATATGGATACGCTAAAATCATAATTAGTAGGAGTAATTATAGAAAAATGCAACATGCCACATACCTGTCCCCAACTTCAAAAACTCACTCATTGACCTTTCAAATTTTTTCAAATGAAACAAATCAAAAGCGAAAAGTGTTTGTATTTGATGAACATTCCGTTTTTTTTCATCGTCACTATCATCTGCAACATTCTGAAACAATTCAAGCAATTTGTCAGCACTTGCACGATTTTACTACGTTTACAAGCATTGTTTTTGTACAAAAAATAAAAAAAAAGCAAACAGTACTTGCATTAACATGGGCCCTTGACATACTACTCTCGAAAGATAACTAACCCGTAGTTAATGCAGTGTAGTGACAAAAAGCCGTCGTTAGAGAAATACAATTATTATAATTCGCTATCATATGAAATGTTTCTATGCCGTTGGAAAGCTTTCAATTTCTCAGGGAACTTGATGCTGGCTGTAATATACATCATTTAACCCACCGTTACATAACTGCTGTCAAGTAGAAGAATAAGATATATAAGGTAAAATAGCAGAGGCGTGAGAGGGGAATGGTAGCTAAATAAGTAAGACGAGCGTTTTTTCAAAATGGACTAATATGAAGGACTGAGGGGGAAAATGGCCTGAGTAGGGACCCTCTTTGTGAAACCTAGGATTGGTAACTTAGTCTTCCTACTGATTAGGGCAGTGACCCACTTTGTCATTCTTAATCAACATTCCTGTAGAGCTTTACTCCAAATGTGAACGTCGTCCCAAGTTAAAATGGGAAAATTGGTCTAAAAGCTAAGGGACAGGGTGAGAAAACGATGGTCCAATCCCTGACCAGCCATCCCTCCTCTGAGGAACCAGGTTAGTGTTGCAATGAGCTTTGGCTGGCTCCCTGTAATTGCACTCTTTCTCTTCCCCAAATGAGTGTGGTGTGGAGTGTCGAAAGGGCACTCGTTTTCCTGTCAGAATGTATGTTGGTAATGATGCCCCGGAGCTAATGAGAGCAGCCTGGTTGGAGGGTGTCACTTCTAAATCACAGTCATCAGCAAAGAGAAAATCTCGTGTACAGGGATGATGATGAATGGAACAATATGTATGCATTGTGGAAGAATTAGAAGATATGCTGCACTTAATTGAGGGCCGCCAGATGCTTCCAAGGTTTTGCATGGCTAACTGTAGAGCTCTCATATAAAATTAAGGTCGCAGACTTGTTTTCCCAACTATTTTGTTCGCTCTAATGAGTAGTGGTAGGCACAGGAAATATAAAGAAAACATAAGACTAGTAGTAAAGTTAACGTACCTGTTAGGTGAGTCCGTCTCCTCTGGCTTGTGAGTTACTGTGGGCAAGCGCTCTCGATGTAGAGACATCATCGTCTGGCCGTTAAGTCAGTACTGAGTACTGACTTAACGGCCAGACGATGATGTCTTTACATCGAAAGCGCTTGCCCACAGTAACTCACAAGCCAGAGGAGACGGACTCACCTAACAGGTACGTTAACTTTAGTAATTTGCCTACTGGCGGATATAACCCAATTTCTTTAAGACTAGTAGTAGTTAAGGGAAGTATAATGCGGCAGACGTGGAAGCGTAGAAAAATGGATCGAAGCACAAATAAAATAAAATAGCGATGGTATACCCTCGCCCACTCCACTTGCTGCACTGGGATAGAATGTGCACAGACTGCTACTATTTATTGGGTGATCAGGAAATAGATTGTTGCAAGAAAATATAAAGAGGTCCTGTCAGTGTTCTGAATGGTCCGCTACTGCAGAGGCACCAGAAAATAGAATATGAATGGGCAGGTAGAAATGCGGTAAGCGCGACGCATCATATAACTTTCCGTGACTTTTGCTACTAATCCTACATATTTTTCACTCAAGCTCATTCGAACTTGGTGAAACTTCACGTTTTCTGTAGAATGTGGTGACGCTTGAGGTTCCAGAATTTACTTAGTTGCTCCAAATTATCGTACTGAACGTATTAACTGCACAACCAGAGCAGACTTCTGACTTATCTTCTCCTTCTCACGTCACAATGGATTTACAAATATCTAGTTTATTAACTTTGGCTAAGAAAAATTACGAACATGGCACTTACCGCTAGTCTCAGAGCTAATTCAAAATGTTTGTCAGCCAGTAAGCCTTTGATCTGCTTATGTACAGGGACAGCTTGCACGATCCAAATATGTTCAGTTGATGCAAGATAAATAACTCCTGGTTTGGCTACTGAAATGAATTTCACTTTGAGAGGTAAACACAACAATTCTGGGGGCGAATCAACGTTTCTTGCTTTGATTTCGATGGATTCAGGCAGAATGCCGAGAAAGTACGGCTCATCATGACCTGCAATATTGAAACGAAACCATTGCCATCAGTAACGATTCGACCCACATTCAAAAACCCTGCAAATTATTACACAATGGTTTATTAATCTCATGAACAGCTTGACCTAGTATTAGTGCTCCCCCATCCCATTCGATTCAGCATCGAATACTAGTAAACCATACGAAACATGTCCTGGCTACAATGGAACTACGGAAACAAAACGTCTGATGATATTGCCCCATCATCTTGGAAATTGGAACGGGGCGCTTCGAGCGAACCCGTTGAGAGGCGAAAGGGGAGTTAAGCCGCCCACCCAGCAACGATGGGAGGCGAGGACGAGGCGAGTTGTTTTTTATTGAGACGGGCGGGAGGGAGGGAGTTCAAACGACGAAACGTTGACTTCCGCTGTAGTTCCCCCGTTGTACTGCGGTTCGTTAATTTTTTTAACCGTTTTTTTGCCCATTACAACCACGGCCTTCGTCCGATCAGATTGCCGAGAACTAGATACCAAATCGGATTTTTGTGCGAAATAACGAATTTTTTAGACCACGTTAAAGGCACAAAACGGCCCGGACGGCGGACGGGGGACGGACATTGCAAATTTGGAATCTCCAAGTCTTGAAACGTAAAGTATCAAATTTTGAGGGGGGGTTGTAAAAAATTTTTCGTGACCGAAAACATAGGGTTATTATTCAGAAAAAATAATAAACCAAAAAACGTTAGGCTGGGCAGAGATTGAGGACGTGGTATAGCTGCACTTGTTTCAAAAGAAAATATAACTGTATTAAGGATTACACTAGACTAGTGTACAACGGAGAAGCATAAAACGTGGTGAGGTGAGAGCTACTTTCTATTAACAACTCTCAGTTAAGATGTATATTGAATTAACAGCACGTACACGATAATAAATATAATGACAAAACGAATACGAAGTTTTTGGTTGCTTTGTTGTGATTTTAAGGCCCCCCTTTCTATTCAAGTGTACTGGGTCGAACCGAATTCCTCCACTTAGCGAAGGCTAATCCGGGGCACTTGTACTGACTGGGCACCTCAAATGCCCCGATTCTCCCACCCAGTTCCCTGTTTGTGGTGGTAAAAGTTGATCGAATGTAATTGCGAATAAAACTCCTTGTTCCATTTACTATTCGAACGATATCGTACTTACCCCCCTCCTCACTTAGTGTGATATCGCTTTCTATAACGTACCACAAGCGACAGTGTCCTTGTGGAAGTAGTGTATTGGCTCAAATGCTTGAAATGGACGGAATGAAATTTGCCGTAGTCAATACCAATCACTTCTGTGTATTCATTTGTACCTCAAAGAAACGCACCTACACACGACACTCAGTTTCCATCATGGAAACAGCAGTGTGCCAGTCCCATCAGCCGGTTGCTGCCTCACAGGAGAACACAAGTGTCAACTCCCCGCTGCATTCTTTCCCTTTGTTCTCTTTTTACCGCATTTGTTCAGTCTTTTTTATCAACGATTCATAATAAATGCGTAATTACGTAGAATCAGCAATTCTATACTTCTACTGTTAGGTCGTGAAGGAGGGCACTACTCTTCACCTACCATGAAGCTCTGGTTATTGAAGGACTCCAGTTTTACTACCACGTGAACAATTGCTAGGCGAAGTCCTGGAGTTTGTCAAAGACTTGATCAAGAGTATCTGCACATCTTGTAGTTGTCTATTCAGTTCAACGTCATTTGGAAACGAACAAGAGAACCCTCCCACGAAACACAAAGGGAGGAATGACTACCCAATTTTAATCTATGTGTCGGTGCTTGGTATGATTTTATTGCTTTCAGAGATGGGGCTAATCATTTCGTGAACTCAAAGATTTGAAGCGTTTGACCATGAGAACAATGAACAATAAAAGCAAAACACTTCAACAGAGTTAAGACTACAAGAGATTAGAAAATGTACCTATAGCGATAGGAACATCTGACCAGCGTACTACCTGCGATGGGCTGGTTTCCCCTTGAATATTACAACTAACCGACTGCTTTTCGTTCAAAAGTAAAAATGTCAAATCGGGCTGCTCATAGTTAGCAATTTTCGTAACGAGTGGCTCGCATTTTCCTGTTGGAAATAACTCCTGAATTTTTTTATCCATCTGCAACAAGATACATTGAAAATCGTACAGTTAAAATTAGTTGGTAAGCCAAATTCTGACCCTTAAAAGTATTTTCCAATTGATTACTTACAAAAGCCATGAAATAACCTCCTTTGCAACCAAAGCAAATGGAATCTTTGGCCCAAGACATGACGCGAGGAACATCAGGAATTGTGATGTCATTGCCGAGATCTAGAAATTCGCGATTCTTCAGATAGTAGAGTTGCAACTTTCGTTTGACTGACACGCACATACGTACAGTCCAAGATGTAATGCCAGTCAGAGATACAATTTTCTGAGGAAAGAGTGAGGTTGTTAATGAAAATTATAGGTGGTAAGTGGAGGACGCTTCAGTACCTTTTAGCTGATGAGTGCATTTCAAGTGTACCTGAGCTCATAACTCTTATCTGAAACAATTACTTAACACAAAATGTTCATGTCTCGGTAATTGTTATTATTTCATCCCAACGAATTGGAAACATTTGGAAAGAAAAGGCCCTAGTTTTGGTGAAAATGGAACAAGCTGCACTCACATGTAGCGGACTGGAGGGGTGTAAAAAGACTCCACTTCTTTTATTGTGACTTCAGAACAGTACAAAATAACAGAAATGCAGATATTTCCCCTGTCGCGTAGATTAAACAGTTCGGCCCCAACGAAATGCAATAGCAAAGTGGACGGAAAAAAGAAAAACTACAGGAAAAGGTAAATAAATGACTCACAGAGCTGGGAGTAGTATCTAAATACCAAGTGACCGAAAGAAAATGCCCTCGTACGGTTGTAGGAGGGTAAAGAGAGGAAAACGATACAGATGATGACAAAAGATAGTGTGGAGAAGGCCTCCCAATGTTGCAATCTGTTACACCCACTCAGGAGATGAACTAAATCACTTGTGACCAAGTTGTGGAAACCCATTTTAATGATAAAACGGAGAAAGGGCGATTGTATATTTCCACTAAATTTGTGTAACAATGTTAGATCAAGTGTTGTAGTATTCTTCGTTTTATTATTTCATCACCCATACACAGATACAGTTCCTGATCATACCATCAGTTGTACGTAAAAATCAACGAGGCTTCTCGAAATTGAACCCCGAAAACATGACCAGGTTGACAGGCATCAATTGAGCAGTCCCCCCGGGCGCTCTACATGGAAACAAGCGGCTGCTCTTCAGATTCCAGGAAGAGCCGTGAGAAGAATTTTACGCTGCAACCTCAAGTTACATCCGTACAAGACTTCTGATTCCAGCTGGATGCTAATATAGCCCATCGTTTGTGTGAGACTCAGCATGATGTTTCTGGGTCAAGAGTAGTCTCTATGAGAGGACATTTTGTGGGCTCCTGGCTAGTCGAATTTGAGTCCCTCCAGGGTTACCTCAAGGGTGAGGTCTTCAACCATCCCCTAAAACCCTTGAAGATTTAAAAAAGGTGATAGAGGAGGAAATCTCACGGAACAGTTCTGTGAAAGACTCTGAATGTGTGTCACTCGCCAAACCCGACATTGAACGACAATATTTTCAAGTTATAGGTGAATAAATGAACTTGATCACATAAGCTTTTAGAATAAAAAGAGCTTTTCCAAAATCTTGTATCTTTTTTTACCAGCTCTTTCAAATGTGAGAGTGTGCTGACTGACTCCTATCAAAGGCAAGCGGTTCATCGTGGTCTTGCGGTAAGACGGTCGATTCATAATTCTCGGATTGTGGATCGAATCCCCGGCGCGATTGCCGTAATTTTTGCCTTAGTCAGCAGCTCTTCAAAAGCATCTCCAAATTTCCTTCCCCCCGTAACAATGGCGCCCAACTAGTGGTCGAATTTCTTCTTTCAAGAAAAAGAAAGAGGCCCGAGAGAAAAATTAAAAAATTAAGAGAGAAAAATAATGAGACGAGTTCTCGGGTCCGGGATTCGCTGGACGCTGTAGAAAGTTCCAGCGCGAAGGTGGAATGGGCGACGCGCCTACTACAATGCGAGGGAACGAAGACTTTTCTTGTAGCCTTTCTCGAATCAAAGATCGGATTTTCCGAGGATTCGCTCAACTCTCGTAAAATTCTTTCCCTAAAAAAAAATGAGTTCGCTCCAGGAGTAGCGGTTAATAGACGAGGGGGGAGATGTGCTGACTGACTCCTATCAAAGGCAAGCGGTTCATCGTGGTCTTGCGGTAAGACGGTCGATTCATAATTCTCGGATTGTGGATCGAATCCCCGGCGCGATTGCCGTAATTTTTGCCTTAGTCAGCAGCTCTTCAAAAGCATCTCCAAATTTCCTTCCCCCCGTAACAAGAGAACTAGTTGCTGCATCCCACGCTTGAAGGGCAGCAGGATAAACCCTGAGGTGAACTGAAAAATACTTTTGCACAGCATTGTCAAGCAGCACAGCATGAGGAGTAGTTGGAAGACCTACATGATACCTTGATCTCGGTAGTCTTGCAAAAAGACTTTGATCCCATTGAGCGTATTTCCCGTACTACTCAAGGATTGAAAGTTCACAACAATGTGGAGGGTGAACCACAAAGCCGTGAACTCGAGGCTGAAGGAGTACTCTTCTAAAGCCTTTATTCTACCTTCTGTCTTACCTTGGATGTTTGGTGTAAGTGATGGAGGACTGAATGGAATGACTAGTCTTTGGGATTTGGTTGGCTGGGAAGGGGATGTCTCCAAATATTGGCACAACATGGTACCAGCTGTTGTAGGCAGAGAAGAGCTGAACGAGGTATTGAAAACAGGGCGCCATGAACGTGAGCTAACAATCCCACAGCTCCCTCATAACGATTCCTCTTTTATAATGCACCAACTAATTGCTTAAATTAACTCAGTACCACATTTTTGAACTTTAATGTGACGTGGTACGAACAAAGATGAAACTCGAGAGTCATTACAATGTAAGGCTATGAAACCGAATTAAGTCAGTCTGATACCAAATATTATGTCAGCTTCAAACATCAACCAAAATTTCGGCAGTTTAATTCGCTGTTCATTCAAAATAGTAAGTGTACCTAAGGTAATAATAGTTTATCACAACCAGAATAAAAATTTCTTCTTTCATAAAATGGAATTTAAAATCTAAATGTTAATAGTGAGACAAAACAAAAATTGATAACAGCATATCTCAGGAATCAAGACTTTATTTCCTCTTATGATACTGGAAAAAGTTGTCTTACCATTGATGGATAAATTTATCAGAGATTAGGTACGATTACCTTATTGGTACCACATATAGAGAAATAAAGGAATGTTGCCATTTTTACCAACCTGAGCATCAAGGGCGAACAAGCCAGCTCCTTTGGTTCGTGCAACAGTTTGGATTAGTGTGAAATTGGGATTGGACAAGTCGTGGAGAGTCACCACTCCATCTGATAAGCGGACAACAAGATCCTGGTCTGGAAGCACAGCAATCTGTTGAATTGGTTTCTTGCTGAAATTTTTGTTGAATCGAAGAAGTTGAATTTGATGTTTGTTGTCTTTATCATAACTTGGTTCGACGCTGTAATATAGTAGGAAGCCTTGTTTCGTGCCAACTAACAGCTTGTCATCTGCAATAAACCATTGTAATGATCGATGATAAATGATGTGGATAGGTAACAGATGAAAGGGTCATTTCGTCAAGACCTAAGAGTCCTCATTCCAACCAGTAAGTGAGTTGAGGCACAATTCTGGAAGTCCTTTGAGATTAACAAAGCTCCCCCCAACAAGGGAAATTAGGGTTGGTGGAAGTATAAACGTCTAACTTCTGGAGTTAATATTTCCTCTACAAAGCTAAGCAAATGAGTGAGTTTCTCAATGATGCTTCATAACATCTCAGGAACTAGCACCCCAATGAATGCTGAAGCAAAAAAAGATATTCATACCTCTAAATTCCATCTTTACTGAACATTTTGGGCAGATCTATTTCCTTATCAAAATGCCTGTTCCTGAATCCTCATTAGGTAGTTATATCAGTCGAAGGTGGAGGTTATGGTTTCGCTATTGTGCAAGAGCCCAGTCACTTGCTCAGCATCCATGGAACCCAGAGCTGTGGTGGTACGGCAAGATGTCATTTAGCCAGTCACTTGGTGGAAAGCTGTAGCTTATGTGTTACCATGCTAAGAGGAGTTCATAATCAGGTTTCCCACCTAATCTAACAATTTACTTGGGAGGTAAGTTTCGAAGGGGGAGATCAACTGTGGCCACAATTTTTCCAACCTTCTCCACAAACTGGGTGAAGCAGTCAAAGCTGGAAGGTTTGGCTGCTCTTCTAACAACTGTTACTCATTGTTGCAGGGACTCCTCAGTACTGGACGCTCAAGACGTGCATGATAGAGAGTCTCTGAGAGAAAAAAAGGGGAGCCATGCACACTTTGGACAGAGTGATGACTTGTCCATATGCAGCAAAAACTGATACTGTTCAACCACATTCTCAACAACTGTTGAATGCATGCTGGAGCCCTTACTTCAACAGTCGGGTCAAATCCAACAAGAAATGCTTGAAGTGAGTAAAGTAGACTCTTACGATTCATTCTGGAAAATGTGCTAAGTGTACTGTATCACTCTCAATCAAATCAACAGTCATCATGATCAAAATCGTGACATGGAACGCCGATAGGCTCTTTGGTAAATTCCCAATACAATGGCCGTGGGCATTTGCGTGAACTCCGAATCGCGAACCGGGCGAATGTACCCTTGGCCATTGTTTGGGAATTAGTCAAAATTAGTATTTGACTAATATCAGAAACTAGACTAGCTATTACGACGAAGAAATCGCGCCTCAAGTGACCACAGAAATTGCATTATTGACATAGACCGAACATTGTACAACTGTATATACAGTTGGGAAACCTTGCGGTTTAATCGTGATTACATAAATATAAATACAAATAGATACTAATTTAAAGTTGCTCAGGCGTAATTAACTTGATACTAGAGTCAACCCGAATTGCTTTCTCATCAGGATTTCTTCTACATTGTCAGAGTAGTAACACAGCAAATTCTTACCGAAACCAGCGATGCACTCAATTTGGACTTGGAGTTTCAGTACTTGGGTAGCGTCGTACGCCGTATAAGCCTTCGTTTGTACCGAACCCTCCATGGTCAATACTCGTTAATTATATCACAATTAACCACGAACCCCATCAATTAGTCACCAAATAACAAGTAAATATAAGACCTCCGACTACACAGGTCTCCAAAGACGGGAATCATGAACAGGTTAAGTTTAAGGATTCCGCATCTGTCAACGGCGAACGTTAGTCAAGGATGTACGTTCCCCGTGGACTTTAGAAAGACGTTTGATATTTTATTTGCGTTCTGTCTCAGCATGGCAGTTAGATAATAATTAACGGATAATCCAGCCTTAATCATGAGCTATGAAGCTCTGTCTCAGAACCTAGCGCCTATTGGAAGACTTCACTTCACCAGGTCCTTAACCCAAAGCAAAAAATGCCAACAGTTATCATTTACATTTAACGAGTTATCTCGGATCTTTGAGGTAATCCGGTCAAGTTCAATTTTGTTGGGAAAGCAATTTTCCGTTCAACACCGCCTTTCTTCGATACAATGGGGATTTGTCCAGCATAAAAAAAGAAAGCTCTAGAAAGATGAACATCCCACGTCGAGAACACTCGTTCCTATCTCGACACCGCTCTTAGGGAGTTAATATGAACTTCAAAAGGTTCTCGATTGTGTCTCCTGTGACGTGACGAACGGATCAGGTATCGCCGGAGCCGCTCTCGCGGTTCACCAGATATTTTTGCTATTTTACTCAACTCCATTGGTGAAAGCACTTGGGTAAGTAGTACAAGCTTCATATGATGAGTTTATTTTTTTTTATGGGAGTTCATTTTTAATTGTAACAATTTTACAACACATTCGTGCCAATCTGGTACGAACACAATTTGAAACTCAGAGAATAAGTTGTAGTATTTAAGAATATCGTCATAGTATGCAGGATAGTGTTCACGATTAATCGAAATTTATTAGGCTGGCCTGTTGAGTTAGATAACCAGTTAGCACGTTATTAGATGAACAACCTGTCACTCATTAGACCTGTATGGACAATCAATATATAGTACAAATTTGTGTGCTACATGCTAACTGCAACGTTGCAACAACTAGAACCAGCGTGATAGTACAGCTGCTATTCACCTTTAAGGGGATATAATTTGAAACCGAACCAACTTAACAATGCAATCTGTTATGAAGAACTAACTAGTCAGCCAGTGGGATTGAAACCACTGCAGTAAGGTCAACCTACCTCAACATTGATGTATACTTAGTGTATCAGCTTTTAATTGTCCAACATCCTACTCACACTTGAGGCTAATTGGGAAATGAAAACGTGCTTTAAATAAGTGATTTATTTACCTGACTAAAATTGACATTCAAAAACACTTCTAAGCAAATACAATATATTTAAGTATTGAGAGAAGTACGTTAGCTATAACTGAATAAACTCAGAAAAAGTAAAAAATAGCTCCACGAAATGAAAAAAGTACAAAATACAAGCATAAAACATCATTTTTGTGTCGTATTGTGGACATGACAACACTTTCTCTCTCTTAAGAGCCCTCCAGCTCTCGTTCTGCTCTCTCAACGGTTGCACCACTAACGTTTTCAGATGTACCTTTCTTTCGATTTCCATCTTTCTGTTCATGTACTCTGCTATTGATCTACTTAGTCCTGCCCGTTTCCTCCGTACAGGGCCTGGTGATGCTGTAGATGTGCTGGTAGGTGCCATTGGAATGAGGGAAGGTTTAATTCAGTCTACTGATTCTCTTCCAACTATCTGCATAGTTCTGTAGGGATCTGAAAAACAGTTCTCTAAGATAATTCATTGCAACTAAGCAGCGATTTAGATGGGCATTAGCACGTTCTTCAATGAAGTTTTGGAACAGTACCAGTACACTTTATGATTTATAGTGCATCGATATCATTTGTGAAATGAATATTACATCTACAATAATATTTTAGAGTTACATCTCTCCATTTTGATCTGAAAAGTGAGATCACCCTCTCCTACTCTGAAACTCGATTTCCGTGCTGCTCCCAGTCATATCAATAGAAAATACAAACTGAAAATTCGTAATGTTATTTGATTTGCACAGGAGAGATTTTATAAAGACCGCTCAAAATAACACGGCAACACCATAAAATTCTTGTTCATGGAAAAATGACGAGAGCTGCACAATAAATTACCCAACATTTCGTAGAAAATCGATTTTAACGTAGTTGTTTCTTTACAAACTCCGCTCAAATATTATTTGGATCTTCAGAAAAACTCAGGAAGTAGTCCATCAAGTACCTATACAGTGAGTCTTTAATGACGCTAATAAGATATACAAAGGCTACTCCAGAAATTCCGGAATCCAACCACTGCCGTTTCAATTACTAAAAGCCAACCATTCCTAAAGTTCTTATCCACTAACTCTGGAAAAGTGGTTATTATCCTTCTCAATCGCTCAATAATGGTCTGGGCATGAGTATGAGCAACATAATAAATTCCGAAACTGTAAACGCTACCGTTTTCTGCCGCCGTGTAGTGATGTTTTACCAAGTTCAAATGAATTGAAATGAATTGAAAAATAAATCGAGTTTGTAGAAAAGCCATGAACACAAGTGAATTGACGTAGAGCTAAGGAAAGTTGTGCGATGCGGAGCTCCTGATATTTTTACCATGTTGCGCCAATGTTTTGTGTTTTACTTACTCGTCCTTTACTAATACAATAACGAAAAATTACATCACTATATAACTCAAAAGTGTCGATATAGAGTCAGCTAAAGATTGGTTAGGCACTTTATTCCGGTAAAAGCAAAGAATCTGGACCGCTCCCTCTGGTAAGGCAATATATCGATATATCACGATCGAGGTCAGGCTATCGATATGCCAGACATCGCTCATAGGCTCTCCCCCACCAACTGCGCCGGTGACGCATATCGATACTTGCAGTCGTAGCGTTATCAAGCGGTCGGTCCATGTTCTTTAGTTCACCCTTTATTCCTCCCCCACTACAATAGGTAGATGAAAACGGCTCACAACCAATTTTCGTCTTTCAGAAAAGTAACGAACACAGCAAACATACCTCAACCGGTTTATCTGTTCTCCCGCAAAGTTGACAATAAACATGCCATACTACCCTCTGACGGCATTCTGCCACAGGTAAAGATGTGATGAGCAGCTTTTTTCGCCTGATTATTTTTGCGTTTGATTCTCCCGCGTTCATAGGACTCAGCAGGAAATCGGCGAAACGGGACGTTCCTTCATTGACGAGTGAGCTGCGACAAAAAGCAGTTCTCATACCGCAACAGCTCCTGTCACTGTTGAATGGCAGGGGCAAGGGCAGTACGTCAGAAGATGCGGTTTCCTCCGGTCGCTTTTCCCCCTTCATTTGACATTTCCCTCTTTCCGTTCATCAAAATATCGCTTGCTGAACGTTTGTTTAAATTTATTCCACCTTCGTTTTAGTTTTTTTTCGTGACCCATCGAATGAAACCCCGGTTTCATTCCATCAACTTCCAAATATAATCATTCGGTCGTTCCCATCATATCGGACGTTATATGTCTCGGACCTCAGACATCTTTCGCAAACCCGATCAGGTGAGGTCCGTCGCGTATTTCAACATACATGCAATTCGTAATCGAGTGTTTTCGCTTTTACATCTAAACGAGGTTTCAAAATACAAACCATTGTGCTTTCGCAGATTTCGAAAGTACAAGTTTTACAAGTTTTTACCTTCCTTCTCGTGTTCTGTTGGTGTAGCATCTTTATTTTATCACACCACAACTGTATTACAAAACTGGGTGAATGCTTTCTGCCCTTTATCTTCTTTTCGAGACTATAGCATTGCAAAACTTTCCGGATGTTACCGTTAACGTAATTACCGCTGGAAAATAATGTGAAACTTGAGGGAATTTTGACGGTATGGCCTCAGTACTCACTTTTGGAAAATTCTCGAAGATTATTGTGATCGAAATGAAATATCTAGGTGTGAAACGAACAAGTGCCTCTTTAACACTCTTGGAGTATTTTTGGATGTATCCGACTGGCTGCCCATAGTCAATTACGAGGGGGATGATTCCATCTTCCTTGGCTGATGGTGTACTGTGAGAGAGCGCTTTCTAGTGCTGACTTATGGCCTACAACGAAAGCGCTCGTCCACAGTACACAGCCAGAGAGGAACTCATCTTACCGGTTGGCTGGCTATGACCATACTCCAACTAGTGGACCAAAGCGCGGGTTCAATATCAGAAAGCTGATCGTTCGGATAGGAATTGTTCAGAAGAATCTTGTGTCCTTTGAGAGACTTGACAAGTTTTGTTCAGAGCCACTGATTGTCTCGAATTAGGTACGAAGAGCAGGACGTTGGTCTCGAAAATCCGCTGAGTAGTGGTACACGATTAAATGAAAATTATTAACAGCGCGAACCTCACTCTAATAGTTTGAAGCTTTCTAGCGGTTGATTAAATGATTCGGACGATTCGTAATAGGCAATAAGATAAGAATGATGCATTGGTTGATGACGAATGGCTGTGTCTAATAGAAACCGCCGCGGAAGGCTCACGCCATGCGCAATTGCCGTAACAACAGAAATATCTTCAAAATAATCAATTTTAGTTCAAACCTTTTTCAAAACAAAATCAATCTTAATGACTTTCTCCATCATAGGATGAAATACCAGTAGACCTGGTGCAGGGCAGCTTATATGGCTCATCCTCTAGGATTAGGAAAGACATTGCGGAGGCTGAGAATGTCCCCGGAGGGAGCAGAGGACGCCACACACTCCTCAGGAATTCACTCTTGAAGAGTGCTCTGAACTTTCCCATGCCCAGCCCATCTCGGCCCAGACCACCTAATCCATTACTTCTGAAACGCTTGTATTCCGTCTACCAGATTCTTTCAAGAGGGTTTCCCGTTCTCTAGAGCTCTCTCTCATGCATAAACGTGAATCGCTATTATGGCAAACGCAAAATTAACTGGCTGAAGAACGCTCTCCAGGAACGAAGTGGTTATCGGGTGATGTTTTAATACGCTGAGGTGTGACAGCGCCTTGTTTGCTATTCTCAACCGAAGTACGAAATACGGTATAAAGAAGGAAAACGGTGGTTTGCGGAATCGTATTGCTTATCTATTCATGGAATTGTTCAATTGATTATGGGCCGGCTGGTTCGATCTGGTCCCATAGGTTCCAATCTTCGCTTCGGTTTGCTTGGTGTTGGATGGTCTGTGTACCCCCAGAGAAAATGGCTGACTTCAGGCAAAAACATGATTATATCCGTTTTTCGTCCATATCATTAAGTAAGATGGATTATACTTAATTTCACATTTATCCTGTTTAATTAGAACCGTTCAGAAAAGGTCCGTAATGTTTCCTTTGTTACTTCAACATATAATACAATTACATGCATAACAGCTCAGGAATTATTGACGACTAGAAGAGCAAATTTTCAAAGAAAGTGTGGGAAATGTTTACCTATGGCTAGCTGTTTGCTATTTATCGTCTTTCAACATTTGAATGTGCCCACGTACGATAGGACGCTATTCAGTAGCGGATACAGTAACCATTACTGTCCGAAATCGGCCGCAGGATAAGAGTGGTAATACTAAATAACACATAACATGCCACCGAGTTGAGTGAGACTATTAAGAAGGTCTTTATTCAACATTTTGTATTGAATCAGATTCGTAAAAGTTGCGGAAGTAGCGGCCAGCATGTTTTAACGTGACTAATAGTCCCCTTCTGCTGGCTGGGAGGGAGCTTGACACCCTGGGACAGTGTTAATCAACAAGGTGTCATCACGGGAATAAACCGGGAGGCCGTCTCCCTGGCAACACGGCAGCCTGGAGCGCAGTCAGGAGGTCGGAGGTTAAGCTAACGTTCGGAAATGGAGGAGCTGGTCGCCACAGCAACGACCTCCGCTCAAGCTTCCACGGGTTCCAACGAAATAGAAGGTACCGAATTGCCGGGTAAGCCATCAGCGACGAATTTTACTGACTGTAACTAAATTACATTTGCTGATTGGCAGTTAGCAATTGGCGTCCTGAAGTTTGAAGATCGCTCCCATTTTATTGCTATAGGGTAAATTAGTTCAATGAAAATCGATTTTCGTTGAAATACGAAGTAGTTATGCGGTTCTAATTTGATCATTCTCTCTCAAACGTATTCACAGGTACACACATTCACGCACACTTTTTTTTCTACACAAAACAGAAGAATGAATCAAAATTAATGAAATGGGAGGGCACCCAGACTACCCTACACCGGAAAGAAGGCTTGAGAGGGTAACAAAAGTAGGTAAGAGGATGTTCCACTGTAAAACGCTCACCAGTTTAGATATGATCTGAACGAGACGTGGGTTGAATACCTCGAATTCCGCTCGCTGTCACACCCGGCCGTCGTCCCCACAGCACTTTTCTTGCATCACACGTCGTGCCAAGGCACATTCAAGGCTGCCACCCTGATGTTACCTGCCTCAACTCCATGAGCTTCTGATACCACCATACACAGAATCCTCTTGTTACATTTGCACTTCTTGTCTTGCCAATATATACCTGGACATTCAGGATCACTGTAGACTGCTTGGGAATAACAGCGGCGATATCAGCCCTTGTCGTTCTCTAGAGACAGCCCAGGAGTGCCACTCTCTCACCACTCAGATGACAATGCACCAGCAATCCGCTTGCAAACTGTTTCATGACACTTGACTCGGTACTCATGAGTACATGGACAAACCTGCCTCACTTAAGCGAATGACTCAAACTGGTTACCGCAGGCACGGCAGCTAGCATTCACCAAGTTGCAATCCCGACCTCACCACTGTAGTCCGTGAGACCATGGGTACATGAAAGTCCTAGTAATCTCTTCCATTGATGCCCTCTGAAGCCCACTCCACTCACGTCGAAGAGTAGAGGGAGTCGGGACACTCCCCGAGTTCCTGTCTGTCGACAAAACTGTGCAGAGCAAGCGGAGACTCAGAAGGTGAAGATTCTTGTGAACTGCCATGAATGTCAGTGTCTAGTCGCCATACGTTCTGACCTACGCAACCAACAAAGTAGCTTCTGTTGTCGTTTCAATAGAACCTTGAAAACGTGTCCCCACGGTTTCTCGCCGATCACAGGAAAGGAGTCTGCGTGGCGTAACTCAATTCCAGATGCTAGCAATTACGGGCACACTATGATTGAATTACGGACTTACGGCGAAGCAAACACTCACTTCATTCAAACCCAATAATTTTTAAATTACGGAATTTTAATAATTCAGGTTCATTAATCTTATACGTTCACTAACAAGCTATGGTCGTGAGGAGGTAAGGAAAGTGAAGTGGATCGAACGGAAGCCCCAGGCTCTTTGAACGTTCTGCCACTCGAGAAGCCCTATTTGTGGGATTAAAAGGCTTCCCCGGATCCACCTACGTTTTCGTTTTATGGTTACTTTCAGACGTTCGGTCGACCGAAATTTGATTGAGTTGGTGGCGATTAAGTTTATTTTGAAGCAGCATGCGCTGCGCTATTACTTATTTACTGGAAACTATTTAAAAAAATGTATTAAGGTATAATTAAACCAACTAACAATATTAATATGGCATATTCATGTAATAACTAATTGTAATTATTTTTTAGAATCTCTCAAACTTCGTACATTCAAGTGGTTTCAAGCATTTAAGGTGACTTGTTAGATATCAAGGCGCCTAGATATGCAGACGCCTTCTTGATCCATGACTTGGCCTCATTTCGTCCTTAATTTCATGTTGCTTTTCGGATATAATTTGGATTGAGTTTTACGATCGAGTCAGCGTTCCTGGTAAATGGTGATGTACTGCTGACAGTAACCTAATGGGTGAGGCGAGCTAGCCCATTTGTGGTCTACTGCCTCATTGTGAACTGCTGGGAGCTATGTGAGCACTACTCGGCGCTACACCGCAGAATCCTCTGCACTAGATATGCAAAGGGCAGTACTCGTGATCCTTAATGAGTGGGAGCGATCACCTTCCACGTGTTTTGAACGAGTGCTCGCTGTGCTTCTAGCTGGCGTTTTGGATTTGCCTACAAGTGGCAAACGAGTTCCCACAGAGGGGGCAAGCGACCAGGGCGTGTGGCGAGTCGTACACGTGCTACTTCCACGTGGACAGTCGTTAAACGTATGGCGCTGCTCTTTGAAAGCCCCATGGCCAGAGAGCAGCTGCACGGCTGAGAAGGTGAGGTGCCACTGCTCCATCTGCAGGCGATCTCTCATGAATAGCAGGATGATGCTATATGGGCTGACAGTAAACGAACTAGTGCGGTGGAGCCTGTTGAGCTAGATGATAATTAGAAGTAATTTGTTTACGTGTTTTTCTATGCTTGGGCATCCCAGGGAACCATGAGATTGGCCTGTACATTTCAGGCGTTTTGTTGGTTTCCCCGATTTCGGAATCATAATTATAATCGTAAGCTAATCGTAACCGTCCGTAGTAGGAGGGAGTGAAATGACATGGCAGGGTTGATGATTTGAGTAATTGTATTAAGTAGTTCTCGAGTAAAACCCCATGAGTTCTGCAACTGCATTCTGGCTTTTCTTGATTGTCTTAATGCGTGGATTAGTTCAGTCCTTTGTGTTTCCTGTTGATTAATGTAGTTTTATGTTTAGCTGCATCTTCAATGAACTAGGTTGCGCTACCATAGTCTTTTGAGTGGACAAGAGCAGAAAGGTAAATCTTGTAATGGAGTTTTGTCTTAAATTTCACCCAGTTCATAACAGGTGGTTATATTTGGTTTTGCAGCGCAAGATCACTGCTTTACCAGCTTCTTTCGCCTCTCAAGGCTAGGAACCATGGGAGGTGATTTCCTCTTTTTCCAATACGTTAGGAGTCTTTTCCAACCTAAATTGAGGTTCAATCTTGCTCAATCTTTTCAATTTATTTCTATAACGACAAGGAAAACCTTGATTGGAGTTTAGGGACCTAGGGGGTTTTGAATATAGTGGCCGCAGCTGCTTCTTCAAGAGAATCATCAACTAGAGAACCCCACAAATCGAACCACTAACTAGAAAATGGTAGTGAGTGGAGGGGCTTGCTCCAGTGTTGGGTCCAGTCTAGTGGTTGAAGGTGAGTACGTGCTCCATAGCTGCGATGACTGTTGGTTGGCGATAGGCGAGGGGCTTAGACCCTGGTGTTGACGTCGAGCGTCGAAGTGGTTTAACTCTTCAGCTACACGCGTTTTTTAACGAAGTTGAGGGAAAGACATATCATGCCATTCTTTGACTGCCAAATTCTTAACCTAGGCGGCTTGAATTCCAGCTCTTTTGGTTCACTTACTTCCATGTAGAAGATCCCCTTACTCAAATCACACAACTACTGGTCCTCCCTAGAGAGCTAGGCCTGTTTGATTACAAAGGAACCAAAGGACTCTGCCTAGCGCACTAGCTTTGCTGCTCCAGTTACTGTCTACCATCTAGCATCTCTTAATAGCGTGCATTTTCCGTGATTAATGTCAAGAAACTAATGCGTGGGTATTTGTTTAGAAAATTTAAATATATCCCCCACATTTGTAGTCATTGGCACTTCTTGATCAAGTCAATTATCAAAACGTTCCAATTTAGCCGACGCCTCTTTCGAACAAACTCGGCCAAAATCAGTGCGAGCGAATTTCAAAGCCATCAAGATTTCAAAGAGGAGGTAGGGAAGTTGGTGCTGTGGGGGTCCTATTAGTTTTCGCGAGAGGTTTTGCAGGCGGAAGATCCTGGAGAGGGGGAAATAATGATCGGTAGAGGAAAGGATGTTGCTAGGGCAACGCGCCGTCTGAGCGTCACATGCAGGACCACCTGCACCCCCACCCATCACCGTCACACACCAAACCACCACCACCACCACTACTCTCATTGACCCACACAGTCAACTATCGCTAGTAGCGTTTGCAGTTTTTCGTGATCACGGACAAAAACTGACGTGAATGATTCTTTCATCATCCTTAATATACAAAAACATCATATTTTAGATGGATGGCAACGAGCTCATAGACTATTGATATCGAATGTACTTTAGAACGAAAGTCCGTGAATATGGTTCATTCAAGTCCCACATTCAACGTATGTATTGATGTCAATCGCCGCAGTAAGGTATCGAGCGATATTAATTTTACTTAGTTACTCCAGTGCGTTGACGCGTCGAAAAGAATTTGGCCTGAGGAGGGATAGTCATGAAAGAGTAAGGAGAATTGAAGTTTGAAGTAAGATGAGTGTACAGGCCATATAACCACCGGTAAATGTCAAGGTGGGAGGGGGGAGGGTAAAAAGAAGGGTTAAGGGAAGGAGAAGGAGGCGAGAAGGGTTTTCTCTAGTTGTGCCATTCCTAAACAACCCCTTTATCGTGCCACCCTCATCAGTCGTTACCAAACTAGGGCAACAAATTTCCAAAAGCAGATTCTTCAGGTTCATAAAATATGTGTAATGTAAAATAACGTACAGCAGTATGCATTTCCTTTTATTTAGAAATTCGTTTTACCATTTCAGGGCCTGCCGGTGGTCTTTTCATTATTTAGCGAATAATGAATGTAATATTGCCAGACGTCTGTGCGATTCAAAACATACACGCTAGAATCTAAAGGAGAGAGTGCCAACAAGAAACTGACCACCATTGACGTTCATTGAGGAAAGCAGAATAGGGATTACGAAGGAATCTCTTGTAAGCGCATTCATAAACTATTAGCTCTTGCGTCTAAAACACAAACTGTAGCCAAAGTTTTAGGACTCGGCAGACAGCGCTTTAAATCGGATGATAAGGAAACAATGGGTAATTATAGGCCTATATCTCTTACACTGGCCTTATCAAAAGTACTGGAAAAATGTGTTAAAACTAAGATAGCTTTCCTTTCTCGATAAATTAAATATTATTTCTAGCAGGCAATCCTGTTTTCAAAAGAACCTGAGCTCGGACCATGCATTAATCAGTTGAATACGTTAATTAGTCAGAACTGCAATGAGGGTGTTGATTGTGTTCAACATGGCGTCATGAATAGATTGTATAATTATGGGTTTACAGGCTTGTCTGTAAAGTTGTTTGAGTCACGCCTGATGAATCGTACACAAGTGGTTAGTATTTGAGAGTCCATGAGTGGTCCTAAAAACACTTTATGTGGTGTGCCCCAGGGAACCGTCCTCAGACCAGTTCCCTGCTATATATTAACAATTAACAAACTCATGAACATTGATGTCAGCGGCCAAATTTTAGTTTGCAGATGACACTGCTACTGTTTTTTAGGAATAAGTCTCACGATGTTGCTGTCTAATTCTGGTTAGATTTGAATTATTTACGTCTTAACTTGAGCAAGAGTGCATTGAGATTTTTTGTGTCCGATAGAAAGATAATAACCACTCAACGCGTGAAGTTCAAGAGAATGAATTACTTAAAGGGATTACTTTTTCCAAACAATGTAAATATCTGGGAGTACTTATAGACGAACATTTAGAGGCAGAAAGTTTTTTTACGTATTTGGAATTTTAAGGAAGTTTTTGAATTCTGCTTAGTTAGGAATAGTTTGTTTTGGTTTATTTAATGTCTTAGTGAGATATGGTATCTTGGTATGGGAGGATGGAGGCTGCAAAAGTTATCTTCGTCGTTTGCAAATTATAAAAAATACGATCTTGAGTATAATTGAAAAAGAAGCCCCTTCGGTATCCTTTATGAGGAAGGGGAATTTCTAAGAATTACAGATATTTTTTTCTTCTGCCTTAATGTATGGGATTGGGTCAGAAAATATTTCCCAAATAGACACAGCGAGAACTGCAACTATATCCAATATTAGATTACCTAAAACCAACTTAGAAGTTTACTGGAGAAATTCTCATGTAGTTGCTTTGTACTTTTTTTTATAACAATCTAGTTGACGTACTTCAGTTTAATAACAAACAAAACATGAAAAAAATATATACAAGTTAATTATGCAAGTTGAATTATGGTGCAACATTTTATTTTACTCGGAGAATTGAAATTTTTTGAAATTTAATTTGAACGTGTATACATTTTCCATACATTTTGGAGTGGCAACTTCACAGAGGGATGCAGGTTCCTGGAACTTAGTCCTCTGTGGGCGCAAGTGGACTTTAATTTATTTGTTTGATTATATTTCGTAATAATTTATTTTGTGCCAAGAACATTTAAAGTTTGAAGAAGAAGAAACTATTGCTCATGGTTGCCTTGGTCGTTGCCTAAGTATTTGACACAGTAAGCAACCAGGCCTTAGCCGATTGCCCCTAAGGGGTGTGGGGGCTACAGATCAACTAGTCAATTATGCGAGCTTTCTGTTCCATCGAGGTGTGACGCCCCTGCAGGTTGGATGTGAGATGTCGGGGGACGTGACAATAGGGCGTGACGTTAAACAGAGGGACCTCTGTCTAAGTTTTGAGATTTATAGTGCACAGTGAAACCGGCGACACGAAGTGGGGTTTGATCTCGCCCCCGAGGCGCGGGTGGTTACATTAATCTTTGCCGAAGATATTTCGATCTTGCAGGTATCAAGCAGGGGTTACAAGTGGCTCCAGACAAGTTTATAAAGTAGCTTGGCGCGTGTATTGGTCTCTTTGGTGCTGTCCCATCAAAGTTACACTGCGTAAAGGTGGTTTCTTCATTGGTAAAGTCTGGAGTCCCGGCTAGAGGCTTTCTGGGAACCCCTATCTTGAGACGAGTTGTGGCTACTTTCACACTATGACGAATAGAGCCGCTCGACGTCCACGCATAAAAAAGTAGTCAGTGACAAAAGTAGTCAATTTTAGTGCTCATGAATGAGATCACCGTGCAGCTGGCAGTCCAGAATTCTGCTGCCATGTCATCTACGTGTCCGCACATTGTTAAAACGTAACACTGCTACAATTATGCGTTGCAGAACTCGTTGACTCCAATACACTCATAATATGCGGATGAAAGTCCTGGAGGTTGCTTACCAACCCGTATAAGCGATCCTCTACATAGGTGCAGACTTTGGAACCATAAAAATACATCATTTTCCACTCGTTAGACCTTCGATATTCGATGTACAGGATCTGACGATGTTTGGCGATACTCACATTTCCTTTTCGTTATTAAAAAAAAAACAAAGCAACGCTATTACAATTTAATGGATTGGAAGAAAGTAATAAAAATGTTTTTCGACAGATCAGGACTTGCTTCGAACTGCACCATCACAATTGCAACCTTGATGTGACACTTCATTCTCAGTCCTGAACAGCCACCAGGCGAAACATCGAAACTTAGAATTCGAACGAATGGTTCGAATGGAAAGGAACAACGAGTACGAATAAGATCGCCATTGTGAGGCGCTTAACAATGCTATTTCATTACGTCAAGGTGGATTCGAGCAGTCGGCGAATTGAAATTTGCCTCAATCGAAATATGAACACGTCTTTAACAACCAGGTGGGTGTGCACTCAGAGCTCAGGTAGTGTTATAGTTCTAATTGTCGTTGGCAAAGACGTACTGAGAAATATCTGCTGCAACTTTCCTTAGCCCTACGTACGTAATTCCATGCTTTGTAGAATGTGGTACTGCTTAATGTTCCTGAACTATTCGTTTCTCATACTCACGCATTATTGAGCAGTGAGTGCGCAGGTGATAATTATTTTTTTAAGGAGTATCGCCTTTATTGCTTTGGAATTATCGGGAAAATCAAGTGAAATGGCAGAAACGGAAGTGATAGGAATTCTGGAATTTCTGAGGTTGCTCATTATGAGCGTTACTTAACTCTCATCGTACAGATACTTAATTTATGAGAGAAAAACAGCTTCCAAATTCCAACCAACTAAGTGTTGTGAAAATGATCATCCAGAAAAATCACAAACGGATGGTGACATTTCAGATGATAATTGATGAGGAAAGGGCCATCACCTAAATAACACTTACATGTATCACATGACGTAACAATATGTGGCTACATGCAAGAAGTCAACCACATTACCTTGCGAAATTCTGTAAGTTCAGCCCATTAATTGTACTGAGCCTATGCAAATCGTCTTTTTCGAGCTAAACAAACTGTATTCCAAAGAGAGTGATTAAATTGGATATTAACCCATTCAAGCCCAAGCCCAAGGGTACATACTACTTTTTTCTGCTCGTACGTACTGCTGATCTCAGGTTTCACAGTTCTCCTAAATTTTACACAACCATGAGAATTAAGTTTGAAATAAACGTCTAAGTTAGTCGAGGGAGACTCAATTGACTGCGCACACAATAGTGAATAAAAATTGGCTCTGTAAACTGTTAAACAAAGCGTACGTTAGATTGAATACACCTACTGGTGCATTAAGTGTAGATGTGGGAAAGTCTGTGAGCTACTCTCCGAAGCACTGAAATTAGCAGCATAGAATTAAATCATCTCCCAATTCTGGACCATGGAAAGTTTATAATCGAAGAAAAATATCAAAAATGGGCTTCTAAGGAAGAACTGGAAACGTGTAACAACCAATACGCTGGAGGTGTTCCAACGCTATGAACAGTAAAAATAAAGAATTCTATTTTTATCAGTAAAACAGACGTGAATAACATTACCGTTTCCTAATCGGTTTGAAACTCGTCAGTCGAATTTGCTGGTTAGTGGACGTAACCTTGTTATGGGCGTCTGGGGTCTAGCTCTTTCACTATTTCAGTACCGCGACAGGTTGAGTTAGTTCGGCGTTAATTTTAGATTTGGTTCATTTGAGTACCAGGTCGTTTCCAACAGGTTGAACCGTTACGTTCAACTACCCACTCGTCAAAAGGTGTTCGTTTTGAGGGTTCAAAAATAGTTTAAGCCCGTTCAATGCCAGCGGACGTCGGAGTAGTGTAATGAACGAATCATCCAATTCATTCATTTGCCGAAGCAAGTAAGGGTTCAAGAAATCAGTATGCAGTATTCGAGGATGGAACCTTGAAGCAGAATCGTGCGTAATGTCAGGAACCTTGCAGCCTGCTACTATCTAAAGAGTGATTGAGAGCCTTTCCATACTTTCCGTAATGCGGCAAATATTTTTCTTGAGTTTCTAGCCAATAAAGTCACAAAATGGTTGAGTCTCCAACAAAAAATAAGGGGAGAGTAGTATGGCAGTTCAAGCCATCGACATAACACTCTAGAAGCCAGATTCCAAACCTGCAGGGGTCAGTGCTTATTTTGGCTTTAGAGTACCCAGCTGTTCGAGTTGAGCCGTATCACCTAAATCATCATCAGTGACATCACTGACAACATTTATCATCTGCAGCATCCGACGATAGGCCTTTTAGTTGGTCAGCAGAGAATATTGGAATTAATTTTAAAACAAATGCTTCAAGGAATAACAGAAAAAAAGAAAACTTAAAAAAATAATACATAAATTTCTTTCTTACTTCCTAGGTCTAGGGAAAGTAAAAAGTTGAGTTTTCTTTAGAAGGACTACTACTGAATCAATACAATATGGTTTTTATTCATTTTTCCGGAGTTACAGTGTAAACACTGTGAACAAAAATAGTCAATGAATCGACTGAACATTGTCATCCAGAATTTGCAGTACGCCCCAAAAAGTAGCTCGCTGATTAAAAAACCGTACTAAGCGGATTTATGTCGAAACTGTCTATATTAAACATTTAGATCGTTAGATTTATTTTTAAGGTAGTGTTTATCCAATTTTGAGCATAATCTTATTTTGCCCCGTGCAGCCAATTTCAATCACCAACATCGACAGTAGCACGCAGACAGATCATTTCAAATGGCGTTTTTCGGGAACAAAAGCTTTAAAACATTAAGATCTGAAAAAACTCAACGATTCACAACGGCTGTATTTCTTCCTAATTCGTAGTGTTGAGGAAAGTATTGGTGTTAGTAGGTGTAGTGCGACGCAACACAACTTTCCTCAGCCCACGTCCATTCCACGGTGTTTGTCTCTCTAACAACTAATTAAATCCATATTTCATTCAATTTATACGAACACAGTAAAACTTAGCTCAGCATTCTACCTACAAACTGGTAGCAGCGGACAAGGTAGAGACATTTTATTGAGTCGCCCCTGTTTTTCGGGGACCTTCGTTATGATCCATCGCGCGGGTAATTTACGATCCTCTCATGCAACGTCCGTGTTTATAGTTCTGGAATTATATGGAAATTGTTCGAAGGTGTGAGAAAAAGTTAGTCGATGAAACAATATTTATTATTTTATAACGGTTATTAGACTACTGTTCTGTAATTCATTTATTGGACTACTAACAAGGCCATTTTACAGATGATTACTAGTATCACCTGAGTATTAAAAAAAATTGTACCAAAATCGATTTTGAAGAAGTTGATATTTTGCTGAACGGATGTACATTTTACTACCGTTATGTTAATTGAAACTTTCAACATAAAAAAAATCTATGAGACTCCTGTTTTTCGGCAACCTTGGCCGAGTTCTATTGCTTAGATCATTTATGAGAATGTTAAGCCGACTTCTTCGGAAGCTCTAGCCCCTCGTCTTAGCTGGTTTCTGGGGTATATTCCAATCAAAACTGGTCAATAAGTGAAGAAGGTACTCAGAGTGCCATATTTTCCAGAACTGATAAACTATCCCACTCACAAACCTCAATTTCGATACAAAACTCCTAGTTGGAACTGGACTGAGCTGATGTACTACTAGAGGTCTAATATTTAGAACGAGCAATGAGACATCTGCAAGGATGTCCCTGTGTGGCCCTCAAATGAAACCTCTTAGCTGATTTCACGGCTACCTCCCGAAGTCCTCCACAGTGAAACTATAACGTTTATTACTATTTTAAGCTTTTTTTCTCTCATCTCCGGCTCAAAGGGAATATCCGTTTTATGAATTTCCTGTTACTGCTTCAAGTTACAGTCACTACGAAATGAAACATACTGTTGCTGTTCCTGAATTCTGGACTTACCCTAAGCGTATTTTATTTTAACTGTCCCTTTTGAGATAAACACCGCGGCCTAAAGCCCTATTGTGCCTGTTCTATAGTCTCTCGGGTCCATGCCTGCCGTTCTAAGGAATGCCAGGTCTGCAAGAGTCTTCTTTGATGTTTACCAAAGACCGAAAATCACTCTCTTTCAGGTCTCTGGCACTGGGTAGGGAGTCTCCTCATCTGCACCGAGAGGCATCGCTTTTACTCATAACATACACGTGTTTGTTCTATTGCGACGATTCCCTCTGCCTCCTTAACCTATATCATCAAACGGCTGTGCCTCGCAAGTGTGTTGGTCCTGATATGAAGCGATTGGAATGCCTCTTTCCCACAGTTTTCTAGACACCGTAATGAATTCTCCTGGCATATTATCTCACTGTTTTCATGACTAGTGAGGCAGATGTTCCACAATGGGGAAATGACAGTTGACGAACCGATTCTAGCTCTCTCATTCCCAATTATCCCTTTATGCCCCGGGAAGAGGAGCTGCCCAGGCTAGAGTTGAGCAATCCCTCGCTAGTTTTGACGTTGTGCAATAGTTATCCGGCTTGCACTTGCAGGGCACTTGACCTAAATGTATTTAGGAGTTTTGTCTTCAGGTTTTCTAAGAAATGAGTTAATGGTTTCCTGATGTGACGTTTCACACCCTTCTCCAGGTTCGTAGACTTCCGATGAAACAACTAGTGGCGACTAGTGTAGCCACACATGGAAACACGGTCAGAAAAGCCGGTGGTCGCTCAGGGAAAAACGGACAAAAAGGCCAGTGGATTCAAGAGATAGCATGAAGGGGAACGGGTGTGGAGGCGGCCTCGCGCGGTTTCCACGGCAACTCTGCTCGCTCGATGGGGCCTGACCCACTTCAAGACCGGGACACCCCCCCCCCCTTACCAACACGCTCAAAAACTACGCCCCGAGAAACATGAATGGTCCCCCCCACGACCAGAGAGGGAAAGTCAGAAGAGCTAGCTACTAGTTTTCGGCGTCGACCTTACAAATGGATTAAAAGTTACGTTGGTTGGAACATAACTAATCGAGAACCGCAAGCAAAAAACACTTGACCAACAATCTCTCTCTCTCTCCCCCCTCCCCTCCAAGTTATAGTCCCATTTGCTGGGAGGTGAATTTATAAAATATTATTACGAAGCTTTTTCAACGGATAAAATGATCGACGGTATTTCAAAACTAAGTCTACCTCAACTGCGAACCCCGAACCGTGATTGTAGGAGAGAGACAGTAACAAATACGTCCGCCAAGGGGTACAACGGCTTCCTTATGTGTAGAAGAATGGCGTAGTGGACTCGAGGTTGAGAAAATCATCAATTGTTGGCCAAAGTAAGTTACTATGCCATGGATGATTCTCAACCACCTCACATGCATCTAGGAGCTGCACTTGTGACAAATCCCCTGATGTGAAATTGGAAAATCGTGAGCCGTTATTGTTGAGAAATCGTGTTAAAGCAGTTCGAAATCGAAAGTGTAGGGAGTAAGCTTTACGATAGTTGTATTTGTACTACTCGAACGAATGTGACAGATGTCCGAGTGAAGTACAAAAATTGAAGAAGAAAAGAGAAAATCGTATGGACATTGTTTAGGACAGTTAGGAAATGAGCTGAACAATGTTTGAACAACTAGTGAAATATTAGAGAAACCTGAAAACAATTGCTGCGAACTCTAGGGAAACATTTTGGAAAATACAATAGAAAATTGCGTAACTGAAATAGATGGAATATTGGATATAAAAAGTCGGTATACTAAGTACAAAAAATTGCAAATTCAAAAAGCCCAGGGGCAAAAGGAAAGGTGTGACCTAATGGGGGCAACTCTACAGATGATGTGCTCGTGGTGCGGGAAGATGTTCAACCCAGCTAAAACGGTCGTAGTGCCATACAAGACAATGACAGTTGTCGGGACTGAGACCGCAGGAAGTAATTGGTGAAGCAGTTAAGCTTAGTGAGCAGGATACTGAATCGTAAACTAACCTGGAAGGATCGTCGGATATACGACCAAGAAGGCGACATTGGAAGTGTCAAAGAATGCGTGGAAGGACGAGGGGCATAAAGCCCAGAATGGCCTGTTGGTTTTATAAGGCCGTTGAGAGACCGATCATCTCATATGACACAGCTGTCAACAAAGAGAACCACAACTACTAGTACTGTGGAGAAAATGGACCTTCTTCCCCTCGATATCTTTGTCAAGGCAGAGGCTATGAATGTGATTTACCAGGATCGGTATCGCTAAGGTGCACTGGCTAGTAATGGCCACCTGGCATGGTCACTGACATGATGGTGCCCAAGTATGAGTTCGATAGGAAAAACAAAGTGCAACCAAAAGGAAGCCTATTGAACAGCGAAAATTGTCGATTTCAGCCTTCTAATGGCAACACCACTGATGGATCTAAAACCCTGGAGTGCAATGGCTCTGGGGTTTGGATGAGTGGTTATGGGCGAAGTTGCCATATGCTATCATAATGTTTGATAAAACCTATAGCAATAAAATTATCAACATTATGACTGATAGTCAAGTGTATTGCAAGGCGCTGAAGACTGTCTGCGTCACGTCAAAACTGGGGAGGGAATGCAGGATGCGGGTTAACTCCTTAGCAAACACGAATAGAGTTAAGGAGTATTGAATTCCTTGGCATAGAGGGATCATTGAAAATGATAGAGTGGACCATCCGGCTAGACTGGCCAGACTACTGTACTTACCTCTTCCCCATTGTGGAGCATATGCGTCACTAGTCAAGTGAGCAGTGAGAGAATATGCCAGGAGATCGAATGACGCTGTCTGAAAATCTGTGGGAGTGAGGCATTCCAAACGCTTCATCTCAGGCCCAACACACGAGATAAGGCATAGCCATCTGATGATATAGCTTAAGGCAGGTCGCTCCCTACCGCGTTTTGGCCCAGTGCCAAAGACATGAAAGAGAGTGATTTTTGGTCTTTGGTACAACCTATCCAAGGGTAAACATCAAAGAAGACTTTTGAAAGAATTACCTGGCATTCCTTAGAAAGGTTGTGGTATATTCATCCCCCACAATTCACAAGGATCTCTCATAACCACTATACCCTCACCCCCATTTGACACACCATCTCAAGGAGCCTCAGATTCATTACCTAGGTTGCTGGTCCCTAGGGCTGTGCGCCCTACCGAATTGAGATACGTCGCCTGGAACTTTCAAAACCCACATTCATACAGTCATTGCTCGGGGTCAGTGTCGACCCTAGAGCATTCAAGAGGGGTTGCGAAAGTTACGATTCTGCAGGCCGTGTTCTTCTTGGCCAGGATGTTAAGTGAAGAAGATCTACTCTCTCACGGGGTGAAAAGGCCCAACGAAGTTATGGAGAGGTGAAGGTGGCGAGGAAGGAGAAGTCTCCAAGGCTCTAGGCTCTATTCATGAAACCATATTTAAGTGATACGTAGCACTGCCGTTGAATTTCGCTAGTTACTGTAACCTCTCTGCACAGTTTGATGCGTGGAGCTCAGCAGAGAGACCCTATTTTTTGTTTTTATCCATTGTCATGTCAGCATTTGTCAAATGTTGGGCTTTCCTTTGTTTGTCAAGCTCTGTGGGGTACTCATTGACAATAAAAGTAATTATTCCATTCGTGTCTCTTCTTCTTGTATGCTCACGCCATTTCCGGGCCCCTGTCTTCTGGGTAATTTTAACGTTTCTTGAAGCTGGGTACATCATCCTTTGTGGCCTTTACTGTAGTGTAATACCTGTACCACTCACCTGTTTTCTAAATGCCTTCCTTAGCGTACTAAATTAAGCAACCGTCAGACAATTTACCTTCGTACGCCTTTCAGCCAAACACGTGTCATCATGATTTTGATCCTAATACAGCGATCAATCCTTACTGCGTTTGCCAAGAACATCATCCAGATGTGTACAATATAGTTAGCGCTCTAGACAATGACCCATTGTTGGGAAGGCTTCTGATTAAAAGCAATGTGACTAACAGTTTGAGAAGATCGCATCTCTCTTGATTGGCGGGATATGCTGCTAAATTCATTTGTATTTTTACTCCCGCCCCGCCCCTCCCCTCCACTTATTACTTCCCACCGGTGTTCTGAATAATCTGAGAAATAAACCCCTGAAAAGGGCTTGGACAAATTTCAACGGGATTAGGTGTCAAGAAGCAGTCATTTTGTAATTGGTGGCAATGTATCCTTCCTGAAAGACTGAGAGTTCGTTGGCCTTTGCGGCAGGTTGTGCAACAATATTTCACTCCAAACAGCTCGTGTAAGGCGACCTCAAGACAAGTCACTGTAGATGCAACACTCTCGATACTCGTAAACATTAACGGAGGGGTGAGCAATCGCCAGCGCAGGAAGCAGAGCAGACCGTTCTACCAATAATAATCCCCGCTCAGCTATACAATTAAAATGTCGCGTATACGAGATTAGAAAAGGCCCATGCCGAGAATGCTCATTATACAACCAGCGACCGTCACACGCACAATCAGAGTCCAAACTTACCGATACATACCTGCTCGTGGCAGTCTCCATTCATGGAGTGAGATCATTGTCCGGTACAATATGTCCTTTGACACGCGATTAACTATAATTATGCACCCCCCCCCCCCCGTGGTTGTCACATCAGGAAATTCACGGATGTGGCTTTCTTCTTAGTATCATTCTGAAGCTTCTACCACAGGATCATTTGGCAATTGTATGATTTTGAGATGTCTTGGCATGAAGCTGAAGTACGTTGTACGTAGAGTGGTTTTATGTCCAGCAAGAGGCGGAGCGAAATTTCCTCGTCACTTCTACAAAACGAAGAGTCTCATTTTCCATTTAATAATTTTTAAAAGCGAGGGGAAACAGAATGCAGAGGCAACCACCGGTTTGGGAGCTTCCGCAGGCTTCATTGTTGACGCTCCATACGTTTCTATGGGAACGAGAAGAGCTCCTACCCCGTTAGTCTTGCCACTGTACCGCCCACAACTTGACAAAGGGGTTCTTCATAACACCCGTACTACCGAGGGATGTGATGAGATGACAGCAGCAACCCCTTTCACCTCTTTCCAACGCTTGCTCCTTTACTTTTCTCCTTCTTCTAACAAAGGCCCTTGAAATTTCGGCTACGGGCAAAAGGAGAAGCGAAGGGCAGACGCAGCTCCGGCGAATTAATCTTTTTCGAGTGCTGTCGACTCAAACGAGGGTGTTGGATGGTGGAGGACACGTTTTTACTTTCTGAGTAAAGCATCACGATCATGTCAAAAAAAGTTGTTTTTTGTGTTGTGACCTCTTGAGGCCTACTGAATCCGAAAAATTCAACATGGGCGCGTGGTCTGTGAGCGTGAGTGTACTTCAATTAGCGAGAGAACGACTGGACCAATTAAGGTGTTTCGTTCATTCTGAATAATACACCTATGCTTTCGGCCAGGAATATGTACTATGTCGGTAGACCACTTGTTAGAACGGAAAAACGAAAATTTTTTAAGCGACGCTAGGTCATTGGCATGACGTAGCGAGTCGAACTGACGGGTGTTGGGAGTGAGAAGATAAATTTGCTAAATCTTCCTACGTATTCCTTTAAGTAGTAGAATTTGCATCACTAGATTTACTGGTATTTCACGGTTTTCCATCCAGAAGCTGTCCTACGCATCTAAGACTCGTTCCTATTCAACTCAACATCAAAAATAACTAGGAAACTATAACTAACACGACATAATGCCAATAAAACTGCCAAAATTTCGGTTTTGGCTAATTTTTACTTTCCACTGTCCAAAGGGAAAGGGAAGAATCATTTCATTTTGAGGCCTATTAAGTCTAAAAAACCTAATTTCGGAATTTCGGCGCGTGGTTCGTGTATGTGTGCATTGAGCTAGCTTTCGTTCATTCTGAATAATAACCCTATGTTTTCGGTCACGAAAAATGTTTTACAACCCCCCCTCAAAATTTGATACTTATGTTTCAAGACATGAGGGTTCGTAATCTGCAATGTCCGTCCGCCGTCCGGGCCGTTTTGTGCCTTTAACGTGGTTTAAAAAATCCGTTCTTACGCACAAAAATCCCATTTGGTATCTAGATGTGCTCGCCATCTCGGCAATCCGATCGGACGAAGCCCATGGTTGTTAAGGACAAAAAAGGGTTAAAAAAAATTAACAAAACGCAGTATAATCGCAAATACGCCGTGTGCAACGTCGTGCCAATTGCCTACAGGCGCTTACTGGCTCCTGGCGCCGGGGGAATAATTAGTTTCCGTAGCTCCATATTAGTCAGGTCATGTTTCGGATGGTTTACTAGTATTTTTCGATGCTGAATCGAATGGAATGGGTCTCGGAGCAGTAACACTAGGTCAAGCTGTTCATGAGAATAATAAACCGTTGTGTAATAATTTGCAGGGTTTTTTGTTTTGTTCGTTATCTTTTATAGAACCAAAATAAGGTTATGGGCGATTTCGGTCGTTGGGAAAGGAGGGAGGGAACTGAGGTTTTTCGCATTTTTGTCGAAAACGGCTCTAACAATTTTGATTAAACCATCATATTATCTTCTAATAGTACAAAACCTGGGTCTGGGTTATCTTCCCAGGAGCACGCTCGTGCTACCAGGCGCGACCACCAGTTGGGGATAGTGGAAAGGCCACGGCATTGTCCCCAGGGCCATGTCTGCGGCCAGCTGTGAATAAGGACAGCATGCTGACTGAATAAGCAGTCGCGAACAATGGGCAAAACCCAAGAGATCGCAGAAGAGATCCTGAACAAAGGACTCAAGGGCAAGCGGATCTACATTTTGTCAGACAGCCAGGCCGCCTTAAAGGCCATCGCAGTCTATAGTTTTAGGTCTAAGCTGGCATGGGAATGCCTCCATGCGCTCAAGCAGCTCGGCGCCCGTAACAGGCTCTCCCTCATTTGGGTGCCGGCATGAGGACAATGAAAAGGCTGACCCCCCCCTTTTGCGAAAAGGGGTACAGAATCCCTACCCATCGGGCCTGAACCACACGTAGGTATGACGAAAAGTCACCTGAACTGTCTGGTTGCTCGATGGGAGATACAGGAAAATGGCGCCCATTGGCATCGCCAGCCACAACTAAGACAGGCGAAAAGGCTTGTCACGCCTTCCTGTCAAAGGGCGAAGGCGAGGCTGACACTCTCTAGACAAGATCTGAGAGTACTGATAAGCTTCCTCACTGGGCACTGCCCACTCAGATATCACCTCAACAAGATGGGCATCTTAGAGGCGGTGGAATGCAGACTCTGCGGTGAGGAGGACGAGACAGCAGAGCATATCCTGTGTGAGTGCCCTGTCTTGGCAGCAAAACGCTTTGAATACTTCGGTCAGGGGACCACTGAACCCCAAATCATGGCGGAATCTGCGGTGAAGGACATACTTAGCTTCCTAAGGGGGGCGGGTATGTACGACGCCTTCTACTAAGAAACGGCCGTCACAATAGGCCCATACGCGGCCGCAGTGACAAAGGGACTTGTCCCACACGCCCTCGGGTCAAAAAAAAAAAAAGTACAAAACTTTTCTTTAACATACATATTTCCATGAAAATACGGTGAACGGAGATATAGGCCTATGAAGGAAACAGGTTTTTTACGCTTTTTGGCAAAACGGCTTCACAACGATTTTCACCAAACTCACAAGATGTTTTCGAATAGCTAATGCCTGTATATTGTTCTCAATAAATGTTCCTCTAACAGCTTATTGAACAGAGATAAAAATCAAAATATACCGAAAATAATTGGCAAAATATGTTTTGAAAATATCTGGTGCATAGCAACACCCAACTTTCCGCCACCCCTATCTGTCCGAACAGGCTACATATACGTGCGCTATGTCTTCGTTCAACGCATTTCTACAGGAACATATATAGAGAACATGATGTAGGTACTAGTTAGTTTGATCGAAATGGTTAGAGCCATTTTTGAGAACATTGAAAACCTGATAAATTAATATTCGACAACTCTCATTGTCTCAGTTGTCATGGATTATACCTCCGTTCAACAGCAATAATCACGAAGAAGAAAATGTAGGTGTGGGTTGCTAGAAGACACTCCATACGATTGATCAAATCCAGTGAGGCAGTTAGTCGAGAAATTACAAAAGTGTTGAAAAAAAACATTGTTATCGACAGTTTCATTTTTATCTTTGTTCAATATACTGTCAGAGGAACATTTATTGAAGACAGTATATAGTTATTAATTATTTAAAAACATTCTGTGTTCGGTGAAAACCGTTGAAGCAGTTTTGCCAAAAAGCGTTAACAAAAAATGTTCACTGTTTAGATCTATATCTCAATTCCTCGTATTTTCAAGGAGCTATTCATATAGAAAAAAAATTAGGTATTAACTAGTAGAAGATAATTTGAAAGTTAAATCAAAGTCGTTGTAGGAGTTATAGCGAAAAATGTGCAAAACCCTAGCTTTTGGTATCGATGGACGCGTCATTTTCGCGTATACAAAAAGTAGCAAACAAATCAATTAAAGAACCAGCTCAATAGGTTAGCCGTTCTCCCGCGAATCGAACTACAGACACACACACACACACACACACACGGTCTCAGTAGGCCTCAAATCGTAAAGATCTGAAGAAAACCCAACTTTTTTTGACATGCTCACTATGCTTTCCGGACCCTTTCGGTCCCGGAAAGTAAAAAGGGGCAAACTTTACACGACAGAAAATTTCTTGGCTACACTAGGCACTATGCGACATTGGAACGAAAACAGACATAAATATAGTAAGGCAAATTCTATTGCTGAAAAGAGCTCGCGTAACAATATAGCGAAAGTTATCGTTTATCTTCAGCCTGCATTTCCCACACCAACAACTCATCAGTTTGAGTCGTCGCGCCTTGCCAATTGCTTAGCGTTACCAGGAAAATGTTCTCTGTTTCATTGTAGTCAGGTCAAGTTTTGTATCGTTTACTGGTATTTTTCGATTTGGAATCAAGTGAAATGAGTCTCGCAGGTGTTAAGACTGCGTCAAGTTGGATAATATAAGATAATAATAAACCGTTGTTTAATAGTTTGCAGAGTTGTTTGTTTCGGTCGTGATTTTTTCAACAAGCGAAAATAAGGTTACGAGAGACTCCTAGGCATGGTAGGGGAGGAGGGGAGTACCAAAGTGGACCAAAACCAGAGGATTGTTCGCGTTCTCAAAAATAACAATTTTGATTTATATGTCAAATTATCGTCTATCAACTAATACTTAACTTTTCTAACTCCCGTGGAAAAATTAGGTATCTAATGTTCTTCGAAAGCAGTACAAATGGGAGAAGATTGAAGGAGACGAGGTTAGAAAACGTTCATATTGTCCTATAAATGGTTATCACGTTTGAGGGGAGGGGAAGGAGGTTTAAACTTCTCGTATTTTTGTATGTAACAGTTTTGCTGATAGAGTGTGGTGGGGGGATTTGCAAAGAGTCGTGGAGAGGTCATCCTCATTAACCACGGCGTCAGATCTTCCTTATTTTCTTCACCAACAATTCACGAGAAGGATCAATTTTCGACTTCGTTAAATGTGGCTTTATGTGGCACACTTGACACTAAGTTCGGGACGTGATCCGCTGATCAGGAGGACTGCAGTCCATTTTTTGCCCTGCTATTTCAACTCCGGTCTTACGGGTTATTGTGTTGTAGAGAACCACGGTATCAGGGCATCACAAACGCAATCCCATTTATCTCACTGATAAATTAGTTATCATTTGCGTCCATTCTTTCATTTCGTTGTAGCTGGGGCTGTCAACGATAATTGAAACTTGTTAGGACCAAATGTCGGAGCACAACTCAATCGACCTTCATATTCTAGATCCTCGAGAGCTGTTTTACTATTTACAGCTGGGCTCTGCGTCCACGCACGACGAAACCAAGAAAATACATCAACAACAGTAATAACTTCTACCACTGTACTTCTCAAGTACCATGCATCATTATTCGTGCGGGAGGTTTGCGTTAAGCTGCGATAAGAGGGGGTGATGACTGGAGGGGAACGGAAGGGAAATCAACACGTGGCGGCCAAGTGACCTTATTTCCGTACTGTGCCAAGGGCATCGGGATTGTCAGAACGCAAGAACTAGACAAACGATGCTCGCTGAACCGCAACGAATTTACTATATCTGAATCTATTCCCAAATATGACGATATCGGAAACAGAGAAACTGGTTGAGCTTAAGGTTCCGGTTTTGGTCGAAATGTTTGATTATTTATTGTGCCGCTCTCGTCATTTTTTACACGATGAAAATTGTTGATCAGTTATTTGAAACATTCCGTACAAAGAGAACAAAAATCGTAAGCCGTTAGCGCCAATTCTGAGAAGAAACATTTTGATAACTGCAGTTAGTTTTGGGTCGATTTTTGTCGTAACCTTATTTTAGAGTTCCATGTTGATTGGCTGGCTGAGTATTCACTTTGTGGGTTTTTCGCCCAGGAGCTCTCACTTAAACGGGTTAACAGACTCATAGATGCACACAGGCCATGTTCTTTAATGTTGTTTTTTGTACTCGAAGATCATTAAAATGAAACATTCGAGGAAACTAAAAAAAAAAGAATGTTTCTGAACGTGTCGCAAATAGGAAGGTGGAAAGGAAGAACATAGGAGCGGTTGGAGGGGGGGGGGATGTTAACACTCGGCAGTTTTGATGGTGAGAGGCTGAATAACACAAGTGCCTTGACTAGGACAAACCTGACTTGAAACCTGATCCGAACTTCCTCTCAACATTTGTATCTGACCAACATGTGTACAATGTTAGTCCCCAAGCTACCTCAAAATGAGATATTGATGGTGGGGGATGTTGATTGATGGTCGTAGTAATGTTGCGTGTCACCTGCCTGGATGCAGAAACTGGTACACCATAAAACTCTTTACCCTTCTATCCATTCATGAGTCGACTACGCGCACATTACTTTGGAAGAGCCTACATGCCCTTTTTAGCCGGGATGAATTGGTTTTAGCGGTCAGAGAACTTCATGGTACTACGCACTATTTAATTTGAAGTTCTGGGTTATACAAACTTGCAGCATAATCTCCGTTTTTGCTCGAGGGTGACATGCCTCATGTTCTCAACAATCGGTGCTGCTAGATGTGATCGCACTCTCCCCCTAACCTCATACTGCAACCACAAAAACCCGAGTGTAGATAGTTTGACGTGGGTTCATCCCCCTCGAATGTCGCCCAGCCTTGTACCGATATCAATTGTTAAGGATAGTGAGCAGCTGTTGGAAGAGTGGCTGGATGTAGCAACCTCAGACTTATTGTCTAAAGTTAGGAGTGAGGTTGCAAAACTTGCAGCTGAGTCAATTGAAAGGTTACGAGAATGCACTCACTCACAGTCCGACAATGAACACTCCCATTCCAGTGTGGACGAAGCCCCAGATTATCTGGTTAGTATTCTTCTCTAGAGCTGAGAGCACTGCAGGTGTATTAGTTCCCTTTCCTTAGCCCCATATACATTCCAAAATATATTTTTCACGCTTCTTTTAAAGTTGCTCCTACTCTAGATCACACGGTGGTACCCAAAAAAGAAAGCTAAAAAGAATTAAAATTAATGAAATGGGGAGGGTGCTAGGGCACAGTCAGCGCTGCAATGTTACCTGCCTCCACTCTCGGAGCTTCTACCTGGACATCCAGGATCACTGCATACGGGTCGGCCCCAATTACTCTCTACTTCTGTACCCTTGAAACTCTGCTTCCAACCTACTTGCATGACTCTTCATGCAGTCGCCATGAGAGCGCGAACACACCCGCACCATACGATCTCTTGTACGCCGCATTGCTCTAAGCGCGTTATATGAACGGTGTAAAGTGCCAGTAATCTCTTCCATGGATGCCCTCTGAAGCCTACTCCTCCCACAATGAAGAGTATGAAGAGTCAGGACACTGCCTCAGTTCCCATCTGTCAATTGAACCGTGCAGCCGCAAACTGAGAAAAATAACTGGGCTTATTGGCACATAGTGGTGCCATGTCAGAGATAATCACCAAGGTCCACGTAATTTCCAGCCGAAGACGTTGCTCCTCGCATCCTGGCTGGTCCAAAACATGCTTGTGATTGGAATGGTGGGAAGTAACTGGGCGGATAAGTCTTAGCAGAATGGTTTGCTCTGTTGTACTTCCTCAGTTAAGCTTTATGCGTCTGTCTTGCACACATGCACAGCATAAATTCATTAGCAGGGCAAATCATGCACCTTATTTTATATGACTGACATGTGCCGGGGATGTCACTTGGGCTGATATTATTCCACTGTTCGTTCTGTTCGTCCATACATATGGATGTCCAAGACACGCGTTCGCGAGATGCACATTTATTTGGTGCTGCATGTCCCTTCTTAATTGTGGAAGTGCGAATAAATACCCTACCATTACACATATCATCCACACCAGCTGCCTAAGCCCCTCCAAGGCAACACTTCGAGAGCAGCCAGGTAAAAGATATTGAAACAACTCTTCGGTTGTTCCAATTCAGCATCGTCGAAACGGACGTCACGCGAGCAGTTAGATTTAAAATAACGGGAGCGAGAAAAGGCCCTTTGTACGCGCTAGTGAGCGAAGTGGATTGAGAAGATGAAGCCCGAAAGGGGCCGGCCAGCTGGTTGGAGCGGAGCCAGCGATCTCCCAGTTTAACTCCGGGATATGTCAGAAGTCAAGGGATGGGATTGTTGGTCCAAGGCCAGCGACGCTGCGTCTCATCGTCTGAAACGCCTGTTTCCAAAAGGAACAACCGGGATCACCGTTGAACGCAAAGGAGGGGGATGCGGGTCTGGGAGACCCACTCGGAAAGTCTTTCCTCGAAGGTGTCGAGTTACCGAACAGACCCCTGAAGTTCTTCCTCAATCTGCAAGCTAGAAACGGGACTCGGTAGCGAAGTGCCCATTATTGTTAGCGAGAGCTGCTTGCGGACGCGGATTGATGCTGAAGTCGGTGAACTCATCAGTGAGTAATACTGACGAACATTTTCCAAGATGTTGGCTTGGATGTGTATCCCGGGGTAACAGAGGGGAGAAAGAGATGTGTAATGTGAACTATTCAGCGCAGCGTCCAGTGTTAAGGGGATGTTTGGTGTAATTACTGAAAGTTGGAATTTATTGGAATAAACCAGATTAAACATTTCTGTTTCATCTAAATTAAAGTCATTGTTTATGAATTAAATAATGTAGGTGCGGTTTTAGCTATCACATGCTTGAACTCGCAAATCACAATCTCTTTACTTACGACTGGTACAGCGGGTACCATTTAGCCGGTTCTCTTCTCACGACAACGTAACAGCAGTTTGTATATGTTACCACATGGAAAGATACTCGAACTGTGTGGAACCATGTGGAGACAGTCATCTGAGGAACCACGTATCTTACATTTTGGGTCCAATCTCTGGTTTCTCATCCGATCTAATCGTATACAATTGTGGCAAGTGTCACAAGTTGATTTGTAGCGTGTGGGTGATTTGGGCATCGATCTTTTGGACCGACTGCAGACGGATCAGTACTTCCTCGCAGGTACATGGCACGTGGATCTAGAGCACAGTGTTGGGCTCTTAGAAGAGCTTCTTTGATGTTCCAACAGCCGAGCCTAGTCGACTTACCTTCGCGATCGTGCAGTCCGCAGAGACGTTTGCGTTCCTACTGTAGCATTCCAGATCGCGAAATAACTTTTCTGAAGCAGGTAAAGGTTTGCTGGGAATTCCCAACCTTCTAGCTTGTTGAGAATACTTAAACGCTCCCACGCACTTTCCCTCCGCCTCTTTTGATCTTTCATCCATCCTCCTATTATGCTTATCAGACAGTAACCAAAGACTCCTTCCAGTCGATAGGGTAATGTGGTAGGATTTATTCCGTAAACCGATGACTCCCAGTAGTAGGAAAGCAGTGTCACTGTCAGAGTTAGGCGTGCATGCCACTAAATTTGGTACTACGTCAAACACCAATCAGCCAGTAGCAGAGCAGAATGAGGAGGGATACTGTTTATGCTTTCCCAATGTGGTTATACCTTGTGTCATGTCACCAAGAGCACAGAGATGACTCTTCATTTAAATTCATATTATTTCAAAAATAAATAACGACACACTCACCTTAATCTGTACATAATGCTATGTACATGTCTCAAGGTCGGAACCAGTTCCAGCCGTTCGCGTAAGTACAATAATCTTGCTTGTGCTGGATGAGAAATAGACAAGTAGTAAAAAAGAGTACAAATGAGAAAAGCAAGAAAGCTTCGCGCATTTTCCAATAAGTGTCTACATTCCTTTTTGAAGTATTTTCGGAATTTAGAAGTTTCAATCGTGTTAATAGCAATTGCTGAAGTAGTGACGGTGCACGCCTATGCCGAGTAAAGAATTAGTTGGACATTCGGGAATGTCTTACTAGCAAAAGAGATTTGCCCCCGGCATCGTTTTAATCTGGCGACTAGCTTGTCCTGTAGATTTATACATGTCACACCAGATTCCGCGATTTACGATTTATCGCGATTTTTGTGGTTGAAGGGTCCAACGTAATCGGCCAACGTTGAGAGAGCAGTGCAATTCAGGAGAATGCAGTTAGACAAGTTGTACGCCAGGTTCACTCCCCTCAACCTGAATGCCAAGCTCCAATAAACTATTTTCAACAGTTTTATAAGTTCGCTACTTGCCCGTTTTTTTTACTTTCCTTGACTCTACGAAATAGAGAGGGAAGTTATGTAATCGGCTGAAGAAAAGTTTTCAGTTCTCTTTAAATCTTTACATTTCAGAGCCTACTGCGTCCGACAAACTCTATTTGGAACCAAACCAGCTCAAACTTGATATTTAACCCGCAGGTCACCATGGGACACCAAAATAAGGGTATGAGCAAAGTGGTCAAAACACCAAATACTTTTTTCCTCAAAAACGGCTCAAAGAGATTTTATTAAACTTTTTATATGGACAGATCAGAATAATATGCGAACACCATAAAATTCTCATCCGTGGGAAAATAACGAGAGCAGCACAATAAATTACCAAACATTTCGGCAAAAATCGATTTCAGGGCTGGATTTCCTTATAAATTCCGCTCAAATGTTACTAGAATCTTCAGAAAAATTAAGGTGGTAGTCCAAACATCTTTAATAATGCTCATTAAATATACAGGGATACCCCAGTAATTCCGGAATTTCAATCATGGCCGTTTCACTTTCTACCATTTCTAAAAGTTATCACCCGATAACTCTGGAAAAATGATTGAAAAAGTTGTCAAAAAACTCGTGTGTGCAGCCTCACGAATGCTCTGTGCACCAATTGCTCAGTAATGGTGAAACCACAAGTACGAGTAGCCCAATAAAATCCTGAACTGTTAGCGCTATCGCTTTCCGCCACCGTGAAGTGTTGTTTTACCAAGTTCAAATGAAATGAATGAAAGCCATGAACACGAGTGAGTTTACGTGGGAGCTAAGGAACGTTATAGATGACCAGCCGATTGTACAGGAAAGCTGGACTGTGGCCACTCATATTAATATTTGGAGAGACCGCTCATTTTCATGTAGCGAAAATACCTTTAGGAGCTCCGCCCGCAATGTAATCTTAACAACTATGTCCACGTTAATCCAGATAGTGAACGCAGCTTCAGGCTTTTTAGAAGTCTCCTCTAATCCCCTTCAAAAATTACATCATTTAGAGCCGTTAGGAAATATTTTATATTGCCAATTTTGGAGTGTTCGCCTACAGCAGAGGCACCAGCTAAAGAGTATTCGTGTTTGAACGACGATTGGTGTTTTTTCTTATGTGTAAACAATTACTCCGCAGCCTTGTTTATTGTAGCGGCGCTGACCCCGAGGTTGTATCCGCTTATCTTGTAGGTGGTGTAATCGTAGCTCGGCGAATACCGTATCTCCGTAAGAACGACGACCCTGGGATTGTGAGCAAGTTGATCGAAACAGTAACTCAGTTGATCGAAGTTAACAAATACTTCTTGTGTTTATCTCGTCCAAACAGAAAATTTCTTGTTACTGAAAACCCCGAGGAAGTTCTTGTAAGTGCTCTTTACATCGTTCAGCCCGTGTTGGCGCACTTTGCATTGATTGGCCGTTGTGTTGGTGCACTCCCTCAATGCATGTCCCAGAGCGCAATGACAGCGTTAACTAGCCACATCGAACTTATCGTAGGCAGTATTTTTCTGTGTCTGAACTCATGATAACTTGTAACATCTCGACACTCTGGTACAATCACTTGCTCAGTAAAATGTGAATCCGACATACAACGATCCCAAGAAACATATCACTTGGGTTATATCAGAGCGTTGGGTGCGGGCGGATGAGTTTGTGTCGAATAAGATGAGCAAGAAAGAACTGTATTGTACGGAAAACGCAGCAAATTTGTACGCATGGTTTGTTATTCTCTTGCACATCACGATTGGGACCCAATCTATACAACGTCGAAAAATATGAAGAATGTACCATGGATGTATCAACAATCTGGGAAATGACAATATATATAACAGCCCATTCCATTCAGTATCGAAAAGTACTAGTAAACGATACGAAACACGACCACTACACAGGAACAACGAAAATAGACATTTTCTAGGCGACCCTAGGACCTAGGCACCACGAGTCGAACTGACGAGTGGTTGAAGTGAAACAGGTGGGGGGGGGGGAGGTCAGGCTGGAGAGAAACAATAAGATTCGCACATTGTCCCGCTATTTCCTTCAAGTAGTAGAACCTCCCTCGCTATATACACTGTGAGTTCACTTGTTAACCTCTAGAGGCAGTTCTACACCTCTGAACCCCGCCCAATTCGACTTAGCATCGAAAAATAACTAGAAAACGATACTAAACACGACATAACTGCTCCCATGGGTTTTGTCGTTTTTGTAGAGGGGTTGTTAAACCATTTTCCTGACCAAAAACATATGGGTATTATTCATAATTAATAATAAACCAAAAGCACAGGTTCACATGAATGTTCTCGTTTACACGTCGTGTCTGAACTGGTTAGAACTCTGACGATGATTTGAATCTGGTTTGAGCACAAATGAGAGATGAGCGGGAGTGATTTGGGGCAGATTGCGAAACGGAAAGGTTGTAAAGCGACTGGAAATAAGAAAAGGGGAGTGGACCAGAAAATCTACTGCGCGATTGAGAAAGCTGGTACATTGTTGACCATGGGAATACTAATCTATGTGCTCCATCAGGCTTGGAATATTGGAAGGATGTTGATTGACAGGGTTGTTCCGGCCATTGGGAGATAAAGCGGCAGGTCTGTTTCCTTATTTGATAACTGGGGGCGCAAGACGTGCAGGATGGAGAGTCTTTGAGAGAAAAGTCAACATGTCTCGTGAGGAACTGCCTCGTCCAGTGGCCTGGCTCAACCTACTTTCTTGAAAGACGTTCACAGATGTTGGGGAAGAACTCATACGTGTCATGACCCTTTGACGAGAATTCCCTTCTCGCTTGCCATTTCTCTAATTCGTTGATGGCGACAAGTTTTCGTTCTGCGGTGAGACCCGCACGGAGCTCAGCCCAAAGCGGGGGAAGCTCCCGTTTCACTCTCCACTTGTCAACCATGCACTCAACGGCCAAGTCAACTGGTAACTGACCTGTCTGTTGATGCAGTCTTATAGGCCTTGGTGATCCACAGGAGCACAGCTCTCTGGGATTGACCAATACTCTACTGCGATTGACTGTTAGTTTGCTACCCCAGACAACGGGGCAGTAGCCAATCACGCCTAGATATATGGCCTTATACATGAAGATAGTGTCACGGTAACACACACCCCAAGTGGCCTAAGTAACTGCACGCAGTGAGGAAAACCTTGCAATGGTAGTGCCTTTGAGGGGCTGGAGGTGTTGGGTGAAGCTCCACCTCTCAACTATATCCTCTCCTAAATACTTGATGTGCTTTTCAAGAAGGAGCCTGTGGCCGCCAACGCGTACTCAGGGTGGATTATTCACTTTTCCTTTCAAGAGGATTAGCTGGGTTTTCATGCACGCACCATTGGATTGTGAAAACCCACCTCTCAACCTGAGTCAAACTGATTTGTTGTTTCGTCTGTCCCTTTACCGTTTTGGTTTATTATTCATTCTGAACAATACAACTGGGCTTTTGATCAAAAAATTTCTGTACCCCCCCCCCTTGAAAATTGGACACAACGTTTCAAGGCATCGGGATTCCTAATCTACAATATCCGTCCGTTGTCCGGGCCATTTGACGGAAATCCCCATTTGATATCTAGTTGTGTCCATCTCTCGACAATCCGATCGGACGCTGCCGGTGTGGTTAATGCTCAAAAAAATGAACAAAAACGCAATTTTGGCAGTTTTATCGCAATCACGCAGTGTTCGGTATAGTTTTCTGGGTATTTTTTCGATGCCGAATCAAATGGGATGGGTCCCGGAGCTCTGTCAAGCTGTTGAAGAGAATGAGAGAGAGAGAAACCCCAGAAGAGAATATGGGAGAATATTAAACCATTGTGTAATAATTTGTTTTTACTTTCCTTGGCTCTACGAAGTAGAAAGGAAAGTTATGTAATCGGCTGAAAAAAAAATTTTGAGTTTTCTACAGATCTTTACGTTTCAGACCCTCCTGAGTCCGAAAAACACTATTTGGGAAAATGGTCTGTGTGTCTGTATACGATTTTTAGAGAAAACAACCGTACCAAATCAGCTGAAACTTGATGTCTAGCCTATAAATTACCATGGGAGGTAAAACTAAGGGTATGGGCAAAATCCACCGAAAGTTAACTATAGTTATCATAGTGATCAAAACACCAAATTTTTTTTTCTCAAAAACGGCTCTAACGATTTTGATTAAACTTTCTATATAGATAGCTGTTAATAAGACAACTATACCATAAAACTCCCATTCGTGGGAAAATGACGAGAGCAGCACAATAAATTATCAAAATTTTCGACGAAAAGCGTTTTTAGCGCAGTAGCAAGTAATGGGCCCCTGTAGCAAAAATAGGTTTTTTACGCTATTTGGTAAAACGGCTTCATCGATTTTCACCAAACTCACAGGATGTTTTCAAATAGTTAATACCTACATATTGTTCTCAATAAATGTTCCTGTGACGGTCCATTGAACAGAGATAAAAATCAAAATGTGTCGAAAATAACTTTTTTTCTAACATTTCCGTAAATTCCAGGGTAACTTTTTCACCAGATGTGATAAATCCTAATGGAGTGTCTTTTAGTCACCCACACCAGCATTTCGTTCTCTATAATTATTTCTGTATATATATGTTGAACGGAGATATAAGCCAAGTTAACTCAGAAAAGGAGATTTTTCGAATATTAATTTATCGGTATTCCAATTTTCTCAAAAACGGCTTTAACGATTTCGATCAAACTTACGGTGTACTCTCAGCTAACTAGTCCCTACATTTTGTTCTCCATAAATGTTCCTGTAAAAATGCGTTGAACGAAGATATAGCGCCCGCCTATGTAGGTGGTGTTCGAACTTAAAGGGGTGGCGGAAAGTTGTCTGTTGCTACGCACCAGATCTTTTCTAGGGTCTCTTGATCACTTTTCACGGTCTTTCGGCACAAATTCCGGCTTTCCGAAGACTTATTTTACCATTTATTTTTAAACCTGACGCCTCGGGTTCAACAATCCTTCTGACCTTCTCAATTATTTCCTCAAATTTATTTTTACTCTACCGTAGGTTTTTGATATGTAACCACATCATTAATCATTTTATCCTCTCTTCGAGTACAGTCACAACGAACTGTGTTTAGGACGGAATAAACGTCATTCTTATGTTTTGCTTTAATGTACTTTCCATGAAGCAATTTTGGTTCAGAAGGCTCGAATCCGTTATACAAGCCTTGCCACGATGGGACGACCGCACTCTACCAGGCTTGATATTGTGCAGTAGACGCACAGGCTGATAAAAGTCCCACCCAAAGGATCATCTACCAACAGACTAATGAGCTTGATGCCAAAGCCACTGTTTGAACTAGAGCTTTCCATCGAGCCATCAAAAACGTCCAAAGACAAGGGTGGCAATGGAAAAGCATCACAAGTTGGTTATCAGCAACGAAAACGTAGACTAGGTCTGTTTTATTCTGATATTGACCATTCCTAAACTCTCAGTTAGGTCAGTCGTTAATCTTACTGAGAAGGCTATCAATATATATATCAAACACAGGCTACTTATGTAGTTTAGAAGGCTCTCTGGGAACTCATAGAAGGCATTCCTTAGTGGCTCAACAGTAGCTCACCAGTAGCCCAGAGGACAGTGAGAGCGCCGATAGTGAATTCTTCAAACAAGCTCCACACCCCACTCCGGGATTGGGGACAACCGGAGACCTAACGAGGGTCCTTGCGACCTTGTGGTCCCCGATGAAGTGAATCAAATATGATTAGAGAGACTTACGGCAACATTTAATACGGACCTCTCAACCTGTTTAAGGGCTACCAGGCCGGTACATTCTCACAAAGTCCCTTCGAGTATGTATGTCTTCAAAAGAAATCAGATACTCAGTCCTAGTAGCAGGAGTGACGATTGAACATTGATGAAACATTGGTTCAAGTCGTTATTACACAAGCCAGCAAAACCAAACGTTGATAAATTAAACTATGACGCAAGCATCTGAAAGAACCCTTGCTGCTTCAGCTTTAACGAGGAGCAATGAACCCTGATCACAGTCTTGCTATGAATTTATCGAAGTTTTCCTCGAAGGTTTTAGATTTGCCGATCTTTAGACGCTTTGAACACACCCCGCGAAACCGACGGCTTCAGCCCGTCCTCAGCTCGTCCAGTCGTTCTCAACCCCTTTAATCCCATTTGTTTATATTTACAATGTGTCCGACCCCGAGCTTTCTTCGAGTGAACGAGTTGTCCGTGGCTACCGTTTCCTTTCGTAGGGAGCAAAGCACTAGCCTCAGCTCCAGGTATCGTAACCACTAGTATTATCAACGGCCGTATACTTCTAAGGGAGATGATTAGCAGCGAGCAAATGAGAACGCACGTTCTAAGGGGCGAATTGACGACGTTGAAAGATGCGCTGCACCGACCAGGCGGACGGATTATTATATTCCTTAACGGACCGCCGTTTATGAAAAGTAAGACTTGATTTTTGGCTCTTTTTTGTTTAAAAACAACGTAATTGCGTGATTTCTGCCACATTTCTCTGTATACTCCCCGCAATTAGATGGAGTACAAGAATAACGGTTCAGAGCGAGTTACCGAGAGAACGACACTAACCTCCGGAAAAAAAAGAATCAGGCGTGGTTTCAGTGTTCTAAACATCATTCTTTGATCCAGGAAGAACTCACGTAATTCGTAGAACTGAGATCAATTTGAGGTCCTACGAGTAGGATGTTTCAAAAAGAATTTTTCACACTTTGATTTGTCATTTTTATTACAAATTCTAAAAATCAAATATATCAGGTTGTTGAAAAACATCGAAACGATAAATATTCTGCGATGCGCACTAAAATTGACTATTACAACCGAAGTATCATGTTGTTTATAAATATAGATTTGTGTGTGTGTGTGTGCCAGCACGTCAAGTTAGTCCACGTAAAGGGGAAATATTAAATAGCTAACCGTCAATACGTTTTGGCGGCCGCAGGCTCCTCCTTGAGAAGTCAATATCCGTGTGTTACCGCGACGCAACCTACCTAGCCTGCCCAGTTTTATGAGGTGGCAAACCCACAGTCAATCCCTGAGAGCTGTGGTCATGTGGATCACTGAGGTCTACAAGTATCCGCTGGACAGGTAACTTTCTCCCGCTCTGATCTGAACTCCGTATCGACTCTTCAACTGGTATTATATAAATGCCAAGGGAGAAGGGAATCCACGTCAAAAAGACTTGACAAACATGAGCTTTTTCCCCCCAACACACGTGAATTACTTAGGCGAAACTGGGTTGAGCCAGGCCACTGGACGAACCAGTACCTTACAGCACATGGCGACATCATGCCCAGTGCGTGCTGCTCCACTGTAGTTCCTAGCTACGGTTGTTGGCCACAGTTGATACGTCCTTTAGAAATTTGTCACCCAAGTAAATAGTTAGATCAGGTGGAAACCAGATTTAGAACTTCACCTAGATGTACATACCTCCATGGTGCAGTGACATATGGGCAACAGCTCTCCATCGGCTGTTGTTTGGTTGATGTGCTGAAACAGTACACTTGGTACATTTTCCAGAATGAATCAAAAGAGCACTTGCTGACTCACTTCAAGCATTTGTGGTATTTGACACGACTGATCCAGTAAAACCTGCAGCATGCATTCCACAGCTGTTGAGAAAGTGGTTGGACAGTAACAGTTTTTGCTAAATGTGCAGGGGTCATCACTCTGTCCTAAGTGAGTGTGATTCCACTTCTTATCTCTCTGAGAGTCTCCATCCTGCACGTCTTGCGCCTCCAGTGCTGAGGAAACCAGAAACCCCATGCTGCTCCACTAGTGGGGTAGGGTTGTTGGGAGGGCAGACGAACTTAGCAGCATTGACTGCTTCTGAGCAAGCTTAACACTCTCCCCCCCAGTTCGCGAAGGTTATGACAAAAAAAAAACAACCCTTAGAAACTTACCGCTCAAGTACATTGTTAGATCAGGTGTGAAATCAGAATAAAAACGCCTCTCATATAGTACAGATTCCCCAGGGACACATCTTTTCACCAGGAGAGCGGTTAACGTGCCATACATCTACAGTTCTGGGTTCTGTGGATGTTGAGCGAGTGACCCGGCTCTTGCATAACTGGGTTGCTGTTCAACTTTCGACCACTCCCTTATGAGGGTTCAGGAACAGTCGATTTGGTAAGGAAACAGACCTGTGTTTAGATGCTAGCCCATCCCTGGCAAATATGAAGTACTTTTATGATTCTCAGATTCCATATGTCCGGCGTTTCCCACCCCCTTATCAATTCTGCCCTAAAAACTGCCACTCATGTCACAAGACAGTCGATAAATGTTTGTCTCCTATTACTTAACGCATATAAATTAAGATTTAACCTGTTCACTTCATCGCAAAGTAAAATGGATAATTGTTTCTTGAAATTCGTTGGACATCTTCAATCGCCGTCGCACTGGGTACCCATCATCATTGTCGATTTGCTGACCTCGTCTTGTCCAGGCCGATGTTCCGTGTGATTGTTACGTTTCACATTCACCGTGGCGCTGTTTCGTGGTTGGAGTGGTAGTGGTGATGGTGGGGCAGGGGTTCCGGGCTTTTCTGATACGCCTTTGGGCGTATCTGTATCTGACAAACGGATCACCGACTCATCTTCACGTTTTCTTCCGTGCCCCCGGCGATGTCCGAATAGCATTGTGGCCGCCGCACTGCCGCTGTTACTTCACAACCGTCGAACTGTGACTTCCCAGTAAGTTCGTCGTGAGCGCTTATCTCGAACACAGGATTCCTAGGTTAGCTTGGACTATAGACCATCCTCCACCAGCCTGCTCGTGTCATGATTATGAAGTTTTGGGTGTAGTGAACGACCATTTACTTGTTATTGATTCATTACAAATACTACCGGTTCGGTGTGTGCTTCATCGGTATTAGCTCTTAAATGGACGACCGATTATTCTGCCCTCGTTCTACTCAAACTCGGTACCAGCAGTTTCCCATGAATATGGAATGCGAAGAATGTGAGCTTGTTTACAATAATCGCCTTGTTTCACCGGTGTTCGATGAAATAAATGTGTGTGTGTGTATATATATAGGGATTTTTCCTACTGTTCAAAGAATTGCGATTAGGAAGAAAGAAAAAGGCCCATTAAGACAGTAGTATTTACACTCAAAGTCTCGACATCGAACTCCCCTGAAGAAGAAAAATGTTAAGAGCACTTGTTGAGACTAAGCACGCAGAGTATACCCAAACCGTGCTGCCTAGTAGTCACATTGGCTCTAGCCTTTCGACTCACGAAACTAAGATTTATCGTGCTAGTAGTCGGAATTCGGCATTATTGCATGGTTTCTCTCAATCTGGCATGTTGTTCCTCCTTATGAGAAATAAAACGCTGCTGTACCTTCAGCTCATCCTCCTCTTGACTCACGGCCTTGCTTTCTACGCAAGCGATAGAATGGCTTGGTGAAAACTCTCTGGTCCTCGTGTTGTATCCGGACCTGCAATAGGGCGAGGCTAGGCTGTTCCAGGGCTCCCTGGGTAACTACAATCAGAAGGCTGCTGGCCCTTGCCAAACAACCCTAAGGGCTACTTGCTGAGCATCTATCTCTCCCCCCACCCCACCCAAAGGTTCGATTGATTCTGAGTTCTCCTTTCTATGACATAAATTGATGGTTTTGGTGCAGCCATTTCTTGCAGCTACCACTGTTTCATAGCCCCCAGCCTTTCCTAATGCAGTATCTTCATCTCTGTTCAACAATCGACTAACAAGGCCTGATAACCACCAGTTTCCACGCGGATCTGTAGACTCCACATCGGTCATCCTCAAGTGAACTGCACGTTCCGACATGTGACTGCCACGCCTCATGTGGCACCTCGAATTCCACTTCTGATACCGACGTTGAGAATTCTCTATGAGAGTTTATCGCGCTCATAAGATAATTAGGAGCAACCCCAGGGGCTCTGGAATTTGCGCTGACTGCCCAATAATTGTAGAAGCATCTCAATAAACAATACAACCTTCCATATATAACCTCACTAAACCCATGCTAGGTTATCTTAAATAACGTAACATTTATCCAAATAGGAAATTTGGGCGATTTTTTCGTCGGCGTCGGAGCTACAGTTACAACGTTACAGTACGCTACAGTGAGGCACCCCACAGTGCGATGAGCGCCCACCCGAGTCACGACTTCCGTCATCGCCGCTCAGGGGAAGCGGCCGCTTCCTCGACTCGTTTTGGCGTGAACGTCGTCATAGCAACTGTACCCCCACTACAGTTTCGCTCTCCCCTCTCGCGACAACCACCGACGCTATCAATTCCACCACGCCGGCTCCTTAGCGACGCGTGGAACGCCCTTACGTCAACGGTGCCTTCCCCTCTTTGCGAGCTCCCCGCCGCTTCGTCGACCTTATTCCCTGGCCCCCCACTCCTTTTCCCCTTCGGCTCCGGCTCTAGTTTACGTTCGTCATCTGATTGAGTTTCATCTCTGTCGCGCCTTCGGCCTCGAGTGCTTTTTTTTTCGTCCCCTCCTAACAGTCCGGGGTTGATCTGCCACGTTGGTTTGACTCTCTCTATCCTCCCCCTCTCACTCTACCCAAAACCATTGAAAATATTTTGTCAGCGAAACGCAGCAACGTAAAATTCGAATAAAAATTACGCCGGTTCACCGATTATTTTTGGATGTATCCGCATGACGACCCGCAATGGAATCAAAGTGAGTTAATTTTGGTATCAAATTTGAACGTCTGGTTTAAAGAGTTGCGCCAGCGCAGTTCTATTGAGACGGTGCTGGCGAATTTTCCTCTCAAATTTCGCCCTCGCTTACTTCCCCTCTCCCCCCTTCGCGTTTCTCCTCCCTTCGAACCTTTAGGTTCCTGCGGGCAGGTTATAATTGTCGGGATGTTGAATTCCTTCAACTTTCGTACGACACGCCAATAACGCGAATAGGCTGGAATCCCTTCCCCCTCCACATCCCACTCCTCCCTATCCTCTTGCCCAGTTAGAGTTTTATCCCCGCCCCCCACTCTCGGACCTCTCTCCTCTCTCGCCTCAACCACTTTAGCCTCATGCCGCATTGAGATGAAATGGCGATGTTACCGTTATCGTGAACCGCACGTCCTTATTACGAAAAAAAAACGAAAAAAACAACTAAAAACGCTTTACCAGCTCTCCCGTTTAGATCGGCCCAAAAATAATTCGCCGCGTGACGACGAAATTCGCGGATTCCGCACAAAAATGCTGGCGCAAATTGGCTTGAGCACAAATTGCTTTCAAAAGACAAACTTAGTTGGTGTTTGTGGCGGGGGGGGGGGCGTGGAAAGTCTTTTTTAATAGAACTATCTGGTGCGACGCATCACAAAACTTTCCTTAGCTCTACGTAAATTCATTGGTTTTCATGGCTTTTGCTACTAATTTCATTCAATTATCACTCAGTTCATTTCAACTTAATAAAAAGTAACTTAACGTAGAAGGTGATGAGCTTACAGTTCCGGAATGTATTGTGATGCTCCTACTCACACCAAGGCCATTATTGAGCGACCAGTGCACAGGAGATTTATGTTACTGTCGATGTATTTTGTTTGAAAAGGATAGTGTTTATTGTTCCAGGATTATCGGATAAAAAATGTCAGAAACGGCGGTGGTTGAAATTCCGGAATTTCTAGAGTAGCTCCTGTATATTTTATGAGCGTCGTTAAACGCTCATCGTATATGTACTTAACTGGACTACCATCTCAATTTTTCTGAAGATTCTACTACCTTTTGAGCGAAATGTATAAGGAAAAAACTGCGCTAAAGTCGATTGTCTTCGAAATGTTTGGTAATTAATTGTGCTGCTCGCGAATGAGAATTTCATGGTATTGTCGTGTCATTTGGAGCTGATTATGCAAAATATTTAATCGAACTAGTTACAGCTGTTTTTGACAAAGAAAAAGTAGTGTTTCGATCTTTACGATAAGTATAGTTAGGTTTAGGCAGATTTGGGCCATACCAGTTATTTTGGCGTCCTAAAGTAACCTGTGGGATGATTTGGTTCAGCCGTTTTCTCAAATAGTGTTTTTGGAGCTCAAAACAACCTTGAAACTATAAAGAAAACTCAAAACTGTTTTTCAGCCGATTACATAACTTTCCTTTCTAGTACGTTGTAAGGAGGAAGATAAAAACGAGAGAAATAATCAAACTGAACTGCATAGAAACTGGTGGCGCTTAAAATGCCGAAATTTATTATGTCGCTCCTACTCAGGCCACGATGATTGTTGAGCGACCAGTGCACAGGAGTTACTGCTTCGGGATTATGAGAACAGTGAGAAATGGTAGTTTGAGGAGTGTTGGGGGGGTTGGAATTTCGCAGTTCCTTGAATTCCTCTGAATTATTTTATTATTACGCATTTTTATATCATCGTATAAGACGTTATTGGACTACCAATCTAATTTTCTGAGGGGGCTAGTAGGACCTGAGTGGAATTTATAAGGACAAAACTGCACCAACATAGATTTTCGTTGAAATTATTGATAATTCGTTCTGTTGCTCTCGTTATTTTTCCACCAATGAGCATGTTACGGTTCTGTCGTGTTAGTTGGAGCTGTCGTTAATCGTTTTTGAGAACAAAATTTAGATTTCGACCAACGTGGTGACTATAGTTAGTTTTGCGCGGAGTTTGCTCTTACCCTTATTTCGGCGTCCGATGATGACGTGCAGGCTAAATATAAAATTTGGGTGCGTTTTCTCTCAATCGCGTTCACACGTCTGTTTCCTTATTTAAATGATTAATTCTGAACCCTCAAAGTCAGTCGGAAGTTGTGTAGGTTGCTAGAGCAGGAGCAGTTGGTCTATGTTGGATCTATGGAGGTCCGGCAGGTTGCCTCCCGGGGTAGAGCTGTTGCTCACGTGGTACCACGCGGAGGTATGACCCTGGGCAATCCGTAGCGTCCGGAAGGAGTTCTTAATCTTGTTTCCCGTCTGATCTAACTATTTACATGGAAGAGATCCATAGTAGCTACATTGTGCTGTTGTCATCACGTTCCTCGCGAAGTGGGCAAAACGGTTATAAGCTGGCCTAGTAGCAGTCAAAGCTGGAAGGCTTGACAGCGCTTCCAACAACCTCCTACAACAGCGTAGCAGCACGTGGTTTCTTATTTCCTCCGCACTGGAGGCGCGTTCAACTATTTTCTTGACAGCCATCAACTGTGGAATGCGTGTTGGAGGCCTTACTGGAACAGTTGGATCATACGCAATAACAAATGCGCCTGTGGAGCAGCGTGCAGGTTGGAGAGACAAGAACTGGAGCTATGCATTGAAGTCGCCGTAAGGAACTGGCTCTACCCACTTTTTCCTAAAAAGTTCGCGTGTGCTGGGGAAAAAACTAATGGATGTCAAGTACCTTAGTCCAGGATATCCATCTTGCTTGCCACTTTGTCTAATGCCTATTTGCCCAGCGCATCCAGTTTTTGTTCAGAGAAGAGGTCTATACAGAGCGTGGGGGAAGTACCCTTTTCACTCTTCTCGTCTTCTTGCCAAGCACTCAATGGCAAAATCTGCGGGTAACTGGCCAGTGATCACTTGGAGTGCTTTACTGGATATGTCTACAGGAGCCCCGTTCTCAGGGATTGGGTATGTGCTCTCCGTCGATTGATTGTGAGTTTGCTACCCCCGACAACGTGGCAGTAGCCAATCACACCTATGTAAATGGGTTTGTACGTAAGGAGTGGCCTAACTAATTGCTTATAATGTGGCAAACTTTGTGATAGAGTGGAAGTGTTGGTTGAAACGCCACCTCTCACCTAAATACATTTCTAAGTACCTGATTTGCTTCGCAAGAAGCCTGCGGCTGCCAAAACGAATTGACGGTGGATGAGCTGGGTTTTCCCTCAGCTGCCTCGGAGCTGATGATGGGGTTTTGCCTCGATTTGGCGCGTTGAACGTGCACGGGATTTTTGTTCCTTCAAGCGCATCAGTTGCAGACACGCGGGGAATTGGGCATATAAATTCTGGACATCCCATTGCAGAGTGTACACTGTGTCAACCAGTTCGAGGACCTGGCGACTTCAATTCCGCTTCTTTTCACTCAAAGACTCTCCATCATGCATCCTTCCAGTGTGGAGGAAACAAGACACCAAGTGCTGCTCTATTGTTGGTAGGGCTGACGAACTTAGCAGCATTGATTGCTACAAAGTAAGCCTGTACCTGTTTTGCCAGGTTCGTGAAGAAGGTGATGGCGAAGAAACGTGGCCATCAGCTGATCTGTCCTTTTGAAACTTGCAACCCACAGTTAGATCAGGTGGGGAACCAGATTAAGAGCTCCTCCTCAGGTGGCCACTTCTGAGCGGTAAGACACAGGCAACTGCTCTCTACCGGATAGTGGCTAGCGACCAAATACCTGCCGTATCTCCACAGGTCTGAGTTCGGTGGAAGCTGCAGGGGCCTCTTGCATATAAGCGAAACTGCAACTTCGCTGACTGATGTAACCCTCATCGAGGGTTTAGGTACAGTCATCAAATAAGGAAACAGACCTGTCACCCAGTTCAGCAACCATGCCTCATTAGTTGTATCCTACTGGGACTTCAACCAGTTGTGGCCCGAGGTGCAGGAGTGTTCTCCCAGCCCAAGCGTACCTGGGCCCTTCCCCGCCTCAACTGCGGCCACAGACACGCACACACAGACATTTTCTCCAAGGTGTTTTCTGATTCAGAAGCCCTTGAAGTTCTAAAGGTTTGATCAGAGCCAAAAAGAAGAAGCTTTTTAAGGAAAGTTAAAGGACTGATTAGAGTCTATTTAGAGGTGAATGGATGATATCCCACTAGATCGTGCCAAACAACCCCCTGTCACATGGTTGTAAGTTGCTGGTAGTCAAATCTTACATTGACTGATAAGAATATGATAAATGAACTAGCCCATGAAAGCGAATGGAAGATTCGTTCAATAAGTTGAACTAGACGTTCTCATTTCTATTCCACCTTGTTGTAGACCACTCACGCCAATATTACTCTGCAGGCGGACATGGCTGGGTTCATGTTACTTGCATCTTTCTGCAGAATTTGAGAAGAGGAATTATTTTCAGGGCGACCCATCCATTTAACTCAGTTCGCTTTAAGTTACACCTCGATCCATTCTTCCTTTTACATTTCGGTTTTCGTTCATTCTGAATAATACATACTTTCGGCCAGTAACATTTTTTTACAACCTCCCCTCAAAATCAAGGAATGGAGATTCCAAATCTGCCATGCTAGCCATAGCCTTTAAAATTATCTTTAAAAATCCGATATTTGTCGTAAAAATTGAGTTAGGGATCTAGTTGTGCCTGCTTACTCCGGACTCTGATTGAATGAAATTCGTCGGTTGTTATGGCCATACAATTAGAACGACATTTGGCACTTTCAATATAATTACGTGAAGTTTGGTATCATTTTTCGATGCTGAGTCGAATAGGAGGGGCCTCAGAGGTATAACTGTGCGATCACACTAAATAGATTGAGGCAACTTTGGGACAATATAGAAAAAGTTATCGTTCTTCCCCAGCCTGCGTTCCTCCCGTCTCACTCCAACCGCCCGTAAGTTCATCTCATCGCGCTGTGACAAAAGGCCTAGTGTCGCCTAGAAAACGTCAATTTTGTTGATCCGTCGTAGTGGTCGTGTTTCGTATCGATACTGAGTGGAATGAAATGAAGGTTTCGGAGGTGTGCAAGAGAGTAATAACCTGTCCAGTAATTTTCAATATAACTTTTACCTTCACGAGTTTTAAGCTGTTCAGCAACAGCGACGTTCTTCTTAAGAACACAATGGCACATTTAGATTATTCATTCAATTTATTAGAAAAATCACTATTTATTATCGCGTTGTTTGAGTGTTAACTGAATGTTGGGTGTATAGTGAGCTGGCAAGCCATTCACAATGTACATGTAGGTACGTAACAGTTCTAAAACAGCTCACAGCACGACCGTATCAATGTTTTCCTCATTTCAGTTGTCCCCCTACTTTAATTAATAGTATTCGAATGAATATATGTTTATGTATATATTTGTTGGGCTTCAGTCAATAATTCAGTGGCGACATGTCGAGATTTTAATTCTCTCTCATTACCTTGCCCTACGACAGATTTAAAAAAAAAACTTCAAATCTGGCTGAAGTAAAGGCCAGCCTGTTGGCGCTTTTTATTACTTTCCGCTACCCGAAGGGAAGGAAAGTATAGTAATCGGCCCACAAAAAAAAATTTGGGTTTTCTTCAGATCTTTACGTTTCAGACCCTCCTGAGTCTAAAAAACCTAATTTCGGCGCGTGGTCCGTGTGTGTGTATGTGTGTGTGTCTGTAGTTCGATTTGCGGGAGAACAGCTGATCCGATTGAGCTGGTTCTTTTTTGTTTTGTTCGTTATTTTTTGTAGACACCGAAATAAGGTCATGGACGATTTCGGCCGATCGGAAGGGGGGTGGGGGACAAAAATGTACCAAAAACTAGGGTTTTTCGCATTTTTCTCGAAAACGGTTATAACGATTTTGATGAAACTTTCAAATTATCTTCTACTAATCAATATCGAACTTTTCTTCTCCATACATATCTCCATGAAAATACGGTGAACGGAGATATAGGCCCATGACGCAAAAATAGGTTTTTTACGCTTTTTGGCAAAACGGCTTTAGCGATTTTCACCAAACTCACAGGATGTTTTCAAATAGTTGATACCTACATATTGTTCTCAATAAATGTTCCTGTGACGGTCCATTGAACAGAGATAAAAATCAAAATGTGTCGAAATTAACGTTTTTTTGAACATTTCCGTAAATTCCAGGGTAACTTCTTCACAAAATGTGATAAATTCTTATGGGGTGTCTTTTAGTCGCCCATACCAACATTTCGTTCTCCATAATTATTTCTGTATATGTATGGTGAACGGAGATATAAGCCAAGTTAACTCAGAAAAGGAGATTTGTCGAATATTAATTTATCGGTATTCCAATTTTCTCAAAAACGGCTCTAACGATTTCGATCAAACTTCCGGAGTACTCTCAGCTAACTAGTCCCTACATTTTGTTCTCCATAAATGTTCCTGTAAAAATGCGTTGAACGAAGATATAGCGCCCGCCTATGAGGTGGTGTCCGAACTTAAAGGGGTGGCGGAAAGTTGTGTGTTGCTACGCACCAGATATTTTAATGTGGGCTGTGCTGTAGATTGTCAGTAGCGCCTGGGTGCTTTTCGCGATCGGGAAATGAACTTTTTGTTTCTTTCCTTCACTAACTCCTGGGCAGCCTGCCCTGTGCTACGTGCGAGGAAGTTTTTACGTTCCTTGGATCTACGAAGTGGAAAGAAAAGTTACGCAATCGGTAGAAATACTTGTTTTGAATTCTCCTCAGATCATGACGGTTCGAAAACACCGATGGGAAAATGGCGTGTGTGTGTGTGTGTGTGGACGTGATTGATATTCCCAGAAAAATCAGGGTTGTAGTCCAATAAACTATTTAAATTCCTAAGTTCAAACCACCACTGTTTCGCCAGCTGGCTTTTTTCACAGTTTTTACCCGATAATTCCTTAACTATTAACACCAACCTCATCAGAAAAATCATGTGGGCAGCCTCATAAATCACTTACGCAGTGATTACCTCAATAATGGCCGTGTAATGATTTGAAGCAAATCAATATATTTCGGAACCTTGCGAGCCACCTAGTAAATAAATTGAATTTAGTTGTTGAGTGATCGAAATAGCTTGAATGGACTTGTGAGTACACAAGATGCTGGGCGGAGGGGGGGGGGGAGAACGTTTTTTGATCCGTCGGGGGCATCAGTTCAAAGCTTTTCACTCCACACAATTTTCGTAACTTAGCAAATGAACAATTTGTTCGCCTCTCGAGAGAATGTGTACCGTTCTAAACCTATTTAGAGCTGGCGTTCAGAAAATGAAATATTTCGGAAGTCGGCCACAGCGACAACTACAAATATTTTCCGTTTGATGCCAAAGGTAGAGTATTAAGCGAGTTTTTGAACCCGGTTCATTTCAACTGCGTGAACCCACGTTTTGACTCAGTCAAAATGCGTTGAGATTTGATGAGTCCGTGGCCCTCATTACTTGACTTGACTGGTACCTGCGTAGTACCAGGAGGGAGCTCGATAAAAACTAGACGATTCTTTCCTCCGACGATTTTGCGACGAACGGCGAACATCGGAAAAAGTGTTTTGTTCTGCGGCGGAGGCCTCTCGAGGCGGTGGGCCAGAAAAGGTTTCGCTATTTTTGAGTTGGGGGATGTCGCTTGGAAAAGGGACGAAGGCACCTGGCGAAGACTTTTGTTCGAATCCGGTCGGCCTTCTGAGGCAAAACTAGCAGCAGGTGACGGGTATTAAAAGTGCGAAAGAAGAGCTGATCAACACCGGTACAGAACTGAGTTCAGTGCGTAGTGAATCCGCTAATGTTAGTCGATGTATAATTATGTTTACAGCTAAGATGGAATCAGACTAGTAAGTTGGCGGCTGTTACAGAATTCTTTTAGTTACTTATTTGGATGCCAGAAATAAGACCGTATGCTGGAAGTGATACCGAAAAGAGACTGATTATTGAATTGCCAACTGGTTTACTTTGAGTTACTCCCTATGCGACGCAATGGGACGCCGCACACGGCGCTACTGGTTGAGGACTCGTTTGTGATTCAAAGAACCTGTTCCTAACTAGTCCCCTGGGTGATTCCCATGTCCGGCTGCCCGGTGATATGAGTTACCAGCTCCTGATGATGAGAAACCAAAAAACCCACTTGTTGCCCGTGAAGGAAGTGAATAATCGCCCTATTCTACACAATTTCCGCCTCTCTCGTTATTCGAAGAAGCACAGAAACGGAGAAGGCGTGGGCAGAAGTGATGGCCGTCGTAAAAGTGACAGTATATTTTCTACATAGTAGGTATGTAATTATGTGAATCTCCGATGTGGATAGTTCATATATTTCCACTGCCAAGGCAAAGAAGCTTCTGGAGTTAGAAAATAGTTTATCCCCAGCTCGTGAGTGTATGGAGAGCTGCTGAGGGAGGAGAGGCTGTCTCACGACTCAATCTCCATTTTTGTATCATTTGACGAGTACTGCAGTCCTTCTCGTTTGCTCACACAATCGTGAAGAACTCAGGAAGCTTTAGGACTGCTTTCACGATCTCGGATGCGGTTAGGACCGTTCAAAACAGCAAAATTTTTCGCGTGCCATCCAGAAAGTGCGATTGCTTTTCTCTTATGGCTCAATCTGTAGTTGAATATTCGTTTCATATTAACATTATTCGGTGTCCACGATGGGTAGGGTCTCATCAGATATCGGTTTGACGTAACAAACAACCTAATGTGGAAAATGTACCCAAAACCCCGTACTGCAATTCCTTCATCGCCCGGGTCTTCCGACGTTGCGCAATCGACATTCATGACGATACTGAGCGAACTTGTGATTTCGATTGCTGATGAGTAGCCTCGTGTGTGGAGTCAAATCACCAATCGGTCGATGTTCTTTTCTGAAGCTCCGTGTACATGATGCCTAACACTGGTATCCCAACTGGGACGACAACACAAAGTGCTTGAAGTCGAGCGCTACTGCACGGGGAGAGCATTGACACCTTGCACTGAGAATCGCTGATGTAAACTGAGCATGGGCTCGTATGGTTATGCGGGCGGAGGGGATGTATCTGTGATGGTTCTAGTAAATGTTATTATGGTTGAAAATAGTGATGATTGATGGTAGCGTTTGACCGGCCAGTATTAGAGTCGACGTGTTGTGCAACTCGCAATCATTGAAGCGGCGTGTGTGGAATAATTTGGGAACGTCACTGTTGTGTACAGATGAGTGTAAGTGCCCCTGCAAGACTGGCTTCAAATTGAGGGCTGATGGTATGGCAGGTGAGTCTGCCGGGAATTGTGTCTCGCATCGTGTGTGAGGGTATATCATGTCCCTATAAGACCGGCTCTTACGGACGCGCAATTCTGGATCCCCCTTTTTCTTTCAATCGCGCTCACAGACACACACGCCCTTATTCAGTATCTCCATTGTCAAGGTTCTTTGGGGAGGGATATAGTCGATCATTTTTTCTTCACTCTTCCAACTGTTGAACTCCAACAAGTCCAATCGACAAGCTGACCAATGTTGAATCGGAACTATAAGTCCGACTGTCTTGGCATTAGTTAGGAACGTCGCTGGCTGAGGAAAAGGCCGAACAACCCACATCCTGTTGTCGGTTGGCAACGCTCCTTTTGCTGGCTCCGCTCGAGACTTTCATTTGGAAGAGCCCCCGCCCTTCGCATAGTCGCAGTTCTGTTCTAATCAGATCGATCCGAAGCCTCTCCAGGGCGTCTCCCCGACGACCTGTCGAGAACTTTTCAAAACCAGTTTTTGCACTCGTTCAATGGGTTTGTGACTGTCGAGTTTAATGGCTCACTATAATTGAAATCCCGGAGCAACGTGCGACTGATCACCTCCTCGGGACGTTAAACAACCACCAACCTCAGTGCACAATGCAGAGCAGCCTCTAATAAGCAGATATTCACCTTGGAAGAAACCTAGTTGTTGCAGAATTAAGATCTACTCCTCTCCAAGGAACTCTTGTAGAACTGGTTAATTTGACCAAGAAACAGGTCGACTCATTCAACTGTTCCACAAGACTCGATAGTCGAACACCACAGGGTGACTGAGAGTGCACATTTCCTCTCTTTCTCTATCCCTGTTATGGTGGTCATCGTCACTAAGCCACGAATTTTTCACGTTTTCTAAGCCATTCCCATAAGTGGCTTTTTGTACTGGGCACTCCCAGCTTTTACTTTTCTTGGCTTTACTAAGTAGATAGATAAGTTGAGTAATCGGCTGAACAACAGTCCTCCAGATCTTCGTTTGAAATGCTACGTATTCCGAAAAATACCATTTGGTAAAATGATATGAGTGTCGGTGACTGTAAAGACGATTGAGAGAAAGTAAGTAGCTGATAGGTCATCATGGGACGCCAAAGGGTGTGAGCAGTATCCCCCCACAAAACTAAATATAGTGATCAAGACACCAAATATTTGTTCCTCGCAAAACCGGGCTTCAAAGTGTCTAATAGTTTGTTGTACGGACAGCTCCCCATAACGTGACAGCGCCATAAAATTGTCGTCCGTGGGGAAATGACGATATCAACACAATAAAATGTACCTTAGCGTAGTTAGTTCCTCATATGGTACTAACATTCTTAGAAAAATCGGGATCATAGTTCAATAAACGATCACAGTTTACTATAACTTTCATAAGATAATTAAGAAACAACCCCTGAAATTCCGGCATTCAAGCCATTGGTTACTAGAATTTGTCACAGCATTTTCCCGATAATTCCAAAACAGAAAACACAATTCCTCTTTTAAAAAAATCGTGTTGACAGTTTCATGACACCCCCATGTACAGATCGATCATTAATGGTTGTACCTCATTAAATTCCGGAACATTGAACTCCACCAGTTTCTACACAACGTTGTGCTTCGTTTAAACAGGATCAGATAAACTGAATGAAAAATAGATTGGATCAGTAACTGAAGGCTGGGAAATCCCAGAACGTGTGTGTACTGAGGAGAGGCGTGTGCTGCGTCACATCAGATATTTCTTAACTCTGAATGGAGTGATTTGAAGCTATTTTGAGCACTCAGTTGCTAACAAACGAGACATTTTTGTAAACTGATAAAATGATTCAATACATAAATTATACTTGAACGAACGCCTATTTCGGTGGATATAATACACGTTATTATATTATAACTATGTTAAGAGTAGGAGGGAGAGGGGGGGATGAGCTTCATTTTGAATCACATATTCAATGGTTCCACCCGCTATGCGATAAATGCTGCGGGGATAAGTAACTGAGGGACTTGGACGAAACTTGAAGTTGCTGCCCTTTTATAGTGAACCTTTGTAGTCAAATGGGGCTCGAAAACACCCGACAGGGAGCTCCCAATCTTGACTTTTCTGGAACACCTGACACACATCCTCGTCACCTGTCTCACATTGCCCTGTGTTCTGCGCAAAGGAACAGCAACGACAACACAGAACAACACAGCTATCAGAAAGCAATCAGGCCAACAAATCTTTCTGGGTTCTCTTCGTCATTTCTAATATTAATTGTTTTTAGGAGTCACGCCTCAAATTCCGTTAAACAAAATATCTAGGTGAGTGAAAGTGACGTCCCGTTTGGCACTCACTTTCCCTCAAGAGCGGTGCTCAGCATCTGATTAGAAAGAAAATATGTACGAACCCCGTAGATCGGGGCTTGTTAGTGCGAACTTGTTGAGAATCGCAGGGATAAGGCAGAATACAAATTTAATACCTGACAGAGGTGAGTGTTATTCTTGTTTATAGTTTGCCTATTAACTATCGTCATTCCTCAGTTTGTTTGGGGTTTTTTGTGAACCTCTAGCGTACCTGCTGGAGGTTTTCCTTCCCTTGGCCATATCAAGTATAATGGGCAGTTACTAAAGCAATCAACGTTATTATGTTGTAGTTTTTTCTAATCTGTACGCCTCTGAGTACAAAAACACCATGGACAAAATGGTCTGTGTGTGTGTGGTTTAACACGAATAAGAGAGAAAGGTGGAACCGAATCAGTTCAAAGTCAGTGTGTAGCAGAAGACTTTAGCATACTTATGGGCAAATTAGGAGCAGCTTGACGTACTCGCACCATGGGGTGGCCAACTGAAATACATCCCGCGTATTGTATGATTTCTCGCGTATCGCCCTAGTTTCTAGTAAGAGATTGTGGTATGGCCTTTTCCAGAAGTGCAGACGATCCCGTACGAAGGTTTAAGGGGTGTGGACGTTACATACTAGGTACAAGCAGTGGTGGAGGGGGGGGGGGTGGATGGCCGTGGCTGAGTTGAGTAAAAGCTGGGTGTACGCGTTTACCTGTTTCATGTGTTTTATAGTTCGTTTTGCTCGGTTATGATTGGGATGATGATGCGGTAGGTGAGATTAGGTCATTCCATGTGGGAAGAGGAAATTGCGGTGGAGACTCGAACAACAACCGAGCTGTTGTCGGAGACGATTATTTTAAGAAAACCGAAGTGTTGGCAAATGTAATGAATCTACAATCTTCTTTTTGTAACATCCTTTTAAAATACATTACAGTTTTGCGGACATGTACCAGCGAGGGGTTGCCCCCAAGGACAGAGTCGCTTGTTGCTGGGGTAATAATTCTCGCTAGTACTTAAATATGGAAGTTGTCTGTTGATATCCTGACAGATTAACAAATGGAGTAACCATTAACAAAATTAAATTTTAAAAGCGGTCACGGGGTTTAAGAGTTAGGGAAGAGTTAGGAGAGTCGTTGTAGGTGTCTTCCTGGTGGTGTGTCATTTATAGATAATCTGTACAAGAGTGTATTTCGTTGGATTCATTTTTCGTTCTCCACCTATGGCACCATGCGACGATGGCATGTGCTAGGTTCTGAAGTTCATTCATTGAGTTGTGAAAGTCCCCCGTCGATAATTCACCACGCTTAAACGGGAAGTAGAAGATGGGTGCCAGGATGCTGCCTTGAGGTACTCACAGCTTTAATTGTCCGAATCTGTGACAGGGAATGACTCACTCTAACGGAGTAGGTTCTGTCGGTTAGGTAGGATTTGAGCAGTCTGTACATGCTATCTCAGAAGAGTTCTTTTAACATGGCTAATAAACCAGGGATCCAGACTTAGTTTTGTTCAAGTATTAGTAAGAAAATGAACGATGAGAAATGTTGATTGCTATGAGAAGTAATTTGTACTGAGTGAATGAGCGAACCATTGATGTCAGTCTCTCCGGGGTATCAAGTTATTGTAAAAGAGAGTGTTGAAGCCATTTAGCGTGCTTTAAATGGTACGGATAATAAACTAATCCTTTCAGCCTTTTACAAATAATGTAAAAAAATGGAATAGTTGGTTCTGGAGTTGATGCGAAGAAAATTTAAAAGGCAATATATTGAAAATAAAAAGTCTGCTGGGTAAATTAACTTAGAAAGGAATTTAAACAAGATATTCAAAACGTTCACTTTAAACAGCAAAATAATCTACAACCTGGAGACCCTGTATGGTGAACGACGATCATGTGGGAATTGTGACCACATTTTAGTGGTGTTTCGACCAGGATAGACTTGATGAAGACTTGAATGAATCTCGGAGACGGGTTTAGTGGACAGGATATGATTTGAGTATATAAGGGGGGCTCTGAAGGCATGTAACTGGTTGTATGGGGAAGAAAGGAGAAATCCGAGGTGAAACAAGTGTCTGTTGGGAGACGACTGTATCACGGGAGGTGTTAGATGACTGTGTTGAGAGAACTGGAGATGGCCAAGTTTTGTGAGACTTCATAGGAGAATGAGTTTGGGAGGAGGTGTCTGTTGGGGGTAGGAATGTGAAAAGTGAGGAGGAAATGATATTTCGGAATGTCCAGACGAAGGGGAAATCCGTCTTCAATTGGAATTAACTGAAGAGGTGGCATTTCCATAGGTAACAAAAAAGGGTTGAGGACAAAGGTCTTTGGGGAAACAATGACTTTGCCATTAAGTGCCAGGGGGTCCTGTTAGGGCAGGTGCAGGAATTCCGAGGTCAAAAAAACCTGCGTTTTGCGTCGAACATGTGGATATCCGTGTGATCCAAAGCCTGTCTGGCGTATTTGACGAGAGAGCAATTTTTTTTGGGTGACAGTTCCAGGTAGTACAGCACATTATCGCTCATAGTGTGGTTGTAGTTTTGTGCAAGGAGACGATAATATCGTCAAGAGATGTGCTGGTATTTCTGTAACTAATGCCTGGTAAAATATATCGATATTAGTTGCATCGAAGGTTATTTCGATAATGGCGGTTTCTTCGCAAATGGTTTCGCACTGCTCTGCTCATGATAAGTAATCAGCAGTTGTGTTGTAGTTGCTGGAATGTTACTAGTTTCGTAATCCAACGGGCTGGGCTGTCTATGACACGTTTTAACGATCACTGTTGCATCGCAACGCAAACGAACTTCCCAATGTTCCAAGTAGAATCGAAATTTGTATGCCCCAAACAAACCTGATTGGTATTCTTTCTGATAGCTGGAGTGTTTTTGTTCTAATGGCGTTGACCGGCGGTTGGCGAAAGCAACTGGAGCGTAGGAGCCAGTGAGTTCATCGAGCTGAGTCAAACAAGCCCCTAGAGCGATTTTGAATACTATACCTGGCTCAGGATTCTAATATTACGTGATAGGAAATAAGAAAGACGGACTTACTAATCACTGCTGATAAATTAAGAAGATCACAACTGCCACTAGGTAGGTAAAGTAAAATGTAACGTGATAACTGCAATACCCAGGAGCTCAAAATATTGAGCAGTGTATAGGTCCCTATTAAGTCAGTAATCCATCGACTCCACACGTGATTCAAGGTTTAGTTAGCTCCAATGCATTCGGTAGAACCAATGGTTGAATGCAATGTAAATGATCAAACCTTATCTGACAAAATGGTCGTGCAGTCTTGACGTATTTCCGTTAATGTTACACTTGGCTCCTTGTACATCCAAAAAACCTTAGGCGTTAGACCGTTCTGTGTGTTTGAACTTGTGGGCTGATGCAGGCCATTCTTCCGCTCAATATTTTCTCGACTCGCCGTTGATATTTTCATCGCCGACGTATTTAACTGCTCCTCGGCGCGTCCACGTTTTGTATGTGAAGTTGTGAAGGGTCGCCAACAGTTGTATATCGCGTGACGCCAGGCGTTTAAGGCACTTGCAATTATTTCTGTGCCGTGATCGAGCGTCCAACTCCTCGGCAATTATTGCCGATTTATTTTTCGGCTAACAAGTTATTCTTATTTTGAAAATTGAAAGATAAATGAACTGCCTTCGAATTTGACATTTAATTCGGGGAATGTCCTCAGCATTGTGGCGCTTATATCAACTTAATGCCGTTTATGTGTGTTCAAGGATGTTTCCTGTTAGTGAACATTTGTATTAAAGTCGGACCTACTGCAAAATTTATTTTTAACTGTTAGAAGTTGTAATTTCAAATACTGGTTCCAGAAAGATGAAGATAACCTAACTCAAATCAATGGACCTTTTTAACGGCGATTTTAACGCACATCTTTCGAGCTTCTAAGAGTTGAATTAAAGTGAAGCCCTGTGGTTAGGCGAAATTATTCCAAAAAAAGCTGTTATTTGTGAAATGTGAAGACGAAATATTCGAGATTATTCTGTGTTTGTAAATACTATGTCTTCGAAAAGATCTTTTGAGATGCATATCAATTATCCTACCCCTACAGTTTATCGCTTTTGTCAGCTTCCTCAGAAATTTTCGCGTGGAAATATCAACTTTCACTCTAGCGAATAATCAAAACTGTTCTTCATTCTGTTCGTAACAACATTCCACATAGAAACTGGTGGCGCACTGGGTTCCAGAATTTATTGTGCTGCTCCTATTTAAGCTACAGCCGTTGTTGAGCAATCAGTGCGCAGGAATTCATGGGATTGCCCGTGATGTTGTGTTGTGTTTTGAGAAGGATGGTGCACGTTGTTTCGGAATAACCGGGTACGAACTGTAAGAAATGGCAGTAAGTGAAACGGCGGTAATTGGAAGTCAGGAATTTCAGGAGTAGTATGACTGAGTGCTATTAAACTTTCATAGTAGAGGTACTTTATTAATGGGTTACCATCCCGGAATCCCGTTGATTTTTCGTCGAACTTTGTAGTAATTTATTGTGCTGCTTTCGTCACTTTCCCACGGATCAGAGTTTTGCAGTATCGTTGTGTTAGTTGAAGCTGTCGGTACGAAAAATTCAATCAAAATCTTTAGCCCCTTTTTTTGTGTTTCAATCACTATGATAACTATAGTTAGTTTTGACCCTATTTTGCTCGTACCCTTATTATGGCGTTCCATTGTGACCTTCAGGCGAAATATCACAATTTGAGTCGATTTGGTTCAGCCGTTTTCTCTTAATCACGTTCACAGACCGTTTTCCGAAATAGTGTTTTCGGGCTCAGTAAGGTCTGAAACGTAACACACTTTTTGTTCAATCGATGACACAACTTTCCTTTCTATTACGTAGAGCCAAAGAAAGTAAAAAATGCTGTTAGGGTCGGTTTAAATTCTCCTGATTACTTGACGATCCACTTTTGAGGAAAATCAAAAAATATTTTTAAAGTTCTGAGGAACTCTCCAGCGTTTAGCCTTAAATCTCCGTTCAACGCACAGCTATGAGTTCTTGGCGGAAGGACAAATAGTCTGTGGAGGAGTATTGGGTGGCGCTTGTTTATGTTACTACCTTCATTCAGAAACCGTTTGTCCGAGTTTTATTTTTTTGGAATGTTCACGTTCATAGTTGTGGAATTGTAGGGAAAACATCGTGAAAATATCTGTATATATCGCACAACTTTCCACTACCCCTGTAAAATGTCTACGAGCGCTGTATCTTTGTTGATTTATACGCTAAGTGTTTATGAAGGATAACAGGTAGGAACCCCGTAAGTCTGATTGCAATCGTTGGATATGGTTTTGATAAAATCAGAAAAATGATTAAATACGGCGATTTAATTTATTTTGCCGCTAATCTGGTTTTCCGATGTATCTTGGCTGTTGTGAGTAAACGGCAGAGATCTGTGCAGTAAAGTGCGGGTGAATAAAAGTTGACGAATGGAGGAGAGAGAGGACTGTATTGTTAAACTTGTGAACGATAGCGGCAAAGTACAGAATGGAGCACGTGAGAGACAGAGTTCACGCAATACGAGAGCTGTAACAATCATACTTTGGAATCCTTTGGTCATTTCACGACGACTGATTGTTACATCTTCGTCTGAGCCCCGTTTCCGTCTGGATATACTGGCTAAAGATGGATCAGCTGATCAATTTTATGGGCTTCAACCATACATACCAGTAAAAATGCCGACAGTCAAAATGGCCGTTAATAACACCCTGTAGGACAGAGTTAGGAATGACTTAGATAACAACAGAGGCCTTGAATTCTCTAAGAGTACAGGGACCACAAGGTACAACAAACAGATGAGCGCTAAAACTGATCAGGAATCAATTCAGAAGACTAATAGGTATTACGTAGTTCGGAAAACACTTTATAGATTCAACTCAACCATTGGGACTCAATGCTCCTGCGAGAAAACAGAAACGATTGAGCATTTCATATGTGAATAGGAATGGCATACGAAATAAGGAATGGAGGGAAATCCTCAAATTTGTGGAAGGAAGATTCCAGTACCCGTTCTAGCAGCCAAAGCCGAATCCCCTTTTCATTTTGGTGATGAGAAATGGGCCCCTTCTGGCCACGACTCAGGTCTTTGGTTGATGACCTACAGTCTTCTTGTTCTGGGATGGAAGCAAACCTCAACTAGCTGGCTGACTTCCACCAGAGCGCCTGTGGAGCCAAATATCCCCGATATATGTGTGCTGCCAATGACGTTGCTTGAGGAAAAACCTTGTTGATGTTTGGATCGAATGAAAGTATGGGGTATATATTAACATGTTATACCTTTTTTTCAACCTCGACAAATGTATTCTTCTGCTTCTTGCATTGGTGTTGACTGGTATACTGAATGTGGGACGCGCAACTCTCTGTTGAATCACTTTCAGGGGGTACCCCATATTTACACACACTTTTTACTTTCCGCTACCCGAAGGGAAGGAAAGTATAGTAATCGGCCCAAAAAAAAAATTTGGGTTTTCTTCAGATCTTTACGTTTCAGATCTTCCCTCCTGAGTCTAAAAAACCTAATTTCGGCGCGTGCTCCGTGTGTGTGTGTGTGTGTGTGTGTCTGTAGCTCGATTTGCGGGAGAACGGCTAATCCGATTCTTTTCTTGTTTTGTTTGTTATTTTTTGTCGATGGGAAGGGGGGGGGGGTGACGAAAATGTACCAAAAACTCGGGTTTTTTGCATTTTTCTCAAAAACGGCTCGAACGATTTTGATTAAACTTTCAAATTATCTTCTCCTAATCAATACCTAACTTTTCTTCTCCATACATATCTCCATTAAAATACGGTGAACGGAGATATAGGCCTATGAAGCAAAAATAGGTTTCTTACGCTTTTCGGCAAAACGGCTGCAGCGATTTTCACCAAATTCACAGGATGTTTTTAAATAGTTAATACCTACATATTGTTCTCAATAAATGTTCCTGTGACGGTCCATTGAACAGAGATAAAAATCAAAATGTGTCGAAAATAACGTTTTTTCGAACATTTCCGTAAATTTCAGGGTAACTTATTCACCAGATGTTATAAATCCTAATGTAGTGTCTTTTAGTCACCCATACCAGCATTTCGTTCTCTATAATTATTTCTGTATATATATGTTGAACGGAGATATAAGCCAAGTTAACTCAGAAAAGGAGATTTGTCGAATATTAATTTATCGGTATTCCAATTTTCTCAAAAACGGCTCTGACGATTTCGATCAAACTTTTGGAGTACTCTCAGCTAACTAGTCCCTACATTTTGTTCCCCATAAATTTTCCTGTAAAAATGCGTTGAACGAAGATATAGCCTATGTAGGTGGTGTTCGAACTTAAAGGAAAGTTGTGTGTTGCTACACCAGATATTTATATTTACAGAGCCCCACAACTCTGTTCTGTGGCCCTGAACCGAAAGAGGTGGACGGCAAGTATCGTAATGAAGGTACAACTGCTTGTTAGTCGGTTTAATGTGAACTGACGTAACTCAGTCGTCATTCAGAGCTAGGTCGACATCAGGAAAAGTGGCTTGAGTACGTTCAAGTGAATGAACTGAAAATTCAGTATTTACGCGCTTATTCCACGTGTATCCATATTAAGAATATGCCGTCAGTAAACCTGTTCCAAAACGTAGTACGAGATGCGCCATAAACACAGGTGCCATTCGAGTTCCCATTGCAGTAAGAACAGTTCGTTATTAAATTAGAAAACCTTCTTGATCAGCATAACATTTTCCAAAGTTACAACAAACGAATTTGATGGCTTGTGTGGTAGTGTGCTTCGATCCAGCTAACGTTTGAGCACTTCTACACCCTCCACCCTCCTGGTGTCGAATATCAGTGTATAAAGAGCTCAGTTCTGGTGATTCACTTCCTGTCGGCACTGTGAAGGTTACGAATAACATCCAAAAAGTTAGTTAGTATCAATCACGCAGGATGGCTGCATTTTGACCAGCATCTGAAGAATATATTCAACATAAGCCGAAATTCATTCAATCGTGCAACCCGGGGGCAAACGGTCACTAAGAGTATAATTCATACGAATATTTGGGAGGAGATACAATTTAGAACGGAGCGGATTGGCGGGCAGTGTGTGTATATCTTCATCTGTTGTGCCTTCAACAATTTTATTTCCTTTAATGTAACCTTTCATCTCAGTCGCAAACCTAAAAGTTGGATCACTTGCTGACCTTCTATAAAAACGCTCATTAGTCAGCCTCATATACACGAAAACTGATTGCCTTGACTGTAAATGTACATTGTGAGGTTGATTTTCGAGGAGCAGTCACAAATAATTATCGACTACGCCCAATTTTTGGTGTATTGTCCAGGCCTACGGAACAACAACGTACAACGGAATTAATATTAACTAGTTAATTACTACTTACTAGTATTCAGTTTCATGTTGGGAAGACAGGGTTGAACTTGCGCACCAACGTCCTCAGGTATTGAGTCATTAGAAGAAACGAATTATTACCAATCAGTCGGCATGCAGCGTTCCTAGATCTCTTTCTCGATGACTGTTCTCTAGAAAAATCGGCTCACGGCAACTCATCGGGTGTCCGCTCAACACTCAACGATAGAATTTAACTATAAACAACCCAACTGGCATTGCGACGAGTCGTTCTTGGTTACATACACTTTGCATCATTATCGCTGGCGTCTACTACGTTCTCATTTGTTTGATTTCTCTTTCGAACAAGGCTGTTGCTGAAATATTAAAATAAACCGCACCTCGCTAATTTGTTCTCATACATGCTCTTTTAGAGCCGACTATTCTCTTCTCGGTAAAATACGTATCTTTTGTGTTTTAGCATTATAGACAACTATTGTTTAATTTATACTCAGTAGAGGTTGTTACCTATTTGTCACTATCCCGTCCAATCCTTTCAACAGAGTTGTAGGCGTAAGCATTGCACCAGAGGGTTTGAGAATGGCCGGTAATGAAAATACGTTGAAATAACCAAGAGCCCCAGAAGTTGTCGTTCGCAAACGCCGTGGCGTTTTCGGTGTCAAGCAGATAGCGCTCAGTAAATGGGGATCCGTCTTATCTCAGCATTTAATTCGTGTATCAACCTCTTACGGCGGAGAAGCGATAAGCCAACTTGGGAACCTCAGGCTTGTCTTTTTTTCCCCCGATAAGTGTAAAAACGCGTATTGTATGTAATAAGTGTAACATGCATTCGCCTTATGATCTGGTTGAGGAACGCGAGATCCCATGAAACGATTTGCAGGTTCAATTCCTCGACTACCGCTTTCAAGGACGAATCCTCTAGTAATCTTACTGGATTTTTCCTCGCGGCGAGAGTTGTTGAAAACGGGTTTGCACACGTTTTTCCTGGGCTTGAGGCGAAACCTGCTGTAAGCGGTTTAGCTAGCCGTATTTTGTGCTTTGGATTTCTACTTCACGTTACAAGTATAATAAATAGGAGTGCGATGTGTCTCAAAACTTCTCACCATTCGTAAATGTAGCATTTCTATAGCTCTTCCAACTAATCTAATCTATATTTTGCTCAGCTTATTTGGAGTGTGGAGTCCCAATGAGCCGAAGAAATTGATGACTTGAAGATTGAAAATATCTCGGTGTTGGAAATGATTGTAGCTATGTCGCTGTACGATGCTACTAGTGAAAAATACTGGACGAGAGAACTAATTATTTATTTAGTCGGCCCAAATTCGAACAGTCAGGTGTTTTGCGTTGGTAAAGGCGTCAACAAAAGTTGAATTATAAATTGGGGCACGTAATCCCCGGTCACAGCTGTATGGCAGTGTACCTTTGGAGTCGATCCACACAGCATTCCTTTTCAAGCGCGTGGTGGATGGCGTTTGATGATGTACCTGTCATGACTTGCTGGTTCAGGAGTCCACTGAATATTTCCACTGTGAGGACTGATGAATACGTGGGATACTGTCGGAAGTTCTCACTTCGCAACTGCCGTCCTGTTATTCTTGAGCCATCTGTGAATGAGCTTCATTTGCTTCATGAGCAGGGATGGCGGTTCGAATAGATCTACGTTGAGTCGAGTAGAATTTTTGATGTACCACTGCACTGTGAAACCAGCTAGGATCGCAGCCTCGTGAGAATTGTCCTGCCATGGCCTCATGATCTCCCCATAGTCCCATTGGCGCCTGGATAGGAAGCTCTGACTAACTGACGGTAGAGCTATCTTCTCCAGACTGCAAATCAATGTTGCGACCAAAGTGGAAGCAACTGTGTCTGCAGCGATGTCTGGCAGGGGAACTGCCAACAGCCAACGGGCGAACTGAAACAAGAATATTTCTCTCCCAGGTTCTCTGCCACAGCTTTGTGTTATAAGTCCTGTCAGGGTGTGGTAGCAGGATTACACAATTGGAGTTGCGTGTGCACAATACAAACAGTGCTTGCTGAAGTGGAGTGCAGCTGGGTGGCGTACAGAACGACGGTAGAAGTGGACTATTCTCAAGAGTCGACCTACAGATAGTACGTCTTGTCGTCAACAAGCCGGCTGCGATGAGACGAGATTCGGTCGTTAGGGCGGCCTTGAGCTCACGAGCCCTCGATTGCTCATCGATCGTCATATTTCAACTTCTTTACAAATGATTTTGAGGCTGCTCCCGCATAATGTGTGCGTCAGAAGTAGTCGCGATGAAAAAAATGACGAAGTACTGTTTTTGATCGAGCCACTTTTCGGTAACGAACACAATGTCGGACTTCACGTTGCTCATCACATGAAATAACTTAACTCTTCGTAGCTCCTTATTCCAAATGAATCACTACTCTGTATGCCCGTGGGTGGTGGGGATGTCAGAAGCTGTTCGGTAAGAGGACTCCATTGTCAACACATATACTCTGTAGTGTGATGCAAGCATCATCGTCATAGTTTTTCGAGAGTCGCTGTACATATTTGTCTTTTCGAGTTTCTCCTTTCCGCGCTACACGGTTCTGTCGATGGGAGGGAACCCGGGAAACCAGCTTATTCTCAGCTACTTTCCTAAAATGATGAACGTCTCGCATAGGTTCAATGGCCTTCTATCTGTTAGACGCTAACTTCCTGATTCTGTAGACGATGTGCCTTCTTTCATGACACTAAACAACCACAAAGTTGTGCTGTAATATCAAAACGAATAAGAAGATGTAATAATTATCGGGAATCAATAAACAAGTGTATTAATGTGGAATGAAAGAAGCTATCTCAGGTTAGCCACATAAATAAATTAAAGAACGAAAACTCAACATTCATTTCTTCGAGGCGACTAAACTTAGAAAATTTAAAATAAGCCAATTAAATTTATTGTTTTCTTATCCTCTTATTTGAGCTCAATCGGTGAGGCGCATCGCATCAAATACCTTTCCTCAGTGCCACGTGCATGCACCGATTTCTTTCGCTGTAGCAACTGATATGAACTCGATAAAACTTGCCCCTGTTTATGTCACAGCCCTCATTGAGTGATGAACGTATCAGTAATTAGAGGGATTGCCAACATGATTTGTTGGTGGAAAGGTATTTTGCAAGAGTACGCTTGAATTACGTTAATGAAATTGTCCAAACACTACGAAAAAAGTTGGTAAATGAATTGATGATTGTTCGAATTCCAGAATCTCTTAGACCTAGGGAGGTATGGCTTGTACTTTCATTTAACCAGTCTCCCAGCAGAAGACTACTGCCCAGGTGTTAACATGCAGATGTAGGGAATCCTGTGCCATACTTTGAAACTCAATCTAGTTCTCTGCTTGATTAACTGGGTGGAAAGTGTCTAAGGTAAAGATCAATTGTGACCTCGTTTTTTATAGCAATAACATTCTTCGCGAACTGAGCGAAAATGGTAATACGCGCGCTGCGTAGCAGTCAGAGCTGGAAGGATTGCTCATTCAACAACCATCACTCGAACATAGGAACTACAGTGGAGCAGCAAGTGGTTTCTAGGTCCCCCCGTATTGGAGGTGCAAGACATGGAGGATCAGGAAGTCAATATGTTCTGTAAGGAACTAGCTCATCCAGTGGCCTGGTCAACCCAATTTCTTCTAAGACTTTCTCAGGTGTTGGGGGAAAATTCATACGTTTCACGCCCCATTGATAAGGATTCCCTTTTCGCTTGCCATTTACCTTACGCCCAGTCATCTAGCGTGGCTAGCTTTAATTCAATGGGAAGGTCATCACTCTGTTCTGTCCCATACACTCAATGGCCAAGTCAATGGGTAACTGGCCAGTGATCAGTTGGAAGCTTCAGTGGATGAAGTCTTTTGGTGATCCACTGGAGCGCAGCTCCCTGGGATTGGGCCAGCACTCTGTAGCAAATCACAAGTAAATGGCCTGTTACATCAAGATGTGGTGTCTCGGTAATACACACCCAACCGGCAAACCTTGTGAAAGTAGCGCCTTTAGGGGACTGGAAACGTTGGCAGAAACGCCTCCTCTCACTCCATGAGGCTTTTTAGAAGACCTTCGAAGAAAGCGTTCCATAGGATTGTTTCAAGGACCGAGCCCTGAGGGCACCCCTTCTCATGCAGTAATTAGATTGACTTCTGCAGCGTTTGGCAGTCAAACAGCCTAAGGTTGAGAAAGTAGTCGTCGCAATGCTTTTCTTGTTTAGAGGTTGTACGCCTTCGCTAGTTGCAGTCATCACCTGGATATTTCCTACTGTTGGGAAATGCGTTCATTAATGCTACTCTCGATCACTGTCAATTCGCTGTTGAGTAGTCATCAGGTAAATTGATTACTCCGCTTGTAGTGTGTTAGTGTCGATACTAGTTCCATTGAACACACCACGCAGCCAACCACTACAAGCACAGCCCTATATTTGTCTGGAAGACAATAAGTACGGTTCCATCTGGCACGCCTTCGTGGGTTGTTAAACATACACCTTGCTTCATTCAGAATACAGCTCGCGGTCCCTTGGCGTTATCTTACTCAGTCTTAATGGATTATTTTCCATCTATAACTGTGCGGATAAGATCAGCAATATGCTCGATAAAAGTTATCTGCTCGCGTGCCCTTGCTACTATTTGAGTTTGAATATCTTAGAAAGGAGTCGTCAAACGATCACTTGATCATTTCAAAGTGGTTTCACGATTGTCAACTATGTCAGGATCCAAAAAGTCCCACGTCGGATCGCAGAATGGGATACCTTAGGGATATCAATTTGAAACGGTTGGGTCTATTTATCACCCTAGCAATGACTAACAATGACATTTATTTGTTTTTAGGTTTCTTAGTCCTTGATTACTAGGAAATATTTCCTGTTGGAGAGTATTGTAACCAATAGTGCGATGAATGAAATTGAAAATTGATTATAGGCAGAACGGTATTTACTAGACAAGTTGCGCAGAGAGAAACCTTCGTATTTTTTTCAGGTAGTCGGCCGTGTTACGTAACTGGGTTCTGGCAACGCTGGAGTTATGACGTTTCATCGTCAACAGCCCCAAAACCGCGCGTCCTTCAAATCCGAATGATAGTCGTTCGTAACTTGAGTCACTTAATTATTTTCAACAGTTACGTAAAAGAAAGACCCCAAAATAAGAAATGCTTTCTATTTCACTTGCTTTTTCTTCCTGCGTGACGAGCACTTGAAACTACGAGCACAGCAGTCAACTGCTGTCTAAATGAACAAATAGTGAACATTAATGATCAATTATCAATAGAAAAGGGTTATACATCCGCGGTACACGTTTTGTTTTCAGTTTGTGTAGGTTTTGATCGAAAGTCAGCGCGAACATTGGTCACAGTTGGCTTTAAGTGGTTAGGCGTACACTTGAGTCTACATTCGACGATTTTCTTTGATTCTCTATCTTTCATTTGAAGCTACCCAGCGCTCTACCTAAAGATGTAATTGTGTAATACCAACTAATATGACGAACACTATACTAAAGCCGGACGTCAACTGGTCACATGGATCGAGCGTATGTGATGGCGATGAAGATTAGAGGCAGCTTGGCCAGACCCAAGAACAATGAAATCCATATCAAGTTCGAAAAATTGAAAACAAAATTCAACAAAAATTAAAGAATGCCAAGATAAAACTCTACACCGGCCTTTTCAATTCTAATCTACCAGCAAATGAGTTTTCGAAGAGCATTCGCGACCTTGGGATGAAAGGAGGACGCAGTTCCGAGGTGGAGTCGTTGACAATCTCTCTAGACGTCTGACATTGACAATCACACTGGACAACCTTTTTGCCAATTGCAAATTTCGTGCTCCATTGATTTGTATTGACAAGGTCTTCCCTCCCTTCAGCCTTACAGTATCACGCCCTGAACAGATGCCGCAGCGAGAAAGACCCTGTTTCACCATCCTTTGCAACTCTTCTTTTTGTTAGGGCATGTTCCCGCATTGCGGGAAATGACGAGAATCGAGGACATCCATCCTTAAAGTGTGGATGCTGAACTTGATGGACTTCAGAGCTATCACCTTACCCTAAGGATTAGGCAAATCCTGCCCAGGATAGATCATATCCGAAATCAGTTCATTTGGATTTGGAAGGTGAACTACGTGCTTCAGACAGAAAGGAGAGGGCAGCAAGAGAGCTGCATCTGGACCCTCTAAGTGAGACATACTTTCGATTGTGGACGACAGGAACACAAGCCTTTTAAGCCTGATATGGTAGAAGCTCTTATGTGCAAGAAAGGCTGCGTAGGTAATTCAATAACTGTTTGCAGGTTGAGCATGGTGACTGCACAGCCTTATTTCCGAATGAAGCAAAACATTGGGAATCTTGATTTTCCATTCTCAAAGGATTCCTAGGTGGCAATCTCACTAGTAGATGGTGTGGGTGTACTAACGGAAAGTATACACGAGACTTCTACCGTGTTTCCCTACAAGCAGGGAGGGGACAAGTACGTTGTGGCAGCTCTTATTGACATCAGAGAAGCATTTGACTATCTTTGCTGGCCTGCAGTCCTCAATAAGCCTGAAAGTCAGGGGATGCCTCGCAACTTAATAATTGCTTGTCAGAAGCTATCTAACAAACAACTTGGTTCACATAGTAAATGAGAAAGGGCCCAGTTCGAGAGACCTGCGTTAAATGGCTCCAAATCCAAACGCTCGAAAGCTCCTAGATGGTTTCTCGAAAGCCTCTCCATACGATCACTGGACAGTTACCCATTTAGATGCAGTGCAAAAGAGGAGAGTGAAAAGGGAGCGTCGTCCCCCTTTATGAACCCAACTCCGTGACGACCTCTCAGCTCAACATAAGCTAGTGGCATTCAATGGATGGCACGCGAGATGGAAATCCTCCTATCCCCCCCCCCCAACATGAAACTGGTTGAGCCATATCATTGGACGAGCCAGTTTCGTAGCAGACTCGAACTTCCTTTCTCTCAAACATTCTCCAGTCTACACATCTTCCACCTCAGATCAGAGGAAAATAACTAACTTACCGCCCAATTGTAATTTTTACAATAGTGAGCAACAGTTTTTGGACGCGCCGTCAAACTTCCCAGCTCTGACTGCTTCGAAGCAAGCGTTTTACCGGGTCTCCTACTGTGCGGACAAGGTTATGTCTAAAAAACATGGCCACAGTTGAACTGTCAGGCAGACACTTGCCCCCAAGTAAACAGAGATTTCCAATGAGCTCCTTGTGATTACATATGGTTCTCTGCTGACAGGCTGGATAAATCACACTGCAAGCTGTACTTCCTCAGGTCAGGGTGGTTTTGGTCAATGCTGAGCTTCTTGTCCCGGGCTACCGCATGCTCGCAATACCGCAACCTGCATGGTGTTCATGAATGACTGATAGGAGCCCCTCCATGGATCGAAAGATTTCAGTCAGAGATTGCTTCTGAAAACATACCCACTGCTCTGACGGTTTCGATAATAACGATCACAAAATTGACATCTGGAGCCAAATATTCCGGCGAAAATCGGTTTCTGGGCCGTTACTTCCATACGAATCCCGTGTTTACGATTGTTTTTCTCTTCAAAAACATCGTGTCGGTATTCCAATAAGTTAACTATACGATGATAGTTTATTAATAGTTACAAAATAATTTAGCGCATTCCATAAAATTCTGAAATTCAAATTATTGTCGTTCCTTCGATTAACTTTTTTTGTAATATTTCCTATATAATTCCACAACTATGAAAAAGAGCGTTTTCAAAAACATGAACTTGACAGTTGCATAAATAGCTGTGCAATGGTCACTAAATGGAACTGAAAAACCAATTTGATTAGCCCCTAGAGCAGCAAAAACCATTGAATGCTCCCGAGGTTGGGGAAAAAAGCGATGCACCAAATATTTGTTTTTGTTTTTTCTGTAAATAAACCTTTTTCTTTGTTATGTCTTAAATTATAAATGCAGATGAGGATCTGTTCAACCAAATCCTGGGTAAGTGGTAGAGAGCACTAACCTACCCTGGTAACTAAATAAAGAATACTATCATGGTAAACAAGTAAACGACACAGTTTCACTATGTTTCGCTCTCATTTATATAAGCCTTTGGTACTAAGTTCAGGATCTCTAGAAAGAGCCCGATCATACTACAAATCTCCACTCTTCTAGCCTTGTAACGCCCCCCGTATACCATCATGATATCTGTACAGTTTTGGTTGAGGAAAATGTTAGCGAGGAAACGTTAGTGATAAACATTTTCCAGGGAAGGCGCAAGAGAGGCCACAAAGCCCTAAGGTGCCCTTGGTGTGTAAATAAACATTTCTGTCTCTTTTCCTTTTATTTTCGGAATTGGTAACTCGTATTAATCAGGCGTTTATGTTTGTGTAGGTGAGATGGCTCCAGAGCGGGGACAGAGAATAATTGACGAAACAGGAGTCGCCCCCAGCCAAGAAGGAACCAGGTCACCTCAAGCCATCCTCCACCTCAAAGTCAGTTTTGATTCAACGTTTTAGCGCAAATAAGTTTATCTGTTAGTGTTGTTGAATGTCATAACTTTTCGAATCAACCCAGTGAAGAATTAGGTGAGCTACAACGTCGCCTCACAGTGGTTACATCTGTTAACAGGCTCGATGCGTAGCAACCTGACCCACTTAGCCTTACCAATGCATAGTATGTACCGTACCCAGGTGGCAGAAAGGGCATGGCGCCGAGATATAGGTGGTTGAGGAAATTCTGTTTATGGAAAGACACAGTGATAGGCAGTAGTGCTATGTAACCAAATGGGCGAAATGGAAATGGACCTATAGGCGTTGCTGTGGCCTATAGGCTGACTGTGCGAATAATAGCGTTGTAAAGCTTTGATAGACCGGGAGCTTTTTTAAAAATTATTTTTTAATATTATTTTGCTTAAAATATATTTTTATTTTTTCCTTAATTTCGGTTTTGTTGTGTCTTGGATGAGGTGGGAAGGGCGTTGATCTGTGCCTGTGTGGTGGGTTCCCATGTTTCAAGTTTCCGCCTTCAGTTGGCCCATGCTTGCGCAAATAATGTTTGACGTCGAATGGCTGGTCTGTTGAGAATTAGGGTGTGGGCAGCTTCTTCATTGGGGGGACTAGCGTGTCTGCGCACATCCTCGTGCAGTGGGCAGGTGATGGCGCGTCCTCCATAACCCCCATGTAGCATGGGCAGTCGCTAAATGTGCGTTTTTAAAAAAAATGGAGACGCACGTTAAAAGCCCCTTGGCCCGATAGAAGCTGGGAATCCCTGGTGTAGATAGATACTAGACATCGACTGCAGTGTGCACTCCAGCTGCGGTAGAGGGCCAAATTCTTTTATGATATTCTTTGTAGGACTGTTCCGGCTGGACTAATAGAGGAACCCGTACAATTACTCATATACAACATATGTTGGCACCTACTCCTTGGAGATCAGAACAACACTCTGTCCAGTTGAGTATGTGTGAGAATCTTCTGCTGTTCATGGGTGAAAGCCGTAATAAAAGCGATCCTTGCGCCTGTGTTGTGCTTGCACTTATTCACAATACTGACACAGTGAACACGAATGCCTGTCATTTAGCGCCTGTCCAAATACAATCTCAAGAAAGTCTGTCGAGTTGGTCGATAACACCCAAGAGCTATCATTTGAGGAAAACAAGGGTTTTTGCGTTCTAGGGGTCGTTCATAGCTTGTGTCATGTTGTTCATGCTGGTTGGCTGATTCTGAGAAGCAACCAATGATCCGCCTTGTGACACATTACTGGTGACTGGCTGCATTGGCAACTGTGACTCATCGCTTGGCAAGCCAGCTAAAGGACCATAATGTAAACTTCTCTTCTTGCAGTTGGGCAAACACGACTACCTAAAGCACTCCTTACAGTACCCCAGAGAGAGATGTGGGGCCACAAAAAAGTAGCGTAGTATTGCCCTGCACTTTTTACTTGTTCACACAAAGGGCATGCTCAGATATGTGAATTCCTTGAGCCAATTCATGGGCATCCATGTCCTGCTAACGGAAACTGCCCACCTAGCCCCTTAAGTTGTCTTTCTCACTCGACAGAACCAATTGCCAGATGCTACGTGATGAATACCATGGTCATGATAGAATACAAAGGAACAATCGAAAAGTCATCATTGGACCAGCCCTTTGGAACTCCTCCTTCAAAGGGGACTGAATGCAAGCTATATGCATCTGTGGACTAGCTGACTGTTCTAAGCGTGTTGTGCAATTCGTGCGTGTTCCTTTCAGAAAATGTTAGTTATCTGATGTATTTCCGAGCATGCCCTTAGTGTGAACAAGTAAAAAGTACAGGGCAATACTACGCTACTTTTTTGTGACCCCACATCTCTCTCTGGGGTACTGTAAGGAGTGCTTGCCCATAGGAGAAGCATGATTGAGCCCTATGTCACGACCCCTGCACGCAAATGAAGTGAAATTCAGTCCCGACCCTGTTGTGAAGAATCAGACCTCCCAGGTCAAAAACTCTACTATAAAAAATACAGCTGATGCTCACAATCTTTCAATCCTTAATATTATTCAGGCAGTTAACGCGAGTAGAGGAGATCCGTGTACAGCTTCAGTCACTGACCTATGCCTGTCAACACTTGATAGACAACTACTAGCACCACTATTAGTCTGCATTGTCCTTGGCACCGAGATGCGGGTTACCAAAATCCCGCCAAACGAGCATCATACTTGCATTGCACATTATGAATCCAAGTGTTATTGTATCACTCACATTTATCTCAAAATATCAATTTACAACTAGCACAGAGCTAACCTGACACTTGCTTCATCTCTGTGCTCAAATCACAACCCTTCGAGAAATGTGAAGACCCCCACACAATCTCAAAAACTGGATATGTTCAATTAATAGGTGAACAGTTGGGCCGAATGTGAGTGTGGATGCGCCTACCCCCGCAGTCTTTGTCCTGTGTATGGTACTGTCGAGAACCTTATGATTCTGCAGATAGTGCGCTCCTCCCCCCTCCCCCATTGAAGAACCAAACGGATATGTGATAGCCTCCAATTCCAGGCCTTAGCTAATTGACACCATGGTGTGTGGGCTCCTGATAGATCTCTCTACTGCGAGCTGTGACAGCACTGCAGGCTGAAGGAGAGATGTAATGGGATGTCGAGGAGGGGGGGGGTTCTCGAAATGTGGTGACAGCTGAGTGGCAAGTAGTTCCATCAAGATGTTTAACTTTTCAACTGCTCTGTACTGTTTGGTTGGTAGACAGGAGTTCAGGCAGTAGGTATTGACACCCTATTCTTCATCGTGGGTGAAGTGAGCTTCTGAGTCACTCCCTATTCTGATGAGGTGTCCATGAGACTGAGATCGTAACATAGTGGATGCTTCTTGTTGTGCCTACAATAATCATTTTGAGTCGCTGAGTCATGTGACGCAGGTTTGGAAGCATACTCATGGCGTTGTGCCATGACTCAGAGAAAGGGTGGCAGCAAAGGAGGTAACACGAACTAAAGTAGATGCGACATACATACCGTACACTTCTTTTTATTGCAAATTGGGAAGAAAAGGACTTGCTGGTCACAATTTCGTTACGAACTACTTACTATGTTGGGAACTTGGATTTACTACTTACTTGGATTGCTGAGCTAGTGGGAAAATTGCATAATTTGATAATGGGTGGATCAAATCGAAGCCTGTGATTCTCTCGGGGGAACTAAAATTGTTACTCAGTAGGTTGTACGAATTCATCGTGCAGTTCTGTAAGGAGTATTCGACTGTCCTGATGCTGCACATGGGTGGGTGTGGTCCATGCAGGAACTTGTGAATCCTTGCTCTCTCCAGGCTTTACTAGTTAAATTTGAAAAATGTGCAAATTGCCTCTGAAAAGCGCCTCTTTTAGTCAAGTACAGAAAGATGATGGAATATTGAGATATTGTCACCAGAGGGGGCTGTGAAGGCAGAGCTCTAGATTTACATGTAGTTTCTGATTTGCTTCTTCAGCACTGACACCTGAAATGCATTACATCAGTTCTTTTCATATGCGTAGCTTATTGTATTTTCACTCAACTAAATTAATCACTAATTTGTGAATGGATGTGCTAAAATGGAGGAGACAATGTTTCAGGAGGGGGATGGAGCGTTAGAAGGCGCTGCTATTGGCAGAGGAGAAGATGACGACCTCACCTCCCTTTCTTGGCTTCAAGATAAAAACCTTTTGAAAGGTTAGTCGCTTAACGATTGTACTGTAGATCATGTTTGTATGTGCATGAATTGGTTTCCTGGAGCGTTGAGTAAGGTGAGATTCCCTCACTGAATGGCAGGTTTTCCCTCACTCTACCTATTACACATCTACCTTGTATTTCCAATCACAGCCACTCCGCTACTTCTCAATTTTCACCGTTCCACATATCACAAAACCTGGGCAATGGATGTGTTGAAGCTGACTAAGCTCGGCCATGAAGGCATGATGTGCCTGTTTCCTGATGGGATTCAGTGGAAAGTTTGCCACTTTGGTTCTCATCTGTTTGTCAGCGTTTAACGAACAGGGACGTCAGCCTCCTTCCCCTTCCTCATATTATGGGCTCATTTTAACTCTATATTTACAGGTATTAATCTTCGGACGAATGGTGGTGGCGCAAACGGTGCAGTGATGACATCGATGAAACAAGAGTCACCTACTTCTGACTACGCCGAAGATTGCCCTAGCGAACTGGGCGAGTCTACGTGCTCTAGTGTCGCCTCGAGTAGCCCAGTTCCACCTGCTGGACCAACTTCTCATTCGACTCCTGTCGCGACCAATCCCTCTAAGAACAAGCACCCTCACCACATTCCTTACGATCCTAAGGTAACCCAACTCGCCATTATTCTATTCCAACTACTGTATGTTATCATAAAATGACGAGAGCGGCGCGGCGCAGTAAATAATCAAAAGTGCTCGCTAATATAGATTTCACAGTAGTTTTCGTTCTATAAATTTTGTCTTTAGTCGAATAAGGTGCCTGTGCGATAACAGTTCCATAACGATGATAGTTAAAAACAACCGACGAACTTGCAGAATTCCAACTTCTGTCATCTCTTTGCGTAAATTTCCTCCACACTACAAGATAGGAAGGAAAGTTTTGGATTCGGCAAAGAAAAAAAACAAAAACGTGAATAGCATTCTGAAGGTTTGGCATGGGAACCCAAAACACTAGACCAGTGAGGAGGCGGTTCGCCAGTCTCGCAATGGAAAGCTGTTGCCGTGTGTCATCACATGGAGATATGACTGGGGAATCTGTAGCATCTGGGAGAAGTTCTTAATTTGGTTTCCCACCTGAGCTAATTATTTACTTGAGTGACAAGTTTCTAGTGATCAACTGTGGCCACATTTTTGTCATCACCTCCTTCACATGCTGGATTAAAGGGTTATTAGCTTCCTTAGTAGCGTTCATTCAGTGGAGAGATCTATACAGTGTTCAGCCCGGAGCGAAGGAAGCTCCTTTTTCACTCTCCACTTGTCCAACATGCACTCAATGGGCAAGTCAACATGTGACTGTCCAGTGATCACTTGAAGTCCAGCTCTCTGGGGTTGGGCCTGACTGCGAGTTGGCTACTCCAGACAATGGGCCAGTAGCCATTCATGCCTAAATAAATTACCTAGTACATGAGGATTGCGTCACAGTAATACGCACCTCAAAGTGATACCTTTGAGAGATTGGAGGTGTAGTCTGAAACGCCACGTATAGCTGATGTTGACTCTTAAGTACTTGACTTGCTTATCCAGAAGGTGCATGTGGCCGCCAAAACGTATTGATGGTTTTCCGTACAATTCCTGAATAGTTCACACGAAATATCTATTTAAAACATAACTTTCCGTTCTACTTTGTAGAGCCAAGGAAAGTAAAAAATAAGGACTGATGTACGCTGGCAGTGTTACACGAGTTGTGGCAACCCAATAAAACCTGGAGCACTAAGCACTACTGTTTTCTAGTGCTCATCATTATATAAACCGAGTGAAAATTGAGTGATTCTTGTCTGTTCTCGTTTACAAAAGGGGGAAGGAAAAAATAAAATCTTGCAGTATAAGTATTCAAAAATATTCCCGACTGTTGTGTTTCTGTTTTGTCCAACTCTTCTAGAAACTCAGCATTTCTGACCTTCCTGGTCATTGAAAGAAATACCAAAGCTGATGGTGCATGTTTGAACCATTGGCCGAAAATCGAATAATTCGATGTGTTTCAGTGTTGAACGTATAAACAGGAAGACTCCTTCAAACTCCACCAAGTTTCCGCCTTACACGTAATAAACTTGTATTTTTGTTGCAGGTGCACATAACATCTAAGCCCCCGTACTCCTTTTCCTGCCTAATATTCATGTCCATTGAAGACTCTAAAGGTAAAGCTCTGCCCGTCAAAGAAATTTACTCCTGGATCCTCGACCACTTCCCCTACTACAGGAATGCACCTACTGGCTGGAAAAATTCCGTTCGACACAACTTGTCGTTAAATAAGTGCTTCCGAAAAGTCGACAAAGCTCCCGTAAGTTGTTATCGCTCAACGTGACACAAATTTGCAAATATTTAAGGATTTCGCAAACGAGTTTTTGATTTGTGCAATGTATCGGAGCAGAATTTGGGGAAAGGCTCTTTGTGGATGGTGGACCCTGTTTCCCGGCCTAAATTAGTCGAAGCTCTTATGAAGGCGCCTTATCACCCGTACACCAACCTCGACAAGAACAATTCAGCTCCTCACCTGAGAAGGTAAATCGGTCTGTGGCTCGATTTCACGTCTAGTTTGTCGAAAGATGTGCCTGATTCCATTACTGTGTCTTTACCCTAATGCCAACTAATTTTCTTATCCAAACAATCCTTTTTACATTCCGCAAACTAAGGTAAGGATAGTATTGTTATCGCACAAATATCGGAGAATTTACTTCAGAGTTTTTACACTTCGAGGCTTGCATATAATTTCAGCAATTGGTCGAGTGGGGTTAAATGTGGGGCTTCCGCATCTTTCTCGAGTGTTTTATTTTGGTTAACCTTATAGCGTATCTTCTACCTAACTTTTGTTCCATATGTGAGCTAAGATATAGGCCTGAAAACTGTTTTCTCCTCTTATTTCAAAAATGACTAAAGATATCGATCAATAATAATAAGAGAAGCCCTTAATTGGTAGTGGTTAACTTGACAGAGTGCCTTCTAGCAACCTACGCACATTTTAGCCTCCACAACTATTTCTGTATCTATTCCTTGAACAGAGATATGAGCCATGGCAGCTAGGAAAATGAGGTTGGTCAAACATTGAAAGGTTTTTCGGGCATTTAGGTGAGGTAGACTCTGCAGATGAGGATTCTCATATCTTTTCACTTCACTCACTTGCTGAGCAAACCTCAGAATATCACTCTTCCGAAGGGGCAGTTAGAATTCTGCATTTGTGGATGTCTGTGGGAATTCCGACCGGGTGTCCTCCACCTCCCCAGTTTAAAAACGAAGTAAGGGATGGGATGACTACCCTCTAGCTACTCCATGACACCACAATGTCCACAGAGCAAGTGCATTGTCTACTGTGCATTCCCGGGGTATCATATTTGAGTCAAACAACCTTTTAGGCCAGAGTGGTCGCTGGCCCGCCCCATCTTTTGATGGCACTTACGGCTTTTCCTCATCCCAGACAGTTTGGACTTACTGGCATCCCAGGGGTTTGGAAGGGCCCCAGTAAACTGCGGCAGAGGTCCCTCAAGCTTCCACCCACTACTCAGGGGCTCATCTGCCGCGCATCTGAACTTTCTTCCCAAGGGACGAGGAGTGCTTGGTTTGGCAAATCTTCTGGTGGCTTCTGACCCATGTCTGCAATGGGAGGGCCTGGTGGAGCTTGGTTGTCAGTAGCTGTTGCGGTATGGGATGAGATTCACTTCACTAGATGTTTGTTGATGTGGCGTACCTGCTTCCTTGAATCTTTCGCCTTTGCAGTTGCGTTGAGGCGCATCCCCTCAGAAGCATACCGGTTAACTGACTCCAATGCTTATTTCCTCATTCCTTTCGATAGGATGCTTCTGTGAGACGTGGGCTGTGAGGTCTATAGCGCTCCTTCATGACCACCACTGGCAGTCGTCTATCTTGATGGAAATGAAAGAGATTCTCGGCGTAACGTACTTACCGGGTGTGCAAAGTGAAAAAAGTGCAAAGACAACGAGCAATTTATTCTTTGTGCAAGTCCCCTAATGAAAGACATCTTTCGTAATTCACCAGAACTTCATGTTTGTGATAAAGCGACGTGGAAGTGCTGGAAATTGGTACTGAAAGACAATAGTACACTTTCCCTAACATCTACGTAGTAAGAGAAATGGTCAAACTGCATGTATGAGATTCTGCACCAGCAGCGAAGCATTTTATATTGGCAAGACATCCCCTGAACCTGTGAGAGCCTCTCTGGGAACTTCACTGTCTATGATCGTGTCAATCATAATGGGAAAAGCTTCGAAGGTTGTTACAGGATTAGTACTGAAGACCCTGCCCCAGACTACAGCCCCCAAGCTAACATCAGGGTCCTGGGAGTTAACTGTGCGCCTGACAACATACAACAAACAACTATTTCGCCTGCCAGTCGCCAACAGTAAAATTACTGTTATATTGGTTGTCTCCAAACCATTCTTATTTGAATTATTTTTATTTTTGTCGTTACTTTATTATTGCAATTCCATATTTACGTGTTGTGGCCATATGGAGTAAGAAGGAAAGATGTACGGTTGGAACTTTTGGGATTCAGTATACATATACATATTTACGTCATGTCACAAAGTGGCGTCCTTTCATAGATGCGCTAAAGTGGCGTCCATCTGAAGGAGGGGTTTATTTTCAAACGTTTTTACATTTTTGCTTTTATTGAGGTCTCAAATGTTAATTCCCCCTCCTGTTTTTTTTCAAATGGGGCACGTTAAGTAGGTATACAGTAATATCATATATATACTCCGCATAAAATGACGTACTTTCTTAATACAGTCACCTATATGTGCATATATGCCTATAAACACCGGCTATTATCTGTTAGACACTGGAATATATGCATACATATTTGTCAACCGTCCCACTCTTTACTGTTCTACTACTGTTTTGAACTGTACCACTCTCCACTGGGAAGAAGAGCGCGAGGATAAAGCGTGAAGGGCATTTACCACGATGGAAACTTTTTAAAATAAGGACTTTCAAAATTAATCACGGAAAAGCTTTTAAAAGAACCCTCAAATCCACAAGTTACGACAGGTACTTCACTAAATGAGCTTAGGCAAAAAGTGAAGTTTCTCTGGAAGGAACGAGCTAAAGACAGACACCTTGGAGGGCAGTGGGTACGCAAATGTTCTGTATTTAAAGGTTTTAACACAAATCGTTCGCCAACTCCTCAACTTTCTCTTTTAATTTATTCTTAGGCGTTTTTGAGAAGCCTTCGGTGCAAAGACCAGAATATATTACGACTGCTAACTGAATCATTGTGACTACCTTGAAATGCATGTTCGTCCTCTCTCATAATCCAATGGATCACACAGATTGAACCCCGTTGTTAGCCTGATACTTCGAGTATTTTGCAAAGAAGGCATAACAGAATACAACCAACTTCTTATCCAGTCCCATAACTTTCCACGTATTCAGAAAATTATTTTTATTCCCTAAGGTGTTGTTGAATCCTCGTTCATATTTGAAATTTCTTTGAAACAGGAGTCCAAGCCCGATAACTGCTACAGAGCCTCCATCTACAGAAGAAGAGTTGGATGATGTAGATGCTGCTGCTGCCATGTTAGTTCTGAAACATGGCCCACACGCTCGTTTGCACATTTCTCATTCGCGAGGTAAGCTAGTGTTTTATTGCTGGAGAGTGAATATTTAAAAAGGACTTACAAAAACTACGTTCTATAAAGAGCTTGTTTAACTCTGGCCTTTTAAAACAAATTACCCAGTCAATCAGCTTTTTTTGCCGACAAAAGGCTTAAGGATTATTTACGAAGTCGATGACGAACTTCTCCCCTTTAAGTTCCAAAATGTTCAGTTGGCTTTTGGTTTATTATTCATTCTGAATAATAACCCTATGTTTTCGGTCACGAAAATTTTTTTACAACCCCCCCTCAAAATTTGATACTTTACGTTTCAAGACTTGGAGATTCCAAATTTGCAATGTCCGTCCGCCGTCCCCCGTGGTCTAAAAAATTCGTTCTTTCGCACAAAAATCCCATTTGGTATCTAGTGCCCGCCATCTCGGCAATCCGATCGGACAAAGCCCATGGTTGTTATGGGCATAAAATGGTAAAAAATTAACGAAACGCAGTATAACGCGGGAACTATAGTGGAAGTCAATGTTTCGTCGTTAGTACTCCCTCCCTCCCGTCATATCAAACTCAATCACCCGCCCGCTAGACTCGCAATGCCCTTTCGACCCTTCCCTGACTCTTTTTGCCCGATGACGGGGCGCCAAGGCCACTTCTGCCGCACACCCCTCCATCGGATCATAAATGCCTACAGACGTTTACGGGCGCCTGGCGCCGGGGGAATATTTAGTTTCCATAGTTCCATTGTAGCCAGGTCATGTTTCGTATGGTTTACTAGTATTCGATGCTGAATTGAATGGGATGTGTCTCTGAGCACTAATACTAGGTCAAGCTCTTCATGAGAATAATAAACCATTGTGTAATTATTTGCAGGGGTTTTCTTCTATTTCCCATCGCTCCCTTTACCGCCTCTCCTTAGGTATTCAAGCTCTCAGCTCTTCCCCAGACTCAACTCTGAACCTTACTTTTAGTCGATACTCAGCTCTGAACCAGTTAAACACGCAGTTGACTCTCAGTTCTCGCTCAGTTACTCACCAGCTCTCCATTCTTGTCCCTACACCTGTTCACATATCTTCAGACGCCCTTTGTGTCGCGTGAATCCCCTGTCTCTCATGCTCTACTCTTTACTCTCCCCTATCATTCTCGAGTGGAATTACAGTCCACTCTCTCGCTCAACTCATTCGTTAGCTTTTATTCGCCAGCCACAGCTCTCTGCTCTCTGGCGCCCAACAAAGTTATTTGAGGTTTTTTATTATTTGTTGAAAACTCGTTCAACGGCGAGTTTAACAGGTTTATGAATAATTATTCCTCCGCCCAGTCTCAATCAATCTATTCTATTCTGACGACGTTTTACTTGTTCAAATCTATGTAACGCTGTAACTCAACGTAATAACTCCATTTTGTTTCTTTAAATGGGTTTCCACAATTTCTTTACAATGGACATAGTTCGTAGTCCATTCTTTAGATTTGCTTGTTGTAGCACATACTAAACACGAGGTACACACAATTCCCTTATTGAATCCCTTTAGCCATCCTACTCCTGTGATAGCTGCCTTTCCAACCTTATTCGTCTGGTTAACCTTGTGATTTCGCCTCCACTCGTGAGATGGTTGCACATGAAAAGGTGCTAGAGGAGACGATTTGGTCATAGTTCTTGGAAATGAGTGGCACTCGTTGCAGTGGAAATCAGTGGTGGCAGTTGGCGTTGGCAAGGTATGCCTGAGGCAAGCAGTGAGGGGGGGCGATAACAAGATAAGATTCGCCTTTTAAAACAACGCGTTGATGAGTACAGTAAGAGGAAAGAAGAGACTTTCGGACGAAAGGAGAGAAGAGGCTTGAGATTCCAAATTTAAAGATCCTCCGTGCAGTATAAGCATTATTCGTAGAATAGTGGTTCTATTTTTTTCGTTCCCTCGTCTTCAGGAGCCTGTTACTAGGAATTGGCTACAAACTGTTGTCGAGCCTTTGTTTTGTTTTTTATTCAATTTTGGGCAGCCAGCGTTCAAACGTTATTTCCCCCCCACACATCACCACTAGAAATACGACTTGCAGGTTGTCCTTGAATATTGTTAGGAAGTTCCCATTCTGATTTGAATGTATTTTGCCTCCAGTCCGTAACTCGTAATAGTTGGTAACACTTTCGTTTATCGCAGTGGACTTCTCATGAATATTATTCCTAATTTTGATCAAACCTGCTTTACGCTCGTAATTGTGTCTGTTTCCTTAACATTTAATGTCCTGGAAAATTTATTATTTAAAAAGTTCTGAGCGAATGACCCGTTTCATTCTTATTCCAGACGAATACCACAAGAGGCATAGAATGTCTCTTCAGCAGTCGCCTCAGTTGAATGGCCTCAGTCGCCCCAAGGTCAGTCACATTTGCCTCTTTGACGAGCACGTTTGCATGCTAGCTTAATGTGACGCTTCGCTTAATTATTGCCTACAAATAGCCACTGCCTGATATTACAACAAAATCCTCCCACTCTTCTTTCACTCTATCCATTTCTTTGTTCAAAATTTCGTAATTCTGGTCATCTTCTATTTTCAGCTTTTTCAATTGATTCTTTCGTTTGGACGAAAAGCTTACTCAGAGATGATTAAGTTGGAATGGTTTAAGTTTTATGTATAATTTGAATAAGAAAGAGAAGCGTCTGAATGGGGTATGATGAGTTCGCAGAGGGTTCTAGAGAAATGGTGCTGCAATAGCAACCGCCTTCCGTATTACTTGATAAGCAATAAATGCTAACATAGTTGCAGATGGAGGCAGCCTCATAAAGGTGCTACACTCGTCCCACACAACATGCCTTTGCAATAAGAGTTATTTCATTAACAGGAAAATAAACTTGAGCATTCACTTTCTACTAAAAATAAGCACAACCAGATGCTTCCTCTTGTGCATGGTCTCTTCATCTCGCAAAACAAGCAGCGGCTCATTGCATGATCACTGCCTCTACAATGTCCATTTGAGTTTACAGTGGAGAGCTTCATTTCAAAAATACCGTACTACGATCAACAGTATTGAGCAGTGAAAGCGTTCGATGGCCCGTCTTATTGGAGCTCACTACTTCACTTAGAATGTTCCAACTGGTTTGAGTAGTTGATAACATTACATTGGTTTAATATTTGGGGGTCATCGGACTCAGCGAAACAAAAACAAAAATGCGGTGGCCATCTCTGATCCTGTGGTTATTAGAATTTATTTAAAAAATAATCTTGTCTGAAATCAGACTGCACTGTAGATATTTCTCCGCGCTCTATTAGTCGCATAGTGCTAAGAGACAAATGATTTTTTAAGAGGTCCCTTGCGAATATTTCAGTGGTGGGGAAATTTCCCAAGTTGGCCTATCAGTTGAGCCTTTGAGCTGCAGGATGAAGAGTCGAGAAAGAAGGGAGGTACTCTAGTCTGTCACCCATCTTGTCTTTTGTAAATTAACTGCCTCTGATTGAGACACCTCGCTACAAAGACAGTCCCTCCTGCAATTTGGCTCGTTAAGCAGTTATTATTGTCAGAGCTCACCTGATTCTGTGACACATTCCACCACTAAATCAACACTCATTGTGACTGTACAAAGTTTTCACAATAATGGGGGAAAGTAGGGATGTAGTTGGTCTTTCGGTTAGTTCAGTCTAAGAGCTGCCCTCATTTAATTCAGTTTTTTTTCTAAAATAACTCGCTCAAAGGGCACTTGCCTTCTGAAAAAATCGTTTTGGTAGTTCCATAAGCTACTTACTCGTTGAAATTTTTATGGCGGTTATAAAATAAAAACAAACTACTATGATCTTTTCTATTATATTCGCCGTTTTCAATATAATTCCAGAACAGTAAACCCCAACCTTCCCTCGCAAATAAATCGTGTTGACAGCCCCACGAATAACTTACACGTTGGTTACTCTATAAAAGTCGTGAAATAAGTAAGAGCAACTCAATAAATTAGGGAAGCTGAGCGCATAAAGTGAGTAAAAAAAGGATTGTATTTGTAGCTGGCGTGACAAAAATGTTGAGTGTACGTAGGGCTGAGGAAAGTTATGTGATGCGTTACACTAGAGATGTTTTGTTTCAAAATGGCCCAAACTGTTTAAAATCGTTATCTAATGACGTCTGTCTGTTATGTTACTTCCCCAATTCTGATCAGTGAAAATTGCTCATTAATGTGCAGGGAACTTTGGAATTTGAGCTGCTCATGGGCTGTACTGGCCTAATTAAGATGAATACACAGCACTCATCGACTATTTTCGTTTGATCATAAAAGTACTCGGTCGTCTAGAATATGTGAATCGTCAAGTTGTTTAAAAGTACCTACAAGGCAACGCACTCCTGTTGAATACTTTGTTCGACAAAAAAGACAAATCGCCTGTTGGTTTAATAAAAGTCGAAACATACCCGAAACCAATATCAGTCTGTAACAGTGACCACTAACCTTTTTCGGTTGATATGAACGTCCCAGACATTGACTTCACCAGACTTGTCGCTTGGAATACGCAAAATTCAAGCAATGGAGATCTAAAACCGAAACATCCCGGTTTTAAAATGCATCCTGAAAATGCACTTTCCGTTTCAAGCGTGAGGATTCTAAATCTGCGATGCCCACCTTCCATTCGGGTCATATTTTGCGTTTAGTGTGGTCTAAAATATTCGTTCTTTCGCACAAAAATTCCGTTTGGTATCTAGATGTGCCCGTCTGAAAAATCCATGCTTTTCATGAGCAAAAAATGGTTCAAAAAATAGCCGAAAACTATATTTTGGTGGTTTTAATGCATTCAAGTAGTGTTTGGTATAGTATCCTACATAATTTTCGACGCTGAGTAGAATAAGATGGGTCTCAGTCTCAATTCTACTGCTTGAAGGAATTCACGGGCAATGTAGCGAGAATTATCGTTTCTCCTCGTTAGTTTGACTCGTCACATCGTGCCTATTACCTATCGTCGCCTGTAGAACGTAATTTTTCGTTGCTCCGTTGTAGTGGTCATGTTTTGTTTCATTCCCTAGTATTTTTGGGTGCTAAATGGAACGGGATGGGACAAGGAGGTGTAAAACTGCGTCAAGCCGTGCAATCACGTAAACCATTGTGTAATAATTTGCAGGGTTTTTACTCTCCTTGGCTCTACAAGGTAGAAAGGAAAGTTATGTAATCGGCTGAAAAAAAAATTTTGAGTTCTCTTCAGATCTTTACGTTTCAGACCCTCCTGAGTCCGAAAAACTCTGTTTGGGAAAATGGTCTGTGTGTGTCAGTCTAAGTGTGTGTGTGTGTGTGTGAACGATTTTTAGAGAAAACCACCGTATCAAATCAGCTCAAACTTGATATCTCGCCCGCAGGTCACCATGGGACGCCAAAATGAGGGTATGAACAAAATCCACCGAAAGTTAACTATAGTTATCATAGTGATCAAAACACCAAATTTTTTTTTCTCAAAAACGGCTATAACGATTTTGATTAAATTTTTTATATTGATAGCATCCAATATGGCAACTATACCGTTAAATTCCCATCAATGGGAAAATGACGACAGCGGCACAATAAATTACCAAAACTTTCGACGTAATCGATTTTAGAGTGGTTTTTAGGGAAAACGGCTGAACCAAATCACTTCAAATTTGATGTCTAGCCTACGGGTTACCATGGGACGCAAAAATAACATGGACATGGACAAAATCTACCGATAGTTAACTATAGTTATCATAGTGATCAATACACCAAATTTTTTCTCAAAAACGGCTCTAACGATTTTGATTACATTTTTTATGTAGATAGCTCTCAATAAGACAATTATACCATAAAATTCCCATTTGTGGGAAAATGACGAGAGCAGCACAATAAATTATCATAATTTTCGACGAAAAGCTTTTTTACCGCGGGTTTTTCCTTTTAAACTCCGCTGGAATGTTAAAGAAAATTGGTATTGTAGTCCAATCCAATACCTAAAGGGTGAATGTTTAAAAACACTCATGAGATACATGGGGCTCACTCCAGAAATTCCTGAATTTCAACTACCGCCGTTTCGCTTACTACCAGTTCTAACAGTTATTACCCAATAACTCTGCAAAAGTGATTACTATCCTCCCTCAAAAAATTCGGGTTTACAGCCTCATTGATTTTCTGTGTACCAATTGCTCAATAATGGTCCTGCAATGAGTACGAGCAGCACAATAAATTCCGAAACTAGACGCTACCGCATCCTGCTGCTGTGACGTGTTGTTTGACCAAGTTCAAAGGAATTGAGTGATATTTGAATTAAGTAAGAAGAAAAAGCCATGTAAAAAGTGAATTAACGTAGAGCTAAGGAAAGTTATGCACCAGATATTTTTTTATTTGTCCTGCTCGACACGTGTCGAAACAAGTGTGTGAAACGAACCTTTCTACGTAACAGTTATCTAATAAGGATTTTAAGAAATGATCAGTCAGAGATCATTTGTAGTACTATCTTAGTATGTATCCTATGTACTATTGTATTGGGTTTTGTAAGACCCTGCAATATATGCCCAGGGTGGTTCTTCACAAGAGTGTTGGCACACAATAGTTAAGCGAGCCGTAACTAGCCTCCAGCTCGTAACTAGCGTGAAACTTGCCATAATCGTCACTCAAGGCCGCTTAGAGTAGGTACTGAATAGTACGTTCGTGAAGGCCCAGACCGCCATGAGTTCAGCAGAACTCATTTCGGGACGTGATTTCTCAATTTTGAAGTGACCAGGAAGAAACTGTTACTTAGAATTGCTGTTGACGATGAACAATCCTTTCAATGAATTGCTGTTGACGATGAACAATTTTCCATTAACATTGTTAAGTTAAGGAAAGTTTAGTAAAGAACTATTAGTAGAGCTTTTATAGTTTACGTCACTATAAGCACATTTTGTACATAACACAACCGCCACTTTAACTGATTTCCAACTGGACTTTAACGAAGAGCCATTCTTAGCTGCATTTGTGATTTGGTTTACATTTTTCTATCTCTTACATTTTAATTATTTTTCAATATCTTCTTCTTGTGCTTGTTGGCTGGTTGCATGCTTTTGTAATCCTTGACTATGGTGTATTGTAGCGGGAAAAACTTGACATTTTTGGCTCTGATTCAATCGTTCAAGATTGTGACATGCTTGATGTTGGTGAAGAAATTATAATCCCTCAGGTAATTCGGTGTTTTCTTTTTTCCTTACATTAGTTTCTGCCTAACTTTGATGTGTTTGTTCGAATAGCTTTTCTCTTACTATTTTTGCTGTTGCGTTGGCTTATTGAAGTGTCATAGTTCCCTTATTTCTGATGTGTATGTTTTACGTCCGTTCGATGTGTGGCCATTAAATAACGAGACCGGCGCTGTAAAATATTTTGTTTTGAGCTCACTCATTTTTCGCCTTCCCCCTCTCTATTCCTGTAGAGCTCTGTGTGAATCTTCGATTGCTTGAAACAGTGCTGAAAGTCTTCTGTCAGCTCTTTCAGGACATGAGCTGCCTTCTTTTTTGCAGTGTTAACAGTCTTAAATCTTTTTCCTTTTAATACAGATTCAACTTACGAAATAGATGACTTAAGGATCTTTGGGTAAAGACATCTATCTGAAACTACTTTTGGCAAAGGTTGGACGTTTAAGGCTTTTATTCAGTTGACTAAAATCTACTCTCACACTGATTCATTATTTTTTGGAACTTCTACCATTGGTGCCCTCAATTATGTAACCTCGTCAATGGTGCTTAATGATTTCCTTGTCCACCACCTTCTTTTGGGTTCCGTCATATAAGGATACAAATATGCTTTGCGTGGCACAGTGAGTTTGAATGGCGTTTAGTCATAAGTCGATTGTCCATCTTACCAATACCACAAAAGTGACCTACATATACGTTTTTCTTGCAAAGTTGTGAAGCTGGAGTGTGCACTGACTGCATTAACACGCTTGAATAATTGCAGTTCGCCCAAGTGAGGTTTCGTGTTATAGTACAATTTTCGTAGCACATTTCGACAGTCTGGTCCCATTTCACATTGTGATGTCGTTCCCCTGCAGCAGTAAGATGTTTAGTGGAATGAAACTGGCATTACTGTTAGGTCAATATGGAACATAAACGACTTCCTGTTGTTGATCATGACTCTGATTGTCCCTTCGTCTGCAGTTGAATGAAGAATGATAGCGAATGGCTCCTCTAAATCCATTGTCAGTGGCTGACTCTGTAAACTACACCCTAATGTTGTGTGCTTTTGTATCAACATTGTATTTTACCTTCGTTGATCTACATCTAGCGTCCCCTTACAATCAGCAGGACATGCTGACTTTCAATAAGGTGCTGACTTCCCACAGTGAAAACAAGTGCTGGGGAAATTACTGGTTTTGGCTGAACGCTTGAGCTGCTGAATACGCTTTGACGCCTCAATGAAGGTTTGCTCGCTAATATCTGTGAGAGCCTTACGTTTTTTCATGTCCTCTGTTTGTCGAGCTCTGATAGTTGCTTTCTCAAGGGTGAGCTCAAAGTCCAGAACCATTTTGTCTCTCAAGTTCTTATCATGGACGCACACCACAATTTGCTCTTGTATAAGATCTTCTTGTAGTTGCCCACACTTACATCTATCATTGTGTGTGTGTAGGTCTGTGACGCATGTTACCGCACATAGATAATATTCACCCAAGGATCAAAATAGCTTGCCATTTGCTCTCAGACTAGTGTATAATCTGCCTGCTGCTCCATTAAAGCCCTGAACGACGATTATGTCCTCAGTTTGTTTGACCCTTAAAGTAAACCGGAGCATTAACTTATTCTTCCCAGTTTACAACTTCAAATCTGGGAGCAGTTGAATCGAGTCATCTCGAAAAATCTGACAAAAAGTTGTACTGGTCAGGCGAGTTCCTCCCCCACTAAACATGGTTATAAATATCAAGAGCGAAAAAAAAGAACGCTTACCAATGCAGAAAGTACAATTGCTCACTTTAATGCTTCCACCATGTTTGAGCTATGTAATTAACAATAATTTAGAATCGTTTTGTTATGCCACTGCTTGCCTCTATGGCACGCCAAAACGCGAAAATTTAACAAAAAGGATCTTCTTATGGTGGTGTCAAAAGGTGGTGGAGTGGAAGCAAATTACACTAGGATTGTAGCATTGATCATGGCATGGCGTCCGTACGGTACGCTCCAGTGCGGAGGAAACAAGAAACCACGTGCTGCTTCACTGAAGTTTCTACAACAGTGAGCGACAGTTGTTGGGAGGGCAAACGAACTTAGCAGCATTGACTGCTACAAAGCATTTTGCAGAGTTTGTGAAGAAGGTGATGGCTAATAAACTTGGTCATAGTTGATCTGTCCTTCTGAAACTTGCCTTCCAAGTAAATAGTTAGATCAGGTGGGAAACCAGAATAAGAACTCCACCCAGGCGGTACTGGATTCCTCAGGTGGTCACCTCTGCGCGGTCACACACGGGTAACAGCTCTCTACCGGGAGACTGGCTAACGACCATGCCAGCTAAACGGTTCAAACGAGGCTACTTCAGAGGTGAATGAGACTATCATTTGATTCAAAGCCGAGTCAAAATACTTTAAAGTACACTTACCGATTCGAAGACCTTTTAGTAATGATAAAAGGTTTAGTGTAAATTAAAACAAGAAATAAAAATAACACTTGTACTCGTAACAGTAAGATCAGTTGCACACGACGCAATACCAAACCCAAGCGAAGCGAGAACAGGAATGAATGGCGGACGAGGCGAAGCCGAGACACAGAGTAACCAAAAAGGGAACTAAATCCACCTGAATATTTGGTAATTGGATGGTAGGGTGCGCCACACATTCCTTATGCGAGTCAAGTTGTGCATAAGGACTATATCCCACACCACCGCAATAAACAAACATCCAGGGTCAATTATTCGAATGAGCAAATAGTACTCCAATGCAAAAAAGCCAGCAGGCCCAAAGTACTAGTTGCTCAGATCGACTTTTCATGGGACCAGCAGCCCTGATGGTTCTCAAAATTCGGACTATGCCTCACTTTGGGGACTTTATTCCGACAGACCAAATACCTGCCGTACCTCCGCAGGTCTGAGTTCGGTGGATGCTGCAGGGGCCAGCCTCTTGCATATTAGCGAAACCGCCATTTCCACTGACTGATATAACCCTCGTCGAGGGTTTAGGAATATTCATCAAATAAGGAAACAGACCTGCTGAGGGGGTGTCAGCAGGGATTGTTCGAAGTGTTGCTTCTTTACTGGTCTCTCATTCTCTCTTTCCCCCTCTCAACCCTCCAATTGCCACAGCTGACATAGATTAGTCTCAGCGTCTTCCTTGCTTCTTTCATCTCAATTTATAAAATTCGAGGTATGGATTAACACGGATTACCTACGCAATAGTCACCCAGTAAAGGTTGTGACATGAATAGCGCTGGTTAGCAACCCAACCCAATGAATTCTGGAACGTTAAGCTCTACCAGTTTCTATTTTGAACGTTGAGCTAAGTTCTACCGCTTTCATATATACTGAATGACAAACTGATTTCGGCTGGTTACAGCTGATTAGTTGCTACAGTGACGAAAATCACTGAACATGAGCACCAGATATTTTCTTATTCTTTTAGGGAGTTCAGCAAGAATAGGTAGTTATGTCGATTAATAGATTTGAATCAGATTACCGAGTTTTCCGATATTCCTGAGAACCATATGGAACATCTTATCAGCCATCTTGACTATCCTTAGACCATTCATTAACACGCGCACTAGATAAGCTTTCTTTCAATAAATAATAATTTTCAGTTTCTCTTTTTCCAAATTTTACGTGAACTTTCACAATAATTCTACTGTTACTCTTAACATTCTTCTAATGAAACAAAAAAAAACAACTCCTAATTCAAACGAATGGTACGGCACTACCAGTTTGCTTTTAGAAGCGAAAGAGATGGTTTTGTGATAAAGCTGTCAGTTACCTCAGTCAGTTGCCTGCACACTTGTTCTAAAGCAGTGTTGGTCTCGTTATTTGTCAGGCACACCTCGTACAAACTCGCACAAATTGAGAAAGGAGAAATGACAACAACAAAAAATGTATGCACGTGACAGGAAGATAATAAACAACTAAACGATAGGACGAACTTCAGTGGACGTTTCGCGTCTGACCCATTTTTACTTTCCGCTACCCGAAGGGAAGGAAAGTATAGTAATCGGCCCAAAAAAAAAATTTGAGTTTTCTTCAGATCTTTACGTTTCAGACCCTACTGAGTCTAAAAACCTAATTTCGTCGCGTGGTCCGTGTGTGTGTGTGTGTCTGTAGTTCGATTTGCGGGAGAACGGCTGATCCGATTGAGCTGGTTCTTTTTTTGTTTTGTTCGTTATTTTTTGTAGACACCGAAATAAGGTTATGGACGATTTCGTCCGATGGGAAGGGGGGGTGGGGACGAAAATGAACCAAAAACTAGGGTTTTTCGCATTTTTCTCGAAAACGGCACAAACGATTTTGATTAAACTTTCAAATTATCTTCTACTAATCAATACCTAACTTTTCTTCTCTATACATATCTCCATGAAAATACGGCGAACGGAGATAATGACCTATGAAGCAAAAATAGGTTTTTTGAGCTTTTTGGCAAAATGACTTCAACGATTATCATCAAACTCTCAGGATATTTTCGAATAGTTAATACCTACATATTGTTCTCTCAATAAATGTTCCTCTGAAAGTCCATTGAGCAGAGATAAAAATGAAAATGTGTTGAAAATAACGTTTTTCGAACATTTCCGAAAGTTCCAGGGTAATTTTTTCACCAGATGTGATAAATCCTAATGAAGTGTCTTTTAGTCACCCATACCAACATTTTGTTCTCCATAACTATTTCTGTATATATATGTTGCACGGAGATATAAGCCACGTTAACTCAGAAAGGAGATTTGTCGAATATTAATTTATCGGTATTCGTATTTTCTCAAAAACGGCTCCAACGATTTCGATAAAACTTTCGGAGTGCTCTCAGCTAACTAGTCCCTACATTTTGTTCCGTATAAATGTTCCTGTAAAAATGCGTTGAACGAAGATATAGCGCCCGCATGTGTAGGTGGTGTTCGAACTTAAATGGGTGGCGGAAAGTAGTGTGTTGCTACGCACCAGATATTTACTTTCCGCTACCCGAAGGGAAGGAAAGTATAGTAATCGGCCCAAAAAAAAATTTGAGTTTTCTTCAGATCTTTACGTTTCAGACCCTACTGAGTCTAAAAAACCTAATTTCGGCGCGTGGTCCGTGTGTGTGTCTGTAGTTCGATTTGCGGGAGAACGGCTGATCCGATTGAGCTGGTTCTTTTTTTGTTTTGTTTGTTATTTTTTGTAGACACCAAAATAAGGTTATGGACGATTTCGGCCGGTGGGAAGTGGGGTGGGGGACGAAAATGTACCAAAAACTAGGGTTTTTCGCATTTTTCTCGAAAACGGCTCTAACGATTTTGATTAAACTCTCAAATTATCTTCTACTAATCAATACCTAACTTTTCTTCTCCATACATATCTCCATGAAAATACGGTGAACGGAGATATAGGCCCCTGAAGCAAAAATAGGTTTTTTACGCTTTTTGGCAAAACGGCTTCAACGATTATCACCAAACTTTAGAGATGTTTCTGAATAGTTAATACCTACATATTGTTCTCAATAAATGTTCCTCTGACAGTCCATTGAACAGAGATAAAAATCAAAATGTGTCGAAATTAACGTTTTTTCGAAAGTTTCCGTAAATTTCAGGGTAACTTCTTCACCAGATGTGATAAATTCTTATAGTCACCCACACCAACATATCGTTCTCCATAATTATTTCTGTATATATATGTTGAACGGAGATATAAGCCAAGTTAACTCAGAAAAGGAGATTTGTCGAATATTAATTTATCGGTATTCCAATTTTCTCAAAAACGGCTCTAACGATTTCGATCAAACTTACGGAGTACTCTCAGCTAACTAGTCCCTACATTTTGTTCTCTATAAATGTTCCTGTAAAAATGCGTTGAACGAAGATATAGCGCCCGCATATGTAGCTGGTGTTCGAACTTAAAGGGGTGGCGGAAAGTTGTGTGTTGCTACGCACCAGATATTTATATATTGCATTTGCTCGTCAAATTGGAAGTTTTTCATTTCAATTTGGGGCAATTTTGACCACATTTTCAGATTCAGCGTTAAATTTTGTATACGCCTAGAGCACGTTCATAAACAAAAACTAACTCCTCAGAACCGCAATTGAAGTCCAAGCATTGACAATTGAGTAAAATACTTGTGCGTTAAATGCACGTGCAAAACACGCGCTGGAAGCTTTCAAATTACAAATTAAATCAGTTTTCATATAGTATAGACTTACACTGCGAGACTTCATCGATTTCATGGTTTGAACCCAAGTAAATAGTTGAATCCAGATCCACCACAGGTTTGAGTTCAGTGGGCTGTACTGTGCTGCTATCTCAATGGACACCTTTTTGTACTAAAGTTACTAAACCCAATTTCTTTAATACCTTTTTGTAGTTCAGAGGCTACAATGCTGCATCTATCGTCTGGCACAAGAGCTATGTGCGAGATACTGGTGTTTGTACCTCTAGGTTCTTAATGTTTGATGCAGGGCCCAATTACTCTGACTCCATAATCAGCTTTGGGAACAACACTCACGCGTAGAACTACTGTCCTCACTGGTTGCAGCCACTTTTATCGAAAGCGCCTTGCTAGGTCTTCATAATTACGAGGGGGCTGCAAAATCAGAGCGATCCCACAATCTGAACCAGGCTTTTCCTCGCAATGTGGTTCTTCATCTTTGACCACTAGACTAGAAATACTGAGGCATAGATCCTGCACAGGTCTGGATTCAGTGAATGTTGAGCGATTACCCAGGCTCTATCAGAGTAGCGAAACTCGCACAACCCCCATGATTTTAGGCTGATATAACTCTCTTATGAGTAATAGGCAACAGTCATTTTAATAAGAAAACAGACCTGTTGTGATTTCCTAAGTGAGGCATAATTAGTCGAGGTCGTCCTATAGGGACTATCGTCCTTGTTGATAAATAAAATCTCACGTATCGTCAATAACACAACGTGTTTAGTTTTCTTCATGATAAGTACTCTTATTACTGTAGGTTCTACTGTTTTTTTTCGCATTCAAACTTGAATTTGTCCTTGAAATCGATAACGACTTGCAATGTTGACCATAGCATTAGAAAACTGATTAAATTTATTTGACAGCTTCCAGCACGGTTTTTTGTACATGAATTTTCAGAAACTTGATTGTTTTCTTCAATTGTCAATGCTTGAACTGCGATTGCGGTTCTGAGGAGTTCGTTTTTGATTATGAATGTGCTCTAGGCGTATAGAAAATTTAACGCTGAATCCGAAATGAAATAAAAGTTGAGAAAAGTTATTTTAAGGTGTACGAACGTGGGTTTTATGGAAACAATCTAACAAAACTTCAAAAAATCGTATCTCGCCCACATATCGAGGTAGAATCTGCGGTAATTAGCATCCTACTCCATTTTCAGTCTAGTTTTACCCAATTGTTGTTACACCAAGAGCGAAACACCACGAATATAGCGCTGCACATCACACCCAACGTACATTCGGTTGCAGCTACTAACTCCGCTTATGTGAACTGGGCAGAACTTAGCTCAACTTAATGCGTGTAAAATGGAAGTATTTGATGTTCCAGAATGGTTGGTTTGCCCTATTCATGTACCTTTATTGAGTGAACTTACCGCAGGTAATTATGAGACTGTCAGATGATTTTTTTTTTTTGTTGGAAACGTTTGAATGTTTACGGTTCTACATTTCTAAGAAAAGCACTGTGAAAATATCTGATGTGACGCATCACACAACTCTCTACAGCCTCTCGTGTGCATACGCCAATTTGTATCGCTTCGATAAATCAATCCACTTGTTTACTGCTTGGCATTTGCGTAGGTAATTTATGAGACGGTCAAGATGATTTTTTTTTAAACGTTCGCGCCTATCATTTTGGAAATGTAGGGAGGAAACTGTGAAATAAAGTAAATAGCGACGGTAGTTTGAATTCTGCAACTTCTTGGGTTGCTCGTAGTCGTCTTATGAGGAATATTAAACGTTATCGTATAGTTAGTTCGTTGGACTGCCATTTTCGTAAGAAGAATTTTGCGCTTTAAAGAGAATGTGATCGGGATTAATGGTGAAAGATAACACATCGCTTTCTGCATGTAATTCTGTGACCGCGATTGAAAGAAAACGCCTGCGCAAAATCGGCTCCATTTGACATTTAGCCAGCAGATCAACACGCGACGCCATAATAAAGTATGAACAAGATGTGCGATTCACTACTAACTGCACTCATCATAGTCATCAAAACAAATTTTATTTTCTAAAAACTGCTATTTGAATTTTGTGTGCTTAGCTTTACCCAACCGAACGCTAATTCAACATTTCCATATGTGGGAAAATAACGAGAGCAGCTAAATATAAATAAAACGTGGACGACAATTAATTTTAGCGTAATTTGTTCTTACGAATCTACCTCGTATAACGTTAGAGTTTTCAAAAATATTCAGTGAGGTAGTTCGATAAGCTGCCTCGATGGCAGTTTCGACTATAATTCTAGAAAAGTAAACTCAAACCTTCCAAATAAATCGTGTTGACAGTCCAATGAGTTCATTCATCACTCAATAAAAGCCGTGACATAAGTAGGAGCAACCTGATGAGTTCTGGAACGTCTGAACTTTCATTATTATGACGTGCACAAAGTTGTGTGGTTGCCTCGATGATTACGTAATATTTCTGATTATCCATTAGCGGTAGAAAAGCTGAAGAGTTTCTCGATCGCAATTAAGTAACACATTCTGCAGCCATGTGAATGCCTCATACAGCGTTGCTAATACATGGTACTAGCTTAGTGTCTTTGGCCGCCATTAAATTCGATTGTTTGCAGCTATTGTATTGTTCATACAACTTGGCGTTTTGAACAAGTAATTACGTGTATTGAGTGTGATTTTGTATTCGCCAGTTATCTCTAATGCTAATGTTTGATGAGACTAACGCTCTATTTAAATTGTATACCGTAATTTATTGTGTATTTAATTCGTTGAAACTTATCGGTTTACAGCAAGAAGACGACACAGTGCAGCTCATCACTCCGTCGGAAGATCACACGTACAGCACAATGGAGTCAGGCATCGAGCATTCAGCAGATGAAGCGTTCGCTGATGGTTCAGATTCGAATTCAAGGTGAACATAGTTGTACAAATGTAATTAATATCTCGAGTGTTACAAGAATTAAAGTTACGAGTTTGGAAATGTTCAAGAGCTGCCGACTCTGGCAAAAATAACATCCCTTCTGGTCCTGTACACTGAGTTACCTCCGTATGAATTCTCGTCTTTGACCGTTAGATTACTATCACTGGGGCCAGCAATGAGAATCGGACAGTACAGGGCGTTTGAATGTCCAACGTAGTGTCTGTCTAGTAGTGGGGGGTTTTAGATCAAATATACAAGTAGGCAGGCGGCAAACTAAATCATCTTCAAGAGTATTGTGAGAATACAATTGAAATGACAAGATTAGGGTTAAGTAAAAGTCACATACGAGTCAACTACAGTTTGTAACAGTCGATGAACAAACCAACACGTTTGATGCTACTTAGTTCAGTAGCTGAGAGCTTAAAACGTTGACCCATTACTTGAAAGTTGCCCGCTGCTTTGTATGAAAGTTCCCTTAATTATTAGTGAAAATATCTGGCGTAGCAACTTTCCGCGACCCCATTAAATTCAACGACCTGCTACATATTCAACGCATTTCTACAGGAACATTTATGGAGAACGAAATGTACGTACTAGTTAGTTGAAAGTAGTCTGTGAGTTTGATTGATATCGTTAGAGCTGCTTTTTCAGAAATTTGGAAATCCGATAAATTAATATTCGACAAATCTCGTTTTCGAGTTATCATGGCTTATATTTTCCTTCAACAGATAGATACAGAAATAATCACGGAGAACAAAATGTAAGTATAGATTGCTAGAAGGCACTCCGTAAGATGGATCAAATCCAGTGACTCAGTTACTCGGTAAATTACAAAAAGGCTCCAAAACAAACGCTATTTTCGACACATTTTCATTTTTATCTCTGTTCAGTGGACTCTCAGAGGAACATTTATTGAGAACAGGTATACAGGTATGAACGATTTAAAAACATTCTGTGAGTTTGGAGAAAATCGTTGAAGCCGTTTTGCCAAAGAACGTAAAAAAACCTATTTAGGCCTATATCTCTGTTCACCGTATTTCCATGGAGATATTTGTAGAGAAGAAAGTTTAGGTATTGACTAGTAGAAGATAAGTTGGAAGTTTAACCAAAACCCAAGTTGGATGGACATGTCCATGCTCAATCTCATTACGCATCGAGGGAATCTTCAGACGAAGTAGTTGGCAACTTTCAACTGATGGGCCGACATTTGGGCCCTCAGATCCTGAACTAAACTCAGATTAGTGGGCATTTTTGCGTCATTTTGTTGCAATTTAGTGGAGCGAATATATTATGTTTAGAAATGTTGGAATCTACAACGATGTTAGTGTGAAGGTTTCCAGTTGCAATTAGAATCTTAAGGCTCACTTAATGCGTTAGTTAGTGAGAAATGAAGATTGGAAAGACCTTTGGAACCTGTGGGTGTTTGTCGTTCGTCTGCCCTCAATTTTAAATGTCACTTATTTCTTCAAAATGAGTTGTGAGATTTTTTTTGACCAAAATTGATTTCCTAAAGTGGTGAACGTCGATGCACAATAAATTATCTACAGTATTATTGGCAGAAATTAAAAGAGATGTCTATTTCCTCAGGGATTTCAGACACAAAGGGAGTGTATGCCCCCCCCCCCCCCGCCGTGTGTATAAATACCCAGATCGTTAAGGAGGCGCGAATTACAGTATGGAAAAGTTGTTTGTTGATAACTAAAAATTATGGACATGGGGATGTTATGTTAACATAAATCAGTTAAAAGTGATCCTCATGGGCTACTCATCCCCAATGCATAAAATTTGAATATTTATAGTAATTCAGGCGGGCCCTGTGTAGGGCCTTTATCACAGACATGTTTTATGTTATTTGAGGGATTATCTTCGTCTACTCCCAAATCGAAGCTTCCTCAACAGGGCCTTGTTTGGTTCTACGTGGGTAGACCGGAAAGTTATGTAACGCGAAAAACATTTTTTTATTTCTCTTCAGATCTTGACGTTTCACAGGCTTCTCAGTCCGAAAAACACTATTTGGAAAAATGGCCTGTGTGTTTTTACTTTCCGCTACCCGAAGGGAAGGAAAGTATAGTAATCGGCCCAAAAAAAAAATTTGGGTTTTCTTCAGATCTTTACGTTTCAGACCCTACTGAGTCTAAAAAACCTAATTTCGGCGCGTGGTCCGTGTGTGTGTCTGTAGTTCGATTTGCAGGAGAACGGCTGATCCGATTGAGCTGGTTCTTTTTTTGTTTTGTTCGTTATTTTTTGTAGACACCAAAATAAGGTTATGGACGATTTCGGCCGGTGGGAAGGGGGTGGGGGACGAAAATGTACCACAAACTAGGGTTTTTAGCATTTTTATCGAAAACGGCTCAAAAGATTTTGATGAAATTTTTCAAATTATCTTCTACTAATCCATACCTAACTTTTCTTTCTCATACATATCTCCATGAAAATACGTTGAACGGAAATATAGACCTATGAAGCAAAAATAGGTTTTTTACGCTTTTCGGCAAAATTACTCCAAACGATTTTCACCAAACCCTCAGGATGTTTTCAAATAGTTAATACCTACGTATTGTTCCGAATAAATGGTCCTCTGACAGTCCATTGAGCAGAGATAAAAATTAAAATGTGTCGAAAATAACGTTTTTTTGAACACTTCCGTAAATTCCAGGGTAACTGCTTCACCAGATGTGATAAATCCAAAAGGAATGTCAATAGCTTACCCATACCAACATTTCGTTCTCCATAATTATTTCTGTATATATATGTTGAACGGAGATATAAGCCAAGTTAACTCAGAAAAGGAGATTTGTCGAATATTAATTTATCGGTATTCCAATTTTCTCAAAAACGGCTCTAACGATTTCGATCAAACTTACGAAGTACTCTCAGCTAACTAGTCCCTACATTTTGTTTTCTATAAATGTTTCTGTAGAAATGCGTTGAACGAAGATATAGCGCCCGCCTATGTAGCTGGTGTTCTAACTTAAAGGGGTGGCGGAAAGTTGTGTGTTGCTACGCACCAGATATTTTAATAATATGATTATTTATTAAGAAAGAAAGTTTTTCTGTGAACGTGACAGAGAGAAAAAACGTGGCTAAAATCAGCCAGAACCGTTCTTTTACTACTACTTATATTTAGCCCGCAGGTGACTTAGGGAGGTCACAATAAGGGTATGAGCAAAATACGCCCAAAATTATAGTTATCATAGTGATCAAAACACCAATTTTTTCTCAAAAACGGCTCTAACGATTTTGATTAAATTTTCTGAAGGGTCAGCTCCATTAACCTGATTGTACCATAAAATTCCCATCTGTGGGAGATAAAGCACCAACACGTCGAGCGTTTGTTAACGCTCGTAAGATAATTAGGAGCAACTCCTGAAATTTCGGAATTTAAATCACTGCCCACTTCACTTACTACCATTTCTCAAAGTTTTGGCCGATAATTCGAAAACAGTAATCGCCATCTATCTCCAAAAAATCATATTGGCTGCCTAATGAATTCCCCGTGGATTGCTCAAAACTGCTCGTGGCACAATTAGAAGCGACACAGTAAATTCAGGAGTTAAGTCCAATCCGTCCGTTTCTATAACGTTGTTATGAACTGAATAAAAAACGGATGTGATTATTAGCTGAAGTCACGAAAATCGCTGAATGCAGAGGAAATTTGCGTGATGCGGCGCACCAGATATTTATGAGAGTTCTGGGAATAGAACCTCTCTGAAAGGTCGCCATAAAATGAGATACTTGTCCTTCAATCTTGTACCCACCTATCTCTTCCTAACGTGCCGCCGCCGTCTGAAACTTTTTCCTGTTAATTTGTCTCGATCAAGTCTTAGGCCTATCGTGCAATCTACTTTAACGCCTCAATGTCTGATTTTTGAGGCTTAGAAAATTATATTCAGGGATGTCGTGACACGTTTTTTTATCTTGTGCCCACACGTTTAGTCCTACTAATCACGTTTCCATTAGATTTTAGACTGACCATAGCTCTGCAATAAAGCGTCATTAGAGTCCAACTAACCTCAAGCATTCACTGATGTTACTGCTGTGACACCTACATATTTTGTCAATGAAACACAGTCTCGTCCAGTCAACACATTTGGTGTTTTTTTACTGCTTTATTTGGTTTCCTTTTATTAATCTTTGAAGTTTTGACAATACATTAGAGCTCCTTGCATGTTTTCTTGTTTTAGCATCATGAAGTTATAGTCACTCAGCGATTGTAACTGCCGTCAGGACTCCCTGATGATGTGAAGATAATTTCCAGTTCTTTCGGACTTAGTCCCTGGTTTTTCTTGTGTCTCTCCCTTTTCCCCTGTATGTTTCGAAAGTTGCAATGACTTTCAGTGTATTACTGCATAATAGACTTTTTAAATCGAGTTCTTCGTGTCTCATTTTTACTTAGATGTAGAATAGATGATATATTGTGGATGTGTGTATGGCGCAGGGCTGATTAAAAAAAACAAAAGAGCGCCTTTTAGTGTCACTCCAGCCCCTGCGATGCAATAGTATAGATTCTTCATAGAATGGGTTATAGACGTGCAAATTTGAGAGGAATGGAATGGAGAAGGAGCCAAAATATGTTAGGGGGGGGGGAGGACATTGTTCAATAAATCAAAGAATTTGTTCTAATCATGGTAAACAATTTCACGTACTCGGAAATAAATCTGATAAAATACAATGAACAGCAGTACAATGTGAAACTGAGCAGGACAAATTTATCGAAGGTCTTCATTTGGGAGCCAAGCGAGATTATTACTGGGCAAACATGCTACGTTGAATCCAAAAGGTGATTAATAATAGTGAAAGATGTCATTGTCTTATTTATAGTTAACAACACTTACCTTCAAGTACAAGATAACACTCACACTGCCATGTCCTTAGAGACCTTTCGCATTGACAATTCCGAATTTAAGGATCCTTCCACACTGTCATAATGTTGCGCATCATGGCACTTCTACATGTACCACAGACAATGGGACTGAGATACTCAACTTCCTCATGCTGCAGCTCAAAATCCGAGTACACTTTATATCATCGCAGCTTCAAGTCTCAATGGGGCCATAGAAAGATTCCATTCTGCACTCATTAACCCATTCAGCGCGGGCCGCAAAATGGGGTACAACCTCCCATCCTGAAGTAGTTTTTGTGACGTCTCAAAAAGAGGGACGTGGTAATATTACTACACCCGTACGGCACGCAACCCCTGCTGTAGTAATATTACCACACCCGCACTGAATGGGTTAAACATTTCAGACTTAAAAACATATAACTAGATATTTGTCCAAGCACAGTTGTGTGTTTCAAAATGGGACTTTATTAGACGGGATAGAGAGGTCCTTAAGTACATGGATGGCGTGTGGTCTGTTCACGGGACACTGTCTAATAATGTACCACCTGGCCAAGTTCGATTAGTTAGAGGTACAGAGCTGCAGATTCTGCGAAGCATGTACCTTTGTGTACTCACAGAGCCAGATGAGGTTGCAGGGATGGACTTCGAGCTTCATGTGAGAATGGTGGGTACAAGGAATAATGCTCCACAGAACTCAGAGCATAGGAGGCTGCAATGGGGCTTTGTCTTCGTTGGGTGGGTGAAAAAACTATTTAAGAAGCCTTGGAAATGTAATGATACGAGGGAAACCATTTTAGGGAACAAGGAGTTTTATTTGTGAATGACTTTCCGAGAAGTTTAACCACCACTAACAGGAAACTGGTTGGGAGTGAACGAGAGAACTGCTCGTTTACGACTGATGACTGCGAAGTTTGGAGCTAATCGGGGTATTTGAGGTGCCCAGTCAGCACAAATGCCTCGGATGAGCCTTCGCTACATCGAAGAGTTTGGTTCGTCCTGCTACAGCACTTTATAGCCCTAAAAAAGTTCCATCTAAATCTGATAAGCTTTGAGCAGCTATCAAGTTACATAAACTTTCGTGTACAAACACTGGCAGGTAGAGACACTTCAGCGTTATACAAAAACACGAGAGGAATTATATGAATTTGCGTTAATCTTATCTGGGTGGTGATCTTGAATGTTTTCGAACGTACGAGAAACGGACTTAGTTTCTCTCACTCAATGAGACTCTCATGACACATCATTCTCGTACAAATGAGTGTTAGTGTATTCATTCAAATGCAACTCACTCGTATGAAAATATTGGAAGCCATTTGTATTTGTTATCTATCAAACTACTCTGCTTCACTGGCATAAATCTTGTGGGTGTGACCTCTGCAGTTTCTCAGAGACAGCAACAACAACGACAAATGCTTCATTTTCAATATTTTACCTGTTTTTCACATTCGCTTTTTTAACCTCGTTCATCCCCCTTTTAGTTACTAATGTTTCGTTCAAACCATCTGCATTCCCACCTCATCAAGGAAATCTGTATTTCACCAGCAGAGATACTATATGGAGAGAATTGTTTGACCACTCTGCTAACTCACCTGATCGCCCTTACCCATCTGACTGTGTGCTCACATCCGCAATATCTGTTTTGTCTCATTTTGTCATAATACTGCCAACCCAGATTTGTCACAAGCTGTGGACGTTTCTGTCAGACATGGCGCAGTTAGAAGACCTCTACAACCCACGTATGATAGGCCACATTTAGTTGTCTCTCGTAACGATAAGATTTTGAAATGTCGACCCCCTCACACAGCAGACGATCTCCATGGATAAATTAAAACCAGCCTTTTTGCTCTTGCAAAAATCTTCTTATACGACCCTGGCAATCACTCCCCCTTGCTGTATAGGTATTCACATTGATCAGCCATGGCTCAACAGCGTCATCAATAGCAATGGGTCCTGAAGGCTTCATCTACTACTCACAGCGGTTGTACAGTGAATTTCTAGGCTCTATAATGACAACAGGGGTGGGGTGGGTGTCTCTATGATTTCTCAAAGACTGCAGCAACAACGACAAGTACTTCCTCTTTCTTTTTTAATCTCCCTTTTAGCTACCAAATGTTACATTATTTGAAAAGGAAGATTTGTTATTGCTGATCTCTGCAAACCCACAGTCATTGTAGCACTGTAATCACAGTGTTTTCCTAGAGGTTAACCAAAGTGTTACGTTGCTCCACATAACACTATCATAACTCTGATGACTACTAGAAATCATACCCTTTTCTTACCATTCAGAAAAATATCAACATACACATTCATCTCAATATAAACATCATCTACTTTTCCATTTCATCGGTGCCTTTTTATGCTTCCTGACTAACACATTCCAGTCTTGCCCATCTCAAAAAACGAGGTTTCATGCAATCAAAGAAATTATGTAGAAAATCCTGGCTTGTTTCTCTACAGCTTGGGGCAGTTTTCCATAGCCACCTTGACCACCGCACAGATTGGCCCTTTTGTGAGTTGGCGAAACATCGAGTGTTACGTGTTAAACAAAACAGCTCATTATTGGTAAATTTGTACACAGCTCTTACGCTCCAGCCTTATTTGGTTTATGGGTACAACGTACGAAGCAACTAGGGAGCTATTCCTCTCCAGCGTCTATGACTATTATTGTAGTTTTCATTGTGCTAGCTCATAGTTGAACGTCTTATAACTATTGACGCATTTTCACAGCTGCTCTCTACGGATCTACGAAGATCCCGAAATGGAAGAGCGACGCAAGACTGCCGAAGGAGCCGACGCCCTTCTTAACCTTGCCGGAATTAAAACGCATCGCAGCGCCTGGGATGCTGCAAGGACTACGCCTCCTCCCATTAAACGGCTTCGCACTTTGTCCCCAACTCTCCCGACTAACAACAATAATTTAACGCCCAATTTGCCGAGCAAATTACGACGTAAACCCGCCTGCCCACAACGAATCAAAACGAAAAGGTAGGGGTCGCCCCTCTCTGGCTCCTCCTTCGAACCCAGTTTCGCAGCTTTAGTGTAGATTTGTAGAAAAATAAAAACAAAACTAAAATTTTGTGAAATTTTATTTATTGCTTATCATTTTTAATTTTTATTAGGGAGAAACGTTGTTGAAATTTTTGTTCTTGGTAAGGTGATGCAGTTTATCGCCGTAGACAATTAAACCTCCCCTCCTCCTATTCCCGTACTCCCTTTAGACTGAGCCTTGTTACTTGACAAATAGTCCAAAGTTGTTAATGAAAAGGTCAAGTACAAAATCTTCGTTTAAATTATTATTAGTGGAATTGAATAAGGAATAAGCCTCACATTGCGTATTTAAACAATGAAACGTTCTGTGGCAGTCGAGGACAAATCACCGAAACGAAACATTGTTTGAAAACCTCATCTTCCAACGAATTAAAGCACAAATGTTGCTGTCAAACATTATCCACGCGTAATTTTTAAAAAATTGTTGAAACTATTGTTATTTATTTGCAATTATTTATTTTCAGTTAAGGCGAACTTTGAAAAGTAGGTTTCTGTTAAATGAAGGCCATATGTGATGCGTTGTTTGGTGTGATCAGTGTTGCCTCGTTGAAACGGCTGACTTCACTGTTAGTAAGTAAATCGGCTTTATACTCTCTTAACGCAGGCTTGCCAATTGTCAAGGCTTAATATTTGCGTTATTTAAGGCATAAACGAAACAGGATCGTACTTTGGCACCATTGATTGTCCACCAGCGCATTTTGTTGCTGTTTACACATTTATTTTTATATTACATTGTTGAAGGAAAAGATGAACTGCATCATTTATTTATTTACCTTGTGGATTTTTTTCTGATAGATTGTGAGTAGAGGGTGATCAAAAAGAGTTTCTGTATTAACACGGGACCTCTATTTAGTTTCCAGTTACAAGGGTTTGTCAACATTCATACTCTGGATTTATTTTGAGAGCTCTACCGATGTGAAAGTTGATGAAAGTGGTGGCTTGTTGTTAAGGTTAGTATCCTGAGTACTCCATTACTCCATCCCTCTTACTGTTTATATGGACTTGGGCTAAGATGATAAAAACAAGAAACCTGGCTTAATCCACTGGTTGTTGAACTTGTGCCTGCTGATTCTCTGAATGCCAGTTTTAAAATTTGACATTCGACAAACTCTTGAGAATTTACTTGATTTGAATACGAGTTGAACTCGGAGAGGAGGGCTTTTTTTTGTCGTAATTTTCGTTGTATTGGGGAACTGAATTGAAATGTTCATGGTGAGTGGGCAGGTGGTTTAGTGGGAGGGAAAGTATGTGTGCTACATGATGTCGTTAATGTAGATCGTTCCTGTTAGTTTTCAAGCCGCGAGCTAATGACTAAATCAGGCTCACTGCTAAATTGTGCCAATGCATGGGATGGACGTAGAGAGTATGTCATATTCATATAGCGTGTCCTCCAAGATAATGAAAATCCTATCGACTATCTCTGAGCACCCTCTATTCTCTCAACTCCAGGGAAAAAACGCCGCAGGAACTCCTCTCCTTACCAGGCTCTGAGGGTGAGAGTTCTCGTAGCCATTTACACAACTCAACTGTTCAGCACGCCCCAGAGTCTCATTCCTCAATAGCGACGAGGAGTCTGCAAGGTCTTCTCTTCTGAGGACTGCTGACATGCGTTTGCAATGCGAGAGCTGGGAGCTGTGAGGTTCGTATGATGGTCCACTCATGGCAATGTTATTTATTATTTACGAGAGTAAGGGAATCATTGCCAACAGTTAGGACTCTCCTCTTTGTTTGCCAGATCCCCAGTCAGCTAGACATGGCTGCACCCTTTTAGGTGGGCGTCACGTAAACACACAGACAGGTCACTTTCCCAAACGGTGTTTTTCGGAACCAAAGAGGCTTTGGAAAACGCAACTTCACAAACGTTTTTCTGGCGAGTTATACAACTTTCTTTCGTACTTGATGGGCCTTGGGGCAGTAATAAAGATCATGAACAAGATACTGATTTAAATGTTGAAGGCAGAGATAAATACACAAGAACGCGTCAACTCTCAACCCTCAGGAGAATACAATACAACGTCGACACAATTTTACTCAAATTCTACGTGCCAAAATAAACTCAAAACCCCCATTCCAGTAACAATACTGTATTATCATCAACATGTATATTTCCTCCAGTTGCAGTGTTTGATCAGTATCAAACAATTTTCCAAGGTTCTTCACTGATGCAACACTTCCCCACTGACTGCATGCGCGTTTCATGCGTAGTTATTCGTAGAGGATCCTCAAGAGTAGCGTTCTTGAGCTCTTTTTGGTGTGATGCGTTTGTCCTAGCAGTCAAAGATATTGTGGAGAACTGATGCATTAAAAAACTCGTCTGCTTGCCCATGTTTTTCGTTTATTTCTTATGATTTGAATGGGAGCGAAGATAATCGATAATGGCGGTCGAAAAAACTGCAAAATTAACGCGTAATGAAGCATTCGTGTTGTACTGAGAACTGGAAGCTTAGTCTTCGACGCCTAAATTCGTGGTTTGACGATCCCACGATCGTTCGTATAAATAACTGTAAAACTTGAGTGTGTCCCGCTTGATATTAAGTACTTCCTTGTCCGTTTCGTCTCTTCTCAAGGTTGAGAATCGAAAGGAATGGGCAGTCTCTAGGCGTCCACGAGGTGACTCAGTACAGCTCCTAATCGATGGAGCTAGTGGCAACTGAGGGATTAGGGTAATTTGGGTCTACCCCGTTCTTGTAGCTTCGTGGCAGACGAATAAGACATGGTTTTGGGGGACACCTTGTAATATTTGTTCGAGAATTCGGTGGAACTTACTACTTCGATTCCAAAACGCCAACGTTTCATGAGATAGGCCCCGATCGTCTGACTGTGACTGCTCTCATTGTCGACAGATAACCCTTATTAATATTGAGACGGCAAAGTCGACAAAGTATTTGAAATCCCAAAGATTGTTGAGTAAATCTTTGGCCCCCCAAATAGGAGTCAGCAATTGACACTAAGTCGAACATCACTGGCCAGTTTAGGGAGTTCAGGACACCGCAGGAATCCCTAGGCATTAGCGTAATTTTTTGAAACTACTTCGTGTTTATTGAAAAATGTAACCCTGGCGTTTCCGTTAAGTCGGACCGGCATAGTCAGTTCTGGAATGCAGCCCGTCTTCCTTTGCAGCAACCTCTTCAATTGAGTTGACTGTATTGACTTGACAAACAGGCGGTGCTGAGAGTTTGATCGACCTAGAGGCGCCTTTCCCAACTTCGTCCCAGAAGAGCGTTCCTGTACCTCAACCTTAACTTTTCCATTTGGAATAAAAATGTTTCCTGCACATGTTCGAAATGCATCATTTCGTGTTTTGAAATCCTTTGAGAGGTACAATTGGGGGTATTTATCTTGAGGCGTGAAAAAACCAACTGTTCCAGAATGTGCCTCAAATTTGAATGACTGTGCAATTTTTTTGAAATTCAAGTCACGTGATCATTCACGATGAAACACGTCAATCCACTTGATCTTATTGATGTATTTGTCAGCAATGATTGAATATGACCTTATTTAGGGCATCCCAAACATTTTAGAGAGGTTTGTTCAGATTTACTGTCTTTTGTAACGTTATAGTCTCTTCCACAATGCAGGCAAAGGTTTGTGGTACCTGTTCATCCAGGTTAAAACGAGCTGATGCGGTACATACCTCACTCCTCTCATATGCTTCTTTCTTGCCCTTTTCACCCTCGCAAGAGTCTCGCAGCCTGCTACCATTCATATACACCCTCCCACACTGCCCAGTAGTTTGGTAGGTTCAGTCTTCTGAATGGTCTTTCCTCCATGTCTCCATTCTTCATCACTGCAAGATACTGCCGCCAGAATGGCAAGCTCCTTCCTCTTCTGAAGTCACTCTCTTGAGTTGGGCTGAGCCATTCCAGGGCCCTAGCTTTGAAATCGCTGCAAACCACTACTTCACTACTTTTAGTAGTTCCTCTAACTCCACAATTTCCCCTCAAGGCCTCCTTGGGCCTCTAGGAATAATGTAGACATTAAAAAACGTAAGCTCATTACTCTTTACCCTTACATTGCCTCAGCCTACCCCATGCTCAGTCCGATGGGCCAATAGCTGCAGTGCCAAGCGCCTGGAGAAGATCCTGTGCTGTTGTACTCCAGTCAGCCTCCCTAAACACCCTGCACGCTGTGTCTTCTTGTGACCTTGCTCCCTGCAACAGTAATAGAGAATGGCCCAGTCAGCTCATTCACAGTTAGCTGAGCATTGACCTTAGTCTAGGCATCCAAAACATCTCAGCAAGTCCACCCTTGGGAGAACCCTACAGCGATTCTTACTGTGTTCCTCCTCTAGAAAAGAGCAGCAGCCTTGGCTTTCATCTTAACTGTGGCTCTTCATTGCTCCCTCGTACTAGTCTTCGTCATAAATACCTCCGTTTCATCCACACCCTCACTGAAGAGCTGCTAGAGTATCTTGCTCTATCGTTACGCTGTCGAGCTACCGATAGATCCTTTATGGATGGCAGTCCTGACTGTACCACAATCACCAAGGACTTCTTTGATCATATAAGCAAGCCTTTTCAAATCTGCAATCAGAGCTTCCCCCTAATCCTCTTCTGGGCTGATCTTAGCACGAACATGGTGCAGAGCTTGATAATAATGGCATCTTTGGGGGCTGATATTTCCCACCCTCTGGTTCGTTACTTTCCCCAGAATCCTTTTCCTTCTTCTCCTGCTGCTGGAGTATTGGCCCAGGAATCAAGGTGCTCTGATCAGGCATCCAAGCACCTGTCTCCTTGCCCTTCTTGTTTTTATAATAAGAACAGCCACCCACTTGCCATGTTCCCACAGCCTTCAACGAATGCTTCACAGGGAATTGTAATTGTTACCAGTTCACGACGAACCGTAAATGACTAAATCGATAGAACGTTATCTGCAATTCCTTCTGCAGGCCGACTGCCATCATTTCACACAGATGTTCTAGGACCAAAAGTTGCATACCAAAAACGATATGTTTAGCCGACCAGAATTTATCGGGTTAGTTGAACCTTTTCTTAATAACCAGTCAAACAAATGACCACCGACGTTATTTTTCTGAATTCTGGAGTCAGTTGGTATTGAAACGTTGGCCCAGTGGCTGTTTTGTGCTTGTAGAATGATAGAAGTGTTCCACGCATTGGTCAAACCTAAAACTATAAAATCAAAATGTAGAAGTTGGAACTTCTATAACTCAAATGCATAGGACACCCTTAGTACGAAATGAGCTCTCTGGATGCTCAATTACATACATTTAGACGTTGATGTGCAACATGAAACTTTGGTTAGATGCCTTGAATTATAAGTAGCGTGTCCTCTCTGTTTATAACTGTTAATACTACTAGCTTTCCACAATTTCATCATGCGCAATTTGAACTGCCCGGCTTTTTACGCGGGATTTGCATGCTGTGCACTGCCGTATGACACAATCTTAATAATCCAAATAGCATGGAGTGTGCTTACATCACACTCATTATCTCATAGCATGTAGACACGAGATAATTAGAATCTACCTGCGTTCATCCACATCCAAGGCAGCATTCTGAGTGCAGTGTACCTAACACAGCATTAGGATATACTGTTTGTAAGATTTGTACTCAGGCTTGATTGCGTCTGTAAAGAAGCAGTTCATTTAAGACAAAAATAATCGAGGAGAGTGTGCAATGTAGGTAATTGATAATAGAAAACTAGAGTATAAAACTAACCCGTGAATGATGCTCGATTAAGAATTAAATGAAAACACTTTTACCTCGTTTTAATCTGAACATCAACCGACCAACTGAACGAAAAGTGACTTTAATAACCCCTGGGAGCTCGATGCAACATGAACGACGGTGTTCCCTATGTATGACACATCATCGAAGTAATTATAATATGGAGAGTTTCCTCGACCCTCCCTGTTCATCCTCGTCTCGCTAAGCGACGAAGAGTAAGAATGTCTCCTCGCTCCGCCTGACTTCATTTAAGAGCAGTTTTTTGCCCTGAGTCGAAGGGTCACGACTTGCTCCATGAAGATACGAGAATGTGGATGCGTGCTCTTTTGCCTCGCTCCACTTTGGCGAACTGGCACTGCGAGGATATTCCGCAGGAGTCTGGAAGGGGATAAAAGTTTAATACAACTGAACTTTACACATAGAATAAAGTGGGCAGTACATCCCACAATGTTACAATATTCAATACAGCATCTGACTATTCTACTAAACTTATACTGGAATTACTCGTATTATCCCACTTGGATAACTTTGATCACTAAATAGACGCATTTATTCTGCTGTAATATCAATGCGTCTAATGTCAGAGAACATGGCTCTGTGAGTGTTCCATTGTCCACTTGGCCTGGGGCGTCATCTTTCAAATTTACCTCTGATTACGTCGCAAAGGTACTTAGTACAGCCGTAAATGTACGTGACATGCTCAATATTTTGTTCAAATATCAATTGAAGAGTCTGGGTATCCATACATAATCATCTTAGCATTCTGGATACTCTCTTGCGATAACAGTACTAAACTGAAGAATACAAAATCCGGTATCGTTTAACACAACCACATTAAATATTCTAATTCTCTTGTCAAATGTCAGAAATGGCGTAAAGAGGTTTTGCGATGTTAACGCCGAATTTGACTGAATGTTGACCATATTCACAATTGAAGGTTGTGTATAATTTAAATCATTATTTATGTATCTTCAGTTAATATTCTATACAAACTATTCAATCGCGTTACAATTCTGCCAGAGCTGACAAATGATTTAACCCTCATTTCCATCACCCATCAGAAAATGTGCCAAAGATCGCTATTTTTAGAACCTAGTACCTCGTTAGGTTTTGTCACAAATTCGCTAAAATAGTTTGGGGGGGGGGGATCAGTAGCTTAATTGATGCTTGTGGGAAGGGAATACAAAATTGCTACTTCTACTTCTTCAAGTGACTACGTCATTTGATGATATTTATACGTAGGTTAAGTACTTTGAACTCATAAAAACAGTGTGATATCGATGTTATGAAAAAAAGAGCACTTTGGTACAATCATCAGTGTTATTTAGATGTAAAACCCAAGTAGTCATGTTTCAAACAGCCCGATTTCTTTTCCTTGTGATTTTAGAATTTAGTGAGTAAGAAGAAACGGTTAGGCGTAATTGATGAGATTCAAACGATGAAAATTGTATCTGAAGTAATAAACAAAACTATATTTTCTACTGTAGCTCTACAATTTGTTTCTTCGTTGTTATCGCTGCTGTAACTCGATGTTTCGTCGCGTCGGAAGTGTAGTCAATTTTTGAAATTGTTGAACGTACGTTCTGTTGGTTTTGAAATGTATATCTTTGAGTTCGAAAAAACTTGTGTTTGAAGCTCGCGTTATTTAATTTTGTTGAATAATTTTAGTGTTTGTAACTGCGTTCTGCGTTTTTTGTTTTTTGGAGCGAGATTGATTTTGAGTGCCAGTCACTTTGATTCTTGTTGACACTAAAAGGGTAATTACGCGTGACGAGACAGTGCATTCGGCCGTGTACATCGCAGTGTGAGGGAGCTCTCGGCCTTGTGATGGGCAAGTGAGCTCGTCGAGCTGCAGGTCCCTGAGGAAAACCCCAGCTCATCCATGTAAGGCGAAAATTTAAATAGACAACTGCCATACGTTTTGGCGGCCTTGGACTCCTTTTTGAGAAGCAAGTCAAGTATTTAGGAGTCCTCGTGTAGAAAGCCATTTACCTAGGCGAGATTAGCTACTGCCTTGTTGTCTGGGGTAGCAAACTCACAGTCAAACAAAGAAGGCTACAGGCCTAGTCCTAGAGAGCTGTGTTCCTGTGGATCACCAAGGCCTAATAGACAGCATTCACTTAAGCACCGCGAGTGATCAATGGTCAGTTACCCGTTGAGTGCACTGTGGGCAAGTGGAGAGTGAAAAGGGAGCTCCCCCCCGTTCTGGTCCAAACTTCATATAGACCTCTCCACTGAATGCAAACATGCCGCCCTAGATGAATGGGCATTTGGTAAATGGCAAGCGAGATGGGAATCCTCATTAAAGGGACGTGACACGTATTCGTTTTTTTCTCAACATCCTTGAATGCCTTGAGAGAAAGTGGGTTCAGTGGTCTAACCAATGGACGAGCCAGTTCCTTATGGTACATGGTAATGTGTGGCTTCACTTCTTTTCTCTCGAGTACTCTCCATCCTGCACGTTCCGCGCCTCCACTGCCAACAGTGAGTGACAGTTGTTGGAAAAGCAGTAAACAATTTGAGCTTTAACTGCCACTGAGCAAACTTATAACCGCTTTACCAATTTATGAAGAAGATCATGGCAAGAACTCAATTAAATAATTGAATAAGGTGAGAAACGAGATTACGAACTCCTCCCGGATGGTGCGGATTCCTTAGGGTCGTACCTCTGCATGGTAACACAGCCATACCTCCACAGGTCCTGGCAAGCAAGTGGCTTTTGTACAATGCCTCCGTGGTTTTCGACTGATATAACTCTCTTATGAGTGTTACAGCACAGTCATTTTAATAAAGTAGCAGACCTGATGTGAGAGTGATTTGCAGCAAGTCGGTGGAAAGAACCATGTTCTATTTTCTCGGCCGAGTGGGCGCTCCCCACCGCTGATTCACTCATTCGTCTGCAACTGCCTCTCCCACTCAGCTAGTGTAATCACTTTCCCCTTGAGATATTCTCACATAGCATCCAAAACGTCAAACATAAATTGATGGTTCAGACTCTGAAGAAACCTTGCAAAAAGCGATAACTACCTCCTGTTGCTAGATTACAAAGCGATTTGCAGTTTCTCTTTTGCTGTGATATCAGCTCCGATAACTGTGCCTTGTTTATGAATTGTAGGAGCTACAAGTCTTCGCTAGAACTGCCATGAATTCATTTCGTATAGTATTTAAATTCTTTAGGGGCTTCCTCTTCTAATTCCCTCAACAGTGTTGAGCTTCCCCCCCTGGGCACCTCTCAATATCCAGGGTCTGGTCCATATTCGTTTTGTCTCTGGCATATTTCGTCATCAATTTCCTCCAATAGTGCTGCTATAAGCAAATTGACACATCGTTTGAACTTCTTCTTGAATAGTTGCTTCATTTTCGGACGTGACGCCATGTTTTTGACTAATCACTTTCGAAACCATTCACAAAAGGATTCAGATAACTAACTCGCCCATTGAGTTGCTGTGCCAAGGTACTCAGCATGTGCAATTGCCCTTAAGGATGTCACCAATTTGCGAAAAGAGAGCATGACAAGCTTTGGGGTTTGGTGGAGGCAGGTTATTACTATTTGCCACAATGTCTGGCTGCAGCCCTAAATAATTCTCAAAGGTTTTTGAAACTGGTGTCATCGCGGGTCAATTGTGGCAGAACGGTGTGCACTCTGCTCACATATAATCTAGGGCTTCGCCAGAGGCTCTGAATGAGTTGATTGAAGGGGAGGGTTGCGAGAAGGCCGAGTATATCCCCTTGATATGCTTGTGGTTTCAGTAGTGCCCTGTTTCTCATTGGCTGAGTCGAAAATGTGAGAATTCCTCGAGACATTGGTGTGAGCTATAAGGCGTTTTCATGGCTTTGCTTTTAGAGTTACTAACCTACATCGTCTCGAGGTTCACATCACAGTTTTCTCCATTGTTTTCTTTCTCATCCAATACCCTTTCTTAAAGTTGGCACGCCTGATTACGTGCCTTCATGCTTATTAATCACCCGTATTAGCTCTGCGATTTTCTTACTAGATGCAAGCTATTCTTCGATTACTACTGTTAGAGACGATATGACGAAGACAGCACTCCTGAATTATTGCTTTCATGAGATCGCTGTGACAGTCCAAGCAGCACTCACAATCACATCTCATTTACTGTTTTACAGTGGTAAGGGAAGATCCTGTACCTTGAACTGAATAATCGCCTACTTTTTGAGGAAACTGTTCAATAGATTATGCTAACGCTTCATAAGTATAACAAAAAACATTAAGTAGCTCATGCTTTGTAATCAATTCGACCCAATTCCTGATATGATTCGCTGGTTTTCGAAGAAATGGATGTCCTTGGACCGAATTTATGGTTTCTTAATTGTTTGTCATACGATGCAATTAAAATCATCTAGTGGTTTGACGCTTCGAGGTACACGAACTTACCGAACGCCTGTTGTTATTTATTTCTACATTTCACGCTTACACATATTTTTGTTAAGACCTGAACTGCAGCTGCGTACCCTTAAAAATGTATTTCTCTTAGCTCACTTTGCTTTTATGCTGCCACCATATTTTCATACCTTCTGTGTCTTCCCTTGTCGCGATTGCCAAATATTATGAAGAGATGAGATTTGTTTTGTTGCCAAGTTGCGTAGATTATGAGGATCTTGTTGACACCAAAGAGAAGATTTTGTGCATTTTTATTGGTTTTTAGTAACGAATGGGAAAACGTGGCAGTCTTGGACGAAAATGGGTCAAAACGCTTTTCTGCTCTGTGGTAATCTTATTTACTCGGCAAAGTTGTGCGTTGACAGCCCACAGATGACCTTTTTGGTCATAAACACAGACACTCAAGGCTTGATTTATTTATTATGATGCGGTGCAAGTTGGTCGTGTAGGAGTGCAGAATTCATATCCCGTTTTATTATGGTGTCCGGCGTCACAGACTGGTAAAGCACTCCCTCTGTATGGGAACCGCTGCCAATAACTTCTCAGCCCATTTCGAGGGTATGGGTTCACATACTTGTGACAGCAATAGTAGCAGATGCTGATGATTGAAGCGTAGAATAAGTAAATTCTAAACCCCGGGAAACGCCTCAACTGTAATGTGAATCAATGGGGGAATGATGTAGGGATTAGAATTAGAACCACAGTCATAAGTCCCAATACAAGTGGCTCTTGGGCATTGAACACAAAATGGACCTTTTACTTAGAAATAAAACCATATATCCCTTCGATGACAGTTTGATAATACAGAAGACTCGCCTTCAATACTTAACAGCGTTGATTAGCTTTAACATAAAGACACTGTTTGTTTCCCCTGATATCAGTAGATTTCCCCCGCAGTTTTACATAAAAATATGAAAAAGTCCATGCATCAGAACTCATTGAGTGCCAACGTTCAGAAGTAAAACAGCTGTTAATATGACACAGTAAGGCCTTTAATAACTCAATCAACTACTGATGAAAGTCTTTGTCAATGTATGTTTTTGATGTTTTGAATTTTAATTTTTAGAGTTTCCTCCATGTATTATCACTAGCATGAAAACCATTGTCTCCTCAAGGTCTTTCAAAAATTTAACGCCAGTAACGTGCACTTTCAGTAGCTGTAGGTCTTATTTTGTTTTATTTGAAAATGCGCTGTCCTCTTTTGTTACGGAGATCGTACCCATTCACATCTCTTCACCGGTTTCAACTGTTCTAATCTTAGAACATCAAATAGTCTCGTCTCATTAACACAAACAGGAACTATTTGTCAAGTTATATAATATTCTTGTTCTCATTAGAATTCAACCACCATGTTTGAAAGCCACGTTTAAAGATGCCATTTAATAACAAAATAAACTGTATACCAGTAAAATGAATTGTCTTCCAAGTTTAACATGAAAGCAAAATAGTAAAGTATAGGAAAACACGAATCTTTTATCGCGTTTTGACCCGTAAAGATTAAGGATACTGCTTTCTGTCGTAGAACTTTAGAATGTTGCACTGCCTTCTTTCATTGTTCGCTTGTCTCACTTTCTTTGAGAGCAAACGATTGTATAGTCCAACCTATTTCGACTACAGTAGGTACAAATACGGCGCTTTCTATGATATTGATAACGAAGGAGGCAAAAATGAAGCTGTCTCTTATTTCTTAGTAGACAATTAATTAAATAGCCACGTTTTGTTTTTTGCCTTCATTTTGTGGTATCACAAACGAGGGTGTGCCCGTAGGAGACATGTAATAACAACCCAGATTGTAGTTGGTGGCCTGAACTTTGAAGTAAACCGACTGTAGCGGCTTTAGAAGTGATAATAATAAAATTAATTACAAATGAAAAATTCTGAAACAAAAAAACTATGCAAAGCAATAATAATGTAATGAAACAAATGGTTATTGTCAAACGACGTACCTAAACGATTATATTGGGTAAAGAAGAAATAATTTGTTCTTTGATAAGACTTTGTTTTGTTGAATCCTCGAACATGTCTTTTAGGTTTAGTGACGAAAAATTGTGAAAAATATAGATTATATTATTAAATTGAGTTGGTTTCATTGTTTTATTACCATTGACTTGAACGAGGGATGTTGAAGTGCCATCTCTGCCTGTTTTCAAGCAAGCTTTTAACCGTTTTGCGCTCAATTTGTGAATACGATATAGTAGTTAAACTCTCCCTTCAACATTGGCAATCTTAGTAAATAGGTAGATTAGACAGAAACTGGAATTAGGAGTATTTCTTTGTAGGGCACTTTGCGACAGTACCTGACTAGCAGAAGCAGAAGCGCAAACAATCTATTTTGAAAAAAGAAAATGCTTCAAACAATAAACAGGATACTTCGAATTTAATAATTGCTCATACATGAACTAAATGCACTAATTGCAGCACGATAAATTACGAAACTATGAGCGTAAAGCGGAACTGCCACTTGCTACTTAAAATTTGAAGTTACATTTTGCAGTTCAAATGAACTGAGTGAAAAATCGATTGGATTAAGCGTTGAAAAATGGTAAATGTGCCCTCGCAAAATATTTAAATGTATAAGTTGATGGTCTAAACGAAAAGAGCAAACAAATGTTTTGAACGAGGCACAATTTGAAATTCATGTTGAGTTCAAATTCACGTTAGCTCCCCGTTCGCGCCTCCCTGGGTTTCGAGAGCGCCGACTGAGAGAAGGATTTGAAACAGGAGATCATTAGTGGCAGGGAGCTCGCGCATTTCAGTGGCGGGTGTGAGACGATATAATCGCGCGGGTAAGGAAAAATTGGCCAATTCCACATCTTAAAAGTTGTCAAATGTCGAGTACATAAAATCAGGGTAAAAGCAAAGAACATGGACCGACCCCTCTGATAAGGCAATAATATCGATATATGACGACCGAGGTCAGGTTATCGATATGCCCGACATCGCTCCTAGGCTCTTCCCCGCCAACTGCGCCTGTGACGCATCGTAGGCTCTGGCGCCATGTTTGAAATTCGAAATAACGACATTGTGTACTTACAGGTTCTAAGAAGTCCCTGACGAACTGCCGGATGCTTCCTCTCCTCCACTGTTCACTTTATACACCTGTACCACATCCTTCAGAAATGCCCTCATTAGATCATCACAGTCACTTCTCGTCCTTCTCCAAATATATTCGAAGAGGTACGAATCAAAATGATATGTGAGCGATCTAGAGGGAATCCCTCGCTTGATAGCGGCCTGTTGCCGGGTCCTTGAAAAACAAGGAGTGGTTAATCCTTCAGGCAATCATAGGCCTTCCAGCAATCGGAGATCACTGTCGTGCCCGGAAGAATGAATTCCTTTATGATTGCGAGGAGGACTTCCTTCCCTCGGTTTTCAACGACCCGGAAAAAGCACTTTCGGGACCCACGCTCCACCCTACCAAACACCCAGCGTCCGTCTACTGATTTGCTCCTATTAAACTTCCTCTTACCAAATTTACATTCGTCAATCTCAACAACTTTTCCATCGCCACCTAACTTCATGCACGCTTGATCACGACACACTTCCATACATACTTCACGACAAAACATCATCCAGTCGGTAGCGGTAGGATCAAAGATTTCACACACAAACGAAGGAAATAGTTAGTTGTTAGTCTTTGCGAACTCATGATTTATGAATATAAAGTTGGGAAGAGTAAATATAGAGCAGGACAGAAGACTTTCACACGATTCAAACGTAGAAAAAATAGAAACGCACAAACTTGAAGTGTGGTAAAGGTAAAATGTGAAGGAAAGGCGCAAACTACCGGCACGAGAACCGTTAACGAACTGAGGAATACAGAAAAGCGAAGGGAACAGGGAATAAGGTGGAAGGGTCAAGGGTCAAACGACTCCGGTTATTATTCTTTCTCATTCTGTTATCGCTCTCACTCTTTCTCAGAGTTCATTGCAGTCTCCGAGCTACTCCGAATCCCTTCCGTGACGCATATCGATACTAGCGATCGGTCAAGCGACTTATCGATACATGCTTGGGATCCCGTGAGGGGTAGACTATAAGCGGACTGCGGTCTGAACTTCCATTCCTTGTGACCCCGCGAAAATAATAATAATAACAAGAGCAGGTGTTTATAAGTGATACCGAATGTAAAGTGCTCAGAGGCGTTCTGTGAGTGAGGCATGTTGTTCCGGAAATACTCCTTTTGACTAATAACGTTATAACTAGTAAGTACGTGAACTTGTTATTTTCTCCAAGTTGTAGCAGTGTAGTTACTCTGTTTTCTGAGATACTCGCCTGACGGATGGTTGATATCAATGGTCAGACGTGTTCATCTTCGTTAAAAAGTGCACTGCGTATAGCGCTTAAATTACCTCATCGTACGCAGTTCTTTCACTCAGGTCCACTCCTTTCAGGTTGAGTTCACAAAGGCACGAGCCTCGGCACGGTGAATAATACTGTAATAATAATACGAACGGTAAGGGACTAGTTGCTCACAGTAGGGCTCGAAAAAGGTGGTCTCTACCTATATTAATACAAATGTACTTGCATTGTATTGTACTCTGGCGAGCAATGCTGTTAACAACACCACAGAAAATCTTATAACAGATTGTACCTTTGATTAGGCTAAATTGCACTGTGAAATGAGCTGAAAGCCTTATCAGAGCCTGGACCCTGGTATCTTCTTTACTGAGAGTTATGGTGGCTAATTTGAAAATGTCAATTCAAAATCGCAAGTTGGTCTGGGAAGCGTTTTCGCTAGTTTGTCCTGCGTAAGCTTAAAGTGTCTTGAAGAAGGAATTCTCAAACTCTAAATCGAAATTTCCTTTAATTCTTTATCGCTAATGTTCTAATGTTTTGTAGTTCTGGAGAAATCGTCTATATAAAAATATGCTAACGATCTGCGCTGAAAGTATTTACAGTTCTTCACTTCATCTGCATTAGGACTAGGCCCACTCCGTTTATTAAATTGAAATGTTTCTATATTCATTTCTAATGAAGTGCTAATTATAGCTACAGACGACAGTTACAATTAGCAGTAATCTGTTAAATTTAGCGTTAAAAATGAACTACAACTACTTTATATTTTTGATTTAACTCATAAATTTGTTAAGTTTTACAAACAGAATTGTTAAGACTTTCTTCTTTGAATGCTCGTAACGAAGTGGTTTATTATAGAGAAAAAATGTGAGTGATACAGCAGAATGGTAACTAACAAAACACGTAATCAATTTTGATGTGAAGCCGACAAAATAGTTCACAACGACATTGGCTCAAACCGCCACATCTCAAGACTTTCAACCAGTGATGAGCTACTTAGAGTTATGATTACTAACTACGATCGATCAGTCAAAATGTAATTACAACTACCTACTACAAGAGTAATTAGTAATTAGAAATGGGTAACTACTAGTTGGGTGGTTACGATTATTTTTCGTTGGAAGAGTAGGGTTGGTTTTGGTTTCAGACATTTTTAGTCTGTTGAAATGATTGAGTAACTACAAACTATAAATCAGAAAAATCTAGAGTTGTGGTCTGTGATGGCTGAAACAGATTTTCTTTGTATTGTGTGACTAGTGATGCGTGAAACTAGATGATTTTTATGGTAGTAAGTGAAACGACAGGAAATTCTGGAATTCCCACAGTAGCTCCTTTATATCTTATGAACGTTATTAAACGCTCATCATATAGGTAGTTTATTCAACTCCCTCCTCAATGTTTCTGAAGATTCCAGCAATTTTTGAGCCGAATACATAATGTTTGGCACACGAGAGGGGGAGCTTGAGGATCGAAATAAAAATGAAACTCGGGGAGTGTGAGGAGGACTGTATTATACGTGCGGCATTGAGTTGGGTTAGAATTGAGCTGAGATTGTGATCAAAAGGGCGACACAAGGATAGTACTCGGAACATGTGAACTGGCGTGGGAAACTATTTCAGAAGGAGAGTTCGTAGATGAGTATGAGTGACTGTGTGTCCACTGGGAGATGAGTGTCTCTGGGAAGAGCGGTGTTAGTTGGAGTAGGAGGTATATATAATCTTCTGACTGTAGTACCAGTAATGGGATGTGCACCGCGGCCAGATGACCTATTGTGCCAGTCCTAGCTAGTGTCTTACAGGTCTATGCCTAGCTTTCTGTGGAAAACCAGGTAGTTCCTGAAGGAGTCCTCGTTGGTATCCATCCTGGGAGAAGTGGTGCCAAAGACCAAAAGTCGCTCCCTCTCAAGTCTCCGGCACTGGGCCAGGACATGGTAGGGAGTTTCTTCGTCCGAGCCACACCACCTGCATAGAGGGGTTTCGGCTATACCCATAACATACATGTGTTTGTTCATTCTGCAGTGCCCTGTTATGATCCCAACAACCTGCCTTAAGTCCTTCCTCTCCATCCTCAGAAGGGTGTCTCTTGTCTCACTTGTTTGCTCTGAGACAAATCGTTTGGAGTGTCTTACTCCTGCAGCGTTCTAGATTGTCTGATGCAGTCTTCTGGCATGTTCTCTCACAGTCCTTTTAACTAGTAGGAGGTAAATCGAGGAAAGTACAAAAGGGGAAATCCGTTGTCATTGGAAGTCAGATGAGAAGCCGATGACTAAAGGGGCAGTTCTCAGAGTTCCCCGCAACATCACATGAAAAGGGCTGAAACTGTTGGGTTGGGCGGGCGCACCAGGTAAAGGAATCAGCCCTTCAGCATGCGCTGAACACACAAGAGAAAACTGCTACAATAGATTTTCGTCGAAATTTTGGGTAATTTATTGTGATGTTGTTTGTTTTCTTACTTACGAGAATTTTACGGCATTGTTGTGTTAGTTCAGCTGTCCATACAAAAATAGAACGAAAATATATCCGTTTTTGAAAGAACAAAAAAATGTTTTGTTTACCATGATAACTGTAATTAGTTTATAGTTAGTGCTCATACCTTTACTTTGACATCCCATGTTGATCTGCAGGCTATATCTAGTTTGAACTAATTTGGCTCATCTGCTTTCTTTCAATCGTATTCACAGACGCACACGCTTACGCCAAATCGTGTTTTTAGGACTTTGAAGCTCTTGAAAAGTTATGATCTGAAGTGAACTCCAATAAAAATTTCAGCCGATCACATGACTTCCCTTTCTAGTACATAGCCGGGGTGGGGTGAGGGGGTGAACTTACTTTTAGGGATCTATCTTTGGTTCCAGAATATGAGCAACTGAGGTGTGACTAAATTTTCACCAATCAGAATATATGCTATTCTGATATGTGACATTGACACCGAGATTATTGATTTGCATCAGTTCATCTTGAATAGTCTCTTAACTCAGACTCTGGCAGAGCGATGTAGTTTTGTTTGTTTTTTTACTTTTTCAGTTTGTGAGGAGGTTTTAAGGTTGTTTCAGTTAGTTTAATTTCATGTCAGGTAAACGAATCAATTCATTAATTTTTATAAAGTGATACGAATTTTTTATGAGTGTTGATTTTTATTATTTCTTATTTTAATTGATGTACTTTATTCATTTCCTTGCTCTTGATATTTGTAATTGTTTAGCTTCGTGAAGATGATCCGCCCAATTTTCTAGAAACTGTAGTTAATTTTTCTGTAGTTAACTACTCTTTCTGTATCTGTTAGTTAAGAGCTGCTCGGTGTGATTACTTAATTAGTAGTTAAAAATGTAATTAGTTAGCTAACTACATTTCTGTTATTTGTCTGCTTTCACCCAAGCTTGTTTTTTTTTTTTTTCTGTTCATCTCCTGTAAAGCAGTATGGAGTTCTGTTATTTATTCTTTAGGTTTGACGCTGAGCATCTATAATTGATCAGGGGGTTCCTTAAAAACGTATTTTTGTGGGTAAGGGGCAGTAAAGTATTAATGAAGATGATTAACTAGTGAATTTTATGGTGTATGGTAAATTCTGTATCAACCGTTTAATTAATGTTAATTATGTACGTGTCTTTGTTTTAGGTTCAATTTTCGTGAGTGGAGTACCGACAATGAGCACAGACAATGGGGCTCACATTGAATGCCTCGCCCAAGAGGGCATTGAATGCCCAGTTGAAAGCGTCAGTGAGTCAGCTGTGTGTGTCGAATCGAAAGAAACAGAAAACGATTCTGTCGCGATGAAAGTTGAAGGCGAATCTGTTTCTTCAACAACTGGAAGCTACTCGGCTCCTGTCGAAACACAAGTAGTCAATGGCTTCTGCCCACCCAACATGCTGGTTGAGCCTGTAACACTCAACGGGTCCGAATGCCCAACGTCTTCAATGGCAGTGGAAGGATCCGATCCTCTTCGAGTTTTCCATGTACTCGATGAGTATGTCAATTCTGAAAACGAAGAAGAACCTAGTAAAGAGTCTCACGGTAGTTCGGACAGCGACATAAGCGACAACGAAATCGAAGCGATGCTTGAAAATAGTCTTAAAAAGGGTACGGAAGAAGAGAAAGAAAAAGCGAAAAAAGGTGATGCACAATACACTGAGCAGAAATTCATCACGATGGAAGAATTGGGTCACAACCATTTCGACTTGTTACCCGAAGGTTGGGTCACCATTACCCATAAATCTGGGATGCCTTTATATCTTCACAAGCCCACCAGAGTTTGCAGTTTCGGTCGTCCTTATTATCTTGGGCAGGTGAGTGCACGAAAGCACCAAGTTCCCCTTTCCGCAATTCCTTGTTTGCAGTATAAAAGAGCTTTGGAAGAAGAGAAGAAAGAGAAAGAGAAACTTGAAGTGACATCGTCGAACGGGCAATTGCCGCTGCGAATGGCAAAAATCGAAACGGTAGAGGAAAACAAAGCTTCACAGTCTTTAGGAGCTTTTGCCATTCAACAGTATTGTAAAAGTTTATTTCGATTCAAAACTGCCCATAGATTGAAATTTGTATCATGGACTGACAGGCGGCGCTATACCAAAGCCAAACGAATACAAAAACAAAACCAACGGCCTTCATTCCCCGATGATACCAAATTAATCAAATACCCAATTCAAAACCCAGATGACCCTGATGCCAAACCACGAGGGGAATGGATCATGAATCCCAATGGAAAAAGTTACATTTGTATTTTGCATGAGTATGTACAACACGCACTTAAAAAGCAGCCAACTTATGAATTCAAACCTTTAGAAAATCCTGCTACTCCATACTCGGCAACTGTAATGATTGACGGGATGAGATACGGGTGTGGCACAGGTACCAGTAAGAAACAAGCGAAATTAGCTGCAGCGAAGGCTTCGTTAGAAATTTTAATTCCTGAGATGCGAGAGAAAATTAAAAACGATGGCAAAGCCACAAAAAGGCCTGCTGAAGGAAATATGGATGACGACAGTCTGTCCATATTTGATACGATCAAAGTAGAAGATCCTAGAGTTGCCGAATTCTGTGCCAAAGCGACTGAACCGTCACCTTACGCAATTTTATTAACCTGTCTACAACGTAATTTTGACTCAAAATCGATGCCGATTGACTATCAAGTCAACCCATTGCCTCGTCAAGCGAACGAGTTCATAATGACTGTTGGGAGCCATCGAGCTCGAGTCGTCTGCAAGAACAAAAAAGAAGGAAAGCAACGGGCCTCACAAGCGATACTTCAAGAGCTCCACCCTTACATAAGTTCTTGGGGGTCGCTCTTGCGGTTGTATGGGAACCGTTCGATGCGTAACGTCAAAGAGCGAAAACACGAAGAGCAGGAAATCACAATGCTGCAGAGCAAAGCATCGCTCAATTCCCCTAATTACGCCATTTTGGACAAATTGAAGAATGAAATGATGAAACTTCATGAAGATGCAACAAAACGAAAGCCGATCGGCGTCTTCATTCCTCCTTCGGACGTTCCTCTTTCGAGCTCAGGTACACAACTCAATAAAGTCGATCTTTAATCTTTCCTATTACGTACTAAGTGTTTATTATTTTATAAAGCCAAAATTACTAGTGCTACTAAGGCTAATTGCCATCTTAGCAGCTGAGCATAACGAAACTATGGAAACTATTGTTTACGATCGGTTAACTGGTGGGAGGGGGGTGATACGTTCGTCAACAGATTTTACCTAATCACTTGTAGAAACCCGTTTCGAGTTACAAAACAACCATTACAGAGTTAAAACTTATAGAGAAAATAGACTACTTCGTAATAACTCGGTTCTGGTACTTACGAACTGTTGTTAGTTCTCAGTCTGTGACTGGAATCCTTGCAACTGCAAACTGGGGGCTGATTTTGGAAGCGTTGGCAGGGATTATGGGGGATTAGATTCATATCAGTTATCAGGAGTGTTATGGTTTATTGCTCCTATGAATTTTGGCTCGTGTAAGTTTCTCGTTTACCTGCAACCATTTTGATTTTGACTTTACACACGAAACTCCAAGGACCGGTTTATCTGTGTCATTAGCAGGCCTGAGTAAAGGTCGAATAAGCGCACGAATGGGGAGAGCTTGAGTTGAGAAATAAATGAACGTGGTGAGCGTGAATGAGGATTGTATTACACTTTACAGAATAACGGAAGTCCTGAAAAGGGGAAAATCCGTTGAACGTGGAAATAACTGAAGAGCTGGGCTTTCCATAGGCACAAACAAAAAGGTTGAGATCAGAAAGGTGTTTGGGGAAACAATGACTTTCCAAGTGCAAACGTCCGGAGGTCAAAAAACCCAGCTGATTCGGCCTAATCTAACACTAATCTTTGAATAACTCCCGTGCGTCCAATGGCTTTGATGGCTGGCTAGCGCTAGGTGTAATAAAGTGAGAGTAAAAAGATTGGATTAGTAGCTAAAGCCACGAAAATCGCTGAATGTACGTACATTTTTTTTAGCTTCCACAAGACCTGTATGTTTAAAGCCCAAAAATGGTCAGTTTGTGCCTATTGGTGGTAATAGGCTTCCACTTGAGAACCGACTCATGTACTTAAGAGTCAATAGGTTAGAGGTAGTATTTCAGCCAACACTTTCAGTCCCTCAAAGGCACCACCCTCCCAAGGTTCGCCTCAGCGTTAGCAAGGCTACTTGGGGTGTAGGTTACTGTGACAAAATCCTCATGGACAAGGCCATTTATTCAGGCATGATTGGCAATACAATAGTTGTCTGGGATAGCAAACTCCCAATCCCAGAGAGCTGAGCTTCTGTGGACCACCGAGGCTTACAAGACAGCGTCAATTAAGCGATCATTGGCCAGTTACTCGCTGATTGTTGACGAAAAAGAGTGAATAAGGGACTGGGCCAAAATCTGTATAGACTTCTCCACTGTACTAAAACTTGCCATGCTAGATGAATGGGCATTAGATAAATAGCAAGTGAGATGGCCAGATTAAGAACTCCACCTCTGTGTGGTAATACACTGACAACTGCCCTCTACTGGGTGACTGGCCAGTTGACAACCAGCTGTTCCTCGACAGGTCTAGGTTCTTGTGGGAAAGCAAGACTACAACCTCCATGATTTCAATATGAGTGTTTAGGAACAAACCTGTGACTGAGGTGTGAAAGAATGTATCTTCAAATGGAGGTAATAGAAACTCTTGGATTTTACACAGATAAAATCGAGGTTACAGAGTTGACATTCTCCCGATAAAGTTCCTCGGAGCAGTTGCCATGGCTCGACCCAGTTGTTCATAGAATGTTTCGGTGGCTACATGGAAGTGGCAGAAACTTAACCTTCACCGATCGTACTTGCTCTCAAACATAATCAATAGGCTGGTGCTTGAAAGCGGGAACTTTTAAATACAAATATAACACCTTATTCAGACTGATGACACCAAAGTTACTTGTTAATTGGGGAGTTTTTGGGACCTAGTCAGCACAAAACCCCTGGACCTTATCCTTGGTAATTTACAGATTCCAAAAACATCTCAGATTAGTTGTAGCGTCAATTTTTATTGCGTAATAGTTACGTACGATGTCCAAAAAAACGCGGAATGTAAAATTATTCGAAAATGGTTTTTAATTGAAATTAGGTTTATTGGAACTTGTTTGTTTGGTGGGTACAGAATTACGTCCTGAAGTTTTTAGGTCTATCGCCTGTCACCCTATCTATCTATATACATACATATATATATATTCCCATTTTTCGACTCATTTCGAGAAAATATAATCAAATAGTTAAACCGCAGGAAACAAAAGAAATAAGAAAAACATTTGAAATATAAACGTTATTACCATTGAGCTTTCATTGTTAGCTAATCAAACAGGAGAGACACCATTTAGAAAACATTATCATTATGTACAAAGTAGTCATGGCGCACACTTCGTACGTGTATAAAAATGGATTTGTTTGTCGGGGTGTAGTCATATTCAGTGTCAGAGTTTCGAAGTTTTAATTCTTCCTCATAACCGTGCCAGTTGGCGTGGTTAGTTCCTGTTCTCTGCCACTAACTCGCTTTGCATTACAGCGCTGAACCCCATAAGACAAATCCATTTATTCTCCGACAGTCAAGGAGCTCCATAAGTATATCTATATATCAAATAATTTGTTGAACACACCAGGGCAACTTAGTTGGTGAGGAATATCGTGGTGACGTCAGTAGATTCATTTTCTGCTGACTTTTGCAAAAAAGTGTCAAAGCGGCAGTGTGTGCCAACACCAGGGATCAGAGACAGGAGATCACTACAGTCACTTGTCATTGAAATTTCCATTGTCGCCAGTTCACGCGTACAATTGAGACAGAGATGCAAGACTGAAGACAAGAAGACTGTCTCCATCCCCAACCAGTGTTGTCTCGTGTCACACATGAAAAGCACAGGTGTTTATGACTGCGTTACCAGACAAAGCCTTCCAAAAGCTAATTGAACGAATCAGGCAATCCCTCCAATATGCGATGTGCTCTAGTTAAATAAAATTCGTTAATAAGTAATCTTTTTTTAGATTTGTAATAATATAAGTGAAAATCATCATCTTCCCTAAATAATAACTCTACTTTGTTTTCCATTACAGTGTTATTTAATAACACAATTACATAACTGACTTCATCGACAGGCTACAATACTCAATGAAACATAGTTTTGGTTGTGGTCTCTGTCTCAACCCACACTCGATCAGACAAGTGTCTCAGTCTCTGTCTTGATCTCTGGTCTCGGTTGTGGTTCGAACTGCCACTTTTAGAAGGGGACGTGATCATGAGAATGTAAGCATAGTGGAGCCTGGTCATTCGTGAACGAATGAGTCGGTGGACAGAAGGCTTGAATCAATGCCGCAGTCTGGAGAAACTGATCTACGATCACATGTGGTATAAAACAAATGCAAATTTCTTTAAACGTGACCTCTAGAAGGTAAGTTGTTTACTGAAGTCTACAACCAAACTTCTTACTACGCGTACATTACGTTTATATTATGGAAAGGTATGATTGTCGCTTTAATTAAGTTCGTGATGCTTTGTCCATAATGTATCATGCAGTGTAGTAGTCAATTATTGTATGCGTTTTTATATTTACTAATAGAATTGTGAAATGCAGTGTTAAATGATTTTAAAAAAAACGATGTATCAAGTGGTCTTAGAATTGGAAATAATTTGCCATATGCAAGAACAATTGTTGTCACTGGGTCTTTTTCTTCCATAATTACGTTCATTTCGACTCTAGTAGGATTACTTTCTGTCGTAGTGCTGTGGCATTTCGAGTGAGTGGAAGGCAGAGGGGAAGAAATTGTGCAACAAAATGAATCAGAGTTTGCTGTTTGAGTTTCTGAGACATGTGGTAATAGTTACAATAATTAATAGTGTCTCGTACTGCCCATCTCAATGATGTGAACAGTCCCCGTAGAAACCTGTTCAGCTCGGAGTTCTGAGACTTGAAACCCAACTTGCCTATTCAGTTGTCTGTGTTGCAATCATGTGTAACACGAAGACCATGGACTGTGCAGGTAATGCCTCCTGTAATGGCCTAGAAGCTCAACGGAGGTTTGGGGACTGTAATGTATGTATTTCGAAAGGTATGTAAGATTCCTCTTTTATCATACCATTTTTTAGTTCACTAAACACGGTGAGGATTCTTCAAATGAGCAGAAATATGAGGCTACGAGTTGAATTGTAATCAATGTTGTCCTAGGAGAAGTTAATGCGCAATCCAGTAGGGAGTGGGGCCTGGGGCACATTTATGTGCTTAGGGAAGAGAAGTGCGCAGTGTTCTACGTAGATACCACATGCTCACAGAAAGTATCCTATCTTTAGGTAAATATTGTCCAGTACTGTGCTTAGGTCTGAATATCAGCGAAACCTCGTTTACTTTTATATTATTCACAACCACAATTACGATGTTTCGCTAGTCTAAATCATAACAATCTGAGACTTAACATTGGTAACTCGAATTGGAGTTACGCTGTTCTCTTCAGACCCAACCAAACAGTGCATGCTTTAAATAAGAGAATTAGCTTCTAGCCTTCGCTTTTTATCGTCGCATAGCTACATCTATGATGATGTTTCTCGTGGCATTTTTCGTTTAACCTAGGGACCAGTAAATGGAGTGTGTGGCTTATAATTATAGCTCGTAGTTATTAAACATATTGGTTAAATTGTAAATGCGGAAATCAATTCATTCAGGGAACATTCCTGGCATGTTGACCTGCATTAGTTGTATTACTATTTGAATTATCACCATGTTGTATTTGGCCTCATGAATTTTACATGTTTTACTCATGTCCTTCCTTAACAGAGGTACATATGGAACACACACAGGATTGCTTTAGCCGGAATTCACATAAGTGTCCTTACCAAGATTTAAACCTAATGTCAGACGGGTGTGATCTTTTTACTTTCCTTAGCTCCGCAGTGTAGAAAGAAAAGTTCTGTAATCAGCTGAAAAAAAAATTGAGTTTTGTCAGATCTTTACGTTTCCAGGGCAGCAAGGTTTGAAAACACTATTTGGGAAAATAGTCTGTGCGTGAACACGATTGAGAGATATCGGCCGATCCAATATTTAGGCTGCAGGTCACCTTTTGGCGCCAAAATAAGGGTATCAGCGAAATCAACCAAAACCCATAGTTATATAGTGATAAAAACAATTTTTAAAAATATTCTTTTCAAAAAACGGCTCTTGACGGAAAAACGGATTTTGATCAAAATTCTTTGCGTGGACACATCCTAATAACTTCAAATGCTCATTTTTGGGAAACGACGAGAGCAGCTCAATATGTTATCGAACATTTCGAAGAACATTTTTAGCGCAGTTTTTGGCTCATAAGTCACGTACATTCTCATAAAAATTATGGTGGGAGTCAAATTTTAGTCTTTTATTTTTTTAATTCCTAAAACGAAATCTTCGTTCAACGCATTTCTAGTGAAACATTTATCGAAAACGTAATGTAGGTACTAGTTAATGGAGAATGACCCATAAGTTCGATCGAAATCGTTAGTGCCGTTTTTGAGAAAATCGAAACAACAATAATTTAATGTTCAACAAATCTCATTTACTGAGCTTATATTTCTGCTCAACGGACTGTCAGACGTAGAACGTTTTACGTAGAACAAAATGTAGAGTTATTAACTAGTTAAGACACATTGTAAGTTTGGTGAAAATCGTCTCAGTTTTGCTGAAAAGCGAAAAAAAATAGAGATGTTTATGATGAAGACAAGTTGAATTCTGAATAGTAAAAGATAATTTGAAAGCGAACTGTTAAGAGCCGTTTTTAACAAAAATGCGAAAAAAAACCCCTAGGTTTTGGTGCTTTTTGTCCCCCACACCCCCTTCCCATCGATGGAAGTCGCTCGTAACCATTTTTTTTCTTCTGGTGTGAATTCTTGTGAGCCTGGCTCTCTATAATTCACAACATAATAAACTACTACAGTTAATAACGACACCACATCAGACTTATTTTTTTGAGTCTTCAGATAATAGTGAACAGAACAGAGCTGTCAATAATTGCATAATGGTTCTCTCGGAAGCTAGACGCAGTAGCACACCTCCGAGACTCATTCCATTCAATTTGTCATCGAAACGATTTGTGATTTTTCGTAAACGATACGAAAATTGACATTTTCCAGGTGACGCTAAGCAATTGGCATGGTTTGACGGGAGGAGGTATGGGAAATGAGCACCGACGAAAAGTTGTCTTTCGTTGTATTGTCCTTCCAATTCCTTCAAGTAGTAAAATTTAATTTGCCTCGCTATATTCACTTTGATTTCGCCGTTTTCTATTTAGACGCAGTCCTACACCCCTGACCCCCATCGTTCTCGACTCAGCATCTTAAAATACCTAGGAAACGACACCAAACCCGACGTAATTTCAGTAAAACTGCCAAAGTTAAACCAATTAAATTTTGAACCACTTTTCGTCCATAACACCCACGGGTTTCTTCCTATCGGAACAACTAGTTCCCAAGTGGAATTTTTGTGCGGAAGAAGGGATTTTTCGGACCACGATAAAGGTATAATATGGCCTCAACGACGGTGGGTGTACTTTGCAGATTTGGAATCCCCGTGCCTTGAAACGTATAGATCAAAAGCATTGACGTATTGTTCGCAATGACTAATAAACCAATAAGAACCAGCTCAGTCAACATTTGAAGACAACTTAAAATTTTGTTTTCAGTCGAAAGCATAACTTGCATAACTACTCCGTGGGGGCTAAAGAAAGTAAAAAGGTTAGCGAATGAAACAACAATGGAATTTAGAGGGACCTCCCTAATTATTTAATAACCGTGATTAAACTTATAGATAACTCGAGTACCAAGACGATTTTTGTATGAACTATACTGAATTTATGAGAAATATCTGAACTAAAATCGCTTTTTGTTAATCTTTTCATTTATTTATTGTGCTGCTTTCGTCATTGAACGAGGGAGAAAACACCCATACACGTTGTGAAGGGGGGGGGGGTTAGCAGAAATGTATAAAGCTAAAATCGCCGAAGCGTAAGCGGAAAGCAATATCTGGTTAGTTGTCCCGAAATCATTACATCTGGCACAGAGTACGTTGAGAAGCATTTGACTAGTTTCATCACCAGTTTGCTAGTGTAGTACGAAGATGATAAAGCATTCAACCCTTTTTATGTACTAAAGTTAACGTACCTGTTAGGTGAGTCTGTCTCCTCTGGCTGGTGAGATACTATGAGGAGACAGACTCACCTAACAGGTACGTTAACTTTAGTAATTTGTGTACTGGCGGATCTAACCCAATTAGTTTTTTACCTTTTTATGTATTTTACCACGATTAGCAACGTGGTCTTGTGAGTGTCTAAAAACACGCGTTCCCAATGACGAGACGAGCCGGGGGGGGGGGGGATGAAATTGAACGGGTGCTCGAAATGTTAGTGTGAATTGACATATCCTACAACTGTCAATGTTTTTCTGAACATCTAAATCCATATTGGCCCATTGTCTGCATGACGAGTATAAAGAACACTCCCTGGCTTCACATATGTCTGGTATGACTACTCGATTACCATACTTCATACAATCCTTTTGAATATGTAGTAAATATTTATTTAGAGTATAGCGGACAAGTACGATTACAATTCAGTGATACAAATTAAAAAAACACGTTCGATTACAATGTACATAGGTTTAAGAGCCCAACAATTTAACTTGAATAACTAAATGGATATGGAGTGTGAGCCAAGCGGCGAGAGGAGATTTAGATAAGCAAGCTAATCAGAGAAGAGCTTATAAGAACTGAACTAGTGAAGCCCAATGACATTGAGAATTAGTTAATTTGCTGATTTAAAAACGTTAAAAAGAGAGTTGATTTGTGTAAGAAGTCTGCACATTGGGTGATTGTATCGGTAATTATTTTGAGAGAAAGATTAATGGAATAACTGAGAAGAGTGTGGCAATGAGGCCCAGTGAGGAAAGGCAGCTGCCCTGTTGTCTGCAGTACCATACTCCTAGTCAACCAAACGAAAGTTCTTGCCCAATCACAGAGAGCTGGGCTCATGTGGATCACCAAGGCATTCAAGACAGCATCCATTGAAGCACTCCAACTGATCACTGGTCAGTTACCCATTAACTTGGCCATTGAATGAAAGAATGAAGCTGTGCTGGCGAGATTGGAATCCTCATCAAAGAGACATGATTATATCTGTGAACGCCTTACGAGAAATTGGGTTGACCCTTATGGGACATAGCGACTTCAATGCACAGCTCCACCTCTTGTCTCTCAGAGACCCTCCATCTTGCACGTCTTGCTCCTCCAATGCAGAGGAAAGCTATTTCGGGAAAAAGGTTATGACAGAAATGTGGCTACAGTCGGTCTCCCCCTTTGAAACTTGCCGCCCAAGTAAAACGTTGTGTCAGGTGGGGAACTTGATTACGAACCTCGCCTAGATGGTATGGCTTCCACAGGGACCGTCTTAACTTTGTGTGGTAACACACAGGGAACAGCTGTGTACCGGGAGACTTGCTTAATGCCAACCCATTATACCTTCACAGGCCTGGGTTTGGTGGATGCAGGGAAAGTACCCGGGCTCTTGCTCCTTTTGACTGGTGTAACTCTCTTACGATTGTTGAGGAAACAGACCTGAGGGAGGGGTTTTGAGTTATTCGTCCAAAGCTTGATTGCAATTTTGAGAGTAATTACGGAATAATTTCCTGTACTATTCTGAAACGAGTGCACTGTTTACACGACATTTGTCAGATTAAAGTCTGCTGGTGTTGCCCTCAGCTGGTTATTGAAGTGCGTATTTAAAATAACAAGCATCATCAAATATGGTAGTTGAAGGGGGATAGAAAAGATTAATGAGTGTGCTTCCATGCAACAACCATTTAGGACGGTGGCACTTCATCCCATCAACTTCACTGCACTCAACCAATTTGTTATTTTTCCCCACTTGAATCGTTAATTTGATACTTTTTTGGCAAGTAATGTACAGAATACAGCTTGAACGTTTGTAGGCTTAGTAGTTATGGCCCGGGGGGGGGGGATGATTCTGGAACGTACTCGGCCTAGACCAGGCACAAACTGACATCAAAGTGACCCCTCCTAGCACAGCATAGGCCTGGGACTGTTTCTCCCATTGGGTAGCAGTATTAGTCTATCAAGAACTACTAGCCACGTTCTTGCAGCATATAACGTGCATTCGTAGACCAATGAGTTGATGCCCTGTAAGAGACAATCATCACCCTTGAATTGCGGAAAACGTTGCTCATTAATTTCCTACAATTAATCAAGCCTTTCGTGCTTAGAACTGTGTCAGATGATTTCCTATGATTTGCAAAATTAACTTGAAACGTGTGGGAAAGAAGAAAAAACTTCACTCGAGATTTGTGAGATACCACGGGTACATACATTCAAGTGTCACATCATCTCTGCAAAAAGCCCAATAAGACCAATTAATTGATTGCTTCAATATAAAACAATTAATGCGTACAATAGGTACGCAATAATTGACCTTGTCGTTGCCATTTTCAAAGTAGTCATTATTTATAATGTTAATGCAGTAGCAGGAAAATTATATCGTAGGGACTAAGTATCAGCCGAACAATTACCTATTCTCTTATCAAGACTCCTGTTTGACGCCATGATGGAGGAAAATAGTGTCTGTGTTGAAGCTCGCGATTTTTCCTGTGCACAATTCGCTCTTGAACAAAAGATTGCTGTACGGAAAAATTGTGGGAACCTTGAACACTGAAACTACGCTGGGAAAGTAACGCACTACGCTTGTACGACGGAGGGAAATAATTTGTCGTAAGTTGGTTCTTTAGTTAAGATTGTGTTAGTTAAATATTGTTTTGTTAGCCCGTTGTTATAGTTGAGCTGGTTCAAATTGATATTAGCAGCTTAATGTGTCAGAGTTGTAAAACTTGGTTGTGTGTTGCAATAAATGGACTTGAAGTAGGAATTTTATTTGAACTCCCTCCTCACATTTTCGTTAACTCGTGCACTGTGTAGATATGAATGCAGTTCGGTGGTAAGTTCTGGGATGCAATAATAACGGCGTTAGAACGTAGGATTTCTCTGACCAAACATTCGTTTATTTATCAATGCCTGCTCAACAGTTTGAGAAGCTCAGGCGCTGTCTTTTCTCCATGTATTCGTCATCTTCGTTCCTGCGAGGTACTGGCCCTGGATCAGCAAGCGCAGTATTTTTCTTCAGAATTCGGCATTGTTCACACCATCATTGTTCATTGGCCACTGTTCACATTCAACGCAGAGTGCCAGTGTTGTGAGCTGTCCAACTGCCCTCCGCCGTACACTTGCCTGCTTGCCTACCTTTGGCACGGCAGTCATCATCCACTGGTGCCGGCAGTGTAGTGAGTTTGGGCTAGCAGCCTAATGTATTCAGCTCAGGTACCCCCTAGCTGCTCATGTTTGGCGAGGAACTAGGTAAGGTACAAACCAACCTCAACGTGGGCCTGCCAAGCCTTGAACCAAGTGATGGAATCTTCTGCTAGGCCAGGCTGCATCCCACTCGTTTTGCCAGCTCCCAAAAGTCCCTCTAGTTTTTCTTCTACTAGCTATACTCCCCCATGATGGGTACAGCTCTTTGCACTCAGTGGCCAAAAGGTGGATTGATATAACACCTGGCTACCACCAACACTGTCTCTTAAGGTGCAGCGAAATATTTTGCACTGCTGCTATCCTTTTTCTGCCTTAGGTAATGCTCAAGAAGGTGTATAATGGATGATTTAAAATTTACCTACAACTAGTGGAGATTAACATGAAAAAAAATTACTGCACAAATGACTTTGCTAAGGCAAGATATCTCACGATATAGGTTTTCGTGGATTCACTCATACAGTTCCTAGGGGTAGTTATTTGCCTTAATGGTGTTTATAGAGTAGTAATTTTTACCCTGTTCTGCTAATGGCTTACATAGAAGATAGTTTGGTACTGAGGAGTGGTAACCAGAGATATTTCACCTATTTCCTTTCATCATTTATGGAAGTGTGGTTTGGTTATGACCAGGCTGCCATCTCTTCCACTCCCCCTGGAACGCTCACATCATATATTAACGTACCAAAACCCCTTCTCGACTAACTTGATCAATCGTTAGTCCCGTAAGTAAAACCTGAGGCTCGATTTAGAACCAGATGGTGCATTTCTGTGACTTAATAGTAAGACCATACTATAAGGGCGAAAACAGCTTCTTTCAGCAAAGTTCCTTCTTCGTAAACCAGGGCTTGTTCTGTTTTCAGTCTTCAAGAACTCCAAAAAGATTAAAAGATCTAAAATACAGAAGAGGAGATGGAGAATCCATAAGCATATTACTGGAAGACTTCCGACAGCGCATTGTTCACTCGCAACCAATTGCTCCAGGTCGTCTCTACTAATATACAAGAGCACACCCTCCTACTAGATTTGGCAGTGATTAATGCTGTAATTGTAGAAATTGATGTAGATTGCTCTGTATCTCGAATTTGTTTTATTGGTTCATTGGTAGATAAAGCTTTCTTTGAAGGTGATGAATAGGAACAGAGCTGAGGGCATCATCCATCCAGAGCTTAATGCTGTAAGATGAAAATCAAAGTATAGTTAAGTATTGTCCCTCAATGTTATCATTTGTGAAAATGAGAATTTCTAAAGGCTCTTGAGCGCCTGCCTCAAGGTGGCAATAAAACCACTTTATTTCTTGAGGAAGCCTTTAATAAGTAGCATCAAGTCTGAATCAATGAAGACCCCCTGCACATCCGTGGATTAGTCTATAAATGTGATAGTTACTCAACCTGACGTGTGTATGTTGCGTATTCCAAGACCTGAGACAGTTGGGAAGAGTAACCAGCTCGACGGCCTTAACCTCTCTCCTGCCAACACGATATAATAACGCGTGGGGCATTGAAACTGCAGCCAACACTTCTGGCTTCACAGCCAGAACACCCTGTGTCTGTGGCCACAGACAAACTCCTACCATGGTACAATTTGAGTTAGCTGTGGCTTGAGCAGGCTAAGGATCTGAATGGTTGGCAGGCCGCAGTGCAGGAATTGCCAAGAGACGTTCTCCCTGTATCTAAGCTTTATTCACATATGGATTCAGAGGATCGGACTTGCCTTCATCCACCATATGAGAAAAGGTATTAGGTTGCATGGGACCTGAACTGCACTCCCCTGTATTCAGGTAGTTGTGTCCAATTGGTTGGCCTTCATGGTGGGTAGCACCAGCCGCTGTCCCCTCGGAGACCTGCCGCTGCTGCTACCTGGACTTGGACTTCTTCACTGACACACGTTCGCTGGACGATAGGCTCTCCTCTGTGACGTGAACAGCGACACTTACACATAAAATTACTCTCGCCATGCCTCCAGCAGGCACCTCGTAGATGAGAGGTTGTCTTGACTAATAGAGACTAGGTTGAATAAGCTTCCCTACCCATCTTTACTTCTCAATTTAATGTGTTAAATTAAAGTTAGATGGCCCAAGGTGTTGATAGGTTGGGAGGGAGCCTCTCGATATATTTGTATATCTATTCGTTCACCCACCACTCAACCTGACAGTTACAATCTGCATTTGGGTATGTCTGGGGGAGTTCTGACCGGGTGGCCTCCGCCTCCCTAAGACCCCGCAGTTTGAAACCAAAGTTAGGGATGGGAGAACTACCTTCCAGCAACTCCCTGAACACCACAATGTCCGCAAAGCAAGGGCATTTCCCAACATTTTCAGGCCTTGCCTTAGGTAGGAGTTTGATTGCTCCATTCTACCTACCTCGCCCTGCGGAGGCAGCCACCTGTCGTGGCCCTAACCCATAATGCACCAAGCTGTACATTCCTGTGGTACGATGTTTGGGTCAAACAACCCTTAAGGGCTGGTTAGGCACTGATAGCTTCTCCTCCTCCTTACTGCCCTCCTGACAGCCAGAACGTTCTTGATTCCATTGCCCAGTGAACTTCAATAATGAAAAATGCCTGAAAATGTACAGAAGAGCATGGACGAGGTTCACCTGTTCGTCCAAATCACACCAAGTTACCTACTTGAACGAAAATCTAACTGCATTCTGGTGGATGAAAAAAATTACAAGTTTGTTTGGATAAGAAACGTGAAAAAAGAGTGATCGGGCATTTTTTTTACTGGAAACATGAATATTTAGTTCCAATGGTTAGCTGATTTGGCTGAGAGTGATTTTTTTTTTTTTTTTTTTGTGAATGATTTTCAAGGTGCAGTCATGAGTAATTATTTTCTGTGCCAAATTTTCGGTGAATTCACAATTAATTGATGTGTTAATTAATTTAAACTATGTGTGCGAGGTACATTGTGAGCTGTGAGACCACGATATATTGGGCTCTACCCGGTTACACACTCACAGAATTTTGGCGTTTCTCATCTCAACAGCCGAGGAGAAAAGGTGGGGGTTCAAATGTGTGAGTTTTATTTGAGAAAGATGTACGAAAGTTGGCGGGGCGACAATCGGAGTAAAAGGTTCAAACTATTGACAAACAAAACTGCCATGAGGGGATTATATAACAACGTATTGTTCAACTTCTCACGTATCAAACTTGGGGTGCCTCAGATGTCGGTCCTTGGCGATATTTTATTTAATATTTTTATTATCGATTTGCCTCAAAGCTCGAATAGACCTGTCATTCTTTTAGCTGATTACTCATCCTCTTAGTAAGAGTCGTGATGTTTGCTAACTGTTTGATTGGCTCTGACTGTCGCTGGTAGCCACACGTGATTTAACTCTAATGGTCTGGCTGTAAATGAGAGCAAAGCTCAGCTCATTGTATTTTAGAACTTTACGTTGGTCTCAGAAAAACCTGTTAAGGTCGAATCTCTGCGCATATTAGTTGCTTTCTTGTGAAATCACTCAATAGGTCTAAATTTCTTGCCACGGAGGGAGTTTATTAAGTTCTGCTCTTCTGGCAGCATTCCATAGCGTCTTATGAGTAGGGTAATCACGCCATTCTTTGTTGTAGCCATTGCCCAGCAGTCAGCTTCGTTTTTTATTGCCGCTTTTTGGCAAAACGGCATCCATTTTCACCAAACTCAAAGGGTGGCTTCAAATAATTAATACCTATGAATTCAATAAATGTTCCTCCGAGAGTCCACTGAACAGAAATAAAACCACGCACCAGATATTTTTTTGATACAATCGCCATACTATCCTTACTCTTTTGAGTAACAGAACGTAAAACATCAGGTGCGACTCATCACACAACTTTCCTTCGCATTCAGCGATTTTCTTGACTCTAGCGACTAATCAAAAGTCGAACCCGACAAGACTGTCTAGGACCATTGTCTAATTAGATGTTTAGATGCAACAAATTTAATAAATAACAAAATAGAGGAGGAGAAAAGGAAGGAAACTGTACTGTAGAATAGTAGTACGTCCAGAAGGAGTAATTTTGTTTGGTACCTAGATTATGTGGAAGCGCTGTGTTTATTCCGTTTTGTATGCTACCGTTTTTGAAATGTTTGTTCTGGAAAATAAAACATCTTTTACTCTCTCGCGTATACATGGTTTTTTTTAGAATGACAATAGTTACTTTTCCAGTGGCTATGGCGTAAAAACTTTTAGAAATTTTGAAATGGTAGTGAGCGTAACGGCGGTGGTCGACATTCCAGAATTTCTGGAGTAGCCCCTGTATATCTTATGATCGTTGTTAAAAACTCATCGTATAGATACTTGGTTGGACTACCATCAGAATTTCTTTTAAGATTCTGGTAACATTTGAACGGAGTTAATAAGCAAAAATCGATTTCCTTCGACATGTTTGGTAATTTATTGTGCTGCTCTCGTCATTTTCCCACAAATAGGAATTGTATAGTGTTCTCGTCTCTTTAGGAGCTGTCAATATAAAAGATTAAATCAAAGTCGTTAGAACCTTTTTTGAAAAAAAAAAATTTTGTGTTTTGATCCCAATGATAGTTATAGTTTTAGGGAATTTTGCTCATACCCTTATTTTGGCGTCTCATGGTGACCTGTAGGCTACGTATCAGTTTTGAGCTGGTTTGGTCCAGCTCGTTTTCTCTCTATCGGGTTTACAGGCGTACATACAGAGCATTTTCCTGAATAGTGTTTTTACTTTCCTTGGCTCTACATAGAAGGAAAGTAGAAAGTGTGCTATAATGCGCTGACATTTACGTACACCTACACACAGTGTAGTTGCTTTTTAGAAGTGCGTGTATTGCACAATATAAATACCACAAATTTACTGTAATATAAACCAGTCAACAGCGCTGAATGTAATAAATAGACCAAAAACAACCACTACCTCGTCTCATTACTCTACTGTTGTTTTCAGGGTTCTTCCCAACCGCTGCCTTAGATCCATTGGTTCTATAGTTCTCCCACTTATCTTTTAGCACTATAGCGAAATTCTTTACTTACTATTGGCTGTATCGCTGAGGACAATCGGATGGCAAATTTGCCTCCCATTCACCCGCACCTTCACACCCGCATGCTCATCATTAGCAGAAATGTAGCGATCCTCCAGTTCATTGTAGCGCGCCTCAAATGCTGTGCACCCTTGAGTCCCTAAAAGCATCATATGAAGGATTAATCGTGGCTATAACTGTTTCAGGGTGTTCAAAGTGGTGCTTGAATGCGTTGCAAGCTCGTTGAAAATGATTGATACTTATCACCGGAAAATAATAAAACTGAATGAAAAGCAAATTTGATTAGTTAGTAAAATAGAGAAAATCGCTGAATGTGTGAGGGGCTAAGACAAGTTGTGTGATGCGTTGCATCAGATATTTCCATAAAAATTGTTCTAATGGCGTATTCCACTGGTAGAAGGATGACCTTTTTACCCGACAATACCATGTAAGCTGCATGTAAGGGCTTACGGATGGGATCCCAGTTCCAGCTGCGGTAAATTTGTTGAATGCAAAGTAATCCGTCAGTTGAACAGTTAGTGTGTTGAGGGCAGCTGCTGCACGGTGTACCATTGACGCCCAATGGACTGCTGTACATGTGGTCTGCAAACATGCGAACAGAACAATCATGAGATAAAATAGTTTCTCAAATGGCTGGTTTTATGCTGACTGCAGCGATGCAACATGGTGTATAGTTTTTTAAGGATTGCTTTGTAGCTTCCCAATTCCATTTCTTAATTAATCCTTTTTGCTATTCAACTACGATATTAAAGAATGTAGAAAGGAGTCTTGATGTACACCAAATTCACCACTTCCTTCAATTCTACTGATAACTGCCAGGCTAGTCTGAAGTGTATTACAAAAGTGAAAAGGTTTCTAACAAAGTATTTCAAACGAGTAGTTCGTTAGCTCAGCAATGGAAAAATAAACACTTGAAATGTGGATAATTAATACCACAATGTCATGATGATCTGATAATGGGGCCTTACCAATTTTGATAAGCTCAGTTACTATTACTGTGTACTTATCAAACTGATATTTTTAAGGGACCTCAAGATTCTCAATGTTGATGGGCGAAAGTGCATGCCTTCCTTGAGCTCTCTCCACCATCTTTGCATCCATCTCAGCGTAGTATAAAACAAGAAGCGGGAATCACCACAGGAGCTTTTACATCGGTTGATATAGTACACACGAAACTTACCAGCAGGGCCAAATAAACAGGTCAGCTGGAATGTTGCATTGTCTCCTTTCTGCTGATACTCAGCTACAGCGCATCCAATTCGAGATATGCTCGGCAGTGCAAGCGCGTTGTACTTCGTGGTGCTGCAAGAAGAAAATGTGACCTTTTACTTGAACCAAAGTTAAGCCCCTCTTCATATCAAGTAGGTTGCAGGTATACTAGCTTGTGGGAGCCTAGGCACTAGCTGAGCATCAGCCAAACTCCTACCAGTAGAGGTCTGGTTGGTAGTGTCATTTAGCCAGTCACCCAGTGGAGAGCTGTTGCCAATGTGTGTGGGTAGGACTCTGGGGAATTCTATTCCGTACTAGGAGATTGACTTGATTTGGTTTCCCACCTGATTTAACTAGTCTCTATGGGCAAAGGAAGAGGTCAAATGTGACCGCATTTTTCGGTAATAATATTTTCCACAAACTTTGCAATAATGCGAATATAAGCTTGTTTAGTAGCAGTCAAAGCTGGAAAGTTTGTGTTCTAGATTATGCTGTGTTCTACAATATCTTTGTGGCTTACATTGTAGGACCTACCGCGGAGCAGCACATGGAAGTTTTAAAGGTGGAATTACTGCATGGTTGCTATTATTGGAGGTTTGACGATATGTCTACAAGTTGCTGATAGTACAAATTTACGCTCCTGAATGAAGGCAACACTCAGAGTATGGGTGGGCAACATTTAAAGAATCAAAGGAATCATCATTTGGGAAGGTTGCTATTTTTGGAGGTTGTACGAAATTCTCGCTAGACAGAGCCAACCAAGGCCTTGTCACACAATTGAGGACTATCCAACTTGCTGCTCTTCCAAAAAACCATCAATCACTATTGTACGAACTACAGTGGAGCAGCCCGTAGTTTCTTGTTTTCTTCGCAGTGAAGGTGCAAAATGGAAAGTCCTTGGAAGAACAGAACGTGGCCACTCATTGAAGTCATCATGTCTCACAAGGAACTGGCTCAATTCACTTCCGCCTAAGATGGTTGTTGAAAAAAATATCTGGTGGGTTGCAACACACAACATTCTTTAGCTCTACGTCAATTCACTTGTGTTCATGGTTTTTTCTACTTACTCAATTCATTTATCTCTCAGTTTATTTGAACTTGGTCAGACAACACTTCACGGCAGCAGGAACAGTAGCGCTTACAGTTCCCGAATTTATTGTGCTGCTCGTACTCATTCTCGAACCATTATTGAGCAATTGATACACCGCGAATTAATGAGGCTGTAAAGTGTTTTTGAAGAGGTTAATAATCGCTTTTGCAGAGTTATTGGGTAACAACTTTCAGAGCTTGTAGTAAGCGAAACAGTGGTAGTTGAAAATCCGGAATTTCCGGAGTGACCCCCATATATCTTATGAGTGCTTTTAAACGCTCACCCTATAGGTATTGGGTTGGACTACAACAACAAATTTTTTCAACACTCTAGTAACACTCCCGCGGAGTTTATAAGGAAAAAACCACGCTAAAACCGATTTTCGTCGAAAGTATTGATAATTTATTGTGCTGCTCTCGTCATTTTCCCACGAATGGGAATTTTATGGTATAATTCCCTTATTGAGAGCTATCAATATAAAAAATGTATTCAAAATCGATAGAACCATTTTTGAGAAACAATATATTTGGTGTTTTGATCACTATGATCACTATAGTTAACTTTTGATGGATTTTGCTCATACCTTTATTTTAGCGTCCTGTGGTAACCTGCGGGCTAGATATTAAATCTGAGGGGATTTGGTACGGTCGTTTTCTCTAAAAATCGTTCACAGACACACACACAGACCATTTTCCTAAATAGTGTTTTTTACTTTCCTTGGCTCTACAAAGTAGAAAGGAAAGTTATGTAATCGGCCGAAAAAAAAATTTTGAGTTCTCTTCAGATCTTTACGTTTCAGACCCCCCTGAGTCCGAAAAACACTATTTGGGAAGTGTGTCAGTCTGTGTGTCTGTGAACGATTTTTAGAGAGAACCACCGAGCCAAATCCACTCAAACTTGATATCTCGCCCGCAGGTCACCATGGGACGCCAAAATAAGGGTTTGAACAAAATCCACCGAAAGTTAACTATAGTTATCATAGTGATCAAAACACCAAATATTTTTTTTTTCAAAAACGGCTCTAACGATTTTGATTAAATTTTTTATATTGATAGCTCTCAATAAGGCAATTATAGCATAAAATTCCCATCTGTGGGAAAATGACGAGAGCAGCACAATAAATTACCAAAACTTTCGACGAAATCGATTTTAGCGCGGTTTTTAGAGAAAATAACCGTATCAAATCAGCTGAAACTTGATGTGTAGCCTACAGGTTACCATAGGACGCAAAAATATGGGTATGGGTATGGGCAAAATCCACCGAAAGTTAACTATAGTTATCATAGTGCCACCGTACCAAATCAGCTGAAACTTGATGTGTAGCCTACAGGTTACCACCATAGGACACAAAAATAAGGGTATGGGCAAAATCCACCGAAAGTTAACTATAGTTATCATAGTGATCAAAACACCAAATTTTTGGACTCAGTGGGGTCTAAAACGTCTAACTTTCGGTGGATTTTGTTCAAACCCTTATTTTGGCGTCCCATGGTGACCTGCGGGCGAGATATCAAGTTTGAGTGGATTTGGCTCGGTGGTTCTCTCTAAAAATCGTTCACAGACACACAGACTGACACACTTCCCAAATAGTGTTTTTCGGACTCAGGGGGGTCTGAAACGTAAAGATCTGAAGAGAACTCAAAATTGTTTTTTCAGCCGATTACATAACTTTCCTTTCTACTTTGTAGGGCTATGGAAAGTAATAAACTCGTACGGGTCACAGCTCTACAATAAAGATCCCATCTCACTTGCCATTTGTTTAATACCGATTGGTCAAGCGCTGATCTGATGTAAATGTGAACTGCTACAACGTACTTAGCTTCTGCCTGCAGATGCCAATGACTTCCTATATGGACTATCCCTTAGAAAACCCATACTATCTATCCATGTGGTTGAGGGCAAAGACTAAGCGAGAAACTGTCCAACTGGCAGGTAATCAATGAATAAGTTAAGAAATAGTGCATGCAGCCTTCCTATCTTATCTGGTCAAGGAGCTTTGTTTGGAATTAAAGGTACAAGGGCGCTGCGGTGGTCATCTATTGTCCACAAGGCGTGCCCAGCCAGCTTGAAGGATCCATGATCAGCCAGCTCCCTTGCTGCCCTCTGGACTTGCGTATCTAGTTATATAGGGTCGTTCGGGAATGCCTTTGAAAGAAAGATTCGATACTTTTCCTATAGAGGACTTATAAGGCTAAGGCTTGGCTCAGGAGTTCTGAGATTTCAGCTTCCACAAAATGTTGACAGCTTCGTCTTTTGGCTCTTTTGATGGCACGGTGGAAGGCCTTTTTCTTCCTGAATGGAGGCAGTTTGAAGTGAACCTCCTACTCTGCTTGCAGGGATTTAGGGGATTGAGTCCATCAGGGGACTTAGCTCGCGAAATAATACTAACTACTTTTTGGAGAGTCACTGTTGTGGTGAGGCCTCAGAGTGACTGCTTCAGTGAGATCTCAGTGCAACGCTTAGCGGTCAAGTAATAACCTCCTCGAATTGCTTTGCCAGAAGCCATTCAATGAGCTTAAGTTATATCCAGAATGGTCGTCAAATCATCATATACTACGAACCAGCTCTACAGCATTACCTTCCCTCACGGGATACACCATACTTGGAGCGGTTGTTCCACACATAGATCACTTCCTCGGGTTTAGCTGTCAAGCTCGTAAGGTTGTAAATCATTGACGTCACTGTGAAGGTTGCTGTAAAAAGACCCGAAATCGAACGTAGTAATAAAGTAACATTTAATTAGCGTCGAAAATGTTTCTACGTATTCCCACGTTGAATAATATTTGAGTTTCACCTGTATCAAGACATAAAGGTTGAACTCGTCCACAGGTCTGGGCAGCACCGAGCGCTATTTTTCTCAGTTCATTATCCCAAACCTGCAAATAACAAGCTATGAGACAACAAGAGCTTCCGTTAAATTCGAATTCTCTTGAACAGGAACACTCACTATTTCTTCCATGTTGGCTATTTGGCTTTCATTAGCCAGGAGCTCTCTATTCGTGTTAATTAACCAAATCAGCTTGTTCAAGTTGAACGAGATATTCTGAAATTATGCATATATATTGAACAATATCAGGTATAGTCTGCACATAGTGCTCAACTGTCATAACTTGACTACACATCATTAATTTGGTGTTACTGGTACAAGTATGGATCCTAGACGTTCACGATGGATCACCCTATCGACAAGTTAAATGTTGTTTATCGCTGAAACAATAACGAACAACATATGTTTTATACAGCTATACATAACCTTTCATTTCCTAGCAGCGTAGCTCATTCAACACAGATCTTGTCTCACCTCACTTTTACGCGTGAAATATTATAATTCCCAGCGCTTGAACGACGAAACTGCCAATGATAACGTACAACGGAGTAGGCGATTCCTTTAGCTCAGTTGTAATTCAATGTAGCGCCCTGGATCTGCATAAGTTACTCATACAATCTTAAGGCTCGAGGACTACACTTATATAAAACGTTATGTTGGAAGCATGCATTTTTGGATGGGTATTGAAATGTCAAAGGAAAAACTCCGTTGGTGCTTCAGGCAGGGTTAACATTCGCCATAACGGAAATAGTAAGGAAATTACCGAGTACCACTGGAAATCTGGGTTCTGGTCCTGTAAGTAATGATAGAAAAAAGACGTGAATCGTATTGTAGTACACTGCCTCTTTGCCCATGCCCCTTGATTAATCACGTTATGTGGTAGCCCATCACTTCTTGATAGAGACTTCAAGGGTTAAATTGTAGGAGATCCCAACTTCCATCTATCGAGTTGTTCAGGTGGTGGGAAACACTGCTTGGCTCTTCATCGCTGTATCAATGTGTTCCAAAAATCTTCAAATATTATATTACTCAATGCACGCAAGCGTATGGAACAAAGTTGCGTAATTCTATTGAACCTAACTTCACTCTCAGATAATTGTCTCTCCAGGCAATTCCCAGTTGTTGCCCTATTTCTGTGGCTCGAAACTTCTCACTGTGACACAGTGTGTGAGTAGTTAATGTCAACGGAAACCTGTAAACCACTGGGCGTTTGGAGGAACACTCCACCCAGGTGACTCCCTAAAGGTACAATCTTTGCCCACCGATGCTGCACAGTCAGTGGTGGATTTGTAGTCTTAGCTGCCCTAGGCCCGGGCCTAATGGCAAATCCGCCACTGTGCACAGTTTCTATCATTTCTCGATTTCTGGCTTTGGACTAGCTGAATTTAACGTCTACTACTCGCATCACACTTCCTTCAACTCTCTTAGGCCCTCAGGTGGTTGAATACTCATTGGAGTCACGAAACGTTTCCATTCGTTCCTCGACATTGCACCTAATGTACTTGTGCAGCCCTTTGTGATTCTCCCTAATCCATAGCTTATATTTGGCTTCGTTGACTTACCCGTGAGCTGGACGACATCTCCAATCCTCTGGTAAATGTTCGTTCCAGGGTAGTTACTGGCCCACCCAAATTGTACTGAACCAAACATTCTCGTGGCTGCGTACGGTGCTGTAATTCAATTTTTTAGGTCAAACTCCAAAGAATACAGGAAAACATTACAATCTTCTTTGAAGTAAGCGTTTGTCATGTCATTGATCGGGCTATTTTCAATCATTTTTATACTTCTTAATAAATACTACTCTAGTTGAATTCGAACAGAGTTGGTGGCTGTGCTCTGAAAAAGCGCAAGAGTGTAAGTGACCAAAATTCTGTTAGTTGAATGCAATTTTGGGAAGTTATTTTTGAGCCTTCTGGGAGAGGAATTGTCGAATAACATTTGTTGCTTCCACAGTCTGGCCCTGTGGCTCTCTAGTGTCAATGGAAAACGGTAGCCATCATGTAATGTCTAGTCAGGTATTACATAGAAGCTCACGTTATTTACCTAATGCTTAGAAAGAACCCTATTTGTAGGGCTTGGCTGACAAGTTAGGTAGCTTTTATAATGCAGCAGAACGGGAATCTCCTCCACGGGAGCTGCTTTCGAAATAATTGAAAGGATTTCCAATTCGAGACGTGTCGCTGAACATATGAAAAGAGAAAGAACAGGGAGAAGGAATCGCCCTGTGAGTTGAACGATTCTGCTTACGTCAACGAGTACCGCAGCAGGAACGGGTTGCCAAATATTGCGATTCCTGACGGCAGTTCCACACGGAGCGGTTACAGACCCGAAACTGTTCCACTATAAACGGCTCCATTTACGTGTGTTCCGTTTCCGTTCCGCTGCAGGGTAAAAGCGGCATGGAACTCTAAATGTCCGAATGTCGATCATTGTTTACGTCGTGTTACTCGTAGAGTTGTTCGATTGTAAGGAAATCCGATGCTTGAGTCCGATTGTGGCAACTTCGTCATGTTACTAAGAAAAAAGGTCTATCCAAGGAGAGCTACCTGGGAAAGCCTTGCCAAACAAGTCAGAATTGGGACAACGTAGCCTTGTTCAGTGACTCCTCTCTTCACTTCACGAGTGTAAAAAAAAACAAACAATGAGTATCAACGGTACAAAATGAAAAACCCTGCAAATTATTACACAACGGTTTATTATTCGGATAATCAGCTTGACCTAGCATTAATGCTCCGAGACCCATCCTGTTCGATTCAGCATCGAAAAATATCAAAATGAAACCCAAAAAAAGGTCGAAAAGAACTGAATCGTAATATTAAAATAAATATAAAAAAAGAAAGTATCCAGAAAAAACTGAATTTTAATATGAAAACATGCACGCTAAATATAATATCAAAATTTAACCAAAAATCTATGAAAAAAACCAAAATGAGAATGAAACGAAAGAATCTAAAAAAATTGAATCGTATTAAAACCAAAACGTCGGGGAAATTGGAACCGGGGCGCTCGAAGCGAACCCGGGGGGAGTTGAGTGTTGGGAGGGAAGCGAGCGGGCGCGCTCGCTCGCTTTTTTAACGAGACGGGCGGGACGGGAGGGAATCCAATCAACGAAACGCTGTAGCTCCCGGGTTGTACTGCGTTTCGTTAATTTTTTTAACCGTTTTTTGCCCATTACAACCACGGGCTTCGTCCGATCGGATTGTCGAGATGGCGGGCACAATTAGATACCAAATCGGATTTTTGGGCGAAAGAACGAATTTTTTAGACCACGTTAAAGGCACAAAACGGCCCGGACGGCGGGCGGACATTGCAAATTTGGAATCTCCATGTCATGAAACGTAAAGTATCAAATTTTGAGGGGGGGTTGTAAAAAAATTTTCGTGACCGAAAACATAGGGTTATTATTCAGAATGAATAATAAACCAAAACGCTGAAGATAGAACGGTTTATTATTCTCTTGCTGAGCTTGACACACTGTAGCATCTGCAAGACTCATCCCATTCGATTCAGCATCGAAAAATACTACAAAACGAATTGACTTGAGGGGTTGGGGTAGCTGATGGGTAGTTAGAGTGACATGGGAGGGAGTGCAGAAAATGAGCGCAGGCTGGAGAGAAACTATTATTTTCACTATATTTACCCGTGAATTCTTTCAAAACGGAAACGATACCACATGCAACGTAAATGCAATAAAACTGCTAAAATGACCTTTTTGGCGATTTTTCAAACCATTTTAAGCCCATAACAACCATGAGTTTCGTCCAATCGAATCATCGATAAGGCGGGCACAACTAGATCCCAAGGGCAAAATATGGAGTGGTCTGTTCACAACTGCTTCATTCGACAAAGTAGACAGAGATTCTTCACCTTCAGACCTAATCCGTGCGAACAATTTGCATTTTTACCGATTACTAATGACAAAAGCATATGCTAATCTCATCTTACTGCTTCAAAACACAACGCGTGTGGGTCCCCATGGCAGTCTAGGCAGCAATAGTCAAACGGTGTTACGGCTTTTGTGTAAACCAACATCCATAACCAAAGTGAAGTCCAAATGCAATTCATAATTTTTAACTACCAGTTCTAAGCGTTTGGATTTAACTAACTAAATTTTATAAAGCATTTTTATAAGCATTTCAGTTGCTACGGACTACTAAACGTAGGCAATAGATATATTGAGGTTTTGTTTAAACACATGGGTTGGAATGCATACTCTGAGTACATCTCGAGAGAGCTCTCCTCACTGCACCTCTTGAGTCCCATGTTTCCCAGGGCTGGCGTCATTGGGAAGCTCACATCCAGCAATTGGCAGTAAATCCATCAATTCTCGAACAACATCGATGATTGTTTTCTCTCATCAGTTGCTGTGTAAATGGATCTACATAAATAGGTTAAATTATGCGTAGGAAATGATTATTATTATTTGTGAACCTTAAACAACGACTGACCTGACTATAAACAGAAACAACTGTTAGGTAGCGAATGCAGTAACACTGCGATTGCCCACCCCCTTCCTTACAACTAGTTCTCGAAACCGTATAGGGAGTTGTGCTATTCTGCCAGAACGTGTGGTCTTTGGAAGTGAGATCCAAGGCTCTTGACGATTTCACAATTATCGGCTGTGCTGTAGCAGGCTTTGATAGTGTTGTAGGGGTTGGCTTGAATGATCTTTGGATTACATTGTTAGCATTTTTCATTGAACTGGTTTCATGACGTCATACTTTAATTCTGTTAGTTTAATAAAGGAAAGTGGTTAGGATTAGTAGCAACTGAGAAATAGATGATGATGATGATGATGAACTCGGGGAGGCAGCCAATGAAGCTGTGGGACCAATGGCAGTTGCCGTGGCCACAGAAGGGCCCATGTTCAACTCACCTACACGAGCCCGTTGGGGGGCCTGCAGAGTTTCCCAGCCTATTGCCGGTACCCATTGCCTCACCCCCCTGGGTTATGAGGAGGGGGGCGCCTGGTCGGGGATTGAACCAGAATCTAAAGTTAATGTACCTGTTAGGTGAGTCCATCTCCTCTGGCTGGTGAAATAGAAGCGTAAACCATGTAGAAATGATGACAGCTTATCAAGAAGTGGTGATCACACAAGGAGGACGGTAGAAGCTGCACAGGCTTTGAGGCTCACTATATGTGAGTTAGACCAGAAGGAAACCCCTTCTCTGTTCATCCCACTGCAGCCCACCCACTTTCGAACTTGTGAAAGAAGAATTACCTAGGAATCACGTATAGCTAACAAGTTTGGAGGTAGGGCTCATTGGAATAGTAGGACTACAGGAAGATGCTTTTCTAGATAGACAGAGATAGATATTGTTGATGGCCAAACGAGCAATCAGAAGTTATACAGTGGTCTCATGCCAACAGCCATGAGAGCAACGAATACGCAAATCACAAGATGGCAGTGTATGGATGGATGGATGGGGGGGAGGGGGGCAGGACACAAGGAAGTTAGAGAGAATGAGAAACTGGATGAGCTGGCAAAGGTCTGTTTGGCATCACGATTCTGAGTCAGTGTAGAGACAGATTTACCTTGCAATAATACATTGTTGTAATATAAGTCCCATTGAATATCTCACTCCTCCACATACACATTTGAAGAACCGCATTACTGCGAAGGGTAAGGCTTTTGTAGGCCAGTACTGTTCCCAACAGGGAAAAAGCAAGCCTCCAAGGAACTGTGGAACAGTTCAGAATAGAAGAGCCCAGAAGAGAGTCCTTGCTTCTGAAGTTATGCCAGAGTGAACAAATTATGGGCGTCTCTGTCTACTCATGGAAACAGTGGGAGAGAGGGCAGTTACCAACTGAGGTGGGTGTGCTGCTTCTGTGATGGGGGTCGTGCGGCATTGCAGGACCCAATTTCAGCCACCCTAAGTCAGCAGGGGAGTACACCACAACATATCCTGGAGAAATTCTAGCAATAAATATCTCTTCGCAAGAGATCCTGGCAAAAGGACTGAAGGGTAAGCGAACCTATATATTCTTGGACAGCCAGCCTGAGCCTGCATTTAAAGCGACCTACACCCCCTCATCCAGGCTGGCATGGATATGCCTTCAGACTCTCAAACGATTCAGTGCCTGTAACAGGCTTCCCCTCGTTTGAATAGTTGAATCGTGTTCACTGATAGACACACAGATCGTTTTTCCATCAACTAGACTGTGAGAAACAACAACTTTGTATTTTGTCTTATGGCTGGGCCAACTCCAGCTTTGATATGTAGCTGCAAATGAAAGATCCTCCTGTTAACTTCTCTCTTCTATATTTCAAGACCTGCTGACAAGGTGTGGCCCGAGCGTACAACCTTTTTTCTCACTTACGGGTTCCCTGATCGGGGTTTTCCTCATCTGTTACTTCCTACCTCTCATCTTGGAAATCAACCCTTGTACTTACTTACACACTCGCTCTTGCGCCAGCTCACTCCAGTTCACTTGTCCATAGGCTCCCCCACATGTCGAGTGAACTCTTGTCTCTCTCATACTCCCCTCTGGACTCTCCCTATTGAGTCCCAGATGAACGTCCAATTCTACAGTCCTCTCGACAATCGACTTATTCTTTACCTTTAATGAACTTCACATCTCTCCTACTCTTGCGCCCCACAATCGTTCCAAGTTTCAAAAGGGTTAAAAAAACGCAAAATTTAAAAATTCTGTATTCTTTAAGATTTATTTTTAGAAGCAAAAACTCCAAATATTGGAATTTAAACTAAGCGCTATTTACAATATTTACAAAAAGCTAATTAACGACTGACGTTGCGCATTTATTTTAAGAACTAAAAAAATTAATCTTCCTACTTTTCAATATTATTTCAAAAATGTTTCTAACAAATTATTCAATTTTAACAATAGTTTGAGGAATAAAAAATCTCGAATTATTCCACTCTAAACGGTTATAGTAAAACTCATTTAAAATAGTTATTTGCGTTGTATCTTATTTTTAAACAAACTTACCTACTCTAACGTGGGTTATTAAAAATTAACCACTTCCGTGAGTATATCTTGAAAATTATTATAATAACTCGAAATTGCATAATTAAGAGTTTCAAGCTTTTAAAAAACATTGTCGATCGATCAAATGACTTTTCTTTCGATTTCGCAGTGCTCAGGAAAGTACTAATTAGGTGAACGTGAGCACAGACAGGCCAAAGGACAGAAATTCGTTCGTTTTGAATGTTGCGGGCTTTTGAAACGGATTACTTTCAGGTTCGGGCGAGGGCTTAGAAGGTAAACGTAATGTAAGAGAAGTTGTAAAAGGGGGGATTTCTACAACTTCGGGATTATGTGGTGGTTACGGTAGGGGGGGGGGAGGCTGAAACAGTCTTCGTGACTGACGTGGGAAGAGAAATGTCGATAAGGAAAGGGACGGGCGGTGTGGGGAGGGAGTGAGATGTGACGATGTGATGGCGTGGCGAGGGGGGAGTGGAGGCGAGGTGTTGGCGACGGGCGGCAGAACTCAAAACATAAATTGTTCAGTCAGCGAGGCGATGTCTTTGAATGTGGTGGTCGTGGACGATGAGGTTGGTGTGAGTCGGGTGATGGGAGGGGGAAACAGTTCTGGTGCCCCCCACCACCATCGCCGTCTATCCCATCAGGGACCATTAATTGGGAGCTTTCGTGCACTGCAAGTGGTTCGGAAGGATTGGAGTTGCCGATGAAGAAGATGGGACGAGAGTGGGAGAAAGGGTAACGAACTATGGTGGGTAGCTGAGCTGGGGTCGGATCGATACTCCACGCTTTTGCATGAAGCTGAATGTTGAGACCACAAAAACCCTGACGTCGAAACCTTCCCTCACCATAGGAGTTAGATCGGAGTTTGGGATGATGAGTTAGAACTGAACGGGACGGGAAGGGAAGGAAGGCATGAGAGAGACGGAGAGACAATTTCCACGTAACGACCTCCCATTGGGGCCCGTCGCTATGGCTACGGGGTACTCCCATTTCGTTGACCAATGGGGATCGACCGTTTGCAAGATCGACGGTCGACCCGTTTTTCGTTTCAACTCGACAGTTGTTCTCTAGGCTGTCTCTTTTCGTCGCGCTCGCTATCCTATCGCTCCCTCTCTGTCTCCTTTCACTCGTCTCTCTACAGCCCCACAGGAGGGCCCCCTCTTCACCTCTTTCCCTTCTCTAAAATTTCCTCTGTTCGACCTGATGTGGTGCGAAGATTGGAGTCGTGCATGGTGGGGGGCGAGTCAGCGGGAGCCGCTCCTCGCAGGAACAGCTCCTTTTAATCGTTCTTCTCACTTTCTTCTTCAATCTTCAAACTAAAATTTCACTCATTTAACACCAATCTCGTCGTAAATACGCTCATAAATTATAGTTTTACTTCAAATTCGTCGTAATTAGAGTTGAATGAAGGAGTTGGTTGGTGGCTCAACAAAACCCAGTAACAGCTCCTTCACACTGTCGTTCCGCTTCTCGTCACTAAACAAAGCATTTCTGTTTAGTCAAAGTTCTGAGGTCTCCGTTCCACGCGTTCCATCCTCCCATTTCAGAGTTCCACGAATTAATTGGCCGAAACCTCCTCTTCGTTCCATTTCGTTCAACATTATTGTTTGCCTCCACTTCGCCCTTCACCCGGTACCCAACTTCCCTCGCCTCTTTTCATCTCGTTTCATTTCGTTCTTGCTCGTTTGTTTTGAACAATAATTGAGAAGAAGAAAGACGCAGCGGTGGGGAATAGAAAAGAATAAAGAGCGGTTTTGTCGGGTTCGGTTTTTGACGAAGGGCGTTCGCGGCTACTAACTCTCTCGCCGTCGCTAGTGCATTTTGTGAGTGTTGTGTTTTGTTCTTCGGAACTCAAGATTGGAGCGACTTTTGAGATTCTTCGTTCGTTTCGATCCGACTCGCCGTTTTACGTCTTCAGGTTAGTTTCTCCGAATTGTTTCTTGTTTATCTGTCCACTTTTTTTTTCCTTGTCCTGCCTGCCCCGCCGTTTCTTGGTTATCCGCCCCCCTTCCCCCTTCTTCACGACAATCGCACGAAAACCACCCAAAACTGCAAACCCCCCTTCCCCCTCGCTTTGTTTCTTGTTTGTCTGGCGTTCGCTCGATCTCGCCGCTTCCCTCACGTCGACTATCTCAACTCGACATTTTAGCGTCTCTCTCTTCGGGACGAACGCTTCGCGCCGTCAATAATCCTGAAACTAATAAAACCCCGTTCAACTCTGAATCATTCAATTGATCAATCGTGTCCCAATATTGTCGAAGTGTTGCCGACTAAAATCAAATCCCAATTAGTCTATGACAACAATGACTATCCACAACATTTACAATCAGTCATAAATAAATATTTTTATTTTGTGGTCCTCGTGTAAATTTAGCGCAGCGATGGTTAATTTATACACCAAATCCGGTTGACAGGTCAATATTAGGATAACGGCAATAACTTCGTTCAAAATGTTTGTAAAGTAACATTTGCATGTTCGAAATGTCAGTCAATCACACCATTCAAAATTTAGTTGGAACTGTGAACAATTGCAGAGCATTTAGTGTTTAATTATATTAAACAATCAATAGGTAATTACCTCAACCTAGTACAATATTGCTACACTACAACACAGTGTAATTCCATATATAAAAATGTAGTGAGGTTTTTCTACGTTATTTTTCTTCTGTAGGTTGCGCTATAGCTGATTATAATTGCTACAAACTAACTGTTAAACTACAGTTCATTGATATTAAACCAACCAAGCATTGCAATAGAATCAATCGAAATAAAGTTGTGCTTGACGCATTCATAATGCAGGGGCACAATGTGGGTGATTACGGTTTTATTTTAAATCTGCAAAAAGAACCGGGAAAACAAAATTTTAAACGCGATAGAAAATTCTGAAGTGAGTCTCGCTACTACGAAGCTAATGACAGCAGTAATATTGTAGCTGCCGTGCTATTAATACTGAATAGAATTGGTACCCTCGAACTGCAGTTTCTACACATCCGAAAGCACCTAAATCCATCAAAACGTAGACTCACTACAACCTTCATTGTTAGAAATAGCCATTACAACACAACTACTTGGAGTTAATGCTACAGATAATTCAGATGGCTTCAGACGAACTGACCAGCCCTAACCAGTAGATGCATTACAACTTATTTAAACTACGAACAATCAAAATGTAGTTCCACTACATACACACATCCTTACATTATAATTACATCCTTTTCATTCTAGTTACTTCTAGCTAATTATTAACTTACACTTATTCCACAACTGAATAGAATTGTTACATTCGTACATCATATTTCTAAACTGGGATACTGCCAAGTCTCTATTCAAAATATATTGCCTTCAATTGCGTACACCAACCAGTAGTTACATAAATTAAAATGTAATCACCGCAACGCAGTGCAGCTAATTACAATCGGTTTGGTCAAACTGTAGTTACATCAACAATATGTTACATGTAGTTAATTACAATAAAATCAATCAAAATGTAGCGCTGCTACAAAGCGTTGTAATTACTTTCTTTTCCACAGGTTATTTTAGGTAAATACAACTATGTTAATTAACCTACTTTTATCCTGCAACTGATTAGAATTGCAAAGATCAACGTGTAGTTGTAACAGCTACATCGAAATTTCGAAATGTACGCCCTCACTACTTCATCATTTCATTAATTCAAATGTAGTTGCGCTACCACTTATTATAACAGCATCGATCAATCAGTAGTTACGGTATTCACCAATCAGTAGTCACATCAATTGAAAAGTATTTACACTACAACCCAGCACGATTGAATCTCTCCCAAACAAGTTATGCTAAGAGTAATTGTAATCTTGTCTATCAACCAGTAGTCGTGTTCTACCTTATTAATATCGCTCCAATCAAACTGTAGTTAGGACAAGTCATTCAATTACAAGATATTATTATTTTAATCAATGATAAACTGTTGTAGACTTGCTACTTTTTGTTGTTGTGATACATAATTTTCTATATAGTACAGAAGTACAATGGAACATGGGTGAGGGTGGATGTCCAGCGACAGTCCCTCTCAGAATTAATGCTAATTTTACCATTCATTAAATATAGTTAATAATTTACGTAGGAGATAAATTTAGGTTACACTAATATCACAGTTATGTTTCACAAGTGACTACATGTTCCTGTCTATCAGGTCCACCGTTCTTTTTCTTTTGAGACGACGAGGGTGCCGTATTCTGTCCCATGTGTTGAGGAGGCGCTCAAAAGCTGGCGATTGGTGCGAGTTTATCGATGCGTGCAGACGATTCATCGTAGTTTTGATGACTTCCTCCACCAGTGGCACGTTCAAATCTCTATGGATGACGGAATTCCTTACGAACCATGGAGCGTTGGTGATGAGGCGGAGGGCACGGTTTTGTTGGGTCTGAATCCTCTTTATCTGGGTTTTGCATGCCAGACCCCAGATTGAACAACCGTATTGCCAGATTGGGCGTACCATGGTTATATAGATGAGGCGTTTGTTGTCGAGGGATAGTGGTGACGTCTGGCCGAGGAGGGGTTTCAGGAGGTTTATGCGGGGGCGGAGTCTGTTCACTAAATCGCTTATGTGGATGTTAAATGTGAGCCGCTGTTGAAGGTGCACTCCCAGGTATCGTACCGCAGCTGTTTCGGATATCATCTGGTGATTCATCATGATTTGGCTGGTTTGGTAGTTACGTCTCTGGGTGAATGTTGCCGTGCACGATTTCTCGGTATTCATCACAATTCGCCAGTGATCTGTCCATTCCTGGATGGTGTTGAGGTGTAGTTGGAGGTTGGAGGAAGCAACTACTCCATCTTTATCTCGGGACAGAATGGCGAGATCATCGGCGAACATAGCTGAGTAGGTTTCATCAGAGGTTGGGATGTCAGAAACGAATATCAAGTACAGTATGGGCCCCAACACGCTCCCCTGCGGCACTGATGCAGATACGCTACAGCTTGGTGACTGGGCACCATCGCACTTTATGTGAAACGTTCTGCTTGTGATGAAACATTGGATCAATCTGTAGTACGTGTCAGGGAGAAGAGGTTTGAGTTTGAAGAGCAAGCCTGATTAGTACAGTCGTCCAACTCTTCAACAATAATACACTGTCATAATTACATCAATGAAACGCTTCAACATATTGCAGTAACTCCTTCGAAATATAGCTACACTACATCTAATTACAGTAATATAATTCAACCCGCATTTACCTCAGAACTAACCAGAATTCTAAAATCAAACTGTAGTTTCCACGACAATTTTTAGAATGGCTCCAACAATTCTTTACAACCTTCATTAATAGACGTATATATTATAACACAACCGACTACTTGGAGTTTATGCTGCAACCAATTTCAATGGCTTCAATACTTACTTTGCAATTGATTACAATTAAATCAATCAAAATGTAGTTATGCTACAAAGCACTATAATTACTTAATTCGCCATTTAGTTTTTTCACATATAATTACAACTACATTAATTAACCTGCTCTTATCATGCAACTGATTAGAACTGCTACAGTCCAAATGTAGTTTAAACCTCTTTTTACACTGCCATATTACTTACAATTTCGTTGATACAAGTGTAGTTGGGCCACTTTTTATTAGAACCAACCAGTTTAGTCAACTAATTGGAGTTTGCACCACAAAAAAGGGAATATTGAGGACAATTATGGTCTTAAATTATTCCTTGCACATTACCACGTAATAGATGGAAATTTAGTTGATCGGCTTATTTATTTCTCTGTTCAAGAAGAGATTAGGATACTGGTTTTCATTTTCACACTTCTTGAACTGAAATCTTGTTAGACGAACGTCATTTTTGATAAATTCTTTAGAACGCTCACTATTTTTAGGTGAGTGAGATTTATTAAGTAAGAAATCATCAAGAGCATGAGGTTACATAGCAGGACATTTTCATGTTGCTCAGAGGGCGTCCGTGGGCACGTAAATGTAATATGGGGTGAACTAAAGAACATGGACCGACCGCTTGATAACGCTACGACTGCATGTATCGATAGTTCGCTTGAACGCTACGACTGCAAGTATCGATATGCGTCACCGGCGCAGTTGGTGGGGGAGAGCCTATGAGCGATGTCTGGCATATCGATAACCTGACCTCGGTCGTGATATATCGATATATTGCCTTACCAGAGGGGGCGGTCCATATTCTTTGCTTTTACCGGAAATTTTCCCAACGATCCATTTCCAGTGTGTAGAGACATGAAAATGTCAAAGTAAGCAGAAATATAAATAGAATACAAAACCACACGATGCCAATAGAACCACTTGATAAAGTGCTAAATGACAGAAAACTCAACAAAATACGTAAACAGCTCACGATACAAAAAACACAACAAACAAAGCCAAACGAGTGGTGAACGTCAACTACAACATAAAACCTTACAAAACAACACTCACTCACATCTTGCAGTTAAATTTAACAACTACGGTGTACAAAAAGCAAAACACTGCAAATCAAATAATAAAACATCGCTCAACTTGAATACGTTCCATCACGTTACAGTTATTCAACTCAACGCGTAGTTATGCGGTAATCGTTGTTAGTATAATTTCAATCATTCCACTAAAAATGAAATTGAGTTACGATCGTTTACCATTACACGAAAGCCTGTAACCATGCGGCGAATGATTGCAAATTGTTCGAATAATAATGCGGTATTTGTTTACAACTGTACACTCAAATTATAATTATTGCTTCAGAGTCGTCCGGCAACAATAGTATGAAAAGACACAAGACTCAAAATACGTGTGCTTGCATTACATTGAACAAAGTAGTTTAGACTCACTTACGTCAAATGTAATGGAATTTGATGTTAGTGTAATTCTACTGGTTACGTATAACTGGAAAGATATGTTTCTCCGGATTACAAAACTTTTAAAATCCAATTTCATCTCTCAGAACGTCAATATTTTTCGTCTAATTTCATTAAGTTCGTTCAAAACGCAAATTTGTCGCAGTTAATTGCAATTGCTTCACTCCAAATTTGCTCTGTACATGTGATAAGCATGTAGTATTTAAGTTAGTAAGTATATGCTGTAGTGATGACACGTCAGATTGAAACTACCTCTAATAAACGTCCATATACTGCTGTTCACATTATTACTCTTCAAAATAAGCCATACTACTAATGTGAAACCCGTTTACAATTACTCCAAACGGTGGTCTTGTTACAATACGCGCTGTTCCTAAATTTACTACGACTCCACTCCATTTGACTCAACTGCGAAAATTTTGCTTTTCCCACAGCATGTTAATTGCTGTAATTCCTAATTGGATTGGAAGCTCCCAGCTCTATACAAACAAGCTGTGGTGTTTCAGACCACTTTGGAGTATTATCTAATCAAACTTCTGCTCGCTCAACTCACATTTTATGCGTACTGATTTGAGTTTCTTATTTTCCAGATTTGTACCGAAATCATCCGAAAACGTCGGGTCCCTCGCAAGAGGTCGACTTTCATCTTCGTCGTAATGTTGTCAAAATATGAATGTAGAACATGGAGGTTAGCCTTTGGCATATATTTATACGTATTTTCATATTTACTTTCCGGTACCAAGAGGTTAAGGAAAATATTGTTATCGTACGCAGAAAAAGGCCAATTTTCTTCTGATATTTTCATTACTGAATCGAAAAAACCTGATTTCGATTTCAATTTACGGGAGAACGGGTTAACTATTTGAATTAGTTCTTTCGTGTTATTTGCTGCTTTTTGTCAAAATAAGGTTACGAGCAATATTTGTCTAGAAATGCATTGAATGCAGATCCTGCACCAGTATGTACAGCAGATTATCAGATTTGTAGGGGTGACGGATAGGATAGGTGTGTGATGCTGTAGGCAAGAATATTCTATGGTTACATTAAATGATTTAGTGTCAATGAAGGAGCTGCAGCTTTTTACGTGTTGGATGTGAGATACATTGACTGCACGGTTTTGTAGCTTGATGGTTGTGGTTAATAGTTGGTCATCATTAAAGGACGAATGCATTGATTCTTCCGCCATTTTCGTTCAAACTAACCAGCAGATAAAAGCCTCATTATAAGGCAGTGAAAGGCAATGGCAAAGGAAAATATGTTGAGGTTTCATCGATATGCTTATTCACGCTAATTCGAGCTGAACAGCCCCGCTAGACAACACTGAAAGAGGTGAGGCTGATCATGAGGCACCCCCCCCCCCTCCTATCAACTTTGTTTTACTGTCAGCTTACAGTTGTTTCAATAACTCGTGTATTCAGCCCTCTACCCATCATCTAGTGTGTAGAGCAGTCACTGTCTGGGCACTAAGATACTTGTGCCACTGGGCTGTATGGATGGAAGTTGAGGAGGTTGAAAACTAGTAGCTACCAGCAGCTTTAAGAATGACCCAACTTGACCGTTGTAATTACTAGTAAAAACAGAATTACTCTTTATTTCCCTTTGGACAGAATAATTGGTACATTTTCCTCTACTAAGTTGGGTACTCAACAGAACTTTTTAGCCATTATTTCATTCATTACTTGATTATTGTTACAGATAATCAAGGAACATTCGACTCTCCTTATCACGTGGAAAAGTGTTTAAAGTGTGACACTTCATACACAAATCGTGTTGAATTCGTTCAACATCAGTTGCTTCACATTGAGCGCAGTTATCCAGTTGTCTCTTTGGACAAAAAAGGTATGGGCTAATACATAGTGTTCAGTTCTAGTGTAGCTATACAATAGTTAGCATTGATGGTCCTGGTAGTTGGAAACACTGTTCACATGTTATATTGTGGGGAATCATTTTAGTGGTCTGGTCCTTGAGGCTATGAAAAGCTGTGAAGTGGTGGGAAATACCTTTATTATTATTATTATTTGAGTTTGTTATATTCATTTTCGGTTGATTTTGTATTTTCTATTTATTTCTACTTATAATGTAGTGCCTTTTATTCCATCTTCTTCTGTTTAACTAACATCATCCTTGAATAAGTCTCTTAGTCCTCTTCTTCGTATCGTGGAACTTGGAAACCTGTATGACCTTTTCACCTTCCTCCTACATCCAAAAAACATGTTCAGTCGATTGGTGGTTGTTAGATTGAAAATCCAGCTAATTATTCATCGCTCCTTTTTAATTATTCCCCAATTCAACAAAGCACTACATTATATTTCCTGAAGTCCTAACTGAGTCCATCAACTCCTCTGCCAACACTGCACTTTATATTGGCAAAGCGTTGACTCCCTTAAACATCATGGGAAAAGCGTCAATTTTTGTTACATGTTAATAATTTGCCTTGACTTCCCCTAATTACCCTTTACATCTGTCGATCATCAACAACATTATCATTACTTATAGTTTTTATGTATTTTGCTCTGGCAAGATAGCTTAATGTTTTTCACTTTCATTTTCAAATTTTGGAAAACTTTATTTTCTAAAATATTTTCACAAAACTTTGATTCTGGGCCTTCCATATGTATATGCATAGTTTTAGTCTTGTACTGAGCATATATAAACTTATACAGAACAAGAAAAAATGTAGAATAAAGAAAAAAAAGGCTGCTAATTATTGCACAACGGTTTATTATCCTCTTGTGTAGCATAATTGAGACTGTGTTGTAACACCCTCTCATGTTGTAAAAAAAAAATCCTGACTAAAAACATAGGCATAATATTATTCAGGATTAGTAATAAACCAAAAGAGGAAAATAAAAATGTGCACATTCTCGTTGGCCTTTCAATATGAAGGTGTCAGAACTGCTCCACTTCACTCACATGCCTGCTATACCATAGGCTGAGGTAAAGGGAGCAGTTTGAGAAACGTTTTGAAGACAGAACGGGAGGAGTAGGCAGGGCAGCTGAGTATTTAGTACGAGAGCAGTCTGATGCGAATGAAACTGTAATGAGATAGCAATAGTATTCATAAAGGATAAAATAAAACGAAAAAAATCTGAACGAAACGAGGTGCAAGTGAAAAATGAAACGAATTTTTAAATTTTATTTGTGCCCCAAACGAAGGAATACTGTATTTTTAGTTGTACATAATTATTCGTGGGTGATTCATAGCTAAATAAAAACAAATTCCTCCTAGGCTCGTGTTAAGAGTACACATTGCCTCACCTCAACCCAAAACAGTCGTTGAAAGGCTTCTGACGTGCCATATGCCTCGCTGTTGCGTGTGTAACTAACGTACAGTTTGAAGGAAAAAGTTATAGAAGCTTGCCCCCACTTGTTGTAAAATGAACTTGAAGGCGCAATTGGCGGACACACGTGGCTATGAATTCGATACCTTATTAGCAGAAGCAAGTATCAAACCTATAACCCCCACTCAAGGTATGCCATTGCTGTGCAACCTCCAAAAATGTGTTGATAAAAACTCCTTAACTTCCACAATTTTCTAGAAAAAATATTTTTTTCATTCTTCATTCTCCTTCAATTTTTTCAGTACATCCGAGGGTTTTTAAAAATTTATTTACATTTGCACCAATATCTGAACATTTACTCGTATTCCTTTTTTCATCAGTAATTCTTTACACCTCAGGAGCAGACTCTTTTCAACCATAGTAGAGCGTCCTCTGAAAATCTCTTTTTTGGCCCAATATTCGACATTTTCGGGGTAAAATTTTTTTTTCTACTCACTCTTAATTTCTAAGCAGATGCATTCCCTAGAAATCCCATAACTGATGTAGAACAATGGTGATTTATGTAAATGTGCTGATATATACCGAATATAACCAAATACAATGTCATTACTTGAGCGTGAGTGCCCGATTTTGACATTGAGAAGGAATATAAAATAATTCCTTCTTAATACGTGCTCGTCATATGAGAGATGTGCAACCGCCATATTCGCGACCAGTATTCAGGAAGATGACTTCGCCGGCCGATTTTATTGATCCAACATTTAACTTTTTCGGTAAGTTGCCTGTTGATTTTGATTGTTCGCGGGCGTCGGTTCAAAGTTGAATGTGATCACAACCTTTGGAGTTGTGATATTAAATTGATGCACATCGTTCGAGACCGAGCGAAAGAAGATATGTGAGGAGTTAGCTTCGGCTGGATTGATTTTGGAAACGGCTATTCGATGGGTTAAACTAGGCGAATTGAAAGTAAAAATGCCTTATGCTCTACTGCTCGCCGTAGTGTTAAGTAAATGGTTAATTGTGTTGGATTCAATTGCTATAGATCGATCAGCCGATAGCTGCGTCTAGAATCGATTGCTTAATTTCGAAACAAACTTGACGGAGATTAAACAAAGCGAAGGGTTTGCTTGAAAGGAATTCCGGAATTGAGTATTGACAACCAACATACTGATCCTTTCTCTGTATTAAATAGTAAATCAAGAAAGGCGGGTTATGCGAAGCGTACACATTACGCCCGGATAACCCAACTGCGTAGATAACGAGAGTCGATTATTGACGATTCCGCTCAATTTTTGAATACCAAAAGTCGAGTTGTCTACGTAAATTTCCGCTTGTTAATTCGATGAAAACCCGTACATTTATCGTTTTTCTGGCTCAGTAAATGGTAAATACTTTCAAATCGTGCAGTGTGCCAAGCACCACGGAGAAAGCCACAAAGGTCAAATTTAAAACCACAACCTCAAGGTGACCCCACGATCATCGATGGAACAAAACTTGAAGTGTTTCCTGATGGGTCGGTGTATCTTTGAAATAATTTTGTAGTATCTACATCTTTCTCATTAGTTGGCCTCGTCCGTTTCAAAAGGCGCATAATATTGACAGTACCTTTGGGACCAGGGAGAATACTGATACACAAACAGCATTGGATCTAAATGTTTGATCGGGTGGGTCAATACAACTATACTAACCAGTAACTGTACATTGTTCTCCATGAACGTTTCTGTAGAAAGGCGATGACTAAAGATCCTGGTGCCTTTCGGGTATGGTTAAATGTATTGTTTGGGGGGGGGGGGGAGCTGTATGTGTTGCTATTTGCCAAATGTTTTATTTTTCTCACAGTCCCCCCCTTATTTGAAGTCAGCCAGTCACGAACGTTCTCATATGAAACAAGTTAATAAATAAGTAGGTTGCATTCACGAAGAAAGTTAAATAGAGTCGAATAATCAAGAGTAACGACATTCGCGAATGCTCATTCCGCCATTTTAATTAACTTGATTCAGTGTCTTTGTCCCATAAATTGACCACAGTTGATTATTTATTCAAGGATATGAGATAACGAGAGCGACTCAAAAAAATTCACCACAACCTGTCTTACGCCACTATATGTTATTCTATTCCCCACTTTTTTCAATTTTAGCCTTGGCTCAATCTGTGAGACTAAGAAACTAATTAGTTCGTTCATTTTCCTTTTATAATTAGAACTAAGTTCTCCTGTCAATTTGCATCGGACTCGTATTTTTACTTTCCTTGGCTCTACAAAGTAGAAAGGAAAGTTATGTAATCGGCTGAAAAAAAATTTTTGAGTTTTCTTCAGATCTTTACGTTTCAGATCCTCCTGAGTCCGAAAAACACTATTTGGGAAAATGGTCTGTGTGTGTGTGTATGTGTGTTCTGTGAACGATTTGTAGAGAATTCAGATCTATTCTGACTACCGAACCAAATCAGCTCAAACTTGATATCTCGCCCGCAGGTAATCATGGGACGCCAAAATAAGGGTATGAACAAAATCCACCGAAATTTAACTATAGTTATCATAGTGATCAAAACACCAAATTTTTTTTTCTACTAAACGGCTCAAACGATTTTGATTAAATTTTTTATATTGATAGCTCCCAATATGGCAACTATACCATAAAATTCCCATTTATGGGAAAATGACGAGAGCAGCACAATAAATTGCCAAAACTTTCGACGTAATCGATTTTAGAGTGGTTTTTAGAGAAAACGACCGCACCAAATCCCCTCAAACTAGATATCTAGCCCGCAGGTTACCATGGGACGCCAAAATAAGGGAATGAGCAAAATCCACCGAAAGTTAACTATAGTCATCATAGTGATCAAAACACAAAGTTTTTTTCCTCAAAAACGGCTCTAACGATTTTGATTAAATTTTTTTATATTGATAGCTCTCAATATGGCAATCACACCATAAAATTCCCATTCGTGGGAAAATGACGAGAGCAGCACAAGAAATAATCAAAATTTCGACGAAAAGCGTTTTTAGTGCAGTTTTTTCCTTATAAACTCCGCTGGGATGTTATTAGAAAGTTAAAGAAAATTGGTATTGTAGTCCAATCCAATACTTAAAGTGTGAATGTTTAAAAACGCTCATGAGGTATATGGGGCTAACTTCAGAAATTCCTGAATTTCAACTACCGCCGTTTTGCTTACTGCCAGTTCTAACAGTTATTACCCATTAACTCTGCAAAAGTGATTATTATCCCTCTTCAAAAAATTCGTGTACAGCCTCATTAATTTTCTGTGTACCAATTGCTCAATAATGGTCCTATAATGAGTATGAGCAGCACAATAAATTCCGAAACTGTAAGCGCTACCGCTTCCTGCTGCTGTGACGTGTTGTTTGACCAAGTTCAAAGGAACTGAGTGATGAATGAATTGAGTTAGTAGAATTAGCCATGTACAAAGTGAATTGTTGTAGAGCTAAGGAAAGTTGTGTGTTGCAACGCACCAGATATTTTCTATACAGTGTGCCACTGTCCCCCTCCGCTACACTGAAAGTAGCTTATAACCTTATTTTTGCGCCTTCAAAAAATCAAGAAGAGAACCTCCAACATTCTTCACAAATATGACGACAAACATGTAGATAACACGCTGAAATGAGGTTTTGTTCGATTAATAGGCCTCAAAGCGTAGAAAAAAAGAATTTGAAGAAAACGACGTTTTACTCGATTGTAATGCGTTTCTTACCCTCTGCGATATGGAAAGTAAAAAGTTAGCCAAACAGTAGGTAGACAATTTGGAGTATCACTGATAATTATTCAACAAAACCCCTACTTAAGTGAAAAATGATTATCCGTATCGGATTAAGTCATTATGAGTATAGGCACATGAGCTCAGATGAATTAAAAATTCATTATGATGTCATTACCTTAATAACGCATTTAAGGGTTTAAGCTTAAAACCGCTACTTCGTTTTCCTATCAAAATAATTTTGATTCTGTGCTTTTCTTCTCCTGACTAGTTGCGCATCATCCTCTGATTTGTGTGGGTAAACTTGCCTACCGCATTTCCAATTTTGCTTGAACATACAGTTGAGGGGAATTGCGTGAGTTGTTTAGTTTAAAGACGAGAATGCCTTTCCTTAAGAGTTTCAAATATTTTTCACTGGTTGTGGTTTCAATGTATCACTCCCATTAGACTTTGTTTCATTTGGAGACTATTCTGAGCTTACTAGTATTTGCATGTACATTTGAATCTTTGTTTCAGAAGTTGAAAACTATTTGAAAACGTTTGCGAATCTCGAAGTAGTGAGTATGTTTTGGGCCTTTGCAAATTGAATTGACTCCAGTTTTGATTACTTTTTCATTTCTGAATTTTAATTTGATGTTGACCAATACACAACCCGTCTCGCTATTTTCCTTCTTTTTAAATAAATGAGATCAGTGTAACAGCATTGTTGTCCATTCTCTTCCTGATTCCAGTGAGGAGCTTCTTGTTGCTCCTCATGGACAACTCCCCCTTCGCCTTGGCAATTCATTGTCAGAAGTCCTTTCCCTCTGTCATTGTTATTTACTATCCTCACTGATTGAGTCAGCGTTTCAATAAGACTGAAGTACAGAAATGTTTTGCATAAGGGAAAAATAGCATCCCTGTGGGCTTTTTTTAATTTGAAATATTTGGTGATATTGTCTCAACTAAGGACCCCTAAAGTGACTCCAGGTTGTGTGTGTACCCCCCCCCCTCCCATCCCTTCTTCTCCGTTATTTTCCTATTTTAGTTTATTAAAAAATGATAGGTATTAAAGAAATTGGGTTATATCCGCCAGTAGGCAAATTACTAAAGTTAACGTACCTGTTAGGTGAGTCCGTCTCCTCTGGCTTGTGAGTTACTGTGGGCAAGCGCTTTCGATGTAAATACATCATCGTCTGGCCGTTAAGTCAGTACTGGAGTCAGTCAGTTGGTCGTGGTCTTTATATACAAAGAGAAAGGTGAAAGGGGTGATGGAGCGTCGGGGAAGGGGCGGGGAGAGGAGGTCATGTAGCTCAGGGGGAAACCCCCTAGAGATAAATGGAACGTGTTGGATGGTCTGTCAATTGTGGAATTTAAGTCTTTTTTGTGTAGGGTGGTCTGTAAATCCGTCAGTTGGTTGTTTTCGTTTGTGTAGTGTTTTGAGTGGTGTGAATATGGTGTCGCATTTTGTGTTGATTTGTTCATTTATGATCTGTCCATTGAAGTTTTTTTGTTTATAAATTTCCATGTTTTCTAATATAACGCATACATAGGACAGACAGGACGAAAAATACGGACCAGATACTCAGAACACATTAAATCTCTTAGTAGGAACAAAGACGATTCAAACTTTGCCAACCACCTCAAAACAACTGGACATGAACCCACCAAAATACAGGACTGTACCACCTTACTACACAAACAATACAAAGGACGAAAACTGAACATATTAGAAAACATGGAAATTTATAAACAAAAAAACTTCAATGGACAGATCATAAATGAACAAATCAACACAAAATGCGACACCATATTCACACCACTCAAAACACTACACAAACGAAAACAACCAACTGACGGATTTACAGACCACCCTACACAAAAAAGACTTAAATTCCACAATTGACAGACCATCCAACACGTTCCATTTATCTCTAGGGGGTTTCCGCCTGAGCTACATGACCTCCTCTCCCCGCCCCTTCCCCGACGCTCCATCACCCCTTTCACCTTTCTCTTTGTATATAAAGACCACGACCAACTGACTGACTCCAGTACTGACTTAACGGCCAGACGATGATGTATTTACATCGAAAGCGCTTGCCCACAGTAACTCACAAGCCAGAGGAGACGGACTCACCTAACAGGTACGTTAACTTTAGTAAAAAATGATAATTTAGGATTTTTGTGGCTTACGCAATTTTATTTAAGAGTTTAGTCGTCGTTTTCACGCCTTCTGTGCTGAAATCTTGATTAAAACATGTGCTGCGTGGGGTGCCAATATTACAAATAAGCGGAATAAGTATGCGCATTTTGAATAATATTTAAATTGATTTTGATCATTGATTTTTTAGCAAGAAAACAAAATGAGTGACGAAGGATCAGGTGAAGCCAATCAGGCGGAAGAGGTAAGAATTAATGATGCTATTATTTATAGGGTAATACTAAAAATAAAGTTTAAATGATGTATAGGTTTTTTCAACTAACTTATTGACACTAACTCATTCTGTGATTTAAAGAACAGTCTCGTCTTTAGGAATCCTTCCTTCTAACTGCTTATTTATTTCACTGAATAGTAGAGCTTTTATTCCCCAAACCACTACGAACAGTTGGCAGTTTCCCCATCATCAAAACCCAAGCATTTCATTTTTCTGAAATATCCAAACTTCCAGTATACCTCTGTGGCTCTTCCAGCTTTCTCTTTCCAGTTTGGTTTTTTTTTTCTTTTTTTTTTTAAATTTTGAAGCTGATGGAAGTGGTGGGGGTCTATTCAGGCTAATGATGAATCATACCAATTTATAAAGTTAAATGCTTACCACTTGGTTGGTTATTTCAGGTTGAGCAGAAACCAAATATAAACAAATTGGCAGCAGTTGGGTCTCCACCGAGTAATAAAGCAGCCCCAGACATAGACAGCCCGATGTCACCTGATGGCTCTAGAGATGAGGACCGAATGTCTATATGCTCCTTGGCAGGAGGATCTCCTAGCAGTTCAAAGCCTTCAATCGTCGACAGTAGTGCTGAAAATCGAAAAGAAGCTGGTGACGGGGATATGTTGGAAATAAATGGACAACCGCCGTCAGTTCCTGAGGTATATATACATATATATTTCTTTTAGACTTGAGCAGAGTGTTTCGTTCATTATTTATTCATGTATAGAAAATACGACTATGTCCTATTAGAAGAAATTGGGAACTCCAGACTGTCAAATGTCAAGTCAAAAGTGAGTTATGTTGAATACAGCCAAGAGAACAATTGAGAGTACCGAATGGTGAATAGAGATTCAAAATTAGAACTCCATCTCTATGAGGTGTGAAAAGCTGAACGTTTCAACTGTAGTGAAACTGAAAACTAGTTTCAACCCGTTGTAACTTGAACTTACCTCGAGAGATGTGCAATAAAAGGAGCACATATAGGTTGGGAGATGAACAGATAGTGACCACCTAACCTGATTAGTCCAAAAAAAGAAAAAACATGAGAAGAGGGTCCTAACGAAATAAATGGAGAAATGAGTGCACTACTGTCAGCATGAAAAAGACGTATAGTGTTATGTCCAGCAAGTCATTTGATATATAAAAGCGAGTGGCCCTTCGTGTTTCTGTCTAACTTGCAGCCTTCGGAGTTTGAAGGAAACCCCATTGAGATCATGGCTTCCAGAAAAGGGTTTGGTGTCGCACTTATTCATCAAACAATTCACACAGGCTTACATCATCTTTTTACAGCTCTGGACGACGTTTAAGGAATGAAAGATGGAGCGCCGCATATATTCTCATTTTTGTCTCAATTTACAACAATTCTTACAGCCTATCAAGCCAAACAGCGTGATTAATCTAAATAAACAGTTTTATTCTCAGACTCTAACATCATTTGTGTTTCTGGTTGCTAATGGCTTCTCCCACCGAGCATGGTTAAAGAATTTATGGGAGTGGTGTAATAAAAAATCAGGTTACTTGACTAGCTGACAATCACGGTTCTGATCATGTCTGTCTTCTGTTTACATGGACTTTATTTACTTTCCTTGGCTCTGCAAAGTAATCAGCTGAACAAATAATTTTGAGTTCTCTTCAGATCTTCACATTCAGAGCCAACTGAATTCGAAAAACGATTTCAGTAAATGGTGTGTGTCTCCTCAGTTTCAAGTTTTATCTGCGAAAACGTTTATAAATCGGGAGTGATATGACTACATCAGGATGGACAGAGGCTGATTTTTTGGGTATCGAAAAAGCTAAGTAACTAATTGTTGGACCTCGTGGAGTCCATTGAAGAAACAGTTTTCATCTAACTCCCCTTCTCCCCACCATTTTTTTTAAAGTGTGCCACAATAGTGGGAAAGAAATGGCAGTGGAAACAGTCAATTGCCTGTGCGGGTAAAGTGGACAAATCTGGGCAAGTTGTACTGAGAGATATAGGCAGGACATGTATTTTGGATAATCTGAGTTTTTGGTAGTCCTAAGCCGTCTCACCCTCAGTACTGGGCCTCCACTGTACTGTCAAGAAATCATCGGAGACATCAGATGTATATTAATGAACGAATTTCGTATGTTTTACAGAAAGAGCAGAGTGACTCGGAAAGCAATGAGAAGAGAGATATCAAATCACCTGTCAAACCAACTACACCCAGCCTTCCTAATATTGGTGAGTCTAATTGCACTGCGATTATGATGTTCACAACTTTTTTAAATTTTGTCCTCAACTTTCTTGTTTCTACTTGACAATGATGTAAGTTACATACGGTAAACAAGGCCTCATTGAGGTCGGGTTGTCCACAAGGCTCCGGATTGAGGCGAGAAGAGAGCCAAAGTGCAGAGGTACTTCAGAACCATTGAGGAAGCCCGTTGAAGGCCTTTGCGAACTCACTCTCACAACCTATTACACTTTTTTCGGCCGATCCCATCCGAGGCTAACTTAAGACCTAATTCTGAGACCTGCCCTTTGACGACTCATACAAATTCACTCATTAAGCGCTGTGCGATTGGAACTTTTTTTGATGTGTTACAATGCAGGAATTAAGTTCCACAGCAAACTTTGAGGTTAAGATCTTACGTGTGCAGCGTAGTTTTTAAAATGTATTATTAAACTCTTAATATCCTTTTTCATTGCAGCCATCTCCCTACGAAAATCTGAAGACCTGATGGCTCAAACGAATTACAACCTAATCCAGGCAAGTTGGCGTATTTTATTTTGTTAGTTTACGATCTACAGAAGCTACTACCAGAGTTAGCGCTGCTTTATAGCAAAGTCGTGGTAAAATGACTCAGGCGCAAACAAAACAGTTTCACTGGATTGATGTCGACATATTTTTGCTTCTGGTCATTGGATAAGAATTCCATCTGGTTGACTCCGTAACGTTTGTGTTAGTCTATGGTTTCTGCCCTCTTGTATTAACGTCTTAGCATAAATTGGTGTGGTAGGCCTTGTGATATAATGAGTTCCTGCAGGGTTCATGTAATAGTTGGGATTTCAAGTAATTTAGATTAGGTGATTCGTTTCACGTGTAATCCTCTTATTCCTATTTTTGTCAATACGATGTTGTAAGTGGGACCAGCAAAAATCCCAGGTCTCCTTTTTTTAAAAATCATATTTCCTTATTAACAAAGCTTTGAGTAAATGTTCTAAGGCTTATCATAAATGTGAAATCTTCAGGTTATACGGAGTGCCTGTAGGTCTTCCCTGTATTTTTCCAAATCCATCCCAATTGTCCAGTGAGGTCAATCATAATCATCCTCAAAGCATTCTTTGGCCCTAAGGGACGACTTCACGAACCGTGTTTAACAACAGTTATTTTCAGTTAATGCTCATTAACTGCCTTACTTCGTGCAAACGGATCTCCCCATCTTCTGGTAGTTATTGACTGTGAATTTCTCGACCACCCATCAGACATCTGTATTTACCTGCGTCAGTTCAAGTGCTAGTAACGCGAAAAACTATTTTTCTATCAAAAGCTATCAAATACTGTTTTACCATTTTAAATTGTTTTTTTTTTTTCATAACGCTTCCTGCATAATCGCGGGCAGTTGGGTATCAAAGATGATGGCTTTTATTATTATTATCATTATCTCATCCATCTTGTTTTCGACTGCTACAAAGTGGCGACTTACACGCTGCACTAACATCGACGTGTCTGCCATTTCTAAAGTAGGTGCGCGCTTACTCCCCTTGATATGCGTAGTATTCTTTTTTTAGTAGGACACCAGTACTCAAAAGAAGCCAAACAATCTTACTTTGCTGTAACTTTATTACTATACTCTCTATATGACGTTAAACATGGATTGTTTAACCACATTCAACAGTGAGTACAGTTAGGATGGTCAAATCCAACTGTAAGCCCTGGTTAGGTTCTGGTAAGGCTCTTTAACTGGTCCCAACTGCTCCACCTCACGAAAATAGTTTTTACCAGCTTTGATTAAACTTTAACCCTGATACCACAAAAATTGGTCAGTTAGCTCATTAGCTCATACCTGTTTTTATCATATCTTCATATATGTTTTGCTCCGTTACCCAGCTCCATCGATTATTTCCTTCTATTGATATCTGTATTATTAAAGTGAATAATTTTAGATAAATGAAGTCTACACATGTCCAATTATTACAGTTGATTTTTGACGACGATGATTATCATATAGTTACGATACAGTTATCGTCATCTTACCCACAGATGTATGAAAAGTATTACGAAAACAAATTGTTGTTAGAAAAACCACATGCCAAGCACATGGGTAGGAAACACACTGCATAGCAAAGTGCCAAAAAATAATCCTACTTTATTGTAACCCCATTAGTCCACTGCCTTCTCCATATGGATAAAATCATAGCTCCTCTAATTGCATTTCCCGTTTAGCATGGTGGAAATTGAAACAGGCTAACGTTGATTTGACATATCACTGTTAGTGCGTTTTTGGTGAAATCATCCATAAGAAGATCAGAATCCCAACTTGGCGATGTTAGATCGGTGTGGAAAGAAGATCATGCTTCAACTCGAGACCAGATGCTCTTGATCAACCCAACTTACTATCTATTCATAGGCCTTGTAAAAGATTCTGCTATTCAGTTAGTTGTAGTTTATTATAGTTTATATATTGTGATAATTATAAGTTAACTAAAAATTAGACTTAGCTCCATAACTATTAACCAATTATGTAAATTTTTGTCATTTTTTATTGCAGAAAAGATTGCAAGAATTGTACGAAAAATTTCAGGTACCTATTCCTTTTCCCTAATTTCCCTCTTTGATACCTAAAGCAGAATGTGTCTCAATGGGTAGATCAGTTCGATGTGCAACAAGTGTCTTCTCAAAGTTGGAAGATTTGATGTTATGCATTCGGCTGTAATCAATTGATGTTATTCATTTTTCCCACCCTTCTACTGTAGGATTTCCTCGTCTTCTTGCTTGTGACGTTAGTGTAACCTCAACTGTAATACTTCTCTTCTTTCTTATCATGTATTTTGTTGGGGAAGTAAAGGTACATCAGTGGGGTTAACGCTGAACATTAAGTGAGTCAAAGGGCATGTGTCAGCAGATGAGTGGTGCGTAAACTGATGAAACCTTTGAGAGGGAACTGTCATTATGAAATAGAACCTGATGGATTTTGGCACAGGTGCGCAGCTCTCTAGGATTTGGCCACAACTTTCTTTTGAATGACTATGAGTTTGCTACCCCAGACAGAGCAGTGAGTAGTCACGCTTAAGTACGAGATACAATCAGAAAGTAAAAGTACTGAGGCACGTATGTGCTGGTACATTTTTGTTACCTATGTTCGTCACACCGCCTGATGTAGGAGGTCTTCCCGAATACAACCACCAAGCACTGAATGACCTTGGTAGGATCCTAACTGCCTTCCTGGTGGCCTTTTCTGTGAAAAAAAATCCCGCCAAGTGTGAGGTGCTCCATCATCCGGTTCCTTGTTGCATAGGGTAAAACGCCAACAGAAATTTTTCATGGGTCAAAGAGGGTTGTTTATGGCGAAGGTGTGTGACGTACTTGGGGAATTGTCTCACAATTCCCGCGTACAGAACACTCGTGAAAGTCGTGTCTGGGCCCAAAAGAAAAGAATAAATCAAATACGCTCAATAATACTCACTCGATCAAATAAATAAAATAATAACTCTCAAGAAAGTAATGGGAAATGAAATTATAAAGCAATTAAGACCCACTTGAATTTAATCGGCAAAACTCGAAATGAATGAAATGAAACGAACTCCTTTTAAAATGAAATAAATAACCTATGCTCGGATTGTATTAAATGACAATAAAGGGACAATGGGGAAAATGAAACACAAAGCTCTGATCGCTTACCTTACTTCACACAATCAAAAGGGGAATTTAAACACTGACTTATAACAGGAATATTATTCGCTGATGAGCCAATAGCCGTTCTGATCTCGAAATGCGGCTCCGACGCTAATATAAACAGCGGCGGCCTGCACGGGAGGCGGTCAGTGTTGCCACTTTGCGCAGTCTGCCGCGAAAACCATTACAGGTGTCATGAACAGAACGAAGGTTTTCAAGTGGTGTGAGTTCAGCGAAGGACGAACGAATGTTCACGACGATCAGAGGCATGGGAGGCCTTCCATTTTTACAGATGAGTTGGTGAAACAAATCGAGGACGCTGTTGACAGTGGATGAACTTGCTGCAATGTTTCCACAACTCTCCAGATCTTTCGTGCACGAAACAATCACTGAAACTCTCGGTTTCAGACGATTGTGTGCAACAGCACAAATGAAGCGAGTCGCCTGCAGTCACGAGTTGAATTGGAAGGCGAGGATTTCCTTGGCTCCATTGTGACTGGAGATGAGACCTGGGTGGTTCATTACACGCCAGAGTCGATAAGACCCCCTCTGCAAAAAATTCAAAACCTCCATTTCGGGCAAATAAATCATTGTCATCGTGTTTGGGACCAAAAAGGAATCATTCTGTTCGATTTCCTGCCCTAGGGGGTGGTCAATGCAGTTTGATACTGCGAAACCCTTAAAAAGCCCAAGAGCGCAATTCAAAACAAGCGGAGGGGAATGTTGACAAAGGGAATGTGCTTGTTGCGCGACAATACCCCCCCTCACACAGCCAATGACACCAAAGAGCTGTTGGATTCATTCGGTTGGGACATTGTGATCCACCCTCTGTATTCCCCTAACTTGGCTCCTTCCGATTTTCATCTTTTCACCCCCTTGAAAACTCATATGGGTGGAAAACGCTGTTCAACCAAAGAAGAAGTGAAGAAAGAGGTTTTGCGCTGGCACAAAGAATTAGCGAGAGAATTCTTCGAAGAGGGTATCAAAAAGCTTGTGTTGAGGCTATTTCACAATTTGCAGTATCCATACAAGAAGTACACTAAATGAATATTGAAACCAGACGTATTTGCACAATCTACTGTTAATTCAATCAAATAATAGTACAGTAGCATCGAATTGGTAAATGGTAATTGAAAATCAATGCTTTAGTGCAGAAGAAAGATGTAGATGCAGTCGACTGAAGGTAAAGAATGCCTGAATAAGATTGCGGTTAACTAGTAGGACAGCTACTCCTTGGACAAAAATAAGGAGTGTGAAGGCAGTGTTGACGTGTGTGTGTGGGTGGAAAGATGTTATTGGAGGAACTTGAACCCACCACTTCTCAAAATCCTTTTTTATACTAACCTATTTCCTTCCATCCACACGAAAATCCAAAATCGAAAATAATTTACTGAATGATGTACTCAACAAATATACCTAAGTTAGGACGACTTGCATGATGTTCGTGTTCTTGTTCTCGCATCATTGATTAATGTTTTTTTCTTTCCTTCCTTCTTTGATTCCGCATTTTACCTTGTTCGATGTTTATCGTCTGTTGAGACTCCCTTGATATTTGAGAGCCTGCCTTGGCAACTATAACATAGCGGGAGGGATCTGGTTTTTCAGTTTCTACTTTTTCAAAGTGTTAAACACCCCATTGGCAACACCCTGGCGCCTGTGATCGTCATTTGTTTTTTAAAAACAGGTAAGTCACAAGTAATCAATATTCAGAGGCTGCTACGTTTCGCTTGGCTGCATGAGTGTAGATTTGCTTCAAATTGCTCGCCTTGGTTGTTGTAGGTGTTTCCTAGAATTAACCGTACTACACGGTGAGACTCATATTTTATGTCATTTTCGGTTTCAGCACCCAACTATTTCTTGGTTCAAAAGTAAAAGGTTTTTAGTGGCTGCACTGTGTTGTTACGTTTGTTCGTCTAGTCTGGAGTTAGGGGTGAGTGAGGGTAGGCATTTCAGTCCTCATCAGTGATGTAAAATGGTCATATAGGGTGCCCCAAAGTGTTCCTTCCAGCTGTTACATACCTCCTTCTATCTGCACCTCACTTATGTTCTTCTCACCGATAACAATTACTTATTTACGACTATTTTCAGCTTGTATGTCAATATTCGTTAGTTTTACGTCTGTCATCACGATAATTATTTCCTCCAACCCTGAAATAACTTCATTTATTTTCAAAAGTTTTCTACAAGAAGTGATAAATGAGAAGGAATATCTTGTTGGCAATTTCCGTTTTATTTTTTCCATGCGTCAAGTTGGTTCTTTTGTCAACTAACCTTTCGACTCGTTTGTATCCTAGACTCAGCTCTGTTTCTGCATGAAATGGCCCGTACTTTGGTTTAGATTGGAAGATATTTATTATTAATTTTTATGCAACTACCTCACTTGCTTTGTGCACATGTAAATACCTTACATTCAATCCCATCTTTGTGCACCTGTATTTTATAATTATTATTTTTGTGCATTTTGTACAAGACGAAGGCAGATTTTTCAGCCCCATCGACAAGCCAATCAAGTGAACACTACGATAAGTCGGATTTCGTTCAGCTCTACAAGACTTTGACCATTCTCGAATCCGTCAGTAGGGAGACGTCGAATTTGAGCAGTGAAGGAGAACGTCGTAGGATGAAAGTTGACACTGAGCCTAAACATGTAGTGAAGGATGGTGCTTCAGCCAACTCTAAACCTTTGGTAAGGTTGAAGTATTTCGTATTAGTTCTATAGGTGAATCAGGTTTTCTCTCCGAAGAATTTCCATCTTTTTCTTGTGAAACCCCCTTTACTAAATGTTTTCTTTGTCGCCGTCAGGAGCAACATACAGTGAGAGAGGTTAACCCCAATATTTTCTCCGTCTTTTCCAAGGAGCATACATGCAGTCCTTGTTATGCATGTAAGGCTTTGGAAGTTATAACGGAGATGAGAACCCTATGGGGACCCCCCCCCCTATTATGACTGAAATGAGGCACAAAGGTCACGATGTGCTGGGAAACCTGATGAGGTACGTGCAGGAAAAAACATGTACTCCTTTGTCCTTCTACGTTGCTGTTCCATCTTATGGCAAAGTCTGACATGAAAACCTTAACGAGTCAGTGCTCATAGTTTTCATTCTCAAATGTTGTTACTGCAAAGAGAAGAAAAGAAGGTTTGTAAAGTTGAAGCTAGATTGTATGGGGATTCAAGTGGTGGCTGCTGAACTGACAGAAACGGTTTTGGGTTCAATCCTTTTTTGCCCTCTTCACTTGAAGAAGAGCCCGAGGGATTTAATCTGGAACTGGATTTAGAGATACTGCCTGGTACCCATGCGTTGAAAGTATGTTGGGAGTAGACTTTGAAAGAGATAGCACCAATGATCGCGCGAGTAGCATCACACAGAAATATCATGAAAATATAACAAGTTCTCATGGGTTTTTGAAATATTGGTGGAGGCCTCCAACTCCCTGACTGAGTTTTTGTTAAATATTGCTGTCTCTCTGAACCACCTAGAGAGAAAGAAAGAGGAAAATTATTAATGGACAAATATCGAACACTAACAGAACATGGAATTCAAACAAACTTCTAGCCGCTTATGTAAAAAGTACACAATGGTGTAAAATTTTGATCCTTTGATGCCTGCTCTTTCTGTCAGTGCAGAGCAGAATTCAACAAGCGTTGGATTGTTCACCCTCAGATAGGAGTACTATCTGAGCTTTATATTAGACTAGACCGTCGCGAGACAAGTTTGTTTTACCGTACTGATGAACTGTCGTTGCTGTAGTAATCCTGCTCTGTATGAGAGAGACTGCATGTACGCACGTTTGGTACACGCACTCAGTCAATGGGCAGGTGGTGTGATGCTACCATCTGTGGGATTGTTTGAACACCTCTAAAGGCCCAACTCCGACTACTAGCAACAATAAGGCTTTCAGGCTCAAGTCAATGTGACTACACTAGGCAGCTGTGAAACTGTTCAATCGTTTTGTTACAGTAGCCGTGAAGAGCAAGCACTTTCGTGTGGTTGAGTGTTAGTACACTCTGCGCACCCAATCATACTAGCTGCTCGTAACAGTGCTTCTCCTTTACTACTGACTGAATCGATTGTGCTTTGTGTTGTAGTCGAGCAGGTGTTTCACTGCGATCTGTTGAGACTCAGCCTTCGCTCGGCATGAGTCTGTGCTGCTCACCCATTTGGTATATAACAATACCAATACATACCTGTACGTTCTGCTCGAGAATGTAATATCTAGTCACCATAACCGGCCAGTTAATTTTACTGTGTTAAATAATTGCTGTTTTCATTTTGAGAAACTTGTGTAATCTTACTCATTTTGGTTTGTGCTTATTGGCCGAACAGTCAATTTTTCACTAAATGGGTTCATCGACCAATGTTGAGCGAATTCAAAGGCTATGTAATCAACGACTCTGTGGGTGACGTTTTTAATTATATAGTTGATGACGAAAAATATCGACCTGATCCCTGAAAAATAAATTATTTACGTTACGATTTGTCCGAGGATCTTTTCAGTAATACGTGCCGTGATAGTATATGGAAGGACAACCTCGACAAATCCTCATCTATTTCAACCAAACTCTTGAACCAACCTTGAACTCAAACGTATTAGTTTTTAACACGAAATAATTGTTGCTGCAAAATGCACTTATTTGCACAAATACTCCGAAGAACAATTCGTTGTTTGAGCTGTATTTTCGACAAATGTTGGTTTTTACAGCTTATACCTAATACATTTCTATTCTAATAACTAATAAATTGCATTCTGATATAACATAACTGAACAGAACGATTCATGGGTCAAACAAAAACATGGAATGAGAACCAAATAAGTCGAAGTGAACCCAGTTATACTTAGTGCATTCTCACGATTTTAATCAAAGCTTGATAGCGAATTAGTTAACTCATAATTAACTGATGAAGTTAACAAAGGCTGACCTGATGCAACTGGCCCACCTGTTGTCATCTGATGCAGTTTGGGGTTGTGACTGGAGAGTGAGCTTGCAGTGTGGATCCTTATGGTCTGCTGAAAAGTCTGATTTTTGGGGGTAATAGCTTCATGGCACTCTGCAAGGGCACGTTCCAGTTTGCGAATTAGACGTTCACGAACAGTTTAGGAACTACTTTCCTCTTGATACAGCGGTTTCATTTTCGTGTGATAAATCGTGAGTTGTAACTACCCAACCTGTGTGTTGGACAGTACCAAATTCCCTGAACTTCTTAAACTTAGTTCGTATTTCAAATTTTGTCGATTTTTCTCTCAACCTTTAATTTTGACAGGACTTGAAATATCCCAAGAGAAAGTCTGAAGAATTGCTGCAACCAACTCTCGATAAACCAAAATCGAAAACTGTTCAACATTCCTTGAGTAGTCACTCTCCTCCACTTATTGCTGATTGGGTTCAAAGTCGATGCAAGCCGAATCGCCAAGATCCAACTCAACTCAAACCTCAAGATTCTCCAGTTCTAGGAAGTTTACAGGACATTGACGTTTTGGTTGAGCGTCAAAATGTGAACGATAATTCACGACCAGTTAATTTGTCAAAGCCGAAGAAGCCATTCATAGAGCTGAAACCAATTTTGACTGACAGAGGGGGAAAAGTTGGCTGGGGAAGCAGTCGAGGGGAGCAAAGTAAAGTGCGCGGAGCCAGTTTGAAGATATTGCGACCTATTTTAACCGATACGGTTCAACTGCATTCTAGAAATTCGAAAGATACTTACGAAAGTCTATTTCCATCTAGAGGGAAAGGTCGTCGTGGAGGCATTTCTGGTCGACCTAATACTGAATCGAAACTAATACAGCAAGTAGGAGCCATTGGTGATCATGCTGAACAACAGTCACTGCTACCTACTCAAGGAAAGGGGAGTAAAAGTAAAAGCAAAAAAAAAACAATGCCTTCCGACCTGACTCTTATGTCACCCCTCAATGTTTCGATTCATCAAACATTCACTACACCCAATAACCCAACTAGTGAAAAAAATATCCCACACAATCGAGACACACCGCACAAAGAATTGGATTCATCTAATTTTGAAAATGAAGAATATGAAGACATAGAAATTTCCTCTGTGTCAAACAGTGACTTGAGCATTCACAAGTCATCTACTCAGGCTGCACAGCCTGGCGCTTCAACTTCCAAGAAGCCCAAAGCTCAAAAGAAAAAATGTGTTCCGGTTGCCAAAAATCAGGTTTGCTTTCGGTATTTAGCTTTGCTCTATATTTCGTATATATTTCATTCATGAGTTCTGATAACTTACCCAGCAGTATGAATTCAGCATTTCTTCTAGGCTACAAAAGAATCTTACGAGCAAATCATCTGACACCTCACAGTCATGAGTTTCATGACAGGTGTTCTTGATCAGAATGTTTCCAGATTTCTTTCTAGACGTTCTAAGGAAATATTGAGTCGGGTGTTAGTGAGTGTGCTCGAATACCTGTGATGCCTCTACTTCAAGGAGGGGCACACTCAAACTGCTGCGATTCAGCGGTAGGGTTTAGAATGATAACAGGCTTGGGCTACGGAAATTTCACATCTCCACCCTAATCCTTGGCAGATGACGTGGGAAGGGCTTTTCCTCATAATTGATTGACAGGTACTCAATTGGAGCAGAGGCATCAAGTTCACAATTGAGCAGCACGAACCTCCTTCTACCCTAATTTGTCTGCATTGTTATGACTTCATGGTGAAGTTGCGGAACATGCGTGAGTCTCAGCTCATTTAATGCCACAACCAGACTTAGTTGGAGCGATATGAGCGCTCAATCAATATTCTGAAAGCCCCTACCCTGTCATAACCATAGGATGGCCTTGCACTCCACCAGCGTGAGCCTTATCTCCTCTGCTGACTTATGTACAACTGACTACATCTGTGAATCACTCTCCATTAACTGTTCATTCATAATTAATTTTAAAATAATAAGAAGGAAGCCAATGGTCAAATGTTTGAAAATGTATGACAGTTACAATTCTGCATTTGGGGATGTCTGGGGGAGTACTGACTGGGTGGCGCCTCCCTCAGACCCCGCAGTTGAAAAACGGAATTTGGGATGGGACCCTCCACAATGTCCACAGAGCAAGTGCATTTTCAGGCCTTGCTGTGGGTAGGAGTTGGACTACTACCTGTAGAGGCAGCCACCTGTTGCGGCCATAACTCATAATTCACCGGTGCAAGGCCGCAGGCTGTGCATTTCCATGGTACCATGTTTGGATCGAGCAGCTTACAGCTTCTCCTCCCAGAACAAGGCAGTTTGGCCATTGATGATACCGAAACCTAGCATTAGCTCGCCTTGGACCTACTGAACACCTTAGGTCAGTATAATTTCTGTTACCCAGTGATCACGCCAATGGCTGAGTGGTGGCTTCATTGTAACGTCAATGACAGTCACTCAATACAGCAACTCAACCGCTCTGTAAATATTGTAGTCTACTTATTTTGTGGGTTCTTGCTACTAATACCAGTAGAACGGTGTTGTATATATGCCTTGAGGCTGCATATATCCAACTGGGTTACTAGCTGTGTGTCGCTAATACAGCGTTAACAGTGCCAGAATAGCTGACGTACCTTGCTGATCCTAATCTGTTGTACAAGCACTTACAGCTGGTTATTCTACAATTTCAACTGTTAGTCGTGAGCTGAGTTGTGTCTCGACGGTTTTATGTCTTAGTTTTGGAATTTATTACTTAGTTATTCGTGTGCCACTCACATCATTTCGAGGATAGTTTGATGATTTGCGGGCTAGAGTGTGGTTGAATCTGAACACTTGCTGCAACTTATAGGTCGTTGAAGAACAATGGGCTGACTCGACAAGTAAATCAAGAGCTACCAGCTCAAACCATGCTTTCCCGTCTGAGGTAATTTCCCATTCTCATAATTACTGTCTACATAAGCGTTATGTGCTTCCTCTTCTATGAATATGCAACCAGCGGTTATCAGTTTTAATGGACGCCTCACCAAAGCAGCCCTTCATTGCCTTCGTGTGGCTTTCCCTTTCTTGTCTCCGCCGTATATGAGCTAAATAAATTGTTTGCTTGTATTTTGACAGTTTGTCGATTCTCCGCCGAAGCCGCTAGTCCCAGTCGCATTACTCGACTCTGGCAACATGACGCCTGGCAAGTCGTACACAACTCTCCAGGTTGTAATTCAACACAAGCCTCAGAATTGTATTTTATTGGGGAGCGCTCATCGCGTGAGCGATTGTGAGAGAGTAGGAATATAATCGTTCATTTCGAATCAAATATTGTAGTGGAGGATGGAGGAGTTTGACAATTCAGGGACCAGTGACGACAACAGTTTTCAAACAATTGCTGGGTCAATTCAACTGGTACTAGGACCCAGACAATGCTGTTATCAGTTCTACGATCGTGTTTACAGTAAAGAAATTAAAGGGTAAAAACTGTGAGAAATGAGAGTAAGCTAAGTCCGGACTTTCTGGTACTGCTCTTTATTACGGGGGGGGGGGGGGGCTCCACCTCGAAGCACAAATTGATTTCCTTTTATTTCAGTGACAAACTTGACGTGGCTGGCTTGTTTTGACGATCCTTGAATACTCATAATAATTACTCCTCGATCTGTCCGTAATGCACCCTATTTGTCGTTTGTCACAATAATTCAAGCTGCTCGCATTAACAGTCAAATTTGTAGCTGAGAACGCGCAGTTACTTTTTAATCAACAATAAACCAACTTCATTCAACATTGTTTACTAAGTTTCTGAGTGCGTTGCTAACAAAAATTTTGTAAGTTTGCGCATTTTGATTAGTTTTGAAATTAGGGGGTTGTCTTTAACGACTCATTTCAGGTGTCAACTCTTGTTGTATATGAACTACGAAGCTTCAGTGTAGCCTAATGTCGCATATTTTGTACTCGAATATTTATGAGTTCGGTATTAAAGAAATTGGGTTGTGTCCGCCAGTAGGCAAATACTAAAGTTAACGTACCTGTTAGGTGAGTCCGTCTCCTCTGGCTTGTGAGTTACTGTGGGCAAGCGCTTTCGATGTAAAGACATCATCGTCTGGCCGTTTAGTCAGTACTGACTAAACGGCCAGACGATGATGTCTTTACATCGAAAGCGCTTGCCCACAGTAACTCACAAGCCAGAGGAGACGGACTCACCTAACAGGTACGTTAACTTTAATTTATGAGTTCAGTAATATTTGTTTCGAACATTGTAAATTTTTATTCCCCTTGGTCGATTTCCAGGCGTTAGAAAATCCTCACTGTGATTCATCCAATTCCTCTGAGAAGACCACTATCTCCACATTTCCTCATCAGGTTTGCCTTCCTTCACTCTCACTCTCCTTTATAATCCGACACACGTCTCCTCAATTATTTTCCCTCATCCTTGAAATCAAAATGTTCAATTTTTGGTTGGTCGAAGTGTAACTCATTGGAGAGGGAAAATAGTTCGTAATTATTTTTATGTTTATTTGAATAAATAATTTAAATTTTGGAAAACAAAGGACGTTAGAATCTTCGTTTCTATTTTCTGTTCCTTTCCTCTGTAAGCTATGTGTTGATGATGCTTTTGAGATGATCCGGCTGGTGTCAAATGGTAATTGTTCCAAATGGATCAGCGAGTCGAGTTGCCATTGAAGCGATTTGGTATCCATCATCCTGTCTATGTGCCACCGAATTTTCATTTATACCTCTTCCTCTTATCAGCTATTTAGATTTGTATTTTATTTTTTAATTACTCTTGGAAGGAGCCCTCGTTGGTACAGATGAGGGGGTATAAATTCAATCCTCAACAGCTTTGATAGCGGCTGGTGTTGGTTCAGCCGAGGTTGAAGTTATTTTATTTGTCATAAGTTCAGACTTGTATGATTTATTTTATATTGGAAAGTTTATTTATACTATCTGTTAGTTATATTGAGCTAACTAGTAACATGATGCTATAATTTAACTATTATGTGGTGATGTAAACTAATCAATTTATAAATATTTTCAAAAGAATAGTGGGCGTTCATTTTTCGCACACAGTTTAAAAACGGAGAAAATGAAATAGTCTTATCATAGTAGGCATCATCAGGACAAATAGAACCAACAAAAATTGTGGGTCGATGTCCTATATGTGTTTTTACAGAGACCAGAAGGACTAGCGTACTCCACATTTACAATCTACATTGAATTAATTTGTTAACTATCTGAATTAATTATTCGTTGATACAATAAAGAAGTTTATCACAAGCGGCTTCTGAATTAAAAAGCGCTAATTTCGGCGCGCCGTGTCTGGTCAGATTTATGGGAGAGTGATCGTATCGATTGTACTTGTTTTGGTTTTTCGTTATACCTTGAAGGCCCAAAATAAGATAAGAGCCAGTTTCCATGATCTGGAAGGGTATTTACAACAATTGGCGTTCTGGCAATCTGTTGCAACTTTGAAAACGATACTGCTGTCAGTCAATGCCGAAATGCTGTTCCCCACATTCTGTGAGAATTCAGACAACAGAATTGGACTGTAAAACAAGGCTTTTTAATTGTTTTTAACTGCTTTATTCATGTTGACATACTCTTAGACTTGTCTTCATATCTTTTTAGATTTCCAACACTTATCATATCAGTTCAGTGAGGTTGAAAGTGTGTTGATACAAGTAGTAGGTCTGTTGCTTTATAAAAATTACTGTTCCTGGACCCTCATAAGATAATATCCTCAGTCTAATGTGGAGGTTGCAGTTTTGCTATCATTCAAGAGCCCAGCCACTCACTCAGCATCCACCAAACCTAGACCTGTGAAGGTACGGCAGGTTCTCATTTAGCCTCTCCTGGTGGAGTGCTGTTGTCCATGTGTGAAGAGTTTTTCAAAGGGGCAATTCGCAAACTGGGTGAAACAGTATAAGCTTGCTTGGAAGCAGTCAAAGCTGGTAGCTCCAACAACCATCGCTCACTGTTAGGAACTTAAGTGGAGCAGCACATGGTTTCTTGTTTCCTCAGCACTGGAGGCACAAGATGTGCATTATGAAAAGTGCTTGGGAGAAAAGAAGTCGCCATGTCCCTGGCAGAGGAACATGGCTCGTCCAGTGGTTTAGCTCAACCCTCTTGCCCCTAAGATGTTGAGAAAAAACTCATTAGTGTTATGTCTCTTAGATGAGGATTCCCATCTCGCTTGCCATTTATCTAATGCCTATTCATTAGGCCAGAATGGGGGAAACTCCCTTTTCGTTCTCTACTTGTCCACCATGCACTCAATACTAAATGGCCACATCAACTGGACATTTGAACTAAAAGACCAAAAGCTTCAGTGGATGCTGTCTTATAGCGGGATTTGACCTGTACTCTTCTTTGATTGACTCTGCCAGACTATGGGACAGTAGCATACAAGCAGCAATAAGCATGTTAATACAACTTAAAATTAGAGTCAGCATTCACTTGTGTCGAATGGAATCTGATGTCGAATCAAATGGTCTCATGGAGGCTCATGTGTAGTTGGAATCATATCCGCTTTCCACTACTGAAGGCCGAACGAATTATCTTTGCTTACCGTCTTTTTCTAATCGTAGAGTTATATTTATATCAGGCCTTGGAGCCCATATTAACGAAGCAGGAGGGTTATATTTGAGCGTATCACTCTGTTTCGCTCCATCGTACTTTTCCACTTCAAGTATTTGGGTATTTCAAGGTAGGTTGTATGTAGAACAGCACATGGCTTAGGTAGTTATCCTGCCTGCTCTTCGTGTATTCTGGAGTTTTCTTGTCCCTCCAAAGCTGTGTGCAGCGATGGAAATTATTTGCTGCTTACTGTCGCTCAGGCATCAAGTATCGAAGGTGCGTTTAAGAATCAGTGTTGAAATTCAGTGATTCTGTCTAATTGAACAGGAACACACATTTGTGTTTTGGCATAAGAAAATAAATAAACCTAATTTCTTCAGTTTTTTAATTATTTTGAAATTATAACGCCACACAGCACCGCTGATAATTCGTATTACCATAGACCTTACATCCTTCCTGCAGATACAAGTAATGTCTCCCCGAGTCACTCAGTTTTTTCTTCTTTTTTTTCAGGAGGACTTGTTAGGTCCAGCCAATGGAGGTTATCCTGGATCACAAAAAGACTTGTATCGATGTCCACTTTGTCCCCAAAGGTGAGGCATCAAGAATTCGTGTTAGTAGGTCATAAGATATCTCACGATGTTCCTCAGCCTATCCACTCAAGGCCCCTGTGGATCACTAGGTAGCCTAACCCTACAAAATAATATACAATACATCCTTAAGTTACTACCTACTTTCTCAATGATATTGTATTGATAAGTGGGGCAAAGTCCCTCATGGTCATTGACACTGCTCTTACTGTAGCAGATTCCTTGGGTTGCTGTAGATTTGACAGCATTGAGTCACTCATGCTGGGGTGGGAGGTTGTGGGTGCGGCGCATTATTAGTAACCCTTGAGTCTGGATCTACGCAAAAGGCGCAGAAATTGATGCACGTGCCTCAGTTAACGTGTGAAAACATCGGGAGCTGGCTCAAGCATAGGTTCGTAAATTGAGGCTGTGCAGACCAATAGCAAACGTGTACACGCTGAACCAGTCAGCGTGTCCTTTTGTACATAAATCTGAAGGGCTGTTAAACAATCGACTGCTGGTTTGACGATGGTGTGGGCAGTGTAATTGTTGTGCACTAGAGGAAAGCAAGAGGTTGAATGCTCGATGTGAAGCCTTAATAAGGAAGAAGACATTTTATGTTTCATGTGAGTGTCAAATGGCTGAAAACTTACGGGTAAGTTACTTCAGTATAGATTGTAGTGAGAAGAAGTGGTATGTTTGTTGAACGATGCTAGAAGTGAAGATTTAGTAATGTTTTACATTTGTGTAAAAGTCTTGAAAGTACATGGACTTATAGTAAATTAATTGAATTACTAGGTTCTTCCTGGGTGTGCAGGCTACAGATAATTGTATCAAATCTCACAGGATGTTTTCAAATAATTAACATCTACATATTGTTCTCAATAAATGTTCCTTGACAGTCAATTAAACAGAGAGTTTCCAGTTTTCTTAAAAAGGCTTCAACGCTGTAAAAATTTCCATGGGAAAATGGCAAGAATGGCACAATAAAGTATCAAACATTTCTGCAGAAAGCTATTTTAGTGCAGTTTCCCCCCATCAATCTCACTCATGTCGCTCCAGTGTTCTCAAAATAAAATCATGGTGTAATATCAATAAGCTAGAAGTTCTATAATGGCCATCAGATAATCAGCAACAATCTCAGTAATTCCAGAATTCAAATTAACTGTTCCTCCTGCGCTTCGAATACGAACGACTCACGAATAATCACGTCAACTGTCCCATTAATTGCTTATAGGTTGGTTTCTCAGTGAATGAGATGTCATAAGTAGCAGCAGTCCAATGATTTCCTGAACTTGAAGCGCCACCAGTTCCTATGTATAACGTTGAGTTATTTTTTTAAGTTAAAATGAACTGAGTGAATAATAGATTGATTTAGTAGAGTAGAATTACGTGGAGCTAAGGAAAGTTGTGTGATGCGTTGCACCAGATATAGGTAATTAACGTATTTTTCTTCTTTTCTTGCAGTTTGTTTTTTTCTTTTGTTTTCTAAGAGTTCTTGGAGATGGGAATCTTTTCCCTGATTCTATTTCAATGATTGTTGTGGTTGAGGTACGTTTATTTATGCACAGTCTTACAGAATTTGGGGTCCAAAGACTGACCTCTGCAGTCACCTTTACTCTTCTGAGAAATACGACACCCATTTCAAGTTCTCTTAGGACTTAAAAAGACCTTGAAATACCTAAAGTACCATCAGTGCATCCGCCAACCTGTAAGAGTAACTGCTTTACTGACAATTTTCAGGTTTGCAACGTCTGGCGAGTTGGAAGCCCATTCACTGGCCGAAGGCCATATTATTTGCACTATGAGCGACGCCTGTGCAGCCCTCAATTTCGACAGCCCCGCTTCTCTCGCCCATCATCAAGCAATGGTTCACCAGGTGCCACAACAAACGTCCGCTGTTCAAAGACTTGCTGCCCAGGTAGTTAATTATAATCAGATCCGGACAATGTGTTATGCGCAATGGGGACAATAAGACGTGATACAAAATTCCAGCGGGGAAAGTCTTGTGTTGTGCTTGGCTGGGATATCTTTACTCACCCTCATTCGCCATCAAATCTATTCAGAATCGCAAAATGCGAGTGAAATGTCGTATCTCCAAAAAGTGTCACTTTCAAGGAAGCGCTACGTCGCCCTGCATTCACTAGCTACAAGCTCCATTACATTACCATTGTTACTGTAGATAACATTCAACAAACGTCGCGGTCGTGTTAACGCTTGTAAATTCGAACTTGTAATTTTTTAGTCGTGCGATTTTGGTGAATCAATGGTGAGCCTTTCTAAGTGTTCCACCAAATTTGTGGAAAGTCAGAATAAATTCTGTTTCAAACCGAAGATAAGAATTGTATCACAGCCAAGGAGAAAGGTTGGTGGTATTAATAGTTGGGCGATGACATCAGAAGTCGGCTGTAAATGACTGCATTGTCGAGAATGTTGGTGAAATACCTGATAATCGCCAATACTTTCGAGTGCACGAAAGATCTCTCTTGCCCTCTCTTTATGAGCGAACATATCAACTGTTTAGAGAACTAAGCAAATCAGTGGGTACTTCTAGCACATTGCATATAACGATAAACAGGTACCTCCAACAATAAGGTGTACTAGTATAGATTTCTGTCTAAACGTTCACCAATTTAATGTGCTACTCTCCTCATTTTCCCACGAATCATAATGTTATGTCTGGGGATCTATTCCGCAGAAAACGTTATCAAAATCGTTTGTGGTTTATTTTGAGAAAGAAGGCAGTTTGTTACTGCGATAGCAAGTTTTGGGCCAATTAGCGATTTTACTCAATATTCATTCACTTCATATTTAGCCGCCTAGTAATGTAGTAGTGCCCAGATGTGGTTGCTCAGGCTAGTGGATGCATCATAGTATAAAAAGATCCGTTCTAGTTATGTTCACCTACTGGGGAATGTGAAAACTAAATTTTGACAGTTTTACAGTGTATGTATGTATTGAGTATGACGTTGAGTCGTGTCTCAGAGGTATATGACTGAGTGTATGTGTATGGAAAACAGTAAACTCGTAGTAAATGTTGTGAGGCAAATTCCACTACTTGACTGATCTTGCGAGTCAATATGCTGTAAATGAAGATCTACATCAGATTGTTGTGCTCTTTTCCAGGTTGACAGGCTTCCTCAGCCCTACCAGCAGTACACATCCCAGTCGTACGGTGGACCTCCTCAGACCTACAACCTCCCGCCTCCTTCAACTCCCTACAATGGACCTAAACTCGGTAAATCATGTTCAAATCATCTTGTGTTGTAATTGCGACGCGAATCAACTTTTTTTAAACGTTTTAATTTTTGTTTTCAAGGATCTCAAGTCATGTTGACGCCCATGCAGTCGTCGCAGTCGCACCCCACTCCTCCGTCGCCATCTTCTATACCGAACCTCCCAGCTGGAATTCAAGTGACCAAGCGATCTGCAGCCCCCACCATCGATTCGTCCCCCAATAAATTATCAAGGTATACCCTCGACAACTCTTAAGGTTTCTGTATAGTTTGTAGGTGTTGTGTGCACTTTGTGAAATGTGCTGTAATTCACGTTTTCAGAAACGATGACAACATCCCCAATATACGTCTTCCTGACTCCATCACGTTAGTCAAAAGCCTACCCGCTCCCCCTCCGCCAAGTAATAATGTGGCCAACTTGCTGGCTACAAGAGGAATCACGGTAAGTGTCCCTGAAATACTTTCTGGTCCAAAAATACGTTTATTTGGTTATGATGAATTCTATTTGGGGATACTTCACTGAAAATTACTTACTTCGACTTCCTTCACTGCCTCTGGAGTTGGGAGCAACATTCCTGGTGGGCAACTGTATGTAGCGATGAATGAAATTTAGACTATTCGGGTGAAACAAAAGAAAAATTTCCATTTACTAACAAAATCGAATTCGTGAAAAATTTTTTGTGAGAAGTTATTGCAAAAACATCGTTAATTTCCCACTGAGGAGCTCTTCAATATTACCTGAGCGTTTAAAAAAGTATATAAAAGTGTTCATTACTGTATATAACTCCCTGTCTCTCCCCTTTCCTTATTCCATAAACGTCCTGATTTCTTCATATACCCCCGCAATGATTCATATTTTATTCACGTTACCCCAAAAACATGTCTATGATGTACAACTAATTAAATAAAATTTACTATGCCTTACGTTATTAGGTCGCTCCCAGAGGACATGAAATCACCCTCTGAATTTTCCCATTCGCAATATAGAAAAACATTTTTTACCTAGTTAATGGGAATAGGATTTGGAAGTAGTAAATGTGTGGTAGTGGCAAGCGTATCGCATACGGGGAATTCGTTTTATTGAGTGTCAAGTCACGACATTTTCTATAGATGCCTATGTTCGAGACTCACTTGAAAGAAGAAAGTAGGCTGTTTTCGTTCGGGTAATGTGTTCATTGATGTAAGTATAGAGCCAAATTAGTAATAAGTTTTATGAACGCCCTTAGAATCACCTATGAGTGTCAGAATCGCTGAGCAATACTTGAAGGAGCAATTTCTTGAGGTGAGGTGTTACAAGCAGCACATAGGTGCTTCTCTCCTTCACTTGTGGTGTGAAAAGTTCTGATTGTGCTGACCTTTTAACAAAACTCCGTTGTAACATAATTGAAAAATGACGTTTTTTGTGTTGCAGATGGTGGCATCTGGAAGTCGACAAGCCAGTTCGCCTCAGTCAGGAGCTTCACTATCAGCAGTCAGCTCTCAACCCAAACGCCTTCCCAACGTTCCTTCAGCCATTTCCATTGTGCCATCAAGAACTCAGAATGTAAGTCGCGTATTTCTCTGTAGTTGAGGGTCCAGACTTATTAAGATATAATATACACTAATCCTTACCTACAAATTATACTGTGGTACCTCTCTTTGAAGTTGGGGCTGCAGAGCACATCCTCAGCAAGTTAGGGGGTAGGATCCTCCTGCTCTATCATTTTTGTGGCCTTATCGGAGCACTTTCCCTCAAATGTGCTCTACATTGACATCCCCAACACTTTCCAGACAACACTGCATCAACTCAAACAAACTCAAGTGGAAGAAAGTCCTGGAGGGAGATTAAGTTGCCAATTACCTGGCTCACATAACCAGGAGCCTCAAAAGGCAAACACCCAGCAGTCCACCTTGGGTCATAGCTGGCTCTCACGAAAGTGAGGGCCCCCGAAGGCCACAGAGCTCTACTCTACCAAAAAATCGCGTCAATCCATACGTTTACACTGGTTAGTCAGTAATGGTCGTGATATAAGTAGGAGTTTAGCAATTAACTCAGCATTAACTCGGTACGTTGTGCACTACCAGTTTCTCTATGAAGCGTTTAGTTAAGTTCTACCAGGCTCACATGAACTTAGTGAAAATCATATTGGGGTAGTTGCTATAGCAGGAAAAATTGCCGAATGCACGGCAAGAAAGAGGCTGAGAAGAGATGATTTTACAGGTCATTGGAATACTGAGGTGATAGTTAACTCTCTTTTTTGTCTTTTCCGCAGCAGCAGCAAAGGTTTGCAGTTCCACCAGCTCCCCAACAAAGGCGCAACGTCACCAACTTAGGAACAGTCGACTTGACTAAAGACGATCTCAATGGCACGACCCGAATGCGACAGCGTTCCCCTCTAATGGCCAACGCTCTTCAAAGGAGGTGAAGGAATTTGTCGAATTCAGTGTTTGTGGATCTGAACAAGATTATTATCATTAAAATAGTATTTTTTTAAATAATCGAATGGGTATTAAGAGGAGAACCTTATGGGTGATGATGGGATGATGGTATCTGAATCGTAATTGGATTAATATACAAGATTAAAATGAAAGTCGAGAGAGATAAAAACTGGAGGATATTATCTTTTCCACGCGGAATTTGTTTAAGCGATCTCGAGCCAGTTCAGTTCCATCATGCGAACCACCAACAATCTTCCAACGAATTCTTATGAGAAAATATTCTCCCCAGTGTTTCTTCTGATAGTATTATGGCTTTCCACAATATCTCCGCTAATGATGATTTTGAAATAAAAGTGTTTGTATAAGTGAACTAATCCGGCTCGAATTTATTTCAGGTTCTCTTGTACAATCTGTGACAAAGTCTACCCTTCAAACGAATCCCTTCAGGCTCACATGGCCGTTCACGGGCAGAAAGGGCGATACATGTGAGTGATAGAGTTTCGTTGTTAGTTGAGTGCTGCTGAGGTACAACTGGCTATAGGCTGTTGACGTATTTGAATTTAACTTTGAAACTACTTACGAAATTCTTAGAAACATATGTTTGTTCGTAGTTTCGGTTTGTTCGAAATATTTGAACAGTTTGGTTGTGGAATGCCTGGCAGCAAAAAATAATTAAACTTCCACTTGTCCACCTCAGTGGGGTTTTTGGTTTATTATTCATTCTGATTCTGATTCCTATGTTAAACATTTTTTACAACCCCCCCCCCCTCAAAATTTGATACTTTACGTTTCAAGAAATGAGGATTCCAAATCTGCTGTCTGTCCGCCGTTTTACGCCTTTGGCGCGCTCTAAAAAATCCGTCCTTTCGCACAAAAATCCCATGTGGTATCTAGTTGTGCCCCCCCCCCCTCTCGGCAATCCAATCGGACGAAGGCCGTGGTTGTCATGGACCAAAAATGGTTAAAAAAAATATTAAAACGCAGTTTAATTGCAAATGCGCCGTGTTTGGTATCGTTTTCAAGGTATTTTTACATCCTGGGTCAATTGGAATGAGTATCAGACGTGTACAACTGCGTATAGTGAAATTACAGTAATTATAGTGAGCCAAAGTCTACTAATTGAAAGAACTCGCGGGAACTACTGCGGAAGTAAACGTTTCGTCGTTGATACTCCCTCCCTCCATTTCATCAAAATCGTCCTCTTCCATTCGTCGTGCCAATTGCCTACAGGCGCCTATGGGCAACTGGAATATTTAGTTCTCGTCGATCCATTGTAGTCAGGTCATGTTTCGTATGGTTTACTGGTATTTTTCGATGCTGAATAGTATGGGATGGGTCTCGGAGCAGTAATATTAGATCAAGCTGTTCATGAGAATAATAAACTGTTGTGTTTGCAGAGTTTTTCTTTCGTCTTGCACTCTTATGGTTGGCACCCCCTAACCTCAAGGGCTTTCTAGTACCTGACTACCATGATGGATCACTATCTATCAGCAGTCCTCACTTCCCGTCTTGCTGACGGCTTTCTTTTTTAATCGTTCATTTTCTATTTGGCGAACAAACGCCCCACGAATGTGCACAGGTCACTAGGCCCTCCTTAAAACTGTGGTCATGCTCACAAAGCATATTGCTGGCAGTCACGCTCGTTACGATGCGACGTGCCTGAACGCATATAAGACCACTTTGAGCTTCAGGAGAGAGGAGGCACTCAATCCCAATGGCTGTTTGTAACAGGATTTCTCCTAGTTCACACTAGGACGCTCCGAATTATTTGTAGTTTACTTGTATGCTGAATAAGTTGCTGTAGCCGGCAGTACAGCTGTCCAATTGTGACCTATTAACACATCGTTCAACATTTTGATGTGATGCATATGTTATTGTTTGTCAACTTTCAATCAACATTCTCGTGGGCCCAGAGTGACCATGGCTATGAAACGAATGTAGGAATCATTGGTTAACCCAATGAACCCTAACATTTGAACGCTGAGAAAATGAGAAAATATCTTCAGCAAATCAATGCAAGGCAATGCCTAAAACAATTGTGTGGTTTTTGCACTGGTTCACTCTGACGTCCTTAGTCCCTCCACCACTTCGTTTAATCGTGAGGATTTTGGACACTCTTAATCAACTTACCGCTACTGTGTTGTCCAGAACGTTTAACGCTTGAATAAAAGGAATAACACTATCGCGTCATATGCGTTTGCTCGTCAATTAATGAGTTGTCTAAAATAGGGGAAGGTGTTCAACTTATCACCAGTTGTAGCTCTGTGCACATGATGCCCATTACATTTCCATTCTTTAATATTAATTGTTCTTAGTATTTGCGTTGTTTTGTTTGTTGTTACTGTAGGACCGTGTAACAGTTGAAAGCAACCGAGTTGAACAAAATAATATCTTCGCAGCTTTCTTGGGTCAGTTGGCATTGGGCACAACCCTACCGAGGATTAGGCTTTCCCATTTCATGTTCTAAGTACGAGCTCTGAAACACCTAGGCCTAGATATTCCTAGGCCTGAAACTTCTTGGAACATGAACAAGCGGAATCATTGGTGAGGTTTAGATGGTACAAAAACTCGTGAATCTCTTCCATGACCAGCAGCATCAAACTCCAAGACGAGCTATGGAAAGTCAATACCACTTTTGATTGTGTGCGGTGCCCCTCCATAACTGGGCTCACTGCTGGGTGCTTCTGGCTCCACACTCTCTTCACCTTTGAACTCAGAATCATTTAAAACTCAACTGGAAAGTTGCTTAATGCCGCCTCCTTTGCACATTGGTCAGCCTCTCCATTCACGGGGTACGTAGATGTACTTGGCATTAGCTGCCCCACCACCTCTAAAGGGCAATGGACCTGTCGCAGGGAAACAGGGCGTGATCCGTACTATCCCAACAGCAGTTTCATTTAGAAAAGAAGATTGGCCAACGTATGATTTGAGGAACTGACTCCCAGGAGATGAGAGTTATACAGTTTAGAGTTGAAGGTTAAGGTTTGAATGTACTTAATTGGTTTGGTTGGGCTTAACTATTATTCAACTGAAGCTTCCTTTTGCATAAGTCAAACATTATTCCCCCCTGGAATGACAGGGAATCATCTCTTATGCCCTAGATTATGAAAAAATCAGAAGGAAGTAGGAGGGGTGTCTGGATAGTGCAGCGTCCAGATTTGGTGTTTATTTTTCTCAAGAAACGAGTTAAGGTGTTTTCATCCATCAATTAGAACGCCTTTCTATGTTGAATCTAGCACTTGATGCCTCAACCCAAGAGGGGACTGAAAATGACCCTTTGCACCTTTTCTCGTTCGAACGCGCTATTCCTACTGTAAAGGAAACTGTATTTACGAATTCTGGTCAAAGTTATTGCATTGCAGTCTTACATTACCAATATTCAACTTACTCTTCTCCTGTCGCTCTCTCCAGATAATTTCGAGGAAGTCTAGGCGCTCAATTCCTATAATCGTTGACTGAATTAATAATAGTTTTCAGTTAATTTTACCATAATAAAGTGATTTTGAGCCAGAATGGAAGCCCCCCCCCCCTCAGGGGGGACCCTCCCAGTCCATATTTCCTAGTTGCTCAGGATAAAGAAACGTTCTTGATCTCTTTCAGTTCTTTGACGAGTACAATGAGCATTATATTGGGAAGGCAAGCCCAATATTAATTTCAAGTTTGAGATATTGTCGTGTGATTTTCGTGATTACTTCATTGAGACAGCAGTTTCCCGTGAAAAGTTGAATGAAGTGTCTGTTGCGCCTTCGATGCTAAGTATTAATACGGCAAACAGAAGCAATACATTGAACAAAAATGATTACCGAAATTGTGTGTTGAACTGACCAATCATAAAGCAGGAAGCACTGCTTTACATGAGCCCTAGCTTAACTTTTGTCAAATTTGGTTGTAGGTGTGAAATCTGTCGAGTCGTCTACACGAACGAAGCCAAACTCCAACAGCACAAAAAGACTGTTCACGCCAAACAACCCGAAGCAGAAATGGTTATCCCTATTTGCGACGTTAATCAACCCGGAGTCAAAGAGAAACTCTTACAGTGTGGCATCAGGTACCGTGCTATTCTAATGACTTAATTACTGGTGGAGAAGTTCGATTTTTAAAAAAAAATAACGTCGTGTACATAATTCGTTTGAAGGCACGTCGTACAACTATCGAGTCTTCGCAATGCCAACGACACGGCTGCATTTGGTCTTCCCATCATCCCAGTGGATTTGGCTCGCAACGAAGCTTTTTCTCGATTGGGTGAGTCACTTATTCCTTCAGTTTGGGTGAATTGTTTCCTGTTCCTCTAATAGACAATAACGACCAAGTTGCGTCTAATCAAAAGCCAACCGTTTTGGAGTACAATGAAACTCTTTGTCTCAGTTCCTACCGCTGATATTTTAACAAACGAGCGTCTTTCTACAAGGGCTTGTCTTATTAAAACCTTTCGGTTAATCATACCCATCCCTAGTGCGCGCGTCTAGCAACACGATTGAGGGAGAACGACTGAACCAAATCAGCTAACTCGATATTCAGCCTGCATATCAACCCAGGACGCCAAAATGAGCTTATGAGCAAAATCACTCCAAAACCAATTACCATTTTTCCTCCTGAAAAAAAAAACCAAACGGTTGAACGGTAATGAAAACTTAGCAAAACGTGGGAAAATGACGAGAGCAGCTCACTAAATTATCAAAAATGGCCAAAAGCTATTTCATTGCAGTTTTTCTTTATAAAGCCCGCTCATGATATTAGCGCTGTAAAAATATTGCATTGCTCAAATTACCACTGAAGTCATAAATAAATTAATAGAAACTCTAGAATTCGTGTAACTCTACAATTAACTAACTTAAACCTTCCAAATAGGAAATTAAAAAAAAAATGTATGCTGGATATCTTTTTGACATTTTAAAACGAATCGTAGCTGTTAACGTTTTTGGCCATGTACGTGTGGGTGGGGTTATTCGTGTATTTCTTAGGACTTATTTTCGAGTTCCGACTGGGCCAAGTCTTCTTCTGCTATGATCTGAGAGAGTTCGCTTTTGTTACTTCCCTTAACCCAACTAAATTGGAAAGAAAATTGTGTATTTTTCTGTTTTTTTGTTTTGTATTTTTCATCGTCTTCACACTTTTAAGTCTCTTGTGCCAGCCCGCCATTTCAGAAAACGGTCTGTTAACTGGTAAATGAAATCACGAGAGAACGGCTGGACCTAATTAACCTAAATTGTTTTTTTCTCGAAAACGACCCCAACGATTTAAATTACTTTTATTTGTGAACAATTTCAAATAACTCTACAGTACTGTAAAATGTTTATTCGTGGAAAAATGACGCAGCATAATAGATTATAGACACTTTCCGTAAAAATGTACTTTCGCGCCGGTTTTTTCCCCTCATACATCCAGCTCAATGTGCTTTCTATACGATGAAAGTCTAACAATACTCGTGAGATTATTATTAGCAACCCGATCAATTCTGTAATAACCACTAATTCCTATTGTTTCGCTGCTGTTTGACATTTTTCTCCAATGTTCAACCTACAGTTCCTGAACAATGAACTCAAAGCTTCCCCGAAAAATCCGTCTTGACGGTCCCATAAATCACCTACCTATACCCGGGTGGGTCATTTATTAGCGGTCGTGGGAGCAGTGCAAAAACCTTACTTGCTATCAGTTTTCGTGCAAAACGTTCATATAAAGCGAATGAAACTCAAATTGGACTAGTTAGGTTAAATGCGTGGTGGTTAACTTCACTCAACTTTCTGCTGTCCCTCAAAATTGAGTGATGTGCTATGTAAGCGCTTCCTAAATCTTCATCACATTTATTTGGACAAATTCGTAAAGATGTTGGCTAACAGTGCATTATAAATTTTATCGAAATTTTAAATTTATTTCTTTTTTCTAAAAATGGTAATTAACGTTTAGCGTGTCTCATTTTGCGACTTATATTGGCTTATACCTTCTTTCAACGGATGATGACGGAAATAGCTGGGGGTAAAAAATATTATACTACAAAAAATAATATGGTCAAATTCAGTTCTGCGTTTACTATTAAAATACCTGGTGCGTTGCAATACACAACTTTCCTTAGCTTTACGTCAATTCACTTTCTACATGGTTTTTTCTACTTAATCAGTCCGTTTATCACTAAGTTCATTCTACTCAATTCATTTATCGCTCAGCTCATTTGAACTTGGTCAAACAACACTTCACGGCAGAAGAAAGCGGCAGCGCTTATAGTTCCGGAATTTATTGTGCTGCTCGTACTCATTCCCGGACCACTATTGAACGATTGGTACATAGATAAGCGAAACGGTGGTAGTTGAAATTCCAGAATTTCGGGAGTGACCCCCTTATTTATACCTTATGAGCGTTTTCAAACGCTCACCTTACAGGTATTGGATTTTACTACTACACCAATTATGTTTGTTAACATTCTAGTAACATTTCAGCGGAGTTAATAAGGAAAAAATCGCATAAAACCGATTTTCGTCAAAAGTTTGATAATTTATTGTGCTGCTCTCTAAATTTTCCCTCGAATGAGAATTTTACGATATAGTTGGCGTATTGAACCTATCAATAAAAAAAATTGAATCAAAATCGTTGGAGCCGTTTTTGAGAAAAAAAATATGGTGTTTCGATCACTATGACAACTATAGTTAACTTTCGGTGGATTTTGTTCATACCCTTATTTTGGCGTCCTATGGTAATCTGCGGGCTAGATATCAAGTTTGAGCCGATTTGGTACGGTCGTTTTCTCTAAAAATCGTTCACATACACACACAGACCATTTTCTCAAATAATGGTTTTTGGGCTCAGGAGGATCTGAAGAGAACTCAAATTCTTGAGCCGGTTACATATCTTTCCTTTCTACTTTGTAGAGCCAAGGGAAGTAAAAATCGAAAAGCTCTATTTTTAACTCACTATTTTTTAAACAAATTTTGCTTTTTATTTCTGCTCAACCCAGTAATATGCAGTACATGTCCAAAAACTCGAATAAACTTATTATTGATACACATGACTGTAATTCCTACCACCGCATTTCCGCAGAGATACTTTTACTAAACAAAAGTTGAATACTATAGAAAGATTTGAAATTTTAGTCTAAATCCTCAGACTCGGGGCAGCGGAAAACGAAATATAACTGAATGTAAGTTTACCCAAGGGAAGTTGTTTTAAGTTTCACCTGACATCTTCAAGGACTTAGAAAAAATAAAAATTCATTACAGTATTTTAAATGATATTTACAGTGACTCCAGGTCCAGTTCTGGTCTTCAGCTACAGGATTATCCAATTAACCCTTTCGCTGTGTGTAGTGCACGTCTGAAACATATGTCTCTGAGGATGACCTAGGGTTGTAATTGTGCACTTTGACTGTTTACCCGATCTATTCTAAACGTTTCATTTGCTTCCTTCCAGACGACATGGGAGCTTCGAATATCCTGTCACTCGGAACGCTTCGTACTATTTACCGCTAAATTGCTCTAACGAACACCCCCGCCGCCCGCCTCATTTTTGTTCTACGTTCTTCGTTATTTCTTCTTCTTATTCATTAATATTTCCCTTCGTTTCTTTCGTTATCTCATATCCACCATTTTATTCGAAGTTTCTTTTTTTCTACAACCCAAAAAAAAGTGTTAACAAAAAAAACGTTTTTTATATGACACGATTTTTGTAACGACGGAATTTTAAGGATTTATGCGAGAAGCGACATTTCTATCGTGTTTTCATCGAAGTTGTACAGTCGTTTAAGATGTGTAAGGGGTGCAATTTTGGAGGAGCGGGTTACTGTGTACCCTGTTATTGTTCACATGTTTTTGTTTTGAACATTATAATTTTTTTGTTGGTTCGTCTGATTCAAATGCTTGACACAAGTGAAATGAAAAGACTCAGTATTCTATATTTGCGAGTTTTATAAGTAAATGATTCACGTCTACTTTGAATTGCTCTAATTACTTGGTTAATTAGTAACTTATCGCAATTTCAAAAAAGAATCTCTGCAGACACTACACAAAATATAGTGGTTATCAATATTGTGTAGGTTTTTCAATCACTCTGATAACATGTGGTGGGGGGCTGTGAAAAATTAATGGTTTATCCTTCATGTGAGAGAGTCAATATAGTCAGAATACAAAAGGATATGTTTAAAGTTGGGAGGGAGCAACCGAGTAAGAACGTTGCAGCCTGATGTAACAGACAGTGGTGGGGGCTTGTGTATTGAGGTGTCACCCCAAGTGCCTAATTCAGTCGTGGCTACTGTACTATGTGTCACTTCCTCCTCTCACTGAACCCATGTATCATTACTGTCAGTTGTAACCGTTATATTTATTTTTTCTACAGTACGGCGCCTCAGGTATTTTTTACCGTTCAGGGTCATTCGTGTCTCTTCAGTAGCACGTGATGCAGTTAGTGCTTCCACCGAGACAGACGTATTTGTGGAAGCGTGCATTGAATGAGTCAGATACGAGAAAGGTGTATTTGTTCCATCAATTATTTGTAACTTGTCGGGTGTCTTCCTTTGCTGGGTGGTTCCATCGTAACTTGCACAATCATTTCGTTGGGAGAATATCGATCCACCAATTATGTAGTTCATCACGCTAAGCTCCTTTACGTAAATTCATTGATCCAATCAATCGTTCCACGCATCTTCACAAAACCCCATTCGACCATACAAACCCTTTTACAGTAATTATATTCAGTCCATCACACAAAGACGTTCAATAGATCGTGCGAAACCTTTTTGTAAAATATGTCTGGTGCTTAGCAACACACAATACAATGATCTGCTGTATGATGGTTTTTCCTTCGACGCATTTCTATAGAAACATTCTCGAATAACAAAACGCAGGTAATAATGTAGCTGTAATCATACAGTAACTTCACTTTGATTAACATCGTTGTACCTGTTTTGAGAACATTAAAAAAACTGTCGTTTAATAAAGAAATTGGATTAGATCCGCGAATAGAAAAATGGTTATGGTCCGTTTTCCTTGGCTGGTGGTGTACCGGGGGCGAGCGCGTTTATTTGCAGTGGATATAGACTACTCAAACCTTGATAGCCACTTTGTTACATAAACAATACTAAGTTTCTCAGCCTATTAAAACATGGAAATCTACAAAATTTAACATTATGTCGAACTGTTCATAAACGAACAACTTACTACCAAATCTGACGGGTTTACTGAGCATCAAAAAACAAAACAGAGAATTAACAATCAAACCGCCTGTACTTCCTTCACTCCCAGCAGATTATATTTGGCTGCGAATGCCCAATTTACTCCCATTCTTTCCCTTGCAGCCTCAATTCTCTTGTCTTAAGTTCTAAGTACAGAAGAAAAAGAAACAAAACACGCTTATTTTTTTAAGACCAGTTCGATCATGCAAACCCTTTCCAAGTAATTATTCAGTCTATCGCTCAAAAATGCCTGCAACCTCTTTATTAAAATAAAACAGGGTTGTGGGCTATTAATTATTCAGTTATCCCTTGAATGTTCCATTACCCGGTTGCATCCATAAATATAGTAATAATATCCAGAAACAAATTAAATTGAAAATAAACGTCCCCCCCCACCCCCACCCACCACGAAAAATTCTCCAATCTACCACCGTTACGAACTAAATCAGTCGCGACGAAGTGTTGGAAACTCATTTCATAATAATAAAACTAGAGTTCGAACGATTATCTACTTTCACTTAATTTGAGTTGCGTCATATGTAAATCACAGTTAAGTCATCAGAACGCAATGGGATTTTGTGACCCAATATGAAGAAAGGGAGGAAAAACTATTTTGACGGGCTTGGGAAGGGGAATGATGTCTGGGAGGTGAGTGGACTAGGAGATCATAGGTAGCGAAGAGCTCGTTAGCGGTAAAACATGAAGCGATGACGCCCGTTGAGGAAAGTTAAGACTGCCAATGAATTAAGCGAGCTTCGTCGGTTCAGCCGTTCCCACACAAAGTATAATTCTCGAAGAGTATGAAGGGAAAACTTTCTTTCTCTAAAATCCGTCTTATGGCAGTTCCTAACGCGCACTACATTTTGGCTTTTGTGCGTTTCCTGCCGATAAATTCCGAATTCAAACTACTGTCGTCCTCATTGACACACTTTACTTTCTGCCGCCCCAAGGGAAAGTATTGCCATTAGATTGTATAGGTCTCTGTAGTAGTAGGAAACAAGTAAAGATCTGAACAAATCCAACCTTTTATTTTGACATACCTTCCTTGCCCTTTGGGTAGCGGAAAGTGAAAAAAATTGGAAGAAGTCCGCCAAACATGATAGTTTTTCGGATTTTGTGAAAAACAGCTCTAACGAGTTCGATCGAACTAACGAGGCACTCTCAACTAGAACCTACATTTTGTTCTTAATAAATGTCTCGGTGCGTTTAACGAAGATACATTGCTTGTACATATAGCAGATGGGGGTTGGAGAAAGTTTTGTGCAGTTATGCAACAGATATTTTCATTGTTTTCCCTATGACTCCAGAACAATAAAAACAAACCTTCAAATCTCGTCGACAGTAGCATAAATGAGTTGTAGATTCATGAGCACTCGTTTCAGTTGTTGTTCCAGAGCAAAATTCTGTGAGTGTAGAACCTGTCGAAGGTATACCAATTTTGGGCTTTAAGGCGTCATCAGTACCACTTGAGAAAACACTCATTTTCCCTGATTGATAGCTGCCTCAAAGTTTCCCTGCAGGTAAAAGGGGCCTCACTAACAACATGAGATCTCAAGTTTCCAACAACAGGCTTGCTGCACCTTTATACTGTCGGGGGGGGGGGGGTTGAATACCATGCCAGTTCCCATACAATCACTCGTACTCGTAGACAAAACCCTCATCCACTTAGGCAGTCAGCAGCCCAAGAGCCTCTGTACAGGTTAAGAGGAGTGCTAGTAAGTCCCAACTAGCTCATAATGATTTCAAAACTCAATTAGTGTTCATCTAACTAGTAACTACAGGCCAGGCCCCAGACAGTCCTATGGCACCTCTCACCATTCCATCGCAGTTTTGCGTGGTTCTCAACTTACTGGATTACACGAACATTCCTGACAGCCAAAGAATATCCAACCATCGCCTTGAACGTGGGTAAAGCATCTTCGTGTTTCTCAACGCCTTTTTCGGTTGTCGAAGTGGAACAATTTTTGTTAACGTTTGTACGTTTCTTATTCATCGATCTGTTTGTAATCTCAAATGTAACTTAAACCTACAATATTTGTTCGTTGTGTTAACGTCCTAAGACGCGAAGTATTAAAGTGGTAGTGACAATTCCACTAAGGTGTACAGTCAGTCTTCTGCAGAGGCAATGAGTTGCGGTTGAGCGCTTTTGTGAGAAGACATCAAGTTAGTAGCGACTTAAGAATCATATAGCATTCCCATCCAAGGAGGATGAACTTGCCAAATAGATACGTTGTTCGTCATCTTAAGAGTCACTCATAACCAAACAGATAATTCCTTTTCCTCCCCTCAAATTGCTGAAAACTTGCGACTCGATTTTTTCTTTCAAATTGAGTCTCCAATTTGACTGTTTTGTGTACTAGATAGTATCATTAATTATCATTTATATGGGCAATAGCGGAACTGTGTAACGGGTTGATTTATGTATGTTGGTAGTTCTCGAACGTATTCGTTTAATGTTTATGTTTATATACATTTTTCTTTCTTCCGAATTTAGTGTTGTACATACCGCCTTTGGTTTCATTTTTTAAAGCCACTTTTGTGCTCAATTTAGTTTCTTTTTTACTGCGCTCCTAATTTCCTTAGTGCCACCAGTATATATGTATACACATTATATAAATATGAACATTTATTATATTAACAATGTTCCTCGAATAAGTTACGTTATGCGATGAGATATCAAGTGTAAAGGGGGGGGGGGGTTGAAGTAATTAAGGTGAGGAATAGAGAGAGACTATTAATATATTCAATTTGTACGTGTACAAAAATTATGAATTATAATTATTACAGCTAATTAGCGCAGATGCAGTTGTATAAAGGTGACATCAAAAGTTATACAGTTAATAAAAATTGATTTATTGTCAGAGTTTTATTCTCGGGGTTACGATCACTCGATCATTTTCCTTCGTAATTAGTTAAACCCATTTAATACCGCAAGAGGCGCATTGTGTCACACCTTCCATGGATGGTCACTTTTCAGAGAATACCACCAGTTTTCGGACCAGTGGTGTCTCGTGTCGCTCTCGAAAAGCGCCTGCATTTACCAGAAAAAATGGATGCGTTTGAGGACGAAGATAGCGAAAATATGAACTCGAAGACATCAATGGAACGCCACGAACAAGTCCATTGCACAACTCTCCAATAACTGCAGTTTCGACAGAACACAAAACGAAAAACAAAAACAATAAACCAATTATTAAGACAATATGACTCCAAAAACACGAAATACACAGACTTTAACTAGACGCTGTGCATTCACGTACACAGGACCAAAAATATATGGAATAACTAATCCGGAAGGAAGGCATACAAATCGCATTACGTATGGACAACACACTTAGAACCAAATTAACTGAAAAGTCAGACTGACTCGACCAAAGTGGGGTATAGAAAATAACCTGTGCTTGTAAAAACGCATATATAGGACAGACAGGACGAAAAATGCGGACTGCACCATCTTCCTACACAAACAATACAAAGGACGAAAACTGAACGTATTAGAAAACATGGAAATTTATAAACAAAAAAACTTCAATGGACAGAACATAAATGAACAAATCAACACAAAATGCGACACCATATTCACACCACTCAAAACACTATACAAACGAAAACAACCAACTGACGGATTTACAGACCACCTTACACAAAAAAGACGTAAATTCCACAATTGACAGATCATTCAAGACTTTCCATTCACCTTAGGGGGTTTCCACCTGAGGTACATGACCTCCTCACGAATTATTATATTATTACTATTAGTATGTTCCAGAACCCATGTCAGACATGCTTCTGAATGAAAGACTCACTGGATGGGACTCCGAACACCCAGTGCTCCACAGTGACAGTAGTCACAAGGTAGGGCTTACAGCGGAAAATTATAGAAGTACAAGTTTTACCACCCATTCACTGAGCTACAAGTAGAAAAATCAAATAGTTGTCTCTCGTTTGCTCAATGACGGGAACTGCCCAAAAGGGCTGAAAAAAAGATTGGAAAGATGTGATTGTTGAAGAGTTTTTCAATTTTTCTTGGCATTATTTATCTAATGGGTGTAATTAGGCTTAATCGTTTCTCCGATTACTGAAGAACTGATAATTTGTTTTGCCAGTGAGAAATTTTATGAGTTGGGATCGATTTATTTTAATTCCTCGAGCATTGCATTTTACTGATGCTGAACATGACAGCGCTGAAAATATAAACTTCTTGATTACTTTTGTAGACAATCAATGAAAGAAATGTACACTCCCTCCAAGAATTTGTGATGACAGTATGTGGCGTGCCCACATAATTTATTAATTAATTCTCAATAAAACATACACTCAGCGCAAAGACGTAGGAAGCTCGAGAGAACTCTCCCTCACTACTGAGGCCAAGGGTGGAGTGAAGCCTTCAACCCCCCTCCTTGAACTGGAGGGGATCACAATGAACCATATAAAACCGCCACAGTGAAAAGAATTTTATTCCTTCATTCTAAGTCCCTGTTCAGCTAGAAACAAATAAGAGCTACTTACCTGTATGCAGTGTCACTTGAAGTCAAGGTTTGATTTCTTCATCTCCTCCTTACAGAAGTACAGTTAGCGAGCTGCAGATTTTAGTTCACCGGAGAAGCTGGGTGGAAACTCAATCAGGACATTCGTGTGCCATTATTACGGGGATCACGGTTGCCCTTCTGTGTGCGAACCACATGCCATCATAGGCAGGATAGCACGCAGCAAAAATGGTTGCCTTTCTGAGGGGTAACATCTCATGATGCACGTATCAAGTTACGCCTCCAAGACAGTTCATAGTGCAAAGCATGTCGTAATCGATGCCAGTACCTACGACGTTACACCTTACCTTGACGTACGGGTGGTGCATGTGGAGAACTAAGCACAGAATCGCTCCGCAGTTCAGCGGATGGGGTCACCCAGCCGAACATTTGGCATATTGTTTCTGCACACGGGCGGGAAAGTAACCACATCTGTATGGAGATGGTATCAGAACAGCATGGTTTTATGGAGAGGGTCACTATACTTTCGTCAATACATTCAAAGGATCAAGCTGATTCAAGGATTTTGGCCGAAACAAATGGATTGATTCTGGGTATCTATCTTTATGGCGGTAGTAGAACTGAAATTATTAGTTCAGTAGATATTGAAGTAGGAGGGAGGGGCCACTATTCCAAAGTAGTCCATAACTTTATGGAAGCTCACACAGGGTATGGTCACAGCCTTCACTTGGACGATTTTTATAATGATGTGAATTTAGCCGATGATTTATTGATGGACAAAATTTACAAAACTGGTAAATCCGAAATAAATAACTGAGGCTAAATTGAAAAACCCTGCAAATTATTAGTATTACTGCTCCGAGACCCATCGGAAAATACTAGTAAACCATACAAAACATGACCTGACTACAATGGAGCTACGAAAACTAAATATTCCAGTCACCCATAGGCGTCTGCAGGCAATTGGCACGACGAATGAAAGAGGACAATTTTGATGAGGGAGGGAGTACTAATGACGATACGTTTACTTCCGCTGTAGTTCCCGCGAGTTCTTTCAATTAGTAGACTTTGGCTCTCTATAATTACTGTAATTTCACTATACGCAGTTGTACACGTCTGATACTCATTCCAATCGACCCAAGATGTAAAAACTGCGTTTTAATAATTTTTTAACCCATTCTTTGTCCATGACAACCACGGGCTTCGTCCGATTGGATTGCCGAGAAGGGGGCACAACTAGATACCAAATAAAAATTTTTCCTGACGGAAATCATAATCCCAAAAGGGAAGTCCATTATTCGGTATAATGCAAACCGTGTGTGTGAACAAATGGCGCAATAAAAGAGATGTTGTCAAGTGAATGGTCAGGCGATTTAGCTGAGGTGATGAACAAATTTGGAAATACAAAGGAGAAACCTGAGTGCATAGTGAATTATGATGAGAACATGAAGGTAGTTGATTGATCCGACCAAATGCTCCGCTACTACCCAGGTTTTCATAAAACAATAAGGTGGTACAAGAAACTTGGGATTCATGTTTTTCATATACTTTGTCGAACGTGCGCTTCCTATTACAATTGTTATTTTCACACCAATCTCGACCAACACTTCTTCCAGTTGGAAATAATGAAATGTCTTTAGCCACCACCACCTCTTCCACCAATGGTCAGAGTAATGCCGCGCATGTATCTTCCTCCACAATCACAATAGGGAACAAAACATACCTAGCGCTAATAAATGACGCATTTGATTCTTGCTTCCTTTGTAATTCTTACTCTGTTATGATGCATTTATTTTTCAAATGTCAAATAAATAACTTGCCCGTCCTGTGTTTTGCTTGCAACGACTTGACACAGAATCGCGTCGTTACATGCCATAAGAGCGTCATTTATTAATTGATATACTAGGCACGTTCATAAAGTAAGGGCCGTTTGGTCACACAAAAAAATACACTCATAAGAAACAAATAATTGTCATATTTAGTTAGGTACTGCCACTGTTTAAAATCAAGAAGAGGTCGTTAGGGTGAGGACTGTACGGTGAGTGGTCAAAAAGTTCTCAACGAAAATCTTGAATTTTCTCCTTGGTTTTGACAACAGTGTGGACACGCGCTTTATCGCGGAGGAGGATTATGGCAGACGACAGCTTCCCGCAGCGTTTGTTTGGGATCGCAAATCTCAATTTGTTGCTGGCTGGGTGGACAACGTTTTGAAACCGAAGAGGGACTCAAAAACGCCGTTGGGTTAAAGAAGCTGGTGCAGCGGTACGAAAAATGCTTACAAGTAAACGGCGATCATGTAGAGAAGTCAAGTAAGTTTGTACCTAACTAAATGTGACAATAAAATTTGGGTCCATGCTCCCTGAATGTGTTCAGAGCCTCCTTCTCACACTGACAGACAATATGTATATGTACACGCCTGTCAGTTTTTCGCACCAAGCAATTACAAAAGAGCTGAAAAGTAAAAATACTTGCATCTTCGCTGAACATTTTACTGGAAAGTTTATAGCGAAGAAAAGGCATCTACTGGCGATTTTAAAGGACTGAATTTAATCAAAATCATCCAGTGATTTGAGATGCACTGCAACACAACTTCCCTTAGCCCCACGTACATCCTGGCTACTAATAGAATCTATTTTTCATTCATCTCATAAGAATTCGTAAAACAGCTTGACGTTCTACATAGAAAGCGCTTAAAGCTGTAGAATTTATTGCGCTGCTGCCACGGTCTTCATTGAAATCCAATGTAAAGGTAATTGGTGAGCCTGTCAACCTGCTTTTTCACGGGAGGCTCGTGTTAACAATTCTGGACTTAGAGGGGAAGTAAGTTCTGGACGATGTAAAAATTTCGAAATATCTGAGGTTGCTCCTCATAATATAATCATCATTATTAAATTTCTAGCGTTTTTATTGAACTACGATCCTGAATTTCCGTCAGAACAGGAAAACCGCACCAAAGTAGTTTTTTCTCATTCATTTTTGATGATTTATTGCGCTATTCTAATAAAACTGTACAGTACTTATCATTTGAAACTGTCCTTACAAAAAATGCCAGTCTTTTTCCATTACAAAGACCCATCAAATCAGAAAGGGGGTTGCGTTAGATTTTGTTGGCAGTATACAGGTAACCTAATAGAATTATAATTAGCGCGAGAATAATCATTACATGAAGCGGGCTAATCAAGAAGTGTACAGGCCTGAAGTATTTCCTAATAGAAATGACCAATGTTCGTCAAGTTGGGGAATGGGGAGTAATCTTTGAGATTTAGTTCGGGGGGTTGAACAGCAAGGGCCGACATTTGTTCAGGAGCATTAAAGGGATTCGTTATGTTTCCTGTGTGGAGTTCCTAGTAAAGATAGGTTCGTTATTAATCTGAATGTCGTAAGAGGATGGTCAAAGAATGAGTAATTGGTAGTTGGTGGGGCACTAACAGCATGAAGGTCACTTGAAGGGCAGCCGAGATGGCTGGTTGGGTCTCTCAACAGAAAAGGTCCAAAATTGCATTAAAATCGTTTCACCTCGTGCGTAAAATATGTTTTACTGTCTTTCCATGTGAGGTTTACACAACTTACCTTATGTGTGCCTTAGAAACAGCTTAAATATTTTCCCACTATGGATATCCTCGTAACGTAATAGCCTATTGAACTGCAATAGCAATGAACTCAGGGAAAGCACACAACTTCGTTCGAATTGTTTCGAGTTTTCAACACTTTGTAACAAAACAGGATCACTCGGGGAAATCCCGGTTGCAAAATTTCGACGACCAGGCGGTTTTGTCGGACAAAAAGAGCTCTAATTGTATTTTCTTCGCTACACAACGGCCAGCGGGTGAGCCGAGTAAAGAGCGGTCCAACTCCTGAACAATCTGAAACGAAAAGAAGGAAACGCGCCAATTAATTAACAATTCAATACGAGATGGCTCTACCGAGTAAAAGCTCCACTTGGGCAGCCGTCTAGATGAGTCATTTTCAGGAGCAGCCTCCGAACGCACAGAACACACAAGTAACGCACATGAAGTAAAAATTATGTGGAATTACATAAAATTTAAACCAACGTGTGGATATTACTAAATTCGTTATTAACAAAACAACTCCCCGTCGCCCAAATACAAAATATTAGACCATGCGGAGATTGAACTTGAATTTCTTACGCTGCCTCAACCTAAGTTGGACAAAATTGTCTTAAACAAATATGGACCCATCCCATTTTGCTGGTTAACTCTCTTAGCACATTAACAAAGAGCTTTTCTGGAAAAGAGTTTCATTTTAATTGACGATACTGCAATAAAAGTCATCACTGTGTGCATTTAACGAGCGGACTGAATCAGATCTTTGCGAGGAAAGTCAATCCAGGGTTTCTTCAAACATCGGATGCGACGCATCTCACAACATTCTCACATTCATTCGAATACTAGTAAACCATACGAAACATGTCCTGGCTACAATGGAACTACGGAAACCAAACGTCTGATGATTTTGCCCCGTCGGGCGCTTCGAGCGAACCCGTTGCTAGGCGAAAGGGGAGTTGAGCCGCCCGCCCTGCAGCGTTGCCGCCGTTTTTTATTGAGACGGGCGGGAGGGAAGGAGTTCAAACGACGAAACGTTGACTTCCGCTGTAGCTCCCGCGTTGTACTGCGTTTCGTTAATTTTTTTAACCGTTTTATCCCCATTACAACCACGGGCTTCGTCCGATCGGATTGCTGAGATGGCGGGCACAACTAGATACCATATCGGATTTTTGGGCGAAAGAAGGAATTTTTTAGACCACGTTAAAGGCACAAAACGGCCCAGACGGTGGACGGACATTGCAAATTTGGAATCTCCAAGTCTTGAAACGTAAAGTATCAAATTTTGAGGGGGGGTTGTAGAAAATTTTTCGTGACTGAAAACATTGGGTTATTATTCAGAATGAATAATAAACCAATAGAGGAGAAAATAAAATGGGGAGTTCTCATGCAAAGATTTAAAATGTATATAATAATGTCTCCTAAATATGATAAAATCACAACTTACTGACTGTTTCTCCTTGAACTTAGTTGTCGACCAAATTCGTTCGAAAACTCGAGAACCGAATTTTGTTGACGCCAACCGAAGGTATTCGCCTTTCAACTTGCCTGTAAGACGAAATCGTGACTTGTCACCGATGGTCGAGCTGTCGAAGAAACTGTTGAAAATCCATGAGCCCTTTGGATCTTCGGCAATTTTAATTAAATCCGGTACGTCCAGAGAAAGGAGACTCTCGACTGCCTAAGGGTGAAAGAAATGGGTTTAAGAAAGTCAACTCTTGTTCACAGTATTTTGTACACAGCAAATGTGAAGCTTCGCACAACTTTCCTCGTCATAACACGACAGGAATTGGGCTGAACATAGTGGTGGAAATAACAATGATTCCCAGAGGCAATGGACGCCAACGATCGTACTCATTTTAGCTACTAAATAAGAAAAGCTACCCGACCAAAGAATACGTTCTGTCAGACAACCAATAGCAGTCTAGCCACTGACTTCGTGTCCTCAGGAATGTTCTGGTGCCATGGAACTCGAAGGCATGTCAGGTAATGGAAAGAGTGGAAGACATAACTGTGACAGACGAAATTTGGCATGAGGCGGGCAATCTCCGTTTGTACATGCGATCGTAGATTTATAATTTCATTCCTAACATGACACCAATAATTTATTATCACTTGAACCAAACAGAAAATCAGAAGCAACTACCAGTTCCAGCCTTGATAGGATGGTGCACTCTGCTGTTTGTGCTTGGCTAGGCCTCCAACATAGCATCCCATATGTGTACATTCACGATCCAGTTTGATCCGGTGGACTCTGTGTTCCATCTCTCTCTACCACTATTCCATTCTTGCGTCAAAGCACCTGCTTGCATTGTGGGAATCTGGCTGGGCTATCTTGGATTCGTCCAGGACCAGCTGCGGAGGTGTGACATGGTGAATCCATCTGCCCCTAAGCCCAGTAACTCTGCATGGCTGTGTCCCGACTCCCCCTACTCGTCTGCGTGGGTGGAGTGCGCATCAGATGGCACCTACAGCAACGAGGTGTACAAGAGGCTGGGATTGTTATATTGTGAATGCAGGCTGTCATGCCTGTGGTAACCTGTTTTAGTCACTTAATCATGTGGTGCTGGTGTGCCCGCATACTCATGGGGGCCATGTTAAGCGTCATGACGCAGTTTGCTGGCGCAGAATCATCTGGGGGCTGGGAAGTGAAGAGAGAGCACCACTACTGGGTTGTCCCTGGAGAAGGACTGAGGCCTGGCATCGTCGCTATTGGTCCTGGCCTGTTTGCATCAGGTCCTGGATGTACTGGTAGTATCTGTTAGCTGGGATCTTGTGCTAACTTGGCAAGCCAAAAGGCGCAAATAAGACAGGACGGATCTTTGTATTGCGGTGTAGGAAGCTCGTGGAGTGGAGACAGGTAACATCAGGGTTGCAGCATTGACCATGTCCTAGTGTGTGGTCCAAAGAAAGTGCTGAGGAGATGCGTCGGCTGGTGGTCAGCAGGCACTCTCTGAGGTACCACCACCCGTGTGTTTCTTGGGTCGTATCTAAACTGGTGGTTGTTCTATAGTGGAACATCCTCTCATCCTTTCCCATCCCAATCCTAGTCTGGGTGCCCTCTCCATTTCCTTACTTATTATTTATTTAGTTTCTTCTTTTGGGTGCCATTGAGCTTTGGAAAAACGTGTGTGTGCCCAGCCATTGGCTTCAGCCAGTCTTGGCATCTCAGCAAAAGATCAACAGGTGCTGGGTGGCTCTTCAAAACTTCAGACCAGACTGATTGCAGCGACACAAGAGGAACTATGCTCTCTCATTTCCCCCTCCATTGAATCTCTATGTCCCCGCCCCTCATTCAAAAAAGTATTGAGCAGAATGAACACTTACTTTGATGGGTTTCCGAAACTGAAACACATTTTGCAAAATGACGGAGCCATTGTGGTCAATTGGAGCTGCCTCGTCCAATTCAGACAACTTTCGAAGGCGAAGGAGGCAGGAAACTAGTTTACCTTCATTTTGAGTGCAGCCCAACCAGGTCTTCATGTTCTATCAAAAAAAAAGGTTAGTAAGAATACAAGTTTCAGAGAGTAAGAACAAGACAAACCTTAAGTTCAACCCATTTTGTTAATTTATTACATACAAATCGTTTTCGCATAATTTAGTTACAGGTTTAGCTTATGATACGACTTGAAGTTTCTGATTTTCCCTATTTTAAATCAATTGTAGGGCATTATTATGAAGGAGAACTAACACCTGGAAACGCCACCATGTCATTATCGATTGAACTCCACCACACATACAACAATCAAAACACCAAATGAGTAAACATAATATTCGATTCGTAAATGGTGGCCCCAGACAGAGACCCCTCCTTCTGATTGCAGTTGCTGAATTGCAGGCTTGGATGGAAGAGGTATGCCATGTTAACAAACATCTGGCAGAGCCATCCCATTCAGTACTGCAACCGCCATTAATTAAAGCCTTGCACTGAAAGGCTGAGTATATTTAGCTTGTGGTGGGACAGCAGCTCCCAGAAAATTGGCTAGGCCTAGCACAGGCTCAGCCTTCTCTTTCCTTTTGAGCAGTGAGATTCTGGGGCTTGCTGAACAGGTGAAGTAAAGTGGTAGGATACTACAATCTTCACCTGCAACCCTTATCTTGTCACTTTTACTTTTATTTTATTCTGCTTCCACCTTTTCATTTGTTTCCTGCCACTCACCTATTGAACCCTTCATCTATGACGACCCTCGACCACTCTCCTATCTTAAGCCATGTCAATCCCGTATCTATTTCTTGAGAGATTATTTATGTATTTTACAGCATTTCAAATAAGGTACTTTAGCTCACTTGTATGAAGTCTCCCTGTTTGGTGGCAAGACTAACGCACTTCTCAGAAAGGCTGGACAACACTCTAGACTTTCCACGAGCAACAATGTCCTCGACTGACTCCATCATTGTTCCATAAATTTCTTCAAACTGTTCAGTGGGAACAATAATAAATTGACAACATGAATTAGGTGTCAGGTATTTCCAGGAGATGAGGAGTAACAGGTATATTTGGACTCACCGCAGTTTTATCTTGACAAGAAGAGATCAGCTTGACGACGGGATATTCATTTGAGAGAGTCACTGAACACAGGCGACCATCAAAGAATTTCTTATATATTTTCGCCCACATCTCTACTTTTGAAACAATCAGACAAGTTTCAAGGAGCCTGCAAACATACTAATCAATGAATTCGAGAGTCAGCACTTCGTGAACAAGAAATAACAGTTGAAGAAATGAATACCTTAAAAGGGACTGGTTTGAGAAAATGGGAGGCAGGTCATCAGGCGAGGCTTCGTCAATAGTGGCTGCTGGGCAGAGAGCTGTCTTGTAAATGTGTTTGAGGAGTTTGTCGCACGTCGGGCGGCAACATTTTCCCGCAGACGTGAGAAGCTCTTGGAGGAATGCAGAGATCAACGGGTTATCAAAGTGATCTGCAAGACGCATATTGATCATATTCAACCTGTTCTTGAACTAGTCACAACCATTTTTTAGGATTCGGCCTTCTCATCAAAACTGAAGCAAGTCAGTGCCATCCACAAATTTCGAAAACGTTAAAACAAAATACGATTTTTTGCATTTTAGGTTATCAATAATCAATGGACCGTCAGAGGAATGTTTAAACGAGAGCAATATGTACATATTAATTAACTAAACAAATCCCGAGAGTTTGACGAAAATCGTTGAAGCCGTTTTTCCTAAAATATAAAAAACCTGTCTTTGATTCATAACTATATTTCGATTCACTGATATTCATAGACAAGAATAGTTAAGCACTGATTAGTAGAAACATTTGAAAGTTTAATGCAAATCTTTTGAGCCATTTTCGAGAAAAATTCCAAACCCCGTCACATTAATACCTATACTGCCAATAGTCCTTCGTTCATAAGTGCACTTTCACCTTAATTGATACACAATAGCTGAAAATTTACCATTCAGCTGCCCCCAACCCAACACGAATAGGCAGGTCTCTTTGACGATTTCGTGAAGGGATTCGTCATCAATATCTGCGCAAGCCATCAAGCAACACCTGCACATGAAAAAAACTTGATGATGTTCGATTTCTTAACAAGGAGCAAACATAATTAGTAACTTATGAATAATATGCCATTTACCTGGAAATATGGTTGGCGTTAGTTTCCCACAGTTGGTCTTCCAAATTGTTCAAAAAAAATTTAGCCGTCGACCGAACAAATGCGATGCAGTCAGATTTTTCATCGCCGTTCGTCTAAAATATCAAAGAAAAAGTTCGGGAGTCTCAACTTTCATCTCAGGAGAGTAGACGTTTTCTTGTTGCTTCGAATTGCCAGCACCAACTCTTACTCAAACACATAGTGTCAAAATCATTCGCTTGGCTCTTTAATTCTTCAGTGACTGTTGACTTAAGGAGCTAAGAAATTTCCCGGGTTTTCTGTCCAGTCTCAGATATCATTTTTGCTTACTCTAGCAGACCCATTAAAACAATACCCAGCTCCACCACCCTTCACCTTGTATCATTCTCAAGCTTCCTGTCTTGTTCTCGTTCTGCTCTCGGCCCGACATACACACCCAGGTCGCCTTTCTCAAAATAATTTACTCCTCTATGCTCCATCAAGTCCCACACTAAATTCAAAATGATACCTGCCCAATTGCAGCTGTGCGTATGATTAAGATTTTCTTGATGCATTCTTAGAGGATATGATGTACAAATATGTCAGACTGCCCTAGCCATCTTCTTCACACCCAAACTTGCATACCATCCATCTGGAGGTGCCTGGAATTGGGATAATTAGATTCTAAGCAACCTCTCAATGCCCATCGCCTTCCTTGAGAACATTTCAACTTGCAGGTCGAATAAGCCACGGCCAGCTAGGGCTAGAAGGTTTCAGTCATCTGCATTTGATGCTCCCGCTATTTCCATTCACCGAATATCATTGCCCGACGGCTGCCTGGAGAATTGATAAACCGGCTCTCAGTCTCACAATTTTTTATTTTTTAGATTTCTTCAGATTTTTAAAGACTTCTTAGTACAAAAACACTTCATACAATGAAGTGCCATTCATTGTACATTCATCATACAACTTTCCTTCAATTCAAAATTCAATCTATTTTGCGCTCATTTCATTTGAACTCCGTAAAACCTGCAGATCAACAAGTCATGCCAACATAAGCTATTACAGCTGAAGCACCCATTTTTGTTTTCTCAAACACATCAATAAGGATTCTGATTACATTTTTTGTGCAGTTCCAAATAACACAGTGGTAACGTTACATTTTCATTCGAGAGAAGGCGACGAGAGCAACCCAATTAATTATCAAAATTGTCGACGAAAATAGATTTTACAGTAGTTTTTTCGCTATAAAACCCATTTACATGATTGTATTGTTCTAAAAACAACTGTGATGATAGTCAAACAAGACATTTACACAATTTTAATTTAATAATGGTTATGAAATTATTATTGACATCAGACAAAGACTGGGAAGTGAACAAGAGGCGTTTCTTTGACTAAATGTTTTCACAATGTTTTCCCGATAGTTACAGAACTATAAACGTGAACGTCCCCACACAAATCTACTTAACAGTTTGACATACCTATGCAATGAAGATAGAACCACTAACAGGGGCAACCTAATCAACGCTGCTTTATAGTTGTACGGACAATTAGCGTAAGTATGTCAGCACTCTCAAGTTCTACAAGGGACATTAACATTAACATCTTTGAAAACATTGCAATTACTTACAATAGCCCGTAGGGAAGCATTTCGTATCAAACATTCCATAACACGAGCAGTGCATCCAAATCCATTCCAACTTCGTCGGCCAACAGTTGCCTCACGCAAACCAACTAAATTCGACCAATTGGCTATTGGTATCAAATTTTCTAAAATGCGAGAACTCATAGCGTGACTCATCACATCCCACTCTTTGCCTTTTGTCTCCTCGAGGACGTTGGCGCTGAAGGCCTCTAGAACACAACATAGAACACTGTACGCTTTGGACTTGATGCTATTAAATCACATTAATGAGCTTAAATGATCAGGAACGAGAGCAGATCAGTCAAAAGTTGCTTGGTGAACTAGAACATGAATATATTTACATAGCACCACATACGTGGCACAACTAACATTGCAGAACTACAAGCTGCCCACAGGCAAATCATTAAATGCACGGCAAGCTACAAAATAAGCAAAATGGAAAGGTTGCATAAACCTGTTAGTTTATGTTTTAATATGCGAAGGGGGGGGGGGGGGTTAAACTTAGAAGAAAAGCTACTCGAACAGAGACAACAATTGGGATGGGAAATAAACCCGTTGAGAAAATAAAAGTTTTTTTTTTTTAATGTACACCATAAAAACAAGAAATGAAACGCCAGAGCAAGATAAAGTTTTTATATAAATTCTGGTCCATAGGTCACTACAATGATCCTCTGACCAACCTCGTCGTCTTCTTCCAAACGTTGGCTTGGGGCTGTTTTCACCAACTGTGTAGATCCCATTTAGACTCGATTGACACTACCTAACCGCCTCCTATAGCAAAAACGGTCTCACCAGATTGAGTTAGCGTTAACCCAAAAAAGTTGGGTAGTTAGGTCCTGTTAACTCTTATCTTTCTTTATCGTATCCTGATATTTGTTCTCCATTACCATGCTCTGTTGAGTATTCTCTTCTATTATTGTGAATAATTTACGGATGTTTTGGAATAATAATGATAAACAAAGATGTTGTTTACACATGCGCAGTTATAGCAGTTGCTTTTCCACTACAATGATAAACTAAAATGTTAGGTTATCGTCATCTCGCACTGCTCCTCAGATGGATATGAGAGGGTTCGAAATACTTCAAGATGTATGAATTTCAATTTTGTTGCAAACGAAAGTTTTACGATCGTCGAAGACAAGTTGTAGTTCACGTAAAACGTGTGTATTGAGCCGTTTTAGAAACAACTCTAGACGCCACATTGCGGTGTTACAAAACCCAAACACAAATGGCTTACCTGAGAGGATTTAAAAGCAGATAGATAGAAAATATTAAATAATAACACACTTTTACACACACACATTAGTGTATTAAACACAATAATTCTCCCTGGTTAAAGTTCCCTGCTTGTAAAAGCTGTAACGTCACAATTTCGGTTTTTGGTTTGTTATTCATTCTGAATAATAACCTTATGTTTTCAGTCAGGAAAAACTTTTTACAACCCTCCCCCTCAAAATTTGATACTTCACATTTCAAGACATGGGGATTTCTAATCTCCAACTGAGGGTGGGTCGCGTGATGGAACTGGGCAGACGGCAAATCTTCGGGGGAATCCTACAAACTCGGAATAACTTGCTTTGTCGTACCGTTCGAGTACCCTCGAAGATTTGCCATCTGCCCAGTTCCGTCACGCGACCCACCCTCAGTTTATTTAGAGAGTAGTTTTTATTTATTTTACTACATCAGCCAACTCCCTAGTGCATCTATAAAAAAAAAAAGAGAAGTAGAACAGTTTATTTGTACGATCGCCCTGAGAAAGTGGCTAGTTTTTAAGTTACGCATTTTGGGTTTTTATTATTTTTCTGTTAATGAGAAACGTTTTCAGTTGTTCTTTTAATACAAATTTCCTTTTGAAAGTTCTTTTTTTTACTTTAGTATATTTTTGTTTCCTTCTCGTGGGATTCGCCGACCCCGTCTGCCGTCCGGGCTGTTTCATGCCTTTAACGTGGTCTAAAAAATCCGTTTCTTCACACAAAAATTTGCCATTTGGTATCTAGTGGTGCTCGCCATCTCGGCAATCCGATCGGACGAAGCCCGTGGTTGTCACGGACAAAAAATGGTTTAAACAATTATTAAAACGCAGTTTAATTGCAAATACGCCGTGTTTGGTATCGTTTTCAAGGTATTTTTACATCCTGGGTCGATTGGAATGAGCATCAGACGTGTACAACTGCGTATTGCAAAATTACAGTAATTATAGTAAGCCAAAGTCAACTAATTGAAAGAACTCGCGGGAACTACAGCGGAAGTAAACGTTTCGTCGTTAGTACTCCCTTCCTCCCGTCTCATCAAAACCACGCGCCCGCTCGATGGTGAGCTTCCATAAAGTTATGGACTACTTTGGAATGGTGGCCCTTCCCTCCTTCTTCAACATCTACTGAACTAATACTTTCAGATCTGCTACCACCATAAAGATAGATACCCAGAATCAATCCATTTGTTTCGGTAAAAACGTACAGCTTGATCCTTTGAATGTATTGACGAAAGTATAGTGACCCTCTCCATAAAACCATGCTGTTTTGACTCGATACAGATGTGGTTAGCTTCCCCGCCCTCATACTGTACGTTTGCAGAAACAATATCCCCAATGTTCGGCTGGGTGACCCCATCCACTGAACCGTGGACCTATTCTGTACTTAGTACTGGCATCGATTACGACATGCTTCGTACTATGAGCTGTCTTGGAGGCATAACTTGATACGCTCATCATGAGACGTTACCCCTCAGAAAGGCAACCATTTTTACTTCGTGCTATCCTGTCTATGGTGGCATGTGGTTTGCATACAGGAGGGCAACCGTAATCCCCGGAATAATGGCACATGAAAGTCCTGATTGAGTTTCCAGCAAGCTTCTCCGGTGAACTAGAATCTGCAGCTCGCTAACTGTACTTCTGTAAGGAGGAGATGAAAAAATCAAACCTTGACTTCAAGTGACACTGCATAGAGGTAAGTAGCTCTTATTTGTTTCTAGCTGAACAGTGACTTTGAATGAAGGAATAAAATTATTTTCACTGTGGCGGTTTTATGTGGTTCATTGTGACCCCCTCCAGTTCAAGGAGTGAGAGGGAAGGTTTGTGAGCTTCCACTCCACCCTTGGCCTCAGTGGTGGGGGAAAGTTCTCTCACCCTCGTTTCAGCTTTGGAAGATATTAATGCAGCCACTCTGGCTATAATAATTATAATTTGGTCAAATCTGAATTTTTAAGGGTTGGGCATCTACGGATTATGGGTTATGGGGCCATTTACACGACACTTGTTCATCCGTAACACCCACTTGGTAATCACGGCTATCCAGACGGCATCCCACAGTGATCTCAGCTATAGTGGTGGGAACGAAACAGGTTAGCCTTGATTTACTTATCTAGCCATGATCAATTGGTCAACAATCAATGATGTTTTGGTGAAAATGGCTCCTAAAATAGAAGTGGATCAAATAAAAAATTACTGGTTTGAACAAGGCAGAAATAGTTTAGGTTTACACCACATGACAAAATAGAATTTAGGCCTAAAGTCGTTTTGGATTCTAGGTACTAATGGGCTGGGCACAGAAAGGAGAGGGTTCACAAAAATTCAATGCAACAAAATCAGACACATGACAAGATTTTCACACAATATCATATAATCCACATAAGCAACTCACTTTTGTCTTCATCATCTTCAGATTGCAAGTTCTTCATTGTTTCAGCAATACGCAAAAAGTACTCATATGTTTCCCCATCAAGCACATGAAACCGACCCTCCTTCTTCTTCTTCTTTGCTCTGAAATGTGAATGTGTTTTGTTACTTCACATACCTGTATGCAGCAACCTAGAATTGTTGAAATCATCCTGGGAAGAATTCAATTCTTATTAAAAAAAACCATGACATACAACAGCGTTATTATGAACAGCGTAGTTCGTGTTCTGAATGTTTCGATTGATGTCGGAACATGCAATTGGACCGATATTTCTGGATAAGAGCCAAGCTCAAATTAGTTTAGTGCGTTATTATAATCATGAGCACTTTGTGGGGTGATTTGTAATAAGATATGTAGCTGTTACGCGTACCAAAAATAAATACCTGTCTTAAATAATATTGCCCAACAAGATAAACACACACAGGTAACATAACGTGGACAACTGGGACCCGCTATAAGATGAAAAACCACATAGTTGACACTACACAGTATGAATATCAGACAGAACACTGGCACAGGGCACATCCTGAGAATCACAATCTAGCTGACGGTACTGCTGGCTTTCAACAAAACGATAAGGTCTCGAACATTTAGGCAAGACAGCTAAAGGCAAAACATTGTCACATATATCCTAGCTTCTGACTAGAAAGATGCTATTCCAAATCAAAGAACGGTCAAAGACAAGCAGCAATTGCACAAACCCACTCCACCATAGCAACAGAGAACTTAATAACGCCTTGCTCGCCTAAAGATTTTCATCTCCGGATGGCTTTATCACTTAAATGACTATCTAACAGCATGATGATTGTCAGGGGTTGCAACTGATACGAGCATCAGAATATACGAGCGAAACCCCCCAAAATTTGCAGTCGTTAAACCGGAACGACTAATCATTCAACAAGTCCGTCTACCAATAAACCGATAAAATATTGTTAAACCGGCAAGTCCGGTATAACAATAAACGATGCTCAACAGTAAGCAATGAGGTACCTTGACAAAAATTTGCTGTTCTTGATTTTTCTCTTCATTCCACTTTTAGGTGCATTCTCCATTTCACGCATCTCTTTCGTAATAAAGAGGTCGAACCGGTGAATTCAAGTTAACGCCGTATACAAGCGTTCATACTTGAAATCTTTGAGATTATTTCTGCTGTCAGCCCACGAGGTTACCTTCATTGTGGTTGTTGAAGTTGCCTCCTTTTTTTAATGTTCCGCTGAACTTCGCTGAACTCCGCTGAACTGGTTGGCATGTATGAAAAAGCTAATTCGTATCACACTACAATTGAACTACGTACTTCACAAAAAAGAATGAACAGCTTATCGATGTCTACTCACAGATGACATACCCGGTATTCATCCATATCACACATCATTGTTCCTGATTTTGAAACGAATGCAGATTTTATATTCTAGCATTTGAATACGTACGTTTTATATCAATTTATTTTGAGCATTACAATGTACAAGCACTCATCATCTTCACTTCCAGCAGTTAATAGTAAATTAACGTTTTGTTACTGATTATACCCTCTACTATGAACCTACTCAAAACGTTTGAAGTATTCCAAGTATTATTTCTTTCGTACAAATATTGTCTTCAATTAGACAGAAACTGCATTTAGTACGATGGATGGATCAAGCTAAAGTGTAAAAATTGTTATACGACCATACCGATCTCACATTATAATTTATATCAGCTATTTAACCTTGTGAACTATTTCTGTGCTTTACAAACTCGTTGTAATTGATACGTTGACACCTTACGGTTCTGTTTGACTCCTGCAACTATAATAAAGGTCTCCACTTCACCGAATTTAAGGTTTAAATGTTTTTTTTCAGGTTCACACCTGTTCCGAAGGTTTGAGTACGAGAATCACGTGTCCGGAACTATCATTGCGAACAAACGAACCGATAATCCAATAGAACTGCAATAGTAAACACAATCAGACCAAAATTATAATATTAAGTCACTAACGATAATCAAACATCATCAAATTTCGTAATTAGTTCAGATTGAAACTAAATTAATAACTTGAACAACTGATAAATCCTGATTCTAATGGCTGTGGAATTTTAGCCTTCACAACTCCGATATCGGCTACTCGTATATTTCGCTTCGATTTGTCCGAGTATTCTTCACTTTTCAAGGTATTTATTTCGTAGGTAGATCACACTACAAATTATCTGTTGTAAGCCTATATTGTATTGAAATGTTCTCATTGTCGCCTTAATTTAGGGCCGCTCACACATTTTAGGTTGAAGAGCGACCGCACCTCGTTCCTTTTACCACTTCGATTTTGTTATAACTTTATTGATATTATTGTGGAATATTGATGATTCCGGGATATTACACAGTTGACGGTTGTTATTGCTTATCGCAGACATCTCATAGTTGTGTTCGTTTCATGAAATAGTAGTGAACTTTTATCGGTACTTGAGTATGACAATAGCCAGAATACGGTGCAGAAAGCGAAAATTCTGCTTGAACCTCAACTACGGTTATTATTCTTTCTCATTCTGTTATCGCTCTCACTCTTTCTCAGAGTTCATTGCAGTCTCCGAGCTTTTCCGAATCCCTTCCGTGACGCATATCGATACTAGCGATCAGTCAAGCGACCTATCGATACATGCAGTCGTAGCGTTATCTCGGTCCATGTTCTTTAGTTCACCCGAATATCCCACTACCACATCTTTTACCGCGTAGAGTTGTTTTAAAGGTGATCAGACACTTGAAACAGCCCCTGCAATAATCATTGACGTACACTGATATTGTATAGCGTTTCACTGTTCAGGTGCAATGGAATTTAGTAGTAATACAATTTCGTTGGTGAGCCACAAGTTACGAGCGTCAAACCATCATAGAAAGGTTTGTACGATTGGTCATGAATGGTAGGTGTTAAATTAATTTAATAAACGCGGAAGGATATGTGAGGAATGAGTTTCTGGCTGGGGAACGAGGGAAAAAATCTCAGTGATTAATCTTTATGTGTGGACACGGTAGCAGGATTTTATTAATCTGATTTCTGATTCATTCTGCAAATACTGTACCATCGGTGTCATATGAGTACTCAGTGTAATGACTAAGTGGTCATTAGGCAACCCCAAGTAACGTAGCACCAAAATGTAATGAATGGCGTCAAAATGTATAGCGGACTGAGGGTTTTTGTTGCTTAAACACGTTCGGAGGTTTGCTTACTTTCCAGTGGCGACGTTAGTTGATATCTTGGAAAATTTCTCTCATGGCCATTATTGAACACCGTCGTATAGATTGCTTATTCGAACTATCACTGTGATTTCTTTGAGAACGCTTGTCGTATGTTTGTGATTTATTAGTAATCATTCCTCATGAACGAAAATGAGCCAGAATCCGGTTTTCAGAACGGAAAAATGTGAATTATATATTGACTGGCCCTGTTATACAACTTTTTATATTGAAGTAGTAAACGATGGTATGGTATATAGCGTTCTTGTATATCATTTGTATGATATGGATAAATTGGAAATTGCACGATAATTTTCGTTCGATAATTTACTTATTTAGTTATCTCGATTCAACTCTCTAAGCACTGTTAACCTTCCATAGATGAGTGGCAGCGAAGTGGCACGGATCGCCAAACCGCAGATGCGAGGTCTTCTTGAGTCGGCCATCAAGAAGAATTTGATAGTTGCTACAGTCCTCTCAATCACGAGTGGAATCGCCTATAAATTTTTAGTCTGCGACGCTCAAAAACAAAGATACGCGGATTTTTACAAGTAATTCGTTTTTATGCAAATATATCTAATGTAATGCTTTGTAATCCTCTAAGTACTAAACTGCCGTGGCTGTAAGTGTAAATGTGATTATAATTGCAAATGAGGTAGAAGCAAGAAGAAACTTGTTTGTTGAGTTAATTTCAGTCTTCTAGCCTATTGTGCTGGGTAGGGGCACCAACAGGTGGAACAGACTATCCAATGATGCTAAGCAAAGCCAGGGTAATTAATCTCAACGGTGAAATCTGATTGGGATAATTAATGCAAACACGACAGCACTTCTCCAACTATCCCAATTTCCTTATCTATAGCTGTGAAAATGTGGTGGTAGGAGGGCAGAAGGGAGGGGTGAAAGTGATAAGATCATGCCATCAATATCTGCGCAAACCAGTATCTGGTAGCCCAAGAGGAGAAAGACAGTGATGTCAGACCATCAAGCATCACGAGGAGGGGAAGGAGAGATTGCTCTTGAACTGGATAGTAAGCGATGTACAGTAACAGTGGTGATGAACTCTTAGATCGACGAACAAATTATGAGAAATCAGCAATTGTTGAGAGGCATCTTGGGGTCTGAAACAACTTTGAGTCTAGTGGTGAACCCTCATACCCTCTGCACGTTCTGTTCAAAACCAGCTCTATTGATTTCGAGAATTAATGTGTTGAAAGAATTCCAGTCATACAGTAATTCATGGATCCGAGTTTTGAAAAATATCAGCCCTTTGTGGTGAAAGCAATACTCCTGATAAATAAAATGACCTTTTGTTTAGTCTGTATTCTAACAGATCACGATGGTGTCGTTGTGCTTATTGCAGCAATGCACAAAATGATCGCACACTCCAATGATACACTATTCATAACTGGCAATTTGATTACATAGCTGTCAAGTCATTGTGTTTGTGTGCGATGGTTAATTAAAATATCCTAGTAATCCTCAACTTGTGTTTTGCAGAAACTATGACGCTGAAAAGGAATGCAAAAGGATGCAAGCTCTTGGCCTCTTCCAGTCAGGTTAAAATAGACGTCAAACCTCTTAAATATTATCGCTACCCCTTTAGCCTTCAGCAACAACTGGCTGCCTACACATTCTTTTATAGTTACACGTTTGAGTTGGTCTTCACGTTCTAAGTTATATTTTCTTAATTTGATTTGATTCCTATTTTTGTTGATTCGTTTTTGTTTTTTTATTTTAGTGCAGTATTCATGCCGAAAAAAACTGAGTGGCTGCTCGTTGTTTGGCGAGTCTAGTCATTGTAGAAACATAAATGGTTTGATCGTTGTTAAACTGGACCTTCCTTGATTGCCCACAAACGTCCAAATCCTTAGTTCCTCTCCAATGCCCAGTGTTACAAGATGAGGATTTGAGGGTTTTTGAATAATTGGAAATGTGGAGCGAGGGCTTCCTATGTGGAGTGCATCCAACTATGGAGGATTCGGAGGAAATGGAACCAGTTAACTTTGGAGAAGTATTGAATCAAATATTTATCATGTCATGATTTAATCATTGGAAGAAACCTGACATCAAAGTGACCCCTCCAGCACAGCACTGGAGCATCAGCCTAGGCCATGGATCCTACCGGTATTTCTTCTCTATCTCCATACCTTTTATGTTTGTCCCCCACTTCAGATTCGGGAGCGTTATATTCTTCGTTGGGGTGCTCTCACATGCCCCCCTTCCATGTCTCTTTATCGTTGTGTTACTTTCCATTTGTTCATTCGCAGCACCTGCACAACAGCAGTCCGGATTACGTAGCATGATGGCAACGTCAGAACCATTCACCCTGACGTATTTAAATTGTGCTGGAACTTAAACTGATATTTTTACGTTACTTCCTCAACCTAGTCCTTCCCTCTTCCAGCTCCTCTCTCTCGAACCAATGAAGCTCAAATATCATCTGCAGCAAGCATTTCGTCTACATGATTTCCTGGTTCAAGATTTTGAAGTTCCTTGTTCCAATATTTAAGTAATAAAAACGGTTTTGAAAAAGGGTGATACAGACTGTGGCAATAAAATAATTTAAGTGTTGAAAATGCAAAAAACAATGAGGTTCAAATTATAGATGACGAACTGCAGTTGATTCAATGTTCTACTAATGGGGAATCTGCACATCCTGACTTGCCAAGCTAAATTCTTTCTTTCGGGAGTTGAGTTTTAAAACTGGAGGTGGTGGGGTCAACTAGTTCTTGGGCGATTGCGAAAATATGTTGTATTTAAATTATGCTCTTAGGGACGAAGACCTTCAAAAAACAGCTTGAAATAAATGGGGAAAGTTACGTACAGCAGGACAATGACATACTGAGCTGCACTCCAGTGGGGTGTTCACACGGTCGATGCAGTGGCCTTTCTTTTGCGTCAGCATAGATGGTTATTAATCGTGATATTTACCAAATCAAAGGGATTAGCTTCATGGAATACTAATATATATAATACAACTTATTTTTTTACGAAAGAAGGTAACTAGCTGTACAGCCCTTTTGATGAGGATAATCATAAAACCTGCTGCAGAACTTAGTCTGAAATTAGCCGTGTCGGGTTACGACCTAAGTAAAACCGCATTAAAATCAAAAGAATTTATGCCACATGAAAACTTTCCTGGAGCTCTGGATTGTTCTCTGAATTAGTTTCAACAGCTACGCAGTCTTCCATTGAATTTTGGTTATATCCTGCAAGTGACGACCTATTTCATCTCGAGAAATATTGTTGATTGTGTCACAAATTACTCGAAAACCGGGGCGAGACTGACGGGACTAGTAGCTGCACCATAAAGAAGATATATGCGAGTAAATGGCTAAAATAGGGTTGTAGCTCGTTATTGTCAGTCAATATTGTTCTTAAATCAATTGTAGAAACGAATAGAAGTCAAACGAAAATTAGTAACGATTGGGTTTGTTTCAAAAAGTAGAATTCAAACAACAAAATTCGTTGTGTTGGCAGCCTTGTTACGTTCCAGAGCGACGATCCCGAACTTACAAATGGCCGCCCGTTCGAAGCTTCGTTCTTTCGTCGTGTTCACCGTTGAAATTGTTCCGACTCCTTTTCTAGCCTCCTTGTTATTCAACATTTGCGCGTGAATTTAGCATCAAATTTCTACTACAATCTAGTTTTCAACGGAATTAAATGACTTCAGATCGGGGTTTCCCTCTCTTTTTACTGAGTTACGAAATGTGATTTCGGGTATTTGAGTTCAAACGCAGTTTCGTAGGAAAGGAGTCGGCGTTGGTTGAGCTCGGAACGAGTCGTGCTGAAGTAACGGAGTTTTCGTTCCCGCCGTCGCAGAAAAGTGAATTAGTCTTCGTTTTCGGTAACGTATTTACGTTCTTTTCGTTTTTGTTACAAAAAATTCCGAATTACAAGAACAATCGTAGGAAGTTGAGAGATTTCTCGTAATTGACCCCGATTCCTCATTTGGGTTAATTTATTATTGTCTAAGTTTTCAAACAAAACTCGACTTGAGTTGATTTGTTCACAACTTGGTCTAACTAATTATTTAGTAGTTGTTTTCTAGTGATAATACAGAAAAATACTGCGAAATGCTACATTTATTAACTCTTTTGAGTGTTACTGGTGATTGTACGAAATGAATTTACTGTAAACAACTTCGTACCCTAACGTTCAAATTAAAGCTAATCATATTTGACAGATGCGTCTCATCTATCGTCCAATTGATGATCTCCCAAGACTCCAGCAACGAAACGGAGTTAATTGAGTTGAATCTTAGGAAATAACAATAAAGCTAACATTTCTGTATCGTTTTTAGCCCAACGCTGAATTACGCTGAAAACAGTTCGTATGGAATGTTTTTGGAAAATGCCCGGGAAATTAGCTCAAACAATCTTATTTTTGGCGTTCACATCGACTTTTGTTGATACGCAGGCTTCGCTTGTCAAAATTGCTCACAACTGAAGGGAACGGAAGTACACGTGATAAAATTTGATACTTCAACGTATAAATACAGGATAGAATCACCATTAAAAAAACAACTCATCAGAAAGGAAGTGCAATCATAAGATGTTACGCATCTCACAATTTGTACTAACGCCATGCACATTCGTAGTTTTTCCCGCCACACAATGTAGTCATTTGGCGCGTAAGTGCGTTGCACGGATCTCTCTAATCCCCTTTACTTAACTTAACACAAGTGCGAAATGATCCAAAATTACGTATCGCAGTATAAGATATTATTTCGTGACACCACAGTGTGGTTAGAATCGGAACGGCGGGAGTAGTGAATTTGGAATTTAAAGAGTTGCCCACATATTCATTGCATAGCCAATTTGGTTGGTTTATTACATTGTACAGTTTGGGATTGTTTGAATTCACTCCGCGCGATTTCTCAAAAGAAAATCTGTACGTTTAAACGAATAAGCTGGAATTTCCCGATTGCTCTAGATTATTTTTTACTTTTTTTAATACTCTAATCGTGTAGGTAATGTATCGGATTGTCAACATGGCTTTAGTTGTAATGTCCATACCTACAACACAGGCTTTACACCAAAAACTTGTACGATAAATGTTTTTTCGAAATTGTTTGTGCTGCTCTCTCTTTTCCCGTCAACGACAATTTCATAAGTTGCACTGACGCTTGCAACCAATTCCATAAAATATTTAATCGAATCGTTGTTGCTATTGATTTATTTCGTATCTTCATTGTGAATGCCAACCTTGAATCACGTGCACAGACTATTTCTCCATATGGCGTTTGATGAAATCAGGGCACCAGCAAACATTTTTGGCTAGCCAATTACACGGCTTTCCTACCTATTTCTTAGTGCTGAAGAAAGTAAAAGAAAAGTAAGATTAAATGGATTTGAATTGCAAATATTCAAAATTCATATTCAACAGCGGTTACCGCGGGAGGGGAGGGGGGGGGATTCGTGCTTTGAAAGCAGATGTTATAAAGATTGTATGAAAGTCGAAGAGAGATTGAATGGAGGTAGTAGTTGGATAATTGTACTGAAAATATGAAAGCTAAGAGCAATTATCATCCCCGTACAGGATCTTTTAAAGGTATACCAGTTTCCACGATTAAGCCATCATCAACTCTCCGATCAAACTGGTTGCTGTGTCAGAAAAACGAGCCCGATTGTTGCTACTATCCATTTCTGACATCTCATATCGATGGAGTTGTTGAATGCTGCACATATATTTGGAGCAGAGCGAGGTCGTAGTGGGCCATCGAGTGCCTATTGAAGTATGGTTGCTCTCAAGTTACCTATTTAACAAAAAATATAAGTTTAAATAAGAAAAAATGCGTTTAATTGGTTGAATAAAAGAAATTTATTTACCAATAAATTGATAACAAAATTACAAGCCACCAAACCTACTTACAAATTGGCAAATAACAAAATTCCTGGTGAAGTTGAAGAAAATAAATGAGAATAAAAGAGGTGTTGAGAGATACAATAATGATAAGATAATTTTGGAAGCCTGGCACAGATGCACAATCACTTTCAGCCTACGGTGTTTGCTGAACGTAAAGAGGAGAAGTTTAATTTGTCTGATGATTACTAATAAGGCTAAGAACCGACCACAAATTGTAAAAAAATTCAATATTGGGTGCCAAGAATGGTGTGTGCCTTGCGATCAATTTTCGAGGAAGTCGAGTTCCACTTCCAACTTGTCGCATATTTCATTTCTTAAAATTGGTTTTCAAATTTTGGGTTATAAAAGCTTTAAACCTGAGCTCATAGAAAACAATATTTTATTTTACAACTGCGTTTTCTTTGGTAGAACAAATAAGTCATCGATAGGAGAGAAAAGCCCCCTCCCAAAAACAGACAAGATGAGCGAGTCCGAAGTGAAAACGTCCAGAAGGTCGTCGTCCATTATGTGGCAATTGTTCGACAAAGTGAACAACAGTGTTGCTCGTTGCTGCATGTGCTCTCACAAAGTGTCATACAAATCGACGACGTCAAATTTAAAACGGCATTACGTACGGTGTCACCCGTTCGTCGATTTGTCGAACCCGTCTGACGTACAGTATTCCCGCTCAGTTTCTGTAAGTATCGAACTTTGTTCTAGTTGTTACAAACAGAAATGAACGCCATTTGTTTTTATTTTGTCATGTACTTCAACCATTGCTGTGTATTACGTTTTAGCTGTGTTCGGTGATATCCAGACAAATTGATCAGCTACTTCCTAATTTGACAAAGTATGCAGCAGAATTTATAGCATTAAAGTAATAATCTATAGAACAATTGGCTTTTGCAAATATTCAAGGTATTGGAAATTCAAGGAAAATCTTCAATTAGCTTCTTAACAAACCCCAGTTATTACAAGAAAATGTAAACAAAATAAAATCTTTTACACTTATATGTTAAGAAGATAGAGGCCTAGTCTGAAGGAACCACTGAAACTGTGGCCACCTGAGCACCAATTCCCCACCAGAATTGATTGACTTCTCAGAACTGGTGCTGGAATCTTGTAATCTCCTTCACATAGATATTGCTTAGTGTTTGATCCATTACTATTTCGTCCAGCAAGTCAATTCCAGGTTTGAACCACAACCAATGACCGTCGATCAATTAATTTTAACTTTGCTTCAAGATAATTTGAGTTTTCATCACATCTTCAAATTCTAAGGCCACTTGAATAGGGAAAACCTAATTTCGGCGTGTGACCTGTAATCAGCTTGGTGTGAGAGCGACTGGCCTATTATTTTTCAAGGCACATGTGCGCAGTTTCCATCGGAGTGGCAGGAGGATGGACTCTGTAACGTCCCAAAAAATAGATATTTTGACTTTCGTCAAAAATGGTTTTGAATAAACTTTCAATCTTATCTGCTACTAATCTGAACTTGTTTCCCCTGCACACCCTTGAACATACTGTGATTTGAGATTAGGGCTAAGAAAAAAAAAAAAATGGTTTCTTAACTTAGGGTGTCTTCAAGTAGTGAATGTATCACTAAAAATCCATTGAACTTAAAAAGCTAAAATGTTCCAAAAACCTTTTGTTTCCTACAACTATTTCTCTAACTATTGAAGAGAGATATTGCCCAAAATACACCAACAGATTACAACAAAATTTTCTTGAAAACGGCTCTAACCCTTTTCAGCAAACTTACAGAGCATTTTCAGCACGTAAATGGCTAAACTGTATTCCCTATAAGCGTTTCTGTATAAATGTCTTGTGACTCCAGGGGTTGATACTTATTTGACCATGTAACAGATGCTCCAGGAGCACAGTTAGCCAGCTCTTTGCCAATAAATGCAATGCATTAGATGTGCACCTTGTGTGCAGTGTATCTACATGTACTGTTCTCATAATTATTCCAATACAGTTTCACATGCATGACTTGAGCTAAAGCAGTTATGTATTAACTTGGTGAAAGTCCATATAAAATCAAACTAAAACGATATTGCTTATTGTAAAGTAAGTGTTTCTCCCATCTGACATTTTTAATTGATTTCTATAAATGTTGCAAGTGGAATACAAATGGCGTTCATTTGTTCAGTTTAGAACAGGAAGTGTTTGTGGACTACAGACGTCTCAGTGGGTGACGCCATATTGAAAACAACGAGAATATTTAGCATGTTGCTCTTGATATTTTACATTTCTTTCAGCATCAGTGACGATTAAGGTTTGTTTTTCGTGATTTTTCCCTTCATAATTATTAGGTTGCTCAGCTAAAAATTCGAAATCTTTCCCGGGCAAAACCTCGATCTGGAAACGGGAGATGTCGCCCAAGTTGTGAACACTGCGTAGCTGAATGCTTCTCAGAATCATACGGAACTTTCACTGCCTCCTGTGTAGGCTTTTGTTGTTGATGCGTTTGCCTTATGAGATAAGTGTACGGGCGCTGATTCTGAAGAAGAAGAAGAAATCTGGAATTGTTTCAGGATGGCTGTTTGTTCTGATGATTCTTAACCATTCCAAACTCTCAGTTGACCAGACCTATTAAACTTCTATCATTTTCTGTTCAATATTTGTTCCTGATAGTATTCCAGGTTTATTTCGCATGCAAATGCTCATTTCCCCTTTATTCTATTAAAAATCTCTCAGCTTTTTACTCATATCTATTTATTGTTGAATGTTGTAAGTGGAAGTAGTGGTTTAGGAAGCTTAGGAACTTCTACACCATTTATGTGGTGACACTGCTTATACCAATGATGTGTACAAGGTCAGGACTGTTATGTTGTAGATGGTCGAATGAGGGTGTTGGGGGCTATGGATGCTGTTTGCACAGGCTTCTATTGTCTGGTAAGATTGGGAGAGTGACACCAGCCTACGATTATGGTGACTACTTTTCAAACTTTGGTTCTGGAAGCGTACAGAGGGTCCGATAAAATCAATAGATGCGTAAGCAAGCCTTTCCCATAGCATCTTCGAAATTCACCTCACATTGAGACATCAGCTGGTCGTAATTCTATCGTAAAACTTTCCCGTATCCTCCTTTCCTTCCTCCCAATCCTTATTGCTTATCCATTGGGTGGTTAGGGCACTCTCACCACTTTTTTACTTCTTTGGTTTAGTGTTACCACAAGTAAATTTTGTATTTCTTTTGCTTTATTTCGGTCCTACGTAGGAACGACTACACTTGTTGCATGAAGATTACAAAATAGCCTCATTTTTCTTCTCAAACATATCTCCTCCCACTATATTTATTTCGCGGGCGACATTTATCAAGTATTAATTAGTAGAAGATATTCGGTATAATTTAATCGAAATTTTTTGCACCCTTTTTGATTAAGTTGTAGCAAACCCTCATCTTTATACATTCCCTTCCCCGTCCCTTTTTTCAATTAATTAAACGGCAACGACAACTTTACTTTCGCCTTTTGAGCAAATAACGATCGAAACAAAAACAGAACAGTCTCATTCGGCTCAGTCTTTTTCCTGCAAAGTTGGACACACACCACTGGCCAAAATTAGGGCAGGAGTTTTCGGGTTCAAGGGACAAATGTAAATTGTTGATACATAAAACTTCCTCTTCTTCAGGCGAAATAGGCTGGTTACTTGCTCAAAAGATGAAGACATAGAGCTGCTGATGACTAGCTACTGACAAACTAACTGTATAGGTCATGGTAGAGTGCAATTTTCTTGTAGGTTCCACCTTTCCCTTGTGAACCACTGCTTCAAAGCTAATTCCAAACTACTTGGTAGCCGTTATCGAGCTATTCATTCAATTGGATGATGACGACTTCTAGTTTTCTCCCATTTAAATATTTGCCGAATAATCCAGAAAGGCGTTGAGAGGAGGAAGGGGGCAAAAAATATTAATTTATCCTACTAGTACTAGGCAGTACTAGGGAAAGTAAAAATCCTAATATAACGCTTTAACAACCCCAACTGACCAATTATTGGAATTTTTTAGACTTAGCGTGCAATTTGATAGTCTTGAATTCAGCTATGTGCAAAATCAGAAAAATATGTTCATTTGAAATTTTCAATTTAGTTATTTGAAGTCAAATAATAAAAATAAACTCAACACGATTCTGACTAACGATATCCTTGTTTTCTATTTTTCTTTTGTTCTCGGTTGATCCTGCGAAGACGCGACCGAAGACATTGGTGGCTTCCCTCCGCTTCCTACCCAACACCCTCCCCCCCCACATTATCTCTCCAAACACCCCTTCGATTAGAGCCAACTGTCAGGGTAATAATCAAACTAAAAATAAAAAGAAGTTGGAGGCGAATTAAGTTGAACGAAGTGAAAGGAAAATAAAAATAAATAAAGTGGAATTAAAAGAGCGGTAATGAAAAGCAAGGAGCGGAGAGTGTCCAAAGTTTGGCAGTATTTCACCAAATTCAACGACGGGGGCTCTGCTCGGTGCGAGTTGTGCTGTCACATACTGTCGTACAAATCCTCGACGACCAATTTGTTCAAACATTTGACGAGAAAACACCCCAACGAGTTGGTGAGCCTCTTAACATTTGTTTGCTTTGTTTTTCTGTTGCTTGTGTGGATGGTGTATTTTGTGGTGGTAGTTTCGTTAGTTTCAAATAAAAAGCGTTTCGAAGCAGTTCTTTGGTTCACATTGTTATGGTGGCAGCATTGTTCATGAATGACATTTGGTTGAGGTTGTCATCCAACTTATAATATCTCACAATTCTGCTGGGTGGAAATCGTCTAATATTCGTCTAATATTGACGAAGAAGTAGCACTGGTTAATCTGTGCATGTAACGAAAAATAACAAGAAGAAACTACCCTAATCTTCCTTCGGTATGAGATATATATTCCCCACTCACCTTTATCTCAAAAAGGATAATCTAACTTCTTCTGTAACAACCAGTAACAGATTTCTGGTTTTCAAACTCATCCCTCATGAATACAAGAAACAACATAACTTCTCCTTGACAATGAAAAACAATCAAATTGTCACAGTCAACGGAACTTTATGCTGCAGCAATACTAGATTGGTACATTGTAGCAAAGCATCATTCAATACAGAATAGGTATGCACTAGCACGCATTAGTTTTCAATCAGCACTCTTCTATCTTGAATACTTTGTCCCCTCATATGCAGTTAACATTAACCTAGAATTTTCAACTGGCTTGTGATGAGCAAACCTTACACCTCTGCCGCTTATAGTGACACGAAAAGGGCTCAGCGCCCTGAGCCATCTTGGACACTTGAACCATCCCATTTATCGCGAAAGCTTTTGATGAAGCTATGATCGGAAGTAGAGAAAAAGCTAACGGCGTTTAAATATGTGATTATTTAAACCTCAAAGATAGACTGTAAACGGTTTTGAATCCTCTGGCTGCTGCATCAAGCCTGTTTGGATTTGTTTTGCTCAAGTCCTTAACATTCGATAATCTGCACTTGCAATATCTCAATTCTAACCAAATGCTGCACAGATTTTGGCTGGAAAATTAGGAATCATATGTTCTGCAAATTGAATTCGTTTCTGTACGAACTTGTCTTAGATCCATGCAAATGTATAGTTCTAAGTGTTTTTTTTTAATTGGTAATATGAACTTGCTGTTTTACATTGTAAGTTTTGCTGTAGTACATTGTGAAGTACTGGTGTCGTCGTATCCCCTTAAATCCTTTTCCTCCTTAACATGTTCTTCATCTTGTACTCATCTCTAAATGGCTTGGATGTTATTCTCACTACTAGTGCCTCATCAGTAGCTTGTTGGGAGCAGTAAAATTCTTATTTGCAAGAAATCACTTCTATTTTATTGTACTGGTTTAATTTGTCTGAGCAACTTGTCTATTAAATATCGTGACCTTGTCAATGGCGTCATCCACTGAGTGACAACCCACAACTTTTCGTGTTCATGTTATTTTTTATTAAGCATTAATTGTTGATGAATGTTGAACATCATGAATAAATTTTGCAGGGTACGTAAGTTATGGCAATGCGGGAGTGTGGAATGACAACTGGGACCCCTTCACATAATATTGACACAGTTCTGTCTAGCATGACTAAGCCCATGTAGTGATCTTGTGGCCACTCGGCAGAGCAGCATGGTTTTCCATCTGTTCACAACTGGGAATGTTTCAATTTATGGCGACATTCAGTTCACCTCGCGCACATCTTCTTTGTGGCCTCTCAGGTTAGGTTCCTGGAAGATAATCTCTGTGCCCGGTGGAGGTAGCTTTGTCTTTCTGTTATTGTTTTTTAATAGAATCCAATGCCAGAGATAGTCACGCTTTGGACTATCTTCAGTTTCAAGCAACCCATGTTGGAGCGCCAGTTCTGTTGTAGTGCTGTACCTGCAAGAGTTGGAAGGGGAATTGTTCCCAAGCAAGCATATTTGGCGACAAAACCAGTTAGTAAGGGCTACTGTATTGTGAATTGCTGAGAAAGTCGCTCCCACTTTCAGTTCCAGTGAATCTAATAAATCCTTCCTTATGTTGCACCTTGAGAAGTGTCCTCTGTTTGTCCTCTCCTTTCAGACACCTGCTCCTGAACTGCGCCAGAGGAGACAGAATTGTTGCTAGGTCCTAGCTTGCCTTGGGTCCTCATCTGCATTCAACTTCCCCTCTCCATTCGATTGAACCATAGAACCAAGTTCATGGTTTTACACAGTTGAATCAGCCCAGTTTACAGAATCGTCGCTTCTACCAGATTCCCTGTGCTCCGCCAACAGCCACTTCAGCGAAGGCCTAAATATTCCTCATCACGGCACGTACCCATACTTCTATGGTGACCATTGCCAGCTAGGTTCATGAATTTCGCCACTAGGAAGGGACTTGAGGAAGCCACACTTTCTCAGTGAGCAAATTTGCTAATCGCTAGATAAGATGGTGTGCCTCCAATTTGTCGCTTGAGAGAAAAACTGTTGATGAACACAAAGCCCCCTCATTCACAATGTAGAACATTTCTACACAAATATTACATTGTGCCTATAGGATCCATTTTCAATATAGTAATCACTGCAACAGTCATCTCCAGCCTCCTTGCAGCCCACTGAATTTTAAAAAAATGAATGAAATTCACTGGGGCAGTGCCATAACTTGAATCGATGTAGAATTTTAATAACAATTTTCATGATTGTGCCATACTTATTATGGTGCTGAACTTGTCTTCTCACTTTGAAGCAGTTGATGGGAGAGTCTGAAGATCCACGAGAAAATTTGAAAGAGTTCATCGCTATTGACGCATCAGGTGAGCACGGGATTGTGGAAGGTGACAGCGACGGTGGTGAAGGTGAAGAGGGGCGAGAAGGAGAAGACGGTGACGGGACTCCACCGAAAAAGATCATGAAGAAAACCTCCCTTTTAACTCAAACTAAAATTAAACCGGTGAGTTAAATTTTGTATGTGTATGCACAATGCCAGCATGCCAGTGGAAAACTAAACGTATATGTTATGATAATTTGTGTCAGGAGTTTCTATTAGTCATAGAACGAAAGTCATCATGCAGATCCACACACACATAATATGGCCATCTAACATTTTTGCATTCAATGGTGCAGTCCTTACTCCACACTACCACATAACCTTTGAGAAGCAAATATAGGGACGCGCAATTTGGGAAATAGAGCCCAATCGTCAGCCCACCACCAGTAACCAGCCCCTCTGGCTTGAAGCTGATTTGGCTCCTGCAAGTCAACCCCAACTTCTTAATCCAACCATTGACTGAAACGAGTTCAACAGGGGAGAACTCCCCTCACCAACCTTCGTTGGTGCTGCACCAAAAAGGTGCCACATCTTGCTATTCTTAGGTGTGGAGAGGCACCATCTGAGTACCCCTCTAGATAATCTGACCTTGCAGCTTCCTTTCTTGGCTCTAAGAAGTTAAAAGGGAAGTTATGTAATCAGCTGGGAAATTTTTTTTGATTTCTCATTTCAGACCCTACTTGAGTCCAAGAAACACTATTTGGGAAAACAGTCTGTGTCTGTGAACACGATTGAGAGAAAATGGCGGGGCCACATCAGCTTAAACTTGATATCTAGTACACATGTGACCATGGGATGCCAAAATAAGGATATGAGCAAAATCCGCCCAAAACTGACTATAGTTACTGTGGTGATCACTAAATTTTTTTCTCAAAAATAGCTCTAACAATTTGTGATCAAATGTTTTGAATGGATAGCACTAGATAACTCAACACTACCATAACATTTTTATCTGTGAGAAAGTGTCGAGGGCAGCACAATAAATTACCAAAAATTACGATGATTTTACTGAAGTTTTTCCCTTGTAATCTCCGCTCAATTGTTACCAGCATCGTCAAACAAATTGAGATGGTGGTCCAATTAAGTACTTCTACGAGGAGCTACTCCAGAAATTCCTGAATTTTATTCACTGCCGTCTGTTTCACTTACCTCCAGTTCTCACCGCTTATGCCAATTAATTCCAATACAGTAAATACTATCCTCCTAAAATGAAAACAGTGCTTACAGCCTCATTAATTGTCTGTGTACACTAATTGATCAATAATGATCATGGTATGATTAGGGGCAGCGCAATAAATTCTGGAATTTAAAGCGTTACCACTTTCTGCCACTGTGAAGTTATGTTTCACTGTGCTCAAATGAACTGAATGCAAAATAAAATGATTTAGTAGCAAAAGCCATGAAAACCAGTGAATTAACTGTAGAGCTAAGGAAAGTTGTGTTATGCATTGGTACTCATATTTTTTGTGTCAGCAGGAAGTAATATCTTCGAATGGCGTCGACTACCTTATTTACACATCGGACCAGCCATCGCGACGGACAGCGCCTCCGACGTTAGTGAAAACTCGAAACACGAACATCCCTATGCGGACAGCAGCCAGTGTCACAGTCGAACGCCCGATCGCACCATCCTCCCTTTCAGCAGCATCAACTACTGTTGGACGACCTGGCGTCATTACTGAGCCCGAAGACGAGTTTTCCTTCTTCGCTCGGTTTCTTGCCAAGCGAATCCGCTCCTTCAAAGACCCCTACTGGCAGAGCTGTGCCATCAATGAGATCAACATTGCAATGCACAAAGTCGAAATGCGACGGTACGAGCCTCCTAAAGGAGCAACGTTTGGGAGCACAACATCAGCCCAAACAGAACCCCTTACAGACCCACTGACATTGGAGAACCAAGTTGTTGAGGAAATTGTCTCTCAGGACGAAATTGTGTAAGTATGGTAGTTTGTATATAGGATTGGATTTTGGTTTATGATTCATTCTGAATAATAACCCTATGTTTTCGGTCACGAAAAATTTTTTACAACCCCCCCTCAAAATTTGATACTTTACGCTTCAAGACTTGGAGATTCCAAATTTGCAATGTCCGTCCCCCGTCCGGGCCGTTTTGTGCCTTTAACGTGGTCTAAAAAATTCGTTCTTTCGCACAAAAATCCAATTTGGTATCTAGTTGTGCCTGCCATCTTGGCAATCCGATCAGACAAAGCCCGTGGTTGTAATGGGCAAAAAACGGTTAACAAAATTAACGAAACGCAGTACAACGCGGGAGCTATAGCGGAAGTCAACGTTTCGTTGTTTGAACTCCCTCCCTCCCGCCCGTCTCAATAAAAAACGACGGCAATGCTGCAGGGTGGGCGGCTCAACTCCCCTTTCGCCTCGCAATGGGTTCGCTCGAAGCGGCCGACGGGGCAAAATCATCAGACGTTTTGTTTCCGTAGTTCCATTGTAGCCAGGACATGTTTCGTATGGTTTACTAGTATTCGATGCTGAATCGAATGGGATGGGGGAGCACTAATACTAGGTCAAGCTGTTCATGAGAATAATGAACCATTGTGTAATAATTTGCAGGGTTTTTACTTTCCTTAAGCGTACAAAGACCAGATTGTTTGAATATTGGCAACAGGAATTGATCAGACAACATCCAAGTGAGGCGTTGACTGTCTTCAATGCGGATTTAAAACGCTCAAGTGCAGTGCCCAGCTTCTGGAAAAGTTGTCACTTGCATAAAGGAACGGGCATTTAGCCCGTATATGTATAACAGGAGGGCGTGGTAAAGTCATGAGCATCACAGTTAAGAATCAGAGACAAGTCTGGGTGGGAATCAAATTCAGAACAAGAGAGGCTGGGCTTGGCCAACAGGGGGGTAAACAGTAATGGTTGTCATTCTTGTAAATGGAGTCGTTTATTCCTATCACTGTTTTTCCCTCTAATTACCTGTTTCAATGTTGTTGTGTGCCTCCCTGTTGTCTGATAGCTGATTTTTTATGATCTCCTGACTCTCAAATTATCCTCCATCGGTCTGTGTTTATTGAACGACGAGGAAACGTGAATTTTGCGTTCGGGCAGTGGCAGATCCCGAAACACAATTGTTCAACAAGTTTTTTTTAGCTATCTTATATGTAAAAATAATGATTTATTGTCCTTTTACAATGTTTCCTTCAATCTTTCCTTTTCTGGTTGCGTCCAATTTCGGTTAATCCTGTTTTTTCATGAGATTGTGCTATTTCCATCCTTTATTTCTTTCAGAAAGGGCTTTAGGTCGTTTTGATGAGCTAATTTCAATAGGAACATCATTTTCTCGTTTTTGGCTTCTCTTGAGTGGGCAGAAATTGGATCCCAATCAAACTTGACAGTTGAAGTGCAGTTTGTGGCGCTTATAAGGCACATGGAGTTGAAGAAAGTTGTGTGGTGCATCGAAACATATATGCTAGTTCATCCTAAATGTATAGTTTTTGTAGGCAGTCCTTACTGAAGGATCTCTGACCTGGGGCAGGTTCTGAATTAGGCTTGGTAAGTGATTGGGAGCATTAGCGAGTGATATCAGGTCCTGACTTAGTAGTCTATTTGTATTTTGCAGTTAACTGATAGTACAACATGTCTAGTTAGTTTGTCACGAGTTCCACATCCTGCCTTGTACTTGGCAGGTCAAGGTGCAGATCTGAACAAACTGCTTCTTCAACTGGCGGGCGATGTTGGTGGGGTCTGATAAAATCAGGATGGGGCAAGTGCTGGAAGTGCCAGCATATGACCACCTGTTACGAAGACGTTTGGAGATGCTTTTGAAGAGCTGCTGACTCAGGCAAAAATTACGGCAATCGCGCCGGAGATTCGATCCACAACCCTCGACTTACGTCGAGAATTATGAATCGACTGTCTTACCACTAGACCACGATCAACCGCTTGCCTCTAATAGGAGTCAGTCAGCACATCTCCCCCCCTCGTCTTTTTAACCGCTGCTCCTGGAGCAGACTCTTTTCAGGAAAGAATTTACAAGAGTTGAGCAAATCCCCGGAAAATCCGATCTTTGATTCGAGAAACGAGAGGGCTAGAAGGAAAGTCTTTTTTCTTTCGCATTGTAGTAGGCCCATTTTACCTTCGTGCTAGAACTTTCACAGCGTCAGCGAATACCGGACCCGAGAACTCGTCTCATTATTTTCTCTCTGGGCCTCTTCTTTTTCTTGGAAAGAAGAAATTCGACCACTAGTTGGGCGCCAATTGTTACGAAAGGACGTTTACGTTTGGAGATGCTTTTGAAGAGCTGCTGACTCAGGCAAAAATTACGGCAATCGCGCCGGATATTTGATCCACAATCCTCAAGTTACGTCGAGAATTATGAATCGACTGTCTTACCACTAGACCACGATCAACCGCTTGCCTCTAATAGGAGTCAGTCAGCACACACCCATTTACAGGTCACAGTGCTATAAACGGCGGGCATTCTATAATAAAACGTCCTGGTGACCTCCCCTTCCTCAACTCGTCATCTTCCGTAAAGGAGGGCGGGGTGCGTTTGGGCGTGTTTTTGCTGTTAGCTATATAGCGATAGATGACATTCCAAGTGGTAAGCAAGGCAGTCAATAACAGAGTTGAATCACCCATTGGTTGCTTTCCATAGACTAGGAACCATTCAGATCCACTTTTATTATTTTTAGAAGAGCCCGTATCAATTGTAGAATTCTAGGAATACTGGAAAAATACCTTAGAAGCATTGAATTCGATTTTAAAAAACTGCTTTGTTTCAAAACATACTCGCTTTCAAGCGCCTCATTTCTGTTTTGCTGGACGTTGAATTTCTTGTGGAAGTCCTTGCGTTCGTTCGTAAAACCTATAGCTTCTTACGTAACAGTGCTCGTAGCGCGAAGAACCTTGAATTGTTTGTTGAGCGCTGAACTATTTAGCCTGGTCTTGGAGCATAAACGTTGGATCTGCGTTACTGCTGCATAATAAATTACACTGGTGTTTTGAGAAAGCGTTTGTAGACATGAATGGAGAGATGGCGTTGTCACAAATGTTTTCTTTTGTTGCAGGTGCGAGACACAGGTTGAATGAGTGACACCCGATCTCCCTACAAGTTGATACCTACGTTTTCGTAATGTAACACAATGCTACTTCAGGGAGGGAAGCTCGTTCTTCACGATGTACATACAAATTTGTTGTTTTTATTTTCAAGATCCCAAACTCAGCCACTTCATTTCACCTGTTAGTTGAAATCACCTTTTAAACTTGTGTTGCCACTCAGTGAGCTGCCTGCATTAGCGTAATATTTTATTTGTCTCATCCTCAGGCTGTTGTCTATTTGGACAACATCATAAATCTCTGTAATGGTTTTGATTACAGTTGTAAATATCGACCACGTTGTTTGTTCAATGAAGATCCTTCTTACCAAAATAAATGTTGGCGCAAGAAGAAGAAGAAATACAAAACATTTATTATAGAAAACAGAATTAATATACAAAAATCATCGGGTATGGCAGGTCGCACAACTCGTACACTCTACCTCTCTGTGTTGGTTGTGAGAACTAATTTGATTAATCAGCTACTAATTTAAGTTGATTGTCGGTGGTTTTTTAGTTGTGGTGGCGCACGAATGCCCTACCATTTGTTTTCTTTTCACGGACACTGAATCCCTCAAAAATATATGCCCTGAGGGGTCACTCAATTTGATTGAAAATACCTTGGGAATTGGATTAAAATCGTTGAGGCTGCCTTCAAGAAAAATGCTAATCCTCTTGATTTAAGGTTTATGTTGCACCACCTTCCCCCCACTCACGAACTGTTTTTTCGCGTCTCCTATAAATAACAAAAAAACGCTCTCAATAGGACTGCAGAACACTCGTCAAAATGATGTTCAACAACACATTAGTTTCTACGTAACCAAGTGCTTTCCCCGAAGAGGTTTACTTACGTTGATTGTCTAATTGCTGGTACATTTGGGATATTCTATCAACAAGGTTGAAAATATCAGGTGCCAGGCGTCTCACAATTTTCCTCAACGCGGTAAGCTATCAGTATAAAGCCTCTACATCTTTCAACGCACTCCCCTGGGTAACCAAATGTAGTTATCTTTACGTTTAATTGTTGGAGTTGATTCTGAAAAATGTTGACATACATCTCTGTTCAACAGATGGTTTCAGAAGTACTTGCGTAGATAAAAACTCGAGTATAGGTAGCTAGAAGACAGCCAGTTTGATAAAATTCACTTAAGGCAGTGGCCACCACACCAAAGACTGCTAGCATCACGGGTCATTGATGTTAGTATAATAAAACGGAAAAAGGACGACTATATTTCCACTACATTTGAGTTACAATGGTAGTTCTCTTTCGACGGTGAGGTCACAAATTAGCAACAAGAACGCAACTGAATAGGTGAAAGAGAGAACATCTTTTGTACCAAATCTGGTGGGTACCAACACACAACTTTCTGCCACCCCTGTAAGTGCAAACACCTTCTAAATATGCGGGCACTATATCTTCGCTCAACGCATTTCTACAGGAACACTTGTACACAACGAGTAGGTACTAGTTAGTTGAGAGTCCTTCGTAAGTTTGATCGAAATCATTTTAGCCGTTTTTCAGAAAATTAGAATACCGATACATCAATATTCGACAAATCTTTTCTGAATTAACTTGACTTATATCTCTATTCAACAGATATATACAGAAATAATTACAGAGTACAAAATGTGGGTATAGGCCGCTTGAAGACAGTCTGTGAGATTGACCAAATCTGGTGAAGCAGTTACCCCAGAATTTACGGATTGGTCCAGCAGTTTTCCTGTAAATCGAACACATGGATCACGCGCCGAAATTAGGGTTTTTAGATTCAGTACTCTTCAAAACGTAAAGATCTTAAGAAACCCCAACTGTTTTTGACACCTTTTCCTTCTGGCTCTATTTACACTTTGCTTCAGGGGATTAAGTTCCTCAGTCCACCATGGGACTTTGATCACCCTGTGCTTCTGTTGCCCAAGTACAGAGAGCCCAGCAGAGTGCAGTGCTGTGGTAAATATGTCCACTTTGCTGTCCACCTCTTCAGGTATGGATGCTCGCACTATTAGGTCGATGTCTGTAGCACACAGTTCACCTTCCAGTACCCTACAGAATTGTGGCCAGTCAGCATTTTTTGTGCGGAATCGCTTTTTACGTGTGTCTTTGCAGAGGATGTTGTCATCCGTGATGGCAAAGTCAATAACCATGTGATCGCTCTGCATTGCACCTGGTACGACTCGCCAACCCTGCAATTTGAGTAGCAGGGTGTGAGACACGGCTGTGACGTCTATACAAGACCTTCCTCCCGGACCATCATAGGTTGCCTCAGTCATGGGGTCGTTGGCAACAACCAAGTTGTACCTGGTGAGCAGCTCTATATACGCCTCGCCCGCCCCATCCAGGGTTGGGGATCCCCACAATGGTGATCTGGCGTTTGCATAAGCACAGACTATGCAGGGTCGTCCTGATAGGCCTGCTAGAGCCCGCTCGAGTGGTTGGAGGCTGTTGACAACTGGTGCACCAAATTGCCTGTAGAATGATATTACAACCAGCTCAAAGCCACCGGCTCGGATGAGCACAGCAGCCAAGTGCTGGCTGTTCAGGTGGGTGAGTGCGAGCATGTCAATGGACGGGTCAATGCAGGCCACTGCTGCCTTGGCTCCCGTTCTTACTCCAGCTTCCACTCATGCCTACGATTGTAGACCAAGAGTTTTGGATCCTATGTATGGTTCCTGTATGGCGAGAACACTGCAGTGTTTCTTGAGTGCATTTTGCAGCAACTCAACCATAACTGGGGAACTCTTATTTGTGTTGTGCTGAAGGATTCGAACTGTTTTTAACCTATTCATAATCCACTCGTGACTCCTGGAGGGCAATCGCTCCCTGACGAATGGTACAGCGTGCGTCTCGTGTAGAGTGTGAGACCTGTTGGACTTTGCGTTCGACGCAATTGGCACACTTGAGGGGAGCATCACGCTTGCATTCCTTACTCAGATGTGGCAAGGCGCACACAACGGGTCTTGTACAGGTCACTGCCAGGTGGCCATAGCGCTGGCATTTGTAGCACTGAATGGGGGCTTGGTACTTGCGAATGGAGCAGGCTATTTGCTGCCAGGTTATTTGGAGGTGCCTTGCCCCCTCTAGTTTTTTGTACAGGCTGGGTGATACCTCGATCACCCAATCCTTTTGTCTGCCACGCTTTTTTGTGAAAAGGGGCCTGACGTCCTGCGGCTGCAAGCCTAACGCAGGGTTGTGCTCAACAACTTGATGGGCCAAGTCCTCTTTTTGTAGGTCAGTCCGCACGTCGCACAGCAGCAGGTGTGGGAAGCGACCCTGGGGGGCTGATGCTTGTAGCTTCAACTCCTTCTTAGTGGAAATATGGCTCGTAAGCGCCTTGGCCATTTCCGGAATTTCTGTCACGATGACAGCACCACCTCCGACTGCGGTGCGGATGTCTAGCACTCTGACGCTCAATGCTTGGAGGTCCGTAGCAGGGACACCCCGCATAAATAAGCGCTTCCATTGCATCAGGGGTGGAGGGACCAGCCTCTCCTTCCTCACACGTACGCCTAACCACGTTTTGTCGTGGATTTTTAGGGGTGATATGACGGGAGACAGTTTTAATACTAAGACTTGAAAACGTTTTTATTACGGGTAAACCACATGATGAGACGCCCTTAAAGATACAACAAAACGCAAGGATAACAAAACAGTGGTGCCAACCTTGCCTCTGAATTGGTGCAATACTACAAGGGGGTAGTTTGGTAAGTGGTGGAGGCTTCTTATTTTTGTTATATTTATTTTTGCCCTTGTTTTTGGGCGGAGACGTAGGCTGCCCTCGGCCTGCATGTCCAGCTTAGTGGGGACTTCTTCTTCTTACCCCTGCGCTTCCTGGCCCTGGCAGACTGCCATTCAGCCTCAGCTCCATGAGGGAGGGAGGAGGGCTCAGTAGCAGCTACTGCTGCATACGAGGGGCCTGGGGTACTACCCTGGCTCGTTGGAGCTCCTTGAGCTTGGGGGGCTGGCGGAACTGGCTGCGTAGGGCAATTGCTTCCCTTACGACAGCCGCCGCAGTTTCCCGTAGGGGGGTAGAGGCAGGGGGCGATGTCATTGGGGGAGCACTAGCTTTGATAGCCAGCTTCGATATTTCGAAGAGGCAGCTAGTGACAAGGTCCCGCATAGGTCCCGTCGCGTTGACCCTCTTCCGTGCCAGCTGGCCGTGGATAATTTGGACATACGCACAAATCTGCTCCATGTCCGACAGGTTGGGGTCAACAGGGTCTCTAGTACTTTTAGTTGCCAGGTTGCTACGGGGGGGGGGGGGGGATGAAGGCGGTTTGCCAGGTTCTTTCCGCCCTTTTTTGTTTGGATGACGAGTAGGTTGCTCATTGTCCGAAGAGGGAGGGGTCAAGCTTGGCAAGCCCGAGGAAGAGGGGCAGGTGGCGTTTTTATTACCTGCAGATGTTTTAACTGACTTTGTCATATTGGTTCAACTAATTTGGGGGGGATTAAAGAAGCAGACTGATTTAGTGTACCCTTGTGAGTTCCTTTGTTGTGTGTGTTAGTGGTATGAGCGAAGGTGCTCGAAGCAGTGTCCTGGAAGCTCCCCCTCAGGCATATTGATTCTAGCCCCTTTCGCTGGTTCGTTGAGGGTCAAAGGGAGGCCCCCTCATGTGCTGCAGCTGCCAGTCCAGCCACCCACTGGGACTAAGACGCATAAGGGATTTTTCAGATGCTGCTCAGAGTCAGCCCTCTGCCACTGGTAATGTGGTGAGCTATTAGCCACCCCAGGAAAGCTCAAACCTAGTTTTCCCCCTCCTCATTCCGGAAGCCGCACCTACATAGGGGATCGCTCTTAGGTGTTAGTGAGTTACTTCCAGGACTGTCTTTCGCTCATTATGAGTGTTTTAAGTCAATGCGTTCTGCCACGTGAGTCATTGCAGTGCATTTTGTATCTGGAATATGTTGTGTATGACAATGTCGTGAGCTTTAAGGCCGGCCTTTACGGCCATGCTGAGGATACACACACAGACCACGCGCCGAAATTAGATTTTTTAGATTCAGTAGGCCTCATAACGTAAAGATCTGAGGAAAACCCAAATTTTTTTTCTTGACTTTTCTTCCCTTCGGGTAACGGAAAGTAGAAATGACGATTGCTGTAGAAGACATGAAAAGCTTATTGAATATGTCAGCCATTCCCCTCTGATGTAAATTTAATCTAGCTGAATATAATTCGTTAACGAGTTCTTTTTTAAAATTTTGTAATAATAATGCAAGAGTAAATCGTCGTCTGCTTCTTCCTCTAATAGTAACTCTACAACTTTGCGTTCCATTAGCGTAAATTAATGAAACAATTACACAACTGACTTCATCAACAGGGTACTATAGTGAATCGTAGGTTTGGGTGTGGTGTTGACCCACCGACAATGCAGAAGAGCACTTGTTGCAGTATGAAACACGTTTTCTGGAAGACTCGTACATTCTACACAGAGAGTAAAGACAGCTTGCAGAAAGCCTTCTTTTTATGCATGCAGTCAAGTTTCTACTGCCTTACTGCCCAATTAAAGAAACTTCATACGGAAGATCAGGGTGTGGTCAATTAGAGCTCAAGTAGGCACTCCAAGGAATGAGGATCCTCTGTGTGCGACCTGCACCAATTTTTCTATTCCTACGTTCGTAACCCAAAAAATAAACTTTGGCTGGGCAGTCAAAGGTTATGTGAAGCATACAGCTGAAATAGTGGAATAGACAGGCGGGAAATAGTGTTGGCCCAATGGTACCAACATATCGTTTAGATGAAAACCCCGCAATGTGTCCCCTTAGTTCAAGGGGATTCTCATGTGATTGTGTTCGGAGAAGGCGATGTCCCAATTATGTATTTCATGAGCCCCACCAGATTAAAATGGTCTAGTAACATTTCGTTTAGTTGTTCTTTCCATCTTGAATGCAAATCAAAGGAACTAGAGCGATGTTTTGCTTAAATTGTCAATAATAAATTATTCCCCTCCCTTTTACGTTTCTCACTAGCTCAATGCACCTGAGAGGAGGTTCACATCTCCTTTCTCTAGAGCCTAACGAGCCATCGTATCCATCTTACCTGCTTCACTTTTGAACTATACTCTTTTAAGTTACTGGAAATACTTTTCCACTTTGACGGAGTGGCGACTCACATTTTATTTGCCTGAACGCCGTTTTTCAGTTCACATACCGCACAGACCGGGGGGCTACACGTTGTCAATGTGAAAAAGATGCTAACCCCGTCCACTAACTTTAATTTGTTTTGTACTAAGTTATTTTTTTTACTTTCCTTCGCCCTTGGAAGTAACAAGGAGAGTTATATAATCGGATGAAAACCCTTTTTTTTGTAAAGTTTTCCTCATATCTTGATGCTATTTTAAGGGCTACTGAGTCCACAAACAAAATTCGACAAATTGGTCTGTGAACGGGACACCAAAATAAGGATTAAAGGTGACCTAACTGTAATTATGATAGTGATCTAACTCAAAATATTTTTGGTCTCAAAAAGGGCTGCAACGATGTTACATGAATTCCTTTTATAGACAATTCCAAACTGTACAATACAATTTTCATTCGTGAGAAAATGATGAGCAGCGCAATAAATTATTGACAATTTCGAAGTAACTTGATTCTAGTGCAGTTTTTCCCCTTTAAATCTGTTATGCGATATTATTTTCAGAAAAATTAAAATGATAGTCCAATAAATTACTAATACGATGAGGATTCAATAACGATCAAAAGATAATTAGGGGCAGCCCTAAAAATTCTAGAGTTAACACCACCAATGTTTCATTGCCTCCAATGCTAACAGTTATTACTAGGACTATCATGACTGGTCCATAACAACCACAACCCTTAATGAAAATTCTACGTATAAATACGAATTTTTAATTTCACAATGAATTTTGAAAAATTGTCATTTTTTGATATGATTTTGACGATTTTGAGATTCCAATTTATCAAAAGTTGTTTTGACTGCATATTCGATTTCAGTGACCCCAAAAACGTCAATACGCGAAGTTTCACAATTTTACAGAGAAGTTTGTAACAGTTATATTCGAAAGTCAGATATTGGCCAAAAAAACGTATTTCAAAAACCAAAATCGAGCTACCGACGTAGGTTTTTGCTATGAAAAAAATTCAGGGTCATTTTTGTAGACGTTTTAAACCAAATTTCGGGTGGAAGTCATAAAAACTCCTTCTTTCTCGGGCTCCCTAAATGAAAAATATATGCCATTCATTGATGTAGTGATAAACAACGTTTAATGCACGTGGGGCTAAGGAACGTTGTGTGATGCGTCCCACCAGCTTTTTTTTCTTCAATTACGACCCTTTTCGTACACCAAAACTTCATCCTTTATTAACATGGACATTCAGTGAATAAACGACACGAAGTTAATATTCACATCTTTGATTAAAATCTTTATGGTCGAAAGACAATTTGAACATGTGAACAATTATAACGCTTCTCTGATGCGAGTGGGCAACAATCAACAGGTGAAATTAAAGTGGCTCTATGGCACTTCTAACAGTTGTGTGTACAACGCGTAGACCGAACTTCCATGAGTGAAGCTGCCGTACACTACACGCACAGAAGAGGAACAGCCATGAAATCAAATGGTAGCGAGTTCGAACTGCTCTCCACATCTGCAACAACAAAAAGTTCATACTTACTTCTCTTAATTCTTATTTCACAGTCTTACGAAATAATTATCATAATTCTGTTGAACGTTTTCCCCAATTCTGTGAGAATTAGAACGCGTGTTTTTTTTAATTGAATACTTAATGCAATTAGTTCAAGGTTTAACAATTAATATTCAATACTGTTGATTTTCTATTAAAGGTAGATGTTCACAGTTTCAAACTGAAATTTGAATTTAAAGAGATCAATATTCAAGTTCAATATTCATTTAACACTTTTACTGTGTAGGTCACGTCCTGTCTCCTTTTATTGTGGACGGTAGTTCACGTCTAAGAGGTGGAAATACAATTCTTTCCGTAAGTAAGATACAGAAAGTCCTATAGCTATTCAATTTGAAAAAATGCTGGCAATTCCTGTCTCAGGCGCAACAATAAGCTGCTATCTCCAATCATTCTGGAATATTATCGACGAAACGTGCGACAAATACGCTACCATTCATTACCGCCCCCAGCCTAAAACTCCTTCTTCAACCTGGAACACGGAATTGTACAGGAAGACACGAATCTGCTACCACTTCCTTGGCGAGTTTATCAATGTAACCTAAATTTCACTACAGTTGGCACGAAGTTTCTGTGATTGGGCACCAAGGCAGTAGAAACTGGACTGCACGCATACAAAAATGGTTTTCTGTAAGCTGTCTTTACTTCCTGCATTGACAACCACTGGACTCCGAGCAGCATATCAACTACTTCCACCTGTTTGTTGGAGCACTACAGTAGTACTTGACAGTAGTATAAAATGATGAGATCGTAACACTAAATAATAAAAAATTGTAAGAGAATCGATTTTAACGCCGTTTTCCTCCTGTAAATGACGCCGCTCAACAAGTCATACTAGAATTCTTAGAAAAGCGAATAGACTAAGGCGGTAAGCCAATAAACGATGAGCGTTTAATAACACTCATAAGATAAGTAGAAGCAGCCTTAAAATTCCGGAATTGACACGATCCTTCTCAAAAAAGTCATGTTGCAGCCTCATAGTGCACCAATCAGTAATGTTGGCGGCATGAGTACTCAATAAATTCTAGAACCCGCTACCACATTTCACATAACACGAAGTTATGTTTTACCAAGTTCAAATGAACTGAGGGAAAAATAGAATGGATGAGACTGCTTCCATAGTAGTAGTCACCATTATTGACGCTTGAAACCTGAACAAGTCATTGTTTTCAAAGCCACGAAAACCGTTGAATGTATGCAGGGCTGAGGAATGTTGTGTGGTACGACGCACCAGATATTTGTTAAAGGTACCATCATCAGTTTTATATTCGAAGCATTCTGTGTGAAACGTAAGCTGCGTCCTACCGAATCGCTGGAGCCCCCCAGCCAGACCATATCGCCTTCTTCCCCTCCACAGAGGCCATCTCACCACCCAAAACCCTAACCCTTCCTCTCACCTTCTATTTTCCATCGAGCAGTCGATCGAGATGGAGCACTTAATTTTTATGTTTTAATTGCGCATATTCAAAATCATTTTCTAACCCCTTTCTTTAGTGACTTGGAAGTGAAGCTTTTACTACATTTCTTTCTGACGCGACGAAGTGGTTTTCGTTGCTAAGTCTTGTGTTTCCCAGCAGAGGGAAAGCGTCTCCAATGTGCAAGGAGGTGAGACCCATGATTTCCTATTTTTATCCGTTCCTACATTTATTTCTTTTCAGGTCGACGAGGTCTCGGCACTGGCGGAAGCACAGCTTTCAAGCAAGGGCGGGGGGGAATTAATTCTGCCGTATCCAGGGTAAAATTATTGGGCATTTACAGCCCACTTCTGATTCAGGAGTACCAAGGGTTGACTACCCACATATGTTTTCAACCCTTTCTATTTCAATTTCAACATTTCAATGTAATATTCAACGTCAACTAATTTTACATTTCCTAGAACAGATGCAAGATATTCCCAAACACATTTTAGAACAAAAATTCAAGATTTTAAACGAAATAAATCACTCGCGATAAAGTTGTGGAAACCCATTTCATAAAATAAAACGGATAAAAAATATATAACGATCCTCTATTTCCACTAAATCTGAGTTACAGTATTAGATCGATTTCGACGGTCAAGTCATCATCAGTAACAAAAATCAACAGAAAGGGGAACAGCAGAGAGGTTCTCTTATACGCAGAATGTTGGGTCGAGTTTTCACAGTGGCAGGTACATCGTAGCGGGATAACGGAAAGGGAAATTAATAACTAAGGTCAAACAAAGTCTCATAAAAATGAAGCCATCAATGGAGGAATGCTTATGCTTTGAGGGACCACTTCATTTAGACACCTACGTTACGTTTGATGATTTCAAATTTCTCATGTACAACCAACATACGTCCCTTGGGGCGAAAATGGAGAAATTCAATGTATTGCCGGTCTGATAGATCAAAAGAAAAGGAGTGGCTGGATTTGGTCAGGTGATTTGCAAAAGCTGAACCACCTTTGTTATATATTGTTATTTGAATTTCCGTTCTGTTTGTCCACAATACTCTAGCCCACAAGAACATTTCAACTTATACACCCCACTTTTATCCTGAATTTGTATTTTATCTTTAACCGAGCCTAATGAAGATTTAAGACTGCTTTGATTTTTAAACCCAACCTTATACCCTCTAGATGATAAAATTTTTGATATTTTGTCGGAAACAGGCCCATAGTATGGTATGCTAATCCAATTTCTACTTTCAACTACAACCTCTATGACTAGCTTTGAAATCCCGGCTCTACTATTTTTCTTAAGGACCCTATTCCAGATAGAATTGATGAGCTCTTCATTATAACATTGCTCGCCGCTATATTCTTAATTACTGATTTTTCATTGAATAAATTTTCCTTACTCATTGATATAGATAATGCTCGATTTATCATACTCTGGAAAGCGGCATGCTTGTGAACTCGTGGATGGTTTGATGAGTTATGAATAGAGATCACAAGCAGTGATGGCTTCATTTTTATGAAACATTGTTTGACCTTAGTACAATAACCCCTTATTCATTTCCCTTTTCCGCTATCCCGTTACGATGTACCTGCCACTGTGAAAATCCGACCCAACGTTCTGTGTACAAGAGAACCTCTCTGCTGTTCCCCTTTCAGTTGCTTTTTTGTTACTGATGATCGATCTAATACTGTAACTCAAATTTAGTGAAAATAGACAACCTTTATATATTTTTTATCCGTTCCATTATACAAGATTTTAAATGCTACAAATTAGACTAACTGTTTTACAGTTAAAAGGTTTGAATTATCAGTTCACGATTTTCTGCTTATTGGTGTAAGCTTTCTATCAACGTTTATTTCAGATCAATTAGGTTTTCTTAAGCACTCAATTTACGAATTTAAATATATGTACACGCACCTGGAGTTTAAAACAAAACAATGTAGTGTAGTGTGGTGTTACTTACGACTTCGTTGTGAAGAGTTTTCCTGGCTCAAGAAGTTAGTCAGTGAGTGTCAGAAGTGGTTCTCTCAAACGGTGGGACAGTGGGTGGCTCGTACCAACGCATTTCGACTTTATGCATTGCCACTATGACATCATTAATGACGCAACTCTGCCAATAGGGATCTTTAATGGAGCGAATTCGCTTGGCAAGAAATCGCGCAAAGAAGGAGAACTCGTCTTCAGGCTCCGGAGCGGAGCTGGGTCGCCCGACAATAGTCGACGTCGGTTGAAAATGGGTGGGAGATAGTGGGCTTTCGAACTTTATGGTGGCTGCCTGGTATGGAGGGATGTTCTCGGTGCGAGGTTTAAGCAACGATCTTCGTAAAGGCTGGTCGTTCGATGACTGTATTACGCAATCGACTCCGTTAGACGATACCACTTCCTCCTGACAACAAACAAACACGATGGTCTGAAATATTAACAACTTAACGATTAGCTTAATGAAAACAAGAAAACATGGGGTGTCCACATGATTTTCACAGGCATTTCTAATTAATAGATTTAGGTCCAAATCGATTCATTTTTCAAAACGATTTCTCCCTGATTTCTTTGCCTTAGGAGAGCGGTGACGTATACCTCTGATTAGTTGAGCAATTATCTGAATCCGAGTTTCTAAAACTATAGACCTCCCCCCGCGCTAATTGCTTGTCACTTTTCCAGGGAGATGCCATTTCGATGCAAGTTTCAAATCAACTGTTGATATTTTCAACATCTGACTGATGTAACTCCTTTATGGATCATAAAATGAAGCATAAGAACGAACAACACACCCAAAAGTCAAGTTGACTGCATATAAATTATTCTCGTTGGTGGAACAGTAGAAAAAAAAAATAACGAGAAGAAAACCCTGAAAATTATTACGCAACGGTTTATTATTCTCTTAAACAGCTTGACCTAGACTCACACCTCCGAGACCCATCCCATTGGATTCAGCATCGAAAAATACCAGTAAATCATGTAAAACATGACAGGACTACTGCAGAACGACGAACACAAAATATTCCAGGCGCCCATAGGCAATTGGCACGACGTTGCGAATCCAGTTGGCGAGTGGTTTCAATGAGACGGGAGGGAGAGAGTACAAACGACGATACGATTACTGTCGCTGTAGTTATTGTCCCGCGATTTCTTTTACTTACTTTGGCTTTAACTATTTTTCGTCAAGACCCAGTCATACGCCTCTCAAAATTGTTTCATTCGACCCACCATCTAAAAATACCTAGAAAACGAGACCGAACACGGCATAGTTGCGATAAAACTGCCGAAATTTCGTATTTGTTAATTTTTTAAACCATTTTTTTTGCCCATAACAACCACGGACTTCGTCCGATTGGATTGCTGAGCAGGCGGGCACAACTAGATACCAAATGGAATTTCTGTGCGAAAGAACGGATTTTTTAGACCACGTTAAAGGCACAAAACGGCCTAAACAGCGGACGGACATTGCAGATTTGGAATCCCATGTCTTGAAACGTTAAGTATCAAATATTGACGGGGGGTGGTGGTGGCGGTGTGGGGGGTGTACAAACTTTTTCCTGACCGAATACACAGGTGTATTATTCAGAATGAATAAACCAAAATCGAACTAACCAAGAGCAGTTTACAAGAAAATTAATTGATGACTAGAGCTCCAGTTTAACACCTAAAAAAGCATATTAAAATAAAAACTTCTCTCAGAACGACATCAAAAGTTTAAAACCGGAATGATCCTTTTTTCCTTGTTTTTATGGCTGTTACTGAAGGAGTAAGAACGAAGGCGTTAATAAAGATGTTTACATAAAATCAGGTTCCCCATGGGGAGTGAGATGCGAGGTAGTTAGCAATATAGAATGGTAAGAGAGGTCTTAATGCATCCAGAGACTGAGGAGCAAGCAAAAAAAAACTAAGGAGAAAAACCGATCCAGTGATCACGTTTGCTGACTGAGGCTGCAATGAAACTGATGTCAAGATTAATGGGCAGTTTGTGAATAAACAGATTGGGGATTTTGAGGGCGGATCTGAGTTTGGTGTTCACAGTCAGTGCCACCTGGAAGCGAGCTGTGCAAATAATGAAGGCAGTAATCCCTCGCAGTGGCATCTCTCTGGAGAGGCAGGCATGCAGATGTCCCTAACAAACTGTGGCCTGCCCAAATAACCTTCTTATGCATAAAGAGCTATTAGGTATAGAATTGAAGCTGCTGGATAGGATAGCACTAGGTTGACATGTTTCTACACTAGCAGTCTCTTCCCATCTGGCAACACATACATACTCCTACTGTGTTACCAGCAGCTCGCACTGACTGGATGCGTCTAAGGATTACATAATTCCCAAAAGCACGCACCTATCCTACTTTAGTGAGAAAAACAGGATTGGCAAAATTGAAGTCGTCGTTTTCAGTCTACTAACCACTTCAGGCCACTTGTTGAAGGTCTGTTGTCACCCTATACACTAGACTGTAATAGTGGTCTCACCAGCAGACCATGCTCTCTGTTCTAAACGCCGTCGAAAGAGTTGAAAATGAAAGAAATCTTACACTCACCAGCCTTCACCTTCAATTAAAATAGTTTATAATTTAAGCGGCTTAACGAAACTCACAAATCTAGAGATTTCAGAGTAACTGGATTGGCCCAAATTCAAACAGGGAGTAAGCAATAATTCCCTCACCTCTTCGTCACTTGATGGCGATCTTGAACGACATTTTGACTGTTCGTAAGGCACTGTTGGGTGTTTAGATTTCAAATGCCGCTTAAGATTGGAAATGGACGCTCCTGCAGATATCACCCGGTGGCAGTAACCGCACTTCCCTTTTTTGTCTAATTTTGTGAAATGATTCCAGATATCACTCGTCAGTCTTCTGTGTGACGAATTCGACATTTTAATCTACAAAAATGAAAAACGTATCTAGTTAAATAATTTTGAAAAACGATGCAGCAAAATTAGAGCATGGCATCGAAGCTATGAAGATTTGTGCCAAAATGGAGATGTCACCTCACAGTTTGCTCTTTTTCAAAAGGACAGTCAGTAACAAGATTACTTAGCAGGTTCTGAAACAACTCCAAATGCAAAACAACTTGTAGCGAGGAACTATGGGCAAAGGAGAACTCATAAATGTAAAGTAAAATAAAATAGAGTGTATCGGTACCACAATACAGTTAACATAATTTCCCCTCAGAAAACCCGATTTGTCACCTTGATCAAGCCATTTCACCCTAAAATAAATTGAACTAAATCTGAGCTGTTTATACACTCTAGGTCCAAACCTACAACTGATTTTTGACTGGCCTTTAATGGGTTTGTACGGTGAAGGATTCTAATTCTAGACAGAATCTATTCTATTCATTCTCCAGGCAAAACTGGGTATCCAAGTTCACACGGATCACCCGTCAGTACTGAAGAAAAAAAAACCTTTGAACTGGTCTTGGACATAAACCCCTAAACTCATTCTGTTGTGTCGTGGCAAAGGAGGCAGTAAGTTCTTAACCTTTTTCAAGCGTTTGCTGAATAGATCTACATGTAGAACAAGAGAGCATGGTAAATTCGTTTAGTTAAGAGTGGCAGAAATTTGAAAGGCATCCAACCTCAGCTGAACTGTACCTCAAAAAGTACCCAAGATTCAGCAGCCTCTGGTAGTTCAGGATTCGAACTTTATACCTCTAGCTCCGTATCCTGGTACTAAAACCACCCAAATCGTTCTCTCAACTCTTCTCGACAATTCTATATCTCTTTCTAAATTGTTTCTCACGTAATTATGCCAGAAAATCTGAATAGTCATGGGAATTGGAACGTTCCCTCCAAACAGAAAGATCTACGACTCTTCTTATCTCGAGTCACCGTTCAGTAAAGTGAACAGCTCTTTTTAGAGTCGTGACAGATCGTCCTCGTCTCACTAGTCGACTTTCATTCATACTTTTGTATATTTTCAATTACAATTATTAAATAGAAAAATAATAAAAGTAGAAAAATTACATTGAAGGACATGGAGGGGATATAATTTTTGAGCTGCCGTAAATTGTGAAGTTAATTGAGTGAGGAATCTGATTAGCTATCTTACCAACAAATAATTACCCCAACATAATACACACAATCGATTACAACACAAAATTGAAGAAATTTTGAGTAATTTAACCACCCAACAAAAAATTGTAGAAATGAAGTCATTTTTTATATTTATTTTTATTTGCATGAAAACTCTTCAACATTACGAGCTCTAGCAGTGTTTTTGTTTTTTATGGTGAAAAATAGTAGATAAGGGCCAAATACTTGCGTATATTGTTCTTAATATTCGGCTAGGTGTTTAGAAATCTACACATTATAATTGTTATTAAAAACGAAAAAATCACCTTCCAAAGATTAGAACGAAAACTGTCACTTCACGACGACTCGTTCCGCGCTCAATCAACACGCTCTTTTCGTTCGAATCCACATTCTAGAAATCTCATTTCGCAACTGAAAACGCGAAACCCTTGATTTGAGTGTACTTAGCGCTCAAAATGAATAACTCCTTAATTGCCGATAAGGATACGCGCTAATGTCAAAATTGCGAAGCGGCAAAGTAAAAGAGTCGGAACAACTACGCGGCGATCATGAAGAATGTTGTGGCCATTTGTAAATGTGAGATCTAAACAGTGGAACGTGACATGGTTGCCAATATAATAAATTATGTTATTCGAACTGCTCGTTTCAAACAAATTTTATTCGTCAGTATTCATTTGAATTGACTTTATCATATTATTTTTTGCTTAATTGTATCACAGTTGTATGCATGCAGATCGAAAACTTCTTTTATGGAATTACTTTCCAAGGCTTTTTCGTTGATCCAATTATATCTTCCCTATGTGCTCGACTTTCATTCCAAACATTTCTGCATGATATGGGGTACGTTCATCGAATCTCGTCATCTCAATTAGGTGCAAGCTGAAGAACAAAACAGCTGAGTTAGGACAGAATGCTTGAGCAGGCACTTTTTTAACGCCTCAATCACTATGATTTTGTCACCAGCCTGGCGTCTTCCAATCATCTTTAAAGAATTGTATTGTAAGGTGGTATGATTGTAAAGAGAAGCGAGAGAGAATTTTCATCCCATCTTTTTATCTCGATGTTTTGATTAATTTGAATCTTACTATGAGAAGTATCAATTGTGAGTTTTGCAGCACATTGGATCATTCCTGCAGCAGCCACGGGCAAGCAGCCTGGTATGTCAACCAGCATACTCGTACTAGCTCAAGTTGAGTCCTGAAAGTTTGTCTACTTTTGGCCAAGATTTTGTATGCTTCCTTCTCAATGTTGATTCCCTTTTTTTAGGCTATTTATGAATACTTCAATTGGTTGTGGAGGGACATATAAAAAGTGACAAGCGTGTGAAATGAGGTTTCACATCATATTGTCATTAATTCACATAACACATTGAGTGACGAAGAGGAAAAGACCAACAGGTAATTGTGTCATGGTGACAGATGAATGTTTATTTTTTATTTTATCTATTTTTTGCTTCTGGATATTACAATCTTAATTATTGTTGTCTTTCTAGATCTAGAAAGGGGATATTTGAGGAAAAACTGAAAAAAAAGAGTAATCAATATTTATGTTCTCAAATAAGAAAGCTAAAAAATTAAAGTTAACATACCTGTTTGGTGTATCTGTCTTCTCTGGCTGGTCAACTGCTATGGGCGAGCGCTTTCGATTTATAGATATCATCTTCTGGCTATTACATCGGCACTGGCGCTCATCTACAGCAGTCTACCTGCCAAGAAGACGGGCCCACCAAAAAGGTTCGTTAATTTTAATTACTTACCTACTAGCCGAGCTAGCCCAATCATTTTAATAGTTAAATCCAAAATCTATAGCTGAGATATCACCCTGTCTGCCTCTTTTAAACTCGCCTTTTGGTCGCCAGTGCTAAGTTATTGTGTTAGAACTGAACCAATTAATCCAGTACGTGTGGATAATGGTGTTGATATGTACACTTAAACGTAAATTTGTCGTTCGGTGAGAGTGTATTTATTTTTACTCTCTATAGAACTACGGGATTGGGAGTAGCGTTATTAGTCAGTATTTGAGAACGCGATTGAGAAAGAATGGCCAGATCGAATCGGCTCAAATTTTATAATTATACAGCAGATCACCATCGACCAGCTGACGAAGGAAGAGTATGATCAAAATCGGTTAAATTAACTATAGATGTCGGAGTGATCTAAACACCGAAAATTTTATTTTTCAAAAGTGACAACGGCTTTAATTGAAATTTGTGCACAATCAGTTCCACACAAAAACTATACAAAAATTTGTGGGAAAACAAAATATTCATTCGTGAGAAAATGATGAGTACGTCAATAAATTTTCAAAAGTTTAAACAAAAGTCGGTTTCAGTTAAGTTGTTTCCCCTAAATCTCACTCATATGACACAAGTGTTATAATTAACATCAGGAATGTGGTTGTTTAACAACGTTTGTAACGTAGCATCCCAATCAATTACCTATACGTTGCATTTTCAATTAAGGCCGTGGCCGCTGCCCAATAAATTGTTTCCCAGTAGAACTTCAAATTATGTTCTTCCATGTTCATACGAACTGAGTCAAAAATAGATTGGTTAGTAGCTAGAGAGATAAAAATCGCTGAATGTACTGGTCCCTGAGGAATGCTGTATCGTGCGTCACACAGTCAGGTACAAACAATAATCGGGACTTGGGAAATAGCGATAATTCTTCTGCATATTATCATTAACATGAGATATGTACTTTATTAACAAGACCTTCGTGTATATCCAAGAAAGCTGCATTTAGGACTAACAGGGGAATGTCATGGAACGAGGTTTGGAGTAAACATTTTTCTAGAAAACTTTGTGAAGCAATCACATTTACTTAATTTTCCGAAAAAAGAGGGCGCGGTCCGAGCGACTGCATTCATTGCGTAATACGAAGTCAAACACAAGTCTTTCAAGTTGCAAGCAATTTTGTGGCACATAGCCAGGAACCCATTGTCGTTCAAAAAGGCACGTGTTGGCAGGAAATGTTGAATTTTTAAGCTAAAACCTGATTTGACAAACATCCCCCCCCCCTCATGCAATCATAATAGTCAGATTCACAAATTTCAATATTTTCATATAGTCGTGAGATTTAGTTTTCAAGGGAATAATACAAACCCTCAACAGGGGCTCGCGATGTATTGAGGAAGGATGCCAAAACGTGTCTTCTTATCAGAACTGTCACCATAGGAACCAGTGTACAAGGTTCCGATGGAAGTGAAGACTCGGCACTACTGGTATCACCAAGTTATTTCGCAGTTTTCAATTCGACGCGGAGGAAAAAAACGCCGTAATAAGGAAATTGTTGTGAGGCTTATGGAACATAAACTTCCATCTTCTCTTCGCACAGATTTCGTGAGGTTCGGACCGTAAAAAAAGATTATTTATTTAATTGTCGGTCGAATAAAGCAAAATGGTTCGGCGTTCTTTTTTCCTATCGATCGACGCGGGAGCTGCTCCAAATGTCACCGTTCGCTGGAACTGCTTCCTTCGATTATCTCGTCAACTCGCGAGGTCTTCCCCCATGTTGTTAGACGAGTTCCACAGTTTTATTTTCAGGTTTTCAACCTCGTTTCCTCTCGTGCTTCTCAAACCGGCCTTTTAGGCGGCTCGTTTTTCTTAAATATCCCGAGTCGTGTAAGTTGTTTTACTTCACCACCCTAAATTTTGCGGTTCTCTTGTGCTAAGTTCTGACCAAATGTCGCTCCTCGTTTAACCAACGACGCCAAAACAAAACTTTCCCTCATGTTTTACTACTAAAATTCAATTTTTTGACTTTGATTTTTTTCCTCCAGCGTCCGGTCGTCTTCCCGTTTTTGAAGTTAACGCCACGAAGAAAATGGGATCCGAACAATTCGCCACAGGTCAGTTTCTTCGTACTAATGGTCTTAAAGTTAATTACCTCGTTGGGTTACTCAACAAGGTTTATCGGTTCGAATTGTTCCTTTAATGACGTCAATTGTTGAACCGCATTTAAGTGGGCACTTATTAACGATAAGGGACCGTAATTTTATCGACGCTGTTTTATGTCAGTTCTATCCAGTTCCAAACTGGAATGGCGAACTAGTCGGAGTTTTGGATCAACGTTTTAAGGCTCGACCGGGAAGGCATCGTAGGTTGATTTAACATATAGCTATCCTGCATGGGACTTCAGTTTCTCCAGTTTTATTATATCAAATTAAAGTAAATCCTCATGTTGAAGCACTTTAATCCTTAAGGAAGTTGATCAGCCAAATGTTACTTTTTCAAGCTTATTTGCCTTATGGTAGTGCACAATACAATATCTCAGAATTTTTAATAAAACAGGAGTTGACACTTTTGAGGAGATTCGAATTTGAAGTGAGCACTCGAGTAGTAGTGAATGTAAACTGAGGCAGATTACCACTGTTTGCTATAGCGTTAAGGTTGAGTCGCGTTTTCGTGTTATCTTCAGGTGGCCTGCTTCCCCCCCCCCCCCCACCCATTCTTCAACAATATTGAAAATCTTTTTCTTACGCGTATGTTGTGTATACAATGAACAAAAAACTTTATTCTTTCCAACATAATTTCAATACTTCGAAAGAAACAGTGTGCGTATGTTGAAATTGTCGGCGCCAAGATTTGAAGAAATTTAAAGGAGCCGAAGAGAAAATAAAATGAAGAAAAATTATTGTTCAGATCCGAACGATGGCGCAGACTTGCTCAAAATCATCGGTCGACGCGGTTCTATATTGTAGAGCCATTCTGCAAAAATTGGTTTGAGGATTCGAGTCAGAGCCATTGACCATTTTGATTGCATCATCTCAGGAGAGCATAGACCTATTAAATGCAGCCATGCGGTACTCAGCGAAGACATGATAATTCGTGTGCACTCAATATTTTAACCACAACTTGATTCAGTTGAGTGCACAGATGTGTCTCACTGGCAGGCACTGCTCCTCCAGCAGTGAGTCAGGAGGGCATTTGAAAGTAGTGAGCACTCTGGCTTCTGTAATGAGCGGGGGAACATTCTAGCAGTAGACGATGCTATGTTGCAAAACAAGAAGAAGTGCTGCGTTCTTTTAACAGGGCATGTGCTTATGAAACTGGTATTTCAAGTCCATATAAAGCCAGGGATATGAAACGTTTGTTCACAAAGAAGGTAAAGTATAAAATACCTAAAGGTTTCTACATTATTTCATCGTCCTCGCTTCAGGACTGCTGCTTTTCAATAGTAATACACATTTTTCCTATAATAATAATCTATAGACGTTTTATGACTCTCTTTAAAGATATAGTTTTTCCTCTTTTTCAAATTCTTTCCTTTCCAAAAAAATTTTTTTTCAGAATACGTCGGAATTTAGTTTAGTGTTGAGAGATTTCATGATTTGGAGATGTCTGCGAGTATGAAGGTTGAATTTGTTGTATTTTGTCAACAGGTGAGTTAGACGACGAGGCCGTGGCAAAGCCGAAGGAAATGATGTTGGAGTTCGTTGATGAACGAGTTCCAGCTCTAGTTCTCCATTCGTTGAACATGATGAGGAAAAACCGAACATTCTGTGACGTCGTTCTTCATGTTAGTAAAAAAAAAACTAATGACTTGATGTTTGTGTAACTACTTCGTTCTGTGACTTACAGCGAGTTACTTTGTTTCAGGTTGGAAATGTTGATGTTCCGTGTCACAGAGCTGTGCTTGCTGCGATGTCCCCGTATTTCATGCAGCTCTTCTCATCTGAGGATGAAAAGTCCTCATCCAGACCTCAGGTGACTAAGTTGCCCGATGCACGATTCCTTTAATGTTGGTTATACAAAATTAGTCTCAATTGTGATAATCTGTTGGTTCCAGGTGATCTCGTACAAGTTGAATGGAATCATTGAGAAGGCAGCTTTGGAAAAACTGGTGGAATACGCGTACACTTCCAGGTGAGTGTTGGTTCCTACACTGAGTTAATAAGTGAAAAAAGTCGATTCAATGGCTCCAACTTCAGCCAGCTTAGAGCTACTGCTCACACCAGCGGCATCTGAGGAAATGTCGCGGCTCCAAGTAAGTCCATTGATTTACTTTAGTTCAGTTAGTTCCCTGCTGTGTGTGGTTCCATTGGAAGGAGTCAAGGAGGTGCATGGTAGAGGTAGTGCTGGACGAATTAAACGCCGTAGTTTAGTGGATGGTCGCCCGACGCTTTTCACTGACGGAGCACTTCGGTGGCAGTATAGATGCTCAAAGGACCAAAGTTTCAATGCACTCTTCACAAAAAAAAAAAATCCCTGTTATTTCCACCGGTCATAGAACTGATCCTCAATGCACATGTATGAATATTGTCAACAAAGCTCCACGCCCTTATCAGTGAACTTGACCATAGTGTCCCACTATGTCTCAGGGGCACTGTACTCAGCAAAATAAATCACTCCAGCGGAGCAAACTCAATGGTTGTAAAGTCCCTTTGCTAGTGATAGACAGGACATTCCAGGACATGGGGGTCCTGGAATCAACTGGATGTGGTCTGCAGGCAGGTGTTCAGGGGAATGACTCGACATTTTTACTTTCTTTGGCTTTATGAAGTAGGAAAGAGAGTTATGTAATCAGCTTTAAAAAAGTCTAGTTTTCTTCAGATCTTTACGCTTCAAAGGCTTTTGCATATGAAACACATCATTTGATCAAATGGTCTGTCGACAAAATCAGCTCGAAGTTGATGCAGATCAACATTGAAGGACAAAATAAGTGTTAGAGACAAATCGGTCCTAAAGTGACTAGTTATCATACTGACCAAAACGCCAAATGTTTTCTTCATCAAAAACTGTTATAACGTTTACAAATATATATAAATATGAAATTTTCATTCCTTAGAACAGGGGTTCTTAATCTCTTTAAAATACTGTCCCCCATAAAGAATAATTAAAATTTTGCGTACTTCCTTGTTATCGTCGGTTGGGGGTGGGGGAAGAGGGGTTAAATTAAAAACCTTGTTTGTAGTTTTCGTACTTATACCCTGGGCCGCTTTTTCATGGTTTTTATTTTTACATTTGGATTGACAATCTTAATCCGGCCTACTTACATTTTGAGACGTCGATGGCCCAGGATCTCAGTCTAGATTTTCATGAGATCTTTTTCGCATGAACCACTTATCCATTCTTATTGCTCACATCTTTTTAAAAACTGAGAATCCGATAACAATTCTCGCATAATTTCTCAAAACGCACATTGTATGAACGGATTTGAGTTGCCTTAACTTACAATAACGACGTGAACGAACGACTGATGAACAACGCACCTGTTGATTCCTCTAACTTCTCAAGCGCACAAGTATTCAATTAAATTCGGTTATGCGTATTTTAATTGGATTATATTTGTTAAATTGCCACTTGTGTGCTTGCAAAGCGTAAAAAATGAAGATGATTTTAATTATTCATTAACCTGCCCCCGTATCCAAGGGATACATGTACCACTGTTTGAGAACCACTGCCTTAGAAAAATGACAAGATTTTTTAATTGATAAATTTTCAAACATTTTGTGCAAAGATCAATTATAGTGTATTTTTTTACTTACAAATCTCGCTTACTTGACACCATGTTTTTTTCTCCAAAAAATCGTGTTGGTAGTTTATAAGTTATCTGCACAATAGTAGTTTAATAACGGCAATGAAGTATCCCACGAAATTCCAGGATGCGAGCTATTGTGTATTGTTTCTCTAAATTTGTCAATATTTCCCCTATAATGCCACAACTATAAACATGTAAATTGCGGCAATATATTGTCTTGATGGTCTCATTAATTACTTATGTCACAACAAAATTAATAACATAAATGGCAACCCAATAAATTCTGGAACCTTAGGACCACCAGTTTAGATAGAACGTTGACCTTGATCTGCTTCTACCAAGTTTGTATAAACTGAATGAAAAACAAATTTGATTAGTTTAACTGGTTATTACTTGAATTAGTTGACTAATGGATCCATTCCCTGTAGATGTAGGTGTTAATAAGTACTTGAGTCTACTTTGTAGCAATGAACATGCCTACCTGTATTTACCACTTTCCATATAGGCAATTCATCGTAAATTGACTGATTTAGGTTGGATCTTCGTCCAGAAGAAGTTCGATCAGTGTACACTGCAGCAACGGGGCTCAGCATGGACCGTGTTGCCAAGCGCTGTGCTGCATATCTTGTCGACAATCTTTCACCTGATACTTGCGTCGGGGTTCGAAGTTTGCCCGGGATTGCGAAAAGCAAGGAGTTTTTGACCACGGTTGACGAGTACATATCCAAACATGTAAGTGAGCCTACAGTGCAGTAGTAGCTTCTTTAATACCTAACTTAGAATAAAAAAGTATTAATATTAATGCAACTTCGACAGTTCAACGACGTGTCACTAAGCCCTTCATTCCTCTCCCTTCCCTGCATCTGCATCGAAGTGTTGACGTCAACCAAAGCCGAGATGTCGCTGGTCGACCCTCGCTCTGTCTGTCGTCTCGCTTTTGACTGGTTGAAAAAATCGGACTCCCCGGCAATTGAAGACTTCACCGAAAAAGTATTTTGCTGTCAATTAATTTTATTCTACGTGTACACCTTAGCGGCCGTCAAAGTGACGTGTTTTTTTTTTTCATGCGCAGACTCACATGTTGTATTTGGCGTTGGACAATTCTCTCCAGGACTGCACTCAACTGCCGAGTGGCGGAGCTGGGGACACTGAGTTGGTTCGGGATTATAAGCGACTCTCCAGGTCTATTTCTTCTTCGTCTAACAAGGTGAGCATATTTTTACTTGCTGGTACACAAAGTTAGGCAACGTATTGCATTGTGATGGCTCAAAATAATGAAAAATCGAGTTTTCTTCAGATCTCGTCGTAATGAGGCCTACTTTATCGAAAATAACTAATTGTGCTAACATGGTATGTTAGATAGCGTTGTTCCACTCACAGGTACTCAGATTTGATCTTTACCCTCCACCTTTTCTTCCTTCTTCCATTCCCATGTGTATTGTGGGTTTAACTCAGTATAACACTCACAACTCGGATTTACAACCGCTTGATTGACTCCATGTTATTTACTTCAATGTATTAGAAGCTACTTAGCTGCTATTGGAGCCTGTCTCTTCTTATCCTTTCCCTGTACTGCCTGAAACACATGCGTCAACATGGATACCTTGCTAATCACGTTACTCGTAGAATCACCTTAATGGGTGTACAAATTTATTTTATTTACGAACGTTCGTTGATATTTACAGCAAAACAAACCGAAAGGAGTCGCAAAGCCGCGTGTCATCGTGTATTCGAAAAATATCGGAGAGTCCTCTGAGGAAAACCCCAATGCTGAAGACCGAATGATTGCATCATCCGTTGTTTCTGGTACAGGATCATTTCACCAACTTTCAAATTATTATGAACACGGGTACACGTAAATGGTTTATTCCCTTACATTGTTTGCAACGTTCCAGATACAACGTATTTGGCTCTCGTCCTCATCAAAGGTCGCTTGGCATCAATGTCCGTTCTTCTTCGGCTGAATCCACCGACGGCTACGGCCGTTACTGACGAAAGTGACAATTCTGTCAATGGTGATGAGCCGGCTCTACTCGATACACCCACTTACTTGGAAATTTCGTCCATGTCCTCCGTCAAGTGTGCAGCAGGCTGTGCTGCTCTTGGCGATCAGATACTTGTTTGTGGTTAGTTTCCAAAGCCAAATGAAAACTTCTTAAGTTGTACAATAACCTGTTTGAATTAGTTGGTACTTAATTGTGCTGCTCTAGTCTTATCTCTACGAATGTACGTATTTTATTACCATTCAGTTGCTTGAAACTACTAATACGAAAATGTCATCAAAATCTTTGAAGCCTTCTTTGAGAAAAAAACGTTATTTGATTTTTAGATCACTATAACTACAGATAATTTTGGATCGAATTTGCTCATAACCTTGATCTGGAGGCCGAGTAACAAATTTTAACTGATTTGAACTAGCCATTCTCCAAAAATTTGTGTTTTTTTGCACTCACTAGAATGAGAAACGTAAAGTATTGAACAAAACTTGTATGTTGAATGAGAGTTTCAAGTCGATTTCCTAGATCTCTCCTATTATTATAGTTGATTTATTATTGAAGTTGCTGATGAACTTATTTTGCCCTAATGCCGCAAGAAAAGAAAATTGAAATGCTGTGGCAGGGGGGAGTACAGTTTTAGTATAGTAATAGTAAAAGGGAAGTGGAAGGTGTAATGAAGGGAAAAAAGCAGCTGGTAGTGCTGTGAGACGTTCAAGTTCAAATGACGAGTTTAATTCGCTACACCTAGCGCAGTAATGTAAGTAACGTTGCAAAGTTAGGGCTCATCGTCGTCAGTAATCTCCTACTCACTCGATTATCACGCTCTTGAAAGAGTGTGCAACAGTTTTTAGTTCCCTTCCTTCAAAATAAATGGGAGCTCCATGAAAACAGTATCATCTCTCTTAGCTGCATTAGGAAAGGATGCATGGGCTGAAGCGAAGTGAACACATTGATGCTGTTCAGTGTTGATTGGTGTTGAATCCAATCAATCCATTAGTAAATATCTGGTAAACAACTTTACACACAACTTTCCTCACCCTCTCATGCATTCATATATGTTCATCGTTCTAGCAACTAACCAATTCTGTTTTACTATCGGTATATACGAACTGGATAGAACTCAGCTGAACGTTCTTTATAAAAACTGTTACTGCTTAAGGTTCCAGAATTTACTGGATTGCCACAACTTATGTCACGACTTGCATTGAGCCGTTGCGTAAGTAAAAAAGAGACTGCAAATTATTTTATTAAATACGTTCGTGGTTATAGTTCTGGAGTTATAGGGAAAATACTAAAAATATTTAGTCAAAGAAACAGCAATAGTTTGAATTTCGGAATTCCATGGGTTTCCCTAATTATTCTATAACCGTTACTAAACTACTATAGCCTTATGGCCGTTTCGCACACACAAAAGTGATTCAAAATCTTCTCAGCCATTCCCAATTTCTTATTTAGGCGTCCTATAACCGATATATAGCCGTTGAATATGAAATTAGAGCCGATTTGGTTGAGTCATTTTCTCTCAATCGTGACAATTGACACTCACACATCATTTTCTTTAATTGCGTTTGGTAGACTCAACCTTAGAAACGCAAAATTGCGAAGAAGACAAAAAAAACTTTTTTTTCAGCTGATAATTCTCTTCTTACTTTGTAGGGATTAGGAAAGTTGAAAAAAAAATCTCATTGAAAACGCAATGATCGCGTTTAGATCGTTAGAAAGTGCATCACAGCTCTCGTAGACATATTGATGTGGTTCAGTTTGAATTTGTGTCGAATAGAGTGAATTCAAAAGGAAAACGGATGTACATTGACTTAACCTGTGCCCCTTGTATGTTATATGATTGCAGGTGGCTACGACAGAGGGGAGTGTCTTCGCCTAGTCGAGCTGTATGACCCATCTACCAATGTCTGGACAACGTTGGCTTCAATGAGTGTTCCTCGAGGTCGCTTCAATATCGGTAAACAATGTTGTATGAGCAGAACACATTGACACCCTTATAAGTTGGCGTCGACTTTAACTGGATGTTATTTGAACAGCGGTTGTGAACAAAGAAGCCTACGCCATTGGCGGCTGCGATGGAACGACCGAACTTAGCAGTACGGAAAAGTATAACTCGACGACGGACAAATGGGAGAGGACTCCTCCGTTGCCTTTCCCACGAAGTCACATCGGTAGGGTCATTAATACGACAATATTAATCCGGCGAATGTATTCTCGTCTAGTGGAGAGGAATTGATGGGGAATTTTTTTTGCTTTCAGGGGTGTGCGCATTGAACGATCTCATATACTGTATAGGTGGCTACGATGGACAGGCTGGCATCAGGCAGGCAGACTTGTTCAATCCTTCAAGTGGTGAATGGATCTCGATTGCTCCTCTTAATACAGGTATTTTGCAAGCATTTGTTTTTCTTGTAAATATCTTTGTTTCCTGACTATGGAGGGGGGGGGAGGTGGAGATGTTAACCAGTGCTCTAATCGTAGGATTGTTAAGGCCAAATGTGCTGGAATAGCTGATGTGGCACTTTTTTATGCTATTTATGAACCAACATTCGTAAATAACTAAAAATACCCCGCAAATTATTACACGATGGTTTATTATTCTCATGAACAGCTTGACCTAGTATTACTGCTCTGAGACCCATCCCATTCGATTCAGCATTGAATACTAGTAAAGCATACGAAACATGACCTGACTACAATGGAACTACGGAAACTAAATATTCCCCCGGCGCCCGTATACGTCTGTAGGCATTTATGATCCGATGGAGGGGTGTGCGGAGGAAGTGGCCTTAAGTCGGGGAAATTGGGACAGGGGCTTCCAGTGGCAATTGGCAGGACGTTGCGAGTCGAGCGGGCCTTGAAAACGATATGAAACACGGCTTATTTGCGTTTCGTTAATTTTTTAAACCATTTTTTTGCCCACAACAACCATGGGCTTCGTCCGATCGGATGGCCGAGATGGCGGGCACAACTACATACCAAATGGGATTTTTGTGCGAAAGAACGCATTTTTTAGACCACGTTAAAGGCACAAAACGGCCCGGACGGGGGACGGACATTGCAAATTTGGAATCTCCATGTCTTGAAACGTAAAGTATCCAATTTTGAGGGGGGGGGGGGTGTAAAAAATTTTTCGTGACCGAAAACAGGGTTATTATTCAGAATGAATAATAAACCAAAAGACTTGCAGTATATATTTAACAGTGATACCAAATTTCACTCCTGTGCATCTCGGCATCAGCCACCTTGTCGTGCTCTTCACGTTCGTTCTTAATAATTATTGAAGAGAAATTGTAGGAATGAATGTGAAGAGTTCATGACAGTGAAATAACAAAATTATTGAAATGGAATAACGGGAAAAATAACCTAATTGACGAATTGCTCCTGACGAAATGGCGGATTCGAATTGTACGAAGTGCGGGCAAAATGAATTTTCTTCTCAAACCGAATGAAATGGTGGTCCAAATGAAAACTGGAGAAAACTAAATAGGGTCGGGCACAAGGTGGAAACTGTAAAACGAGTCAGAGATAAAGGGAGAGAAACGAAGGAAATGGGGAGAGAAAAAGGTGCAAAATCGTGTACCGCGAATCAACACCACCACCTACATACATTTCGAACAACGGTAAAATAAACTTGAGCGTACATTTGGCAAGTTAAAAATTAAATATGAAATTATAGAAACGTATACATTTCAGAACAGCATTGAGTGACATGAAAAAAACAAACACAGGGGGTTAGCCTCGAACTGCAAGAAATGACCTAGCCAGAACGATAATTGGTTTGTGCTGTCTGAATGTAAGATGGAAGTTTTCATTAATGATTGTGTGTACCAGTTCGGAAAATATGTTTTTAATTTTTGTCCAGAGATATATGCAGGGTCAAAAGACGAAAAAAGAATCGGAAAGGATTGACGAGTAGACTTCCACGGGTATCTTTATGGAATGGAGCTGCCTTCTCTTGAGAATATATAATCTTCTGACTGTAAACCCAGTAATGGGATGTGCACCGTGGCCAGATGACCTATTGTGCCAGTCCTAGTGTCTTACAGGTCTATGCCTAGCTTTCTGTGGAAAACCAGGTAGTTCCTGAAGGAGTCCTCGTTGGTATCCATCCTGGGAGAAGTGGTGCCAAAGACCAAAAATCGCTCCCTCTCAAGTCTCCGGCACTGGGCCAGGACATGGTAGGGAGTTTCTTCATCCGTGCCACACCACCTGCATAGAGGGGTAAATCTCTCGAGAAAGCCCGGAATATCTTGTTTCCTCTTTCTCACTTCGAGCGAGTATTGACGAAAATGATCATTTGAACAAATATCTTGAGCAAATAACATAATTTTGGACAGTTTACGATTAAAAATATCGTCTGAAACCGCTTCTGCCCTACAGTTCAAAAAGGTGCCTCAATATTTAATATGGCCAGGGAAGTTGCAGAATCCTAGAGAGCTGTTTTGTTACTGTTCAGGCAGGTGTTCTCTTCATAAATAAGCAACTTCGTCCTCGAAGCACCAGTATTGTTGACTGGTAAGCAACACGAGTACCATTGAGTGGATGGAATGGAATTTAAGCGCATCCAGCCAGATGTTATGGTGGAGGCAGTGGAACGTGCATGATAGGGATAGGGGTCAACGTATTATTATTATTGAAGACCAGGCTTCATTCAAATGAACAGCACGGGTGAAATGGGGTGGAGCAGTAATGAAGTTCCTCCTACTGCAACAGGTTTTTTTTCTGTTGAGTCACTCTAATCCTTTGGAACAATTGTGAGTGCCCTGTTCAAGATCATGCAAACACGTAGGGTATGCGTATGCAGCGATTCAAGTTGCTCTCTTCCACTGGGATTTGCTGCTAGGAATGAAGTAGGCAGACTGCTTTCGCCTTACGATAATCATATTTACCAGTACGATTGAATATTTCAGGAAGATACCAAGCTGGTGTTTGTGGCTTCGCGGGGAAGATTTGGGCTGTCGGTGGATGCGACGGTTGGAATTGCCTTGGCTCTGTTGAAATCCTCGACCCGTCAACTGGCACGTGGATAGTCGGCCCTCCCTTAATCAGTCCTCGGCGTGGTGCTGGTCTTCAAGAGTTCCAAGGTTCGTCATTTCAACTTATTGTCTACGTTGAACGTCAATTTTCGTATTTAGCGAATTCTTCGTTTATTGCTGCACATCATCATTAAGGAGGAGATTTATCATTGGTCAGTTGCTTCAGCTAAATTTTGAGCTGATCAATTTACAGTGGAAATAGATACCAATTCTAGCAAGAAGTCTGCGTCAGTACTGTGCTGAATAAGCAATAAAAATACTTGGCCATCCAAAGTGCCAGTGAAGCGACGTATCCACACTTCCCCTTCTTTATGAATTCAATGACACGCTTTATATGTAGAGGCTATACCTTCGTTCAATATATTTCCACAGAAGCGCCCATAAAACACATGATGCATGCTGTAGTTGTCAGAAAGTACTCCTAGTTTGATAAAACTCGTTATAGCTGTTTTTGAAATGTCCGTACAATAGCTAGTTTCAGAAATAGTTACAGGGAACAAAATTGGGGGAATATGTTACTATAGCACGCCATGAGGTTGGTTAAATTCATTTATGCATATATTGTGTGGAACAATACTTTTTTTGTCCAATTCGGGCTGTAGTGAAGCACAATAAATTGGTATTGACTACTTAAAATATACAATGTCAGTTTGTGAAAAATTGTTGAGGCAGCGAATTACGAAAAATAAAAATTAAACCTCTGATGGTAGGTATATTTATCTATATTTAGTTCACTATATATTCGCAGAAACGTTCATGGTGAACAAAACTGGGCTATTGATCGTTTTCGAGTAAAATACGAGCTGGTTGGACTCTCGCCTTCTTCAAATTGATTAAATTTTCACTTAGCTATTTGTGCTTCACAAAGTATCGAACAGAGCAAGAAAAGAAACAAGTCTACTCTGTTCTGTTCTGCAAAGTTGATAGCAGTCACATACAAAGCAAATGCCCAAATTACGTTACATTATTTTTGACATGTCTAACAGTTTTTAGTCTGAAACCGTCTTGGACAAGTGCGTATTTCACTAGGCGCTGTTGCAGGCAGTCTCAGGGGACTCCCTGCCATATCACGCTCCTTTCTTGAAGGTGCCAACACCCATTATGTGCTGCTTTGCTCCATCTGAGACTTTATTGGCTGTTGGAATCACCTTTTCTTTTTACTCAAATACGCGACAAACAATTTATCCTGATCATCAATAACAAAACGAAGAAGATTGTGTGTCTCTGTATGTGAGGGGCAGGCTTTGAAAAGTTGAGGCACGTTGAACAGGTTAAGGAGCGAAGTGTGAGGACACCCAAACGTTCCAACAAAAGTGGAAGGACTGTAATCAAATTATTCCCAACTATGATGTAAATTGGACACCTGCCTAATAGCTCTTGACAAAATACTCGCTTCAATAATAATTGGTAAGACATACACATATGACATCACAAGGACAGTTGTCCCAAGGGATTGCATGATTGTAAGTGTAATACTTTGGCCGAAACTGAGGGGTCGGAGGTGCGAAGGAGAAAAGTGTCAAGAGAAGGGAGAAAAGCGCTGGGAGATTAGGAAAGAAGAACTGGGAAATTAGAAAAATACTTGTATATTGCGGAGTTAACGAAGGGCAACCTGCTTCCTCGAGGGATGGAAATGGAGACGAACCATGGGTTCTAGGTGTATGGCTCCGTGGTTGTCCTCTGCTGAGCAAGCGCTCTCGTTTCAGCTTGCTCCATATTATGGCCACTCGCCACGTTGAATTCGGTTTCTTATCTAACCATTGCTCCTCGTGTCGGTGATATGGTTAACGGCAAGGAGGAGAAATGATAGAGAAGCCTTCTCTCTACGGGGAGAATGTTGATGCTCAGGAACAGTCCTTCCTCTTGATATCGCCTTTCCTTGGGCGATACGTGGCTCCCCAGGTTAAATTGAGCATATCTTCATGCGACCAGGTAGGCAGGAGCTGTGGTTAGGCCTAGTTTGCCTGGGCCAGGTAGGTAAGTCGAGAGTAGAATCAAAATAATGGTGTTGATGAACTCCCTGAGAAGGTGAGGTACTAGCAAGATTACCTAGATGTTAGTTTGTTTTGCCTTGGAGCTCCTGCTGTCGTCGCAATCGTCCTCAGGAAATGGGGGATCAAATTGGGCAAAATTTGACACATTGGACACAGGAGGAAAGCAGGTCTGGAAGTTTGGTACATTGTCATACAATTTTCTCAAACTCTGTTTGAGTCAGGTTTTAGGAATAGTTATCAAAACAGAAGAAAATAGGATTATGATGGCACAACTGAAGAGGAATTACAGAACATAGCTAACCAGACGACACAGAAATCGCATCCTTAGATACAGTGGATAGACGGTGTACCTTGTCATTACTCTCATTTGATTGACTATGAGGTTGCTACCTCAGCCAATGGGGCAGTAGACAATGAGCCCAAGGAATATGAGAGATGAATATGAAGAGCCCTTTTTCATAGCAACACACGCCATCAAGTGGTCTTACTAATTGCTCGTATTGAGGTAAACCTTGTGAGGGTCTGGAGGTGGTGGCTCATTCGCTACTTCTCACTTATATTGACTCCTAAATACTTAGCTGCAGTGGACGCCAAACTGTATGAGCTGTTGGCTATTTAGTTTCCTCTTTGAGAGTTCTTTAAGGGTTCTTTCCTCATCCACCTGCAGCGAGCCTTGGAGACACCCCGTCCCTGTCCTTCCATAGACTGAGACATATCAGCATTCGATCATAGCAGTTCTATCTGTCGCGTGATTTCTGACGAAGAGGTATAGGTTACAAGGAATTTCCCGACGTTTGAGCTCATTGAAGAGTGCCAGTCTCTGTAGGTTTTCAAATGCTCCTCTAATCTCCATGAGAACTGCTGCCAACATACTCGAGGGAAACACTGACGTCCTGCATGGACTCACTTTTAGTACACCCATGCCACGCAGTCTTAAAAGTTTTCAACTCGCACTCTACACATCACCAAAAAGAAGAGGGTCTTGGGTATGGCCCGACCTCATCCTATACCCCTCACACGAGAAAGATAAGATTTGGAATAAAAATAGTTTTCAAATCACCACTAATGTTGTTATATTTAGAAAAACTGTTGTTGTGCAGGAAAATTGTACTGTGTTGGAGGTTGGGACGGAACTCACTCCTTAAGCAGCACTGAAGTCTACGATCCAGCCATCGGCTCATGGGCTCCAGGGCCGTCGATGGCTCAACCTCGCTCCAACCTTGGCCTGGTTGCCACTGGTGATGCTCTCTACGCCATCGGCGGATTTTCAAGTACATAACTAAATATCATTATTATACTCAATCCACGCACTTTATTTGTGAATATTCTGCAGTTTACGTAATGCATAAGAAAAAGTAGCATTTCTTGTTAATTTACATGCCTGCTGTACGGACGTTAGGTCAACTTTTGTTTTGGGCATAGAGTCAAACCTACCAAAAAATGTGCACAGATGGAGTATCAATGCGCACAACAGGCTGAAAGGGGGTCTTTTATAGGATGGCCCTTATAATGATGGAACAACATCCAAATCGGAGCTACTATCGTTTGAAGAATCCACCCCCACAGTTCTATACTTGTGGAGCAAAGTTCGAAATGCGAGAGGATTTGTTGAATGTGGAACAATGACGCATTAGCCTTTGTTGTGAAGTCTACGTAAAGTAGCTGGTGTGATGCATCAAAACTTTCCTTAGCCCCTCAGGCATTCGGCAGTCTAGCTCGTACCCCTATTTTGGCGTTTCGTGGTGTTCTGCAAACTAAGTATTCAATTTGAGGCGATTCGGCTCCACCACTTTCTCTCCATTGCGTTCACAGACACAGATCGTTCTTTCAAAATGTGTTTTTCATGCCCTTGAAACCTGAAAACCTCAAACCTTTTTTCCCCAGCTGATTACTTAACTTTCCTTCTGACATCTTGGGTTTCATTTTGGCACTGATCATTTCGCTTTTGTTGATCTCTGGCGAACATTTCACAGGAAACTCTAGAACTTGAAGGGGCAATTATTTCCCTGTGCATGCAGTACATGGCACATTTCTGATGTGTTGCGGTGGGAAGAGAACTGACGAAATCACAAACGCCATTGTACAGATGTTTGTGCTGTGACTGCTGAGGTAAATTTGTGCAGCTGTTGTTTCAGTGGCTTTTCCTGCTCAGAAGTAAAAGTTACCCATTGCCTAGTGCAGGAATGATGTGGATCTCGCCGTGAAGTCCGTAGGTGGTGGAATAGGAAGGACATGGGACAAGCTCTTCGACCCATACGAGCAGAGACTATTGTTACAAGCAATTCAATAAAAACGCTGCTTGCCTTTTTTAGTTCCCACTTTGAGCGTCCCTCCTCAATATTTCCCAAATGCCAATTGAACAATTCTCGCATTTTATTCAACAATTTTTTCGTTTCTACAGGTAAAACTTTCCTGAACACGATGGAAGCCCTTTCTACGGATTCCGAAGACTGGAGCACGTTCTGTCTTATCGATAGCAGTAAAAAAGGGTCTTGAATCAACACGAAAGAATTGAAAAAAAAAGAAAAGAAAAGAAAACCTTAATCGCTTAACATGTTGAAAACTGCGCGCTCAGCAACCTCTCACCCCCCCCCCACCATCTCATACCCACCTCTTTCACTCTATTGATTCCTCAGGTATTTGTATTTTCAATTATACATTCCTTCGGAGGCGCCATTTTGTTTAGTATAAGAAAATTTTTGGTTGTACATGCGTCAAAACTTGGATGATTGTGCGTTGATTTGTCATGACTGACGTGTATTCGCGTATTAATTTTCTTTGCCGTCACTCCGATGTGGAGATGTGTATACAAAGCTACTGTTTGATGATGAATGTTGCTGATATACGGCTTGTTGCGCTCTTACAGTGAATGCGAGGAGTTTGTAATTGATTCCAGGTAACTGGGTTTCGTCTGTACCAGACACCTGAGGGATTCGTTAATGTGTTTTCCACGATATAAATTCCCATAAGCGATGCAAGAGAGTCTTTTTTCAGCAGGTTCTCAGTAGCCGCTGTGTTCTCTACTAAGAAGCGCCCAGAGGTATTTTCGATTGGCGATTCCCCAGGGGAAATTATTTAAATTACGTACGAAACTTGTGGAAGTGTTGTTCAAATCGTGAGAACCTCATCAGCTCCTGCAAATGTGCTCAAATGAGAAACGCCGTGAGGGGCAGTTGAAAAATTTCTGTAAACTTTGTGAAATTGCCAGTAAAATAAGATTGCGCAGAGCGCAAGGCAAATTGTGCGACTCCCTCAATGCCTCGTGCATATATTGTGGCGTAGGTGACGTCGTAAGGGTCTTTGCAGCGTTTGTCTTGTCATCGCGCCTTGTGGGATTCTCACGTGTTGTCCTAGAGCTGTTAGAACCCTAAATGCCCCCTAAGTTGCTTTCAAGTGTGCTGCGAGTGGCAAATGTGCTTCAACCTCAAGAAGCAATATAAGCTACTCCATTGAACGTAAGCAGAACGTTAACAAACCTACAAAGGTCTAAAATAATCGGACTGGGCGTGGAACATTATACGCTTATCACGTTTGTCATTTCCAAATAGCATACAATGGCGCCTTCGAAGGGATGATTTTTTCTACATTTAACGTATAAGTATTAACGAGAGAAAAAAATGTGCATTTATCGAAGGGGCCTTTTTCAATAAATACAGAAAATTACGAGGACTTAGTTTCCTACAATCGAGTCTTCATTTGTTCGCTTGAAAATATTAAACTGGACATAAATTGTGAGCTCCATCCAAAGATAATTTTTTTTCGTAAATTGAACCATTTCCTGCTTAAATTAATTGTATTTATGGTGCTTCAATTGTTCGTTTGCTAATATACAGTGTTTTACTGTGTAAGAGTGAGTGGGCTACGAATGGAACAAAAATGTGTAGAGCTGGCAAACAGATGAAGATATTGATCGAGAGAATCGAAATGTTAATACCGCGTCAGAGGGCAAATTCTTCATTCAAACTTTGTATGGCAAAGACACCATTGTTAATGTTTTCTTGAGGTGCTTAGGTTCACTGTCCAAAAACCTAGGGAAATAGTGGAAAACCACTACAAAGTAGAACGTGAAAATAAGTAGTCAATGCCTAGAGGGATATTATATACTTTTAGACTGGCTTTAGTTTTTACACCATCGTCAGTACTTATAAAAATGTATATCGAGTACGTTTTTTTGGTTTTCTGACAATGTCTTGCGTTTTTTGAGCAGGCGGTTGTCAAATGATGTTTACAATTATTTGATGGTTCACAGTCCTAGATTTATTTTGAATCGGCGAATTGTTATTTGTGCAGACCAGGATCCAGAGGTATTGGGCTGTTAATGTCTTTTTATTCGGTCAAGATTTGTTGTATGGGCTATCAATAGCCTAGGGAGTTTAACTTGTGAATTGTCAAGTTTTTTGGGCGGTCTGTGACCAATAGGTTTGGTTTTCCTGCAGGCAAATGTCAAATGGTTTCCAGAGTTGTTTCAGTCACTAGTTAACAATTTTTTGGTATCAATGGTCGAGAGGTTTCTTAGGCAGCCGACGGTGAAGACTGGGCTGTCAATGTCTCAAATGATTTTTTTGATAGCCAGTGGTCATGAGTTTCCGGCAGTCAGCGGCCTTTTTTATTCAGTCATTCAAGAGATTTGTAAGGTAGTGAGTTGTCGAGTTAAAATGAATCAGCTCTGATCAATGAATTGGGTAGTCTGTCAAGATGATCTACTGCCATGCTACTGGATTGTGATAAGTTATGATACTGAACTACAACAGGGTTGATTCCACAAATTCTTAAGGAAAATTTTCCGGATCGATTGTAACACGAAATCATACTAGGAATTGATTGAGCATTCAACTGAAGTTGTAACGAGGGCCAAATTGAAATTGAAATCAATCAGCACTTTCGGGCATCAGGCATGCAAACGGGACAAGAAAATGCGAGCATGACGCGTCGTGAGTAGGGATATGTGGTATTATTAATGAAAGTTGGACAATTGACGCGGGATTTAACTTTTCTTTGTTTCTGGAGGTTTTGCTCAGATTGTACAAGTTGATTTGATAAGTTCTAAGTACAAAAAGGTGACTGATGGAAATGGTTCAATTTCGTTTAAGCATTTACTTGTTAATTATGGACTCGATCAGCGAGGTCGGCCTCTTCCTATTTTACGGTCGAGCTCGTTGAAGGAAACTGGGCTAACTCGACGAACCAAAAATATTTTATCTGCCAAACAAATTTATTATTGAAAAGCCTGAATTTTTCTATGCATTTACAAAATTGTGAACAGGTCGCTGCGCGCGCTCTCAAGTTTTAAAAAGAAGTAGAGATACCTCAGATATTCCATTTTGTTATTGATATGTAATTAAATATGTTAAGTGTTGAGAAAGTGAAGAGCGTGTTGTCGATGAAGTCAAAGTGAAAGTGATGAAGATAATTGTTGCGTAAGAAGTTCCTTGTCATTGCCCTGGTGAAAGGGGTTATAACATATCTGTGGGCCTTTACCTACCTGTCGTGGGGCTGACTATTTACACTCCCATAGCGCTAATATTTACTTTTTGTCCTTCTTCCAATGTGATTAGTTGTGCAACGTCTATTGCCTAAGAGGGAGATCATGACTCATATGATTATGGAGAAAGCGGGAGTCTGGTGGATGTGCACCTCCCTGAGGCAGCAATGGGAAGGGCTATAGGAGAAGTGAGTGGAGCCTATGAATGTGATGGACTACTTGAACAGAGGACTAGCAGTGCAGGAATTCGTTTCATTAATACTGTACTCTATTTGGAAAGGGCTTCATGGTTAACTGTAAAACCACTCAAACCTACTTCTGTTCTTACTTTCCTTGGCTCTACGAAGTAGAAAGGAAAGTTATGTAATCAGCTTAAAAACAAATAAATTTCAAGTGTTCAGATCTTTACGGTTTAGTCCGAAACACACTATTTGGGACACACGAACCAAATCAGCTCAAACTTGATATCTAGCCCGCAGGTTACCATGGGACGCCAAAATAAGGGTATCAGCCAAAATCCACTGAAAGCTAACTATAGTTATCATAGTGATCAAAACACCAAATATTTTTTTCCCCCGAAACGGATATAACGATTTTGATTAAATTTTGTACTGATAGCTCTCAATAAGGCAACTATACCATAAAATTCCCATCTGCAGGAAAATGACGAGAGCAGCACAATAAATTACCAAACTTTTCGACGAAAATTGGTTAGTGCGGTTGTTACCTTATAAAATCTGCTGAAATGTCACTAGAATCTTCACAACAATTGGTGTGGTAGTCCAATCCAATATTTATTTAAAAACGCTCATCATATATATGGTGATCACTTCAGAAATTTCGGAATTCCTACTACTGCCATTTCGCTTATTACCATTTCTAAAAGTTTTACCCAATAACTCTGGACTAGTGGTTATTGTCCTCTCCAAAAAAAATCGTATTTACCGCCTCATTAATTCTCTGTGTAGCGATTGCTTAATAATGGTCCAGGAACGAGTACGAGCAGCATAATAAATTTTGGAACTGTATGCGCTACCGCTTTCTGCCGCCATAAAGAGATGTTTGACCAAGTTCGAATGAATTGAGTAAGGAAAAGCCATGTACACAAGTGCATTGACGTAGAGCTGAGGAAAGTCGTGTGTAGCTACGTGTAAAGTATGCATTCACCTCAGCAATCACCTGCTGGGCAGTCAACTGATGGCTTCAGACTTTCCCATTTGATTCAAGTGATGGCTCACAGTCCTGTTTGAAATGTAGTTATAGGGTGACAATGTTGCTTTCTTCGCAGCACTTGTTTATTGACCAGTTCTTGTATGGTTGTTACCTGGCACTGATTGCCGACGTTGTTGTATCACTGGCCAGTCATTGTTTGTTGCTTCTTTCTACTGTACTGATGTTCCTTATATCTTTGACTGCAAGGACACTTTCTGGTTGACAACTCTCTTTGTGGATCGCGAGACTCCTGTATGAGGGTTCAGGAACTGTCAACTTGAGAAGAAAACAGGCCTGCACAGGCCCTTTCTCCATAGCAGCGATAGACATTCCAGTACGTGTGAGTACTGTAGGCCTGGCCTTGTGGCATTTGTCGTGTTTCACGTATATATCCCAAGGGGAACTAGGTTTTACAGGGCTGTTAAAACTAAGGCTAGGAGCTAATTGGAGCAGTCAGCATCTGACATTTGACATTAGCGCTTTCATTTAAGCACTAGACACTGGAGCTCTACATTCATTCACACTTGCCAGCTACTATAGATGAACTTGAGAGCCATATACTTCAGGGTGTTTTCCCACGAAAGGGTCTGCAACAGCCTCTAAAATTAACCTGGTGGGAACAAAACTAAATATATCGTTAAGCTAAACTAATGGAAACGGAGTTGCTGAAGCGACTCACTTCCAATCAGTCCTTTGACACGCTCAATAAACATATAGCTACGTGACATGTCACAGTTTGAAAGGAGTGAGTAATATTTTCTTCGTTTCCAACATGAACAAATAACACCAATAGAGAAACTTACCGAATTTTCCAATTTATTATTATATATTTTGGCTGTTGATCTCCTTCAATATTCTAGCCAGCAGCTTAAGCCGATTGGTAGTACAGGCTTCTTCCATTGTGGTTGACTCTTTCAGCCCTTCAACGCCCATGTTTCAATTATTGACGAGGTTGACCTAATTACGAGTTAACTGGGGAGGGGGCACTGATGGTACCCTTTAGTCAGCCTGTTCTTAAAGAGAGAGATGCTCACCTCGCCACTTCAATTCTGCTAGCACATCAGAGAGGATATACATTTTTAAACTGGTTGGTGGTGGTTAGAGCACCCAGCGATTGGGTTAGATTGCTCCTGTACAGCGAGATTGGTAAGAAATAAGAGAGCTGGGTCCAAAATGGTGAATCTTCATCTTCTATGTTACTCTCAATTTGCAATCATGCAAACGAATACGATCATTTACATCGACGTCCCTTCTCAGGGATGACAGCTAGTTGGTCATGTTCAGCTATAGAGCCACCTCACACTGTTCAATATTAGAGCTCTAAATAGCCCAGAGTACTCATATCCCCGCTTGACCAAACAGAAAGGGTGATGTACAGTGAAGCAGGCCCGTTAAAATCGACTAGTCAGTTGGTAAGAATGTGGCTCAAGCCCTACCAGGTATGTTAGGAGATGGAAAAGGAGGAGGTTTGTCGCTAGATACGAGGCATCAATAGCGAAGTTCGAGTAGCATAATGCACCAACTCATTTGGCCAGTGCCCTTCAACTACTGAAGCACACCAGATTTGTCCGTTGCAGCTAATTTAACTGTGTATCACGCTCTCAACCATCGGAGAATACTCCGTTTCACTCCCATCGTGTCAGAAGTGGCGACTGTGCAACTTGTCACTCAGTATTGAGTCAGTTACTACCACACAAAGCCTGTTCCTTGTTGGCCTTACAGCTCCCCTGGCCAGCCTGGAAAAAGTTAATACATCAACACCCCCCCACCATTTCTCCTTTATAAAAACGTGAGCTTCCATGAGGTGAAGAGTAAGAGAGCTACCGTTACACTTAGAATGAAGACCTGGTAACGATTGGTTCCTGCAGAATGAGATCCATTTAGCGAGGTCCCTGTTGCAAAGTCCGCTGGTGCCCATTTGAATGGCTGCCACGTGGACGTCACAAAATGGTTACGAATGCGTCGTTCTGCAGGGTAGGGTTGGTTGGGCATCATAAACGATGATTTTGCCATCTTCCGTTTCTTCTTCGTCTTCCTCTTTTCTGTACCGAGGGTAGTTTTTATATTACTTACCAAATACCCCTCAACATTCCAAAGAGTACAGAACAATTGGATTGTTCATCAGATGAAGCAATTTGGACGAATGATTGTAATTACAAACTGGTACCTCCACTCCTTTCACAGAGTAGAACTACTCAATGTAATTTCTACTACTAAATGCCAACAAAAAACAAAAATGTTATAACATGAACTCACTTCCCGACTAAATCAGTATAAAAACTGAAATTGGAGGAATAATTGTATTGAATCAAAATACGATGTAAACAGAGTGAATTAAAAAAAAATTAAAAACTTGCCCGAAGTATTTAATTGTCTTGCGGAGTATTAGAAACGAAGTATATAAATATATATTTATGTTGTAAATTAAGTTGTGTAGAAATTTATGTTTATACTTTTTTTTGTGAGCATTGTTGGTTAGTTTTGATAGTTTATGCAAAAGATGACAAGTGAGAGGGAAACGTTCCGAAGTAACTGGTTATGGAAACCCGAGTGTTTGTTTTTGCTTCTTTTCATGTGAAAAAAAGTAATTATAAATCAATAAAACATTTCAAAAACGATCTTCAAGCGAATTAGTTGTGTCGACCCTTCGCTAAACGTGTGGCCACTCTCGCAGACACTTCTCCCTATTTCGATCCGCCGGAAAAGGACGAGAGCGGCACGCAAAAATAATCACAAATGGCGAAGAAAATCTATTATAGTTCAGTTTTTCTCCTTATAAATCCGCCTAAAAAAGATCAGAGAAGTAGCCTAATAAACTACCTATGCAGTAAGAGTTTAATAATGTTTACAGTTAGGAACAACCCCAGAAATTCCGGAATTAGAACCACATCCGTTTCACTTGCTACCATTTCTCACAGTTTTTGCCAGATAATTCCCAAGCAATAAGGCCATTAGGTCGTCAATCTAATGATTCATCAGTAGTGAGGGGGATGGCACTTCTGGGATGAGTGACATAATCCCCCCTCCACCCACAAACCAGCTGATGTATGACGTCGCACCACCCCCCCCCCTCACCACTACAGCTGATATGACGTAAGACCCTCACCACCACAGCTGATTCAATGTCCCCCCTCTCACCACCTGCTTGCTTGCAATCGAAACGCGTAAATTTAACGACTGTTTTATCTATCGTCCTATCTATCTTTTTTTCGAAACACGCGTAAATTTAACGACACCCTATGTCTAAACCGATCTACATAAATTATTTAATACATTTATTTCGCAATAATAAAGTTATGCGATATTTTTTATCATCAATTTCGTAATTTGCGTAATGTTTGCTAGGAGCGTAGGGCGACCATTTTTTGCGCAATTACGACTTAGTAAAAAATATGTAGCGACGGGGCTCCGCGTGAGCTCGGGATTAATTTAGCGTGAACACGTGTGGCGGGGATATTGGGGTAGGAGGTAATTAGGTGTTAGCGCGATAATTAGTAGGGGTATGACATAGATCCACTCAGAAGTTGCGCCAATTGTGGGGGCATGATGTCACACGGGAGGATTCATAGTGGTGAGGGACGTGACGTCATATGGGGGGGATCCTCTCAGAAGTTACATTAATGCAGACAGTGGGGGGGGGGGACGTCAGATCAGCTGTTGGGGTGAGGGTCTTACGTCATATCAGCTGTAGTGTTGAGGGGGGGGGGATTACGTCACTCATCCCAGAAGTACCATCCCCCTCACTACTTTCATCATTAATCAGTGGTGCTGGAACTGTAAGCGCTACATTCTACGTAAAACGAGGGTTGTTTCATCATGTTCAAATGAACTGTGTGAAAAAAAACTGCAAATTATCGCACAACGGTTAATTATTCTCTTGTGCAGCTTGGCGCAGTGTCACACCTCTGAGACCCATCCCATTCGATTCAGTATCGAAAAATACTAGTTAACTGTATGAAACATGACCTGGCTACAATGGAACAACGAAAGTTGCCATTTTCTAGTCGGTGCTAGGCGATCGGAATGAGGGAACGAGTCGAATTGGCCGCAGGCAGTGCATGAAATGAGAGGCTCAAGCCAGGGAGAAACTGATAAAGAATTTGCCTCTATATTTACAATGACTGTACTGCTTGCCATCTAGACGCAGTCCTACACATGTGAAACTCGTCACATTCGACTCAGCATCGATAAATACCTAGGGAACGATACCAAACACGATGTTAATTGCAATCAAACTGCCTAAATGAGTGTCGTCCGTTATTACTGCCGAGTGAACGTGCTCAACTGTATTTCAAATGGAGTATTTGTGAGAATGAAAGGATTTTTCGAACCACGTTAAAGGCATAATGTGGCTTGGACGGTGGTTGACGGACATTGCAGATTTGGAATCACCACGCCTTACATGCCTTGAAATTTTTAAGCGTCAAAATTGACGGAAGGGGAGGGGGTGTACAAAATAAATGGTAAATGTCTAAACAATCCGTTCTTTCGCACAAGAATCCCATTTGGTATCTGGTCGTGCCCGCCTGCTCGGGAATCTGATCGGACGAAGCCCATGGTTTTTATGAGCAAAAAATGGTTTAAAAAAATTAACAATTTTTTGGCAGTTTTATCGCAAATACGGTGTATCGGTATCATTTTCTAGGTATTTTAAGATGCTGAGTCGAAGGAAACATTTCTCAGCGGTGTACGACTGCGTTTAGACGGAAAATAGTGAAATCACAGTAATTATAGTGAGCCAAAGTCTACTAATTAATAGAACTCGCGGGACAATACAGCAAAAGTTATCGTTCCTTCTCAGCCTGCTCTGTTGTCCAATGCTGCCTCCCGTCTCACTCCAACCACCTCTCAGCTCGACTCGTCACGTCGCGCCAGTTGCCTACAGATGCTCGCTGGCGCCCAGAATAAATCATTTTCGTTCCGTTGTAGTCAGGTCATGTTTCGTTTAGTTGACTGGTATTTTTCGATGCTTCTCGACCACTGAAGATAATTATGTTGTTCAATTTCTTGAGGATTGGCCTGTATTCTACATTCTCAATATATATGAGCCTTGGTTGACCACATTGCATGCGCCTGTGAATTTGTAATTTTGTCGTTTCGTAGTAGTTAAGTATTTCGTTTGTATTACTGGTATGTTTCGATCCTGAATCGCATGGGATGGGTCTTTCAAGTCTGACACTAGGTCGAGCTTTTCAAGAGAATAATAAACCGTTGTGTAATAATTTGAGGGTTTTTTTGTCTCGAAAACGGCAATAACAGTTTGGATTTTGTTGATATTAGCTTCTGTGAAATTTATCAAGTATGCAAAAATAAACTGTGTTCGTACACCAGCATAGTGCAGGTCACAGAAGGGCGTTAACCGTCAGTCGGATTTCGATGATCATTGGAAGATTAAATGATCGTTTTTCCAATTCGGTCAAAAACGGCGTCAATGATTTGCTCCAACTTAAAAGGTGTCTTCAACCATCCAATACCTATACTCGTATATTGTACTACGTAAATGTTCCTCTGGTGGTCTGCTGAACAGTACCAAAAACAACTTGCGTTATCTACTTTTCTACGTTCATGCAAGCCTGAATTTTATCAACCAGTCGTAGTTTCTTCTAGCAACTTATACAACATTTTAGCAAATATTTCTGTAACGATCCGTTGAACGGAGTTATAGGCCAAGGTCCAAAATGAGCGTAGAGATAAATCTCGTCGTATGTCTTTACGTTTTAAAAGCTTCAGAGTCCGACAAACACGATTTAGAAAAACTGTCCAGTCGGTCTGTGGGGTTCGTCTTTGAAAGGCGATTGAGAGAGCGGCTGTGCCAAATCAATTTTTTTTTCATTAATGATGGTAAAGATTTCGATTGTTTTTTTTTTTGTAGGTAATGTTTCAAAGGACTTAATGGTAATACGAAAATATCGTGCAAAAGTCATAACAGTTTTCTTCACTTTGTTCCTCATTACTGCAGGACCATTTCACGATTCAAATGTATGTATGTGTGTGTGTCTGTGAATGACATTGTGAGAAAATGGCTGAATCAAATCTTCCCAAACGTTATATTTAGCATGTAGATCAACATGAGGCCCCAAAACAGTTATCGTAACGATCAAACCCCCTTTTATTCCAAAAATGTCTCTAACGATTTGGAATACATTTTTTATACGGACAGTTCCTATTTACACGACGGCACCATAAAATATTATCGTTCATGGGAAAATGAGAACAACACAATAAATTACGAAAAATAACAAAGAGACTAATTTTAGTGCAGTGGTTTCCCCGTAACTCCCGCTAATAATATGGCGGTTTTAGAATAATCAGGGTGGTAGTCAAATAAAATGTTTACACAAAGAGGGTGTAATGAAGTAGATCAGATAATTATGAGCACTCCAGAAATTCCGGGATTCAAATCACTGATGTTTCACTCACTAGCATGTCTCACGGTTTTTCCTGAATATTCATGTGGCACTAGTTTTCTAATAAATAAAAGAGGGTGGTATTCCAATGAGTTATTTATAAAACAAACGTTTAATAATGGTCATAAGATAAACAGGAACATCTTAAGAACTTAAGCAGTTATTACTCAACAAAGGTCGAGGCTGTAACTCAATAAATTCCAATTTGTACAAAGAACGTTTTCAAACCAAATTCACATAAACTGAGTAAAAATTGGATCTTATTTGAACGGTACTAGGGAACAACCCCATCACAGAAAAAAAGATGATCTAAAGAAAATCACAAATTAAAGTTTGTATATAAATACAATTGCATTTGGGAGCTTTAAAAATCCGAAAAAACTCCTAATGCCCTCAAAATTTGTATGGCATCTTTAATCCTACCCGTTTTTATTCTCTTCATTCTTATTTAAGACTTCTCCTTCACTCGCGCCTCGGAAATCACTATTTCTGTCCATTTTCCTTCGAACGATATACCAAACGACGCAATGAATTTAAACGAACAATCGCGAGGACAAGATGAAACAGACTCTGCGGGCTAATGCGAACCACAGAAGGGTTTTCCCTTGTACCCTTCATTTGTTGTTGGAATGATCATAAAAGCTGAATAGACGTGGCACTGAGGAAAGTCGTTTGATGAGCCGCACTTGATATTTTTGCTTTAAAAAGTGGACTACCATGAATACGGAATCTGAGCACTCTGTATGATATGTTTCCACTCGCAAAAGTGGAAATAAAAAAATTACAAACACAGTAATATTTAGCAGGAAACAAACAGACATTAATAACATAACAATGAGTATAGGAAATACTAGAGTCCTTACTGTCGACAAAGTCAAATACTTAGGAGTAATCCTAGATAGGAGACTTACATGGAATGAACGAATTAATACACTGACGGAAAAAAGCTGGGCCTTATTACACCAAATAAAAGGCATCATAGGTAAGGCATGGGGAGTGAACCCAAGGATGACCAAATGGATCCATCAAGCGGTGTTGATACCAAGAATAGTACATTGTTTGGCGGCAGGGAGCAACCAAGAATTGCTTCCTTAACACACTAGATAGAACAATAATGATGACCGTGTCAGGTGCCTTCCACAGTACGCCTACCATTGTCCTGGCGGCGATACTGGGCGTACTGCCCCTCAGATGGGAGGTCCAACAAGGAGCAATGAGGGGTGTCCTCAGACTAAGGGAATATGACGAGTGGAAACAGGTCAACTGAAGAGGCCATGGAACTATCGGGAAAGACCTGTATAATTCCATAGAAACAGCAAACTACCCGATAGACGATAGGAAAACAATATACAAACTTCAGACGTACATTAATACGGAAATACGTCCCAAAGATATTTGGGAGAACAGAACACATGTAGAGGATGACTCAGACATAATATGTTACACAGATGGGTCGAAGGACCAAATCCATGGCAACACGGGCTTGGGTATATACATCCCTGCAATAGATTGGAAAGAATCCAGATCACTAGGTATCAATACAGCGGTCTTCCAGAGCGAACTGTTAGCAATCAACTACTGCATCGACAGATTGATGACATTGAACATCAGCAATAAGACAATAACAATTTACACAGACAACCAATCGTCAATAAAAACGCTGACCAATCCAATAGTTAGGAGCCTACTAGTTGAGGACACGAATAACAAGGGGAAAGAACTTGCACAGAGAGGAAATACCTTGACGATGAAATGGATTCCGGGACACAGGGGATACAGTGGGAATGAAAGAGCGGACATACTGGCCAAAGACCGATCACTTCTATGGACCAGAACCCTATACGGCGGTTACAATGGCATCAGTCAAGAAGGCCATAAATAATACCCTATGGGGTAGAGTTAACAACGACATAGACAATAACAGAGGCCTTGAATTCTCTAAGCGCACAGGGACCTCAAGTTACAATAAAATAAAGACGGAATGGGCCCTAAAACTAAATAGGATACAATTACGAAGAGTAATAGGCATGTTAACTGGACACTACGCAGTCCGGAACACACTTCATAGGTATAACCCAACAATTAGGGCTGAATGCTCCTGTGGGGAAATAGAAACGGTTGAGCATTTCATATGTGATGCCCAGTAAGGTTTAGAACCAGATTAGAAAGACTTGTAGGACGAACTATAGATAGGAACGATATACGACGCAACGAATGGAGGAGAATCCTCAAATATGTGGAGGGAACCGGAAGATTCCGATACCCGTTCCAGGAGCCAAAGCCGGATCCCTTATATAACTTGGGTGATGGGAAATGGTTCCATATGTGGCCACGACTCAGGTCGCTGTTCCCTCGGCTTTGGCTGATGCCCTGCAGTCACCCTCTCTCTCTCTCCCGAGGTAAACTAGTCATCCATTTTCAGTTCGATTATTTCCTCAAACGTATCATCTTGAATCTGTCTCTTCTTCGCCTTTCAATTTTCGCTTTGCAAATGGATTTCTGCTCCTGAAGACTGCAGATCATCATCCCTTTTTAAATCCGATTCACGTAAAAGTAACGTGGATATTAAACAACGTTTGCTGGAATTTTACAAGTGCATAGAGTTCGTGTTTATTCAGTTAAGTTTGATGGGGGGAAGTTTGACTTCTTAAAAAGAAACTTTGAACTTTATTTACAAAGACACAAGTTACATGCAAGGAGACAGGGCTGGAGAGAACTGAAGAGCGTGCGTTTGGACACTCCTATTAGTAGTTGCGTCGTTAGCAGTTAGCGCCTGGGAAGGTGCTTATATGAGTATTTTAATACTTAGGCTAACAGTTTGTAGTTACGTAGCTTTCATGACTCGTCTGACGAAATGATCTTTTTAACAGGTAGCCTCGAAATGAGGAGTTATGAAGATCCCGAGTCTGAGGATGACGGTAATTCTACGAACTTTCTTACCTTACACTGACTCCACGTCTCGCCAACTTTGAATTGTTCGTTTTTTGACGTTTTAGATTGCGGGCGACTCCAGATTGATTTGAAAGAAGAAAAAGATTGTAAAGACACGCTGAAAGGTGGGTTGGGTTGGTGTTTGACTCGTAAGTTTCATCTCTTGAAACTGTGCTTGAACTGAGCGTTACTTTTGCAGAAAAACGGTACGCTTGCGATAGTTGCAACTACTCTGCAAATCACAAAGGAAACCTTGAACGACACAGAAGAACCCACACGGGTAAATTTAGTCGTCATATAATACGAGTTGTGTCAACATTCACATGAGTATTCACGAGGCAATTACGTTCATTGCAGGTGAGAAGCCATTCGCATGCAGTGAATGTAATTTTCGAGCAGCGCTCAAGTCGACAGTTCAAGCTCACGAAAGGACACACACAGGTAAGAATTGCTGTTGTACTATACGCACTATTTAATGATTCACTGACCCGTCAATGCCGATGCATTTGCTTCAGGTGAAAAGCCGTTTGCTTGTGAAAAGTGCGATTTCAAAGCTATGTGTAAAAGTAACCTGATTGCACACCGTCGAAGACACACAGGTAAAATACGATTTGGTTGTATAACCGACTGAATTTCAATATTTCCCTTGAATAAATCAATTGCTTCGTTCCGTAGGAGAAAAACCATACTCGTGTCAGTTCTGCGAGTTCAAAGCAGGACACATTAGCACGCTAATTTCACACACGAGGATACACACAGGTAAACACGAGTGGCTTTTCTTTTTAGGGCTTCATGGCGATTGTGTGACACTAATTTCATCCTGTAATTCGTTGCAGGGTCTAAGCCATATGCTTGTGATAAGTGTGACTTCAGAACGAGGCAAATTGGTTACCTCAGAACTCACAGAAAAATCCACGCAGGTAACTTTAATTTTATATTGCAAAAAGTATTATGAGTTAGTATACATTTCAGGAGTGAAACTTGATTCGGCCTGTCATGAAAAAACATACAGGAAATATCTTATGTGACAATTTAGCCCCAATTATCGATTTTTATGGTTTAAACTTTCACCCAATTCACTTGAACTTGGCAGTATCAGCAACACACTGGGTGCATAAGACATAAAAAAGTGGATCAAGTACACTGCATTATAGACCTCCAACTTGTATAACTATTCTTAGCCTGAACAAATGTCTGGTGCATAGCAACACACAACTTTCCAAGACCCCTGTAAATTTGACGGCTTGCTATGTGTAAGGTGCTATACCTTCTTTCAACACATTTTTGTGCCAAAATTTATGGAGTATGTACGTCCAATATGTAGGTATTAAGTACTTAGTAACCTCCTGTGAGTTTGGTGAAAATTAGTTGTAACTGTTTTGCCTAAAAGCGTAAAAAACCTCCTTTTGCTTTTTAGGCTCATATCTCAGTTCAGCGTATTTTCTCGGAGATATTTATACTGAAGAAAAGTTGGGTACTAAATGGTAAAAGATTGTGACAGTTTGATCAAAATCGTTGAAGCCGTTTTCAAGGAAAATGCGGAATCTCCTAATGTTTAGCTCCTAACCCTAACCCCCTTTCCCAGTGAAGAAAGTAGCTCACAACCTTATTTTCGTGTCATCAAAAAATCCCAAAAAAAAAGACTAGCTCAATCGGTTCATCCATTTTCCCGCAAAGTTCAACAATAGACACATAAATACTGACCACATGTGGAAATTATGTTCTTCGGATTCAGTAGGCCTCGAAACGTGAAGATCTGAAGAAAAGGCAACCTTTTTTTGACACGATTGCAATACGTTCATTACCCTTTGGGTCTCAGAAAATGCAAATTGGGGGTTTTATTTTTAAATCTTCACACTTCAAGGGCTGTTGAGTCTAAAAATAGTAGTGTGGTTGTTGTGAAGAGAGAATGACTTAACTGTTCCACGCCTAATTAGCTTGAAATCCTCAAAGACACATCTAGAAGTGCTCCCTTTCCCCTAGCATGGTAGAAAGTGTAGCGGAGGCTGGCCAATTCATGCTATGCTCGAGAAGGGAGATCTCCCCCTATGTTCTTATGGCTAGATCCTTCGTGCTTGTGCTGTGTAATGCCAACTTCCATAATTTATCTTCTGTTGCCTCACTTCTATATCACCTCTGAGACAGATAACTCATGGAAGGGACTCAGCAGCAGCACCTTGGGACTGCATGACTAACTCTTCTTAGGGAGGAAGTCAATACACTCATGGATGGCAAGTGAAGAAAACTCCCACTGCAGCCTCAATCTGGCCTATCCCCAGGTACACCGTGCAGATGGTACCTTTGTCGGCTATGTCTCGCCAACAGGCTGCATGACGGAGGACCTTCCTTAAATAAATATCTTAGCCGCCTTTGTCCAGGCACATCCCCCCAATAGCAGCCCTGCACTTCTCCCATTTGCCACTCACTCTACTCGTTTGACACGATTTATCTACAAGTATATACATTTTATTCGTAGAATTGGACACACGTACGTACGTACAGTGTATCATTGTGCAATTAACACCAGATCTTTCGCTTCTGTTAATCTCCACCACTGTGGTATTTATAGTTTTTGTAACCTTTTCTTCCCAGAAATTGTATATAACGAGATCATTAGGTTGAGTTTGTTTCAATAATCAATTTTGCCTTTTGCCCGCAGATTGTGAATTATTGTAGTTAGCGATTCTCACGTCGCTATTCAGAACTTGGCTCATTCTGAAGTTGAACCTTCCTCACTATTTTCAATTCTACTGTTTGTTTGCAGAGTGACAACGTGTCGCAGGGCTTGTGACGGAAGGTCGTCATTGAATTCTAACATCGTACGAAGGGCGCTGATGGTTTATATTTTATTAAACATTACGTCGCAGGAGGCGTGGTGGGTCGATTTTTATGAATTTTGTCCCAAAACGTGTAGATGCTTGTCATCTGGTTGTTGGGCTAGTTATTTTTACTTTCGTTAGACCTACAGAATAGGAAGGAAAGTTATGTAGCTGGCAGAAAAAACGTTTTTCTTTTGGTTTTCACTGTTCAAAGGAATGAAGAGTATTTTAGCAAGAGCGCAGTACTGAGGTCATATATAACGTCCTCTAAAGTAAAAGACGTTAGCGTTGGCAAGAACTTCTTATGGAAGAGCAGCAGTATGAATGTGGTTCTGCTGCAGTATTGAGATTCTCCTATCCATTCCCTCGGGTTTATTTCGGCCGACGTTAGAATGACTCCAATTCCTACCACTGCAGCACCCCTTGACTTAGATCTTCCATTGAAGAGAATCTATCTGGCCAAACTACACCGAACAGAAGAAGGTTCAGCCAAGCAGACGCAGTTAATGCTGTGGTACAAACAGAAGGACGGGCTTACGTCGCCAGCAACTGCTGTGAAGCCTGGAGCATACAGCTAACAAACTCAACTAGGAGATATGTTGAGGAGAAACAGGCGGAGCATTCGACTCGGAACGGTTCTACATCTCAGGGAACCACGACCACCGACTCGATAGAAGAACCAGGAAGAAAGGGATCACTGGACCAATGGACTCGAGGCGATTGAAAAAGCCATGGATGAGCAATTTTATGTCCATGTAACGTGAAACAAAACGCCTAATTTTATCTTGCAAGAAAATATACTTTTACGTTTCTTGATACCAAACTTATTCGAAATATTACCCTTGTCCTCGAATTAGGGGATCATTGTAAAACAACAACAATAATACGCACAAAGTCATTGATGCAGACACTTACTACTGTGAACTAACTGGTGTCTATCGTAATGATTCTTCGTGTAAGCTGAATAGTTGCAATGCGAACAGAAGTAACGATGTTCTCCTGTAATATATGTGAAGTTCGAGTAGAAAACCTGTTATATATTCATGTTTACAACTCCGTGAAAAATCAACTAACTTCCATTCTTCGTTTTAACAGAATTGTCACTCACAGCAGTCAATGCACGTGAATTAGAGCTCGGGGACGTCATCTCTTTCTCTGACAAGGTGACCTGGTTACGTTGCAGTTCTGTAACCAATAAGGCCACATTCACTTGGGAAGAAGTACAGCTGATAGAGGACAATGAGTCGTCCTATTAATTATGTTGATGTTATCCGCAACAAGAACAGCGAATAATGGATAACATCATTAAAACCACAACCGGGTTTTACCTTGTTCTTTGACTTCGATTTGGAAATCGTTCAACGTTTGCGTATCGTCACATTTCATTGTTCTTACAATTCAAAGAACAGAAACAGCGATGAGCGAACATTTGCTTCTCACGCTGAGAATAAGTCACACACACTACTCGCTGAAACGTCATATTAGCACTAGAAAGCCTTTGAAGATCTAAGGAAATCTCAAAAGTAAGTTTTCATCCGTTTACACAACTTTCCTTTCCACTTCGCATGGCTAAGTAAGTAAGAAAAGGCTCTACATCAAGATAAACAGAGCACTCGGCCCAATTGGGGATTTATATCCTCGAAACCTCACACCAGGCAATGGCCAGAGAACAATGTCCTACTCGATGCAGTTTTCTCTAAATATGTCTTCTGCAGAACATAAATAAGAATATGGTGGGAAGTTCATGTCCATTGGCTTTCTCCTACGATGGTAAATAATGATTTGCAGCTCACAAACATTTGGCACTTTCGTGGCTGTAGTTAGCATGAATTACAAATATACTGTGACTAGATGCTGGAGTTGACGAGATTTTTTTATTTAGAGAGTTTTGGGTGGTGGTTGGTTCGATGTCTCTACGCAGCAAGAATTAACACACGAAAACTGAGGCCAACAACTCGCCACGTTTCTTCTGTCCATGGTCATCAGTATTAAAACACGAAGGTTCTAGGTTGGTAGATTGTTTAGACGGTTTTGAGTCATGCGCTCAACATCAACAGCTCATGTAAATATAACATCATAGTTTTACTCATTACACAAACTACCACAGCAGCTTTCGATTTAAAAGCCTTTCCATTAGACAGGTATCTCTCTAGGTACGACAATCAATAGCCATCAAGTGATTTCCTAATATATTTATTTATAACATAATTCAGTATTTACAATACACGCTCTCATTCCCGGGAGGGTACCGGAAGTACAGTTCTTTTGTACGTTGTAAGGAGCTCCGTCCCTCTATTTCTAACAGGTGGACTAGACCATTAAATACGTCATATTCATCCTGCAAACGTGCAGCTAATGTCACTCGAGTGGAAATCCTCGTCTCCAAATCTTTAACCGTTTTGAGTTTTTGATGAATAAACTTAAGTTGCATTGCACCAACTTACACAATCAGCACTTACGGGTTGGCCGAATAAAATAAGGAATGTTGCAATAAATGTTCAACTAATCAAAATTATACCTAAATTATTAGTTTACAAATTTATAATTAACAAATTATATTTATTGGTATTAGGGGTGTTGGGAGTTCTCTCTGTTGTTGTTGAGACGGGTTCTAAAACGTTTCCTTCGTCACTTAACCGTGGAAATCACTACCTCTGTTCCAATTCAATATTCAAGGCTGCCTTGTGACATTTTTCAATAAAGAAAATCTTTATGTGCAATGAACATATTATTTACTTCAGCATTTGAGCAAATGGTCTGTACTTACAGCCATATAAGATTAAAAAAGGGGCCAACCTCGGAACCAGAGATAATAAGCTGAAAGTTTGTATAAAACTTTATTTGGGCATTATGAAAACAATTTGCATCTCCCACTAAAAATGAAGAGCATTATATTCTGTTCAAATTTTGTTTCTAACATTTTTTAATTCCCAGAGTCTCGGGAAGAAACGTTGTATGATCTTATTAAACCACCAAGAAATTATAGTTATAAATAATGTGGGCTTATCAGTTAACATAAAATAGTCAATAGAAATGCTTCTACTATATTTTCAATATTTTTGTAGAAAATGTCTAAACTCTAAAATAATTATTTCACAAAAACTCCAACTTGAATGAATTTGAATTTAATATATTCTTTTTACTTCACACTATCGAAAGGATAAGGGAAGTATTGCGATTGTTACAAAAAAGTCGAGTTTTCTTCAACTCTTAATGTTTTGAGGCTCATTGAATTAAAAAACCGCATTTTTGAGCTTGGGAGTACGTGTGTGTGGCTGTTGTTCAATTTGCTGGAAAATAGCTGGACCTATTGAGTTCGTTCTTTTTTAGTTTTGTTTGTCATTTTTTGAATGAACCAAAAACTAGGGTTTTTAGCGTTTTCCTCGATAACAGTTCTAATTAATTTGATTAAACGTTCAAATTACCTACAAATTGATACTCAAGTTTTCTTCTCTATAAATATCTCCATGAAAATTCTGAGAAAGGAGATATAGGCTTATGAGGTAAAAAGTGGAGATTTCACATTTCGGTAAAATGACACGATTTTTAAGTAATTCACACGATGTCTTTAACTAATCAGAAATGTCTAAGTAGAAATGCGTTGAACGAAGATACAGCGCCCTTTCATATGGTAGATCGTCGAAATCACAGAAAGTTGTGTGTTGCTACGCACCAGATAATCAATAATCGGAGCTCTTTCCCCAGAGTAGAGAAGTTAAAGCTCTACAATTTAGACTATAGAGAACTTTGACTGATACGAAACTTTTAGCAAGTGAGACGTATGGATAAAATTGATTTCCTCGACTTTTAACGTCTCGCGAAATGAAGATTTTATGTGACTGCTGAGACAATTTTTATGAAGCCCAAATGATGGGTTATACGTGCTTACAGCTTATCATTCGTTCCGTGGCAAAACCTTTAACTGATTTGCGAAACATTTTGAGAGAAACTTGCTGAACCGAATCAGATCAATTTGTACATACAACTGGCAGATCGACATGGGACTCCAAAATAAGGGTACGAATGAAATTGATTGATAACTAACTATAGTTTCAAAACACCAACCCCCCACCCCACCAAAGTGCAGCCCAATTTATTATGGACCATTTCGAAGAAAATCCTTTTAAGTGCAGTTTTCCCTCACAGATCCCAGCTCATGAAGTACTAGGCGTTTTATACAAATCACGTCGGCAGTCAAATGAAAGTCTTTCGATCAATTACGCCAGTCTGAGGGTCTGAACCCGTCCCCGTATCGTAGACAAAGGAAAGCAACACCTTGGACAAGTGGCTTCAGACACCCACCCTCAAGCACATGGTGATCTATGAGCATGAGGAGTCCTTCCCCTTACGGCTTACAATCAGGTTGTACCTCAATAATATTTGCACGTGGCTCAAGTCTGTAATGAGTCGCTTCAACGTTCAACAACAGTCTGAGAAGTTCACATACATGTCCACAACTGTTTGAATGTACCGGCCTGAACTTCTTCAATGTCACGACTTCACAAAAGTAACTACCTGCTTATGTACAACACGTATAAGTTACACAAACACATTAGAGGTCATTTGCGCTCTGATGGGGAGAATTATCACCGTGTGGGTCCCGAGATAACTCAATTTGGCATGTCAAACAAAAAGTCTGTGAGACTAGAAGAGAAAGGGTTGGTGTCATTTAGGCTCAGGACAGAAGAAGTGTGTCTTCATGTGAGTCTTGAGGTTGCTGGGGTTGGATGTCTTGTACTCGCACTCGTTGCAGGTATGTGGCTTAATTCCTGAGGGAATAAGTAAATATTACTGCTGTGCGCAGAGTTTTTCAATTATAACGAGAGTTTGACGATAGAACTTACCTCTGTGAGTTCGTTGGTGTTTTAACAAGTTCCCAGGGTTAGCTGTTTTGTAGTCACAAATATCACATGAGAACGGCTTCTCACCTGCAACACAATTCAGCGTTCACACTAAGCAGCTCTATGAATCGGACAATACATTACATAACTTAGATGGAGAATATCTATGGATCTAGTGGATGGTAAAGTACTTCCGAGTTTTCCTTCGGAAAAGCTTGCTGGCCACATCGTAAATAGCCTAACTCACATCAAGACTTAGCCGATTGGTTGGGATGATGAGGAGGCTGGAGAAGAATGAGGCGCAGTATTACGACACAGTGTTCCTGCCAGTTGTCACATGGTGCTTCCCACAGGAGGTAGAAGAGGGTGAGGACCAAAATGGTTAGTATCCAGAGGACCATTCTAGAGGAAGTCACAATGTCACCCCCCTTAACAGCAGCACTGCAGGTCACAGCCAACTATCCAACATTGGACTTGTTTCTGGATGCGCAGGTAGCACGAATAGCAACTTCACTGCCAAACAGGGTGATGGTGCCTATATTGTGTGAATTAACCGGCTGGATGGCGATAAGGCCAAGCACGCTGCGATGCAGAGACCACAGGCCAACATACATACGAAACTTCCCTGAAGTGAAGAGGAGGGCGATGTGTGTGTCTCGAATAACTCTATAGGGGAAGCATGGAAACTTCAATGCAAAATTATTTGAAATCGGGAAGAGAAGCTCTTAGAGGCGCCCATGTGGATCATGCATGACTGCAGCCCATTTATAAATGAACGAGTGGGTCTAATAGGATGAGTGGCCCTCAGTATTCGGTCAAAAGGCGAAAAAGAGGTTCCCTGAAAAATGGCATGAAAGGTGGGGTCCTGGCCTGGGATGGAAAGGGATAGTTGAGAGGTAATGGGGTTAGAATAAATGATAAGCTGTGATGTAGGTTAGATTAGGTTATGGATGCAGAGTTGGAGGAATATCCAAGTACTCCCCCTGGGGTAAGCGAATGAAATTATTTTGAGTATAAGTCACTCATTTTTTGTTCTTAGGTGAGGCCTGGACATCGAGCAAAAGCTCTGCCAACCCCCATGGATCAGGCTATGATGGGAAAACTCCAAGATACAAGAAGAGGGAGCAGAGTACCTAGCCCGATGAACTTAGTGCCTTATCACCGCCCCTGCGTTAGTAAACAAAAACAAAAAATTAAAGGAATCAGAATCTCCGTCTCAGCCAACCAAAACTGGGCTCAGCCTGAACATACCAATAGGTATGACTGATGCCAGGAAGGCCTGTTGTTCCCATCCCAGGGACGGCGGAAGACGTGTAACTTTCAAGGCGAAAGCGTTCTTGCAGTCAATAAATAAATACTATGGGGTGACCTGCTGCTACTGATCTTGGTGGCACCTAGGCTTCATATGCAGCCCGTAACAACCCATCAGTACCTTGATAGCCTTGCTCGTATGTTTTCATCCTTCCTCATTCAGATTTTCCGGTCACACCATTTCCTCTCTCTTTGACTGCAAGAACTCTTTCGGCTTAGTAGTGCCACACCATCTGGCACGCCTGGGAACAGCAGACCTCCCTGCCCCCTGCTTCAGTCATACCTCATGGCTGGACCTCATGGCGGAGCCAGGTTTTTATACGGCTGAGAAGGAGGTTTCTTACCGTTTAGCTTATTTATTTATTTTTGGGTCTACCTGGGCAGGGATGGAGAACTTGGCACACATTCCGTCAGGCTAGGTATTCCCTGCTCCCTCTTCTTATATCATTGAGTTTTCCCATCACTGCCTGGTCCTTTGCCGATTATCAGGGTTCAATTCCCCCTCTTGTCCATCCCTATGATGCCACCTGGCATGTACCTACACACATATAACATACAAAAACACACAAAATACGACACTGACACATAGATTCACTCCAAATAACTTACATTCACTCCTTATAAGTTACATTCACACCACAGAGGGAGTACTAGGATATTCTGCTTCCTGTTTATTACTTACACTACTGAACAGTGGGAGGAAGGCGAGTACCTTTTTTTTCTTTTTATCAAAATAAACTGAATGAGGAAAGACAAGCATTTGAACGGCAAGGCCACTGAAGTGCGAATCGGTTGACATGGGCCACAGAAGAGGCCTAGGTGCAACCATCTCCCCGCCAGTCCGGAACAGCTGGTACAATGGATCATTGCAAAGGTAAACAATATGTGGTTACAGGTCGCTGGAGAAGACACCCTGCCATCTTCATCGAATTCAGTTATGCATTAACTGGGGAAATTTTGAAAACGCAAAAAACACAATTTTTGGCACATTTTGGTTATTTCTGTTCATTGGACTCCAATAGGAACAATATACAGTGACTGGTTAAGGACACCCTGTAAGTTTGATGATAATCGGTGAGCCACTTTTGCACTTGAAACATTTATTTTCGCTTCATAAGCCTTTGTTGTCGAATTGCCACAGAGATATAAAGAACTCAAGTTAGGTACTAATTTTTAAACGTCATTTGAAAGTTTAATCGAAATTGTTAACGTTGGCGCGAGAAAAATGCAAAAATCCTCGTTTTTGAACTTTTCGGCAGTCTCTCACATTCTCCTGATAGATAGAACTACTTTGGAGATCAGTTTACAACGAGTATTGTAATGTTCATCTCACCTGTATGGGCCATACGGTGTTGGCGAAGTAGCACGATTGTCGTCGTTTTGTAATCACATTTGTCACAAGCGAACGGCCTTTCCCCTGCAGCACAGCACAAGTAACGTTCTCAGTCAACTAGGTTTGAGGATTGTGCGACATAAATGATTCCCTCGCAACTTGCTACAGAAATAGAAGCCATCAAGGTACTCACCTGTGTGGCTAAGCATGTGTCTTTTGAGTCCTCCTAGTTGAGCAGCTTTGAATCCACATTGGTCACAAGCAAATCGCTTTTCTCCTGCCAGGTTGGAACAACACACGATAAATGGATTAGTTACGCACGTATGAGCAGCACAATCAATAGTATAGAACCCATTCAAGTCACACTTGACTAGCACTTTTCAATGAATGAATAAAACACTACTAATGTTGGTCATTCGCTTTTGGAAGGATTCCAGGATCAACCGCAATCCTCAGGTCACTTGCATAAAGGAGCTATGGATTCTAAGAAGTTTGCACTGTGCAGTATGCGAGCATCGTCACTAGCAGTTATCCCCAATATAGAACCAAACGAAATGTGGACAACCTTTTTGATGATCCAAAAACCTTTTCCTCAAGGTTACTCAGTTTCCCTGCAGTTCTGACTATTTTACTCAATGTGCGTTGCTCACTGTCAAAAATCTGAACCACAAGATCCCCCAACTCGCTTCTCAAGCCTTGCATTCTCTATCTGCTTTCAAACTGGTATTACATTCCCTCATAAGTGTTACACTGTCGTTCTCAGCCAGGGCCTTTGGCCCAGTCAGACACTCCCAGACCAGCTGTTACGTAAGGCAATACGAGGCTAGGGCTTTGAGAGTAGCCTGACTGTCCACCATAATATAAAGCTTCAGCCCCCTCTGCACTAACCGCTGCACGCAGACTATCTCCGCAGACACCTCTTCCTGGAACACAGTGGCCAGCGACCCCAACGGGATCACTGCTTTAATCCTCGGCCCGAAGACATCTTCCCCTGCCAGGCCTCCTTGCACCGAGCTATCAGTGTAATCACAATGATCACTTATCCCTTTTCTATTGTTAACCGTCAGCTCTTCCAGTCATGAATTAGCAGAATTTGCCAAGCGTTGGATTGTTCACCTCCCATAAAGGGACTAGACAATCGTCAGACAGGTTAGTTCTACCCTACTGAAGAACTGTCTGCTGTACTAATCCTGCTCAGTACTAGAGGAACCGCAATTTTGGGCATTTGGTAAGCGCATTCAGTCAACCAGCCGGTGGTGTAATGCTACTATCTGTGGGATAATGCCTGAACTTCTCTAAGGCTGAATCCCAACTACTATCAACAATAAAGGTTCGAGTTTGGTGAATCGATAGTCAATGTGACTTTACTAGGCAGCACGGTTTTGATCCTGTTGTCGCACTAGCCCTGTGGAGTATCCAATCTTGTGTGGTTGGGTGCGAGTACACTCTATGCAGTCAGTCTGAGCAGTTGCTCGTTCTCACCTGGCAGCTGTTGTAGTGATTGCATTACCTGTGATGACTCATACTGGAAGCAATCTGCCTTTTTGGCACAAACTCCGGCACGATAATGGACTTACTGCCACTCTCAAATTGGTGTTAATGGATTAACAGTATTTCTTCATATGTTGTTGAAAAAAGCAAATAATTACTACTCACCAGTGTGGGTTGCCATGTGCATCTTTAAACTGCTCCTTAACTGTCCTCTGTAGTCACACTCTGTACAAGCGTATGGCCTCTCACCTGGGACAATGTACAAGATGAAACAGTGATGGCTGCAAGAAGGGCAATGAAGAAACTGATGGGTTTTACGCAGTTGATAAGAAAACAAGCGTAGTAATGCGCAATGGCCAGTGTCAAGAGGTTCAGGATTATGAACCACGTTCGAATTAAATTATTTCATAAGAGCGCTACGAAGAATCAATTGGAGAAATTCCTAATTTATACGCCCATTGTCGTGTTTCCCGTAGAGTGGCAGTAGCAGTGATCTGCTCAGCCTCGTATCAGGCCACTGAGTTGTCAGTGTTGGCTTTGAAGCTCGGCAGTGCCTTCGACCTTAGCTCACTGGATTGCCAAAAAAATATTTCACTGGCATTAGTGGAAGGGAAGAAGTCCCGTTGCTGACTGCGGGCATAGTTTTCAGAGAGGTTTCTAGAATTGAGGAGTGCCAGTCTGACCCATGGCACTAGAGCTCCTCTGTGTGTTACCAGATGGGTTTCAGTGCTCACTATGCAATTGCCATGAACGGGAAGACGTCTTTCACTTCGTTTGGGTTGTCCAATCCACACAGAGTTCAGATGTATTGCCTTTAATCGAAGTACTATCGAAATGACGTCATATCCGGAACAGTCCAGACTTTCTGCCACTGTAGTGTTACTTTTCGCTAACCATAAGTAGTTCTTAATAGTAAGCAAACATCAAGCATTTGGTTTATGATTCATTCTGAACAATACACCAATGTTTTAGGTCAGGTCAAATGTTGCCCCCCCCCCCCCCCATTGACACTTGCTTTGACACTTCACATCCATTCTTTGGTGGCACAAAAATCACATTAGGTATCTGTAGTGAGTAATTGCCTATTCGGCAATCTGATTGCAGTAAACCCATGTTTATTGTGGGCAAAAACTGCTTTAAAAAAACGAAACAAATGAAATGCTGGCAGGCAGTTTTATCGCAATTACGTCGTGTTTGGTATGATTTTCTTGGTATTTTTGAATGCTGGGTCGGACGGAACGACTCTCAGGTGTACGACTGCGTCTAGACCGAAAATAGTGAAATCACAGTAATTATAGTGAACCAAGGTCTACTAATTGAAAGAACTCGCGGGACACTAAGCGAAAGTAACAGTTTGTGTGTAACAGTGTATTTTTTCATGGTTATATTAACAAAAATATCTATCAACTTGAGAGAAATTTGGGAATTAAAGCTAATAGTCATTCACTACCTGAGGGTTCACACTGTCATCCCTATCACAGAATAGTGAACGTTTTATAAATCACCTATGCAATTGTTACTTGATACTTACGCAAAGGGTCAAATGCAAATAGGGACACCTAATTCAGGAACCTTACATGTTGATAGATTCTGCGTAGAACGTTGAGTTCTGCGAAGTTTATATCGACAGAGTGAGGGGTTAGATAAGTTTGCAAGAGTGATACACATTGCTGAATGTACGTATGTAGGGCTGAAGGAAGTTGCGCGCCACATATTTGTACCGCCTGACTCCCACGTAGGCACTCCAGTGATCATAGTCTAGTCGTCAAAGGCGAAGTTTCATAATACAAAGAAAATCTAGGGGTATAGGGTCAGAGCTTGGCATTGCTGTGATTTCCGCCTGAGTCAGCCCCCCCCCCCCCCGGCATTTCCAATCCCCTCAAAATATTGAAAATTTACATCATCATACAGGGCTTAGTTTTTATAATACATCTACGCTCTTTCCATTTTGTAAAACTTGGAAAAAAACACCTAACTCTAAATAAATAAAACACGTAGCTGCATGTATACTTTTGGGATGGATAAAAATGCTCTTCCATTGACTTTCTAAAGCATCAGCGAGCGCTTTCGCTCTCATTCAGTTATAACTCGAACTTTCCAAGTACATACCCTTTCTACCACCATAGCAAAACCATCCCGACCGGCACTTCTTACGAATATCGCCAATATTAGTCTGATGACTTACAGTGATCATGGCATTACGAAAGATAATAAGATACATATAAAGAAGCTTACCGGAGTGAATGAGTTGGTGTCGATGGAGTCCTCCAGAAGATGCTGATCTATAGTTGCACCGATCACAAGCAAATGGCTTCTCCCCTAACAACGATGTCAATGAAAATTTTATCCTGACCATCTCAAATCTTCAAGGTACTGCATCAAAAATTGAAACTTTACCCGTGTGTGTTAGTATGTGCCTTCGCAACATACTCGATGTAGTTCCTCGGAAGTCACAATGATTACAAGCATAGGGCTTCTCTCCTATAAAAAGCGTTATGAAAAATAAACCTACAAAACTCATCAATCATGAATGGATAATATCGGCATAATACTCATTGCACTCTGACCTGTGTGAGTTCGCATGTGAATGGCTAAAGAATTGGCCAGTCCTGTTCTGTGAGTACACAATGGGCAAGCGTAAGGCTTCTCACCTGCACAGTGTACACATACATCACTTTACAACAGCCACAATAAAACTCACAAAAAAAACACTGAAGCTGCCCCTTACCTGTATGAACTAGCTGGTGTCTTTGGTAATGTCTTTTTTGCACTGCCGAATAACTACAATGCTGACAGAAGAAACGATGTTGTTCTGTAAATTGAACACACTGTACAGTATACTGCCAATCATATAGCACATGTTCAGCTGTACAAACTCAACTTACTAGTATTTCCTGCTTTAGCGAAAAGTTCACTCAAAGTGGCAGCACCATTTGGCCCAGAGTTTGGGCCATTCATCCAATTGTCTGGCAAGGTGACCTGAGTTCGGAGCAGTTCTATAACCAAAGATGGTCACACTCATTCGACAAAAAATACAACAGAAGAAAGAGATATCATCCAGTGGTTCAATCAATTTACCGTTCAAGTTCAGTGGAATTTCGAGGTTCTCTGCGATGTCAACTGCAACATGAACAGTGAGTAAGAGCAAGAAGTCATTACCCCTATGATTAAAACCACAACTGGACTTTACCTTCTTCTTTGATTTCAATTTTGCATTCGCTCAAGATTTGTGAACTGTCACACTCCATTGTTCCTACAATTCACACAATAAGCATCAGTGATGAGCGAACTAAGGTTGTGGGAAATCATATCATATATATAATTGTAGAAAAAGTGGGATCTTGGGACTGTCGTGTTCACACAAACCATTTTCTGAAATGGCGTTTTATCATGCGCCTTTGAAACATCGAGACAGAAGAAGTGGTGTGGTGCATCACACATGGGTCTAAACTGAGTCGAAATTGAGAGATAGTGAGAGTACCGTCAAAATAGGTTAACAACTACAGTTATCGAAGTGATTGAAACATCGAATCTCTTTCTCAATGCCGACTCCAACGATTTTGATTGCTTTCATTGTGTGGACAGTTCCAAATCATACAATTGTTCTCCACATAAACAGCTGATCGGATTAAAGCGGCCCCTACACGGTCAGTAATAATGGCATTACTGGTAATGACATTACTGCTTCGGTAATGATGTAGCTGAGACCAGAAAAAATAGGGCCCCTACACAGCCAGTAATAATGACATTATCAGTCATGTCATTACTATTCAAACTGCTCCCACTCACATTTTTTCCCTCAGTATTGCATGATCTCCGTGTGACGAAGACGTTTTGTCGATAATAATGGATCCTTGCAAATTAGCCTGTGTTGCTATAATTATGGCACTAGCCACAAAACGACATGTGAAACGTTCAAGATGGATGAAGGAGTGGCTGAAAAAACGTGAACAGTATACCCGCATGTTGTTGTTGACTGAAATTCGAGACTCTGATCCAGATGATTACAAAAACTATTTTCATATGAATGATGCTACGTTGGAAATCCTACTCAATCTAGTTACACCTTTTTTAACCCGAAAAGATACAAATATGAGACAGTGTTTGCCTGTGAAGGAAAGACTAGCAGTAACTTTGAGATATCTTGCCACTGGGAGGAAGATCTTAAGTTTACTGCAGTTATGTCACCATCATCAATAAGCGCTGCTGTAATTGAAACGTGTGAGGTGCTTATACATGTTCTTCAAGATTACATGAAGGTAAGAACTCTTCCAACGTATTTTATTCTCAATAGGGTTCCAAATTACACAAAGCAATGTAGTACCTATTTATAGTTAAAAAAGTACTTAATCTGAAAGAAAAGTGGGGAAAAAATCTCAAGTAGGTACATTGAAAATAAGTGGTCATTGAAAAGTGGAATAATAATTGACCAGTGAAGTATTTCCTCCCTCCTGATGGTGGGGCGATGGCGTGTAAATGTCCACCGATGAGGAAAGTGTAGTTGAGGTTCCACATGAGAAGGCATCCTCATTGATCTTGACGGAATGTCTGTTCAAAGTACCCATACTGGCCTCAAATAGTATGTCATTAATAGCTCTCTCGTTAGCTCTAGTTGCTCCTGGTTTTGTTTTGTTGTAAATAGAAACAAGTTTATCCAGCGCAGCATTTCTTTTAGTTTTATTCATGTAGTTGGGGTCCGACGGGTTCCACAACTCAAGGAGCCCCTCGTACATGTCGATGAACGATCGAAGAATGGCATCGTTGTCAACAATGTTGTCTTCTTCACAAACACTCTTTATTGTTATGAAAAACGGGTCCGCGATTCGTCGGCACACATTGACCTCGACGGCACCTTGAGACAGACTGAGTAATGATGCAGTAATGAGGAGCGCTCTCTACACCATCATTACTAATGACAGTATCCCCTCCATTTTCGGTAATGATGTAGCTGAGATCAGAAAATCCGGATCCACATCATTACTTTTCGTCATTCCAACTTTGTCCACCTTACACGATCATTATTACTGTCATTTTGATAAGGTAATGTCATTATTACTGACCGTGTATGGGGCGCTTATGAGCAGCCACGTACATAGAATTTGAATGCACATAAGTGGAAGAAAACTGATAATTCGCATAAAATATTTCTTCAAATTATTGAATTCGTCATTTTCAAATATTCATCGTTCAGTTTTTTCATGTAAATTTCGTCACTATACATTTCCTTTCGCTACTTTCTACCCTTTACTTCTCTACGTTCACTTTAGACATGCCTAACTTAGCCTCATGTATCACTACAACTACAGTTATTTTAAAAACCACAATTTATCAGAACTCTGACGTCACGACTCCCATCTTCCAGCCTCTATTTCATATTCTTACATTATTTTCAACGATTTAATACTTCACAATGATGAATATGGATCTGGGTTTATCCCGCTTTCGTTACCCTTTTATTTCGCGTGTGTGACGTATAAACGGAAGTTGTATAACATCAACTCACGCAGTGAGGACTCACGAGATGGCCCAACAAATTAACCACCCATTCCGAAAAAGTTATAATAAATAAAACAGAAACTAAACTAGAAGAATTTGTTTGAGCTGTAGGAGGTGTTTCCTTCGTGTTGTTGTTGAGAAGGGTTCTGAATTTCTCTTCCCTCACTTATCTGCGGATTACATTGGCTGTGTTCCAAACCAACTCCCGACGTCTCAGTCTGTCAATTTTGGCAAAACCATCATGTAAGCAATGAATATATTTTAAAAGGACCGTCAATGACATGCGGATAAACGTTCATTTTAACCAAATTCAAGGTTTGTTTGAAAGTCTATGGAGAAACCAAATGTAGTTACGTGGGAACTGCTCATTTTAAATTATGACCTTAAATGATAGTTAACTGTTCATGTTAGGGATGAAACTAATCTGCGAGTACAATGAAGATTAAAGATACACTACTTAAAGAAAATGTACTGTGTACTGAGCACAAATGGGAGTGTCCACTAGTTGAAGTAGTTTATGTGAATAATGGAAAGGTAAAGAGACTGGCATTCCCACAGAAATGCCGAAGAGATCAACGACGTAACTTGCAGGATCAACTCCTTTATGAAATACAGTCGGCTGACAAAGATCTTCACTGAGTAATACATATGTTTTCAGCAGGGAAAATGATTTTTACCCCCCTCCCGACCATCAAGCCGCTATTTTTACCCTACGTTACAAGGCATCTTGATTCCAAACCTGCAATGTCCATTCACAGTATGGGTCATTTGATTCCTCAACGTGGTCTACAAAATTTATTCTTTTGTACAAAAATACAATTTGATATCTGGTTGCGTTCGGCTAGTCAGCAATCTGATCTGACAAAACCCGAAGTTATTGCAATAACTTCGATTTCGGGATTGATTTTGAAGCATTGTTCAATCCTGGGTCGAATAAGCAAGACTCAGACGTGTATGGCTGCGCCTAGGTGAATGGTGAAATCACTGCAATTATTGTGAGCCAAAGTTTACTAATTGAGAACTCACGGGACAATGAAAGTAAAAGTTGTTGTTTCTTCCCGGCCTACTTACCCAACTTGCTTCCCATGTCAACCCTAGCGCCTGTTGGCTCGACCCCTCTCGTCACGCTGAATGCCTGCAAGCGCCTAGAATATTCCAATTTTTGTCATTCCATTGTAGTCTGGTTCGTATCGTTTACTAGTACCTTTCGATGCTGAATCTAATAATGGGATTGGTTGAGCTGTGCGAGAAAATAATGAACTATTGTGTTTGTGTTGTGGAGCATTTTTTGATAAAAACTTTCTAATTGTTGCTTTGAATTTTAATTATTTCTTCAAGATCTCATTTGAACTTATTTGATTCCTGGAATATAACATTTGTTATGAATTAAAATTAGTGACTAATTTTTAGGGAATGCATAGTTTGGGTATGGCAGTCAATAGTGTAACAATGATGAGGTAGACTCTGAAAACAGTTTACAAATATAAAATCCCTGTGCAAATACTGCTTCTTTTCATATTTATATTAATACCCTCTGAAATACAGTAACTAACAAACAACATCAATTGCCACAAGTCGTCAGGTCTCTTACGAGGAGTATTACAATCGAGACGATAGTGCCATCAAAATGGAAGTCTAATTAATAGTTAATAAAGTACTGTAATACTCAACGAGGTAGACAAAGCAAGCCAGCTCCAGGCTTTTCTTTTTCTCAGCATTAACAAAAGTAATTGTATTTCTGCTATTATGAGTAAACACAACTGTTTTTCAGGAAAATGATATAATTTATAAATAACTAATACTACAACGTATTATTGCAGTTACTGAGGAATACATTTATGAGGTTAAAAGGCACTGATCACGTATCCTCATTCCAATATGCCATTGGAAGCAAAATGTTATGTTTCTTTAGCTTCTGCTATCATTAGTATGTGCCTGTATGTACCTTTTAGAAACTTTACACTGGTTCAAGGCATTCAACATACAAATCAAGACACACACTGTTTGTCATTTAGGCTCTAAGCGTGCGTCTTCATGTGAGTCTTGAGGTTGCTAGGGTTGGACGTCTTGTACTCGCACTCAGTGCACGCATGTGGCTTAACACCTGAGGGAATAACGAAATATTAATACTCGACGGAGACATTTTCAATCATAACGTGCATTCACAGATGTAATGTTACTTGCCACTATGCGCTCGCCGATGTTTCAATAAGTTACCAGGATTAGCTGTTTTGTAGTCGCAAGTATCACAGGAAAATGGCTTCTCACCTGCAACACGATTCAGCATCAAATGACTAACAAACCTCCATCAAATACGAGAGGCACACAGTTTCTTCGTATCTATCATGCCAGTGTAACCTGCCAAGATTAGGGAATATTAAGGGAGTGAAATCATGGAGGTTGCAGTTTCACCATCATGCTACAGTCTGGCATGCACTCCACTGAAACCAGACTTGTGGAGGTATGTCAGGTTGTCATTTAGAATATCTCCTGGCGGAGAGCTGTTGCCCATGTGCTACCATGCACTGATATGACACTAGGAAATCTGACTTCGAAGTACTTGACGTCTTGAAAGTGTATTCATAGTTCGTTATTTAATCGTGCATTTTAGAGGATGGGCTGGGTTTTTTCCTCAGCCTCCTGCAGCTTGAAGAGCTACGTTGAAAGGCATCCAAGGAAGATAGAACTGACGCCTTCATGCTCTGTTCATCTGATATCGTTGCCCACCACAAGTTGTTGTATAGGCCCTTGTTTTCATTCCTGTGGAGCGCCATTTCGTGGTATCTATCAAAGGGAAAACGTCAACCCTAAGAACCATTCCGCTCGCCAGTGTGCCTCAAGCAAATGTCTGGGCACCCTATATGTAGTCTTGTTCAGATCTCTGCCAGCTCAAAATGATGAACTCTGTCGCCTATATGCAGACAACTTAGAGTATGTCACACGAGTGATCCAGTCTCTGAAATAGCTTCAGAATAACTTCAAGCTTACCTGTATGAGTCGCATTGTGTTGGCGAAGGAGCGTAGATGTGGTGGTTTTGTAATCACACTTGTCACAAGAAAAGGGTTTTTCCCCTGCAACATGACGAGAGAAGGGATTGTTTAAAGAATGTTATCAATGGACTGCAATGATATATGAAGGCTCAAACTCAGTTAACAGCAATTCTAGACTTGCCAGTGAAATAAAAACATTGAGCACTTACCAGTGTGACACAACATGTGTTTTCGAAGAGGGGGTAGCAGAAAGCTTTTGAAGTCACAATGATGACAGGCGAAGCGCTTCTCTCCTGCCAAATTTACAGAATATATGGGCAGCACAGTCAACAATAATAACCAGTGTAAAGGATACAGGGAAATCACGAGTCATGAGCTCAACCCAAGCAGAAGGATAGTTCACCCATTTCAGTCAAAGTAGACCGCAAATTAGGCAAATATCTTGTTTATCAGCAAGCCATGGTTTGTGGGGAGCATATTGAGAACTTGCACCAGAGAAACATTGTCAATTTCAACGATGACGTTCTGCATGGACTTTACTTTAGTACACCCATATTGTCTGTCGGTGAGGGTGGGAAGTCAACACATAAACTCAGTTGGGGTCATTGTTGGCAAACGAAACTGTGGGGTTCTCCAGGAACAAGCTTTCACACATTGCCTCTACAAGGTGAAGGCTTGGTGTCACAAGTACCTACACCTAGTTGTGGGGTTGCTACTCATGGCAGGCTGTCATAACTCTTTCAACTTTGTGGGGGTAAGAGGAGAACGCAATGAAAAGGAACTTTTACTCTACACTCCCACGAGAAGAAAAAGAAAATGGAATGATTCGGCCTTTAGCATTAGCTCTGGAAATGGGGCGTCAATGTTTCTTTCATTCTCATTGCTGCGTTGTATAACGTAACTCACTAAAATCGCCACCTTACACAGTAATTCCATGAGTGAGCTACGTTTTGTTTGATTGTTTTACCTCGGAGTTCCCCTGGCTTCGACTTAGTTTATTTGTGGGAAAGGAATAACACAAGATAACGAGAAGAAACGCGTAACAAAAAATACGGAATTAGTTGAGACTAACCAGTGTGGATTGCCACGTGAACCTTCAAGGCGGCTCTACTCACGCATTTCTGATCACACTCCGAGCAAGGAAATGGCCTCTTCTTCTTCCCTGAAGCGAATTACAATATGAATCAATAACTGCATCAGGGTTAACTCATAAAGAAACGCATTTTGCAATGCGTGAAACCATCAGACGAAATTCAATCGCTTCCTTCATATGAAGGAACTAGTGTAAAGACGATATTAACGAGATCTCACAAGAGTGCGCTTCTTTGTGTTTGAGGATTCAGCTAATTGGTAGTTGTACACTAACGAAAACTCTCTGCCTGTCAACATTACAGGAGAATGGCTAGACCAATTGAGATCGTCCTTGTTCTGTTCATTACTTTTAGCAGAATAGAATATAAGCAGTTTCCATCAATTCAGGAAGAGATAAACGGAAAATGAAAGGTTTTTGCATTTTCTTTGAAAGTTGCTCTTACCTCTAGCCTAATTATTAATTATTACTGACACAGAGAAGTATGGCAAGACTACCTGCGAAGGCGAATCGAAGATTCTTGAGATTAATTCCGTTTCAAAAGGAATGAAGAAGTTATTCTTCTACTTGCTCCACACCTTTTGGTTTATTATTCATTCTGAATAATAACCCTATGTTTTCGGCCACGAAAAATTTATTACAACCCCCCCTCAAAATTTGATACTTTACGTTTCAAGACATGGGGATTCCAAATCTGCAATGTCCGTCCCCCGTCCGGACCGTTTTGTGCGTTTATCGTGGTCTAAACGAGCAGTGCGTAGCAACACACAACTTTCCGCCACCCCCGTAAGTTCGAACACCACCTACATAGGCAGGCGCTATATCTTCGTTCAACGCAGAAACAGTTATAGAGAACCAAATTTAGGGATAAGTTAGTTGAGAGTACTTCATAAGTTTGATCGAAATCGTTTGAGCCGTTTTTGAGAAAATTGGAATACCGATAAATTAATATTCGACAAATCTCCTTTTCTGAGTTAACTTGACTTATATCTCTGTTCAACATATATATACAGAAAGAATTGTACAGAACGAAATGTGGGTATGGGTGAATAAAAGACACTTCATTAGAATTCATCACATCTGGTGAAGAAGTTACCCTGGAATTTACGGAAATGTTCGAAAAAACGTTATTTTCGACACACTTTGATTATTATCTCTATTCAATGGACGGTCAGAGGAACATTTATTGAGAACAATATGTAGGTATTAACTATTTGAAACATCTTGAAAGTTTGGTGATAATCGTTGAAGCCGTTTTGCCAAAAAGCGTAAAAAACCTATTTTTGCTTCATGGGCCTATATCTCCGTTCACCGTATTTTCATGGAGATATGTATAGAGAAGAAAGGTTGGGTATTGATCAGTAGAAGATAATTTAAAAGTTTAATCAAAATAGATAGAGCGCTTTTCGATAAAAATGCGAAAAACCCTAATTTTTGGTACATTCTTGTCCCCCCCCCATTTTCCATCGGCCGAAATCGCCCATAACCTTAGTATGGTGTCTAAAAAAAATTACGAACAAAACATAAAAACAACCAGCTCAATCGGATCAGCCGTTCTCCCGCAAATCGAACTACAGACACACACGGGCCACGCGCCGAAATTAGGTTTTTGGTTTATTATTCATTCTGAATAAGAACCCTATGTTTTCGGTCACGAAAAATTTTATACAACCCCCCCTCAAAATTTGATACTTTACGTTTCAAGACATGGAGATTCCAAATTTGCAATGTCCGTCCGCTGTCCGGGCCGTTTTGTGCCTTTAACGTGGTCTAAAAAATTCGTTCTTTCGCCCAAAAATCCGATTTGGTATCTAGTTGTGCCCGCCATCTCGGCAATCCGATCAGACGAAGCCCGTGGTTGTTATGAGCAAAAAACGGTAATTAAAAAATTAACGAAACGCAGTACAACGCGGGAGCTACAGCGTTTCGTCGTTTGAACTTCCTCCTCCCCCGCCAGTCTCATTAAAAAAACAACCGCGCTCGCTCGAGGCTCGCTTGCCTCCCAACGATGTCTCCCCTTTCGCCTTTCGTTTCGAGCGCCCCCGTTCCAATTTCCCCGACGTTTTGGTTTTAATACGATTAATTTTTTTTAGATTCTTTCGTTTCATTCTCATTTTGGTTTTTTTCATAGATTTTTGGTTAAATTTTGATATTAGTATTTAGCGTGCATGTTTTCATATTCAAATTCAGTTTTTTCTAGATACTTTCGTTTTTTTTGTTTATTTTAATATTACGATTCAGTTCTTTTCGACCTTTTTTTTGGTTTCATTATGATATTTTTCGATGCTGAATTGAGCAGGATGGGTCTCCGAGCATTAATGCTAGGTCAAGCCGATTATCCGAATAATAAACCGTTGTGTAATAATTTGCAGGGTTTTAGACTCAGTAGGCCTCAAAACGTGAAGATCTGAAGAAAACCGACTTTTTTTTTTTTTACTCGCTTACTATACTTCCCTTTCCCTTTGGGTAGCGAAAACTAAAAATCCGTTCTGTCGCACAAAAATCCCATTTGGTATCTAGTTGCGCCCGCCATCTCAGCAATCTGATCGGACCAAGCCCATGGTTGTTAGGAACAAAAAATGGTTGAGAAAATTAACAAAACGCAGTATAATCGCTAATACGCCCTGTTTCGTATCGTTTTCAAGGTATTTTTACATCCTGGGTCGAATCGAATGAGTATCAGACGTGTACAACTGTGTATAGTGAAATTACAGTAACTATTAGAGTGAACTTATTAAACGAACTCGCGGGAACTACATCGGAAGTAAACGTTTCGTCGTTAGTACTCCCCCCTCCTTCCCGTCACATCAAAACGACCCACCCGCTCGACTCGCAACGCCTTGGCAATTGCCGAGGGTTCGCTCGGTTCGAGGTTCCCCGTCACAATTTTCCCGACTATTTTTGTCGCTTAGGTTAGGGCCACTTCCTCCGCACACCCCTACGTCAGATCATAAATGCCTACAGACGTTTACGGGCGCCTGTCGCTGGGGGAATATTTAGTTTCCATAGTTCCATTGTAGTCAGGTCATGTTTCGTATGGTTTACTAGTATTTTTCGATGCTGAATCGAATGGAATGTGCCTTGGAGCAGTAATACTAGGTCAAGCTGTTCATGAGAATAATAAACCGTAGTGTAATAATTTGCAAGGTTTTTTAACTTTCCTTGGTATACGAAGGAGAGTCGTTTACTGTACGTGGCATAAGTACTAGCGACTCAATAAATTATGGAATCTTGCGAAAGATTATAAGATAAACATAAGGGAGCTCACCAGAGTGAATGAGGTGGTGTCGACGGAGGTCATTAGAAGATGCAGATCTATGGTTGCACTGATCACAAACATATGGCTTCTCACCTAATAACAATGTCAAATAACAACATCCAGACCGTCTAATCTTCAAGGTACTACATCAAAAAATAAATTTGTACCTGTGTGTGATCGGATGTGACGTTGCAACCCACCCGACGTAGTTGATCGGTAGCTACATTGAGTACAAGCATAGGGCTTCTCACCTACAACAAGTGCCACGAAATAGCTGTCATTGGCTCACACAGCACGAACAATATTATACTGTCATACAACCCATCTTACTCTTACCAGTGTGTGATCGCACGTGGACTTGCAGATCACTGCGACCCTTGGCTCTATAATTGCACAGTGTACAAGGATATGGGCGCTCATCTGTATCAATTACGGAAACGTCGTAGTAAAACAGTAACAATAATACACTGAAAGTCTTCGATGTAGGCACTTACTACTGTGAACTCGCTGGTGATTATCATAATGTTTTCCCAGGTAGGATGAATAACTGCAATGTGAACAGAAGAAACGATGTTCTTCTGTAATATGAGGGCAGTTTGAATGCAGTGCCTGTCATATAATCAAGTTCACAATTTCATAAACAGTCAACTAACTTTTATTCTTCGTTTCAACATAATTCCCACCCACAGCAGCACATCCACGTGAATTAGAGCTCGAGTCACTCATCTCACTATCTGATGTGGTGTCTTGATTGTGTGCAGTTCTGTAACCAAGATGACCTCATTCAATAAGTACAGCTGATAAAAGGAGACAAAAAGTCACTCCTGGGTTCACCATTTATGCGCTTTCTGATTTTTTCAGTAAATGTTTCTCCAAAACGACTCTATTGGTTTTGATTAAACTTTCGAAGTACTTATTACTAATACATAACAGTTGTTCTCTATAATGCTAAAAGAGGTGTATTAACGTTTACAGAATAAAGGATACAACGATCGTCATAGGGTGTCTTCAAGAAGCCAATACCTATATATTGTTCAACATCAATGTTCCCCTGACAGTCCGTTGCACAGAAATGACAACTATAATGTGCCATAAGCGTGTTGTCTGGCACAAAAAAGTTTAAAAGTAAGGTTTTCTGAGGTTGTTTAACCTGAGGGAGTGTCATTTACCAATCCACATCCACATTCAGTTCCCTGCAAATATTTGTGTATCTATCTGTTGAACAGAGATTTAAGCTATGATAGCCTGGAAAGCATTTGCAGATACTGGACGAACCAGATACTAATTTCCTCCCAATAGGCAAAGAAAATGCTGCGATCCTGTAAAAGGAAGTTGAGGTCTCCACGGAAAATTTCGTTTTGAGGCCTACTCATACAAAATATGTGGTGGGACTCATCACACAACTTTCCGCTACCCCAAGTACATCCAGCGTTTGTCATGGATCTCCAAAATCCCAGGATTCCAACCTCCTCTGTTTCACTCACTATTATTTCATACAGTCTTTACCTGATCATTCTAAAACATCAAACACTAGGCTTCTCAAAGAAAAATTATTTTGGCTGTAATCTCCTCAGCTGGAAGCCGTGTAGACGTTGGTGATTATCTTTGGAAAGTAACCAACACTCCACTGAAGCTACAACAGAATCAACGCCTCCCAATGCACTTCCAAAGCTAAACTATGAAACAGTTTTTGGAAGGTGGACCGTCTGGATGCTAATAAGTCTTGCTGCAATGGACCACTGCTGTGTGCGCTTGGCTAAGCCACTCACACAGTAACAAATCGCATGGAGTCAAGAAATCGTTAATAAACCTCCGGGCCAACCTCCCAGAAACGAGCCCATTGGCTAACTGTTTGCGTTGACCGAATTGTTTCTGGTGCGTTTTTTGGAGGGGAGTTGAATTTGGATTGTAAAGTAAAATAACAAAAATAAAAACGCTGCATATTATTACACAACAGTTTATATTATCTTGAACAGCTTGACCTAGTCACACGCCTCTGAGAACCACCTCATTCGATTCAGTATCGCAAAATACCAGTAAACCATACGAAACATGACCTAACTACTCCGGAACGACGATAATGACAAATTCCAGGCGCCTGTAGGCAATTGGCACAACGTGACGCGTTGAGCTGAAGGGTGGTTGGTATGAAACTATTACTTTCGCTGTATCTTCCCGCGAGTTCTTTTAATTAGCAGACTTTGGCAGACTACAATTACTGTAATTTCTCCGTTTTCGATTTATACGCAATTTTAAACCTCTGATACTCATTACATTCAACCCAGCATCTAAAAATACCTTGAAAACGATACCGAATCCTGCAGTATTTGCGTTAAAACGACCAAAATTGGGTTTTTGTTCATTTTTTTAACCACTTTTAGCCAGTAAGTAGTAGGCCAGCTTCGTCCGAAGGGTTAGCCGAACAGGCAGATACAACTAGGTACTAAATGGGATTTTTGCGCGAAAAAAAACGGAATTTTAAATTCACGTTAAGGGCCGACGGACATGGCAGATTTGGAATCCCTACGCCTCAAACGTTAAGTGTGACATTTTTAGGGGGAGTAGTAGAAACATTTTCCTGGCCGAAAACATGGGGGTTATTATTTAGAATGAATAGTAAACCAAAAACTGATTTACTACTGGAAAATCAATAAATAATGTGAAGCCACTCACAGTTCGCTGAAGCTGCTGTCGATTATCCCACTGGGCGACGACGGAGAAACAGCAGATGGCAGCCCCATTGTTTATTAATTTGCCAAAACATTACCTTTTGGACCATGTATCCTTGGTTAATTATGTGGAGATTGGCGCACGCCGTGTGCAGATAACATGATAGAAGGAAGGGGGTAAGATAACCTGAACGAAACCTTCCTTTTGGTTTATTATTCATTCTAAATAATAACCCGGTTTTCTGCCACGAAAAAGTTTTTACAACCCCCCCTCAAAATTTGATACTTTACGTTTCCAGGCATGGGGATTCCAAATTTGCAATGTCCATCCCTCGTCCGGGCCGTTTTGTGCCTTTAACGTGGCCTAAAAAATCCGTTCTTGCGCACAAAAATCCCATTTCGTATCTAATTGTGCCCGCCATCTCGGCAATCCGATCGGACGAAGCCCATGGTTGTTATGGACAAAAAATGGTTTAAAAAATTAACGAAACGCAGTATAATGTCCGTGTTTCGTATCGTTTTCATGGTATTTTTACATCCTGGGTCGAATGGAATGAGTATCAGACGTGTACAACTGCGTATAGTGAAATTACAGTAATTATTAGAGTCAACTAATTAACGAACTTGCGGGAACTACAGCGGAAGTCAATGTTTGGTCGTTAGTACTCCCCCCTCCTTCCCATCACATCAAAACCACCCACCCGCTTGCCTCGCAACGTAGTGCCAATTGCTGAGGTTTCGCTGGAAGTCCCCGTCCCAATTTCTCCGACTCTTTTTACCCGACTGGGCGGAGGAAGGTTAGAGCCGATGAGGCCGGCACTTCCTCCGCACACCCCTACATCATATCATAAATGCCTACAGACGTTTACAGGCGCCAGGGGAATATTTAGTTTCCGTAGTTCCATTGTAGTCAGGGCATGTTTCGAATGGTTTACTAGTAGTTTTCGATGCTGAATTGAATGGAATGGGTCTTGGAGCACTAATACTAGGTCAAGCTGTTCATGAGAATAATTAACCATTGTGTAGTAATTTGCAGGGTTTCGATGTGGGAACCCGCTTTTAGAAGGAGCCCCCCTCCCCCCGCCAAACAACACAAATCACTAAGCGCACACTGTTGCAGTACGCAGTTTTGTGATGACATCGTGCAATGTTATAACGTAACTTTTCGTCACGTAATTTCGTGTTGATAATTCAAATTATTTCCCCTCCAAGTGATGGAGGTTTCAGTTATTAACTGCCAGCCACATTTGTGAACAGTCATCAGGAGAGGACACTCTCACAAACAGGCGAAGATGGTGGAGCTTCTCGCACCTCCTTTAATCTTAAATGTAGGAGCCCTAATATTTACCCGTCTTCCTTCACAACTCACTAGCGGCGTAATATTTTAAAGCGAAAACAGACATTTCCATATCCAGATGTCAAACCTTACCATCTCCCAGAAGGGGGTTCTCATCTCCCCAACAGCCTCAAAGAGATCGGGAAGTTAGGGGAGTATACTGATTTGTACTTGGAAACAGACGTCCTGCTGCTAGCTGACGTATTCGAACACTTCGGGAAACGTGGCTTGTTCTAGAGCACTACTTCTCAGTCACCGGAAGCAATGCTCACACAGGTGTATGTCTTGACTTCCTCACCAACTGTGATATGCTTCTATTAATTGAGCAAGGTATTAGAGGAGGAATATGTCAATCTGTGCATATTAAACTAGACAGTTTATGCTGGAAGAGGCAGCAGTCCTTGCTACTGACGTTATGCCAGAGCGGATGAACTCTTGGCTGCCATTCAGTGTTAGCGCCCACTCATGGGTACGATGGGAGAATGAGACGTTATGGACTGAAGTGGGCGCCCTGCAGTGGTATACCGATGGTTCAGTTATGAAAGGCAGAGCTGGACTGGGCATTGTAGGGCCCAATTGCAGTCTCTGGGAGAGTACGCCACGATATTTCAAGCGGAAATCCTTGCTATAAAGATCTGCACGGAAGAGATCCCGACCAAAGGACTCAAGGGCAAGCGGATCTTCATATTCTCGGACAGCCTTAAAGGCTATTGCAGGCTATAGTTTTAGGTCCAAGCAGGCATGCGCTCAAGCAGCTCGGCGCCCATAATAGGCTCTCCCTCATCTGGGTACCGGCTCACAGAGCTCAAAAGAGGTACAGAATCCCTACTCATCGGGCATGAACCCTATGTAGGGTGGACGAAGAGTCACCTGAATCATCTGGTGGCTCGATGGGAGATACAGGAAAACAGCTCCCATTGGCATCGCCAGCCACGATTAAGACAAGCGAAAAGGCTTGTTACGCCATCCTGTCTAAGGGCAAAGGCGATGCTGACACTTGATTGATGAGAGTCTTGATTAGCTCCTTCACAGGACACTGCCCACTCAGGTATCACCTCAGCAAGATGGGGCGGAATGCAGACTTTGCGATGAGGAGGACGAGACGGCAGAGCACATCCTATGTGAATGCGTGGGCCTTGGCAGTCAAACGCTTTGAATACTTCACTCAGGGTCTATTGAACCCCAAATCATAGCGGAATCTGCGGTGAAGGACATACTCGGCTTCCTAAGGGGGGCGGGTATGTATCACGCTCTTACTATGAAAGGGTCAGTGTCACAATAGGCCCATGCGTTGGACTTTGTCCCGCATGCCCCTCGCTGGAGTCTACAACGTCGACTCCAATAACCTTTATGGACTAGCAACTAGTAAGTCGAACCTCCTGCCTAATGGAGGTTTCCTATGGGTCATCAGTGGCATTGACCTACCGAGAACGATGTATACGGGTTCATATTAGAAGTAGATATCATATACCCAAGAACTGTTCAATCCCCACAATAGCCTTCCTTCCCAAACTGAAAACGTGGTTCTGCCTAATGGGAAAATGCTGAAGCTAATACCACGCCTAGGGACTACTACCTAACCTCGAAGCAAGCTCTAGAACACGATTAGCAGTCACTAAAATTCATGGAGCTTTACGTTACAAACACAGTAGGTTCCTCGAATCGTACATTCAATTCCATACCGAGCTTAGGAAACTAGATAGGAATGGATTTGAAAAGGATCTTTTCAAGCTCATCAACCACAACGCAGCCTTTGGAAAACCCATGGAAAAACTCGTGGTGGTGTTTCAGGTTTTCGTATTTACTTTCTCCATAGGGGACTTTATTTATGAACTTTGCTAGGTTTGCATACTTGAAGCGACGTTTTTCACGTCAACAAAGTTAATTTTGCTTCGGTTCAGGGAAGACAGGGGATGCATGTGCTTCCCTCGAATGGGTTGTTTTTATTAATCTTTCAAGGACACAGTTCTTCATTTCGACGTTTTCAATTTCCGCTTCATGTTTCTCTGTGAATTCGCGAATGACTGTTCTTATATCAGTATTCGTGTAGATTGGCTCATTCCTCTTTTCCAAAGCCATAACTTATACATCGCCGTCCGTGATGTCGAATGTTAACAGTATTCGATTAATTCGCAAAGCTATTTTTGACGTCGCCTTTGACACGTTCTCATTTCTCACGTACGATTGAAGCCTACTCTTAAAAGCGGGTTCGTATTTGAAAACTCCTCTTTCTAATTGATTCATTAAACTCGATTCTTAAGGTTCTCAATTCCTCAACTGGCTCTCCTACGGCTTTAAATTATGGTTAAATTATTTGAGGTGAGTACACGAATATTCAGTTCTCCAAGTCTTCTCGTCTCTCCTAATGTTTTCGGAAGAATATGTCTTCCGCACGTGATAGTATTCATTCGAATTGAATCGAAGCTGTCTATCTCAAATATAATCGTAATTGAAAAGTGGAGTAGGCGATGGTTTGTGACGCGAGAGAGTGCGTTTACTCGATGACAATAGTGACAGAACAAGCGTAAAACGTGCCGTCGTTATTCCACAATGAGATTATAAAATTAGATGAAAAGTCTAGTGGATATGGACTGAATGGTGTAAGAGAATAAAGTTGTACTTACCGCATTGATGTCTAGTAGGTAAATGTGGATGATTTCTAGTTGTTACCTCTAATAATAGTCTTAGGAGACGTCTATAATCAGATATTATGAGCCGCAGTACTCGCCTTTGTGCGTAATGAAATGCCTCTCTCTTGACCTGGTAAGATGTTGGGAGAAAGTAAGGGCTTGCTATTTCAGGACGATTCGAGGTGAAATTTTGAAGGTGCCATGCCACGTTTTGACTAGAGTACAAACTGAGTTGGAAGAAGGGCGTTGCATTATGCTCTTTTCATTATTTTACATACGATGGCACTTTTTTGTCTGAATCCATGTTTTAATGTTTACTTTCCTTGGCTCCGTGAAGTAAAAAGGAAAGTCACGCAATCACCACAAAAAATTTTTTTGAGTTCTTTTTAGATCTTTACGTTCTAGACGCTACTCAGTCCAAAAACCAATATTGAGTGAAAACGGCTGAACCAAATCCGCTCGAATTTGATACGTCACCATGGGACGTCATAAGGGTAATGAGCGAAATCCGCACGAAACTAACTGTAGTTATCATAGTGATCAAAACACCCAATATACTTTTTCTAATAAGCGACTATAACAATTTTCATTAAAATTCTTTTAGAGATAGCTGAATGCAACGAAACAATACCGTGAAACTCTCACCTGTTCGACAGTGACGAGAGCAGCGCAATAAATTACCAAACACTTCGACGAACAACGATTAAAGTAATTAGAATCTTCAGAAAAATTCAGGTCGTAGTCCAAACCAGTGCTTCTACATTGTCATTAATAACGCTCATGAGATTTATAAGGGCTACTACCATTCCTCACAGTTTTTCCGTAATTTTCATTCAAATAAACATTACTTGGATCTATCGACGCAAAAATGATTGGAGTTTTTTTCGATTACCGCGTTAACTACAGTTATTTTTAAACCGAATTTGTCTATTTCCTTACTTTATTGTCAAATGTTAGCAGTTTTTTTTCCAAATAGTGATTTTCGTTCTTTGTTCCTGTAGGAACGGATCTGAAGAAAACTCCGACTTTTTACGTTCGCGACTCAAAGGGTAAGTAAGTGTAGTCATCGTGTCCAAAAAAAAAGAAAAAACTGTGACAGTCACACATGGTAGAAGTGAAACTTTAACGTGCAAAACCGAGTCGCAACGGAAAAGTGGAAAAACGCATCGCAAAAAACTTTTTACTCGAAGTTTTACGGGCAGATTGTTAATGTACTTGTCGAATTTGAAAACCTGCCCGTAAAACTTCGAGTAAAAATTTTTTTGCGATGCGTTTTTCCACTTGTCCGTTGCGACTCGGTTTTGCACGTTAAAGTTTCACTTCTACCATGTGTGACTGTCACACATTTCTTTATTCACAGGTTTACTGCAAATTATGATTTGCTTAGGGTAGGTAAATTGTAGTGAATGCATTTTTTATATTATTTAAACATATTTTATTTTATTAAACAAGAAAACAGAATTCAATCCGGGGAAAAAAACATCTAGCTCCCTGATGTATGTTGGTTTTTATTTCCGTTCAATGGACAGCTACAGAAATAGTTGCGGGTAACAAAATGACGGTATATGTTACTGGAATCCGGCCGGTTGATCAAATTCAGACTTACACTTGCTTTATTGTTCTAACAAAGAATAGTTGAAGGGAAAAAGAAGACTGCACGCGGTCACCCATCCAAGTACTAACCACGGCCGACGTTGCTTAACTTCAGTGATCGGACGAGAACCGGTGTGTTCAACGTCGTCTTCCCAAATTCCAAATTGTTTATTGACATAAAATTTACATTTCATAATAATAATAATAATTAAATCACATACTATAGCCCAATTAACAATATCGGCATATGGCTGCCTCTCTTGCGTAAACATAAGGGGTATATGGGTCACAGTCCTTAATTATTATACACTTAACATAACACTATAGCTAGGAAACTTTAAAGGCGAAAACCTAGATCGTCGTCTTCCCGTACCACGTGACCGTTAACACAATTCTTCGTGACTTGAAAATCCTAAGACACCGTTATAGAGAACAAAATGTACGTACTAGTTAGCTGAGAGTACTCCGAAAGTTTGATCGAAATCGCTAGAGCCGTTTTTGAGAAAATTGGAATTCCGATAAATTAATATTCGACAAATCTCCTTTTCTGAGTTAACTTGGCTTATATCTCCGTTCAACATATACATATACAGAAACAATTATGGAGAACGAAATGTTGGTATGGGTGACTAAAAGACACTCCATTAGAATATATCACATCTGGTGAAAAAGTTACCCTGGAATTTACAGAAATGATCGAAAAAACGTTATTTTTGACACATTTTAATTTTTATCTCTGTTCAATGGACCGTCACAGGAACATTTATTGAGAACAATATGTAGGTATTAACTATTTGAAAACATCCTGAGAGTTTGGTGGAAATCGCTGAAGCCGTTTGGCCAAAAAGCGTAAAAACCTATTTTTGCTTCAGGGGCCCATATCTCCGTTCACCGTATTTTCATGGAGATATGTACGGAGAAGAAAAGTTAGGTACCCCTCCCTTCCCATCGGCCGAAATCGTCCATAACCTTATTTTGGTGTCTACAAAAAATAACGAAAAAAAACAAAAACAGAACCAGCTCAATCGGATCAGCCGTTCTCCCGCAAATCGAACTACTGACACACACACACACATACACACGGACCACGCGCCGAAATTAGGTTTTTTAGACTCAGTAGGGTCTGAAACGTAAAGATCTGAAGAAAACCCAAATTTTTTTTTTTTTGGGCTGATTACTATACTTTCCTTCCCTTCGGGTAGCGGAAAGTAAAAAGTGGGGTTTCCTAAGATTTTTACGTAGTGAGGTCTACAAAGTTCGAAACACCAAATTTCGGCGCGTGTGTCTGTAGTTCGATTTTCGGGAGAACCGATTGAGTTGGCTCTTTTTTTTTGGTTTTGTTCGTGAGTTTTTGTAGACGCGAAAATGAAGTTATGGGCGATTCCCATCGATAGGAAAGGGGGGGGGGCGAACAGCGAACAAAACTTTTGCTCTTTGGCAAAATGGCTTCAACGGCTTTCGCCAAATTCACAGGATGTTTTCGAATAGTTAATACCTACATATTGTTCCTGTGACTGTCTGTTGAACAGAAATAAAAATGAAAATGTGTCGAAAATAATTTTTTTTTTAGAACATATTGTTAATTTCTCTAGTAACTGCCTCTCAGGATTTGATAAATCTAATGGAGTGTCTTTTAGCAACATATTCACATTTTATCCATGATAACTCATTCTTTTTTCAATTTTCTCAAAACCTGCTCTGGCGATGTTGATCAAACTTAAGAACTGCTATCAACTAACTAGTAACAATATTTTGCTATCAGTAAATGTTACTGTGTAAATTCCTTGAACCAAGATACGGCGCCTGTACATACGGCAAAATTTACGGTGGTGGCGGAAAGTCGTGTGTTGCTACTCACCAGATATTTTTTATAAATCATCTAACGATTTTCTTCAAATTCGAACTTTTATTTTTGTGTACAGCTTCAAGCAGTGGACAAAATTGTACTACGAACCCGTCGGAAAATTATGAGAGCAGCACAATACGTTATCACAACTTACGACAAAAATAGATTTTAGCGCAACTTTTCCTCATAAATCCCGCCCGTGCGATAGACGCGTTCTCAAAAACAATCAGCAGGGCAGTAGCCCAACAAATTGTTGAACTTTAAGATCTAACAGTTGTTACGTAGATCGTCAAGTCATGTTTTACGAGTCGATACGAACTGTCATTAAACACTATCGAATAATTGAACGGAGAAAAGTGTAGATGGATCGAACCACGTCGTCGATCGGGAGGTTCGTCGAACACTTACTGCGTACTCTCAACCAAGTTGTACCCACATTTGGTTTTCCGTATACGTTAGAAATTCGTTGAAGGAAAATACAGCGCCTTTATATTGAGCGGAAAAATACCGAATGGAGTGCGAGGCGTGCCCACAGAATGGTTCGGTCATTGGAAATCAGAGTTCTCTTCCTTCCAGCAGTTTAGAGGTGCTTTCACCATCCTTGGGGGGGATACAAAACGTACAATCGGAATCTCTACAGGAAGATGAAGGGGAGATTAAAACTCCCGTCCGTCCGCAATTTCCGAATAATCGCGAATGAAGTAAGAGTTGATGTACAAGATATTTGTACCTGTAATAATGCATTTTATTTATATATTTTTAGTGCATTTAGGCTAGGGTTCAGTGTCCAGTATTTATTGGAAAAGTATATAGAAAAATAATTTTAAAAAACCCAAATAAATAAAACTGATTACTTTGTTGATGCATTTAAGATCATTACGGACCACAAGGTTGAAGTTTGAATTCTGTTTAGTGTTTGCCAAAACAACCCAGTCACAACCAGCTACGTCCAATTTCGGCTCTCCCCAGAAACAGAGACGCAATGAAACGTAACAATTGTTACAAAGCAGTCAGGTCTCTGAAAAGAAGCATTACAATTGAAATAATGCAGGGCCATGAGAATTGACGTCGACAAAATACACATTTCAGGAAAACTAGTCAACTTTCCTCGGGGAAACCCGTACTACTCTTTAATTAGGGGGTCATATTTCTCAAGAACGAAAGAGGATCCAAATATGGTAGAAATCGAATACAAATAGAAACGTCAATATCAATCCTTAAGAATAGTCTGTTCAACCCCATAATCAGATCCTCCTGAACATTTGTTTCTCCACGACTCAAAACACATATGATCGCATTCCTACTGTAAGGGGATTGTAAAACCGTAAAATTTACATAAAAACAGTGTACCAGCTATAAATTACTGTAGTACTCAATGAGGTACTCAAAGCAGGCAAGCTCCAGGCTTTCCTTATTCTCAGCAAAAGAGAAAAGAAATTTTATTTCATCTAATATGTGTAAACACTACTATATTTCTTGAAAATAAATATAATTTATAAATAATTCATACTAAAAAGTATTATTGCAGTTACATAGGAATACATTTATGAGATTAGAAGGCACTGATCACGTATCCTCATTCCAATATTTCATTGTAAGTAAAATGTCATGTTTCTTTAGCTTCTGCTATCATTAGTATGTGTCTGTATGTACCTTTTAGAAACTTTACACTGGTTCAAGTCATTCAACATACTTAACATACAAATCAAGACACACAATGTTTGTCATTTAGGCTCTAAGCGTGCGTCTTCATGTGAGTCTTGAGGTTGCTTTGGTTGGATGTCTTGTACTCGCACTGAGTGCACGCATGTGGCTTAACACCTGAGGGAATAACGAAATATTAATACTCGACGTAGACATTTTCAATCATAACGTGCATTCACAGATGTAATGTTACTTGCCACTGTGAGCTCGCTGATGTTTTAACAAGTTACCGCGATTAGCTGTTTTGTAGTCACAAGTATCACAGGAATAGGGCTTTTCACCTGCAACACAATTCAGCGTCAAATGAGCAACAAACCTCCATCTAATACGAGAGGAACACAGGTTCTTTGTATTCATTACGACAGCATAAACCACCAAGATTCAAAAAATATTAAGGGATCGAAATCATGGAGGTTGCAGCTTCACTTTAATGCTAGAGCCTGATCAACAATGGCCACTTTTTTTACGTCCTGACTTTCGCAAATTTGGTGAAAGGCTTATAAGCTTATGCGTAGAAGCAGTTCGAGCTGGAAAGGATGGCAGCTCTTCCAACAAGCGTCACATGCTGTTGTAGGAACTACAAAAGGAGCAACACGTACTTTCTCGATCCTCAGATGGTTGGAGTCTTTGGGAGAAAAGAAGTGGAGCCGCTTATTGAAATCGCCACGTACTGTAAGGAATTGGCTCGTCCAGTAGTCTTACTCAACCCACTCCCTCATAAGACCTTCACAAGGGTTGGAAAAAAATTGGCCCTTCAACAAGGATTCCCATCTCACTGTCATTTATCGAAGGAGGCAAGTTTTCATTCAGTGGATAGGTCTATACAGAGTTTGGTGTAGGGCGAGGAAGTTACTGACCAGTGATCACCTGAGGTGCTTAAGTGGATGCTGTCAAGAAGGCCATGGTGGTCCACAGAAGCGCAGCTCACTAGGGTTGGGTCAGTACTCTCTGATGGTTGACTGTGAGTTTGCTACCTCAACGGTACACCAGCTAATCATACCTAAGTAAATGGCCTTGTATATGAGGATTTTGTAACGGTAACACAACCCTGAATGGCCTTGCTAATTGCTGATAATTAGACAGACCTAGCAAGGGCAGTGCCTTCCAGGGACTGGAGTAGTTGGCTGAAACTCCACCTCCCAACTGTACTGACTTCAAAGTACTTGACTACTTGAAAACGTATTGATAGTTCGTTATTTAATCGAGCGATTTAGAGGATGAGCTGGGGTTTTCCCTCAGCCAGCTACACGTGCTACATTGAAAGGCATCCAAGGAAGATAGAACTGACGCCTTCGTGCTGTTCATCTGATATCATTGCCCACCACAAGGCGTGTGAGGGGCAACAAACTTGTTGTTGTATGGGCCATTATTTTGATTGCTGTGGAGTGCCATTTCGTGGTACCTGTCAAAGGAGAAATGTCGACAATAACAACCATTCGCGCCAGAGTCCCTCAAGCAAATGTCTGGGCACCTTATATGTACAGTTTCCTACGTTCAGATCTACCACTGCCTGCTCAAAATGATGAACACAGAGCCGATATGCAGACGACTTAGAATGACTTCAAGCTTACCTGTGTGAGTCGCATTGTGTTGGCGAAGGAGCGTAGCTGTGGTGGTTTTGAAATCACACTTGTTACAAGGAAAGGGTTTTTTCCCTGCAACATGTCGAGAGAAGGGATTGTTTAAAGAATGTTATCAATGTACTGCAATGATATATGAAGGCTCAAACTCAGTGAACAGCAATTCTAGACTTGCCAGTGAAATAAAAACATTGAGCACTTACCAGTGTGACACAACATGTGTTTTCGAAGAGGACCGAATACAAAGCTTTTGTAGTCACACTGATCACAGGCAAAGCGCTTCTCACCTGCCAAAATTATACAAATATGAGCAGAACTCATGAAGACTTGAAATGTTCCAATATTATACCTTGCTCAAAGGCAACTCCTAAGTGTGAGGTTAGAGTAGCAGTTCTATTTGTCATGTAACGTCTGACGAGTAAGTACAGATTAAGGTGAACTCCTCGACCTTTACCCTCATTGAGGAGCGCTGGCCACAATAGGTAGTCAAACACTTCTCTCAAGTCAATGAGAACTTGCACCAGAGAAACATTGTCAATTTCAACAATGACGTTCTGCATGGACTTTACTTTAGTACACCCATATTGTCTGTCGGTGAGGGTGGAAAGTCAACACATAAACTCGGTTGGGCTCATTGTTGGCAAACGAAATTGTGGGGACAAACATTCATACATTGCCTCTACAAGGTGAAGGCTTGGTGTCTCAAGTACCTACACCTAGTTGTCGGGTTGCTACTCATTAAGGGGGAAGGCTGTCATAACTTTTCCAACTTTGTGGGCGTCAGGAAAGAACGTAATGAAGAGGTATTTTAACTCTACACTCCCACTAGACAATAAAGAAAATGGAACGATCCGGTCAGGTATTTTCTCTCGGAATGAGGTGTCAATGTTTCTTTCATTATCACTCTTCCTTGCTGCGTTCAGTAATTAACAAACACAATAATTTCTTGAGTGAACTAAATTTTGTTCGGTTGATTTACCAGTGTTTTCCTGGCCACTACTTTGTTGTTTTTTTTTGTGAGATAGGATCAACACAAGAAAGCGAGATGAAACGTTTAACATATAATATGGAATTAGTTGAAAATGATTGAGACTAACCGGTGTGTGATGCCATGTGACGCTTCAAGGCAGAGCTACTCTCACATTTCTGATCACATTCTGAGCAAGGAAATGGCCTCTTCTGCTTCTTCCCTGAAGTGAATTACAAAATGAATCAATAACTACATTAGGGGACCAATTAGGCTAATGAAAAAGCTATTAAATGGTTGTTCTTCTCCCTAGTACCAGTTGATTGGCGTACATCCCACAGATTGTGCAATGTCCTGCCATACCAGAATTCCTTGGTCATAAATAAAGTCGAAGGTAGAAGGTGTTTGACGATAACATACAACATAACTGACACGGAAGTACTGTGATAGCAGAATAAGAATAAGAAGAATAACAATAAGAATATGGAAAAGTTTCTCAGTCCTACCTGTTTGCCCTCGCCTCACTCTGGGAGGTCTGGAATTGGTCATTACTTTAGTGGCGATACATTTAAGATAATTTTGTTGAACGTGAGATTCGTTTTGGTTTATTATTCATTCTGAATTATAACCATATGTTTTCGGTCAGGAAAAATTTTTGGACGTTTCAAGACATTGGGATTCTATATCTGCAATGTCCGTCTGGGCTGCTTTGTGCCTTTAACGTGGTCTAAAAAATTCGTTCTTTTGCATAAAAATCCCATTTGGCATCTAGTTGTGCCCGCCATCTCGGCAATCCGATCGGACGAAGCCCATGGTTGTTATGGGCTAAACATGGTTGTAAAAATGAACAAAACGCAGTATAATCGCAAATACGCCGTGTTTTGTATAGTTTTCAAGGTATTTTTACATCCTGGGTCGAATGGAATAAGTATCAGACGTGTACAACTGTGTATAGTAATATTATAGTAATTATAGTGAGCCAAAGTCAACTAATTGAAAGAACTAGCAGGAACTGTTTCTTCATTCGTACTCGCTCCCTCCAGTCTCATCAAAACCACCCACCCGCTTGACTCGCAACGTCGTGCCAATTGCCTACAGGCGCGTGGGGAATATTTAGTTTTCGTAGTTCCATTGTAGTCAGATCATGTTTCGTATGACTTTGCTGTCGAATTGCCACAGAAGTGTCGGTTGTTCCGTTCGTGCTGTGGAAGTACCATGAATGTGACAAAGAAGTGATGATGATCACCATGGCACAAACCAACACTTTTACTGTTACAACATCAAACTTTTCAGTACTATCCAACCCTCATACTACCACACAAAAACTATTTCGACTGCCTGTTGTATGTCCTTGATCTTAGTCAAACGACTTACATTAGTAGCAGTGGTCAAGGTGTTGAAAAAATAATAAGATAAACATAACGGAGCTCACCAGAATGAATGAGTTGGTGCCGACGGAGTGTTTCGGAAGTTCCTGATCTATGGTTGCACTGATCACAAGCATATGGCTTCTCACCTAATAACAATGTCAAAGAACAACATGCAGACCGTCAAATCTTCAAGGTACTACATCAAAAAATAAATTTGTACCTGTGTGTGATCGGATGTGACGTCGCAACCCACCCGACGTAGTTGCTCGGTAACTACATTGAGTACAAGCATAGGGCTTCTCACCTACAACAAGTGTCACAAAATAGATGTAATTGGCTCACACAGCCTGAACCATATTATACTGTCATCTTACTCTTACCACTGTGTGTTCGTATATGGATTTTCAGTTGTTGGGGATCCCTTGCTCTATAACTGCACAATGTACAAGGATGTGGGCGCTCATCTACATCAATTACGGAAACATTGTAGTAAAACAGAAACAACATTTAACATAAAGTCATCGATGTAAGCACTTACTACTGTGAACTCGCTGGTGATTATCGTAATGTTCTCTTTTGTAGGCGGAATAGCTGCAATGCGAACAGAAGTGACGATGCGCTTCTGTAATATGAGAGCAGTTTGAGTGGAGTGGCTGTCATATAGTCAAGTTCGCCATTTCATAAACTGTCAACTAACTTTTATTCTTCGTTTCAACATTCACAGTAGCACATCCATGTGAATTAGTGCTTGAGTCACTCATCTCACTATCTGACATGGTGACCTGATTGAGTGCAGTTCTGTAACCAAGATGACCACATTCACTTGACAGTAAGTGCACCTGGTAAACGACAATAAATCACTCCCGGGTTCAACATTTACATTGATTGGAGCTTATCCATGTAACGTGTAACCTTCCTTTCAAACGACTCAATTGGTTTTGATTAAACTTTAGAAGTATTTATTACTAATACGTTACATTAGTTCTCTATACCTCTCTATCACGATTCCAGGAATATAAAGCTAAATGAGGTCTGACGATTTTCTTCCAAATCATAAAGTCTTAAACTAACCGATACCTATGTATTGTTCAACATGAATGTTCCGTGTGCTGCCATCGTGTAAGAAGTTGAGTTTTTCACGGATATTTACGTTTTGAGGTCTACTCATCCGAAATATGTGGTGGGACTCATCACACAACTTTCCTCTGCCCCAATCTCGCGTTTGTTATGGACCACTAAAATCCCAGGATTCCACCGCCGTTTCACTCATTTATTTCTTATAGTTTTTCCCTAATCATTCCGACACATCTAACACTTGGCGTCTCAAAAAAAATTATTTTGGCTGCTTCCTAAACTTTCTGTGCACTGATGGCGGATGCATAAATAGCAGCGCCTCATTAAATTTTGGAACTAAAAGAGCTACCACTTCTAAGTACAATGGTTTTTGTTATTTTTGTGGTCATCAATGTTTGTTTTGTTGCATTACGCGAGTGATATTTATTATTTTTGGGGTCTTCAATGTATGTTGCATTAAGCGCACACTTTTTGTTTTTTTTGTCCACGTTGACTCACTTTTGCGCGTATTCTATTGTTTACATTCTTCCCGTTCCTTTCGCGCGCGTTGTTTACAAAACTTTGCTCAACTCTTACTGCTACTGTTACGCTCACCAGTATCAGTGACGCCAGTAAACCGTTCCGAATCACGAACCGAAGTTCCACGCGAATGTACCCGTGACCATTGTACTGGGAATTTACCGTAAACTGTTTCTACAAGTTCAAAATATTTAGTGTTTTGATCATTACAGGTACCAGACACCTATTAGTAAACTTTCGGACAGGAGCTATAGGTTTACCTAACTGGGGCTTTGGCAAACGAAGTGGGGCCCGTCGGCACGCAGAGGTTACGAGAAGCGAATGGGGTTGCCTCCGACCTCGTTTCTTGAGAGGAGTTTCTTAGTGTAATCTCCTCAGCTGGGAGCTATGTAGACGTAGGTGATTATCTTCGGAAAGTAGCTACATTGAAGCCACAGCAGAACCTACGCCTCCTTTGGAAGCACTTACTCCCAAAGCCAAACTATGGAATAGTTTTTGGAAGGTGGAGAGTCCGGAGCCTAAAAAGTCATGATATATACTGGATCACTGCTGCGTGGAGACCTACACAAAAACAAACAGGAAGGTGGCCATTCTATCATGATTAATAAGTTATGGAATCGCTAGGTTAACTGTTAGCGCTGAGCGAATTGTTCCTGATGTGTTTTTTAAAGGAATCAAATCCGGGCGCTGGATGGAGATTGCAAAGTAAACTAATAAAAATAAGAAGCTGATTTACTACCGGAAAATCAATACTGTGAATCCACTCACAGTACTCTGGCGATCTTCAGACAGGGCGACGACGGAGAAACAACAGTTCAATTTTCCAACGAATTTTGATGCATATAAAAGACAACTTCAAAAAAACGACAGAACTAAACGTTAGCTGTATGCCAAAGAAATGTACGAATTGACAATGAAAAAAGGCGGGTAAAACAAACTGGGACGCGAATTCGGTTTCAACTGACGCTTAACACTTGTCGACGGCAGCACCTCCGAGAGCATTGTTTTTAATTGGCCTTTGGAAGTATGTATACTAGGTATACAAGCCGAAGGAACAATGATCAGAGTCGTGGTCACAAATCTGGAGGTTGGCGCAGGCTGTAGGCAGATGATATGATTATAAAGGAATTTTAATATTAAACGCAGAGTGAACGGTAGAAAATACACTTTACTTTGCGACAACTCGCGGACAACATTCTCATATAAAGACGGGGTTTCAAGTGATATCATCGATAAGATGGATTCGAGCATGAGTAATCGATACATCGGATGATAAAATTATCTAACGATCTTTATGATCGATTCTGAAATTCTAATAGATAACAGGAAGGGGAAAAGTGAAACCTTCCTTTTCGGCGAGGGGAAACCTCCTTTTACATCACATAATTTCGTTTTGATAGATTCAGTAAAATTCAGGCGGTAGTCCAATAAGGTACTTGTACGATGAGTCTTAAACGAGTCTGCAGCTACCAATCCTCACAGTTTTCTCTTCATTTTCGTTCTATTAACCATTAGATCGTCCTTTATTTGGATCTATCGACGCCAAAAATGTATTCAATAGCTGCTATTGAGAGAAAAATAGTTTGGTGTTTTGTTGAAAAAACAAAATTTGAGAGTGTGTGAACGTGATGAGTGAAAACGAAGGAACCAAATTGTATCAAAGTTGATATTCAGCCTGAAAAACCAACATAGGACGTAATAGAAAATGGGTCGAGCGTAATCGGATTGAAATTAACTGTGGTTGTCATAATGATCAAAACAGTATTTAATTAAAAGTCATCAACGAATTTCATCAATCATTTTGTGGGCAGCTTCAAGCTTTGGACAAAACTGTACTACGACATTTTCACCCGTCGGAAAATTATGAGAGCTGCACAATATAGTGTCAAAACATTCGACAAAAATGGATTTTAGCCCAATTGCTTCCTCATAAATTCTGCCTGAACGATACAGGGTGGTCTCAAAACCAATCAGGGCAGCAGCTCAATAAATTCTAGAACTTTTAAGACCTACCAGTTGCAACATAGATTGTCAAGTCATGTTTTACGGGTCCATATGAACTGTGATAGAACACTATCGAAAAATTGAACAGAGAAGACGGATCGAACAATTAATTTTTTTTCTGATTTTCTCCATCGACATTGGTCTAAGTTACAGAGTACTCTCAACCAAGTTGTATGCACATTTGGTTTTCTGTATAAGGTAGAAATTCGTAGACCGAAAATACAGTGTACCATCGAATTGACAAGGGTAGCGGGAAGTTGTACACCAGGTTGAAAAAAACAAAACAATTCAATTCGTCATCATAAACTGTCAAGAAGGTGTGTTCTCAATCAATAAATCCGGTAAAATGATGTGCAAATAAAATAGTATCGTGTCAGTGTATCGACAATGATCGATAACATGGGCACAAAAAAAGGTAATGTAAATGCCACCAACGCTTTGTCAAGCTCGACCTTTCCCTTATCGAATGAAGAGCATGTAACCACCAGTTGTTTGTCTACTAGTAGTCCAAGAAATCTCGCTACTTTAACAACAAGTACTCGCGATATATGCATCGTGAACTCCAGTGGACCCACAATGGTACAGATCTGTGGCTACACCAAGCTGACCAGCTGACAGCAGGCAGAAGGCCAAAGCTTTGTGTGGCGACAGAATTGCGAAACTATGGCGGCAGCTGTGGGGGAGGAGCTGTGAAAGGCCCAGCAGACTACACAGTCACAACCAGCTACATCCACTTTGGGCTCTTGCCAGAAACAGAGCCTTAGTGAACCGTAACAATTGTTACAAAGCAGTCAGGTCTCTGAAAAGAAGCATTACAATTGAAATAATGCAGGGCCATGGAAATTGACGTCATCAAAGTACACAGCTCAGGAAAACTAGTCAATTTTCTTCAGAGAAAACTGTGCAAGTCTTCAATTCAGGCGTCAACTTTCTCAAGAACGAAAGAGGACCCAAATATGGAAGAAATCGAATACTTTTTTTAGAAAAGTCAATATCAATCCTTAAGAATAAGACTCTAAACAGAAGTTACGGCATTCCAAATAGCAATGGGATTGTAAAACCCTGAAATGTACATAAAAACAGTGTACCAGCTATAAAGTACTTTAATATTCAATGGGGCAGACAAAACAAGCAAGCTCCAGGCTTTCCTTATTCTCAACAAAGAGACAAGAAATTTTATTTCATCTAATATGTGTAAACACTACTATATTTCTTGAAAATAAATATAATTTATAAATAATTCATACTAAAAAGTATTATTGCAGTTACATAGGAATACATTTATGAGATTAGAAGGCACTGATCACGTATCCTCATTCCAAGATGTCATTGTAAGTAAAATCTCATGTTTTTTTTAGCTACTGCTATCATTACTACAAAACTCACACTGGTTCAAGGCATTCAACATACTTAACATACAAATCAAGACACACACTGTTTGTCATTTAGGCTCTAAGCGTGCGTCTTCATGTGAGTCTTGAGGTTGCTTTGGTTGGATGTCTTGTACTCGCACTGAGTGCACGCATGTGGCTTAACACCTGAGGGAATAACGAAATATTAATACTCGACGTAGACATTTTCAATCATAACATGCATTCACAGATGTAATGCTACTTACCACTGTGAGCTCGCTGATGTTTTAACAAGTTACCGCGATTAGCTGTTTTGTAGTTGCAAGTATCACAGGAATAGGGCTTTTCACCTGCAACACAATTCAGCGTCAAATGAGCAACAAACCTCCATCTAATACGAGAGGAACACAGGTTCTTTGTATTAATTATGACAGCATAAACCACCAAGATTCAGAAAATATTAAGGGATCGAAATCATGGAGGTTGCAGCTTCACTTTTATGCTAGAGCCTGGCACTCACTCCACCCCAGACTTGTGGAGATAACTCAGGTTGTCATTTAGCCAATCTCTCGGTGGACAGCTGTTGCCTGTGTGGTACCATGCACTGGTATGACACTGAGGAATCTGAATCATCTGACGGAATCCTCAATCCGATTTCTTACCTGATAGAACGATTTACTCGGGCCGCAAGTATCAATGGGCCAGATCAACAGTGGATTGAGCTGGAAAGGATGGCAGCTCTTCCAACAAGCGTCACATGCTGTTGTAGGAACTGCAAAAGGAGCAACACGTAGTTTCTTGATCCTCAGATGGTTGGAGTCTTTGGGAGAAAAGAAGTGGAGCCGCTTATTGAAATCGCCACGTACTGTAAGGAATTGGATCGTCCAGTAGTCTTACTCAACCCACTCCCTCATAAGACCTTCACAAGGGTTGGAAAAAACTCGACCCTTCAACAAGGATTCCCATCTCACTGTCATTTATCGAAGGAGGCAAGTTTTCATTCAGTGGATAGGTCTATACAGAGTTTGGTTTAGAGCGAGGAAGTTACTGACCAGTGATCACCTGAGGTGCTTAAGTGGATGCTGTCAAGAAGGCCATGGTGGTCCACAGAAGCGCAGCTCACTAGGGTTGGGTCAGTACTCTCTGATGGTTGACTGTGAGTTTGCTACCTCAACGGTACAGCAGCTAATCATATGTAAGTAAATGGCCTTGTATATGACCCTGAGTAGCCTTGCTAATTGATCATAATTAGGCAAACCTAGCAAGGGGAGTGCCTTTCAGGGACTGAGTAGTTGGCTGAAACTCCACCTCCAAACTGTACTGACTTCGATGTACTTAACTACTTGAAAACGTATTGATAGTTCGTTATTTAATCGTGCGATTTAGAGGATGAGCTGGGGTTTTCCCTCAGCCTCCTGCAGCTACACATGCTACATTGAAAGGCATCCAAGGAAGATAGAACTGACGCCTTGGTGCTGTTCATCTGATATCATTGCCCACCACAAGGCGTGTGAGAGGCAACGAACTTGTTGTTGTATGGGCCATTATTTTGATTCCTGTGGAGCGCCATTTCGTGGTACCTGTCAAAGGAGAAAAGTCAACAATAACAACCGTTCGCGCCAGTGTCCCTCAGGCAAATGTCTGGGCACCTTATATGTACAGTTTCCTACGTTCAGATCTACCACTGCCTGCTCAAAATGATGAACTCAGAGCCAATATGCAGACGACTTAGAATGACTTCAAGCTTACCTGTGTGAGTCGCATTGTGTTGGCGAAGGAGCGTAGCTGAGGTGGTTTTGAAATCACACTTGTTACAAGGAAAGGGTTTTTCACCTGCAACAAGACGAGAGAATGAATTGTTTAAAGAATGTTATCAATGTACTGCAATGATATATGAACGCTCAAACTCAGTGAACAGCAATTCTAGACTTGCCAGTGAAATAAAAGCATTGAGCACTTACCAGTGTGACACAACATGTGTTTTCGAAGAGGACCGAATACAAAGCTTTTGTAGTCACACTGATCACAGGCAAAGCGCTTCTCACCTGCCAAATTTACACCAAATATGAGCAGAACACATGAAGACATGAAATGTTACAATATTATACCTTGCTCAAAGTGTGAGGTGAGAGTAGCAGTTCTATTTGTCATGTACCATCTGATAAGCAAGAATAGACTACGAGGAATACGCCCATTCTTCCCAGTGTCGTGCTCCTTTTGAAGTGGCTAGGGTAAGGGCCGATGAAGTTTCACAAGCTCTCTCGGCTAAAGCACTCGTGGTAGTAGCAGAAGTCGTTGTTCTTCCGTTTTCTCGGTGGAGTGCGGTAGCAGTGTATGGATGGGGAGTTGGACGGTGAACGGGTCCGGGATCTGTGACTCAGTTGGTCGAACTTGCTGGCCAGTTTGGCAACCTGTCCCGCCAACTCGGCAATTGGCGAGTTTTGTGGCGAAGGACTTTCCCCCGCGTAGACTCCCACAGTTCAACTTTGGCGATTTTGTCGGCAGTGGTAGCCAATATGTCGAGATCAGCGATGTGCATTGTGGCCAAGATCTCCTGCATCCGTTTGGGGAGTGCTGGAGCCAAAAAGTTCAGAGGAGATCGTCGGATAACAGGGCTCCAGCTTGTTGTCCCATTCTCGACGTGTTGACTTGTCGAGCAGCCCTCTGACCACAAGGGGACCAGTTGGTCAGATGGAGGGGTCAAGTCTCGGATCCCTCGAAGCTTTGCAAGAGACGGGTCTTCAAGACTTCGTAAGGCGTCTGCCCAGGGTTCCTCAAGATGTCTTCTACTTGCTGTAACTGTGACAGCTCGAGATTTGCGACAACCAGTTGAAATTTTTTAGCGCTTGAGTTGACGAGCAATGTGGCGAAGACAGCCTCAATTTGTAAGGACCAAAGAGTCGGATTCGCTTTCCAGAATTGCGGAATCCAAGGGGGCGGGCTGATGGCTTGTGGTACCAGTCTCAGGGATTCCAAGCGGCGATGGAATCGGTTGGTTGTTGGTCATGTTCGATCGGTTCGTCAGATCACATCGGGGTCACCAGTTGTCGTGCTCCTTTGTGAGATGGCGTTGAAAAGGGCCGACGATGTTTCGCAAGCTCTCTCAGCTGGCTGGCGAGACGTGAAGCGAAGGACTCTGTTGAGTCGTAGCTCCACAGGCATCGAGGTGCAAGGGTGAGAGCATTGTCTCCACTGGCCCAGTATTCCAAGTGTAGCCTCTTGCGCTGGAGATGGTGGCTGCTTGAAGTTGGGAGAATCCCCGGCCAAGTCCTCTCTCATTGGCCATGTGCTATCCCCTCCAGGAGTAGGCTGTGGCTCATGGCTAGCGCCCACTGCTGGGATGAGCCGCTGGTAATCCAGAGTGTTTTCTCTGCCGCCAGACTTGCCAGTGAGGCGCCTTTTGTTGAAAAAGGGTGGCCAGCCGCCACACCCAGCTTCTAAAAACACCTTGAACACGATACCAAACATGGCGTGCATTAAAACTGCGTTTCTGTTATTTTTTTAATCATTTTTTTGCCCATAACAACCAAGGGCTTCGTCCGATTGGATTGCTGAGCAGGCGGGCACAACTAGATACCAAATGGGGTTCTTGTGCAAAAGAACGGATTTTTTAGACGACGTTAAAGGCACAAAACTGCTCAGACAGCGGACGGACATTGCAGGTTTGGAATCCCAATGTGTTGAAACGTAAAGTATCATATTTTGAGGGCGGAGGGATTGTAAAAAATTTTTCCAGACTGAAAACATAGGGTTATTATTCCGAATGAATAATAAACCATTAGAAAATGGAATGAACTGGCCTTTAGTATTAGCTTCGGGAATGGAGTGTCAATGTTTCTTTCTTCCTCACAACCCCTTGCTGTGTTGAACAACATAACTCACTTACATCGTCATCTTACACACAATAATTCCGTGAGTGAACTAGATTTTGTTTGGTTGTTTTACCTCGTAGTTTCCCTTGCTACTACTTTGATTGTTTTTGGGAAAGGAACAACATAAAATAACGAGATGAAACGCGGAACACATAATATGGAATTAGTTGAAAATGATTGAGACTAACCAGTGTGTGTTGCCATGTGACGCTTCAAGGCCAATCTACTCTCACATTTCTGATCACATTCTGAGCAAGGAAATGGCCTCTTCTGCTTCCCTGAGTGGCATACAAAATGAATCAATTACTACATCAGGACAACAGTTAGCTCACGAAGAAGCTAGTTTTGGTTGATCTTTCCTATAGTACGTGTTTCGTCCATCCAATGCTGACGCCAAACCAACGGAGGGAGCTCAGTAACGTGCTCTGAATGATTGTGTTCATGTAAAGACCACGGTAACAATCAGACAATAACAGACCTCACCAGAACAAGCTTCTTTGTGTTGGAGAATTCTGCCAGTTTGCTTTGCAGTCGGTCTGTCAGTCAACATAAATACAGGATGATGCCACTATTACTTAAAGGGGGAAATTATTTTATACCAAGTTCGAATGAACTTAATGAACAATAGGTTGGAACGTTTTGTGATGCATCTCACTGGATATTTTTGTAAGAGAAATTAAACTGGCGAAATTGCGTTTTTGTTAACTTTTTAAACCGTTTCCTGCCCATAACAACCATCGGATTGCCGAGCAGGCGGGTACACCTAGACACCAAATGGGATTTGTTCAATGCAAACCGCCGAATCAGTCCAGGTTTTTTGACCTCAGAATTTCTGTACCTGCGCTAACAGAACTCCCAATGGCAAAGTCATTATTTTCGCAAACACCTTCGTCCAACCAGCCCTACTCAGCTCTAAAAAAATTTGGCTGACTGAAAACAGGGTTATTATTCAGAATGCATAATAAACCAAAAACCGCCTTATGAAAAATGGTAGTCACTGACCACCATTGAGAGAGACTGGCTAAACTGAAATAAGCGAAGCGTAAAGACATCATCAACTTTCCAACCCGCGTAAAAGCACAGAGAAACTATTTCGACTGCCACTTCTGATAAATATGTTCTGATGTGTATGTTGATATTAGTTAAACGACTAACATTAGTAGCAGTGGTCAAAGTGTTCTGAAAGATAATTAGGTAAACATAAGGGAGCTCACCAGAATGAATGAATTGGTGCCGACGGAGTCTTTCGGAAGTTCCTGATCTATGGTTGCACTGATCACAAGCAAATGGTTTCTCCCCTAATAACAACGTCAAATAACAATGTCCAGACTGTCAAATCTTCAAGGTACTACATCCACAAATAAAATTGTACCTGTGTGTACTAGCATGTGACGTTGCAACCCACATGACATAGTTGCTCGGTAACTACATTCAGTACAAGCATAGGGCTTCTCACCTACAATAAATATCACGATAATATCTGTAATAGACTCATACAACACGAACAATATCATACTGTCATACAACCCATCTTACTCTTACCAGTGTGTGTTCGTATGTGGATTTTCAGTCGATTGGGATCCTTTGCTCTATAACTGCACAATGTACAAGGATGTGGGCGCTCATCTGTATCAATTAAAGAAACGTAATAAAACAACAAAAAATATCTGGTGCGTTGCAACACACAACTTTCCTTAGCTCCTAAAAAATTGTCAAGAGTGACAACACGCCCAGACTTCCACTGAGTGGGGAACTGTCCGACCTGCAGACAGCCATTAAAATAAATTAAGGAGGCCACTGGAGATTGTCTGCTCAGCCTTCCTAAGCATATTGATTTCTATACTATCTGGCTCAGGAGATTTGTTGGGCTTTATGGTTGCAAGGGCCCTGCCAAGGTGTCCTGTTGTCCACAACGGGATGTTGGGCTCGTTCGGAGGGTCCATGACCAGCTCCCCTGCTGCCCTCTGGGCTTCAGTATCTCGAGCTACTTGGTCGTCAGGGAACGCCTTCTCAAGGAGGGTTTCCAGTGAACTTTCGATGCTGCAGGCCCAGCCTGACTCATTTCGCATCGCAGCTAAGACCTGCTCTAGGTTTGCTTTCCGTATGGAGGACTTGTAATGTCTGCCCCAGGGGTTCTCAGAGCTCTCCACTACCACAAAATCTCGCCAGCCATGCCATTTGGCTCATTTGGTGTGTGGCTCTGGCATCAGGGTCATGAGCGTGTTGGCCACTTCCAGAGTTTCCATCATGATGACGGCGCCATCTCCCACTGCGGTGCAGATGTCAAGCACTCGGACGCTTAGTGCTTGGAGGTACACAGCAAGGAGACCCTCATCAGCGCTTGCATTGCACCAGGGGTCCCCCACATGTGCCGCAGCTGCCAGTCCAGCCACCCACCGGGACTAAGACGCATGAAGGATTTTTCAGCTGCTGCTCAGAGTCAGCCATCAGCCACTGGTGATGTGGTGAGCGGGACGTGGTTTTCCTCCTCATTCCGAAGGCTGCACCTATGTAGGGAATCGCTCATAGGTGTTAGTGAGCTACTTCCAAGACTGTCTTTCACTCATTATGAGTGTTTTAAGTCAATGTGTTCTGCCACGTAAGCCGTTGCAGTGTTGTTTTTATCTGGAATATGTTGTGTACGTCAGTGTCATGAGCATTAAGCCCCTTTAAGGCCGGCTTTTACGGCCATACAGAGGTTACGGCAGGAGAATTCTGTCCCCCTTCCTGCGGGGGTGTGTTCTGCCATCCTGGCTCAAGGTAGGGAGTTCCCAATGTGTCATGTATGTAGAAGAAGTGTAAGTTGTGTCCCTTCAAGTCCGGCTCATATGAACACGCAGGGAATATGGCTGCAGTATTCTGGACTGCCGACAGCAGGGTGAATTCGTTCACAGACACACACAGACCATTTTCTCAAATAGTGTTTATATACTCCGTTGGGTCTAAAATGTAAAGATCTGAAGAAAACTCAAAAAAAAATTTTCAGCCGACTACATAACTTTCCTTCTTACTTTCTAGAGCCAAGGAAAGTAAATATTGCACAGAAAACCATCAATGTAGGGACTTACCACTGTGAACTCCTTGGTGACTATCATAGTGTTTCTTCATGTAGGATGAATAGCTGCAATGGGAACAGAAGAAACGATGTTCTCCTGTAATATGAGAGCAGTATGAGTGGAGTGCCTGTCATATAATCAAGTTCACCATTTCATAAACTGTCAACTAACTTTTATTCTTCGTTGCAACAGAATTCTCACCCACAGCAGCACATCCATGTGAATTATAGCTCGAGTCACTCATCTCACTATCTGATATGGTGGCCTGATTGTGCGCTGTTCTGTAACCAAGATGACCATATTCACTTGCATAGCTGGTAAAGGAAGACAATAAGTCACTCCTGGGTTCACCATTTATGTTGATTGGCATGTGATATTTTGCGATGTTATCTATAAATTTTTCTTTAAAACAAATCTATTGTTTTAAATTAAACTTTCGAACTATTTTTACTTTCCTTGGCTCTATGAAGTAGAAAGAAAAGTTGGGTAATTGGCCAAAAAATATCTGATGCATTCAACACACAACTTTCCTTAGCTCTACGTCAATTCACTCGTGTACATGGATTTTTCCACTTACTCAATCCATTCATCACTCAGTTCATTTGAACTTGGTCAAACAACACTTCACGGCAGCAGAAAGCGGTTGCGCCTAAAATTCCGACATTTATTGTGCTGCTCGTACTCATTCCCAAACCATTATTGAGCAATTAGTACACAGAGAATTAATGAGGCTGTAAACACGATTTTTTTAAAGGAGGATAGTAATCACTTTTCCAGAGTTATTGGGTAAAAACTTTTAAAACTGGTAGTAAGCGAAACGGCGATAGTCGAAATTCCGGAATTTCATGAGTGACCCCCATACATCTTATGAGCGTTTTTAAACGCTCACCCTATAGGTATTGTACTGGACTACTACACCTTTTTTTTAAAAACATTCTAGTGACATTTCAGCGGAGTTTATTAGGAAAACCCCTGCAAATTATTACACAACGGTTTATTATTTTCATGACCACGATTTATTATTTTCATGGTCAAGACCTAGTATTACTGCTCCGAGACCCATCCCATTCGATTCAGCATCGAAAAATACTAGTAAACCATACGAAACATGACCTGACTACAATGGAACTACGGAAACATTTACTCCGGACATATTTACCGTAAGCGCCTGTAGGCAATTGGCACAGCATTGCGAGTCGCAGTGGGGGGGGGGTGATGAAACGGGAGGGAGGGAGTACTAACGACGAAACGTTGACTTCCACTGTAGTTCCCGCCAGTTCTTTCAATTAGTTGACTTTGGCTCACAATAATTACTGTAATTTCACTATACACAGATGTACACGTCTGATACTCATTCCATTCGACCCAGGATGTAAAAATACCTTGAAAACGATACAAAACACGGCGTATTTGCGATTATACTGCGTTTTGTTAATTTTTCTAACCATTTGTTGTTCATAACAACCATGGGCTTTGTCCGATCGGATTGCCGAGATGGGGGGCACAACTAGATACTAAATGGGATTTTTGTGCGAAAAACGGATTTTTTATACGACATTAAAGGCATGCAACGGCCTGAACTGACATTGCAGGTTTGGAATCCATGTCTTGAAACGTTAAGTACCAAATTTTGAGGGGGGGTTGTACAAACTTTTTCCTGACTGAAAACATAGGGTTAATATTCAGGATGAATAATAAACCAAAACCGCGCTAACATCGATTTTCGTCGAAACTTTTGGTTATTTATTGTGCTGATCTCGTGATTTTCAACAACTACATCAACACACAACTTTCCTTAGCTCTACGTCAATTCACTCGGGTACGTGGCTTTTTCTACGTACTCAATTCATTCATCACTCAGTTCATTTGAACTCGGTCAAACAACCATTTACGGCTGCAGGAAGCGGTAGCGCTTACAGTTCCGGAATTTTAGGGCTACACGTTTTCATTCCCGAAAGAGCTTATTGAGAGCTATCGATGTAAAAAATTTAATCAAAATCGTTAGAGCTGTTTTTGAGAAAAAAATTGGTGTTTTGATAACTATAGTTAACTTTCGGTGGATTTTGCTCATACCCTTATTTTGGCGCCCCATGGTAACCTGCGGGCGAGATATCAAGTTTGAGCCTATTTGATACGGTCGAGTTCTCTAAAAATCGTTCATAGACACACACAGATCATTTTCCCAAATAGTGTACAGGAGTGAATTGACGAAGAGCTAAGGAAAGTTGTGTGTTGCAACGCACCAGATATTTTACTAATATGTAACAGATGTTTGCAATAAATATGTGTCGTGATTCTATGTATGGAGATGAGGGCCCATGAAACAACTTGAACAATCTTGATTAAACGTCCGACCAACGAGCACCTACATCTCATTCTCCATAAATGTTAACTGTCGGTTCCATGGTAACAGTTAATTGCTTATGTTTGCCCATAACTGTTAATTCAATAGTTATCGTAAAAATCGCATTTCATAGGACTTTTTGTGAATTGCACTGCACTGAGATAGTCGGAGTCGGCTTGGCTGCTTTAAAAGGGATACCAGAATCCCCCCCCCCCCCTTCCAATCAAAGGATCGTTCTCCACTTCATTTCTCTCAAACTTACGCTCAGCAATATTCGCTACTAATTTGTTAACTCTTGTTTCGAACCATAATATTCTCTACGAAAGTGATCCACTGTTTCAATTTCCCTCCATGGGCACTCCACGTTGATGTTGGATTGATCCTTTGACTGATAGTCCCTGGATAGCATGCCAATAACTCGCCGTCGTTGTACTTTGCTCAAGTTGAGCACCGGTTTGCTGTGCTATATAGGTAATTGTGCCAATAGTTTCTGCAAATTGATAGCCTGTATGGTTGTTTATTTCATCGATAACACTGTCCCACATTTCCCCATTTATTTAATTTTGTGCGTCTTTTGTAGCATACTGATGAGCAAAAACGGTTCTAGTACACACATGTACATTTCATGGACACTGCCTGGGCTAGTTCATCCCCCTTCTCGTTATCCGCATACCCTTTGTCCTCGAGTATCCATTTTAGAGTAACTGTATTCCCTCGTTGATTGAGTTTCTCAGCCTTGCGCTTTGTTTCCTCGATGAGGGAACTTTTAACAGTGGGATTACCTAATGCTTTTATAACGTATTGATTATCAGTACAGAAGGCTATACTAGTATCCTAACTATTTCTCGAAATACTGAAGTGTTTGTACCTGAGAGGAGGGATTCCTCCCATTCTAACGTGGGAATATAGACCACTACCACTGTGGACCTACTATCCATGTGCACGTTAGCCTGTGGTATGCTGTTTATAATGCTTGTCTTAACGAATGTGTGGCCATGAGTGAGATTAGCCTCCATTCTTTCTGAGTCTTAGTGTCCCTATCATAGATTCCTGAGTAATTTCCAATTTCAACGGCAGAATTCCTGCCGATATGTCCACTATGATGTTGGGAATGCTGTGAAATGCTCCCATGATTGACATATTTATAATCCTATCTAATTAGTATAAGGTACTGTTATTAGTGACACCTGGTCACTAGACTAGCGCTCTTTATACTACTCTAGGTCTTGCTATTGTTTGATAGATACATTTCAGTTACATACCAAAACGATGGCTGCGAGTACATTTGCCCGGTTCTTCGGTTCGCGATTCGGAACGTTTACTAGTATCACTAATACTGGTGCTAGGGACAAATTTAATCACTGGTATTTTTCAAAATACGAATTAAATCGTTCGACTAACCGTTGAACTATGGAATCATTGCATGAACCCCACACTTCGTCAATTTTCCGTTGTAACCGAATTGGCGTCCTTCAGTTGTCGAGTTGCCTGCTTTAGTGGGGACTGCCCTCTTCGCGTTTATTTGTTTGCTTTAATTCCACCAGCCATGGACAGGCAAATTAATACGACTTTGTTTAATCGATTCAATGAAAAAGGCTTGCGAAGTGTTGGTGATTGGTATATGACGAGTATGCGTGTCCTGAATGTGGTGCATGGAGTAATGAATGACAGAATTACTTGAAGCCATCAAAGCAGCCTATATCCCCTCAAAATTCGGAGACGTAACTTGAGAGGCGAGTGATTTTCGAAGTTATTTTTGTGATCGGCAATATCTGTTCTGCTGCACTGCGCGAGTAATATATACTATTTTTGTGTTCGTCAATGTTTGTTGCATTAGGCGCGAACTGTTTGTTCACATTAACCCAGTTTCGACACAACCAGGCTGAACTCTTACGGCTACTGTTAAGCTCACCAGTATCAGTGATGCTAGCAAACGTTCCAAATCGCGAACCGAAGTTCCACGCAAACGTAAATGCGGCCACTGTTCTGGGATTCTACCGAATTACTCTATGGTTCGCATAAAATTGGCGGAAGCAGCCTTACGAACTAGGAGTCACGAGTGGGCCGAAAAAAGTAACGACTCATTCACGAAAAGTTGTAACTAACTAATCAGAAGAATTTGTTAGCGCTACAGGTGTTGTTGTTGAAAATGGTTCTGAAATTTGTCTTCCATCAGTTAGTCATATGCGGATTACATTAACTGCGTTCCAACCCATCTGGCCGATAGCTCAGTCTGTCAATGTTCGCGAAACTATCGTGTAAGAAACAAATTTTTTTGAAAAAACGATCAACGTTCAAGCAGATAAACATTTCCTTTACCCAAGTTTTTGATCTACTTTAGTGCCATCATAAGGACCTATGGAGAAATCAAATGTATCTGGAATTCACTATACAAAAATTATTAAGTTGGATGGTAGTTTAACTGTTCATGTGAAAGATGATACTAATCTGCAAGTACACTGAAGATTAACCCATTCAATACGGCGGCCATATTGAGATCCCTATGCAGTATACTGCATAGTTTTTCATAAACGGCCGTCACTGACGGCACAACTTTCTCTACGTATATGGCTTAGTTAATTTTTGTATGGGCTTGAAAAAATAGTTTCAAAATTCTAATGTGTCTAATTAGTGTATAAATTGACGAGCGCCTCGGGGCGCACGCAGTCATGGCTAATGTGTAGGTAGGCTATCACGCAAAACACAAACAGCTATGACTGCAAGCGCCTCGAGGCGCTCGTCATTTTATACACGAATTGGGCCATTGGAATTTCGAAACAATTATTTCAAACCAAAACTAATAAACTAATCCATAACGTACTTTCAGAAGGTAAGTTGTATTGAATAAGGTGTAATTACAAAGAGAGGAAAACAATTTTTTGTCAACTTTTTCAATAAAATTACAAGTATTTATTACAAAAAAGTTTTTATACAGTAAATAACATAGAAATCGTTCGTAAATTTTTACATAGGTAGTAATAGTACTTGTAAACATTAAGCAATTAATTTCCATCAACGGTCATATTTTTGTGGAAATTTACCAAACAATTTTCGATACATAAAGCAGGTGTATCAGGACAAGCTGGACAGGATACGAAGAAGTTCCTCGTCAGTCATCAGTTTTCATTGCATTGGCTCACCAACTTTGGGTTGTTTGGTGCTGAAAAAATCATTATTACAATTTGTTTAAATCAATACAAATTCATCATCGTAATTATAATGTTAGTGAAACGTAAAAACATGCAAACCTTGAAGTTGAGGGTTGTGGCTCCTCACTCGCCTCTCTTTTTCCTCCTCGAGTACGAACCATCTGCTAAAAAATAGGTACATATTAGCTTATTATTAAGTAATAAGTTTAAATTATACGTCCAAATGTGAAGATAATGGAGTTTTACTTACCCTAATTTGGGAACGATGCAGTTTCTAAAGGAAACGTCAGATTCAGAAACGGCAAACTGCAGAATGTTCAGAATGTTGTTAGGAGTGACTGACAGTAAATAACGGGCTTCCACAAGTGACGGGAACGGTCTGAAGCACATTTGAAACTGAAGAAAACCGAGCGTCTCGGGGCGCTCGCCGTCATTGGGTAAGGGTCGGAAGAGCGTCTCGAGGCGCTTGCCGTCACCAGGTATAACATTGGAGAGCGCCCTGGGGCGCTCTCCGTATTGAATGGGTTAAAACTGCACTACTTAACGAAAAGATACTGGTCCAGAGCACAAGAAGGGCCTGTCTACCAGTTGAGGCAGTTTATGTAAATGATTAAGAAGTGAACCGAGTGGCCTTCCCTGAGAAATGCGGGATAGAGAACCTAAAGGATACACTTTTAGTGAAATAAAAATTGGCTGACAAAGATCTTAACTCAGTTGAAGTTAAGAAAAATTGGGGATGAACTCCATAATCAGATCCTCAGACAATTTGTTTCTCTACGGTTCAAAACAAAAATGATAGCATTGCAACTAACTAGGGAATTTTAAAACCCTCAAACGTACAGTGTACCAGCTATAAAGTACTGTAATACACAATGAGGTAGTCAAAGCAAACAAGCTCCAGACATTTCTTTTTCTCGGCATTAAGAGAAGACAATTTATTTCTTTTAGTGTGTGTAAACACTACTATATTTCACAAAAATACGTATAATTTATAAATAATTCATACTAAAAAGTATAGTTGCAGTTACTTAAGGATAATTAATGAGATTAGAATGCACTGATCACATATCCTCATTTTAAGAAGATGTTGTAAGTAAAATGTCATGTTTTTTAGCTTCTGCTATCATTGGTATGTGCCTGTACATACCTTTTACAAAGTTCACATTGGTTCAAGTCATTCAACATACATAACTTACAAATAAACGCATGCCCTGGTTGTCATGTGTGTCTTCATGTTGCTTTGGTTGGACGTCTTGTACTTGCACTCAGTGCACGCATGTGGCTTAACACCTGAGGGAATAACGAAATATTAATATTCGACGTAGACATTTTCATTCATAACGTGCATTCACAGATGTAATGTTACTTACCACTGTGAGCTCGCTGATGTTTTAACGAGCTACTGGGATTAGCTGTTCTGCAGTCGCTTTTATCACAGAAAAATGGCTTTTCACCTGCAACACAATTCAGTGTCATATGAGTTACAAAACCTCCATAAATTCGAGAGGCACACTTCATTTGAGGGAGAGCAGACACTGGCAGATATCATATTTGAGCTAATCTGGTCCAGCCGTTACGTCGCATTTTGAGTCTTCTATCAGACACGCAATTTCGTCAAGTGACATTTTTGGTGTCGGGAGCCATGGAACTCTGAAGAAAACTTCTTTTTTTTCATCCGGATTATCCAACTTCCATTGTTACTTTGTGGGGCTACGGGATGTAACTAATCGTAAGTGAAGTTACACTCTATTTAACAGGTAACTATAAACGAAATGGGGATATAACAGAATGGATACACTCAATATTTACTTAATGGCTCACTAGAGCCTGCGCCAAAGTGACCATTTTCCCATTGCTAGTCACAGATTCCAGCTGGAAGCATTCTGGAGATGAAGGACAACTTTGAGGTGGGATTCCGTGGGGTATGCTCTTTGCGGATGTATATGCACTTTTACCAGAATGACGATCTAATTGCCATTGATGGGGGTACACGAAATCAGTGGCTGTTATACAAAAGAAGCCTATTCAATCTTATGGTTGTAGTAATAGGTGGAACCTCTTCTATAATAGTTGATGGATGTTTGTAGAATCAAAGGCAGAGGTTGCTGAACTTTATCATAATCACCCCCTAATCAACAACTGAGGGGGTGGTTAAGTGAGCAGCATGCTCTTGATCCATATCCTGGTGACTTGTGTTTGGATCCCCATCTCGGGCGATACAATTTTCCTGTCCCTAGACTTCCTAGGAACAAAATGATTGAATTTATCAAAATGAAATCTCCTTACTCCATGAAGCTGCAATGACTTGAGTCATAAGACAATGGGAGCATTGGTCAGTGGGGGTTGTGTGAATTAACCTCAAAAAGCAGGTTTCACGCTCCAAAAAGGGAGGTTTTACCCCTTTCCATTACTGCATGCATGTTATCATCATGAGGCTCTGTGTTAAGCACCCCAGGATTACCCTACTAAGTATGTCTGAAGGGGACATAGGTTCTGCTGCACCTTCAGTGGAGCCTCAGCAACTTTCCGTAGATAATCACTAATGTGCATGCAGCTTCCAGCCAAGGAGGTTGTACCAAGAAACTCGACCTCAGGGGCTCTGCCGCAACTCGCATCCACAGCCTTCAAGCTGTATCCTCAATAGGAAGGCACCAAGGAGAGCAAGTCACACTTATCAGACTACATCCACACATGGCTGCCCCATAAACTAGTCTCGCCCTAGACTGTAAGCCAATTACATAACTTTCCTCTAGAGCGAAGGAAAGTAAAATCCTAATTTCGCCGCATGGTCTACAGTTCAATTTGAGGGACTGATTTACTTTCGGTTCATTTTGGTTTATTATTCATTCTGAATAATAACCCTATGTTTTCGGTCACGAAAAATGTTTTACAACCCCCCCTCAAAATTTGATACTTTAAGTTTCAAGACATGGGGATTCCAAATTTGCAATGTCCGTCCGCCTTTAACGTGGTCTAAAAAATTCGTTCTTTCGCACAAAAATCCGATTTGGTATCTAGTTGTGCCCGCCATCTCAGCAATCCGTTCGGACGAAGCCCGTGGTTGTAATGGGCAAAAAACGGTTAAAAAAATTAACGAAACGCAGTACAACGCAGGAGCTACAGTGTTTCGTCGTTTGAACTCCCTCCCTCCCGCCCGTCTCAATAAAAAACGGCGGCAACGCAACAGGGTGGGCGGCTCAACTCCCCTTTCGCCTCCCAACGGGTTCGCTCGAACCGCCCGACGGGGTAAAATCATCAGACGTTTTGTTTTCGTAGTTCCATTGTAGCCAGGACATGTTTCGTATGGTTTACTACTAGTATTTGATGCTGAATCGAATGGGATGGGGGAGCAGTAATACTAGGTCAAGCTGTTCATGAGAATAATAAACCATTGTGTAATAATTTGCAGGGTTTTTACTTCCTTGTCTCTACGCAGTAGAAAGGAAAGTTGAGTGATCGGCTGAAAGAACATTTTGGCGTTCTCCTTAGATCTTCACGTTTCTAACCCAACTGACTTCCAAAAAACGCTATTTGGGAAAATGGCTGAGCCGAGTGAGCTCAATATTGATATCTAGCTACAAGTCTATGTGGGACCCCAAAATAATCGTTTGTGGTATAAGCGACGTCCAGAGGGCATTCCAGCCAGAGGATGGTACTGTCAAGAATTCCATGATTCTGCTGTCCCCATCCCAGAAGAAAAAGTTGCTCTGGATGTTGCTAAGGCTTTTGACAGTGAGCCACTAGGCATTGCCTCTGTGGCAGGGGACTCATCGATTGTGTGATCTCTCTGTATTGCGGGGGTGTAACGGTGATTGATAATGAGCTGGTCAAGCTGCTTCAAGAAGTTGCATAAGCCTCTTCACATGATGTCATATTTTGGGTTTTGTCATTGGTGAGTCCTGGGTCCCAGCTAAAGGCGTCCTTAATGGTACCAGTACACTCTCGCTGAGACAAGATGAGAGCAGGCGAGGGCAAGAGTGTTCACGGTCTGCTCGTCATGTCTCGCTCTGCCTCACGAGGCCATGCCTGCGCTTGGTCTGGGAGCGGCTTCTCGGCGAGAGTGTACTGGTACCATAAGATGTCGTGGTACCTTTGCGATCAAGTTTCTCAGGGACAGAACCCTGGAAAAATTCCAGTTAATCCTCTTGAAGGGAAAACTAAATAGCCTACAGTCAATACACCTTAGCAGCCACAGGCTCCTTCTTGAGAAGCAAGTCAAGTACCTAGAACTCAATATAGGTGAGAGGTGGAGTATCAGCCAACGCCTCCAGCCCCGACGCATTACCCTAGCAAGGTTTGTCACAATGTACCTAGAGTGGTGGTCATTCTATCGTGGAACATACTCTTATCCTTCTTTTCCTCCTTGTCCCAATCCTTATATCCTTAGAGCCCAGCGTAGTGTAGTCCGTACACCCTCCCCTTTTCCTTAGTTAATATTAATTAGTTTCTGCTTTATGGGTGCCACTGTTTACGTGCAGCGAGCTTAGAAAAAATAAAATAAAAGTGTGCATAAGAACGCAATTGAGCAAGAACGGCAGAACCAAATCAACTAAACCTAGATATCTAGTGTGCAGGTCACTATGGGGCGCCAAAATACTGGTATGAGCAAAATTCGCACCAAACTATAATTTGTGGTCAAAACACAAAATATTTTTCATATTCTGATTAAACCTCTAGTAAAGACAGCTCAAACTAACACAATTATATCTTATAATTCTCATCAGTGGGAAAATGACGAGAGCAGCACAATAAATTACCAAACATTTCAACGAAAATCGATTTCAGCACAGTTTTTTCCTTATAAACACTGCTCAAATGTTACTGGAATCCTCAAACAAATTCTGGAGGTACTCCGATCAAGTACTTATACTATGAGCGTTATCAAACCATTCCACACAGTTCTCGTCGTTTTAATTCAAATAAACATTATATATTATCGTACGTAGTTTGGTGTTTGTTTTCTGATCGCCACTTTAACTATAGTTATTTTTAAACCGCCTTCGTCTATTTCCTAATTTTATTGTCAAATGTTGATCAGCACCAATTTAGAACAGTTTTTTGTCCTAATGGTGATTTTCGTACTCAGTAGCCTTGGGAACGTACAGATCTGAAGAAAACACTTTTGAGACACCTTGGAACTGCAGGCAAAATCGCACAACGAAATTCTCATCCAGGGGAAAATTATGAGAGAAGCACAATAAATTATCAAAGCTTTTGACAAAAATGGATTTCAGCGCGATCTTTTCCACATAAATCCCACCCGTACGATACAATAAATTCTAGAACTTCAAGATCTAGCAGTTGCTGCGTAGAACGTCAAGTCATGTTTTACGATTCGACATGAGCAGTGATTAAACACTATCTAATGATTGGACGGAGATGTAAGTCAAGATTCCTACCTTAAAGAGGGGTTACGTTGACCACTCGTTCAATGGAAAAATAATCTAACTGTTTTCCTGGAGAGCGAAGGGTGTGTCCCGCTGGCATGCATTGGGATGTCATGACACGACGGGAAGACATTGTTGATAATGTGATTCGTTAGGGAACCAGGTGACGTTGGCTTTCAAGACGCTCCACAAGAAAAAGTCATCATGCTGCGTGGTACGACACTCTCCCCCCCGAACTCACCCCACCGGTGAACTCCACTCGAAGCACCGGACCAAACCCGTCGCTAGGAAGACACTGCTCAACGTAGAAATTCGTAGACCGAAAATACAGCGCCTATATATATAGTGCACCATTGAACTAACCGGAGTAGTCGGGAGTTGCGTAATACTGCCCACTAGGCATTTTAAGAATAAATGCAATTTGTCAAAAACTGCCCCATGGTACTGTTTTCAATCCGTAAATCCGGTAAACACCGAAAACCTTACGTGATGATGTGAAAATGAAGCAGTAGCATGACAGTGTATCGACCAAGATATACCTATTTCAAAATATTACAAAATAATTTTGGAACATCGTCATAAAATAACTATAACTGTTAGACCATACCACATTACGTGTGCCAGTCAAAATGATAATTTCCTCTGCGGCTACAAAGGACGAAGTATTTAAATACGATGTTTTCACTTCTTGTCAAAAACACACACAGTCACGTTGCCAGAAAGTGATACGAATACACCTTGTTCATACAAATTGCTAAGCGCAAGTTTCCAATGTTACATCTGGTACACATAAAAGAATGGGACTACAAAGGTGGAGTGAAGTAGACGGCAGTAGTATAAGAGCATAGCTAATGTAACGTGGGCAATAGAAAAAAAGTGCAGGTAATAAAAACGCCACTTGCGCCTCGTCCTCAGGTTTGCCAAGCTCGACCCTTCCCTTTTCAGATGACGAGCATGTAGCCACTAGTTGTTCGCCTTCTAGTAGTCCAGGAAATCTCGCTACTACAACAACAAGTACTCGCGATCTGTGTCGTGAACTCCAGTGGACCCACAATGGTACAGATCTGTGGCTATACCAAGCTGACCAGCTGACAGCTGGTAGAAGGCCAAAGCTTTGTGTGACCAAGCACCAGTGGCTACAGAATTGCGAAACTGTGGCGGCAGTTGTGAGGGAAGAGCTGTGCAAGGCCCAGCAGACAACACAGTCACAACCAGCTACATCCGCTTTGGGCTCTCGCCAGAAACAGAGCCTTAATGAACTGTAACAATTGCTACAAAGCAGTCAGGTCTCTGAAAAGAGGCATTCAAATTGAAATGATGTAGGGCCATGCAAATTGACGTCAAAGTACACATGTCAGGAAAACTAGTCAATTGTCCTAAGGGAAAACAGTGCAAATATTCAAATCGTGCGTAATCTTTCTCAAGAACGAAAGAGGATCCAAATATGGAAGAAATCGAAGCAAAACCAATATAAATTCTTAAGAACAGCAAATCCATAATTCTTTTTAAACAGAAATTATGGCATTCCAAGTAACAAGGGGATTGTAAAACCCTGAAATGTACATAAAAACAGTGTACCAGCTCCTAAGTACTGTAATACTCAACGCGGTACACAAAACATGCAACCTCCAGGCATTTCTTTTTCTCAGCATTAAAAAAATGTAATTGTATTTTGTCTATTATCTCTCACAAGAAGGAACTGATCACGAATCCTCATGCAAAGTGTCGTGTTTGTTTGGCTACTGTCATCATTAATATGTCCCTGTTACCTTTTACAAAGTTCACATTGGTTCAAGTCATTCAACATACATAACTTACAAAAAACGCACACACTGTTTGTCATTTAGGCTCTAAGCGTGCGTCTTCATGTGAGTCTTGAGGTTGCTTTGGTTGGACGTCTTGTACTCGCACTCAGTGCACGCATGTGGCTTAACACCTGAGTCAATAACGAAATATTAATACTCGACGTAGACATTTTCAATCATAACGTGCATTCACAGATGTAATGTTACTTGCCACTATGCGCTCGCCGATGTTTCAACAAGTTACCAGGATTAGCTGTTTTGTAGTCGCAAGTATCGCAGGAATAGGGCTTTTCACCTGCAATACAATGCAGCGTCAAATGAATAACAAACATTCATCAAATACGAGAGGCACACAGGTTCATCTTGTCCTGTATAATGGTGTAAATAACCAACAGCTCTCCCTAGTCCACCACTATTTAAAAACTTTCATGGTATCTGTCAAAGGAGAAACGTCAACCCTAAGAACCATTCGCGTCAGTGTGCCTCAAACAAACGTCTGGGCACTCCCTTCTCGTATATGTAAAGCCTTGTTCAGATCTCTGCCTGCTCAAAATGATGAACTCTCTGGCCTATGAGCAGTTGACTTAGAGTATGTCACACGAGCAATCCAGACTCATCAAAATGACGTCAAGCTTACCTGTATGAGTCGCATAGTGTTGGCGAAGGAGCGTAGATGAGGTGGTTTTGTAATCACACTTATCACAAGGGAAGGGTTTTTCCCCTGCAACATGTCGAGAGAAGGGATTGTTTAAAGAATGTTATCAAAAGTACTGCAATGATATATGAACATTCAAATACTGTTAACAGCAATCTAGACTTGCCAGTTAAATAAAAGCATTGAGTACTTACCAGTGTGACACAGCATGTGTTTTCGAAGAGCACTCATTAGATAGCTTTTGAATTCACACTGATCACAGAAAAAGCGCTTCTCTCCTGCCAAATTTACACAAATATGAGCAGCATAGTCAACAATAATAACCAGTGTATAGGAAGCAGAAATCTTATTCATGTTTTGCCTTTGAAAACAACAACCTTTGATACTTGTACATCCTAGAAATGGACTAAAGATGGATATATACAAGTACCATCCACTGACCTCTGTGTGAACACATATAGAGTTGAAATCAACTCAACATGCATACCCTTCTCTATCATTCCCTCGACTGAGACATGTCTACATTCAATGGTAGCAGTTCTGTCAGGTGACTTCTGATACGCAAGAATAGACTACGAGGCCTCATTGAGAACTGCTGGCCACCCCAGGTTGTCAAATGATGTCAATGAAAACTGCAACCACGTAAGTAACAATTGAAACATCGACGTCACCAATGACGTCCTACGTGGATTTTCCTTTAATACGCCCATATTGTGTGTCCGTAAGAAGGGAAAATCTACACATAAACTCACTCGGGTTTGTTCTTGGGTTCTGTGGCACCAAACATTCAGACGTTACCTCTACAGGGTGCAGGCTTGGCGCCTCAAGCTCCACTTATGCGTTCCTTTGTGAGAGAATGCCAACAAAGTTGATTGGGCCGCGGATATTGGATATTAGTGACACAGAGCTAAACCCACTACTACTCACAAGTGGTTGATGGCCGTCACGACTTTTAAAATTTCCTGGACGTCAGGGAAGAATGTGATGAAGAGCGCACTGCGTCTGCTCTACGATCCCACAAGAAGAAAAAGAAAATGGAATGATAGTAGCTGTGAGAATGGTGTCAATATTTCTTTCATCCTCACAATTCTTTGCTATGTTGAACAATATAACTCACTAAAATCGCCACCTTACACAGTAATTCTTAGAGTAGATAAGATTTTTGTTTGGTTGTTTTACTTCAGAATATACTTTCCCCGCAGTTGACTTTGTTTGTTTGTGGAAAAGGCACAACACAAGATAACGAGGTGAAATGCGTAACACAAATTAAGGAATTAGTTGAAAAATGACTGTGACTAACCAGTGTGTGATGCCATGTGAATCCTCAAGGCAGCGCTACTCTCACATTTCTGATCACACTCCGAGCAAGGAAATGGCCTGATCCTCATCCCTGAGGTGGAATTGAAAATGAACCAATAAATACATCATGAAACCACTAGGCTAATGAAAAAGGTATTGAAACCAGAAGGTGTTTCATCCAGCCAATGCCGACGTTTGCATAGTCGAGCTAAAGAAGGGAGTCCAATAACGTGTTGCGAATGATGCCTCTCGCGTAGAAACGATATTAACAAGATTTCGCCAGAGTGCGCTTCTCTGTATTTGAGGATTCTGCTAATTGGTAGTTGTACACTAACGAAAACTCTCTGCCTGTCAACATTGCAGGAGAATGGCTGGACCAATTGAGATCGTCCTTGTTCTGTTCATTACTTTCAGCATAATAGAGTATAAGCAGTTTCCATCAATTCAAAGGGAGATAAACGGAAAATGAAAGGTTTTTGCATTTTCTTTGAAAGCTGCTCTTATCAGATTGATCTAACTCATGGGCATATTTACGGTCGTGGTGTAAGTACTAACGACTCAATTAATTTAGGGAACTTTAACTTTAAGCGCTTTCACATTCCACGTAAAATGTGAAATTATTTTTTACAAAGTTGAAGGGATTAAAGGGATTGAGGTTGGGGGGTTGAGTTGAATTGAAGGTATTGTTTTGATTTGAAGTCAAAACAACCACCACTTGGCACCTATTGTATTTTGAAAGTGGGTTTGTAGCAGGGAGACACGGGACACACAATATCTGGAATCGAACTATATTTTCCTAGAAGAACAGGTGAGGCCTAACAATAGTACCAACACAACCACACTAACAACAACTAGAACTAAATATATAACAGTTCTCCCCCACCAGCAGAAAGAAAAACCATGCTTAAATAATGAAAAAAACAACATACTATATAACAAAACTTTATCGTGTGATATTCTCTCTGAGATAATCTGGAGGCCGCTTGGTTCACTCCAACCTCCGCAACTCTGGAGGCTGTTGCTGGATTGGTGTCTTCACCGTCTGCTGGGAAGGAGCTGCTGCCGGACGATTCTCATCTGATGGCTGCCCCAAAACAGGCACACCAAACGCCACTGACCTCTGAGGAGTAGCTGATCCTTCGCCGTCCAAACGAGCAGGTCTTTGGATCCCTGTAGACACTAACTGGTCTATATGGCGCTTTATGAGACGCCCAGCATCCAGCCTTGAACCAAGGACCCGCCTAACCTCTCCAAATTGCCAAACATCTCAGTTATTTATGTGCAATCGAACTTGCACTCTCTCTCCCTCTGACAAGAATCGTGCATGAGGGGCAGCTTAACATCTGGTGTTTTTACATTTTTAATTTCTAGATAGTTTTCGAAGTTCTTCTCCTCCCGTGGGAGTATTAATTATAGGCGTAAAGGTAATCATGATAAACAGGTATACAACATTTCATTATTATTATTACTAGATAATAAGCGATGTGTTTAGACAACTTCAACCTTCCAGTACTTTCCAACCCTCATAATACCGCCTAGACTGCCACTTCTGACAAATATGTTCTTGATCTAAGTCAAACAACCCACATTAGTACCACTGACAGTGACGCCCTTTCAACCATCAGTACTGGTACTTTTCACAAAAATCCCAAATCTTAGTCTCATGACTTACAGTAATCATGGCATTACAAAAGATAATATGATAAACATAAGGGAGCTCACCAGAGTGAACGCGTTGGTGTAGACGGAGTTTGTGAGAAGTTGCTGATCTATGGTCGCACTGATCACAAGCATATCGCTTCTCGCCTAATAACAATATCAAAGGACAATATCCAGACTGTCAAATCTTCAAGGTACTGCATCAAAAAATGAAATTCTTACCTGTGTGTATTCTGCTATGACTTCTTATTCCAGAAGACGAGTTTGCTCGGAAACTACATTGAGTACAAGCATACGGCTTCTCACCTACAACAAGTGTCACAAAATACCTGTAATTGACTCACACAACACGAACAATATTATACTGTTATATTACTCTTACCAGTGTGTATTCGTACGTGGATTATCAGTTCTTTGCGACCCTTTGCTCTATAACTGCACAGTGTACAGGGATATGGGCGCTCATCTGTATCAATTACAGAAAAATCGTAATAAAACATCAAAAAATATTACACAGAATGTCGTCAATGTAGGGACTTACCACTGTGAACACGCTGGTGACTATCGCAGTGTGTCTTCTTGTAGCTGGAATAGCTGCAATGGGAACAGAAGAAACGAGGTTCTCCTGTAATACGAGAGCAGTATGAGTGGAGTGCCTGTCATATAATCAAGTTCGCCATTTCATAAACTGTCAACTAACTTTTATTCTTCGTTGCAACAGAATTATCACCCACAGCAGCACATCCATGTGAATTAGAGCTCGAGTCACTCATCTGAGTATCTGACATGGTGACCTGATTGCGCGCAGTTCTGTAACCAAGATGTAACCTAACAATACGTACAGCTGGTAAAGGAAGGCAATTAGTCTCTCCCAGTTTCACCATTTATACTATTTGCATGTGATATTTTACGATGTGATCTGTAAATTTTTCCTTAAAAACTAATCTATTGATTTATATCAAACTTTTGGAGTATTGCTCACTAATCTGTAACAAATTATGGAGAACAGGCACATGGATCCAAATAAGGCTCATTAACCGTTTTCGGACAAACGGCTTTAACGATTTTCTTCAAAATCATAGGGTGTCTTCAACTTGCCAATACCTATACATCGTTCAACATAAATGTTCCTCTTGCACATAAATAACGACAACAATGTGCTAAACAGTCGTGAATTATTACTCGTACTTCTGATATCATGTTTCCGTCTTCACCTACATTTCATATTCATATTTTATTTTGAATCAATACTCTCGAATGGTGGAGATGGGAGCTGGACGCTTACGTTATACTTTCATTTCGCATATTTCAAGTATAAACGGAAGTTTTATTGCATTAACTTACGCAATGAGGACTCACGAGTAGAATAAAACAGAGTACCAGCTAAGGCCGAGGGAACAATGACCGAAGTCGTTGTAATTTCAGGTTCCCATCTTCCCAGAGATAGTCGGAGCCGGCTTGGCTGCTGTAAAAGGGATACCAGAATCTACCATTCCCCTCCACAAATTTAAGGACCTTTCTTTTTCCACTTCATTTCTCTCAAACTTGAGTTCTGCAACATTCGCTTCCCTAATTTGTTAGCTCTTGTGCCGAACTATATTGTTCTTAGGAAAGTGATCCACTGTTTCAATTCCCCTCCATTGGCACCTTGAGTTAATGTTGGAATTGATCCTTTGAAGGATCATTCCCACTGTATAGTGCCTGGATAGCATGCCTATAATTCGTCGTGGTGTACTTTGTGCTTGGGTATCCATTTTAGAGTAACTATATTCCTTGGTTGACAGAGTTTCTCAGCGCTGTGCTTTGTTTCCTCGATGGAGGAAGTTTTAACAATCGGATTACATAATGTTTTTATGACAGATTGATTTTCAGTACGGAATATCGATACCCCTAGTTATTTCTCGATTCAAGCACATTGATTTTATCGCGATAAGTTCACTTTGAAATACTGAAGTGTTTCAACCAAATGTCAGGCATTCCTCCCATTTAAATGTGGTAACGTAGACTCCGATTTCCTGGGTTACCCCTCAACCTATTGAAGCCATCAGTGTAGCAGATGATTTTAAAATCATCTACCACTGTGGATCTACTATCCCATATTTGAATAGTCTGTTCTAGTGTTGAGGTTTCCCTGGCAATGATATATACCGTTTTTCTATCATCCATTGGCATATTTCCTTCTGGTCTGCTGTTTATAATGCTTGTCTGAATGATTCTGTAGCCGTGAGTGAGACCAGTCTCCTTGTTTTCTGAGTCTTAGTGTCCCTACCACAGCTTCGTGTGTGATTTCCCACATGATTGTCAGAATTGCAGTCAATATTACTATTATGATGTTGGGAATGCTGTGAAATGCCCCACGATTTACACGTTTATAATCCTATCTAATTTGTATAAGGTACAGTTCTTAGTGACAGCTGGCCACCGGACTAGCTCTCTACATACAACTCTAGGGGCCGCATTCACCAAAACGCCGCTGATCGTGATCCAACTGATCAGGGCTAGATAAGTAGATCAAGGCTAGTCATTTTCGCGCCCACCACGCTAGCCGAGATCACTGTGGTATGCGGTTAGCTTAGACGTGATTACACTGCGATTAAGCCATATCGAGAAGGCAGTGGACTAATGAGGTTACAGTAAAGTAAGGAAATTGGGCATCTGTTTGACATCCCGTCCCATAAACAAGTGTCATGTAAACGTAAATGGCCGCGAAACCGTGTATCCCATAGATGCCCAAGGCTCAATAATCCAGATTTGACCAAATTATTGTTTCTAATTATTGTCATACACCAAAGTGGCCGCATTAACCTCTGCCAAAGCTGAAACTGGTGAGGAGCTTAAAGTGAAAATACGTCTACTCAATTGCAAGAGCTGCAGGAAAAAGACAAATTAATCCGGGAAAGTGCTTTGTGCGTGTAGGATAAATCGGAAGCGGTACAAGAAAATGAGAACTGAGCAAGAAATAATAAAAACCCAAATTATGAGGTTACAACTTTTGCAAGCAAGGAACTTTAACAAGGAAGGGAGAATTGCCGTGTTTAATAAAAGTTGTTTAATACACTAATGTGTACGTAAAAGCGTGGTATTATTTAATATTTCCTACTTATCTGATACTGAATCCACCCAGGTAAGCCGTTTGGGTTTTCTAACACGGCAATATGACGACTGGTTTTTTCAGAAACTGCTCAGCACACATTTAACGCAAACAACAACTTGCTTTCGACGATCGTAATACTTTTGTTCGCAACAGAATTTAAATTCATACTTCAAGAAGTCGTCGGATCCTGCTCATAGCCATCCGAGGCGCCGGGTGAGATGACGATAACCCAACATATTAGATCATCATCGTAGTGGAATAGTTACTGAAATAACTGCGCACTAGTAAACAGTATCTTTGTTTATTATCATTATTCCAAAATATACGTAAATTATTCACAATAATAGAAGCGAATACTCGCCAGTGGAAGGTAACGGCGGACAAATATCAGAAAATGATAAAGAAAGATAAGAGCTAACCGTGCCAAACAGCACAATTTTTTGGGGTTAGCGCTTGATCAGGGCTAGAGCTTAACCCAGTCTGGTGAATACCGTTTTTGTGGCGGGAGCGGGTTAGGTGCTGTTAATCGACTCTAAACGAGATCAACGCAGTTGGTGAATACGGTCTCGCTGTTGTTTGATAGATCCATTTCGCTAATATTAGTTTTAAACCTCATGTTACCGTTAACATTAATCTGTAGGAAAAGTTTCCTTCTTTTATCTAATTGACTAGCTATTTGGGTTTTCCACCTAAGTTGACCATCTAATAAAACTCCTACGTATACCACTGATGAAGATACCCTTACCAGTTTCATCACTTCACCTGATACGTTGAGCACGGTATCCAAGTTTTGGTTATTAACTAGAATTACTCCATCGCTCGCACAAAATTGGCAGAAGAAATCTAACGAACTAGTACTCAAGATAAGCAGAAAATTCAGGAAAAGTTATAATAAACAAAACAGTAACCAGACTTGAGGGAGAGAGAGACTGCAGGGCATCAGCCAAAGCCGAGGGAACAGCGCGACCTGAATCGTGGCCACATATGGAAACATTTCTCATCACCCAAGTTATATAAGGGATCTGGTTTTGGCTCCTAGAACGGGTACCGGAATCTTCCGGTTCCCTCCACAAATTTGAGGGTTCTCCTCCATTCGTTGTGTCGTATATCGTTCCTATCTATAGTTCGTCCTCCAAGTCTTTCTAATCTGGTTCTAAATCATATTGGGCATTCACATATGAAATGCTCAACCGTTTCTATTTCCCCACAGGATCATTCAGCCCTAATTGTAGGGTTATATCTATGTAATGTATTCCTGACTGCGTAGTGTCCAGTTAACATGCCTATTAATCTTCTTAATTGATTCCTAATTAGTTTTAGGGCCCATTCCGTCTTTTGTTTATTGTAACTTGTGGTCCCTGTACGCTTAGAGAATTACATTACTAAATCTTCCCCATAGGGTATTTTTTATGGCCTTCTTGACAGTTGCCATTGTAACTGCTGTATTGGGTTCTAGTCTATGGAAGTGATCGGTCGACCCCTCTTTGGCCAGTATGTCTGCTCTTCCATTACTCTGTATCCCTTGTGTCCCGGAATCCATTTCACCGTTAAGGTATTTCCTCTCTGTGCAAGTTCTTTCCCTTTATTATTTGTGTCCTCAACTAGCAACAACCTGGCTAACAATTCGCTCTAGAAGACTGTTGTATTAATACCTAGTGATCTGGATTATTTCCAATCTATTGCAGGGATGTATATACCCAAGCCTTTGTTGCCATGTATTTGGTCCTTCGACCCATCTATGTAGCATGTTATGTCTGAGTCATCCTCTACATGTGTTCTGTTCGCCCAAATGTCTTTGGAACATATTTCCGTATTAATGTACTTCTGAAATTTGTATATTGTTTTCCTATCGTCTATCGGATAGTTTGCTGTTTCTATGGAATTATACAGGTCTTTCCCGTTAGTTCTGTGTCCCCTCCAGTTGACCTGTTTCCAATCGTCATTTTCCCTTGTGTCCCTCATTGCTTCTTTTTGGATCTCCCATCTCAGGGGTAGCACGCCCAGTAACACCACCAGGACAATGGTAGGCATACTGTGGAAGGCACCTGATATGGTCATCATTATTGTTCTATCTAGTTTGTTAAGGGAGTGATTCGTGGTTGCTCCTTGCCACCAAACAATTGCTCCATGTACTATTCTTGGTCTCAACACCGCTTGATGGAGCCATTTGGTCATGCTTGGGTTCACTCCCCATGTCTTACCTATGACGCCTTTTATTTGGTGTAGCAAGTAACCAGACTAGAAGAATTGGTTCACGGACATGTGTTCCCTTTGTGTTGTTGTTGAGAAGGGTTCTGAAATTTGTCATCTGTTGGTTATCTGCGTATTACATTGGCTGTCTTCAAATCCATCTGCCGATGGCTCAGTCTGTCTGTCAATGCTCGCGAAACTAACATGTAAGGTACAAATATATTTTAAAAGAGCCATCAACGTTCAAGCGGATAAACATATCTTTTCCCCATATTTCGGTCTATTTCCACGCCATCATAAGGATCTATGGAGAACCCAAATGTACTTAGGATATACTAATTTAAAATTATGAACTTGGGTGATTGTTCATGTGTGGGATGAGGCTAATCTGCGAGTACACTTAAGATTAAAGATACACTACTTAACGAAAAGCTACTGAGTACCGAGTGCAAGAAGAGTGGATTCACCAGTTGAGGTAGTTTGTGCAAATGGGGGAGAGGTAAAGAAATTTAACTTCCCCGAAAAATGCAGGAGAGACCAATGAGGGAACTTGAAGGATTAACTCTTTTGTGAAATACAATCGGCTGATGAAGGTTGCAACTCAGTAGAGGATAACAAAAATTGGAATGGAGATCTTCAAGAATTTTGTTTTCTAAAGAAGGGTGAAATGTATTTCCGTGAATGATGAACATAAGTTTTTTTATTGAACATTTTCCAATTGATCCTTTTAATTTGAATAATTTCTTCAAGATTTAACTTGTGCTTATATGATTCCAGATAGGTAAGAATGGTAGCCTATCAAAGATGGCACTAGGTAGGGAGGTGCGTGGATGCTATTATTATCAAACCAGTGGCCCCATGTGTGAGCTAGGGTCCCAGAAGAAGCTGTTCAAGGGGATGTCCTGATTGAGTTAGGCTGCTAGACTGCAGACCCAAAAAGATTTGCAGACAAGATTGAAGAGGCTCTTGGTCGTCAGGACTGCCATTCCTCAGACGTCTATTGAGATTGGGGATCTTGATAGTGCCATCACCATACAGGATATCCTGGCAGCTCCGCAACAGGACCTTCAGTGAGAGGGAGTGGGTGAAAATGAGGTCTTCTTGACAAAGATTAATACGAGGGAGGAACTGAGAGCCATTGTTAATATGAAAGGCGGCTGCTGCTTTTCTCTTGGGGAAGGGCACAGTAAGAATTAGATGGGTCAGATGTAGGGTCTGCCCTAGGGTCAATGTGCTGAGATCCTTCCGATGCATAGATTACGGGCGTCGGGCAGTTAACTTAAAGGGAACCCTTCTCTGCTGCTGCAGGGAACAAAGTCACTAGAAGAGGGAGTACCCAGGACCCACCAGGTGCATGTTCTGCTCTGATTAGGGGATTATAGGGTATGAGGCACCCCAGAGGCGCTGATGGAGGCTAGTTGCCATGGCTGATGGTGGTTCACAACCTCTACCAAATCACAACATCACTGGATATTTTGCAGCAGTTTGAGCTGTACAAGGAGGTTAACTCACTGCTTTTGAATGAGCTGCACCATAACCAAGCAAGCCCTGCAGTTTACTCAGCTCGGTAGCAAGGTCTTATTTCCTGTCCAGGTCCACCATAGGTGATTGCAGGCATAACGTTCACCCTGTATGTCTACATTACCATCCTTGGCTGCAATCCCCCTCCCCCATGTCTTGGCATCCATTTTCTGGATGGCCCGCATCACAGATGAATCCCTTTGGTTTTGTCTGAATTGACATATAACCCCTGCTCAATACTCTGTCTTTATACAGTGTTTACAGCCAACTGCTTCCGCTTGTCAATCACACTAGTGAATTTTCCTATCATAATTATTACCAAGTCTTCCGTGTATGATATTGCTCTGCAGCCCTCCCCCTCTACCAGCTCAAGGAGAGTATCTGCAGTAAGCAACCAGAGAAGGGGGAGAGTAAACCTCTCTGGGGACACCCCTTCACCAGTCTGACCAAGAAAGTCTCTCCTCTTTTCCATGCCAACAGGTGAGCGTTTGTTCCTTTCCTTCTCGCCTCATCTCAGAGGCGATTGAGTCATGTGACGCATTGTCAAAGGCCCCGCCAATCTCTAGAAAGAAGCATAAACCAGCCTCCAAGTGTTCTCCAGCTGAGTCACCAGTTCATTCAGGGCAGTCTCGGTAGATTTCCCCCTCAGATAGGCGTGTTGGGAACAGTGGATGGGTGTACGAGCATGATATCTTCTCCATAGCTTGTAGCAGGAAGGACGTAGGACTGATGGGCCAGTAGGCTTCACTTGAATCGAGGAGCCACCCTGTAAGTTCGAACACCAGCTACACATGCGGGTGCTATATCTTCATTCAACGCATTTCTACAGAAACATTTATAAAGAACAAAATGTACGAACTAGTAGCTGAGAATACTCCGTAAGTTTGCTCGAAAGCGTTAGAGCCGTTATTGAGAAAAGTGGAATACCTATAAATTAATATTCGACAAATCTCCTTTTCTGAGTTAACTTGGCTTATATCTCCGTTCAACATATATATACAGAAATAATTATGGAGAACGAAATGTGGGTATGGGTGACTAAAAGACACTTCATTAGGATTTATCACATTTGGCGAAACAGTTACCCTGGAATTTACGGAAATGTTCGAAAAAACGTTATTTTCAACACATTTTCATTTTTATCTCTGTTCAATAGACGGTCAGAGGAACATTTATTGAGAACAATATGTAGGTATTAACTATTCAATAACATCCTGTGAGTTTGGTGAAGATCGTTGAAGCCGTTTTGCAAAAAATCGTTAAAACCCTATTTTTGCTTCATCGGCCTATATGTCCGTTCACCGTATATTCATGGAGATGGAAAAGAAAAGTTAGGTATTGATTAGTGGAAGATAATTTGAAAGTTTAATCAAAATCGTTAGAGCCGTTTTCGAGAAAAATGCGAAAAACACTAGTTTTTCACTAGTCAAAATTTAACTATTCCAACAAAGAAGTTTTCAAGCTCTTCGGTTGAATGGTAGAATTCTTAGTAGAAATAGTTAGACCCCCCCACCCAATCACAATATGTGTTTACTTTGGTAATGTCCCACGTCATCATCTCGCCCGTTGCGAGGCATTGTTTGGCCTATCGATCCGAACTTCTTGTCATAACGAAGAGTTGATGCTGTTGATTTTGAAGTCATCACACCCCCCATCGTCGGTTTTGCAGTTAGTTACGTTGTAAGTGGCTGGGAATAGTAGAGAGATCAGCGGGCCTTGTTAGAGAAAAAATGGTGAGTTAAGTTTCAATGTTACCCGTAATTAGAATGACGGGACAACAGCGTGCACACGAGTTGTAACCCAAAGTCTTCCCCCATCCCGTCTGTCGTACTCGAGTCTTCGTCGTGCAGCAACTAATAAATTATGTTTTATGAACTACGTTAGAACCTTCTACACAAAAATTGGAATTGCTTATTCCGGAACTTATTAAGTTGCCCCAACTCTTGTCACGACCTTTGTCTATGTAACTTTATAGGTAATTTGAAAGGGTCGAGATAATCTGATGCGACGTACCACAAAACTTACCTCGGCCCCACGTGCATTCTGGTTACTAAACCACTCAATTTTTCATTGAATTGAATCCACTCGGTGAACTCTGGTCCGTAGCAACACACAACTTTCCACAACCTCCGTATATTCAATGACCTGCTACACATACGGGCGATCTACAGGCAAATTTATTCAGAACAAAAAGTAGGTACTGGTTGATTGATCTCCGTGAGTTTGATATAAATCGTTACAGCAGTTTTTGAGAAAATTGGAAAACCGATAAATTAAAATTCGACAAATCTGGTTTTTCGAGTTATCATGGCTTATATCTCCGTTCAACAAATAGATGCAGGAATAATTATGGAGAACAAAATGTGGGTGTAGGTCACTAGAAAACACTCTGTATGATTGATGAAATCCAGTGACGTAGTTACTCGAGAAATGAAAAAAAAAGGTTCATAAAAACATTATTTTCAACACATTTCCATTTTTACTTTCCTTGGCTCTACAAAGTAAAAAGGAAAGTTATGTAATCGACTGAAAAAAAAATTTTGAGTTTTCTTCAGATCTTTACGTTTCAGACCCCCCTGAGTCCGAAAAATACTATTTGGGAAAATGAATTTAGAGACCACCGTACCAAATCAGCTGAAACATGATGTCTAGCCTACAGGTTACCACAGGACGCCAAAATAAGGGTATGGACAAAATCCACCGAAAGTTAACTATAGTTATCATAGTGATCAAAACACCACATTTTTTTTTCTCAAAAACGGCTCTAACGATTTTGATTAAATTTTTTATATAGAAAGCTCTCAATAAGACAACACAATACACAATATACAATAAAATTCCCATTTGTGGGAAAATGACGAGAGCAGCACAATAAATTATCAAAATTTTGGACGAAAAGCGTTTTTCGCGCAGTTTATTCCTTATTAACTCCGCTGGAAGTTTTGTAGAATGTTAAAAAAATTGTATTGTAGTCCAATCCAATACCTAAAGGGTGAGTGTTTAAAAACGCTCACGAGATACACTCCAGAAATTCCTGAATTTCAACTACTGCCGTTTCGCTTACTACCAGTTCTAAACGTTTTTACTCAATAACTTTGCAAAAGTAATCACTATCTTTCTTCGAATAATTTGTGTTTACAGCCTCATTAATTTTCTGTGTACCAATCGCTCAATAATGGTCGTGCAATGAGTACGAGCAGCATAATAAAATCTGGAACTGTAAGCACTACCGCTTCCTGCTGCCGTAAAGCGTTGTTTGACCAAGTTCAAATTAACTGTGTGATAAATGAATTGATTAAATAGAATTAGCCATGTACAAAGTGAATTGACGTAGAGCTAAGGAAAGTTGTGTGTGGCAACGCACCAGATATTTAAATCTGTTCAATGAACGTTTATTCAGAACAATTTATAGGTATTGACTATTTGAAAGCATTCTGAGAGTAGGTCGGGACGAAACTATAACTCGCTGTATTGTCCCGTGAGTTCTTTCAATAAGTAGACTTAGGCTTACTGTATTTAAAGTGATCTATCTAGACCTAGCGTCGACTAATACCTACAAAAACGATTCCAAACGCGACGTAATTGCAATAAAACTGCCAAAATTTAGTTTTTGTTGATTTTTACTTTCCGCTACCCGAAGGGAAGGAAAGTATAGTAATCGGCTCAAAAAAAAATTTTGGGTTTTCTTCAGATCTTTACGTTTTGAGGCCTACTGAGTCTAAAAAACCTAATTTCGGCGCGTGGGCCGTGTGTGTGTGTCTGTAGTTCGATTTGCGGGAGAACGGCTGATCCGATTGAGCTGGTTCTTTTTTTGTTTTGTACGTTATTTTTTGTAGACACCAAAATAAGGTTATGGAGGGTGTGTGAAGGGAAGGGGGGTGGGGGACGAAAATGTACCAAAAACTAGGGCTTTTCGCCTTTTTCTCGAAAACGGCTCTAACGATTTTGATTAAACTGTCAAATTATCTTCTACTAATCAATACCCAACTTTTCTTTTGTATACATATCTCCATGAACGGACATATAGGCCGATGAAGCAAAAATAGGGTTTTAACGATTTTTTGCAAAACGGCTTCAACGATTTTCACCAAACTCACAGCATGTTTTCGAATAGTTAATACCTACGTATTGTTCTCAATAAATGTTCCTCTGACTGTCCATTGAACAGTAATAAAAATCAAAATGTGTCGAAAATAACGTTTTTTCTAACATTTATGTAAATTCCATGGTAACTTCTTCACCAGATGTGATAAATTCTAATGGAGTGTCTTTTAGTCACCAATACCAACATTTCGTTCTCCATAATTATTTCTGTATATATATGTTGAACGGAGATATAAGCCAAGTTAACTCAGAAAAGGAGATTTGTCGAATATTAATTTATCGGTATTCCAATTTCCTCAAAAACGGCTCTAACGATTTCGATCAAACTTTCGGAGTACCCTCATCTAACAAGTCCCTACATTTTGTTCCCCATAAATGTTCCTGTAAAAATGCGTTGAACGAAGATATAGCACCCACATATGTAGCTGGTGTTCGAAATTACGGGGGTGGCGGAAAGTTGTGTGTTGCTACGTACCAGATATTTTAAAACTATTTTTTGCCCATAACAACCGTGAATTTCGATTTAGAATCCCAATGCCCTGAAACTTAGTGTGATGTAAAAAGAGTTGGGGTGTGTTATTTGGAATGAATCCAAAAGTGTCTATCACGAAACGCGATCTTCGTTCCTTTTTTTTGTAGACGCCAAAATAAGGTTATGGGCATGGGTCGATGGGAAGGGGGGTGGGGGACGAAAATGTACCATAACTAGAGTTTTTAGGATTTTTCTCGAAAACGGCTCGAACGATTTTGATTAAACTTTCAATTAATCTTCTACTACGGAGATACAGGCCTGTGAAGCGAAAATATGTTTTTTACGCCTTTTGGCAAAACGGCTTCAGCGGTTTTCACCAAACTCACAGCATGTTTTCGAATAGTCAATACCTACGTATTGTTATCAATAAATGTTCCTCTGGCTGTCCATTGAACCGAGATATAAATCAAAATGTGTCAAAAATAACGTTTTTTCGAACATTTCCGTAAATTACAGGGTAACTGCTTCACCAAATTGGATCAATCTTACAGAGTGCCTTCCAGCCACCCGTACCCACATTGTTTCGTTTTAATTAGGTCCTAAATATGTATAGCATGTTGTAATGGAATCGTCCTTCCCCGTCAAGCACATGGCCGGCACACGTAGAACACACTTTAACTGCTCAAAGGCGCAAAGCATAGTAAAGTGGCAAATACAGGAACTGGCGAACTTTCCACCGTGGGGAAAACGAGGCAAAAGTATGAAGTTACAACAACCAAAGGATTGTTAGCGCGATCGGTGTTAAATCTGACCAATTTCTAATTTCCCAATTTTGGACAATCGTTTAATCAGTATAATAGTTGGAAGGATGTTTGTGAAGTTCATAAATCATTAATTGAAGGCAACATGTTCGACATTTAAGCTATCTGCATTATTACGCTATTTGTAATTTGCATAAACTCGAGCTACGCTTATTGGACATAAGATTGAATGCTTTTAAGTACGTACGTTTCCTGTACGAAACAAAACAATGACAGGAAAAGAAAACGCACGTTATTTTGTGTTCGAATTGCCTATCGTGCGTTGATATTTACCTTTACAACACTATTGCTCACAATAATTTTGTTTACCTTGTTTTTATCCTTTTTCTATGATTGTACAATGATGATTGTGTTTAACCAAATGTATCGTTTCAATACTCACTGGTTTTTGTTTTATGAGGTGTATGAAGCGTCGAAGACGGAAGGAAAGAAGGGTTTTCTATAACACTACGAAATACCAATTTTAATAAAATAGAACGGTTTTTGGTAACTGGTTCGGCACGATTAAAAGCTTTGTGTGTTCGATTATTTTTGTTTGAGTTCTGAAACAGAAAACTAAAATTGTCTTGGATCAATTAGTTGGGTAGTATAAGCACTTACTCGTAATTTTGGAGATGACGGGCGAGCGATGTTGAGAGAGAGTGAATTCTGGTCCCCTACTAAGGAGTATCACGTACACGTGGGGGTTCCAGTGGGCTCTGTCCACTTGAATACCTCGTTGGCAGATGGGATTAAGTTTCTCTTCATCCAAAGTTGTTTCAAGGCTTTTTAGCGAGAGCGGGGACCGGATGCGGGCAGCAGGTAGCCCACGATGGTAGTCCGCAAACGATGCCTGCTCATCGCAGTTAAAACATCCGTGCGCGGTCTTCTGTTTTCCACATTTTGCGTATCCAAGTTTTTTGGATCCGTCGTTTTTCTAGCCAAAACCTGGTTAATTTTATTAGGTGCTTGCGTCAAAAGGTGGACGTCCGATGGCAAATTCATAGTTCATTTTATCGCAAGGACCGATTTAATATATTTTGCACCTTTAACGCTCAATAAATACTTGGAAGTGTTCTAAAAACGGGTCGTTGCTCGAGTTTCAATCTTTTAATACGTCTTTGCGCTCGAAACATCGACAGCAGTCGCCAAAACCAGTATGAAATTTGGTAATTCTTGTTTCTAGACATCAGGATTTCAAATCTGCAATGTCCGTCCGCCGTCTGGGCCGCTTTGTGCCTTTAACGTTGCCATAAATCGCATTTTGTATCTAGTTGTGCCCGCCTGCTTGGCAATCCAGTCGGACGAAGCCCATGGTTGTTTTGGGCAAAAAACGGGGAACAAAATTAACAAAACCGTAATTTTGGCAGTTTTATCGGAAATACGCAGTGTTTGGCATCGTATTCAAGGTATTTTAAGATGCTGGGTCGAATGGAATGAGTATCAGACGTGTACAATTGCGTATGGCAAAATTACAGTCATTATAGTGAGCCAAAGTCAACTAATTGAAAGAACTCGCGTAGTTACTGCGTAATCGTTTAATCGTTTGTACTCCCTCCGGCATGCGTCATCAAAACCACCCGCCCGCTCGACTCGCCACGTCGTGCCAATTGCCTACAGGCGATTACGGGTGTCTGTAATATTTAGTTTTCGTCGTTCAGTTGTAGTCAGGTCATGTTTCGTGTGGTTTACTGGTATTTTTCGATGCTGAATCGAATGGGATGGGTCTTGGAGCTGTCAGACTCCGTCAAACCGTTCAAAAGAACAATCAACCATAATTTGCAAAGTTTAAAAAAAAATTGTTCGCCCAACTTTCGCATGATGAGAGTCTCGCTGAATATATCGAATACTCGAGCGTTACGGGGAGCTCGTTGAAGGGGTGCATTGTGGGTGTACGTAGACTCACTTCTTGCACAGCACTACTCGATGATGTGCTGGATGGCTTTCGTAACAACGGACATTTTGGAGAAAGTCTTTTGTGATCCGGTACATCGCTATAATAAAAACCTATGTTACGGTTACGCAGCGATATCGCACTATGTAATGAGTAATGAGTGAGATATCAACCGAATGCTATTGGAGCACAGAGTTTTATTGACATTTTATGTCTTTACTTTGCTACATAAACTCGAAAATGTAACGCCGGAGATGTAACGGAGAAGCGTCACGAAATTTTTTAACCCGAGTTGCCAGCCACAGCCCCTGTGGCCTAATGGATAAGGCATCGGTCTCCTAACCCGGGATTATGGGTTCGAGTCCCACCAGGGTTACGATTATTTTTATGACATTTTATGTCTTTACTTTGCTACATAAACTCGAAAATGTAACGCGAGAGCTGTTACGCGGGATATGTAACAGAGAAGCGTCACGAAATTTGTTTTGGGTTGAATGCATGGTAACGTCTGTTACAAAATCTAACGCTTGGTAACATCACACGTTTTAATAACCTCAGTGACTAAGTGATGATGTCAATTGCCATTGACGCGGCCATTATATCGAAACCATCAACGAGCACAATCAAATGTAGTTATCATTGCATAAAAAAATAAAATAAAATAAAAGACATAAAATGTCCCTAGTGGTTGCGTACTTGTACGAAAGCTGTACCCACAGTTAGTGTAAAGGTTTCTTTCGCGTTTTACATAATTAATACCTATATATTGTTCTCAATAAAAATCCTCTGACATTCCTTTGAACAAAAATAAAAATGATAACGTGTCGAAAATGATTTACATGAATTTACCTAAACATGGCGATTTCCTTAAACTAAACAAAATCCATTTATGTGCAATCTGTTAACAATTCTGTATTGAAGCATAATCGAACCGTCCACTTAAATCCAAAGTTGGTCATGAAAATAAATAACGCCGGTAATGTGACATAATGCAACGAGCTAGTTTTGTGGTGGGAACCAAAACTGTTTATACAGAGTTTTGCGTTCTCCTCACAATTTCAGAACAATAAACACCAACGTCCCCAAAAAAATCAAGTTGGCAGTAGGATCAAACCTTTTTATGAATCCCTTGAGCAATGGCTGCTCAAATAAGCATTCATAGACGGTGACGAATACATTTTGGACCTAAACTATAATAGTCTCTAATGCATTGAGCTAAGTTCTACTAATTACGATAAAGTAAGCGAATAACAGATTGGATTAGTACGGATTGTAATAAAAACCGCTTCATGTACGTAACCCTGAGGAGAGCTGTAGTAGCAGATATTTGCAATTACATTCGGTCAAGTTGTACCACTGTACTAACGGCAGCGAAGTTTCGAGCGAAACGGGGCATTAAGGTGCCCAGTCAGCACAAATGCCCTGGACGAAGAGCCCTTAATGAAAGAGGTCCCAGTACACCTAGTTTAGCAAACTGGGAGTGTGAAACGTTATTAGACGTTCTCGTTCGTGGTTCATCGTTCTACTTGAATCTCCGTGTTATTTCGACATTTTATATACTTTTCGGAGGTCAAAAATGTTTTGGGGGGCTTTTTGAAATTGTCTTAACGTGTTTTCGTGCCAACTTAAAACTGCTTAATTTCGGCATTTCATTCCTTTTTGCAGTTACTAAACTCTTTTAACGCGCTTTTATTAATTACGCTGTTTAATACCGTCGACTGTCGAACCTAAGTCCTTCGCTCCGGTAAGGACAGGTGCAACGTTCCTTCGTTCGAGCCCGCATCCTTGCGAACTTTCATTATAATTGGTGGTTAACTTCAGACTTTGGGAACTTCTTGCATTTACTATGCTTTGTACCTTCGAGCTGTTAACGTGTGTGCTACGATGATACTTCATGCGCCGGCCATGTGTTTGACGGGGCAGGACGATTATATTACAACATGCTGGTAAATCCTAGGCGTATTTCTTCTCTCCGTTCATGCAGGGGGGGTTTGGTCGTAGTTTTTCACGTTTTACCCGAGTTACATTAATAATTGTTGAGTATACATATTTAGGACCTAATTAAAACAAAAAAATGTCAACTCAGTTTTCATGGGTGCTTTCTGGGGCTTTGAATGTGTAAAACGACTATAACGGTTTGTGCTTAACTCGCATGACGTCTTCAAATAGTTATACAAGTATATTGTATCTCACAAATATTCCTATTACATCGGAACGTATATATACCAATCAAAATGAGCCTTTTCGAATTGTCTACGGTAACTGCACGACCGAATTTGATTAACCTGTCGCAGTGTCATCTGGGCGCCTATACCCGAATTTTTTTCCTCATAAGTGTGATTTGTTAGTGAGTTTTTTAATGCGCGAAATAAAAGGCCCTATGATTGCTTTGCTTTGATTTTCGTCCGTGGCTACCGCTGGTGTAGGTCCTGGTTTGGGTTTATTTATTGTTGAGCCTGTAGCTCTGAACGACGGCGTGCTTGAGACAGCGAAAATCCATTCGACATGTACGCCTCGATGGCAAAAGTGCGATGCTCTCCGCTCCACTGTTCCATAGCTCGTACTAAAAAATCCGCAACGCAGGTGCTACTAACGACGCCACACTACCGTGATGCATTCAGAAATCACGTTCTATTAAACTTTGATCTCTGCCACTGGACACCCAACTCAATTAATCCCGTACATTATTTAAAACGGTAAAGAATTCTTCACAATTCTAAACGAGAACTCCAGGAAAGATACTTTCAAATCCAGTAGAAATTGCTAATGCTGATACAAATAATGAGGCTATGAGGCCGCCATTCGAATTCGCTTTAGTTATGATTTAATTAAAATAAACAAACTTTCCATTAAACCTTCCCAGAGATACCAAGTAAAACTTTCTCTCTAGCTCTATTTGATTTGGGATAAAATCACTGTTGCAGAATTATCGAGTAAAACTTAGCAACATTGACTGCTACATAACCATTTTGCAGAGTTTGCGAAGAAGGTAAAACTTCAACTTCCATGACTGATCCTCGTCTAGGGTTTAGGAACAGTCATCAAGCTTTACACAAACGGTGGGTACAGCTTTCGTAGAAGTACGCAACCACTAGGAACATTTTATGTCTTTTATTTTTGTTTTTATGCAATGATAACTACGTTTGATCGTGTTCGTTGATGGTTTCGATATAATGGCCACGTCAATGGCAATTGACATCATCACTTAGTCACTGAGGTTAGTAAAACGTGTGATGTTACCAAGCGTGAGATTAAATTAAATTAAAATTTGACATGAAATGTCAAAAACACAAAATAATCGTTACCCTGGTGGGACTCGAACCCACAATCGCCGGTTTAGGAGACCGATGCGTTATCCATTAGGCCACAGGGGCTGTGGCTTGCAACTCGGGTTAAAAATTTCGTGACGCTTCTCCGTAACATCTCTGGCGTTACATTTTCGAGTTTATGAAGCAAAGTAAAGACAGAATGTCAAAAAAAGTAACGAAGATCACGACGTAATTATTGCTCGGGTTTATATTTCTACACCTTTTCTATTTATTAATCGATTTACATTTTTAGACAAACGCAAATTTGATGACTATGTTTTATCTATTGCCATAAATATTTTTTGTCGTTGAAACAATAAAATTCCAAAAAATAAATTCGATGACTGTTCTAATTTTTTACGCGGTAAGTTTTTAGGAATTTATTAATCGTTTTAAACCTATATTCTAGGGAGACACTTTATTTCGCAACGATAACGATAAATCGAACATTTATTCTCGAAGCAATCTTTTTAGTGGGGGCGTACTCGTATTATACGTATTGTACTGCGTAGAGTTTGCCAGAAGGGGGTGGTGTCACAATTGTTAATTTTTTGTGCTTGTGTTAATGATACCTCTGTGAAAACATACCCGTAAACTTCTTGGGGCCCCACGTGTATTCAGAATTTATTTAGCGTGTATACATGGTCTGGGGAGGGGGGGGTATTTGTAGGTGTGACGTCGCCTGATATGGGAGGTGGTGGGGGGTGGGGCTAATCCACTCAGCAGTTACAGCTATGGAGGGAGCATAACGTCTAATTATGGCATTACAGCAGCGGGGGGGGGGGGGCAACTTAGAAGTTACAGCAGTAGAGAAGTATTGGTGAGGGTAGAGAGGGGATCCACTCAGAAGTGACAAAGTTGGAGGGGGGTATGATGTCACATGAAGATGTTGAGGGGGCGGGCTGACGTCATGGTTGTAACGTACTTGGGGAATTGTCTCACAATTCCCGCGTACAGAACACGCGTGAAAGTCGTGTCTGGGCCCAAAAGAAAAGAACAAATCAAATACACTCAATAATTGTTAGGTGCAAGAATCTGAGCTGAGGATAACAATGAAACTGAAACTCGGTGAGCGTGAGGAGGACTGTATTATACGTGCGTACGGAATTGAGTTGAATTAGAATTGAGGAACAAATGGGCGACACAAGGGCAGTACTCGGAACGTGGAACTGGCGTGGGCAACCGATAGAGAGAGTGAGAAGTTACTGTGGTGGAAGTTGGAAGCAGAATGATTTTGGAGATGCTCTGTCGTCGATAGGAAAATGAAATTGGGAGAAAGAAATAAAGAAAGGGGAAAACCTAGAAGAGGGGGCTGGGTGGCCTGCGGCTGAGGGATTCCCGCAGGGGCAGGTATTGAAACGGTTGGAGACAATTAGGCGGACGGAGACAATGATGCGGGGAAGCCCGAGGTCGAAGAACCTGACAACTTCGACGCTTTGCGTCGAACAATAATACTCACTTGATGCAATAAATTGAATAATGCCACTCAAGAAAGTAATGGGAAATGAAATTATAAAGCGATTAAGACCCACTTGAATTTAATCAGCAAAAACTCGAAATTAATGAAATGATTGAACTCCTTTAAGAATGAAATAAGTAACCTATGCTCGGATTGTATCAATAACAATAAAGGGACAATGGGGGAAAATGAAACACCAAGCTCTAATGGCTTACCTTACTTCACACAATATTAAGGGACGTTTAAGAACTGATTCACTGGCTTAGGAAAAGGGGACGGATTCGCCGCGAAGTCGGTAGCCGTTCTGATTGAGGAACGAGGCTTCGCCGCTAATATAAACAGCGGCGGGCTGCACGGGTGGCGGTCAGTGTTGCCACCTCCTGCAGTCTGCCGTGAACCATTACATGGTACATCTGCCTAAGGGTTAACTACTTACATGTAAAGAAAAGCGGACAACAATATTATTACAACAGAGTTAACGCAATGCGAGTACAAGAAAATGGTAGAAATGAGAACAAGTTTGGTAACAGGTAGACGCAGGATGAGAGGATGTCGTCTCAGAACTAAGCCCCCCGCTCAAATTCTGTCACCCACTATGGCGTAATAAACGTATATTAAGCTATTCATTCTAAAACAGTAATGTTTCTTTCGTTTTCACTGTTTATCATGTTACAGTAGAGAATAGCGCAGTTATGTACATCTTACTCCTTAATTTAATTCACATTTTCGCGATTAATTGATGACGTTTATTTTGAAACAGGCGAGCGAAGTTGACGACACGTTAAAAAGAATTCAAAGTCACAAAGGGGTCGTAGGGATCATCGTCATCAATTCTGACGGTGAGCTTTATTTAGTGTGCAGTAATTGTCGAAACACCTTTTAATTAATTGGTGCACATTACGCTGTCAGTAAACGAGTTACACTTTTTTAATAGCCAAAATGATGTAAATATTTCGACATTGTGCGCTGATATAAGTCATAGAATAATAGGGGTTTATATACTAAAGTTTTGTCGGAAGCTATGTAATCGGCTGCAATTTTCATAGTTAGCCAGCAGGTCACCAAGGCGCGTCAAAATAAGGGTATGAGCAAACTCGTTACAAAACTACCTACTTATCATTTTGATTAATCCTATCTCAAAACTGCCTTTCTCATTATATGTTTTATACGGACATAAAATTATCATTAGTAGGAAAGGGGCACCATAAATGTTAGCTCAGTGTTATAAATGCCGCTCAAACTTAAAGTCCAGAGACGTATACTTATCGATTGGTATCTCTCTCGGTTTGCCATGAGTCGTCCTACTCAATTTCCCACGACTCAGTGCAGCGATTTGGGGTTGATTACTGGCTTCTGGTAGCACTTTCTCAATCATCCGTTATATTTAACACGCGATAGTTACATTTAAAAATTCGAAGTTATTACCGACGTGTTTTTGTCACTCTAGCAACTAATACGTCCTTCACGTTCGGTTAATATCAACTTCGTAGGACTAACATTATAGTAACTGTTGGTGCTTAACGTTCAGTGATTTATTGGGCTGCTCCTACTTTCATCACGATGTTTATTGAGTGATGAACGTGTAGGTAATTCATGGGCTGTCAATATGTTTTTGGGAAGGTTGCTGTTGTCTTGTCGTTTTCCCACGTCGACTATTGGTGCGTTCTTTGTGTACGTCTACGGGGAAAAAATTCGAAGTCGTTATAGCTAGAAGTAGGAAAAAGAAAGGGGAAAAAATCCACGGCTGTTAGAAACAACCGACCGCAGAAGTGGGATTCCCACAGGTACGAGGGGCATGTATTGAAATAGAAGACAATTTTCAAGTGAAACTTCTGAGAGCCCCCGAAGGGGTACCTCCTGGCGAGAGCGATTTTGTTGCTCAAACGGCGGAGTGTCGTAGCGTTTCACATTGAGGCTGGCGGGCGCGAAAGAAACCTTTACACGAACGGTGAGTACAGCTCTCGTACAAGTAAGCAACCACTAGGGACATTTTATGTCTTTTATTTTATTTATTTTTTTTATGCAATGATAACTACGTTTGATTGTGCTCGTTGAAGGTTTCCATATAATGGCCGCGTCAATTGCAATTGACATCATCACTCAGTCACTGAGGTTATTAAAACGTGTGATGTTACCAAGCGTTAGATTTTGTAACAGACGTTACCATGCACCTAACCCAACAAAAATTTCGTGACGCTTTTCCGTTACATATTCCACGTAACATCTCTCGCGTTACATTTTCGAGTTTATGTAGCAAAGTAAAGACGTGAAATGTCAAAAAAATAATCGTAACCCTGGTGGGACTCGAACCCATAATCCCGGGTTAGGAGACCGATGCCTTATCCATTAGGCCACAGGGGCTGTGGCTTGCAACTCGGGTTAAACATTTCGTGACGCTTCTCCGTTACATATCCCACGTAACATCTCTCGCGTTACATTTTCGAGTTTATGTAGCAAAGTAAAGACGTGAAATGTCAAAAAAATAATCGTAACCCTGGTGGGACTCGAACCCATAATCCCGGGTTAGGAGACCGATGCCTTATCCATTAGGCCACAGGGGCTGTGGCTTGCAACTCGGGTTAAATATTTCGTGACGCTTCTCCGTTACATCTCTGGCGTTACATTTTCGAGTTTATGTAGCAAAGTAAAGACATAAAATGTCAAAAAAAAGGTACGGTAGCCCAATAAACTACTTTTAGGATGGCGATATAATAACGTTTGCAAGACTAAGGAGAAATCCCATAAATTCCAAAATACAAATCACTTACTAGCATTTCTCACAGTTTTCACCCGATCAATTCCCAAACGGCCCTTCTCATGTAAATCATGTTCATAGTCTCTCAAACTGAATGAAGTATCTAGCAAAATACAACTTTTCGCAGCCCCCGACAATTCGACGATTTGCTATGCGTAGGAGCGCCATTTCTAGGAAAACGTTCACGGACAACAAAATGTAGATACTAGTTAGTTGAAAGGACTCCGTAAGTTTGAAATTGTTAGAGCAGTTTTTGAGAAAATAAGGAAATTTTCGACAAATCTCTTTTTCCGAGCTATCGTGGCTCATACCTCCGTTCAGCAGATAGATACACAACTGTGGCTATAAGTTGCTAAAAGACATACGTGAGGTTGATCAATCTCCGTTGTGCACATTGTGGTTGATATCTCAGTGTTTATGGAGAACAACATGTACGTGTTAATAATTTGAAGGGGCGAGGTTGGTGAAAATCGTTGAAGCAGTTTTGCCAAAAATTGATACAGGATTGTGCTTCAAAAGCCGACGAATGTTCGATGAGTATCTCAGATGTACGGGGTTGAGGAAAGTCAAGTGATGAGTCGTCTAACTTTTATGAGTCGTCAACTCGTTATTGTGAATGCCGTCTAGTGAACCCTGGTGCCAGGCTTCATGTTTACCGCCTAAAACCGTCAGAAACATCAAAGTTCAGAGTAGGCGATACAAATTTGCCGCTATATTGGTAATTTTGGTAGATTACGTAACAAACAAACCGAATGTAACAAGAAGGTAAGCTGTGAGAGGAATGAGAAGATTGGCTGAGTAAATTGTCAATTGACACAAGGCTAGTTTATGCAATCCTAATCTTTCCTGTCTACTTTGTAGAGCTAAGGAAAGAAAAATCAACGTTTATTAATTAATCATTCACACGGCTTTGTTTTGTTCTTTTTATATAAAGGTCTTCGTTATTAAGAAAATATTGACAATGACCGAATCAGGGGCCGTAACATTTACACGATGTGCACGCTAAACCATCGACTTCGCATTCTGGTAAAACGAAACATTTCATGAAACAGCAATACACTTCTTACTTTCCTTGACTCTACAAAGTAGAAAGGAAAGTTATGTAATCGGCTGAAAAAAAAAGATTGAGTTTTCCTCAAATCTTTACGTTTTAGACCCTACTGAGTCCGAAAAATACCATTTAGGAAAATGGTCTGTGTGCCTGTGAACGATTTTTAGAGAAAAAGGCCGAACCAAATCAGCTCAAACTTGATATCTAGCCCGCAAGTTACTATGGGACGCCAAAATGAGGGTATGAGCAAAATCTATCGAAAATTAACTATAGTTATCATAGTGATTGAAACACCAAATATTTTTTTCTCAAAAACGGCTCTAACGATTTTAATTAAATTTTTTATATTGATAGCTCTCAATAAGGCAATTATACCATAAAATTCCCATTCGTGGGAAAAAGACGTGAGCAGCACAATAAATTATCAAATTTTCGACGAAAAGCGTTTTTAACGCAGTTTTTTCCTTATGAACTCCGCTGAAATTTTTGTAGAATGTTAAAAAAAAATTGGTGTAGTAGTCCAACCCAATACCTAAAGGGTGAGTGTTTAAAAACGCTCATGAGATACATGGGAGTCACTCCAGAAATTCCTGGATTTGAACTACTGCCGTTTCGCTTACTACCAGTTCTAAACGTTTTTACCCAATAACTCTGCAAAAGTAATTCAGTAACACAACAGTAACAGTAACTCTGGGAAAGTGGTCATTATCTTTCTTCAAAAAAATTTTGTTTACAGCCTCATTAATTATCTGTGTACTAATTGCTCAATAATGGTCCTGCAATGAGTATGAGCAGCACAATAAAATCTGGAACTGTAAGCGCTACCTCTTCCTGCTGCTGTGAAGTGTTGTTTGATTAAGTTCAAATTAACTGAGTGACAAATGAATTGACGTAGAGCTAAGGAAAGTTGTGTGTTGCAACGCACCAGATATTTTTAAGTTGGTGTAGTAGTCCAATTCAATACCTATAGGGTGAGCGTGGAAAACGCACATGTGATGAATTGGGGTCATTGCTGTTACCTTCGTTACTGGTATGTATGGTTCTAGCCCATTCAATACAATGGATCTGCCGATTCTTCTTTAGCCAGTATATCCGCTCTTTCGTTCCCGTTCCAGCCCCTATGTCCTGAAATCCATTTCACTCAGTGTAAGTTCCGTCTGCTGCCATCCGCGCTTTCTGAGATGTTATCCAAAACACCGATATGAATGAATATTTATTAGGTGGCCATTCTTGAACTAGGCCAAATGTCAAAGAAACTGAAAAAGGGCCATCCAGGTATTCCTTTCCTGATTCGAAATGTTTCATATTCGTGTTTTGGGCCATCCATGACTTCAGGGCAAACAGTCAAAGGTTATATTAGGTTCCCAATTTTGAACTAGGCCAAATTTCGAAAATCTGAAAAAGAGCCAGCTAGACTTTCTTCTGCTGATTCTAAATATGTTTCGTCCATACAGGACGGCTGGGCAAACGGTCCAACTTTCGATTATGGATATTGTAGCTAATGTCAGCCCAGTTGCGTTACTGGCGTTAAAGTGCCAAATCTGCGAGGTTGACATTTTGAGATTGTAGCGTAAACTCTTTTAAAAGCGAGTGCGCAAAATGTGTTTTATATAAGCGACGATTGGGAAAGACTGCCGCTTAGCGGTAACAATGCTTTGTTGGTGGTGGGGGTTGATGTACGCATTTGACTCTGAGAAAATGTTTTAACACGCATGCTACAGACACCCTTCGCTTTAAGCACGTAGTTCCCGCATCCGTTCGCGCCTTCTTCTCATTATAATTGGAAGTTGACTCGAGACATTTGGCCGGTGACTTCCCCGGGTGGGGGGTATTCGTCGCTTTAGTACGCTTTGTGCCTGTGAGCTGTTAACGTGGGTCCTTCCATTATACTCGGTGTGCCGGCCATGTGCTCGATGAGGAAGGACAATTGGATTACAAAATGCTGGTAATTTGCTAGCATATTTATTCTTTTAAACAATGGCTCCTCCGTTCAGGCGTTTTACCGGAGTTACGTTAATAATTCTTGCGTATACGTATTTAGGAGCTAATGGTCGAAAAACTTTAACGAACATAGGGACGTAATTATTGCTAGGATGCGCCTTTCTATAGCCCTACATTTTTTCTCGTCGTTGAACCAATCTAATTTCGAAAAGCAAAAACGTAATTTTTACACGTTAAATGTTTAAAACATTATTAAAACCCATTTTCGAGGGGGCAACTTTATTTCGCAATAATAACGATAAATCGAAGCAATCTTTTTAGTGGGGAGCGTGCTCGTAATTTGCGTAATGTTTGCCGGGAGTGTAGGGTCAATAATGCCTTAGTCAAAATACGTTATTTCGTAGCAATTTATTTTGGGGCTCCATGTGTGCTCGAGATTTATTTAGCGTGAACACGTGTACTTTTGAAGGAAAATTGGGCAGGGGGGAGTTAGCGCAATAATTGGTTGGGGCACGCCGCGTGTGCTGTTGTGTGTTGGGGCCACGTGTGCTGATCCACTCACAAGTTACTGAAGTAGTGGGGGCATGATGTCACTATCCACTTCGAAATGACTATAGTAGAGAGAGGGGGGAGGGATCACATTAGGGAGGGGAGGAGGTCAATAGGGAGTGACTGTATTGGTGTGGAAGGGGGGGGGGAGTCCACTCAGATATTACACAGTTGGAGGGAGTATGATGATGTGGTCTGACGTCATATCAGCTGTGGGGTGGGGGGTGGGCTGACGTCAATCTACCCAGGTGTACCAGATTCTTAACTACTAAGGTCTGTTTGTTTTCTTCTTTTTACTTTCCAGCCTACTTTGTAGGCTCTACAAAGTAGAAAGGAAAGTTATGTAATCGGCTGAAAAAAAAATTTTGAGTTCTCTTCAGATCTTTACGTTTCAGACCCCCCTAAGTCCGAAAAACACTATTTGGGAAAATGGTCTGTGTGTGTATGTGTGTCTGAGAACCACCGTACCAAATCCACTCAAACTTGATATCTCGCCCGCATGTTACCATGGGACGCCAAAATAAGGGTAAGAACAAAATCCACAGAAATTTACCTATAGTTATCATAGTGATCAAAACACCAAATTTTTTTTTTTCTCAAAAACGGCTCTAACGATTTTGATTAAATTTTTTATGTTGATAGCTCTCAATAAGGCAACTATACCATAAAATACTCATTTGTGGGAAAATGACGAGAGCAGCACAATAAATTACCAAAACTTTCGACGAAATACATTTTAGCGCGGTTTTTAGAGAAAATAACCGTACCAAATCAGCTGAAACTCGATGTCTAGCCTACAGGTTACCATGGGACGCCAAAATAAGCGTATGGGCAAAATCCACCGAAAGTTAACTATAGTTATCATAGTGAACACCAAATATATTTTCTCTCGAAACCTGCTCTAACGATTTTGATTACATTTTTTATATTGATAGCTTTCAATTAAAAAATTATACCATAAAATTCCCATCCGTTTTAAAAAAATTGGTATTTGTAGTCCAATCCAATACCTAAAGGGTTAGTGTTTAACAACGCTCATGAAATACATAGGGCTCACTCCAGAATTTCCTGAATTTCAACTACTGCCGTTTCGCTTACTACCAGTTCTAAACGTTTTTATTTAAAAATATTCTAGTAACATTGCTGCGGAGTATATAACGAAAAAACCGCGCTAAAATCGCTTTTCGTCGAAAATGTTGGTAATTTATTGTGCCGCTCTCGTCGTTTTCCTACTAATGGGAGTTTTATGGTTTAGTTGCCTTATTGAGAGCTATCAATATAAATAATTTAATCAAAATCGTTGGAGCCGTTTTTGAGAAAAAAAATTTGGTGTTTCAATCACTATGATAACTATAGTTAATTTTCAATAAATTTTGCTCATACCCTCATTTTAACCATACATTAACCTGCGGGCTAGTGTTAGGTTTAGTCAATAATAATGGTCCTGCAATGAGTACGAGCAGCACAATAAATTCCAGAACTGGAGGCGCTACCGCTTCCTGCTGCTGTGTCCTGTTGTTTGACCAAGTTCAAAGGAACTGAGTGATAAATGAATTGATAAATAGAATTAGCCATGTACAAAGTGAATTGTTGTAGAGCTAAGGAAAGTTGTGTGTTGCAACGCACCAGATTTTTTTTTTCAAAAACGGCTCTAACGATTTTGATTAAATTTTTTATATTAGTAGCTCCCAATATGGCAACTATACCATAAAATTCCCATCCGTGGGAAATTGACGAGAGCAGCACAATAAATTATCAAAGTTGTCGACGAAAAGCGTTTTTATCGCGGATTTTTCCTTATAAACTCCGTTGGAATGTTAGTAGAATTTTCAAAAAAAATGGTGTAGTAGTCCAATCCAATACCTATAAGGTGAGCATTTTAAAACGCTCATAAGATGTATGGGGGTCACTCCAGAAATTCCGGAATTCAACAACCACCGTTTCGCTTACTACCAGTTTTACAAGTTTTTACCCGATACCTCTGGAAAAGTGTGTTTGAAGCCTCATCAATTCTCTGTGTACCAATGGTCCGGAAATGAATACGAGCAGCACAATAAATTCCAGAACTGTAAGCGCTACTTACCGCTTTCTGCTGCCGTAAAGTGTTGTTTGACCAAGTTCAAATTAACTGAGTGATAAATGAATTGAGTAAGTAGAAAAAAAGCCATGAACCCGAGTGAATTGACGTAGAGCTAAGAAAAGTTGTGTGTTGCAACGCACCAGATATTTTTTCTCCGAATGTCATTACTTCAAGAAACTATTAGCAATTTCCCGAGCCCTGACGAAACATCAAGGAATAAAGTAAGCGTAACATCAGCCTAGAGAAAGCTTTTCATTCATCCTGACTGGCTCTCAAGAATCCACACCAGAGTTAACTTATACTGTCAAGAACGAACCCACATCGCTATTATAATAATTACATCAGTTGTTTTGTAAGTAGGAGTTCCAATAAAGTCAACGTTGGACAATACGACAACGGTCCAGTACGCAGCTTTGATGACTCAATTATGCGACAAGTCGAGATCTGCCATTCGCGATTTGGATCCAACTAACGATTTGACGTTTTTGCGCCTTCGCTCGAAAAAACACGAAATAATGATAGCTCCAGGTGAGTACAACGTCATAGTACTTGTGTATTAAGCGTGTTGCAATCGCTTCGTATGAATTTCACACCTCTTCGATAACTACGCTAATCATAATATTTACCTAGTTTGCTCGGCCTATACTCAAACGAGTGAGTTCTTAAAGTAAAATTTGGTTATGCAGTTGGCACCTTCGTTACGGGATTGCGTGGAAATGCCTAAAACGTTGGTAGCACTATTTTTGGAGACATTTTGGTCGTTATTTCTGTTGAACGGACTGTCAGAGGAGCATTAATACAAAATAATGTACTAGTTGAAAACACCCTGTGAAACTCTATGTAACAAAATAAATAACAACATGAAATCGCGGTATCGGTTCAATCGGGCGACTGATGTTTCGCTATTGGCGTTGTTATTAATTAGAAGATTACTTCATTTATTTCTTTGTTTCGTTTGTTCGTATCAACTGCCGCCTTCAATCGTTCACAACTAACAACAAATCCAAGACAAAACCGCTACTTGCCAAGACCAAAGTGAGCAGGTGAACTATGAGAAGTATGGGGGAGGATAACTTTCTTCTTCCTATCTCAGCCAGTAATCTTCTTTTTTTTTTAATCATCTATAGCTCTCGTTTACGCCTCGTCGTTCGTTTACTCGGGTCATCAGTATCCCGCCCACTAACTTACTTTTCCCGTCTTTTACTGTAGTGTTGTGTTTCATGCATCCATACCCCTGACACCACATCGCGGCAGGAAGAATTGAACATTTTTAATCCCTACACCGTTCGTCGTTTCTGTCAACATCGTATCAAGATCTTCAAGGATACATCACCTCTTCATTTCCGTTCGTTAGAATGTTTTATTGTATATTCATAATTTGCGTTAACAGGCGTTATCTGAGGATTCAGATCGAACGCCCAAACGCCTCCTCGAGCAGTTGGCTCATGCTTGTCCCTTTTTCTGTCCCATTGCCCCAGTCTACACTTCGCCTGCTACTTGTCCTCAACTCCGACTTATCCACAATCCGAAACTTTTGTCCCGTTGTATGAAAATTTACGAATAACGTTATGTAAAACTCACTTTATTCGCGGCTATTTCACACTATTACGTGCGTTCGCCTTTTGGAAAGGTATTTATCATTTCAGTTCTTCCTATCGGATCGAAAGGAATTGGTTAGGTCACGTCCCGAAGAAATCTTTTCCAATCCATTCTGAGAAATTTTATGTAATTGTGATGAGCTCAGTTCGGACTTGAGAAGAATTCATTTAGTTAACTTTTTTTGTATTTATTTACTTGAGCTGTAGCTGCAGCAGTTCATTTAATGATTATAACATTATTCATTCGCGAAAATTTCCTTCCGTTCATTTAATTTAAGTTTTCCTTTGACAGCACATTTTTTAACTGCATAGCCCAATATCTTCATCATAAAACACCTCGATGGAAAGGGGAATCGATATTTTTTGGGTAATGTTAGCAATTTGAGCGCCCCAGCTCACATTTTCTAGAGGCGTTTTTGACCAGTTTAACAACGAGTTTGATTTTCAGACAAGGACTTCGTGTTGATTGTCATTCAGGCACCTACAGAGTGAGCCTCTTCTAGTTTGGCTTATTAACGGCCAATGCACCAGTCACCACGCCACACAATCACTAACGAAGCCTTCACTAACGTCCAATTTGCAAGGAGCCCACTTTTACGACATTATACAATTACTTTATTTAACACATATTTGTACGCAAATTAGACTATTTTACAATTGTAATGTTTCGCTACAAAAATTCTTTAAAAAAAATGGACGGACATTCTGACAATGGTTACATTCGAGATATAATACAGCGTAATACAGCATGGCTAAAATTATCGTAGTATGACGTTGAGACTTGTCGTCTTTTCAAGTTGAGGCCTCTTAAAAGGGTTCCATAATTTCTTGTCCCCGGAGCTCGGGCTTGGCGTTTTTTGCGCCGTTTTGTCTTTAATGTTCATCAGCGGGTTCGTTGATGTCAACGGAGGATGTTTTCCAACCTGATCCTGCACACATGAGAATATTGTTGAACAGTAATGCAATGTTTTTTTTTGACAATGAGGGCTCTATTTCCCTTTTTATGTGTGTATATAAAATAAACGATGCATTTTCAAGCATTCAGATAAGAGTTGAGCACATCCTGAACCGGTTCGCGTTTTTCTTTGATTGGCTGTGGTCATTATGACGCTGCCTCCCCGCCGTGGAGCCTTTGATGACTAGTTCAGTTGCCAGCTTTCTGGCACCTACAGTGCATGATCGTAAGTTATTGTAGTAACGTGTTAATAACGGAAGAAAGCAGAAGTACGCAGAAGAAGATGTCGCAGTAAGACTTACCAGGACGCTACCTATTGAAAAAGACTGGATAAGAGCTCAAAAGGACGACCCAGTACTGAAGCTGGTGTACCAATGGGTGCAGGAGGGAGTACGGCCACAGTGGCAAGAAGTAGCTAAGTACGGTGAAGCAGAGAAGACCTTATGGGCCGCCAAGATAAGAAAAGATGGGTTACTGGTGCGACAAAATGAAAGTGCTAACGGACGAACGATGGTTGAACAGATAATTGTACCCATATGCTTTCAGAGAGAGGTCGTCTTGCAGACACATAGACTGGGGCACTTTGGACGTCGCAGAACGCTTGCAGCTCTGAGGAAGAGGTACTATTGGACTGGCATGACAAAGGACTTAAGCTAGCCTACAGCATGTGAAGTGTGCGAAAAACGGGGGAAACCTGGAAGTCAAAGACGTGCTCCGATGGGGAAATATAGCTCTGGTATTCCGTTTGAGCGTCTGTTGGTTGATGCAGTAGGGCCTTTGCCCAAGACTCAACGAGGGAACACACACATCATCGTAGTAGTGGATGCCTTTACGAAATGGCCTGAGGCATTTGCAGTCCCCAACCTGAAAGCTGAAACAGTTGCTCAGGGGTTAGTTGACAACGTAATTACAAGGTTCGGCGTACCTCGAGAACTCCATTCAGACCAAGGCACCTCATTTGAGTCGAAAGTTTTCAAAGATATGTGTGAACTCTTGCAGATTCACAAGATCAGAACGCCACCAATGCACCCTCAGAGTAATGGTCAAGCTGAGAGGTTTAACTGGACACTTATTGACATGCTTGCCAAGATGGTGAAGGACAAGCAGGAAGACTAGGACCGGCATCTATCGTTGGTTCTTCTGGCCTACCGAGCAGCTGACCATGCAGCCACAGGATTCTCACCAGCTAGCCTCGTTTTTGGAAGGGAGCTGACGCTACCAGTACATATACAGTGCGGAGGAATGCCAGACACCATGCTGACTAATACAGCGTACGCCGAGGCGCTGAAGAGCCAGATGGAAGAAACCCACAACATGACACGTGAGAAAATTGGTAAGGAATTGGCCAGCACCAAAAGGCGCTATGACGTACATCCTCAACAACCACGATACCAGATGGGGGATGAAGTTTGGTACTACTGCCCAAAACGACGGGTTGGAGTATGCTCGAAACTACAATCATTCTGGATCGGCCCTTGTAAAATTTCCAAGCCCATTTCAGATGTCGTATTTCGCATTATAACACCAAGCCGGAGGAAGATAGTAGTTCACGCTGACAAGCTAGTGCCCTACATTCGCAAAAGTGACGTTTCATCCTCAAATAAGGAGGGAAGTAGTGTTGGGAATGTTGTCACCTGACTGTTGTTGTCGTGTTGTTTTAGTTACCGTTTATAGTCAGTTGCTACCTAGAAACCCGTTGCGAATAAAAAAGACAGTTCAGTTCGGTGCTTAGTTCGATCGTTATTTCGCTTAGTTCGTAACAATTAACTTAAAATTATGCAGTGTTAGGAACGTCGTCAAGAGTTACGCGTCAATAAAAACGTCGACAGTACGAAAAAGGCGTACATTTTAAGTTGTCAACTGCGGCTGTTTACTTTATGTACAAAGGAAATGATTATGTGGCACTAAACACTAATGAGCTGAAGCTCCGACCTACGCACCGACACGGACTTTTTCCGACTCCTCATTGATCCCTCGCGTCTGTTGCGTTATTGCCAGTGTGTTTCCTCGACCTCTCCGAATGTGACCTGCGTGAAATCAGCCTAAACGCACGACATTTTGATCGTTTAGCCACCACTGCATAATTCACCATCCACAACCCGAACTTTTCACCTGACAGTGCGAACACTCGGCCTCGCGACTTTCCACCACTCGATCACTATCTTCCTAGGTCAGGATTGATTTCACTCAAAAGACTTTTAATTTATCCATCTGTTCATTTGCTCATCTATAATTTTTGGTCGATCAGAGTTGTCTATTGTTGGTTTATAATAACTTCATAGTCACGAGTTTACAGTGACTTTCACCTTCTATCTTTCCAAATACTCGATCCGATACTGATTAGTCGAAACAGACTGACGAGGCAGAAACACCATCTCCTTGTCGACATTACAGGAAGCTTTTGGTTAATTTTCTCAATTATAAACCACGCTCATGTAAATCTAGTAAACGGTACATTGAGATACCCTGAGGTTGGAAGTTAATAACGTTAATAAAATAATTAAAACAAACTATTGTAGTTTCTTTAGCTAACATTTTACTTTCTGGAGGCACCAGAGTCCATATCAATATCTGAAACCCTGCAGAAATTGTTTAAATTTTCCAAACAACAAAAAATATTGTGAGTTGAACATGTTCCAATTTTATTTACTATATTTTATACCTCGTGTTTTAAATAAAACCGTACACAGATGAAAGTAAAGAGAAATATGCTTACATATTAGCACGTTTGACGCTTTAGAATGTAACTAATATTCTCTAAAAATTTAGAGATATTTGGTCAATTTAAGTTTTACGCGTTTTGGAAGACAGGTTGGGGTAGAAAGCAAATCAAGTTAAGGCGGAAATGTACTGAGCAACCGCTTTGCCATTTCACTCTCAGGTGCTACAGAGTTAGAGGGGTTTCCTGACTAATGTTACTAATGGTAAGAGAACAACGTACACTTTTGACAACTCCTAACCTTGGGGGCCTTGTATCAGGCTCTGGAACCTTATGGCTGCGGTTGTCCTCTTGCTGTCGATAAATTCCATTACATTCCCGATTTCAATTACACAATTTATAAATCAATCAATTGAGGGTTACCTTCGTTTTGGTTTTTTGGGCGGGAGTTACGATCTTGAGGGTGAGCTTCATTTTGGCAGCTTTTATGAGGTTAACGACCTCTTCGTGAGAGGCCCACTTAACGTCCGTGTCGTCAATGGCAACAATGAAATCTCCTTCTTTCATCCCTCCGATCTGTTTCCAAATAATAACAGAACTCTGATAAGACTTACAGTATATCATGGCGCGCAGAGCAAATATTGAGCTGAAGGCGCAATTTAAATTGGTTTAGCAAAGCGTATACTTACATGAGCCAAAGAGTTCGATTGAACATTGGTGACTACAGTCGGCGAATCGGTCGTTATGGAAAAGCCATACCCTGAAGTGCCTTGGCGCTGGTGCAATTGTACTGTTCGAGGAGGAGACCACCTGCACATAGTTCAGTGGTTATTGTTGAGATTACAGACATAATTGAGACGAAAGAATAATTCATAATCCCAATGTAGTAGGTGAAATAATATTAGGGCTGGTGGAAGGAGGCACTGTCTGTTTCAAGATGTCCTCAGCTACGTTGTCTTTTCACGCCGTTAGCTGTTTGATTAATAAACGCTTGTATTTAAGTGCGCGCTTTTTGCTTGACACACATGTAGGTAAGAAGTAGAATTTTGATTAATTTCAAACTAAAATAAATGTTTAATATTGGGGAATAATGAAACGAAACTTTAAAGTGGACTGTATTTATTTACAATGGGATTACTCTTCCCAATAAAACGTTGTTGCGCTGACGTACAGGGATGTCCACCTTGAATGTTCGCAATTTCGTGAACCGGTCGCAGATTGACTCAAAAAACGAGGTAAATTACGAACTATACGGTTGAGATGGCGTATCAAGGAACAACGGACCTGGTTCTGGGTTATCTTCCCAGGAGCATGCCCATGCTACCAGGCGCGACCGCGGGTTGTGGATAGTGGAACGGCCACGGCATTGTCCCCAGGGGCATGTCTGCGGCCAGCTGTGAATAAGGGCAGCATGCTGACTGAATAAGCAGCCGCGAACAATGGGCAAAACCCAAGAGATCGCAGAAGAGATCCTGAACAAAGGACTCAAGGGCAAGCAGATCTACATTTTCTCAGACAAAGGAGACCTTAAAGGCTTGCCTTGGAGGATTGGCCTTAAAGGCCATTGCAGCCTATAGTTTTAGGTCTAAGCTGGCATGGGAATGCCTCCATACGCTCAAGCAGCTTGGCGCCCGTAACAGGCTCTCCCTCATTTGGGTGCCGGCTCACAGGGGGCATGAGGGCAATGAAAAGGCTGACTGCCTTGCGAAAAGGGGTACAGAATCCCCACCCATCGGGCCTGAACAACACGTAGGAATGACGAAAAGTCACCTGAATCGTCTGGTTGCTCGATGGGAGATACAGGAAAATGGCGCCCATTGGCATCGCCAGCCACAACTAAGACAGGCGAAAAGGCTTGTCACGCCTACCTGTCAAAGGGCAAAGGCGATGCTGACACTCTCTAGACAAGATCTGAGAGTACTGATAAGCTTCCTCACCGGGCACTGCCCACTCAGATATCACCTCAACAAGATGGGCATCTTAGAGGCGGTGGAATGCAGACTCTGCGGTGAGGAGGACGAGACAGCAGAGCATATCCTGTGTGAGTGCCCTGCCTTGGCAGCAAAACGCTTTGAATACTTCGGTCAGGGGACCACTGAACCCCAAATCATGGCGGAATCTGCGGTGAAGGACATACTCAGCTTCCTAAGGGGGGCGGGTATGTACGACGCCTTCTACTAAGAAAGGGCCGTCACAATAGGCCCATATGCGGCCACAGTGACAAAGGAACTTGTCCCACACGCCCTCGGGTCAAAAAAAAAAAAATGGAACAACGGACATTTCAAACAATAATAAAGCGGTGATTCGTAATAATGTGTTCTTAATAAGTGCAGGCGTCGTTTCGTGATGTCGAGATCCCGAACATCCTAGATTCGCGGAAAAATAGGCAAATTCAGTAGGCGGTAAATAGAAGTCGGGGTTAACAGTAAAAGAAAGGAAAACAACAACAAACTCCACGAACCGCAAATTTCAAATAATCGTGTTCGAACAATAAAGGTGCTGTATAATTTTCATCTGTTGGAAATTAACGAGAGTTACTCAATAAATAATGAAAAAATTCGACAAAAATGGTTTTTTAGTACAGGGGTTTGTGCAACGCATACGATAACAGTTTAATGGTGTTCCTAAGATAATTAGAAGGAACCAAGTAAAATTCAAACAATTGACGTTCCATTGACCAACTTTAATGTCAGCGTTTACCCAATTACTCCAAAACAAATGAAGACCCACTTTCAACAGAAACTCGCGTTGACAGTCCTATAAGTTACCTATGCTCTGGTTACTCAATACAGCCCACGATGTAAGTAGGGGCAACCTAATAAATTCCGAACCCTTAAGCAATACCAGTTTCTGCGTCGAATGCTGTACTCAGCTCTACCAAGTGCGTGTGAACTGAGAGAAAAACAGATCGGATAAGGCGATAGAGTGGGGGACTATACAATACGTCGCACAAGGTATTTTGAATATACTTCTCTTTTCGACTCTTCTCAGTACAAGAGCCACTCTCTTCCTCAGCAGTTTCGTGTAACTTTATATTTAGTTATATTAAAACTCAACAGGCGACTGACCTATTTTTCGCGGAAAAGACGGCCAAAGGGCCGAGCCCCTGGAACAAGTCCGTAGCTGGAACCTGTCCAAAATCAGGAGGCGTCGGGCGAAGGCTGAATTTACTTTTCCCTGGAAAGTTGAACATTCGATTATCAGGTTATTTCATCTATTCATGCAAGAGGTGGAACGCAATCCCCCTCCTTTCATATATCATTTAAAATATGTGAGAAAACCAACCAGGGATTTTCGATGGTTCAACAAGTTCAGCTAACGTGCTCAGTGACCTAGGGACGGAGTCTTTATCTTTTTCTGTGGTGACAGCGACAGCCTGAAGAACTCGAGTGAGGCAAGATTTGGCTCGGAGCTCTCGACACATGCGATGAAACCGAGCAGCTTCTTCTTGACAGGCAGCTGCTTTGTTTAGGTATGCCGCTCCTGGGATTGAAATATTTCATAGAATACAGGTTAATTTTATACAAAGAGCGTGGAATTACTATTGTAAACTTATCATCCACCCCTGTAGAGTCACACATTGTATTCTATTTTTACTTGTCTTCGCCCTACGAAGTAGAAAAGAAACTTTTGCAATCGGCTGAGAAAGAGTTTTCCTCAAATTTTTATGTTTTCAAGGCTTAAGAGTCTGAAAACACTATCACATGGTAAGTGTGCCTGAACTTCCCAGGAAACTTCCCAAATTGATTACATGCAAGTTCTGAACGGACAAAGTCTTAATACTTTTTATGGTAACGTTAGCATTACGCATTCAAAATAAATTGTCCACTTCTCTTCCTAAATCATACATTTCAATGACATAATACTCAACCTGATTCCCCATCCCGATAATTCCACGTCCAACGAACTGACAACAATCGTCACATTTTGATCTGAACTTAGTTTGATCATTGTACTGAGTATCACCACCGAACCCGGTCTGCATTTTATTAAACTCGGCGGAGAAGATAATTTCTGTCGTTTTTACTTTCCTTGGCTCTACGAAGTAGAAAGGAAAGTAATGTAATCGCCGGAAAAAAAAAATTTTGAGTTTTCTTCAGATCTTTACGTTTCAGACCCCTCTGAGTCCGAAAAACACTATTTGGAAAAATGGTCTGTGTGTCTGTGAACGATTTTTAGAGAGAACCATCGTATTAAATCCCCTCAAACTTGATATCTCGCCTGCAGTTTACCATGGAACGCCAAAATAAGGGTTTGAACAAAATCCACCGAAAGTTAACTATAGTTATCATAGTGATCAAAACACCAAATATTTTTTTTCTCAAAAATGTCTCTAACGATTTTGATTAAACTTTTTATATTGATAGCTCTCGATATGGCAACTATACCATAAAATTCCCATTTGTGGGAAAATGACGAGAGCAGCACAATAAATTATCAAAATTTTCGACGAAAAGCGTTTTTAGCGTCGTTTTTTTCTTATAAACTCCGCTGGAATTTTAGTAGAATGTTAAAAAAAATTAGTATTGTAGTCCAATCCAATACCTAAAGGGTGAGTGTTTAAAAACGCTCATGAGATACATGGGGGTCACTCCAGAAATTCCTGAATTTCGACTACTGCCGTTTCACTTATTACCACCTCAAAACGTTTTTACCCAATAACTCGGCAAAAGTAATTACTATCCATCGACAAAAAATTTGTGTTTACAGCCTCATTAATTATCTGTGTACCAGTTTCTCAATAATGGTCCTGCAATGAATACGAGCAGCACAATAAAATCTGGAACTGTAAGCGCTACCGCTTCCTGCTGCCACAAAGCGTTGTTTGACCAAGTTCAAATGAACTGAGTGATAAATGAATTGATTAAATAGAATTAGCCATGCACAAAGTGAATTTTTGTAGAGCTAAGGAAAGTTGTGTGTTGCAACGCACCAGATATTTCTAATTAAGTATCGCATTACTCAAATGTTTTTGAATCTATCAGCGGATCGGTGTGGGCTAAATTCCACTCACGGATAAACAATTTCAGTAACGACAACTTTCCACATAAGCACCACACTTGAAAATATCTGCCGCATAGCAACACACATCTTTCCTTAGCTCTACGTAAATTCATTTGTGTACATGGCTTTTTCTACTTACTCAGTTCATTAGAACTTGGTCAAAACGGCAGCAGAAAGCGGTAGCGCTTACAGTTCCCGAATTAATTCTGCTGCTCGTACTCATTCCCGAACCATTATTAATCAATTGATTACAAGAGAATTAATGAGGATGTAAACACATTTTTTGTGAAAAGGATAATGACCACTTTCCCACAGTTATCGGGTAAAAAAGAACTAGTAGTGAGTGAAACGGCAGTGGTTGGGATTCCGGAATTTTTGGAGTAGCCCCTGTAAATTTTATGAGCTTAGTTGAACACTCGTCGTACAGGTACTTGGTAGTACTACCACACCAATTTTTTTGAAGATCCTAGTAACATTTCAGAGGAGCTTAAAAGGACAAACCCAGGCTAAAATCGATTTTCGACGAAATGTTCGACAATTTATTGCGCCGCTCTCTCTTTTTCCCATAGATGAGAATTTCATGGTATAATTACTTTATCGACAGCTTGTTCATATAAAAAAATTAATTTAAATAGTTGGAGCCGTTTGAGAAACATTTGGTGTTTTGATCACTTTGATAACTATAGTTAGCTTTTGGTGGATTTTGCCTATACCCTTATTTTGAAGTGCCATTGTGACCTACGGGCTAGATATCAAGTTTGAGCTGATTTGGTTCAGCCATTTTATCTAAAACTTGTTCACATAAACTATTTTCCCAAATAGTGTTTTTCGGACTCAGTAGGGTCTGAAACGAAAAGATCTCAACATTTTGATTAAATTTTTTATATTGATAGCTCCTAATATGGCAAGTATATAATAAAATTCCCATTCGTGGAAAAATGACGAGAGCAGCACAATAAATTTAGCGACTTTAGCGCGGTGTTTTCCTTATAAACTCCGCTGAAATGTAACTAGAATGTTAATACAAATTGGTGTAGTAGTCCAATGCAATACCAACAGGTTGAGTGTTTAAAAACGCTCTCAAGATATATCGGGGTCACTTTAGAAATTCCGGAGTACCGCTTACTACCAGTTTTAAAAGCGTTTATCCAATAACTTTGCAAAAGTGATTAGTACCATCTTTAAAAAATCGTTTTTAAAGCCTCATCAATTCTCTGTGTACCAACGGCTCAATAATTGCTCGGGAATGAGTACGAGCAGCACAATAAATACTGGAACTGTAAGCGCTACTGATTCTTGCTGCCGTGAAATGTTGTTTGACCAAGTTCAAATGAATTGAGTAAGTAGAAAAATCCATATAGGAAGCGAATTGACGTATAGCTAAGGAAAGTTGTCTGTTGCTACGCACCAGATATTTTTTACTGTGACACGGATCTAAGCCCCTTTGCAACTGCTACGTGTTGGGGCTATTGTGACCACGTCCTTTACCTAACAAAAGACGATGGACATACCATCGTGCCTCTTTCCGAAAGAATCCCTGGGAAAAGTATTTGAAGCCCTTCGCTGCTAAGACAGGGTACTCGCCTATGATGTGCTTTGCCGTTGCATCCTCCTCCCCACACAATTGCCTCTGATTTGCCCATCTTGTTGAGGTGTAGTGTCCAATGAGGAAGCTAGTATATATTATTAGTTCCCGTATAGTGATTGTACGCATTGTCTTCGCCCCTGAACAGTAAGGCGCCTTGAGGCTTTTTGCCAATGGGCGTGTTTTTCGTGTGTCTCTCACCGGGTTACCTGCCGATTTAGGTGACTTTTCGTCGGTCCCCATGGGTAAGGATTCTCATTTTCATTGTCCTCGTGCCCTCCATGAACCAGAATCCAAATAAGGGAAACCCTAATAAGGGGCTTGGATCTGAAGGTGTAGGCCGAGATGGCAGTCTTCTGAGAACTGTAGACACGAGAAATTCCAAAACATCCTGTTGCCAGTTCCATGAATCACCGACCTATACTTTGGTTTTTGAATCAAGGTAGCAGCAACCCAATAAGTTCCAGAACTTCAAACTTTAAGCGAAATCAGTTTCTTACTATAAAACGTTAGGAACGTGGTCGTAAGGTAATTAGAAGGTATCTTGTCGACATGAGACCCTGGCTTACATCGTGTTCAAGAGGCGATGCACCTCCCATTCCACTGAAATATGTGGTGGGTTATTTCCATTTGGTACCACTATATAAAGCAAGGTATTGGGTGGAGACTCTTTCACAGACTTTTTTCTTTCTTGACAACATACAAGAAAAATAAAACATGTTGTTGTCCAATCTCACAAGCCATAGTTCTTCCCCTCCAACTCGTGCGGCAAATACACAATATACAGGATACGAGAGAACCGCATATATATCTTGCATGAATTGCATACTGTCTTAGAAAGATTACCCATTGGTACGAAAACAGCCCCGATCCCAAAGGTGTCGTATTTAACAAACGCGCTTCTTACTTAAAACGGGGTAGCGCTGTTTAGGCTCGGCATCACTTATCCCTTCTGACGCCAAACTTGCAAGCTGCGTAGCTCTAGTATGATCTAAAGGCGCACATACGAGTCCCGCGGCCGTTGAATTGTGCCCCAGGGATGCGTAGTGTTGACTCTTGACGTTACAAAGGGAGGCCCACGAGTAGGGCAAACACTCCAACACAGGGCTCATGAGCTGAGTAACCTCCTCGTACCTTTTAGACAACTGCAACAGGAAGGAAAGTGTCAAGAATGCATCAAGATTCAGAAGAAAGAGTTCAGTAGTTACAGTTGTTAATTAACCAACCTCTTGAGCTTCCAGGGCCAAATCGAAATAAATGTCAGCGTCTCTTTTGTCTTTACTCTGAAGCTGCAATTTTTCAAACAAGCACTCCCTCGCCTGGGCCTGCTCAATAGAAACAATAAATTGTGTTACTTTAAAGTCGTCAGCCTCTCTTGGTCAACATTCAGAGTTGAATCAATCAATTGGTTGTACCAAGAGGATAAATCAAGTAGTACCTTACCAACATAAGGTGCACGAGCATGTTCAACATGTCTTGAGCAAGGTCGATGCTGGGGCCATTCGTAAAGTTGTCCCTGAGGTAGCCCAAACAGCCTGCAGCTCGTAAAAAGTGATCAACTGCTTGGTCCAGACCTGAATGGAGAACTACGTGATTACCAATCTAATAACGTGCAAAAACGTAATTATTGATTTTAGTTGCCTGCGCCTTAAAGAATATCTTGCTGCCTAAAGGAAGCCAGCGGTTCAGAGTCAAAGAAGAACATATCAAACCAACAGAAGTTTATATCTAGCTGAGTGGTTATTTCAACCTGAGAGTAGATGAACACATGAACATGTTCTCGCGTTCTTAGCTCGTCTCATGAAATCTACACATATAGTCCAAATTATGTTTGTTTGTCCTTTGTGCGTTTCTAAACCACAGGACCTATTTTGATGACATTTTTGGAGCTCACATTGAAGGAATTCAATATAAATGATTTATATGTTAATTAAATGTTATATACAATCGAATTAAAACAATAGTTATTCAATTAAATGGTAATCGTTCACGAAGTTTTACATATAACGTTGCTTGCAAATTGTTTACATTTTAACTTTCAACTTTTTTACACATCAGAACGGCCCAAATTATCGACTTCATCTTACGCATCAGTCTGTTTCACCCAAACATATGCCTACTAATTACCATGACTCATCTACAGCCTTTAGGTAGCGTTGTTAGTTATCCTCGATTTCATTAGGGGTTCATGTTACTCAAACAAGCACCAGCGAAGCTTTAATACACAACGCTTTACACTTCACACTTAGTTTTGCACAACTTACAAGCCATCCGAGTGCGTCATTTCACAGGGTGGTCCTCGTTGATCATAATAAGAGGTTATCTCACCTTTAGTCGTTCCTCGAGCCTGTTTGGCACCCATCTGCGTATATAGGGCGGCTAGATTGAAGAGGACGCAGGCTTTTTCAAACGCAACCGTTCTCTGGGAAGAGGGAACTCCTGTCAATGAGTCAAACCTGTGGTAAAAAAATGAGGAAATCGTGAGGGAAACCAATGTAATTATACTAGGGGTTGAGTGAAAAGTGAGCGAGAGAGGGGAGAGAGAGAGAGAGAGAGAGAGAGAGAGAGAGAGAGAGAGAGAGAGAGAGAATTAATTAATGATGGCGTTTATTTACAAAAAACATAATGAGTTTAGGGCCATGAGGTCCTCTCTTACATCTATCCTGTAATTATTATTAAAATAAAATTCCACGCGGACTATTAACCACTGTAAGCTGTTATCTTTTAAAACAAAAAGTATTCTACAGAACTGTACAAAAAATAAAAATAAAATAAATAAAACAAATCAACAGTCAAATGAAACGATTTCTTCTAATACAAGGGAAATGAAAAAAAGGAAGTGGATCAAGTTGGGTCCTCGTACGTCTTGAGGAGATCTTTTCTATAACAGTTGTGGAAACTATTGGCAGAAATTGTAAGATCATATCGGTCGGCGTTGTCATTATAAAACTTGATGGATTGCATTAGGAAGGATTTGCTGAATAAATTAGTTCTATGGGACGGAATTTGTCGAGTGAATGAGGCATGGAGTGTATTAACTTCATGAATATTGCATTGAAAGATGTATTGCTTGAATAAATACTTCGGTTTCCAGAATTTGAGAATTTTAAATGGCATGGTAGCCACTGCAAGCTTCTTTTTCTCCGAATATCATGAGGGAAACCAATAAGATTATACTAGGAGTTGAGTTAGAAGTGAGCGAGAGAGGAGAGGAAGAGGAAAAAGAGAGTGAGAGAGCGTGAGCGTGAATGAATCGATGCTTTATTTTATCACCAGGAAGTTTGAATTCTGGAACTGTAGATTCGCGGGACGTAACAGTTATTTTATTTTGTATTATTCTCTGAGCCCCCCCCCCTCCCACCACCCACCACCCACCACGAATACAAGTAGTACGACACATTACCTCCTGCCTACAACGAAACAATTAAAATTGCATTTTCTAGGCGCCTGTAGGCGATTGGAGGTTCTGGTAGGAGTGAGATGGGAGGCAGATATGGAAGAAACGATAGCTTGTCTCGCAAGTTTTTTCAATTAGTAGACTTTAGCTCGCTATATTTACTGGGATTTCACTGCTCTTTATCATCTAGATGTATCATCGTACACCTCTGACACTCGATTCATTCAACTCAGCATAAAAAACATATCAACAAAACGATACCAAACACGACGTAATTGCGACAGAACTGCAACATTTTGGTTTTAAACTTTTTAAACCATTTTTCGGCCATAACAACTATGGGTTTCATTCCATCCGATCGCTGAGTAGAATTTTTGTGCGAAATAACCGATTTTTTTAGACGACGTTAAAGGCAAAATGTTGACCAGACTCGAAACCTATGGTTGCTACGGGCGAGAAAAGGATAAAAAATGAACAAAAACTTTTGGAATTTTTCCAGTTTCATCGCCATTATGTCGTGTTAGGTAACATTTCCCAAGTATTTTTCGACGCTGAGTCAAATGGAACGAGTCTAAGAGGTGTGTCTAGACTGAAAACCGTGAAATCACAGTAATTATAGCGAGCCAAAGTCTATTAATTGAAACAACTCGAGCATTACAGCGAATAAACGTTTTATAGCCTGCACTCTCTCCCATCTCACTCCAACCACCCGTCAGCTCGACTCACGTTGTGCCAATTGCCCACACACGCCTTGAGTATGTCATTTTCGTCGCTCAGGTCATGTTTCGTATCGTTTACTGGTATTTTTCGATACTGAATCGAACGGGGTGGGCCTCGGAGGTGTGAGACTACCTCAAGCTATGCAAGTGAATAATAAACCATTTGTGTAATAATTTGCAGCGTTGGAAAGATAGTTCCCTTGGATCTACGAAATAGAAAAGAAAGTTGTGTGATTTGCTGAAAAAACATATTTGAGTTGTTTTCAGTTCTGAAGTGGCAGACTACTGAGTTCGAAACATTATATTTGGGAAAATGGTATGTGTGTCTGTGAATGTGTGCGACGGAGAGATAATGGCTGAACCGAATTCGCTCAATCTTGATATCTAGGCCACAGGTCACCATGAAACGTCAAAATAAGGATATGAGCATAATCCACCCAAAACTAACTATAGTAATTGTAGTGATCAAATACCAAATTTTTTCTACTCAATAATTTTGATTGAATGTTGTATATGAACAGCTCCTAACGAGACGACAATACCATAATATTCTCTTCTGTGTGAAAATGAAGGGAGCAGCACAATAAATTACCAAACATTTCGACGAAAATCGATTTCAGCGCAGTTTTTTCCGCATAAAATGCTCTCAAATGTCACAAGGATCTTCAGACAAATTTAAGTGGCGGTCCATCCAATTTCCTATACGATGGGTCTTTAATAACGCTCATAAGATATATAGTGGCTACTCCAGGAATTCCGGAATTTCAACCACTGCCCACCACCAAAAGTGATTACTATGCTCTTTAAAAAAATCGTGTTTACAGCCTCATTAATTCTCTGTGTACAAATCGCTCAATAATGATCAGAGCGTGAGTACGAGCAGCACAATAAATTCCAGAACTGTAAGCGCAATCGCTTTCTGCCGCCATGAAGTGATGTTTTACCAAGTTCAAATGAAGTAGTGTTAAGGAAAGTTCTGTAATGCGGCCGACCTTATATTTTTTGACCCGTTGGGCAGTGGGAAATAATAACAAGCTCAATCGTTCAGCCGTTTTTCCACAAACCTGATCACTCAGACCCTGTACCATAATCCTGTTTATCGGATTCAGGACACCTCAAAACGTATGGATATCAATCTAAAACTCCACTTTTTTGCACTATCGAAATATTTGGGTCTACATTGATTACAATTGAACTACGGCAATACACACACACACGGTCCACGAGCGCAATTAGGTTTTTTGGAAACACTGGGCTTCAAAACTTACAGATCTTACGGAAACCCAACATTTTTGACACGATTGCAATACTTTCCTTACCCTTTGGGTTAGAACAAAGCAGAAGTAACGAAGTGAGAAATAAGCGGGCAAGAAAGAAGACAGGTAAAAAATATGTAAGATGACGAAAAAAATTCACCATTCGAAATAAATTGGTAAACTGCGGTCAGGGGGGAAGAATCTTCTCTCGACGAAGTAGAGCTGATTGTAGTACTGGAAAAGCAAAGACAAACCGGTCGAGTCTCTGTGAGGGCTTCTCATTGCCTGTAACCCAACAGAAGGTAAGTTTTACAAGTTGATTAGAGAAACAGTAAGCCACCACAACTGCATTAGAAAGTGCAAAAAACATGAATATGATTGCGCTTCTGAGTCTTAAAACCCCACGATTGCGTTTGAGGCAATAAATTATTTATAACGTGTGGGGATGAGCTTGGCTATTGGGAATCGAAGAGTGTTTCCTATGGCTAGGGGCCCAGTGATTCTACCTTGACAGGTAAGCGGCAGCTTGTGAAGCTCCAAACGTAGGCCTCTTTACCTCTAAATCAATTCCTTGGGGAGTAACCTGGATACAGCAGTCAAAAGGCTCAAAGAGTAAGGAGTATTTCGAGATTTCATGAATAGCACAGCCAGTGGGCAGGAATCTTTGAAAATGTAAGAACATGTTGAACATTTTAATCATGTGGGATTAAGCCTTTGAGACCTCGGCATTGAGCCTGAAGGGTACTGGCAAGAGGTTGGACTCCCAGAAAGTCCTTAAGAGAGCAGAGGAGCACATTGGACTGCCCAATTCCATTTCCAAGTAATTATGGAACATAAGTGTTCCCAAAGCTTAAAACGAGAGCACAGAACGATGTAGGTCAAGAAGCACCAGCACATAGTGCACTTGACATAGCATCACTCAGTGACTAGGTTTCAACTAGACACCAACGCACACGAGAGACAGTTCTAGATAACCATCTATTCAGTCCTGCAGAGGTCAATTGACTTGAGAGTCTGAGCACTGTGTGTTCTAGAGGGAATCAGCTCAGATGGCACCAACATAACCTCAACTCTCAACTTATTATCATAAGTGGCTCAATCTGTGCGGTCCCCCCCCCCCTCCACCATTCATATGTACCCAACCCGTTTCACGTAATGTCACAATCTGATAACACCAAACACTTGACAACCTGCGCTTCAACAACTGCTCTATATAGTTTTCAACTTATTCTTGAGATTCCCAGTTCAGCACTCTAGAAATGCCTACAAGCGTCTAATGTTTAGCTGGTTAATCAAAGCGGGTTATCTCAACTACGAATCCCTGCTCAGAAGTGTTTACCTGTGACACACAAATTCCCTCACATCTATAAGGCAGATTCGATGTAACCTGTGTATTTTCAGTATCTCTGCCTCACCACTGGTTCACCTACGACGAGCAATATTTATTCGAATTGGCATGGTTAGTAGTACTGTTGTAAATTTTTCCTGAAAAATAAAAATGTCTTTCTCTCTCTCAGCACCTTGAATAACACCTCTCAAAGCAAAAAGGGACTTGTGTGAGGGTTGCCTCCTACAAGGAGACACTTCGACTGTATGTCAGCCTCAAGCAACATTGAACTTGAGGAAAGGTTGTATCTTTCTGAGAGACCCTCAAGAATGACCTGGTGCATTTAGTAATTTTCTCAAGATCGTGTTCCAAAATTCACAAGATCTTGTTGCTGGTTATCAAGACTTTTTGTCTTCTCTAGTTCACTCACTTAAGACTCACTGAAGGGACTTAATCTTGCCCACAGAATCTCACCAGCCAGAGGAGACGGACTCACCAAACAGGTACGTTAACTTAAGTACTGATACCTGTTACCCATTTTGCAGTGGTCAGGCTATAACTCTTACCTGTCGCAACTCCATGAAATCCGCTATTGCCTTGGAATATTTATTCCCCTCTTCGCTGTAGTGCTCCAATATGAAATCCTGAAACACGATTTTCATTAGCAACCATTTTTGTATTAGACTCAGTGAAAATTAGTGCTAGAGAGGAGCTCACTTTGAATGGTTCAGAAAAGTCTATTTCTTTTGTTTCTTTGAGGCCAAGGGGGATCATGGGCATCACAGGTTCCGCACTGCAACAATTCCAAAACTGCGATCAGGAATGATGAAGAAATGAAATTCAACAGTAGGATATAATTCAGGCGATATAATTATATAACATATATCATGTAACTGCATATTTATATTCAGCAATCTTTAATTTCCATTTTATCTCTATCTCACACTGTTTTATCCGTAAGTAACCAAAATGATTACTAGCCAGTTCCACAGGGCACCTGGAATTATTATTCAGGAACTTGACTTTCACAGAGCTTGGCATGGTCACTGCATGGCACATGATGATGTCAAGGTACGAGTTTGATAGGAAATACCAAGTGAAGCCTATAGAACAACGAAAGTCTTGGAGGGCACTCGCTCTACAGTGCGAATAAGTGACTCTGTGCACATTGTACTGGGTGCCACTCCAACGGGTTTTCAAACCGAGATTAATGCTATCATTGCTGGGGGCCATCATAATGACTGATAGTCAAGCGTATTGCAAGGCACTGAAGAATTAGAAGAATGGAATACAGGATGCGGCTCAACTCTTTACCAGACTCTGATATAGTTAACGTTTATTGAATTCCTGGACATTAATGGGTCACTGGAAATGAGAGGGTGGACCATCTGGCCAGACCCGGTTCGTCTACTGTACCTATAGTGTCACTTCCCCACTGTGGGACATCTGCATCACTAGTTAAGAGGACTGTGAGAGAATATGCCGGGGGAATGCATCAGGAGGTCTGGTGGGAGTGAGGCAATCCAAAGGTCTTTATCTTGGGGCAAACACAAGAGATAAGACAGAGCCTTCTGAGGATGGAGAGGAAGGACCTAAGGTGGATAGTGGGAATCATCATGGGACACTGCTAAATGAATAAAACAGATGTATATCACGGGTGTAATCGACCAATCTCAGTGCAGGTGAGCGATTTTGGCATTCCTTAGGAAGCTAGGCATGGACCAGTGGGACACCAGGAATGGCACAATAGAACTTTGGACTTATCCCAAATATGGGACAGTCAGTTATTAAAAAAAAAAAAACAATTATCACACTTATATTCTTTCTGTATTACACTACAACTGCATAATGGTTTGTTAATATTTATGCGCACAACTATTTTATAGTATTTAACATCATGTAAATATTATGAAGGTATATTAGAAGTAGTATTTTTGTTTCTGGCCTGCTTCAATTGTCCCTAAGACATGCGCAAAGAAGGCCGACCCAACTACCCACATTTCAATTAAACGTATTGTCTGTTGATAGTTTCAGTAGCTCTGAGTGGCTTAAGCCGTTCGCTTAAAATTTCACATAAAAAACAACAGCGGTTTGTGACTTATTTTTCGTCGTAGAATTTAAACGTAAAATTGAGTTTGTTTCATAGGCGTCCATTTTTAATTCGTTTCTCACAAATCAGGCAAGAACTATTAAATGGACTTTTTCGCAATTTGGATTCAGCGATGAATAGTGCATCAGAATCCGCATGCACCTTCAAACTAAGGGGTCCAGTATTCTACGCACGGGGGTGGAATTAGTGGACATCTCTCTCAATGTTCGCATTATTCAACGCAGATTTCATATCGCCGGTGTCCCGATCCATCTTTTGAAAGACAAAATTCCGGTTTTGCTAAACTTTTCGCAGTTCGGATATGCCGAGTGTTGGTAGAGACGGTGTGTGTGAGTGGAAGGGCGAGGGTGTAGTACCGGTTCTTACGCGATAGCCGAGGGGCTATGGAGGAGACGCAGGACTCTGGAAGGACGGAGACCCTCCTTAGAAAGTGAACTGCAGGTTCGACGACCTCGACTGACCTCCATCCTTCCTCTTATTTCCCTGAAAAAAATGGGAGAAAATTTAAATAACGCGTCGATCGCCTTCGTAATGATCGGAAGGCTCAATGAATTTAAACGAGGGATCCGACGGTTGAGGTTTCATAGTTCGTCCTTGAGTGCTAAAAGCGCGTTCGACTTTGTTATAAAATACATTTTTGGAAGAAAATAGACGCTTCAGGAGTGATCCATCAAACAACTTTCTTCGTTCCCGAGAACATGTTTTTGGTAGGTGGGGCTGTCTTTTCAACCAAATGTCTGAGAAAAATTACGTAGAGAAAACTTTGACTCTTCTGGAGATGTCGAGAGTTGTCCGATGTTGGTGTTCCACAGAATTTTTAAATCCCTCGACGGCGTGTATTATATTACTTCCAAAACCCTTTGTAAAAACTCTTATCACAAGGAATGCGCGTCTAGAACAGCAATTTTGCTATTCATTTTCAGCAAGGAAATAATGGAAATTCAACCTAAACATCAAATCTGAAAGCTTTTTGAACAACCGTAATTTCCATCTTCGTGAATTTTTGACGATTTTTACTCAATTCTCCTCACACAATTCTAACGCTTTTCGCTGAACTTTTTAACGACGATTTTGCCATTTGCCTACATTTATTGCACATTCCTAACCTTTTCACTTAATTTTCTAGTAGCTTTTAATCGATTTCTCAACAGTCAGTTGATAGGTCTCTTGTGGCATATGGAGGAGTTACCAGTAATTGAGCTGCATTGCCGCAGTTTCGTTAACTGCAAGTTCTTCAGCTTGGTGTCGCAGTGTTGAGCCCCTTGCGCCCACTAATCAGTAACAAACCATTCCTCCAAATAAAAATAATAATGTATATAATAATAAAAAATACCGCATGATCACTCCATCAATGTGAACCATTGTGCTATCAATTTGTATCTGTCGCCCGGTCGACCGGAGAACAGTCCTGTTAAATAATTCAGCTCGTCTTCGTCCTTAACCGCGGACGTAATACGTACATACGTAATTCTCTTTCTGAACTTCAACTGCTAATAAGTTTTAATCGGTTGTTGTATACAAAAAACAACACCTTTTACTTTCCTTCGCCCTGCGTAGTAGGAAGGGAAGTTATCCTTAGTTTTCTTCAGATGTTGGCGTTTCAAGGGCTACAGAGCTCGAAAACTAACATTCGGGAAAGTGGCCTTAGAAGTCGATCCGTCTAAAACTGTCTATTGTTGTCATAGTGATCAAAACACCGTTTCCCTCCCTCGAAAACTGCTCTAACGAATTTGGTTAAATTTTTTAATCGATAATTCTAAATTAATTAACCGTACTATACAATTCCCACTTGTGTGAAAATTACGAGAGCAGAATGAATTGTCAGCGTGATTTTATCCCGATTTTTCCACATACATCCCGCTCATATTTCTCCCAGAAATACTCTTCAGAAAAAATAAGGCGGGTAATTCAATAAATCAATCAATAGGAAGATAAGGGCGAGAGTTTAATAACGCTCATAACAATTGGGAGCACCACATAAATTCCGGCTTTCAAACAACCGCCCAATATTTACTAATATTTTTTACGGTTTTACGCGATAATTCCAAAAAATTATCCTTTCATTAAAAATTGCGGAAACCGTAGTTTTGGGTACATTTTCGTCCCCTCCCCCCTTTCCAGTCGACAGAAATCGCCCATAGCCTTATTTTGGCGTCTACAAAACATAACGAACATAAAAATATCTGGTGCGTTGCAACACACAACTTTCCTTAGCTCTACGTCAATTCACTTTCTACATGGCTTTTTATTCTTAATCAATTCATTTATCACTCAGTTCATTCTACTTACTCAATTCATTTATCACTCAGCTCATTTGAACTTAGTCAAACAACACTTCATGGCAGCAGAAAGCGGTAAGTAGCGCTTACAGTTCTGGAATTTATTGTGCTGCCTGTATTCATTTCCGGACCATTATTGAACAATTGGTACACAGAGAATTGATGAGGCTTTAAACAAACTTTTACAGAGGTATCGGTTAAAAACTTGTAAAACTGGTAGTAAGCGAAACGGTGGTTGTTGAATTCCGGAATTTCTGGAGTGACCCCCATATATCTTATGAGCGTTTTAAAACGCTCACCTTATAGGTATTGGATTGGGCTACTACACCATTTTTTTAAAAACATTTTAATAACATTTCAGTGGAGTTTATAAGGAAAAAACCGCGCTAAAACCGTTTTTCGTCAAAAACTTTTATAATTTATTGTGCTGCTCTCGTCATTTTTCCACAAATGGAGGGTTTATGGTATAATTGTTTTATTATGAGCTATCAATATAGAAAATTTAATCAAAATCGCTAGAGCCATTTGAAAAAAAATATATTTGGTGTTTTGATCACTATGATAACTATAGTTGCCTTTCGGCTCATACCCTTATTTTGGCGTCCCATGGTAGCCTGCGGGCTAGATATCAAGTTTGAGCCGATTTGGTACGGTCGTTTTCTCTAAAAATCGTTCACCGACACACAGACCATTTTCCCAAATAGTGTTTTTTGGACTCAGGTGGATCTGAAGAGAACTCAAAATTTTTTTTCAGCCGATTACATAACTTTCCTTTCTACTTGGTAGAGCCAAGGAAAGTAAAAAGAATCAGCTCAATCGGTTCAGCTGTTCTCCGGCGAATTGAACAACAGAAACACACAGACGGACCACGCGCCGAAATTAGGTTTTTTAGATTCAGTAGGCCTCAAAACGTAAAGATCTGAAGAAAACCCAACTGTTTTTTGACACGATTACAATACTTTCCTTTCCTTTCGGGCAGCGGAAAGTAAAAATCGCGATGACAGCCTCATGAACCACCTGTGCACTGATTACTCAACAATAGTCGTGGTACGAATGGGAGAAACTCAGTAAATTCCGCAACTTTAAGCACCATCACATTCTACGTCTTTCGTCTTACCAAATTTGAACGAGTGAACAATACATAGGATTACTAGCTAACGCTTTGAAAAACGTGAATGCACGTGGGGCTAAGAAAAGTCGGTAATTTTCGACGTTTTCTTCATAGTAATTTCTTTCGTTATTTATTTCATCTGGTTCGACCGTTTCTCAAGAATTACTCAATTCCAACATGGTTTCACCAATTTTTGTATATTTCTTACTCAAGTTCGTTCAACTTCTTTACCATTTTCGTTCATTTCCACATTCCACCATTTCCAGATTCTTTCCACAATCTTTTTCCTTCATTTCCCAAAGATTGTGATTGAATTATCGAGAACAAATCGGAGGTTTCGCTGTTTTTCAAAACAGGATTTTCCACTTGTCTTTCTTAATTTTCGACCATTTTCACGCCGTTTTGCATAAGTTTTTAGTAGATTTCTGTACCAGTTTTAACTCAGTTCCCGAGCATTCACTCGATTTTAGAATTTAGCCGTCACAGCTTTCCACATATTTTGTTTCTACGAGTCTTCGGTGATGGCGAGTGATCAAGTTAGTTGGACTGCCAGAAACAGGCAAATAATAGTGGAAGGATGCTTGGGCTAAACTAGCTGTAGCCAGTCTAGAACTGTTCTAAACTCCAACCCGAGAAGTGTGTTTCCTGTTTTTGACTTCCGCGTCTTCCCTGGGTGTCCACGTCGCGTATTTGTTGACAATTGCTCTCGAGGGAATTCAAGCGCGTTCAAATTGAGCCCATCTTTAGACAAACGCCGTTCAAGAGTGTGAGGAAAGCTGTGCGACGGCCCTTCGCTAATCGCTTGTCGTATTTGAAGGAGCAATTGACGTCTAACGAGTTCTCACGCAATCCGACGTTTTTTCAAGACGGATATTTGGGACACGGCCGCGTTGCGCTAAATCTCGTCTCATTAGACTCATTTTCCCGCGGCACGTTGACTCACATTCCGTTGTTTCGGGCTATTGACAGCAGTCAAGTTTCCCATCGTTGGACGAGTCTGTGAGAAGTTGACCTTCGAGAACGTTGGCTCAATCATTTAAGGAGAACTCCTTCGCGGATCGTTGTTCGGGTGTTGTTTAATGTTTGACCAGTCATCCCTGAGGCAACAACAGATCCACTCTGAATGTCGTGGTTTTGTTCACGGATTGCGAGGAATCATGCACTTTTCAGCAGTTCTACTAATGGCAGTGTGAAATGCAAGCGGCAGATCCAATAGGGAGGGGCAAGATACAAAGTTTTTCACTAAGTTTATTAGCTTTCTTTTATAAGAAAATAAAGATTAACTACCCCTTTTTCAATATTCCTCCAACCTTTCCTTTGCTGGTTGCAGTCATAAAGATAATAACAATAACAACAATAATAATATCCAGAAATCCAGAATTTCCGGATCCCCCGATGGTTTGTTGATCGCCACTCTTTACCTGACAACAATCTTGACAAGCTCTCTCCCCCCAACGAAAAGGGCGAAGAATATATTTCGTATTCATTTGCGCAAAAAACTGTTCATGCCTCTCCTAATGTTTTTTTAAATTACAAATTAATACTTTATTGTATTTACAAATACATCATAGTAGAGTGCAAGTTTGGAAGTAGAAAAATAATTAACGTGAGTGAGGCACCTATCCGCTGATAGATCTTCAAGTGCTTTCGTTTGTAGTGATGGCATTAACTGTCATTTTCGTGTAAATCAGTGGGACGTTTCCTCTTGAGTCGACGTCTTGGCCTGGGCTGTGGTGGGTTTGCGGCTAATTGCTGTAGTAATGGGTTGGAGTGTGGGACCAATCTTTCGTGTAGGGCGGTAAATTGTTTCCCAATGTCGTCTTTGATTGGAATTTTTTGGGCTGAGCGTAAAATGGAATTTCGAACGAACCAAGGGTTCTGTTTTGGAAGATTTGAATTCGATTTAGTAGGGACTTACTGGCTGCTCCCCAGAATTCTTCCCCGTACAGCCACAAAGGCCGTAGAATGGTGAGATATAAGAGTCTTTTTAGGTGGAAGGGTAATTTAGAGGGCGCTTGAAGAAGATGTTCGAGCTGCTTCAGTCGGAATCGCAGATTTTTCAGAAGATTCGAAATATGTGTGTCCCATATCAATTTCCCGTCTAAATTGAGTCCAAGATACTTGGCTGAGTTAACTTCTGGTGTAGGTACTCCGCGTGACGTGCAATTTTGAGCTTGAAAGTGAAGCACACCAAAGAAGGTTTTGTAGGATTGACTTCTACCCTCCATTTAACACACCAGCCATCCACTGTATCAGAAAAACTTTCAGTGGTGTCAGGGCCTTTCACAAGGGCTGCGACATCGTCTGCGAAATAGGCTTGCATGACACCAGGTGGATTTGGGTAATCTGAGGTGTAATATGCGTAGAGGGAAGCGCTACTTGTGGGATTCCCGCGCTAACTGTTTTGATGGTAGACAACGCATTTCCGTATCGCACCGACAATCTTCTCCTGCTGAGGTATGATTGTACTAGCCTGAAGTATGAGTCGGACAAGGACGTCTTTAGTTTTGACTGAGGACCTTGGTGCCAAACTTTGTCAAAGGCTTTTTTTGTATCCAGGAACAGGTCAAGACTTTTAGGTTTTAATGCTTTAATAAACAAAAAATATCTTCGAGTTTTAAACTAAGAATTTTAGTTAGTAAGAGCGTTTTATTCGATTTCACTAATCTTACTGGGGTTTCTAATAATTTTTGCTGGGCTGAGAAAATCTAAAAAAAAAAATCTTTCAACTATTTTAATTTAATTACTTCAACTCATTTTACTAACAATTTAACTCAGGGTTTCAATAATTTCCCAAATAACGGAATATACGGAAAACAACTCATTGCCTTTCGACTTCTTCTCGAGTGGCGAACGGCGAACGATCATGATCAACTAAGTTTCCAACAATTTTTACTGTATTGAAGTAATTGGGTTAGTTCGGCCAGTAGGTAAATTACTAAAGTTAACGTACCTGTTTAGTGAGTCCGTTTCCTCTGGCTGGTGAGATACTGAGGGCGAGCGCTTTCGATGTACAGACATCATCATCTGGCCGTTAAGTCAGTACTAAGACTAACTGACTTGAAAGCCAGACGGTGATGTCTGTACATCGAAAGCGCTCGCTCAAAGTATCTCACCAACCAGAGGAGACGGACTCACCAAACAGGTACCTATATTAACTTTAGTAATTTTAACTGTCTTCCGATAAATTTGCAACTATTGAAGGGGGGGGGGGGGCTCTCAGGTCTGGATTCTTGAGAGCCAGTCAGGATGATTGAAAAGCTTTCTCTAGCCTTCCACACTAGTCCAATCTGTTGTTTACTATTAAGGCCCGTTTGTTTTCTTTTTTCCCCGAATGTCATTACTTTAAGAAACTGTTAGCAATATCCCGAGGTATGTTTTTCAACAATAATTCATTTCAATGTGTCTCTATAAGTTCCTTACAATATATTATAACTTAATTGCCTGCTAAGATATCCTATAGCACTGATGATGCTTAATAAATTAAGCGAAACGTCGGCCTAGAGAAAGCTTTTCATTCATCCTGACTGGTTCTCAAGAATCCACACCATAGTTAACTTCTACAGTCAAGAACGACACCACAACGCAATTATCGTAAGAAGGTACTTAATTTGAAGTTGATCGCAACCAATGCTTAATTATGAATATATTATTTTCAATCAATTCCAATGTGTGTGCATAATTATACACACGAAACCTTTGGAAACCAGAGAGAAGAAGGTTGTAAGTTGACTTTTGTAAATCGATTCACAGGTTCGATGTATTGATGATCGAGTGGGTAGCGAGGACTTAACGGGTTTGTCTGCATTCCTTAGGCCGGACGGTTGCTGTGGGCAACGATGAGAGGAAGAGAAAACATTACGACGTCGAAAAAAAAAAATGAAGAGCTACTCTTCAACTTTCGATTTCACCTTTTTTTCTTTCTCTTTCCCTTTAAACGTTTAATTTCGATTCGGATCGCGGTTTTTCGTTCGAGAGCTGCGCAATGAGCGAAAATCAATTAAAACGACGAAGCGGAATGTAAATTCGAACGAAGGGGAGAGAGTTGGGTGCAAAAATAACTGGAGTCGAGCCAACCGTGAAAAATTCCTAAGGACGTAACTTAGTTCCGATGTCGTAAGCTGGTTTCGGGTCCGTTGCTTCGATTTTTTTGTTGGTGGATGTTTGGTTCCTGTTTTGAAAGGGAGCGGCAAAGAACCTTAGGTATTAGACTGACGAACGGGGTAGTTGAGCGAATACGTCAATTTGGACCAGAGGAATCGGAGTTGGCAACAGGAAGCGCAGGTTGTACTTCGAGGGAAGAAAAAAAACTTCGGAGTCCAAAAACTCTCATTTCCTCACCACATTTGTTACGTTAGTGTATACAAGTCGCTGCTTACGTGCAGTCGGGTAGTTTTCAGCCTTCAGGGAGCCTGTATTGAGATTTCAGCCTGAAAAATGAGTTGCCTCCCCTCCACCAAAGGCCAACTTGAGAGCTGATGAAGATACATTTCATTTCCTTTGTATTTGCCCAGTGCTAGTTAAATTTCGCTCTAACACCTTTCGACTCAGTGGTTTGGAATTCTGCATCGCTGCATGTTCGTATAGACAATTTATGATTAAGGGGCTCAATTTCTGATTGCGCTGCCATATTACTTTCCTTGGTTCTAAGAAGCAGGAAGGAAAGTATTGTAATCGGCTGGAAAATCGTTTTTGAGTTCTCTTCAGATAGTGATCGAAAAACACTATTTAGGAAAATGGTCTAAGTGTATTTGTAATCGCGATTGAGGAAACACGGCTGAACCAAATCCGCTCAACCCCCCCCCCCCCCAAGTCACAATGGCACGCCAAAATAAGGGTATGAGCAAAATCAGCCCAAAACTAACTATAGTTATCATAGTGATCAAAACAAAACATTTTTTAAAATCAAAAACGGCTCAAACGATATCGATTAAATTTATTGTATGGACAACTCCTCGTGAGACGACAATACCGTCAAGTTCTCGTGGGAAAATGACGAGAACGGTACAATAAATTACCAAACATTTCAATGAAAATCGATTTTAGCGTATTTTTGTTTTAGAAGCCTCGCTCAGGAAGTAGCAGAATCTTCAGAAATATCCACGTGGTAATCAAATTAAGCACCTACACGATGAACGTTTAACAGCGCTGATAAGATATATAAGGATCATTCGCAAGGGACTTGTAGAGCTTCACCGTTCCGGTATTTATTGCATTCCTCCTCCTCACGTAACCACATTTATTCAGCAACCAGCGTAAAGGGGATTTATGGGACTGTCAACGTGACTCATTCGGAGGGATCACGTTTATATTTACTGAAATGTATTTGACTACCAGCACGAGTTTTATGAGAACGAGACCTTTACGAGCGGGACTTGTTAAATAAAACGGCGGTTGTTACTCTCTATTCTCAGCTTGACGCAGTATCACACCTCTGAGACACATTTCATTCGACTCAGCATCGAAAAATGCTAGTGAAAGGAACGAAACGTGACCTGACTACAACAGAACAACAAAGATTGAGATATTTTACGCGACGATAGGCAATTGGCACGACAAGAGGAGTCGGATCGACGGGTAGTTGGGGTGAAACAGTTCGGGAAATGAGCGCAGGCCGAGGAGAAACGATAAGTTTCGCCTTCCTTCAAGCAGTAGAATTTGCCTCACTATTTTTACCGTGTACTGCTTTTCATCTTGACGCTGTCCTACACCTACGAGACCCGTCCTGTTCGACTCGGCATAGAAACTACCAAAATTACGTGTTTGGCTAGTCTTTAACATCTAATCGGATCGTCGAGTAACCAAAGTAACTAGAGTGAGGCGAATTCTACTGCTTGAAGGAACACCCGGCTCCCATCTCAATCCAACAACCAGCCAATTTGTCTCGTCACGTCGTGCGTTAGCGTCGCTTGGAAAATGTCAATTCCGTAGGAAAAAATACCAAACACGTCGTAACTGCAGTGAAACTGTGAAAATTTCGTTTTTGGCTAATTTTTTAAACCATAAAAAAAAGATCCATTACGAATAAATCGATGAACAAACGTCAAGGCGATTGAAAGAAGAGAAGCGCTCGTTAACTGCCATTAGAAATGGGATTTCTTTGGTGGCATGATCAGTATAAGGAGTGTTATGAGTGGGAAATATTGGCCTGTCTGTTTGTGGTTGTTTTAACCCGTACCATCACAAGTTACTATTGAGTAGGTCTTTAGGAGCGACTTCCTTGGGCCCCCAAATCACTAGGGTTATCAGAAGCAGGTATGACGATTGGCTGCGACTCGATTTGATAAAAACGTTTCCAGAAGGTCGAGGGAGGTTCGGGGCCAAGTCTGCGGGAAAAGGCGAGATAGTAAATGTGCACCACCTAACTCAAAATGCGGCACAGGCCAGACTTTTAGTGGGGAAAGTTTAGTCTTCGCTATGAACAACTTGACACTAGTTTTATTTTCTTGAGTGCGAACAACACGTAGGGCAGTCGCTGAAACGCTAGACAAGTCACGGGGAGGCGATTTGAGGGGCAGCGATACCGCATAGCTCCCATCCCTCTGTTTATGGCGAGTGGAGGTGAAGAAGTGTTCACCGGCTTGATCCTCAAGAGACACAACGGGGCAAGGCTTTTCAAGTCCCCCAAAACGTTGTACAGAGAGGCTTAAGGTGTCAGCCGAAGTTACTGACAACAATGATGGTGCAGGTGGCTGAGTAAAAATCCCAGCTGATCCTCTTGAAAGGAAAAGTGAGTATTGGCCCAATCCCTGAGGGCTGCACTTCTGTGGATCACCAAGGCCTACAAGACTGTGTCAACAAAAGCACTAAAGGTGATCACTGGTCAGTTACCAGTTGATTTGGTCGTTGAGTGCATGGTTGACAAGTGGAGAGTGAAAGCTTCCCCCGCTTTGTGCTGAACTCAGTGCGGGTCTCCCCACAGAACAGAAAACTTGCCGCCATCGACGAAGGCGTGAACGTCTTTCAAGAAAATGGGTTGACCCCAACCATTGGACGAGGCATTTCCTCACGGGACATAGTGACTTCAATGCGCGGCTCCACTTCTTATCTCTCAAAGACTCTCTGTCATGCGCCTCCAGAGCAGAGGAAACAAGAAACCACGTGCTGCTCCACTGTAGTTTCTACAACAGTGAGCGACGGTTGTTGGGAGGGCAAAGGAACGCTGCATTGACTGATACAAAGCATTTTGCAAAGTTCGCGAAGAAGGTGATGGCTAAGAAACGTGGTCATAGTTGGTCTGTCATTTTGAAACTCGCCACCCAAGTAAATAGTTAGATCAGGTAGGAAACCAGATTAAGAACTCCTCCCAGACGGTACGGGATTCCTCGAGTGGTCACCTCCGGTAACACACGGACAACAGCTCTCTACCGGGAGGCTGGCTAACCACTAAATACCTGCCGTACCTCCGCAGGTCTGAGTTCGGGGGATGCTGCAGAGGCCGGTCTCTTGCATATTAACGAAACCGCAACTTCTACGACTGATATAACCCTCGTCGAGGGTTTAGGAACAGTAATCGAATAAGGAAAACAGACCTGACAACAATGATGGGCAGTTGGAATCACTATTGGGTGAAGCAAATGAACCCATCACTACGTTCCCGAAAATGGTTGGGACAGTTTTAGAGCATTATTCATCACAGTAGGTCTTGGAAACGTAAAGATCTGGAGATCTACAATTGATTAGTTTCCGCTACCTAAGGGGTACCTAATTTCAGCACGTCCGTATGTGTCTGTAGCTAGATTGGAGGGAGAACGGCTGAACCAGTTCAGCGCGTCATGCGTATGATTAAACTTCAGTAAACTAATCAGTACCTAACTTTCGTTCTCCGTAAAAATATCTGTGACTATTAGGGCCAATGAAATAAATTGAAGGGGTTTTCAAGTGTTCGAAACCGATCCCTAACGATTTGCATCTTAGTCACAGTTACAGTTCGTTGATCCGAAATGTGCCAAAAAAAAGCGTTGTTTAATTTTCGAAATTTCCGCAGAATCTATTTCTAACCTTTGCACAAAGATACTGGCAACGATAGTTCAGAAAATACGCCCACGGGACAATCTTAGCTAATTAGTACCAACATTTTGTTTTTCATAAATGGATCCGTAGAAATGCGTTGAACGACGATATGGGGGTTGCGGAAAGTTGTTCGTTGCTACATAAGTTTCGCGATCAAAATGCTCCAGAACTGAGTGGAGAGTGTTTAAGGAAGTTTTGTCACGACAGGACCAGTCAATGTTTTGCCATACGGATTTCCAATCTTTCAGTGTGCGTTGCTCCGTGAGACATATGTGCTAAGGTATACCGTAATATATAGTCAAATGACTCACCTTTCGCCTTGGTAAATTTCGACGGAAGAGTTCAGCTCTGCCAATTGCTCTTTAAGGAGTTGAAGGTTGGAATTGACGAAACTCAACTCTAACGCCACAGTTTCCTTCAGTTTTCTGTTATTGGTGGCCCTGTAATTCGTAGGAGTAGACGTTAGTTCTACATTAATTCAGAAGGTCTAACGAAGCAGATTCTATTGAGCTTGGAGACATGTAGGGGACAATTGTCATAAAGTTTGCTAAAATCTCTTGACAAGGCGTGTTTTCCTGTCCGGTAATACTCCCACCCAGCATTTTGGAACACTGCTCTTCTAATATGAAGGAGAAAAGCCCTCTTAATTGTAAGGCCGCATCGAAAGGCTATTTTTTAAAGGCTACTTGATGCTGCATTACAGCAGTGAGTAGGGGCATGAAATACCTCGGTGTTTTTTTAAGAGGTTTGAACCGGGGCAGGTAGAATGAGGGTCTCAGGAAGACCAGAGGCCCATTCATCCCCCTTTCTAACAGAGACCGAGTGACAATAAACACGAATCAATGTTAGTGAGTAGGTGTTGTGCCTGCAATGGAGTAATTAGAGGTCCAACCTTGTGTTACTTGGGGGAGAAGGAACAAAATGGTGACGCATGAGTGCCTTTACCTTGCCCTTATGGGCTCATGAGAGTCTCCAAGCCAATTCGATTCTCAACTCAGTAAAAAGAAATGAAATCTGGAGGAAAAATGGGATTGTGTGGTTCACGGCACGTAAATACTAGGCGCGAGCAGTTACCTCTTGGAATTCGCAGGGTGCAACTGTGGCAAGCGCTGAGTTGCATCGCCCAATCGTTCACGCACTTCTTTCTAGACACCTCTCTGAGAGATTTCTGGAACATTCGACGACGATATTTGAGCGGCGTCACCAGTTACTGGTTGGTGAATCCGTCAATCACGGTACATTCGCTTGGACGCAGTTGTGCAGCTTTTCACTAAACTATCTGACTGGTTTCTTGTTTGAGCTCGCTTGGTTATTGTATTTACTGCCAATGAACTGAGTGTTGATATTTTCGTGCGCCTGAATCTATTTTACCCAGGACTGCATAAATCTTAAGAGGAAAACATGTTAAAGATGAGTTTCCATGGACTTGGATGCTTGACAGCTAACTTTGTGTCATCATCGTGCTATACCACACTCCCTTGGGAACTTTCATCCTCGAGAGCAGACCACATCCTTCCATCCCCACGCACACTTTTCCCATTGCCTGGTGCTGTTCCAACGTCAGCTAGAGGGGCTTAATGAAGGAAGCACAGATAGCAGTTCGCACGTCGTAGACGCAGTCCATAAAGGAGGCACTTTGTGTCATCTGCTTTAGAAGTAACCTATCGGTGACATGTCTCAGTAATACAATTATCGATAACTCTGGTGCCCCTGAGAGATCTTCTTTATTCGAACGTAGACTAGGTACAAAGTTGCCTCAAGTCCCCTTTGAAAGTTTGAGTGGGCAACGAATGGGCTAAAGTTGAGTCACCAAATCGCCCAGATAACAATAAGAGACGTTGCCAATACGATTCTCCTACCTCCTACGAGATTAGCAAACCTGAACACCCGCACATTTCGCTCCTGAATTCATCGAACTAAACTTGCGCTTACTTGAATAGATTTTCCGCTCCAGCTCTAAGCCGAAGCTCCTTGTTGATCTCTTGGTTCAATTTGGAGCGTTTGTTTTGAAGTTTCCCTCGACACGTCGCCACCCGGGGATCCGAACCCTGTCAACAAAAATGGTAAAGTGTGAAATATTGATGATTGAGGAACAAGTTGCGTCAACTTCCAAATAATCGTGAGCCAAAGACTCTATCCTAGTATTAAGAAAAGATAATATGTGGGATTCCGCCGAAATTTTCACCTCAATTTGCAGCGCACTCAATTATTCATAAACAAGTACACTAATAGCGGCTAGAATTATGGCAAATGCAGCTTTTTCCTTTCTATTTCATGTTTTCTTCTCTTACTAGATTTACGTCTCCCAATGAATTTCACGTAGGCCTCGATGTTGCTCTGTGAGGTGACTGCACATAATTTCACTCCCGCGGTTATTAAACACACGAGGAAACTATTCTATACCATCACCAACCATCCAACTAACTATCCTATATCACACCACTTCAAGACGCCATGTGGAAAGCGTCCTCAACTAAAAAACTGAGACAACATTTATAAAAAACCTAATTTTGTGATGAGGCGTCTGTTCGACTGGCTCCAGTCATTTAAGTTCGAGAAATTGTACAACGATGTAGGTGGCTGGAGGGCGGATGAATGTTTAATTTTACTTTTTTGGTTCTGGATATTATTATTGTTTCTATTATCTAGATGGAAGCAACCAGCAAAGGAAAGGTTGCTTCAATTTATTGCAAATCAGAAGTGATCCATCTTAACTTACTTATATAACAATATCTTATTATATAATAAACGAACGACCTTAAAACAGAATATCTGTTACGACGCATCACACAACTTTCCTTGGCCTCACGTGAGAATTCAGCGATTCTGTTGACCATCGGTTCTTCATTCTGTTTGTAAGAACATTTTAAATGACCGCGGGAGGCGCTTATGGTTTTGGAATTTGTTCAGCTGAGAACTTAAAATTACTACGTCGAGCTAAGGGGAGTAATAAATTAGTTGTAAAATGGACAATTATTGTATAATTAATTATTATGATTATTAACGCATTGGACTTATTCGAAATAGTTTCCTCCGATTTAGGAATAGAACTCCACGGCGGAAGAAGCCTTCATATCTTGACCTGAACAAATTTTCGATCCAATTTGACACTTCTCGAAAATCGGAGAAGCGTTGGTCTGACAAAGCGTGTTCCATCGATGCTAAAATGTGATAGTCGGAAGGAGCAAGGTCTAGAGAGTAGGGCTGGTAGGGTAGCTTCTTCCAGCCGAGTTCTGTGAGCACTTCCTTCGTCGCATTTGTCCCGTGAGCCGGTGTATTGCCATGCAGCCAACTGTTTCCTTCGAGCCGATTGTGCAATTCCGGACGTTTTTCGAACAAGTCTGCGCACAGAGCTCTTGATAGCGAACCTGGTCAACTGTCTGGCCATGTGGAACCCACTTCCCAAACTTGAGGATCTTTCCCAACGCCTTCAGACGTTGCCAGAGGCATGGTTGGGTCACGCTGAGCTGCTGTGCAAGCATCTTCTAGGTCTGGCAAGGGTCTTCTGTGAGCAGCGCTTGTAGCTCTTCGTCTTCGAACTTCTGTGAAGGCCTTCCACGCGGTTCGTTAGTCACCTCCTACCGACCAGCTCTGAACTTCATGAACCGCTCGAAACGTTGTGTGCATCACAAGCCATGGTTGCTGTACGCTTCCTCGGCGGTATTGTGCAACAGAACAGAAGATTTTCGGCAGTAATTTTAAAATCAACCGAATGCAAAAGTGGCGGGGTTTTTAGTTGGAACACGTAGTTGGACTCAACAACAACAACATGCAGCAAGCTTCAGCACTATAAGCAGACCACAGCGATTTTGGAGGCATTTAAAGAAAATCCGGTTTCATATTTATATACCTACATGACTGTGGGAGGCTCTTTTGGTTCTGGAATTTATTGTGCTGCTCCTACTTTTGCCACGACGATTATTGAGCGATCAGTTCACAGGTGTTTTAAGAGACTATTCACGTGAATTTTTCAACAATCGGTAAACACTGAGAAATGGTAGGGGCTGGAATTATGTTTTTAATTGTCTGAAAATTACTTTAATTTTGCGAGAACTTAAACTGACTGACTGGCTGGCGAGACCAAGAGGGGTTACTATTTCAAACAGCCGATGTAACCCGGTAACGGTAAAACAATTGCCGAACTGAACTTAATAACGAAAGTGAAGCTAAGTAGCTTGTAAATTGATGGACGCCTCAGATCTAATGATTGAATCGTTCGGTGATTTTGTTGGGGAAAGCGTGGAGTTCCTAGAACACTCCAAATTCTTCCCTCAATAGAGAAGCCGGCATTAAGTTAGTTGGGACAAATGAAAAGGAAGTTGCCGGAGGGTATAATTAGATTATTGACAGTGGAATGTCTGTGAATTGAAAAATTTAATCTGGATTGTTCGGATGACGGTGGTAGAGGAGATGAAGTAGTGAAGAGTCACTTGATGAATGGTGCAGAAGTTCGGGATGTACGTAGAACTCCTTGGGAGAACGAATCGTCTTGTCGCACTTTAGAGAACACAATGCGAACTTCCTCGTGGAGGAAAAAAAGGCGTCTTGGACGAAAAAAAGGTTAACAGCGGTACAGTGCTTGCGTATAAAACAGAACTGGAGAAAAGGGCAATGCAAAAGATGGAAAGGTTTTTTGAATTGGAGAAGAGAGGAGGAGCAGAGCAGATAAAAACTAGCGTGAAGAGGAGACTTGAAGTTCCGGACGGTAAGGCGTGAGTCATGCGGCAGTGAAGTCCAAAGTTCAGTTGCCGAATCACAATGCACTTTAACAATTCACGTAATTGCCTAAACAGATTTATTGTGCAGCTCACGTAATTTACCCACGGATGAGAATTTTATGGCATTGCCGCGTCATTTGGGGCTGTAAATACAAAGAATATAATCAAAGTGATTTGAGCTCTTTTGTGTGAAAAAATATTTAGTGTTTTGATAACTACGATTACTATAGTTAGCTTTGTGCGGATTTTGTTCATACCCTTATTTTGGCGTCTCATAGTGATCTTGCACTATTAGGTCGGTGTCTGTATAGCGCATTGTTGAGCGCCAGTCAGCATTGTTAGTGAGGAATTGCTCGTCTGCAATGGCAAAGTCAATAACCTGGTGATCGTTCGGCGATGCAACCCAACATTTTGAGCAGTAGGATGTGGCACACAGCTGTGACATCAAGGCTCGACCTTCATACTGGCCGCTTCGCTGGCAACAACCAAATCGCACTTGGTGAGCGGCTCAATATACGGCTCGTCCGCCCCATTCAGAGGCGGGGATTCCCAAACTGGTAATCTGGTGTTTGTGTCAGCACAAACTATGCAAGGATGTCCTGATAGTCCTGCTAGAGCTTGCTGGAGTGGTTGGAGGATGTCTGACTGATATAACCCTCGTCAGGGGTTCAGGAACAGTCATCAAATAAGGGAACAGACCTGGTTGATGGATGGCCTGGCATTAGTTACCACTCAAAGCCACCAGCTAGACACTGGTCGGTTTCCTTATATGTTGACTAGACATAGGGGGAGGGGACCCAAACAGGAGAAACCGAATAAATAATAAAGTAAGGAAATGGGGAGGGAACCCAGACCACCCAACGCCAGCTCTAGGGATAGAGGATTGGGACTGGGAAGAAAAGAAGGATAAGAGTTCCACAATAGAACGACCACCAGTTAAGGTACGACCCAAGCAACACATGGATGGTGATACCGCAGAGAACGCCTGCTGACACACCCAGCCGACACATCTCCTCAGCACTTCTCTTGCACCACACCAGGACGCAGTCAATGCTGCAACCCTGATGTTACCTGCCTCCACTCCACAAGTTTCTGACACCGCCATACGAAGATCTGTCATGTCGTATTTGCGCTTCTTGGCTTGCCAAGTCAGTGCAAGATCCCAGCTGCTAGATACTACCTGGGCATCCAGGATCACTGCAGACTGGTCGTTACCAACGGCGACGATGTCAGGTCTCAGTACTTCTGCAGAGCTCTCTCCACTTCCCAGCCCTCAGATGACAATGCACTAGCAACCTGCTTGCAGACCATGTCATGACGTTTGACACAGCCCTCATGAGTATGTGGACACACCGGCACCATATGATTCAGTGACTCAAACAGGTTGACACAGGCACAACAGCGAGCATTCCCATTACGATGTACGCCTCTGTAGGCAGTGACGCCAAACGAATGGCATGAAAGTGCCGGTAATCCGCCTGTCCCTCTGAAGCCCACTCCACCCACGCAGAAGAGTAGGGGGAGTGAAGACACTACCTGAGTTCCTGTCTGTCAACCGAAACATGCAGAGCAGCCACAAACTGAAGGCTTACTGAACTTGGAGGCAGATGGAGTCGCCATGTCACCACCGCAGCTGATTCTGAACGAATCCAAGACCAGCCACAGCGTGTGCGACATCCCAGCCAGATGCCTGCAAAGTAAGCAGGCGCTTACAGCCACACACACACAGATCATTTTCCCAAACAGCCGTTTCAGCCGATTACATAACTTTCCTTCCTACTTCGTAGAGCCAAGGAATGGTTCAAACAACGGTTTGAAATGGGAATTTCAGAGGTTGTTCCTGATTACTTTAAAACCATAACCATACATTTCAATTGCCTAAATTGCTTATTGGCACCCTGGTATTTTTTCCGCACTAACGAAAATTGTACATTACATTTATATTTATTCTTTATATGAGTCTGTTATTTCGAGCTGATGGCTAAAATATGTAATCAAAATCATTGTAGGGGTATTTCAACTTCGTTGGCTCAGACTTTCAAAGGGGACTGCAATTTGTGTTTCCTTCAATAAGGTGACGTTGGAGCAGAACCAGGCAATGGGAAAGTCTGCGTGAGGATGGAAGGCTTTGGTCTGCTCTCGGGGATGACAATAATGACACAAAGTTAGCTGTCAAAGGCATCTTTAGCATGACCCAGTTCTGAATCGCTTTTTGTGTTCTATCTATCTTGGTCAAGAACAACTAGCGCCTGTATCTATCAAGTACTGTAAAGGAGGTTGAAGCCCATTGAAACTCATCGCTAACCTGTTTTCCTCTTCAGATGTATGCAGTCTTAGGTGCTAGAGATTGGGAAATGCCATCTGTGCTTGCTCCAACAAGCTCCCCGTGGATTAGTTTCGGGAGCGTTACAAATTGTTAAAGGTACGTGAGGCTGAGGAAAGTCGTGCACTGCGTCGCACCCGATCGACTGATATAACTCTCTCGTGAGGGTTCAGGAACAATCATATTGATAAGGAAGAGGATCTGTGACGTAACAAATAACTTGTCGTTGTTTATTTGGTTTGTTTCGATTGCGCCGTTCGTGGCGAGCTTCAAAAATTCGTCGGTCCAGTTGTAGCCCTAACGAGAGCTGTTTACACCTGTCAAGATTCGTTCAAGCACGAACAAACAAGCTCGTAAAACATCCCGACCCGTTCCAACAGAACGGTTCCCCAGCAACAGTTCTCAACAAGAAAATTACAATTCGACGTAGAAAGTTCGCCCGAGCAAACAGAGCGTACAGAACGACTTCCCTCGGCGCTTCGCTACGTAAAGCCCGACCAACCTGAAACGCAAAGCGCCTTTCGACGGCGACTGTACTCGCTCACATTAGAGAGGTATGGTGGGAGTTTTGGAATGGGAATGGGGGGGGGAGGTAATCGGAGTTACCTACATTACCTGAACGTTACCTTGTCGTGAGCGAGGGGGAGAGCGGACGGTCGAGCGACTGTACTGGAGCTCCTTCGGACCCGTACGTCCTCAGGAGCCTCGAGAAGAGGTCGCTCGGCCTCGATGACGTTCGAATGTTGACGAAACTGACGTCACTCCTCCAAGGAATTCGCCAATTAACGAATAATTTAATTTAAGCTACTAATCCGCAAAATAATATTGTGTGGTGAGGTTCACATCTCATTACTTCTAACTGAAAAAAACAAACACAGAGAATATCTATTTATAAAGTTAATTCACAGGGCGAAATGGGGCTCTGCAGCTGAGTGCTCCCAACTAATAAGGTTTACGTCTCATAACTTCCCATTGAAGCAAACGGAGAATCGACTATTAAGGAACATTTCGACTGATAGCTGCGGGTTTCGGCAAATATGACGAGAATGTTTGAGCCTTTAAAAGAGAACAGAAATGGCAATTAGCCAATAATGTAATTCAAATTACTCATCAAAAGTAGGTTCGCTGTTATGTTGTCCAGTAACAAGGTTTACATTACATCACTTCCTGCTGGACAATACGAAGAACGTTGTCGACTAATAAGGTTTACGTCACATCACTTCCCGTTGGACAAAACGCAGAAACATCTTAGAGAGTCGACTAGGTACTCAAAATTAATGCGTTACTTGGCTGCAGTTGATTGAGTGGGACAACCACAAAACTACGTACGTCATTGGTACATAACTCGGTCAGGTAATACGGTTAAGTCCGCACGTAATACCAAGAGTGGGTAACATCACAGTCGATACAATAAGAGCTAATAATTTATTAATTTCTCAGCCCAACGAAGTAGGAAGGAAAGTTATATAATCGACTGAGACAATGTGTAGCTCAAACAGCTCAAACGATTTACATCGAATTCATAGGGCGTGTTAAAATAGTCAATGTGCTTCTGACGTGCTTTCTGACTTTTCTGACTGGAGCACGCCAGCAAAATCGGCCACAATATTAACAATAGTTATCACGGCTATCAAAACACTAAACATCGTTTTCCTAAAAAACAGCAATATTTTGTATTTATTTGACGTGTGCGCAGATTAAAAACAAATGAACGGTAACATAGAACTGTCATCCGTAAATTACCGTAAATGTCGACGAAAATGGAGTTTAGGGCAGATTTTGTTTGCGCATAAATCCCCTTATATGACTTAAGCGTTCTCTAAACAATCAGGTTGGTAGAAAAATGAAGTAACTAAATAATTTGCCTGGTCCTAAATATAAGTACCTGGTTAATAGATTGTGAATGAACAAGTCTGTTTCTTTATGAGAAAGTCACGAAGGTTGCGGTTTCGCTATCGTGCGAGAGCACTCGCTCAGCATCCACCCAACTCAGACCAGTCAAGGTAAAGTAGGTTGTCATTTAACCTGTCTCCAGATAGAGAGCTGTTGCCTGTTGAAGCCTCACATAAAGGTATGGCCCAGGGGAAACCGTACCACCTAGGAGTTCTTAATTCGGTTCCCACCAGAACTGAGTGGCAAGTTTCAAAAAGATATCAACTGCGGCTAAGTTTCTTTGCAACCACCTTCTTCACAAACTCGGCAAAACGGTTATAGGCTTGCTCTGTAGCAGTCAATGCTGCTAGGTTTTCTGCTCTCCCAACAACCGTCGCACACTGTTGTAGAAACTACAAAGGAGCATCACGTGGTTTCTTGTTTCCTCCGCACTGGAGGCGCGAGACGTGCATGACGGAGAGTCTTCGAGAGAAAAGAAGCGAAGCCGCGCATTGAAGTCGTCATGACCCGTGAGGAACTGGCTCTTCCAGTGGTCTGCCTATACCCACTTTCTAACAAGGTTCACAGATGTTGGGGAAGAACTCGTATGTATCACGTTCCTTTCATGAGGATTCCCTCTCACTTGCCATTACTCAAACGCATGGCATGGTTCGTCGATGGTAGCAAGTTTTCGTTCTGTGGTGAGATTCGCACAGAGTTCAGCTCAGAGAGCTCCCGTTTCACTCTCCACGTGTCAGGAGTGGAGTGTTTCTGTCTTATACGCCTTGGTGATCCACAGGAGTGCAGCTCTCTGGGAATGGGCTGATACTCTCTTTTGATTGACAGATAGTGTGCTACCCCAGACAACGGGGCAGTAGCCAATCACACCTAAATACCCTTGTACATAAGGATGGTGTCGTGGTAACACACACCCCAAGTGGCCACACAGTGAGACAAACCTTGCCATGGTAATGCCTTTGAGGGACAGGAGCCGTTGGCTGAAGAAGTTCTCACCTATATTCACTCCTAAGTACTTGACACGCTTTTCAAGAAGGAATCTGTGGCTGCCAATGGATATTGGGGGTAGATTATTTACATTTCCTTTCAACAGGATTAGCGAAGCGTTTTGTTGTAGGTTCTTGCCTCGATTTGGCGGTCCAACTCTGCGTGGATCAGCAGTCAGGTCATTCACATAGACAGACAGAGAGACAGTCTCCATGAGCCGCCTGAGAAGACCTTCGAACAAGGCGTTCCAGAGTGCTGGTCTGAGGACTGAGACCTGTGGACACCCCTTCTGAATCGTTCTCCAGGCAGTTACATGGCTGCATTCGATCGTAGCAATTCTGTCTATCAGATAACTTCTGACGAGGGAGTACAGGTTGCGGGGGATTCCCCTACCTTTAAGCTCATTGAGGAGCTCAGGCCACCGAAGGTTGTCAAACGCTCCCCTGATGTCAATCAGAACTGCATGACGTACTTAGCCTGTGGACCTTCCTATAGTACATCCATATTGCCTGCCTGGCAGGTTGCTGCCAAAGGCTCTCACACATCCCTGGAGCCACACACGCCTGCACTACCAAAGTCTCTTAATAACCAGGTGCTCAGAGTCGAGGCATGGCAGAAATATTGACTTAGTTTGCATTTCAGCAGAAGAAATCGCACAAATGACGAACTATGCTGTTGAAGCCTACTCGACCAAGTGTGGCTCAGGAACTTGCTCATCCTCTGGTCAACCCACTTTCTGCAATGACTTTCAGGGATCATACTTGTCACGTCCCTTTGATGAGGATTCCCACCTCGCTTGCCATTTATCTAATGCTCATTCATCTCGTGTGGCAAGTTTTCGTCCAGAGAGAGTGGAGAGGCCTACACAGAGTTTGGGGGAAGTTCCTTTTTCACTCTCCACTTGCCCTAGTCAACGGGTAACTGGCGTGTGATAATCTGGACCTTTGGAGCAATCCAGAAAATGCCTGAATTCAAACTACTGTTGTCATAGAGTTATCACAATGGTTTCCCCATAATCCTACATCAAACACGAAACTTATCGACAATAAACGTTGCATAACTCCAACTTTTTGCTACTCTAGTAAACTATATACAGGTATATATATCTTCGTTCAGTACTGTACAACGGAAACGGGTTTCTTAACAGATCCAAAATTACTTCGCACAAAATCTCAAGCGCATAGGAAAGAGTTTAACGAGCTGAATTTTTAACTGCGCATCTGGCATCTCAGGGGTGACGACCACTTTAAAGTTCCAAGATTCTTAGAAATTGCTACTACTTGCGGAGAGCTAACACTAAAAATTGCCATAGCTCCTACAAACCACGCGGATAAGGAAAATTCACGTCTACTATTTGTACTAAAATCAAACGTCTTGCGGGCAGATCAAATTTTGGCCATTGAGACTGCTGGACATAGAGAATCGGGCGAACCTAGTTTGCCACTAAATACTCGGTAGAAAGTACTGGTAGACGTCAATTAAAACTATTACAGCTTTGTGTGAAACTGCAACTGACAAAAATACTGCCCCCGCGACACTATTTGAATAAACGTAGAACAAACTGCGAGTAGTTGACACAATGGATGTTGAAATGATTCGAGAGCAAGTCCACGATCGAGAAATACACCAGAAGAATGTAAGTAACTTCATACAAACAAAAAAAAAAAGGTGAATTTCTGAAAAAATTATTTTCGAAATTCAACGGTACATGAAAAAAGCTAAAACGTGCACATAAGTACTGCCAGACGATACGGTACTCATAAATTAAGGTTTTTTATCAGAAAATTGAACAGAACTAGTACTACCTTTATTTTATACCTATAACTTCATTCAGTTTGCCCACTTTGTAATATTGTCCATATAAATTAATATTTAAAATCAAAGTTCGAGTATTTATCATTATTCCATTCTGCTGGTTAACAAACATAGTCTTGGGAAATAGAAGAACAGTCAGGTCTATTTTGTACCTCCTAGCTCACTACTTTTCATTTTGATTATATTCCAAACCTTTTTCGGCTAAACGGGTACTAGCAGCTACGATGCCTGCGCAGATTTCCAAGAAATTCGTACTACTGAGCCTCAAAGGAATGGGAATGGACTCAAACTGCTACTGCTTGTCTGTGGATCCGCTTAAGTAACTCCAGATATCCGGCTAAGTCTTGGACATCTCAGTGATGCTTGGTATGGATAAACTATGCAATACAACTACTTCACGTCAGCAAATCATATCAAATTCACGACTGACAATCTTTATTATGCCCCACAGTTTATACTAATGTGAAGGTTTGAATCGGTATATCTATACCTCAAATGGAGATACATAAGGAAATTTCCATGGTTGGATGCAAATAATATTGTGATGATTGCGTACCTTGGCTTGAGCGCGATTGTGCGCCCTTAAAACGGCCGCTTGCGCCATCATCCGCGCACACTCCCGCCTTCCTTTCGATATTTATCAATTATTTGTTGTTAATATAGATAATTGAACGCGGGCGATTGAGAACAGAGCGATCAACAGGCGCAACACATCCGCGGCGCGACGAGCGACTGACGGGAAATCCCCACCGAGCGACGTAACTAAAGCGGTAAAAAGGAGAAAGGGCTCCCACTCGGCAGTGAAGGGGGTGGAACTTTGAAAACTACTTCGTGCGATGTATCGATTATCCTTGAAGTTCGATGTATCGTCTACGAGCTTTTGAATTCGAGAGCCCGGAGAGGGCATTTCTCCATTTTCAAATGACCTGATCGGTCTCACTCAGTAGTTCAAGTCAAAGTCGATTTAATCATCTTTCTTTCCGTTGTAAAGTGTGGGTTTGTAACTACCGCAGGACTCCATAACTTACTGAACTGTCGAAATAAGACTTCACCACAGCAAATACGTTACTATGAAATGCGCAGATAAATGAAAGATGAGTGAACTACATATCTGGATTAATATTGATAATTCAGATGACGCATTCAACGCAAAAACGCGCACGTACATGTCGCTCAAACGTACGAATTAAACTGAAATTCGCATGAAATCGAACTGAATGTAATCCGCGTTACTATGAAACTTGGCATAACTGCTTCAAAACTACGTACGATCTCCAACAGAAGAAAAACACTAAAGGTCCCCAGAAATGATACTGTACAAATAATACAAACGCGGTTGTATTAGTTAAGTACCTACCAATGAATATTCGTTTCCATTAGAAACATTGTCATCTGAGGGCTGGGAAGGGGCTGGCGTCTCACTTACTACTATTTCTAAACGTTTTTACCTGATAATCCTGAAAAGTTATTAATATCCTTCTTCAAAAAAATCAAGTCTACAGACTCATAAATTCTCTTCGTACTAATGGTTCAATACTAGTCAGAGCATTAGTACGAGCAGGACAATAAACTCCACAACTGTCAGCGCTATCGCTTGCTGCCACCGTCAAGATACGTTTTACTAAGTTCATCTGCACTGAGTAGCAAAAACAATGAAAACCAGTGAATTTATGTAGAGCTAATGAAAGATGTGTGATGCCGAACACCTGATGTGAAAGAGGGCACGCAGTTTCACCAGACATGTATAATCCCCTTTCGAAAATCCTTCAATTTGATTTGGAAGTGTCTTAGATCCTTTTTTTGACGTTCTCGTGCATTTGTCGTCCATTAGCATTCCCAAAACTGGACCATAAATACTTTAGGTAAACTAAGAAAATATTCAATTCATGTAAGTTGCCTTGAATTTGATAAGGAAAGTTTTGGGTGAGTAAATGTTGGATTTGGAATGGGTCAACCTGTAATTTAATAAAATGAGTAATGAATTTCATGAGGACTTGAAAAAATCGAATCATACCCTCTAGGCCTGGAAATCCTTACATTGACTGTGGTAAATCTATAAAAAAAGGTTGAAGAATAAGTTTTTTATAAACCTTTGAGTTTGATACGAAGCGAGAATTGTGAGAATTCAACCAGGAAAACATTCACGTTTTGCTACATGCCTTGAATTTGATTTAGAAAAGTTTGAACTAAACTGGAAAATCACTACATTTCATTTGGACAACCTCCAAGAAAGCCTCGAATTAGTCCAAAGAACTACAGTAGGCACGAATCACACCCCCCCCCCCCCCCATCCATTTTGGTTTTCGGCCAGGAAAATGTTTTTACAACCCCACCTCAAAATTTGATACTTAACGTTAAATCTGCAATGTCCGTCCGTATTGTGCAGTATTGTGCCTTTAACATGGTCAAAAAAATCCGTTCTTTCGCACAAAAATCCCATATGGTATCTAGTTGTGCCCGCCTGCTCGGCAATTTTGGCAGTTTTATCGCTAATACGCCGTATTTGGTATCGTTTTCAACGTATTTTATGATCCTGGGTCGAATGGAATGAGTATCAGACGTGTACAACTGCGTATAGTGAAATTAAAGTAACTATACTCGGCCAAAGTCTACTAATTGAAAGAACTCGCGGGACAATAACTACAACGAAACTAATCGTTTAATCGTTCGTACTCTGTCTCCCTTCCGTCTCATCAAGCTACCTGCCCGCTCGACTCGCCACGTCATGCCAATTGCCTACAGGCGCATACGGGCGCCTGGAATATTTAGTTTTCGTCATTCTGTTGTAGTCACGTCATGTTTCGGGTGGATTACTGGTATTTTTCGATGCTAAATCGAGTGGGAAGGGTCTCGGAGCTGTCAGACTCCGTCAAGCTATTCAAGAGAATAATAAACCGTTGTGTAATAATTTGCAGCGTTTTTTACTTTCCACTAAAAAGGAAAGTATTGTAATCGTGTCAAAAAACGAACGGTGCGTAGCAACATACAACTTTCCGCCACCCCCGTAAGTTCGAACACCAGCTACGTATGCGGGTGCTATATCTTCATTCAACGCATTTCTACAGAAACATTTATAGAGAACAAAATGTAGGGACTAGTTAGCTGAGAGTGTCCCGTAAGTTTGACCGAAATCGTGTGACTCGTTTCCCAGAAAATTGGAAAACCGATAAATTTTTTTTTAATGCGAAAAACCCTAGTTTTGGTACATGTTTGCCCCCCCCCCCCCTGCCATCGACCGAAATAGCCCATAACCTTATTTTGGTGTCTACAAAAAATAACGAACCAAACAAAAAAAGAAAAAGAACCAGCTCAATCGGTTCAGCCGTTCTCACGCAAATCGAACTACAGACACACACACGTGAACCGCGCGCCGACATTAGGTTTTTTAGTCCCAGTAGGCCTCAAATCGCAAGATCTGAAGAAAACCCAATTTTTTTTTCTTGACATGATTACTATACTTTCCTTCCCCTTTGGGTAGCGAAAAGTAAAATGTTAGGATTGAGCTGATTCTTTTTTTGTTAGAAGCCACAATAAGGTTATGGGCGATTTCGGCCGATGGGAAAGGGGGTGGGGGACGAAACTGTACCAAAAACTAGAGGCTTTCACATTTTTCTCGAAAACAGCTCTAACCATTTTGATTGAACTTTCCAAGTATCTTCTACTAGTTAGTACATAACTTTTCTTCTCTATACATATCTTCATCATAGAGATATAGGCCTATGATTCAAAAATAGGTTTTTAACGCTTATTGGTAAAACGGCTTCAACGATTTTCACCAAACTCACAGGATGTTATTGAATAGTTAATACCTATATATTGTTCTCAATAAATGTTCCCCTGACAGTCTATTGAACATAGATAAACAATGAAAATCTGTCGAAAATAATGTTTTTTCGAACATTCCGTAACTCTGGGGTAACTATTTCACCTGATTTGATCAATCTTACAGAACGTCTTTTATATACCTACACCCACATTTCGTTGTCTATAATTATTTGTGTGTATATATATATATGTTGGACGGAGATATAAGCCAAGTTAACTAAGAAAAGGAGATTTGTCGAACATTAATTTATCGGTTATCCAATTTTCTGAAAAACGAGTCTAACGATTTCGGTCAAACTTACGGAGTTCTCTCAGCTAACTAGTCCCTACGTTTTGTTCTCTATAAATGTTCCTGTAGAATTGCGTCGAACGAAAATATAGCACCCGCGTATGTAGCTTGTGTTCGAACTTACATGGGTGGCGGAAAGTTGTGTGTTGCTACGCACCAGATATTTTTTTGTAAAACTTGGAAATGGTTCAGTTCGGACACGTCGTAGAGAAAGCACAACTGAGTCTCACCTTCAAAATGTCCATACGATCATCGAAATCGAACTCGGAGCTCAAGACGACCGTTGGACTCAAACCGATGACGACCCTCGATATGAACATGTAATCGACTGTCACTTTGTGTATTTTTTGTAACGGGGCGAACTCGAGCGACGACGTTCAAACGATCGACTGAGCGACTTAATTCTCCCCTCTCACTCGCACCTCACGTCAGATTTTGAAGGTTAAGGCGAAACTGGGAGCAGAAAAATGACGTTAATTGCGTGGGAAGTTCATATCTGGACAATGAGAACAACGGGGCTTCGCCTTCCAGAGCTCTTCTCGCGAGTGGAAAGGAAAAAATAATTGGTTAGTTCGATTAGTTGGACGGGGAAGGGAAAGAAGCATCTAAGGGCTTTGATAAGAACGAATACAGACGACTCACCCGGCGGTAAATGAAGTTGGCATCTCGTTCCATCGATCGGCGACGTTGACGTCGCTCCTTCAAGACGTCCAACTTTTGGTCGACATTTTCGGTATTTGCTAGCACGTTAAATGAGTCGGGTTTTATCGGGTCGTCGACGTCGACGACGGAGGTATTGGGGGAAGGGAAGAGACCCGCCCGAGCGGAACGCGACGGCTGCAGGCGACTGAACGACTGGCTTCCGGTCGACAGAGGGAGAGAAACGAACTGAAACGTATTTGAGCGGAGCCCGGTACTTGACCGAGTCGACTTGAACGGCATAGTTCGTCATTTGTGCGATTTCTTCGGTCAAAGTGAATACTAAGGCAATATTTGTAACGTCATGAGTCGACAATGCGAGCGCCTGATTGTTACTAGACGTTGGCAGCGCAGGCGTGTTGTACAGCCCTCCACCGTCTTCTTGTTCACAAAGCTAACCATGGTGAAGCTGTCACGTGTGGCAGAAGCCTCTGTGAGCTGCCCGTGTTGAGATATGTCTCATGTGTCCCTACACATCCCTTATAATACTGATCATTCACAAAATCTCGTCAAAGTACGAGTTTTCCCCAACATTCGTTAACACCTTACGATAAAGTGGGTTGAGCCAGACCACTAAATGAGCCAGTTCCTTAAGAAACTTTTTCTTTTTTTGTCGCCCTTCTTTTCTCTTTTGTCCTCAACTTCTTGCGCCATCAGTGCGAAGGAAACTACATACAGCTTCACTGCAGTGAAGAGAGAGAGAGATGATATTTAGAAGATTAGCCATACCTTCCAGCTTTGGCTAACCAATTCTATAACCGTTTTGTGAAGAAGGTTATGATAAAAACAGTTGATCTCTTTTTTAACTTGCCTCTCAAGTCAGGGGGACAACCTTCGGTGGCCAGCGCTTCTCAATGAGCTTAATGGTAGGGGAATCTCCTCAACCTGTACTTGCTCGTCAGAAGTTATGATAGACAGAACTGCGATCAAATACAGGCATGTGTCCATTTGGAGAATGATTGAGAAGATGTGCCCACAGGGCTCGATCCTTGGACCAGTACTCTGGAACGCATTCTTCGAAGGTATTCTCAGGAGGCTCATGGAGACTGACTCCGAGCCATACGCCTATATGGATGACCTGACTGTGCTGATCCGTGCAGAGTTGGTCTGCCAAATCGAGGCAAAACCCCACCATGTGCTCCACTCTTCTTCCCCAACATCTGTGAACGTCTTGAGAGAAGGTAAGTTGAGCCTGACCACTCGACCCACCCGTTCCTTGCAGGACATGGCGACTTCAATGCGTGGCTCCACTTCTTTTCTCTCAAAGACTCCGCATCATGCACCTCTTGTGCCCCAGCTCCAGAGGAAACAAGAAACCACGTGATGCTCTCCTGTAGTTTCTAAAACAGTGTGCAATGGTTGTTGGGAGAGCAGAAAAACTAGCAGCTTCGACTGCTACCAAGCAAGCCTATAACCGTTTTGCCAAGTTTGTGAAGAAGGTTATAAAATAAAATAAACTAAGCCACAGTTGATCTCTTTTTGAAACTTGCCACTCAGGTCAGGTGGGTAACCGAGTTAAGAACTCCCAGCTCGTACGGCTTCCGCTGGGACATACCTCCGTGTCAGGCCACATGGGCAACAGTTCCCAATCTGGAGACTGGCTAAAGGACAACCTGCTCTGCATCCACACATCTAGGTATGGGGGGTGCTGAGTGAGTGCTTGGGCTCTTGTGTGATTGTGACGCTGCAACCTTCATGATTTTTGACTGATATAACTCTCTTATGAGGGTTAAGGAATAGCCATTTTGATAAGGAAACAGACCTGCTTAGCCTTATTCCTTCTTTGTGTCATAAGGACCTGATTGTTCCACAGGCATGTGGAATAACTGGCATTGGGTTTCTGCAGCACGAAGGGTGGAGTGACTGCTCTACAGCCCTACTTTTGAAGTTCCTGGCTGCTCTGCACAATTAGATTACCAGAAGAGAATTCTATCAGTGTGCCCCATCCTTGTTGTGAGTAAAGTGCTTCTCCATCAGCTTTTGTGTGACTACCTAATCCGACAAGGTGTGCCAGAGGCTACGGCCCAATGCCTTTGACGCTTAAAAACTCTGCTGAATCGCATGTCATGTCTCAGGATTCACAGATCAGTCGCTCCTTATTAGCCGAGGGTTGAAATGCGGAAAGGGAGAAAAACGTATGATACAAGAGTCGTGCGTATAAGGCAAGTCTCTATCCTGAAGCAGTCAAAGCTCTGACTCACTACCATTGTCAGTCATCTGTCAATCAAACTCTTTCTTCCAAGCCATTTTCCACTAACTCCCTCAAACAATCGCTTCAAGCTCCACAGGTTACAAACATCCGCCTCTCCTCTAACTGAAAATCAATTTCAACAACTACCTCTCAAGTTTCCCCTTGCTCTCCTGCTCCAGAACCAGGAGAATCAGCCGATCACCTTTTCCATACCTTCATCGCCCTTTCCAATTCTGACTCCTTAACTCACCTAGTCCACAGAGCTCATCGAAGAACTTCTCAGGATCGCAAGAGAGATCGTAAAAGTGCATTACCATCTCCACAATGAACCCTAAACTTCAGAGGAATAACCCACGTGTAAATATACCCAACGAAAACTTGCATTCATTTATTATTTGTTGAAAATAAATAATCTTTGTTTTATTAGAATCCGAGAGTAGGTACAACTCGGAGGACATCAGATATCCACTTAACAATTACACATTAATTATTTTGTTACAGTTAATTGGCTTTACGCCAGTACACCAAAGTACATATCTAGTGATTTTTTCTCTCTAATTGGTTACAAATTGCAAATATAATCAATATTATTGTTACGCTAGGTTTTACGATCGACAGTTTTGAGTTGAACCTGCATTGACATCAAATCGACAGGATACTACTGACGTTGGGTAGGACGAGGAATGTCGTTGACATTGAAGAAGTGGGGATAAGGACGAAAGGGTTGAGCAAGAAGAAAGTTAGGGATGAAATAGAGAGGTGGGAAAGGAAACAGGACCAGAGGGATGATGTGTGTAAAGGATGACTCTAGATTATATAGTAGAGTGACAACAAAAAGGTAGAGATGATGGGATGACATCACAACATGAGGGATATGATTCAGAGCAAAAATAGGGCCACACATCGTGAGTTGACGGTAAAGGTGAAAAGAGGACTGATGACAAATACAGAGATGCTTGAAGACGTACAGACCAGGATCAGGAGAGGGTGCTAAGAACAAATGGATGGCCCAAGACAATGAGGGAAAAACATAAGGGATATGGCAAATGAATGAATGATCCAAGATAAGGACAGGAACAAGATGAGCGATCAACATAAAGAGACGCGTATTAACAAAATAACCGTCTTAAGGGCTAATCCAGATGACAGAGCCAGGGTGAGGCTCTGAAAAGCAAATAGGACGAGTCTTTGGCACAAAAAAAAGGTGGACTACGAAATTTTGGCTGAGTAGAGGCGAACAAGAGATTAGTCCCTACAGATAGCCAGGACAAACGGGAGAAGCTAAGGGGATCAGCGGATAATACTCAACAAATGTGGTACGAACAAAATGGAGAGGGGGAGGAGAGTCAAAGCACATCAGGAGAGGGAATGACGCTGAAATGAACCCCCCATACAGATAACCAGAGACAGTTATGAAAATGTTGCCCATTTCTATTTTATGACATTACGAAGTTGAATCTATTTCAATAAATAGGTCACTGTTAGCAGAATTAGACAACATTTCAACAACTCCAGGAAGTTAAATGAAACTCACACATTGCTCACTGAGCGTTTACAATAGCCAATACACAAGAAGCCCTACAATAAGACTTACTGATTACATTATTAATTACTTGTTACTACTAAACAGCCAGAAATATATCCTTTTTTAAACTTGATTATCACTAATTGCAGTCGGTACTGTCGAATTGGGCCGAAGTGAAATGTGTCAAGGGATGATTCGTGAGATGGTCCAGGTAGTCTACAAAATGAACTAGATGCATTACGTTATAAATGACCATTAACGAGGGAACAAGTTTTGGGGAATAAACCAGTTGCAGTCGAAGCCAAAGGTGGCAGGTGAAAACACATATGTAGGAGGTATCAAAAGAAATGAGGAATTGCCAAAACAACTGGAGTGAATAGATAAGTAGAAATAGTGAAGATGGACGCAGAGTGAGCCAAAACCAAAGTTAGAAAAAAATTAAGAGCCAAAAAAAAGTGATTTCAGCGCATAATTTCGTCGAATAAGTAAGGAAGCTCACACTGCAGTCATGAGCTGAAGTGGGGGAAGTCAACGCAAATAGAAAGAGTGGTGAAAACCTAACTTTGATATCCACCCTGGAAGAAGTAGTACCAAAGACCAGAAGTCGCTCCCTCAAGTCTCCGGCACTGGGCCAGGACATGGTAGGGAGTCTCCTAATCTGTGCCATACCACCTACATCGAGGGGTGTCGACTATGCCCATAATATACATGCGTTTGTTCATTCTGCAGTGCCCGGTGATGATCCCAACAATCTGCCTCAAGTCCTTCTTCTCCATCCTCAGAAGGTTCTGTCTTATTTCATATGTTTGGTCTGCATTCTTGTGGCATATTCTCCCACAGTCCTCTTGATTAGTGACAGAGGAATCTCTCAAGGGGAAGGTGGCCCGTATATATATATATATGCTAGTCCAGATAAAAGTGTTATGAAACAGAACAGAAGGATATTGGCGATAATTAGAAGTGGGCAGAGTTGACTAAAAATAGAAGTACCTAAAACACAAATGGGGAGTGTCAAAATAAATAATACAGGACTGAACTTGTTGTTCAGATGCCAATCTAAATCCCGATCCAGGTCCATACCAACAGGTGTTGAGCAAGAAGTTTACAGAGCAAAACAAAAGTGGATGTTCATGGAACGTCATAGACATGACAAAAGTGGATGGGCCAACTAAGGCCAATTTGAATGCTATAATGACTATCTAGAGCACATCACTAAGACCTTTCTCACGACTCCCTTACTACAGCACATTGCACTATTAATCAAACACAATTTTCATTTTCACGCCGAGGACTGAGATTTTCCCAATTTAAAAAAAGAGCTAGAATGTTAGGCCTTTTTCTCGAATTTTAAATATGTATCGTTTTCCAAAGTAAAATTTCAGTCGGTCAGGCCCTCTTTTCAACGCTTTCGCGTGACGTGAATTTCAAATTAGTAATTTAAATTCATATTTAAATCACGTCGAGTTCAATGTAAATAAATTCGACCCAATTCAAAAAACGATCAGGCAGTAATTAGAAACGACTAAACAAGTTCGATACAGTAGTGGGGGCAAAACACCCCCGTTAACATTAATTATATTTATTGACAAGCGTCGCTTATCCAAGTTACAGTTACAGCTACAAAGGTACTGTGCTACGTCGAGAAAGAACGTGATTTGGGTTAAGGGTAAGGATATGAGCTGATATGTAGTCACGAACCACACGAGGGGTTTATCCAATCCATAACCAGTGTTTGAACATCTTAATTAATCCGTAATTCTTTCATTTTTCCGTCGATCCCTCGCCTAAATTATCGGTCAACTAACCTTCTTGTTAGCTTCATCCTAGCACCAAATGCTCATTGAAAGTAAAGAATGCTGGTTGCAAGCTGAATACAAAGGCCAATAGTCAGGGAGGCTTGGTATGGTGATTGGCTAAAGGAACCCAACAGCACAGAATAACGTCGAACCATTCTTGTTTATGAAATACGCGATATGTGACAGCACTCTTGATGTCGGGTCCATAAAAGGGTTTCCTGCTCACTGTGGAAGGCCTGACTGACAAGACTTGTAGACTAGCCTAGGACACCACCCCAAGAGATGATTAACATGCTTTCTGACAGTCTTGTGATCATAAGACAACTACATAGTCAAGATTAGGAGCATTGAGCAATTGTACGCCTATGTCCTTTAAATGTCTAACTATTGACGTGGTTCGACTCCAAATCATACCTAGATGGCAATTTCTGTCAGCAAGCAGAAGTTATCTCATTTGGAAGATGCCCACATGATGCATTTTTAATGGCTTGTTAAATTTGCTTTCAAGAGAGGCTCCTTCCATTCGAAACTCATTCAAACAAATTTATATTCCATCCAGTAATGGTAGGTGTCAGCGTGCCACATTTTGCCTTATGGTTTCATACTTTTGAACAAATTACAGTACAGTGATCTCAAGATGACATTTGGGCTGTCATTCAGTGAGGTATCAACTGCTGAACATACCTGCAGGGCTGTATGATGTTGCACGAGCACAGGGGCAACATCCTTCTCCATCTTAACTAAAGGCCTGTTGTCTTTGGGAACGAGTGGGGTAGAAAAAGAAAGAGTGTAGAGGAGGTAACCCTTGCTGAGTGATGAATATTGCTGACCACCCTTGGGTCAGGACTTAACCATGGGTGGTGAAGCTTGAAACAAAGAGCAGTGCCCTCATTGGAGTTACAATTCATAATATTCGTAGGTGACATTCATCTGCACACACTCCATTCCAATGGACGAGCCCAAGCAGACCTGTTCAACACAACCATGAAATTGACTGAGCAAGGGTATCCCGCTAGCAGCCTTATTAAGAAATTGTTATAGAAAATTAGCTTAGTTAAACTCGAGATGTCTGCTATAAAACTTCAACTCATTCTGACCTTTCCCACTTCTAGTCTTCTTCTCCCCCTCCCTCGCATTTTTTCTAGTTCTTATTTCTTAGCTAGTTTCTCTAGTTCTTTTTATATCGACTTGGACATGCCTGGCACTTACGTGTGTCTGTTAAAAGACCACTGATAATTCCTATTGACCAAAACACGTTCTAACTTGATGATTCCATTTACAGTACCTCAAAAACAAACTAAATAGACGGAACACAAATACATTAAAATATATATCCAGTCAATTTACAATTACATGAAGAAGGAACGGAGCTTTCAGAAGACATCATAGTATAAGTAACGTACTTAGACAATTAACACAAAAAAATAAGTTGCTCGACAAACGAAACGTACTATATTGGCTCATTACGTATTGAAGGAACATGAATCGTTATCGAGCAAATTAGTATTCGATGAGAAGAGATCTTGTGGGGGCGGGGATGTAACAGCATGGCGGTGAAACTGAGTATTTATCACAATCGAGTCGATCGAACATTAAGTGCAGCGCTGAACGCTTTCATTGAGAAGATATGTAAGTTCGTGTAGGACGATGAAAGTGGATTAGTTCATAAGGTTTACTCGAAACGTATTCATCAAGCAGAGATGGTGGTTCATGAATAAGAAAACATTTGCACATTCGAGTGGATTTTTGTGGAGCTGTAACGTTCAGACCGTTCGAGCAAATATCGTGAGGCACAAATTGACTCTGTACAGATTAGGGTTTGTACAATACATTCGGATAGTTGAGTCAGCTCATTTGACTGGTTTACCCGTTCATTTAACAAGTTCATCGCTCCAGTCACAACCTCATTTTTGTAGAAACCGTAGCAATTTCAATAGCTACTGTGGTCATCGCTGCGTCAGGTAACAAAGAAGCCATGACTGGTTAATTACTGTTATTGTCTCTATACATTAAAATGGCAACAAATCATACATTTCTGTCAAACCAATCGTCTACCCTGGAGAGTTGTTACTCTCCGTTTAAACTTGAACTAAGTGAGTAGTAAAGGTTAATCTTTTGGGCAGTTCCTAAACATACCCGTGAAATCCAAGAAACCCACGTTTCTGGAACTTTTCAACGAGCGATGCCTAAGTAGCTCTATCTTGATGCCTTGCTGGTAGCATAGTTAGTGAGTGACAATTTCGAGTATTGTACACATGCTTGGATGATATACTGCCACTTTTCTGCCTCATTCACTGAATAAACATAGTGTTAGTTTTTCTGATGGCTGCAATACACCATTCCCAAAACACATGGTTTTAATAAATTAGGTGAGACTTGGGAGGGAAGACTCATCTTCACGAGACAAAACAGCATCAACAAGTAACCAATGTGCCACCCTCAATGCGTTTATAGTACTTCCTAGAGGAAAGGTTCGAGAAAAAACTGTTTCCAGAAGCAACCTAATTGAAAAGTAAAGATTGAAGGCAAAGGAATTGGGAATTCACAGGGAAGGGAAGATCTGAGTCACAAATGACGGGGGGATGGTTTGGAGAGATGAAGGAAGAGTAGAACAGAACATGGGGGGGGGGGGGTCATTTCTAAAAGGAAGGTGTCAACTCCAGCACAACCCCGACAATTTCACACTTAGCAGCATTAGAAATATTTGAGGTCTTCCTGCACAACTTTCTCTTGTAATGCTTGCTGCGGTGATAGGGATTTAGAAGCACAAACCTAGTGAAACTCATTTGTGACTCTTTTCTTCTTCTCTTGGTTCAGCAAACCACAGTGGTATTTACCCGAGTGAAGCTCTGAGATAAGCATACCACTACCTGCGCACACAAGAGTTACGTTTTGTCTGTAGGAAATGTGTGGAGAGAATTCTCGGAGTTCTCAAAAAAGATAGCCTCGAAGCTCAGGCACAGCTGCAAATAAGGCTTCTATGCTTTCTAGTGCTTGGTTTAAAGGGAAAATAATAGGGAAGGGGTAGAATCGAGGCTTCACCAGACTCCATTGTGACATTTCAAATTGTGTAGAGGATGATAACAAGGTGGCCACAGGCGGATGGCTAATGGCTATTGCACGCAGAGAAGAGCCTTGACAATCTATACTCAGGAGGTTATCCCTCCATGTTTCTTCTGAGTGTCTCGCAATCTCAGATTTTTCTTCCTCCTCCTAGGCTTAAATCATCTTAATTATATCTTCTTGTAAAACCCCTGCCTTTTGCGTAGCAACCGCGTCTTCTTGCTGGTAAGCTATTATTTTTCATGTTTGGAATAGCACTATCACCGTAGACATGTACCGTGTCACTGGCTAGACAGCTGTGATTCACTTCCTATACTTCTCGATAGCAGGGAGGCATAGGTGCAAGTTAGAGAATGGAAAGAGATAAGGACTGCAGGTAACACAGCAGTCTTCTTTCTATGACAACTTTTAGATTCTTCTGAACGAACTGTCTACAAGTAAAACAGTAGAGATATTCAAGTAACCTTCAAGATCACATTGTATGAAACTAACCTATAAATATAAACCTTTTGACAGTTAAACACATACAACACATCGAGTAGAGATCTGTAAAAATACTGACATCAAAGTAGAACACAAAGAAGCTTCGTTATAAAAACCTACTAGAGGCAGGTTTTTATCACTTGATCCAAATAAAAAATATCTACCTACACAACCTTTTTTTTCGCAAAACTATTGTCTAAAAGTGCTTTAATTTACAAAACGTGCAGATTTTCGCAGGATTTCGATTTCCCGTCAGACAGGCACATGCGCGCAAGTATTTCCTTTGCTGTGTTCAACGACAACGACGTTTTGCTTGAATGGAGTTTCCTTCGGGTTCGTTTCAGTTCTCTCGCTTCCCGAAGTCGAATTTGTTTCAGTATACCTAAAATTAATACTAAATACTGTAGTAAATATTTGGTGAAAATTATATCAATGGTTCAGAATATTTTTTAATCATATATCATTCAACAGTTGTTGCATAAATAATGTGTAATGTCCAAGCAGAGGCACAGAGATTCACTGATAGGCTGATGGTGCATGATGATGACACAGCAGCCCCTGGTTCGATCCTGAGGCTGGCAAGAAAAGCAAGTTCAAGCACAGGTAACAGCAGACACTTCTGTAGTGGATCAGTAACTACTGATGAATCTATTTGGTTCAGAACATATCAGAAGCTTTGTCATTGATAAGCCCTTGTTGAGGGAGTTTGTCACTAGTACATGTTGAGTGGAATGCAAGGATCTGAGTTGTAAGAAGTTTGCAGTCCTTAGTCAGTTTTCAATCTGAATAACTGACAAAGGACTGCAAAGTGTGTTCTGAGTGTGTAACGTCAACGAGCAATTCCATTAGATATCGCTCTTGACCTCAGCCAGTTCATAAGACTCAGCCTTCAATGGAGGTATAGGGGTGTGAATCTATAACACTCTGGGTACCTTCTGACAGCTTTAGAGCTGTATAGCAACTGTTGTCAAGTCTAGGAGACAAGCCAGGCAGCCAAACATACATTTCCTCTGGCATTCCGCGTTTTCTTTTCTTCTTCTCATCTGCCACAGGTAATCAAAATGGAGGATCCCATGTTTGATGTGGTGAGACTGCAACTTTGTATGCACCTGAATGACCAACTGACTCACGAACACTCAGATAATGGGCAAGTTACTATGGGTAAGTGGCGATGTACTATAAGCTACAGTAGAATTGTTCGTAAGCTATTCATTAAAAAGTTCCAAAATTGTTTTAGATCATCATTAAGGAAAAAGAGTAATTTCACCACTCAATCCCCTCATGGTGTGGAAGTAACTTTTTACTTTCCTCAGCAAAGTAGGAAGGAAAATTACGTAATTGACTGAAAAACAGGGGTTTTCTTCTGATCTTTACTTTGCAAGGACTTCTGAACCCAAAAAAAATCTTGTGCAACGCATCACACAAGGTTCCTCATCCCCACAAATATTCAGGGTTGTGGTGGCTCTGGTAACTAATTCAACAAATTTTCTTCCGAGACTTTGTCATTGTGTGACAGTCTCGTTCATTGAAAGATCAGTATTTAGGCAATTCATGGGACTATCAACGTGATTATTCTAGAGTCATAAGGTAAAGACTATGAAAAAGATTAGTAAAAAAGGCAATAGTTGGAACTACAGAATTTATTGTGTTGCACCCTAATCATCTAACACTGGTAATTTATTTGGTCACATATGAAAATTTGAGCCCACTTGGCATTGAGCCTTCAGATTTTGTTAACTTCATGATTGTCAGTGTTTGCTCGCCCTGCTTCCAGTGACTCAGCTGATATCAGTCGGAATACATTTTGGCTGGTTCTTCCTTTGTACCCCAAAGTGTGATGTATTCCATCGAAATTCGACTATCACGAGAAGCTCTACTAAAGACTATTCCTTCCCCCATTCCCTTTAGAAGCAGCAGCATATTGTAGGTCAGCTGGAATGCCTTCTTAAGGAGGGTTCCCAGTGAACTTTCGATGCTGCAAGCCCATCCTGGCTCATTTTGCACCACTCATCCCATAATTTTGCTGCTGCACGTTTGTTTTTCCGATGGAGGGCTTTTAATGTCTACCCCAGGGGTTCTCAGAGCTCTCTGCTTCCACGAAATTTCGCCAGCCTTGCCATTTGGCTCATTTGATGGCGTGATGGAAGACCTTTCCCTCTTGGATGAAGGCAGTTCAGAGTGTGGCTCTGGTATCAGGGTCACGAGTGTGTTGGTACATCCTTCTGGCTCTATTTACACTGCTGCAGGGGATTAAGTTTGTCAGTCCACGACGGGACTTTGATCACCCTGTGCTTCTGTTGCCCAACAGCGAGCCCAGCAGAGTGCATGGCTGTGGTTTGTCCACTTTGCAGCCCACCTCTTCGGGTGGGCTTGCATTATTAGGCCGGTGTCTGCAGCACGCAGTTCTCCTTTCAGAACTTTAGAGAATTGTGGCCAGTCAGCATTTTTATGCGGAATCGCTTTTCACGAGTGTCTTTGCAGAGGATGTCATCTTCTGCAATGGCAAAGTCAATAACCATGCGATCGCTCTGCGTTGCACCTGGTACGCCTCTCCAACCCAGCAATTTTACCTGAGACATTGTGTCTTGATTTTAAATCGTAGGCATATCAAATATAGGCATTACACCTTTTGGTATGCATGGTGATACAGCAGAATGCTTATTGTTGTTACTGAAGATATTGGAATGAAGATTACATACAACTAGCCACTCATTTGCCTTTAATGCAAATTGTGCCCCACAATAGGTCACGCTTATCACAATGTAACAGTTGAAAAGTAACCTAATCAACAACTGATAAGTTTTATTTCTCAATAACTTGATAACTCACCAACTAGCAGCTCATCCACATTGTGCTGGATTCCACTGGACGTTTCAATAAATTTGCAATCCCTCGAGGCTGCTAAAGCTTTCCCTTCTGTTATAGAGCATGACAAAAGAATGGAGTAACAACATATCAATTTAAAACACCATTAAGAGATAGTGGCACACAATGATTTAGTTACCATTAGTAGAAATGGCGCGAGCTCTTGCCAGGTCCATCTTGTTACCAACGAGTATGACAGTTTTCTCTTTGGTGTAAGATTCTCGCCATAAGTAATTCAGAATGTCTTCAGCCACCTGTTGTCAGAATTGCAAGTCGAAGTGTTTAAAGAGGGAGTAAGCTGTTGTAGGTGCAACTGATAGGGTCAATCAAAATGTACAGACATGTACATAGTTTTCTGTGTGATCTGAAGGGAGTGCTATGAAGTGTGTATTGTGTTATTCCACACTCATCTGTACAGCCACTTAGTATGTACTTTCAATTCAGAGACAATATATTTTGTTAACAGGCCACATCTGATACCAAAAAAATTTTTTTGTTTGTTTCATCCTTTAATGCTTATAATCCATTGCTCTGCTCTAATTATAATACAGCTCTTTCGCTACATATACTCCACTCTCTCACAACACATTTCTCGTCACTCACCACTCAACAACTCCAGTGCGTTGAAGCACTGTAGAGTTTATCTTTATGTACACCGCTGGCCGAAGTAGTTGGCTTTTGACATCAGAACCTCTGCACTTGCACCTAACAGAACTCATAGTCTTGGACCTCCAAGTCCACCTTTCTGGCCTCAAGCCCTTTTGTTTTGATGCTGTGGGAAAGCGTAACTCTTCAGTTATTTCCAAGTGACAATTTCCCCTTTTTCTGGACTTTCCAAAATATCCTTTTCCCACTCCGCAATTTACATTGCTCTCCACAACACACAGCTCTTCTCAAACTGAGTCATCTATCAGCTCTTACAAACGACATTTGTCTCCCAGTTCTCATGACAGACCTCTTCACCTCTGTCCGACAACTAATTTGCACTCCTTTCCCCTTCCCTGTACAACCAGTTCACCCTTTCAGAGCACACTTGTTTGCTTTTGAATAATAAATATCATATCTTTCTCTAGTCACTTCTTCTTGAGAATGTCTAATTTTAAAAAACGAAAGCAATGTTGGTGGTAGGTAATTTAAGAGAAATATGAAATGTATAACATAAATGCATTAATAATATTATTAACAATAAATAATGGCATGATTAATTTATAAATGTTGATTGTTGACAAGAAAGAGTAATAGAACACTGCGGTTCGTAGATAGGGGGTTGACAGTGACAGGCAAGAGAGAAAACGAGTGTCAATAACACCCACAATTTTAGTAGCTTTGTCTCCAGACGTGGCGAATGGTTCTTTATGAAATAAGTGAGTTGTGTAATTGGAATGGAGGGAAAGACGATTGGCTGATCCACAAGAGAAGGAACCGCTTCAGAAGTTGTTATTATTTTCAGAGAGCAGGGGTATTACTGATGTGAGCAGGAAGAGTGAAGATGAGGATGAAATTGGGTGACCTGAGACATTTGGCGATGGTCGCTTGCTTCGTGGATTGAAATTGAAGTGAGCCCATAAGAGTTCGAGAGATTTGGAGAAAACGGTTCCGAAAAAGTAGTCGATTAATGGCACCATTCCTGGAGGCTTCAAGATAAAATGACCGGTAAACCCAGCGGTTAGAGCACCTCAAACTTGGGAACTTCATTCTGATTAGAACTACAACCTCGGAGAAGTACAGATAACGAACAGCAGTTTTCAAAGTTGATGTTGATTTGTATGAAACGTACTTATGGTTAAATCGTTTAATTAATTTTAATAAAAATTAACATACATAGCAATATCGCACTAGGAGAGTTGGGGAGTTAATAAAATATCGACCGAATGCAATTTGAACAAGGAGTTTTATTCTCAATTACACTCGGGGAGGTTTTACCACCACAAAAAGGGAGCTGGGTGGGAACAAACGCGAGCACGGGCGACACAGAGATGGGGGAACCGCTTGGTTACAACTGACGTCAGTGAAGTTTCAAGCGAATCGCGGGCATTTGAGGAGCCCAGTGAGCGAAAGTGCTCCAGACGAGCCACTGCTGAATGGAAGGGTTTGGTTCGTCTCGGCTCAGATGTTCTTGAAGAGCCGCTGACTCAGGCAAAAATGACAGCTATCGCGAGGAGCTCCGATCTATTTCCCAACATTCGTCGGGATTATGAACCATCGTCTCTAACCAGTACCGAGGGTGCCTTTTAATTGCAGTCAGTCAGTACACAATTTTAATGTCTAGTATTACGTTAGTTAATTTATGTTAAGTACTTTATTTGTTGCCTATGATTTAAAAGGATTGATCATTTGTTTCAATGATTTCTTTATTAGTTTAAACAAAGTCTTTATTTATTCAGTTAAAATTAACTGTTTATACGAGTATTAAATAATGAAAAAAAGATACAGTTTTTTCCTTCAAATTTTCTTGTTTTGGGAATAAGACAAAAAGAAGAAATAATCCAAATAAGTGTACAACTCACTTTAAAGGTGGCTTTGTCCACGACACTGTAGACAACAGCACAGGCATGTGGTTCATAAGTCGACAAAGAGTTCTCTACCTGAAATGTTAGCAAATATTCAAGCAGAAAGCCTACATTGATGATGAGAATGTTTTAAAGTGGTCTAAAAGACAAAAGTACAATACTACTGAGATCCTCTACAAGTGTTTGTCAGTGTGCAGAGAAAAGTGAGAGAGAAAAGATGAACGAATAGAGCGGAGAAACGCTTTGCAAAGTAATTCCTTGTGGAGGGCCAACGTAACATTTAAACCCAGGACACACTGAGGGGATCTCCTTATAGACCCCATCAAGCTAGGCCTGGTTTCTTGGAATATTCGTTCTTTTCTTTTTCAAAATTCCCTGTGAGCATGACTGTGGGATGACAGCTCTCAAAAACTGAACAAATAAATTAAAATGTAGGGAGGGAAGTCCAGACAACACATACACTAGCCTGTCACCGAGAGTCCAACACACATTTCACCTGGTTGACCCTCTTAGGGTTCTGCATCTCCTCTCTAAATAGTAACAACTACAGATATACACCTTCATTCGTTGTATTAAAGCAATAGGGTTATGTCCGCCAGAAGGCAAATTATTAAAGTTTACGTATCTGTTAGGTGAGTCCGTCTCCTCTGGCTGGTGTGTTGCTGGTGGCAAGCGCTTTCGATGTAAAGACATCATCGTCTGGCCGTTAAGTCAGTACTGGAGTCAGTCAGTTGGTCGTGGTCTTTATATATGAAAGGAAGGTAAAACGGGATGCTGGAGGGTCGGGGAAGGGTCGGGGAGAGGAGGTCATGTACCTCGGGAAAACCCCTAAGGTGAATGGAACGTCTTGAATGATCTGTCAATTGTGGAATTTCCGTCTTTTTTGTGTGGGGTGGTCTGTAAATCCGTCAGTTGGTTGTTTTCGTTTGTGTAATGTTTTGAGTGGTGTGAATATGGTGTCGCATTTTGTGTTGATTTGTTCATTTATGATCTGTCCATTGAGGTTTTTGTTTGTAAATTTCCATGTTTTCTAATATGTTCAGTTTTCGTCCTTTGTATTGTTTGTGTAGTAAGGTGGTACAGTCCTGTATTTTGGTAGGTTCATGTCCAGTTGTTTTGAGATGGTTAGCAAAGTTTGAATCGTCTTTGTTCCTATTAAGAGATTTAATGTGTTCTGAGTATCTGGTCCGTATTTTTCGTCCTGTCTGTCCTATGTATGCGTTTGTACAAGTACAAGTTATTTTATATACCCCACTTTGGTCGAGTGGGTCTGTCTTTTCAGTCTTTGTAGTTAGTTTGGTTCTAAGTGTGTTGTCCGTACGTAATGCGATTTGTATACCTTCCTTTCGGAGGATATTAGTTATTCCGTATGTTTTTGGTCCTGTGTACGTGAATGTGCAGCGTCTTGTTAAAGTCTGTGTATTCTGTGTATTTGAGTCGTGTGTTTTGGATTCGTATTGTCTTAATAATTTGTTTATTGTTTTTTTGGAGTAACCGTTATTTTCTGCGATGGTATTGATAGTATCAAGTTCTTTTTTGTAATTTTGTGCGGGTAGTGGGATAGTTTTTAGTCTCCGTATCATGTGTCTAAATGCACTTAGTTTATGTTGTTGTGGGTGGTTTGATGTAAAGTGTATGGTCGTGTCGGTGGCAGTGGGTTTTCTGAAAATGTCGTATTGTAGTTCGTTGTCCAACCGTGTGATTTTCAGGTCCAAGTAATTAAGGGTTTTATTTTGTTCTTTGTCCATGTCATATTGGATGTTATGGTGGATATTGTTTAAGTCCTTTAGTATGTCGTCAGTGTTATCGCGGCCTAATATGCAGATGATATCATCTACATATCTGGCGTAGTGTTTAATATCGTGTTTTGTCATTAAGGTCTGGATGTGAGTTTCTTCGTAATGTTGTAGAAATATTTCAGTTAATATGGACGAAGTAGGGTTTCCCATACCTAATCCATCTTTTGGCTTGTATATGCTGTTGTTGAATTGGAAGTAGTTTTGTCCGAGTGTCAGTTTGGTGAGGTTGGTAACGTTTTTAGTGGTGGTCGTGTCTATTTGTCTTAGTTTGGTTTGTAGTATATCAATGGTTTCTTTTATTGTTATGGAGGGATATATTTTATATCAAATGATACCAATCTAGTGTTTGGAGTTATAGTTACGTCTTTTAATCTAGTGGTGAGTTCTTCTGTGTTACGTATCGTATATCTGTTTGGTAATGTAATGGTACTTTTTAACATTGTGGTCAAGTATTTTGAGAGTTTATATGCTGGTGCAGATGTGAAGTTTATGACTGGTCTGATGGGTGTATCCTTTTTATGAATTTTTGGTTGTCCTTTGAGTAGTGGTGGTTTTGGGTTCATGTTTATGTATTTATAATGCTGTTCTTTTGGTATGTTAGTATGGTTTCTAAGTGCATTACGTATTTGTGTTTGATACGAGTCCGTAGGGTCTTTTTTCAGTTTCGTGCATTGTGTTTGGTTGATGAAGTCAGTCGTCTTGTTTATGTAGTTCTGTTTATCTAGTATGACAATGACGTTTCCTTTGTCTGCTTTTGTCAAAATTAAATTATTTTTGTTGAGTTTGGTCCTAATTTGTTTAGCTGTTTGTACGTCTTTGTGGTCCGTCGTGTTCTTTGTGTATTCTTTGATGGTTTGTTCGATTTTGTCCGCTATTTTGTGGCGTATGCGTTCTTGGTTTTCAATTGGTAGGTATTGTATGGCTGTCTCAGCGTCCAAGATGTTCGTTTCAATTTCTTTTTGTAAGTCAGTTGAAGCAATTAGACGGACTCACCTAACAGATACGTAAACTTTAATTCATTCGTTGTTTTTAATTTGAATGGTTTGTTCACGACTCCGTAAGCCTGGTTTTGATTTTTCGCTCATAAACCTTCACTGTTGGGCACCAAACATTGCGATTTACTAACTATAGCACAAGACGCATGTCGACAACTTACAGACATTTCAGAAGTTGGGTGGTCAATGAAAACGACTTCGCTCTCCTCCCCATCCAGCAAAATACATACTGTCTTTTCTCCAAATTCGTCGTCTGAAACCAATAAAAAACGACATTAAAAGGATGTGAACGTTGCGAGGCAACTTCTTGCTACTGGCACCTGTCTAATATGCGCCAAACTATTCGTTGAACCACGCAAAATGTCGTAGTGCAGTGTAAAGCGGAACTGAGCAAAATAATTCTTAGTAGAATTATTTGAGAATCCCAACTGGGCAGTCTTACCTAACGAGGCGTCATACGTGTTCATGTACTCGGAGGTCATAAATTGGCTGACCAGTGCAGTTTTTCCGACGCCTGAATCTCCCAAGAGAACAACTCGGTAGCGAGCTATGTCTATTGTTTCAGTGCTAACGTCTGTCGTTTGAGAGCAGCAACTCCCCTGCCATGGTGACAAAGGTGAAATCCTGAAATTTGGAGAAATATATACACTACCTTGTGCGGGGGGGGGGGGATGTTTTTAAGTAAAAAGTGAGTTATTAGCATTTCGAACTAGTTTATGTGTGCTTAAGATTGGGACCTTTGCAAAACAATGCAAAAACGACTCCAGTTCTGAGGCACTTTGGAAGCGATCGTTATTGCTTTTGAGAGGCCCAAATAGGAGAGTATATACTCTGTGCCTAACCAGTTTCAGGTGCTTGGCAAGGGTGATGGAGGCTTTTGCTAGGATCGATGCAGCTAGCTGCAGCTATGCTCTGTTTCCTAAAGAGGGGGGGGGCTAGTGTGGCGGAGTGCTATTACAGTTAACAAGCACTGTTACAATACACTTAACTGTTCATGATGAACAAAAAAATATTTGGTGTTTTGATCACTATGATAACTATAGTTAACTTTCGATGGATTTTGCTCATAGCCCATAACTCATTAGGATTTTGCTCATAGCTCATTTTGGCGTCCCATGGTAACCTGCAGGCTAGATATCAAGTTTGAGGTGAGTTGGTACGATTGTTTTCTCTATAAACCACACTAAAATCAATTACGTCGAAAATTTTGGTAATTTATTGTGCTGCTCTCGTCATTTTTCTACAAATGGGAATTTTATGGAATAGTTGCCTTATTGGGAGTTATCAATATAAAAAATTTAATCAAAATCGTTAGAGCCGTTTTTGAGAAAAAAAATATTTGGTGTTTTGATCACTATGATGATTATAGTTAACTTTCGGTGGATTTTGCTCAAACCCTTATTTTGGCGTCCCATGGGTACCTGAGGGCGAGATATCAAGTTTGAGCTGATTTGGTACGGTGGTTTTCTCTAAAAATCGTTCACAGACACATAGACCATTTTCCCAAATAGTGTTTTTCGGACTCAGGAGGGTCTGAAACGTAAAGATCTGAAGAAAACTCAAATTTTTTTTTTCAGCCAATTACATAACTTTCTTTTCTACTTCGTAGAGCCAAGGAAAGTTAAAAGGTCATGGTCTCATTAGATATAAATGTATGCGGAGAACATTACATCTAGATTTGGGCAAACAGTGAGAGAGGAACCTTGAGGTCTTCTAGGCTCCTGATGCGATAGAAAATGTACAGTTTTGGAACCCAGTATTGATGTTTAGGGCGTTTGGTCTTGGTATTCAGGCTTAATACATTCAATACGAAGCATTGGACCCACAAAGTACTAGGAAAATGGAATTGACTTTTTCCTATTTTCTGTGAGGGGTGTTCTGATTCGTATAAAGTTAATTACATATCAATTAATGAATTACACGCATTACAGTCATGCCATTGTTCTGGCATGTAGCGACGCGAATCTGCATCATGCAGATTTTTTTGGCAAGTCTTTGCAAGCAAAACACAGGACGGGCAAGTAATTTATTTGACAACATTTGATAAAGATGAATGCTTCATAACTACAAAGTACGTAATTACAAAGAAATGAAAGAAATCACAAAGTTGTACATGAATTACAAAGTTGGAGGAAAAAATTATTATAAAGTAAGAAAAGTATACGAGCAAGAATCAAATATGTCATTTATACAACTGAATAGGTAACGAGAGTATGAATGCAACTCCCTGAAGCACTCTAGGCATAGGGCAGGTTGCTCACTACAATCAGGGCAATAATAATTTGTACTCCAGAAATATCATATCGTTCTCCTATATAATACTGTCCTCGTTGTCCGAACACAAATCATCCAAGAGAACGAATCTTGTCGTCTGTGAACAGCTGCAAGCACCAAATGATGCGAGCAACATTGCGAGAATGACGACAACACGCAGGCAAAATCATCCAAAAGAAGAATAAAGTTCGAAGTCAAAGATGACCCTTCTAGATGATTCCATTTCTGGATGAAGAAACCAAACTAACAAACACTGCACTCAACCAAGAATACTCGTTTAGAACGCTTGAGGGAAGTTCGGCAGCAGACTGACGTTCAGGTAACAATAACTCGAAAACTTGTGGGGGATAACTCAAAAACGAACCTTGCCCTCTGAAAGGAAGGTGTTTTGAAAGTTACGAGACAATCCGGCCACCCGTCAGTTTTCAGTGCCGTATTTAGAAGAGAGAGAACGATGACACGTATGTGTGTCATGCTGTTGTTTTGGCTTCAAGCTACCATTGAATGATTCTGAGGATGCAGGTACCCTTCTTTGTGAGTCTACTGACTACGCGAAACTCGTAGGAGGTACCTGAACCACCCAATGGCCAATGGTAGCAGGGTTTGCTTCTTCAAGAGCCTCGAGTCCCTCCATGCCTAGTTGCATTATTCGTTTACAAAAACCAATTCACGCTCCGTTTGTAATGTACAAAAGCACTGGTACAGGAGGCAAGAGCAGAAAAAAATGAGATGATGACAGAATCCCAAATAATTGGGTATTTATCAATTCCATCGATATGAATCACTTACTTCGAATTTGTTGAATTTATGGACGTGTTGCTCCTCGAGCGACGATCGCAAATCGAGTCACCGTAGTTGATGACACCTTTGTCTGTTATGACGAAATTTCTGAGTCTGTATAAATCGTCTGAAAGCCTAGGATTATAACCTTTTTCTGGGAGAGAGCAGACTCTCGGGCGATGATGATCAGCCACTGTGAACATAAAGTACAGACTTTAAAGTTTCTACCTAGTCGAGCAAGCCTAGTTTCTTCTAGGACTGGTGAATTTTATGGGTGCTCATGGACGCCCATAATTCCCATTTGAGACCACAGTGGAGGTTTCTTCGGATCACCATATACAAAAAATATCTGGTGCGTTGCAACACACAACTTTCCTTAGCTCTACAACAATTCACTTTGTACATGGCTAATTCTATTTAATCAATTCATTTATCACTCAGTTAATTTGAACTTGGTCCAGATTTTATTGTGCTGCTCGTACTCATTGCAGGACCATTATTGAGCAATTGGTACACAGAGAATTAATGGGGCTGTAAACAAGAATTTGTTGAAGAAGGATAGTAATTACTTTTGCAGAGTTATTGGGTAAAAACGTTTAGAACTGGTAGTAAGCGAAACGGCAGTAGCTGAAATTCAGGAATTTCTGGAGTGACCTCCATGTATCTCATGAGCGTTTTTAAACACTCACCTTTTAGGTACTGGGTTGGACTACAATACCAATTTTTTTCAACATTCTACAAAAATTCCAGCGGAGTTTATAAGGAAAAACTGCGCTTAAAGTCTTTTCGTCGAAACTTTGATAATTTATTGTGCTGCTCTCGTCATTTCCCCGTACATGGAAATTTCATGGTATAATTGTCTTATTGAGAGCTATCTATATAAAAAATTTAATCAAAATCGTTAGAGCTGTTTTTGAGAAAAAATATTTGGTGTTTTGATCACTATGATAACTATAGTTAACTTTCGGTAGATTTTGCTCATGCCCTTGTTTTGGCGTCCCATGGTAACCTGCGGGCGAGATATGAAGTTTGAGCTGATTTGGTACGGTGGTTTTCTCGAAAAATCGTTCACCGACACACAGACCATTTTCCCAAATAATGTTTTTCGGACTCAGGAGGGTCTGAAACGTTAAGATCTGAAGAAAACTCAAAATTTGTTTTTCAGCCGATTACATAACTTTCCTTTCTACGTCGTAGAGCCAAGGAAACTAAAATCAGAGTCGGCTAAAGGTGTTTCTTTCTTAGAGGGCTTCAAATATACTGTTTTGTATAATCATCCTCATCCCTACGTATTTAGTCTCCATATTGCCAGCACAGACTATCATTAGCAAGTTTCTTCTGGGCCAGCTATGCCGTTGTACAGTTATTGAACCCTGTTATTTCTCACACCCCATTATGTGTCCCACTCCACGTCACAACCCAGTTTGCTGACTAAAATTCCAAACATTAGAAAAAGTTCATTTTAATTCTTTAGCTCCGCTCAAATTAACTTGCATTCTCTTGTTACTCAGTATCTTCTTAAAGTCCAATATGCATAAAATGAATGTTACGCACAATATTCAAGCACCTTGTGATGCAATCAAGATAACCTCACCTGGGATTTGTAGGTGGTTGTAATTCCTCCTTGACAAATTAGGCAGAGGCGCAATTTCAGACGTCAGGCTGCCTCTTGATGATCTTCGACTCGCTAAATACGATAATCCTGCGACAAAAATAAAATATAGCGATGCCTCGAATGAATTAGAAAGTATATGTTGGAGTTGCTAAAGTGTCGTTGATGTAGGCATCTAAAACTACCATTATGGATCAACCCAAGGTTTTGGAGTCAGATTAACAAGATCACGAATGTAGTCCTGATGCAACTAACAAGGGAAGGGACCCTCGCAATCACGACGCTGCGAAAGAGCTAATGAAAGACTGGCAATGAGTAAGCTTCCAATTTGTATTGGGTTGAATAGAAGTCACACCTGTGACCGCAGAACATCGCCTAATAGTAAGATCTGACCGTAGGAGTCAGTCAGGAAGGAGGAGGACTCTGGTACTAAAAATGAAATGAGGTGAGAAGACGAATTAAGAACTTAAGAGAAGACTGATTTGTAGAACTGTAAACCAAACTTGAAAAGAATTACAAAATGAGTGGATCTCCTGTGCGTGTTGGTGGATCTCCTTTTGTTACCAGCAGCTCTCGACATGCAATGACGTGTAGGTGAACTTGTCGATTAGAAACCACTGGTAGGATCGCTGTGAAAGTGATACTGTTGTTGCACTTGCCGCCGCCAGAAGTCAATTGTGGTAATATGAACAGTCCAACAGGTGTTATAGCTGTCTCTTGGATATCTTCCATAGCCAAGATATTCGATTCTATGCCTTTAATGAATCCATTTGTGAAGAAATACCCTAACCATGGAGCTAGTGAGTTCAGTAGTGGGTAGCAATTCGGGACCCCAAAGGATCCTATCCTAGTTTTGGATAATTTTTTTTAGCTAGTTTATTCGCTTTCTTATGTAAGAAAACAAAGATTAATTGCCATTTTTCCAATTTTCCCTTCAATCCTTTGTTTCTTGGTTGCATCCATAAAGACAATAATAATAACAGCAATAATAATATCCAGGAACAAAAAAATATCTATCAGTGGTACCTGTTTGTTTTGCAAGGCACAGTTATCAAATCCTTCCCTAAATTCTAATTTTTCTCCTCATCTTACCCTTTGTTGCCCCACCCCTCATATCACCACCAGTACCATCGTTGTGGGCAATTATGAAGTTACAATTGGCAGCCCTAGTTAATGCCTAGTTGATACTAAGAAGCCTTCTTCTGGCCTGCAACCTTTTCAGTGATGTTTAACCACGTTTGTGTTTCCACCACTCACAAGACAGCCGCTGCTTAATACCCTCGTCGTACTCGTCTTTCTACCTCCCATATCACAAAGGTTAGTAAATTTTAGGTAAAAAACTAAGTAATCACCTCGTGGAGAACTAGGGCGTGAAGACAAAAGTTCTGTTTCCCACGTGATTTGCTCGCTTAAATCCGTCAAGTCTGATGTTGACCTGTTCAAAAAACAACGAATCATTTTTAATCGCAAATGATTTAGCATGGGTTAGAATATTGCAGTTAAGTCTGCTATAGTTGAAGCTATGACCACTCGTACCATTATCATGGGTTACCAAAGAGGTGGAGTACAGCTAGAGAAGTGATGTCCACCATGAGGTGTACGCTTAATCTGTGGCATAGGCAAGAGGTTGACTTTTAACCCAATTCCTACAGTGATACAGGATGTTCTGGGCAAACATGTGTGACATATGCAATGATTCAAGACCCAGATGCTGGAACTGCAGAGAGTTGAGGACATTGCCTGCCATATCTTCTTATCAGAAGACGAGTGAGGTGAATGCATAACATGGAAGACGAGTTTGTTGGGCCAGCCCAGGAGACTGCTCATCCCAGATGCAGTGTACGAAGGGGAAACTGGAGCAGAGGGGATTCGTGGAATGAGGACTGGTCACAACCACCACTAGTTGAACCATTTTCGCATAATTGCAAACTTCCATCATGGTTTGTAACAGTTTCCACTGGTAGTAGCTGTCATTGCCAGCAGCAGATGATGTTATCAGTGGTTGAAAGACGTAACACGGAACTTCACAGAAAAATCATGTGAACAGTCATGAACTCCTGTGAACATCCTGCATATTGATCTCCCAATAATGGTCGAGACATACTTACGAGCAACTCAATACATTCTGACACTTTAAGCGTGCCCACATTCAACGCTAAACGTAATATTCGTTTTTTTCGTGACAATTAGATTGGATTAGTAGCTAAAGCCAGAAAATTTGTTGAAGGTGTGTGGAGCTAAGGAAAGTTGTGTGATACGTCGCACCAGATATTTCAAATTATATTCATGCAACAATCGCTGGGGCTGTCGTTACGGTTGGGGAAGGGCATCGTAATAAAACTATTATTATAATGGCTGATTGTTGCCTGAGCACCCAGGTCCTGCAAGGCGCAGGGAAACCAGACATTTTGGATCTGTGAGACATTAAGACTGGCACAATGTGACTTCAGGCCACGGTGCTTATCCCTCAATTTTGTATAAACAATGTACATAACCGTCTGGACAGCGGAAAGTAAAAAAACCCTGCAAATTATTACACAATGGTTTATTATTCTCATGAACAGCTTGACCTAGTATTACTGCTCCCCCATCCCATTCGATTCAGCATCGAATACTAGTAAACCATACGAAACATGTCCTGGCTACAATGGAACTATGGAAACAAAACGTCTGATGATTTTGCCGCATCGGGTCGGGGAAAGCGAACCTGTTGCGAGGCAAAAGGGGAGTTGAGCTGCCCTGCCCGCCCGGCAGCATTGCGAGCCTCGGGTTGTTTTTTATTGAGACGGGAGGGAGAGAGGGACGCTGTAGTTCCCGCGTTGTAGTGCGTTTCATTAATTTTTTTAACCATTTTTTGCCCATAACAACCATGGGCTTCGTCCGATCGGATTGCCGAGATGGTGGGCAAAACTAGATACCAAATCGGATTTTTGTGCTAAAGAACGAATTTTTTAGACCACGTTAAAGGCACAAAACAATGTCCGTACCCGGACGGCGGACGGACATTGCAAATTTGGAATCTCCAAGTCTTGAAACGTAAAGTTCAAATTTTGAGGGGGGGTTGTAAAAAATGTTTCGTGGCCGATAACATAAGGTTATTATTCAGAATGAATAATAAACCAACTGGTTTTTAATCATATGATAAATATAATTCGTTAGGGGCCGCTTTGGCTCATACCTTTATTTGGACGTCCCATAGTGAGCTGTAGGCTAAATTTGAAATCGACGCTTTTGTTCGACCGTTGAATAAGTTCGCTTTGATTAAACTTTCAAGGGAGGACGGGAGTGTAATCAAAGTTCCCTGTCGTTTGACATCCAATGCAGTGGACTACGGACTGTACACCTCGATTTTAAGGAACAACCCGAATAAATTACCTTCTAGACAGGACAGCAAACGAAGGGGCGCTACTGATGTTAGTAGGCGACGCAGCTCCATCTCGTTTCATGTCAATGTGAGATAAATCTCTGTGCCTTCTATGCGACCTGCAACATAATGCGACGCTCGCGATAATGAAACGCCTAACATACGACACACTCACGCCACCTTATTGCCTGTAGTTACCTGTGATGCACATGATGCGGAGGGCTTTGTTGACCTTCGAGCTCTTCAATAGGAACCGTTCGACCTTCGGGGGATGTCACTTCACATATTGAACCTCTCCTCCCTGACATGTTTGCCTGAAAACAAAAATAAGTTTACAAAGAGCTCCAATTAAATTTAAGAAAAAAATGCTTTCAAAGAACCCCCACGTAACTAATAGGGTCTGAGTTATCGCTGGCCAGTAAAATACTGTTGAAGTACTACCAAAGTGAACGGATAACCCACAACTTTGCTCTATTGGATAACTTTTCAAAAATTAAGACCTTGAAACTCGCAACATCTTGCAAATGGTTCAAGATGTCAAAGTGCACATCATTCCGTTGGGTCTCTTGTACAATGTATCGTTTCAACTTTTCTCGTCCTCTACCTAATTATGATTTATGAGACTGTCAACTAGATTTTCCTGAGAAGGATCGTGTTTACAGCGTTAGAATTATTGAGTATAACTGTGAGAAATGGTAGTGAGTGTAACGACGGTGGTTTGAATTCCGGAATTATTTGAGTTGCGCATAATTATTTTTCGAATGTTGTTAAACCCTCGTCGTATAGGCAATTTATTGAACTACTCTTCAAAGAAGAATCTTAATATCTTATGAAGGGGATTTGCTTGGAAAATATCTGGTGCGTTGCAACCCACAACTTTCCGCCACCCCTTTACCCTTTAAGTTCGAACACCACCTACATAGGCAGGCGCTATATCTTCGTTCAACGCATTTTTACAGGAACATTTATGGAGAACAAAATGTAGGGACTAGTTAGCTGAGAGTACTCCGAAAGTTTGATCGAAATCCTTAGAGCCGTTTTTGAGAAAATTGGAATACCGATAAATTAATATTCGACAAATCTCCTTTTCTGAGTTAACTTGGCTTATATCTCCGTTCAACATATATATACAGAACTAATTATAGAGAACGAAATGTTGGTATGGGTGACTAAAAGACACTCCATTAAGATTTATCACATCTGGTGAATAAGTTACCCTGGAATTTACGGAAATGTTCGAAAAAACGTTATTTTCGACACATTTTGATTTTTATCTCTGCTCAATGGACCGTCACAGGAACATTTATTGATAAGAATACGTAGGTATTAACTACTTGAAAACATCCTGCGAGTTTGGTGAAAATCGCTGAAGCCGTTTTGCCAAAAAGCGTAAAAAACCTATTTTTACGTCGGGGCCCATATCTCCGTTCACCGTATTTTCATGGAGATGTGTATGGAGAAGAAAAGTTAGGTATTGATTAGGAAAAGATAATTTGAAAGTTTAATCAAAATCGTTAGAGCCGTTTTCGAGAAAAATGCGAAAAACCCTAGTTATTGGTACATTTTCGTTCCCCACCCCCTTCCCATCGGCCGAAATCGTCCATAACCTTATTTTGGTGTCTACAAAAAATAACGAACAAAACAAAAAAGAACCAGCTCAATCGGATCAGCCGTTCTTCCGCAAATCGAACTACAGACACACACACACACACACACACACGGACCACGCGCCGAAATTAGGTTTTTTAGACTCAGTAGGGTCTGAAACGTAAAGATCTGAAGAAAACCCAAATTTTTTTTGGGCCGATTACTATGCTTTCCTTCCCTTCGGGTAGCGGAAAGTAAAAACTGAGCTGAAATGGATTCTCTTCGGAACTTTTGAGAATTTATTGTTTTCCTTTTGTTATTTTCCCACAAATTCAAGATGCTATGGGAGGGACGTGGAACAGTCCATACAAAAAATCGTATTTGGTGTTTTGATCCCTCCATCGCGTTTACAAACATCTTCTCAGATGGTGTTATTACTTTCCTTAGCTCAACAAAGTAGGAAGGTGTGTTTTCTTCTGATCTTTATGTTTCAAGAACTCTTGAGCCCTTAAAATACGATTTGGGAAAACGGTCTGCGCGTGCTTCGTTCTAAAGGGGTGCAGTCGTGTCTTAGTCAGATCAGCCTCCTTGTGGTCGTTGATGGTAACACCCTGGAGGACCGGGTTCCCGCAAGAATCTTGAATTGTGATCTGGCGAACGTGGTGGAGAGGGGGGTGGGGTGGATCTTGTCTTCTAATCCTCATAAAATAGTGTTTTAATTAAATATAAACTACCTCTTCATTTTCTCTCATCGGTCGCTCCTACCCTCGAACATCATGACAGAGAACAAAACTGACTTAAAACATGAATGTACATTTACCTCTTGCTAACGTGGTCTGCTGCCCTCCCCTACAATATGTAGAAACAAATATGCGCCTCATAGCGCATGGGCACGTGTGGTTTTTGAGAAGGTCCTCTTTCCTCATCCTCATACCTGTGTTTGTTTTCAAGTGGATGGATGACTGGCGCTGCCGGTACTGTGGCAGGGCGTTCAGAAATGCCAAAACCCTAACGACCCGCAACTAGCAGAAGCATCCTGTCGAAAAGAATGAAGATGTGAGCTTCGATAGGTATGTGCACGTGTACAATGTGCGGAGACGAGCCTCATCGTGGTTGCTGAGGGGTAGGCTGAGAGGATGGGGGTGAAGTTAGCAAACATCTGTCAGAGCGATTCCTCTTCCATACTGTAGCAACCATTAAGGCCCTGAACTGGAAGCACGAGTATAGACACAAAGTCAAACCTGCACAAATAGGGCCCTGCTCTGTCACGCTCACCCATTGATTAGCAGTCCCCAGAAAACTGGCTAGATCTAGCATCCTCAGACTCCTTGTTTCTTTTGGGAATTGAGATTCTGAGGGTTGTTGAGTAGAGTGAAAGGATATAAGAATTCCCACCTGCAGAATCTGGCAAGGAAGGTTGTTCCTCGCCGTGACGTTTCTATGGACGAGGTCACAGCGTGTCTGCACTGTATTTTCGAAGAGTTGGAAAACTCACCGGTGTGGGGACGCGGAGTTGAGGTTTTTCGAATCTGTTCCCTGCAAGTGGTTGTAGGGCGTAAAAGAATGAGGTGGGTGGAGTCCCAGCGGGTCCAGAAGTTGTGGAGGAGGTATCAGTTCCGAACAGCTAAAGTTTAAGCCTATTCTTCAGGTTGTGGCGTTTTGGAAACCTTCCAGTCTCATCGCTGAAGAGGCTGCTCCTTCCAGAGAATCTTAAAGCAGATGATGATCTGATGTCTTCTTCGGTCCTCGAGAATGAGGCACATAAGCGTCGTATCAAAATGTGGATATGAGCAAAACTGGCCAAAAACTTACGATAGTTATCATAGTGATCCAAGCATCAAGTTTTGAATGGACAGCCTCAAATAACACGACGGTATAATTCCGCTCAAATAATAATTCAATAAATTTCAAAACTTTAAGCGCCATCATAATCTACGTAAAACGTGACGTTATATAAACTAAAATTAGACGGGCTTTGAGCTCGAATATTTCTGACACCACATTTTTCTGTTTGTAGCTGCGGAAAGTTCGCTTCCCCCTCTTCAGTTATTCCCGAGCAACAACGGATTTCCCCATTCTGGACTTTCCAAAATATCCTCTTCCCCCTTCCCTATCCTCTTCATAACACACTCTTCCTAGTCTCACTCATCTCTCAGTTCTGGCTATAAACTCAGCTCTCTCGCTCTCTCTCTCTCTCTCTCTCTCTCTCTCTCTCTCTCTCTCTCTCTCTCTCTCTCTCTCTCTCTCTCTCTCTCTCTCTCTCTCTTGCAAAGGTTAACCTGCGTACAATGCAGAAGCTGGTGCTCGAGGGACTAGAGCTTGAGGTTGCACATCTGGTAAACAACCTGGTGTCGTGGTGCAGAGCATGCTTTCCTAGATTGCTCACATTACACATGCCCGCAAGTCTGTTTTCAAGCCCATCTGCTAGCTTAGACGTATATGTATGTATGGCACGCCAAAAACTTGTGCAGACTCTCGTTTTTCCGCATTTTGATTACGCGACTGCAGCATATTGCGACTTGAGAAGCGGATATATCAACAAGTTGCAGGAGGCTCATAATGGAGCGTAGCGTTTCATTACGAAACTTCCCTAGGATATGGCACCTTATGCCAGCCTATAAGTGGTTGGGTTGGTTGAAAAAGTTGGCTATCGCAGTCATGCCTTTTAAGGTTCTGAAGTTCCACAAACCAGATAACTCGTTTAAGCAATTCCAGGGCAGAAGCACACGAAATACGGGAAGAGTGTTGAGAGTATTAAAGCAATTGGGTTAGGTCCGCCAGGAGGCAAATTACTAAAGTTAACGTACCTGTTAGGTGAGTCCGTCTCCTCTGACTCGTGAGATACTGTGGGCAAGCGCCTTCGATGTAAAGACATCATCGTCTGGCCTTCAAGTCAGTACTGGAGTCAGTCAGTTGGTCGTGGTCTTTATATACGAAGGGAAAGGTAAATGGGATGATGGAGAGTTTGTGAAGAGGGGGGGGGGGAGGAAGGCGTTCATGCACCGTCTTGAATAGTCTGTCGGTTGTGTCGATTCTAAGTCTTTTTTGTTTAGGGTGGTCTGTAAATCCGTCAGTTGGTTGTTTTTGTTTGTGTAGCGTTTTGAGTGGTGTCGCATTTTGTGTTGTTTTGTTCGTTCGTAATCGGCTTTTTACTTTCCTTGCTCTACGAAGTAGAAAGGAAAGTTACGTAATCCGCTGAAAAAATGTTTTGAGTTCTCTTCAGATCTTTACGTTTCAGACCCCCCTGAGTCCGAAAAACACTATTTGGGAAAATGGTCTCTGTGTGTGTGTGTGTGTGTGTGTGTGTGTGTGTGTGTGTGTGTGTGTGTGTGTGTGTGTCTGTGAACAGCCAGATGGCACGGATGAGGGTCAACGCGACAGGACCTATGCGGGACCTCATCACTAGTTGCCTCTTCGAAATTTCGAAGCTGGCTATAAAAGCTAATGCCCCCCCAACGACATCGCCCCCTGCCACTCCCCCCCTGCGGGAAACTGTGGCGGCTGTCGTGAGGGAAGAGCTGCGTAGGGCAATTGCCCAGCAGCCAGTGCCACCAGCCCCCCAAACTCAAGGACCTTCAATGAGCCAGGGTAGTACCCCAGGCCCTCATATGCGGCAGTAGCCGCTACTGCGCCCTCCTCCCCCTCATGGAGCTGAGGCGGAATGGCAGTCTGCCAGGGCCAGGAAGCGCAGGGGAAGCGGAACAGGCCCCAACTAAGCGGGCTGAGGGCAGCGCCCTGCCTACGCCTCTGCCCAAAAACAAGGGCAAAAGTAAAAATAAAAACAAAAATAAAAAGCCTGCACCGCTTGCCAAACTCCCCCCTAAAAACCCACGACAAAACGTGGTAGTGGTTAGCATACATGTACATGGGAAGGAGGCTGGTCCCTGCAACCCTGATACAATGGAAGCACTGATGCGGGTGTCCCTGCTACGGACCTCCAAGCTCTAAGCGTCCGAGTGCTGAACATCCGCACCGCAGTAGGAGGTGGCGCCGTCATTGTGACGGAAACGCCAGAAATGGCCAAGGCGCTCACGAGCCACATTTCAACAAAAAGGAGTTGAAGCCCAAGCGTCAGCCCCCTGGTCGTTTCCACGCCTGCTATTGTGCGACGTGCGGACTGATCTTCGAAAGAGGACTTGGCCCAACAAGTTGTTGAGCACAACCCTGCGTTAGGCTTGCAGCCGCAGGATGTCAGGCCCCTCTTCACCAAACAGCGTGGAAGGTAGAAGGATTGGGTGATTGAGGTATCACCCAGCCTATACAAAAACTAGAGGGCAAGGCACACTCCAAATAGCCTGGCAGCGGTGCGCCATACGAAAGTACCAAGCCCCACTCAGTGCTACAAATGCCAGCGCTATGGCCACCTGGCAGTGGTGCCTGTACAAGACCTGTTGTGTGCGCCTGGTGCGCCTTGCCACATCTGAGTAGGGAATGCAAGCGTGATGCCCCCTCTCAACTCTCCCAATTCCGTCGAACCCAAAATCCAACAGGTCTCACACTCTACACGAGACGCACGCTGTACCATTCGTCATCGAGCGATTGCCCTCCAGGAGTCACGAGTAGATTATGAATAGGTCAAAAACAGTTAGAATCCTTCAGCACAACACAAATAAGAGTTGCCCAGTTATGGCTGAGTTGCTGCAAAATGCACTCAAGAAACGCTGCAGTGTCCTCGCCATACAGGAACCATACATAGGATCCAAAACCCTTGGTCTGGGATCGCAGGCACGAGTGGTGACTGGAGCAAGAACGGGAGCCAAGGCAGCAGTAGCCTGCACCGACCCGTCCATTGACATGCTCGCACTCACCCACCTGAACAGCCAGCACTTGGCCGCTGTGCTCATACGAGCTGCGGTGGCTTTGAGCTGGTTGTAATATCATTTTACAGGCAATTTGGCGCACCAGTTGCCAACAGCCTTGAACCACTCGAGCGGGCTCTAGCAGGCCTATCAGGACGACCCTGCGTAGTCTGTGCTGATGCAAACGCCAGATCACCATTGTGGGGATCCCCAACCCTGGACAGGGCGGGCGGGGGGGAGATAGAGCTGCCCACCAGCTACAACTTGGTTGTTGCCAACGACACCATGACTGAGGCGACCTATGATGGTCCAGGAGGAAGGTCGTGTATAGACGTCACAGCCGTGTCTCACACCCTGCTACTCAAATTGCAAGGTTGGCGAGTCGTACCAGGTGCAACGCAGAGCGATCACATGGTTATTGACTTTGCCATCACGGATGACAACATCCTCTGCAAAGACATGCGTGAAAAGCGATTCCGCACAAAAAATGCTGACTGGCCACAATTCTGTAGGGTACTGGAAGGTGAACTGCGTGCCGCAGACACCGACCTAATAGCGCAAGCATCCACACCTGAAGAGGTGGACAGCAAAGAGGACACATTTACCACAGCACTGCACTCTGCTGGGCTCTCTGTACTTGGCCAGCAGAAGCACAGGGCGATCAAAGTCCCATGGTGGACTGAGGAACTTAATCCCCTCAAGCAAAGTGCAAATAGAGCCAGAAGGATGTACCAAAACACTCGTGACCCTGATGCCAGAGCAACACTCCGAACTGCCTTCATCCAAGAGAAGAAGGCCTTCCACCGCGCCATCAAACGAGCTAAACGGGAAGGCTGGGGAAATTTTGTGGAAGCCGAGAGCTCTGAGAACCCCTGGGGCAGACACTACAAGTCCTCCATAGGAAAAGCAAACGTAGAGCAAGTCTTAGCTGCGATGCAAAATGAGTCAGGCTGGGCCTGCAGCATCGAAAGCTCACTGGAAACCCTCCTTGAGAAGGCGTTCCCAGATGACCAAGTAGCTCGAGACACTGAAGCCCAGAGGACAGCAAGGGAGCTGATCATGGACCCTCCGAACGAGCCCGACATCCCATTGTGGACAACAGGCGACTTCGGCAGGGCCCTTGCGACCTTAAAGCCCAACAAATCCCCCGGGCCAGACAAAATAGAAAGCAATATGCTAAGGAAGGCTGAGCGGACAATCTCCAGCGGTCTCCTTAATTTATTTAATGACTGTCTGCAGGTCGGACAGTTCCCCACTCAGTGGAAGTCTGCGCGTGTTGTCACTCTTCAAAAGGAGGCGACCGCAATCAGTCAGAACCAGCGATCATGGAGACCACTCAGCCTTCTTTCCATATTAGGCAAAACACTAGAAATCTTGATGTTGCAGTCCCTCGAAGGAGTCTTTGGCCGCAACCTCACAGGCAGGCAATACGGGTGTACAAAGGGAAGGTCCACGCAGGATGTCATTGTCGAGATTCGGCATGTTTCCTGCTGGCACCGGCTAAGTACGTCGTAGCAGTTCTGATTGACATCAGAGGAGCGTTTGACAACCTTTGGTGGCCAGCGCTCCTTAATGAGCTTAAAGATAGGGAATCCTCGCAAACCTGTACTCACTCGTCAGAAGTTCCCTGACAGACAGAACTGCTACGATCGAAAGTAGGCATGTCTCCGTCCGGAGAAAGATTGAGAAGGGGTGCCCACAGGGCTCAGTCCTAGGACCAGCACTCTGGAATGCCTTCTTGAAGGTCTACTCAGAAACTCATGGAGACTGACTGCGAGCCGTACGCCTATGTGGATGACTTGACTGTGCTGATCTTTGCAGAGTCAGTCCGCCAAATTGAAGAAAAACTCACCATGTGCTCCGCACTGTCAACCAATGGTGCGAGCATGTCAAGATGCAGGTGGCTGAGGAAAAGAAACCCAGCTAATCCTCTTGAAGGGGAAAGTGAATAATCCACCGACAATACGCTTTGGCGGCCACAGGCTCCTTCTTGAAAAGCACGTCAAGTATTTAGGAGTGAATATAGGTGAGAGGTGGGGTTTCAACCAACACCTCCAGTCCCTTAAAGGCACTACCATTGCAAGGTTTGCCTCACTGCGTGCCATTAGCAAGGCCACTTGGGGTGTGTGTTACCACGACACCATCCTCATGTATAAGGCCATCTATTTAGGTGTGATTGGCTACTGCCCGTTGTCTGGGGTAGCAAACTAACAGTCAATCAAAGAGAGTAATGGCCCAATCCCAGAGAGCTGCGCTCCTGTGGATCACCAAGGCCTACAAGACTGTATCAACGGAAGCACTCCAGGTGATCACTGGTCAGTTACCAGTTGATTTGGCTGTCGAGTGCATGATTGACAAGTGGAGAGTGAAACGGGAGCGTCCACCGCTTTGGGGTGAACACCGTGCGGATCTCACCACAGAACAGAAACTTGCCGCCATCGACGAATGGGCTCTAGAGAAATGGCAAGCGAGATGGGAAACCTCGTCAAAAAGGATGTGATGCACGTATGAGTTCTTCCCCAACATCCGTGAACGTCTTTCTAGAAAATGGGTTGGAGCCAGACCACTGGACGTGACAGTTCCTTACGGGACACGGTGACTCCAATGCGCGGCTCCACTTCTTTTCCCTGAAAGACTCTCCATTATGCACGTCTTGTGCCTCCAGTGCGGAGGAAACAAGAAACCATGTGCTGCTCCACTGTAGTTTCTACAACAGTGAGCGACGGTTGTTGGTAGGGCAAACGAACTTAGCAGCATTGACTGCTACAAAGGAAGCCTATGTCCATTTTGCAAAGTTCGCAAAGAAGGTGATGGCTAAGAAACGTGGTTATAGTTGATCAGTCCTTTTGAAACTTGCCACCCAAGTAAAAAGTAAGATCAGGTAGGAAACCAGATTATGAAATACTCCCAGATGGTACGGGATTCCTCAGGTGGTCAACCTCCGCGCGGTAACACACGGGCAACAGCTCTCTACGGTGAGACTGGCTAAGACCAAATACCTGCCGTACCTCCACAGGTCTGAGTTCGGTGGATGCTGCAGGGGCCGGCCTCTTGCATATTAGCGAAACCGCAACTTCTATGACTGATATAATCCTCGTCGAGGGTTTAGGTACAGTCACCAAATAAAGAAACAGACCTGTGTGTCTGTGAACGAATTTAGAGAAAACCACCGTATCAAATCAGCTCAAACTTGATATGTAGCCCGGAAGTCACTATGGGATGCCAAAATAAGGGTATGAGCAAAACCCACCGAAAGTTAACTATAGTTATCATAGTGATCAAAACACCAAATATTTTTTCTCTCAAAAACGGCACTAACGATTTTGATTAAATTTTTTAGATTAGTAGCTCCAAATACGGCAACTATACCATAAAATTCCCATCTAAGGGAAAATGACGAGAGCAGCACAATAAATTACCGAAACTTTGGACGAAATCGGTTTTAGCGCGGTTTTTTAGAGAAAACAACCGTACCAAATCAGCTGAAACATGATGTCTAGCCTACAGGTTACCATGGGACGCAAAAATGAGGGTATGGGCAAAATCCACCGAAAGTTAACTGTAGTTATCATAGTGATCAAAACACCAAATTTTTTTTCTCAAAAACGGCTCTAACGATTTTGATATAATTTTTTATATAGATAGCTCTTAATAAGATAATTATACCATAAAATTCCCATTCGTGGGAAAATGACGAGAGCAGCACAATAAATTATCAAAATTTTCGACGAAAAGCGTTTTTAGCGCAGTTTTTTTCTTATAAACTCCGCTGGAATTTTTTTAGAGTGTTAAAATAAATTAGTATTGTAGTCCAATCCAATACCTAAAGATTGAGTGTTAAAAAACGATCATGAGATACATGGGGCTCACTCCAGAAATTCCTGAATTTCAACTTTTGCCGTTTCGCTTACTACCAGTTCTAAACTTTTTACTCAATAACTCTGCAAAATTTGTGTTTACAGCCTCATTAATTATCTGTGAACCAATTGCTCAATCAAGGTCCTGCATTGAATACGAGCAGCATAATAAAATCTGGAACTGTAAGGGCTACCGCTTCCTGCTGCTGTGAAGTGTTGTTTGACCAAGTTCAAATTAACTGAGTGATAGATGAATTGATTAAATAGAATTAGCCATGTACAAAGTGAATTGACGTAGAGCTAAGGAAAGTTATGTGTTGCGACGCGCCAGATATTTAGTTTATAAATTTCCATGTTTTCTAATAAGTATGTTCAGTTTTCGTCCTTTGTATTGTTTATGTGGTAAGATGGTGCAGTCCTGAATTTTGGTAGGTTCATGTCCAGTTGCGTTGAGGTGGTTGGCAAAGTTTGAATCGTCTTTGTTCCTACTAAGAGATTTAATGTGTTCTGAATATCTGGTTCATATTTTTCGTCTTGTTTGTCCTATGTGTGCGTTTTTACAAGTACAGGTTATTTTATATACCCCACTTTGGTCGAGTGGGTCGGTCTTTTCAGTCTTTGCAGTTAGTTTTGTTGTAAGTGTGTTGTCCGTACGTATTGCGATTTGCTTTTCCTTTCAGGATGTTAATTATTCCGTATATTTTTGGTCCTGTGTACGTAAACGAGCAGCGTCTTGCCAAAGTCTGAGGTATTTTGTCTTTTTGAGGCGTATTTTTTGGGGTCGTATTGTCTTACTAATTTGTTTATTGTTATTTTGGGGTAACCGTTATTTTCTGCGATAGTATTGATAGTATCAAGTTCTTTTTTGTAATTTTGTTCGGATAGTGGGATAGTTTTTAGTCTCCGTATCATGTGTCTAAATGCACTTAGTTTATGTTGTTGTGGGTGGTTTTATGTATAGTGCATGGTCGTGTCGGTCGCAGTAGGTTTTTTAAAATTTATTGGATGATATGGTATATATTGTTTAAGTCCTCTAATATATCGTCAGTGTTATCACGGCTTAATATGCAGATGATATCATCTACATATCTGGCGTAGTGTTTGATATCGTCTGTTGGATGCGAGTTTCTTCGGAATTCTGTAGAAATATTTTATCTAATATGGACGAGGTAGGGTTTCCCATACCTAATCCATCTTTTGGCTTGTACATGTTATTGTTAAATCGAAAATAGTTTTGTCCGAGTGTTAGTTTGGTGAGGTTGGTAACGTTTCTAGTAGTTGTTGTGAATATTTATCTTAGTTTGGTTTGTAGTATGTCAAGGGTTTCTTTTATGGGTATGTTTTAGGGGTATACGTTTTTTATATCAAATGATACCAGTCTAGTGTTTGGAGTTATAGTCACGTCTTTAAATCTAGTGGCGAGTTCTTCTGTGTTGCGTATCGTATATCTGTTTGATAATGTAATGGTACTTTTTAGAATTGTGGTCAAATATTTTGAGAGTTTGTACGCTGGTGCAGATGTGAAGTTTATGACTGGTCTGATGGGTGTGTCGTTTTTATGAATTTTTGGCTGTCCCTTGAGTAGTGGTGGTTTTGGGTTCATGTTTATGTATTTATAATGTTGTTCTTTTGGTATGTTAGTATGGTTTCTAAGTGCATTACGTATTTGTGTTTGGTATGAGTCGGTAGGGTCTTTTTTCAGTTTCGTGCATTGAGTTTGGTTGATGAAGTCAGTCGTATTATTTATGTAGGTCTGTTTATCCTGTATAACAATGACGTTTCCTTTGTCTGCTTTTGTCAAAATTAAATTATTTTTGTTGAGTTTAGCCCTAATTTGCTTAGCTGTTTGTACGTCTTCGATAGTAGACAAAATCGAAAGAACCATCAAAGAATACGAAAAGAATAGGACCGCACAGTAGCAAACGAGAGATCTTTCGTAAGGCAGGCAATTAAGGCGCACAATGAGAACGTCGACCTTTTTAATCTTTCGCAAAAGACGGAACAGTTAGGAATATTTTCAAGGACGAATTACTAGGGGAAAATGATCAGTGAAGCTGTCAGTATCAGGTCGTTAGTGTGTTCATTTTATGTGGAATTAGTGTACACAAAATGTATCAGTGTGTTCGAGTTATCCGAATTCAATTTATGCAAAAAACGTGCGTTCACAAACAAATCAAATGTGAATAATTTAATAATTGATTGGTTGCTTTGTCCATTGAAATGTCGATTTAGATACGTGTAATGGCAAATTTCTCAATCCGCAATGTGCAACGTGTCGATGTGATGTGACTTGCTCGTTTAGTTTAGATTAATGTATCCGCTGCTGAGAGGAGGAGGAATATACGAGTACATATTCAATAACAGCGGTTATGTGCCCGTGTAATTTATGTCGTTACGAATGGAGAGAACGTTTCTTTTTTTGCATATGATGTAATTTATTGAGGTACAAATGGGAGTTGTATCATTGTGGGAAGAGAAATTTGTTATTTGAGTGATAAAGATATAAGGCCCAGAGATTGTTTAGCAAAAGAGGTTGTATATTGAGATTCTCTCTCTCTCTCTCTCTCTCTCTCTCTCTCTCTCTCTCTCTCTCTCTCTCGACTTTTTCTGCAGTACTGTTCGCTCTGTACATAAATCGATTGGCGGATTCTCTATCTGTCTGTGAAAGGGGGATGTATGCCGATGATCTGAACATATACCTATCATGCAAACGGGAGGAGCTTTATGAGGCTGTCGGCGCTGTCAATCGGGACCTGGAGAATCTTTCAGGGTGGTTCAGTGGACATGGCCTTGTGCTGAATCCGAACAAGTGTAGTGCCATGATTATGGGGCATGCCAGATTGCTTGGCAATTTCTCCCTCAGTGGAATCCCAAAATTGGCGGTTGAAAATGTACAGATTGCCTATGTAAAGCAAATGAAATGCCTAGGGATTATATTGAACGATGATCTGTCTTGGACTTCTCAAACTGATGCCACTGTGGGGAAGGTTCACTCATTGCTTTACGCTTTCAGGAACTTAGTAGTCTGTAAATCGGTAAGCCTTAGAACGACCTTGTTCAAGACATTGATCCTACCTTACTTCATGTATGGTGCTGCAGTCGCCTGCGATCTGGACTCAGTATGTCGGCTCAACATGCAGAGAGCTTTAAATACCTGTATTAGGTACATTTTAAATCTTAAATATGACGACAGGGTGTACGACAAATATCGACATCTCCAAATCCTGAAAGTTGATGAGCTTATCCAGTGCATGGTTCTAATCACGATGTTTAGAATAACCTCATCAAGAAGGCCCAGGTACCTCGCTGACAGATATCAGATGTTCTCCCAAATTCACACCCTTGAAACACGGAATAAGGATTTATGTTACCGGCTGCCGCCGTGCCGCACTACAGCCTATCGCCAGTCATTCCTTATGCAGAGCATTTCATATTACAACGGACTTTCACCTGACCTCAAGGAATTGACCAGTTATCCTGCTTTCAAGAAACATCTGAAGGAATACTTATTATCTTTTTATACTGAATAAAAAAATGAAGGACGTAATTACCTATGTGGAATCCAGTAAAGAAGACATTTATTAACTTTTATTTATCTTTTTTTTTTTTTAATTAGTAGTAGTAGTAGTTTTTTTTTTCTTAAACACAAAGCTGGAGAATTTTGTAACACAAAATTGATTGCCATGTAATGTCGCCTTGTGCCAATCTGTGCTCGTTACTTGTTGACTGAAAAGTTCTGGTTAGGTGGAAGAATGGCCATGTATGGCCAAACCTCGCCAGATTCAATAATAAAGACGTTATCAATCTCTCTCTCTCTCTCTCTCTCTCTCTCTCTCTCTCTCTCTCTCTCTCTCTCTCTCTCTCTCTCTCTCTCTCCTCTTTCATTATAAACTGAAGGCCAGGCCTCGAGATGAATTTTTCATGGAACCGGTAACCAAGGAGAGAGTTAAGGAAGTGATTATGAGCATTCACTCATCAGCACAAGGAAGTGATGGCATATCAATTGTGACGCTCCAAATGCTGGCTGATGTGGTATCTCCAGTGCTTGCTCATCTATTTAATAGTTCCTTGGAATCACAGAAGTATCCATCCCGTTGGAAGCAGGCCGTTATCACTCCAATAAGAAAAACCTCTAGACCGCTGCGTGCAAGTGACTTTAGGCCGATAAATGTTCTCTGTGCTCCTGGTAAAGTACTTGACAGACTAGTTTTTCAGGATCTCAACAGCTTCCTGACAGCAAATCGGACACTGAACACCATGCAGTCAGCGTACCGCACTGGTTTCAGCACGGAGACAGCACTGATCCGAGTGTTCGACGATATCAGGTTTGCGATGGACAAAAAGGAAGTCACGTTTTTGGTGATGATCGATTTCTCTCGGGCCTTTGATCGAGTGAGACGTGACGTACTGCTGGAGATTCTTTTTTCAGTGGGTATATCGCGGCAGATGGTTCAGTGGTTTGCCTCATACCTCTCTGATCGCTCGCAGAAGGTTAAGAGCCCTGATGGCAGCTTGTCAAAAGAGTCAGTCACCAAAACTGGAGTCCCGCGAAGTCGGTATTATCAGCCATATTATTTGTTCTTGCAATTGATTCTGCAACCTCAGTCTTCCACCAGTGCAAATTTATGGTCTACGCTGATGACTTGCAGATTTACATAAGTTCGCCGATTGACCGGGTTAAGGAAGCAATAGAGACATTGAACGCTGAGATTGCTGGCCTTCTATCGTGGTGTTCATCGCACGGCATGGTGATAAACTCGTCTAAGTGCAAAGCCATGGTGATGGGGTACCCAAGACTGCTTTCACGGCTTAATGCTGTAGAGCTTCCACAGATCGAAGTGGGTGGTATGACGCTCAGATATGAGTCGTTATTGAAGAACTTGGGCGTGTTAATGGAACCCTCACTCAGGTGGAACTCCCAGGTGTCTGCAGTCTCTAGACGGGTGTATGGGGCTTTGTACCAGCTCCGCCGGCTGGCGGTAGACTTTCCTTTCAGGGCAAGGCTTCAGCTTGTCCAGTCCATGGTTATGCACAACTTTGCATACAGTTTGTGTGCCCTCAGTGACATGACTGGCGAGCAGATGAACATACTCCAGAGGGCCCAGAATGCCGTAGTTCGTTTTATTTTCAGACTGAAATGGGATGAGCATGTCAACCCATACTTCCTCAAGCTTCGATGGCTGAAGATTGAGGTGCAGCTGATTGCACATTGGAACGATGCTGTTCAAGACTCTTAAGTCTGGGTCACCACAGTACCTTGCGGAGAAGTTTGCGTTCCTAGAGGATTGTCATCAGCATCACACTCGAAAGCGTCTCATACAAATACCCCTCCACCGAACAACAATATTCAACAAATCATTCACAGCCACAGCCATCCGCATCTACAACAACAATCCCGACTCCTTCAGACCAGAACAAAGCGTGAGAACATTCAAAAATACTTTTTCAAATTTACTGTTGCAGAAGTACAGTGCGAGTGCCTAGCAAAGAACAAAAAAAAAAAAAATCTTTATTTCTTTTTTATCTTTTTGTACGTTTATTTTTCGTCTGTTTTTTTATTAATATGAAGCAATAATTTAATGTAAATAATTACTGCTGTTAAATAATTAATTAATGCTTCCAGGGACAGTGGAAGAGAGGGCCCTATGGCCTTAACTGCCCCTGGTTAATGTAAATAAAATCATTTCAATCAATCAATCAATCAATCTCTCTCTCTCTCTCTCTCTCTCTCTCTCTCTCTCTCTCTCTCTCCCTCTCTCTCTCTCTCCCTCCCTCTCTCTCTCTCTCTCTCTCTCTCTCTCTCTCTCTCTCTCTCTCTCTCTCTCTCTCTCTCTCTCTCTCTCACTGCGTTTCGTGATGAGATTTCGCTGGGATGAGCACGTAACGCCATCCTATAAAAAGTTGGGACGGCTGAAGAAGATTGCCGAGAGAAAGAAGTTAGCCATTGCGACTCTCGCTTTCAAGATTTTGAAGTTCCGTAAACCAGACTATTTGTTCAGGCAATTTGTGTACATGTCAGCGGTGCAGGATAGAAGCACGCGCAATACAGGAAGAGTAAAGGTCAAGGTAGTACAGGCACTCGTTGCCCATAACCTCAGTTATGGGTTGGCGGCGTTGTGTGACCTCAATGGCGAGCGACTGGTGGCTATCCAGAGAGCACAAAATGCCTTAGTACGATTTGTTTACAGGTTAAAGTTGGACGAACACGTTACACCGTACTATAAAAGCTTAGGCTAGCTGAAGATCCAACAATAAATCAAATACACTGTTGCTCTACTCCTATTTAAGAGCTTAAAATTCATAACCCTCCCTATATCGCCGAAAAATTTGCATCTCCACACAATTCACCAACATGAGACACGACATGGCCTAATTCAAATCCCTCGCCATCGAACCACCATCTTCAATAAATCTTTCACTACCACCGCTGTTCGAATTTTTAATGAGAACCCAGCCTTATTTGACACCTCCGTGAGCGTCGCGTCTTTAAAGAGCATTTGCAAGAACGCGATTTTAGAGGAACGCGAAGAGCAAAGAATGGAATAGCACTCAGAAGTCGTAGAAAAAGGACAATCCAGAAGTGATTTATTTATGTTTATCTTTTTTTCTTGTTTTTACTCTGTACGCTGCACAAGATTTAACTTGTAACCAATACGGTTTGTTAGGGATGACGTAAGAGAGGGCGCTGCGTTCCATGATGAGTCTGCGCTGGGATGAGAATGTAACGCCATCCTATAAGAAGTTGGGATGGCTGAAAAAGATTGCCGAGAGAAAGAAGTTAGCCATTGTGGCTCTCGCTTTCAAGATTTTGAAGTTCCGTAAACCAGACTATTTGTTCAGGCAATTTGTGTACATGTCAGCGGTGCAGGATAGAAGCACGCGCAATACAGGAAGAGTGTTGAAGGTGCCTGCCCCTCGCACAATAGCATATGAAAGATCATTCGTCTGGCAGGCAATCAAGGTCCATAATGAGAATGTGAACCTGTTTGATTTTTCTCTGAAGACCGAACAGATTAGAAATATTTTCAGAGACAAGTTATTGGAGGGATATAATTAGTGAATGGTATTGTGTTTGTTTTTTGTGTAATTATTGTGTATACGTACCGCTTATTCAATATACGAGGCTCTAATAGGGGGATGTAATTTTGTAGCACAAGAGGATGTTGTATATTGATTCCAGGGCGAATGGTAGAGAGGGCTTTATGGCCCTAATGTCTCCTGGCGGATAAATAAACAATCTCTCTCTCTCTCCCTCTCAAACTGATATCGCTATTCTGTCACACTGTAACACAGCCCTCACTCACGCTCACCACGTCCATTTATTTCTCAATTCAAGCTCCCTCATTCGTGCGCCCAACACATGCGAATTGTCAGAATGCTTACAGAATTACCCCCCTTCCTGGATCACAGTCCCGTGCAAAGTTAGCGAGTTGTCGAGTTCTTCCATTTCGACACATCAAATGTAGTTTACTTCACGTGTTACATAAAATAGCTAGAACATACAATTGCTGAGTATAATGTGCACTGCTAAATTTTTTATTTTTTTTATTCTGTAACTTACTTAAATTAGTTCGTGACATGAATACTTGAACAAAGTTTCACATTCTCCACCTCCTTTAGTGATTAGAAAGCAGAAGACGAGTGTATATAGCTAGTAAGAAAGGCAAAACTGTATGGCAGCTGTTTCAACGGAATCGGAAAGGTTAAAATATAAAATGACGTGAAGTGCACTTCTATCGACTATGTGAGACAATGCGTAACACATATGAAGACCTCACGTACGCATAGCTGAAATCGTTCGAATGCTTGTGGTAAGAGCGCTCTACCAATACATAAATTGGTTGATTGAGAAGATTGTTACTTGGGATCTTCTCGACTTGAACGATCTATTTGCTATTTGACACTCCGTATAATAAACGTTCTATAGTACACAAAATTAAAAGAAATAAAATATCGAAAATATTATTGTAAATGCATTTAAATATTTGGTGCGTAGCAACCAACAACTTTCCGCAACCCCCGTAAATTCAAGGACCATATATCGGCTCTATATCTTCATTCAACGCATTACTACGGAAACATTTATCGAGAACAAAATGTAGGTACTAGCTAGTTGAGAATACTCCGTTAGTTCGATCGAAATCGTTACAGCGAACCCGTTAAATTAACTTTCGACTAATCTTATTTGCCGAGCTATCTTGGCTTACCATAACCGTTCAACAAATAAATACAGCAATAATTACGGAAAACAAAATATGAGGAAAGGTTGTAAGAAGGGGTTCCATAGGATTGATGAAATGCAGTTACGCAGTTACTCAGGAAATTACAAAAATGTGTACAAAACATTTCGACACATTTCCATTTTCATCTCGGTTTAATGCACTGTCAGAGGAACATTTATTGAGAACAATGTAACTTCTTAAAAGGATTCCGTGAGTTTGATGAAAATCGTTGTAGTGGTTTTGGCAAAAAACGTTAAAAACCTGTTTTTGCTTTTTAGGCCTATATCTCCGTTCGCCGTCTTTTCAGAAGCAGAAGATAATTTGAAGGTTTAATCAAATTCTTCAGAGCCGTTTTTGAATAAAATTCGAAAAACCCTAGTGTTTAGTACATTCTCGCCCCCCCCCCCTCGCCAATCGACCGAAACCCCCTTCACCTAATTTTCGCGTCTACAAAAAATAAGAAATGACACAAAACAAGGAGCAGCTCAATCTGTTGAACCGTTCTTCCGCAAATCGAACTACAGACACACACACACCCGGACCACGCGCTGAAATTAGGTTATTGGATTCAGTAGGCCTCAAAGAAGAAAATCTAACTTTAATGTTGACATGATTACTATACTTTCCCCTTTACTCCTTCCCTTTGGGTCGCGGAAAGTAATAATATGCCTTTAGACGTGTATTTAGAAGCTACCTTAAAATGTGATTTCAATTGTCTGGAAATGAATAGCGTGATTTCAGTAAACAAAAAAAAATGTCCTGAAGTGGAATTTTAAAAGAATTTGACAAGACACATCTTGCGTCAATAAGGCGACCGTTAATTGTTTAAGTACCGTTTAAAATGAATACGAACTCCCGAGGAAAAATGCCGAATGGCGCACAATTGGGCGAAAAAATGTGGTTAATACGACGGAGCGTCCCGACTTTTTTTTTGAGGAGGAACGCACTCGGAAATTTGTGAAACATGCCACACGATTTTCGGGTGATTTTTTAGCGTTGCTACGAAAAGTAAATTATCTGGTGTGAAGCCCCTTTCATCTCTCGAAAATTCCACGATTTGCTGCCTGTACGAGCGCTGTATTTTCGTAACTGACCAATCAATTAAAAATATTAAGCGCACCGCATCATATAAATTTTCTTAGCTGTAAATAAATTTGCCGGTCATGGTTTTGGTTTATTATTCATTCTGAATAATAACCCTATGTTTTCAGTCACGAAACATTTTTTACAACCCCCCCTCCAAATTTGATACTTTACGTTTCAAGACTTGGAGATTCCAAATTTGCAATGTCCATCCGCCGTCCGGGCCGTTTTGTGCCTTTAACGTGGTATAAAAAATTCGTTCTTTCGCCCAAAAGTCCGATTTGGTATCTAGTTGTGCCCGCCATCTCGGCAATTCGATCGGACGAAGCCCGTGGTTGTAATGGGCAAAAAACGGTTAAAAAAATTAACGAAACGCATTACAACGCGGGAGCTACAGCGTTTCGTCGTTTGAACTCCCTCCCTCCCACCCATCTCAATAAGAAACAGCGGCAACGCTGCAGGGCAGGCGGCTCAACTCCCCTTTCGCCTCGCAACGGGTTCGCTCAGCGCCCGACGGGGCAAAATCATCAGACGTTTTGTTTCCGTAATTCCATTGTAGCCAGGACATGTTTCGTATGGTTTACTAGTATTTGATGCTGAATCGAATGGGATGGGGGAGCACTAATACTAGGTCAAGCTGTTCATGAGAATAATAAACCATTGTGTAATAATTTGCAGGGTTTTTGCTACTTATTTGCATTCAGTTCATTTGAACGTGATAAAACACCACTTCACGGTGGTCAAAACTGGTAGCGCTTATAATTCCGGAATATATTGTGCTGCCCGTTCTCATGCTCTATCAATTATTGAGCAATTGGTACACGGAGAATTAATGGGACAGTAAACGCGATTGTTTAGAAAAGGATAATAATCATTTGTCCAGAGTTATCGGACAAAAACTTTTAGAAAAGGTAGTAAGTGAGACGGCGGAATTCCGTAATGTCTCGAGTAGTCCCTGTATGTATTATGAGCGTCATTAAAGACCCATTGTATAGGTATGTAATCGGCTGAAAAAAGAATTTTGAGTTTTCTTCAGTTCTTCACGTTTTAGACCCTACTAGTCCGAAAAACACCGTTTGGGAAAATGGTACGTGTGTGTGTCTGTGAACGACTTTTAGAGAAAACGACCGTACCAAATCACCTCAAACTTGATATCTAGCCCGCAGGTTACTATGGGACGCCAAAATAAGGGTATGAGCAAAATCCTCCGAAACTTAACTATAGTTATCATAGTGATCGAAACACCAAATATTTTTACTGGGCTGAAGTTAGCTATGTATTTACAATCGAAACTTTGACCATTTGCCCTGAAGTCAAGGATGATCGCAGCGATAGACGCAAAACATATTTAGAATCAGGAGAGTAATATCTACCTGGGTCTTTGTTTAGTTTTCCCAAATTTCGCCTAGTTCAAAATTGGCCACCAATTATAACTTTTGACCGTTAAACCCTGAAGTCATGGACGATCCAAAACATGAATATGAAACATATTTAGAATCAAGGCAGGAATCTCTAGATGGGTGTATTTCAGATTTTCGATATCTGGCCTAGTTCAAAAATGGCCACCTATTATAACTTTTGACCGTTTGCCCTAAACTAGGCCGAATATCGAAAATCCGACAAACACCCATCTAGAGATTCCTGTCTTGATTCTAAATATGTTTCATATTAATGTTTTGGACCGTCCTTGACTTCAGGGCAAACGGTCAAAGTTTCGATTGTAAATATGTAGCTAACTTCAGCCCAGTATATTTTTTTCCTCAAAAACGGCTCTAACGATTTTGATTAAATTTTTTACATTGATAGCTCTCAATAAGTTATACCACAGAACTCCCATTCGAGGGAAAATGACGAGAGCAGCCCAATAAATTGCCAAACATTTCGACGAAAATCGATTTTAGCGCGGTTTTCCTTATAAACTCCGCTGAAATGTTACTAGAATCTTCAACAAAAAAATTATGGGGTAGTCCAATTAGATACCTATAGGATAAGCATTTAAAAAGGCTCATAAGATACATGCGGCTCACTTCAGAAATTCCTGAATTTCAACTACCGCCGTTTCGCTAACTACCACTTTTAAAAGTTTTTATCTAATAACTCTGCAAAAGTAATTACTATCCACTTCAAAAAAATCGTGTTTACAGCCTCATTAATTCTCTGTGTACCAATTGTTCAATATTGGTCCGGGAATGAGTACGAGCAGCACAATACATTTCGGAACTGTAAGCGCTATCGCTTCCTGCCGCCGTGAAGTGTTGTTTGACCAAGTTGAAATGAACTGAGTGATAAATGAATTGAGTAAGTAGAAAAAAAGCCATGAACCCGAGTGAATTGACGTAGAGCTAAGAAAAGTTGTGTGTTGCAACGCACCAGACTTTTTTAAGTGTTTTTTGTAACCGGAGTTTATAAGGAAAAACCTGAGCTAAAATCGATTTTCACCGAAATGTTTGGTAACTTATTGTGCCGCTCTCGTCATTTTCCCAGTAATGAGAACTTCATGGCGGTGTTGTATTATTTGGAGTTGTGTGTTAAATAAAGATCATGTAATCAAAATCGTTAGAGCCGTTTGTGAGAAGAAACAAATTTGGTCTATAGATCACTATAATAACTACAGTTAGTTTTCGACTCTCACAGACACACACAAACCATTATCCTAAATAGTATTTTTTCGGACTCTGTCGGGTCTGTCACTTACACATCTGAAAAGAACTCAAACTTTTTTTTCAGCCGATTTCATAACTTTCCTTTCTACTTCGTAGAGCCGATAAAAGTAAAAAGCGTTTATGCGTTCCTACTAGTCGCAACTGAAATTAATCAAAATCGCTACAGACGCTTCGGAAATAATGATAGAAATGATGATTTAATGTTCGGCCAATGTCACCGCTCGAATTTAGGTTTATGTCAAGGTATTCTCGTAAAATTGTTCCATTAAAAAAATTGTTGACGTCGTCGTTAATGTTAGGCAAGTCTCATTTTTGGTTATACTCGTATATCTGCTTAGGAGAAACTAAGTATGATTAGTTGGGGAGGAAAAAATTTGGGTATATATCCCACGACGGCCCTTTAATTTCTACTGAACGATCAACGGAAAAAGGGGGGGAGGGTATATTTCTTGATACAACGTATCTCCACAAGAACCCTTCAGACCTTGTTCCACGGAGGCCAAACATCCTGACTCAATTCGCAACCCCCGTCCATTTTTGTAATTTCCCGAGTCACGGCGCCGCTGGATTTCGTCAATCTTATGGAGCGGTTTCTAGCAACCTATACTCGTATATTGATCCCCGTAATTATTTCTGTATCTCTCTGCTGAACAGAGATACAAGCCATGATAGCTCGAAAAACGAGGTTTGTGAATATTGATCGATTTTAACATTTTCTCAAAAATGTTCTCAACTAACTACGTTCAGTTATCCATAAATGATTCCGTAGAAAAGTGTTGAACGAAGATATAGCAGGTTGCCGTAATTAGTTGCGGAAAGTTGAGTGTTTCTACGCACCAGATATTTGCGCTCAAAAATACCACCATTTTTCTTGTATGTTGAAAAAAAAACAAATTTTTTCGCCAGAAAACCTACAGAAGAGAGTGTAGTTGTTGGAAAGCGGCGATTAATTTTGTAAAAATAACGATTAATTAATGAAATGGGTTGGACAGTCCGTCGGAGAGTGTCTGTGCATTTAGCGCATTATCGACTTGTGCTGAGGAAGTTGCGTATTGCGTCACACCAAATATTTTTTAACGTCGAGGCGAATGTAGGCTTCACATACACTTCGTCGGATTCTGTGGAATCATTGTAGTTTTTGTAACATGACAGATGGACGTAATGAGCAGAACAAAAACACTGTTTTCGCCTTTTTCGTCGGAATAATACTAACGATGTAAATCCAGTTTAACAAATGTTTACAAGTAGTGCCCACAGAAAGTGGTTAAAGTCAAATTTTAAACGGCGGGCAGTTGGTACGTCGGGTTTGTGTGGAATCAATCTTTCGTCGTTTCGCATATTTTAACTCAAGACTATTTCGTACTTCCGAGCCTGAGTTAACGCTGCCCAGTTCTAAACACATTTCTGCCACAGTGCCCCCCCCCCGCCACACACGCTATCATTTACACCATCCACCAAATGTACTTTCCAAATCCCAGTACCAAGAGCTGAAATATAAAACGATAACGCGACTTATGACGTAAATAACTAAAAATCGTACCTTCGTTCGAGGAGTCAAATCAATTGAAAATCATGCAGCACCCGTCAAAAAGTAATTAGGTAAACTTTTCGACAACGTTTTTCAGCCACTGTGCGTCGTTCGACATTTTACTTCGAATTTTAAACGGCACTTTTCAAGTTTTAGCGAATAATCGCTCACGATTTTGACGGAGGAAAAAGAACAATTATTCGTTTTTGTGCAATTATTTTGTAAAATTTGCGGGCACTTTTGGCTCTTCTTTTAAAATTACAATGTTCCGAGCGAAAATGTCCAAAATGTGTTGGTAAGTCGGTGAAGCGCTTGTTGAAAAATGTTCGAGTTTAATAAGAAAAAATATTAATTAATTTTAGTGCGGACAGTCCGTCGGAAGGATATAAAAATAAAAACGAGCGCATTTAGTATTTTTCAACAAAAAAAGTGTTAGGAACCCTCGGCGGGCGGTTGATGTCCAAAGGCGCGGCCCGCGGAGCGACGACTGAGCCCTAAAGCCGGTGGAGGGGGGCGGGGAAAAGGAGCCGAAGGACCTCTCGACTGGTGAGGGGGCGGGGGCGGTTGTAGGGGCGGAGAGGGAAAAAGGTCCTCGTCGTCGGGGGCGGGAGTTTCGAAGCTGCGGGAGGTGGAGAAGACCTTCCCCTCAATTCGCGTTCGCTCACGCCCCCCCCACCAATCGGGCCCAGTCAGCGGGGTTTCTGGCGATTGGGGAAAACGGGAAATTACGCCGTCGACAGGTTCAACGGCGAGGGAAATCAGATGGGAAATTTCGACCCGGAATTTCCCCCTTCAGTAGACACATTGATGACGTCATCAAACGCAAGTCGATAACTGGTGGAGGATGGAGGCCATCGCCTGCGTCATAATCTCAAAAGGGCTTCTTAACCCTCCGATCTAAATTGAATCTCTTATTACGTTCCGCTACCCAAAGGGCAAGGGAAGTATACTAATCCTTTCAACAAAAAAATCTGGTGAGCAACACTTTCCACAACCCCCGTAAATTCTATGACCACATATCGGCTCTATAACTAAGTTCTATTTCTACGGAAACATTTATAGAGAGCTAGGTTCTAGTTAGTTGAGAGTACTACGTAGGTTACTATAACCGTTCAACAAATAAATACAGCAATAATTACGGACGACAAAATGTGAGTGTAGGTTTTTAGAAGGCACTCCATAAGATCTATGAAACGCAGTTAATGGGCAAATGACAAAAATGTTTTAAAAACCATTAATTTCAACACATTTCCCATTTCCATCTTTACCTGAGTTTAATGGACTGTCAGAGGAACATTTATTGCGAACAATGTGATTTCGATGAAAATCGTTGAAAAAAGCTTAAAAGCCTATTTTTGCTTCATAGGCCTATATATCTCCGTTCACCGTATTTGCATGGTGATGTTTGTGGAGAAGAAAAATTAGGTACGAACAAGTAGAAGATAATTAGGAAGTTTAATCGAGATCGTTACAGCCATTTTCGAGAAAAATGCGACAAACCCGGTTTGGGAATATTTTCGTCCCTTTCCCGTCGATGGAGATTCCCCTCCCACCCACAAAACCTTATTTTCACGACTACAAAAAAAAAACTGCAAATTATTACATATTCTCTTGCACAGCTTGACGTAGTCTCACACCTCCGAAACCCATCTCATTCGATTCAGCATCGAAAAATACTAGTAAACCATATGTAACATGACGTGACTAGAACGGAGTGACGAAAACTAAATAGTTCAGGAGCCCCTAAGTATAATTGTGTGGTCCAAGACCTGAGGCTGTTGGACAGAGTTCCTAGCCTTGTGGCCTTTACCTCACCCCTCCCACACTACAAAACGTTCGGAAACTCCCAGCAAACTACAGTCCTCACTAAACCAACCCATGGCTTCGCTCAAAGGCACCAGAAGCCCCCATGGTGCCAATTCTCGTTAGCTGCAGCTTGAGTTGCCTAAGGACCTTAATGGGTGGCATGCCCCAGTGCCAGAATTGCCTAGAGGCGTTCTGCCGGCACCTACGCTTCATCTCCACGGCATCGGGCCACAGTCCATGATCCTGACCTGAACTGCAATTCCTTTACTCTCCACCCTACATACTCTCCATTTACACGATAAATACATTCGCTCCTTCGTTCATTATTCGATATTTGCTGGCCCCTGGTTGTAGACCGCAGTACTTATCCCAACGCTAACACTAACACACCAATACCCTCCCCCTACAGGGCTCTCCACACCACTCTCCCGAACCTAACTTCCTCCCAACGCCTCAACACCTCCACCCCCAACTGTCTCCACCGCCCAAAACGCCCTTCCTTCCTAACTGCAGACCAATTCTACTCCCCGCCCTCCCCAATCACCCATCCTCTTCCCTTAATACTCCAGGCATTCGAAGACATTCACACATCCCATTCCTCACCAGCGCAAAAGCTTGAAGTTTCTCCCTAATGTCCTGATCCCCCAGGATTAGCTGGGTGAAGTAATAATTAAGCCCCATCCACCCGGTCGCCATCCTTATCCTGACATTGAGCACCCACCTGTAGATATACATCTCTTTCGTACTTCCCTACCACCTTTGCTGCTGCTCATCAAACTCCAATTTGGTGATAAGGGCTGCTCCCACCCTCCCCCATATCACCATTCCCTTTTATCGGAGCTGGTAGCCTGCCCTCCTCCTCTTTAATTCAAGGTCTATGGGTGGCTCCCCAGCAACCTTGTTTAAGGCATTGGAGGAGACTGCTTGGTAGGTCTTGGTCATGCCATTAAGCCTACCAGCCAGTCTCCTCCTCGTATGAGCTGTCAGCTTGATGTACCAGGCCCCTGCTGAGTACATCACAATGGCGAAGTACATTCCCGATATATGATGTGCAGAGCCCACCTCCCAACCCCCCAATTTTCCTTCGCCATCCTAACCAACCCGCCTTTTCCTGGCCCTCCCAACAACATGCTTCGTGCTTACCAATCCTTAACCTTATTTCAGCATGGGTAGGCAATTGGTGAGTGGTTTTAATGAGACGGGGGGAAGGGAGTTCAAAGTGATTGTCCTACGAGTGGAACAAGTGAATAGTGGGCGGAAGCTGGAGGGACCTCTGCCGCAGCTTACTGGAGTTCTTCCAAACCTCAGGGAGGCCAGTAAGTCCAAAATGTCCTGTCCTGGGATGAGGAATAGCCGTAAGTACCATCAAAAGGTGAGGCGGGCCAGCGACCATTCTGGCCTTAAGGGTTGTTTGACGAAATGCACAGCCCATGGTCTTGCACAGGTGCATTATAGGTTGGGGCCACGACAGGTACCTCCACAGGACAAGGAAGGTAGAACGGAGCAACTCAACTCCTACCAAGGCCAAGACCTGGAAAATGAGCTGCAGACATTGGGGTCACTGGAGCGTGGTTCCCCCATCCCAAACTTCGTTTTTCAACTGCGGGGTCTGAGGAAGGTGGGGGCGACCTGGTCGGAACTCCCCCATACAGAACTGTAACTGTCCCACGAGTTGTTTCACAGAGACGTTCCATTCGCAGCTACTGTAGACAGGACCATGGTTGGTCACCGAATGAATAAACGAGGTTTTATTTGACGCTCAATTAGGAAAGACCTCTCGCCGACACTATACAAACTGGGGCATACATGAGATTTGAGGGAAACGTTGGGGGAAGTAATGTAGTAGCCAGGTGATTAAAGTTAACATACCTGTTTTGTGAGTCTGTCTTCTTTGGCTGGTACAATGCTGTGGGCGAGCGCTTTCGATGTAAAAACATCATCGTCTGGCAGTTATGTCAGTGCTGGCGCTCGTCCAGCCACCCACACGTTATTTATGTTATTGTTTGGGTGTTACAGACCAACTGTCGAGTTTTGATAAACTCTACAAGCCAGTTTTGTTCTTTTTCTCGTCGTTACTTCTTGATTTTTGCATAGTTTCGCCAGATTTTAGGGCTGTTTGTTTGGAGGTGGGGGCCCTCTCGAAGAATCCCCATATCATCATCAGATTCTTGTTGGAACCCATCTCCTCTGTGTGATTGGTCTACACGACAATTATCTTCAGCAGCGTCACTGAAACCTCTTTTCTAGGCAAAATGAACTAGTAATAAACGAGTCAAAATTAATTTATTTGTGATTAAACAAGATACAACACGTACAAACGCAAACTCGCGTTCTCAAAATCGAAAATTGTACTGCCTACTTTCGAGAGGAAAAAGAATAATTAGTCGGCATCATCAGGCGGGATTCCAAGCTCTTCGTCAGTAAGCTTAGATATGTCGGGAATGAGCCATTCGCCCTGCAAAACAAGAAGAAGGGTGCGTTGAGGAGTTAAAATTGGATGACTGAAACGGGTAAAAGGGTGGCAGAAGGAAAGGGCTATTGTTGTGGCTATGTCAACCAGGAGACACCATGATGAGATAAGAGGAAGTAATGAGAGTGAAAATAACTGCTATGTACTGGAAATGTACGTAATCTGTTTATCTTTTAGTTTTCTTCAGATCTGAATCTGAAAAACACCATTCGGAAAAACGTTTTTCTCTCATAAACGGCATCAACGATTTTGATCCAATTATTTGCACGTGCAACTCCAAATAACACGACAGCACTAGAAAAATTATCATTTTACCAAATATTCCAAAGAAAAGCCATTCTACTCACAACCATTTTTCACAGTTTTCATACGATAATTCTAAAAGAGTAAACGCGGTCTGCTTCAAAAAATCAAGTCGATCGTTTCATCAATCACCTATGCACTGATCGCTCAATAACAGTCGAGGCAGGAGTAGGAGAAACTCAATGAATTCCAGGACCTTTACGTAAGCTGAATGAAAGATTTGGGGATGAGGAAAGATGTGTGGTGCGTCTGACTTAGTGACTGGAACGTTCGCCTACATGTATACACTTTCATATTTTTAATATAATTTTAAAAACATTTCGTAAAACAAAAGTTTCAATCACTTTTATTGACATTAGTTTGGTAAGCACCCATATTGCAATTAGTTTTGGAATTTCCCACGTCAGCATACAAATATTTATGGCATTCTGCACATATTGTTTTCCATGGGGTCCATTTAAAAACGTTGGACAGATGTTTTGCTGCACGTGAGTACTATTCCTACATTTAGCCTGTTTTTATGTTGGTTAATGTCAATGCTATTAATGGACAGATTATGACCATGGGCCATTTCCACCAAATGTAAGGTAAGTTGGTAGGGTGTCTGTTCCAAATTCCATCGGCCCTGTAACTGTACATCCCACACTCAACAGACCACATTTGGACAAATGATAATTTCTGATAATTATTAGAAACCAAAGTGGCCGCAATTAAACTCTGTCGAAGGTAACGTGCAAATACGCGTACTCAAACTGCTAAGGACTGCAGGAAAAACCTAAATTAGTTCAGGAAAACGATGTGGGGGTTGAAACGTATAAAGCGATACTTCATCGATTGTCGTACCGTAATGTGACCCGGTTCAGTCACCAAGTGCCACAAAACCCACCACCACATGATTCCACCGAGTACTTGAGGGCCGTATTTCGACAGACCAGTATGAGGATAGGCGCCGCATCGGTAGGAATATCTGAAAAATAAACACAAATTGATGAGGACCAAGGGAAAGTGAACTTGTGGTCGATTTGTTCACAATATCTTAATCAGCAAGGTTTAGCGCTTCTGTCGAAGAAGCCACCACTGTTCCAAATTAAGATCGACTAAATATCAACTTTAATGTTTCGAGTTAAAGGACTGAAAACAGAACAAACTGACAGACAATGAGCAACTAGGTTCAAGAATGGTCAATTGTTTGCACTACCCCCTCTCCTGCCACCCTGAAGCACATGCGACAAATGTCAATCAGAGCAGTTCATATTTTCCTTCTGGCGTGACTGCAACTGCCACTTCGCATTGGCAACTGAACAAAAACTAGCGCCTGTATATGGGCAGAGTCAACTGTCGGGGCTCTGGTAATTTATAAGCCTCTTATATATTAGTTGTGCGGCGCACCACTGTGTAGTGCTATCCACTCCTTTGGAAAACAGAATTGCACTATCCCATTTGAAGATTCACCAATGTGCTCTTAAGAACGATGAAATGGCCCCAGGTGAAGATAAGATTGTTGTCTCTTTTCATCAATCTTTATAGAAAATACTACTACTGGCACAAATTGACGTTTCTCTTTGTCACGGGTTTCTTCAGTCCAAAGTCGGATTGAGAAGATAATAACCTAACATTTATAACAAATTATGAGAAGATTAATGAAAAGTGTGGAAATCGCACCTTGTACCCAATGTCCAGAACAAATATTTAATGTGGCCTTGTAGAAACTTTTCTGAAGATAACGCCGTGTCCAAATCAAATGGTGCTTGGGCTTGCGAAGGTTTTTCCCTCGTCTCTTCTCCTTGTATGAGGTTTGGTGCACGCCTCGCTCTCATTGCTCTACTCACAAATGCTAGTATAGACTATTCTACACTTGGATAGGTCGATCTTGAATAATGAATTAGCACACGCTCAGTTCTCAGCCTGATCATTGTAATAAAAATGTCACACATTGTCTCACCTCCCGCTGTAAATTTCTCATATTACATTCCCAACTGGCGTTCAATTTCAGTGTCTTACGTTGTATCAAAGATCTTTTGTGCCTCTCGACCAGGTATGATTGGGGGGACTCTACTTCGATGGTAGAGCCAGAGTTTACTGGCTTGTTAGGCTTGAAAAACCTTGATAGTTTATTGTTTAGGCTAAGGCTAGAAGAAAAGTTGTTACTATGATTGAACGCGAGTCCATGATTGAGGAGAGGTGGTAATATGATTGATGGGGCCCATTTCACAACTCTCCAGTTGTTACAGGGTTCTGACTCCAAATCAAAGGAGCCACACATTTCTAATCACCAGCAAGATTGGTTGATATGAAACATTTTTCTAGCTTTAAAATCATTTTGTAACGCTCATGCCATTTCTTTTCCCAGCCACTGCCAGAAGGGAAGAAATAGCAGAGTATGAGGCCATGCCCTGCCTGCAGTGCTTTGTGCTCCTACAAGGACTAGCCAGAGCTTTACTCTATATGTCTACTTTTTAGGCTGCCACACCTGAAGCGCTTACATCAAGAGTTCTTGAATCTCATACAACCTCTGGCAGGCGATTCTCACTCGTACCATCCATGAAGTCGTTCAGAGGTAGTTAAAACAAGATTCCACCGGCACTGCAGGTTGCTTACTTTTTTTCTGGGTCTGCTGCTCTATCGTCACTAGTTATTACACGTTTGTGTAAAACTATTTCAAGCACTTTGAGACTACCCAATATTACATGCTACTGAGGGTCGCGTAGTCTACTGCACCGGGCGTCACTTATCACAATATATTACTTGGGAATCCGTTGCAGCACCACTGCTTCTACACACCCCCTGAGTTGTCAGGAAAAGTTTTTTCAGATCACACTTTCGTGCACTACCCTAAACAATACACTAATCAAAATTAATAATACAACTTACTGTCCCGAGTGACGAACTTGACTAACAACAGGCGACCGAACGTTTCGGGCCAATTTGAGTAAAGCGAGCCCTCGCGATGGCAACATCCTACGACTTGATTAAAAAATTCTTCCTAAATACAGTAAAATTGAAACCTTCTGGCGACTTGAAAAAAATTGTTATAACCTCTTTTCTCTTGTCAGCTGAGTCAAGGTTGAAGAACAGAACTGCTGTTTCTAGAGATAGGAACGGAACCATACCTTCGTTTTTTTGTGTCAGCTCATGACCGCAAGTTGTTGATTTGTGTCAAAGATTTTTATAACGTTCTACCTTCTATAAAACATTTAAAACCTAAGTGGACGAGAAATTGTCAGTACCTTATCTTTATTACACAATTATTCGAGTTTCTAGTGCCTGTATTAATAAATCGACACGAACATCGATATGTTGGTATTATTGACATCGAAATCATATTCCTAGTTATCTGTTGTATGACGTCACAGTGTCAAGTTTACGTTGTACTTTCGGATTTCACAATTAGGTTAGTTTTTTAGTCGATATCACGTCTCTTTTAATACATTTACGCCCTTTGAAGTCAAGTGTTGGCGGTTGCGACCGCGATAGATCTCTTTGTTTTTACAGTATTACCCGTACTAGTCGCTCAAAGTCGTAACTGATTTGACCGCAAGTCCTCTTGCGTTTTGTTGCAGTTCCCAAAATTTCCTCCAATTTTGCTACTTCTAATATTCGAACGGTTAGTTGATAAAAACGGCAGTTCGAGTTTGGCTCTTCAACAATAATGTCGAGACACGAAAAAGATCGGCAGAAACAAATTCAAGACAAATGTCAAAGTTTACTGAACCAGATGCTGAGGGATGAAGACAACAAATATTGCGTTGACTGCGATGCCAAAGGTAAGTTGGGTTGTGTACGTTTTTCAAGTGTGAGCAAGTCGTGGATACGATGAGATGAAGTAGGAAGAATTGGTTTTGAAAAGATTATTGGTTCGAAAGGACTTTTGACTTAACCGTCTTCTGATGGTTTTTATTTTGCCACAGTTGCTGTGTTTGTTTTGACTTCAAGCACCTCTTCACCCACCTCACCTCAAATATCTGTGCCGCTGAAACCTAAATTACATGTGTCTTTAAAGACTTTATGTGGACCATCGCTTTTCTATGGAGGCTACGCTTTTGCGTTTCTTTTACAAAAAAGCACACTAACCTTTTTAATCCATCAATCACAACATAATAAAAACACAATGCAGTCAATGTGACTATAATCTTCCCGCTACGACTAAGGCCACGTCATGAGTTTCTAATGCCTGAGCCACACTGAACTGCTTTCCAAGTGGTTTCAGAAAGAGCTTAGGCAAGATTGTTCAAGTTTTGTGGAGGGAAGGTGTCCACAGAAATTCGCCCTCAGACCATTCCCTGCGAAAGGTCTTCTTCCAGGCGTTTCTTAGAACTCTTTCAGAGACTGACCCTGGGCGTCAAATGGATGTGGATGACCTGACTTCGCTGGTCTGTGTGCTGTTGGTCGACCAGATAGAAGTCAAAAAGGAAAAGGATCAAGAAAGGAAACTTTGATGAATGGTTGTGACCAAATTACGTTGTTTTCAAAGGGGATGAACATGGGTTGGAAAAGGGTTCCCTTTTTCTTGCAATCAAATCTGAAGCTGGCTAACAAAAGCGAGCCTCGCTGCATGTAAATGTGCTGCATTTTTTTTGCACAGTTTCATACTGGCGATGTGGAACTCTGAGATATGAGGACTGGCTAGAATAGATGGATAGAATATGAGGTGTGTACGACCCCAGTTTTCAGTATGAATGACGTATCACATTAACCTGTTATTGACACATTGCCGTAACTATGCTCACACACGGGCACGTTTATTACTTTTCGTCTGTCCTTTTAGTTCGATTTCTGCTTGTCCTTTTGACATTGGACAACCCGTACACAAATCTAGTAGCCTACTTTTTCGTCCCTGGCTAATTTCAAACGAGAGGTTTTCTGAAATTTATTGCAGTACTCTAATTCCTTACCTTCTAATATTCCACTGTGCTCTAGCTATGTTAGTTTCTTGTGGTGTGGTAAGTGCTACTTACTCGAACCTAGCATCCATTGTCTTATTATATTTGTTGAAGAACGGCTGACGATGAATTGAGTTAAGATTCAAAGTCACTGTGTCGGTTAAACATATTGTTTCCAGAGGCGTCATCTTCTTTGTGAGTCCTAAGAGAGAGAAGTTGAGTGATGGCCAAAGAAGAGCTCGTTATTCAAGAATTGAGCATAATGGACTGCGATTTAGATCACTTGCGTTGAAATAGTGGAATGGCCCACTGGTAAAAGCAAAGAATAGGGACCGCTCCCCCTGATAAGGCAATATATCGATATATCACGACCGAGGTCAGGTTATCGATATGCCCGACATCGTAGGCTCTGGCGTCATGTTTGAAATTAGAAATAACGACAGCTGTACGATCATGCCAATTATTTAATGTTCATTATGTAATAGCCCGTTATATAATTATTTTGAATGTACAAAGACTATGAAAAGGAGTTAATTCAATGAAATTAAGAATGGGTATATGAAATAAATATGAGATAACTAACGGGCGCATATCAATACATGCAGTCGTAGCGTTATCAAGCAGTCGGTCCATATTCTTTGTTTCACCCGAAATGTTTTTTCCCTGGAAATAGTTAAAGGCAAACCAGTTTCAGCAATTAAGCCGTCGTCAGTGCTCCTAACAAATTCTGACGGCGAACAACAATTATATCTGAGTGTATTTCTCCCAGTTTACATCTCTTTTGTTAATGACTTTCAACGATTTCTCTTCTTCAGAAAATAGACTGTCAGTGCACGATTAACGCAATGTGAATTGAAGTAAAATATAAAGGAGGATTCAAGTTTAGTATCAACCTGCATATTAATGGACAGGATATTGTCTGAAAGTACTGAGAATTGAACAAAGGTGTGAGCAGTGCGAACTTACTGGTTGGATGATTGAAAGAGAATGCAAACTAGAACAGTGTTCGTTAACCAGAGGAGAGATGCTAGTAGCCTTGGGATGAACCATTCAATAATTGAGCCTTTATAGAAACTGAAATTACTGTTAAGGTCAGGGCGAACTCTGAACTTTTCCAGTGGGTTAAGGCATCAGTAGCTGAGGAAGTTCTGAGCGTGTTCACTAAAACGTTGAACTTGATAGTTAAACCAGAGTCGTATACGTAGCTAAGGCCAATATTGGATGGATTACTACATAATACCACTAGATCTACTTCATAGATGTTTCGTGGAATGTACTGTGTGCAGTTATATTTGTCATCGTTTCAGGTCCTCGTTGGGCATCGTGGAACATTGGGATTTTTCTCTGCATCCGATGCGCTGGGATTCATAGAAATTTGGGCGTTCACATTTCCAAAGTGAAGAGCGTCAATTTGGACTCATGGACGCCCGAGCAAGTTGTGGTAGGTTCCTAAGTTATATTTGATGCATCAGGGTGGCTCTTTCTGCGTTCTTCCTTCCCGTCAAATTTTTCTTAATTTGTCGTTACATGAACGAGTTGCTTTCAGAGTTTGGAGCAAATGGGAAACTCCCGGGCGAGAGCTGTTTACGAAGCCAATATCCCCGACAGTTTTCGTCGACCTCAAACTGACTCGGCTTTGGAATCATTCATTCGGGCTAAGTACGAAACGAAGAAGTACATAGCTGAAGAATGGGTGCCACCTCCACTGCCAAAGGTGAGGGCAAGAGTACAATAAGCTACACAACCATCAGCCATTGATTAGGGTTTGCTCACAATTTCCTCATCTCAGAAAATACCGTGTAAAGGGTTTGGTTTTGTACAGGTTAATTGGGACAAGGAGTTGGACGAAGAGGCAGAGAGACAAAAAAGGAAGAAAAGAGAAGGGAAAGGAGGCAGCGTTGCAATTCCAGTGCCAAAGAAGGTCGATACGGTGAGTTTTGCCCGTATTATTCTCTAAGGACTGTTTGTTAGCGAGCAAGCTTGTGTTCAATAATTGGAGTGTACAATGATCAGATCCCAAGTTGGGAATTGAAATATCTGGCGTGAAACATCAACTATCCACCAACCTTCCACTTTCATCCATCACATTGTTGCAGAACGGAGACATTTATGCAGAACAAAACGTACGTCCTGATCAGCTAAAAGTAGCCCCTACCTTTAAGTTCGTGAGCACGATTTTAGAGCAAATTCAAAAAACTCGGCAGATCCTTACACTAATTATAGAGTAGGACAAAATGAAAGTATATGTTGTTAGAAGACACCCTTTCAGTTTCAGCAAATTCAGTCGAGCATTTACTCTCGAAATTCCGAAATTCCATGCTTTATTTGTCATCTCTGTTCAATAGCCCATTACAATGGCAAGAGTACAATAAGCTACACAACCATCAGCCATTGATTAGGGTTTGCACAAAATTCTCGGCCCGTCAGAGGATCATTTATGGGCAACAGTATGTAGGTATTGACTAGATGAAGACACCATGCGAGTTTAATAAAAATCGTTAATGCCATTTTTTCCAAAAGAAGTACGTTTTTGATGCATTAGCTTATGTCTCTGTTCAAAGAATTTTAGCAGTGATATTTATAGAGAACGAAATTTCGGTACTGGTTAACAGAAGATAATCTGAAAGTTTTATAAAAATATAAAAAAATGCGAATAACCCTAGGTTTTGGTTCACTTTGATCCCCCATTCCTCCTCACCATCGATGGAAATCGCTCACAACCTTATTTTCTATTTTCGTACTTGAAGAAAAAACACGATCGAAAGGAGAAAAAAATCAGCTCTATATGTCGGGCCACTCTCCCATATAGCGAAGTACGAGTAAGTTAGGTTGCATTGGAAATTAGGTTTCTTCAATTCAGTCACCCCAAAAAATCTGAAAAACACCGCAAATTATTAGACAACGGTTTATTATTCTCATACGCAGCGTGATGAGGTTCAATGCTATTCGATCCAAAGTCGAAAAATATTAAGAATATAACATGGCGATATCAACAGTACGGGAAACGACAGCTCATATCGAAACGACCATGTTTGTAGAGCACTCCTGAGATCCATACCATTAGTCGCAGCATCAAAAAATACTTGTAAACGTTACAGTAGATGACCTGACTACAATTGAACAACGAGAATTGAAATTTTCTAGGCGATACTAGCCAATTTGCCTGGCGTGAAGAGTCAAATTGGTGGTTTGATCTTTGATCAGCTCTGCCAGATGACAAATGAGGATTTCTGGCACATTTTGGTTGTTATTTCCGTTCAATGAACTGTCGGAGGAAAACAATTTATCATTCAACTTGGTATTGACTAGTTGAAGACATCCTGTGAGTTTGGGGGAAAATCGGTGAAGCCACTTTGCCAAAAAGTGAAGATAAAAACTGTTTTTGCTTCGTAGGCTTCTCATGTGAGTGCTAAGGAACAGCCATTTTGACAAGAAAACCTGTTAGCGTTTGAAGAATCGATATATTATTTCTAATTGAAATTAATTAATTGCAGCAAATATTTTGAATTAAATTAAGGCCATAATGTCATCTTGATTGATGACAGGCATAACGAATTACGGAATCACAATATTGAAAGTTGTAGAAAATACGTCATACAAAAACAAACGAAAACGTGATTGGAAGTGGAGTTGACAACTTGTAAAATGAAAAGCTTCTCTAGGCTTAAAACAATGACCATTGTCATATTTTAAGTTTTTTCTGATGTCTTCACTATGTACCTCTTTACTTATAACCTCGTTAAAACCTTCCACACTAGTCCAATCTATTGTTTACTGTTAAGGTCTGCTTTTCTCTGTATGTCATTATTTTAAGCAGCCATTAGCAATTTCCCGAGGTATGTTTTTCAACAATAATTCAGTCCAATTTGTCTCTATAAATAATTTATTGTAACTCAATTGCCTGCTGTGATATCCTATAGCCCTCTGATGATGCTTGATAAATTAAGCGAAACGTCGGCCTAGAGAAAGCTTTTCATTAATCCTGACTGGCTCTCAGGCATCCACACCAGTGTTAACTTCTTTAGTCAAGAACGATCCCTCATCGCTCTTAAGGGTTAAGGTGTCCCAAGTTGATGTACATTGCGTCACCAGTATAATTGTAACAGTTTAATATTTTTGCTGCCCCAACTAAACGTGTATTGTGATGTTTTTGTTTCAGGTGATCCCTCAAGCATTACCAAAGCCAACAAGTTCTCCTAAAAATTCTCGGGGGACACCCCCACGTGCTAGTCGTTCCAACAATGCATCCGCTGACCTCCTTGGCTTAAGTAAATCTCTTTATTTATTCTGCAGATTAGGGTTATGCACTCGTCAACTTTTTGTAAAATGTAATATTTTACTTTTTTTTCAGCTACACCGACAGACGATAAACCCGCTACTGGTTTCATTCAGGACGACTTCACCAATTTCTTGTCAGCTGAACCTGCAGCATCACCGGCTGTCCATAAGAGGTCAGACATTGTGCTCTGGTATTTCGAGATTCTGTAGACACCAAAGTGTGACATGCTGGTGGCCTATTGTAGATATTGTACACCACTACTCCCTCATTTTATTTTGATGGTTACGTTACAAGCTTTGTTGATACTTAAGGCTGTTTACAGTGTTCATCAACTTCACTGTAGCTGTTGTAGTACACTAGCTTTCTTAGTCCTGCACCGGACCTCGAGAATGCTGTTGTCTCTTCGGTTTCAGGCATTTTCCTTCTCAAGCTACTCCAATCACTCAGGTTTCGCTCGGTTCATGTTTTAGGTCTGAGGAGGAAGAAAGCTTTTTCAACCAGACTGACATCAAGACATCCTCTGCAGCTCCAACTACATCAGGCAAAATGACCACTGACTCAATTCTTGCTCTTTACGCCAAAGCACCTCCCGTTCCCAACAATTTCATGAGTGAGTAGGCCTTTGCAAAATCAGAGCTCAGGGTGGATTTAGGGGTGTTATTAATTATCTGTTTGGGTTTTAGTGGGTGCCCCTGGTGGCGTGCCGAGCTCTGGGATGTTCCAACAGAGTCCAGCCCCATTTCCAGCTGGATATCAACTTCCTAACCAGGTATGTGTTTCTTACTTGAGGTAGATGTTATTGAATTTGTCAACTTTGACTTTCGGCTGCATGTAAGTGAGGGGGTTCTACACTCAAGAAAACTATTAATGCTTACATATACGTTGGATCTCAGCCTGGCGCCGCTTTTGATGTCACAGTAGGCTAAGTCGGTGCACATTAAAGCAAGCTGCTGCTTCTCACACAGCACTACTAAGTACACAATGGCGCTCGGCCATGTGCCTCATTTCAGTCTCAGGCTTCACCTGCGTGTTGAATTCTACAAATACAGTTGACTATTCGTATTGGGGTGGTACCATTAAAAACATACTACTACTGTACAGTATTCCACACCTTGTCATATCACAACGTGATGTTTGCCTTCGCTATCTAAGCTTTGGGTATTGAAATGACGAGTACCATAGTAGTGACCAAGGTAGGTCTTGGTTTTTAGGGTTTTTTTTTTATGAAGGACAAAATGTCAGTGGAGAAAAACTGAGAAAAATTTGTTGAATAGAAAAATAATCTGGTGTGAAGCGTCACACAACTTCCAGTCGCCCCTTTAACTCAATGCTGTGCTATGACTTCAGCAGTCGATCTGATTGTATACGCACCATACAAACATCATACATGAATGACGCACAAATCGATCGTTTCCTGAATCCTGTTTCTAGTTTAACTTTCCTCTACCCAAAGGGAAATGTGAAGTATTGCGATCGTGTGAAAAAACAAAAAATTGGGCTTTCCTCAAATCTTTATATTTACAGGTCTACACAATCGAAAAACCTAATTTTGGCGCGTGTTCTGAGAGGCACTCTAGTAGTTTCATTTGTGTGAGAAAACAACTGACGCGATTAAGCTGATTCGTTTGGTTTATTATTCATTCTGAATAATCCACCTCTCCCCCCCCTAAACGTACTTGAATTATATTGTTTGGTTTCGTGTCGTAGGTACTTTTCGATGCTGAATCAATTGGCGCAGCTCTAAGAGCTATAGGACTGTGTCTAGATGGAAAACTGTGTAAACTGTTAAGATGGACTGGCAAATTTTACTGCTCAAAGGAACTCGTGGAACAATGTAGCAAAAGTTATATTTTCTTCCCAGCCTGCGCTAATTTCCTCTCACAGTCGCCCCCATCTCACTCCAAGTGGATGAGAGTTGGTCAAACATATTTACAAAGTATTGCACGTAGGCCAGAACATCTGTCATACAAAAAGGGGTGAGGGAGAGGTTATTAGATGCACAATGCCGTTGATGGGATAATACGCGGTCTGTCTGGAAGAAGTGAAGTACAATGAGAGGGCTGGAAGGCAAAGTGGGGAGGCCAGTTGAGCTGGTTCCCTTTCTGCATCATCTAAACAATACTCAGTGTGCGCCCAACCGCCGTACAAAAGGAAGAGGTTCGTCCCGGTATCTGTGAAGTGACGCCCCTCTCTGCCTGGTGAGAGCTTTAGATGTAATGTCATAATCGTCTGACCAGAACCTAAAGCCCGCAAGTTACAAAGATTTCGTGAGGGCCGAGAAAGTCTCGAAGATGATCCTCGTTCAGCACGTCCTTCTACTTTCAGCACTGCAGACAATGCGGAAAGAATTTGATCTTGTGTCCTACAGGACCGTCGTTTAACCGTCAGTCAGGTGACTGAAGAGCTGTCTTTGAGCAAAACAATGGTCTACGAAATTCTCATGGAAAAGCTTTAGATGAAAAAGATGTGTGCCCAAATTATTCCCAAGCTCTTGTCCCTGCAGCAAGCACGAAGAGTGACTTTTTGTACCGAGTTATCACTGGAGATGAGCCTTGGTTCTACGAATTTGATGTTGAACTGAACTCCCAAAACAAAGAGTGGAAGACAGCTGGGGAACCGAGTACGACGAAATCGAGAAAATCCTAGTCAAGTGTCAAGACAACACTGCTAGTTTTTCTCCCTTCAACCATTGGCCCCTCAAGGGGAGACAATAACTTGGAGATCCTTCTTCAAAGTGCTCTGACGCCTCAAAGCTCGCATTGCTCGAGATGGGCGGTGGATCCTCCTCCACAACAATGCTCCAGCTCACACCTCTCTCGTCGTGCACGAGTTTTTGGCTGCCGATTCGGTCACACGGACTGAACACCCCCCATAATCACCGCATTTCGTTACATGTGATTTCTTTTTATGCCCAAAATCAAAATTGGTGCTTCGGGGTCGGCATTTGGGGGACAGTGAGGTCAATAGAGCAGCAAAGGCAAGGCAGCTGAGAAGCCTTCAAACCGTGTAAACGGCAATGACAGAAGTGCATTGTGTCACAGGGAAAGTATTTAGAAGGGGGGAAAACCGAATTACCCTAATAATCGTAAAATAAAATTTTCATCTCATTTTTATACGAACTTTCCGGACACAACTCATATTGAGAACGTTAACGTTAGTACCTAGCACTCACACTCGACCTGTTAATTTCAGATGTCGACGATATGGGATGTTGAGTAACCTAAAGAAGCTACTAGAACGCGGGGGAATTGAATACTGACTTTCAGTTGAAATCTACATCTCGAAATCACACAACTCTCCTCAGCCCTGCGTACAATTAGCGGTTTTTATCGTTCTAGCAACTACTATGTCACTTGAACTTGACGTCCTACGTAGCAACTGCTCAATGTTCCGGAATTTATTTTGTCGCCTCTACTAATGTGACGGGCTCTATAAAGTAACCACTGCATAACTGATTCATGATATGGCCAAAGTGGTTTTTATGTACTCGGATGAAAAAAAACTTCAGAAATCTGATTTTATGAGAAGTGGAGAGACATGTTCTACAAAGCAACTGATAGCGGTTAAAGTTTCGGAATTTGTTGAAGTGATCTTTCTTATGTCACGACCATTATTGAGTGATCAGTACACATGTGATTCATGAGACTATCAACATCATTTATTTGAGAAGCATCGTGCTAACTGTTATGAAATTATCGGGTAAATACTGTGGGGAAAAAGGTAGCAATTGAAACTTAAAGATTAATACCTAACACAGCCAGTCCGGCTAAGGTGCTACTAACAAGACTGACCAACAAGACCTCTCCCCGCCCCTTCCCCAACGCTCCATCACTCCCTTCACCTTTCTCTTTGTATATAAAGACCACGACCAACTGACTGACTCCAGTACTGACTAAACGGCCAGACGATGATGTCTTTACATCGAAAGCGCTTGCCCACAGTAACTCACAAGCCAGAGGAGACGGACTCACCTAACAGGTACGTTAACTTTAGTATTTGCCTACTGGCGGACACAACCCAATTTCTTTAATAACTATCTTAATTTTTCTGAGAACGGGGTCTGTCATACGAGCGAGGTTTTTAAGGAAATGCTGGGCTAATAGATTTTCTTCTTTGTTTGATAATGTAGTATGCTACTTTTGTCATTTTCCAACGAATGACAATTTTATGGCACTGTTGGGTTGTTTGGGGCTAAACATATTCGGTGTTTCCTTCACTATGATAACTATGGTTAATTTTAGGTCAATTTGACTGATATCAGTTTGGCATCACACAGTGGTCAACTGGCTAAATATGAAATTTGAGTTGATTAGATCTTGTCATCAATTCCGCCAGTATGAATGAGTGAGGGAAAGCCTGCACCTTGACTATCTGAACATCTCCCTGCCACCATCAGATGAATGACAATTGCGCCATTCATTCTTCACCCAGAACCGCTTATTCGTTGAAGTAACAATCAATTTTTTTTCTTTTTCGCAGTTCCCTGCGATGGCCAATGGCGGTCTTCCAGTCCAAACAATGGCTGGCAATGTGGTGGGGATGGGCCTTCCTCCTGCTCAAGCGTACGTCGCCTCCAATCCATTCTACGGTGGGTTGAATCGAACTCAAGAGAGCAAGGTCAGTATGCACTTTATGTATTAATATAATATTGTTCTGACAGTTTTGATATTTAACGTGGGATATGAGTGAGTGTTAAATTGCACTGTAAAAGGGTTGGTCTGAAAGGGGTTATATTTAACAACAACACACTCTCAACAATAACTCAATCAAATCAATGCAAGTTAGAATTGAGAACGGGAATTTTGTTGTCCAAGAAAACATTTCTTGTTGTCACGCTGCCACCTTCGTTACAAGGTTCTTTACACTTCTCCCCCTTCCTTCCACAGAGTGGCGTTAACCAGTCAATGGGAACTACTTTACAGACTGTCTTCTTGACCCAACGCTGTTTGATGCGAATTACGACGTCATTGAAATATTTCGTAAGGTCGTTCCCAAGGCACATCAGCTTTCGGGTTGTGGCCTCGTGTCTGACATTGGTTGTGAAGCCAGACTAAGTCTCCCACGTTACAAGTATTACCCCGGGAACTTCGATCGTATCTCCTATTCATGTCATCAGCCCTTAGCTACAGTCCTGACAGTTTTGGTTGTTAACGTGGTTATAATCCGTGAGATGTGAGAATAAGGTTGACTGAGAGCCAGTCCCCACTACCCTAAGCACTGCCTCTTTCTTTTTTCCCAGAGCGAACCAGTATTGCCACTTGGGAGGCAATATTCCCTGCAAATACTAGAGTTTTACGGCAAACTGCTAAGTCTTGGTTTGAAAAAGCATTTCCACTAATTCATTGAGAAATTTTGAAACCTCAAAACTACTTAATTATCGAAAAGAACGACGAAGACGCCAGTGAAAGCAGAAAAGATGGTGACGTGCAAGGATTTTCGTGTTGACACTTCGTAGTATCAGTTTTTTGGAAACTCAGTTGTTTTATGTTCTAACGTAGAAGTTTTTACGTGGTCTGGAATAAGGAGCTGCTTTTTGAAGCTTCACCTTATCTGGCGTCCGTATCCCTGTCTCGTTTCCCACCAACGGAGATAACCTGAGACTGAACAACATTTTTGAGAGGTTATCTGCGTTTTTGTTCCCAATCCCGTATTTTTCCTCCCCTTTTCTAAGAAATCTCCCCCAAATCCCACGAACATCTCCATTGACTGCTCTCATAGACATCGTCAATCTCCATACCACAGCGACATTGCTGAATCATCAAGTTTCCCTTCCCGATTTGTTTGTTTATTTGGTTTCTGTCTTTCTAATTGTTCCGTTTAGTCCTGAAGATTTAGTTCATTTTGATATTTATTGTAATTATTGTTTGTGCCATATATCCTGAGAAGGTAATTAATTTTGCCCCCCCCCCCCCCAAATTAACGTTTTTTATAATACATTCTTTTTACACTCGGGTTTCATAATTTCTTTTAACTTTCCTACCTAGATTTTTTGCTGTATTTTTTTGGTCTATTCGTAAGTATATTTACCTGTTTTTACTTTCCTTGTTATTATTGGCACGATGTACACAAGGTTAATAGAAAGCGGACTGAGAAGATGATTTGTTTAGATTTAAGGTGTTGTACATAAAGTTTATGGTTCAAGTGTTGTATGTTGTTTGCTCTTTCTAACAGTCAAGTCAGTTTTTATCCAATACGGACTATTTAAAAACGATATTATTCCAAGAAGACGATTTGGTTTATGTCAATGACTGAAAAAAAAGAAACGTGTGAGCTTATTGTCAGTGAATGACTGATGATGAAATGACACAGGTCGATAACGGTAACGTAGGTAATATATCCACTGCACTGTGCATCAAGTTCTTGCTTTTGATTTATTTATTTTATTTTTTCAGCTAACGGCTGACTTTTCGGGGCTCTCCCTTCAGCCTCCGACGGACCAGAATCCTGGGGCCACTCTATCCCACTCCTTGTGGCAGTGAGCTGATGGGTCGCCTAGACCACTTTGTCAACACAACCTTCTCTCCCCCCCCCCCTCGCCAATTATAGTTCACTGTAATCTGTCTTTCTTTGTACTTCAACGGTTTGCGTCATTCCACTTTTTTTTTGTTTTCTCTCTCTCTCTGTCTCTTCTTGTGACTGCTCTCAGGGGAAACGGGTTTTTGTTTGAAGTTTCTTTGTCGAGTTGAATTTCCGGTCACACTTATCACTTTGCTTTCGAATTTGAAAGCGGTTGGCGAGTTCAGATTTGGACGCAGTCTGCCAAGTCTTGCCATTGATGGATTTTCGGAAGAACCAGACGATGCGCTTTGGTTCGGCTGGAATGTTTTTTAAAGCAACTAGCGAAGCGCGTCATTATTCATTTTAGAGCCTTGGAAGGGTTAATGAATCACTGGACCTTGGTGTACTCTTGGGCTGCAGGTTACTAAGACGATGCTCGGGGATTCCAAGGTGCTCTACCTTGTGGACGTTAAAATCTTCATGCTGTGTTGTGCGAGGTTGTGCACCAAGCTGAAAGCTCCAAGACACCCAACTGTTTGGGCTTCTTCCTATATATTGTGGGATGGCATAGCCCCATCCAGTTGTTTGTTTTAGAAATACCTCGCCATCCTCATTTCGATGGTGACGTCCCTCTCTGAGCTTGTAGGACAGCCTAAGTTTCTCTGTCTTATGCCAGTAGACTTAATTGCGTACCAGTCCATGCCCCCATTCTCTCTGCAGTAGGACAGCACTGTCAAGGCCAGTCTCTTCTCCACCATCTTAATGTTGTACAAACATTTCTTCCCTGCAAGAAGAAAGTGGTCCTTCACCTTCCCCTATTATGTTTTTTCCTCGCACTCCCAAGTTCAATGAATGGTGCAATTTTTTCTTTATTTTTTACAAAAGTGTAGATACGCACGTGGTCTTACGTCGATACTTAAATTTTTGTATTTATCTTAAATTAGTCGGCTCGGTTTCAACAATATGACAAGTCTGAAATTGTTACTTCACCGTGCAATTAATTTTCCTCCGAGGTCTATCCTTTGTCCTTCTCTGGCGGTATCTCTCAAACCCCAAAACTCCAGCCTTTTCCACATCCACTCTCACTTGTACTTAATTCCTCTCTTCAGCTCCCCCCCCCCCAGTCGGTCTCGTGAGCTCTATTCCCCATTCTTTCTTCAGCTCCACCTCCGCCCAAGACATATCCCCTGTTTAATGCGCCAACGTTTTCTTTTTGTCAATTTTTTGGTGTCGGAGTGTTTTTGTGAATTACTAAAGTTAACGTACCTGTTAGGTGAGTCCGTCTCCTTTGGCTTGTGAGTTACTGTGGGTGCGTCTTTACATCGAAAGCGCTTGGCCACAGTAACTCACAAGCCAGAGGAGACGGACTCACCTAACAGGTACGTTAACTTTAGTAATTTGCCTACTGGCGGATATAACCCAATTTCTTTAATATTTGTAAATTGTTCGGAGTTTTCTTTGACCGGTAATTTCACATGCTAGTTGTATCAGTAGCCTCGTTATTTCAATCTCTACAGCTTCTCACTCATACACCACCACTCTCCCTTTTAACGCCTTCCTCTCCCTCCCTGACATTCACCCTTTAGTCTCTGTTTGAAATCCCGCCCCTCCCTCTTTATCGCTGTAGCGCCTATCTATTGAAGGCAATCTCAGTGATTGTAGTGGAGTGGTTATAGACAAAGATTCTTATTTCGGAGGATGCTCGAGGTGTAGGATCAGTTGTTGATGGAGGGGGAGATTCGTCGTTGCACCCGCCTGATCTTGGAGATCTTACACGTTTTATCTACGAGAGACAGGTGAAGTTTGAGTTACAAGAAAGGGTGAACCTAATTGAGAAAGAAAAGCCGAACTGTATCAGCTGATATTATATATTCAGCTTCAAGTGGAACATGGGACGCCAAAGAGTCTGAGCAAAATTGACTCATAACTAACAATAGCTATCATCAATGGTTTGGTGGTTAAAAAACATCAACTTTGGGTATAGAATGGACTGTGTGAAATAGAGGTTGAATTTGACCATAAAATACACGAGTCTGGTGCCATCAATGGGGATTATTATTAGTGAAACGAAATAAGTGGCCAATGCGCAGACACAGCTGAGCCCAACTTCAAAATTAAGGGAATAAAACTATAGGACAAATGATTTTGTATTACTTCCGTTTCGTCGATGCTGAATGGGCCCCTGAGTTGGCAAGCTGGTCCTGATGAAACGGCAGTATTTCGACGGCGAACCTGAAGTGCATGAATTGTAGGCGAAAACAATTATTCGCTCAAACCAGAGAAATTTGGCGGGGACTGTATGGGTTTCCCCCTCTGCCCGAGATTGGCAACAGGCTCTCACCATTCAGTGTGACATGCTGATTGCGGTCCCGGTGTACCGCATCACATCTCACTTGGCCCTTAACGTGCTCGCCGGGGCTCTCCCCCTGGATCTCACGGTGCTTCAATCCCACATTAAGCCGGATTCCCCGCCGGAGCACCATGGTGCGCTCTGGGGCCAGCTTCTGGCACTTCTCCATGCCGAGTCTCCTACGCAATGACTCGCAGCAGCATTAGAGTGAGTTACTGCTCTCTCGCGGGCCCTACGTGGGGGACGTGGGACTGCCCATGCTGCATGAGAGAGGCTGAAAATGCCATCCATGTCCTCTTCTCGTGTCCCATCTACGGGGACGTGCGGCAGAGGGCTTGGTTTCCCACTGCTCAAGATGCTAATCTCCGGATAGGGCGGCAGCCAGTCAGTTTCGTTCTTTTCCGAACGTGAGACATGAGACCTCCAATCGTGGTGCCCGCCTCCCTCTCCCAGAGCGAGCGAGTAAACCGCATTCTTGCATGCTGATGACAGAAAAGAGAGAAGGGAGAGGAAAAAACAGGTTCAGTTGTTGGTGCGATGAAGATGAATGCATATTGGGCTGAAGAAAGTTGTGTGATGAGTCGCACTAGATACATTAGCGTCATATCCTACTCTCTTAAGGTCCACCTCACTCTCATTTCTTCTTCTCTCCCTCAAGCTTCACCTATTACTGTATTTCTCTCAAAGGCTGTGCCTCTCCCACACTTGGGGCTGCCGCTGCATCTTCCTCTCTTTTAAGCCTAACTATTAGCTGTGCCTCTACTTCTCTCATAAGGTACACTCCCTCGCACCCTGTTCCCATTCTTAAGTGCGTCCCTTCCTTTCTCTTAAGCCCCTCACTCTTCCCCACTTCTACATAAACTCCTTCCGTCACTTTTTACACTTTCTGTCCTTTTAACTGCCCCACACAGCCAATCTATTTGTATCCCGCTCACTATGGTGGTATGGTTAACTCGAATGTGTGATCATAGTGACCCAAACACAGTTTAATTTGTTGAATTTGAGAGGGCGTTTTGAGTATGTCGAGTTGATTACTACGAGGTCTGTTCAGGTAGCTCGTATGAAAAGAACATAAAAATTTCATTACACAATTAATCGAGTATTTGGATTTTGTCCCCTTCTTAATACTCTCCCTGTGACACAATACACTTCTGCCATCGCCGTTTACACTGTTTGAAGGCTCCTTGAAAGTCCTCAGGTTGAAGGCTGCCTTGTTGCTGCTTTAATGGCCACAAAGTACCCCTAACGCCGCCCCCGAAGCACCCATTTTGTTTTTGGGAATAAAAAGAAATTGCATGGTGCCAAATACGGCGAATGGGGGGGGGGGGGTGATTGACTGTGTGTGATTGACTTGGCAGCCAAAAACTCACACACAACGAGAGAGGTTCGCCACCCATCTTGAGCCATGCCAGCTTTGAGGCGCTTTGAGCACTTCGACGTAGAATCTCCCAGTTACTCTCTCGCCTGGAGGGACAAATTCTTGATAGACAATGCCCCAAATATCGAGAAAAAAACGACCAGCGTTGTCTTGACATTAGACCGGGGTTTTTCTTTCTTTTTTTTGTAATTCGTTGCCCGTATTTTGATGATTAGAAAATACAGTGTCTGTTATAAGCCTACCCTGAGACGGGAATTCAGTATCCCCCCCCCCCCCCCTCACGAATCCATCCAGGCACGTTCTCATCACCAGTCAATTTCAGTCGGTCAACCGAAGACGAATATGACTTGAATCACTTATGGTCTTTACGTTTCAATTGATCAAACCGTTTCAGTATTTACAACAGCTTTGAAGTTAGCGTGTTTTGACGTCCATAATGGTTAATGCAGTAATTACAGTTTTCACCATCTATTTTAAAGCATTTTTACCAAAAACGTGATCCAACTGTATCAAAAGAAAGGTTCTTGATATGTCGTAATCTAAATACAGTTGGTAGGAAGTTAAACAAAAACTTGAGCTTTTACATACAAACTGTACGTACTGCACACTAGAATAACTTCCTGGGAGACAGCCACGCATTACAGACGAACGGGTCACAAATGAGCGTTGAAATAAAATGGCCAACTGCTGTACAAAACCGACTCATCAACGCGTAGGTTTTTCATTTCTAATCTGGTTGACGAACTAAAATGAATCAAAAAAACTTGACTGTATTCCTATTCTTCCCATTGTCCTCTTTGACCCCTTTAAGCCCTCACTCTCACCTTATTCCCGCTCTACCGTCCTTCTCTTCCTTACAATTATTCGCCGTTTGGCACGTTGAAGGCCGAGCCAGTGTAATCCAAACGGGATTACTAGTCCAAATTTTTCTGTTGTTTGGGACCTCGTTATGTTCTATTTATATTCTATCGTACGTAAATTAGTAGTCTGGTTGCGTTCACCGGGCAGTGGCAATATAACTGTTACTTTACTTGTGTTTGACTATTTGGCATGACTATACCCTCCTATCACAAATGACACCATTTAATTGTACTCCCGTCGTCGTCATATTTTGTTGTAATTGGTTTTTTTTTTGTTCTCGCGTCCGAACTTGTTAGAGATTGCTTTGTGTAACAGCATATACTGGTATTAAATACAATGTACGACGTTAGTTCACTTATTTTGATGCCTACACTGAACTCAGGGCGATGCAGTTGACCGTTCAGAAGAAATTCAGGTCAGAATTGTCATGTAAGTCGTAATTACGAGTGGTAACATTTTTAAATGAGTAGGCCCGTGGAACTCATGTGTACTGTATGTTCTGAAGCTCTTGAATAGCGAAGCCATTGAACTTCATACTCCTCTGTGGTGAGAACTATTTTGTGTAGCGCCGATAGATTGTTATTATTTCTATAGTTTCTATAGTCTTTGGACTCTTGGACGAGACTGACTGACTTTCAACATTTTCTCCAGTTGAACGGTGGGGGGGGGGGGGGCTCCACCATTCTGACGAGTAGTTGATGGCGCTATAGGTAGAAAGTTGAGGTGAAGAATCAGTATATGCAGTCAGTTTTAGTGAAAAACAACGTCGTCGCCGTCAATATGGGTTCAAAGGAAGGCAGTGCCAGGGGAGAACGACCTCATTGCGTGCGCTTGTGGGGAAGAATCCCACGCTCTTAGTTTTAATCGCCTTCGCTCCGGACTTTTAGGTAGGGTGTTGCCAATTCTGTGGTTTACATTAGACTACACAGTCTGTTTCACCTTGTCTGTCCTCGCGATTGCTCGTTTGGTATTTCGTACGAAGGGAAACGGACAGCAGTAACTATTTCAGTGACGCGAATGAAGGAAAAGAAGAATGGAACAACGAAAAAGATAAGAAAAACGGGTAGGATTTAAGATGTCATGAACATATTGAGGGCTGAGTAATGAGTTGGTTACAGACTGCCGCTGCAATAAGTTGCGCTGCTTTGAAAACGTGATTCTCCAATACAGCCACCGAATTATTCGGGAATTTAATATTCTGAAGGTTAAAAATAGGCAAAAAGGTGATTTTTTTCGTCCATATTTCCTAATCAACAATAAATCTTGACACTTATCGAACTGTTTAGATTCCAAGGAAGGTTTTGTGCTGAAAGAGCAGTTTCGTTTGGGATATTTTATCTTCAATTTTTATTTGGGAGTAGGAAAAATCTTTTTTCCTCTTAAGGATGCGTTGGCAGAGAGTTTGGGAACACAGCAGGACTTTTTCCGGATTTTGAAAGCCCCCAGATGCAATTTTATTCGTATGCAAACTGTAATTTGCGATTTTTCTCTGAATCAGCTTGTTTGCAATGATAACTTATTCCCCTGTTCCCTTCAGTTCTTTCTGTCGATTTTAAATATACCAGAACCAACCCTTCTTGTCGAGCAGTATAATGTGATGAGTGTGGATAAAAATATCTGGAGCGTTGCAACACAATATTCCACACAACCCCCGTAAGTTATGCGATCTGAATGAAAAAAAAAAAAGAAGCCGTTTACAAAGTGAAAATCAATGGGCAGATCTCACAGGAGTGAGTTCAGAACCCACAGCCACTGCCCTCACCCTTGCAGAGCTGCTGCAACCTTAAGTCCCTTCCAGACTAGCGGAAAGCCCCCCCCCCCCTCAACATACCCAATTTCTCATCTGATGACACTTGCTCTGCTTGAATTCTTCGCGCTTTTTTTGCGTGGTCCAACTTAGGCGAATGAGGATGCTCCAGAAGAGTGCGTTTACCTTGCGTCACTTTGGCGAACAAGCACCGCGAGAGTGGAGGGGGCTGTAGAGGACTGCTAGAACGAAGCGTGCAACTCCTTAACCTGCAGTTCTGAACTGGTTGGGAGAGGGTTGCACCTAGGCCTCTTCTGTGGCCTATATCAACCCGTTAGCACTTTGGTGGCCTTACCATTTATTTCTATTCTTTTCCATCCTCATCCAGTAATTCCGGTCACCCCTATTGTCCTCTTCTCTCTGCAAGGACACGCCTTCTGGCGTGCCTGGGAACAGCAGGCCCCCCTGCCCTCCTAGCATTATTCATACCTCTTGGTATGCCTGGGCTGGACCTTGTGGCGTAGCCAGGTTTTGATTGACTGAGACGGCGATTCTGAATCATTCATTCATTTTTGTTTCAATTTTACTAGGGCAGGGGCAGAGCTAAGGCACACAGTTCGTCGGGCTAGGTACTCTGCTCCCTCTTCTAGTAGCTTGGAGTTTTCCCATTAAAGCCTAAACTGAATGGACGTCCAACTGGGTGTTCTAATCAATTGTTGACTTTTCTTACCATCCCAGTCTAGTCCGGGCAGTTTTGCAGAGCCCGCGCTTTTTAGCGCTAAAATAATTTATTAATGAAACTAACACTTGAAACACAAACACAAATAACTCATTCATTCACTCCATATAATTTACATTGACACTACAGAGAGAGAGTCCTCCCACCAATTACACTACCTACTACTAGTGCTAGGGGGAGAGGGCGAGTACTTAATATTCCTCCCCCCTCCACCACAACTTCCTAGCCTAAACTAACCTAAATCACAGTCTGACCTAATCCTAACAGTAACACATCACACATACCCATCCATATGCCCTCATCCCTCCCTTACCATATCAGGGCTAGTACCCCGCTGATCGTGCCATTTCCTTGCGAACCTCCTTATCTTGCAACCGCTATTACTCTGATCAGCCTATCGGCTGACCCAGTCAGCTCCACTCGTTCTGTTGCAACCAGGCTGCCATCTGTCAGAATGTGATCAGCAGTTTCACTTCTGTGTCCACACAGGCACCTTTGGAAAGCTCCTCCTGAACTCGATCAACTTAGCGTTGAAGCCGCTGTTCCGTGCTCGGTGTATAATTGGGTAGAATAATATCGCTTCTCGGCCATCTGTTCTTATCAGCAACTCCTTAAACAGCGAGCAAGGCCAAAAATTGCCACGTGACTGGATATACAATTGAATACGACAGTTTGGTTTATCACAGCCTTTTATTTTTTGTATTTACACTTTCGTAATTTTCCTCTTTTTTTTCTTTTTTTCTCAATGTTAGAACGTAACGATAACATGAAAACACAAAATTCGATGAACACATTTGTTTTTATAAACTTCACGTTGGATGGAAGGAAAGTGTTTGAGAAGGAGTCTGAACTAGCTTGCCTCATAAAATACCTTCAAAAATGTGGGGGAGACGACGACAAATGAGAACGCAAGAGGCCCCTTAACTCATACGTTTTGTATTCCCCAAATAACGACATTTTCAATAAAATGTTTCTCTGAACTAACGTGGAATTAACCTACATAGTCCAATTGACGACGACGGAACGTTTCTTTTCCTGTATTTTCACCTTCCTAGGGCTACATCGATACTTGGAAGGCCAATATTTATTTTCCCATATTTAGTACGGAACGTGTGATGTGAAACACGTTTTCTGCTTCTTGGAGTACTGTGTTAGATAATTATTACTGTCTCAACTTACGAAGTTATCCATTTATTTTGATTCATCAGCTCCCCACCAAAGTATTTTCATTTTTTTTCTAGGATTTTCTATGTATTTCCTTATTGACGAACACCAAAGTGTACACTCCTTCCCTTAGTCAGTAGGGAATTTCGAACGGTAGACGTTTACTGTCATCTTGTGTTGTTAAGTGATTATTTTGTTAGGTATTAAAGAAATTGGGTTATGTCCGCCAGTAGGCAAATTACTAAAGTTAACGTACCTGTTAGTGAGTCCGTCTCCTCTGGCTTGTGAGTTACTGTGGGCAAGCGCTTTCGATGTAAAGACATCATCGTCTGGCCGTTAAGTCAGTACTCACTACTGTCAGTACTGACTTAACGGCCAGACGATGATGTCTTTACATCGAAAGCGCTTGCCCACAGTAACTCACAAGCCAGAGGAGACGGACTCACTAACAGGTACGTTAACTTTAGTGATTATTTTGTTCTTCACACTATTCCAATCCTTCTGTTTTGGGTAGTGTTTCGCATTTATTTATTGTCAATTCAATAATTGAAGACCAACATCTATGCGTTCATTTTTAGTACGGAAAATTTAGTGTGAGACGCTTTCTGCCGCCGAAGCATAATTATTTAGATCCTCGAAACTTGATCCAGTTGGAGTGGCGGTTTTTAATTCCAATTTTGTGGCTTCGAGCGATAATTATTCTGTACAATCCGCTCCAAGTTTTTCAACAGAGGATACGATTTTAGGTAATTATTATAGTATTTCCAGTTTAAGGATAAATTTCTGCCGACAAAAATGACATGTTCGAGTAATAATTTTTGTATATCCGGTTTTAGCTCAATTTGTGGCCGTCGACGGAGAAAGTGTAGTATTTTCCTCTTCAAGTTGGGATTGTCGTGAGTTCTACGGATATATTATAGCATTTCGGTTATTTCAATTTTGAGCATCGCGATTTTTTTTTCTTACCAGTAACCGTTTTTCGCTTTCTAATTGTTAGGTGACCCCGAATTAAACGCATTCAACGTTCTCCCCGTTTTTACCCAATTCTTCGACGACTGTTCACTTCATTATACGTCAAATGAGATCTTTTCGGTTATTATTGTCCGAGTTGGACTATTGGTACAATTTTTTGTGTGTATTTTAGGTCTACATTTCGACGACTCAACTTCGATCAACTCGGTATGTACGAGTGCCGTCTAATATTGACATAAGAATTGGATCTCAGGTCGTAGTTTTTTGTTTAGCGCAATTTTCGTACAACTAGAATTTCATGCTTATGAATCACGTTTTTTTTTTGTAATAGTGTTTCTGTTTAAACATTTTTCTTTGTGGACATGCGGACAAAGAATTACGTTTTAGATATTTACTACTGTACTCTGGGGGTTAGGCCCATTTCTCCTCGGTAAAAACTCACATTTTATTTCATTATGTTTCACAACTGAATCGTCTTTTTCGATAATTACTTTATCGGCTTTAGTTCAAGTTGGATCCAACGTGAGTCGCGTATTTATTATTGCAAATGTAGGTTACAGTTCAATTTATCCGCACAGAAACACTTGAGATTTTCAGAACATTAAATTGATATTCGCGGTTGATCGAGCTCTCCTTAGAAAAGAGGCCAATTTCGTGGGCACTCGAAAAAAAAAAGCCTCGGGGGCAAAAGAGAGCAACATAGACCGAGCAAATGGTCAATGGGGAGGTTCATGCGCACTGCAATTGTTCAAGCCGCTGTGCTACTATCGATTTGCGCCGTAATTATAACAGATTAATTAACTAAAAGCAGGTAGCTTTTATTTTCGAGATCGGGCAATTATTTTGTAACCCCTACGCGCTACTCGAAGACTGTCTCGAGCCGTCCTCATTCAAATGACTATAACAAGTTTGTCCCCTACTGACTACGAATCTCCCTCCCATACGTCATTCCCCTCCATCTACATCCGACATTTTTTTAAATACAAAAGTGGGACAAAAACAAAAATTAAACGTTGAAAATGGCGAAAACAAAAAAAAAATTATTCGAAATTAGAAATAAATAACCGCAGTAAACGCACCTTCTCGATATTAATAGTAATAATAATAAGAGTAATAATAATGTAATCATTACATAATAATAATAAATGCTCAATTTATTTACAAACAGCCCTCAAAACCTAAGTTTTTTTTTAATAGAAATAAAAAGAAGCGACAGAATTACTTTACACAAATATTATACAAGTTTTTTATCTTCAAAAACTCTATGTACAAAATTATTATTACATAACGTCGCTATCGCTAGTCCACAATTTGCGAAGGGACTTCTTTTTTTTCAGTTTCTTAACATTTTAGTTTTTTTATCGTCTTTTTAAAGTAATTTTTCTAGTTTTTTTTGGTGGGTTGTGAGGGGAGGAATGGAGGGGGGGGGGGGGGTCCAGTCGAAGCGACGAAATAGAGAATAGCAGTCGGAACTTGTCGCTAAAGCCCAAAATGAAGGAAGAACCGGGTCGTTGAATAAATAAAAAAGAAAACTTCAAAAAAAAGGGAGGAAAGATAAATAGAGGGAGGGGGGAGGATAGAAGAAAAGAGATACATCTAAGTAGAAAATAAACCTGACTGGGGAGGGGGAAGAGAGAGAAAAAAAAGCGACGTGTCTAGGAACCGGGAAACGTTGGGGTGTTTTAGTGGTATCGGAACGAGTTGGAGGCGGAAAGAGGGTAATTATTTACATAGTTAACGAGAAGAAGAAATTTGACGTTGACCGATGTCAGGAAAAAGTTTGCGAAAAAGCCGAAGAATGACGGAAGATTTGCCGAAGGCCTAGGTAGTCAAGAAGGAGGATTCATTTTCTAAAATTAGGCGGCTTTCGTCGATTGAAAAGCGCGGTGCGACAGAGTGAAATCAACAGGTTTCACCTACGAGAATAGACAAAAACGAGAATTAGTCGAGAGACAATAAGTATTTTGCTTAAGGCAACATTTCTTACATTACTCCGTTTGTAGGACTGGTGCTTGGAGGCAAGTATCACACATCATCAGAAGAGACGTTGGCAGTCATCGCCACCAGAGAAAAAATAAAACAAATTGGTTGCGACGCATCACATAGCTCTCCTCAGCCCCACGCGCATTCGGATTTTTATCGCTCTAACTGCTGCTTCAACCCGTTTTTCACGAAGTACAGACGAACTTGTAAAACATAAGCAACCGTATTTTATTGAGCCGCTGCTACTTAATTGAAAACCGAAGTACAGGTAACTCCCAAAACGATTTTTTTTTTTGCTTCGGGAGGTTCGTGTTTACAGTTCTGGATTATGGGGGGAAAGCACAGCGAGAAAAATTATACGACAAAACGACGTTACTTCGAATTCAGGAATTTCTGAGGGCTCTCCTGGCTGTCTAATGACGATTTCAAACTTCCTTCGAACGTGTAGCTTATTGGACTAACACCACGATTCGTTTTTCATTAACGCTGTCATATTCGTACGAGATTTAATAAAAAAGTTACACAAAAATAGCAGTTTTTATCAATTGTGCTGCTATTTTGTGCTGCTCTCTCCATTTTCCCAAATGAGAATTCATGGTAGTGTCGTATTAGTTGAATCTGCTTATACAAACCATTTAATCAAGCGTTAGGACCGTTTTTAAGTCGGTGTATTGAACACTATGACGACTATAGTTAGTTTTGGACTATTTTCACTCAAACCGTTATTTCGACAACCCATGTTGATTAGCAGGATTTATATCTGATTTGAGTTGAGTTGGTTGAGCCTTTTTCTCTCAATCGCGGCTAAAAACATATTCTCGAATGCTATTTCTCGGACTGAGGAGCCTCAGAAACGTTAAGGTGCTACGAATCTTTATTTCAGCTGATTGAATAACTTTTCTTCCCACTTCGTAGGGCTAAATAAAGTCAAAATGATGTGGAGTCGTTACGTTGGCTCCCCATTCAAGGGCAAATGTCACATTTTTCCTCCGCTCTGTTGTATTGATAACGGCAACGTCTGTTTCTGGCGCAAGAATACTGGAGAGTTGGAGGCTGCCAGAATGGTTGGTGAGAGCCTCAGTTTTGACACACTCTCACCCACCACTCTGCCGACATAGGAAGTTAGTAGGTAACAAGCACAGTCCTATAGTTAGAGCTAAGTATATCCTCTTCCTTCAGACTTTAATTAAGTTCAACCAAAAACTAGGGCTCACCTGACTAGGAACATCAACTAGCTCTTCCCTCCATCGTTGTGACTATTCATTTTACTTTCACTTGCTCGCTTCTTGTTGTTGAACAGACGAATGAAGCCGCTTTGATTCGAATATTGTTTGGTTGCTTGCTGTCGACTCTGCGATGACAGCGCTCGATGAAACGTGCGGTAACCTGAAATCATCATTTACAAATCAACGTCTTCAACTGACCTTGAATAAGCGTTAGGCATCTCAGTCCCCGTCATGCCTCCAGTAACCTACCTGAGCCCACAGTTCCATCGAATGGTGCACATGACTTCACAGCCCTCGCAGAACATTTCTGCGCCACATTTGATTTCAGTATTAACAGCGCAGAAGCAGTTGTTGAAGGAGCAATGAGTTTTTAGGGTTTTCTAATGCGAACCATCAGAGTTGTTCAATCTGCCATTCTTCTCTTCAAGGCTCTCCTCCTCCAAAATATCGATAATACATATCTGGATTCAGCACCTCGCTCATTTATTCCTTGTACCGTTCTCTCAAACAAAACTGTTTTCTTGCTCGAAGAGCTTGTAATACATATGTATTTTCAATGTCACTAAAGCATTTTTGTACATTTCAACTGAACGCAACTCATTTCCCACAAGCTCTCCTTAGGTTCGAATATTCACATATTTTTCGACTGTGTGGTTTTGCTCTTTTATTCTGTATTTTATTACCTTCACATTGGTCACCAATATTTATCCAAGTTATGTTTTTTCTCCATTTTTTACTTGCCATATGATTCTTTTGGACCGATAACAGAAGTGTCCTACTTAATTTGTAGCACCAAAGAAGGTAGAAGGGAACGAATACTGAGGACGATTCCAACTCTTGTTACATGGCACTGTGAGGTTGATTTCAACTTCACTCAGCTCCTCTTGTGGAGCATTTAGTAGGGCGTACCTGTACTGTGTCACAGGGCAACAGGTAATGATGCTTGCCATGCCATCTTATTATGTAAAAGGTGGGGCTGCCAGAGCACAGTGGCGCTCATTCGCAACATCCTGGAGCTGGAGGGGAATTTACTTAGGCATTGCTAGGACAAACGAGGATGAAGCGTGATGACGAGACGAAGTAAAAACTGCTCTTGAGCATACCGAACTGCTGGACAGTATGGGAGGATGTATGGGAATGGGGGGTGACTGCTGACCTGAGGCAATGGGCTAAACAGTTCCGGGTTGGTACCTCAACATTGCTGTGCTGTGACATGAGAGGCCAGAGACCCTGGAATTTCAAGAACGCCTCAATCAAGTAGAACTTGCCAATGACTTCTCCCACACCATTGAAACCAGCGCAGTAACAAAGCCAACTGATGACCTGGGAAAACTTCAAGCAGGATTTCTGTGTTTCTCTGACACAAGGCTTCAGCATGCACAAATAGGGTCTCCGCGATGACATGCCACAAGAGGAGAATATCCAAACTCCTCGTCAACTGTTCTTTCGTTCAATATCTCCGAAGGAAAGTGCCGTATTTACGCAAAAGTCAAGTTTTCTTCAGATATTTACATCAGCAGTTCGAATTGTGGGAGAATGGCTGGATGTATTAAGCTGATTCTTTTTGTTAATTATAGTTTGAACAATAAAGTCACGAGCAATTTTCACTGGATGGGAAATGAAAGACCGAATGTACCAAATACGAGAATTATTCCCATTTTACTCAAAAACTTCTCTACTCTGATTAAACTTCAAATATGTTGTACCTACGGATCAATTCGCTGAGCGGATACATAAGCTTATGAAGCAAAAAGAGGGTGAAAGTGATTGGAAAAACGGCTGTAACAATTTTCATCAAACTCACCAGATGTCAAGTCCTATGGTCAGTTTGAACTGATTTTGCATAAACCTTTATTTTGGCGCCCGACGGTAATCTGTACTTTAAATATGACGTGTGAGCTGATTTGGTTCAGCCGTTTTCTGTCAATGAACCACACGCACATTGGGCATTCGGGAGTCGTGAAGATTAGTATAAAAACTGTTTCGGCCGACCACACAAGTTAAGTACTTACTTCGAAGCACAAAGGAAAGTAATAGAAAGCCGTGTAATTTCTGAGCTACGAAACTCACCTTGATTTTTGACACGCCAACTATTCGCAGTAGACAATTGCTTGTATTTAGAAGGAGCATGGTTAGAATCATTAAGAGGCTGCACCGGCTTCGACAGGCTCTCGTTGTTATCTCCTTCCTGAAATAAAAATATTGTCAATCGATGCAGATTTACGTGAATGAGGAAAGCAGAATGGGTCAAACGTTTTGACATACTGAGTCGTCGCTGCTGCCGAACGAAGATACAGACAGGTGACTAGATGAAGACGACGACAAAGGTCCTGAAGAGCTCTTGACAGGAAAGTTCGACCGGACCCAATTTCTGTACATGATCACACGATCCCTCACTTTGACTATTCTTCCGAGAATGCTGGAACATATATGCAGTTCATCAGTAACTACCAGTTGAACTATAGAGAATAAGAATTTGAAATCGGTCAACATTTATCAAGTTCTGTTGTGGAAAATACAATTTCTCTGTGTTTATCTCTTTCCGTGGCTTTCTGCAATGTCTTCGTCAATGATCCAAATTCTAGAGGATTATATCAGTCGCATTCATGAGTTAATCGTGCAGGTGCGACTTTGCTAAACCCGGGGCCCACAGTGCCCAGACATAAGTTGGTACCGCAGGTTCATGACATTTAGCCAGTCTCCATGTACAGATTGTGACCCCTGGAGGATCTTGTACGACAAATAGATCTTACTACTCACTTGGTGGCACGAAATGGCAGACCTGAGGCTTTTGAGCTACCGCACGTCTCATAATTGTTACTTCAATCGTCTCAAATACCCAACAAGAGCGAGCACGCTATTCGGAAAGGGTATAGAGCAAATAAAGCGCCCAGGAATCAGTCAGGGCGTTCAAGGTTGTATTGTGTGTAATTTTGAGTAAAGAGCAAGAGTCAGAAGAATTCAGAAAACAACTACATTCCAAGGTAGGGCTGGTTATCCCTGGGCAAAAAGAGGGTGCTGATTTCTTAGAAGTCCACAAAACTAAATATTTCTCAAAATATATTGAGGTATGCCAACCATGCCAGGTATATTGTCATGTGTCATTAATCACTTCAAATTAATATTTTGTCGTTTTGGCATCCCATCTCAACTAGTACAGACAATGGGAATGGGAATGGGGTTCCCTGTTTCAATGTAGGGAATTCAAGGAGTTCACTGAGCAATGCGAAATCGACCAAGTAACAACAAGCACTTATATGAGGTCCAATGGGATGGTTGAAAGTGCCGTGAAAATAGTTGGGCGTCATCATTCAGGTACTGACCCTAATCTTGCACTCTTGAATTATCAAAACACACCAAAAGGGTACACGTCGTCCCCGGCTCAATTTGTAATGTCACGGCGTCTTCGTTGCACTTTACCTATTAGTACTGAATTGACAAAGCCCAAGGTTGTAAATTCAGGAAACGTATGTAAAACAGTCGCAAATAGACGAGCGGCAACTAAAAAATACTTGGACAAAAAGTGCTGCGTATCAACTGTCCTCAACCACTGTTATAGTATATATTTTAAGCAGAAACTTAGTAGCCACTGGATCCCAGGAATAATCGTTCAACCATGTGGTATAAGATCTTACGTGATTTTCAATTAGGAAGGCACAACATACATTCGCAGCCGCAAATGTATAATACTTAGTCCAAAAACGAATGGTAGAGGACTCGAGGACAATCAAGAGGTGGATGTTTCCTAAAATACTAATAGTTCTGACAACCACGATGCTAAAAATACGGGTGCTAATGCCCAAGCAGGTGAAAAGAGTCTGTTCGTGTCAAAGCCATGGCAAGCGATGATCAACCTGCAGCCGAGCAATCGCCACAAACTCTTATTAGGTGTAGTAAACCGGCTATGAAGCCTATAAAAAGGTTTTCACACTCAGATTATGAGGTTCCGTAACCCCAGGCAGAAAAACTGGCGTAGGCGTTAAAATTTAAAAAAAGAAGCATGTTTAGGAAATTAATAGTAATTGAGAATAAGTGATACTAGTGTTGTATGCAATAAAAATTATTATATAGTGTAATCTGATGATACGATCAAGTTGTCACGCATGACAGCAGTGCCTTTGTCTGTCACGTGTGTCGTCCATTTCGTCATACAACCATTAAGTTCAATATAGTCTGTCAGTTCACCTGCTATATCATTTATTTTGCCGGCACTCATAACAGTACCTTGGGCTAAACTCCCCGAGGATGGCATAACCCTATCTTCATAAGTCGCAGTATTCACAGCCTGATGGTTCAATACGCTCTCTTTGTTCGTTGCGTCACCTAAAACTGTTTATTTACACTGACCAGTGCCCCAGGGAAACACTGACCAGTATTCCAGTCATTACAGACCCACTTTCTCACTCTAGTTTGGCTTAGTTACGAGATTAGGCATTGGCTGGTGCCAGAATTTACCAGTCGTCTGGACGTATTATAGGATCATCCTCTACTCTAGTTCTCTAACCGATTCGTCCTGTTTGCCAATTCTGATTCTAAACCACAGAAGTGCTCTACTGTTTTCTTTATGTAAAACCCTTCCAGCAATACGTTAGAAAAAAGGGATCGTATGTACAAGAAAAAGCATAATATAAAGAAATGCAAATTAAAAGAAAAGCTCCTAATTCAACCTTGTAGAAATCAGCGAAACTACCTTCAAACAGAACTGATAGTTTTACATCGAGAAGGCCAAAGATCACTGTAGGACAAATGATACAAGAAAAAATAAAACGTTTCACCTTGCAGGGCAGTCACTTAAGAGGAGATGAATGGAGTACCTCTACATTGCGCACAGAACATCTCTCGTGGTTATTCAATTCTACTGAGAAACCCAGCATGGACAAGTTGCCAAAGTACATTTCCCATTAACCTTACTCTGGCTAATAATCTCTCAATGTTGATCTCCACTCACAGCCCAGCTAAAATAGGAGTTCATTTCTAGTAGGCCAGCGCAATTCATCAAGTTGATTAAAAGACGAAGTTCTCACAGGATCCATATATTAGCGCTTCTCCAGTTTAATTTCCTTAGATTCCGAACTGGAAGCAGGGTCCAGTGGCCCAGTACTTAGCGAATCGAAATAAATCAATGGCCTCAGTGATGGTTCTGACTTGTGTGCGTCGGGGAATGAGCGCCACTGCATCAGAAAACGCATTGGACATTCCATCCATTCATTTCACCCTTATTCTTCGTGAAATATTTGCGCTTCACAGTTTCCTTGGTTGCTTGATGAAGCAGAGGGCATCAGTTAGACTTGTTTCACCAAACACCAAGGCTTGTTGATGGTCGATGCTGAAGTTGGTTGGGAAGCTGAGAGTCTCGTAAATTAGAAATGTTAAAAGTGGGACATGGTACAAAAGAGGTTGGAAAACACTGTTCGAGTAGGTTTCGAGTCGTTGTTCCTGCCCAGCAACAATCTCTAATGTGATCCGATTCAAGGGCACTACCAGTTTGGCAGTTTTATTGGGGCGGTACATCTGTCAAATAATCACGCAGGTCAGATCACTCAGGACAGAGATCTCGCGCAGAGCACAATGCATGAAAGCATGGCCCATCGATCCTTTTGGCTCAGAAACTGTTCAGTAAATGTGTGCGAAAAAATACTACAGAGATAACTGGCTCCTGTTCATCGTGACTGATCCTTCAATGTCGGCTCTTCCTGTCATTGTGAAGCAGAATTTATTGTTTAACCGCCAATAGGGAATGTGAGCTGGGTTTAGAACGCCCTACTGTGACCTGTCGTTGCTGTAGTAATCCTAATCAGTACAGAGAACCATCGCTTCAGACATTTGGCCCACACACTCTGTCGATTGGCTGCTCGAAGCAGTACCCACACCACAGAAATCAACTTACCTAAATGAATTGGTGGGGATGACTATACTTAAAACCGCATTGACCGCTTGCGACAAGGAGATGTAGGCGTATTCAAAAGCCTGGCGAACATGAAGGGCGCCGTAAGACCCGCGTCCAATATCGTTGCCAGGCGTCAAAGGATCCTCTATACAGAGAACTGAGGGCCGATGACCGTCCTTCATATTTTTCTGCATCTGCAACAAACCAAAGTGATATTTCACCAAACTGTGGTCGTCATTACATAGCGACAATGGCCAGAACCAGCGAAGACTTACTTCCTGCTTCGAAATGTAAGTGCCGCCATTTTTAATGCGAATGGCCGTTTTCATATAATTGAACTTCCGACCGTAGAGTTCGAAGAATTCTATTAAAAGGACCCCGAGGTTGGCGTTTTGAAGCGCAGTCTCTCCTCGTGGGTGGAGCTGAAAAAAACAAATTGAAGTATAGTAATTGAAGGCGCAGAGTTCTACATTCTCATATGAAGTAGGGGTCCCTTGACGTGGCAAACAGCATTCACAACCCTGCAATGCCTGCTGCTCATTACGTTTTCAGAATTGATTGAGTCGTTCCTACTACTGCTGTAATTCATGAGGCTGTCGATACGATTTCTCTGGAAACATTCAGGTTTACTATTTTGGATTGTAGGCTAAAGCCAAAGAAACACTGGTACAACACCAAAGGAAGTGGTTCACATTTCAGAATTCCTAGGGTTGCTCCTAATTATCTCACGAACGTTATCAAACTCTTACCGTATACGCAGTTCATTAGGCTACCACCCTGATTTGTTTTATAATGCTGTCATATGAGCAGGATTCGTAGGACAGAAACTGTTCTAAAATCGAATTGTAAGCAATTTAAGAATTTCGCTGAAATCGTTGACAATTTATCGTGCTGCTCTTCTTGATTCCCCATGGTATACTGCGCTTCGTTATGTAATGAAAGAGCTTTTGTTGCTTTGTATCATCTACGAACAAGAACATAGGCGCTCTCAGGACTGGAACTTGGAGGGGCACTCAAGTTGTCTAGTGGAGGACAGTGAGTGTTGTTATGGCTGCTGGATGGTCAGCATATACGGCACCCAGAAAAGAAGAAAGCTTCCCACTCTCTTAGCCTAGCTACTGGGCACCTCACGGAGACTAAGGAAGTTTCATTGACTAAGTACTCAACAAACGTAACTCTGAAGCCTCTTGCAACGGCACGAGTCAAGACTCATCAAGCTCTCAACAAACAAAAGTAGCTCATAATGGTCTTGATACAATTCAAGGATCTTAATGTTATTCCCCCATCAAAGCTGTAAGATCTCAAGAGTCCATCAATCCCTCGACCTGACATCAAAGATCCTAACCCTCATTTAATGAATTGCAGAGTATATAATGAAGAACTAACACGTGACTTACCTGTAGAAACGAAACAGTCATCAAAATGAGAGAGTAGGAGCTGATGCCTCCGTGGAAAACCTCGTTCAAATCCCTCTGCAGCAGAAATTGCTTCAGCACCAAAACCAATTTGCCCAAAACGGGATACTTGGCCTGTAAACACACCGACAAAAAAAAAACAGACAATTTCAATGGTAAGGCGGTTGCAGGAGGATTGGCATTACCACAACCTGAAGGGGCCCTCACCTTAAATTCTTTGATCAGCTCAGCTGACCGAACACCGTTGTTCATATTGAACGAAATGTCAACTTTGACTCCCGACGTTTTGTCTGTCAGTTTGACTATAGGCACCTGAAACAGATAATATTTCAGTGAAACGAATCACAATCAAGTACGAGATAGAGATGTAGTAAATCGTAACGTACTGTGGCTTTGTCGAGTACTTTGATGTTGTCCTTAGTGCACACCCCTTTGTTCAGCAACGTTTCTTCAAGAGTGCGCAGAGGCAGTTTTTCCCAATCACCTATTACGACCAAGTCGATGTCGCTGGAAATTAAACATTATTACTAGACTGAGGAATATTGAACAAACAACATTAAACAAATATTGACGAGTACAGGATTGGCTGTAGATAACAGCGCTCAATAAGGAGAAGCGGGTCGAGAGGTGCTAAATTGTAATTTAAAGGACCATCATAGATGGTCGTTTATGCAGTGAATTCATCCTGAAAGATGGACAGTCTTAGAGTGCACATTTGTGGTTTAGGCGGAAATTCTACACTCCGGCCGTTCCATCCAGCCGCCTTACAACAATATGTTTATAGTTACCTGGTGGGGAGATAGAGTCCAGTCCTAAAGCTTCCAAAAACTTCAACCCGAGCATTTGGCCACAATTCAAGCACCAACCCTTCAATATTGGCGACGACCTGCGCTCTCATGTTGTGCTCTTCAGGGGTCGGGCTCATGTAGTCGTGGAACTCCAATATTTCCTGATGAAGCCTGCAAAAGACCAATAACGAAAAATAGGGATTTCAGTTTTGACCGTGATTTTCGATACAAAACTGTTTACCTATACTAGCACAGTGGCATTTAAAATAGAAATGAATGGGGGAAGTATTAGAGTTCAGTCTTTCTCCAAGAACAACCTGCATTGACTTTCCAGTGGTGTAAATAGATGCAGTGCAATGTCACTCCTTCCAAACCCCTGGCTATGAGCGGAAGGAAGTTCCACCCATCAAGTAGGCAATCTTGGGAGGTGGCAAGATGAGTGGGGCGCAGCCTAGAAGCACACGTGGCACAGGCAACTGATTCCAACTTCAGCTATTTCGAGGGATTCAGATAAGTTCATATGTTAAGAGGGGTTTGGAGAGCCGCTGACTCTGGCAAAAATTATAGCAATCACAAGCTCCTCCACTGGGAGTTAGGCGGTAGACATCCAGCTTGCTGCAATTTTAATGGAGTATACTTTGACCCAGGAAACCCTGTTCTGTTTTCACCATCCGTCTGTGAACATCCCCTCAGTTGGAGAACTTTTCATTTGGTGTTCTCAATTGTTTGATGTAGCCTAAATTTAATTATTATTTTCCCTTCGTTATTAAATTAATTTTTCCATTTGCCATTTTCAATACAGTCCCCTTTCTACTTTACGCAGTTCCTCACGAGAAATGGAGCACTGAATTGGCAAAACTGCCATTTCAAAACTGCCTGCACTGCAGAGCAACAGGGAATGATCATTGTCCCGCCATTTTCTCATGCCAAAGGTAGACAGGCTACTGATGGATAGCAGGGATTCGGCTTTTGGAACTCGTGGGAAGAGGTTCTTGTCTCTGCCTTATATCCAAAAATAGCGCAATTTTATTTTCTGTTCTTTTTTATTTTCTTTTTAGTTTTTATTTCTTTAATTCTCTAAGTTTAAGTGAAGTGAAGTGAAGTGCTTTCTTGCGATTTCACCGTACGAAATACGACAAACAGATAAGTATAACCTAGAGAACACGTGGGGCTGAACAAAACATCTATTCACTTTCACTCCTACTGATTTCCATTTCTCTTCTCAATCAGCCCCACGAATAATAACCAGTGAAAAAAAAAAACCATCAGGACGAGGCAACAAGCCGCCCGGGGCCGCTGAGGCGGGGGTAACGCCCCGGTGCCGCGTGCTCCGCTCCCGCAACGGGGCTGTCTAGAGGTGGTTCGGGAACGAGGCTGTTTGTCCCTCCCTGGGTCCCTCAGGACTAACGGCTCGAAATAAACCAAAGTCAGGAGGGGTGCATTCATCCCTCCTTCGCAACAAACAAACAGTGGCTGAAAAGCCAAAAACAGCACCGCCATCGATCTTTTCCCCGGAAAAATCGATGAATCAGTTAATGTACAAACTAGTGGATCAGAAACGATCCCAATGAGTTCAGGCGCGAGCACCTCGGATAATAAAGAGGGTTTCACAATTGTGAAATACAAAAAAAAGATGAGTGCTAGTAGACGACTCAAAAAACTAGAGAGGCATCTAGGCTCCACCATAATCAGAATGGAGCAAGAGGCCAAACAATCCGAAGGAGAGTTAAGGACAAACCTCGAAAATCAGGTTAGGCTCCTTAAAGAAAAATTCATTAAGGACCTAGAGGAAAAAAAGAGGCAGGTCTCGCTTCAATCCAGCGACACCAGCAAAAGAAAGAGAGGATCGGAACAGTCTGTGGAAACAGCTACCACAGACGAAAAGAGAATGGCCACAAAACGAGCAGTACAGGCGGGCAACCTAATAATGTCAACCATTTGTGGTAAACGCCAGAAAACTGCACCAGACTGCAGATTGGTAATCAAGAAAAACGACGGTGAGAAGTGGACTGACGAGGAAACCAACCAAGTCAGAAACCTCATTAAAAAAGAGACGATCCGCAAAATGAAGGATCCAGCTAACGAAAACGTAGTCATAAGTTTTGTAAATTCGGGGCTGCTGAGCGACCAAAGGTGGTTCAGCATCACTGTACATTCGGATGAGGCTGTTCAGTGGGTATTGAACCTCGTAGCCGACGCTATCACCCAACAAGGATGGTCGGCTATGAAATATGAGGACATGCCCAAGAGGTCTACAGTATGCGGTAGTGCCATTGGCATAACCGAAACAAGAGAGGAGTTTTATGACACAGTTACACTGTTCAATAAAAACCTCAATCTTAAATTAAAAGAATGGGAGTTAGTAAAATTTGAAGCAAAGGAAATGCCACATACTTTGAATTCTCCATACCAGAAGAGGATGCAAAAGTGATAGAGGAGAAGCGACACCTTTGCATAGGTCTTTGCTTGTCCCCAGTGTACATAAAAGGCAGGAAGTGGGGCAACATGGCAGATATATGGGACGACTGCTTTGAGTTCCCTTCCCTGACAAAGAAAGTAATAGATCCCAAAACGACACCAGAGCAACCTAAGACTAAAAGAGTAGACGAGAAAGTCACACCAAAAACCAGAGAGTGACGGCACCAGTGACCAAGAGATACTGGGAGCATTGAGAATCGAGGAGGAGCAGGAAGAGGAGGGTGTGATCACCGACGAATCACTGGTGACAGTGATGGGGGAATCACCCCTCAAAGACGATAAAGAACCCCCACCAAAGCCTAGGAGTGAGGAGGGCAAGAGTGAGGGGTAAAACTAGAAAAGTAGGGGTAAAAAAAAAAAAAAAAAAAAAAAAGCACAAATCAACCTGAACCACTCACATGGAGCAACCGCAGACATAACTAATATGTGTGCCAACGAACAAGTAGGTATTTTCCTTATTACAGAGCCATTAAACTACAAAGGTTCAATTAAAGGACTAAACTTTGGTAACTGTACGTTGATAAATCCGAATTACAATAATTGCAGAGCGTGTATCCTGATCCACAGGGTGTATACTCCACTGATGATCACGGAACTCTGCTCCAAAGACACCACGACGGTCAGACTTACAACGGAGGACACAAAAGGAAAAAGAAACAAGATCATCCTAGTCTCCCACTATGCTGAGGCACATCAACACCCAGAAGAACTGAGCTCGCTGATTACAACAGTAGCAGAACAAGCCAACAGAGAGACGGCGCCGGACTGTTAATAGCAACGGACTCCAACGCACACTCAAGTATGTGGGGAGGTAACACCGAGGATCAAAGAGGTAGATTGTTGGCAACATGTATTATGACTAACAACCTACAGATAGAAAATAGGGGAGATACTCCTACATATCAAGCGCGAGGAGGTCAATCCTGTATAGACCTAACACTAACCAATAGTAAAATGCATGAATATATAAGAAATTGGAAAGTAGAAATCGGATCTATACTATCGGATCACAGATTGATCACATATGAAATAAATCTGGAACCAAATCGGATAAAACTAGCATACAGAAATCCCAAACACACAGACTGGGAGAAATATAGAAACGAAATAGGAAACCATGCATCAGAAATTATCGATAACCACACTTACAGTTCAACAAGCACTACAAGAGAACAAACTGAAACAGAACTATTTAACATAACAGAAATACTAACTAAGGCATATCACAAATCATGCAAACGTTCATACATAAAGGGCAAACACAAAAGTGGTGGAAACATAGCCTACAAATACTTAGACAGAACACCAGAAGACTACACAAACGAGTGAACAGGGACAGCACAGAGGAGGAGTGGAGAGAGTACAAAACACTAAAAACGAATATAAAAAGAATTACGTAAACAAAGAGAGAATGCTGGAAAGCGTTCTGCACAGACATAAACAACATAACGGAGACATCCAGAGCAATGAAAATTATAGGTAGCACAACGAAGCACAAAAATATGAGTATAAGTACACTGATACGCCAAGACGGTACATATACTGAAAACCTCGAAAACAGTTTAAAATATCTAATGCAAACTCATTTTCCTGACTGCACAGTAAGTGACAGCCCAGCAGAGCTTAACTATGAGCAGGAAACTGAATCAGTAGCGTACGAGGACAACCAATTGACATTTTTCAATAAAGAAAGTTTCGACTGGGCGACAGACTCCATGCCCCATATAAAAAGGAGGGTTGATGGACTCGTTCCAACATTAGTTCAAAAATGCGGAAACATATTAAGAGATAGAATATACCACAATCTAAAAAACATAGTACGACTAAGGTATATACCGAAGGCCCTTAGAACGGCAAACGTCATATTCCTCCCGAAACCGGGTAAAAGTGGAAATCCAAAAGCTAAGGACTTCAGAGCGATAAACTTATGCAGTATATTTATCAAAATAATTGAGAAAATAATTGATAGGCATATCAGAGACGATGTAATGCCCACATCGCCTCTACACAGGGAACAGTATGCATATAGCGTAGGAAAATCCACGGAGGGAGCATTGCATAACCTGATCAATAGAATAGAGGAAAAAATAATAAAGAATAAAGAATTTGTTGCCGGCTGCTTCTTTGACATTCAGGGAGCCTTCGACAACATACATTTCACACGGCAATCACGAGAGCTTTAAGAACAATAGGAGTAAACGAGACAGTCGTGGAATGGTGCACATCACTCCTAAATAATAGGGAAGTGGTTTGCCACGGCAGGAAATGTACAATTACAGTACCGTACGACAAGAGGAACACCACAAGGTGGTTGCCTCTCACCACTATTCTGGTGTTTAGTAATTGATGAATTAATTAGGGCAATAAATAATGCAGGTTTTTACTGTCAATTTTTTGCAGACGACGGGGTTATCCTGGTACCACATCGGGACCCACATAAAGCATGTTCCACGGTCGGTGGCGCAATAGAGACTATAATGAGCTGGTGCCAAGCAAGGGGATTATCCATAAATTTGGAAAAAACGAACACAGTAATATTTAGCAGGAAACGTACAGACACGAATAACATAACAATGACAATAGGAAATACTAGAGTCCCTACCGTCGACAAAGTCAAATACTTAGGAGTAATCCTAGATAGGAGACTTAGATGGAAAGAACATATTAACACAGTGACGGAAAAAAGCAGGACCTTATTACACCAAATAAAAAGGCATCATAGGTAAGACATGGGAGTGAACCCAAGGATGGCCAAATGGATCCATCAAGCGGTGTTGAGACCAAGAATAGTGCATGGAGCAATTGTTTGGTGGCAGGGAGCAACCAAGAATTGCTCCTTAACAAACTAGATAGAACAATAATGATGACTATGTCAGGTGCTGTCACAGTACACTCACCATCGTCCTGGCGGTGATACTGGGCGCATGCCCATCAGATGGGAAGTTCTACAAGAAGCAATGAGGGCGTCCTCCAGATTAAAGAAAAATGACGAGTGGACACAAGTCAACTGGAGAAGGACATGGAACTATCGGGAACGACCTGTCTCACTCCATAGAAACGGCAAACTACCCGATAGACGATAGAAAAACAATATACAAACTTCAGACGCACATTAATACGGAAATATGTCCAAAAGACATTTGGGAGAACAGAACACATGTAGAGGATGACTCAGATATAATATATTACACAGACGGATCGAAGGACCAAATACATGGAAACACGGGTTTGGGTATATACATCCCTGCAATAGATTGGAAAGAATCCAGATCTCTAGGCACCAAAACAACGGTCTTCCAGAGTGAACTTTTAGCAATCAACCACTGTATTGACAAACTGATCACATCGAACACCAGCAATAAGACAATAACAATTTACACAGACAACCAATCGTCAATAAAAACGCTGGCCAATCCAATAGTTAGGAGCCTACTAGTTGAGGACACGAATAACAAGGGGAAAGAACTTGTACTCAGGGAAATACCTTGACGGTCAAATGGATTCCGGGACACATAGGATACAGTGGGATTGAAAGAGCGGACATACTGGTCAAAGAGGGGTCGACCGATCACTTCTATGGACCAGAACCCTATACGGTGGTTACGATGGCAACAGTCAAGAAGGCCATAAATAATACCCTATGGAGTAAAGTTAACAATGACATAGACAATAATAGAGGTCTTGAATTCTCCAGCGCACAGGGACCACGAGTTACAATAAAATAAAGACGGAATGGGCCCTAAAACTAAATAGAATACAATTAAGAAGATTAATAGGCATGTTAACTGGACACTATGCAGTCAGAACACATTACATAGATATAACCCAGCAATTAGGGGTGAATGCTCCTGTGGGGAAATAGAAACGGTTGAACACTTCATATGCGAATGCCCAATATGGTTTAGAACCAGAATAGAAAGACTAGGAGGACGAACCATAGATTGGGATGATATACGACGCAATGAATGGAGGAGTATCCTCAAATTTGTAGAGGGTACCGGAAGATTCCAGTACCCATTCTAGGAGCCAAAGCCGGATCCCTTATATAACTTGGGTGATGGGAAATGGGCCCATATGTGGCCACGACTTAGGTCACTGTTCCCTCGGCTTTGGCTGATGCCCTGCAATCTCTCTCTCTGATGGATAGCAGGCCACACAGTTAGTAATTTCACACTAGAAGCGCTCTTTTGCGCCATGTGGAATTCTGAAGAAAGCTAGAAGTGCATTGTTCAATTTTCCTAGGATGAAGCTTGCTGAATCAGGGCCGGTATCCCGCAGGGATAATGAATCAAGACACGAAGTAAATAAAAACTCCTCATGGGCCTACTGAACTGTTGGGTAGTATGGGAGGAGGAGAGGACAAGAAAGGTGAGCTGCCATAGCAGAGAGAGAGAGATGTGAGTGCCGAAACTAAAGTCTTTAAGAGACTCCGCTGAAATGTTACTAAAATCTTCAGAAAAGTTGATGCCATAGTCCAATCAAGTTTATATGATGAGCGTTAAATAATGCTCATGAGATATATAGGAGCAACTCCAGAAATTCGGGAATATTGAAACAGTGATCTTTACAATCTCAAAGAAAAATCGTGTTTACAGCGTCATTAATTCTTTGTGTACTTATTGCTCAATAATGGCCAGAGTATGAGATGGAGCAACACAATGAATTCTGGAACTGATAGAGCTACCACTTTCTGCCATAAAGTGATGGTTTACCAACTTCAAATAAATTGAGTTAAAAATAAATTGAATTAGTACTAAAAGCCATGAGTTATTTACCGTAAAGCTAAGGAAATTGGTGTGATGCGTCGCACCTCATACTTTTCAATATCTCCACGCAATTTCCTCTCCCAGAGGAGTAAAACATAATTGTAGTGCCGACGTCGAGCCTTGATTAAAGTAACAGTCAGTGTCTTTCAGTTCCTCCCTTTCATTTTGTTGAGCCGTGTATCTTTACCGTTGGGATGCGACATCGAGAAGATTCAAAAAGGCTCAATAGAGGCTGGCTTTGTGAAATAGTCAAGCTGCAGTTTTCCTATGCTCTTCCTGCCACGAATTCCGCGTTGAGCCCTAGAAAGCCCCTTTTGAATTACTGACGCTTCGACCATAATCTTCGACAATGACTGCCTCACACTACCGTGGCATTGATATCACTTGCAATGACGGTGAGCTAACTACGCTTCACACAACCCATTGAGCCTTTCACATCCTGCTAAATGGCACCAAGTACAATCATTTACTAAATAGTGAACTCACGCCATGATGGGACGATGATCATAGGTCTTGTCCGCTCGTCGCCATGGCTCGCCACCATACTGACCAATGAGGAAGTCTTGGTTATGGTTTAGACCGTACGTTGAGGCCCAGTTCTGTTTCCAAATCTCTTGCGGTTCTTTTCTCTGTAAATCACGACAAACGACAATTTTAATTATAAGTTTTAAACCTCAGGCGCATCAAGATAGGATTCGAACCAATTATTAGTACAATAATGTCAAGTTAAATACTCAGTTTATCCACTTAATAGAAAAGCGCCGGAAGCTAGAGGTGTTTTTGAACCATTTTAGCCTCTCTTTGCCCACATTGCGCACCACAGGAACAGTGGAGTTCGTAAGAGGTCAAACAACCAAGTTTCTTAAGGAACTGTTAGAGGTTAAGCAGGGGTTTCTCCCAGGTCGCTCCTTATTAATGACTTCAGTGGCTCAGACCTTAGTGGTTTATGGCTGGATAATCCCATTATATGTGCTGTTCACTGATAATATTGGAATGGTGGGGGTGGGGTCGAGACAGAGAGAGATATACATCAGTACGTAGGAAGAGGTGGACAAATTAATGTTCAATAATAACGCGAGGGTGAATAGGTTTAAATTAAAATCATCTTCTTTTTTTCCGCTTCGCCAACACACAAGCGGCAATTTAACAAATATAATACTTGTGTGCACGAGGAGTTAAAAGGAACCAACAGGTGCTATAAAACTGTCTGTGTCACTATTTCGTAGAAATAGGCTGCCTTATAACTGTACGGGCCAATGAGTACAGGTTTGTCCATTGTGTTGTTTATCATTCGTTCATTCACTTCGTTATTATAAGCTGTGGTCACATACAATGTGCGTCCTAACTCTACGAAAAATTGCATATTTTCTTCGCAGAGCACCTCTTGACTTTGATTGGCTTATTTGAGTGACGCTTTTGAAAAAACTGAATATGTGGAATAAGTCCAAGCAAGGTAGTGTTTCTGATATTTTCTATGTTGAAAACAAAACAAATGCAATTATAAAAAAATTAACACTGGAAAAGTTAATTATAAAACAACATCTGTAATACTTTTGAACTCATTCTTGAAAGAAAATTTTAAAAAAAGCATATCTGTTTGCTGACTTTAAAACTCAAATTGGACACCACCTCAGCTCGTTGAAGACCAGCCTAAGAGAATACTTCCCACCTACAGACAAAAAGTTGGACTAGATCCGTGATCCCTTTCCGTTTGATTATACAGAAACTTTGATCATCCTGACAACATTCCAGAAGGAACAACTAACCGAATTCAACCAACTTCCTTATTGGATTTTCAACTACCTACCTGTGTGAAAGAGAGTTGTCGAACTAAACGTATCTAAAATGAAAGTACAGAAACAAGCTTGAGTCAAATATTGACGAACTATGGTGAAAAAAGAAGCAAAGCAAGCTCATCCCTCTCATTAATTTTTTTAATTGCTCGCCTATTTTCGGAAATATTGCATTTTTGTCGTTGAAATACATAGCGATAAAAGGTTTTTAATTTAACCCCTCATCACCCTCAACCGATAACAAGGGCAAAGTGGTCCGCCTACCTAAGGCTGTTTAGACTTGTTACTTCACAATCACACAGTTACAGCGTGCACAGTTTAATTTCGAAGAGGGAAGGGCAGAGATCACTCCACTTTTCACTTTGTTTTTTTCGGTTCTTTTTCGAAAAGGGTGTGACTCGAGTCTTTTGAAAACGAAAGTGAATACGGCATTATTAGTAGAAATTCCTGGCGTTGTTGTCGTTTCATGGTTTCAGCCGCCAACTGAGTTCCCTACCACGGTACAAAATCAAAGATGAACTCATTCAAGTGAAACTTACCTTGTTGTTAGGGCCATCCATGATTTCGTTGCTTTTGACAGTTTTTTGAAGTTTGCTATACCTTCTGAATATTCGGTCCCATTGATCTTTGGCTGGGCCTGCAAGCACAAACGCCGCGATTATTTAAAATGGCATTTAGTAGCACTTGAGCTGGTAACCTACACAATGTAAGCTGAAAGGGCAATCAAAATTATGTTTAGCATTATTTGACGGCATTTCAAGTTTTAGACTTGACTAACAAGGAGTCTCAGGTACCGAAAGAACCTGAGACCGCATTTTTGTATGAATGAACGGATCAAGCTAATTTTGGGAATTGGAACAGAATAAACCTGATGGAGTCAGACAACTACACTTACAACTCTGCTTGGTGGGTACAAATCTTGGTTCGACAAATGGCTCATGTTAGCTATGATCTTCAACAAGCAGGTAGTCGGTACGTTGTCAAGTGGTCACCGAATATTACTGCTTCCTCATCACCCCTCCTCCCGACAGGCTCCTAACTTCAACTTTCTTAATTTCCCTGTACTCCTCGTGTTTGCCTGTTGTTGTGAAACATCGTCTCTTATCTAAGCCATTGACATCAACATCGCTCCATTTCAAGTTATGGTTGTTTATATTTCGTTCTTGCTTTTACTGCACCCAGTCATTGTACACATTCACATTTACAGGCAAACTGTCACCATCTCCTGTCAAGCTTCAAATGTCGTAGTCACAACAGTACACTTTTTGGTTTATTATTCATTCTGAATAACACAATGTGTTTACATCAGGAATATTTTTTAGACACCCCCCCCCCTCCAAATCTGATACTTTACGTTTCAAAGCATCGGGATTCCAAATGTGCAAAGTCCATCCACCGTCTGGGCCATATAATACCCTTAAAGTGGGATAAAAAATTCGTTCTTTCGCACAAAAATCCCATTGGGTATTATTTTCCAAGTAATTTTAGATGCTGGGTCGAATCTAATAACTTTCAGAGGTGTCAGACTGCGTCTATACCGAAAACAGTGAGATTGCAGTAATTATAGTGTGCCAAGGACTACTGATTGAAAGACTTGTCACATTGTGCCAATGGCCTACAGACATGTACAGGCGTTTGGATTATGACATTTTAGTCGTTCCATTGTAGTCAGTTCATGTGTTTCGTATCCTTAACTGGTATTTTTCGATGCTGAATCGAACGGGAGGTGTGAGACTACGTCAAGCTGTGCAAGAGGATAATAAACCGTTACGTAATAATTACCAGCGTTTTTACTACACTTCAACTGTTCATCTTTCAACCAACTGTAAAGCTGTTTACACTAGATGCAGTGTCTTGACATGACCCCATTTCGCCATTTCTCTCGACTCTTGCTTACCAATGTGTCATCTAATACGCCCAACCAGGTGGATTCTCAGCAAACACACACCACAGCCAAAGTTCATAATTGAACACCGCTAATTATGTTATTCCAAGGGGTCTAGATTGAGATAAGGATGCCATAGAAATACACATCTTTTGCCCAAAATCACTCATTCCCTCGCCACAACTTTACCCAACATAAAGTTGTGGTCCTGTGTTTGTCACTACAATCATCAAAATTACAGTATTTTGGAAACCCTTTAAAGGGTATCTTTCGCATCGATGTTTTGCATGCATTCTCTACCCCCCCCCCCTCACCACATCCTACACCTTTCTGCATTAACAAGTTACAAACACACACTATCTTGACATTTAGCACTTCACAACTACCACTTGCAAATTAACAAATACCTCAAAGCTTTTCGGACGCACCTTAACAAAACGCGAATCGGAAGAATTATGACTCAACAGCGGTCCTTAAGGACACCGGAGGAAAATCGCGAGTTCAACGACATAACCTTACATTTCACACAATATATTATAAATTCAGGCGGATACAAATAAGCCCCACCCCATTTCACAAGAATTCCCAAAGTGGAGTTAATCAAACACAAAATCAACAAGAGGGATTCCACAAAACGCAAAATTAAGATCAAAACTGCTAAATTAACCTATTGGATTGATAAGGATGGAAACGTGTAACGTGGACTCTATAAATACTTTGTAATTAATCGTCTAATCATATTAAACCTTTCATTACTACTTTAATGAACAACAAGCGACAATTGGCCTGAAAATTAGAGGCAACTCACCTTCCTGTTCCGGGGGATACCACCCTAATTTCGGATCCATGCACCGAATTCGATCGAAATCGCCGGGCGGATAATACCGAATTTGGTTTCAAACACCCAAATTTGGCATCGAATAGAGAGGAACGGTAGTTTTTTTCGAAAAAGAAAAAGACCCAATCGTTCGGGTGGGAGGGAGTACTTTTTTGAAAAAAGCGGATTCGTTGACTACACACAGATCATAGTTTTTGCATTCGCCACTGGATTTTCAGCTCGTAAAACCGCAGAGTCGCGTTTGATTAGAACGCAAATACGCGGCGCGCCGGACACTAGATGAAATCCGCGCACAATTGATAAAATTCTTCGAATTTAGTCTTTACACCTTAAAAAACTCATTTTCTTCTTAGAAATCGTCGACGGTTTCTTCGAATGTTTTTTAAAAAAGCTTCCGGCGTAATGGTGCGCTTCAATAAGTTATTCCGACTCTAATAATCGATAATTACGGAGCGAACCACTGAAAAAGTGCGACGTAAAGGGAACACGCTGCTATCGCAGAATTTAACGGAGCCTTTCCACCATTTTAGATTTTAAAAATCGACGAGGAAAACCCTGAGATAGCGAAGTGACCGGGGTACAAATCGAGATCATTGCCAACCGAACAACCCGAAAAATATCAATCAGGCGCTATCATTCCTACTGTATGCTTCACGTCGGAAAAAATAATCGAAAAGTTCTTATTCTTGTTCGACTACTTAAACTGGAGCGACGACTTATATTTAAATGGTCGAGTTACTGTTTTATACTATAAGACGTACGTCGCTCTTTCAAGTCATCATTGTTCGAAAGTACAAACAGCTTCAAAACTTGGTCTGAAATTAGCTACATCTACTTTCATTAGCGCTACTTAGTAAAAAGGCAAGTTGTGTAATCAGATAGGAGACGCAACTAACAGTCGTTTTCAAAGAGATCAACTACGTTCTTTTGTTGATCAGACAGTACAACCCAATGAGTGAAATGGTTGGATGTTCGGCCTGTAGGTTAGGAGTGGGTACCACAATAAGGTCCGGAGTAAAATTAATCCAAAACTAACAGCACTTGTCATCGTGATAAAAAGACAAGCCACGTAATCAGCAATATCATTCATTTGTCTGCGAACGCGAAGATGAAGTTATGAGCAAATTGGGTCGTAAACTATAGTTATAGTAATCGGAACAACCAATTATTTTTACTCTCCTTACCCCCAGAAAGTAGGAAGGAAAGTAACGCAATCTCCAACTATTCGGTTCTTGACTCGTATGTGTCAGCTTTTGGGCGCCACTGTCCCAACATGTGAATGCAGTTGAAAGAGAAAGGCTGAGCCATATCGCGAATGCAGTTCGCCATGAACATTGCACAAATGTGGTGTAATGGGAAAGGGTTGTACGCCAGTCTAGACGAAATCAGCCTAGCCCCTTTCTCATGTGAAGTGCAACATTACAACTGTCTTGAGGGAAAGGTGACAGTGGTCTCCCTAGCTCACATGGACCATACACGTGAGGAAGACTATACGAAGGGTTTCGTCCGTGATGGTGTCTGACCACAAGATGGTGGTGATGACATGGGAGCTGAGGCCAAAAAGGAACCTATGTATGTTCACAGTGATTGTAACGTTGACCGTTTCGTGTGGTGTCGTAGTCTGGTGGACAAGGATAGGAAAGAAGAAGGTGATGCTGCCACTGAGTAGACTGCAGCTGAGTGCTTGCTCTGCCGTGGACGGTTGAATGTAGGCGTCTCCTACAGCTGCGCTGGAGGTCTTGTCTGCCTACTTGTATGGTATACTATACAGATGGTTCATTGAATGGTGGCCTAGTGGGTTCAGGAGTTTATGGGCAAGTATAGTTGCCAGATGAGATTGCAGGAATGGGCCTCAAGGTTCGTAAATGATACAACAGTATCATAAATCCATTTGTGGAGAAATGAGAAGAGACACAATAACTACAACACACGATACAATAAATTATCAACAACTTCAACGAAAATCTTTTTTAGACCACTAGCTCATATGATGACACTGGTCTTCAGAAATAAATGAGGGCAGTACTATAATAAACTGCATACATGGTAAAAGTTCAATAATGTTCCCTCAGCCGTACGTATATGATCTAATCTGCTTTTCACTCAGTGTATTTGAACTCGGTAGACCTTTTTTATGTTCTCAACAGAAACTGGCAGTTGCTCTTGCTTATGGCGTGACCAGTGACCGCTGTTATTAAAACGATTAGGTAATTTGTAGGATGGTCAACATTATTGTTTTGCTTTTCGAAGGTTTTCTTTTTACTGCCTGAAATTAATCGGAAATTGCGGAGACATCTGTATTAATTGACAATATTTTTATTTCAGGAAGGAGATAACAACGAGATCCTGTCTACACTGTTGCAACAACATAATAATTTCAACAATACTCTTTCAAGTACAAGAAATTGCCTACTGAGAATAGTTTGCGTGTCAAAAATCAAAGTGAGTTTAGTAGCTCAGTGTGGCATTGCTTACTATGGTTTTCATGGTTGCATTCTTCCTTTTTTAACTTTCATAGTACTACCAAGTAAGCAGAAAAGTTATGTGATTGGCTGAAAAAAAAGTTTTCTTCCGATTTTTACTTTCCACGACCCACAGGATAACGAAAGTATAGTGGTCGTGTAACAAACGTTGGGTTTTCTCCAGGTCTTCCCGTTTTGAGCCCTGCTGAGTCCGAAAACCCTTACTTCCACAGGTGGTGTGTGTGTGAATGGCGGTGTCAGAAGTTCGTGGAGAGGATGTGGGTTGTTGAACAGAAATAGAAATAAAAAAATGTCGAAAATAATGCTTTTTGAACAACTTTTGTAATTTTGTAACTGCGTCTCTGGTTTAATCAATCGTACGGAGTATCTTCTAACAACTTGTGCCCGCATTTTGTTCTCATGCACTATTTCTGTGTCTATCTGTTGAACGGAGATATAAGCCATAAGAGCTTGGAAAACTAGATTTTTCGAATATTAATTTGTCAGTTTTCCAATTTTCTCAAAAGCGGCTGCAACGATTACACTACAACTCACGTATTACTCTCAACTAACTAGTCCCTACATTTTGTTATGTATAAATGTCCTGTAGAAACGGGTTGAACAAAAATACAGCGGTCGTCGACTTTACGGGGGTTGCGGAAAGTTGTGAATTTCTATGCACCAGATGTTTATTTTCCTTAAAGACTTTCGTGTCCATAAAATATCATTTGAGAACACGTCGGGTGTGTGGTAGCAACTGGGGAAAAAACGGCTGAACCAAATCTGGTCGAATTTGATATTTACTCTTCTGGTAAATACGAGACGCCAAAAGAGTGGTGTGAGAAAAACTGGTCCAAAACTATTTATAGTTGTCTTAGTGATCAAACTGCCAAATCCCTGGATAAAAAGTTATTAGGGACACCCCAAGAAGTTTCGAAATTCAAGCTACCTTCATGTCTTTAATTAATTAAGTTTCAAGTTGTTTTCCCCATACCTTCAGAACTGCCAACATAAATCAATAAAACAAAATAATAATCGAGTAAACAATTTCATGACCTACGCAGCAAAAATCATAACGTATCCAACGAATTCCGGGCCGTTAAGCGCTACCAGTTGGCAAAACGTTGTTAATAACGCTCATAAGGTAAGACTATGAGTAACCTCTTAAATTCCGGAAATTTGGCATGTACTGTGTACTTATGACGGGCTAGCTGTGGGCCGCATTATCCTTACCTTACCTTTTGGGGTTCTTGGGCTGCCTTTCCTGCTGCTGGGTGAGGCTCAAGGCGGTCTTGCGCTTCACTATACGAGAATAGTATTGGGGACGTCGCATCTAGGACTACCATCTCATCTCCACGAGACTTGGGAACGAGACATGTGGATGCTCAGCTCATAAAAACGGCCCATATGAGGCGCATAAAATTCCGGAGTTTTAACCTCCGCTGTTTCACTTAATATGATTTGTTACACCCAACAATACTGAAACAGTGAATTCAGATACTATCCTCCTCAGAAAAATCTTGTGGACAGTCTTTCAAAGTTACTGTGCATTACGCGCTCAATAGCGGCAGTGGTGTAATTAGGAGCACTTGACTAAATTCCCGATCTTTGAGAGCTACTAGGTTCCACATAAAATATGAAGTGTTGTTTTAGCAAGTTCAAGCGAACTGTATTAGTAGGTAAATCCATGAATACCAGTCGATGGTACAGTACAGTTCATAGGTCTAAGGAAAGTTGTGTGTATTGCGTCGTATCAGATATTTTTATTTGGAAGCTTGTACAAACAAGCGCAAACTTACAGCGTTTCAGTTTTACTTTCGTAGTCGCTTGGAGTGCGATTTTGTAAATTTCGGATTGACTTCGATAAATCAGTCAACTGATGCGAACTAGTAATGTCTAGACCTGGCGCCATCCACGTCTCTATCTCAGGTGTTTCCTTTATGTTGTGACGGGCGTTGGGCGTGTGACGATGGGGTTTAGGGCGTGTTGGCAGTAAAGTAGGGGGAATTAGGGGGTAACGCCCTAAGAGGGCAAATATCGACAGGATGGCGGGAGGGGGCGGTGCCCCCCAACAGACCGTATAAGCGGCGTTTTCATTCAGTCAAACCGCGAGCCTCTTGACGGCCGCTTCGACTCGCCCCCTTTCGTCAAACTATTCGTCGTTTCGTTTGTTGTTAGATAAAACGAGTTTTTTAAATTTTGTCGTCGAAGTGTTTTCGTCAATTTATTTTCTTTTATTTTTATTTTGTTTATTAACGACGAATTTTTGAGTTTTTTCCTCACGACCAAAATCCAACTGAACGCTAAAAAAAGGAAAGTTCCTTGATTTTCTCTTCATATTTTTGATGTTGTAAATTTTAGCCCCCTATGTTTGTCGCGAATCACAATCGCTAACCTATAACTCAAAACATTCAAATTTTCATAACTTTTCAAATCTGGGAACAATTTTTGGAGCAAAAGTAGTACACAAATATTTGGTAACATCTTTTACATTTTGGGAACAATTTCAGTATTTTTACACTAATCAACTGGACCGTGTTTGTATCTCAACAAAATTCTAAAGTTAATCAAATAGTAAAATGCAATTACTAATAATTTAATTTGCATTTTTGAACAACAAAATATCGTGGTTTTTGTTGTGACCAACCTGACTACAATTTTGCCCATATTGTAGAATCAAATTTTACGTGTTTAGGTTTGTCACAGGGCAACAGTTGGTTTGGGACTGTTATAAGAGATTACCATTACTAGTTTAGGGTGGTTGGTTCCATTGGTGACGCTCTGGACGGAGGTGTTCCAACTGTTCAAACTCGATCACTTCAAGGTGGGGTTTTTGTGTAGTCTGAGGCGGTTCAAGTGCTTGATCTTAGTGTGCTTGGAGCTTAACCTCATTGGGCAGTAAGGGGGTGCTAGTTCTGGATGCTGTGCACAGCCAACACTCATCGGCAGTTGTTTTAGCCTTATTGAGTTAACTCTCATATAGGCTTTTTGGTGGATTTGACGTGTGCAATTAATAAGAATTTGGTTGTACACCCTTCAATTTCGTGCAGACATTTTAGTTTCATCAACTCTTGTAAGGAATGGGATCAACGTTGCTTCATGCAGCTAATTCTACTTTCGTCTAAAACCATGTAAGACTCTTCTGCGGGAGTAGTGTGCTATTCTTTATTCACTTTAATTTCTGCAGATTACAAGCTTCTGCATACTTTGACACAGTTGAGCTTCCAATTCCTCCTACAGCCTAGTCAGCACAGAATAAGACACAACTTGCTCTTGAATAGATATAGATTAAGTTGTTCATGCTATTTTCGACTAGTTCTCACTAACTCAGGCATGTTGGAGTTAGGGTAGTGTTGTCAGATGGTATGATAGAACCAGGTATCTATCGAGGGTTTTTGCTTTACACAATATTAAATCCCAATCAGTAATTTAAGTGTGTGTCAATGTTTTCAGCTTATTAACAATCCATTGGGTTTGTTAGTGAAAAATTGAGCTTGGTGCAATATTTTGTGTTGTGGCGAGCTGTTGAACCGCTTTCTCATTCAATTCAACAGATCATAAGATCAATCGTCCGACACTACAGGTTAAGGTACAGGTTAGGTTTGTACTACTCTTAGCGAGCCCACACCTATTCACGCTGTTGAGGTAGGCAAGGCGTTTGTGGGGTTGTCAGATAGTTTGTTGAAATTTGATAGTGGCTTTAGCTGTGTACACCCCCTAACTCCATTTAAGTGGGTGTCAGTTGGAAAATGATTCTTGCGCTATTTTATTTGTGCATGGCAAAGCTAGGTACATGGTTCTGTACTGTTCCAGGCTACTAAACTGGTTAGTCTAAGTAAGTACCTTTTGCGTAAGAGTTAAACAAAACAATGCCGTTTGATCTCGAATAAATATAGGTTATTTGTGAAGCTTTTGATCAGTTCACACTCACTTAGCCGGTTTGATAAGGAAGTGGCACTTGTGGAATAGTCAGGTAGTGTATTACAGTTTGGTAGTTCTCAAACTTTCACTGGTGTGCACTTGAATTCCATTCTTGAATATTGGGATTCATCAGTGTTATCAGCCTGATAACACTTGTTTGATTTTGTTATAGCTTGGTACGCAGCTCTGTGTTGTTTCTTGCTGTCCTCTCATTGTCTTTTGAGCTGTCTATTCAATACTGGACAGAACTCTATCGTTCGACCTCGGACAGGTTTGGATATTTGTACCCCACCTCACTTTTTATCGGGGCTCATCACAATACACGTCTCAGCAGTTGTTCAGTCTATTCTGGTTTGGTAATTGTGCTGGATTTCAGCTTCGTGTGCTCATAAAATCCATTCAGAAAGGGCACAGTTTCAGTGTTCTCCGATAGCACCACTGTGATTTTATTCCCTCAGCTCAGTGGTGTGCGTTGTTACTTGTGAGAGTCCTCCAGTGAGATTAGGAGTACACACAGTTGTTGTGTAAGTTATTTCTGCTGCTTTTTACCAGTTCACAGTTATTCGTGTGGCTCAAAGTGTCTGCTAGTTAGTTGTCTTGGATTTCATACTCTAATTTGAAATAACATTATTCATCAGTATAATTAGGGGGTTAACAAATACGTGTGGTCAGTGAACAGCAAGGTTTCATACAAGGTTTGATTTTCTCTTTCATGATGTTTAAAAGGCTTCTGTCTATAGCCTCATTCAGAGTTGTTACGGGTGGATAAGATATAATTATTTGAATTCGAATAGGTTAGATTTGTTAAGGTTCATATCGCATTAATCAGTGGTTGCTACGCCTGTTTGAAATTGTTAGTTGTAAATTCCTTTTTGAAATTTTAGTGTTAATCAGGGTAATTAGTGTTAACTCTTCTGCATTTGACTAAGTGGTGATGTTTTATGTGATTCAACTCGCTTTCATCCAAGTCCTACTAAAGCTGAATATGGAAGGAGTGGTTTGCCTTGAATAGGGTTAGGTACTTTTTATGATCTCACACTAAATCACTTTCGTGTGATAGTAAGGTGTCATCAGTTGATAGTTAGTTGTGGTTTCAGGTTCTAATTATTTTCTTCGCTTGTGCAATTTCATTGGTGAATAGCATAACTTGGCACGTGACTCTGTTAACCTATGCTAGCTCAATTCTAAGGTCTCGTTTAGTCCTATGAAAACCTGTAAACACGCAATTGTTTGATCTTGGATAGTTAGGTTCGTTAATGTTGACGAGGCGCTTTGTAGTGACTGTAGAATTTGCTTGGTAATTGTCCAGGGTGTCAATTGCTTGAACCCATTAGATCATTTCGACATTCATCACTGTTATTAGTCTGTTATCAATTAAACTACCTGCTCTCGTGGAGCTCATTCAAATATGTAAAGCTAGATAAGACACAACTCAAATTACAGCAAGGTTGTGCTTGTGCTACTTTTAATTCGATCGCAGCTTTTCAACCCAAAAAAGAGTTCTGAATTCGGTTGACTCTCCAAGGACGTTTTATTATCCAACGCCTCTGTTGAAAGAGGCATGGTCAAACGTGACGCTCCTTCGATCTCATTATACTTCACTTGGCTACTTTTAGACTATTCATGGACAAACAGAATATACACATAACGCGCTGGGACTTTCTTCATTGTGTTAAATCATGCGCACATTGCGTGCTCCTCAAAATCCTCTTTTCATGATATTCAGTATTATTAGTGACAGTGTCAATTTGTGAGAACTTGACCAATGCAGCATTTACCTGAAAATTGGAAACACAAGGAGTTGCATATTATTTTGAGCTCGATGTCTATGAAGTTAGGTTGTGACAGAGTTAGGTTATAATAAGTAGGTTGGAAGAAAGTATGGTTAGACCTTATCATTGGTTATTTTAGACTGTCACAAGGCGTTAGTTTGTGAAGGAAGTATATTATGTCAAGATAGACATATAATAATAGACATATTTTAATAAAATGGTCAAAACAGGGTTGATATATAATTGAGTGAGTTGAGGTTGTTTCCTAATTTGAGAGATGATGTTGTGAGTACAACTATAGATCATTTAAACTCAACCTTGGTATAATTCCAAGTAGGAGTGAATGCGATTGGGGCAGTGAGATTTTATGGGTTTGTGGAACAATGCATAGGGTTTCTGCTGACTTCTGCACATTACTGCAGGTCTACAGTGGTTTATGCAAGTATATATAAGGCTAATCCTGGTTAGCTGAGATTCTTTCCTGCTGTTGCCCAAACATTGCCACACCCACTCTTTGTCCAGGTTAGTATAAACCAGAAATAGGTTCAGTGCTGATATGAACTAGAGAATCTGGTAGGCATTTGTACACACTTGGAAGAGACAATATGGCACTCATTTAGGTATTAGACTGCGCATATCACATCAGTTGATATTCGCCTATTCAGGCCAAAACAAGTGACTTTGAGGTATTTCAAGCTATTGAATTACAACAATGTCAGACCAAGCAAAAACATTTGTATATCTCGTTTGAAGAATTTGATTCTGTCAAGTGTGACCCACATTTCAATTTACTGTACCATTCCGACATCATTTTTATTAGTATTTCCAATTCGATGTGTCTACTATTGCTCCCTATTGTAGCACTATCATTGAAGTTGTACTGAACCAAATAGACTGTGAACCTTTGCTCCATATTTACATTGTGGTATTACTGAACCTTATCGCCTGTAATATTGACGTTTGCGCGTTCAGGTTAGTTACCAAATATTCTAAACCATCGAATCATCTTGGTATTTGCTATAGTTAACGAATTATTCGATCCAATGAAATCGATTGAGCTGCTCAAATTCATTGACTCTAATTTTGGCTGTAGAAACGCGATCTCATTAAAGTGTTTGTTTTAATTGTTTACTTTTATATTTTTTTAAATTTGTGAAAAAATAAGAGATTAAAAAAACAAAACGCGATGTCAGACAAAGCTACCGGCAAAGACCCGGCGGGTAAAAGCGCACCAGACACGTCAATGGATGATTTGTTGCTGGGCCGAACCAATGTAAGTACCCACGTGTTCATTTCTAATAAGAAACATTCGTTGAACGGCCCAACTCTCAAAATGACTATTTATTGCTGCAATGAGGCTTGCTAAAGACCAGATTCTCTGTTTTGTTGAGATTGTGGCGAGCTATTCGAGTGTTCTATTCGTGAAGCGCAAGCTTGTTCTAAAGACTCGCGTGGGCATGTTTGATAAGAGGGCTAGGGTACCAGTGATTCAATGACTGGCTTGTGGATTCGATCTGTTTTCCCATGAGAGCAGTTGTTTGCAAGATTTATGAGGAATTATGTATTGTGAACCAAGTTTTATTATATATAACCAATTAACATAATTAATAATTGATTCAGTAAGTACAGGAAAAAACAGATAGCAGAAGGGTTTAGGGTCGAGCTTTCGGTTTGATGTTGGCAACTCACAACTCATAAACGCGGCAATATATCCTTCTGTTACATATTTTAAAACCCCCTTTCACTACTTGAATTAATCATAGTCATGAACTATGAAAGATTACGTATACACGCAATCAGTTAAAGTAGTAAAGCTCGATGACAGTATGTCCGACTGTTGTACGTCCCCCTTCCCCTTCAGTTTTTACTACCCCCAGTTTGTTTAACTATAAGTTCGAAATGAATCCCTCTACTTCAAACAACTGTATACGAACGAAAAACAGTTTTCATTTATCACTGTAGTGATGTACAAGTCCTACCATCCATCCATCGCCATTACTTACAAGTTCAATTATTACAATTGACTGTGTTCCAACAAATAATTAAGTTCGTTTGCAATTGAAATTCGAACGATGTTTGAGAGGAACAGTTGATTAGTAAAGAGGATGGAGTGCTCCACAGCCCGTTCCCTCCGCAGCATTCGCCAGAACTCTTCAACCCTTTCATCCCCCTCCTACTCACTATTTCTCATCTTCTCCCCCCCCCCCCCGGGTCTCGTACTTCACCTTTTCCCCCCATCTTTCGGCTCTTTTCTCCGACTCGGCTCGACTCGAGGACCCACTTCTCAACTTCTTCTTCTTCCCCTTCGCCTCAATGAGCCTCTTAAACCCGCGAAGATAAAGTAAATGAATAAAGAATCGATATTTCGGTTCGGGCTGAAAGTGGGTTTCTAGGGATGTGACGTTGTTGGGCGGATGGCTCCGGATGAGTGGTAAGGAGGGGGGGGGGCGGTATGAGAAATCCGAGTTTCCGCGCACGCGCTGAGTATTTCATTTCTTCTCCCCTTCCATTACCTCCGGCTCTTAAAGGCTTTTCGTCAATTTAATATCCTGCTGCTGATGCTGCCGGACGACCGATGGCTGATGAAAGGAGAGGGGAGGGGAGCCCTTCGGTAATCCTTTGGTATGAGGACGGTGTTGCGAATGGTTGGGGGGATAGAGATGAGGACGTCGCCATAGTGACTCCCCTCATCCACATCATCCTCGTCACAGCGCTTGTCATGGACTGGGGAAAAAACGATTCGTAAAAATCACAGTTACCTCAGAAACTGATACTTCAAGCGTGGCCCATAAACAACGAAGTCGGTTACGAGACGTTAATTACGATCAATATTTTCGTAATTGAAAGATGAGAGGAGTTAAGGGCTTTATTTGGCAGGGCGAGTTGTTGATGAGGCTGTTGAAGTTATATGGAAGGGTGGGGGGGGGGGGTTGAGAATAGCCGTACTGAGAGCAGCGTGAAATAGTGAGGGCGTTTCTGGAGCTTTTTATGGGGGAACTCGGGTCTTTATAAAGGTCAATCACTCGGGGGAATGAAGTCCGTTATGAGTGAGGGTCTTTCTGGTGGTAGCTAGTGAGGGACTGTTGATCCTTACGAGGACCTTTTGGTGGGTCTTTCTGGTGGTATTTTAGGAGAATATATGAAGCCTTGTGAGGGTCTTTTGGGTAGACTCTTATGACCGAATGAGGATTCTTTACTAATCAGTGTCTTTCTGGTAACACCTTACGACGAAACGTAAACCCTTGTGAGTGGAATTCATTGAAATAATGCATACCTTTACAAAGGCCTTCTAAAAGGTATTGTTATACTGAACTTTCGGGTGATTCCTTGTTTTTGGAATTTGGTCCCTTAAGGGGAGGGATATATTTCTAGTGGGGTCTCAAGGGGTGTGGGTCCTCAAGAGGGTCGTTTTGATGGCTCTTAGTGAAGGAATGAGGATTTTCTCTTAATAAGGTCTCTTCTGTGGTTCCCTGTGAGGGATCTTGGTTTTTAATGAAAGAGTGTGTGTGAACCCTATCCTAATGAGTGGGTTTCCGGTGGAATCTCAAGGAGAATGAGTATCCTTATGATAGTTTACTGCTCTTACAGTAAAATCTTGTGAGGGAATATGATTCCTTTCCTATATGATTCTTATGACGGAGTGTAGATTCTTGTGAACGAATACTGTTTTGTTATCTGTGCGTTTCTGGTGTAAAATTTCGGGAGGAATGTGTATCCATATGTGGGTCTCTGGTGGTATCTTACGAGGAAACGCAGGATGTACTTTTGCGGTGGTTCATGACTGTAATTCTTTTCTAATCGCGGAATCTTATGATGGATAGTGGTTTTTTGTGAGAGGATACAGATTTTACCGTAATGAGTGTCTTTCTGGTAATACCTTATGAGGTAATGTTCACCCTTATGAGCGCTTTTCCGTTGATCTAATAGTGTGGTGGCAGTAAGAAGGGAGGGGTATCCATAATGGTTTCCCTTTGGCAATGTTACGAAGAAAGACAATTATGGTAGAAACTCGTGGGGGGGGGGGGATCTTTATGAGAGAATTTCCGGTGGTTATTTATGAGGGATCACCAGGAATATGATTTTTAATGAAAGGCTTTCTGATGAAATCATATGAGGGCATGTGGTACCTAATGAGTGAGTGCTTGGTGAAGCCCAGCTCATTATGAAGACCTTGCCGTTAAAAGGTTAATGTGGCTCGTTATGTGGCGTGGAACCTCTTGGAGAGATATCAGTTTTTATTAGCGCCGTTTTCTCAAAATCTAACGGGGAAAGTGGATCCCTGTGAGCGTTTCTCATGTGGTAGCTCAGGGAATGTGGTTTCTTATGCTGCCAGAAGCGAAGTTTAGTTTTAAGAACAGAAAATAAGATACTTTTTCTTAATTCATGACAGACAGACATAATGGACTTTGTCTGTAGCAAAAGGTATAGTGAACTCAGCCCCTGCTTCTTAGAAAGTAGTGATGGTGTTCATGTATTGTTGGTGGTGGGAAGGGAGGGAATTTCTTTCAACTGGGTGCTAGCTGGACCGTGACCTTATATGGGATTTCGGTTCTATCCCATCTCTGCCTCATGGGGCGGGCAACGTTTGGAAACTAGGAGTGGAAATACCTTGCCCCTCCTCCCCTTTTTTTTGCACCGACAAGTTGCTCCTTTGGGCTTTCCTCGGGCCTTTGATTCAAAGCATCTGCTCTACGAGTTTGAAGATTTTGAACCAGCACACCCGGACTCCTCGTTATTAAACTTGCCTTGTGCGCTTTCATCCTTAAATAAATAAACAGAGACTCGTCGTTTCCATCTTACTACTTTTTTACACCGCATTTACGTTCGAATTAATTCCATTCGATCACCTTCTAGCCCCGCCCATGACTATGGTACTAACAGCGCTTCAAGCTCCTGACAGCACTCCAATTCACGCTCATCCCACGCTCACCGCTCCCGCTCCCGTTCCCATTCCCGCTCTCAAGAGAGCCGCTCTTTTGAGTACCCGCTCTCACCCCTTTCAGCTCCCGAGCCCCAGCGTCGCATTGCCGTCAGTATTCGCGAGCGCGTCGCTCCAATTGCCCTCTTTCCTTTGGCCCCTTCCTACACGCCGTTTCTTCTTCCTAACTTTCTCCTTTTCCTTTTTTTTAAATTTTCGTTTCTTTATTTTTCTTTTGTACGTTTTCATACTTTATCTTCACGTTTCCAAAAAAAAAAAAAAATTATAACAAAGTATCGTAACAACAAACCCAATTCAAATTAGCATCACACGAACTTAATAAATAACTAGCTCAATCGAATATTTGAACAATTCAATGTATTTATTACTTAATTATTGCCAAAGTAAACGGACTATCGCTTTAACGAAATTTGTTGCCAAAAAGTTTATGTCAATAAATTATATCAATAATTGATCATTTTTCATAAAACGGTTTACGTCCACATTTTTTCTCTTTGAACTTTCAATTTTCGAAAACAATCACGCTTAAAAAAAATTGATCGAAGAATCGTTTATATTTAATTAATAAACAAGTATATTCAAATCGAATTTAGTTTTTTCAAATAATCAAATTGTCCTCCGCTTCGAAGTTTATTTTTCTTCCATTTTCAATAATATAAAACGAAAGGTTAGTTTTCTGAATTTATATGTTGTATTTATTGGCTCGTTCATGGAACTTCTTATCGAGTTAGCTGCAACATCTCTCATGTCAGGGCTACAGGAATGACAAGAACGTTTTGAATGACGAGGGCGATTACAATCTGAAAACGTGCGATCGCACAACCTCCCTTAATCTTAAATTCGATTGCGGTTCACCAGTGTCGTACATGAACGTGCTTGGAGAATGAAATAGACATTGGTTAGTTGAGAGTACCGTGGTTTTAATCAGAAATGCAATATCAGCGTGTGAGACTAATAGGAAAAATTCATTTTTGATCTTCGAAGAACAATATTATCTGACTTGTTTGTCGTTCAATGGACGGTTGAGAGAAGTAGTTGTGCAGAAAGAAACGCGTGGTAAGATTAGTACAGCGCACTACAGTGCGTTCGAAGTCGGTTGGCAATTTTTCGTAAGAAGCAAGGAGTTCGGAAAAACAGGTTTTTGTTGGTACATTTTGGCTTGTATCTTCGTTCGACGGACTGTCAGAAACATATTCGTAGGGAATGGTTTCTACGCGTTGATTGGTAGACGACGCTCTGTGTGTTTCAACCAAAATTCGAGGGGAAAAAAAACAAAAAAAACGCCAGGTCTGTCGCATCTTGCAACTTACCACAGCTACTTGTTTTTCACTCAACTCTCGTTCAGGATATAGCGTCCCAAAACGGGTTGTAAAGGATCACAATACAACTCAGTGTAGAATGATACACGATATTGTGAACCAATTTGGACTGAACACATTAGTGACCCGAAAAACCCAGCAGTGCACAGCATTCTGAAATTTATTGAGTTGACGACCTCACGACCTTTATTGAACGTTACGACGTGTATAACATTCATTGGATTCTCAAAACCATCTTTTGCTTGGGGAATTTCCAAGTTTTTAAAGTGTTGGAATTGAAGAGAAAAAACTCAAACACGCGTTTCAGAATTTCGTGGGTTGCTTTTCGTACTACTATCGAATTTACCAAACTTCTATAAAACAGGTTGCCGATTGAACTATTATCACGAGTTAATTTAGCTGGATTTATAGGAGAAATGCTGTTAAAAACAACAAACTAGGTGTTCTGGAAAGACTTGATTAAGTATTGCGCTGCTCCCGCCGTGTGGCTATGGATAAATATTCTAACAGAAAATAAAATTGCAAGGAACGCACCACAAAAAAAATTTAAAGAAACCGTTTGAATTATTTTAGAAAAAAGTAAAATGATAACAACATTTATTGCTGAGTCGAGTCGATTTGATTCATAACATTAACACGGCGCCCCAATTTATTGTCCCGTTTCGAACTATCTGTGGTCACTTATTTTCCTAATAAAGCAGATTTGGTTCAGTCGTTTTCTCTCAATCGCGTGCACAGAAACGCGAACCATTTTCCAAAAAGATGTTTTTCGGACTCCCTTGAAACGTTAAAATCTGAAGAGAGCTCAAACATTTTTTTTTCAGCCGATTACATAACTTTCCTTCCTAATACGTAAAGCTAAAGGAAATAAAAACGGTTGAAATTGTCTAGCCATAAACGTTACCTGCTATCAGTGAAACATCGCGGCCAAGGCTTCTCACCTTCAACAATAATTTTGAACGAGGATAAGTTTCGTAAAACTGTAAACAACCCGACCTACGAGTAGATATTGTTCCTCTGACTCCAAATTAGTTTTATATTCATCTCTGCGGCCATCTGTTAATAGATGATCAAACTTTCGAAAGTGAATATGTAGCTAACTTCGCACTCAGTTGCCTTGAAGGTCTCAAACCGTTCGTTTGGTGAAATGTAAAACTTTGTTGGCGAAAGTTATAAGCACCAATTGAGTTAAAATGTTGACACAATATACAATCCCTCTTCAAATATTATTTTCATCTACTTTTCTCGTCAATGAGACACTTCTGACTGCTAGAAGGCAATTCTTTGGTACCAAAGACCGTGCCAACTGCCGGAAGCGAGGGAACCGCTTGCCGTACCTACTAAGGACAACCACGTGAAACGTTATCTACTACCGGTTAAACCGTTTATCGATCGTTGCATCCCATTCAGATTATTACACAGTCTGAATTAAATATTCATCTTACTCGAGGTATTTTTGAGTGATCATGTGCTGACTGAGCTGCGCAATTTGCGTCCTAGTGAAGGTTATTCAAGTATTAGTTAGTGAAACATTCAAATTCATTCAACTAATATCCTATTTACCAAAAAAGGCGTGACAGGCAACTAGTTCTGTGTATAAATGAGTTTCATGACTGATGTCCATAGACTTTATGTATTTCACTACCATTTTTGCGACCTACAAAGAAGCAAACTTGAATTACAATTCAGCGCTTGCTTGGAATGGCCAATCGCTCTCGTATTATTCAACTACCTGAGTGATGTGCTTATATGCATTGAATGCCATCAGATAACATACTAACCGTATTTTCTGTTGGCGGAATTTGTATTTCCTCTCAACAGTTGAGGTGTTTCCTGAGAAGTTGCTTTGAGAAAGAGATATGGAGATTAAAGGGCCGACAAGAAGATTAAAGGGTTTACCTCTATTGGAAAAGGGATGCGGTTGACAGAGGGATTAACTTGTTGAACGCGAACAGGTAATTTGGGGGGTGTATTTCCTGTTTAGCGAATAGCGTTAGAGTTTGGCCTAGTGAAAGCACTTGCTTTTGTTGTTTCTACACGAATCCTCTCTTTATGTTCTAATTTAAAATTATTCAACTCAATATAAATATCGACGCCATAAAATTTAGAAATTAATTGCAACTGTTCGGATGGGTATAGGATTTTGAAGATCGCGTTGAGTTTCTTGTAGACACGGAATCCGGTAAATGACGCGGAACTTGAGCACTTGGGAAGCAGAAGGTTAATCTTAATTATTATGACGATAAGAAGATGCAGCGCGTTTGTTGTACTCAAACCGTTCTGACGTTCCTGGAGCTCTGAAGACGACGGCTGTTGCGTAAAATTGATTTAATGAACATCATTCAACACGTATAACGGGCATCACACAACTTTCCTCGCTCTACTTAGAACTGGTGGCTCAGTGCTGCGGATTCACCGCGACCGCTATTAATTAATTAATCTATTGCTGTCTCCTTGGTACGTTCTACACTCGCATTTCAAAATTGGTTTTTTTTTGTACTCTGAATTCACCCAACTCAGAATTAACTGTGTTTTGATGGAAGAAATGGAAACATACTAACCACATAATCAATTTTTGAGTGCCCTACGAAATATATTGGGGGCGCTCCTACGCATTCCTATCCATCGAATTTCATTTATTCGACTGTAAACCACAGTTTTTGGACCCGCTTGAGTTAACTGAGCTCGATTTATTTAAGAAAAGCTTTTAATTGCAATAGCAAAATTGTTGTGTAGATTACGTTCAGCAGTTATTTATTTGAAAATAATAATCCGCGCCATGATATCCTTTTATGCAATTATCGGAGATTTTGATAGCTATGATAATTATAGTTACGGTAAAAAATATCAGTTCATGATCAAATGGGGGAAAAAACGGAAACAATTTACTTCAGACCTGATGCGAGGGGGAACTTCGGAATTCGTTATGTAGCTCTTATTTATAGTGTATGCTTCTTCCAACAGGTTGTTGCGTATGTAGTTCATTGGCCACTTTTCGATAAATTTTACATCAGCTGAGAAAGAACTAAAAAATGGGGAAAAAGTGTTATTCGGGTTTGTCATGGTTATCAACCGTTCGTTACTCGGCTCTGTATCTTCCCAAGTGCAATAGGTCTGCGGTAACTTTCTACAACTTGAAGCTTTCCGTTCAAAAAATAGAATAAACTTCATTACTAGAATGTGTAGTTAAACCTGATTCAACCAGGTCAACCTCTCTCTCAACCTAGTTCCCGACAATATATATATATTGTTATGAAATCAGAAAGACAGAAAGAATACGCGAATTGAATAATCCTCCAAAACTCAGTATTTTTGGAGACAATACAACTAAAAAAGTGACGAGCTACCGATCTCTTCAAAACCGCAGTTACAATTGAATTTGACTGCGTATTAATATTGTATACTAAAGTAAATAAATATCTCGGGGGAAACAGCTAAATGTTATAACTATGTGATGAGGGGGTTACACTCTCCACTTAGCGGGAAACCTTCCAGCCTGCAAAAACAACAATCCTTTAAATGCGGCAATTCCACTTTTAAATGTGTTAATTGGTCAATTGAAAGTACCCCGTGAATTTTATAGAAATCGTTTGTTGTCATTTTTTAAACAATTGGAAAAACTCCAGTAGAATGTTTGGAAAATCTTATTCAACGAATGGATACAGAAAGAGTACCTTTTTTTCGTGACTTTCCTTTTAGTTGAGCTAAAGCAAGTAAAAACTTTTGTTTTGCTTCTCAGACTTACCCAATTTCCACAGATAAAGTTGTGGAGGACAAAAGAACTTATTGATGAGTACAAAATTGTGTCAAAGTTTAATCATAATGGTTTCAACTATTTTTGAGAAACATGCGCGAAACCCTCACAGTAAAAATCTGAAGAAAACTCAACTGTCTGTTTTTTGCGCGATTGCAACACTTCTTTTTCTTTTTGGGTAGCGGGTTCATGAGACCAGACAAATAATAAAATAGCGGCAGTAAGAAACGAAGAGCACTGAGCGAGCAGTAGCACGTAAGAGGTGAAATACTTCAGGAAAGTTGTGCGCTCTCTGTTGAACTTCTTGAAACGTTCAAAAATTGAATAATTTCGAAATGGGCCATCAATTTTCAAAAGCGTTTTAGTTATATTTAAAGTTGTAAAACGTTAACAAGAAAGTAGATTTTAGATTTTGAAAGCTAAAGACTCCTCAGTTTCCCCGAGAAGAACCACCAACACAACGAGGCAAACCGCCCTGCTATACTGCGAAGCATGCTTTAGATCAGAACGAGGAGGGATCAGGCTGGTCTGGGGCAGGATTTGTGTATAGAGAAGGTACTAGACATGACATGAACAAACTCACTGATTTGGCGTTGGATCATTCGTTCTGAGCCTCTGAGTGGTTTTAAGTACGATAATAACATGACTTGGGCATTTCTGTCAAATGCTGTAAACAAGGTGACTCAGCCAAATTGAAGATTGGCAAAAAAGTGTGAATCACTTTGGAATATTGCAGCAGAGGTTACAAGTAAGTTCAAGGAAGAAAGAAATAGTGATAGAGTGAGTGTTAGTGCGGGGTGAGGGGAGGAGCTCTCAAGCTTACTTCAGAAAGAATAAATTACGAAACGCTTTCTGCTCCATCTCATAATTACCATATTTTAGCGTGTTTATTCAGATACAAGGGCGGGGAGCGAAGGTATCCAATTTTTGGTGGTTTGTCTGATGATACTTCTCTGAGGAACTGAAGCGGTCTTTGGCCCTCAACTGTACAATTAAGCTTAAAAACACGAATCACTTCTTCAACCGATACGTAACCGATGGGGGATGGCACCGGCATGAAGTCCCATTGTTTGTTCGCGAGTGTTTTGATTTCATTGGTCTGTCGCTGGAACTGTCGCTAGCATCACATCTGGCTTATATGTTATTATTGACGTAATGACTTGGCTTTGCTTTGACTGATATGAATTGAGAGTGGTGTCACGATATTGCATCAAAGCCTTAGGAAGAGTATTGTTTCGATCCCCGTTACCATCTTTAGTAATCGGTGGAAGGAATAACGACTACTTTTGTAATATGGGTTGCAGATCTAGAATGAGTTGCTCCTGTTTTAAGCAGGAGGATTGCGCCTTAGCTTACAGCTATTATGATAAGAATTCCTTGTCTTATCAATATATGTGGTGTTATCCAAGTATATTGGCAAAAAGTACAGAGCCTTCCAAACCAGGCATGGGCTAATTTAATCTTGATTAGTTCCCATCATTTGAAACCCCTTTTTCTTTTAACTGGGAAGGATGAAGCAATGGGTACCAGTGAAACCCCCTGGATGTTGCACCAAACTCTTATCAACTTCGTCCCAAAAATATGCTCAGAAATAAGGGCTAATTGAACCTGGAAATTTTTATCTTAGCTCAATGGGCTCAGCAGACTGTCTTTTGTAAACTGCTGATGGTTACAGCATTCCCATCAGTGGCATCAGGCAAATAGGCCAGACACCACAGCCACTATGATGTTCCTCTGATCCAAAAAAGGGTATTTCACGCTTCATGTTAATCTGAAGACTGTGGTAACGAGTGTGAAAGAAACCCTATTTTGTGTACTAAAAGTACTACTCGCAGCAGATCAAACCATTGTATGCCAAGCTGTCCATGCACTTATGGACTGTATCCTAGTGCATACTGGAGTTCTTTGCAGGCACATGAGATGTCTCAGATTAATATGAGCAAAATCCCCCCCCCCCCTGCTTAACATTGTGGGACAGATGGCTGACATGATTCCTATCATTCTGTCCTCATCCCCCCTCTCCCACTCACCACCACAACGGAGGTTAAACTTGCACAACCTAATCATGGAAGTTGACACGCTCTGCAAATTCAACCTGGAGATCACTTCAAAGTACATCTCCTTTCCTTTGACTTAAATTAGAGAATACCTGGAGGAGCTCACGAATACTGTTTCAGTAAAGAAATTACTTTTATTCAGACATTTAAAAATTACAGCTGGAGGCAATTCATATTGCAACAACCAGTTCGTCGCCTTATTAGGCCTGATCAGGTTTGGGTCACCTGTGACAGCTCAGCTTTGGAAAACAAGTTTTTCCTGAAAGTATTGGCCTAACTGCTGTACCAACGGCCCTCTGGGGCCACTATGCATCTAGGCTCTTTTTCAGTTTACTCGTCCCCTTGCCCCTCACCTTGATTATGCACAGAGCCTCTTTGATTCAATTTTGTGAAACCTACCCGCCTCAAATTTTGCTTGTGTATTTTGCCATTTGCTATTTTGCATTAAAATAACCATTTTTTTGTTGAAGAAGATTTCACAAATATATTGTTATGACTCAATGAGCTCGTTTTTCGTTCACCTAAACATGAATTTGTCGCCTGACGTTTTTGGTTCATTGGATGGTCGCTTTTTCCCCTTGTGCAACCATATGCATGACGAGTTTTAACATTTTTTTTGGAGTTGCTAATTTTTGGAATTAACGATTTTTGGCTCTTTTTTAAATGGAAGCTACAATTGGTTGAAGTATGAGTTGGTGCACGTGAAAGTTGCAGTCTATTGTATGAAGCCTTTGAGAAAGGACATAAGCTTTGCAGGGCTTCTGCTCTCTTCTGGCTGGTATAAGGATCTCAATCTCTGCAGTGTACATTCAGCTTGCATGTTTCCAAGGGATTCAAATGTACACCTATTAAGGTATGTGCCAGATGGTAGTATACCTATTTGTGGCCAGTGATCCGCAGACACTATAGTCTCATTTGAGTACAACTTCAATCTGAAACTGTTTATCACATAAACATCAGATTGGAAATTCTACCCTTCATTTCTGCTTTATCCCTAAGCCCTTTTCCTACAACCCCAATATGGGGATTCAGGAGCAATGTTTTATTTTGGGAGCTGAGGTTCTCTTCACTTCATGACCCGTATCTGAAATTATCTTGTATTCTTCGACTCAAGGTGGCTCTTAGATAGTCAGTGGCACAGACCAAGCGCCCTCTTCTCAATCAGGGCCATGATTCGGGATTATTCATCAGCTTCATTATAGCTTCCTCCTGGTTCATAGTTCGGAGCTCCAGCTTAGTGAACACGGAGATCTGGTGCCAACTGTTCATTCTCAGTATGGCAATTATCACTGTGTCTGGCCACACATTCGTGAGACAGTCTATGAATTGGGCTCTGAGCTCCTCCTACTATGCATCCTCTTTCTATCACAGAGATATCACAATTTTTGTAAACCTGTAGCCAGAATCCAACGAAAAAACTCTTCTGTGACATTTGTGTTTGCTGTTGCTCCACACACGTAATATACATGCATCAGTACATTGGTTGTGGGACATACTCACATACACAGATCAACACCTTGAACATTCGGCTAGAGATTCATATTATTCTGGCATTTAAAATCAGGATAAGAGCAGTAACCAGATTCTCAAATGTCATTCAAAATTGGCTTATTGGCCAATTACAGAACAACCATGTAAGCCCGGAAAAAGCCAAGTTATGGTCGTTCTCATCATTAGACGAGTAGATTTACTACCTCAGTAAAATGGCGAAGGATTTTTCTGTACGAAAGAACAATCAGAAAATCTCGCTAAGCTATCTAATCCCTCGGAGTTTTAAATTCTAGGTGGAAGGATACTCCCCAGTTGATGGACTGTAAATACCAAAGGCCTTGCATTAACAGAGAGATTAGCATGTTAAGCACTCATGAGTATGCTGCAAGAAGTGTTTGGAACCAGCCTAGCAAGTGCGCCATCTGTGGACGAATCCTGCATGGTATTGCTTCACATTGGTAAGTCAAACGTACACACAATGACCGAAACAAAACGCACCACAACACAATATTCATGGAATGTCTGCATGGCAAGGAACACATTTGTTGAGTTTTTGAAGGATTTTGAAGTATTCACTGCCAAAACATAGGTTTTGATGTTCTGAAATAAGCAGTATTGCTGCAGATCACGTTACTGAATGCTTCTTTTTGAGACCTTACAGTTTGTCCTAGGTTACTCTTTTGCTGCCAAAACTCATTTATTTTGTCGTACTGGGTTTTTGCCCTATGATTTAACTCAATCGAAGCATGTAGCAGTGAGATCTCTGGTGTCGCTGAACAATGCAATCCATGGGTGCTTTACACATTGACTCAATACTCGAGGGGTAGGTCATGCAAATGATTTGAAAATCAGCCGAGTAATTGTGGGAGGAAGTTGCTGACTACTTCTCGTTTTTTTTTTGCACACGTCCCCACTTCCACTTTTCTGAGAAAAGAAGTATATTTTACTTATAATTCCTTTTGGTTGTCTTACTAGCACCCCCACACTCCTCAGAGACAGTTCAGTAGGAGATTCAATATTGGAGTTGATGTGAATATCAACATGATGGGAGTCCTTGCTTTACTACTTTGCTGGTTTTTATCTCCCACACACTGGAGGCTCTTAACTCTTCATTTGGGTCAGAAATATTTTGGCTCCAGTCCCTCAGATTTGATACCTTGGCCATCAACAATCTTGGCAGTGAATCTAGTTACTTGACTGGTTGCCTCGAGTCACATAGATAGCCTGCCTGGACAGTTTTGTGATTGTTATTATTACTGACACTCCCGAACAAAACTGCATGTTTTCCCTGACCCTCTCGCCCATCCATAGTGCCACCAAACACCAATCACAACATTGGCGAAACACCAAGTACAATGTGAGAACACAAAATGTTTTTTAGTTTTGAACTGAGAAGATGAACACTGTGTCAACTGGCGGTCAAGGCGCAGCGTCAGTGCAGAAAAGCAACAACAATCTTGAGGTAAGCTTTTGCTTTCAGATTCAAGCACATTCAGATTTGGAGCTTGGCTCATAGGTAGGGAACGATAAAGCTTCACACGCGATGGGATGGGAATTATTATGTTGCTACTTGGGATAAAGGCCTTTTCCAGAGTACGTAGCATTGCAAATTCATTCCGCTGGTTGATTTGATCCGTGATAATCCATTGGGCAGTGCCTGTTTTGAAGGTCAAATGTATTAGAAGCAGATTTAATTTGTCTACTAAATTCTGAGGATACTGCCTGTAAATTAGGGCATGTAAATAATGACGCTAGATTTAGAGATCCACCATACATCCTCCAGAACAATTTGAGAGCCTCTATGCCTCATAAAGGTGGCATTTAGCGATAAGAAATTATTGAACACGCAGGCCTGGACGTTTTATTATTCCTCACTCTCCAGAGTAGAAAGGAAAGTCATGTAATGCCCTGAAAAAACATTTAGAGTTTTCTTCAGATGTTTAAGTTTTCGTACGATTATTACTGAAAGTAGGCTGAGTATGTGTTCTTTTGTGAATTTAATTTGGGTAAAATTGAACGCGAGAAAAGCTGAATCGAATTTACTCAAATGTCATGTATAGCCTGCAGATTATTATGGTACGCCATGTGCAGCGCCGAAATTAGGGTTGTTGCAGCCTCTTGTTCTAATAAGTTCAATTATTTCAAGAATAAAAATAAAGAACACTAATTACTACGCTTTGATCATTCATGCCTACATAACACATAAATTCTTTGTACGATTCGTAAAAAGAGTATTAGTTTTCTGTCTAGTTTTTACAAATAACAACAATACTTCAAATCACTTACTTCACAATTTTTGTTGAAGATATCACGTTACATGACAACAAAAATCCACCTGACTGAGCTGGGCAACTTACATTGTTATTTTCACTAACTGTCGTAGACTCTTTTGCTTTTTTTCAACTAACATTTGAAAGCTCCACTAGCGCTATTAGCATCGTGATACATAATCGAAAGAAAAAAACGCAGAAATAAAAGTCGGAGTAACTACAACACGAAGTCCAAATGCAACGTCTGGACCGCAGTTCGCGAAATTGGCTATTTTCCCGTTTTTGCGGATATTACGCGAGATGTAAATATTGACATAATACTATGCCTTCGGCCACGGCCCAGTCGACCCCGTGGTATATCCGGCGCTGGTCATGTGGTATGAGCTGATTCGGTCCAAAACTAACTATAGTTCTATAAGCCTTCAAAATACCAAATGTTTTCTTTTCAAAAACGGATCTACATTAATTGATGAAATGTTTTGTATAGATAGTTGCAAATAACACCGCAGTAACATGTGAATTATCGAAACATTTAAAAGAAAATGTTTTGTAGTGTAATTTTTCTCGCTCGTGAGGTACTGGAATTCTTAACTTAACATCATTTCTCACAGTTTTTACCTAATAGCTTCAAAATGGTAAGCACGATCCTTCTCAAAAAAACTTGGACAGTAATAGCTAAGAAATTGATTTTTACGTGCTCGACTTTTGAAAAGTTAAACCGGGAGACGTCCGATTTGGCCGACTATTCCTATTCAGCAGGTCGTGGTCGGATCTTCTCTTTTTACTTTCCGCTACCCGAAGGGAAGGGAAGTATAGTAATCGGGTCAAAAAAAAATTTGGGTTTTCTTCAGATCTTTACATTTTGAGGCCTACTGAGTCGAAACATCAAAATCGTTAGAACAGTTTTTCAAGAAAAACTAATTCGATTATAATGCAAACTTTCGAAGTTCCAATATCCTGACAAATTGCGATTACTTGGGTTTTTCAGATCTTCACGTTTCGAAGCCTACTGAATCCAAAGGACATTTTATGTATTTTTCTTTAAAATGTCAAAATTTGAAATCACTAGCACAAACGGTGGGTACAGCTTTCCTACAAGTACGCAACCATGAGGGACATTTTATGTCTTTTGCTTTTAATATAATTTTGTTTATTTTAAATAAAGAAATATAAAATTACAACACAAAAAATATATTTCATTTTTGTAACAGACGTTACCATGCACTTAACCCAACACAAATTTAGTGAAGCTTCTCCGTTACATATCCAGCGTTACATTTTCGAGTTTACGTAGCAAAGTAATGACATAAAATGTCAACAACAAAATAATCGTAACCCTGGTGGGACTCGAACCCACAACCTCCAGTTTAGGAGACCGGTGCCTTATGCATTACGCCACAGGGACTGCGGTTGCAACTCGGGTTAAAACGTTGCCTTGTCCAATCGGCCTCAAAAGTTAATTTTCGCGACGCTTTTGGCTGTTACACTTTTCGAGTAGCAAAGTAAAGACAAATAATGTCAAAAATCGTTGTCGTTTACTCAATAATAGTCGCGGGTTAAGTAAAAGCAACTCAATAAATGTCAGAATTTTAAGCGCAGAACGTTAAACTATTCGAGCTACTCAATACTAACTGAGTGAAAAACAGATTTTTAAAAAAGTAGATGCAAATAAACGACCACCGTTTAACCGAAAGTTCAAACCCTCATCATAAGACCAGCCTTTCAAGGCAAAAACTTCAAATGCTGGCAGCCGTTACACGAGATTTCGAGAAGGACACGGACTTCTTTGCAATGCAGCAGAGAACGAGGAGAGAAGACAAGAGGGAGAGAGAGAGAGAGCGACTTTGAGAGGGAGAGCGTGAATCAATTTTCTTATCCACTTGAGGGAAAATTAGATCACGGGGTCTTTTCTCTTTTCTTCTCTCAGAACAACTGCAGCAACCTTCATAATCCCTAATTACGTTATCTAACAGCCTCTTTGTTCGCCAAGAGAAAAAATAAATAAGTGCGCACAGAAAATAAATGTATACTCCCGAGGTATCTCCAGTGATATGCTTTTGTCGCCGTTTCTGCTTTCCTTAGCCCTACGAAGTGACAGAAGACATAAAGCCATCTCTAAAACGACGTCATGAAAAGTGGACAATACACAAGCGCATAAGGTGAAAGGTTTACACTGCCGAACTCATCTCATAACTGCACATCTGTCATCTCACAGTCGGTGGGTTCAGCAGCGGTGGCAATCATTTTATATTTACAAAATTTCTTAAGTTGCAAGTATTTGTGGGCAGCTAAAAAAGTAAAAGTTTTTACCCAATAACTCTGCAAAAGTGAGTACTATCCTCTTCAAAAAAATCGTGTTTACAGCATCATTAATTATTGTGCACCAATTGCTCAATATTGGTCCGGGAATGAGTACAAGCAGCTCAATAAATTTCGGAACTGTAAGCGTTAACGCTTCCTGCTGCCCTGAAGTGTCGATTGACCGAGTTCAAATGAACTGAGTGATAAATGAATTGAGTAAGCAGAAAAAGCCATGTACAAAGTGAATTGGCGTAGAGCTAAGGAAAGTTGTGTGTTGCAACGCACTAGATATTTGAAGTTAAAAACTAATGCAGTCGGGACAATGTCAAAGCCTCTGCAAACTTCTCTTGACGCATCAAACCGTTTAAGTGAATGCATTCAATCTCAAATGGCGATTCAATGTCAACTTCTCGTGGTTCAAGTTTCCAATTTAAAAAAACCTCCGAAACTTTTCCGCCCCTAAAATTTCCCACCCTGGGCACGGGCCCATGTGGTAAATCCGGACTTGGGTGTGCATGTTGAGGCACCGACCCGTTACCGTTTAAAACGTTGCATATTGTTCTTTTCACTATCATGAGAACTTTCAAATGTTTGGGATATTCAAGAGCAGTCCATATGTGCTTCTGTTCTTCATCCTCCCGCGATACTAGCCACAGAGCAGCAAGCTTCATCGTCTTCTGGCCCAATGCTTCCCGCCAGTTTTTATCGGAATTCAACACGGTGTGGACGAACGCCTCTGTATCCTCCACTCTACGTTGGCAGCCTGCCCACCTTTGACAGTAAGATGGCATGGCAAGCATCATTCCCTCTCGCCTTGTGACACAGGTAGTTTGGGTTTGCAACCTTACCAAGACACCCTAGATGCTCTGTGGTCCATGAGAAATAGCTAAGTTAGCAGCCCACCTCACCTTGGCACCACTCGAGCCATGACCCAAGAACTGGAATCACCTGTCTGGTTCACGACCTCTACCAAGCTTCATTCCACTGCAATCTCCAATAGGATGCAGAGGTTAGCCAGCACATATAACTCATGAGGCAGTGTGCAAGCATGTTGCTAGTGCTTCCATCCTCAGGGCTAGCAAGTGGAGAAAATGACACTAGTGGATTGTGTCTGAAGATGTCACTGTGGATTTTGATAATGCGATGATCTTAGATCCCAGATGTCCCTACAAGCAGCGAGTCACACCAAAGGCTCTAAACAGTTGCAAAAAACAGCAAAATCCGTTTATTATGACAAAAACACCGCCTTCACAACCAGCTTTGAAACTCAAGGGGGGGGGGGGGACGAAAACACCTTGTTTACTTGTTGAGCCTTTCCCCTCTCCACCACCAGACTCCCTCCTCCCACCCAGCCCCCACCATTACTTTCCATTCATGGGAGTAACTAACCTTTGTTTATTGATCGATAACGGGGAATTTCCTTTCGTCAATATTGGCCAACCTGAAGGAGCCACCCTTCCCCTACCACTACCCCCACCCCTACTTACCCAGCGAATCACTTCCGTTTGATCGTCTCAGTCGCACCCTGAAACCTCCTCTGTCCGCTCCGCACCACTAATTTATTTCTACCCGCTTTTACAAATTTTATTTGCGCGATTTTCGTTTTTTGAGACAACAAACTCGCGGCTTTTTGTATTTTATTTTTATTTTTTTTACAAACGAAAATTTGACTTTATTTGCGTGCGACACTCGGAAAAATTTCGACCGCAAATGAGTTAAGTGGTGGGAAATTGTGTCGATTTGTGGTTGGCGAGGAAAAGGAAACGAACGATTGATCCGCTCGACGGGAATACAATTATTTATAGGCCTTTAGCCAATCGTTATTTGGTGCTATACGACAAAATCACAAAGAAGTGTTCACATCACACATTGTTCTAAACTGCCACTTGCAATTACTTTTCCTTCATTTCCAAAAAATAATGATAAATTGACTTTGTAATATTAAAATACTATTTTAAAAATAATCACGCACGTTCCACAGTTGGCGTGGAAATTTAGCAACGTAACGCGAATTCAAGTTTGGTGGCTTTTTAGCGCAAACGCCATTCGATACTCAAAACCGTTCAAAAATTTCTACGTTGAACCATCAAACAACCTAAATTGAACTTCCTTTTTCAACCATACGTCCCTTAATTTGTATCGAAGTTCGCATGTGTATGCAGTTATTGTTGACACTATTTAACGAACGCACAAAGCAGGCCGAAAAATGCGCACCAAAAACGTAAATGTTTTGATTCCATAACCCGATAAAACGTAAAGAACAGTGGAAAATCAGAATAAGAGAACTTAGTATTGACACAGTTCATTTATGACTCTATTTGTACGTCTCCACTGACTAAAGAGAAGAGAAAAGGCCAACTTAGTTGTGCTGAAACGTATCGTTATGAGAATAAAAATTGACGCGTATGATCTGATACGCTTAGATTGTATGACTGAACAAACATAAACGATCTGGAATATTTTGTGCCAGCGGATGGAGAACAGTTGACCAACACATCACTGCTTACAGTTGAACGATTTACTTGTGTCTGGATATTAACTTCGTCTGGATTGTGTGACCACTTGTTGATAGTATGAACAAGTTTGAATGATCAAAAACTATACAGTTTTAAATTAATCAAACTGATTAAATGGAATAACCTAGCTAACCTGAGTTCTGGTGTGGCTGATAAAAACAACGTCGACACTGTTCCACTTACGCAGTTTGTTTTTAGTACTTAACTTGACTGTGTGACCGAATTTATTTGGCAATTTAAACAATTACATTTTTGCTTTGTATGCAAAAAGTTTTAATTGTAAGAAAACACCAACTCTCCCCCACAAGACTTCTTCGTTTCCCGAACAAAATAATACAAGAAATTTTTTTTGTCGCTTTTGAAGTGTCAACTTTGCTGCTCTACAAAACGCGAATGGTTTTGTCCTGCGCTAAAATACTTACACACCCAAACCGAATCCCGAATTCATAGAAACATTGCTCATTAAACAAAAAAACGCTTATATCTGGTTAATACTTACTGTCCGATCACTCAGTTTGCCCCCAACCTGAAACTATTTTGTATCCAAGTACATCTCTTCGAATAATCGCCGCAGATAAAACATACTGAAAGACTTCCACTGCATTTATGGAATGAACCTAGTTTTTATTTAACTGGTACCAAATTAACTTGATTCACTGGCACATTTCCAAAACTTAATCATAAAACGAAATATTTTCTTCTTATTAATTAAAAAACCAGAGTTGCATTTTATTGATCAAAACGCTCATTTTAATTGCTAGCATTTGGTACTTTTACACAAAACCGTCAAATGTAAATCAAGAGTGTTGTAAATACTTGCTGTACTGTTCGCATTAACTAAAACTAATATAGTGAACAATAGAAGATTTAATTCTTTGATATTAACTACGAGATATAACTGAATTGCGCAGATTGAACTTAGTTGTTCAGTGTGTTAGTTCAAAAAATAAAACGTTACGCATGAGCGAAAGCGAACGTTTCACTCCAATTCATTCTGAGTTCATAAAACTCGATTTGCAGCTCTGATAATTTTTCGAGAATTTTCATGAATAATGACACTTTTGTACAAAATCGCCAACGTCTAATCTTCTACCCAAAATTGTGTTGGACCTGAATAAAGAAAACTGTAAAGTGCGGTGAGGATAAAACAAATAAAATAACGCAATCCAAAGCGTTGAATAGTGTTAAACACGATCGCTTTGTTAATAATTGTGACTACAAATAACAATCAAAACGTTGTTAATTGAACAATTAATTCGTTCACGAAAACTCGCTAATCGAGCATTTATTTACACAAGACTCGTCAATTATTGCGCCACAAACGGAAATGTTGAAAAAATAGGTTTAGGTAATACAAAAATGAAAAATTAATGAATCGAAAGACTTCATCGAGTAAATCGGGAAAACATTAAATACACACTTTGCCAATAATGTCTGTCAATTGCTTTGGAGTAACGACAAAATAGAACAAACAAAATACTTGAATACTTTGCCAACGGTCAAAACGGTTGACAAATAACGAAAAAAACTTGAGTTAATCGAATAATTAACGTCCACTGTCCCGTTCCCAATATTTAAGTTGAGTTAAGTAACTAAAACAGTATTATAATATATTACGCACTGTGACGCTTTACCAATCGAAAGGAGTAGGACATATTTATCTCGTTCAATATTGACGAATACAAGAAAACACATAGTGGTTATGATTAAAATAGGTCAATTGATTTAAAACGTCCTAAATGCGCTTTTTCGGAACAAAATTTATGTCGATAAACGTCGAAAATCGTGCTAACCGCAACAGACACAAAACGTCAGGCGCTAACATAAAAACAAAATATCAACAAAGAAAAAATGTCTAAAGCATTTGATAGCATAAAAATTATACTATACACTAACAAGTCTTCTCAATAATTGTGGAATTAATGAAATATGTACATAACTCAATCTTCAATTCGAGTTGACATAACACTGACTCTCTCTGGGACGCGCTGCTAGGAGTAAAAATTAATGTGAACGCTATGTTAATTGGACCATTGAGTAGAACAAATATTGACAACATTGGCACCCCTTAAAAGTGTTAAGGATTTATGTGAAATTTCCGCTTACCGAATAATTATGGTACGAGCAAGATTGGAACTATTTAAGTTCGATAGCAGCGAGCATTTAATAACGACACACGTTGTCAATAATCGTCATTAAAAACGAATAAATTTGTACTAATAGAATAAATATATGACAAACAAGATATATAAGCGCTAATTCGATTTGACTAAACTCGCTTTATCGCTGAGTAGGGCGTAAAAATACGTTTGATCGTCCAGAAAAACACCATTTGAAACCATTAAAAGAAACGTTTTGAAACGAGCACAATGTTGAATTAACAGTTTTGGCACGTAACCGCTACTTATTTCATACAAACACTCAAGATGAAACCTATTATTCTGCTCAATGATGAAAACTTTCGCACGTGATCGTGTCCTTGAACAATAAAATTGCATTTACTTCGCTGAGTTGATATTTGAATTTGAGAAACCGGAAATAGATATTTTTCTACCTTACTAACTACTGTACTACCTGTGTGTGCACTTTGAATTATACCGCGCTTGCATCTTGAAACTATCGCTTACAGATACAACACTTTGAGCTCAATTTCATTCTATTCTGTTCAACAACGAGCACAAATTTGAAACATTTTGCGGGATAGATTCACGAGTAAGGTCCAAGGAATAACAGGGAACGTAAGACGCAGTATACTAATAAATATACAAATTGAGAAACCTTTTATTTTTGTTTTATTTCAGAAAATGGTTATTTTTATTTATAGTTTACATACAATATGAAATAATTAAAATTTAATATTTCGAATCAGCGATTTGTGTGTACTAAATTACAATTAAATTAGGGGCAATTAGACCAGTGGGCATTTATTAGCACTAAACTAGCAACTGGATATTTTATTTTATTTTTAATTTTTGCAATCGGAAATAATTCACATTTTTGTGCGCGAGAACGGGCAAAATAGTTATTTTTTGACTAAAGAGGTGAATTGTGCTTTAAATTGATCTCGTAATATTAATACACGAAAGTGAAAATGGCGGAAGATAAAGCTGCTAAAGAGGTGAGATTCGTCCACGCTTTTTAGAGTTTTTGCTTCACGCAACGCATGTATTATACGCTTTGGGAACGACAACTGAAGCCCTGGCTGGATGAGATCCGTTTTCTTAGTTATTTTCTGACTACAGGTCACGCTCTGAACTTTGGTTTGTTCAATTCACTTGGCCTCATGAAGATAAAGATCCGAAGAAAACTCAAAAAATTTTTTTCGAAAGAGGAAAATAGGTTGAAAATTGAGCGAATATCTTTGAGAATTGGAGTAAAAATTAGTTTGATGTAATTAAGTCTAAGTAGTTGTGGAGTGTAGTCAAAATGGTAGAAATTAGAGTAACGAATTGATGATTTTGGGCACATGTTTGGGCAATGGTGTGTGATGCGTCGCCCGAGTTCCCTGTCGTTGCTCGCTATTCTCTGAGTTGAATGTCATTATTTGGTCTTGAATGCGTTCATAAGTTCTAGTATATTGTTTCAAGGAGAAGCGAAGGCTGTGTGGGGCCTACGGTCCTAATCCTACAAATGTGTTCGGGAAAAGTGAGGATTTAAAGAGATGCAGAGCGAATGAATTGAGCCCAGTAGCTGTGCGTACTCGCTGTGTATTCCCACGAAATTCAGTCTCCCTTCCAAGCCCCGTGCTTCAACAATAGACTAATCCCCTTACACGAACTACACAATAAGGCTTCCTTCAGTTAGAGAGATTCAGATATCTCCGAGAATTTCAGTCTTCAGTTGACGTGGCGGAGCGATGGTGGAAAAGAAGAGGCAAATACGAAACGCCATTTACGAGGCGTATTTGGAAGTGAGGATATTTAGTATGAAATCCCTTTGGTGTATTAAAACCCCCCACGACCTTACTTTGCGCGACCGAAAGGGTAAATGGCCAAAAAAATAGGCTTTTCGTCAGACGTTCGCATATCCTGTATCTCGGTAGTAAGCAAGCCAGTTATTTTAGCTTGTCATACCAACATCATCAATCAACAATCCCGTACGAACTCGTGGGTGGAAATAGTGATCTCTGCTCTGCGTAATGGCCAGTGCACCAAATTCAACTGCGATTGCTCCGATTGTGCTCCGAAATCGCTTCTTTTTATTTCCTGAGAAATAGCAAAGGCAGTTAGATAATCCGCTGAAATATTTTCAAATGTCCGAAGGCTTCAGAACTCTAAGCGCCATTTGAAAAAACAGTCAGTGTATGTGTGCCAGTGAACATGTTTGATAGACTGAGGTTGGGGCAAATCAGCTCAAATTTGATATCGAGGCATTGACATTGAGGACTACAAAATAAAGGAATTAGGTAAATCGGCCGAAAATTAACTATAGCTATCAATGATCAAAACACCTCATTTTTCCCCTCAAAACTGGCTCTAACGATTTGGATTAGATTTTTTATGTTGACAGTTCCAAATAACCCGACTGTTTCATAAAATTCTCGTTCGTAGGAAGATGACGGGAGATTTTAGCGCAACTTTTTCCGTATAAATCCCCCTTTTATGATAAACCACATTTGTTGTGGTTCTCAGAAAAATTAAGTTAAAAGGCTGAATCAAATACCTCTACGACGAGGGTTTAACAATGTTTATGATACAATTAGAACCCTGGAAGTTCTGGAATACAAACCACGGTCGTGTCACTTACTATTAATTCTCACGAGTTTTACCTGATAATTCCGAAACAGTAAAATCGAGTCTACAGTCTCATAAATCACCTATGCACGATTGAAGCCCGTACGTGGGAGCAACTCAATAAATTCCAGAACTCTGCGAGAATGATGAAAATCGCTTCATCCTCGGGGGGATTAAGGACATGTTTAACAACTATAGTTATCATAGTTTTCACTCACCCACAAGAAGAGACTTCTGTAGTGATCCATTGAAAGGTGATATGAGCCTCGGCGAACATCTTTGAAAGAAGATGTGGCTACGTGTAGCGTGCAGAAGGCGAGTGTAAAACGGGTGTGTCAGTAATCATCAGTTCGCCATTTCCACGGTTACAGGAATTTCCCAACTCTGCACAAAGTACAAGGGAGTTATTTACAATAGAAGAGGATTGGGAGGGCGAATTCCCTCAGGCAAAATTGCTACTACACGTTGACGCCAACCGGTAACGGACTCCTGACTGAACAAGAGTTGAGCAGTCTGAAAGGGTGCACGGTAGGGTCATGGGGAGGTTGTGGCCGAAGAATCTTGTCGACTGTGACCAGCGTACCATCGAATTTACAGGGGATTCCTGAAAGCTGTTCGATACTTCGCACCAGATACTTGCAAATTCCTAAAATACCTGATTCCCTCCTCCTTCGAAATACCTAGCAGCCTCAGTCATTTTGTCTTTGCTTTGCTAAAATTTCGAAGGACTGTCGAACATTTTGTCTGTTTCTAGGAGCTAGTCTCGTCGTCGGACACTGAACGAAACTGGCCCGGAGTTCTCATCGCTCTCTTCGTCATTTGCATCGTCCTCTCCCTAATTTTAGTGTCTACAGTCGTCTTGACTCCAGGAGATTGGGAGCCCAGAGTCACGAAACCGCGAATCCCTCAAAACGCTCAGAGTCGATGGACGAACAACGCCACTTGGATGTCAGGTCAGTCGGTAGTTACGAATATATCGTAGTGTTTTACGTACTACTTTCGTCTTCTGAGCACTATGCAGGAGCTACTCATTTATCACAGCATCTCAGACATAAAGAGCTGAGGTGATTGAGGAGCCCCCACCATTTAAATAGATTACCGAATCGAGAAATAGCAGGGGTAGCAAGGATATCCTGGATAGCATCATGAGAATTTTTTCGTTACAATAAAAAACCTTTGAGCCACGTATAGTTACGAGTTGTTAAATAATTTAGAAGACAATACTTTCTTAATGCCTCAATGGAGCACGAGTTACTCACAAACGACCTTTCGAATACCGTCCCATGTATTCTCAACAGTACCATCTTGATGAATTAATTGTTTACTGCAGATGACGTCATCGTATTCAGGAACAAATTAGGCGGAATAAGTCGTTACTCGCCCGAAACAAACACCGTCATGGAAATTCTCAACAGTTTACCATTCGTAAGTCGCTCTCTTCAACTCGTTCTATCCTTTTAGGCGCTAACAACCAAAACGATAGCTGCGATTTCTTTTCCAGAGGCAGTTGAACGCTCAAAACTTCTTGATGTCCGAAGATCTGAAGTTCGTTGCGCTGATTTCAAACATAAAGCAGGTATAGTAGTCAGTCGTTTTTATGTTTTCGGTCAGGAACAATTTTTCCGCACCCCCACTCCCCCCCCCCATCACACCTACTCTTTATCAAAATTTTACACTTTGTGTTTCAAAGCATGGGGATTCCAAATCTGCAAATGTATTTTACCTAAACCCAACTAGTTGTGCCCGTCTACTCAGCAATCCATGGTTGATATGGCCCCAAATGGTTTTAAAAATTAGCCAAAAACGGAAACTTTTGGCAGTTTTATTCCGATAACGCCGTGTTTGGTATCATTTTCTAGGTATTTTCAAATGCTGGGTAGAATGGAACGGGTCTCAGAGGTGTCTGACTGCGTCTATACCGAAAACAGTGAAATCACAGTAATTATGATTGTGAGCTGATTGAAAGAACTGCCAGTAGTACTAATTGGACTAACCAGGGTAGACTTGAATGAATCTCAGATTCAGGTTTTAGATTACCACGAATTTGAACAGTTGGGATATCACAAGATTTGAAGACTTAGATGTACAAAGAAGAGGTGACTACAACAGGATATGATTTGAGTTTATAATCGTGAACTAGGAGCGCTCTGAAGGTGTGAAGCTGGTTGTATGGGGAAGGAAGGAGAAATATGAATGTTATGTCGATGAGAGGTTGGGAGAACTGGAGACGACTGACTTACGCGAGAATTCATAAGCGAATGAGTTTGCGAGGAGCTGTCTACTGTGGAGAGGAATCTAAAATTGAGGGTTGGGTAAAGTCTAGGACAGGGGAAATCCGTTGTCACTTGGAAATAGCTGAGGAGGCAACAAAAGGGCTTGAGGTTGAAGGTGTTTGGTGAAACAATGACTTTCTGTAGGGCCAGTGAGTAACGTTAAGTGCGGACGTTCTGAGGTCAAAACCCCGTCTAAGTCAGCTTATGCCGAACAGGACAATACAAGGTGAAAGTAATCGTTGTTATATTCTCAATATTTTTCGACGTTGGATTGAACAGGATAGATCACAACCCTCTGTGCAAGAGAATAATAACCTCTGTGTAGTAGCTTGCAGAATTTCTATTAGTAAACGGATGGCCACTTGAATGTTTCATAATTTTCATGTTCAAGAAGGAGTTGTTTTGCATAGTTCATGACTTAGATTGAAGAGTATTTCCAATAAAAGTATCCTACCGGTACTAGTGTGAATGGGTGTGGGTGGGGGGGGGGAGCTAACACTTCCAGCAGTTCATTAGTAGAAAAAACTTTACAAAAGCGATAGAGACTAAAATAATAATAGGAATAAAACTAAATATTTCACATCCAAATTCCTTAAAATTTATCGATGGGTGAAATTAAACGGAAACCGTGAAGTCCAAGAATGAGACCCGGACGTTACGAAATAATTAAATTACTCGTAAAAAGGAAAATGTACGGGTATTGACTGTGTACAGGCACTCTGTGAGTTTGTTGGAGAATTTGAAGTAGAATTCTTCATTCTCGAAAGCCCACAGACCCATTGACACTAATTTATGGCAGATTAACAAGCAAATATATAATTGGTTAGCCATTGTTCGACTAACCTGACTACAGACACACACAGACCAGAGGAGAGAAGTTGTAATGTTTTATTTAGATGCTCAAAATAAGCCAAACAAGTAATTTTTTTCTCCGATTTCAAGCCCGAAACTGAGCCGTTTGAGAAAAAGTTCTGTGTTGATGTCTGTGAAAGGAATCAGCTCAAATTTGTTGATTGTCCTGCACGTCAACACGAGACGCCAAACTAACGGTATGAGGGAAAAATAATGTGAAGTAAAAAAATAAGTGAAGTTGGTGTTAAAAACACCAAAACTGTTTATTCTCACGATTTTGGTGAAGTTTTTTGTGCAGTCAGTTTCAAATAGTTTTGACATTTTTATCGGTGGGGCAATGACGAGAGCATCATAATAAATTATCAAACATTTCAACAAAAAGCGATTTTAGTGCAGTTTTTAGTTTTCCTTAGCTCCCAGGATTCGTCGAATTTAAGGTGTTGCGGAAGGTTGTGTGTTGCTACGCACAAAATAGCCTCTCCTTCCTGTTTTTACAACACATCTTCCTTTTAAAGTCTGTGTGCTATGACAGCAGGTAACAATGGGAAGAGAGCAGGCTGCACATTATTGCACTCACTTTTACATTTCCTTTGGCGCTTATTATCCCCCTAATTCTGTGCAATGTTTTTTTTTTCAAGGTTTATAAATACACTCGAGAGGCAAACTACCACGTGTACGAATTGGCATCAAAGTAAGTGATCTGTTTTTTGTTTTGTCAATGGTGGGGTGCTGTCGTTTGTTTGATCTCTCGGCCGCTCCTCACGATCTCTAGGATTTTAAAACGGGTATGTGTAATGATTAAACCACACTGGGAAGCACAACAGCTTTCTTTTTCACAACTGTAAATGCCCCTCCAGCCTCCTCAAGTGCGATTTATAGTGAAATGAGCGCCACAAAGTAGAGTATTGTAATAGAGGCAGCGTGTTGAAATGAAATGAAATTCGTTTCTTCTAAAACAACAATTTAATGAAAATCAATGACGACAAGGCACGTTTTTTTGTTGTTTTTTATTAGTATTACTGAAACCATATTGCATCAAGTGAGGAAAGGAGGGAGTGCAATATCGAACAAATGCAATTGGAACGAGGAGTATGACTCGCACAAACACTGGGAACTGGGTGAAAGCGAATGCGAGGGCGGGCTAAAGGACAACATTTTGATGAGACAACAGCTCTGTTTCGACTGCTGCCTCCGAAGTTTCGAGTGAATCAAGGCGTTTGAGGTGCATAGTCAGCACAAATGCCCCAGGCGAACCTCCTCTAAATCGAAGACTTTGGTTCGTCCCAGTGCATCACTCCACTCTTGATGAATTGCCTGTTCTCAGGCTACAGTTTCTTACCTTGTACTGCTGTCAACCCAATAAAACGGAACCTAATTTTGCAGAGAGAGAAAGAGAATTTTGATTGAAGTTTCAAAAAGAAGCTCATGCGTGTGATGGAAGTATTGCATTAATAAACATAAAACTGCTAAAAAATAAACACGCACTTTACGATATTGTCTCTGGCGTGCACTTCTGTGAACCACACAGCTGCGACATCCAGGGTTCAGAGAATCGACTCATCTCTTGGCAAAAGACGATTATCTCAGTAAGGGGAGCCAGTGCTTCCCTCTCCTCAAAGGACAACTGCCCTCTGGTGATCCAGATGCTGTGACTGACTACCGTGCTCTGATCAGTTGCATTCTTGGAAACGATTGTGGCGTTCTGGCTCATGGAATGGAGACGCGTGTGATGCCTCCATTGACACACATGTACGTTGAATGGCGGCTTTTGAAAGTGTGTGAAGTTTGCAGGCGATTCGTACACAGATTGTGCATTTCCACGCAGTTGTGCAGTTCTTCGATCACAGTACCTTTTCAAAATCGTGCGATCTTCCCAGACGCGTTTTTTGAGAGGCAGTTTTCACGCGAGATGATGTAGAACCCGAGGAAGGCTGTGGAATTGAGTCGTTGCGAGAGTTGCCCTGAGGAGGGTTTCCAATACGCTGCTGCGATGCAAGGAAAGCGTTAACCTCTTCTATGTAGGTGTGGGCGAAATCCTGGTAGACGCGAAGCTTCTCAACATCGGTCCTGCTTTCCTCGAAGCAAGAACGGACAATGGCAGGCGAGGGTGTGGGTCGCAGCAGAAGGACAGACTGATTTGAAGGTGGGGGATCAGCAATTCCCATCGCATTAATAAAATCTTCCTTTCGATCTCGAATAGGTCTCAGTGGCCGGCATCGCAAACTAATAAAATGTGTGCAAATTCGACGACTTGGTGGGTGCCAATGTAATATTAGTAATATCGAACTAAGGGAGGAGGGGGGTGAATACGATATCGCCCAAATAGTAACTGGAACAAGGAGTTTTATTCGCAATCCCCACAAACAGGGAACTGGAACCGCCTCAATGAGACACCTCCGTTTCGACTGGTACCATCGAAGTTACGAGTGAATCGGGACGTTTGAGGTCCACAGTCAGCACAAATGCCCCAGACGAACCTTCGCTAAATCGACGGGTTCGGTTCGATTATTTGTAGTAATTGAGCTTGCCTGCGTAAACTCCTGTTAGGAAGCTGAGTATGACGTCAGTAGCTGCTTAGACAAAAAGGCCCTGAGCCGTCTGCCCTCAGAATTTAAAGAAACTCATCAGACCTGCTTGTTCCTGTATCTTGAAGAAACCCTTGATTCGTGACTATGCATTTTGATTCCAGAGTTCGCTTCCCGGTGTCTGAGAAGTATGCGGATGAACAAACTACCGTCCCCCCGTTGCAGACTTTAAAGTGAGTGTAGTTCTACAACTTGGAATGCGTCTTTAGCGTCACGAGCTTATTTCCTATTCACGTTCGAACAGGTTCGGACCAGTAGGGTCAGCGTTCGCCTTTGTCGCACAGAATCAACTCTATTATTGTAGTTCTGGGCGCGAGAGACAAGGTGTCAAATTAAGTGGTGACGGAGAAGACTGGATTTACCACGGCTATCCCGACTGGATGTATCAAAGTAAGTCATTCCTGCCTGACATCTCGCCACAATTGCTCGTCCATGCTCGACTCAAGATGTGAACAACCTTTCTACCCATTTTGCTTTACCCGCAGGCGAAATATTTCGAAGCGACGAGGCTTTTTGGTTTTCGACGAACGGAAGCTACATCGCCTTTGCCGTATTCAATGACAGCGCAGTCGGACGAGTTTCTTTCACCCGCTACGGGGATATGGAGCCGTACCCAAAGAGCGAGGAAATCCCTTATCCCAAGGTGAGCACTGGATTAATGTGGACTTCACAGTGTGGAAGGTTTGGAGCGTCATCAAGGAGCCCCAAGGCTTGAAACACATTCGGGCTGTGTTTCGCGTGGTAAATGGAGGATACCCATCAGCACATGCAATATACTCACTAGGAAAGCAACATCGAAAGAAAACGTCGATTGTGACATTGAACCCACTACCGACGGCCATGAAAACTCCACCTTTTCCTTTCCCAACCGTGTTTCGGTACTTTGGCTCGAAAACCGCCATTTGAGAAAATGGCCTGTGTGTGTATGTCATTGAACTCGATTGTCCGAGGGGCTGACGGTTAAATCAAATCGGGTTAAATGTCATATTCAGTCGGCAAGTGACCATTGGACGCCAAAATAAGTGTACAAGTGCAAAGTAGGAAGAGGTGAACTTGAGGGAACGCAAGAATTAGTGGGGAAACTAAAGAAGACTGTTTGGAGTTACACAGAGTGGTAGATGAACACGTAAAACACTTGAGATCACGGTGAAGAAAGTTCAGAATGAAGTCATTGGGGAACAGAATCGCGACACGTTTCGCTGTGCTTATACAGGAGGGTAAATTTGGAAGGGTGAGTCGAACGTATGACGAGAGAGACGCCCACGGATGACGAGGGGGCTCTTCAGACCGGAATGTATAAGTACCTGGACTCAGTGGGGAAACCGTAACGGGGAAGTCCTTTAACCGCGAGTGGTAAAACCCGGATCATTGACCAAGGTTTTCAGGGGGAGAGGTTTTCATTCCGACCAATAATGGTATGTCGAAATCAGTCCGAAACTAACTATAGTCATCATAGTGATCAAAACACCAATTTTGTTCTCTCAAAAACGGCTGTGACAATTTTCATTACACTTTCGAAATCAGACCTCAGTAGCATAAAATTCTCTTTTTTTTAGCACTGTTTTTTCTTATAAACCCCGCTCATGTAGTAGTAGCATTCTCAAAACAATTAGTGTGGTAGTCCAATAAAATGATTAGGGACAATCCCTTACATTCTGCAGACCAATCCAGCAATGTTTCACCAGTCCACCAGGTTTCACCTAAAATTGTAAAAACAATCTATCGTGTTGACAGTTTCGTGAATCACCTGGTGTATGGATTCTTCAATAACGTTCGTGGCAGAAGTTGGAACACTTCAATAAATGCCAGAACTTGAGCGTTAGCAGTTTTGTACGTAAACGTGAAAAATATATTGGTTGAAGCCTTGAAAATCGCTGAGCGCACGTGGAGCTGAGGAAAGCTGAGTGATGCATTGAACCAGATATTATTTCTTAACAGTTGTACTTGCTGAAGCATTTCCAATGCATTGTCTTATGTTTATTTTGTATTATTGAGTTAGCTCGTTCTTTTTTGAATAAATAATTCAATTTTCCTCTTTTGCAGCCAGGAACTTCCAATCCAGAAGTATCTTTATGGGTTGTGTCTCTTCAAGAAGGATTCAACAAGAGCGTGGTTCCCAAGCCCAAACAGCTCGTCAAGGAGTAAGCACACTTTGTACATCAATTACCACGAGTTAATGAATTTCAATAAACTCTCCGAACCCGCCCCCGTCATCACACAGGAATTGAATGTATTTTGCGTCGCTTTTCAGCAATTCGTACATGGTCGGAGTTCGATGGACGTCAAACATCGAAATGGTGACTGTTTGGGTGAATAGAAGGCAAAACCAAACGGTATACAGCATTTGCAGGGTCCAGCCCAATTCTTCGGTTGACTGCTCGGTGGTACGTAAACTTGCTCTTTTCTCATACATTCTCTCCACACCCCAACTCTAACACAAAGTGCGCACAAGCAACCAACTTATTGCTGAAACAATTTTACAAATTTACATTAGTGGCGCAACTAACTGGCAGGCACTATCTTCTCAGAGAAGTGTTGAGTCAACTTTAAGTGTCACAGCTGTATAAACAGTGCAGTTGTTAAGTTTCTTCAATATTCGTGTGTCTGGAAACGAAATTGCGAGAGCACCGCTGGAACAAATCAGCTCAAATGTGATATTTAGCCTGCACGTCAAAACTGGACGATAAAATGTGAGTATGAGCCAAATCGGTAAAAAGCTAACTATAGTTATCATAGTGGTCAGTGTTATTAGTTTTGAAGGACATGACACCCAAGGGACAAAACCCGATTTCAGCGCAGTTTTTATTTAAGACAACGCAAGGGATAAAGAGGTGAGATCGTTAAAAAAAATGTTTAGTTTTATTCAGGCATGAGTATAGCTTTGAGGCCTGCTGAATCGAAAATAAAAATTCGACGCGTGGCCTGTTGAACAATTTGTTTAAAAATCGTTTGAGCTGGTTCGTTTTGGTTCATTATTCATTCTGAATAATAACCCTATGTTTTCGGTCACGAACAATTTTTTACAGCCCCCCCTCAAAATTTGATACTTTACGTTTCAAGACTTGGAGATTCCAAATTTGCAATGTCCGTCCACCGTCCCCTGTCCCCCGTCGGGGCCGTTTTGTGCCTTTACCGTGGTCTAAAAAATTCGTTCTTTCGCACAAAAATCCGATTTGGTATCTAGTTGTGCCCGCCATCTCGGCAATCCGATCGGACGAAGCCCGTGGTTGTAATGGGCGAAAAATGGTTAAAAAAATTAACGAAACGCAGTACAACGCGGGAACTACAGCGGAAGTCAACGTTTCGTCGTTTGAACTCCCTCCCTCCCGTCTCAATAAAAAACCACCCGCCTCGTCCTCGCCTCGCAACGCCGCCCGCCCAACTCCCCTTTCGCCTCGCAACGGGTTCGCTCGAAGCGCCCCCGTTCCAATTTCCCCGACCCGACGGGGCAAAATCATCAGACGTTTTGTTTCCGTAGTTCCATCGTAGCCAGGTCATGTTTCGTATGGTTTACTAGTATTCGATGCTGAATCGAATGGGATGGGGGAGCACTAGTACTAGGTCAAGCTGTTCACGAGAATAATAAGCCATTGTGTAATAATTTGGAGGGTTTTGGTTTGCTATTCAGTATGAACTGAATAATAAACCACAAACTGTTTCTTACTTTCTGTATTTGTTGAAGTTGAACAGATACCAAAATGGGCCAAAAATAGTTCTTTTTAACATTTTCGAATTGTTCATAGTAGATGAATATAGTAATAACTGAGTATGATCAACCTAAGCGAGTGTCTATTGGCAACCTACAACCACATTTTGACCTGTGCAACTGTATGTGCGATTATTCGTAGAACGGAGATATGCACCGAAATCTATCAGAAACTTGTATTTATTAAACTATCATTTTTCTAATTTTATCAACAAGCGCTCTAACCATTTTGATCAATATTATGGGCCACATTTCAGGTAACTAGTGCCAACATTTTATTACCCATCCAAATGCGTTTGAAGATACAGGATCCAAATATGAGTTTGCAGGTGATCATTGCATTTGGGGGGTTGCCACTGAACTCAGACCTGCGAACGTACTTCCATTGAGTGGGGGACTGTACAACCTGCAGACAGTCATTAAATAAATTAAAGAGATTGTCTGCTCAGCCTTCCTTAGCATATCGCTTTCTATTCTACCTGGCCCAGGAGATTTGTTGGGCTTTAAGATAGCAAGGGCCCTGCCGAGGTCGTCTGTTGCCCACAATGGGATGTCGGGCTTGTCTGGAGGGTCCATGGTCTGCTCCTTTGCTACCCTTTGGGCTTCAGTATCACGAGCTACTTGGTCGTCAGGAAACGCCTTCTCAAGGAGGGTTCCCAGTGAACTTTCGATGCTACAGGCCCAGCCTGGCTCATTTTGCATCGCAGGCAAAACCTGCTCTACATTTGCTTTTCGTATGGAGGACTTGTAATGTCTGCCCCAGAGGTTCTCAAAGCTCTCTGCTTCCAGTCTTGACATTCGGCACGTTTGATGGCGCGCTTGGAAGGCCTTCTTCTCTTGGATGAAGGCAGTTTAGAGTGTGGCTCTGGCATCAGGGTCATGAGTGTGTAGGTACATCCTTCTGGCTCTTCTTACACTTTGCTGGGGGCGATTAAGTTCGTCATTCCAGCATGGGACTTTTATCGCTCTGTGCTTCTGTTGCCCAAGTACAGAGAGCCCAGCAGAGTGCAGCGCTGTGGTAAGTATGCTCTTTGCCCTGACAGTCCTGTTAGAGCCCGCTCTAGTGGTTGAAGGCTGTCGGCAACTGATGCGCCGAATTGCCTGTAAAATTATATTACAACCAGCTCAAAACCACCAACTCGGATGAGCACAGCGGCCAAGTGCTGGCTATTCAGGGTGGGTGAGTGCGAGCATTTCGATGGACGGGTCAATGCAGGCCACCGCTCCCTTGGCTCCAGTTCTTGCTCCAGCCACCACTCGTGCCTGCGATCCATCACCAAGGGGTTTGGATCCTATGCACGGTTCTTGTATGGCGAGAACACTGCAACGTTTCTTGAGTGCACTTTGTAGCAACTCGTCATAACCGAGGAACTCCTATTTGTGTTGTGCTGAAGGCTTCGAACTGTTTTTAACTTATTCATAATCCACTCGTTACTCCTGGAGGGCAATTGCTCGCTGACGAATGGTACAGCGTGCGTCTCGTGTAAAGTGCAGACACTGGTGATGCGTTGTACCGGATTCTTTTTCTCTATTTATAATTTCAGGGTCCGAGAATCAACGTAGGTACGTAGTTATGAATGTAGGGAAACCCTCAATATTATGCTGGGAATGGTTTATTGTATGGCGTCTTGTGGACGATCCCTCTTAAGCTGTCGTTCGATGCGAGATAAGGTAATCAGGGGATTAGTATCTTATCTGACACAAAGCGCGCGACATTTCGTCAAAGACTTGTTTCGACGGGCTTGATACTCAACCATCCTTAAATCACATCAACTCTCGCCATGAAAACGTTGCTAATCGAAAGTTTCTCTTCTTCCCTTCAGGAGGCGGTGGTCGCGGCCGAAGGCAAGCCTGCAGAGCTTCAACCAAAACTGCTCGAGCCTTTAACACGAGAGCAGAGCGAAATGTTCGCTACGTTTCCAACTTTGTTTTCGGTCTTGTTTCGAAACTCAAACGGTTGGATGTAAGTTGTTATTTGTATTTTATCGTTAAGAAATGGAGTATTATTGTATTTGGTGTAGGAATGGTGCGTGAAAGTAGTCCCAGGTTCTAGGGATGTAGTAAGTCGTTCAGAGCTCTAAATGAAGTCTGCAAAGCTACAACACTAGACTATAATCGCGGTTATGGGTTAGAGTAGGCGTGTATTGTGTTATAGTAAAAGCAAATAATCCTCCAAGACTGTTAAGGATGAAAGATCGAAAGTAGTCCGCTACTCGGATGTGATTCTGGTCCAAGACTTCAGCCGCTTACCCAACTAACATGCTGAAAGGCTGACAGGTAAAGCATTCATCTAATGGTCATTCGATCGAGGAATTTCATTCGTTCACTCCTACTTGTATTCATCACATATATTTTCGAGGCCGTTGCAATGGGCTGGGGGGGGGGGCTAAAGAGAGAGAAATGCAAGTTGATTCTGGTTTTAACTGGTTTCATTAATGGACTGGCTAAATAATAACCGATCTACAACTGTTCTCATTTTTCAGCTACTACGAGGATTCGCCGGAAAACAAGCCGACTCAACGGCACCTGTACCGCGTTGAAGACAACATAAACCTGACTCAAGTTGAGGAATGCCTCACGTGCCCGATGGTGTACGCCAATGGGAGTGCGTCTGATGTCATTCTGGACAATTCATCCTTCGCTTTCAACGAGGCCAGTTTCAAATCTACCGAGTGCCTCTACACGAAAACAACATTCTCCCGAAATAGAAAATACTACATGATTGAATGTTTAGGTGGGTACACAAGTATAGAAGTGGTTAGAGTTGATGTAAAGTCTTCTTCGGGCGATTACGTGGCATTGACCCAGTGAAAACAAGGTTTAACAAACGTTTCAGGTAGGGCTGTAATGCCTACACAAAATTGAAATTTCAGTCGCAATTTGAGCCGTGCTTAACACCACGTAGCCCCGATAGCTTACATGGCAAGGTGGGCTACAGTTGCCTGGTAGTTTTCACAACCCGTGGGAAGCATATGCACTCATTCCCTCTCCAAGCCCGACGTCCACCCAAGAATAGACAATTATAAAATACTGTATTTACAGTTCTGGAACATTATAGAGAATAGCACCGCAAACAATGTGAGACGCATTTGAAGAACATCAGGTGCGACGCACCATACTACTCGTTTCATGTTAACTTGGTAAAACATCACTTCACCGTGACAGAAAATGATGACGCTTGTGGTTCCGGAATTTATTGTGGCGCTCTGACTTTTGGCACGACCTATTATTGAGCACTCGCTACACAGATAATTAATGAGGCTGTAAACACGATTGTTTCTGAGAACGATAATAATCACCATCCCAGAATTGTCGGGTGGAAACTCTGAGAACCCGTGGTAAGTCAAAGGGCGGTGGTTGAAATGCCGGAATTTATGGAGTCGCTCCTATATATCTTATGAGCGTAATTGAAGTCTCATCGTATAGATACTTGATTGGACTACAACGTAAATTTTTCTGACGATCCTAGTACATGTGGGCAGAGTTTATGAAGAAAAAAACTGTGTTGATTTTCGATGTAATGTTTGATAATAAATCGTGCTGCTTCATTTACCCACAAATGATAATTTTATGGTAACATCGTTTTATTTGGAGCTGGGCATACAATAAAGATAATGAAAATCGTTAGAGGCTTTTTGGAGAAAAAAATATTTAGTGTTTTGAACAACTTTGAGCGGATTTTGAAATCCCACGATAACTTGGGGGCTTGGTATCAAGTTTGAGCTGCTGTAAATGGGACGGTAGCACCCACAAAGGAGAAACTAAATTAATAATAATAAAAGAAATAAACGGGGAGCACAGACTACCCTAAGCCGGCTCTAGGGATAGAAGGAGTGGGATGGGGAAGGAAAGAAGGATAAGAGGATGTTCCATGATAGAACGACCACCAGATACGACCCAACTACTGATCCTCTTATCCTTCCCATCCCCTGGCTAATGCGCCCTCCTGCACACCTGGGGCTAGATCAAACCCAGATTCTTGAGGCAGCTTACCCAGTGTCAATCACGAGAGTGAACAGTAGAAGACAGATGGTCCCCCTGCCAGACCCCACTCCCTATTGCCACATCCCCTGACACCTCCCCTTCAACCTGCAAGGCCATCACAGTATAGATAGATCACATAGTCGTTGAGTCGATTAGCAGCTCCCTCACAACAGAGGCAATCGGCCAAGGCCTGGTTGGCTTAATGTATCAAAAGCTATAGCGACGTCCAGGGCAACCATATTTAATTGCTTCTCTTTCTTCTGGGCCAGGAACAGTACTGTCGGCAGAATCGTGAGATTCTCGGCGGTACCATTCACTTATGACATCGCCAATGACGCCAGACACCTGAAGACGAAATTCCAGAACTTTTCGTAAGTGCCGAAAGACCACAGACCATACTGAAATCGGTCTGCCCCCCCCCTCCTCCTCATCCCACTTGACACATCACCACTTTTCACAGGGGAGAAAGAAACGGGTTCGCAATAATCCAGCCGATGGTTTTCCCATGAAGAGAACTACGATGAGAACCAGCAGCTCAACAGCCTTTGGGACCTTATTCCATTCCCAGGCTGAAATACCATCAGATCTTGCTGAACACAGACTCACAGACCATTTACTCAAATAGTGTTTTTCGGACTTAGTAAACCTTAAATCGTGAAAGTCTGAAAAGAGCTCTGAATAAAATCTTTTTTTCAGCCGAATGCATATGACTTTCCTTTTTACTTCGTACAACCTAGAAAAGTAAAAATAGCAACATTCTATCGCGAGAAATGGATTAACGTTTTGGAATTTATTAGGTTGGCTCTACTTATGTATCGACCATACACTGCAGTAAATTAAAATCGCTTTACGGCGAAATATTCAATTTATGTGGGTGTTTTGTGTGTTATGTTACCGAGGACTTGGTTTTCCCAAACTCAATAACTCCAGCTCGGCCTTATGGGTATTTCAGAGCCCCTGCGGCCTCGTCCACTTTATCTGCACGGGAAAAGTTACTGTTGAATTGCCGCGTACTCGAACTGTCTAAGTGGTAATGAGTCGTGCAGTTAGACCTGGGAGGGAGACTACAGAGTGTTCTGTGTCTCCTGAGGTCTCGTGGCAGTTTCAGAAAAGCATCTCGACTCCATGTGGCTGGTGTCATTGTTATCACCCTGAGAGCGTTCTGGCGAGTGAATCTCGCGATAGATAATGCAGATAATGCTGTCCGTCGCCAGGGAAAAAAAGAAGCAATTGAACACGATTGCCCTGGTAGTTGCCAAAATTTGTAACCTGCATGTTGCGCTGGGGGGTAAGGAGAACTCTAAGTCCACTCATTCTGCTCCCTCAAACAACCGACTAAAACCGTGCCTTTTATTTATCCACCAGGTCCAGACATCCCGACAGTCCACGTGTTTACAACTGCCAACGACACCAAAATAACGACCCTCGACGCGAACACCGCCCTTCGCAATAAGTTCGACAACATGGCGACTCCACAACTCAAACTGTTTCCGGTCGAATTGGAAAACGGAGCCCTGGCGCAGGTTAAACTCCAACTCCCTCCGGGACTTCGAGAATACGAAGACATGGTCTTCCCTCTCGTTCTCAAAGTGTAAGCCTGATATATATTATTACCTCCTTAGTCCTAATGACGCAGTTCACTTAAGTTCTTGATGTGTCACGTATAAAATCATTTGTGTTGAGCAGGTCTGGGAAGCCCGGAGAACCTTCAGTTTCGCACCGCTGGAACGTCGACTATTCCTCCTATTTAGCCTCAAAAATGAACTACGTCATCGCTGAGATCGATGCTGGAAACGAAGTGAGTGGCAAAGCAACCTTGAGACTTCTGAGCGTCGTCGAGTAAGTTGCACACACCGACAAATAAACGTTTATTAGGAGCATCTACAAGAAACCGGTAATTGGAAAAAAGTAGTCCACATGCACAGGATTATAATGATCGTATCTAGCTTCCTCACCAGACACTGCCCATTTATGTATCACCTCAACAAGATAGGCATCTCAGAGGTGGTGGAATGCAGGCTTTGTGGCGAGGAGGATGAGACGGCAGAGCGCATCATATTTGACTGCTCTGCCTTGGCAGCCAAACGTTTTGAACACTTTTCTCAGGGGTTCATTGAACCCCAAATCGTAGCGTAATCTGCGGCGAAAGACATTCTCGGCTGCCTAGTGGGTGGGGGGATGGGGATGTACGACTATCAAGAAAGGGTTGGTGTTTGTCCCGTATGCCTTCCAAAAAAAAAAAAAAAAATAGTGATCGTATCAAAAAAAAGTTGGGTTTTCTTCAGATTTTAACGTTTTGAGGCCTACAGAGTCTGAAAAACCTAATTTCGGTGCGTGGTCCGTGTGTGTGTGTGTAGTTCGATTTGCGGGAGAACGGCTGAACCGATTGAACTAGTTCTTTTTTTGTTTTATTTGTTATGTTTTGTACACGCGAAAATAAGGTTATGGGTCATTTCTATCATCGACGCGAAAGGGGGGTAGGGGACGAAAATGTACCAAAAACTAGGGGTTTTCGCAACAACTTTAACGATTTTTATCAAACTTTCAAATTATCTTCTACTAGTTAGTACGAAACTTCTCTTACTATAGATATCTCCATGAAAATACGGTGTTCGGAAATATAGGCCTAAAATGCAAAAATAGGTTTTTTCTCTTTTTGGTAAAACAGCTTCAACGAGTTTCACCAAACTGTCAGAATCTTTGTAAATAGTTAATACCTAGAAGAAGAAGAAGATATCAGGGAGGCAGCAGCAGACCAAAGGATCCGCCGGAGCTGTTGGGACCAATGGCATTTTGCCGTGGCCACAAACGGGCCCATTCCCCAACACCCCTACGAGACCGTTGGTGGGCCCGCTGAGTGCCCCAGCCGCCACTGGTACCCATGGCCTCACCCCCTGGGTTTTGAGGAGGGGGTGCCTAGTCGGGGATCGAACCAGAGTCCGCTGATTCTCTCCCCACCTGGCTTGGAAAGCCTCTGTGTTAATCTGTAGGCTCCGCCAATCTCTCCCATATTCAACGCACCCCAGATAATTTTCTCAAATAGTGTTGTTCAGACTTGAAAAAATGAAGATCCGAAGAAAAAACTCAAAAAGTCACCTTTTTATTCTGCTGGGAAAAGTAAAAAGCCCTTGGAGAAATGGATTACTTCTTTTCCAATTTCTATTTTCTTGAAAAATGGATTTCCGCTACTTAAACGAATATTTTCAGTTTTAGAAAGTCGTATGACGTAAAACTATACGTAGGTTCTTCAATTTCTCCACAGGTACTTGAAAGACAGCTTGAAGTTCATCGATAAAAGCCGAATAGCGGTCTACGGCGAGGGCTATGGGGGCTACATGGCTGCCATGATTTTGACTCTCGACACAGAGATGTTCAAATGTGGAATCTCCATCAATGGAATTTTCAGTTGGCCCCATTACAGTAAGTTAATCACGTTTATTTTATTACGGAATTTGGCAATGACTTCGTGGCTTCATTCACCTTGCGGTTCTGTTTTATCCTGCCATCACCTGTTAATTTACTCCAGGTGGTTCTCCGCTGTTCGCCCATTCTAGCACCTAACCCAATCTCTTTCTTCCTCAGTTCACACGAACTTGGTGAAACACAACGAGTTATTTGTCCAAGTGTGGACTTCAATTTGTTTAAAGGTAGAGGAATCTCCCCTCAACCTGTACTTCCTCCTCAGAAGTTACATGACCGACAGAACTGTTAGGATCGAATGCAGGCGTGTCTCCTTCTAGAGAATGATTGTGAAGGAGTGCCCACGGGGCTCGGTCATAGGACGGTAACGCCTTCTTCGAAAGTCTTCACAGTAGACTCATGGAGACGGACTGCGAGCCATACGCCTGACTGTGCTGATCTGTACAGAGTCGGTCCGCCAAAAACGCACCATTTCCACCCTCACCCAATGTGGCGAGCAATGTCAAGATGCAGGTGGCTGAGGAAATAATCCAGCTAATCCTCTTGAAGGGAAAATTAAATAGCCAACCCTCAATACGCTTTGGCGGCCACAGGCTCCTTCTTGAATAGCACGTCAAGTGTTTAGGAGTGAATATAAGTGAGAGCCTTCAGCCAACACCTAGAGTCCATCAAAGGTACTATCATTGCAAGGTTTGCCTCAATACGTGCAATTATTACTAAGGGCACTTGGGGTGTGCCTTACCATGACCCTATCCTTATGTATAAGGCTATCTATCTAGGCGTGATTGGTTACTCGACAAAAGCTCTCTAGATGATCACTGGTCAGTTACCGTTTGACTTTGCCATTGAGTGGATGGTGAGAGAAACGGGAGCTTCGCCCACTCTGGGCTGAACTCTGCAGATCTCACCACAGCACAGAAACCTGCCCCAATCGAGCTAGATGGGAATCCTCGTCAAAGGGATGTGACAAGTATGAGTTCTTCTCTAAAATTCGTGAATGCCCTAGGAGAAAGTAAGTTGTGCCAGGCTACTGGACGATCCAGTTCCTTATGGCACATTGTGATTTCAATGTGTGGCTCCACTTCTTGTCTCTCAAAGACTCTCTATTATTCACGTATTGCGTCTCTGTTGCGGAGGAAACAAGAAACCACGCGCTGCTCCACTGTAGTTCCTACAATAGTGAGCGACGGTTGTTGGGAGGGCAGACACAAGTGGCCAGACTCTTGCATGATAGCGAAACCACGACCTACATGACAGTATACTGAGGGCCCAGGATCAGTCATTTGATAAGGAAACCAACCAGTTTTCCGCCGACAGAGTTTCACATGAAATGTTTGTTCCCTCTCCTTCCCCGCTCCTTAATCCCCTTGTGTGTTTCTGTTTTTCCCCCACTAACCCCCCGATTCTACGTCCTTCCGGACTCAACCATTTCCGGACTGACGTCTCTTCTCGCCGTTGGAGGGAAGTCAAGACTTGGAGAGGACGCTCCGACACGCAGATAATACACAGATAATAGGGACCATTTGTCGTAGGTCGGTTCTGTTAGTGGGAGTCCATCTTGCGGGTCGTTGTCATAGCAACGGCTTAATTAGCCCTTATTGGTTAGCGATAATCTGTTTACATCAGTTTGGGTTTCAAGTGGGGCAATCATTCTCCAATTTGACCTCTCCGCCACCACTTGTAAACCTCGATTTAGAGGCTCCAATCGGTTCCTAGGATCCCTCTCATTGTTCCAATTAACTTCTTTTCGATTCATCTCCGACAAGATGGCTCAAAAGGCAGAACGTGATTTGCAATTTTCGACATTGTCCGAGAAAAAGGAACGTCTTATCGCCCGACTTAAAGTTACCTCCGAATTGATTCCGAATCTCCCCAAACATCAGGCCGTTTTTCTTGCTCGGGTGGACAAACTAGATGCCATTTATGATTACTAATGTTAACGCACCTGTTTGGTTTGGTCTCCTCTGGCTGGTGAGATACTGTGGGCGAGCGCTTTCGATGTACGAACTCACCAAATAGGTAATTTACCTACTGCCGGAACACAACTCGAGGGCGATGACTCATGCGAGTATACCGTTTAAAACCGTGGTTCTCTCTCGCTTACTATCAATTTCCTCCAACTTCATTGAATGTTGTGATGTGCAAATTTGACTATATGTTACAGAATATCATTAGTCTATGTTATGCCAAAAAATACTCTATTCGTACTGACTCTAAAACGGATTTCTGTGTAGAAACATTCACCCAAACCCCATTCCTACTCTATCGCACTTTAAACAATGGCTTTTTTTTCGTAAAAAATTCGCTAATAACATTATGTGACACCACTATCTTAATATTTAACATTATAGTTATTCATTTGCCATAATTTGATTCAGTTAAGAACCCTTGCCGACCTTTTATAACAGTTTCAAGAGCTGAGTCGGTAAACATGTTGGAAATGTAGAAATTCCTCCAAGCGTTTTCAGGTCTCAAATCTACCAGTTATCCATGAAACATTTCATTGGTTTGGTTGTTGAAGATAGGTTTTTCCACTCCCTTTCTGGTAGTGAAGTTTGCAAGTAATTTTGAAGTTCCGGAATTCCTCCTCAATATAAATGCCCATCTTAAGGTAAACGATTCCATTGTTAACCGAGAGTTTCTCACGCGAACAGCACCAACAGATGTTATTGTGACTGCCGTCTTGATTTTCTGTCTTATTTTTTCCTGATTGGTTTTAACATGGGGCTTCGGTGTTGTGTACCTGGGTGTAGAGGTAACTACAACAGAGAAGCTTGTGTCAGTGTGTTTAACCCCAAAGAAAAGAAAGTCATCTCCCCCGACTTGAAGCCATTTCTGAAGGGATTCCAAATCTTCTCAAACAGGATGTTTTTCTCCCTCGAGTCGACAAACTAGATGCCATTTACGATGAATTCAACACGGAGCTAGACTGGTACGTAAAAACACTGAAGATTTGAGAGCGGGTTATTTGCCCGGCACGTTTTTCTATTCTCCTGAGCAGATTGAGTATTGTTTTTCCGACGAAAGCATGTTTCTTCTGTCGTACCACTCCATTATACCACTGCCTAGCCAATCGCATGTAAAGGGTGAACCGTATTACGCGCCAACGTGTACCAATCACGCCACACAGAATGAAATACGTGCATGGGAGAATTTCAGTTTTTAACAAATAGTGATGTACATAGCTCAACAAAGTACTCTCCCGGCAATTCTCAACTTTGCCCTCTCAACAGATCTAAAATTGTAGGGAAAACGTTGCTGAAATAGTTCGTAAAGAAACGGCTATGGATTGAATTCCGCAATTGAAGAGGTGTGCCGAAAAGGAACAGACGTCACTTCATGAGAAAAAATGTCTCTACGTCCAATTGAAGCTTGAGGTTTCTTCTAATTGATTATAGGACTCATGTTAAGTTATGTTAGCTTCGCATGGTTTTTTTTACGATGGTCAAAACGACTTAGGTCCTACAGGACCCCAGTAGACGAATAGGTGATCGGGATTTATTTTTGGGGGTTCGTGTAAAGTTCCAAAAATGAATCTTTCTGCCCAGCTCTTCTATTTCTCACAACATCAAGCCCATTATCGAACTTCTGCCGTATAGGTAGCTTACTGTACAACCATTCAAATGTTTTTCCGAGAACGCTAGTGTCATACGAGCGACACTTATGACGAAACTTGTACTCAAGTCGATTTTCGCCGAAATGTATGTACAATTTATTGTGCCGTTGTAGTGACTTTCCTACCAATGAAAATTTGATGTTATCGTTTCGTTATTTGGATCTGTCAACACAAAAAGTTTAATAAAAATTGGTGGAGCCGTTCTTGAGAAAAAAAAATACTTGTGGTTTGATCACTATAACTATAGCTCCACTCACACAACACTACTCAAGCTGTGGGCATTTACGAGACATCTAACGCTCGTTTTGACCATTTAGACGAGTAATGAGGTTCCAAATATGAAAAACTCAGAATCAGTTAAAATGCCGCATATAACTCAGAATTAAGTACTTGTATTTATTTGTTTCTGCTTTCAGATTCAGTGTGGACTGAACGTTGGCTTCACACGGCCAACATCACCGACAATTACAGAGGTAGGATCTCTGCTCCTCTCGATATTTGTATTTTGGGTTAACGTCACATCGCGAGCAAACGGAACAAATATTGAAAGGAAAATATGAGAACAAATGCACAGATAATTAGGCACATTGGCCGAGCTCGCTGTCGTCTCTTGAGCCCCGTGGTAACAAGAATCCGATATTCCCCCCACCCCAACCCCGTTCCTATCTATTGTAGGCTGTTAGTACGAGGAAGAATTAAACCTCGAAAGTCGTTAAGAATTTTTCATTATTGACTGAGCTCTAAGAGTTATATCCACAGCACTGTGTACAACACTCAAGAACATTGAGCTATATACATCGTATGTATTCTTTCGTACTACGCGCCTTGTTTTGAGCGAATAGAATTAATAAAAGGAAGAGGATCACTAAATATCACCGGGGGGGATAAAACAGGACTTTTTAAGGGCAAACGGGACCGAGTCCCTTTGTCACTGCAGCCACCCATGGGCTCATTGTGACGCTATCCGTCAATAGAAGACGTCGTAAATACCAGCCCCCCTCAGGAGTATGTCCTTCGCTACAGACTTGGCTATGGGAAGAGTTTATTCAAAGCGCCTGGCTGCCAAGCACTGCCTCACCGCACAATATGCAATCAACTGGCTCTGAGATTCTGAGATGTCCACCTCGTTGAGGTGATACCTAAGTGGGCAACGTCCGGTGAGGAAGCTAGTTAGGACTCTCACAACCTGTCTGGAGAGTGTCAGCATTCGCCCTTGAACAAGAAGTCGTTCCCTTAGTCGTGGCTGGCGCTGCTAATCGGTGCTATTTTCCTGTGTCTCCCATCAGAGTACCATTCTGCTGACTTTTCGTCACTCCTACGCGGGGCTCAGGCATAATGGCTGAATTCTGTACCACTTTTCGCAAGTCAGTCTGCCTTTCATTGTTCTCGAGCCCTCTATGAGCCGGCAACCAGATGAGGGAAAACGGGATCTGATGATTGCCCGCACACACAGAGTCCTGCCCGTCAGGAAGGATCTGAACCACGTGAGCAATCTATCCGCCTGACCTACCGAGCGCAGCGTGGCCAACAATAAATCATGCTGCACACGGTCAAAAGCTCGGGAAAAATGTACCATGACTAAAATTGTCAACTTCAGCTCATCCATGTTCCTCCTAATGTCGTCACACACCTTCACCAGTGCTGCTTCTGTACTGTAACCTTTGCTATATGCTGATTGGTGGAGAGAGAGAGGTTGATGGCATGTCTTCATCTTTAGCTGTTTGGTATTTGAGTTGGGGGAAATCGATTGTAAAACTTGATTTGACCAGTGGGAAGCCGTTGTGTGACACACTGGAAACCTGTAGCTGGACGATCTGTACCTAGTTCCTATCTGATGAATTCGAGAAAACGTACTAAGCTGTTGCCAGATGTGTTGGTTTATTATACTGAACATTAAACCAAGAAGTAAATATTGCAGCAATTAAAACTTGTGAATCTCGTCGCTCTGCTTTCAATTTAGAATATACCGACGCAGCTATTTAGAGCTAGAGAGGGAAGGAGATAGATGGGAAGTTTGGGGAGAGAAGGAGATGGGAGAGTTTTGATTGTCCTGAATATAACGGCTGTAGGGGGATACTAGACTTGAAATAGCCTGACAATTCGATTATTTGGGTTAAACGTAAAGTCTTCGCTACTGGTTAGCCATTCCATAGTTCAAATTTATGCAGAGACAAACTGTTCTGTTGTTACAGGTTACGAGGAAGCGGACGTAACGAAGAAAGTAGGCAATTTAAAAGATAAAAAGTTCCTTCTTCTAGACTCGACAGCTGACTACGAGGTTCACTACCAGCACGCAATGCTGATGGTCCGAGCGCTCGTTCAGGCGAACATCATTTTCAAACACATGGTAAGAAGAAAAGGGCTCAGGCCTCCTCCGGATTCGCCGAATACTAAAGACTCTAAAGATTTTAATCGAACTAGTACCTTCAGCTAACTCGTACTTACGTCCTTATTTCGTCTCCGTAAACTTACGTCTTTAACCACTTTAACAACTAATTCGTCCTCTTTTTAACATCATTCATACGAAGTTGGTAGGAGTGAATATTATGTCATGACATGCATTGAGTAACCAACGTAATTCATGACTACGACATTCAACATGATTTTTATATTCTGATACGGCAGCTTATTGGGCTACCATAACAATTTTTCCGAGTATGCTAGTATCATTTGAGAGGAGTTTATAAGGGTAAAACTGCTCGAAAAGCGATTATTTTATAAATTCCCGATAATATATTATCCTGCCCTCATAACTTTCTCATAATAATTTCAATTTAATGTAATAATTTTACGGTACTGCCATATTCAAGATCAATTAAAACACAGGAAAAAAGTCAAGTGTTTCGATCAATATGGTAACTATGGTTAGTTCTGTGCCTATTTTGCTCATATCCTCATTATGGCGTCCCATGGTGGCCTGCAGACTAAATGTGAACCGATTTGGTTCAGCCATTTTCTCTTAATCACATTCACAGGCACGGGTGTTTAACTGTTTGCTTAAGCCGACGATCTTCTCTTGGTGTGTTCTGCTAAGGATGAATATGAGAAATGCGACACTCTTCATAGTGGAAAGGTGGTTCTGGGAAAACAATCTGGCCTATAATTCCAGGTATTCCGTGTTCAGCTTAGCTCTGCCTAAATGAGTTAGTTGTGCTTGGGTGACAGAAGATCCCAAGCTCAAGGGCCATCACCGAGCATTCTCTGCATCTCTGCATTCTGTCAATCAAATATTGAATCACTTTATGAGCCAACTTTTCCCTTTTAGGGTTTCCTTAATCTGCTCTTCTTTAATAACGTGACGAGCCGTTCTCGGTCTTCGGTGTGTCCAACCTTTCCTGGCCTTTGAAAGGGGGGCAGCGTGAAACTCCAAACTACCCGTTCAATCAGCTTCCCCTGGAGACAAAAGGCTTATGGATATTTCCGAGTTCGACTGTGGATTTTCCAAAATGTTCATTCGTGTTGTTTGTTCCCTCCCCCATTTCCATTTTCCACCCCTTTCAGGGATGGACTGCACTGATAAAACGGAGTTGGGACAGCGTAACAATGTTGGTTGTAACTTAAAATTAGTGACTGTGGACAATCGTCCTAACTCCGTTACATCATTTCGTCATGTCGATAATTTAGTTCCTATAGATTGCAGCGTGTGTCAGTCTAAAAGCCCTTTCCTCCTGATAGGTAGCAACATCCGGCGTCTGGAGTCGATATTAATGCAGATTTAACCCAAGCACTTGCAAACTGCTTCGTCTGAAAAATTTAATTGATAAAGATATTTCCACGACCTTTCATGGCTAGACAGCAATATACCAAGATCTCAATGTTAAAATCTGCAAAGACGGGCAGGCAGGGATGAAGAGACATTGTTTGGTTGGGCCTTCGTCGTCTAGTTCGGTGATCGTATTTACTGGCTACCAATACTCGGCTGCAGTTAGCCACATATTCATAATCCAAAGTTTGACTGTTTGCCCTGAAGTTCAAAACACGTATGTGATACGTATTTAGAATATATTCCTTACAAAGCTTATAATAGGTGGCCAATTTTGAATTAGGTCACATTTCGAAAAACTGAAAAACAACCAACTAGGCATTCTTTTCGTGATTCTAAATATGTTTCGTGTCAACCGCTGTAACCATCCAGGACGACTGGCAAAACGGTCAAACTCTCGACGATTTGCAAGACATTCAAGAGCGCTTGGCCGTACTGGCTGACCTCAAAAATCATCTCTCAATAATTATAAGTGTGATAGAACTCCTGTCAGTACTCAAGACTGTTAATGGGCGTAAGGTCGGTATTGGGGCTGAAGCAGCTTGCTGTTGTCTTCTCCACGACGCCACAGTCCGAAGTAAGGTGATATCGTCATGTTGGGCTGTGGGAGCATGTGTGGCAGGGGACAGCTGATGAACGAAAGACGTAACTCCATCTTTCTACACGCTGAATTGTCTGGACATGGAAAGCTGCGGGAGTATCGTCATCCGTTAAATCTCTCGGACGATGCAGCTTGAAAGTGCTTGGTTGGCGAGGTACTGAATTGGAACCATCTTTTTTCCACTGCAGGCATTTTGATCAACGCGGAGTACGACTGGAGAGCAAATGTAGTCCGCATATGCTCAGTGGCTTATACCAATGAGGACGTTCTTGAGTCTACAGACGTGACATTACCTTCGAATATTGAGTTTGCGTAATGTTGTACATGTAATACGAACGATATTGTGGTGTAACAATTTTTAAACCCTATTATGAAACCACATAGATATTTTTGGGAGCCGGCTGGTTTTAATAAATATATTTTGACAAATAATTATTGTAGACGCACAGATAGTTTTCTCAAATGATGTTTTTCGAACTCCGAAGCCCTAAGATCTAAGGATCTGAAGAGAAATAAAAAATAAAAAGCCCTAAGGATCTGAAGAGAAATAAAAAATAAAAATTACCGCCAATTACTTAACTTTCATTCCTACTGCGTTGAGCTAAGGAAAGTAAAAATACACGCACACACAGACCACTCGCCGAAATTATGTTTCATTCAGTAGACCTCAAAACGTGGTCTTGAGAAAACTTAATTTTTACAACAGATCGCGGAAAGGAAAGTAATAACGGTTGCGGACTTACTAGCCTTGGTAATCTACTGACAATATCAAATAGATCACGCAAACTAACTTCGGGCTGTCATTTTAATTCCAGAGCTACCCCGACGAAGGGCACGACCTAAAAAACGTCCGAACTCATCTCTACAGGTCGATGGAATTATTTTGGACTGAGTGCTTCGGCGAATTGGACTTTGAAGAGTGGGAGACGGGAATTAACGGATTCCCCTTCAAATCGTGAATGGAAGTAAGTAATTTGTTCATCGTCAGAGTTGAGGGTGTCAGCGCGTCAAGCTGCAGGTGGTTGAAGAAAAAACAATGGAAAAGTAAATAGCCAAGCGTCAATAAGTCAAGTATTCAGACGTCAGTGTTACACCGAGCACCTCCAGTCCCTCAAAGATACTACTCTCGTAAGATTACTGGGACGCAGTCCTCATGTACAACGCCATTTACTTAGGCGTGATTGGCTACTGCCCTGTTGTCTGGGGTAGCTACATCACAGTCAAATTATATTACTGGTCCAATCCCAGAGAGCTGCACTCCTGTGTACCACCAAGGGCTGCAGGACAGCACCCAGTGAAGCACTCCGAATGATCACCGGCTAGTTATCTGTTGATTTGGACATTGGAGAGTGAAAAGGGAGCTTCCCGAGCAGCTCCCTGACCTCTTCATTGAATGAGAACTTGCCGCTCTTGATGAATGGGCATTACGATAAATGACAAGCGACGAGAGTCCTCTTCAAAGGGGCGTGACACGTACGAGTTTTGTCCTAACATTTGTGAACCAGTTCCTTACCGGGTGCGACTCCTTCACATCTTGAGCCTCCAATGGGGAGGAAACAAGAAACCACGTGATGCTCCACTGTTGTTCCTACTACAGTGAGCGACGGTTGTTGAACCTTCCAACTTTGACTGCTACTATGCAATCTTATAACCATTTTGCCAAGTTCGCGAAGAAGGCTGTGGCAAAAAACCCAGGCCACAGTTGATGTACCTTGTCCAAAGCCTGCTACCCAAGTAAATAGTTCGATCATCAAGAACTCCTCCCAATTGGTACGGATTCCCCTGGGCCATACCTTCCATGGTGACAAATTGGCGACATCTCTACCAAGAGGCTGGCTAAATGACAACTTGCTGTACCCTCCCAGGTATGGGTGTAATGTTGTGACACGATTTCATTCCATTCGAGCATGATGCTTTTTGGCACAGTTAGATGAAGGCTAAAGGATTTACTCCATCGCAATCTGTTCACGTCTCAACTACTAATGTGATTGTCACTTCCAGGAGAGCTTCTCAAACCTGACTCAAACAACCCAGACTTCGAAGCTTCAATGCAACGCAACACAACGCTGCTCTTATATTTATACTTTGCTTAGTCTGTAAGGCAATTAAGAGGGAATGAGAACCGGAGCGTTGGCAACTGGATCAGCAATAGCAGTACAGCATGGCGTGTTATCGCAACCTCATCAATGTCTAATCTATACACTAAGTTAATTCTTCAACACGAAACCTCCTGAGCGGTTGAGTTAATCCTACAGTTTTTACAATCCACACAGTCAATTCAAATTTGAGAGTTACACTTAACACCGAACTTGTGAGGATTAACTCCTGCTCTTCAAATTGTATTACGTGCCAGTGCCAAGGCGTCGTGTTACGATGAACAACCATATTGGGATGTTGGTACGTGTTTAACACTGAATCAAACCAACGCATCGCCATATTTAGAGACATCTCACACTAGCAGTTTTGTGAGGTGCGTGATCTGATGGGGTTCTGGTGGATGTGCCTTGGGTATTATTAACTGCAGTACGGCACGTGTGAGCAAAACTTCACCAAACGCCACCTCTGAGATCGCACAGACAGCACCTCGTGAAACTAGCGTGAAATCAAAACGCTGCGTCCAAACGTTGAATCCAGAGCAAGTTAAGTGACGAGATCTGCACCTTTGACGGGTTTTGGCAATGAAGGGAATTACACTGCAAACACATGAAATCGCGAAAACAGATTTAATAACGACATTTTTTAAACGAAAGGAATAAATTTGTTGAGGGTGTCACATCACGCCACTCTAATGAGCCTGTTCATAAAGCGCCTTCAATTTGTGGTTCATGGTGGTACAGTAGCAGAGGAGGAGAGGAGGGGACTGTGGCGCAGAACGTGCGTTCTCATCGTTTTAAGGCGGCCACTGACGATCGTTCCAAGTGGAGTGGCGCGGCTCGAAGTCAGGCGATATTGGAATGACGGAAAGAAGAATCGAAAGTGGGGTTCATTCACGATCGCTCCACTCCACTCCTATCCACCGTTCTGCCTTTTGAAGAGGAAGTGGTGTATCAAAATTGCCTATTACCTGTATAATCATTTGATTAATTAATGATAGTTTGAAAAGCGTCTTGCCGCAAGATGGACGAAGAAGAATCTCTTCTTTTGGCCACAGTTGTATGCTTGTACACCAAACAAAGAAGACCCAAACGGAAGTGGGTGAAACAATGGTTTCTCAACAGAAGAAAATAAAAAATTACGGAAATTACTTCAAGAGCTGCGGTTAGAACCATCTGACTGGAGAAATTACTTGCGAATGAATGAAGAGGCCTACTTTCAATTACTCCATTTGGTTACACCAATGATTAAAAAAGAAGACACCGTCATGAGACAGTGCATAACTCCCCGTGAGTGGCTCGCTTCAACATTACGATTTCTGGCAACTGGAATGAATTTTGAAGAGCTGAAATCTGGGTCACTCGTTATCCACAAGCAGCTATGTTCCTTGTATAAATCAATTACGGAAATTACGAAATCCTTGTTGGAAACACTCATTTCGCGGCAAAAAAACGTATGTTGGGGAAAGAACTGACAGATTAAATACAGGGCAAAAGGCGATAAGTGAGTTGTTCGATTTTGAATCACAGGAAAGTGCCCGGTTTCCCCACTCACGTTCGTTCCATCCGTATTGCCGGGTCGCGTTTCCCCATTCACGAGTTGGAGTGATGCTGTTTTGGCGCGGCGCGATGGCTTTTGGACTGGTTGGAATTCCATCACATCCCGTCACTCCACTCCATACCCGACGAGTTTCGCCATTCACGTCGTTCCATTGGAGCGCTACCGCGCCATTTGGCTTGTTGGAACGATCATCAGTGGTCTTCTTTGTTTGGTGTACAAGCATACAACTGTGGCCAAAAGAAGAGATTCTTCTTCGTGCATCTTGCGGCAAGACGCTTTTCAAACTATCATTAATAAATCAAATGATTATACAGGTAATAGGCAATTTTGATACACCACTTCCTCTTCAAAAGGCAGAACGGTGGATAGGAGTGGAGTGGAGCGATCGTGAATGAACCCCACTTTCGATTCTTCTTTCCGTCATTCCAATATCGCCTGACTTCGCGCCGCGCCACTCCACTTGGAACGATCGTCAGTGGCCGCCTTTAGTCTATCAACCATCTGGAGATCTGGCCGTTGATCTTAAAGGGCTGCTCTACTACTTTGTTCGGTCCCATCTACAGCAGGGTTACGTCTGAGGCGCCATAAGAGGGTACATCAAAGTCGAAACTTGTGCACGGAAGTTGGAAGGTCCAAAGAACTCCAGAACGTTTCCAGAGAGCTTGGCACTGCGCTGCCTCAGCGCAGCTGGTACTGCTGTCCTCTGTTGATTAGATTAGGAGGCCAACCAAATCGTTACTCCACAGCGAATAATAGTTACGTAAAATAAAATGGACTGTACTGAAAATGAAACGGTGAACGAGTGACAGAAATAAAAAAAAACGAAAAATGACAGAAATACGAAAAAGTAAGGAATAAAAGTAGGCTACAACAAATAATGAAAAAACCAAGCGAAAAATGTTCTTCGAGTGTTGCAAGAAAATGGCAGCTGAGGTGGTGATGAGGTGCCATGTGGCGACCAGGGTCGATCTGTATTCCATTGCAGCTACAACGGACCTGAATTCATCGAAAATGCCAAATTTGGAAGTTTCAGGGTCAGAACACAAACGTTGTGAGGACGATAAATGTAAAGCTCGGGAGTAGTAGCGTAGGTGATCGCCAACGAGACGAGTTGTAAAGTAAACCTTCTGGAAGTATGGTCTGTACACGATAAGAGTGGCTCAACTATTGTTCTAACGTAGTCATATGTCTCTAACAACCACACGTTCGTTTCCCTATATTATAGGGTGTCCCACAATTAACGCAAGATTTGAATTAAATAGAAAACACAGTTTTTAGTCTTTTGATTGTAATTTTTTTATTGATTCATAAAGTACATAGGATAGGGTTATTTATGGAATAACACATCGGGCAAATGGCCTCCGCGGCTTTGCATACACATACGCACTCGTTTGTCGAAATTTTCCATGACCATTCTGCATAAATTTTGCTGAATTTCGTTGATGCAACGTTGAATCTCCTCCTTTAATGCACGCGTAGTTGTGGGCTTGTTGACGTAGACCTGTGATTTTAGATAACCCCATAAAAAGAAATCTAATGGTGTTAAATCACACGATCTAGGGGGCCAACTCTGATCACCGAAACGAGAGAGTACACGACCTGGAAATGTCTCGTGCAATAATTGAAGTGTTTCACGGACTGTATGGCATGTGGCACCGTCTTGTTGAAACCACATATTGGCCACATCAATATCATCCAATTTCGGCAAAAAGAACCGTATTATCATGTCGCGATATCGAGCAGAAGTAACAGTCACTGTTTGACCAGCCTCATTTTCAAAAAAGTAGTCCAATTATGCCTCCAGCCCAAAATGCACACCAAACTGTGACACGTTGTGGATGCATTTGTTTTTCGGCAATCACATGTGGGTTTTCAGAACCCCAAAAGCGGCAATTTTGGCGATGAACAAAGCCATCAAGGTGAACATGTGCTTCGTCGCTTAGGATGAGTTTGCTCGAAAAATCAGCATTCATTTGTTGTTGCTCAATAATCCATTTGAAATATTGCTCAACAATGAAGACACGTTGTTCTATTGCGTAACGCTCCATTTTTACTAACCCTAAACAGTCAACTGTCGATTTATTTTGTTTTTAGGGTTGGCAACACTGTACTGCATAAATGGCGGCAAATTCAAATCTTGCGTTAAATTTGGGACACCCTATATTATAATAAGTAGCTCACAGGAGCGGCAGGTAATACAGGCTGACCAAAGGTTGCTTGAGGCCCGCAGAGTGGTCTGCGCGTTGACCGCCTATTTGAAAATCATCGTAAGGTTAACGACGGGCAGAACTGAACCCCCTGAAAAGAGAATCTTTCACGCGCCGAAACCATTTCAACAAGACATTTTTGAGATTTGTCAGTTTAAATTCTGTCGCTTTGACACGAGACGGTGGTTACGTTGACGAACCTGAACCTGTCAAGTGCAACTGGAAGGCTGGGCTCTTTTGAGATGACAATCAAGGCTTCTCTTGGATTCCACGGGAGGACAAGGCTTTGCAGAATTTCAGAGCGAAGTTGAAATTAATTTTAATTGACCGGTAATTAGAAGAAATCACCTCACATTCCACACATCAGGGTATTTGACAGTCGCCTTCGTGAAACGCATCGCCCCGCAGTTCGCAGGCTGACCGACAGTGGGGTTTGACCGAAGTATTTATCCCCCCCCCTAAGGATCGCAATTTTTGTTTACTATGCCGCTTCAATTCAGCAACTCAGCTCTCAGCTAAAGAACAACGTGGCCATTCACGGAGGACTGGGGAGCTCTGATGTTTTTACTTTCTTTAGCCCTACGGAGTATCAAAAACAAGTTATGAAATCAACTGGAAAAAAAGGTTCTTCAGACCACATTTCAAGGCGCTTCTGAGTCAGAAAAACACTGTACGTTTTGATAAAACTAGATTTATTGAAACCAGCCTGCTATTTACAAATAACCTTTTCAAAATGCTACAGGTATTTTATTACACAGTTATCTTTTTAGTAGGGTCACAGCCTGATACTAAAAAACGATATTAGATCCATTATGTGATCTAAACTAATGTCTTCATCGATATCGGCCAGTGAACGCCTTGCAGAGTACATGTTCTCTCCAGTGGTTCACCAATCAAGCGCCTGCAAGCTGCCCGGTCTGAGAGATTTAACCACCGCACCCCACATCCTTCTATGTCTGAACATCAGCAGCGTGAGCCTCCAAGGGTTAGGAATGAAAGTTACGTTCTTCGGGCATCAGCTGTCCTCAGTATGACTATATCGCTTTACACTTTTAGGCTCTCGCTCGCGAAGAGGAGGACGGCGCGTGAGACTGAAATACACTAGGATCAGTGGAGGTTTCACACGGAGAGCGAGAGCGGTGAAGGCTCCCGAGACGCGAGTGATCACGGCTCGGCACTTACAGCCGGGAGTCTCGGGCTCTTCGGCGAAATACAAAGAGGGGGATGAGAGCGTTCACACGACGAGCGAAAACGGCTCCCGCTCCTCAGTTTATTGCTTAACTTATTGATTTAAAGGTGCATATTTTCAACCATTCACGCAGATATTTGGAGTTTTACATGGAAATATGTGAATTGAAAACAAAGCAACTCAACTTACTTCAATGTTATTGCAAGCCTTAATTCATGCTTAATGCAATTACGCATGTTGGTATCTTCAAGTTGAATGGCATTCTTCACCTTGCTGAGGAGCTCAACAAATGTGTCGATTGACATCCGGAAGAAGTTGAAAAACTTGTTGTCATCTTTTCGAAGTTTTTCGTACAGTGTGGCGTAAACTCCTTCTTCATCCCGCTGTTGGTTGATCGGATGGACCCAATACTGTTTGGTACTTTTTTTTGCGTTTTTGGCGTTGAACACGATGAGGGTGAAGGAGGTAAATGGCCAAAGCATGTGAGCGATCCATCGTTCTTCAACTCGGTGCAGATGATTGCCAAAAAAAGGCGATCGAGAGCCAAAAAGGCTCTCCGTGTGAAACCGGCCTTACTGTGTCGCCAAGAAGAAGCCGAAATCACGCCAGTCAGCCCCTGCTGCCACATTCGCGCCAGAATCAGCCGCTTTATTCCCCAATGTACCTAATCCCGACCTTACGCCCATTAACAGTTTCACGTTCTGCCAAGAGCTCCCTCGCGTGCTCGATTATCGTGAGATGATCGTATTCATTTCCGTGGACGAGCGCACTTTAATGTCTTGTTAATCATCAATTTTCGCGCTAACTACTCTGCAGTCTTCATAATGGGCTAAGCCGATTGTTCGAGCAGAAGTATTGTGCCCGTGAATGAAGGGCGGTTGGAGCAACTTCATATTTAGCCTGCTGATCACCAAAATAAGGTTATGAGCAACATTGGCCCAAAACAACTATAGTTATCATGGTGATCAAATCGCCAAATTATTTTTAACGTAAACGACTTGGACGATTATTATTAAATATTTAAAATAACGCGACAGCTCAATAAATTATCAAATATTTCGGCAAAACGAGATTTTAGCCCATTTCCTCCCTTGTAAAATCCACCAAATGGCAAAAATTAGGTCGGTGCGGGGTGAATTCGAGCGGCTTGGTTCAGCTGTCTATTTTCAATTGTTCACTCTGTTTTCTTGTCATTCAGCCAACTACATAACTTCCGGCTGCTTCCTTGGGCAAAGGAGAGCGAAAATTCGAAAGAAGGGCGGAGATGATCAAACAAGTAAAATAACTAACGATTAAAAACATTCAAGCCCTGTTCTCACCATAAGATCTCTCCAGTGTTTTGGCTACTTCACAGGAACAAGCTCTCTCGAGGGGAACACACATTCCTTTATTGCAAGGACCTTAAGAGTCCCCTCCTCATGCGCTTTGACGACCTGATGTGATTTCACTCTTTACATACTTCAGTGGTAATGAAGATTTCTACGCTAGTAATCGCATAGTTATCTCTTTTTGAGCCCCCTCCCGTATTTTAAGTAAGAACCCCCACCCCGCTCAATCTTTCTTAAACTTGGCGGGATCATTGAGCGTCCGCAGACGATGGGGACTGGAAGGGCATTCTCAGAGCAACTGGTGGTTGTCACGCGGATCGGTTCTGTAGTTGTCTGATAGTTAATCGGCTTTACCCCCCCCCCCCCCCCACACACAAGGGTGATTCTGGAAGCCGAGGAGAGGGCTTTCCACTTCATTTTTTATTACCTCAAAATGTCTACCTTGCAAACAATGTTTGTCCTTGTCTATGCCAACTACTTCAAGTGCCACTACCACCTCGACAACACTCTCAAGTCTGCAACGTAGGCAGAGCACGACACGAAGAGCGCTCCTGGGGGCCTGGTACGGAGAGGAGGAGTCTCCTCACGGGCCCAGGTCAAGGGGCCGGTAGAAAAGGGCATCACAAGTCAGACCTTCTGCGAGAGACACAACCCACCACAACAAAACCATTTTCTTTAATAAACGAAAAACAATTTTGTAACATTTAGCTGAATTCCCCCGTGCTTTTGGAAATTCAACTCCAGTAAACTCTGTACTGTCAGACGGATAAATACTCCGGTCGAACTGCAATGTATTTGGTCGTGAAGTGAGTCAGCTGAAGGTAAAACTAACGAATTTATTATACCACTTAATTATAGGCAATTTATTACTATCTGTAACTCATTGTATTGTAATCATAAACTTTGTATTGTAAATTGTATTCGCTGATGTGATATTTTGAATTCGTGCCACACAAAATTTGAAGAGGAATTTAAAGAAGACGAAGCAAATGTTTTTAAAAAAAATCAATTGTCGCCAAAACTAGATGATTTTATTTTTTATTAAAAACAAAGTTAACGTAATATAAAGTTATATAAACGTTTGTTGTTGTGTTAGTATTAACTGTGTGTTTCTCGGTGTGATACAAATATAGAAGTGTCTATTCCACGGATTGTTTATCCTGTAGCCCCAACCCACGAACCTGGAGGGCCTGGAACGGGTACTGAAGGGTAAATTTGAAATCAATCGTTTCACGAACTGGTCGCGATTAACGTACTGGAATTTATTGAGTTTCTCCTATTTATGTCACTAAATTTACAATACCTCTCCTCCGAGAACGTTGCTACCATAAGAGCGCGACTTTTACCATTTAACGACGCTGTAAACAATTTTTTTTTTTTTTTGAAGGGATAATAATCACTTTTCCAGAGTTATCGGGGGGAAGCTTTTATTAAGTGAAACGGCGGTAGTTAAAATTGCGGAATTTGTGGAGTGGTCTATATATAATTTATATCTCCATCTAACTTCTTCCATCGTCAATTTTCGTCGAATTCGTTGCGAGAATTGACCTGAAGCTCACAGAACGGCACAGTTTCTCACGATCAGGGTCCAGAACGGCCAAGAAATTAAAGTACCGACGTCAACTACCGAAAGTTTCCGTTCTGTTGCACTCCGAGCTTTGTGCAGATGCTCCCAAATTATCTCTGAGCGTAATGCGAGCTGTTTTTTTACTTTCCTTGGCTCTACAAAGTAGGAAGGAAAGTTATGTAATCGGCTGAAAAAAAAATTTTGAGTTTTCTTCAGATCTTTACGTTTCAGACCCTCCTGAGTCCGAAAAACACTATTTGGAAAATGGTCTGCGTGCTTGTGAACGATTTTTAGAAAAAACCACCGTACCAAATCAGCTCAAACTTGATATCTAGCCCGCAGGTCACCATGGGACGCCAAAATAAGGGTATGAACAAAATCCACCGAAAGTTAACTATAGTTATCATAGTGATCAAAACACCAAATATTTTTTTTTCTCAAAAACGGCTCTAACAATTTTGATTAAATTGTTTATATTGATAGCTCTCAATAAGGCAATTATACCATAAAATTTCCATTTGTGGGAAAATGACGAGAGCAGCACAATAAATTACCAAAACTTTCGACGAAATCGATTTTAACGCAGTGTCTAGCCTACAGGTTACCATGGGACGCAATAATGAGGGTATGGGCAAAATCCACCGAAAGTTAACTATAGTCATCATCATCTCGGCAATCCGATCGGACGAAGCCCGTGGTTGTAATGGGCAAAAACCGGTCAAAAAAATTAACGAAACGCAGTACAACGCGGGAGCGACAGCGTTTCGTCGTTTGAATTCCCTCCCGCCCCGCCCGTCTCATTGAAAAAGCAACCGTGCTCGAGGCTCGCTTCCCTCCCAACGACCCCTTTCGCCTTTCGCTTCGAGCGCCCCCGTTCCAATTTCCCCCCCGTTTTGGTTTTAATACGATTCAATTTTTTTAGATTCTTTCGTTTCATTCTCATTTTGGTTTTTTCATAGATTTTAGGTTAAATTTTGATATTAGTATTTAGCGTGCATGTTTTCATATTAAAATTCAGTTTTTTCTAGATACTTTCGTTTATTTTTTTGTTTATTTTAATATCACGATTCAGTTCTTTTCGACCTTTTTTTGGGTTTCATTATGATATTTTTCGATGCTGAATCGAACAGGATGGGTCTCGGTGCATTAATGCTAGGTCAAGCTGATTATCCGAATAATAAACCGTTATGTAATAATTTGCAGGGTTTTTTTTATTTCAGACAGTGTTCACGCCAAATAATGGGATCTCCACTCGTCACCCAAATAACCAAGGCTAACACCTGTGTTGCGTGACTTGGGAGAAAATTTACTTAGGCGCGAGAAGAAATGAACATAAAACTTCTACACGAGATAAAAATAAAAGCAATTCCTTTACGCAAATGAGCTACAAATACGTAAATAAAATGAAAGGGAAATCAAAGTTCTTCTGTCCTGCGAAATGGATGGATCTGTCCTTTCCGTTGGTAGCTGTAGAACCGTCGTTGTCGTTTAGTAAAGTTGCCGATTTCGTCTCTTACACTTCGACATAGATTCGTAACTCAAAATCGGTCTCTGAGAATGCTCGAAGGTTGGATACGGAACAACACGTTACTAAATTTCCTTTTTACAATGAAGGCTAATGAAATTAAAATAAATGATCTCCAAAACTATATGATTTTATTTTTTATTAAATACAAAGTTCACTTAATATGAAGTTATATGTATAAACGTTCGCTATTGTGTTAGTTTTAACATTGCGTAACTCGGTATAATTATCCTGTACCAATGAACACAATTCACACAATCAACGAAAACTTCTGTTTCTGGCCGTTCGGGTCTGGAACGGGGACCGAAGGGTAAATTTGTATCGGAAGGTTCCAAATCATGGTTTCAACGTTGACGGAATCTGGAGCTCGCCACCCGTTGTTTTCGTCCAATTTGACAGTCGTTTCTCGAGAGTCGCCGGTGACGAATTCGAAATGAAGCTTCCACCGGAGCTCCATGACTTGAGTGGAGAATGCAGGCGTGACGTGGAAGGGGATCGGGAGACTGAGCGGGCAGTGAGTGAGATGGAGGCAGACGACGTGGAACTTGCTGCAAGAGGAATTTCGATTAACACAAAAATAAGAGAGAGATAAAACATTTTGGGGTGCGACGCATCACGCAACTTTTCTCGACCCAACGTGAGCCCATCTATTTTTGTCGCGCCAGCAACAAATACTTCTGTTATTCACTCAGTTTATGACAATCACCTAAGCGCTCTTTATAAAAACTAATCTTGATCAACCTATTTGTTGGGATCAACACGAGTTTTGATCGGAACAGTTAGTGTTTAATGTTTTGAAATTGCTAGTGAATGAAATGTGGGCCCTGAACATCCTACGCAATTGCCACACCTCAAAGGCTCCTATTCTGCTCAGGGTGGCAGCCTTCAGGGTCCAAGCCTCCACTCCGTACAAGACAGGCCATACATAACATTTTACCATTCTCCATCGGAGAGAGAAGTTGAGGTTCTTATCACAGAAAAGATTTCTCATTTTCAAGAATACGGAACGAGCCTTCTCAATTCTACATTTGACCTCCATGTCCGGATCCATAGATTCGTTGATGAGGCAGCCCAAGTACTTGAATCTCCTTACTCGTTCAACTCTGCGGCCATTAAGTGTCAACACAGCATCATCATGAGAGGAACGACTGAAAACCACCCATTTGGTCTTCATAATATTGATTGTCAGACCCACACGTTGGCCAGCACTCGAGAGTCCATTCAAGAGAAGCTGAAGATCCTCCAGGCTCTCAGCCAACAGCACGGTATCACCAGCATATTTGATGGAGGTGATTCGCTCCCCGTTCACTCTGACCCCAACATCAAGATCTTCAACCGCTTCCTTAAATATACGATCTGCGTAAAGGTTGAAAAGAAGAGGTGAAAGCAGGCATCCTTGCCTAACCCCTCTCTGGATGCTGAGCTCAGGCGTCACAATATCACCCGCTCGTACCTCGGCCACCTGCTTCCAGTACAGGTTGTGGGTTATGCGAATATCCTTCCCATCTACTCCACACTCCTTCAGAACCTCAAAAAGCCTTGAATGCAGGACACGGTCAAACGCCTTCTCATAGTCAATGAAGCAGGCAAAGACATCTCTACGCTGATCATGTTTAGGATCCCTTGGACAGCCCGCATTTCAAACTAGGAAGTTCTCCGGTGGGCTCAGGTTCTGAGGAAGCTCCTGGCTACAGTGAAATGCCGTAAAATTGCATACTTGGGACACATATTGAGGGGAGAAAAGTATCGGCTACTTCATTTGATTATGAAAGGGAAGATCGAGGGTCGGCGCGGTGCTGGAAGAAGACGGCTCTCCTGGCTGAATAACTTGAGGAAGTGGACGGGTATACAGCGTGCGGAGGAGCTTTTCAAGACTGCAGAGGACCGGGACGCTCTCGCCGCAGTGATTGCCAACGTCCTGTTAGCCGGATAAGGCACATTCAGAAGAAGATGTGAATGAAACGGCAGTGGTTTGAATTCTGGAATTGATTGCGTTGCTCTTAATTATCTTATGAACGAATTATCTTCAACTCTCAATGTGTATTGTGGAGGCACGATTCTGGACAATTTGGAGGAAAAAGGGAAGCACCCGCATTAAAATTTACTTGAAGGAGAAATTCATCCCCGAAGGAACTACTGTGCTGTACAAAAAATCATCTCACAGAGTTTGAGCGAGAGCAAGCCACATTCAGCGAGAGCTGTTGTCACATTCTTTTCCTTTTTATTCATTTCTTATTACTTTCGATTATCTCTTTTTTGAGCCCATTTTGTGTTGGTAGAGGAAAGGATTTGGAGGGCCTAATCTATTTATTAGTTTCCCTTTTTGAGGATACTGTGCCTGGTTGGCGGTTCCGCCCCCTGCTCTGAAAGAAGGAGTTTATTTTCGAAAATTTGGAATGCTACTCGAGGGAGAATAAGATCAGCCCAGCCCCAACCACTACATTATTGGCGCCCAACGTGGGGAACGATCATAATAAGGCGGGTTCAATCAGGTGCACGGTCTTGGATGAGGTAAACTTCACATCGTTTTTGGGACAGTCTAAAACTGGTTGCCCGGCAGATGGGTGGTGGCGTAGGAGCCCCCTGTCACAGCTTACTGGGGTATTTCCTACCCTGGGATGAAGAAAAGCCGTAAGTGCCATCAAAAGAAGGTTCGTGCGGGCCTGTGAACATTCTAGTGTTAAGGGTTGTTTGACCCAAACATAGTACCAGGGGGAATGCAAGCTCGCGGCCCTGAGCATTATGGGTTAGGGCAACGACAGGTGACTGCCTACCCAGGGAAAGGCCTGACAATGCTGGACAATGCACTTGATCTGCAGATATCATGGTGGTTGTGGGGTCGGTAGAGGCCAAAAATCCTATCCCCTTTTTCGTTTTGGTTTATTATTCATTCTGAATAATAACCCTATGTTTTTGGTCAGGAAATTTTTTTTCTCACGTCCTATTCCTCTGCCCACTCTACAACGACGTGCGGATCCGCATGTGCATTCCCCTCCTAGAAAGTGCCCCCCAGTTTCTCTCTACCGGGTCTGCCAGGCGCTGGTTTGGCATGTGGTGGACCCATCCCAGCCTACACCACCTGCTTTCTCCCATCCATGAGGACAGCAACTTCCCCTCCCACGAACCCTTAGGAGCGCATCTCCCAGGACTAGGTGAGGGCTGTTCTTAAAGACCCTCTCGCACCAATGGCCTGGCTTGTTACCCCGTTAGGAAAAGTTGTTTACAACCCCCCCTCAAAATTTGATACTTTACGTTTCAAGACATGGGGATTCCAAATCTTCTATGGCCGCATTGTGCCTTTAACGTGGTCTAAAAAATCCGTTCTTTCGCAGTAAAATCCTATTTGGTATCTAATTGTGCCCGCCATCTCGGCAATCCGATCGGATGAAGCCCATGGTTGTTATGGACTAAAAACATAATGTGGGAAGATTTCGATTTTACACAAATAACTTTAGTATATTTTCTTAACAGGTACCATCCCTCATCTGATAAGTAATTGTGTCAAAGTGTGTTGTCATCTGATGTAATTCAATGGGTCCGATGTTATGCCCCACGAAACAGCCCCATTGAATGACACCTATCACAGAGTGTTGAGTGATATCGCACAATAGGCTATGTCAGAAGCGCGATGTGTAGAGGTACACAAAATGGCTCTAAAAGGTTTTGTCGATTTCTGTTACCTTTTAGTGTTACCCTCACGACATTTTCAATTTCACTACATAGCCCTGCCCTTGAAAAGTTTGGAGACACCTGATTTAGATTATACCAACTTCTTGATGGGGTTCCAATTATCAAAAGAAAGCGTCCTGAACGTGCTGTAGGAAATAGAAGAGCAAATGGCGCGCCAGGCAGACAAGTAAACCTCAGAGATATATGAAATGGAATTCCGCTGTGAACAAAAAGTATTACGTTCGTCGAAAACACGTTGCTGTTTGTGTAAAGTTCATTGGTTGAGCAATTGTCGAGAAGACCCATATCGCCGTGTCGGGAAACCACGCACGAAGGGCTCACCTGGATGGATTTAATCGTAAACAGTTAGGAAACACGTCAAATAGCAAAGTGAGGAGAAATAACCCAGTTTTATTGAAACCTCATTAGTCCACTGCCATCTCGTTGTGGTTTAAATTATGGCTGTAAGAATAGCTGCTTTCCAACAATGGGCTCACCATGATTTAATGAAAAAGGCCCTGAGAGTCCCCTGAACGTCTGATAAAGCCCCTCTGTCAGGACTAGTTTTCTATCACATGTGGTCAATTTCCCCATAATTGTCTTTTATTATAATTTCATCTCACTTTGGATCCCCATTGCAATTATCTCAACAAACACCACATTAAAGAAATGTCGGTTTGTTCATAGCCACCTACACCATCTTGACTACCTGTAAAGCGTTAGGGGCTTACTGTGCTTCAGTCCATTACGTGGTCATCTCAGCTCACTGCACTGGGTGAACCAGTAAGTGGACGTCAGGGCTCCCAGTTAACTGCAAGGGAGAGGAGCAGGGCACCTAGAGATCCCTCTAACTGTGTTTGTAGTTATTTACAGGAGCACAGCCCTGGCCAAAAACACGCAACAGAGTGAATTCTATCAACTCACGTGAAAGAGGTTTCTGACTGTTCAGGGCGCACCGAGCTGTTGACTAGATAATCCGGAGAGATGTGCTCTTCGCACTGCAAAGTCACCGTCAACTGGAAGCACGGAACTGAAGAGTCTGCAAAAACAAGCGCACGTTAAAGTCGACCGCCGCAGGGATTTACAAGCTGCGATGCAGTAGTCACCTTACCAGTGAATTCAAAGGTGCCGATGATATCTTCCCCGAGGCGATACGCCTGTTTGTACAAGCAAAATCGACCGACTTTCCCTTTCCCGTTGGTTATGTTGTAGAAATTGGGGCTTCTTCGAGCTGTAATGTTCTGCACCATTTGGAGAGCTGGAATGATGTCTACCTGCGTGCAGTACGGTAACTCACAAATTAGTTAGACGTTAGATTTAAAGCAACGTGTAAGGAAGCACTCAATTACCTCTTTGTTGGTATTGATTTCTAGAAACGGGTTGTTGGGGGAGAGGTCTTCCGATTCTTCACACGCAGCGCAGTCTGGAAGGCAGCTAATCGCTAACACTCGAATTGGTATCCTTAGAATTTTGAACGGCCGATTCAGTTTTTGTGCCCCTAAATCAGACAAGGTAACTTCACGTATGAGCTTCATTGCTTAGAAAGGCACGGGTAAATAATCAACAAATGGCCTGCGACCTCTTAATGTGGGAGATTAGTTGGGAACTACCTGCGTTAAGCTTAGCTTCAGCCAAACGTGGTTTCAGAACTCAAGTTGCCATCGTGAATGAGGGGGTGGTTCTGAGCTCCAGCAACCAGTGCCGTGATACCCTGTCAAACAGCTCCTTTCTTGTCTCTTGGAAGCTCTACACTCCATTGGACTCTCCCCTTGGCGCTCGCCTTCCTTAAAAATCCCGCCACTCTCCATCAGAACAGTATGGACGAGTTCTCACTATGAAGTCCTTCAATCCACACTCCTTGCTATATCGTGCCATTATTTTGTGCCCTTCCAGCTTGTACCCAAATACATAGCTAAATTCCTGTCTCTTCAACACTAATAAACCCCCAGGTTCTTTCTTTCACCCGCTTCTAGAGTGCTCTAGTGCACAGCTATCACATTGGAACCCACCCCACTGCCTCACACTCCTGTTGCAAAGGATTTGGGGGTGTATTTTAACTCCGTGTTGACATTTGAGCACTACACAGGCATCACAGGGCTTCACGCACTGGGCTTCATAATACGAAATTCGCATCACTTCTCAGACTTGCTAGTGATTGCTCTCTTGTTCTCCACCTACTGGAAATTGCAGCTTGAGTGCAGAGTAGAATTCTGCACACATGTTTATGGGACGTGATGTTGAACAGACGCCCAATTTCCTTACTTTATGGTAACCTCATTAGTCCACTGCCTTCTCGATATGGATTAATCGCAGGGTAGTCACGGCTATCCTAACCGCATCCCTCCATGCTCTCAACTAGCATGGTGGGAACGAAACGGGCTAACTTTGATTTACTTATATAGCTGTGATCAGTTGTATTGGATCACACTCAGTGCTGTTTTGGTGAAAACGGCCCGCAGATGAGTCCCCAAGGCTGAGCTCATTTGTGTCAAGTCAGCTCAAGAGACGACCTACCATCACAGTTACGATTCTGCATTTGGGGATGTCTGGGGCAGTACTGACTGGGTGGCCGAAATCTGGGATGGGAGAACTACCCTCCAGCGAATCCACGATCACCACGATGTACGCAGAGCAAGCGCATTTTCCAGCATTTTCAGGCCTTGCCCTGGGTAGGAGTTGAATTGCTCCGTTCTACCTACCTTAAGACCAGGATAGTCAAGCAACCCTTAAACCCAGAACAGCACTCACGGGGCTTCTCCTCCTCCCAGCACAAGGCAGTTTGGACTTACTGCCCTCCCTGAGGTTCAGAAGGACCCCAGTAAGCCAGAGCAGAGGTCCCCTGAGCTTCCACTCACTACTCAGGGGCTCATCAGACAAATCTCTTTGATTAGTTACAAGAAGTTTTCAAATCTAGAGCCTCCCCTCCAGACTTTCCACCGCCATTTACATCTACAAATTCAACTTCAACTGCCAAATTATTAAAAGTCTTCTCACCCAAAGTGATGACGTAGGAGTACTTGACGAGCTTCCCTTTGTACGAAGGAGGGGCTTCTGGCGGCAATACTTCGGTGTAAACGACGGATTTCGAGGTTCCAGGTTGAAGTTGTAGGTCGCACATGACTATTTTCGGCTTCGTCGACAGCACTATTTGCCCCTGAGCATCCCCTGTGAAACGTGCAGCAATAAAATAAGGTAAGAAACTACTCTTAATTACTGAGGAGGTCAGAAGTGTAACGCCTCGAGCTTCGACGGCAATTATTGCACAAAAGAACGTAAAAAGACTGTGGATACCCCTTTGATGGTTAATCATAAATAATTCTGGATAGACATCGACAAACTCCCCATTAGGATGTCAGTGCCCATCAGTACTTCCTGCGTCAAAGGTGAGAGTTATTAGCGCAGCCTAGTCCCAGCTTGAACAGCTCACTTGATCCACCAGGAGTTCACAATCTTACGTGTTCCAAACTATTTTGAGTCCTTCGCTTGCTCACTAGGAAAAACCCTGTTCCAAACTATACTCCCCGCCCTTCTCACTCAATCGCGCCCAAAGCTCTTCCCTGTTTTCACATTTGCTCAGCTTTCAGCTGCTGACCTCACGTTACGACACGAGCTATCGCCCCAAGTACCCAACTCGTCCTCGCTCAAAGGTGCCTTCTCAACTTTTACTCAATTTCTACTCAAAGAAGCTCTGGGATTCGGCTCAAATTTTCTATTTAGCTTGCACGTCAACGTGGAAAGTCAAAATATGAGTTAGAACGATATTGATTCAAAACTGAATATAGTTATCATAGTGATCAAAACACCTATTTGCCTCTTATGATTGTGATTGTGAAAGTGCTTTGTATGGACGATATAATGCAATGTTCATTCGTGGGGAAATAACGAGAGCAGCACAATAAATAATGTAAAGTTTCTGCGGGATAAATCTCCTCCGTATGACACTAAGATTCTAAATAAAATCTAAGTGCTACTGCAATAAGCTAACTATACACAATGGAATAATAAAGGTCATTAGATAACTAAGGGCAGCGTTATAGATTCCGAAATTCAAACTCGTATTTTTTTGTTTACCTTCCAAGGCTCTACGAACTAGAGAGAAAGTTACGTAATCGGCTGAAAAAAAAATTGTTAATTTTCTTCAGGTCTTCACGTTTCACGTCTGAAAACACTAGGGAAAATGGTCTGTGCGTGTGAACGCGATTTAGAGAAAACGGCAGAACCAAATCTATTCAAAATTGATATCTAGCCTGCTGGTCGCCATGGGACGCCGAAATAAAGGGTATGAGCCAACTCCCCCCAAAACTAACTATAGTTATCATAGCGCTCAAAACACCAAATATTTTTTCCTCAAAAACGGCTATAACGATATTGGTTAAATTTTTTATATGGACAGCACTCAATGAGGTAATATCATAAAATTTCATTCCGCAGAAAAATTATGAGAGCAGCACAATAAATTACCATCTTTTCAATGAAAATAGATTTTAGCGCAGTTTTTTCCTTATAATATCTACAGAAATGTTACTAGAATCTTCAAAAAAATTGGTGCAGTAATCCAATCAATCAGTCATCATTTAGGGTCCCCCACAAATTCCGGAATTTCAACTACCGTCGATTCACTTACTATAATTTCTAAACGTTTTTACCCAATAACTCTGGAAAAGTGATGATTGCTCAACGTGTTTACAGGCTCATTAATTCTCTGTGTACAAATTGCTCAATACTGGTCTGAGAATGAGTACGAGGAACCCAATAAATTCCGGAACTGTAAAGGCGCTTTCTTCCGCAATGTTCAAATGAACTGAGTGATAAATAAATTGATTAACTAGAAAAAGCCGCGAACACAAGTGATTTGACGTAGAGCTAAGGAAAGTTGTGTGATGCGGTGCACCTGATACTTTTTACAAACTTTCGCATGCTCCTTCTGTAATTTCAGAAATCTTAACGTGAACCTTCCAAAAAAACATGATCTTCGCGGTCCTCTCAAGTACTTACAAGTTAATCACTGAATAAAGGTCGTAGCAGTCCCACTAAATTCTGAACTTAAATGGTATCAGTTTCTACTTTAAACACGTGGTCATGTTTCACCAAGATCATACGAACAGAGTGAAATATTGTGGGATTAGTAGATAGAGTCGTGGAAACCGCTGAGCGTAAACAGCGCTGATGAATGTTGTGTGTTACGCCGCACCAGACTTACTCGGTTTCACCTTGACGATTCCCAACACGCGTCTTAGTTTAGAATTGACATCACAATAAGAGAACACTTGCCTCTAAATGGAGAGAAGGCTGTGTCAGACAGACTGTGAACTTGAGTGCTATCCTGACCACCATTTTTCTGATCTTCCTTCGTCGGAGCGATTATTTTGGAATTGGTACTGAAAAACGAAAACACAACACATACAGTGATTATGTGCTACATAGGTGTAACTGATCACTTACGAGCTGCAATACGACTATTTATAAAATACAAACCAATAAAGATCTTTTTTTTTAGATATGTATCATACTCAGTTTATGTTAACTTGGTAGAACGTTGCTCAACGTAGCACTCAAGGTCCTGGCATTTATTGTGTTGCTCCTAGGTACGCCACTACTATTATTGAGCGATTCATGAGACTGTCAACTTGATTTTTCTCCTGAGAAGGATACTGTTTAGTGTGTTGGTTTTAACGGGTGAAAACTGAGAAACGCTAGTGAATGAAACGGCAATAGTTTGAATTCCAGAATTTATTGCATTGCTCCAAACTATCTTACGAACACGATTAAACCACCTCATCTTATTGTACCAGGACGAACCGAACTCTTCGATTTAGCTGACTAGGCACATTAAATGTCCCGATTCGCTCAAAACTTCGCTGTCATGAGTCGTAACTGACTGGTTCTCTCGTAGAGGGTCACCCTTTCACCCACACTCGCGTTCACTCCCACCCAGTTCCGTGTTTGTGGTGGTAGAACCTGACCAAATGTAATTGCGAATAAAACTCCTTGTTTCGATTATTACTCGGTGAATATCGCACTCATTCCCAGGCTCACTTAGTGCGATAATGCTGTATAAACTTCTTAACATGCCCCCCCCCCCACGTTGGGCAAGTGAAGGGGGGTGTAAGTATGCTATCAACTAAGTGTAACTGCGAATAAAACCATCTGTTCCAATTCCATTCGGTTGATATTATACTTACTCCCCTCCTCACTTAGTGCTATATGGCTACTTTGCACGTAAAAGTATAAATAATTTATTGGACTACCACCCTGATTTTTTCGATAATTTTAGTATCTTATGACCAGGATTTATAAGGAAAATATCTGATGCGTTGCAACACACAACTTTCCTTAGCTCTACGTCAATTCACTTTCTACATTGCTTATTCTACCTAATCAATTCAGTTATCACTTAGTTCATTTGAACTTGGTCAATAACGCTTCACAGCAGCAGGAAGCGGTAGCACGCAGACCATTAAATAGTGTTTTTCAGACTCAGGAGGGTCTGAAACATAAAGATCTGTAGAGAACTCAATTTTTTTCAGCCGATTATATAACTTTCCTTTCTACTTTGTAGAGCCAAGGAAAGTAAAAACAGCACTATAATCGATTTTCTTGGGAATCTTTGACAATTTATTGTGCTTCGTCATTTTCGAACAAATAAGAATTTATGGTAGTTTTGTGTTATTTAGAGGTGTATTTATTAAAATGTAATCAAAATCGTAAAAGACGTTTTCGAGAAATAACCATTTTTTGGTTTTGATCACTGTGATAACAATAGTTATTTTCCCCGCCCCTTCCCCAACGCTCCATCACTCCTTTCACCTTTCTCTTTGTATATAAAGACCACGACCAACTGACTGACTCCAGTACTGACTAAACGGCCAGACGATGATGTCTTTACATCGAAAGCACTTGCCCACAGTAACTCACAAGCCAGAGGAGACGGACTCACCTAACAGGTACGTTAACTTTAGTTATTTTCATATCGATTTTGCGCATACCCTTATTTTGGCGAACTGTGGTGGTGTGCAGGCTAAATATGTCGTTTGAATTGATTTGGTTAAGGCGTTTTCGCTCAATCGTGCCCAACACACCAATTGTCTTAAATGGCGTTTTGGGTGAAACAAAGAATATGGACCGACCGCTTGCTAACGCTACGACTGCATGTATCGATAGGTCGCTTGATAACGCTACGACTGCATGGATCGATATTCAATCCGTTAGTTATCTCATATTTATTTCATATACCCATTCTTAATTTCATTGAATTAACTCCTTTTCATAGTCTCTGTACATTTAAAATAATAATATAACAAGGTATTACATAATGAACATTAATTCATTGACATAATCGTACAGCTGTCGTTATTTCTAATTTCAAACGGCGAGTCAAGCCTACGATGTCGGGCATATCGATAACCTGACCTCGGTCGTGATATATCGATATATTGCCTAATTAGATGGAGCGGTCCATATTCTTTGCTTTTACCGGCGTTTTTCGTATCAGAAGCCCTTAAAACTTAAAGAACTGAAAAAACTTTAATTGTGTTTTTCTATCTAATAAATAACTTTCTTTCCTACGCAATAGCTCTAAAGAAATTAAAAGTAGTGTACAGAGGACTGTGGACCTGGCAAAGGTTCAGTTGAGACACAAGACGAACACGTCAATTCCAACTTGTACAAACCTGCAGAGACAGTGGATTTGAAGGCTGGCCCAAGCGAGTGTTCCAATGCTGGGTTTGCTCCCTCCAGGGTCTGCGACGTTTTTAAAAGTCAAACAGAGAATGATGTTCTCACCTGGAATCCACACTGGGCCGCCGACGAGTTTGACGGAGATCACAATCATTTTGCGTCACCTGCAACATCCATTGATATAGGAATTCAAACGCAGGTTTTCGGGATTGACACCTTGAATGTTTGCTCAATTTCGACTAAAAATCATTGGCAAGGCAACATTAAAAGTTGAGTTAGAGGTTTGTTTCATGAATCCAGCTAGCCAGGAACAAGTAAGGCATTTTCAGGTACCAAAGTACCACCCTACAACTGATAATGTGTATTACATCGGAAAGTAACATTTTACGAGTTAGAGCAGTTTTGACGTTAATTGTTAAGAGTTTATGAAAACTAGTTCGAGTACTTTCCGTTATCCAATTTTTCGACTTCAGGCAAGGGAATTATATCTAATTTTGAGCTCGCTCTTATCGACAGGATATTAATCTAAAAACCTTAACATTTAGAATTCGTTGAGCAATAATCAGAAACCCATTTTTAGACAATTCTCACTCTACATTTTGTAACACGGTTGCTTTATTCAATACGAAGTCCCCTAAAAGGTGTGTGTGGAGGAGAGTAGAATGTCACGCCTTTTTATTAGTCCTCCACGGCTTTTTATTCCCTTCCAGCTCACTTGAGCCTTGCCAACTTGAGCGGTGCTGAGGTGAGTGGTGGAACTAGTAGTTCTGCGACCATACACTTACCCGGTACCCTGAGAACGAACCCCACCTCTTAGTATGGTAATGGTCAGTTTGTACTCGAAGGTCTCTGCTGGAGTGGCTATCGTCTGGTGCACGTTCAAATTCCTTCGATACCGACCAGATTTTAATCATGTCGGATATTATTAAATGTGTTTTTACGATAAACAAATCTAAACGTCGAAAATATGCATCACAACCACGATATTTTATCTCTGCTCTGACCTTCAGTACCCTACAACCATTTCCATTATCTCTATGAATTTTTAAAATTGAATCGAGTTGACTACTACTCACTTGGGTTCAAGAGAGCTGTTTCACAAAAAACGAACGTTAAGAACTTTGAGAAGTGGCGGCTACATACTGCAATCTCACTGTTTTATTCATCGCACTGAAAGTTTATAACACAGCATCATATTCGAAGAAGAATCTTAAAAAGAGATACATGTAATTTATTAGCAAGTAATAGCAAGGAAACATGTATACAACATATTTGATGACAACTAGACAGTTGTAGTGATAAGGTGAGAATATTGTTGTCGTTGATTCTATTATAACCTTTTCGATATTGCTTCTTGATGTCCAGGTTCACGATAACCCGTACCCCAGGGGCAGTCTCTTCGTAGTATAAGGTAAACAAGTGTTCGGAGTAGTTGAGGCTGTTTTTGAAAATACATACAAAATACGTATTACGGCCTGATCTCTAATGCAGTTGGTAAGCAAAGACTTTGGTACAAAATTCCTAAACCTATTTAATGAGTGATTAATATTTTGTAAGAAAGCAACTCCACTTGAGACCATGAGAACAAATTTTCATGTACTGCAACTAAATGGACATGATCGTGTGAGATTGACTAGCGAGCATAAAAATTGCTTCCTATGTGTCAAAGTAGTCATGAAAGCAGTTTTCTCACAACAAATAGAAAGCTTGTAGATTAGGGTGGAAGAGTTATAATACCTACTTAAGGATGAAGTTTCTTAGTTACTCGGTAATCAACGCCTGTTCATCATACCAACTGGCTGTTTGGAACCGTTCAAACTTAATCGGAATCGTAAGAGCCATTTTTGAGAAAAATTTCCCTTCTAAATAAAATAATACATTGAACATTCTTCTTTGTTGAACGTTACTAATGACATTCATGAAGAATTAGCTAGGTACTAATCAGCTGAAAACAATTTGTTTGATCAAGATGGTTGGAGCAGGTTTGAAAAGAGATCATTTAATGTGAAAACTTCTTTTTCGATATATATTTATATGGATAGTTACAGAAATAGTAGCTAGGAACCAAATGTGAGTATATATTGCCAGAAGCTATTCAAAATACTTTTGGCTCATTTTGATTTTCTGTGTAAAGGGGGCTAAAAAAACCTTGTGAGTATGAGAAAATCATTAATGCTCTAACGCCTTAAAAAAGTATTTTTGTTAAATTCTTGTATATCCATTAATCTAATTTTAATAGTTATACAGATTAATGAACACAATATGTTCAGCCATTCTCTTGCTATTCTGACTACACACAATACACCAAACTTGATTTTTTTTTGGTGAGAAGAAAATTGGGCTTTTTTGTTTTTTGGGGTAATAGTAAGTAATAATATTTGGTATTTTGATTATGGTGATAATTCTCGTTTCATTAGATTTTGCACATAATGTTATTTTGAAGTTTCCTGTTAATCTGAAGGCTGTATATCAAATTGGAGCTCATTTGGTCAGTCGATTTTTTCAAAATGTGTATTTTTCGGACTCAAAAACAGGTCTTTAAAACATGAAGATCTGACCGAAACTCAGAAACTAATTTTCGGTCTAGTACATAACTTCCTTTCTTCTTCTTAGGGCTGATATTACTGGTAACACCAGACGGGAAAATACTTCCTGTGTACCTTTGAACACTGTTGAACCAAGTGACCTCAAATTTTATATTTAGCCTGCAGATCAAATGGGACTCCAAAATAAGCGTAGATCAACACTTCACAGTTTTTTCTCAAAACACCTATAACGAATTTGATTAAATTGTTTGTGTACTCAGTTCTAAACACGTGAACGCTGGCATAAAATGTTAATCGCGTGAGAAAGTGGCAAATTTTGCACGCTTACAGACAATTTCGAGAAAAATATCAAAAGGTTTTGGAGGTATTTTCTTGTAAATATCGCTCACATAGTATCAATGTTTTCAAAAACCGCAGTAATGTAATAATAGTCATAAGAAAATTAGGGAAAACCTCAAAAATTCCTGAGTACGAATCAAAACGATCTCAACTAACTTTCTTCAACGTTTTCCTTGTCATTTCCGAACATCAAAAACGAATCTTTCCATAAAAATAATGTCGACAAATTATTAATATGCTAGACACTTAATAGAGGTGTTTTGACATAAGTAGAAGCGACCCAATAAAATCTGAAACATTAAGCCCCACCAGTTTCAACGTGGAAGGTTCAGTTCATGTAAACTGAGAGAAAAGCAAATGGGATTGGTCGGTATCGGTATGTAGATGTGTGAAGGGAGGCAAGACAAATTTAAACATAGCTTTCCTTTCTACTTTGTAGAGCCTAGGAAAGTATTAAATATTGAGTGAGAGGCAGGTTGAAGTGTTGCTAATACGATGTATCGCCGGAATCTATCGATATAATGCCGACAAACAGGTCGTTGCTCTTATCAAAAAAAGAAAGCCTGGTTAATAGGCGAACCGCATCTTCCTTCACACGTCCGCTCAAGGTGAAGTCGTTTACCGTCGCATTTTCAATTTTCATCAATCATTCGCTCGACTTTATAAACTGACGCGTTTATTGATTTCTCGTCCTTGATCAACTCGTTTGGCACGCACCGAGCTAAAGGCAAATCAAAAGTCGCGAACATGGACGACGTAAGTACCTCTTTCTCTTTACGACACTTGCATGAAATATTTGTGGTTGCAAGGGCAACTGAATATTTTTACTGGCTCTTAATTTTGATACATTGTGCTTCGTAAGTGCCCTGAATCGTATGAAGGTGAGTTGAGACGAGAAAAGTTCTATCGTGTTCATGAGTCAGGCTGATTGTGCGCACAAGTCGTGCTTAGGTAACATTTTTCGTAGATTACTGTTCATCAAGTAAAGGCCATCGCTATTCAGTCACGATTAAGCACGTTTTACGATGGTCCGTTGTATTCGTTCGAGGGCCTTGCTGTGCAACTACAATGACAACGTTCTATAATTTGACTATCATGATTACTTGCAGGAAAATTGACGTAGATGACGAGTACACCGCGTGTTTCGTGAAAGCGGAGGCGTTCCATTTATACAAGTGGCCAAAGACGGGATTCCTAGAAATTTATGTGTGTTGTCAGTTAATGCTACTTTTACGTCATTTTTACTTACCTCAGCGCCATAAGTCAGCGATTTTTATCGCCCCAGCAACTAATCCAACTTACTCTGCCCGGTTTATATATGAACTTGGTAAAACTTGACGTTATTTGTAGAAACTGAAGGAGTTTGGTGAATTTATGGTGTTGCTCCTGCTTAAGTTACTACCTTCGTTGAGCGACCAATGGGTAGATACTTTATGAAACTGCCTACATACTTTGTTCTGTGAAAACTCGTTTCTGGGACAAGCTCCCTGGACACGGGAATACTGAACGCTTAAAGCCTAAGGCTAAAATTTGAAAACATGGAACTTGCTGGAGCCACTATAGTCTCACATTGCTGGTTTCACAATACTAACAAACGTTTGTTTGCCATTATCCTTTACTTTTTTTTTTACTGGCAATCCTTTACTTTACCGCAAAAGGTTTCTATTTTTACGTATTTCATGACATCATTTCCCCTATATTATTCTTGGCCGGTTTAGTGTGCTGTGAGATTCCAGGACAAGTGACAGTGTGGGAAGGGGTTTGGGTGGTGAAAGGCTGTCCATCATTTCGTGTTCGATTTTAGGCGAAGGTTAAATATGTCCCAGAACCAACTTTTGTTAATGAAATGACTACTGTAAATGTTATGACCATTTTAAAATAGTAATCTCTATATTTGACCCCCAGGATGATTGTTGTGCAAACGCTATTTTAATGTCAGCTGGACTTATGTGCTCCAAACCACTAAAATCGACTTTTGTCGATATGTTTGATAGTTAATTAAAGTAATTGGGGTAGTTCCGCCAGTAGGTAAATTACTAAAGTTAATGTACCTGTTAGTTGGGTCCGTCTCCTCCTCTGACTCGTGAGATACTTTGAGCGCGCGCTTTCGATGTAAAGACATCATCGTCTGGCTGTTAAGTCAGTACTAAGACCACGACCAACTGACTGGCTGTTTTGATAGTTTATTTTGCCGCTTTTGTATTTTTCTTACTGATGAACCTTTCATAATTTGATACAGTTGTTCGGAACTTTTCGTTAACAACAAATTTAATCAAAATCGTTTAGAGGCGTGTTCGAGGAAACACAGGTCGGGTGTTTTGATCAATATGATAACCATACATAAGATATACATACGTTACCAAAAAAAAAGCGCGTAGGCAGTACAATACTTACTTACTCCCATTGTAGGCACCCTAGCTGACAGTCTATATACATATAATACATATCAAGTGTAGAGCAACAGTACATCAGTTCTGTACAAATGGTGTCAGAAGTTCCAAACTCCAATATGCTCCTTCATTCCAATAAAAAGGAGAGGGCCAGAGAGAAAAATTAAAAAAATTTGGAGAGAAATAGTGACACACCTACTACAATGTGAAAGAAAAGCCTTTCGTTGTATCCCCTCCTCATTCTTCGAATCGTTGATCGGTTGATTTTCCGATGATTCGCTCAACTCTAAAAAATCAGTTCATTAACCCATTCGATGCGGGGAAAAAAGCGATGTTACGCCCCATCCTGAAATTTTCTTGTATAATATTTGATATTGCGGTTTTTTTAAAATTCTCATTATTGTCCCTAATGATGAAATAATAGAAATCAGGTCATCTGCGCAATTTTTGGCGCATGGCATCAGTTGATGCCACTCGTACAGTGGGTTGGGCAGAGTATGCAAGCCCGCAGCACTGGTTATGCTAACCCTCAAGACGCCTAAAAAAATCATTGTCAAGAACCCCTAAGATTTAGACGAAAAAGGTCTAAAAAATGCAAATATAATGTTTCGGCATTACAATTTATAATACGAATTTGCGTGGTGTGGTGGTAACGTAAAAAAAATATCTGGTGCGTAGCAACACACAACTTTCCGCCACCCCTTTAAGTTCGAACACCACCTACATAGGCGGGCGCTATATCTTCGTTCAACGCATTTTTACAGGAACATTTATGTAGAACAAAATGTAGGGACTAGTTAGCCGAGAGTACTCCGAAAGTTTGATCGAAATCGTTAGAGCCGTTTTTGAGAAAATTGGAATACCGATAAATTAATATTCGACAAATCTCCTTTTCTGAGTTAACTTGGCTTATATCTCCGCTCAACATATATATACAGAAATAATTATAGAAAACGAAATGTGGCTATGGGTGACTAAAAGACACTCCATCAGAGTTTATTACATCTGGTGAAAAAGTTACCCTGGAATTTACGGAAATGTTAGAAAAAACGTTAATTTCGACACATTTTGATTTTTATCTCTGTTCAATGGACTGTCAGAGGAACATTTATTGAGAACAATATGTAGGTATTAACTATTCAGAAACATCTCTAAAGTTTGGTGATAATCGTTGAAGCCGTTTTGCCAAAAAGCGTAAAAAACCTATTTTTGCTTCAGGGGCCTATATCTCCGTTCACCGTATTTTCATGGAGATATGTATGGAGAGGAAAAGTTAGGTATTGATTAGTAGAAGATAATTTGAAAGTTTAATCAAAATCGTTAGAGCCGTTTTCGAGAAAAATGCGAAAAACCCTAGTTTTTGGTACATTTTCGTCCCCCACCCCCCCTTCCCATCGGCCGAAATCGTCCATAACCTTATTTTGGTGTCTACAAAAAATAAGAAACAAAACAAAAAAAGAACCAGCGCAATCGGATAAGCCGTTCTCCCGCAAATCGAACTACAGACACACACACATACACACACACACACGGACCACGCGCCGAAATTAGGTTTTTTAGACTCAGTAGGGTCTGAAACGTAAAGATCTGAAGAAAACCCAATTTTTTTTTTTGACCCGATTACTATACTTTCCTTCCCTTCGGGTAGCGGAAAGTAAAAAGAACCATTATTGTACTGCTATAATCATAATTATTTCATGAGTATAATATTGATACAATGAAGGACTGTACAATAATGATACAATTAAGTACAGTAGTAATAATTTATTGCTATGATAGTCATAATTATTTGACTGAAAATAACAATGGAAAATTGAGACGTTATACAGCAAAGTGGTAACAATCCTTAAAATATACAAATAATTCAGTAATCCCTGATATGTCTACGACGGGGGGAGGGGGTTTCGTCACCCTCGTTTCCCGAAAACCCAGAGATGCTTGCCTCCTCATCAGACATGAGCACATCTAATATCTCCGCAGCTTCAGCATCTGTCATACTGGACAAATACCATAATTTCGCATCTGACTCCTTTTTTTGACAGTGGGGTAAGAAGCGCTTCGTCTCATGAAGAGAAATCTATAAGTAAATAAGTGGAGAGTCGTACATACCTCTTTAGTGGATGGCCAAAAACGTGACAGGCGGAGTCGTAAATATCTCAGAAGGCCAAACATGTGACTCAAGGTTTTGAAAAATGGGGTCTTACCTGGTCTCTTGCTGCTACCGCCAATGTTGGCCCAAGATGTTGAAGGCTGGCTGTCTGTAAGAGTGAAAATAAAATGAATCCATTTATTGAAATACCGTACATAGTACCGTCTTATACTATGTACTCCAAAAACAATCATTCTGAAAAATGGTCTGTGCGTAGTATGTACGTAAGAAGTCACAATCGCGGATGTAAAATGGTCGGTAATAAAAATCTTCTTTCAGGAATATGTTTCAATATGTCAATAGATGCAACAGTAATGTACATGGCAATGAGGATATGAAGATTTCAAATGATTTATTCAGATTCTTGAAAACGCCCATTTTTTCTGACCTGAAATCAGATGCCCTCCATCCGATCCACATGCCTAGTATAATTTATTAGAACCGAAAAAAAAAACAATTTTTTTCTCGTAATTTTATCAAAAACATATATTATTGAGCGTACCTTTATCATCCATCGCGTTTTTTTCTCCAGCTCCTTCACTGCAAATGTTTCCACTGAAAATACTGCAGGCTTCTTCACTGAAAGTATGTAGTCAATAATATGAAATCAGAAAACTGGAAATTTCATGGTAAATATACCAATTATCAAAATTTTGAGCTCTTCATTTTGAAGTTTATTATTTTTACTGTAAATTTATTATTATCCTACGTTGAAATATTACTTTTACACAAGAACAATCGAAAAAACTGGCTTGAAATAAGGAAAATTGACTTACCTTCGAATATTTGAGATTTGGAAATGAAAAAATTGCGCTAGACTCTTCCGAAATGTGTTGGGTGATTCGCAGATTGTTACTGAAGAACTTGCAACTACGCGAGAAAGGTAAAAATGGACAACCTAACGGTCGGAAAGGTTGGCGAGGGGCGCTCTTATTGTTGGGCATGGCATCGTATGATGCCACCCATACGAGACAAAAACCACCATGACATCATGTGATGCCATCCGCACTGGATGGGTTAAAGTCGTCCGCTCCAGAAGCTGTGGCTAATGGTGAGGGGGAAGATGTACTGCCTGACTCCCATTGTAGGCACCCTAGTGATTGTAGTTTAGTGACAGTAAGACGAAGGTTCATAATCCGACAAAAGTTGGGCTAATGAATTTGAGCACGTGATCACTGTAATTTTTGCCTGAGTCAGCAGCTCCCTGAACATTTCCAAAAAACCCCTCGTAACACTGTCTTGAATAATCCATGCTTCGATTACTCAAAAAAAAAGTGGTGAGATGAGTAGTACTCAATAAATTGCGAAATTTTAATCTCTACCTATTTCTATTTACGAAGAGCTCTACCAAGGTCATATTAATTGAGTTAAAAACTACCTCTTGGGTACTAATGAGAGGTATGTGTTTATCAGTCAAACTACACACACACCTGTCCTGTGGACACACGGTCCACTCATCGAAATTATGTTTGTCGGATTCAGCAAAAGGAAGCCCACTTTTTTTATCGCGATTGCAATTCTCTCGTTACCCTTTGGTTAGCAGAAAGTTAAAAGGAGGGCTCTCGGCAGTGAAAATCAATAGAATGGTTACCCTTGTCTCAGCGTGCCTCTTTCTCCCCATTTGTAGTTTGGCAATCAAAACTTGTTGGGCCGTAAGATGAATCAATCATCTATGAGGTGGAAACTAAGCTAATTTGTTTCGGTCTGGTAGTATGTGTATACCTCATGTCTGACTTCTTCTGCCGTGGTTACATCATTATTTGAGCTTCCCAGTTTACTTTAAACGATTTTTTGCATCTCGTCTCAACAACAATAAATTTTTCTTTTTTTGCTTAACTCTTTCTCCCAAGTACGTCACAGTTTTACTTCACAAACTGTAAAAACGTGAAATAAAAAAAATGTTAATGCATCCTACCACAGATTTGGAAAAATTAGCATAGTTTTCACTGCCAAAGTAATTGATCCATCTCAAGATCCAATGGCCTCTTGACTGCCAGAATACGAATTGTAGCCATGAAGGTGGAATAGTGGCGGGAGAGCAACGAACCAATTTTGTTCTGAGTTTAAGCCAAGTACGACTATGAAGAACCACTGGGATGTTATCTGGGCACTAAGCGGTGGGTAAGATTCTTAACAGGATCAATCCCAACATCAATGCTAGTTGCCCGTGTGGTGAAATAGATAAGGTAGATCACTATCTTAGGGAATGCCTGTTATAGTTTGGTACCAGACTCAATAAACTAGGGAAGAGAATACTAAATAACACTAGTTTGAGAGAGACCGAGTGGACAAAGATCCTCGAATTTGTGGAGGGGACCGGTACATTCCAAAACCCCTTTTAAATAAGCCAAGCTGACTTCCGCAAACTCTGGGGAGATGGAAAATGGGCCTGAATGGCCACGACTTCGATCATTGTTCCCTGGGCCTTAGCTGGTGCCCTGATATCTTCTTCTTCTAGTGGTGGGAGGGTAAGACGAAAGAGGCGCGCTGAGTCAAGAGTAACCTAACACTTCCTTCTACCTCTTCCATATCCCCACAGGGCTCAATTAGATATGGGAACCTAATTTAACGATATAGTCGTTTCTAATGAATGGGCTGAAAGGACGAATCTTTCATGAACTGTGGCGAATGGTCTTAGCCTCTTACACGTAGTGGCGTTGGCTGGAGTGGCGTTCGTTGGAATTCAAACGACTACATGCTGTTTCTGGCTTGAGCTCCATCAATGCTATCTATGTGTTGGCTCAGTGAAGAGGTTTCTAGACAAGTTCGTCGGGCTTGTGTTAGACCATTCTCCTGCTGATCTTGTGCCGTGGGGACTTCAATCTGTTTCTAAAGGTGAAAAATATACCTATTTAAAGATCTGAGCTGAATTAGAAAGCGACACTTGTATTGAAGGAGATGACAGAAGAAGAAGCATTATTTCAAGCAATGGAAAATTCACATGAAGCGTCGTAGGGTTTAGAGGGGGTGTATCATACTGAGTATGTAAGAATGAGCGAATTCACTATTAAAATGTTTTACGGTGTCAATATCGTTATTTAGTAGTCCTGTTACTGGAAGCTCTCAGAGGCGATTACCGTTTTGTGGTGCTGAGAGCCTCATCACTATTGATGTTCCCATTCAAAATCCACCTGCCTTTGTACCATCAAGCAATTAGTAAAAAACGTCTTAATTTTTCTTTTAATTACATTTAAGGTACGGACAATAACTTTTTCGATGCCCCCTTCCTTCTCCACTCTACTCTTGTGCAGATCCACCACCAGCTTGACCTAGATCTCAGGGTATTGCCTCTTTTCTCGTTATTAGAGTCTTTGCTCATTTAGCTCTTCCCATTTCCACCGTACAGTACCCCTCCACCCATTTTGTGCCCTATTTGCGCTTTTTGGGGTCATCACTTGATCTACGTGTTTTGCGTTTCAGTCCCATTAATTTTTAAGGGCGCAAGTTTCAAGTTGCTGTTTTTCTGTCTATGCGCAGGAATTCAACACAGCGGCTGAAAACGTCAAAAACTTGAAGGAGACTCCCAACGACGGCGATCTTCTCGAATTGTATTCGCTGTACAAACAATCGACAGTCGGCGATTGCGAAACTGGTGAGTAGCAGTAAATGTATTTGTCTACTTTCTGCTGACTAAATGAAGTTCATGCAAAAAAATAAGTTTAGTTTTCTTCAAATCTTCACGTTTCGTGGCCATGCAGAATCCTAACTGAAGGACTTAAGGGCAAGCGGATCTACATTCTCTCGGACAGCCAGGCCTCCTTAAAGGCCATTGCAGCCTACAGCTTCAGGTCCAGGCTGGCATGGGAGTGCCTTCATGCGCTCAAGCGACTCGGCGGCCATAATGGGCTCTCCCATATCTGGGTGCCGGCTCATAGGGAGCATGAGGGCAATGAAAAGGCTGGCAGCCTTGCAGAAAGGGGTACGGAATCCCTACCTTTCGGGCCTGAACCCTGCGTAGGTTTGACGAAAAGTCACCTCAATCGTCTAGTGGCTCAATGGGAGACACAGGAAAGCAGTGCCTATTAGCATCGCCAGCCACGACTGAGAGAGGCGAAAAGGCTTGTTACATCTTCCTGTCTGAGAAAGACTCTCTCCAGACAGGATCTGAGAGTTCTGATCAGCGTCCTCACTGGACACTACCCACTCAGGTATCACCTCAACAAGATGGGCATTTCAGAGGAGGTGGAATGCGGACTGTGCGGTGAGGAGGACGATACTGCAGAGCACATCCTATGTGAATGCTCTGCCTTGGCAATCAAGCGCTTTGAACATTATTCTCGGGGGTTCATTGAGCCCCAAATTGTTGAGGAGTCTGTGGAGAAGGACATGCTCTTCTTCCTAAGGGGAGCAGGTATGTACGACGCCTTCTATTAAGAAAGGGCTAGTGCCACAATAGGCGCATGCATGGCTGCAGTGACAAAGAGACTTCGCTCCTGACGCCCTGGAGGGTAAAAAAAAGTCCTTATTTTGTTGTAAATGTGGTCTAAAAAATCCGTCCTTTTGCAAAAACTTCGTTTGAGATGTAGTTGTTCCTGCCTTCTTGGCAATCTGACCAATTGAGATCTATGGTTGTTATGTGCGAAAAATGGTTTGGATTTTGGCTGTTTTATTGCATTTACGTCGTGTTTTGTATCATTTCCAAGGCATTTTTTGATCTTCAGTTTTAGAGGTGTAGGACTGTGTCCAGATGGAAAACAGTGAAAACACAGTAAATACGAGGCGGGGGCCATACGTGCGGGGGACATTTGTGTTCCCAATATTCGTCACACTGCGTGATGTAGAGGAGGTCCTCCTGAACACAACGAGCACTGAATGACCTCGGTAGAATCCAAACTGCCTTTGTGGTGACCGTTTGTGTGAAACATGTCGATAAAAAATCCCGCCAAGTGTGAGGTGCACTCCATCATCTGGTTCCTTGTCACTGAGGGTTAAACGCTGACGGAAATTCACATTCACGGATCAAAGGGGTTTATGGCGAAGGTTTCGTGAACAGAACGAACGTTTTCAAGTGGTGGCGCGAGTACAGCGAAGGAAGAAGGAATGTTCACGACCAGAGGAGTGGGAGGCCTTCCATTTGGACTGATGAGTTAGTGAACCAAATCGAGGATGCTATTCGTGAAGACTGGTGTGGATGAACTAACTTGCTGCAATGTTTCCACAACTCTCATGATCTTCTCGTGCATGAAACAATCACTGAAACTCTCGGATTCAGAAAATTGAGTGCCAGCTCAAAGCGAATCGGGTCGCCTGTGCTCGCGAGTTCCTTGAGCGATATTAATTGGAAGTTGAGGATTTCCTCAGCTCCATTGTGACATGAGATGAGACCTGGGTGGGTTATTACACGCCAGAGTCGAAAAGACAATCATCTGGCCACACACGTCTTCTTTGGGACCAAAAAGGAATTATTCTGGTCGATTTCCTGCCCTTAAAAAGCTAATGAGAGCAATCTAAAACAAGCAGAGAGATATGTTGTCAAAGGGAGTGACTTGTTGCACGACAACGTCCGACCTCATACAGACAACGTCCCCAAAGAGCTGTTGGATTCATTCGGCTGGGACATTGTGAACCTCACTCTGTATTCCTCTGACTTGGCTCCTTCCAATTTTCATTTTTTCACCTCCCTGAAGAATCAAATGGGTTGAAAACGCTTTTCAACTGACGAGCAAGGGAAGAAAGAGTTGGTGGGAGAATTCTTCAAAGAGGGTATCAAAAAGCTTATACCAAGGCTCAAAACTTGCATAGAACGGGAAACTAACTTATGTAGAAAAATAAGTGAGATGTTAATCTACGAAATCCTGTACTTTCTTTTAAACACGATTTAAAAAAAAAATGGAAAAAACGAGTACTTTTCTTTCCTGGATGTACCTCGTACAGTCCCCTAGAAAAAGCTAATATTCGTTATTCTGTTATCGTCATCTTTTGTATCGTTTACCAGTATTTCCCGATGCTGAGTCAGAGGGAAGGTGGGGGTGGGCTGCAGGTGTGAGACTGCGTCAAGCTGTCGTTTTATGGAGCGAGGTCTGTGCATATTTTCCTGAAAACTGCTGAATCGACTGAGCTCGTAATTTTTTTTTACACAGATGAAATAAGGTAATGTTTACCTCATCGATTGAATGAGGGGTGGGGGTGGGCTCCGCTAATTTTGTAATTCAAACCACCACTTGCTACAATGCCTCAGTTTTTAACCATCTAACACGATCCTTATCAGAAGAATCAGGTTGACATAAAATAATCAAGTCTCGTAAACCACCTGTGCACTGATTACTTAATGATGAGTAGGAGCTACTTAATATTTTCTGCTACCTTAAACTCCATCAATTACTACGTAGGTTGTCACAATCCCCTCGTTCCCCACAATTATTTCCGCAAGATACATTAGATAATGAGATTTGCCGAAACGATCTTTCTTCCAATTCTCAAAAACTGCTCTAACGATTTTGATCAAGTTTATGAGATACTTTCAGCTAACTGATGCCTACATTTTGTTTTGTATATTTAGCGTAGCGTATTGAACCCACATGGTAGCAGGGCGTTAGGAAACTTGCCCTACGCATCAAACTGTTTTTACACTAATGAACCTTACACTCTTTTTCTGTATACCTTTAATTGATGTCTTCGATTCCAGCCAAACCCGGGATGTTCGATTTCAAAGGCAAAGCCAAGTGGGAGGCCTGGAACGGTAGAAAGGGAATGGCCAAAGAGGATGCTCAGAAGCAGTACATCGACAAAGTGAACCTCCTCATCAGTCTTCACGGCCTCAAGTGAATCGTCGACTAAACGTTTCCATTATTTCATTATTCACTTTCTTCCACCGGTTTTTTTCCATTTCCTCTTCCTCTCTTCCGATTATTTTACTTCCCTTATTTAATCGTCATTATCAATCAGCACGATTTCCTTATCAGTTAAGGAGTGACGAGTTGTGCTGTGAAGAAACAATCAGATTTCGTGTTACATGGGCCTAAAACTAATGATGCAAAATAATGAGTGATTTAAATGAGATTGTCTCGCAGGTCTTTTAGCTTATGTTTCGTGCGAGTTCAAACTCGTTCGCTGCTATGCAATTAGCGCCTATTGAGGGGCTGTTTAAAGTTATTCTAATTATAGTTTTCTAGTTATATATACATACGTAGATGAAAAATATTTCCGATCTGAACTTTAGTTATTACTTGCTCAAACTTGAATTTGAAGTATGTTTTCGATAAGATTGTGCACTCGTTTAAAAAGAAGGTAGGGATGTGTCGTACATGTTGGTTCTGTTATGAAGTGGGCAATTGCGTGGGGTGCCTCACAGTAGTTTTGTACGCAGTGCTGGTCATTCTCATGGGGTCCATCAATCGGTACTCTGTGCCAAGTCAGTTTCATTGTTCCATTCTAGAGTGGCTGTAGTGTCGTGTGAATGTCTTGAGAATAGATAAGCTTCTTGTAGGTCACTTTCCACATTCGTGCACAACAGTAGAAGGTGCAGCTGAGGCTTTTTAATGTTGCTCTTGGAGAACTTGTAAGACCCGTGTAGTATGGAACAGTCGCTAGATTCATTTTTAAGTCCTGGTGGTTGATTTTTTCTCAATTGCTCCCATTATTGAAAGTAGCAGTTGCGTGTATATTCCCATTCACCCGTGAATATCCGGAAGACATCGCAAATGCTCCTGGGAAATGCAATTCTAGACTGGATGTTTGGGCATCTTGCCCCGAATAGATTGGTGTAGAACCCACAGGTTTATTCTTATTCTACATTAGAAGCTCCAGGTCCAAGTGTTCGACTAAACCCAGATTGATTGGCCAGACTGCTTCGTAAGTGAAACTGCTGTACTTGTAGTGAGACTACTTAATGCCTTTCTGCTGTGATTGGCAGCCCATAACCCATTCACACATTGCTCAATGACCAGAGTCGAATTTCCCAAGTGCGCCATCTCTGTCTCTCTTTATCTCTCTCCACCTCTCTTTACATTGTTTGTGTGTGTTCTAAATGTACTCTGTGTATGTGGGAGAAAGTGATTGCCATTTAACCAAATGTGATTTGACACTTTTATATTAATGCACCCTCATTTATCCAATATTTCCCTCACATTGTGAGATTACACGTACTTTTCCCTTGAGCATTTTGTTATTCCCCCCCGCTGTCAATGTTAATCGCCTGGACGCTGTGGATTGTTTGGTACTGCTGCTTGAGCTAAAAGTATTGCTAATGCGCTCCACCCATCTTCCATTTCTTACGAATTCAGTCTTGAGGCCAAGTGTTCTGAGCTGTCTATTATCTCGTTTCTTCTGAGGTAAGTTTATGGTCATTTATTTCATTTCCATTTTCATCCCAACTTTGCAGGGAAACTAATTTCAAATCCCCAAAATCTTGCTCACATCGTCCAACTTGCAAGGATCAATGTGGGCTATTTCTGCCCACCTTAAGGAGAACTGTCTGGCCATGTTGTTGATTAAAATAAACCTAAATTTCAAGGGAAAGAAATACTCTTTTCGAGTGCCCTTTTTTATTGTTAAAAAATGTGAAAGTAAAAGGGAAAGTGACACACTGAACGCGAATTTCAACTTGAAGTGTGTTGAAATTCATCATTGTTGAAACAAGCATTAAAATTATAACGAATCACAATTTTCCTATAAACTACAAAGCGTCAATTTCTGAAGGTTATACAACATTTCGTTACACGTAGTGTTATTGCTTAGTGTTCATTCAATGGCAAAATGTCACTAGTACATCTAGTATCAATTCCTTATTACCGTCATGGGGCTCAGGAACATTCAGTTGTAATAATTAATTTGGGGGTTCTGAGGAGCAAAGATAAGCCTGTTGGGATTCATGGTTACTCCAAATGACTTGTAAGTAGGTTCGACATGTTGTAAGGTAGGACATGTGGTTATGGTCAAGTGAAAGTGAAGAGCACCTACTTCCTGAAATCACGAGTTAACGTAGATCTTCACGTACTGATATATCTGAGAAGACTTTTCAATCGTGCTCTTCACTCTACCTGCAATCAGGGGAACGTATTAAGGATGTGCTCTAAATGCAAGCGAGGCTGCGAGTTCTGAAGGTGTGTGAGGCATTATGTTTGCATAGAATACCAAAGACCTACTACTATGTGGGCAGCTTGAGGAGGTGTGCCATGCCTGATAAGAGTTCTTACGGATTCCTACATGTTTTAATTGAATAAATAGCTGACAGGACTGGCCACAGACGATAACCAGTGCTTGAATTACTTGAATGTATAAATGGCGTTGCTCATTGTGCTGGCGCGAAGCTCATAGGTCAGTTTTAGGTGCTGTTAGTCCATTACCAGGGCAAGGTTTATGGCCTTGAGGTACACAGAAAGGCAGACTTAGTCAAAGTAGCTGCAAATGCAGTGTGAGACTCCCTTCCGATAGTCTGTAGCAATCATACATACCTCCAGACATGACAGCAATTCTGTGATGGTGCACAATGTCATGGTGTGACAATTAGTGAGAGTAGAATGGATCAATTGAGAGCTTCCCAAGCACCAGTGTGGGAAGAAATACTGAACATGAGAGCAGTCCCTGATGTAACACCCTCAATGTTCACAAAGCACAAGACCAGTGAAGTAGCTACTCAAGCAGTCACAGCAATGAACCAGAGCGCTCTTCGCGCTTCAAAAAAGCTTGCGCTCATATTCTCTTAGGAACCTTGTTTTATAGTATTAACTTCTTTAAACATCCAAAGGCAAACCCCAAGCAGACACTTGAAGGTCAGCAATGAAATAAACACTGGAGCCTAGAAGGACTCCATCATTATCAGACAGCATCCTCAACTCTGAAATATCTAGAAAAACATCAACACGAAAGGAGGAGTATTGGCAACGTCTGCAAACAGAAAGATGGAACTACTGGAAGCCTCCTTGACCATTTCTGCTGCCAATAATTACGCAATCAAAACATTAAATATTGAATTAAAACGTTGTACAATATTGCTTCGATTTAGTTACTCATTCTGATCCAATGCACCACTCAACACATTTTTTCAATTGAGAAGACATTGAATTCATATAAAAGGAATAACCCTACTTTAAGTGGCTTAATTTAAAAATGGTGTTTGGTTCATACAAAAAATACATTGGTAACCGCTTCCACACTGAATACTGATTAGCATTCAGAAGAGATACATATAATATTCAAAATGTCATTGGAAGAGATAACACAACTTTACTACTAATTTAGACACAACAACAACATTCAACAAACAGCCAATACATTTTCTAATTTACTAATTTCCTCTCCAGAAGGGGATACAAATAGTTATGTAGTTTGCTGTTATTTCTGGAATGGCAAGTAACTTCTGGCAAGTCTCAAATTGCGTGAAAGTTTTGTTTTCAACGACTATTTTCCACTCATTTCGATAGCATTGACTTCAAACCCCTGTTTTGAATTTAAAAGCAGTTAGCATGGGGCTGAATCCAGGCTTTAGACCCGCCTATGGTTGCTTACAAAAAACCAGGACCCCAGAAACTGTGTTTCATGTGATGCCCAAGGGTTTGCCAGATTTGCTTGGGGCAAGCTAAGATTCTAAAAGATACCCACCATCCCAGAAATAAAACTAGACGAGTGAATAGCTTAACATAATAAAATACCCTGCCAGCAAAACGATGAGATGCAAATTCAGTTCTAAACCACGACGTGAAGGTAGTTGCATTTTCAAAAGCCAAGTCACAGCTCCATCCAGTATTCCGGAGTAGAATTATCTGATGTTTACATTTGTCTTCCACCGCTGTTTGGAATTGTGATGCCAAAGTTTCTTATGGCACTTGCTCGTGGCTTGGTGTATCTACTTCTCACTTCTCTTAGCATCACAACCAACGACTTCCTGGAAGGAGCATTGGATTCCATTACTTCAGCCAGCAATGCATTGCTCATCAGTTCATCATGCTGTATCTCATGGTTTGGCTCTGTATCACATCATATGTCATGGCTTCCATCAGCATTCCACTGAATTACATTATGAGCTCAATCTAACCAGATCTAGTGATATCTCATGGCTTTCTATGGCATCACACCCCTTCCTTAAGCATTTTCCTGTTGATCAGTGCCTCTTCATTTCATCCTACATCAAATTGCATTGCTTTAGTAAACAACCCATTACATTAGCATTTCATTTGATCAACATCACATCTCATCGCTTCACCCAAACACGCAACCAGCCTCACATTCCATTGTTACATCTTGAATCACATCTCAGAACTAAACTCAACAACTAGTATCACTTCACATCTAATGGCTTCACCCGACATCATATTGCTCTGCTGACAGCACGAATGTCACACAACATCCCTAATTTGTATCAGTGGGAAAATAAATAAGTTTTTTTCTTGACTAAAGTTGGAACTAGCGCCACTAGAACTAATTAGAGACATAATCGTAGAATACAAATGACAAATATAAAGGCACGCCATTATACCTTTACAATTCTGTAGGCGGTAATAATACATGTACATTTTCTGCCATTTTCAACTGCAGACGCCCTTAATTAATAATTCATGAAGCAGCAAATCACCGTTAGTTAGAACAGAGAAACAGATTCAAGTTTTGTTGAATAATTTTAAATTGGTATTTGCATACACCATCAGCTATGGAAGATGGACTCATTGACTTCAATCACACACCTAACTTCAAAATTAGTTCGTATAAGGTTAAGTTCTCTTTAGAGTGAAGTGGAGAAAGCTTCTTTCACCATTACATGGGCAGCATAGTTTCTTTACGCAACACAACATCGACCACACAGAATTGACTAGTGAAACAGTTGAATCACGTTTGCGCTCGTACAAATTGCTCTGGGGAATGAGCAAAAATACTGTTTTTCTTCAGGTATTAAAGTAATTGGGTTAGATCCGCCAGTAGGTAAATTACTAAAGTTAACGTACCTGTTAGGTGAGCGCGTCTCCTCTAGCTGGTGAGTGTGTATTTTGTGTTTTTGGATTGAACATTCCGTTAACCTTTCTCTTCCTATATAAAGATCACGACCAACTGACTGACTATAGTACTGACGTAACGGCCAGACAATGAGGTCTTTACATTGAAAGTGCTTGCCCACAGTATCTCACCAGCCAGAGGAGCTGGACTCACCTAACAGGTACGTTAACTTTAGTGTTTTTCTTCATTCGCTTACACGCATGTTCATACGTCCCAATCGTAGATCAATCCCATACTAACCCCTTCAACTACAGCAAGATTATGGAAACAGGCCATTAATAATTGATGTTTGACTAGATTAACATGAGTTTCGTGGCACTGTTAACCACGTGTTTTAGCAACTAGTGGGCTGAACAGTTCTTATGCCACGTGGTACTGAATACAGTGAGCCCTCTTTAATCTGGATAGGTCGATCAAATAATTCGTTCCCCTTTCCTGCTGATTGGCCGTGAGCAATAGGTGGGGGAGGGGCTTCAGAAGCTCAGAGCGTAGTTAAATATGCCCATTTAGGTTTCGTTGTGGAAAAGAAATGGAACTGGATGCATTTTTCGGATAAACCAGTCCGAATAAAATCTTGGCTCTGGCACAATAACCTTTTTCCACTTACAATTCTACCCTGCAAACGATGGCCACCACAAACAGGAAGGGAGTAGTGGAGTCTGTGGTGAAGGACATACTCGGCTTCCTGAGGGGAGCGAGTATGTACAACGCCTTCTACTAAGAAAGGGCCAGTGTCACAATAGGCCCATGCGTGGCTGCAGTGACATACGGGGGAAAAAACAAAATTGACAATCATCAGTCTTGCTTTGTAAATTACCACTCTGAAAAACTGTTCAAAAGATTTCTCTTACATATTACCACCCTTGTTTACTGACAAAAAGCGCAAAAAGGCTCGCTCAAGGGAAGGGCCTGTACTCATCACTGGGACCACTGGAGTAAGGCTACCAGAAGAAAAGATGGGAGGGATTCTTTGAAGGTGGCAAGACAAGTGGGATGATGGACCAGATAGCTAATTACAGCACTTGGTCTTGCTTCCCATACCACCTTCTCAGGCCAAAGACGGGCAGGCTAGGGGTGCAGTGTAGGGGACACAGTCAGCCAACTCACACTAGAGGCAATCATATAATGTTGAGTTCTGATGAAAACTGGAGGCGCATTTCTCAATTGCCAGAGCAGTGATCCAGTGAGAAGAGAATGAAGCTTGCTGATCCAGAGCCAGTATCCCTCAGAGATGAAGAATGAAGGAAAGTACCACTCCCGAACCTCTCAAACTTCTGGGTAATATGGGAGGATGTATGGGATGCTGCAAGATTCTCGTGAGGGTGTAGAAGACAAGAACGAAGTGCTGCCATTGCATAGAGGCATGAGGGCCAACCTGATGCACTGCGCTATATATTTTGGGGTTGGTTCAGAAGGAAATTCATGAGGCCACTAGGTGCAGACCCTTCCTCTTACGTCCTAGAAAAAAAACACCTCTCCCGAAGCTGATAATCTCGCCCCACCCTACTTTCTTACTATGTTATGGTCAGAAAAAAATACAATTTAAACACAAATACAGTAAACTACCTTTCATTTGGACTGTCAAGTGCTCTTAGCAGTTTATTTGGCTGCATTCTAGTACATTGGTTGGCTGTATTGCTCTAAAACTATTTGTTAATGCTTATTTGGCTTTTATACACAGAAAAATTCAGTTTGAATTGGATTCGTCACGAGAAGTTCAAATGAGAGTGAGTCTACTGGCAATTCAAATTTGCATGGTCTTCAGTTGAGGCTTCTATTCTGTAAAATTGTAGCGGATTGAATAGCCAAAGCGAAGTACAGAATGTTCTTTGAAGATGAGGGGGGTACCTTTTCGTACAACACAAATTATCAGTCGAGTCGCGACGAGTTATAAATAAAAAGTGGCATAAAAAAAACACCTTTGATGAGAGTTGTGGTTGGCATTGGCGAGGTGGTGGGAAGGGGGGGGGTTGCAGTGTCAACAAGGAACCTTCTGACTTAGGCTGAAATGAGTTGGCTCAGAACCACAAAGAGGCAAGTCTGTTTTATCCCATAGCGACTGTTCTGTAGTGGTTCAACCAGAATCGCGTTTCGAGGTCCAACTCAGCAGCCAAGTGTCCAGGTTCATAGGCGCTTGATCTTTTACGTTCCCAAAGCAACATAACAACGTGGGGGGAAGACTCACTGTGTCTGGCAGACACTTGAGGATTCGTCAACCATCACCAACATCCTCTCATCTTGGGTTTCTCACTCGATCTAATAGTACACTTATGATGCAGCAGTACAACCCAATTCCTGATACAGTATTCAGTGCAGTTAACAATTACAATCTTGTAATGCTGATTGTTAACCAACAACAGGCAGCTCCTAAGCAACAAAGTACTCTGTGATGCCAACACAATCTAATTCTTATATTTTGAAAACTACAGTGGTACTAAATGTTGTTGCCAATCAAATTCGTATCATTCAGCCCCTGTCGCCACAACTATAAATGTCTTTAGTTCTCTCTCCTCCCTACAGAATTCAACTCCTGTCATATCCAGTGTAACCAATGCAACCTAATTTCAACGATACAGACCACAGTATCGCCAACTAAATGTATTTGAATGGGGCATTAAAGAATGACCCAGCCAGTGCTGTTCTTCTGTGGCTGGTGCGTGTACTTCGTCTAACCATCATGTCTGGTCCCTTCACTATCATCCTTGCCCAGAACGTCCCAATTTCTCCAGTTGTGCTGTCGCCGGTATATTGTAAGCCCACTGGACATGGCGACTTCAATCCACATCTTTTCTCTTGAAGAATCTCTAAACTTCCCGTCTTGCGTTTTTATTTGCCAGAAAATAAGAAACCACGTGCTACTCCACTGCAGTTCCTACAACAATGAGCGATGGTTGTTGGAAGAGCAGACAAGCATTTCAGCGTTGAAAGCTATTAAGCAAGCTTATAACGGTTTCACCAAATTTGTGATGAAGGTTATGACAATAAAAACATAGCAACAGTTGATTTCTTTCTTTGAAACTTGCCACCCAAGTAAACCGTGAAATCAGGTGGGAAACCAGATTGAGAACTCCTCCCAGATGCTATGGATTCCCCAGGGCTCCGTGTGTCGACACATGGGCAACAGCTCTCCAACGGGAGACTGGCTAAATGACAACCTGCCGCACCTCCGTTGACTGAATCCAGGAATAGTCATTTTGATAAGGAAGCCGACCCATTGCGTGCTCACTTTTTTACCATTTTACTAGTTGCCCGTGTTTAGTTTTAGTGCTTTTTCCCCAAAAGCGTAATTCGCTCTCTAATTAATATTCAAGTACCTACACCCACCCATCTGCTCAGATTTCACTGTCAGCCGTCCTGCGTACTCCTCTGATTGGCCAGCCGTGTTTGTGCAGCTCCCAAAGGTTTGGGTAAGTTACCTCAAACATTCATGTACTCGAGTACTTACATGTACCGGTTCTCGTAATTTACTACAACCCATTTCACCCTGAACTTTACAACTAGCAAGATCTGCTACCACTACAATTAGTCGTCATTGCAACCAAACCCACTCCTTACCGTCATGCAGCACTGCGTTGACACGCATTTGAAATACTGAACTTGTCGCTTGTTGCTGCCAATACAATATAATTCCTGTCATGTCAACAATTTAACGTATGACAAATTGCCCCTCAGCCAACACAACCACATCAACTACAATAAATAACCTTATTCATACAACATATCGAATACAAAATTTAAATACAACGAACCTACGTCATTTTTACGCTTGTCCTTAAAACATGGAAATATTTTCGCATTTCTGAGTCAAAGAATTTCTACACGATTTTTACATGATATTATCACATTTCATCAAATACGCTGCTAATTTATTGAATTGATTAATCAACAATTAAAAAAAACAACTCAAAAGGACCAATTGGACAATATGGTTTCGATGCTTAGGTTGAGGTAAAGAGATTACTGAAATCTGTGTGGTTAGAGAGGTGAAGCTGGGAGTTCAGAATCTTCTTCAGGAATAACGTAGTCGTTGACTTCACGTGATTTGCGATCGAGCATTTCTGCAGCCAACTGTAATAATACAGGAGACGTTGTGAAAAAAGGGATTGTTGCATACAAAACGTTTTGTTTAATGACGAGCGGTTTATTGAATATTTATTAATATCATGAGTATTTAGTAGCGTGCTTTGTTATAATCAAGCGTGATTCATTGACATTAATTATTTAGAAGCATGATCAACAGTATTGATTTTTCCACGAGCCAACCCAATTAGAATAAATGTTCGTAACAAGTTCCCTGAGTAGAAACTGATTAAACAAAAAGAAGAAGCAAAAAACAGGGGGGAAAAACAAACAAGAGACGTTCTTTCGGATATGAGGAATGAAATAAGAATAACTGGTGCTACACGTCACAAAAACGGGTGAGTTGCTGAATGGAGTCAAAAGAACGTTGGCCTAACGATGGAGCGAGGGGCAACGCCCTCAGTTGGGTAACATCAAAAACTTTGTTGTTCCCCATCATTCAATGTCATTCTCCTTAAGTCAGATGATGAGATTGTATTCCTCCGCAAAATGACAAAAACTTACTGTATTATGACTATCAATTACCTTATTGTTCAATACAACGATTCGCCTTTCGGTGCGAGGAGCTAATTGACAACTTTCAGCTTCCAACTGGTCCAGCGAAGCTCGACGACACAAGTGCGCCCTCGGCTCTCCTCCTCCACTTGAGCCACTGTGCTTCAATGTGCCTGTATCTAACGACGAGTGGCCTAAAACAACACATGTATCTATCGTGGTTACAAAATTAATCGTGATTGGGGCGATAATTTTCAGGTGGTAGTCAACGGCTCACCTCCGGCGTCTCGAAATTCGTTGCCAGCGGTTGACAAGGATTTTCTGAGTGGATTTGGGCCATCAAGCTCTTCTCCATCCAACATCTTCACTAAGGAATGCCTGTAGAACAGATACACTTCGTCAATACAATTGAATGGTTGAGCTTACGACTAATTAGAGGGTGGCTGTATCTGAAGCCGCCTACGTTTAAGATGTTTATGAACTATGTACGTTTTGACGCTAAAAAAAAAAATAAGGAGAGCAGCGTGCCTGGAAGTAAAAAGGAAAATAAAATAATCGGTAGAAAAAAAAACTTTTTCATCTGTAAGTTTCAAAGGCTTCTGTTACGGGCACGATCAGAATGAGCTGTGACTCGGAACTCCGGAGCTTCTTTTTATCGGGCAGAGCCACTTGAAGCAGCTCCGATTAAATCTGAAGAGGAAGATAGCTGCTGATGAACAGTGAGAGTGGAGGGACCGCATTGCCGCGATCGGGAGGTTAAGAAAATCGGGACCGCGGCGCGCAACGAGGCACTCAGTCTATTCCTCTTCCGGACTCTGGCGGCACCACTTCGGTCCTCTTTCATTCTATACCTGTGGGCTTGATTCGATACTTGGAACAAAGGAATATATTGGTTTATTGGAAGGAAGGCCTTATTATTGAGAGACTACCCGAAACGAACCTATAACACTTCAAACAACACCACATGAGGAAATGCTCTGTGTGTCAGGGGTAGGTATCAACGACATTGACGAAATGCGATTAAAAGAAACGAATTCTCCATTTACGGAAAATATAGTGGTATATACTTCCACCCTACAGGCAATGCACGAGAGTCCCGTCAGGGCATGAAACTTACCTCCTGGACAACGTGACTAGACTCTGCCGATGCTTCGACGTTCTCTTCGTTTTTCCCATTCGCATTTTAATCGCGTTGAAATGGTTCTGTATAGCCAGTCCAAGTTCTGGGCAATTCTCGTCGTCGACCTGACACAAAAGAAAAGAATGTGGCACTTCACAAGACTTGAGACGAAGCTCATCCAGGAATGTACAAGAAACTAACCACTATTTTGGCGTCTCGGAACATGACGTAGCCGTCAGAGCCCTGTTGCAGGTACGTCTTAGTGGCCAAAAGGTAAGTACCGTCTTCTTTCACGTATTCGTCCCCGATTTTGACTAAGAGTTTTTCAACTCGGTTTCCTGGCAACCTGAAACGAAAGGGTGAATTATAAAGCAGCAACTCAACAAAACCATGTAAGGCTGGATACAGAACTATTGGCCAACCTGTCAGGGTAAAAGGCGAAGGAGAGGCCAGCTACTTGCGGGAACCTTCCTTCCAGCTTGGGATAGGCGCATACGCCATTCTCCAGGGCTGCCATCAGCTGCTCTCCTTCAAAAATTGAAAACATCAGAGATGGGAAATCCAAGCGATGACGACAGTTGTAAAAATGTCTTTGTTGAAGAAACATCTAACCTGTGACCTCGAGAACGACTAGTGGATCAGTGATGGGAACCACAGACATTAAATCCCGCATAGTGAATGGTCCTGGTGGGTGGATCTGTGGGACAAAATACATTGAGACGAGCTGAAGTTAAGTGAAGGAGATTATTGTAGGTGGTTTACAGTTTTGCAATCGTTCCTTGAGCTATGAAGGAGAATTCAAGTCCTAGAACTTCAGATCCAGCATTCAGAAGTTGGCGTGAAAACTCAATAATCCATATGTTTCTGTAACCTTAGGGTGAATGTCTGCTATCAGTGGATGGTAGTCGTGCTTTGGTTGAGTTTGCCGACATTTAAACTAGGGATTGTTCTATATATAGCCTTCTGACGGTCCCACAAGTGGGATTTGCACTGCGGCCAGATGACCTATTGTGCCAGTCCTAAGGTCTTACAGGTCAATGCCTAGCCTCCTGAGGAAAGCCAGGTGGTTTCTGCAAGGATTTTTGTTGGTGTCCACCCTTGGAGAAGTGGTACCAAAGGCCAAAAGTCGCTCTCTCTAGTTTCTGGCATTGAGCCAGGACATGGTAGGGAGTCTCCTTATCCATGCCACACCATCTGCACCAAGGGGTGTCGACTAAACCCATAACATACATGTGTTTGTTCATTCTGCAGTGCCCAGTGATGATCCCAACAATCTGCCTTGAGTCCTTCCTCTCCATCCTCAGAAGGTTGTGTCGTATCTCACTTGTTTGCTCTGAGATAAAGCGTTTAGAGTGCCTAACTCCTGCAGCATTCCAGACTCTCTGATGCAGTGTTCTGGCATATTCTCCCACTAGTCTCTCTTGACTAGTGACAGAGATATCCCACAATGGGGCAGTGGCCAAATAGGTACTGTAGACGAACCACGTCTGGCCAGATGGTCCGCCCTCTCTTTTCCAATGATCCCCTCATGCCCAGGAATCTAATACACATTAACTCTACTCGCACTTGCCAAGAAGTTAAGCCTCATCCTGCATTGCACCAATTTTGACGTTGTGCAGTAACTCATCAGTGCCTTGCACGATGCTTGACTATCAGTCAATATGTTGATAGTTCTGTTCCTACTGTCTTTCTCATGCATTAAGATTACCCCATCGATAATAGCATAGATCTCTGCGGAATTGTTCCATAGAAGGGAGGTTATTGGAGGTTGGAAAGTTCCCCTCCAAATGTTGCCAACAACTCCTTGTCATATATTTGTTAGCAGTCAATTATTCAAATTGACACTGATGAGTAAAACAAACAGAATAAATACAGTACACTGAAGAACTCCAGAGCTTTGAGAAGGGGCAAGTAGTTAGGATGTGATTTTCGGATTTCTAGAGCTACGACTGAGAACATTAAAACACTTTGAATAGGAGGAAGATTCTAGCATTTATTCACTCATAAATAATTCGTACGAGGGATAAGCAGATATTAATTGAAAAAGCAGGATTTTTTTGGCAGCTCAGAAGTTGACCTTGATGATGAGGACCACGGTAGAGATACAGATAAACTTTCAGAATCTCAGAGCTTTGAGTGAAAATTGTCGCGTGTTTAAGCAAGATTGCAGCATCTCTCCACTTAAGCTCCACACTTCTGTGGCTTTGGAGGAGTACTGCAGGCGTTCAAAGCCTTGGAGAAGAATGAAATTCCTACAATACCGTGTGTCGGAATGAGAAATTCGGGAAAAGGTATGGGCGTGGAGTCCAGTAGATTTAGCAGTAGAAAAGGGATTTCGACTCTTTCGAGTATACTTTGAACTCACTTTATCAGAGCGCAACGTTCCAGAATTCAGTATGACGCAGTCAGATGCTGTTGCTGCCAAAATCACGTCACAAATCTGTTCAAATGAAAAGACACTAATGAATAATTTAGTTCTAGAAGAATAAATTATTAGAAATAAATGTTTTGAAGAATTCACCCAATTTCCAAGGTTGGTTTCACTAGTTCTTATCGATTCAAACCGTCCATCCAGTTCCACCGTGAAGTCTCCCAGAACTTCGTCCATCTTACCTTCCACTAGAGCTGCAAATTGTTGAAGTATATGAGTGGAAGACTATGTGGTTTTACAATGGTCACTAGTTTTGTGATACCTTATAAACATGATTTACCGACGTATTGTTGAAGTTGATCGGACATTTCAGGGTCGGGATCGTACATCTCATCAACTTTTATCTCCTCGATGGCAATGTCGGGAGTGTTGGACCCAGGGTCATAGCGGAGGGTGATCTTGGAGAAGTGATTGAAATCAGTACCACTCTTGATGATGTACCGGTCGCATATCTGATGGCGAAAGAGCAATCGATATAATCAATAACTGATGGCGATTATCAAGAAGATTGCACAGCTATGCGTTACAAGGTAGGTACCTAAGCCAAGCAAATAATCAACACACTTTTTCAACTCGGTAGATGTGATCGTGTCCTCCGAGTATCAAATCTATCTCTTCGCAGTGTTCAGCGAGTTTGATGTCGTTGGGCATCCTCATATGAGTTAGGGCTATCACCAAGTCGCAACCCTGAAACATGCCAAGTATTCGAAATCATTTTTCTAAACTCATTCAGTTAACAGGTGTGCTTCAACTGTGTGTGACGTCTCACCTCTTGTTTGAGCTGAGCGCCGAGCTTTCTCCCAGCTTCTACAAAGTCTATGAATGTCACCTCGTCGATGTTGATGGTAGCTAACGTATCCAACCATTCTTTTTCAACTAGTCCGATCTGCAATCGAATCAGAACTGGATAGAGGTTGAGCTAACAGTATGTACCTCAAAAATGTGAAAAGGCTACTCCAAATGGTAACTATAGGCTACATAACATCACACTGATGCACCAAGATCGTTAATATTGCTGCTGGAAATGTTACTTCTGGGTGCACTTAATTATAAATAGCTGTTGAGCACTAATTTCAAAGATACACAGTTTACGAACTAAATCACAACGTGATGAAGTTGTAAAAAACCCATTCCGGAGAAAGAACGATTGTCTATTCACACTAAATTTGAGTTACAATGTTTGATCGGTTTCTACACTACACTTAGCAATAGAATTCTATTTGAAATAACGGTACATACGGAATAACGGTTAAAAAAAAGGTAGAGTAACGGGAACGGGTGGGGGGTTCAAATCTTGTTAGAGAGGTTGTAGTTGAAAATAAAAAGTGGATTAACATAACATATTATGAGACAATTTTGGAAAAAATATCTTAAATTCTATCTTCTAGAGGGTATAAGGTGGGGTTTAAAAATCTTCTTTAGGCTCAGTTAAACATAAAATACAAATTCAGGATAGAAGCGGGGTGTATACATTAAAACGCTATTGAGGGTAAACAGGGCGGAAATTTAAGGGAAGAATTAGGGAGCACGAGAAGGATTATAGGGATGGCAAGGGCAGTTTAGCTTTTGCAAACCACCTCAACGGATTCCGCCATTCATTCAATTTTGATCTATCAGACCGGCAATACGTCGAATTTCTCCATTTTTGCCCCAAGGGACGTATGTTGGGGGTACTTGACAAATTCGAAATTATCAAAAGTAACGGCCAGATAAATGTTTAAATGAGGTGATTCCTCAAAGTGTTCCTCCACTCATGGTTTCATTTTTGTAATAACTTGTTTTACCTCATTGTAACAATCCCCCCCGCCCATCAACACTATCATATCCCGCGCTCCTGTCATTGGGAAAACCAGATCGACCTTTCACTTTTTGGTATATAAGATGTCCACGCTGTGTGTCCTATTCAGTTGCATTATTGTTACTGTCGATCTAACATTGTAACTCAAATTTAGTGGAAATGCTACTGCTACTCACCAGACCAATCCTTTTAGATTTCCAGTCAATAGCGTGTGTCACCTTCCCGTCGCCTAGAGCTCGTCCAGTTTCGTTATCAATGACGTTCGACATCAACCAGGGGAAGTTCGTCTCCCCGACTCTTTCTCCCAAAACCTCCAAACCAAAATCTACGACCGATCAAGTCAAGGTTAGACGTTATTTGTGAAATACGACGGAACAGCGCATTAAAACACGGGCGTGAAACTTACCAAAATCGTGATTCCCAAAGACTGCGCAGTGCGTTCCTAAGGCGTTCAAAACAGGAACCATTTGGGCTCCGTTTGTTAAAGTGCTCACTGGAAAGATGAACATGTAGTTGGTGTAGAGGTGGTTCAATACTGGGCTTTCATGCTAGCCCAAACAAAATGGAAAGTGTCATCACTATACCTCCCTTCCTCTTCAACAGAGTAACAAGTCACAGCTGCTGCGTTACCAACACCGTGCCATGGCTCAGACCAGATTTAAAAGGGAACTCAAAAGTTGGCGACATCGACCAAAATTACAATGATCTAATTTTTTCCTGTTGAACTATGGCAGGACCCATGCAATTTACTTGCAGCTCCTATTTGTGAAAAACATTCCCAAGTTGGTTTATTTTGAGTTTGAATTACCCAGGGTGGTCTGAGAAAAGCACAGGATCGTAAGAGGCTTTAATGCCCATTGAAGAGGAGGCGGCAGTTGAAGGGACGATAAAAATCTAGTGCCACGCATCGTTTAAATTGCTATAGCATCTAATTGGACCCGTTTTTTAAATCCAGTTTATCTTAATTTCATAGCTCAACTCCACAAGCAGTATAAGTTTTTACATAGAAACTAGTGAAAGTGGTAGTACGTAAGGTTCCAGAATTTAAAGTATTTCCATTGACACAGATAATTAGGACTGTCAAAACGATTTTTTTTCTTCTGGGGAACGTTCATGTTTACATTTCTGGAATTACAGGGAACTTGTACTGTGATACAGCTAGTATATAATAACAACTCACGCATTGACGGCGACAAAGCGTCTCCACTGAATAAAATTAGTGGAGTCTCCTCATCAAACTGCTTCATTGCAGTCACGAACCTCGCAGCCCGACCTGCAAACAAGACATATCCGTTTCACTGAGTCCTAAGGTGGCTCTACAGATAACTATAGCAACACAGCTAAAATCGACAACCTTGGTCCACATTGTAGACATCGTTGTAGTGGAGAATCGTAATCTTCTCCAGTGGCATGTTCGCAATTGACTTGAACGTCCGTCGACCAACCTCCCGAACATCTAAAGAGGCCTGGAATCGTGACATACACAAATAAGATAACGCTTTTGTAACGTAGGGGTCAAAAATGATAACAAGCGAGGACACCTTTGCTGCTTTACTTGCCAAACAGGATGGTGCAAATGTAACATTAATCACAATGTCAGTCTATATTAGAAGCTTTGTTTGATGCATATGGGAATAACATCTAGCTACTAGCAAGCTGCAATGCAATGTGTGAGGTTAGGTAAGGTCTGAGATTGACATGATAAAGTGCACTTTCATCAATGATGTAAATGTAAGATTGCGAGTGAATGGCTCCTGACCCTGAAAAGTAGAATCAGTCTGGGGGATGTTCAATTCAGCTGGACCCATGAGGCACCTATCTTAAATCAGATCTATAACTTGATGATGAGGATTCAACCAATACGTGACTAGAAGGATCTAGATTGACCACCCATGTCACCATGACTACTGATGATTGTGACTGAACTACGAAACTGCTACCTTGTCCTTGGCATTGATGAATAGCTCGATGCACTACTTAGCTCTGAGTTCCCTTGCTGTCTCGTTAATGAAAAGGCTTCTACAGCTGTGGCTGCAGCATGCTTGTAGCCCCCATATTTCACCCTGGTTTCAATAGTCATTAGATAAAGAGAGCAGAGCTGTCGAGTCGCAAAGCAACTTGGAACTTGGCTTCTTGGGAACACTTTGTTGTTCTCTAGGTGTTCAACACTTGATGACTATTTCACGGCACAAGGAGAAAGACGAATACGACGCTTCTCACTTTTCTTCCCCCCAGGCCGGACACAAGCGTGGTGTGATTTCTCTTTCATCATTCACAATCTAGACGCCTCTCTCTACATCTCTTACCTGTCCTTTTCCTCCTTGCCATTTCCAGCCTTTTCATAGCCTCTATCTGAGCTGAAGCCAGTGTGGAACATTACGTTACTTTCCTTCTGGTTCAAGTCGATTTCCTTCTCTTATAACGATATTTTCTTGAGTCACGCACCCAATCAGGCAATTGAACAAGGTTCGAAGGAAACCAATAGGTGATTGTTCTTTCGTTTTTTTTCTTTCAAGTAGAGCATCTCGTGATGAGGGTAGGAGAAGTTAGAGAAACGCAATCTACTACATTCAGTACACAGTGGCATTATTTGGTCTCCTCCTTCCCCTCATCCAAAGTTTATCCTTTGAACCCAGGATGCAGACGTAGACGTACGCGCTCCAGAATAGGGTGAAATGCTCGACCACACAACCACAAACGCTGTTTTGAGACTGTACAGCAGTACACGTTTCAACCCATCCCCCGTTGATGGAAAGTACTAAACTCAGCTAGCTGATCTCTTTGCAACATGTAGACAATGGTGCGTGCTCTGGGTTGAGTCACTTGATGCTCACAAGTAATTGTGTACAATACTAGCCTCAGGGGGTTTATTATTAGATTATTATTGTAGACAGTGACTTGGCATGACTAGCAGTGCAGTGACAGTTAGTTGGGAGTATAATAGACTAGCGGTAACGCACAATTTGCTTAAACTGGTAATTTCTGTCTTTTTGGATAGCATGTGCTCTATTTCACGAAGACTAACTGCCTTCACCGCGTACCCTAGCAAACAACAACCAGAACCATACAAAAACGTACGAAACTATCGAAAAAGGAAAATATAATCACACGCTAGAGTCGTGGTAATTAGAATTGATGCCTCGTGTTTAATTGAGTGATGGAGATGCTTCGAAGTATACGCCTGCAAAACAAGAGCACTTAACGAGTCGAAGATCACTCACTGCTTTAGTAGCTGTCAACTTCACTGTAGCTTTAAAACTCCCAACAACAGACAAACGACTATAGCGAGCGGAGAGAGGGAGGTGGTAGTCTCGATTGATGGTGGAAGAGAGGGGAGATCCGAGTGGAGGTCTATCGAATAGATTTAGAACAAATTCGGGGTCGTCCAGGTGTCAGGCGAGTCTCAGAATCGACGACCCTGACACCTTCCGCGGCTATTTGAAATTCCTCCTCCCCTATACAGTATTTTCGAATTGAATGAAACCTTTTTTGCGTTCACTCACAAACTCTGTACTGACGGCATTGACGAAGAACGAGGGAGTCATTTCAATATGAGACGACGGTCCCTCTGCTCTCCTACAAATCGACCAGCACCATCCATCTCTCAACAAGTCTCTCGACCTGTTTGATTTTCATCGTTCCCACTCGCCAGGATTGCATAAACTACATACTGAACATGTTACCCTACCTCCCAATGGATTTGACTGGCACTTGTGTGTACTCCTAATTTGAATGTCCTTTCTGGGCCAAAAAAGTTACGAGAGCAAATTTTGAGGAAAAAATAAAACAAACAAAAACATGATTTGACGCATCACACAACTTTCACCGGCCCCATGTACATTCATCGTAGCGACCAATCTAACATGTTGTTCACTCAGATTACGATAGCATGTTAGAACTCGACTCAACGTTCTTTATGGAGAAACTGGAATTATTTAACGTTCCGGAGGTTATTGTGTTGCTCCTACTTACGTCAAGCCCTTTATCATCTACCAATGACCAGCGAAGACGTAATTTATCTAACTGTCAACTCAATTTTGTTTAGAAAGGCTCGTGGTTATTGTTTTGAAGTAGTGGAAGAAGTTGAAAATATCTGGTGAGACGCATCACACAACCTTCCTCAATCCCACTCACATGAAGCGATTTTAATCGCTGTAACAATCAACCCAATATGTTTTTCACTTAGATTAGGAGAGCCTGCAAGAACTCAATGTTTTTTATCGATAAACTGGAATTACTCAACGCTCTGGGGTTTGTTGCTTCTACTTATGGACCTTTATTCAATGACCAGCGTATAGTTTATGGGAATGTCGACACACTCTTTTTTGGAGAGGCTCGTGGTTATTGTTTAGAAGTTGAAGGGTAAACACTGTGAAAATATCTGCGCGACGCATCACACAACGTTCTTCAGCCTCACGTACATTCAGCAAACTATAGCTATCAAAACTGCTTTTCATTTAGTTTGCATCAACTTGGTTGAACGTAGCTCATTGTTCTACGTAGAAACTACTGCCGCTCTAGGTTCCGAAATTTATTGAACTGCTAATGCTTATGCTGCGACCTTCACCGAGTCACATTGTGTAGACAATTTACGGGAACGGCGAGACGATTTTGTCGGGTATCGTTCACGTCTGAAATCACGGAGGAAAACGCTGAAAAAAAGTAAACCGAGGGGACAACAGTTTGAATTCCGGAATTGCGTTGGGTGTCAACCATCCTTTTATTAAACTCTTCCCTATGAGTACTGTATTAAACTACCATTGACTTCTTTTGAGAACGTCAGTTACAATAAAACACTGCATTAACATCGATTTTCGTCGAAATGTTTGATCATCTATTGTGCTGGTCTCGAGATTTTCCAACCAACGAAAATTCCCGTTACCGCTTCGTTATCTGTAGCTCGCCACACAACAAATTTTAATACAATCGTTACCCATTTTGAGAAAATAGTTAATTTTCAATTGAGTTTGCGCATACCCTTATTTTGGCGTACCGTGTTGATCAGCAGGCTAAATATCGAATTTGAGTGATCTGGTTGCACCGTTCTCTCTCAATCGCAACGTACCCTACTAATACATAATGACAAACACGCACACCATTTTCTCAAATGATGTTTTCCGGACTCAAAAGCCCTTTAAACGTCAAGATCTGAAGAAACCTCAAAAAAAAAAAATTCTTTCTACCGGGTAAAGTAAAAAATTGTAAGGGAATTCCCGAAAAATGTTGGCATTTAATTCCGTTTCATGTCATTTCATTCTCAAAGCAGTTCTACATGTTTATGTTATATATCAATCACGGCGCTCGATAACAGTCGATTGAGGTGAGCTGGAGAGTTAAAAAATGTTTGTTGTAGTACTCTACGTCGTTAGCTACCGAGGTGAAATTAAGAAGGTGACATATAATAGGCTTACTCCTCCATCACTGAGCCCCCCCCCCCTTTCCACAACACTACTCCTATATAATTTATTGAAAATACGGCGTAATTGATGGGAAGGTGGACTGATGTGACAAAGGTATAATTTAGAGAGGATACGAGACATTCAATTTTTTTAAAGTTTTAATTTGATGTAGACGAGATTTAACATGAAAGACAAGAGGTTTGATTTCGTGTAGTGGAAATAAAACGAACGTGACAAAAACTTTCATTTACGACAGAGAAGAAAGAATTGATGGGGGGCGTTAATGGGAAGGAGCTTCAATTTACAGCACAAAAGGTTTAATAACTAGTTGACTTAACTTGTCAGTTCGTATAAATACTTGAGCGTGAGATCGATCCAAGGTTTATAATTTGCGATTCTTTTGCAAAGCCTGGCATTGCAATTTTATACGGGTCGCTCTCGCTTTCCCCCTGATGCTGGTTGATTCGAGGTATCAAGCGATTCGGTCGTTGCTCTGCTACAACGCCCAAGTCTTGAGTTATAACCAGGTTGAGCTGTGAGAGTACTGCGTTAAAACGACTCAGATTATTTCACACGCTATCACTCCACTGAAATCATCTTCTCAAGGCAACGAACGTTTCACAAGGTGACTAAAGAGATTGTAAGCGTTACGTGGTTAAATAAATCCAACTATACGCCTCAAAAGAACTAAGGAACTGCTTTTCCTTGTAGACGTCAAAGACCCCATTGTAATCGGGCCAAGTTCACATCATGAATCATGATCAGGTACCAAGGATGGAATGATCCACGTTTTTACTCTCTTTAGCTCCACGAAGTAGAAAGGGAAGTTAAGTAATCGGACGAAAGAAAATGTTCAAGTTTTCTTCAGATCAGTTTTATTTGCCTTGTGCCGCATCCGAAAAACATGCTTTACCTGAGAAAACGGTGTGTGTGTGTGTGTGCCTGTCAACGCTAATGAGAAAAACCGGCTTAAAAAAAAACAGCTCAAAATTGATATTTAGGCTGCAAACCACTAGGGTACTCCAAAATAAGGGCGAGGGCGGAGCAGAATCCGCCCAAAACTGACTATGGTTATTGATCATTAAAAAAAAGGTTGGTTAAAGACCAACTTTTTTTTTCTAAAAAACCGATATAACGATTTCGATTAAACTTTTCGTATGGACAGCTCCAGATGACAAGACAGTACCATAAAGTTCTCATCCTAGCGAAAATGAAGAGAACAGCTCATTAAATTATCAAAAATGTCGACGAAAAGTGATTTTAGTGCAGTTTTTATCCTTATAAATCATGCCCATGTGATACTAGGGTACCCAAAAAACATCAGGGTAGAAGTCCAATAAACTGCCTATGCGATGGTGGCATGATAATGATATGATAACCAGGAGCAACACAGAATTCAAAGTAACATTCCTTTGACTGGCTTTTTCTGCAATGTTTCCCCTATAATTCCACGACTGCTGATTTACACCTTTCCAGAAAAATCAAGTTGACAGTTCCATTAATTATCTATGAGGTTTTGGATGAAGGTATAGTCATAAGAAGCCGCAGCTTAATAGTTGTTTTACAAGTTTACGTGAAAAAGGGAGAAAAATATTCCGAAAAACTACCCGCGCGATGAGAGTTTAATAACGCAAAAAATATAAAAACACAAAAACATAAATCACCTCCACACGAGACACGCCAATCCTGAGCCCAGCTTTAAGTAATGCGCCACTTTGGCGCTCACATTCGTTTTTTTAGCGGTAAAGTAATTGGAGACTGGGGATTTGAATAAAAAGACCTTCGCATCAATCGCTTTCACCGAATATTAAGGTTTGGCCGAGGTCAACAAAGTGGTTCGAGAGGATCGTCGTCGACGTCGACATTTCCCCCCACGAAATCACCGACGGCGCGGACATTGAGGGATAGTACAGGAAGCGTTCATTACTTCAATCCTTCAATGAGTCACAATTGAATAAACTTTTTTTAAACTTTATTGTTTAATCAATAAACATTAGTTGTGCTGATTTCTCCATTGTAATAGGAAATTCCCAATTAACCTGTAATTTGTAGCAGGCACAGCTCAACAGCAACCCTGAATAAACATCAGTAAAATGTATGATACACAAGTGAAGCTGGTAAAACCCAGTACACTTGAAACTATCACTTGAAATTTCAATTTTGATTGGTAGTTAAGTAAAATGTAACGTAACGTATTCCAAACGTGAGGCACTTGTAAATTAGAGTTACCAAGTGGCACGCGTGAAACTAGTTTTAGTTGGGGAACTACGATTGTGATGGGTACCAGTGAGCTGTTAGAGGACCGAACCCTAGTCTAATCCTTTTTCCACACCTTCCTTTTCTAGTCTCTTCCTAATCGTACTGTCGAGAATATAAATCGATATTTTTGTTGAGATGAGAGCTATAAATTATAAATTACCTCCCTAACATCTCAAAGCTCTACCAACTTTTACAGGTTTGTTTTTTATCTGTCTGGACCAGTGGTGGTAGGAAGTGAAGTTCGAATCAATACATTCGGAATCAAGAGAGTCCAGGAATCCTGGCAAACTTGAAGGAAGCAACGAGCCCCAACGTGTGAAAACATAGCTGCCATGAATGAAGCCACCCCCCCCTCCCCAAAGTTTCAAGTTTGAACCTAACAACCACAAGAGGGAATTTCTCGTAGCAGGCGTAAAAACATCTGGGGCGACGCATCACACAACTTACCACATCCAGAATATATTAACCTGCGGCTACTTACGCTACGTGCTGTATCAAAACCCCACGTATAGGTAATTAATGGCGATATTAACTTCATTTTTCTGGGAAGGTTCGAATTAGCAGTGAAGGAATTGTAGGGGAAACTGCGAAAAAAGTCATTAGTTCATGAGCAACTGGGCAAGCGTCCCCAAAATGCAACCCTATCCAACAATCTTCATTTACCCCTCACTCATTATTTTGTCAGTGTTCGTTTCAAACAATTAATTAAGCGCGAAGATATTAGTCTGGAGCATTAAACGAAGATGAAGTGCACTGTTCTGGGCCAAAGTACTGATCATCATTTGAGAATGAGGTGTGACGAGAGAACAGGCACGCAGTCCTTAGAGGTTTGCCTCTGAAACGTGACAGTATGGACTGATGTTTGCCAAGACTTCACAAAGAAGTCGTTTAACTTGAGTGCGATGAAACGAGAGAGAAGGGAACTGAAGAGAGGCAAATTTCGCAGGGCGAACAAAACGTGAATGAATCCACCAACCTGGGAGCTAGACGATAAACTATTATGCTACGCCACGTTTCTGTTTGCTTATAAGCGATCCATTGGTTGTTTATATCAAGGGAAATGTCGGTGGGCATGTATGTGACACTTCTATCTGTTCAAGTTTTATAGCAATAAGGAAACTGATTTAAAACTAAGCTTAAGTAAAAAAGTTTACATTAAAAAATGCGTAGCAGTTGCGCGATTAAATGTTTAAGTACCGGAATATTTATTTTCAAATGTTTATTCATCGTATCTGGAAACATCCGCAGCTCTTCCCAATGGGTTCTCTCATGAAGCGTGTAGCATCACGGCAAGCTCCCAAAAAAATCCACACCTGGTTGAGGTAGTTCGCTCACTTCACTATGTTGGCAGAGTCTTTCGTAACTTTTCTCATTTCATTGGGGTGCCTCTATCATCCTCTTTGCACGACCTCTACCTCTGCAGTGAGTCAATGTAGAATCTCCTCCCTCTCAAACCATAAAGACCTGTTTTCTAAAGAAACCAGCCAAGCCCTGAGGAGTCCCTGCCTAGATATCTGTCAGTAGGTTTCCCACACCCTTCAGGTCGCAGATTCTTGCCATAAGCCTGCTCCAGTGAGCCACTATCATTGCTGAGTTAAATCTACTCCCCGTGTCAAACTATGGTGGTGGCCAATAGAACAAGATCTAACTAGGGACTAAGGCGTCAGTTTCTGGCTTGCACACAATACGTCTGCCAGTCTCAGCCTATACCAGAGCCCAGCTGGACATATCAACTTGACACATGAATCATAACAGGGATACGTCCCGAATAACGGATAAAAAAAAATACAGTAACCTACGAACATATAGAAATTAGATAAAATGTAGCAGTCACTATGTTGTATAAGCAATTGTAATGGAAGCACAAGAACTAACATGCAACAATGTGCGACAAATTTCTACTGTGTTGCCGAGAAGAGGGTGAAAGGCGCTGAACCTGTTTGAGCCACCCAACGACGCTCTTCATACTCGAGGAGACCTCAGGGACCTCGAACGTCTGACCCTCAATGAGGTCCGACCACTTGGAGCGAAGGGCTGATTGAGCTGCGAAACTCGCCACTAGAGCAATTTAACCTCACATGTAACTGTATGTATGGCGGTTATAAAAGAACACAAATCTAGGAGCGACGCATCACATTCAGCTAATAACCTTTTCTTAGATAATGGGTAGTCTTGTGAATTAAGGTATTAAAGCATGAAATTGTAAAATTAACATTAATTTGAGACTATATTTTCAGAATTAGGTCACAACCCAAAGCACATCAGTAGCTCTTCAAGCAATCTTGTTTTGTGTACTCAAAGAGCTCTAGGGGCTGTGTGAGGCTTAATGGCAAAATTAAGTGAAATAACAACTACTTTATTACTAAAATCAGCTGGGTTGGAAGTCCTGCTGAGTGTTACAGAATCGATTGACTGATACAACTTTCTTCGAGGGTTCAGGAGTGGTTATATTGATAAGGAAACAGACCTATTATAGAATTGATCTATCTGATCTAAAAATCTACGCAAACCCCATCTGAAATTTGCTTCAACTTCTCCTGCCGCACTATTCCATTTGTTTAGCTGCTTTTGGGGAGGAACTTCAACATTTTTTATTGGGCATGAACCTATCACTCACTGCCAGCAATTAGACATTAGATGCAGGCTTCAATGGAAGCAAACACTAAGTTTGGCGCATCCCATCGCCTGCAACCTGCATCTTAATATTTGCAAGGAAGTGCACCTGAGGCATACCATGATACTGACCTTTTCACGTTTATTGCTTGAATCTTTTCTACAAGATCCTCCTGCCCGTTGTGGATCCTTGAGCCTTTGGCGTTAACAAATATCGAGCCATACTATTGACAGTTATCTATCATCGACCAAAGGGAAGAGGAGCAGGAGCAAGCGGGATGACCTTCCGGTGCAATGCAACGCTGAGCACCCCCTGGAAAACTATTGGTGTGAATAGGCAGTGTTGGGGGCTTAGTTATTCTATTGCTTTTGGCTTTAATTTTGGGAGGCAATACCTATATTATATTTTTGAGGGCCCACCAGCTAGTCTTCTCCAATCAGAGCCACTAACTCTCAAGGGTGCAAATGTTAAGGTTTGACATTAACTAAGGCCACACTGTCTCCCAGAGGCACGGGATTATACTCCCCCCTCCCCCACACTATTCTCCCTTCCCAGTCAACGAACTGTAATTGCCTTTCTATTCCATGTTCCTACACTTAACTCACTAGTTTGAACATTTTGGAAGCACACATCAGCATCCAGGCAATATATCTCTGCCTCCAATCCTCCGCTGAGAGTTCCTAACTCAATACTCGTGCATTCACACTTCCAAATTATGAAATTCAACAACTGCATTATTATAGAAAATTCAACAATTGTACATACGCACTTTGCCTCCCACATTCACACTTTTTGTTGATGTCCAGTCGCCCACCCACGATAAATCTCCTACAAAGTTCATCAGTTGAAGGATTGGGTAGGGGAGTGTTTATTTGCCAACAAGACACATTTGCTTATACATTACTCCTGAAATAATTTTGTAGCCCGGAGATGCCCACCTCTGTATCACCAATGTATTCCTGTATAAGCATACAGAAATCCCTTCACAGTGAAACCTCCACTGTGTCCAAACCGAGAAATCTGAGGCAGCTTCTTGCTTATATGCCATCTCCCCTCCCTTGGGTTTAGAAAAGAGGGGAGATGCCTGATTGGGAGTTGAACCAGTCAGTTGGTAAGATTCCTACTCAGCAAAGACATCCAAACATCCCAACACAGGGCTGTTTCCTTAACATAGTGATCGTTCCGGACATTCATAAGAGTTATATCGGTCGTCATATTCCAACGTACTCTGTTCATCTCTCCCCCCCCCAACCACTAATCAACTGCATTTCGCAATCAAATAAATGCTCGTTACCCATTGTCACAGCCTCCTAAAACTTCCGATAATTTATTTGTAATTTTGGTCGCATCCTATTATCGCGTGTAGGTGTTACTGCATCCTATTTTTGATCGATTTTGCCCAACATTCTTTATAACGTCTAAAAGTGTATTTTGGACCCAGAAACTTCAACTTTATAAACAAATTGAATATCTAAACCGATCTTTAATTTCCACCCAAATCAGGAAAGGTTCAGAAAAGCGTAAACCCTCACTATTGATTTAAACGTATAAATTAAGTTATTGAACGAAGCTTACTTACTTGTTGGATACGTCAATTCGAGCGATGAAATCGAATGAAATGAACGTTCGAGTTAATCGAAATGAAATGTAAGACAACGTACAAACGCTCAAATCACAAAACAATCCGCTGTCACAGACGAACACTTACGGACAATTTTTGAAGGGTTAATACATAAAATCGACGGATCATTGAAAAACGAAACGTCAATTCAACTTATTTTTGAAGGCCGCGGATTCGAAGGGCGATAAAGGGAAGTAGGTCAGCCCTGATAATGAGAAATTAGGGCAAAATGTCCGTAGTGGCGGAGAAAGAGAGCGCATGCGCGGGTTGTTGTAGAGAAGGAATGCTCCCATTCCTCCTCAACGATACTACGACGTCATGTGATTTCCATGCGAATCGTTTCAGTCCCAGTTATATTGATTTGAGTAAATTTATTTCTCGATGTACCTAGTAATGTTATCCTCATACTCTTTTCGATGACTACCGTCCCATTCTCAACATAAGTTACTTTCCCCTACTGCCTACATTCATTCCACAAGTTTGTTGTACCCTTCCTAGGTATTTTTACTTTCCATAGCCCAATAGGACAGAAATATGAAGACAACTGGTAGTATTTTTCGAGTTTTCTGCAGATCTTTACGTTTTAAGAGCTGCCTAAAGGGTTGCTGCTGTGTCATAGTCAGGCAAGCAGCCATAGCCATCACCTTAGAGGTACAGCACTCCTACTACTGGATATTTAAGCAGGAGGTCGTGGTTTCCCTCTAGGGGTGCTGATTCTTATCCTGGTGAACGAGGGGGGGCTTGCCAGTGGAAACCCCTAACAATGGCTCTTTGGCATGCGAGGTTGTTGGGAAGGCGCACGGGGTTGCCCCAGGCAGGGACATTTGCTTCATTCTTCTTCTCCATTTTTATCCTCATCCTCTACTTCATTCGACTCTTCCTCCTTCTCCAGCACGATAGACCACTGCAACACTGTCCCACCACCAATACAGTGGTCTTCAATGAAGGTTGGGGGGTAAGTAGTAGCAACTCAATAAAATCCAGAGCTTTATCGCTACCAGAACGTGAAGTTCTGTTTTACCATATTTTTTAAATGCATTCATTTTGGTTATATCCCATTGCAAGTACAATATTCAGGAAACAAATTCCTGCTCCCCTCTGTAAGCATAGTTTGCATTAGGAGGAGTCACTACTTATCTACATCAACTGATTATAGTACATATAATAAACCTATTTAAGATACATAGAGTTTAAATAAGGACAATCCTCTATTTTACTAACATTTACAATCGAAATTAATAAAAACGATAAATGAAATGTAGAAAATGCCTCTTCGAGTGTTACGTTTTATGGAAATGATACTTCAATTTTAATGTACTTGATGGTATTTTCCTAAGCTGACTTGGAAGGCCACAAAAGCCAAGGCTCCTCCATAATCGAAACATTTCTGTCCACGCGAGATTAGCGGGAAGAGGCATGTAGCCATGTAGACTGAATCAGTGGCTAAATTATAACAGATAGTTAATAACTGCTTACGCCCACAAAAATGATATGAGTCGATACGCGGGATTCAGGTTCATTAGCTGTACCCATTCGAGCAATTTACGCTCTCTCTCTCTCTTTCATCTCAGAATGGGAGAAAAGAAGAATGAAGATAATAATTTCTAGTGGTTCGATAATTGTTTTGCAGTTGCAAGGCCGCGGTAGGTGTCCATCCTCTTCATCCGGAGGCACTCCCCGCTGAGTGTTTTTGACAGATGAGCAGTTATCGACGTCATCTTCAAGCCTCAAGCAGAGAAAGCGAACATCCTTTCACTTTTTGACGCGAAGCCACCTATGAAACTTCAAGTTCGAAGATCGTGGGCTTCGGCGTGCGATGTGAAGGGAAACGGTTCGTGATTTACGTCGATTAAAGACTATTAAAGCGTGACTTTCATATTAGACGACAATCGATCGTTAGAGAATCCGAAGGTGGTCGCGAAAAAGACGACAGGCGGTGAGAGGAGCGACGTGAAATTTCACCAGGAAGTGCTGGAGTTGGAACTAACACCACACGCTCGGCATGATGGAGGCCCGTTAGTGAGTTATAACAAGGCAGTGCTGCGCCAGCGTGGAGAACGACCCGTCAAGAACGACTCGCCACTCGTCCAATGTTCTGGGCAAACAGCCGCTAAGAATGATCAGAGGGCTGTAGCTGTGTGTGTTGCTCTTGCAATCATCTGAAAATTCATCCACTCACATGCTCACATTCCTTAGCCATGCAGAGTAAAAACAGATGTTCCAAATGGGCAAAAAGAAACGTTTTTATCGAATCTTTACGCTTCAAGAGATTCTGAGTTCGAAAAACACTTTTTAGAAGAAAATAGTCTGTGAACGTGATTGAGAGAGGGCTGAACCAAATCCATTCGAATGTCATATATAGTCTGCAGATCAACATGAGGTGCCAAAATAAAGAAACGTGCAAAACCGGTTTAAATCTAACTACATCACAGTAATCAAAACACCACGCTTTTTATTCGATTTTGATTAAATTTTCAGTAAGGAAAGTGTTCAAATATCACGATTGCAGTATAAAACTTTCATTAGTGAGACAGTGTCGAGAGCAGCACAATAAATTATCGCAAGTTTTAACGGAAAGCGATTTTAGCGCAGTATTTTCCGTATAAATTTCGCTCATGAAAAACAAATTAGAAATGCAGTCCAATAAGCCGCCTATACGACGTCCGTTCAATAAGATAACCAGATTCTAGAAATTAAAACTCACGACGCTTCTTAGAATAGTTTCCCCTATAAGTCTAGAACCGTGGGCACTGAACTTGCCAAAAAAATTACGTCGACAGTTCCATCAATTTCCGATAAGTTCCGAAATATTAAGCGCTACCCGTTTCTCAACATCAAGTTTTAACACACTCGCCTAAACTGATGAGTTGCTTGTATATTTATAAATCCTGTTGATATGACAAGAGCGTACAAAGGCGCCAATTAACCACCTATACTGTGAGCAGTGGCGGATTTGCCATAGGGCGGCCAATCGTGACAAAAAATTCACTGACTATAACAAGAAATAACTCAAAGTACGTAAATATTATAAAGGCTCGCGAGCATTATAAGTGATTTAGGAAGAATATTGTACGCGCGATCCGTAAAAACGCTCGTGCGTTCGTTGGTTAAACAAACGTACTGTCACACAATATTAGGTGTTGACGTTTAACACTGCAGTAATTATACTTAAAGCGCATAAGTTGCTTGTACTTTGTACAGGAATATGAAAGAGATTTTCGACGCAATCGAAAGCGTAAGCTACTTGCTGGCGAGACTAATACGGGTGAAGAGATGCAACAAGTGAATGGTCGCGATAATTTCAGAATCACTACTTTTTTGGTAATTAACACGTTCACACATGATGATGAGCCCCTGAGTAGTGTGCGGCTTACTGGGGCCCTTCCAAACCGCAGGGAGAGCAGTAAGTCCAAACTGGCTTGTCCCGGGAAGAGGAGAAGCCGTAAGTGCTGTTCTGAGTTTAAGGGTTGTTCGACCACTCTGGCCTTAAGCCAAGTGACCCCAACACGGTACCATGGACGGTGCCTTGTGGGTTGAGGCCACGACAGGTGGCTACCTCCGCAAGGCTTGGTAGGTAGAACGGAGCAATCCAACTCCTACCCAGGGCAAAGCCTGAAAATGATCTTGCTCTGGGGACATCGCGGTGGTCGTGGAGTCGCTGGAGGGTAGTTCTCCCATCCCAAATTTGGTTGTTCAACTGCGGGGTCTGAGGGAGGTGGGGACCACCCGGTCGGTACTCCCCCAGACATCCCCAAATGCAGAATTGTAACTGCCAGAAGAACGAGATCCTTATAAATTTAATTTTATTACTACCCTGACGAAATCAAGCGCGCCAGAAGTCGAAAAAAGGCCAAAGCATCGCAAATGGTTTACTCTACTGACTTAGAAGATAATTTTTCAGAAGAATGTCTACTGCAGTATACAAAATGAGGATTGGAACAGGGAACAGCGCTGATCAGTTTGCAGAAATGGTTACGAACTGAAGGTCTTCAAATCATTCACCCAATCGTGAATATTGCTGTTCTCATGTATGTGTGTACTCCTGCCATTAATTATTCTGGAGAACGATCATTTTCTTGTTTACGCACATCTACTTTACTTAACATAGAAGCTGATATTTTTAAAGAAATTGGATTGCGAAGATTTAATTAATGATTTTGGTGCGCTGCCGATGAGTTTTGTAACCCGCTGTAAAAAACTCATTAAATCGTATCTTGTATGAGAATAAACCTGTAATGAAATAAATAAAACCATTTTAAATGTGCAATCATCCCTGAAAATGTTTCAAACTAGCAGATAATAGAGTTAACCAAATTTCTCAATCGATTTCGATAAAAGTTAGCAAAAAAGTAAATTCATGATGTACTCGATGTGCTGAGAAAGGAGTGGCTGGTATTTACTACATGGCCTAGGGCCTAGGGCGGCCAAGACATTTACGTTCTGATATATGGGTGTGCGGAGGTAGTGCCATCCTCTCAGTCCTACCTGCCTCCGCCTCATCAGGCAAAAAGAAAAATGGGGGACTGGGACAGGGACTACTTCCAGCGAACCCCAGTGGGATATCTGCAGGACCCCATTGCTGAGTTAGGAGGGATCGGCAGATTACTCCGCCTTTGCTATAATGCCCTGCAGAGGCATCTACCTTATGTGAACCTTGCCCACGGTACACTGGCTTTGCCCCGGGCTGTGCACCCCTGCAGTACCATTTCAGAAAAATATACCTTAAGGCTAGAATGGTCACTACCTCGAACAGACTTATGGCTCGGGACCCTCTGTCTTGGAGGGGTTTGGACTGGCCCCTTCTTCCAGGAGGACCCTAGGTCTCTGGTACGCAAGTACTCTCCCTCAACTAGCCGCGCCCAGCAGCCCTGCAAATGCCAGTTTTCCGTCCCCTGGCGTGGACGAGACAGCAAATCCGCCACTGACGGAGAGCCTTTTTTTTTTTTTTTGAAATGGTGGATGCAGGCGATACCCTCACTGCAGCCACAAACGGGCCTATTGTAAGGGCGACCATGATCCTCGGATCATGGCCCATCTGCACCACCTCCAGGCCCCACGGCACTGGTCTCACTTGATGTGACGTCACCTATGCGCCCCCACCACACCTGCACAAAGCAGAGGATATCCGCAAGTTCTGCATTTGCCACCTCTTCGGGCTGAAGAAAGGGCCTCCCAAACACAGTCCATCACATGCTCTGCCGTCTCTAGCCCTACCTCTCAGAACCTGCATATCTGTACCTTGCACTTGCCAATATTTGCAAGGTAGCACCTTAGCGGACAGTGACCTGTGAACAGGCCACATATGATCCTCATATCCTCCCTCCCCAGTGCAAGCACCTCCTTGGACTTCTCTCTGGAGAGCCGGATGAAGAGTTTTGACTGCCTAAGGCCAGGCAGCCCCTGCCAATGAGCAGCCCTGCACCTGTCCTCCCATTAGCCAACCTCTCTACGTAGGTGGCTCCTGGTAGTCCCAACAAAGGGCTCAGGGCCAATAGGGGTCTGCGCCGATCCCTTCTTAGCCAACCTATCAGCCCGTGTGTTGTCCTCTGCCAGGGCCTTCAGTCCAGTCAGACACTCACACACCTGCCGTGATGTAAGACAGTATGAGGCTAAGGCCCTGAGAGTGGCCCGACTGTCCACCATTATGTAGATTCTCTGCCGCTTCAGTTCCCTCTGCAGCAGCCACTGCACACAAGTGTGTACCAGCCATCTCTACCTGGAACACCGTGGCAAGCGACCCCAATGGAATCGCTGCTCTGATTCTTGGCCCAAAGGTGCCTGCCCCTGCAAGGACACCCTGCACCGAGCCATCAGTGTAGTATACCAGGGCCCCAGCTTTTAAAGCAGGAGCTCCGCCTTCCCACCTGGATCGCTCATGAATGAGTATCCGAAAGGGTAGCACGAAGTTAAACCTCGCGGGCATGCAGTTCGCCCCCCCCCCCACCATCACCTAGTCAAGGATCAAGACTGACAGCTTAGTCCATAAGACAATAAAGAGCAACACTAAATATTCCGGAATTCACACCGCCGCCGTTTCCCACAGTTTTAACCCGATAATTCAAAAGCCGTCGCGTAGGTAAGAGCAACTCAATAAAATCGTTCACATTAAGCTCTAACTCCTTTCCGCGTAGAACTCGAAATTCAGGTCCATATAACCCGAGATAAATTGGTTGCTAGAGCGACTAGTTGTTGATTAGTCCCTTGGACGGTCATGGCACGTTGAAGAAAGTTATGTAAAGCGCCGCACCGGCATATTTTGTTCTTCAGCTTTCTTGCAAGTGATACGTCGTTCGCAATTCCACAAATCTGGTGCAACGCACACAACTTCCTTCACCTTCACGTACCACATCTCAACTACTTTTCACACAGTTCGTATAGCCTTTAAAAAAAACCCTGCAAATTATTACACAATGGTTTATTATTCTCATGAACAGCTTGACCTAGTATTACTGCTCCGAGACCCATCCCTTTCAATTCAGCATCGAATACTAACTAGTAAACCATACGAAACATGACCTGACTACAATGGAACTACGAAAACTAAATATTCCCCCGGCGCCAGGTGCCCGTAAACGTCTGATGATTTTGCCATGTCGGGTCAGGGAACAGCAAACAGGTTGAGTCGAGTGGGCGGCGATTGAGTTTGATGCGATGAGAGGGAGGGAGGGAGGGAGAACTAACGACGAAATGTTGACTTCCGCTGTAGTTCCCGCGTTGTACTGCGTTTCGTTAATTTTTTTATCCGTTTTTTGCCCATAACAACCATGGGCTTCGTCCGATCGGGTTGCTGAGATGGTGGGCACAACTAGATATCAAATGGGATTCTTGTGCGAAAGAACGAATTTTTTAGACCAAGTTAAAGGCACAAAACGGCCCAGACGGGTGACGGACATTGGAAATTTGGAATCTCCATGTCTTGAAACGTAAAGTATCAAATTTTGAGGGGGGGTTGTAACAAGTTTTTCGTGACCGAAAACATAGGGTTATTATTCAGAATGAATAATAAACCAAAACGCGCTTAAAATTCCGGAATTTATTAGGCTGCTGCTACATACGATTTTTGGGAGGCATGCGTCTACAGTTCTTTAATTACAGCGAAGTTAGTCAGCAAATTGGCGTTAGTTCGAGCACCGACATTTCTGAAGTTGCTCCTAATTATTTTATGGCCATTGTTGAACGTGCGTCGTATTGAACTAGTACCCCGAAAGGAAGGCAGCTGAACTAAATGAGCTCGTCGAAATGTTTGATAATTTATCGTGCTGCTCTCGTCACATTCCAACCGATGGCACTTTTAATAGTACCGTTACAACAATTGGAAGTGACCGCACACGAAATTCAAGCGAAATGGTTACCGCTGTTTTTGACTAAACGAATTTAGTGCTTCGATCACTATGATTAGTGTTTTGGCTACTAATCACTTTGTCCGAATCGATTTAGCCATTTTCTTTCAATCGTGTTCGCAGGTCACTTAATTACGCGGTGTTGTTCAGAAAAGCCCTTGAGAACTTGAAATGGGTGCGTAGCAACACCCAACTTTCCGCTACCCCCGTAAATTCGAACACCGGCTACATACGAGGGCGATATATCTTCGTTCAACGCATTTCTACAGAAGCATTTATGGAGGACAAGATGTAGGGACTAGTTAGCTGAGAGTATTCCGTAAGTTTAATCAAAATCGTTAGAGCCATTTTCGAGTAAAATGCAAAAATACCTAGTTTTTGCTACATTTTTGCCCCCCCCCCCCTGCTAACAATCTAACGAAATCGCCCATAATCTTATTTTGGTGTCTACAAAAAATAATGAACAAAACAAAAAAAGAACCAGCTCAATCGGTTCTGCCGTTCTCTTGCAAATCGAACTACAGGCACACACACACACACTCGGACCACGCCCCGAAATTAGGTTTTCTAGACTCACTAGGCCTCAATACGTGTAGATCTGAAGAAAACCCAAATTTCTTTTTGACACGATTACTATACTTTCCTTTCCCGTGGGTAGCGGAAAGTAAAACCACGTTGATCGCCCCATAAATAACCTACGCGTTGTAATAACAGCGGTCATCTGTCGCGACAAGTAAGAGCAACTACCAGTTTCTGCGTGGAACGTTAAGCGTCCTGAGGTCGAGGTAATTACGTGTTGCAACGCACTAGACATTTTCTGATGAGGTCACCCTGTGGAAGTTCAAATGCTTCCGACGCGACAACAATGCAACTTTCCTTCGGTGTATAACAACGTTCCACATGAAACCTGGTGGCGCTTATGGTATCGGAATTTATTGTGTTGCTTCTACTTCTGCACGACAATTATTGAACGATCGATGCACAGGAGATTAATGAGACTATCGATGCGATTTTATTGGGAAGGATCGTGTTTGCCTTATTAGGATTATCCGGTAGGAACTGCATGAAATGGTAATAAGCCAAATCGTGGGAATTTCTGAAGTTGTTCACCTTATTTATTTATACGAAAAAAATGCTCCAAAATAGCTTTTCCGTGAAATGTTTGATAATTTAGTGCGTTGCTCTCGCAATTTGTCCAACAATGCGAACAAAAAATAACGAAAAAAAAAGAACCAGCTTAATCGGTTCAGCCGTTCTCCCGCAAATCGAACTACAGCCACACACACACGGACCACGCCCCGAAATTAGGTTTTTTGGACTCACTAGGCCTCAAAACGTAAAGATCTGAAGAGTAAAAGTCTGCCGAAAAAGTCAAGTAGCTTTGTCCTCAATTCTTAATGCTGGACTCAAGTCTGAAGGAGGAACTCGGTCCAATGGGACAGAACGGCTGCCCAGGAACTGATTCCACACTTCTTCTGCAGAATGTCAATGTTCTCAGGCTCGTTGAGGAGTATTTGAAGCTTGTTGCAGTTGCACTATTTAAACTGCAAGAAGCTAAGCGGAGAGATTTTATAGAAGGTAAGGCATGGTATGATGGGGAGGGGGAGGGGATACCACACCGTCCAAGAGGCCGACCATTAATAATAATTAATAATTTCCGACTTCCACCGGACATTTCGAAAAGGGCGCTCCGCTAATTTGTGTCTCGTCGTCAAATCGCTTTCTCCGCAATTAAATATTTCCCTTTAAATGCTTTCGATTGCCCATTTCTCCACTTTCTACCTCGTTTCTCTCTCTCTCTCTCTCTCTCTCTCTCTCTCTCTCTCTCTCTCTCTCTCTCTCTCTGTCTCTCTGTCTCTCTCTTCCCTTTCTCCCTTTTTCCGTCCAGCTCTCCCTATTGACATAGTTCGTTCCTCTACAACTAGTCTCGAAAGAGAAGGAAATTCAACTCGCCCGACTTTCTCCTCCGCCCTCGTTTCCACCTTTCTCCTCTCCCTTTCACCCCTCGTTCCTCTTCCTCTTCCCCCTTCTCTGTTCATTTTTTTCTTCTTTTTTTTTTCTTTCTCCTTTTTCGAGCCGACTTCCAAACCCACTTTCTTCCGGCTTTTGTAGGTTTGTTGCCTTATTTATCATTTTCCTTTTACTCCCGTTTTATGGTAGAAACGGAAACCGCCGTCGGACGTGTGAAATTCGGTGGTTTTGCTCATTCGCTCCACCGCAGAAGAGATGCCGATTCGATGGCGATCTGGTGGGAGGGGGTGGGAAGGAAGGAGAAGAGTCGGTAACAAACAATGAGAAGGTATGACCTAGTATTTGGATTGCGCGTGCGCGGAGAGCGATGCGGAAGATTTCTAAAGCCTTAAGCGACGAGGAAGCAAAAAAGATCGAGGCTGCGATCAAAATTTGGGCAAATAATCGACGTTTGAGAAAATACGAGTCTGCGCCTGCGCAGTTGGTGCCATTTTAACCTCAACGAGCATCCAACCGCCCAAGGTATGTAAATAAAATCACAATTGTCGAATACTGAACTTTTACTCCTTTTGAGAGGCATTCGGATGGCGCACGCGTTGTGGATGGGGCTGCACGGTTCTTAGATGATCAGAGAGAAAAATACTGAACCAAATCGACTCAAATTGGATATTTAGAATGCGAATGACGATGCGAAAATTCTCTATTCTCAAAATTAAAGAGTGGCACTATAAATGTTCAACAATTTTCGAACCAAATCAATTTTAGTCCAGTATTTTCCTCATGAATTCCGCTGTTTCCTTATTTGGTGGTTCCTAACCACTCGACGAGATGTGGATTCTCTAATGTGCAAGAGGCTGGCCCCAGCAGCATCCACTGAACTCAGACCTGCGGAGGTAGGGCAGGTATTTGGTCGTTAACCAGTCTCCGAGTAGAGAGCTGTTGCCCGTGTGTGACTGCGCAGAGGTAATCCCGTACTACTTGGTAGGAGTTCTTAATCTGATTACTTGGGTGGCATGTTTCAAAGGGACAAACCAACTGTAACCACGTTTCTTAGCCATCACTTCATGTAGGGTTACTTTGTTCGTCTGCCTCCCAGCAACTGTCGCTGACTGTTGTTGGAGCAGCACGTGGTTTCTTGTTTCCTCCACATTGGAGGCACAGACGTGCATGACGGAGAGTCTTTGAGAGAAAAGAAGTGAAGCCACCATGTCCCGTGAGGAATTGCCCCATCCAGTGGTCTGGCTCACCCTATTTTCTTGAAAGACGTTCGCGGATGTTGAGGAAGAACTCATACGTGTCACGTCCCTTTGATGAGGATTCCCATCTAGCTTGCCATTTCTCTAACCCCCATTCGTCGATAGCGACAAGTTTTCATTCTGTGATGAGATCCGCGCAGAGTTCAGCCCAAAGCGGGGGAAGCTCCCGTTGCACTCTCCACTTGTCAACCATGCACTCAACGGCCAAATCAACCGGTAACTGACCAGTGATCACTTGGAGTGCCTTTGTTGATACAGTCTTATAGGTCTTGGTGATCCACAGAACCGCAGCTCTCTAGGATTGGGTATGTACTCCATTTTGATTGACTGTTAGTTTTCTACCCCAGACAACGGGGCAGTAGCAAATCACGGCTAGATAGATGGTCTTAGACAGTTCTTGCTCCAGCCACCAGTCGTGCCTGCAATCCCAGACCAAGCGTTCAGGATGTACGGTTCTTGTTTGACGAGAACACTGCAGCGTTTTTCGAGTGCACTTTGCAGCAACTCAGCCATAACCGGGGAACTCATATTTGTGTTCTGCTGAAGAATTCGAACTGCTAATCCACTCGTGACTCCTGGATGACAATTGCTCGCTACAGTGTGCGTCTTGTGTAGTGTGTGAGACCTGTTGTAACGTCACGCTTGCACTCCTAGCTAAGATGTGGCACGTCGAACCAGGGACACACCACAAGTCTCGTGCAGGCTACTGGGGGCTTGGTACTTGCGGATGGCCCACCGTTGCCAGGTTATTTGGAGGTGTCTTGCTCCCTCTAGTTTTTTGTGTAGGATGGGTAACACCTCATTCACCCAGTTCTTCTGTCTGCCGCGCTTTTTGGTGAAAAGGGACCTGACGTCCGGCGGCTGCAAGCCGAACGCAGGGTTGTGCACAACAACTTGTTGGCCCTAGGGGGGCTGATGCGTGTAGCGTCTTGCGCCTCCAGTGCAGAGGAAACAAGAAACCACATGCTGCTCCACTGTAGTTTCTACAATACTGAGCGACGGTTTTTGGGAGGGCAAACGAACTTGGCAGCATCGACTGCTACAATGCAAGCCTATAACCATTTTGCAGAGTTTTTGCAGATCTGTCCTTTTGAAACTTGCCACCCAAGTAAATAGTTAGATCAGGAGGGAAACCAGATTAAGAACTCCTCCCAGACGGATTCCTCAGCAAGTCACCTCTGTGGCCGTCACACACGGGCAACAGCTCTCTACCAGGAGACTGGCTAACGACCAAATACCTGCCCTACCTCCGCAGGTCTGAGTTCAGTGGATGCTGCCGGGGGCGGCCTCTTGCATATTAGAAAAACCACATCTTCCAGGACTGACATAACCCTCGTCGAGTGGTTAGGAACCATCAAATAAGGAAACAGCGGAATTCATGAGGAAAATACTGGACTAAAATTGATTTTGTTCGAAAATTGTTGAACATTCATTGTGCCACTGTTTTAATTTTCCCATGGATGAGAATTTTATGGTACTACAGTGTTACTTTAAACGGTCCTTAATCATAACCGTTAAAGTCATTTTTTTAAAAAGTGGTATTTCGATCAGTATGATAACTACAGTTAGTTTTTGATCAATCGTGCGCCTTATTTTGGCGTCACTCGGCCATTCGCATTCTAAATATCCAATTTGAGTCGATTTGGTTCAGTATTTTTCTCTCTGATCATCTAAGAACCGTGCAGCTCCATCCACAACGCGTGCGCCATCCGAATGCCTCTCAAAAGGAGTAAAAGTTCAGTATTCGACAATTGTGATTTTATTTACATACCTTGGGCGGTTGGATGCTCGTTGAGGTTAAAATGGCACCAACTGCGCAGGCGCAGGCTCGTATTTTCTCAAACGTCGATTATTTGCCCAAATTTTGATCGCAGCCTCGATCTTTTTTGCTCCCTCTACCTCCACTTAGTATCTCACAACCAGTTTCACATGTATTGAGAGTCCCTTGTGCGCGTTTATAAACTCGTACTCGACCGGATATCGCTCTTCTGTCAAGTGTAGTACAATCCTCACTCAGGCTCGCCGCGTTCATTTATTTCTCTGTTTCAAGCTCCTCCTTTCGTGCGCCTAACACTTACTGAAATCACTGTTGATCGTTGATTGCTTGGAGTACATACTCTTGGAAGAAGAAGGTTAGTGACGGTGGAGCACTCGCGAACGAAACCTTGTTCCAGCGCGATGCACGAGGAGAGAGCACGGGAAAGCTGGTTTCCTCGAGGTTCTCAAAGGCTTTTGAGATCGTCGACAAGAAGGAAATCGGACGATAGTTAGCAGTGTCCGGAGGACCACCCTTTCAGCGAACAGGAGTGATAAAGGAGAACTTCCAATGGGCACAGAAGCAGCCTGCAGCAATCGGTGAGTGGGGACGAGCAAGAGCCAGAGGCACAAGCCTGGAGATACATGGCATTAGATCAGCTGTGGAGCAATCCCACTCAAAGGACTTTCTTCGGTTTTCATGAAATGGTGACCTTCAACTCCCCTGAACTACAAGAAAGAGCTGTAGTGGTCAAAACTACTTAAATTCGGGAGGCGACCTCGTGATCACTGTACGCCATTCTATCGCGAGTTCTACTTATGGCCTTGCTATTCCCCCATCATATACCTACTTGAGACTCATTCTCCGCAGTGGACTTTGCCCTAATTGAATTAAATTTACACAACAGGTTTCTTCGCCCTTCTTGCGAGATTGGAAGCTATAATTCTATTAATTCCCTATTAGGAATATCCTTCGACTGCCCGAAGTATTCCCTATTATAGGTCTATAGGCCAACCCCCTCCCTTCCCCTCGACACTGCTACATTCAAGCGGAAATCGCCACTAATGGCTTCGGGATATTTACAACTTTCTACGTTTTGCCCCACTTTCTTTTTTAATAGTTTGCACTTCATTAACTGCTGCAGTTTGTGTTAATAGTTCCCCCCACCCCCACCCCGCCCACCCACCGTCACTGGAAAACACTACTGTCCACGAAGCGGATGAGAATGAGGTCAGGCAGTTATTAAAGCAAATCTACCCCCTCTTTACATCTCAGCCGTCAGACCGCACATACCAATAGTTTCGAGGTATTTACAGCCGCGTTAGTGAAGTTGTTAGAAGATCGGTTCAGGACAAGCAGCATCCGCGTTGGCCACAGTTCTGATTGATTTATTCGCCGCTTTCGGCAACGTACAAACAAGTGAACATAACTGGTGCGAGGCATCGGGCAACTTTCCTCGGCCCGTCGTCCATTCTACTAATATAATTTATTTTTCATATGAGCTCGGTAAAACATATCTCAATACACTCCTTAAAAACTGGTAGCGCTTAGAATTTATTGAGCTGCAGCCTTAAATCAACGTATTGGTGGGGCTGTCGATAAGAATTTTTGTGGGACGTTCTTTCACAGTTATGGAATTGCGAAGGAGACACTGCAAAAACGTTAGCCAATCAGTACGAACTCTGGAATGTATATGGTAGCTTCTGATTGTGTTAAACTACCGCAATAGGTGAGTGGGGGGGGGGGGTAAAAAGAAGGAAAAGAAGAATAGTTGTGAGTAAATAGAAGCTCTCAGAGCCTTCGCCTCGTATTGTCTTACGCTGCGGCTGGTCTGGGAGTGTCTGACTGGGCTGATGGCCCTGACCGAAGATAACAGCGTAACACTGTGTTGGGTGCTGGGTCATCGGGGAATAAAGGGAAACGAATGGGGGCGATGGGCTGGTGAAGAAGGGATCGGCGCCAATCCCTGTCAACCCTGCGCCATTTGTTGAGACCACCAGGAACCACCTACGTAGAGAAGCTGGCAAATAGGAGGATAGGCCTATTAGCAGGATGTGCTTGGCCTTAGACAGTCAAAACTCTTGATCCGACTCTCCAGAGGGTGCTTGGTCTGGGGAGGATCATATGTGGCCTGTTCACATGTCACTGTCTGCTAAGGGACCATCTTGCTAACGTTGGCAAGTGTCAGGTACAGGTATGCAGGTTCTGCGAGGCGGGGCGTGTGTTGTGCGTATGTGATGGACTCGCAGCATCGTGTCGTCATGTGTTTGGGAGGCCCCTTCTACAGCCAGAAGAGGTGGTGAGGGCTGAAGTTGCAGGCCCTCCGCTTTGTGTAGCGGTGGTGGGGACGTGTAGGTGATGTCACACTAAGGGATCCCAGTGCCTTAGGGTCTGGGGCCGGAGCTCATTGACGCCCTTACAATAGGCCTGCTTGTGGCCGCAGTGAGGGTATCTGCAGCATCCACCTTTAAAAAAATTTTAAAAATATAAGAAAGGTGTTGCCTCCAATTCCATCCCTGGGAGAAGCTGTTTAGACGAAGTAGCAAAGAGCAGAGCTACTCACATCCATCTTCACTCTTGCCACCAGCCACCAGTAGAAAACACCTCTACCAGTACCGTCAGTGGCTCCAAAGTGATCAGAGAGCTAGGCGACAAAGCTAGTTCCTTCCTCAATTAATAGGACGAGCAGTGAGATGGTACTGTTGAATCAAGGAATTCTTGGGGGTTACGATACTGATGCAGTTACGTGCATTCATCGAACGTCTTATGATACCTGGCAGCTTTGCGATCACCTAGATTGGTTGGATGCATCAGATTGCATAGCCAATCCGTTGCAGCCTCTCTTTCTCAATCGCGTTTCTGAAAAGCTCACCCAAAAACCAACTAAATAAAACAAATCCAATAAATGATGATTGAGGGAATGAGGGTGTCCTACGACTGTGCTATGAATAGATGGATTTGAAGGGGGGAGAAAAGAAAGAGATTCCATGATAGAATGGCCTCCAGGTCAGATACGACCCGAGCAAAAAGCAGGTGGCGATGCCTCGAAGAACGCCTTCTGACCCCCTCAGCCGACGCATCTCCTCATCTTTTTACATCACACACCATGCCAAGACACATTCAATACAGCAACCCTGATATTACACGCTTCCACTTTACGAGCTTCTGACACTGCCATACGAATATCTGTCCTGTCATCTTTGTCCTTCTTGGCTTGTCAAGTTGACGCAAGATCCAAGACATCCACGGTCCCTGCAGACTGTGTCATGGTGCTTGACGCAGCCCCCATCCGTACAGGCACAAAACTGACCATCCACAACGTAATACACCCTTCCTCTTGTGCATCTCATCGCTGTTGGAAGTGAGACTACACAAACAGCGTGTAAATACCAGCAATCTCTTTCATGAATCCCCTCGGATGGCCACCCCACTCAGAGAGAGTTGGCACTGCCTGAGCTCCCGTCTGTCAACTGAACCATGCAGAGCAGCCAGTACTCTGAAGGCTTACTGGGCTAAGGGGCAGATGGAGTCACCATGCCACAGGACTGCAGCTGATCCTGAACGAATCCAAGCCCAGCCACCACACATGGGACGTCCCAGCCAAAGCAAGCAGACGTTTACGGAGCAAAGGACCGCATCGTGGAAGAATCCTCCAGATGGAACAGCACAGCGCACCTTTCAATTACGACTTATTAGCCTTCTGACGGCGAACCTTCCAAAAACCAGCTTATAGGTCAGCTTTGGGAGCAAGTACGGCCTCAGTGGTGCCTTGGAACTTTCCGAAGATCATTAAGGCCACGGACCATTTCATCGAACGCCGCTTTTCGGACTCAAAAGCCCTTGAAACGTTGTGACCTGACGATGCTGTGGGTTCGGGGAAGGAGCGACTTATACAAGAAAATTAAACGGCAGAACCAAATCAGCTCAAAGTAGATGTCCAACCCGCAGGTCACCATGGGACGCCAAAATAAGGGAATGAGCCAAATCCGCACAAAACTAACTATAGTTACTATAGTGAGCAAAACACCAAACACGTTTTTTCTCCGAAACGGGTCCAACGATTTTGATTTAGTTTCTTGCAAAGAATTCTCATCCATGGGAAAATGACGAGAGCCGCACAATAAAATACCAAACACTTCGATACTTCAAAAATTCTCGGATTTCAACCCCTCGCTTTCCTTTTCACCATTACCAACAGTTATTACCGAATAACTCTGCAAAAGTGATTATGACCACTCAAAAAATTGGGGCCCCATTAACTCTCTTTTTATCAATAGCTCAATAATTACACACACGTAGGAGCAGCTCTATAAATTCCTGAAATAAAGCGCTACCACTTTCTGGGAACGTGAAGTGCGAATGAACTGAGTGAATAATAAATTGAATTAGCAGCAAAAGCCACGAACACTAGCGAATTTGTCCAGAGCTAAGGAAAGTTGTGTGATGCGGCGCACATGATATTTTTTGATGGTATTATGAAAATAACGGTTTAGAACTGTCAACTCGTGATATTTACAATTTTCTTAATTTTGCCCTACTTTATTTTTTAACAGCCAGTAGTTCATTAACTACTGCACTTCGTGTTGACAGTTAGACCCCCCTCCCCCGTCTCCATCATCAGCCCGACCGCTTTTCGGAACTAAAATGACAGTCAATTTAAGTCGAAGGCGGAGGAGACCAAGAGAAAAAAAAAATAGTGAACGAGAAACGAAGTTAATTGGCGGATTCTTCGAACGGGAGGAAGGAAAAAAACCCTCAACTTTTTTCTTCTTCTTCTTTTTCTTCGCGGGTAGGATTTTTATCGGAGCGGAGAGCTCCGCGAGTCGTCGAAATGAGAAAGAAAATGAGGCGAACGTCTCACATAATTGGAATCCAAAAAAATGAGAAGGACATCGAACGAAGGAAGAGGTCGACGCTCCGGACGGCATCGACGTTTCCGCTTTTCGCTTCCACTTCCGACAATTTCGACAATCGGCCGTATTTCGGGAAAAGGGGCGTTTTCTCGCCGACGAATCACTTTCTCTTTCATTTTGCTTTCGCCTCCTCTTTCTCTGTCTTTCTTTTCGTCCCTTTTTTTTCTCTTCTAATTCGGTCTTATTCCGCTTTAATCTGCTCATACTTTTACCTTCGTTATTCTTTTTCTTCGTCTTTCAGCTCAAACAACTTTCACCGCGAGTCCCGTTTCTTCTTTCGTTTAAGAAGAAAGAAAAAAAACGAAAGGCTCCTGGTAAAACCTCAACGTCCAATTCCAATTAGCGACCGTAAAAGAGAAATAAGAACGCGACTTTTAACGGATTCGAAGGAAACCCGTTAAAAAGGATACATTTTTCGTTTTTTTTTTTTGTCGGCTTCGGATCGAAGTACCAACTAAAAATTGGAATACGGAACTCGACAATTGTCGACTCTTTAAAAAAAAGTTGGACTAATTGGATCGAATCGTTCCTCCTCAAATTCCCGGCTAATCCCTCGTTCGGTTTTGATTCGCCAATTGTCGAAAGCGGTCTCCGTTAAGGCGGTGCAAGTGGGTCGACGTCGAGTGCAAGGCAAATGAATTTCTCCGCTTTTAAGGCCTCGGCCGAGTCTCCCTTCGTCGCTTTTCTCTTCCTTCGTCGTTCGTCGCTCTTCTCTCCGATTTCCGGTTTCGAAAGGAGACGAAGAAGCGATCCCGGGAAGGGAAGAGACAAAAGTTGTGACAACGGAAGGAAAAAAGGTAAAGAAGAAACACCGGTTAAACGGGAAGATGAAGAAGAAGAAAAAGGAGAAAAAAAAGCTGCGGGGTTCCGTTTAGTAAGATGAAAAAGATCTGGGACAAATACGGCGTTGAAACGAAGCTTCCTCATATCCGAAACGCCTTCCTTTAAGATGTCGTTTTCTTCTCGTCTGTCCCCGTCACAACAATCATGATCTGTCCCCAACAGTACCGTCGATCTGCGTTAACCACGATCATTACGTCATCCCCGCAAACATGATCTAAACTCGTATCTTCATTCTGATCTTGGTAACATGCAACTACAATAACGGTTTTATCGGTTTGTTATTATGATATACTCGTACCTCACACAAATCATGACGTTTGTACTGACATCAATGATAAAGGTCTGGGGTTTACAGTCAGTAAGTTCATGGTGCATCTCGCCTTCAGACCGAACTACTACTGCTACTACAACTTGATCGGAAACGAAAATGATAATATGCGGTTAGTAAAATTATGTCACCTCATATAATCACAATCAATTTTTGAATTAATTAGGTCATGTTTCGTTTTCGTTTAGCTGTATTTTTGGTTGTTATGTTTAAATTACTTATACTTATGTTGTTATGGTTAAAATAGCCGAACATACAATTTTGGCAATTTTAGTGCATTGACCTCGTGTTTGGTATCGTTTCCTAGATATTTTTTAATGCCGAGTCAAATAAGACATGTCTCAGAGGTGTAGCACTGAAGCTAGATTCAATGCATAGCATGAACAGGACATATTTTGTCTTTAATGAGGTCTAAAACCCCGTTCTTTGGCCTAACAATTCCATTTGGTATCTTGTGTCCTGCTCAGCAATCCGTCGGACGTAAATCCTTGATTGGTTCTCCCGCAAATCGAACTGCAGACACACATACATATGCTTTTTCTTTTTTCGAAGCCTTCCGTAAATGAAACGGTGGCACCCATCGAGGAGTAACTAAATAACTAATGACGAAGGGGAGGGCTCCCAGACTACCCCACGCTGCGCTCTAGGGACGGGAAAGGAAAGCAGGATAAGAGGATGTTCCATGATAGAACTACCAGCAGTTGAGATACGTCCTGAGCAACATGCGGGAAGTTGTCTGCAGACACGCCCAGCCGACGCATCTCCTCATCTTCTTGCGCCACACACTACGCCAGGACATGGTCCATGTTGCTGCCTCCATTCCTTGAGTTTCCGACGCCGCATTGCCAAGATCCGTCCTGTCATCTTTGCGCCTCGGGATTCCTGCACGCGCTCTGAATTGTTTCCCCAAAGACCTCCGCCGACCGACAGTTCCTCCCAAACTCATTCACCTATGAACTCGTCTCCCTGTGCTCACTCAGGCACAGTCCTCTATCAATTCTCAGCCCAGTTACAGCTCGCTCTATCCTTCTGATACAGTTTCCCGCCAGTTCACCCATATTACGAGTCGTCCTCTTGTGTTGCCCTTTTGTACACAAACTCTACTCTATTCATCGCACATTTAATACAGTCCTTCTCACACTCACCGAACTCCGTTTTACTTTCCTTGGCTCTACGAAGTAGAAAGGAAAGTTATGTAATTGGCTGAAAAAAAATTTTGAGTTTTCTTCAGATCTTTACGTTTCAGACCCTCCTGAGTACGAAAAACACTATTTGGGAAAATGGTATGTGTGTGTGTGTGTATGTGAACGATTTTTAGAGAAAACCACCGTACCAAATCAGTTCAAACTTGATATCTCGCCCGCAGGTTACCATGGGACGCCAAAATAAGGGTATCAGCAAAATCCACCGAAATTTAACTATAGTTATCATAGTGAACTTGATGTCTAGCCTACAGGTTACCATGGGACGCAAAAATAAGGGCATGGGCAAAATCCACCGAAAGTTAACTATACTTATCATAGTGATCAAAACACCAAATTTTTTTCTCAAAAACGGCTCTAACGATTTTGATTAAATTTTTTATATTGATAGCTCTCAATAAGGCAATTACACCATAGAATTCCCATCCGTCGGAAAATGACGAGAGCAGCACAATAAATTATCAGACTTTTCGAAGAAAAGCGTTTTTAGCGTAGTTTTTCCTTATAAACTCCGCTGGAATTTTAGTAGAATGAAAAAAAATTAGTAAAGCAGTCCAATCCAATAGCTAAAGGGTGAGTGTTTAAAAACGCTCATGAGATACATGGAGGGTCAGTCCAGAAATTCCTGAATCACCCAATAACTCTACAAAAGTAATCACTATCCTTCTTCAAAAAATTTGTGTTGACAGCCTCATTCATTATCTGTGTACTAGTGGCTCAATAATGGTTGTGGAATAAGTACGAGCAGCACAACAAATTCTGGAACTGTAAAGGCTGCCGCTTCATGCTGCCGTAAAGTGTTGTTTGACCAAGTTCAAATGAACTGAGTTGTAAATGAATTGCATAAGCAGAATTGGCCATGTACAAAGTGAATTGACGTAGAGCTAAGGAAAGTTGTGTGTTGCAACGCACCAGATATTTATTTCGTCAGCAACCCTCCCTCTCGTGCGCCCGACAACCTGGATAAGCCAAGCACGAACCGAAGCCAGAAGGGCAGGAGGGGGCCTGCTGTTCCAGGGTGCCCCAGGGGCCGCGTCACTGCTAAGGCGAAGCAGCCTTGCAGTCGAAGAGAAAGAAGATGTCTGGAAAATCTGAATTAGGAATGATGAGAATATAAGAGCAGGGCTATCGAGGTGCTGATGAGTTGTTAAGGGCCACATATGAGGCCTAGGTGCCTCCCCAGGAACAGCAGGTTATCAAAGGCACAACAGGGAGCATTCACAAGATTACGATTCTGGCCTCTTGTACACCTCATCGCTGTAGGCAGTGACGCCAAACGAACGCCATGAAAGTGCCAGTAATCCTTCCCATGAATGCCCTCTGAACCCCACTTCAACCACCCAGTTGGAACGCTCCCTAAGTTTTGTTCATCAACCAAACCATGCAGAGCAGCCGCAAACTCTGAAGGCTTGAAGGCATGCCAAAAGGCATTGCAGGCAGATGCAGTCACCATGTCACAACTCCGCAGCTGATCCTAAACGAATCTGACACATCCCAGCCAGATGGCTCAAGAATGAAATAGTGGTACAGAGATATGGAACACCAGAGTCCTCCGGATTGATCTGGAGCGTGAATGTAAGCACATGGGACACTATGTGGGAGGCCTCAGCCAAGCACGAACTGCAGACTGCACCATATTATCAGCCCTTGGGCAGTCAACCTCCCAAAAACCATCCCTAGGTCAGCTTTTGGAGCTAGTACGTCTGAAGAAGGCGCAGCTCCTGCTGTGGCTTCATTGGAGCCTTGGAAACTACAGACACACACACACAGGGACCACGCGCCGAAGTTAGGCTTTTCGGACTCAGTACCCTTCAAAACGCCCCTTTACGCTTACCCTCTGGTCCGTGGAAAGTAACAATTCGCGAAATTTAGGCAGTTTATTGCATTTAGTCTTATTTAGTATCGCTCCTTACGTATTTTCGATGCTGAGTCGAAGACTCTAACCACCCGTCAGTTCGTCTTGTCACGTCATGCCAATCGCCTAGCGTCGCCTAGAAAAGATTAATTTTCGTGGTTTATGCTGTATTGGTCATGTTTCGTACCGTTTATTCGTATTTTTCGACGCTTAATCTAATGGGATGGGTCTCGGAGGTGCTCTACAAACATTGTCGTTTGCGTATTGTTGATATAACCACGTAACTTGTATTCTTAATATTTTACGACGTTGCGTTGATTAGAAGTCACGACCATTCTGTGGCAGATGATAACCCGATGCACAACGCATACGTTTAAAATTAATTTAAACCCCTTACTTTATATTTAACTTCGAAATTCAACACGCTAGCAAGGAGAGATGGGGGGGGGTGTTACGCACGTCAGTAACGTGCAATGTTACCATGGAAAGTTGAGTATTGTGACGTGTACCATGTATATCATAAAATCTCACTCTTAGGAAACGACCGTCGCGGACGATTTATCGAAAAAATGGACGACGATTGACGACAAATTGATAAGACTGCGAATCCGCAAGACGACGTTGTCCCTTCGCGAATCCTCCTCCCCTCCACTCATTTCTCCCCCGACCCCTTCCACTATCGCAACGCCAGTGTCTCGCTGATCGTTAGAAAAAAAAAACGAATCTTCCCCTCCACCGACCAAGAAAAAAGGAAAGAACCCATTCGACTTCTCTTGGTCTCCCGGTGAAAGGCTTCGGTTTCAGTCGGCGTTCGGCTCCTCTCGCGATCGCAACGCTTTTTTCGTTTTATTTTTTGATAGGCTTTTTTATTTAGACCGATTTTGCGTTCGAGAGGTTTTGATCTCGCAATTGATCGCCATTTTATTTTATTTTTTGCGTCAAGTTGTTTTAAAACAACGGAAGTTGAAACGCAACGCACAACTTTGGACGAAGGTGTTCGAAAATTATTTAAACCCGTTTTGTTTTTTGGTGGTTCAAAAATTTGAACGATTTAACCGACAAAATGACGAGGATAACGACGACGGCGACGGTCGCTTTCGGTTCTTTGGCACTTTTGTTGGGTAAGTTGAGTACTTCAGTATTTGACAAATACAGCGATAAATTGTTTGAAATGTCAAGCTAATTGATTATTTAACTGCACTGAAGGTTCGATCGAGTTCAAATATCTGGTGCGAAGGAACACCACTTTCCGCAACCCGCGTAAATTCAACGGCCGCTATATCTTCATTCAACACTTTTTTACAGGAACATTTATAAAACAACAAATGTAGTTGGTTTAGAACACTCCGTAAGTTTGATTGAAATCCTTCTTGGCCTTTAAGAAAAAACTGGAAAAACGATACAGTAATATTCGACCAACCTCGTTTCCGAGCTACCATGACTTATATATCCGTTCAACAGATATAAACAGAAATAACTACGAAGTACAAAATGTGGGTATAGGTTGCTAGAAGACACTTCACAAGATTGGTGGTTAAATCCAGTGACACAGTTACTCGAGAAATTACAAAACTGTTCTAACATTATTTTCGACACTTTTTCATTCTATCTATGTCCAATGGGCTGTCAGAGGAACATTTATTGAGTACAATATACAGGTATTGATTATTTAAACACATTCTGTGAGTTTGATGAAAATCGTTGAACCCGTTTGGCCAAAGAGCGTAAACCCCCTGTTTTTGCTTCGTAGGCCTTTATCTTCGTTTAGCGTACTTTCGTGGAAAAGAAAAGTTAAGTATCAATTAGTTTTCGGTACATTTTCTTCCCCAACCCCCCTTTCCAAGCGTTGGGTATCGCCCATAGCCTTATTTTCGCGTCTACAAAAGTCACCGACAAAATAGAAAAAGGAACCAGCTGAATCGGTCCAGCCGTTCTCCCGAAAATCGAACTACAAACACACACCAAGCGCGGAAATTAGGGGTTTCGAAAGTAGGCCTCAAAACGTAAAGATATGGACACGATCAGTATAATTTCCTTGCTCTTAGGGTCGTGGAAAGTAAAAATGGGTTCGCCAATTGCACATTGATTTGGATCCATTATTTGGGGCGTAATAGAAAGAATAATTATCTATGATGAGAGAGTCCAGGATTACGATGCCTCGTGTAGAGCGTCATACATCATTCAATGTGGCTGCAAAACCACCTTACGGCATTGACGTTTGGCCGTTAATTCAGTTTGGACATCTCACTTGGAGGCCTTCAAGTTATTTTGTGGATTTATTCGTTAATTTCGACGAGGAATTGACAGACCAGTAAATAACTAAACGAAGTTCCCTGTGCAACACACTGCGCAGTTATTCAACAAATTTGGCGACTCCTAATACAATTTGGGCGTTTGAAAAATGCATTTATACGTAATTGTTTAGAAATTGTGCGAACCCATTCAGCCAGTTCGCTCGTCCATCGAACTTGCGTGAACTTCTATTTTAAAATTCGAAAGGAATGTGAACATACATGTATACGGGCAATTGGCGAGAAAAAATTCGAAAACCATTGAACGCACTTATGCGAATAGCTTTCGAACCAGCTGACCTTTAATACTCCAGAGTGAACACCTACCAGTTTCATTCCTCGCTTCTAATGAACGTTCACAGGCGATTTGCTCGTAGAATTAATGCTGAAATACAGGAAATAGATTACAGTTGCGCTGTATCTATCTTTGAACTGTTTCATTATTGAATTATTATCACATTAGGAACCTATTTTGATATATTTCATCTACCACCAGTTCTTTATTTACAACAATTCCTTTTTTAGTTAATTATCACTTTGCACTACCCATAAGTATTGCAATCGCGTCAAAAATATCTGGTGCAACCCAGAATGAATAATAAATTAAACGAGCGGTGCGTAGCAACACACAACTATCCGCCACCCCCGTAAGTTCGAAGACCAGCTACATACGCGGGAGCTATATCTTCATTCAACGCGTTTCTACAGAAACATTTATGGAGAACAAAATGTAGGGACTAGTTAGCTGAGAGTACTCCATAAGATTGATCGAAATCGTTGGAGCCGTTTTTCAGAAATTGGAATACCGATAAATTAATATAAGACAAATCTCCTTTTCTGAGTTAGCTTAGCTTATATCTCCGTTCAACATATATATACAGAAATAATTATGGAGGACGAAATGGGGGTATGGGTGGCTAAAAGACACTCTGTAGGATCTATCACATCTGGTGAAGCAGTTACCCTGGAATTTACGGAAATGTTAAAAAAAAAACGTTATTTTCGACAAATTTTGATTTTTATCTCTGTTCGATGGACTGTCAGAGGAACATTTATTGAGAACAATATGTAGGTATTAACTATTCGAAAACATCCTGAGGGTTTGGTGAAAATCATTGAAGCCGTTTGGCCAAAAAGCGTAAAAAACGTTTTTTGCTTCATAGGCCTATATCCCTTTCCAGCGTATTTTCATGGAGATATGTATAGATAAGAAAAGTTAGGCATTGATTAGTAGAAGATAATGTGAAAGTTTAATAAAAATCGTTAGAGCCACTTTCGAGAAAAATGCGAAATCGACCGAAATCGCCCATAACCTTATTTTGGTGTCTACAAAAAATAATGAACAAAACAAAAAAAGAACCAGCTCAATCGGTTCTGCCGTTCTCTTGCAAATCGAACTACAGGCACACACACACACACTCGGACCACGCCCCGAAATTAGGTTTTCTAGACTCACTAGGCCTCAATACGTGTAGATCTGAAGAAAACCCAAATTTCTTTTTGACACGATTACTATACTTTCCTTTCCCGTGGGTAGCGGAAAGTAAAACCACGTTGATCGCCCCATAAATAACCTACGCGTTGTAATAACAGCGGTCATCTGTCGCGACAAGTAAGAGCAACTACCAGTTTCTGCGTGGAACGTTAAGCGTCCTGAGGTCGAGGTAATTACGTGTTGCAACGCACTAGACATTTTCTGATGAGGTCACCCTGTGGAAGTCCAAATGCTTCCGACGCGATAACAATGCAACTTTCTTTCGGTATATAACCACGTTCCACATGAAACCTGGTGGCGCTTATGGTTTCGGAATTTATTGTGTTGCTTCTACTTCTGCCACTACAATTATTGAACGATCGATGCACAGGAGATTAATGAGACTGGTTAACTGCGTTAATTCATTATTGGAGATGGAATTAGGTTGGCAGCACTGTCTCCGTTTCGTCACCTAGCGGTGACAAGTTGATTTAATTGTTTTGTTCTTCTTCTCGGCCTCTTCCGCGCCAACCCGTCGTCGAATGCGTATACCCGCTATAAAAACCCCCGTCAAGTTGTGTGATTCTTTCGAGCAATTGCCGCGACTTCGCGCCTTCGTTGTAGCCAGCCGGCCACAGGTACGCTGCCAACTGGTTCTGTTGATTATTTTTTCCATCTCCAATTTCCGTCATCTCAATTTCGTTATACAGTCCATTTACAGTTCAACAGAGACTATCGACGCGATTTTATTGGGGAGGATCGTTTTTGCCTTATTAGGATTATCCGGTAGGAACTGCATGAAATGGTAATAAGCCAAATCGTGGGAATTTCTGAAGTTGTTCGCCGTATTTATTATTAAGTTATTTGCGCGGAATTTTTAAAGAGAAAAAGAGGCTCCAAAATAGGTTTTCCGTGAAATGTTTGATAATTTAGTGCGGCTGCTCTCGCAATTTGTCCAACAATGAGAACTTTGAGGTACTGTTGTATTATTTTGAGCTGTTCTTATTAATAATAGTACATACATTTCCTTTTTACTTCATAGAGCCGCAGAAAGCCAAACCCGGTGCGCCGCATCACACAACTTTCCTTAGCTGTATGTAAACTAATTCAATTTATTTTTCACTCAGTTCATTCGGACAGGCAGAAAGCGGTAACGCTTACAGTTCCGGAATTTATTGCTCTGCTCGTACTCATGTCTTGACCATTATCAGACAATTGGTACGCTGTAAACACGATTGGAATTTCGGAATTAAAAGCTCGCCATAAAGGTACTTGATTGGATTACCACCTCAATTACTGAAGATTCTACTTCCTTTTGAGCGGAGTTTGTAAGGAAATGCTATAAAATTGATTTTCTTCGAAATGTTTGCTAATTCATTGTGTTACTCTCGTCACTTTCCCAAGGGTGGAAATCGTATGGCATCGTGTCATTTGGAGGTTTGGGCGGATTTTACCCTTATTTTGGAGTCCCGTTGCTAGATGTCAAGTTTGAGCTGACACATGCACGCAGACCATTTTCCCAAACAGTGTTTTACGGACTCAGTAGGCTCTGAAACATGAAGATCTGATTTTCGATATTCTTGTTTCATCCGTTGGCATAACTTCCGTTTCTACATCGTAGAGCCAGCGAAAATAATGTGTGTTTGGGATTGAGAGAAAATGGCTGAACCGAATCGACTCAAATTTCATATTGTGCCTGCAGGTGAGATGCCAAAATGAGGGTATGAACGAAATCTGGCCAAAACTACGGTTGTCATAGTGATCAAACACATTTTTTTCTTTCAAAAACGGCACTGACGATTTTGATTAAATTTATAGTTTGAACAGCTCCAAATGTCATGACAGCGCAATAAAATTCTCATCCTTGGGAAAATGACGACAGTAGCGCAATAAACGATCAAACATTTCGAGGAAAATCGTGTTGAGCGCATTTTTACTTTCGGCGACCTAAAGGGTAAGGGTATCGTAATAGTGTCAAATAAAAAGTTCTCATTACGCTTTGAGACCTACTGAGCCCGAAAAACCACATTTCTGCGCATGGTCCGAGTGTGTGTGTAGTTCAATTTTCGGGAGGACTGCTGAACCGATTGAGCTGCTTTTGTTTTTAGTTTTGTTTGTTATTTTTTGTAAGAAAATAAGGTTATATTTCCATCGATTGGAAAGGGAGCGAGGGACGAAAATGTACCAAAACCCTGCAAATTATTACACAACGGTGTATTATTCGGATAATCAGCTTGACCTAGCATTAACGCTCCGAGACCCATCCTGTTCGATTCAGCATCGAAAAATATCATAATGAAACCCAAGAAAAGGTCGAAAAGAACTGAATCGTAATATTAAAAAAAAACAAAAACAAAAAACGAAAGTATCTGGAAAAAACTGAATTTTAATATGAAAACATGCACGCTAAATACTAATATCAAAATTTAACCAAAAATCTATGAGAAAAACCAAAATGAGAATGAAACGAAAGAATCGTATTAAAACCAAAACGTCGGGGAAATTAGAACGGGGGAGCTCGAAGCGAAAGGCGAGTTGGGTGGCGGCGGGCATCGTTGGGAGGCAAGCGAGCCTCGAGCGCGGTTGCTTTTTTAATGAGACAGGCAGGAGCGAGGGAGTTCAAACGACGAAACGCTGTAGCTCCCGCGATGTACTGCATTTCGTTAATTTTTTTAACCGTTTTTTGCCTATTACAACCACGGGCTTCGTCCGATCGGATTGCCGAGATGGTGGGCACAACTAGATACCAAATGGGATTTTAGTGCGAAAGAACGAATTTTTTAGACCACGTTAAAGGCACAAAACGCCCGGACGGGGGACGGCGGACAGCGGACGGACATTGCAAATTTGGAATCTCCATGTCTTGAAACGTAAAGTATCAAATTTTGAGGGGGGGTTGTAAAAAATGTTTCGTGACCGAAAACATAGGGTTATTATTCAGAATGAATAATAAACCAAAACTAGGATTTTTCGCATTTTTCTCAAAACGGCTCTAACGGTTTTGATTAAACTTTCAAACTATCTTCTACTAGTTAGTACAAAACTTTTCTTCTCTATACATGTCTCAATGAAAATTCGGTGAACGGAGATATAGACCTATGAAGGCAAAATAGGTTTTTTTCACTCATTAGCGAACGGCTTGCACTTGAATGTTTCTCCGACAGAGCCCATTCCAGCGGTCCGACAGAGCCCAGAGTCCATTGAACAGAGATAAAAACCATAATATATAGCAAATAATGGTTTTTTGAACCTTTTCACACGTCCATAATAACTGCTTCATTAGATTTGATCAATCTTACTTGACCTAGTTGTCTTCTAGCAACCTATACCCACATTTTGTTCTCCGGAACTATTTCTGTAACATGTACAATATTAATTCATCATTTTCCCAATTTACTCAAAAATTGCTCAAACTATTTCGATAAACCTACATTTTGTTCTCGATAGACGTTCCTGTAGAAATGCGTTGAACGAAGATATAGCGCCCGTATGTGTAGCATGTCGTCGAATTTACAAGGGGGTTGAGGAAAGTTGAGCGTTGCTAATTCTTTATAATGTCTGCTCAAAAGGTAGTAATAGAATTTTCAGAAAAATTGACATTAACTGTATGGATAGAGCCCCAAGTAACAGAACAGTACCATACAGGGAGTTCCAAAAGCGGTGGGTTTTCACGCTCTGACGATTTTGATTAAACTTTCACATTGGTCATCCCTGGCTGAAAGGTCTTGTGGTAAGAGGCCCTTTGCCTATAACCAGCTTCCCGTATCCTGCTGCCCTACTAGGGTAAACATCTGATGCGTGTAATTCGGAAGAAAGACGGTTTCAGCCCATCTTTATTTACAAGACTTTGACCGTTTATGACCCCAGTTTAGGAATCCATCAAACTTATCCGCACCTCGCCTGATTTATTTTGTCGATGCCGAGGCATTTGACATACAGCACATTGGAGTTTTCCAGGAAATATGGCCGGTTTGGTCTTTTATGGAGCACAGTGGTCGTTTAAAAATAGGTTTGTGTGAAGATCTTCTAATGTGGAAAACTCGTGAAGGGAATTTGGACGCAAATCACATGTATTCCCGCATTCGGAAGCAATTTGCTCGTACCAACGTACTCCGACATTTACCTACTTATTTAGACAATTAACGAACCATTTTAGACATTTATCCATTAAACACTCTTTCCTGAACAGCTTTCTCACAATTTTAGTCCATTATAGTCAAAATTGGTCACATGCACAACTTATTGAGAAATTGTGTAAGCTCCTACAAACTAATTTGGGTACTCGTCACATTTAAACTTTTTTAACAAACTTCAAAAGCAATTTGCTCATATATCCAACAGTTACCAATTTATTTTTAAATTTCGCTAACAGTTTTTGCCCTTTTGGGACAGCCGTCAAAGTTATTTGCTAAGTTAACACATATTATTTCTCCGGCATTAGAAACTGTCTCAACCCAACTTTAATAGCCAGGAAAACCAACCACTTGTCGTAGCCACGTCGTCTGCTCATTTACAAGATCGCTCTCCTCAGCGCAGCGGCTAATCAAAAACCAAGGGTTCCACTTCCGGCTATTAAAAATAGAAGAAACTGAATCCCGCCACTAAATTGCAAATGTTGTCGCCACAATCACCATTCAATTGCTAACAGTAGATACGCAACGTACTTGAAAATTTCACGACCCACGCCGGACGTTTCTTAACCAGATCGGGCCCCCTATGTTTAACGAACATTCGCGGCATTTTCAAAAGCAATTCCAACGTAAACCAACTATTTTCCGACTTATTCCGACATTTACAACTTATTTGGACAACTAACGAACCGAGGTGCCCTTTAATGTGTTTCACACAGCCTTATCTGAGCCTGAGCTGATTTTCTAAACATCTGGACCGCGTATACAACAGTTCGTTTACCAACAAGATCATTTCAAAGTTCACTAATTTGTTATTTATTAATCAATAAACCCACTAAATTTGTTCGTTTACCGGCTAATTTGGAAATAATTCATTAGTTGATTATTTATTAATTGGTTTTTTATCGTGCGTTGACGAACTTGTTGGTGACGTTTAAATCCTTTCGGACACCCACACAAATTGTTATAAAATGAAGGAAATAATAGTTGGCACGTCACGGTACACAAATAGAAAACAAAAATGAACATTCACTTTGGGTAACAACTTGCAGCAATTCTAACGACATGATAAGTGTTATCCATCAAAATTGCAGATGAATATAATAAAGAACCTTGTTCTGACGCAGTTGCTCGAAAAGAAAAACATTTTCTAGTCGCGGGTAGTAATACCAGCAAAAGACAGCACTGGAAAATTCATTTTCAAGATTGAAAGAAAATCGTTTCCACGAAGGACCGGGTAAATTGAGTTGAGCGCTGACGAATACTCAACAACAAACATTTCTTCCTAATAACGTAACTTTTCTTTTTAAAATACTAGGAGCGCAATTTCATAATAGTACCTACATTAAACGCTATTGGTGGCGATCTTGTACATTTGGCCAGAAGGAGGCAGACAAAGACGCGCAACGGCTGAAATCGTCTCAAACCGGGATTTTAGGTTTTAAGCGTCTGAAAGGGCAAAGGTGCTTCGAGGACGGACTATTTTCTTAATGGCTAACGGTAAAGTGAATGCTGAGTTTAACGAGCCTGAGGACTTGGAGCCAGTGGCCAGTCCAGAGACTGGTAACCTCCCTCCGACTGGCAAGAGATGTGAGGAGGACGACGAAGAAGGAGAACGTTGGAAAGGTTAACGAGCCTCTCCGGATATTTATTGTTCCAGGTAAAAGGAGCCAGAGGTTTTTTTTGTCCACGTCAAGACGCGTTAGTTCTGGAAGCCAAAGAGCTCACTTCCCTCGTCCACTGGCCCCTAGTTGTGCTTGTACATTCAGTCGACGATTAGCGAGCGTTGAGGCGGGTTCGGAGCAAAGGGAAGCGTTTACAGTACCTTTTTATCTTCTTCTTTCCAAAGCGCGCAGTAAATGACACCTAAAGAAAATAAATGCACAAAACAAGGAGAGTAGAGAGAGAGAGAGAGCACCCCCGGGACGCTTCTGCTGAAGTTGGAAAGATTCAGACGTGGAAGAAAAGAAGGGTAGGTTCACCGATAGAATGAACCAACATACGAGTTAGGATCCAAACAATGGACAAATGGTTGTGTCATTAACACAGCTGGGCCCCTAAGCGCATGGACTACGCGAGGGTAAATCTACGTTCGCTAAAGAACTCATTAATCCGCTTCACGACCACTACATAACACTATCGAGCTCATCAAGACATTCCTGCATTGTGATAGACAGCAGACCCACCTGGGCAGCCCACATCTCACAAACCACCATCAGGATCCGTCATTGCATCAGGAAACTAACATTTCCATGTTCCTTCTCTAAACGATACCTGATAAGCATGATTGACTACTTTCCTCTTGTCTGGGGTAGCAAACTCACAGTCAATCAAAGAAGAGCAATGGCCCAGAGAGCTACGCTCCTGTGGATCAACAAGGCCTACAAGACACCATCCACTGAATCACTCCAAGGGATCACTGGCCAATTACCTGTTGAGTTGGCCATTGAATGCATAGTGGGAAAGTGGAAAGTGTAAATGGAGCTTTTCCCGTTACGTAATGAACTTTACATAGACCTCTCCCCTGAAAATGGGCGTTAGATAAATGGCAAGCAAGATGGGAATCCTTGTCAAAGGGATGTGACTCGAACAAGCTTTTCCCAACATCTATGAACGTCTTAGGGGAAAATGAGTTGAGCGAGACCAATCGACGAGCCAGTTCCTTATGAATATGGCGACTTCAATGAGCGGCTCCACTTCATTTCTCTCCAAAACTCTGCATCCTACATATCTTGCGCCTCCAGTGTGGAGGAAACTAGAAACCACGTGCTGCTTCACTGTAGTTCCTAGAACAATGAGCGTTGGTGGTTGGAAGGGTATCCAAACCTACTGGATTTCAATGCTACTAAGCAAGCTCATAAATATTTCACCCAGTTTGTGGATAAGGATAGACAACAAAACAATGTGGCTGCAGCTGATCTCTCCCTTCGAAACTCGCCACCCAAGTAAATAGTTAGATAAGGTGTGAAACCAGAAGAACTCTTCCAAGATGGTAAGGATTCCTCAGGGTCGTACAATCGTTTACCTGGAGATTTCGGTGTATGTTGAGCTAGTAGCAATGGTCTCACATGCTAGCAAAACCGCCACCTGCATGATATTCATAAACTACTGATATAAGCCTCTTAATGGATCGCAAGATTCCCGTCTGAGTGTTCAGGAACGGCCAATATGAGATCAAGCTCAACACGAGTCCGCTAGCATGCGAGCATCCACCGAACCCAGACCTGCTGAGGCATGGCAGATTATCATTCAGGTAGTTTCCCAGTCATGAGTTGTTGCCCATGTGTATCCGACCCTGGGGATTACCGTACCATACATTGAAGATCATGTTCTCTGTTTGATTCAACTATTTACTTGGGTAACAAGTGTCAAAATGATGAATAAACTGTAACGACGTTTTTTAGCACGCGTTCAACTCATTTTAGGACTAATACCAGAACGCAGCATCACTTTCTGATCCGTTTTTAATACGCACAAAACAGTACACCTGTTATGGTAATTTGCTCGTTTTCTTGAACGGCTTCAGTTTTGCTGATCCCCACAAAATAGATTCAACATGGGAAAGTAGTTTTCAAGGGCTCAATCGGAATGTTATTAGAGGTCTTTCACGGGAAACCATCTAGAGACTACTACAATCTCATTCAATAGGGTTCGCACGGTCATCTGGGTAGGTACACCAATCGCAAACTAGAACTGGTTATCCAATTCCCCTAACTTTGACAGAAATAGACTATCTTGCGATATAGAAAGGCAGTTCTTCACTCGTTTTGGGGCCATTGTTATAATGCGACATCAACATCGACGCTCGTCCACCCCTCCCCATAGGTTACAATACCTGCTCTCTTTTTTTACAGCCCAAATCCACTAATGTGTACTCTCAATTTTATGATTCCCCCATCCCCATCGCCTCCACGATGATCGCTCGTCGAACCAAATTGCTGCTCTTCAACTCCTCTTCTTGCGAAGTGTGAGCAGCTCTATGAGACCTCGAACAGCGCCACTAGCTCACTATAGACACAGACACGAGTGTACGATATAGTTCTACGTAGTAATATGGCTCTAATGGTTAAGGTCCACTCGGTGCCGGAACGGCAAGGACCCACCACAGGAAGGGACGACTCGATCTCCGCGTGTGGAGTTCGTGACTAGATGGTGGTGACATAAAGGGGATCAATGTGTAAGTGCTTCACGTGACATCACCACTTCAGTTTGATCGTGACTCGTCCAACGTTCAACCTCCTCTCTCCTCCTTAACAACCAAGTGACAGATCCAAAGAGCGTCCTGACGAGCCGGCGATGGAGCACGAAGAGCTTCCAAAGAGGAGGAGAGAAAAAAGGGAAAACAAACGAAAGAGGAGGCGAAGAAGGATAAATGTCTCGAGGTCGAACGAAGTCGGAGTTTGTCGACCTTCGCCGACTGACGAGGCGCCTGTCCGTCTAGCGGCCAAACCCGTCGAAGTGGAGAAAGTTGAATGGACGCAGTCTAATAATTGGGTAGGATCCGTGTGACGAACGAGGCGCCCAACCCCTTCATCCAGACCTCGTCACTCGTCCAAACAGGAGGTGCCAACAAGACAGTAAATGAGGCCTCTCGCATTGCAGTATGCCACTTCCCAGAACCACACAATGTACGTACGTACAACACACACGTCCTACTAGACAGTCTCAGAATATGGGGAGAAGCATGAGCGGTAAGTGGGTGAGAGGAACGAGAAGAATGACTATGCAAAACAAGCAGCTGGCTACGACTGAATACTTCTTTTACAGCATTCCTCAAGACCATCGAGAGAAGATGTGCCAACAGTACCACAAAAAGTCGGCGACAACACAGAATGGAGACAGATTTGACATTTACCTGACAGTTGATCCAGGTACTCACTGGGAAGAATCGGGAATTTTTGAAGAGGGTTGCGTTACCTTTTCTCGTATGTCTACCTCTCGTTGTGTACCGTTTTTACTTTCTTCGGCTCGACAAAAAAAGAAAGAAAAGTTACGTAATCAGCTGAAAAATGTTTGAGGAAATGGTCTGTGTGCGTCTTTGTGGTTCGGTCTCCTTAGTAGGTAGGTAGTATTGGCCTATGCAGGCGGTCGTGGATGCGGGTTTTGTCATTGGCAAATCCCGGGTTCTGGCTAGAGGCGTCCTGGCCAGACGTGGCGGTACTTTGGAATCGAATTTCTTAGTGCAACCTCCTTGACTAGAAGTTGCGCCGCCTTCGGACTAACTTGCTACCAAAGCTGACCGATAGGCAAGTTTTTGAGAGGTTGATCGTTCGAAACCTAATTGTCTCAACAGAGTGGTGCGCTCTACCGTATGCGCTTCGCTAGGCCATATATCACAGGAAGGTAACATCAAGTTTGTAACTTTGACTGTGTCCTGACGCGGCGTTTGGCGCAAGAAAAGTGAGGGCATTTGTCGGCGTGTGTGTTATCAGGGCTTCTCCGGGGTATCCACAACTCACTTGTTCTTCGGGTCGTATCTGAACCGGTGGTCGTTCAATGGTGGAAAATCCTCTTATCCATCTTTCCTTCCCACTCCCAATTCTTCTATACCTGGAGGCGGCGTGGAGCAGTCTGGGCGCCCTCCACATTTCATTAACTATTATCTATTTAGTTCCCTGTTTGGGTGCCACCGTGAGCTTCGGGAAAAGCGTGTCTGGGAACGCAATTGAAAGAAAATTCCTTAACCAAGCCAGCTCAAACTTGACATTTCGCCCGCAGGTCACCTAGGTTTTGGCGTACTTAAGGGTATGAGCAAAATCCGCCAAAATGTAACTATAGTTATCATGGTGATCAAAACATCAACCTTTTTCAACAATTTCCTGTATAGACAGCTCCAAATGAAACGAAAATACCATCAAATTTCCATCCACGAGGAAATATGAGAATGGCACAATAAATTACCAAACATTTCGATACTCGATTTTAGAGCATTTCCTCATAAATTCCGCTGTACTAGGACTCAACTAGAATCTCCAGCAAAATTGACTCAATCAATTGGCTAAGTGATGGGCCTTAAGTAATGCTGTTAAGATCTATAGGGGCTACTCCAGAAATTCCGGAATCAAACACGATTCATTTACTACACTTACCACTTAACTCGGGAACAGTGACTATTAGTGATAGAATAAGAATAATACATAATATGGAATAATCGGTACACGTACCTCATTATCTTTCTCAAACCAATCGTGTTTACAGCCTTAACGATTCTCGTAGCACCAATTGCTCAATTGCGGTCAGAGCATGAGTACCAGCGGCACAACAAATTCTGAAACTGTAAGCGTACCGTTTCACGCCACCGTGATGTGATGTAACATGTTCGAATGAACCGAGTGAAAAATACATTGCGTTAGAAACAAAAGCAACCATTGAATTCACGTAGAACTAAGGACAGTTTTGTGATGCGGTGCACCTGATATTTTCGACAGTATCGGTGAAAAATAATTGAAATCAGACTACTTGAGCACACAAAACAAGTATGTATTTGATATGGAATAACTTTTTTGAGCCGCGCTGATAAACGCTTTAATTTTGTAGCATTTCAATCAGTATGATAACTGCAGTTAGTTTTGAACAACCTTACTTTGGCCTAGTAACGAAGGGCCAGTATAAATCTAGGCGTCTAATATGAACGAAATAAATTTACTTAAACCAGCATCTTGTCGTGGCTGTTTGACCATTCGATGTCGAGCCAAGAACGAAAGCACTAGAATACGTTCTCCAATTCAAAATGAGCGCTCCGAATTGATTGGGAAGACCGTAAAAGCGACATTCTACTTCAAAGTGAGAATCATAGCGAAGTAATATGAGCAAATAGCTGCGCTGTGTGAAAAATTATTGTTCCTTCAGTTTCAGAGCCTTTGAAAGAATCACTTCATCATGGCAAAAATTACCTAAATTACCTGTCGCTATTTTCAGATGATGGGAAGGGATATCTGCCCTTGTATATTTAGATTAGCCCTCCAGTACTGAACTCTCAGGATCTATTAGACAAATATATCAGCTTTTACGTGACAATGTTTACTGACATCATTGGATATATCGGTCGCTAACCGTCATTTGTAACCAATCGCCTGAAAAGAACAGTGTGGACCATTTGAACCGATCAGTCGAGAAGTGATGTAGCAAAATGTACCGAAACCGAAGGTTTTTGCACTTTTCTCAAAAACGTCCCATGCTGCATGGTACAAACTTATCCATCATTTTCTGTGTTTCGTGTCAGTTTTATAAACTGACCGAAGGAATGAATGAGTTGGCATTTCGAGACAACGCATTTTGGGGAATTTCTACTTTCCTTAGCCCTATGAAGAAGAAAAGAAAGTTACTTAATCAGTCGAAAAGAAAATTTCTGCGTGGGTGAACGCAATTGAGAGAGCCAAATGTAATATTCAGCTTACATATCAACATGGTGCTTGATGTGAGCAAAATTATAACAAAAGTAAGTGAAGTTATCACAGTAGCCGCGAGACATTTTTTTCCTCAGATATGTCTAACGATTTCGATCTGATTCTTGCTTTGACCTGATTCAAATGACACTGGTAATTTGACATTTTCAGCAGTGAGAAAATGACGAGAGCAGCACAATATATTATCGACAATTTCGAGACAAGAGCAATGTTAGTACAGTGTTTACCTTATAAATGTAGCCCTCGTCGCACTAGCGCTCTAAAAAAATTATGTCCAATGCTCATGCCATTATTAATACAGGAGCAACCCCAGAATTTACAGAATTCAAACTATCGTCTTTTTTTACTACCTTTTTTTGAAGTGTTTCAGTGGCATTGGTAGCAGCAGCCCAATGAGTTTAGTAGAGTTTATTCACGATTTTAGCAGTTGGGAGGTTGGAATGTGGGGCCTTAGGAGGTGAGGTAAAGCATTTGTATGCACCAGACTGTTTCGCCGTGATGTTTGTTACTAGTTTAAGAATTAGGATCCTCTTTTGCAGTTTGTCCTCTTCGCTTTCCACAAAATCGATGGAACTAGATCGAGGTTGAAGAGACGGAACTAGGCTTAAATCTGAATTGTAGACACCAAGGAGGTGAACGTCATTTGAGGTCTACGACGCGCCCTAAATCTTTAAGAAGATCTATAAGAGCACCTGTGACTCCGCCATCAGCCATTCGCGGCATTTCCTACGTCCCGTTCTTTTCGTTCCTAGCGTTTTTCCCTGTGATCTAACAACCAATGACACCCAACTGCTGTGGTCGAAGCGACCTTGCATCGTTCTTGGACGAATGGTCATTAAACCTGACTGCTTGAAGTATCCTTAACTTTTCTTAGCCCTATTTAGTGGCATGAGATGTTATGCGTACGATTGAAAAAAATTTTGTTCGGAGCTCTCTTCAAATCTTTACGTTTCAACAGGTTGCGTCCAACAAAGAAATTTTAGAGAATCACATTTGGACTACTCTCCGTTGGTTGGAGATCAACAACCGACTCTTGTGCCAATTTTGTTCATTTGGTGCGTACATCTCAGCCATTTAAACACAGGAAGGAAAGAAGAAGGCAGAAACTCGGATTGGCAGATGTTTATTTATCCAACGTGGAGTAATTCTTTTTTTGTTCCCGGCTGCTATTCAAGATATTTATTTTAAAAGTTCCACTCAGGCATGCCTCCTGTTTTCATGAATCGAGCCTGGGAACATGCACAATACGCAAACGTACTTGACTAATCAATTTAGAACTTGCGTGAAATATATGAAACCCTCGTTCATTTGGAACTATACAGTACAGCCACACAGTGGCGTTACGCTGAGTTCACTATTCACCAGTTTCGTAGACTCATACCTACATTCCAATGGAAGTAAATATACAGTTTGAAGGCATTTAAGACAAATAATACGAAACATTTATTACAGCGATGGGACCTGTGGAAGGAGCCAGAGACTCAGGATGTCCTCGCGTATGCCCGACTGTTCCACGAGAGCCCGTCTGTGGAACTGATGATGTAATCTACCCTTCTTTTTGCGAAATGAAGAGGAAAAACTGCGGTAAAGGAGTTGGATTGGCGTCTGAAGGATCAGGACTTTGCACAGCCACCAACGAAAGCTCCTGTTCTCACAGGTATATGGGATTTGTCGGAAATTTCGGAAGACCGTTAACTCTTTACTTATTTGTACAACTATTTTTACGGCATACCTGGTTGCAAATGAAATTGAGATTGACTTAGTGCTCAGGGAAAGAATAAATGGGGATTTTGAGTGTAGCTTTGGTACACAATAACCCAAGTTCAAGGAATGTTGAAGGAACATCCTGTGGAAAAGAAACTTGACTGCCAGTGCAAGGTAAAAAACTCATCAAGAACCCCAAGTAGGGCCTCAGTGACATCTGTTTCAGCAGATGGGTTGTTCAGGAAGAAAGAGTAGTGGTGTGTTATGCCACTCATGTGTGTCCTGCGTGTTCTGAAATGAAATTTAAGGGCATGCCACTTTTAAAGCAAGTACACATATCTGGCGAGTTTGCAGTATGGTCTAGGTGTGTCCAGCTTCAGGGCAATGAGGTACAAGAAGAGGGAGCAGAAGTCCAAGCTCGACGATCTGCTTCGTAAACCTCTGCCCCCTGCTGTTCCCTCAAAAATAAGATCTAGGTATGAAACACTGAAGAAGAAACTTTTCATAGAAATAGTCAAATGGGGGATGGAAACAGATGTTGAAGACTTTGGATAGGAAGGGACACGACAAAACTGGAAACTTAACACGTTCACTGCGTATCACGCGGCTCCCGCGTGAGGGGGTGTGGGTCTCCCAGGCGGGTCACGCGGCTCCCGCGTCAGGGGCTCCCTTCCATAGTTTTGGTTGTATCCATCGTCAGCCTGCAGGTAGAAACACTTTCTGGTAACGACGCACTCAGTTTGTATCCACTCTCCACTCTGGACAGGCCGTAGGAAGTTTGACGAAGTATTTATCCAAATTCGGGGTTTGGAAGTTGGCGTGTGTGCTCCATCATATTTTGACCAAATCGACTTGAAAATGTAAGTATGATCATCTAGAATTACACATTATATTTACTACTTTTTAGTTTTTACTACTTTTTTCACATTTATTGCGATTAATATCCATCGTTCCGCCAATTAATTTTATTATCATTGTTTATTTTCACAGGTAAAACCGAGCACTGTTTACAACTTCTACAGTTTTCCACTCGTTTTCTGATTTTTACTGAGTGCTTCTTCATATCTGTTCGACGCAAAGTGGCGGAGTCGATGAACTCTGACTTCCTCGCGTCACTGTCATCGACCCCCTAATTGTCTCCAACCATTTTGATACCTGTGCCTGCGGAATCCCTGAGGCCCCCAGCCCCCTTTTCTAGGTTTTCCCTTTCCTTTCTCCCAAGTTCATTATCCTATCGACGACTACCCATTTGGGTGTCTTTTGAAGATTTCCCCTCCCCGGAAGCGTCCGAAAAAAAAAAAACATTCACATTTACCTACTCGTTGGTTGTACAACTCATTTTTTTGTAATTGCAATCAAATTATATTTTTGAAAAATTTTAATTCTCACTTTCTATTGAATATAATCCCGATGCAATGGTTTGAATTGATTTTTGGCAATAAAAACATGAATAACAGCTGACATGAATACAGTCACGCGGGAGGCGTGTGACCAGCATGCCAATAGAAAAACACCTCGATCTCAACTTCCAGGCTGGTCACGCGGCTCCCGCGTGACCGACATAATCGCCATAAATATGCATTTGTCAAGGAATATCGGCAAAAATGTTGAGTAACATTAATCAATACCTATCTAAGGAGTTGTATGCAACGAAAAAAAAAATCAGCACGGGGGGTCAACCCAATGATGGTTGATACGCAGTGAACGTGTTAAGACATAGGAATTTAGTGTAACTGAGCATCCACCCTCCTTCTCAATAAATTCGTCCGGAAATAAATTGGTTGCGCTGCACCATACATCCCTTGTGACGGCTGACCAGATGCGTCGTCAGACTTCTCCATACAACGGTATTTTAATAGCGTCTTTCAGTTGCCTGTAAGACAGTAAGAGTGGCTCACCTAGGAGAAACATTCAAACAAGTAAATAGTGGTGGCACTTCTCCCATTTCAACTTGCAGTTCCAAGAAGTATGCCTAATACTCTACTTGATTTCATTAATAGTCTTTTTGCATAAGTTTCATGAAGATAAGAGTCTCTCTGTTCGCCAATTTTGTTTCAGGTGCTCGAAAGACAAAGACTACGTCTGCGGTAACGACGGCCACACTTATCTCAACCCCTGCTTCTTGAAAGTCCAAACGTGCAGGTTTTCCTTTTTTCCAATCAGTTGTTCCAAATAAGATCTTTGTGTGCAGTGCATGAGATTCTACAATTGTAGCATCCCTTGTAGTAACGATCTGTAACGTATTTGTTTGTTTTGATTCATTGGACATCTGGGGGGTACGTTCTCGTGTTTCTAGGACAGGAGTCACTTTCTCTCACATGGGTGCCTGCAACAACATCAGCGCTCATCGGGAGAACTGCCCCGTTGACTGCAACCAGGTGAGTTCTTGGTAATTTTCAGGTTCATTGAAGTTATCTGAGTATAGATTCAATAAAGATACGTGTTTCAGGCTCCAAATGATGGACCAGTCTGTGGATCAGATGGCAACGTCTACCAAAACAGCTGCATAATGAAAAAGCTGACGTGCGGGTGAGTTGAACCTCCTCAAAACTTGACACACTAAGACTAAGTAAGCGTCTCAATGTGGATTGAAATATGTTCTTGCTAGTCAAAACCATAGAGATCCAGAAAAGTCCACAGAAGTGCCAGTGCAAGAAATTCAAATAAGATGGTAACTTCTTCCAAGAGCCTTGGTGTTTCTACAGAAGTTGACTGACTCGAGTTTGACTCTTTGCCTAATACATTGGCAGCAGAATGAACTGATAAAAACTGAATGAACTGGTTTGGCCATTTCTGGATATATATTGTCACATACTGTTGAGCTCCTTAGTTGGTTACATTCCCAGTTCTTGATCAGTGATACAATTAGCCAGCATCAAGTGTCTGTGACTATGCTTTGTATCTTAGCATTCCTGAGTTGGTTCTAAGAAACATCTGAACGATGTGCTTGATGACTAAAAAGTGAAGGAGTCTCGCATACACCAGAAAAAGGGCCTATGACAGTTTCAGAATGTTTGAAAGTAACATTTTACCCCATTACTTACCTTGCCATTGCTTGCAACGTTCTATGCACTCTGCTCAGTTTTCCAATACATTTGAACCCCCTGTCTTCTGCTTGATTGCAGACAAGGAGTTGTGCGCACATCTAAGAAGAACTGCCAGACGACGAGGCACTGCCGGGAGAGCTGTTGGAGAAATGCCAAGCCAACATGCGGCTCAGATGGAGTCATCTACTCTAACTCGTGTAGGATGAAGAGCAAAAACTGCGGGTATGTGTTACTTCTAGGCTTTTTCCTGTAACTCATAATTTATCTGATCCTTTTCTACTCCGATCATCTACTCCTTTTTTTCTCTTGTCGTCTGCTCCTTTCCTTCTCTTACCATATACTATTTTTATGACTGGTTCTTCCAAAAATGACTAGGGTTTAAATGCTACCAAATTGAACAGTGGAGACTGCACTTGATGCAAATTAATTGGATCAACTCCTCAGTTAGGCTGGACGATTAGGAAACTTCCCCATGAGCTATATCGTAATTTGATGAGGGAAAAACAGGCACTTCCTTTCAATACATTGACAGTTGTAAAACGGGGTGTCCTCATACCTGTGTGACCCGAATGATCCAGAGTCATCATCTAAGAATCAATAGCTGTGGAGTGTTAACTGGGCAGATACGACACTACTCCTCGTATCTTTTTCTTTTCTTGATCCACTGTTTGTTTACTTTCTACTACCCAAAGGGTAAGAAAAGTATTGCTCTCGTGTTGAAAAACAGTTGAGTTACCTTCAAATTTTTACGTTTTGAAGCCTAACGCAAAAAGCTTAATTTTGGCATGTGTTGAGGGGTATGTCGTTCCAATAAACACCTAACAGATCGGTTCATCTCCCTTGCTGCAACAGCCATTAAAGCCCTGCACTGGAAGAGTAATAAATAGCGACTAGGCGTCCCTAGGCTCTCCCATTGAAGACGTGGGTCAAGAACCCTCGAAAAATGGGCCCAACTGAGCAGCCTCAGACTCCTTGTCCCTATTGAAAATAGAGATTCTGAGGCTTGCTGAGCAGGTGAGTCGAGTGAAAGTATATGCTAATTCGAGATTTGTACCGAGGTTTTTCAAATCTTCCCTCTGCAAGTGGTCATAACACTGCTAAGGAATGATGTGGGTGAAGTACCAGCTGGTCCAGAAATTGTGGAGGAGCTATCCTCTGGGTAGAGACGAGACTGAAGTGCTGGAGGGTGCGGGGAGGAGTTGGTGGCGTATTGGGGGAGTCTCTCATCAGTACACCCAATGACATCCCTGAAGAACATATGATGCTCTTTGCTCCCTCAAGGGAATCGTTGGCTATGTGATGTCTTCCCTGGTCCTCGAGGACAAGGCACATAAGTGCCCTAACATTAGCCCCTCTTCAACTGGACCTAATGGTACTTCATCCCGTTTATGGAATGAAGCCCCTAAGGCTGTTGAGTTTCTGATTCTCAACTTCCTTCTATATATGAGAAAACCTACTGGTGATGCCCCTGCTCCCCTTATCTTAGTTTTTTTGTGTCTCAACTCTCGTTTTTTCGCTATTCTACCATAAACCTTTAACCACTCTCATTGTCTTTTTCCTTACACCTTTCACATCACTTCATGGAAACTCTACCCCTCCCCCCATCCCCCTTTTTCAGTCCAAGGGCTGCTGTTCTTTCATTTTATTGCAAATCTAAATTTTGTGTCACCAAACCAACTTATTGAATTTTGTGTCTTGCAGCAAACACGTTTTTGAGGTGCCAATGGCGTTCTGTTTGACTCAAGAGCGAACAAATGGGGTGCAAGAAGAAGAATGCCCTACTTCATGCCCTCCAGGCAATGAGCTTATATGCGCCTCGGACAATATGGTCTACAGCTCTCAATGTGAAATCAATCTTCTTAACTGCGGGTGATTTTTGAGGAAATGTTACAACATATTTGTCATTGAATCGAAGCGGATGTGTGTAGAAGACTTGCAAGCTGAATTTCTACTTGAAGATGCTGAGCGTTGACTTGGAGCTTCAATGTTTCAGGTCTTCGAGTAAGAGAAAGGTTGTTCGAACTGATGGAGAGAAATGTAGAAACAAAATCGCCAAATGCAGCAAGTTGCAGTGTGATGACAGCATCAATGAGCCAGCCTGTGGCTCTGACGCTCGGAACTATCCATCGCAGTGCCATCTTTCTATCGCCACATGCTTGTAAGTTTCATTTGTTTGGGAACACAACCAAACCCACCCCAGCCTTTTACATGTTCTTCAATAAGGTTCAGATCCAAAGTAATATTTCAAGGTCTCTGGACAGAAGGCCTTATGCTCAGCACCTTCACTGTACTAATTTCGGTTTTTCGGCTTCAACAGCAAAGGTGTACAATTAGCTCATCTGGGGGAATGTACTGAACTACTGAAAGCAGAAGACTGCCCAACTGACTGCAGCGAAGCCGAAGTTTCACCTGTGTGTGGGTCTGATGGCAATGTCTACAGGTGAGTGTACCTTCCTTCATTGAAATTGAACTACTTAATTTCCGAAACAGGAGCAATCCTACCACCTTGCTTTGGAAGTGTTTAATGGCGAGAAACATTAACTTGTCAGTTGGTATCACCAAGGAAAGAAAAAATAAAATGTCTCTCATAGCCACCAACTCCCTGGTGGGCTCTTTAGCCATCCTTAGTTTTCATTTTGATTACTAAGTCCACGAGCAATCCGAAATAGTGATCAAGGTAATCTTCTCAACTACTTTCATCACCAAAACTACCTATCCTACTTATCATTTACTTCTGTATTGGGACAGTACCACAAAGTGAGTTCCAACACTGCATATCTGCAAACTCTCACGCTCCATCAGAGCTTTTTGTTTTTCCGCATGTTCACACTTTTTGTGTCAAGTTAGCACAAGCTGTCGAAATTATTTCAGTGCCACCGAACCTTCATCCTAATGGTATGCCCACTCCAATTCATTTACTCAGCGACATATAATCTCACTATCACATCATTTCTCAATACACCAAGGGCCTCAAGAAATATTCGATTCATTCATTTGCGCATTTAACTTGACCTTCATTTGTTGAAAGATTTTCTTGTCTTTTTTTTCATTTGTTTCCGAATTAGTTTCTTTAAAAAAAGCACTGTTTGACCATAGGGTTCAGAGTATCGTTCACAATAGAAGGGTTCACAATAACAGTTCAAGATAACAGCAGAGCCATTAAGCCCAATGGGAACAACAATATGAGAAATCGAGTGAACGAATCACTTGAAGCAATCACATCTGTGGCCATTCATTTCGACTTAGAATGGTAGAATGAGCTAGTTGGGGTGCAGCTCTCGAAGAGTAAATGTCACAGTCTGGACAATGTTATTCACCCTTACGTTCTTCTTTAATTATCCTTTTGATGACACATTACCTTTAGTCCTCCAAACCTCTCGTAAAAGGCCTCAGTACCTAAGCCACTACAGTTTACCTTGGTGTAAGGGTTGTATATGTGATCGACACAGAACTGGCGTGTGATGAAGGAATCACACTTTGCCGATCCCATGGGGTATTTTGCACACACAACGTTTGAGATGCCAGAAGCCAAAACATCTGTGTGGTGTCAGAAAAATCGTTAATCACAATCTATGAATGGTTCACTAGCTCTTCATATATTCCTTCAAGCAACCAGTTAGGCCAAGCGTCCTCAGTGTATTCTGGTATAACCCTCGTTGAGTGTTTAGGAACAGTCATCTAATAAGGAAACAGACCTGTCCTCAGTGTATTCCACAATTTATCAGCTACCTAACTGGTGCCTTGAGTATTCTTGAGGACTTCTGTTTTCTCGTAAGAGGGGTTGCCTTCTCTGATATTTGTCACTATAGTAGGTTGTCCACCACAGTGAGTTCTGTCAATCTATAGGTTCTTTGTCAATCAACTGCTTTCAGACATCCCATCACCCCTGTATTCTGATAATGACACCTCTGAAGTGCTAACACTCCCATCCCCATCCTCCCCAACCTAAATAACACTCCTGATCTGCCACAGTGGTATGATAATTATCTTTCCTAATACAGAAAGATCATGACCACATTGCACTTTCAGTTTACTGCTTTCTTGTCAATAGATTTGCTCGACAATCTTTACCTGTGGCCAGAGCTGACTGCATTATGAATATGAGTCTTCTTGTCAGTTTATGGCTAACAAAAGGCCTCTTAAACCTTGAGTTTTATCGATTCACCATTACTATGCAAATTAATCATTCAAGCATCATCTTTCTGAAATTCGTTCTGATATAAATGAAAACTCGTTAGCCATTAATTACGACGTTTGTTTTTAGGTCAGTCTGTGATTTGAAGAGGCTAACATGCGGGCAGAAAGTTGTTCCCGTGGCTCTTCACAACTGCCCAACGACAGCAGCTTGCAACTTGTCCTGCCCTGACACTCCAAATTACGTCTGCGGGTCTGACAACAAATTCTATCGCAACTCTTGCATCATGAAACGAGACAACTGCGGGTGAGTATTATTGGAGTATGTATTTATTTTTGAATCCCATCTTAACAGTACAGAACTACCATCAGATAAGAATATATGGCCTTACTAACCAACCAGGATGGTAAGAGAAAAACCAGAGCATCAATTCCAATTTTTGTTGGCTGCAGTAAGTGTGTAGAGTGAAAAGTTCTGGTATTTGAACATGCATGGACACATAGCCACAAAGACGCACATTTACGTCAAACTGTAAAAACCACTGACTGCGGGAGGAAATGGGGTCAAATGGGTTCTACAATCTGATCCTGTCAGGAAGTGGGTGTCAGACATATCTCAGGTGCATGGGTGGCTATAGGCGAAACAGTGGAATAGCATCTGTTTCTTTCTTATAATCAACGAATTCATTGTCATCTGATTAGTTACAAAAATAATGATTTAATGAGATTCCTTCTCCTCCTATCCAGTTTTTAGTGAGACTATGGTTGGAGGCTTGAGAAAATTGGCACAAAAAGAAAATACCATACTTCGTTAGTTTCCTTACTTTCGTTATTAAAGGGTATTTTATCTTTAGTATCCTTATTGGTGCATTCTCTTCACAAGAAAGAGTGACAGCAAAACACTTGGCTTTACTCTATCACCGCCATCTCATGAATATCTCTTTTATTTTACAGGCGACACGTCTACGAAGTGCCCATCAAACGCTGTCTTGCCGGCTTTCAATTCAAAGGCTGTCAAAAAATTTGCCCGACGTTCTACGATCCAATTTGTGCCTCTGACAATAAAACCTACTCAAACGACTGTTTCCTTCAAATGGAAAATTGCCGTGCTCGATCCTCTCTCACTGTCATACACCATGGAAAATGCGGTACCCCTCAAGACCCAGCGTACAACTACTTGTTTTAAACCTCTAGACTTCATTATCTAGGCGTTTAGGACTGTGCCCAACACTAAGTGTATAGAAATAATAGAACTGACTTACCTGTGTTGACTACCCAGTGATTTGAATGAGCTCTCAGAGGAGAGCTGAAGAAATCTGAAGAAGAATATCAAGTTGAATGGATTCTCTGTTGGAACAAGCCATTTCCTTTCTCGATTATTTCCCTGGCATCCAGCAATTTAAAGCTTTTCTTGCCATTTATCCCAATGTGACTAAACAGTCAGGATCAAACAGCACTGCTGCAGTTGCCTACAAAAATAAAAGGAGTGGCTCGACTGAATATAATATCAAAAGTTTGTAGATAGGAATTATATAAACGGTGCATCGTGATGTATTTCGACGTTAATTTGAATAGTTTATTTGTTTACAGTAGTTTTTGTAAATAGTTATTTATTTATTTGTGAAAATAAAAAGTAATTTATTTGTCAAGAAACGTTTTTAGTTTAAAGCTGTTCCTGGCACGAGTTGATGTTGCTGTTCAATATTCTCATCTTTTATGTGAGCACCAGGTTCTATTGCGAGTAAGAATACTTGTCAATGAAATGAAGACTGCCAGTTTGGGTATGGCTCTGTATGCTCAGACACCACACATAAGGCCACTCACAAATATCTGCACTCCTTAAAACATAGCTTAGTAGGCATTAGTAACTTCCTTAGGGGCGACCAACATTTGCATCTGTCCATTCAGCTGAGCCACCAACATTGCCGTCTTGTCGTCAGCTTGGCGTTGGCCATCAAACTGAGACAAGGCAAAGCAAGCTTAGTTATCGTCTCCTTAATCTGCACGTCTGCGTCTCATCCTTTTTGGACCTGCCCAGTTTAAACACCGGGGAATATCTGAGCCACATCAACTGTTGTAGTGCCACATGGCAAATAGGGCTACCTCACCAATGCAGTTGCTACAGGATCCTCATAAAATCCATCGATGAAACCGTAAAACGTTGAAACTGGGGAAGGTTTTCATGCAAAGCTAGGACTCATCATGCTTCTGAGAGTTCCAAAGGAGGGTACGATAGTCCCAATGTTGAGACACAAAAGTGAAGTAGAACCTTTTCTCATTTCCCGAAAATAAATAGATATGCAATAATATCAAGCTACTTGCGTATCATTCTTGTTGCTTTGTTTACAAGTACATATCTACGCATCTGTTAACCTGCTCTTCTGCAGATGCACCAATATTTACTCTTCAAATTATATACTAGTTGTAAAGGAAATAACTGAAATGCATAACTTTCCATTTTACTTCGTTGAGCCAAGGAAAGTAAAAATACCTACTCACGAATTCGAGATGAGTTCTACGGATCTTGAGTTGGAAAACTACGAAAGAGGTTGGCCCACTCAGAAAGCTCCAGAAATCATAAAGAAGTAATGTGGACAAGTAGCTGCTCTATGAGAACAATAAACTGTTTCCGTTGTTCGCCTCCTCAGTTGATGACTTCTTGGAGAAATCACTGTGATACAACGGAAACTATTTCAATCCCCCAGTATCGTTGATTTGTAGTTTCAGTTTTGTTTACGTGTTTTTCAGGAACTATTGTAACTCGCTATCTTCAAAAGTGTTCGCCCTATTATGATAAGTACGCATCTTCGCTCCAATTTCATGGTTTTAGTTTTCAAGGCCTCAAAGTGTAAAAATCTCATGAAAGGATGACTTTTCTTGCATGAGCACAATACATCCTTATCCTCAGGGTAGCAAAGAGTAAAACCCTTAATTGTGATTGAAATTTCCAAGGCAAAAATGGCTGATGCTAGGACTTCAAGGTTTGGAAGGTAGCAAAAAGAACCATGGCCAACGGAAATGGACACTTAAGACTGGATAGTCATAAAAACCAACATTCAGATCTTCATTCTGTTACATGGATTCAATTAATTACTTCTATGTTTCATTGAATGTAAACCAAAATCTAATGCGACAACCTGTGCCCTGATAGCCCATTCTGAAATTGTCGTGAGTTTCACTCGTTTGTTTAAATATTGTGCATAATTACAGTTTTCTACCCATTTTTGAATACCATGAGGATAACACTTTATTTCTCAAGTTCTAGCGCATTCCTGGAACACATTTCCTCCAACTACTAGTATCGTCTCGGTCTTTCAAATTATTTTATCTTTCCCTTTTCTTTTCCAGTCCCCAGATTTCATTATCTATTGTGCATCCTAATTTTAAATCTTCTTTTTAAATTGAAATTCTGGCAAAGGAGACTTTAAAAAAAAGACAGAAAGAGAGAGAGCGAGTGAGTGGGAAAGAAAGGGAGAGAAACGGAGTGAGAGAGAGACGGAATGAGGGAGATGGAGAGAGAGAGAAAGAGAGAGAGAATACTTGAACGATTCTCTTATTTCCCCCAATTAATGTAATGTTTAAGTTTGCTCAAATATGTACATCACATTTCCCCTTTACGGCTATCCACGCTTCAACCCTTATGAAAAAAAGTAACATAAAATTTTACTGGTTTGCAGTATTAAAAATAATGTCGCTACTTAAAGCTTGGCCGTAATTAGTGAACTCAGACGGAAACTAAAAAAAAAAAAAAAAACACATTAACAGTATTGTTTACACCTACCTATAAGTATTCAAAATCAAACAACATACAAACAGATAACAATAGTTTATTGTCTGAGTAAGACACATAAAGCACAGCATCATAAAAATCGTTTCACAAACGACTCTACCAAGCTCAGCACTACAAAATACTTCATCACAATGTCACTTATCAACTCACTTTACTTTTCAAATCTTATCGAACTGTAATTAATGTTGGGCAGAATATGGTTGTGCACAGTATGAAGTCAGGGCACGGTGGCCAAGTGTGTTGTAACATATTAGTTTCTGGGGGGGGGGGGGCTAAATGCGTGTGGGAACTCCCTCTAACTGCGGCCATTCACCACTTCAAGTGTAGATTGTGGAAACATCTTTGATTATAGGGTGCCTCTAGTACTTCCAAAGAGATTGAGCAGTGGTTGGCTGTAGTCGCGCAATGTATGCCCAAGAATATTGTCTTCATAACTATGTTCTTGCACTATGGGGAAGTTACAGATGGGACTGAGCTCCGCTTTGTTGGCAGGAAAAATTGGTGCCTCTAAAGGGAACGCTTGAGGTTTGTTTGATAGAGAGAATGGGGCTTTGGTGGATCACATAGCCCTCACGAAGCTTACAGTGGCTTTAGAGCTCCTTGCGTGAACAGGCAAAGATAAAAGGATAAGCAGGGGATAAATTCTACAGAAAATATCCTCAAATCTGACCTCAGCTACTTTTGTCATTTTATGTGCTGACTACAGTTTGAAGGCGAAGGGTATGCAATCCTAGCTTCTCCATCTTGTTTTTCGCATGACGAATGTACAAATAAATTTTGCAACTTAAACCTGGGCTAGGCTCAATTTAACGCCCACTTGAAAAAAAAGAAAGTGATGGGCAAGAACAAACTAAAAAATTAAAAGCGAAATAGACTGTATTTTAAATTATCTGCAGTGGCATGGAGCAGAAAAGCTCCATCTAACTAAAAGCTCCTCACAAGGAACTTAATAAATGATTGGTGGTCAAGCTTAAAGCCAAAATAGACTTCTAGTAGTTGGCCTTGCAAAATTTAGGGATTCCAGTTATAACGCTGGAGCTAGGCCTTTCTCCTGGCCAGGGGGGGGGGTGAACTGACAGTTGCAGCTTGAGAAGGAACATTACACAACACAGGAACAATTAGCTCAAATGGTAGAAGTGACAAGAGGGGTCACAACTCCCCACCACCACAACACGCACTGGGTACCACATCCGCTCTATGGATCAATCTGTTTCTTCAGTGAGGAGTAGTTAAGAATCAAATTGTCTTGGGTCCCAAGTTTTCAGACAGACTACCAAAACTACACTGATTTGCCAGGTGAGAGGTGGTTGTGTGGTCAACTATGTGCAGCCCCTGAGCTGAACATTATTGCGAGTCAATTTGTGAGTGACTGTCTTAGAACCATCATTTAGGTTTGATTAAAAATATTGTGTACTTCAAATGGTTGAATAGGAAATGGATGCACGGGAGGGTTTTCATTATTCATCCCCCTCAGACAAGTGTTAAGCAGCAGCAAAGGTAGCCTTTCAGCGACCACTGGCTTCTTTGGCAGCATTACGTTCTGAGTTGAGAGTCAAATACGAAGCAGCATTTTGCTTACACCCTCACTTGTTTGAATCCAATCAGAGTTTGCCGAGGTGTCGCTCCAAGTGCTGAATTGTATTGTTCCACTCTCCCTGGGTCAAAGCAAAGCAGCAAAGCAGATCAAACCAGGAGACCCAGCACCATCAAGTGCACAGGCAATACCCAAGGTTCCACATTGTAAACTATTATTTATTTTACTTTGCCTTAAGTTAATCTTTGAACTCCCACAGCACACAATCGAACATTGCCCGACATTTATGTTGGCATCACTATTTGCATGTCCAACATTTCTAAAAATAAATAAATAAAACATCTCAGTTTCATCAAAACTACCTGAAATACTACTAAACACAAAGTACAAAACTATTAAAATACAATACATTTAATACAATCAAAATAGATTTTAGGCCACTTTCAAAATTTAGATTGTTTGTAGCAAGATAGGGAAGGAACTAACTTTCTGGAGATTAGAGAGAAAAATACGATCGCAAAACATTTTTTCAAGAGAAGAATTTTGTTTCAATGGATAGGCAGCGTGTTGAGTGTTGAAATGCACTCAGGAAGACATCATTTCGTGATATTTATTTAAGATAACTGAAATTCACTTGACCTTCACCAGATCTTGCGATCAGCAGTCTGCCAGATTTTTGAGTAAATGTTTATTGTTCAGAAGAGATGTCACGAGTATGATTTGTTGGGTATTGTTCTGGCAATAGGCTGGAAGAGATCATTCACTTGGTGGGGATTTATTAGAGTATTATTAATGACTGCCTTTGGGACAGACTTTAGCCCCCTCAGGTTTCTCCTCCTTCGTATTTGCACCAACTCTTTTTGACATTTGTAAGGAAGGACTTATAATAACACATTTCACTACCAGACCCAGCCCAGCACAGAGAAGTGTGATCTATAACTATTTTTATTTTGGCTTGTCTAGTCCCAAGATCATCTTTTACGTTTGACTGCAAAAACACCTATAATAAAATTTTTGTTACAAAAATACCACCTTTTTGAACTTCACAGTTGGAAAGGTAAAATGGATAGTAAAGGTGGCATGGTGTGATCAAATGAAGGTTAAGTGAAATGTTGGCAACACTGACATAACTGGAATAAGAACAATCATTGTCTTAAGGTTGTCAAAACTGTTCTACACAGATTATTGTCACAAACTCTAAACGACAACGTACAGTTACTCGCTAAATTATCTAATGACTCAATTTTGTAGTCTAACACATCATAGTTATTGTCTTTGTTCACACAGATATCACTAACATACGAGTATATCAAGAAAGATTAAATGCTACAGAAAGATAGTCGCTAGAGTTACGTTATTGTCTTCGAATTATTAAGTTTCGACATGATCATTGTTAAACTGTGTAAGTAGTACACAATGCGTATCATTTGAATAACAACGTCATTTTAAAAATTAATGATACTACAGTAAACCAAATAATCTCAAAAGGTTACCTTATAATGAGAGGGGTAGGTAGGGGATTGGACTGCTAGCCAGTAGCAGCCTGTTGATATCTGTCTTTTCATTCCATTGCCCTAACGTGGCTCCATGCTTAATTAATGAATCACGAGTAAGAGCTGCAACAGGGCTTGAACAACAACCTTTGTGGGACAGTTTAGCATGCGCTTCATGTCTTTGTGTTGTGTTCTGCAGGGTGAATAAATACCTACATACCTTATTACCAATCTGATCCCTCTGGTACTATTGCAATTCAAGTACCCCCACAGGGTAAATCAATCTCATATTGAAACACAAGACACCAGCTTCAAAGTAAGGAAAATCCATCATAAAAGAGAACTATTAATTATGAATCAACTAACATGGTTTATGTATATACTTTCTAATACATATACCCCATAATTTACAACGAAAACCAATTATTTTCTCCTAAACACGCGAGTTTCATTTTTTTTTCTTAAAGTAGGCAGTATCATTCTGCATGTTACTGTTTAAAAATATGTTGTTTCATTCCGTAGAGTGCAAAAACATATATGAGACGTACTCCATGCTCCCTGCAAATGAGGACTCCAAGACAACGATACCACTCACTCACCTCATTCATTGATCGATTGATCATTAATCAGCCCCTGTAGGAACACAATTGAACGAGCAACAAATACCAGGCTTGGGACCAAAATGTACCAATGTGCAGTACAATGAAGGAAAAACTACCCTCTGGTGAGGATGGCCAACATGAAGAGAAAACGGATTAGGACAATATTACTCTGTACTTCCCTACGTGAGGTACTGTAGCCTTTCAGCACATTCGCCAAAAATGCATGGCCGAACAATGTGTTGCCATTCAAACTAGACCACGTACAATAACAAGATAAAGAATATACATTTATAGACTCTTTTTAACAAGAAATAATTAGAACTTTTTTTCCAAATAGGTCGCCTCAGGTTGGCCATGTTATATTAAGTACCCCTTTTGAGGTTAGCAATTCTAGCCCTAGATCCTCAAAAACTATAAAGTTTTATTTTATAAAACCACATCTTATTGTCATCAAACTTCCTCATATTGAGGTACAGAAACACATTATCATTGTAAAATAATTGCTTCCTCTCAAGAAGGAATCAATAGTCCCAGAATCAACATTCAATATCAATATTCAACAGATAAATTTGGTTTGAAGTACAGAATGCTGTCTGCATCCAAACAAAGTGCCACACACAAAGTAACAGAACTAGTCAATACTAAAGAAATAAAAATCACAGTGAGTTTTCTTTTTTGATGGTGATTCGAGAGGTAAATTGGTAACACTGCTAATACCAAAGGTATCTGAGTATAACATCTACAAGTCATTTTTTAAAATACTTCTAAATAGTAACATAATGATTGACATAATTAAGTCTCGTAGTTTTTATAACATTTGGGCAAAAAATATAATTTTGTACGAAAGGATCTGCAATTACTGCTTCATACAAAACATAACTTCTTCTGCATAACAGAAAAATACAGTAAACCAAAGGTGTAATTTTCCTTCCTTATTTTATGGGGTACACTAGTTTTGACCTAACAGGACATTTTTGTAAGAGTCTCTTAAATTTGTTGTTCAAAAGGTTTTTAGTTAATCATTTGGATTAAAATCTTTTTTATTCATCTAATGGGTTAAAAATATTATTGTCAATCAACTCCTGAAATCGAGCTCACAGGTGGATGTATTTTATAGGCCTGCTCTAACTGGAGCTGTCCAACTCTCATAGAGCTGTAGTTCAGGCCAAAAATATGCTAAAATTACCAGCACAGGTTGAGATTAGCGTTGAGAAACATTCGTAAGGAGCTCCACATTCTTATTGATCGCTAGGCTGCAATAAGGCTCAAGCTTCTACTCTGAGGTGGAGCTGCTACCAAACTGCTACCTTGTAGTCAAAACACAAGCAATCACTTCAACAGACTAAATCACTCAAAGATGGTGCACTTAAATTAAGTACATGGTAGCTTAAGATTGAGCTGCTGATAAGCTGTTTCTATTCAGAGAGTGACAGGTTTCAGCTCCTTAGGGCCACTACCTTCATATTTGATTTTCTTCAACCCTTCATTAGGTACAAATTCTTATGGAACGCTGTGATAATAGTTTCTGTGTGTTAAGATCTTAATCTTTTAACCTCTGAGTGGCATCAGGTACCACCTACCTAAGGTCTGAGGGATACAACACAACTAGAGGATTACAAGGGATCATAAGTAGTGTTACTACAGTGTGGGCATGTGCTGTTTTGTCCAACCTACCTTTCTGAACTCTCGCCAACATTTCAAGATATTTATTATTGTATCCTAGGTCTTTGAGTACTTCTAGTCTTTATACAGGGGGGCATAGGCAAAAGTAGTACGAAATCTCTCTTATTTATTTCAATTTACACCTAAAACTGGGGGGCTGGATTCAGTAATTAACTTCGTATTCTTGTATTTAACTGGGCACTTTGAATTAACATTGCTGATAAAAACGTTAGTTCATAATAGCACTTCCATCTGGATGTCTCACTCAAACTTAAATTAAACACTATACTTTCGTTATATTCATTGATCACTACTCAATGTGACATGCTGATCTCACACCGTTTTCTTCCCTCCCTGCCACCACCCACAACAGATGTTTATTAGGATGATTCATCACAAAATTATCGTACACAAAGCAAAAAGGAGCTTAAAATCGTTTGTACATGAGGTAAGATGGTCATATGGAGAGAAATATGATAACCTAACAATACAATAAATACTCATGAACTTCCAAAGCATGTTTTTCTTTAAAATGTCATTAAAAAAGTTACGGTTAAATTAACAAAATAAATCAGTAAAATAGAACGGTTTACTTTTTGTAGGCCAAAAAAGGCAACACTGTTTAGTACTCTTTTGTACAATTTTTGAAGAGAGAAGGTGAGATTTTGAGTTGACTGAAGACAGTGTCTCGCAGTTTTCGTCATTATTGTTCTACCCGAGTCCTCTAGAACTCCATTTTAATATTTCTCCACCATTAACCTAGGCTCTTCCACAGGCGTGTTGGTTGCACTGCACATTTCTACGGTAGTGCTCCGCGTCATTTCCCCTGAAGGGACCGACGTTTGTCAAGCAATTAGTTTGGAAGAGCTGGCAAGGTATCGCCTGTAGTCTTTAGGAATCAAAATGGTCATTACAACACCGACGGCTGTTGGCAGAAAAAATGACTTAAAGTTAGCAAGTTGTACTAAGTCTAGTTGCAGAGTACAGCAAGGGAGTAAAACAAATGTCAGTACCTAAAGTGGAATCTAAGTAAAGGGAGCCCCAAACGGTTCCCTGGCTATCGATTAGCCATGAGTAGCCCATTGTAAAAATGATTCCAAAAATCTGTAAAATATAATCAGTGTTGACCATAAGGATATTGAGTAGCATAAATGCATTAACACAGAGATGTCAGCCATATGAGCTGTATTGTATGACAAGTGGGATAACTGCATGTACATTGATGCCAAGTTTACCTGGCAAATACCATTGAGCAAGCCCACTGAGGTCCCTTGAGGTTCTGGGAATGTTAGCTCAGCCGCAAATTCAAAGCCAACAGGTAGGTAACCAGTCATGAAAAATCTGGAAAAAAGCAAGCACATGAGTTGATGATGATGCACATCTTTCATAATCTGCGTGAGGTTCTTTTGTGGATATTCCCTTTAATCAATAGAGTTAAGGGGGAGTCCACATATTAAGCATAACTCTGGAGTTCAGTGGTGAACAAATGGTTTCACTTTTTACAAATCTAAAATGGCAACTTTCTGTAAATCCTGTGATGGAACTAGGAAGGATGTTAATTATGATAAACACATGATTTACCAAAATTACAGCTGCTTTCCATTCACCAAGTGTCAGTGAGGCTATAATTTGTTTGAAACTCCAATCCAGGTGCTTTTCCAATACACTCACTGTACGACTTATAATCCTATACTGAGCTTTACTCGTTTACTTTATAGTCACTCTACGACTTACCCAAGAATCCCTCCCATCAAGTACAGAACAATGATGTATCCACAGTCGAGCAGCAATGCAAAACCAGTCATCCCGACTAAAGAGAGGATATACACAATCAGCGTCGTCTCTCTGTCAAAGGTAACGGAATCACATGTTGGTAAGTCTTTTGCATAATTTAAACATGTATTAGATTCTGTAAATTCTAACTTACTTGAACTTGTGAGTTTTATCCAACGCAACACCACACACGACGGAGCCAATGGTTCCTGCAACAACAATAGTCAGACCAATGCGACCAGCATCTTCTCCTGCGCCCTGAAAACCATCATTATGATCAGAGTTCAGAACCAATCGTGAATCATTATTATGGCTACCATGCGCTTTATAGACTTACTGGGAAATGAGCGAGAATTAACTTATTGAGAAGTGTAGAAATTGCATAGAAAACACCAACGTTGATGCCGTATGAGATGAGGAGAAGGATGTAGCCGTAGTTAGTCGAGAGTCGTTTTAATGAGCCGACAAAGTCGCTTTCCTCTTCTTGCTGCTTAAGAGCTGCTTGACTTGGTGGAAGAGGGGGCTGCTCTTCGAACACTGCAAACGTTGAATAGAATGGTGTGAGAGGGGAATGAAAGAGATGAAGTAGACAAAAGTTTGGACATGCAAAGAAGGAAGGCAGAAGCATGAAATAGCAGGTATGAACCAAAAGTGAAGAAGAATGTTAAAAATCAATACAAGAATGAGAGGCAAAGCTGTAGGTATAAATAAACAGAATAAACAGAAATCTGTCTTACAAAACAATATGAGCACCAATAAAACCGTCGTAAACCCAGCAACCGAATTATACATTATGCCAAGTTGTGATGCCATCAAACCAGTGTCTGCCTGGTCTTTGACAATAGTTGGTGGAAGCAGAAACCCTGCTGCAATGCCAAACTGTAACCAAATACAACGAATAGCAGTGACCGATCCATTATAAAAATAAGCTCAGTTGTGAAGTCTTCATGAGTGGCCGACTCCTCACCTGGTTGCCAAATACCCCGATGCTACAAGCTGACGACACCTCATCAGGACCAAACCACACTGCTGCGAGTCTGGCAGGAATTGACAGGACAAAAACCTTGAAATGAGTAGAAAAACGAGTAAATCAAAACATAATTACGTTAATACTTGACTCATGTTATTGTTCAAAGCTTCATCAAAATACATCTACAGTGGTCCCCCCTAAAAGCAAAGCTAACTTGAAGAGCAGTGTAGTTATGGCTAGTGTGCCAGCTTGCCACCCTCAGGTATGTCAAGAGTGGTTATGGGCTGGCATAAATGTTTCAGGCTCATGTTTCCTACTGATAACTCCATAGGTTCTGAGTAGGTTTCATTTTGGATCTTATTTGAATCGAATAGGTTTTTGAATGATGCAAAGCGGGTTCATGAGAACATCACGAGACCCAGCCTGCATTTATTAGCGCCTCAACAAACCCATGAAAAACTGTTCCTGTAGACAGCATTCTACATACTCCTACCCTGCTTTCTCACATGCCTTGGGAGTTTACCCAGTAACTATCATGTCTTCCTATTTACAGGGGATTGTGAAATGAAATAATAAAATGGCAGTTAATGGATAAAACGTAATTAAAACCATCCGTCCTAGAAACCCAGTTGATTACAGAATGGATGTACGAATTATAACTCCTCTCCCATTATTATTGCTCAAAGTGAATGCTAGGTTGTCCTTAGCTTATATTCCCCTCCTTGGGATGTAGCTGAGGTAACTAAGAACTGTTTTCGTCAGAAAGTTGGCTGTTCATTCTTAGGTACAGCATCTTAGTCATATGATTTAGCAACGAAATTATTCATGACCAATGTACTGTATCAAATAAACGAGAGCGTATATACAAAAAGGTTCATAAACAGCTACATGTCAAATAAAATAGAAACTTCTTCTCCTTCTTACTGATACGAAGTGGTGTATCGGTGGTTGACAGAGTGATTGGGTCCAAGACTCCCTTGCACTCGTTACACCACAGTAAGTCCAATCAAGGTCTTGAAAGAGTCAAGCTTGGGGGCCCAGCAAAAGGTTTGGTGAACACATGTGCCTCCATTTGTTCAGAAGACTTGTAGACCACTTCAATATCCTTTCAACCTTTTCACGTATGAACTATTCCTTGACGCAGATTTATTTTGAGCGGGAGCTGATAATTGGGTTTTTTGTCAATTCATCAGTGGCAGTATTGTCACTGAAAAGTTTGATGTTTTTATGTGGAGTTCCCAAGTCTGTAATCAGCTGGCACAGGTGCATGGCCTCTTTTGCGGCTTCTATTAGGGACATATACTCAGTTCTTTGGGTCATAATAACAACTGTGCGCTGTTTGAGTGATTCCCAACTGATGAGAGTGCCAGCATAGATGAAACAATACTCGGTGGTTGACAAAGTGATAATACCTTAGGTCCAACACATTCCAATAAACTCTTAGATGTCTTTCTACTGCATGGCTCATAAAGAGAATTTTTAATACCTCAGTGTTTCAGTGCCTGCTTCGATGAAGACAGAGTCTATTACAGTATAGTCGATTTTACTGTTGCACACACGGACATTGCCTAATGTAAACAGCACTCTATTCATGCACATGGTGGCCACAATGTTTCCAATTTTTAAAATATTTCTTCCCCTTCGCACGAGAAACTGGTTTTATTCTTATTTACATTCGTATTTATTCGTCCTTTTATTTTCTGACTGTGTTTGGAAGTATTTTTTACCTGAGGGTACACGGGATTAGTCCCTTTATCATTGAAGGGCACACATTGGGCCTATTGTGACGATGCCCTTTAACTGATAGAAGACGTTGTGCATACTTACTCTTTTTAACAAGCTGAGTATGTCTTTTGCCGCAGAGAGCACTTGTATAGGATGTGCTCTACCATTTCGTCGTCCTCGCTGCACTATCTGCATTCAACTGCCCGGTGAAAAATCTAGTAAGGAGTCTTAGTGCTAGTCTGGTGAATGTAAGCATTGTGTGAGTGTTCGATTGGGATGTCGTAAGATGCATATCAGAGTTTAGGCCTCAAGAGCTACGTCAGACACCACACAGTTGTTGTATAGTCCTGTTTGTGTAGGGGAGCTTGAAGTCATGTAGATGACCCTCTTGAGAAATTGTCAGTACCTAGATGATGAGCTCCCACACTTCGAAATAATCATTCATGGTTTGTCGTTCTTTTAACTCAGCAAACAGCCAGGCGTTGAGTAAAACGTAATTACCTGGCTAATTGCAGCAACTGTCTGTCCAACAAAAGCGATAGGAAAAGTGTTTGGATTAGTCGAGAAAACCTTGATCCAGGCACCAAGGCAGGTTCCAAGTGAGCCAGCAATAACACACTTTCGCAAGCCCTGCAACATTACAAAACATGCATTTATTATTAACACACGAGATCACTACTAACACTGAAATGTCGTCCAACATATAAGCGTGACGTACATCTTGCATGATATCTAGATTGCAAATGTGTATTGACAGCTGCCTGCAGAGAGTTCCTACATCCTATCAGGATGACGTGGCTTCTTTCATCGCTATAGAGAGACTGGATATTCAAATTCTGTGCTTTGTGTAGCCTTCGTAATTTGCTTCTCTGACAATCAAGTCACTGCTACACATAATAAAGCAAAAATACACCCCTACAAGACTTCCTATCAACGTTATTGTTACCCTAGTCTAGTAGTCTAGTCCCCATACAGCACAATCTAGTCAGGGGATCCTTGAAGATACCATAGGATTATTTTTGCTGCTTTGTAATGAACGTCTAGATACTAATTGTTGAAGAGGCTTGAAAATTTCACGGTGTTAGTGATGTCATTACTGGATGGTTGATAATAGAACTGTAATTAGTTCCTTTCAGTTTTAATTAGGGTTAGAGATTCCTATGCATTCACGGCCATGTCACGTTCAAAATTAAGTACTTCACGTTTCAAGATACCGGGATTCGAAATCTGTGATGTCCATCAGGCGTGTGTCTTTAACGTGGTCCAAAAAAATCCGTTCTTTTGTTCAAAAATCCCATTAGGTATCTAGTTGTGCCTGCCTGCTCCGCAACGCAATCGAACTAAGTCCATGGTTGTTTTGGGCAAAAAATGGTAAAACACATGAACAAAACCGAAACGTCGGCAGTTTTATCGCAAATATGCCGTGTTCAGTATCGTTTTCTTTTGTATTTTTAGATGCAGGGTCGAATGAAGAAATTCTCAGAAGAGTACGACTGCGCTTAGACGAAAATAGTGAAATCACAGTCATTATAGTGAGCCAAAGTCTACTAATTGAATGGATTCGCGGGACAATAACAACGGAAGTAATCGTTTCATTATTTGTACTCCCCCAAAATTGCCTACAGGCCCCTACGGGCGCCAGGAACATTTAGTTTTCGTCGTTCCGTTGTAGTCAGGTCATGTTTGGTGTGGTTTACTGGTATTTTTCGATGATGAATCGAATGGGATGGGTCTCGGAGGTATGAGACTACGTCAAGCTGTGCGTGAGAATAATAAACCGTTGTGTAATAATTTGCAGCGTTGTAGAGCCAAATTACAGGTGCAGGGAGCCAGGTAGTCCTCCCATACCTTTCAATTTAATCTCTTCCACTAGTTTTTGTTTTAACTCTGCCAACTTTGTTAGGTTCTTGGATGTCAAAACAATAACATTCACATAAAAATAATACATTCATGATTTCTGTTTTCGTTTGCTTTCACTCAACAAGTTTACGACCCCAACTCCTCACATCCCGTTTCACACTATGTTTCTATGTTGTCATCTGCAATGGCAAAGTCAATAACCATGTGATCCGCTCTGCATTGCACCAGGTACGTCTCGCCCACCCAGCAATTTGAGGAGCAGCGTGTGAGACATGGCTTTGACGTCTATTTACGACCTTCCTCGTGGCCCGTCATAGGTCGCTGCAGTCATAGGGTCGTTGGCAACAACCAAGTTGTACTTGGTGAGCAATTCTATATATGCCACGCCCGCCCCATCCAGGGTCAGAGGATCCCCACGATGGTGATCCGGCTTTTGCGTCAGCACAGACTCCTGGTAGTACTGCTAGAGCCCACTCGCGACTATGTTCAGAGACAATAAACTCAGTATGTGGTACCTCAACCCTTGTCTATCCTTGTTGGCTTAAAATGAAAATCCTTGGCTTGTTCCAATCTGATACTATGCTATAACTTCCAATATATGAGGGGCTAAGGTTGGAATGGTTCTGATTGCTAAGATTTCATTCGTCCACTCACTTCAAGCTTAAGTATGCGTAATTATATCTTATTGGTCGCTCTACAATACACAAAAACATGTATCCAAGATCTTTGGCGTCGTGACAAAGAAAACAAAATGTGTTTGTTACTTGTGTCTCAGTTGCTGATTAATTTTGAGTGATCAAGATATGAGTACGGTTTTCGTTATTTTGTTCGGGTCATTTACATTAACGACCCAAACCAATTGGTGCTCCTTAGTTTGCACATCGTCTGGCAATACGGAAGAGAACACTATGTGCAAATACAAATCGCAAACTGCTGGGAATGGCTGTACAGATATTAAACCCTCGATGACACTCGATAAACGAATTCAAATCTTATCGCTTCACAATGAATATAGGAACTTAATCGCTGGCGGTCAAATACCTGGATGGCCACAGGCGGGAAACATGAGACAAATGACGTGGGATAACGATTTGGAAATAGTAGCCCAACGATGGGCGGTGCAATGTCAGCCAGGCCATGATAAATGTCGCCGAACAACAGCATTTGAGTACGTAGGTCAAAATTATGGTATGGCCGGCTCTACAGGGAGTCCTCCAGCAGTATTGAATATCAGTTTTAAAGGTAATACTACAATTTGTTTCTGTTATGTATGGTCCCCGGTTGCAGATATTAAAACTTCTATTTTATGTACTAATGTTTAATGTCATTAATTCATTTCCTGTTTCTAAGATTAGATGTTGTTAGGGAAAATAAGTAGTAGCAGGGTGCAGATAATGGAGGCCCCAGGAGCAAATGGAAGGTTATGCATAGCCAGTGGAAAGGTGACGGGTCCAGCATGCTCTGGGCATTGTTGTAAGATGACAATTTGATGGACTCTTGTGAGGTTGCAAATGTGATGGAAGCGGGTAGGGATAGGTCAGAGGGATTTGGTACAGCGAGACACACAGTGCAATGCAGGGACAGAGAGGGAGCTGTATGGGGACAGTGAGATCGCCAAGTCGTGTTTTATTGGAGCTGTGAAGAAATAGGGTAGCAAGAATTCAAACTGCTCTGGTGATATTTGCTTCATCAGATGCAGACCTGCTTGTGCAATGTGGTTTGTCATTGCTGAGAGGTCAGTGTTCGAGGTTTTCAACATTTTACGAATAATTTTCAGACCTGGTTGAACGAAATTCATCTCAGAGGACCAATGTTTCTGGACACGAGGGAGAAGATGAAAGACAGACAAAGGAAAACTGGTGTAATGGAAATTTAAAGCAGAATGGACTGTATGGTAGAAGTAGATACGAGAGTAAGAATTTTGTGAGGGTGGTGTCTCTTAAATTACAGCGTTGGAGTTACGAGTTGGATGATCAAAAGCCGAATGAAGAATATCTCTGGTCGTTTTTTACTCAAACAGCGATCGAGAGCACTTGCCACCTACTTTAAACTAATTTTCACCTTCAGAATTCTTTTGGTTAGCGCCTCTTACTGGGTAACTCGTAAAAGTCCCACGATTTATGCAAACTTCGTAGCAGAGCTTTTCGGTGCTTCGCGTAGATGCTTTGTTTTGCTGATCTTGAACAGTTCAGCGAAGGTTTCTCTTCACTGCCATTAGGTTGCTTCAAATGGTGGGAATGAGGTCGATTCTTCCTTGCAAACCTCACTTCTTCAATTCATATGTACGAAGAGCGTGATTTTGAACGCATTTAATTCATTGACGTGTTTTGACAGGATGGGTTAATGAGATATCTCAAATATCGCCATCGATCCTGTCCAGTTTTCAATCAACTCCTGCTGGACATTTCACTCAAGTCGTTTGGGCCGAGTCTTTCAAACTAGGCTGCGCTGAGATCACCTACAACAGTGCAAGCAGCCCTGGAATGATGAATGGGGCGATTATCTGCAACTATGGGCCTGGAGGAAATATTGTTACGAAAGAAGTTTACAAGTCCCAGAAATCCTGTGGAGCCTGTCCCGAAGGCACTAAATGCCGGCCACCCCTGTACCAGCATTTGTGTGCTTTCCCTAATGATCCAGTTGATCCAAATCACATCTCCGCTTCACCCGTTTCACGCTTTCAGCACCCAGTCGTTTCTACATTTTACTCTGCCCTTCTTTTTTATTCATTAAAAGTATTCTAAATTCGTGTCTACATTCCAACGTTGGACAACAGCTACAGCTAAGCCACAATAATGTATGTCAACTAGTTTCCCCACATTTGAAAGAGCTAGTAAAAAAAGGAAATAAGATTTAGAACATGATTGATTATTGGGCGATTTAGGTTGTCACCTATGACTTTAAAATAATGTTGTCCAAATGACAGACTTGGCGGAACTCCGCACATGTGGAGTCTTTTGCAGAAGGTTTTCTTAACTCTCCTCAGCCTACCGGTATCAATTTGAATGATTGACTGTTTCAAGTTTACAAAAGCGATGCTTGAAGACCTAGCTCTTGAGGTAACTATGCAGGAACTCAAATTGGGGGGCCCAAGAATGACCTCCCATACTGAGATGACCCAACCGGGAAATATATCTGCTATCATCCTGCATGTCTTGCCTCACCAGTGCAGAGGATACAAGAAACCACCTGCTGCTCCGCTGTAGTTCCCAGCTATGGTTGTTGGAAGAGCAGCCAAAACTTCCAGCATTGACTGCTACTAAGCAAGCTTATAACCATTCTGCCCAGTTTGCGAAAAAGGTTATGACAAACGTGGTCATTTGATCTGTCCCTCTGAAACTTGCCGTCAATGTAGATAGCTCAGGTGGACAACCAGATTAAGAACTTCTCCCAGATGGTAAGATATCTTATCTCCTCGCCATAACACAGGTACAACAGCGCCCTACCAGGAGACCGCTAATGACAATCTACCATACCTCCAAAGGTCTGGGTTCAGTCGAGGCTGGGAAAATGCACCCTCTTGCATGATAGTGAAACCACAACCTCCATGATATGCGACTGATATACCTCTCTAAGAAGGTTCAGGAACAGGCATTTTGATAATTAAATAGGTCTGTCAGTCTATCTCTCTGTTAACATGATTGGGAGAGAACGGCTGAACCACACTAGCTCTAATTTAATAGTAGTAACTTCCTTTCTTTGTCGTTGATTAGTTGCAACACTTTTTCTATCTGCAGAATGGGATCACGAATTTAATTTTTAACTGGGTGTATAACTATTTATTGTAATAACTGAAAATATAATGGTTTCATCAAGTGTTGAATTTTAATTAAACTTTTAAAAATATTTTTAATAAGTTGAGTAGAAGTACAGCACATGCAGATACGACAGCTGTTTGGCGTTCACCATGTGAAATCAGTGGGTTGTTGATGAGAGTTTCGTTGAGCGGATCGTCAGGCAAAGCACACAAATTCGGGTACAAGGGGGGCTGGCATTTGGTGCCTCTAGGGCAGCCTGAGCAGCTTTTTTCGGCCTCGTAGACTTTCTTGGTTAGTATGTTCCCTCCAGGGCCATAGTTGCAGACAATTGCTGCACTGTTCAGTTCAGGGCGGCTTGATTTCTTGTAGGTGATCTCAGCGCAGCCTAGTTTGAAAGACTCGGCCCAAACGACTTGAGTGAAATGTCCAGCAGGAGTTGATTGAAAATTGGTCAGGATCGCGGGCGTTGTGTCATCCAGCTCGTCAACCCAGCCTATCGAAAGTAGTTACAGTTAATCGCTAGATTTCAACTGTCACAGTTTTCTTAAAGGGGCCATTATTAATTCAAGTATTTACGATTTTTCCCTATCACATGAAATCGAGCCAAAGAGAAACATTTGCTGAACTTCTATCCTCCACTTCGATAACCTTGGATGAAGCAGAAGAGTGGCACTATTCCATGAGGAAATGGGAAAACGTTCCAGTAAAGCAGCTCCAATGAGCTCGTTCCAAACGATCAAGGGATCGATCAGCTTCATTTGAAACTGTGTTGGAAATTTGCTTTGCAGTAAGATTTATTGGCTGCTTTACAAAACAACCACAGTGCAACTTGAGCCATAAAACCCTCTTTTAGATTTTTCCCCCTTCGTAAAATTGCCTATTTGTCCTGCGGGTCAACGCCAAAATAAGAATATGAGGAAAATCAGCGACCAAAACATTGTACCAGTATAAACCGAACTCTTCAATTTAGCGAAGGCTCCTCAGGGACATTTGTGCTGGCTAGGCACCTCAAATGGAGCTACTCGCTCGAAAATTCGGCGTTGTTAGTCGTAACTGAGCAGTTCTCTCATTGAGGCGTCCCCCTGTTAATTCCTGTCAAGTCTCTCTCATATGATACTGGCATTCTCAGAAAAATTAGGATGGTAGTGCTCTCTGCACAGTGAGAGTACAATAATGTTCATAAAATAATTACGATCTAGTTCCCAGCATTTCATACTGCTTGGGGCTGGACTGTTAACACAAACCTTTCAATAACAAAAAATTACTTTTAGAGCAGTATAAATTACTTTTTAAGTAGGGGAACCCAATAAATTCTGGAACGCTTAGTTCATGCGAAATATGTGAAAAAAATATCTGGTGCGTTGCAACACACAACTTTCCTTAGCTCTACAACAATTCACTTTGTACATGGCTAATTCTATTTATCAATTCATTTATCACTCAGTTCCTTTGAACTTGGTCAAACAACAGGACACAGCAGCAGGAAGCGGTAGCGCTTACAGTTCCAGAATTTATTGTGCTGCTCGTACTCATTGCAGGACCATTATTGAGCAACTGGTACACAGATAATTAATGAGGCTGTAAACAACAATTATTTCAAGGAGGGTAGTAATTACTTTTGCAGAGTTATTGGGTAAAAACGTTTAGAACTGGTAGTAAGCGAAACGGCAGTAGTTGAAATTCAGGAATTCCTGGAGTAAGCCTGTTGGAGATGTTTTTACTCGCGGACATTATTATTCTCGAGTCCTTGAAACATATGTTTTTCGTATTCGATCAGATGTGGTCTCGTTTTTCCGTTCGTTTCTTTTCGTCGTTGTAAATGTTTTAATTCCATGTCTTCCATTGTATGAATCGGGGTTCATTAAAAGTATTGTGTTCGTCTCAGATTTTGTTCGCTACGAAACTAGAAAAATCTCTACAAAGCCCCATGTATCTCATGAGCGTTTTCAAACACTCACCCTTTAGGTATTGGAAATTTTTTTAACATTCTACTAACATTCCAGCGGAGTTTATAAGGAAAAAACTGCGCGAAAAACGCTTTTCGTCGAACATTTTGATAATTTATTGTGCTGCTCTCGTCATTTTCCCACGAATGGGAATTTTATGGTATAATTTTCTTATTTTCTCATAAACTTATTGAGAGCTATCAATATAAAAAATGTAATCAAAATCGTTTGAGCCGTTTTTGAGAAAAAAAATTTGGTGTTTTGATCACTATGATAACTATAGTTAGCATTCGGTGGATTTTGTTCATATCCTTATTTTGGCGTCCCATGGTTACTTGTCGGCTAGATATCAAGTTTGAGCTGATTTGGTACGGTGGTTTTTTCTAAAAATCGTTCACAGACACACATACACACAGACCATTTTCCCAAATAGTGTTTTTCGGACTCAGGGGGGTCTGAAACGTAAAGATCTGAAGAAAACTCAAAAAAAAAATTTCAGCCGATTACATAACTTTCCTTTCTAATTTGTAGAGCCAAGGAAAGTAAAAATTGATGAACCCCGATTAAAAGTATTGTGTTCGTCTCAGATTTTGTTCGCTACGAAACTAGAAAAATCTCTACAGGTTATGGGTCCCAGTTTCGTGTGCCGTTGCGTGTTTAGGCGTCAATAGTGACCGCGTCGGTTAGTTATTGTTTCGTGATTTTTTTTCTTTTTTTTGCGTACGCGTTCGCGTTGAGTTCGTCCAGCTCTAAAATGGAATACGTGAAAGGGATTAAACCACTGAAAGGAGCAGAAGATTGGCCGTACTGGAAAGATCGAGTTTTAGACGTTCTGGAGTTGTTCAACGCTGTCGGTATCGTTGAAGGAACAACAACCAAGCCCACTCCTTCTAATCCACCGACTAAAGCCGAGAACGAAGCACTCGTCGCTTTCAACAAATCCGCAGCTCAGGCAAAAATTGTAATTTCGCAGTGCGTTTGTGATGAGCTTCACCAACGGATTTCGGGTCGATTGTCAGCGAAGGAGGCATGGGATATATTAGTCGAGCAGTTCGATAATAAAGCAGAAGACCAGCTATTTCGTCAATGTCTCAATTTTTACTTTCCGCTACCCGAAGGGAAGGAAAGTATAGTAATCGGCCCAAAAAAAAAATTTGGGTTTTCTTCAGATCTTTACGTTTTGAGGCCTACTGAGTCTAAAAAACCTAATTTCGTCGCGTGGTCCGTGTGTGTGTATGTGTGTGTGTGTGTATGTGTGTGTGTATGTGTGTGTGTGTGTGTGTGTTGTTGGGTGGGCAAACGAACTTAGCAGCATTAACTGCTACAAAGGAAGCCTACAACCATTTTGCAAAGTTCGCAAAGAAGGTGATGGCTAAGAAACGTGGTTATAGTTGATCTGTCCTTTTGAAACTTGCCACCCAAGTAAAAAGTAAGATCAGGTAGGGAACCAGATTATGAAATACTCCCAGATGGTACGGGATTCCTCAGGTGGTCACCTCCGCGCGGTAACACACGGGCAACAGCTCTCTACGGTGAGACTGGCTAACGACCACATACCTGCCGTACCTCCACAGGTCTGAGTTCGGTGGATGCTGCAGGGGCCGGCCTCTTGCATATTAGCGAAACCGCAACTTCTATGACTGATATAACCCTCGTCGAGGGTTTAGGTACAGTCATGAAATAAAGAAACAGATCTGTGTGTGTGTGTGTCTGTAGTTCGATTTGCGGGAGAACGGCTCATCCGATTGAGCTGGTTCTTTTTTTGTTTTGTTCGTTATTTTTTGTAGACACCAAAATAAGGTTATGGACGATTTCGGCCGATGGGAAGGGGGGTGGGGGACGAAAATGTACCAAAAACTAGGGTTTTTCGCATTTTTCTCGAAAACGGCTCTAACAATTTTGATTAAACTTTCAAATTATCTTCTCCTAATTAATACCTAACTTTTCCTCTCCATACATATCTCCATGAAAATACGGTGAACGGAGATATGGGGCCCTGAAGCAAAAATAGGTTTTTTACGCTTTTTGGCAAAACGGCTTCAGCGATTTCCACCAAACTCACAGGATGTTTTCAAATAGTTGATACCTACATATTCTTCTCAATAAATGTTCCTGTGACGGTCCATTGAACAGAGATAAAAATCAAAATGTGTCGAAAATAACGTTTTTTCTAACATTTCCGTAAATTCCAGGGTAACTTCTTTACCAGGTGTGACACGATAAAAGTGCAGGTCGCAAAAAACAAAAAAGTGGATCGAACAACACCAATTGTAAATATTGTGATTCGAAAGGACACTGGCTTCGCGAATGTCCCAAATGGAAAGCGGACGGTAAACCTCCATATCCAACACGTGCTTGCGGATCAAGTGCAACCAAAGGAGCCACTCCGTCAAACTCCATCAAAAATGAACATGCAGCAGTGTCAGATACACGAGTTGCCCTCGTTTCGATTAGTAGCGACGTCAATGTAGCTACTATGAATGACCAATGGTGGGTTGATAATGGTGCAACTCGCCATGTTACATCAAACCCCAATTGGTTCACAGAGTACAAACCCTTCCCAGAAAGTTCGAATGCCACAGTCAAAGCGGCAGGGAAAGAGGTTATTAAAGCTCTCGGAAGTGGAACGATTGAGGTCACCAACTACAGTAATGGCAAGCTGAAGTCATTCACGTTGAATGATGTGTGGTACGTTCCTACCATATCAAGAAATCTTGTCTCCGTACTTGCAGCCCATGATCGAAATCCGGGAAGCAAGTTTGAGTCGACTAATACTGAGTGTAAGTTCGAAGTCAATGGACAGGTCGTATTCACCGGTACTCGAGACTCAGGTGGAACATTATATCGCGCCTCATTTCACACGGTTCAGCCTGCAGAAACTTGCGTTGCTTCGACTGACAATAAGCGAATTCTGCAACTTTATCATCAACGATGGGGTCACATGGACAAACGCTACATCCGATCCAAGCTTGAATCTGAATTCGGAATCAAAGTGCCAGCTGACAATGAACTTTGCGAACCGTGTCAGTTCGGGAAGGCACATCGTTTAGCATTTGGAACTCGCGTAAAAGTGTCAGCTCCTGGAGAGCTACTATCCGGTGATGTGTGTGGACCTTTGGTGGTCGTAGGTACTTGATAGTTATCAAGGATCATTACTCAAAGTACCGATACTGTTTCGTCGCGCGTGAGAAGTCAGCAGTCAGTGAGGCCCTGCGTGAAGTGCTCGCCAAAGCTCGTACACTTCGTCATAACGTCAAAGATTTTCTCAGTGACAACGGTCGAGAGTTCGATAACAACGACGTGCGTGCAGTGTTAAAAGAATTCGGTGTAAACCAACGATTAACTGCTCCATACACACCTGAACAGAATGGCGCTGTGGAGCGTGAAAATCGCACTATTGTGGAAATGGCTCGCACTTTCAAATATTCCAACCCCGATATAAATTTTCCTGCAGCAATCTGGGCTGAGCTCGTCGTCAGCGCTGGGTATATTTTGAATCGAGTGGGAAAGTCGTCAGTTGAAGGAAACCGCCTCACGAACTATGGTTTGGCCAGAAGCCACGAATCAAACATCTACGCGTTTTAGGTTCAAAGTGTTATGTTCATCTGCCGGTTCAGAAACGACGTAAAATGGATTCGAAAGCCATTGTAGGGTACCTGGTTGGATACGATGGTGACGAGCGATATCGGATCTACAACCCTGAAACAGCAGACGTTGTAGTTTCGCGTGACGTGATTTTTCTCGAAAACGTCGATGATTGTGATAAAAACATCATGTGGCCGATTAAGGAAAGTGAAAATCAAACGGATCGACTGGTTGATGAGGAAATGGAGAGCTTTCCTGAACCTAAAATTCGAACTTCTAATGAGGATTCCGATGGCAGTCATGAATCAACAGAGCCTGATGGACAACTTGAGAGACCTAGGAAATCCTCCAGGGAAAGAAAGTGTCCTGGCTGGATGAACGACTATATCACATCCAATTATGCGGAAGTTTTTCTGTCAGAAAACGAACCACAATCCTTCGAGGAAGCGATGAGAGGTGAAGACAGAGAAGATTGGAATTCAGCCATGGAGAAGGAAATCAACTCTATGCACAAGAACAACGCATGGGAGTTAACGAATCTCCCTCCGGGAAAGAAGGCAATTAACAACAAATGGGTCTATCGTATCAAGCGAAATCCCGACGGTAGTGTTGACAAGTACCGCGCCAGACTGGTCATCAAGGGATGTGCTCAACGACCTGGACTAGACTACGCCGAAACCTTCAGCCCAGTTGCTCGCTTGGAAGTGATTCGATCACTATTGTCCATTGCAGCTGTGAAGAAGATGACGCTTCGGCAGTTTGACGTCTCAACTGCATTTCTATACGGAAAGGTCGAGGAAGTGATTTTTATGAAGCAACCCGAAGGCTTCTCTGATGGCACTGATCGTGTCTGCCTCCTGAAACGCAGCCTGTACGGTCTCAAGCAGGCTCCGCGCTGCTGGAATAAGACTTTCGACGACTTCATGATTGGCCTAGGATTCCTTCAGAGTCGTGAAGATCCTTGCGTTTACGTCTGTAACACGCCAACTGGTAAGATCATCGTTGTGCTTTACGTTGATGATGGTCTAGTAGCAGCCACAAGTCAAACTGAAATGGACTCTTTTATCAAGCTACTACGGGCGCGATTCGAAATCGTTGCCAAAGAAGTTTCTTATTTTCTTGGACTCGAAATTACCCAACAGGGTGGTAATGTTACAGTTAGCCAATCCTCGTTTATAAAGAAAATACTAAGTCGATTCAACATGAATGGATGCAATCCAGTTCTGACTCCAATTGAGAAACTCACCGCTCATGAATCAGGGAAAGTGACGGTATTCCCCTATCGCTCGGCTGTTGGAGCTCTGCTTTACGTAGCTCGTGGCACTCGTATCGACATAGCTTTCAGCGTGAGTGTTCTATCACGACGGTTGGAAAACCCTACGGATGAAGACGTGGTAAGAGTGAAGAGGGTTATACGTTACCTGGCTGGAACTATCAACCTCAAATTGATTTATTGCCATGACTCCAAAATGGACTTGCTCGAATGCTACAGCGACGCGGACTTTGCAGGATGTCCAGACACTATGCGCTCAACCAGTGGAGTGGTTGTCAAATTTGCTGGCGCAGCCATCACTTGGATTAGTCGTCGTCAAGAGCTAGTTGCAGATTCTACGTGTGAGGCAGAAATAGTTGCTGCTAACCTCGGCTCGAAGGAGACTATCTGGATCTCCCGGCTGTTCAAGGAACTGATTGGTCTGTCTGATCTCCCTGTCCTACGTATCGACAATGAATCAGCAAGAAAGCTAACCGAAAACCCTGAGTTCCACTTCCGCACCAAGCACATTGAGCGGAAGTACTTTTTCGTTCGAGATCGGGTCAAGAAAAACATGCTGACTGTCAAACACATCAGTACTGAAGACCAGCTTGCAGACATCTGTACGAAGCCTTTGCCTAGACCCCGGCTTCGAGCTCTACGTGAAAATTTGGGACTACTCGAATAAGGGAAAGTGTTGGAGATGTTTTTACTCGCGGACATTATTATTCTCGAGTCCTTGAAACATATGTTTTTCGTATTCGATCAGATGTGGTCTCGTTTTTCCGTTCGTTTCTTTTCGTCGTCGTAAATGTTTTAATTCCATGTCTTCCATTGTATGAATCGGGGTTCATTAAAAGTATTGTGTTCGTCTCAGATTTTGTTCGCTACGAAACTAGAAAAATCTCTACAAAGCCCCATGTATCTCATGAGCGTTTTCAAACACTCACCCTTTAGGTATTGGAAATTTTTTTAACATTCTACTAACATTCCAGCGGAGTTTATAAGGAAAAAACTGCGCGAAAAACGCTTTTCGTCGAACATTTTGATAATTTATTGTGCTGCTCTCGTCATTTTCCCACGAATGGGAATTTTATGGTATAATTTTCTTATTTTCTCATAAACTTATTGAGAGCTATCAATATAAAAAATGTAATCAAAATCGTTTGAGCCGTTTTTGAGAAAAAAAATTTGGTGTTTTGATCACTATGATAACTATAGTTAGCATTCGGTGGATTTTGTTCATATCCTCATTTTGGCGTCCCATGGTTACTTGTCGGCTAGATATCAAGTTTGAGCTGATTTGGTACGGTGGTTTTCTCTAAAAATCGTTCACAGACACACATACACACAGACCATTTTCCCAAATAGTGTTTTTCGGACTCAGGGGGGTCTGAAACGTAAAGATCTGAAGAAAACTCAAAAAAAAAATTTCAGCCGATTACATAACTTTCCTTTCTAATTTGTAGAGCCAAGGAAAGTAAAAATTGGATTGCTTCCTAGTGTGATGGAAACCTGCGAATGCATGTGGGTTCGAGGAATGGTCAAGTATGACACGATATCGATTAAATGTTTCATTTATTTGTATTCGTGATTTGGATTTGTAAGCTATTGTAACGGGGTATGTGAAGTTATGATCCACGATAAAAATGACGACAGGGGCTTATCACAAAAAGCGAGTTGAAAGTTCAATATGATACCTACACGACTGATGTTTAACAACAGTTGTAATGTAATTGAAACAACCATCGAAATTCTGGAATTCAAACTACCGTTGTCCTAACATAAATTGGCGTTAACAGACGTGGGGATGAGGCTAGGCAGTTTTTAGTTAACTTTTGCAGCAATTATACTAAACAATCGGTTACATATGTTCTTCACAGTGCGGCCTTCAATAATAAGAAGGTGAAGGGATGAAGACGGAGAAGCAGCATACAGAAATTGAAAGTTTAGTATGGCGATTCCTTAGCTTATTGTACTCTCACATCCCAGCAATATCCTCAAAGAACATAAGCTCAAGTCTGTATCACCTTTGAAACTGACATTCAATACTGGCGGAGTTTTCTCTAAACCGCTCATCATTCCATAATTTTGTCCAATATACTCGAAAGCTGGTGTTCTGCGACATTTGTCATGCCCTGCCTTGCACTGCTCTGCCCATCGTAGGGCTACTAATTCTAACTCATTATCCCATGTCATTTGTCTCATGTTTCCAGCCTCTGGCCATCCTTGCTCACCACCACTGGCAATTACGTTTCTGAAGTGATTGTGAAGAGATAAGATGTGTTTCCTTTTTAAAGGCGTCATCGAAGGATTGATACCAGAGCAGCCATTCCCACTAGTACGTGAACTGTAGTAGCACATGGTGTTCTGTACTTTTGTACCATAACTTTCGCAAACTAGTGAGCACCAATCCGTTTGAGTCGTTAATGTAACCAACCCAAGTAAAATAATGGGAAACATTTATCAATTTGATCACTAAAAATTTCTCAATAATTTAGGAACAAATGACCGCATTGTTTTCCTTGACATAAATGCTCTTGGTTACATATACTTCAATACTGTAGAGCTGAACATAAGATATTATCACTAACATTGATGATTGAAGATACAATTAAATCGTTATAAGAAATCCCGCTCGTTCCCTTAATGGAAAACTGAGGAACTCAATAACCCAAAATTGCTAGTTCCCCCCACAAACATTTGTTCGATAATGTAACCTAAACGAGAGGTGTAACACGGCGCTACAAAACTTTCAACACTGGTACTGCATGCAGGAAGACTGAGCTTTCAGACAAAACTTAACCTTAGCTTTAACTTGATAGTAAATATATGGACCTGTGAGGAGTTTGAAGGTGGTTACATTGTTCATTCCAAAGTAATATTTTTGTTTTGTTTGATTTACTACATTTATTTTAACGTAATGTTTAGAAGGAAGCGAAGAGGCACTACTACTTGTGGACCAGTGTCTAGCCAAACCAAGACAATCAGCAGGTATACTCCTTCCTCCCACCAACCAGGACGAATATGAAGCTCCAAATCTTGAAAAGCGTCAGTCCCCACCCTGCTACTTCTGCTTTATTATCAATACTTTATATTTATTCCGGTGTCGTTTGCTTTGGAAGGCAATTCTTCTCTTCTGTCATCTGATTTGGTGAGTCCATTTTGGGAATACATCTCAGTTTCGAGCCACGTAAACATGACACGCACATGAAATTCTTCTGCTTCTCTCAACCATTCACTGAAACTTGAACTCTTAAGTGCGATAATTTATTTTGTATTACTCTGGTGCTTCGTTTCTTTTCTTTTTTTTTAAATTATACTGTAGTAACTGTACATGATGCGGATGTGTTCAACCTCAAACATGTGTTCAGATGGCTTTTTCGAGTCATGTGGTCATTATTCGTTCGATTCAAATACCTAATCAGGATGTAGGTTCTTTTTTACTTTCATTGGCTCTACAAAGTAGAGAGGAAAGTTATGTAATTGGCTGAAACAAAAATTTTGAGTTCTCTTCACATCTTTACGTTTCAGACCCTACTGAGTCCCAAAAACACTAACTGGGAAAATGGTCTGTGTGTGTGAGTTACCATGGGACGCCAAAATCAGGGTATGAGCCAAATCCACCGAAAGTTAACTATAGTTATCAAGGTGATCAAAACACCAAAATATTTTTTTAATCAAAAACGGATCTAAAAATTTTGAATACATTTTTTATATTGATAGCTCTCAATTATACCATGAAATTTCCATATACGGGGAAATGACGAGAGCAGCACAATAAATTACCAAAAATTTCGACGAAAATCGATTTTAGCGCGATTTTTTCTTTATAAACCCTGCTGAAATGTTACTTCAATGATCAAAAAAATTGGTGTAGTAGTCCAATTAAACACCTAAAGGGCGAGAGTTTAAAAACGCTCATGTGATACGTGAGGCTTGCTCCAGAAATTCCTGAGTTTCAGCTACCGCCATTTGGCTTACTACCAGTTCTAAAAGTTTTTACCCAATAACTCTGCAAAAGTAATTACTATCCTTCTCCAAAATTGTATTTACAGCCTCATTAATTCTCTGTGTACTAATTGGTCAATAATGGTACGGGAATGAGTACGAGCAGCACAATAAATTGCGGAACTGTGAGTGCTACTGCTTTCTGCCGCCACGAAGTGATGTTTTACCAAGTTCAAACGAACTGAATGATGAATGAATTGAGTAAGAAGAAAACGTCATGAACACAAGTGAATGGACGATGGACGTAGAGCTAAGGAAAGTTGTGGGTTGCAACGCACTAGATATTTTTATTATTCATTCTGAATAACATACCTGCTATTCCTTCTCTAATTCCTATATTTTTAGTGAATATGACGGGGTTGTGCCTCCTCGAATATTTCGCCGCATGCATCTTAAAACGCAAACCATATGGGTTTAATCGTCGAAGTTAATATTGTGCAACTTCTGTGTACATACGTCGGTCGGTAGTGCCCCCATTACAACACCCTCGCCTCGTTTCTAGTTAAAGACAAGCCCCTCAAAAATCGGCTTCTCTTTTTCAAAAACACCGTCATTCAATCTCCGAGTTAGTGGCAGCACTTGAGCGCCATCTGGCGGATTTCAAGAATCGAAAGTATCGCTCACACACCGCACTCCTACTAACTCGAATATCAAGATGAATGGTGTGCAGAAGCAGCCTGTTCCGTCTACAAACCAACGTTCCCAGCATTCCCAGCCCTCAGCCCCGAAGGCCACACTCTCGCCAGCACCAAGTCGACATCAAGACCCTGGATCTGGAAAACCTCTGCTTGAAGAGTAGCAAGGATTCGCACTACGCTTTTGCGTGCAAAATCGAAAAGGCGAAACTAGTGCTCCTCGCCAAAAGGCAAGGCTACGTCTCGCGTTTGCATCATTACGCTGATTCCAGCCCAGAACAAATCTGGAAAAGCCAGTTTAACTCACCATCGCCAGGATGACTCATGTAGCAACTTCATAAATTCCGGACTCAACAAACTCGACACAATCAGCCAGTTCCTCAACGCATTGACTTTGTCCAAGGCAGGGCAATTCAGACTCGAATATCATTTCTGTTGAGCTGAACCGAAAGCTGCAACATTTTGAAGTCGTCAGTGGTGCTAAGTTATGTCTCAACCTCAGGATTCAGATCCGAACCTCCACAATTGCGTTTTGAACCTACTCTGTAGACATCATCAGGCCTGAGGGGCAATTCAACATTTCGTACAGGAAGAAACAAATGGGTGGTATATTTATACCGGTCACAACGCGCCTCTAGGACGTAATGAATCAGGAGTTTGGGCATTGAGCTACATCAGGTGAATGAAAAATGAATAACCACGCCCCAGAACTTCACGTTACACCGCTCAAAAGCATCGAGGAACTTTTCATGAAATTCCCAACTATCTTCGAAGAGAAAGTCGGACAACTTTGCGCTAATTGACCACGTTAATAGTGAATTGGATTATGACTGATGGCATAATTTCACCGGTAACACCCATCGATTGAATTTTCCCGCCAGTTATGATCACGAAAGCATATGGTAGCGTACATCTCTGTTTATTACACAGACGGTGTCAACGATTGACTTGTACAAGCCAGCAACCCAATTCGAGAACCTCCAAGTCGATCAGGAGCCCCCGTAGCACAGAGGCAATTGGCGGCCATATGGCTTACCGTGTCAAAAGCGTTGGCAATGTCCAATGTAGCCATATGCAATAGCTTCTTTTTCTTGAGACAGTACGGTATACAGAATACACCAGAATGCCCTCAGGACGTTCCCTATGACGGCAGCGTCCTGGTGGAAAAAGCTTAAATGATGGTGGAAAATGGGCAAGGGTAACCTCCCCTCCCTCTGGTTCAGCAGAGCACCACCAGGAAAACACGATCTCCTGCCTTTAAGTCCACTACGTAGGAGTCCTGATAGCTAGGGCCACTCGGTCAGACTAAAACTACTCAGTTTCACCATACTGGAAAGACAAGAGAATCGAACAAAAGACCAGGGCAACATTCGTTTTATTATTGGTAGATTCCGTTCCACAATTAGTCCCATTCAGCATACTACCGAAGAAGACTTCTGGTGTGCACAGGTGCTCTATTTGCAGAAGTTAATCCCAGAACCATCCCACTCGTTAAAAACGTCTTTATTACGTTAAAAACAGCACCAGAGCCAGCAGGGCCAGGGCTTTTCGGGACTCAACTCGAGCGTTTTGCGTATTGGTGGCGACCATCCCGAAGACTGGATCGCTAGGCAGAGCGCACAACGAAGAGTACAGGCTCGGACGGCAGTGCGTTCCTTCGGGGCAGGCTCCGCAAGATTTTCTAGTTTTGTAGATTTCCCTGGCGTTGACATTCCCGGTCGGACCGTAGTTGCAGATAATCGTTACGTCCCGAATATGCGGGTTCGCGGACTTTTTGAAAGTGATTTCAGCGCAGCCAAGTTTGTAGGACTCGGCCCAAACGATTTGAGTGAAATGGTTGGCGTAAGTGGGATGAAAACCGAGTATGATTTGCGCCGTCGTGAAATTTATTCCGGCGATCCAACCTGTCAAAGTGCTCGTATCATTTTTCTAGTTCATGCAAAAGACTAGGCGTAAAGCAACTTGAAGATGTCGAATGTTTAGTAGAATACTCTGTTATTGGACTAATACAAGTCCACGTACATTCTTGCGACTAATCCAATCTATTTTTCACTCAGTCCATATAAACTTGTAAAGTACAAAGCGCTTGAAGCTCCGGAATTTATTAGGCTGCTGTTACTTACGCTAGGGCCTTCATGGAAAAAAACGACGTATGGGTTAATTCATAGGAGTGTTATCACAATTTTTTGGGCTTACAACTCAAAGGTAGTTGTTGAAACACTGCGAAAAAAAGTTAGTAGAAAAACCCGATGGAATTTTTGAGGTTGTTCCTAATTATTTTATTCTACCGTATAGAAGCTTATTTAGTACCACTCGGATTTTTTTTGAGAAATGTTATGTGAACAAGATTTACAGCCAAAAAACCCAGAATTTTCGTCGACAATAGTGCTTCTCGCGTCACTTCCCACAAACGAAAATTTTACATTGTCGTCGTATTATTTGGATCTGTTCACAAACAACATTTAATCTAATTTGTTGACGCTATTTTTGAGGAAAAAAATATTCGTGTTTCGATCACTATAACGATTAGAGCGATTTTGATTGAACTTACAAATTAACTTATAAATCTCAGTATTTAACGTTGCTTCTCGGCTTCAACGAATATCTCTGTGTAATATCGGTGAACGGAGATTAAGATCTACGAAGTAAACATTCGTTTTTTCACTTTTTGGCAAAACGGCTCTAACGATTCAAACTCACAGGATGTCGTAAACTTGTTCTTCATATATTGTTCCTCTGACAACAGAGATAACAACCAAAGTGAGTAAAAATCCGTGTGTGAAAGTGTTTTTAACATTTTAAATTGCCACGAAAGCTCAGAAAATGAGATTGTCGAACATTAAATTATCGAGTCGAATTATTGATTTGTCGATCAAAAATATGGAGCCCTTATACGTGGTAGATCGTCGATCGTAGATTTACGGGTGAGGAATGCGCACTACATACTTTTCAACACAATCGCAATACTTTCCTTACGCTTGGAGTGGAAGGAAGGGTGTGATTCCGTAACTAGAGAAGCTTCAAAAATTTGGAAAACTCCCAAATGACAGAAGCAACAATCCGTATCACCTTCAAATACCATCTTCACGGTATCTGTTCCTGGGTCCGTGCTTTCATCAAGTCCAATAAATCCATAGTTTTGCCCAACATGGGGAAATTTTGGCGTTCGACGACATCGATCGTGTCCTGACTCGCACTGCTCAGCCCATCGGAGGGCCACTTGTTCTAAATCCATATCCCACGTCATTTGTCTCATGTTTCCTGCCTGCGGCCATCCGGATATTAAGCCGCCGGCAATTTGATTTCGAAAATCGTTGTGAAGAGCTAAAAGCTCCTTTCTTTTATCGGCTGTCATCGAGGGTGTGATATCAATACAGCCGTTCCCTCTCGTCCGCGACTGGTATCTGCACATGGTGTTCTGTTCGGTTTTTCCAGCAATTCGACAAACTAACGAGCACCAATCCGTTTGAATCGAGATCGACGTTGGCAAGGCGAGAAAAATAATAAACAACATATCTCGATCACTGTAAATTCATTACATGAGACGCAAATAAGTTGCATTTTCCTTGTTATGGTGTCACTAGACATTGGTTACATGATACACTGTAGTGAAGAGAATTAGAACTACGGCGAGCGTATGTCATTTATTCGTATTTACCTCACAATAGATATATATCTGGTGTATAGCAGCCCACAACTTTCCGCAACCAGCGCTGTATGTTCGATCACTCATTTCACATTAATCAGGAACAAAATATTCAGATAAAAAGCACATCATAAGTTTGATCGAAATCGTTGGAGCCGTTGTGACATTTTTGTGTCTTTATTTAGGCACATAAATTCGAAAAGCGCCACGAAACGGAGCGTTACGAAAATTGCGTTCTTTATTTGGATCTTTCATTGTTACGTATTAGTGGTGGCGACGTGCAGTTAGTATTAAATAGTACATTTAATAACTAAAATTAAATTACGACAGTAAATAAAATAATGTTGCCTGTGGAGCAGCAGGAAAATGTCTCTGTGTGTTAAAGGACTTACACGCAAGGTGATGCACCGCTAACGTGTCAAACATCTATTTAACAGTTTACACAGTTTATACGAACCCGGTAGAACTGAACATTCTATACAGATACTGCTTTTAGACGTTCTGATTTCTTTTCAAAAAATGAGAAAAATGGTTTAATGTTCGACGAATTTCATTTTCCGATGTACCTTCGCTTGCATCTCCCCCCACCTTGTGAGTTTAATGAAAACGGTTTGAGCCGTTATCCCAAAAAACGATTCATTTTGCTTCATAGACCTGTTCACCGAATTTTCACAGAGATATTTATGGATATCAAAAGTTAGGCACCTCTCTCCTACCCATCAATGGAAATTACTCGCAACTAATCGGTCCAGTCAAAGGTTTCAGTTTACACATAAAATTCTGTATGTACTGACAATGATGTAAAAACTGAAACTGTTTTAAGCATATGAAATCCCTGTGGGCATATACTGAATTTTCATTTCACAATCCCAAGAACCTTTCGAGCTCCGAAGAAGAGCCTTCCTATTTCTAGATTGATTAAACTGTAAATACGAGGATAAGAAGAAAATTCACTCACGAACTTATCAAGAGCCCAAGAGCCTGGTACGATCAGGATAACATAAGAGACCATGTAGACCATCGACGTCCACTCGACCCACGTTGATGACACACCATAAAAACGGGTGACCACGTTCTCGATGATGCTGTACTGAATCCACTGGAGAGCGTTGGACATCGAGTACATGACAAACAGCAGGAGCATCAGCCACCGCTTGCCGTAAACTTGAGTTTCTGAAAACAGAACGATTTTGGGTGTTTTTATTTTATTAGAAATGAATGAAGGTGGATTAGTTGCCTGGCTTATAGTTCCCCTTAAGATGAACAATGGTGGGGCTGTATTGAGGATGGAAAGGATGGAGTTTCTGTCAACATGAGTAGGGAGTGAGAAATATGAAGATAAGATCTCGATGTAGTAGATGTGAGTCTACTACAGGACACTTCAAACCGTGGACGTGTATTAAAGAGATGAAAAGTGTTCCTGAGCGAATGCAAGAATCAGAGCTCTGACGAGAGCAGGTGTCTTCCTATAGTTTAATCCCCCCTTGCCATTTATGACGCGTTGATGAGAGCGTAGACCACATCCTTGCGACTACTGCTCAGTTTGTTCTGCTTAAAAAAATCATCTGGATGAGGCTGCATAGACTACAACCCGACGTGTGCACTTCACAAATACTAACCTAGTCAAGTCAGACATATTATGTTACAGAAAAGGGAACCCTAAGCAGAACAACTAACACCGTCTTCGAGAAACTTCGTCAAAAAGTTCTCGCATGCCGTATACTGATGATTTTTGGCTTATATGGTTTTGAAGAACCAAATGTAGGTATACTAGTACTTTGATAGAAGACATTCCACCCGTGTTGGACGTTCTATCTTGAATTGTCTGTGCTGGCAGTTCCCAGCGATTGAACGATTTTAATTAAATCTTTTTGTGGGTAGTTCCAGATAACGCAACCGTAATATCAAATTCTCAACCTTGTAAAAATGAGGAAAGCAGTAAAATAAAAAAATCATCAATATCTGATAATATTAAAATGATCAAATACTTCATTAAATATCGATGTTGCGCAGTTTTTTCCTCATAAGTCCCACTGATATAACACCAACATTCTCAAATAAATTGCGGTGGTAGTCCAAGTAACTAGTTATACGATGAAAGTTTTACCATACTCATAAAATAATTAGGGGTAACCCCCAAAAATCCTTAATTCCACCACCGTCGTTTCCTACTACCATTTCTCAATTTTTACCCGATAATTCAAAAACATGAATCACGATCCTTCTTGGCAAAATCAAGTTGGCAGCATCATAAATCACCTGTGTACTGATTACTTAATGACGATCGTGGCATAATTAAGAGCGACCCAATAAATTTAACAACTTTAAGCGCCACCAGTTTCTAAGCTCCTATCGACAGAACTAAAGACAGATTTTATTTATTGCTGGAGTAATAAAAATCACTGAATGTACTTGGGGCTGAGGAAAGTTGTCTGATGCGTCGCACAAAAGTTATAAAAGTTAGAAACAACCCAATGAATTTCTCAATTCCAACAACCGTGTTCTCCCTGTAATTCTTGAAGAGGAAACGTAACCCTACCCAGAACATTCTTGTTGGTAGTCCTACAAATGACCAACACAGCGCTCGACTAATGAAGGTAGTGACGTAAGTTGGGGCGACGCAATAAATTTCGGAACGTTAAGTAATACTATTTTTCTACTTAGAAAGCTAAATTAACGTTCAAATTCAGTTACTACGGAGAATGTCAAGTTCTATCAAATGAGAATCAAGTTGAATTAGTTGGAAGAGTGATAATAATTGATGTATGGACGTGGGGCTGAGGAAAGTTGTGTGATGCGTCCCTTCAATTTTTGTGTGATCGTGCCCGACAAATGAATCAGGCCAACTTCTTCCAGGAAACATTGTCAATATTTATGCGTTCCTAGGAGCGAAGTGTACAAGTAAATTGTTTTTGTTTTATTTCGGTCGTACTTTCAAGTACTTAAAGAAAAACCTCAAGGGACCCTGATGTGTCTCGATTCTATGGCAAATTGAGAAGACACGTGCTGAATAATTGCCTCGACGCGACACAATTATTGTCGCAGGAGTAAACGATAAATCCGAAGAGAACACAAATAATTGCTACTTTAGCCCACTTTTGTCTATGAATATTCATAGCAACGCCGAACAATTTTTTTCTCCTTCGAGCGACAAACGGAACACAACTCGTGAAGCTGTAGAATGAAAAATGAGAGCGGACATATTTAGTTTGTGGAGAAGCGGCGGAGGAACAAACTGAATTTATAACGCGCGACGCAGAATTCTACGAACCCGACAACATGAAATCAGATTTAGCCGAGCGCCTCATAACTTTCCTCGGCCGTTTCCAAAACGGAATTTTTTATGCCGCAGATTTATTTACGACGCTCTCGGTTGTACAGTTTTGGGCTATTACACTTCGTGATGTATCATAATAATTGATTGGTCGACAGTCCACATACAACCGCTGTCAGCACAAATATGACACAAATTTCTTCAACTACCGCTAATTCGTTCGACATATTTCTATAGGAACTTTCGCACCAAGTAAAATGTAGGTATTAGCTGGCCGAAAGTACCCTGCGAGTCGGATAAACATCTGCAAATCTCATTTTCTGACTTATTTCTGCGTATAGGTCCGGTCAACGGTTCGCTACAGAAATAGTTGCGGGGAAAAATGTGTTGCCATAAGTTTTATTTTGTGTGGATCGCTAGAATACACGCCATCAGGTTGACTACTTTATTGAGTGATTTATTGCGGGTTTTGTCGCACTTAGGCTGCCACCTCCGCTCAACGGGCACTCAGGGAGAAAATTAGGAAACCGATGAATTAATATTCGGCAAATCTCCTTTTTTGAGTTAATTTGGCTTATATCTCCGTTCAACAGTTATATACATTAATAATTACGAAGAACGAAATGTGAATTTGGGTGTCTAGAAGACACTCTTTAAGATTGATAAAATGTGGTGAAGCAATTACCCCGGACTTTACGAAAATGTAGCGAAAGCCCTGAAAACTATTTAATTTATGTAGAGCTAAAGAAAGTTGTGTGGTGTGGCACACCTGATAGTTTTCTACGCGGTGGCGGTTCTGTAACAACTTTTGGCTCCCCGCAATCACAGTTCAGGAAAATTTGTTTTTCTCTATTACACAGTTCTAAGTTTTTGTTGTAGGCCTGGATTTCACCTCACTTCCTGAGACAGCTTACGCAGTAGTAGAGAAGTAGTTGAGAACCAGCAGCTTAACAGCCTTTGGAGCTTTACTCTACCTTCTGCAGGGTGAAATACTCTCAAGTCCAGTTTGCAGAAATTCGACTCCCCACAAGCTGCCTATATACAAAGGCTTTAATGGCTGCTGCAGTGGGGGAATCAATTCGCAAATTGTTTGTTGATATGACGTCCCCCTCCCTCACAGCCGGCGCCCCAGCATCTTCTCAGCCTGTACACAGTCTTATCGACGTTAATCTCTTCATTCCTTTCGTCAGGATGCTTCTAGAGGGTGTGTGCCCTTAGCCTTTGCCGTTTGTGAATGAACAGGATGGGGAAGGGAAAGGAGGCGCTAACGTCCTAGGCGACCCTGCGCGTCTCCCTGAAAGCCCCAGATACTGAAGCTCTATGAGGCTCTGTGTTTTTGTTGCTCATGACGGGAAAGGGCAATGATGGGTGAAGAGAACCCAATGTCAAGGTCCCCTCCTCGTTCACCAGAACACCAGTTAGCCACCCTAAAGGGAAACCAGGACCCCCTGCATGCAGGTCCACTAATAGGAGTACTTCCCTAAAGTGTTACCATCGACCGCCATGAAGAGGTTGGTGATGGGTCTGACCAAGACACAGGTGCACCTCTTTAGGTAGACATAACACGCTCCACACGTGGAAATTAGGTCAAGAAAATAAAAATTGAGTTCTCGATTGAGTGAAATCGAAAAAACCTCATTTTGGCAGCGTGGTCTGTAGTTTGATTTGCGGGAGAGTGTCTAAACCTATTGAGCGCATTACTTTGTTCTTGATTTTATTTTTAACTAAAGTTTTGAGCAGTCTTCATGATAGATTAAACACGCACATTTAAAAGTTTGCCCCAAAACGGCTTTAACAAAATTTTATTTAAGTTCCAATACATCATTTACTAAGCGATACATAACTTTCGTTCTTCGCGAAAATTCAGCGAGCGGAGACATACACCTATTAAGCAAAAAATTGGTTTTACGTGCTTTTCTGGAAAGGTGGCGATAATACCGCACCTACATACTGGTCACCATAAATTTTCCTATGGCAATGTGTTTTTAATAATGTTTTCGAATTTTTTACAGTACGCTCATGACATAATTTAATCATTTTATAATTACGTGCTCGCATTTAAAATTTACTGAATACGAGCTCTAACTATTTTGATCAAATTCACAAAGTACGTTGAATTAACAATTACCAACATTTTGTTTTACATGAACGAGGAAATGCGCTGAACGAAGATACAGCTCCTGTAGTTACGGTATATTGAGAGATTTACGGGGTATCGAGAGAAGTTGTGTGATGCAACGCACAAGATATTCTCATTGTCGTTATTCAGTAGTTTGGCGACCCAAGCGGATTTTTTTCCGCGCCTACGGAGTGGGGAGATTTTCGACGGTTCATGGGGTAATCCCGTTATCTCGAATGGTTCATTATTTGAGGAGGTCGCAGATGTAACGAGTTGAGGTCGAGCGTAATCGCTCAGAAATTCCATATTTACGCGCAGCATGTCTCTAAGGGAAATCCGATCGGATCATCGTTTTGTGATTGCAATTGTGTTCCACAGTACTGGACCCGTGTTCGGAAAAGCGCCTCGCTCCAAAATCTAATTTTTCATTCATAAGTTCTCGTTGTGATGAAAATATTTGGTATAGTGCTATGAAACACTCAACTTTTCTAGCGACCACTTGAATTTGTTTTTCACTCAGTTATACAGAGAGACTGGTGGCGCTTAAGGCTCAGGAATTTATTGAGTCGCCCCAACTTATGTAACTCAACCCTATTTTTCTGAGAAGGACCGTGTTCACCGCAATTATCTTGTAGCGTCCCATAGTAATTTGCAGGGTAAATACAAAATTTGAGTCGATTTGGTTCAGCCATTTTCTCTATCGCGTTCACTAACACAGACCATTTCTCCAAATAAGGTTTTTCGAACTCGGAAGCTGTTGAAACGTTAAGATCTGCAGTGAACTCAGCTTGTTTTCAGCGGATTAAATAACTTTCCTTTCTACTTCGTCGGGCTAAGGAAAGTAAATAAAAACTCGCAATTCCAACGACGGTAGTCCAAAATCCGGAATAGGTCTTCACTACTATTTTATCATAATTCTGGAATTTCTGAGGTTGCCCCTGCCGAACTATCCATTATTGTTTAATAACCTAGGTAACTGGTTGGACGACCTACACATGGTTTTGGAGAACGGTGTTACCGCGTGAGCAGCAGTCAGAGCACTGCCATCGGGATTTGTGAGGGAAGGTTCGTGCTCACATTTCTGCAATTATACGAAAAACTGACCAAAGTTAGTCAAAGAAATGTAGTTAATTTGAACTCTGAACTTCTGACGTTGGTTCTGATTGTCTTATGTCCATTATTAGAACTTTCGTATAGGTAGCTACGAGCGCTGGGACTATAACCCAATTTTTTTCGAGTACGCTAAAATTATATGAGCGGGGTTTGTAAGAAAAAAGCGCTGCGGATTATCACACAACGGTTTATTGTTCTCTCAAACAGCTTGATCTAGTCTCACACCTCTGATACTCATCCTATTCCACCCAGCATCTAAAAATGCAGAGGAAAATACACCAAACACGGCGTATTTGCGTTAAAACTGCCAAAATTGCGTTTTTGTTAATTTGTTTTAACCAGTTTTTGCCCATAACAACCATGGGCTTCGTCCGATCGGATTGCCGAACAGGGGGGCACAACTACATACCAAATGGGATTTTTTAGTTCACGTTAAAGGCATAAACAGATGCCTTGAAACGTAAAGTGTCAAATTTTGTGGGGTGGGGGGGGGGGGTTGTAAAAAAAATGTTCCTGACCGAAAACGTAGAGAATGAATAATAAACCAAAAGCACTTGAGTCGAAGAAAACTTCAACTTTGTTTTTTCCGCTAATCAAACAACTTTCTTTCCTACTCCGCTGAAGGAAAATAAAAAGTACGTGAGCGTCAGAATTTCAACTCCTAAACTTGGCCTCAGAGCTTATTTAACTGATCACCGCAGCAATCAACTTCGTAGTTCCCAAATTTACTCGGCTAAATAGGGCAAGATTATTCCACTTGGCAATAGTCCCGCGGAAACTCATCGTGCCGATAGATGAAATACGAATGACGCGAATCACCTGAAGCAGGAAATAGAGCCAGTGACGCACGAACCCTGCATTTAGCCATTTTTCGTGGAAAATTAAGATATTGCAATCGAGCCGAATCTTTGCCTGAAAATCGTGTTCATGGCGTTCCCTGACGAATCGTATGTTTTGGTATATTATTCATTCTGCACAATACATAAGGTTTTTGGTCAGGAAACAGTGTTTACAACCCCCCCCCCCCACCTCGGTCAAAATGTACCCTTAATGCTTCAAGGCGTGGGGATTCCAATCTGCAATGTCCGTCCACGCATTTTACCTTGAACGTGATCTAAAAAATCACGCGGTCTCAGATGTGTAGGTGGTAAGGCGAATTCTACTACTTGGAAGGAACTCGCGGGACAATGCAGCGAAAGTTATTGTTTCTCCCTGGCGTGCGCTCATTTGACGCAATGCCTCCCGTCTCATTCCAATCACTCGTCAGAGGTTGACTCGTCACGTCGTGCCAATTGAATAGCGGCGCCTAGAAAATATCAATTTTCGTTGTTCTGTTGTTGCCAGGTCATGGGTTTGAGACTGCATCAAGCTGTGCGATATGTGACATGTTACGGGGGGATTAATATTGAAAGCGGTATCGCACTTGGTGAGAAGGGAAGTAGTACGATAAAGACCGAATGAAATTCGAACAGGGAGTTTTATTCTTCAATTACAATCGGTAAGTTTAACCACCAAACAGGGAACTGGGTGGGAGCAAAGGGGAGTGCAGGCAACACACCGACGAGGGAACCGCTCGGTTACAACTAACGGCAGCAAAGTCTCGAGCGAATCGGGGCATTTGCGGTGTCCAGTCACCACAAATGCCCTGGACGAGCCTCCACTGAATGGAAGGGTTCGTCCTGGTACATCGCCCTTGATGAAATGCCTGTTCTCAGGCTCTCATGAACACTGCAGTCCTGGGCGATGCTGTCCACCCAACACAGGGGAACCTAATCTTGTGCATAGAGTGGCTAGAAGAATTTAGATTAAAGTTCCAAAAGAGTGCCCATGTTTGTGGTGGGAGTATCGAATTAGGAACTACAAATAAACATTCACCTCACAATGTCTCTGGCGTACACATCTTCTGTGGATCGTACGTCTTCGTTCCCCACAGCTGAAGGAATCGATTCGTGTCTTGACGAAAGACGACTCTTTCACTAAGAAGAGTCGGAGTTTCCCTCCTCCTCAGAGCACACCTGGCCTCAGGGGCAGTTAGTTGCACTTTTGGGAACAAGCGTGGCGTTCTGGCTCATTGTGTGTAGCAGGGTGTGATGCCTGTGTTGACAACAAAATTCGCAAATACATTCGGGGGAGTTTTACCACCACACTCAGGGAACTGGGTGGGAGCGAGCGCGGGTGCGGGTGAGTCAACGAGGGAACTGCTCAGTTATGACTGACGACAGCAAAGTTTTGAGCGAATCAGGGCATTTGTGGTGCCCTGTCAGCACAAATGCCCCAGACGAGCCTGTCCTCAGGTACTCATGAACAACATTTCAGGTTTTGCCGTGTACTGCGATCAGAGTGTTGCTGCCCACCCAACGAAGGGGAACCTATTCTTGAGCATAGAGAGAGAGAATTTAGATTAAAGTTCCAAAAGAGTGACCATGTTTGTGGTGGAAGTATTGAATTGAGAACTACAAATAAACATCCACTTAACAATGCTTCAGGCGTACACATCTTCGGTGAATCGTACGTCTTCGTTCCACGCAGCTGCGACATCCAGGGTTCAGGGAATCTGTTCATCCCATGGCGAAAGACGATTCTCGCAGTAAGGAGAGTCTAAGCTTCTCTCTTCCTCATCCACGTAGGTTCTTCGAGCGCCCGGGCTGGAGTTGAGGAAACGTGGGCACTATTTTACCCCAGGATGATTGCCGCAGATAGGGCAGGGATGTGGCTATGGCGATGGAGTTTTGTCTTCACCAGGCCTTTTCGAAGGCGCGTGGTTTCCTCGGGCTCGTTGTTTGAGAGATCGTTAGGGAACAGACACGCGGGAAGATGTCGATGTTGAGGAAGGTCCCTGTGAAGTGTACACATTGGCGTACAAACAAATTAACACTGAGTTCATGGCATTAAGGTCCTAGCTGGCTGCGACTTACGAAGTTCTGTTGCCTGTCTGTTGCATTACTTTTATTTGACTACTGCTATTTCTTAATTATGATCGAGCCTCCGGCAGACGGTTTTAAATCTAACTAGGCCGTACAGTTTGTTTTTACTTAGACGATATACCCATTTATTCTTTTCATGTTTACGCAAAACAAACTATGTATCGATCTATCTATATTGTCTCTTAGGGTTGATGGTTAGGTTCGAAGAAGAAAAGATGAAAAAGAAAATTAATGCAAAACACTCACAAAATGAAAAATGTTATTTTGGCTGGAGAGTTGTTGACACCCAAAGCTTGGCGGCAATAACATAAATCTTTTGAGCGTTTCCTCTTTTTTACTTAGTTGTTTCCCTAGTTTAAACTTGTGGTTATGTATATAAATGACGACAACTTTGAAAAGAAAACTGTTATTCAGTTTTGGCCATCAATGCTCTTGCTTCGGCCAGCGTTTAGATCAATTTAATGATAGTCAACAGGACTACAATGCACTCACAGGCCTGATGTCGATTTAAAGATTCATTAACAAATACATAATATTGTGCATATTATACATGCGCCTTGTATCACTATATGTACATAATATTTTCTAACACATCATATTATTGCTTTCCTTAGGCTCACGAAGTGTGAAGAAATGTGATTGGCAGAAAAATATCTGATGCGACGCATCCCCCCAACATGTTTCAGCCCTAGTACATTTTCACCGCTCTAGCAACTAATTCGGTATGTTCTGAACTCAGGTTTCATGAAGATGTTAGAACTTAACACTCTACAGCGGGAAATCAGTGGTGCTTAACGTTGACAAAATGTATTGCGTTACTCCTACTTGTTTCACGACCTTCATTGAGCGATCGGCGTTTAGGTAATTATGGGACTTGTCAATTCGACTTTTGTGCGAAGGTTCGTATTTATTGTTCTGGAGTTTTACACTGGTAAACACTGTGTAAAAAGTTGTCGATGAAACGACGGTAGGTTGAATTCTGGAATTTATCAGGTAGTCCCTAATTATATCATGGCCATTGTTAAGCTTTGATCGTATAGGTTGCGCATTGGACTTCCTGCTCGATTTTGGTGAGAAGGTTGAGTGAGAATTACTAAAATCGAGAAACATTGCGACTATTGTAGAGTTGACAGGCGTGATTTGGTTCAGCCCATTTCTCTAATCACTTGTTTTTCAAACTTGACGCTGTAAAGTTCTGAAGATAAGTCAAACTTTTAATTTCTGAAACCCAAGCGCTAAGGCACGTCTTGCAATTGCATTAAAACAATTTAGTAGTCTTTTAATGCTAAAGTTTTGAGGGCAACTGAATCAAAAGGACCTAATTGCGTGTGTTTGTTGTTGCGAGAGAACGACCGGTTCAATCGCTTCTTGTTTGTTTTGATCGTAATTTTTTGGAGGCGCAAAGATAAGGTGAAGAGCTGCTCCCATCGAAGGGAAGGGTTGAGGGGGAAGGATAAAACTGTACCACGAACGAGGGGCTTTTCACATTTTCCCCCCAAAGTGGCTGTAGATTTTGATTCCTCTGTGACTATGTGGTGTCACATCCAGGCGACGCATCTCCTCGGCAATTTTCTTGTGCCACCAGTCGCGCCAGGACACGGTCAATGTTGCAACCGTGGTGCTATGGGCCTCGATTCCACAAGCTTTCGACATTCCCATACGAAGATCCGTTCTGTCATATTTGCGCCTATTGGTTTGCCGAGTGCTCCCAACGCAAAATCCCGCGAACGTGTCAGGCCTCAGTTCTTCTCCAGAGACAACTTGGTAGTGGCGCTCTCTCTCCACTTCCCAGCGCTGGGATCATAATTCATCAGCAACCTGCTTGCAGGCCGTGTCCAAACAACTGAAGCCCGCTTCACCCACGCCAAAATGAGAGTCACAGTCCTGCTTTAGTTCCCGTCCATCAACTGAACCAAGCTCAAAGGCATACTGAGTTTAGAGGAAGGTAGAGTAGGCATGCTACACCACCACTGCTGGAACGATTCAAAGACCAGACACAGCGCATGATATATCCCAGACAGATGGCACCAAAGTGAGCAGGCGTGTACAGCGCAAGAGCGAAGTAGAGGCAGAGAGAGTAGGAACTCCAAGCCCTCCAAATCGAGCTGGTGCTTGAATATACGCACATGGGATGCTACGTGGGATTCAAGCATGCGCAGCAGAACTCAAAATGTTCACAACTTATTAGCCTTTGAACGAGTAACCTCCCAAATACCAGCCCATAGTTCTGCTTGGGGAGCAAGTACGTCCGAAGGAAGCGCAGCGTCTTCTGTGGCAACAGTGGAGCCTCGGCAACCTTCCAAAATTAACCACCAGGGTCCACATGTACCTGGAGCAGCTAGTTGAATGAAGATAACCACAATGTGCTGTAAACTTGCTTTGATAACTTTCTCTAAAGTTTCCCAGTAAATACGTACAACTGCGTTTGATGAACCCTACGAAGTGTGTTCAGCAACCTATGCCCACATTTTGTTGTCCACTGAGTACAACGTTCATACAAATTGAGGGGAAAACAGGTGGGATTAGGTGATAGACCGACACAAATCACTAAATGTAAGTTGTGTTTTTGGTGGAACGTATGCAAGTGATACCTCTGTCCAACTGTTGCTACGAATCTCCATGATTTATTATCTTGTAGCAACATGCTTTGAAAGCGTCTTTGAGCTGCTGCACACAAACATCCCCCCTCCCCTTACCACCCTCCAGCAACACACACACAACTAGGGTCTGGTCTGCGGTTCTGTTTGACTCAGGCACAGCGTCAGATTTCCTCTTTGAAAATTGATTTCCTCCGCTGCATAGTCAGACATAAGGAACCCATTGCACAGCACGAATCCCAACCCATGGCATCATCCACTGCCAAACAGCCCCTCTGGATATCCTCAACTCCCTCCATAACACGCTGTTCCGAAGTAGGAGTACGGTTAACGTCCACGTACTTGTTTGGTAAACTCGCCTTTCCTGGTTGATATTGTACAGGAGGGGAGCGCTTTCGATATAAAAATATCAAATTCCGGACTCACCCAACAGGTGCGTTGACTTCGAAAACTCGAGCCAATCACGTTACCTCTTATTCTACGACGTGGAGGCTGGAGGATGCAAATAAGAGTTATAACATACGGAACACGACTCACCGGCTGTTGTCGTCGTCGGGACGCTGTGGTACTCCATTTTGTCAACACTGGTATTTCACTGTTTTTGTTTTCAACAAAAAAACTATAACTTTTCAAAAATTATCACAAACTTAAAAAATATTTTCGTGTAGAGAATACGACTTATTTTGACTAGATGGAAGTTAGGCCTTGTTTTAAATTGGTGTTGATTTGATTGGTGAATTATTATGAGTAACTTTTATTCAGTTTTGTATTATCCAATTATCATAATTCAAACATATCGACTCAAAATTGGTGTTTTTATATTAATGCGCTACAAAAGAAGAAAATAGAATTAAAAAGCAGTAAAATAATAAGTTGACAATTTTCGTATCGGAGTGAGATTCTTCCAAGTGCGAATGTTACAAAGTTTTAAAACTCCACGATTTTTGGCGTTATTACGAGAAAGTTTAGCGACAATTTTTGTGCAGATGGGATTTTTTGGAATTTATTTTTATAAAACGGAGGAAACGAAAAAAAGTGAAAAGAAAAATGGTCCAGACGATGGAAACTGAGCCCCGGGGCCGCGCGGAACTGTTTCTGAGAGTCGCGACGCTGGAGCCTGGAGGAGGCTGTTGACGGTTGAGGAGGGGAATCTATTTCCCGAAGCCGCCCCCTTGACACTTCCCCGCCTACCCCCCGTCTTACACACCGCCCCTCCGCGCCATCCCCACCACTCCCCGCCACAGTACCTTCCTCCCCTCAGCAGGCCGCCCCAGCATTTATCTCTGCTTTGGAAAGAGACGGCGGTGTATCAACATGACGGAGCATGCGTAGTTGTACCCCCCCCCCTCCCCACGCCACTAGCACCTTACCACCCGCGACAACCTTCCACGTTCGAAATCAATTCGCAATTTCATGGAGCTCCCAAAGGAGAACGACTTACGCCTGAAACATTTGGACTCAAAACTCGCAATTTGGGAACTAGATATAACTACATGTTGCCAGATATAAACTGCGAGCTAGGTATTCGAAATTCATCAAATAGTAATCACATATACAAATACCATAAACTGAGATCTACTCAAATGAGTAGATGAGAGTGAGAGGGAGTTTAAGTTAAATGCTAATGTTAATCGCCAGATGGTTATCAATATTCGTTAGACATAAATATTGTTATGTTCTATCTCATTGATGCGAAAGCTAAATCTCAATTTCGAGCTGGTTTCGTGAGGTCGCTCTCTCTCTCTGGTGGAAAGAAGATTGTCGTGGGCGTAGTGTACAGACCACCTAAAGTGGGGCACCTAAACACTGTTTTCGATCCTATTTCTCAAATAATTGGTCTCTATGACAATATCCTGATTTTTGGCGATTTCAACGCGAATATGTTAGGAAATGATTTTTACAAAAAAGAACTAGAGTCATATTTAGTTTCTCTACACTTTTCGTATGAACCGAAAACAGCGACCTATCATATACAGAACAGTGATACCCTTTTAGATTTAATGTTGGTTAATGATCCCCTTTTTGTAGTCAAATCAGGAAAAACGCCCGCTCCGGGGTTTTCCTTTCATGAACTGATATACGCAGTAGTTGCTGTTTCTCCCCCACCATTGAAAACGAGAAATATTTTCATTCGAGATCGCAGCCGATTTGATAAAGAAGCTTTTTTTAATGAAGCCAAAAAACAAGATTGGGCTCGTGTGAATGAAATTACCAGTGTTGATGACAAGGTAGAGTACTTCAATAGATTAGTTGTGGAGTTATATGACAAACATGTTCCGAAAAAGAGGATAAAAGTGTCTCGCCCCCCCGCCCCATGGATCACCCCTGAGATTAGGAAAGTTATGAATGAACGTGATAGGCTATACAAGAAATTTTTGAAAAGCAGAAACGAAAGTGATAGACGAAATTACGCATCATTGAGGAACAAGGCTAAGCAATATCTTAGAAATGCCCGAAACAAACATTTTAAATCTCTGTTCGAATCCGATCTATCATCTAAGGACTTCTGGAAAATAATGAGTAATTACGGGATAGGCAAGGACAAACAAGAATACTCGGTTCCCAGTAATATATCGCTAAATCAGCTAAATAATTTCTTTTGTCTTCAAAACGAGTGTCCCATTGACCCCACCTTGATTGATGAATACGCCAATTCTGAGAAGTATAAGGAGGTTCCTGAGTTTAAACTAAGTCAGATACGCCCGGAGCAAATAACCAAAGCCTTTCAACGGGTGAAATCTCTCTCAGTTGGGTCTGATGGAATCCCCGGAGACATCCTTGGTTTATTATTACCTTTAGTAAAGGATGTGATCTGTGGTATTTTCAATTTATCAATCCAGACATGTACGTACCCGACTCAGTGGAAAAAGGCGCTAATAAAACCTATACCTAAAAAGAAAAATCCCAAAGTGGTGGCTGATTTTCGTGCAATAAACATTTTATGTGCCCTTGGAAAGGTCTTCGATGTGATAATATATGAGGAATTCATAAACCATATAGAACACAACGGAATTTTGACCGAGCATCAAGCGGGCTATAGAAAAGGGAACAATACCGAAACACTGTTGATCGAGTTATTAGACGACGTTAGAAATGGTCTTGACAACCGTAAAATAACGTTGCTGGTTACGATTGACTTCTCTCGAGCGTTTGACAAGGTGAGACATAATTTGTTATTAGCTATGCTTAAGTCGATGAGGTTTTCTCAGGAGACTGTTGCATGGTTTCAGTCATTCTTAGACAGACGTATACAGTCTGTTAAAGGGATGCACAATGAAATGTCAGATTGGAATGTAGTTAGAACCGGAGTTCCACAAGGATCGGTAATGTCGGCACTTTGCTTTCTCATTTACATAAATAATATTGGTCAATGTTTTAAAAATTGTAAATTTAAACTATACGCAGACGATCTTCAGATTTATGCTACAGGAAATGTGGGCGAAATCGAGGAAATTATTGGGCTAGTAAATGAAGATTTAAATAGGTTACTCAATTGGGTAAATGAACATGGTCTGCAAGTAAACTCAGAAAAATGTGCAGCAATAGTTATAGGTCACAGGAAACTCTTGGCAAGACTCGACTTCTCAACATTGCCTATTCTACGAATAGGCAACAACAGAATAAATTACGTTGATCAAATTAAAAGTCTTGGCCTCACAATCAACAAACATTTGACTTGGCACACACACGTGAAAAATGTGTGTAATAAATTCTATCGGGCTCTCTATCAACTGAAACGTTGTGCAGGACACTTTCCTAGAAATGTCAAAATATCACTGGTTCGTGCGTTGCTTTTACCTTTATTTGATTACGCTTGTAATGTACTGAGCGATATCACCCAAGAGTTATTAAGAAAGTTGCAGAAAGCACAAAATGCCGCCATTCGCTTCATTTATAGCCTAAAATTAGTTGATCATGTCACGCCGTATTTCAAGAGATTGAAGTGGTTAAAGGTTAGGGAGCGATTCGAACTCTCTCGTGCGGTTCTGGTATGGAAACTGGTAAAGCTCCGTACCCCCTCTAATTTAGCCCGTAAAATAATCCGGAGAGAAGAAGTCCATGGGTTAACCACGAGAAATGTCAGCGTTCACCTTCAAATTCCGAAATGCAAAACATCAGCCCTCAGTAACTCATTCATAGTACAAGCCACAAAAATGTATAACGCTAATCCCAAAATATTTACCCATTCAGTGAACGAATTTAAAAAGTTGTATAAATTGCAGTTGTTGGAAAGGTATAATTAAGTTTATAATGTTTTAATCCTTTTACTTGTTATTTCAAGAAACACCTATGTCCATTGTCAATGTTAAAATTTTCGTTTGTTACCTGTTTTTATTCTTTTGTGTAAATAATTATGTTTTCTATTATTTGACTTATTTGATTATAATTGTAATTTGATTGTATTATTTAAACGTAATGTGTAATCTATGTATTCAGATAAAATGGAAGAGAGGACCACAGGTCCTAATTTTGTCTGATCAATAAAGAAAGTCAGTCAGTCAGTCAGTCAGTCTCTCTCTCTCTCTCTCTCTCTCTCTCTCTCTCTCTCTCTCTCTCTCTCTCTCTCTCTCTCTCTCTCTCTCTCTCTCTCTCTCTCTCTCTCTCTCTCTCTCTCTCTTTTTGGACATTTTGGATGCCAGTCTGCGTACCGCTCCTCCTTTGGCACTGAGATGGCACTCTCATCTGACTCCTGGATGACTTAGAGAAGCAATGGATCACAGACAAGTGACTGTTATGATTATGGTCGATTTTTCAGCAGCATTCGATTTGGTTCGAAAGGACATATTATTGGCGATTCTTGAGTCAGTCGGTGTCATAGACAGTGTTCTGGCTTGGTTTGAGTCGTATCTGACTGGAAGACAGCTAGCGGTTAAAGGTAATAATGGTGAACTATCGTCCTGAAGAACGGTACCTGTCGGCACACCACAAGGTTCTGTTTTATCTGCCTTATGTTTTATTTTGTATGTAACCACATTACCCTAAGTTTTCGCAGAAGGAACAAGACACATTTCATACGCAGACGACTTACAGTTTTACCGAGCTTGCAATGTGGAAAACCTGTGTAGCACAATTGGAAAGCTGAACGAAGACCTTGAAAGAGTGGAAGTCTGGTGCCGAAATCATGGAATGGAAATTAATCCCATTAAGACGAAGGCAATGTTGCTTGGGTACCCGAAGATTTTGTCCAGAATAGATATGAGTACGATCCCTAGAGTTACGTGTAGTAGCGTGGAAATAGAATACGTAAACGCAGCAAAGAGTCTTGGAATCATGATGCAAAGCAACTTGTGCTGGGGTAATCAAGTGACAGCCACATGCAACACAGCATTTAGGACCATCTACCAACTAAGGAGGACAACTGCAGACTTTCCACAGCACGTAAGGGTCCAGCTTGTTCAAAGCCTCATAATGTCTCATTTGGACTACGCTGCTGCTGCATTGTGTGATTTGAAGAGCGAGGAACTGAGTCGGTTACAGAAGGCCCAAAATGCAGCACTCCGTTTCGCGTTGAGGCTAAAAATGGACGATCACGTCACCCCTCACTATAGTCGGATTGGCTGGTTGAAAATGAGCGAAAGGAAGAGACTGCACGTGGCCACAATGATGTTTAAAATATTGAAAAACAGCAAACCGGCATATCTTCGCTGCAAATTTGAGTTCCTAACATCAAGAGACACACGGAACCGCAATAGAGTGCTTCGGACGCCTCAGCATCGAACCGAAATGTTTGCGCGTTCTTTCGAAGTTCAGGGGTGCAAGCTATACAATGACAATGTTGAGTGGTTTTATATGAAGGAAAAAGTGGTCGAATTTAGGGAGAAAATTAAAAATAAACTGTTGAGGCTATATTAAATAAGGACTTTTCGTACAAGAGAAACTTTGACGTGAAATAGAATTTGATTTATTTGTTTCAGTTGAACTGTTTTTGTCTGTTTTAGTTATTTACTTAGCGATATCTAGTTAAAGCAATAGTTTATTTAATGTTATAAGAGAACTTAAATATGGTAAATATGTTTTCAGGGAGAGTGGAAGGGAGGGCCTCATGGCCCTAACTCATCCCTGATTGTTAAATAAAAATCTCAATCAATCAATCAATCTCTCCCTCTCTCTCTCTCTCTCTCTCTCTCTCTCTCTCTCTCTCTCTCTCTCTCTCTCTCTCTCTATCTATCTATCTATCTATCTATCTATCTATCTATCTATCTATCTATCTATCTATCTATCTATCTATCTATCTATCTATCTATCTATCTATCTATCTATCTATCTATCTATCTATTTATCTATCTATCTATCTATCTATCTATCTATCTATCTATCTATCTATCTATCTATCTATCTATCTATCTATCTATATCTATCTATCTATCTATCTATCTATCTATCTACCTCTCTATCTATCTATCTATCTATCTATCTATCTATCTATCTATCTATCTATCTATCTATCTATCTATCTATCTATCTATCTATCTATCTATCTATCTATCTATCTATCTATCTATCTATCTATCTCTCTATCTATCTATCTATCTATCTATCTATCTATCTATCTATCTATCTATCTATCTATCTATCTATCTATCTATCTATATATCTATCTATATATCTATATATCTATCTATTTATCTATCTATCTATCTATCTATCTATCTATCTATCTATCTATCTATCTATCTATCTATCCATATCTATCTATCTATATCTATCTCTGTCTATCTATCTATCTATCTATCTATCTATCTATCTATCTATCTATCTATCTATCTATCTATCTATCTATCTATCTATCTATCTATCTGTACAACTATCTATCTATCTATCTATCTATCTATCTATCTATCTATCTATCTATCTATCTATCTATCTATCTATCTATCTATCTATCTATCTATCTATCTATCTATCTATCTATCTATCTATCTATCTATCTATCTATCTATCTATCTATCTATCTATCTATCTATCTATCTATCTATCTATCTATCTATCTATCTATCTATCTATCTATCTATCTATACCATCTATCTATCTATCTATCTATCTATCTATCTATCCATCTATCTATCTATCTATCTATCTATCTATCTATCCATCCATCTATCTATCTATCTATCTATCTATCTATCTATCTATCTATCTATCTATCTATCTATCTATCTATCTATCTATCTATCTATCTATCTATCTATCTATCTATCTATCTATCTATCTATCTATCTATCTATCTATCAAACAACACTATCTATCTATCTAGCGCTTACAGTTCCAGATTTTATTATGCTGCTCGTACTCATTGCAGGACCTTTATTGAGCAATTGGTACACAGAAAATTAATGAGGCTATAAACGCGGATTTTTTGAAGGAGGATAGTAATCACTTTTGCAGAGTTATTGGGTAATAACTGTTAGAACTGGTAGTAAACGAAACAGTGGTAGTTGAAATTCTGGAATTTCTGGAGTGACCCCCATGTATCTCATGAGCGTTTTTAAACACTCACCCTATAGGTATTGGATTGCACTACAACACGACTTTTTTTTAAACATTCTAGTAACATTCCAGCGGAGTTTAAAAAGAAAAAACCGAGGCAAAAACGCTTTTCGTCGAAAATTTTGATAATTTATTGTGCTGCTCTCGTCATTTTCCCACAAATGGGAATTTTATGGTATAATTATCCTATTATGAACTACCAATATAACAAATTTAATCAAAATCGTTAGAGCCGTTTTTGAGGAAAAAAATTTGGTGTTTTGATCACGTGCATGTATAGTTAACTTTCGCTGCAAATTATTGCCCATACAGTTTATTATTTGCGTCTCATGGTAACCTGTAGGCTTGACATCAAGTTTCAGCTGGCAGCTCTAAACCCCTCCCATTCGATTTCAGCATCGAAAATGTTAACCACACGTAACATGACCTGACTCGTCATTTTCCCACAACGACGAATTTTATGGTATAGTTATATTCCAGAGCTACCAATATAGACAATTTAATCAAAATCGTTAGAGCCGTTTAGCTGAGAAAAAATTTGGTGTTTTGATCACGATGATAACGATAGTTAACTTTCGCTGAAGTCATTGTCCCGCGAGTTCTTTCAATTTGTAGATTTTGGCTCACTGAAATTACTGTAATGTCACTATACGCAGTTCTACACGTCTGATACTCATTCCCAAATAGTGTTTTTCGACCGAGGATGTTCTGAAAACGATACCGAAGATCTGAAGAAAACTGCCAAAATTGCGTTTTTGTTCATTTTTTAAACGGTTTGTTGCCCATAACAAAAACTGGGAGTTTTGTGCGAATGAACGAATTTAGAATCCCGACGTATCAAATATTAAACGGGGGTTGTAAAAAAATGTTGCTGTCTGAAAACATATGGTAATTATTCAGAATGAATAATACACCTAAAAAACGATGTACAGGTTGCTCTATTGAGGGTTCAGTACATCTTCCAGTAATATTTTGCCAGCGTAATATGCCATGAATTCCAAGGGGTTCTTCAAATGAGTATTCGGCATTAGGGAAAAGATGGGTGATAGGGGAGGGAAGAACACTAAATGAAGAGCAGAGAGTGGATAGTTAAAGAGGTGCGAGCGTGAGAAAATAGTGGAATAAAACTGTGCTGTGTCTGCACTTGAAGTAAATTGGCATACGAGTAATGTAAAAGTTGGGTACTGATTGTACGATCTGATGGGAGTGAAGGGTATCAAGAACTCGTGTGTTGGGGTAAAGTGAGAGAGGTGGGAAAGTCTTGATAAACAAATAGGGCCTTACAAGTTACTGAAACATATGATTCAAAGCACTAAATAAATTTCCTGGACCCTTTTTTTTCAAGCAAGTTCTACGAAACGGCTTATATACGACAAAATTTGGGTAATTGTTACCTGAAAATAACCAACGAGTTGGATCAAAATCTTTGGGGCCACGTTTGGAAAATTAGCCAAACGATAATTTTTAATATGTTGGTCAAGTATCATTTTGGTGTATTTTGGCGTGTTTCCGTTCAATAGCTGGTTACAGCAACCAAAAGCATTTTTTGCAATTTACTCTGAATGATACCTGTTTTCGGTCAGGAAATAGTTTCTATAACTCTGCAATTTATCCAAATCTGCAATATTCATTCGTTGTCCGCCGTCCAGGCCACATTTGGCTTTTAACGTGGTTTGAAAAATCCGTTCTTTCACAAAACAAATTCCGTTCGCTTTCTAATTGCGCCCGCCCGTGAAGGTTTAGCAGTTTTATAGCGTTTACGTCGTGTTTGCTTTCCTATGTATTTTTTTATGCTTACTTGAATGGGACGGGTCTCAGTGGTGAATACAGTAAATATAGGCGAAGGGGCACTGTAACAAGAATTATCTTTTCTCATTTCATCACACGGCTTCCTGCCCCACTCCAACCACCCGTTAGTTCGAGTCGTCATGTCGTGCCAATGTTTCACATCGTTTAATAGTATTTTTGGAAACTGAATACATTGGTGTTGGTCTCGGAGGTGTGAGACTCTCAAGCTGTGCAAGAGAGTAATAAATCGTTATGCAATCATTTACAGCCTTCTGTAGTTCTACGCTCCCCCCCCCCTCGTCACAACTCACTTATTTTAACAGAGATACAAACGATAACCTAAGTTATGTACTAATTAGTACTAGTATATGTTAGTAATATATGCTGTTTACCCAAAATTGCGCATGTTCCAATGAAATTGGTCTACAAAGGATTCTGCAACTGCTTATTACCTAATTTCCGCGTCTCCAAAAAAAAAGGTAGAACAAAACGAAAAAAGAACCGGCTCAATCATTTCCGTTCTCTCGCGAATCTGTTTACAGACATGCACGCGACTTTAAAGATTCTTCTTTTTTTATTGAGATCCGTTGATTTTAATGCGAAGAGCTGACAAAACATAACTTTTTTCAACAATCTCGCTCTGTAGGTTGCAGAAAGTAAAATGGCCTTTGAGTCCGAGGTGAAAAACAGTTCAAAATTAAAGAAAATTCCTTTTTTTTCAGCTGAAATGAACTGTTTTAGAGGAATTAACGAATATGATTTTGTTGGCTGGATTTGTGAGACTTCTGAGGGCTTTTCAGGGTGATTGACAGATCGGTAGCTCGTTAAATGTCTACTTATTGTAGTTACATAGCGGTGCTTCTGTGATTTATTGCCATGTACACTTATAGACACGTTACTTTTAAGCTTATTTCTACTTATGCCGTAGCATCTTGTAATATTTGCGATTGGCGTAACTCAATGGTATCTCACACAAAAGGCTGCATTAATTGTGTGAGTCAGTCTCGTGGTGAATTTCAATGCGCTCTACGCGTTCTTCTTTCAGTGCTGAGTTTTGGCTTATAGTGTGGACCAGCTGGAATTGAAATATGTCGAAACCGTTACCTTTTGAAGTGGCACAACCCCTTGAGTTTCTCTTGTAGTGGTGCACATCACAGTGATTAACTCAGCCTAATGTGACTACGAGCAATCATTGAGAATGAGGAGCATGAGTCTGGATGATGGGTAACGATGGGTTTCACAACCTTGTTAACTCATTTGCACTCCCCAGGCGTTGAAGAGGCCGAAGGGAACCGAACAGGAGCCGACAGGATGCGACCAATCTCCTTTATGCGAGCCAATTGTGTTCTTAGGGAAGAGATACGGGTTTCATTGGATGTAATGGCGCCCTCTCTCGTTTCTATTAGTTCTTCATTGATTCGCCTATCAGACGAACCAAACTCAGAAGAAATCTGATTTGTTCGTTGAGGGTCTCGCGAACATATTGTTAGAAGTCAGAAACTTAGAAAGAATATTCGATTTTAATAATCGTCCAAAACTCAGTGATTGTCAGCGAAATAAACCAAGCTCAATTCCTTTAAGATAGCTAGCTCCTTGACAATGGTTACGCGATAACAACAACGCAGTGTCTTAGGTTAGTGCAGTATCCACACTACTGTTCTCCCTTCTCTTCTTTTTGGTTGTCCTGGCTGTACTTTGTGAGACGGTCATGCACCACCCCCCAGCTCCCTTCGGGAACTGCAGAGTCGGAACATGACATCGTTCAGTTTGCTCTCACCTGCCACGGACGCTGGAGTTTTGAGTTTTGTAACCAAACTCTATTCCCTACTTGAAATTAATGTCTCTGGATGTTGGAATCCTATTGGTGGTCCACGCAGTCCTCCTCTATTTAGAAGCGTATTCGCAATCCTCTTGCTCTTCAGGGTGTCGTTCTAACAGTAAGTTCGGTGCCAATGCTAGCTAACGGCCGAGCAGTAAGTAGGAAGGCGCGTACCCTGTGGCAGTGTTCTGAGCCTCTGTACGCAAGTAGTGCAACCTAGTGGGTGAAACGATTTACCAGCTCAGGGTGCTTGCGTATGTATGTTAGGCCTCCAAGCTACGTCCCCCGGCCCCTCTCATGAGAGGCGCACAGGATAGTACATCCATCTCCAACTTCTTTTATCATTCTGCAACAACTTACAAGTGAGAGCGTTTCAGGCCCACAGAGAAGAATATACAGATATGTGAGCTTTATTCAATCCTCCGGGCCCAACTCGGGCACTGTTGTATAGTTATTACAATTTTTTGCTTACAGAAAGGCTTTCTTTACTTCGCTCTCATCTTGAACCACGCACCGTTTTATTGTTTAAGTCATTTCGTATTTCGAGTCATTAATTTTCGTTATGTTCCACTATCAGGAAAACACTTTCTAGTGGGCAGAAAGTTCCAAGTAAAACTCGAAATCAAACCGAGGGTGTTGTCTGGCACCAGATTGGCTATTCATGGGAAACGCGATTACTTAGTGCTCGAGTTGAATTATGACGTCCTCTCAGCTAACCTTTGATCTGGCCAAGGGAACATCATCAATTCATACGGCTCACCAATTCCAAACATTCTGTGCAATGGTTGCTGGTAAGTGCTGGTAAGTGTATAGCAGGTAAGTGCTTTTCACCGCTGATCCTGAGTTACAAAACCGTTTTCATTAATTCCCAATACGAATACAAATAAATTAATAAAAAGGGATTTTGGTTGGTAAACAACTAATGTTTCTACGTATTTGTGGCGTTAAATTCTATGCAGCCTCTCAAGTATCCGCCGTAGTACGACTTTCTAAACTCCAAGCTGTTTGTAGGCATCCTGGATGACTCAAACCTTCGTCTGAGTTCTTCTGGCATCACTCATTGGTTGGCTTGAGGGGCATTTAGACAAACCAATTGAAGAAGCTTGGAGAGGATCTCTTGACGTATTCTGGCCACTTCAACGCTTGCCACACTGTTCCCTACCAAGTCGGAGTAACGTCTGCTTTGCTTCCAGGTGTGCCTGCTCTCGGACACTGATGAAAATGTATTTTCGAAAAGTATGAAGTACTATGAAGTAAAATATCGCCAATTGCTAACGCGCCAAGTTTCCCTCTGGGCTTTCCCAGCGTACAGCATCCCATCCCATATCGTCAGGGGTTGAGGAAAGATGTGCGAAGGTACTAAACCGAGCACTACTGGTAAGAGAATGGAGGCCGTCAATATTTGTGATAAGGTGACAGTCTTCCAAAGAGACATAATTCAATTTCCGATAATCGACGGAAAACCGGATGGAGCCGCCTTTATTCGCAAACAAAACTCGTCCGCGGACAGGTTAAAGGATCAATTATTGTTGTTTGTTTCATGTATCTACTTCCCGGAACAACGGTGAGACATCTTTTAAGAGTACGATGCACTATTCCTGTTGACACAATTTTGTGGTGTTGTCCACCTACACGATACACTCTTCCATACGGCACCCGTATGGAGTACAAAATTTAGGTAGTAGTTAGTTGAGGCAACCCTGTAACTGACCGAAATCAATAGATTTTTGAGAAAATCGGAAAACTCATAATTTAATGTTCGGCAGAGCTCATTTTCCAATCAATCTTGGTTTTTATCTCCGCTCAACGGACTGTCAGAGAAATATTTATGTATGTAACCTTTCCGCCTATAACTACACTCACTGAGTCTTCACAGAAAATGTCTATGAAGAACAAACGTTACCTAGGTATCAATCTATTTTGAAAATGCTATCGAAATCGATAGAGCTGTTTTTTGAGAAACATTCGAAAACACGTCGTTTTTGATGTATTTTGCTTTCCGCACCTTCCACCGACCTAATCCCATTTTTGAGCCTCAGAAAAAATCGAAAAAAGAACGAGCACAAGTTATTCTCCCACAAATCTGGCAACACTCACAAAACGCTTGCCAGAACTGTGGTCCTTGAAACGTAAAGGCCTGAAGAAAACTCTTATTTTTTGCAGGATTACAATACTTTCCACACAATGCCTTTCTCTCTCAATCAATCGTGTTCACCCACAAATAATTCTATTAAATGGTGTTTTGGTTTATTATTCATTCTGAATAATAACCCTATGTTTTCGGTCACGACAAATTTTTTACAACCCCCCCCCCCCTCAAAATTTGACACAACGTTTCAAGACATGGGGATTCCAAATCTGCAATGTCCGTCCGCCGTCACCCGTCCACCTAGGATCACTTCTTCCGCACCACTACATCCGATCATAAATCCCTACAGACGTTTATGGGCGCCAGGCGCCGGGGGAATATTTAGTTTCCGTAGTTCCTTTGTAGTCAGGTCATGTTTCGTATGGTTTACTAGTATTTTTCGATGCTGAATCGAATGGAGTGGGTCTCGTAGCAGTAATACTACGTCAACCTGTTCATGAGAGTAATAAACCATTGTGTAATAATTTACAGGGTTTTTTCGGATGCAGAGGCCTTTTAGACGTGAAGGTTTGATAAAAACTAAAAATAATTTGACTGATTACGCAACCTTTTTCTTTCCTCGGGCTAAGGAAAGTAAATATTACGAACAGCAAATTTAGAACTGACCTGACGTTACTAATTCACTTTGGCTGGTCATCCCTTCAACGCCAATTGTTTCTTGTTTGTCGTCCCCCCTCATTTTAGGTATCGACAACGATTTAGCTTCGTAGTACAGCAAAACCTGCAATGATGGAGAATTACAATAATTGGTGTTTGATGTTGACGCACCGGGATATTTGAAAGCTGTCATAGGAGACTTTGATTAATGTTGAGAATTGCAAACCTCTTCCACTGATTGTTTCTTTCAAAGCCACGATCGACAACAGTGGCCTTCCAGCGGGCGGTATCTCTTTTTGAAGTCATCATTAGGAATTTTCTCATAACGGATGTAATATTTTGTCAACCTAATTGTAGCAGGATAACGAACATTATCATCGTACTCGTCATTATATTCAACCACACTGAATCCATTACTTAAAAGGGCTGACGAAAGGAAACAAATGGAACACAATACGAACTGTTAATTATATTTAAAACTGATATGACTATTAAAAACTACTGAAGCGATCAGCACCACAAACAAGGGAGCCCAGTGGTTCAAGGACGAGCTGGGCACTGCTGCTATCTGAACGGCCCTGCCAAGTGGTATAAGCCGAGTCTACGTATTCATGAAACCTACGTTTTTCGTGTCCACTTTACTCTTTGAGACCCCATTAAAGTCTTTGAGATAAAATTGGAGGAGCTATAGGTTACCATAAGAGCAAGTGGGAAGCTGGTACTGGCTTGTGGAGATGTCAATGCTGAGGCCCTTGATTAGGGGATGGAGCTTGCTGCTCTGGAGCAGGAACCTCGTAGGGATGACGACATTGAGGAAAGACCGCTTCTGAACCTCCCAAACTGCTGAGGAGTGTGGGAACACGTATAGGAATCGCAGCACGCTGCAAGATTCTCGTGAGGGTGTAGAGGACAAGAAAGAAGAGCTGCCATCCTAGAGGCGAGAGGGCCAACCTGATGCAATGTGCTAAACGGTTCCAGGTTGGTTTTGCTCCGTAAAAAGTTTCGGGGATACGGTAAGGAGATCTGCCGAGCACCTTGAGCTTGCACTTAAGGGCTTGCTCAAATTTTAAGGCGCCTAAGTTGAGAGTTTCCCTCGAGGGGACTGTAAGCACGAATATTCTGATGAGCGGCCTCGCTTTTCACTTGAGTGTTCTACGGATGTTTTTGCAACTTTCAGCGTCAGCCCAACCTTTTCGATCTTGCCCATTTTCCCAAATGATGTTTTTGGGATTCACTAGCTCTTGAAAACGTTAAGATCTGAAGAAACCTGTGTTTTCGGTCGATTACATAACATTCCTTCCTATTTGAACATTGAACACATCTTTTAGAAAATGTTAAGAGCTTTTGAACGGCATGTACAGAGTTTTAGTAACTTCACCAGTTTGGGGGATATTTATTTTAGAAAAAACTCAATTAATTGGGAAAACGTAAATTGAGCTTTACCTTCGTAACAAAGGAAAATTGGGCATTATTTGGTGTTCGGCAGGCCACATTGGCTGAGTCTTTACCTCCAAAATGTCCGCACTAGCCCTAATGGAAGGTCATTGTTTCCCCAAACACCTTCGTCCTCAAGCTCTTCTGTTCCCCACGGATATTCCACCTCTTCAGTTATTTTTGATTGACAACGGATTTTCCTCTTCTTCTGAACTTTCCCATTTATCTTTTGCCACCCCTCAATTTTTTATTCCTCTTCTCAACAGACAGCTCCTTCCAAGTCAGTCATCTTTCAGCCCTCCTGATACAGTCATCTCCCAGTTCTCCCAACAATATGTCTCTCAGCTCGCGCTACTCCCTACTCAACACTCACTCTCTCCCTCCCTCTCACTCTCTCTCTCACTCTCCCTCTCTCACTCTCCCTCTCTCTCTCCCTCACACTCTCTATCTCCCTCTCTCCTTCCCCCTCTCACTCTCTCACACCCTCTGACTTCCCCCTCTCTTACCCTCTCACTCCCACCCTCCTACACTCTCTCCCCGCTCCCTCTCTCTCCCCCCTCTCACTCTCTCTCCCCGCTCACTCTCTCTCCCCGCTCCCTCTCTCTCCCCCCTCCCTCTCTCTCCCCCGCTCCCTCTCTCTCCCCCCCCGCTCACTCTCTCTCCCCTGCTCCCTCTCTCACCCCTGCTCACTCTCTCTCACCCTCTCACTCCCTCTCCCCCCCCCTCAATCTTTCTCTCTCTCTCTTCTAGTATTTTGGGAAATCACAACGAAAACTCATGCAGATGAATATCATGATGAGAGAGATGAATCAACCGCGCAGTAGATATTTGGGACCAATGATGGCGTACCTCGTGCGCTCGGAAAAAAGTACTACTCAAATCAATCATCATTCGACAGCATTAATTGAATTATTCATTCTGAGACCAAACTCTCTCATGGGAAATAAAGAATATTAAACACGAACCGAACAACGAAAAAGAGGTAACTGCTACTACTATGTGAAGTGTCATGAAGTACTCTGAGAAGTGCTATGACGCACTTGTTGAAACAAATTATATCACTTCATGATTGATGAAGTGGCTGTGATCGTTCAGGGGCTAGAAAACTCAAAAGAGCACTAAGCCACGTGTTGAATTATTTAAGAACGTAGTTCAGTTTCAAATAAGTAAATGATCGATCGTAACGACAAATCACTTCGTGTGTAAGTGGCTATGTTCCGTAAGCGTTGAGCAATCTATCGTCATGATGTCCTCACAGGTCGATCGTCACGCTGGATCGTATAACAGGTTGTTCTTAGAGCGCGGGACAGTTCACCAGTAACAGTCGCTATTGGCGCTTTAACGGGTTCCAGCGATCGTCTACCTTGACAGTGATGAACTCTCGACTAGCACTCGTGCACCACTGCTCATTTCTCTGACATCGTACCCAGAGACTGTTGCCAGGCTGTACTCAATGTACTGGTAACGATACCCTCTGTTCCGCACCTAATCGGCTTGGCCTGAAATCACCACGGACACATCTAGGAGCACCCTAGTGTGAGAGAAGGTGTCGTGGAGTAGCGGAGGTTGCCAAGATTGCGATTGTAATGTGGTACATAATGCCAACTGCCCTGATTTACTTTCTGGCCTGTCACCACTGAGACGGATACTCTGCAGCTGCTGCCCTAGCCCCACGGCCTGGACTACACTGTACCTTCATGAGTACCCACTTGACCGGGTTCCATCTCTGTGCCAATCGTATTAGATCCCCACTCATGGTATCGCGGGTCGCCCACTGTCTGATATTGATAAACCCTCGCTACTGGTCTGATACCGCCGAGCCCTAATCAGACGCGCGAAACCTCCATCGCTTTCAAGTTCAACTCCGTTACAACTTACTCTCTCCAGAACAATATCATAGAATGTTTCTCAACGCGATCACTCGCGAAGACCTCCATTTAAATTGCATTATTGCCAACTTACTGTTAAATACAGTGCGAGATTCTTTAAAGTAACAACAATTTAATTATAGTCTTCGCGTACTTTGCCTCACTCACTTTTAATGACGTAAGTTGCCCCCGTCCTGTCAACTCACGCTGTAAGTGCCCGACACGACTGAAATACGTATCACTTGATGATACGAATTCTCTCCAGTCGACTGGTATCTGAATTACTTTACGGCGACTCCTTATCTCTTGAGAGCCACTCAGTTCCTCCTGTCACGTCGAGCTACCAAAATATGACGGATGTTCCTTCCTGCAATTTAAACGACGAAATTAATTAAGCTCCTCGACAATTACGGTAAAACTGACTGTGTTATTGATTCACGATTCCCTTCGAAAGACTCATCAACATTTAATGGTTTATCAACATTTGTTTTTCTCTCGTGCATTTAAGTGTTTGCTCGTCCACTTCTCAATGCGCATGTGCTTTTATCAACCACAACGTTTATTACAGAAACGGCAAGAGATTATTATGATCTGGTGCTTAGCGAAAACGCATAACTTTCCGCAACCCCTGTAAGTACGAGCACTGTATTTTCGTTTCAAGCGTCTCTACAAAATCATTTGCGGTGAACAAAATGTAGGTATTAGTTAGTTTAGAATACTCCTTAACTTTAATCTAAATCTATATAGCCGTTTTATAGGAACTAGTTTTATCCGATCTATTTTGGCTTAAATCTCCGCTCAACAGACAGTCGCAGAAATAATTGTGGCGAGCCAAATGAGGGTGTAGGTTGCTAGAAAACTCTCCGTCAGTCAGAACCTTCAACTAAGAGCTGTATAATTATTTATATGTTGAAAATAACTTGTCAGTTTGACTAAAATCTTTCAAACAGTTTTTTTAAAGGTGCGATGCATCATGTAACTTTACTCGGCCCCAAGCACATTCATCGAATGTCATGGCTTTACCTTTTTCACTCAGTTCGCTTGAACTTGGTTAAACATAACTTCACGTTTTATGTAGAATGTGCGCTTAAAGTTGCGGAATTTATTGAATCGCTCCTACTCATGCCACGACCATTATTAAGCAACCAGTGCGTCAAAACGATTTTTCTGAGACGAATCGTGTTTATCGTTTTTCAATTATCGAAGTCAAAACTATGAGAAACGTTAGTAAGTAATATCTGGTGTGTTGCAACACACAACTTTCCTTAGCTCTACGTCAATTTACTTTGTACATGGCCTTTGAACTTGGTCAAACAACACGTCACAGCAGCAGGGAACGGTAACGCCAACAGTTCCGGAATTTATTGTGCTGCTCGAACTCATTGCAGGACCCTTATTGAGCAATCGGTACACAGATAATTAATGATGCTGTAAATACAAATTTTTTGAAGAACGATAGTTATCACTTTTGCAGAGCTATTGGGTAATAACTGTTAGAACTGGTAGTAAGCGAAACGGCAGTAGTTGAAATTCAGGAATTTCTGGAGTTAGCCCCATGTATCTCATGAGCGTTTTTAAACACTCACCCTTTAGGTATTGGATTGGACTACAATACCAATTTTTTTTAACATTCTACTAACATTCCAGCGGAGGTTATAAGAAAAAAACCGCGCTAAAAACGCTTTTCGTCGAACATTTTGATAATTTATTGTGCTGCTCTCGTCATTTTCCTACGAATGAGAAGTTTATAGTATCATTGCCTTATTGAGAGCTATCAATATAAAAAATGCTATCAAATTAAAATCGTTAGTCGTTTTTGAGAAAAAAAATAGTTGGTGTTTTGATCACTATATCACTATGATAACTATAGTTAACTTTCGGTGGATTTTGTTCAAACCCTTATTTTGGCGTCCCATGGTAACCTGTAGGCTAGACATCAAGTTTCAGCTGATTTGGTACGGTTGTTTTCTCTAAAAACCGCGCTAAAGTCGATTTCGTCGAAAGTTTTGGTAATTTATTGTGCTGCTCTCGTCATTTTCCCACAAATGGGAATTTTATGGATACTAATCATATTGGGAGCTATCAATATAAAAACTTTAATCAAAATCGTTAGAGCCGTTTTTGAGAAAAAAAATATTTGGTATTTTGATCACTACGATAACTCAAGTTAGTTTTGACCATATTTTGCCCATCCTTCCAAATAAATCGTTAATTAACCATACGTTGATTCCTCGATATCATAGAGTCGAGACATAAGTAGGAGCAACCCAATGAATTCCGAAAACATTATGCCTGTTAACGTGTAATTAATCAACCTGGTTCACGCACTAACGGAGCAAAAAACAAATTGCATTAGTTGCTAGAGCGACAAAAATTGCTGAATATACGTGGGGCTGAGGCAAATCGTGGGATACATCGAACCAGATCTCTTTTATTTACTTAATATTTCAATTTGTGGAGACATTAGTCAGCGCGGAGTAAAGCGAATAAATCGAAAAAAATAATAGAAGTAGACAATCGGAAATGGAATGAAAGAGGTTCCATCCCAAGTCCTCGCTGATGGCCAAGAAAATCAAAAACGAAAGAGACGAGGCGATATAAATCGTCTAATTCACGTGAAGCTGAAGAAAGTTGTGTGGTGCGGCGCTATCAGCTAAATGGACCTTCTCGCTGGTGTACTGACGCAATTAATGTGATAAAACGACTAAGAAAATGTAACGTTCACCTGAATTCTGTGGCGAGGGGCCCGGCGACTGGGGAACGACTGGCTTGCGGTGGCTTCTCCTGAACGACCGCAGCAATTATTTCTACTCAGAGGAAACCGGACTTGGGGAAAAAGGGGAAATCCCCCCGGACAATGTAAAAAAATATGAACCTCGAAACGACGTTCCTCGAACGTTAAACGCAATAGAGAATAGTTTGACGCACAACTTTCCTCGCACCCTCGGCGGAAAACTGAACGGTTCTGTGGACTGCGCGGCACCTCCGCAATTAACTACGTTTAATAGATGGACGTAAAATGCACTAATAATATTTGCTGCGTATAAGCATAACTTCACTCAGCTTTACGAATAGCCAGCGATTTTGTACTGCTCTGCCAACTAATCTTCCTGTTTTTCACTCGTTTTATAAGAACTGACGCAACCATATACGGGCGCGCTGTGTTTTAGTTCAACACATTCCTACGCAAATATTTATGGAGAACAAAATGTAGCCACTAGTTAGCTGAGAGTACTCTGTAAGTTTGATCGAAATCGTTAGAGCCGTTTTTGAGAAAATTGGAATACCGATAAATTAATATTCGACAAATCTCCTTTTCTGAGTTAACTTGGCTTATATCTCCGTTCAACATATGCACAGGTATGGGTGCATTCAACATATATACAGGTATGGGTGACTAGAAGACACTACACTAGGATTTATGAAATCTGGTGAATAAGTTACCCTGAAATTTACGGAAATGTTAGAAAAAACGTTATTTTCGACACATTTTGATTTTTATCTCTGTTCAATGGACCGTCACAGAAACGTTTATTGAGAACAATTTAGGTATTAACTATTCGTATACATCTTGAATGTTTGGTGATAATCGTTGAAGCCGTTTTGCCAAAAAGCGTAAAAAACCTATTTTCGCTTCAGGGGCCCATATCTCCGTTCACCGTATTTTCATGGAAAAGTTAGAAGATAATTCGAATGTTTAATCAAAATCGTTAGAGCCGTTTTCGAGAAAAATGCGAAAAACCCTAGTTTTTGGTACATTTTCGTCCCCCCCCCCCTTCCAATTGGTCGAAATCGTCCATAACCTTATTGTGCTGTCTTCAAAAATTAACGAACAAAACAAAAAAAGAACCAGCTCAATCGGATCAGCCGTTCTCCCGCAAATCGAACTACACACACACACGGACCACGCGGTGAAATTAGGTTTTTTAGGCTCAGTAGGCCTCAAAACGTAAAGATTTGAAGAAAACCCAATTTTTTTTTGACCCGATTACTATACTTTCCTTCCCTTCGGGTAGCGGGAAGTAAAAAGAACGTAAATGCCGTTTTCTCGTAAATGGGACTACAGACACAGGTCTGTTGCTTATTACAATGACTGTCCTCGAACCCTCTTGAAATAGTTAAGTCGCATGTCATGGAGATTGCGGTTTCGCTACAGTACGGTACGGCAAGTTGTCATTTAGCCAGTCTCCCGGTGGATAACTGATTTCTGTGTGGTACCGCGTGGAGGCATGACACTGGGGAACTACACTAGAGCAGCACGTGGTTTCTTGTTTCCTCTGCACTGTGGGTGCAAAACGTGCAGGATAAAGAGTCTTTAAGCCATTGTTTGTAATGAACTGGCTCTCCCTGTAGTTAACCCACTTTCTCCTTAGATGTTCAAGGACGTTGGGAAAAAACTGTTATGTGCCATGTCCCTTTGATTCCCACTGAATAGTGAACTATCTTAAGTGAGCCAAGAGATTTATTTGGACTTTAAAGTCGCTAAAGCCCTACCAAGGTCGCATTTGTCCACAATGACATGTCTGGCTCGTTTGGAGGGTCCATGATCAGCTGCCATGGTGGCCTCGGGGCTAACAAATTCAAAACAAAAGGGACGAGGCGATAATAGTCGACTATACGTGAAGCTGAAGAAAGTTGTGTGGTGCGTCGCCATCCGCTAAATTGACGTCCTCGCTCGTTTACTGACCCAATTAATGTGATAAAACGACGAAGAAACGACTGGCTTGCGGTGGCTTCTTCTGAACGACCGCAGCCATTATTTCTACTCAGGGGAAACCAGACTTGGGGAATAAAGGGAGTAGGGGAGAAATGAGAATTGAAACGGGTTTTAACAGTTCTGGCTTGATTGGAGTGGGGGAAGAAAACCACGCCCCCTGCCCAATCTTACTGTAGTACGAGGTTTATGGCCACACCCCCCAACCAATCACGTTGTAGTACAACCCCCCTCCTCACCGCCTCTTTTCCTCTCCACCGTAATTTTCAACCAATCGTACTGTAGTAAAACCGTTTTACCCCCACCCATTACTTACGCTTCCCCCCTCCTTCCAGCCTTCTCCTCCTATGACTCTCCTGACGAATGTACTATAGTAGGAGTACCCCCCAACCAAAAATCCCTGAGCATTTGGATGGCGGCACTTTTTAAAAAAGTTCCTTCCCTGAGATCAAATGGAGCCCTTTTCCCTTGGACACTCTATCCTGTAGGCTACGAATGAATCATTGAAGATTAGTGTAAACTGGTGGTATTAGAACATCAAGTGGGGACAGGAGTGACATCATCCTTTTGAGACGCTAGAGACGTACATTCAAGGGCATGACTCATCAACACGACAATGCAGCTGCGTAGTATTCTTGGAATAGCCGAGAGATTTCAAAATATGATTCAATAGCTCAACGTGTTCACGTGATTGTTTAGCCCCAGGAGTTCTGTTCTCAGAATTTAATAGTGACTCACAAATTATCTCAAAACATGTTTCAACTCGTCTATTACGCAGTTGGATCAGAATTCATCGCCTTAGAATGTTCTAGAAGTTTTGTCACGTAGTTAAGCGCATGAGTGAGGACCACGATACAAGCAGCATATACCAGCATAAAAGTCATACAATGGCAACATTCGTCGATAGATTCAACTCTACTTCTTGTAAATACAATAAAACGTTAAAGTTGGAGAAATTGAAAGATAATACCTACTATCCAGTTAAAAAGCTGAAAATTGTTCATACTGTGTAAGGATAAGTGTCTCGTTGCTACCCTACAAGATCCTATAGGAAGACGAGCTATTTGACGTATTCCTACCAAAACGCTACGTGAAGGTTTTCGATCCAAGTCAACACATTCCAGACAACTTGGAACTCTTGTGTGGACAACGTATTGGAACTACCCACGATTTTAAAATAATCGAGGTAAGTAAAAAAAAATTATTCATTTATTTGTCGTTCATTAATTCGTTCATTTCGCATATTATTCACTCTCAGTAACTTTAGTATAAAGGTAACAAAATCTTTTCATAAACTCTCGATCGATGGTTTCCAAGTTTTTTTGTCACAAACTATAAACGACAATGTACAATTACTCGCTAAATTATCTAATGACTCAATTTTGTAGTCTAACACATCATAGTTATTGTCTTTGTTCACACAGATATTACTAACATGCGAGTATATCAAGAAAGATTGAATGCTACAGCAAGATAGTCGCTAGAGTTACATTATTGTCTTCGAATTGTTAGGTTTCAACATGTTCATTGTTAAACTGTGTAAGTAGTACACAATTCGTATCATTTGAATAACAACGCCATTTTAAAAATTAAAAAGATACTACGTAAACCAATTTCTCAAAACTATATAGTGAGAGGGATAGGTATGGGATAGGACTACTGGCCAGTAGTACTCTGTTGATATCTGTCTTTTCTTTCCATTGCCCTAACGTGACTCCATCCTTAATTAATGAATAAGCGTATAAGTAAGAGCTGCAATAGGGCTTGAACATCAACCTTTGTGGCACAGTTTCGCAAGTGCTTCATGTCTTTGTGTTGTGTTCTGCAGGGTGAATAAATCACTACCTACATTACTAATCAGTTCCCTCTGATACTATTATAATCCAACTACTCTGACAGGGTTAATCAATCTTATACTGAAACACAGGACACCAGCAGTAAAGTAAGGGAAATCCATCATAAAAGAGAACTAATAAACTAAAACCAGTTTACTAACGTGAAACCCTGGAGGAAATAGCCTAGTTCTACTCCTCATATTGGTAAATATGTTGCCGCCCAAATGTTCGTGTTGCCAATCTTCACGTTTGTACGCACAAATTGCTTGTCTGATTTACTTTTTCCGGCTCACCTATTTTGCCTTGCAGTGTGCCTTGCTTCCCCTTTTTGCCAAAATTTAGGAATGTGGTTGTAGGCGTTGAAGGAATGTTACTATGAAAGTGCCAGTAACACTTCATTGCAAGTTCTGTCTATTAAAAGTTTTGGTTTCGAGTGGACAGATCCTAGTATTTAGTTGCAAAACAAATACATGGGTATATTTTTACCAGTCTATAAAATTCTTTTTTATCTGTCTCGTGTAATAAATATACAACATGGTTTATGTATATACTTTCTAATACATATACGAGTACACCATGCTCTACAACCAAAACCACTAATCTTTTCTTAAACACTCGAGTTTCATTTTTTCTCTTAAAGTGGGCCGTGCCATTCCGCATGTTGTTTCATTCCGTAGTGTTCAAATATATAAATTCAGTAAGTTCAATATATAAATGAGACGTACTCCATGCTCCCTGCAAATGGAAACTCCAAGACAACGATACCACTCACACACGTCATTGATTGACTGATTGATTATTAATCAGCCCCCGCAGGTACACAATTGAACGAGCAACAAATACCTGGCTTGGAACCAAAATGTACCAATCTGCAGAACAATGATAGAAAAACTACCCACTAGTGAGGATGGCCAACATGAAGAGAAAATGGATTAGGACAATAATACTCTGTACTTCCCTACGTGAGGTACTGTAGCCCTTCAGCACAATCGCCTAAAATGCATGGCCGAACAATGTGTTGCCATTCAAACTAGACCACATACAACTATATCTGTAACAAGATAAAGAATATACATTTATAGACTCTTTTTAACAAGAAATAATTAGAACTTTTTTTCCAAATAGGTCGCCTCAGGTTGGCCATGTTATCTTTAGTACGTTAGCAATTCTAGCCCTAGATCCTAACTAAAGTATAAAGTTTTATTTTATAAAATCGCATCTTATTGTCATCTAACTTCCTCATATTGAGGTACAGAAACGCATTTTCATTGTCAAATAATCACTTCCTCTCAAGAAGGAATCAATAGTTCCAGAATCAACATTCTCTATATTCAACAGATAAATTTGGTTTGAAGTAGAGAATGCTGTCTGCATCCAAACAAAGTGCCACACAAAAAGTAATATAACTACTCAATACTAAAGAAATAAAAATCACAGTGAGTTTTCTTTTTTGATGGTGTTTCGAGTGGTAAATTGGTAACACTGCTTAATACCAAAGGTATCAGAGTATAACATCTACAAGTCTTTTTTTTTTAAATACTTCTAAATAGTAACATAATGATTGACATAATTAAGTCTCGTAGTTTTTATAACATATGGGCTAAAAATACAATTTTGTATGAAAGGTTCTGCAATTACTGCTTCATACAAAACATAACTTCTTATGCATAACTGAACAATACAGTAAACCAAAAGGTGTAACTTTCTTTGCTTATTTTATGGGGTACACGACTTTTGAACTAAAAATACATTATTGTAAGAGCGATTTGATTTTGTGGTTTTGTTGCTATTTCTTAATCTTTAAATTTGTTGTTTAAAAAGACAACAAATCATAAAAAATCAAATCAATTGGAATCATCAAGTGGATTGGTTAATCGTTTGGATTAAAATCTTTTTTTTTTATCTAATGGATTAAAAATATTATTGCCAATCAACTCCTGAAATTGGGCTCACCAGTGGATGTGTTTTCTAGGCCTGCTCTAACTGAAGCTGTCCACCTCTCTTAGATCTGTAGATCCGTGTACTTCAGGCCCATATATATGCTAAAAATGCTAGCACAGGTTAAGATTTGCATTGAGAAACATTCGTAAGGAGCTCCACATTCTTATTGATCGCTAGGCTGCAATAAGGCTCAAGCTTCTACTCTGAGGTGGAGCTGCTACCAAACTCCTACCTTGCTGACAAAACACAAGCAATCACTCAAAGGCAATCACTCAAAGTACATAGTAGCTTAACTTCGAGCTGCTGATAAGCTGTTTTTATTCAGAGTGTGACAGGTTTCAGCTCCTTAGGGCCACTGCCTTCATATTCAATTTTCTTCAACCCTTCGTTAGGTGCAAGTTCCTATAGAACGCAGCAATAATAGGTTCATGCGTTGTAGGATTGTAATCTCTTAACCTCTGTGTGGTACCAGGTACCACCTACAACCTACCTAAGATTTGAGAGATACAGCACTACTAGAGGATTACAAGGGATCATAAGTAGTGTTATTACAGCGTGGGCATGTGCTGTTTTGTCCAACCTACCTTTCTGACCTCTCGCCAACATTTCAAGATATTTATTATTGTATCCTAGGTCTTTGAGTACTTCTAGTTTTTGTACAGGGGGGTATAGGTAAAATTAGTACGAAATCTCTCTTATTTATTTCAATATACACCTAAAAATGGGAGCTGGATTCAGTAATTAACTTCGTATTCTTGTATTTAACTGGCCACTTTGAATTAACATTGCTGATAAAAACGTTAGTTCATAATAGCACTTCCATCTGGATGTCTCACCCAAACTTATATTAAACATTATCCTTTTCGTTTTATTCATTCACTACTCAACGTAACATGCTCATCTCACCCTCATAGTACATCCTCTTTTTTGTTGGTGCGTCCTCTTTTACTTTTTGTAGGCCAAAAAAGGCAACACTGTTTAGTACTCCTTTGTACAAGTTTTGAAGAGAGAAGGTGAGATTTTGAGTTGACTGCAGACAGTACCTCGCAGTTTTCGTCATAATTATTCTACCCGAGTAGAACTCCCTTTTAATATTTCTCCACCATCAACCTAGGCTCTTCCACAGGCGTGTTGGTTGGGACTGACATTTTTGTTTGGAAAAGGTATCGCCTGTAGTCTTTAGGAATCAAAAGGGTCATTACAACACCGACGGCTGTTGGCAGAAAAAATGACTTGAAGTTAGCAAGTTGTACTAAGTCTAGTTGCAGAGTACAGCAAGGGAGTAAAACAAATGTCAGTACCTAAAGTGGAATCTAAGTAAAGGGAGCCCCAAACAGTTCCTTGGCTGTCGATTAACCATGAGTAGCCCATTATAAAAATGATTCCAAAAATCTGTAAAATATAATCAGTGTTGACCATAAGGATATGCATTAACATAGAAATGTCAGCCATATGAGCTGTATTGTATAACGAGTGGAATAACTGTATGTACATTGATGCCAAGTTTACCTGGCAAATACCATTGAGCAAGCCCACTGAGGTCCCTTGGGGTTCTGGGAATGTTAGCTCAGCCGCAAATTCAAAGCCAACAGGTAGGTAACCAGCTATAAAAAATCTGGAAAAAAGGTTCTTTTGTGGATATTCAATTAATCAATAGATTTAAGGGGGAGACCACATATTAGCACGAACAAATGGTTCACTTTTTACAAATCAAAAATGGCAACTTTCTGTACATCCTGTGATGGAACTAAGAAGGATGTTAATTACGATAAACACATGATTTACCAAGATTACAGCTGCGGTTCCATTCAGCAAGTGTCAGTGAGGCTATAATTAGTTAGAAACTTCAATCCAGGTGCTTTTCCAATACACTCACTGTACGACTTATAATCCCATACTGAGCTTTACTCGTTTACTTTATAGTCACTGTGCTACTTACCCAAGAATCCCTCCCATCAAGTAGAGAACAATGATGTATCCACAGTTGAGCAGCAATGCAAATCCAGCCATCCCAAGAAAAGAGAGGATATACACAATCAGCGTCGTCTCTCTGTCAAAAGTAACACAATCAGCACGTTGGTAAGTCTTTTCCATAATTTACACATCATGCATTAGATTCTGCAAATTCTAACTTACTTGAACTTGTGAGTTTTATCCAACACAACACCACACACGACGGAACCAATGGTTCCTGCTACAATAGCAGTCAAACCAATGCGACCCGCATCTTCCGCTGCACCCTGAAAACCATCATTATGATCAGAGTTCGGAACCAATCGTGAATCATTTATTACAGCTTTCATGCGTTATATAGACTTACTGGGAAATGGGCGAGAATTAACTTATTGAGAAGTGTAGAAATTGCAGAGGAAACACCAACATTGATGCCGTATGAGATGAGGAGAAGTATGAAGCCGTAGTTAGTCGAGAGTCGTTTTAATGAGCCGACAAAGTCGCTTTCCTCTTCTTGCTGCTTAAGAGCTGCTTGACTTGGTGGAAGAGGGGGCTGCTCTTCGAATACTGCAAATGTTGAATAGAATGGTGTGAGAGGGCAATGAAAGCAATCAAATATACGAAAGATTGACTGAGCACATGGGCAATAGTAAATAGTGTACTAGGGAGCACATTCGATGCTGTCATATACTGGCTGATTATGAGGTTAGATGAGCATCTGCAGTTGCCGGGTCTACATTGCTAATGTCGAACATTGAGAAGTGTTGAGGGCGGCCTTTACATTTTCTGATGTAGTTAGTGGTTACGTCGGTTGCCATATTGTAATAATCCTATGAATAATCCATGCTCCAACAGCCAGTGAGCGAGGTGGAAGATGACCAGACCATGCTTCCATTCAACTCCAGTCTTCACAATAGTGATGACGTGCAGTCAAGCATTCTAGCCACTCTGCTCACAGTTCCATCACTCCTGCCAAATTGCCATCATCCTCCACTTTTTCCTTTCTTGCAGAATTCTACTTTAGAGGGCAAAATTCACTGACCAGGTTTGTGCATGTGGCGTTGTTAGGCGGCTGATTGACGCCTGAGCGGTTAAACCAGTCACCCCTCAACTCCCTGTTTGCTGGCCCATCATGGGATTGTTGTGCAAATAGAAATCAACGAACGAGGACATGCAAAGAAGGAAGGCTGAAGCATGGAAGAGCAGGTATAAACCGAAATTGAAGAAGAACGTTAAAGATCAATACAAGAAGAGAGGCAAAGCTGTAGGTCAAAGATAAACAGAAATCTGTCTTACAAAACAATATGAGCACCAATAAAACCGTCGTAACCCCAGCAACCGAATTATACATGATGCCAAGTTGTGATGCCATCAAACCAGTGTCTGTCTGGTCTTTGACAATCATTGGTGGAAGCAGGAACCCTGCTGCAATGCCAAGCTGTAACCAAATACAACGAATAGCAGTGACCGATCCATAATAAAAATAAGCTCAGTTGTGTAGTCCTCAAGAGCTGTCAACTCCTCACCTGGTTGCCAAGTACCCCAATGCTACAAGCTGATGACACCTCATCAGGACCAAACCACACTGCTGCGAGTCTGGCAGGAATTGACAGGACAAAAACCTTGAAATGAGTAGAACAATGAGTGAATCAAAGTGATTACGTAAATACTTGACTCGTGTTATTGTTCTATTGTAGAATTTACAGAGGGTTATGGGTGGATTCGCGAGTAGTTCAGTATACAGGTACACAAGGTTGCCACTAGTTGGCTTTCATGGCGACCACTAGATTTTTAAATGATTCAAAGGGGGTTCCTGAGGACATCACGAGACTAAGCTTGAGTTTATTAGGAAACGTTGTTGCTTGAGGAAAGTGATGATTCTTCTTGAAAGATCCCAAGCGTCTCAACAAACCCATGAAAAACTGTTACGGTAAACGACATTCTATATCCTGCTTTCGCAAATGCCTTGGGAGCTTACTAACAATATTGAAATGGTAATTAATAGGTAAAATGCAATTGAAAACCATCGAGAGCCAGTTGATTACAGAATGGATGTAAAAATTATAACTTCTTTCCCATTATTATTGCAAGTGAATCTTAGGTTGTCGTTAACTTATATTCCCCTCCTTGAGGGTTCATGTAGCTGAGGTAACTAAGAACTGTTTTCGCCAGAAAGTTGGCCGTTCATTCTTAGGTACGGCATTCTTAGTAATATGATTTAGCAACGAAATGATTCATGACCGACGAACTGTATCAAATAAACGAGAGCGTATAGACAAAAACGTTCATAAACAGTTACATCTCAAATAAAATAGAAACTTCTTCTCCTTCTTATTGATACGAAGTGCTCTAAAGCAAAAGAAATCTATTTCTACTGCATAAATACTCAAAATGCATAAATAATCTTCAATAGCATAGTGTTTCAGTTCGTGCTGTGATCGTGACAGTGTTGTCGATTTCACTGTTGCACATACGGACTATGCCTAGTGTAAAGAGCACTCTATTCATGGCATGGGGGGCCACAATGTTTCTAATTTTTTTAATATTTCTTCTCCTTTGTACGAGAAACCAGCTGGTTTTATTTTTGTTAATATTCGTGTTCATTTGTCTTTTTATTTTCTGACTGTGTTTGGTGTTTGTTTTTTTATTTTTTTTAGTCTCTTTGCCAGGGATGCTACACATTGGGGCTATTGTGACGATGCCTAATGAAAGATGTACATATTAAAAAGCTTAGTATGTCTTTCACCGCAGACCTCCGCAATGATTTGGGGTTCAACAAACCCCTGAGGAAAATGTTTGAAGCAACGTTTCAGAGGTTGGGCCTCAAGAGCTACGTCAAACACCACACAGTTGTTGTGCTCGCAGTCCTGTAGATGACCCTCTCGAGAAATTGTCAGTACCTAGATGATGGGCTCACACACTTCGAAATAATCATTCATGATTTGTCGTTCTTACAACTCCTCAACACAATGCACCTAAACCTGCCCATTCAGTGAACAGCCAGGTGTTGAGTAAAACGTAATTACCTGGCTAATTGCAGCAACTGTCTGTCCAACAAAAGTGATAGGAAAAGTGTTTGGATTAGTCGAGAAAACCTTGATCCAGGCACCAAGGCAGGTTCCAAGTGAGCCAGCAATAACAAATTTTCGTAAGCCCTGCAACATTACAAAACATGCATTTATTATCTACACACGAGAATCACTCTTAACACAGAAACGTTCTCCAACAGATAAACGTGACGTGCATCTTGCATGATATCTAGCTTGCAAATAGTGTCTTGACAGCAGCCTGCACAGAGTGCCTGATATACACTGGGACGACTTGACTTCGTAATTTGCTTCTCTGACAATCAAGTCACTGCTGCACATAATAAAGCGAAAGTAGAGCACCTACAAGACTTCCTATTGACTTAATTATTACCCTAATCTACATCCCCATACAGCACAAACTAGTCAGGGGTTCCTTGAAGATACCATAGGAATATTTTTGCTGCCTTGTAATGAACGTCTAGATACTAATTGTTGAAATGCCTTGAAAATTTCACGGTGTTAGTGATGTCATTACTGGATGGTTGGTAATAGAACTGTAATTAGTTCCTTTCAGTTTTAATTAGGGTTAGAGATTCCTATGGATTCACGTCCATGTCAAGTTCAAAATGTAATACTTCACGTTTCAAGATATCGGGATTCGAAATCTGTGATGTCCATCAAGCGTGCGCCTTTAACGTGGTCCAAACAAATCCGTTCTTTTGTTCAAAAATCCCTTTGGTATCTAGTTGTGCCTGCCTGCTCCGCAATCCAATCAAACTAAGCCCATGGTTGTTTTGGGCAAAAAATGGTTAAACACATTAACAAAACCGAAATGTCGGCAGTTTTGAAGAAAATACGCCGTGCTCGGTATCGTTTTCTTTATATTTATAGATGCAGGGTCGAATGAAAAAATTCTCAGAAGAGTACGTCTGCGCTTAGACGAAAATAAGGAAATCACTGTCATTATACTGGACCAAAGTCTACTAATTGAAAGGATTCGCGGGACAACAGCGAAAGTAATCGTTTCATTATTGGTAGTCCCTCCAAATTACGGGTGCCTGAAATATTTAGTTTTCGTCGTTCCGTTGTAGTCAGGTCATGTTTCGTATGGTTTACGGGTATTTTTCGATGCTGAATGGGTCTGGGAGGAGGGAGACTAGGACAGGCTGTGGAAGAGAATAATAAACCGTTGTGTAATAATTTGGAGCGTTTTATAGCCAAATTACAGGTGCAGGCAGTCACGTAGTCCTCCCATACCTTTCAATTTGATCTCTTCCATTAGTTGTTGTTTTAACTCGGCCAACTTTGATAGGTTATTGAATGCCAAAACAATAACATCCACGTAATAATAATACATTCATGATTTTTGTTTTCATTCCCTTTCATTTAAGTTACGTGTTCATTTTTACGACCCAAACTCCTCACTGCCCATTTCACACAATGTTCAAAGAAAATTAACTCGATTTCAGTGTGGCAGGTGATTCTGAAACTTGTACCTTGGTTTCTGTTTTTTTTTTCCTCGCATATGTTAGACTAACTGTGATGCAGTCTATTCAGGCCTACTGCGTTTTTAAGAGTCGCCTGTCGCCCATCCCTCATATTTTCTTCATCATGAATAGCTAGACTGAAAAATTAATTTCTAAGTCAGTCTTATCTGAATTATAATACGTATGGATGGATGGTTGCGAGAAATACTAGCCTAGTACCAACTGACTTGCATTGTCCAACAAAAAAATCTGATGCGTAGCGGCCCACAACTTTCTTCGTTCACTCATTTCACATTAATCAGGAACAAGATATTCAGATAAAAAGCTCATCATAAGTTTTATCGATCCGTTTTGTCATTTTTGTGTCTCTATTTAGGCACATAAATTCGAAAAGTGCCACGAAACGGAGCGTTACGAAAATTGTGTATCTTCATTGGGATCTTTCATAGTTATGTATATTTATGTTAATATAATAAAATAATGCATTTAATAACTAAAATTAAATTAAAATAGATAAATCTACAAAATTACGGGATTAAATAAAATAATAATGTGGCCCGTCAAGCAGCAGGAGATGTCTCTGTGTATTAGAGGACTTACACGCAAGGTCATCTATTTAACAGTTTATACGAACCCGGTAGAACTGAACATTATATACAAATACTGGTGGTGTTGGACGTTCCAAAATTTTTTTTTTTTTCGATGTACCTTCGCTTGCATCTCCTTCCACCCTGTGAGTTTATTAAAAACCGTTTGAGCCGTTATCCCGAAAACGGATTCATTTTGCTTCATGGAGTGCATCTCTGCTCTCCGAATTTTCACGGAGCTATTTATGGATACCAAAAGTTAGGGAGAGGTGCCTTCACATCAATTGAAATTACTCGTTATTAATCGGTCCAGTCAACGGTTTCAGTTTACACATGCAATTTTGTATGTACTAACGATGATGTAAACACTGAAACTGTTTTAACATGATATCTCTGTGGAAATATACTAAATTTCCATTTTACAATCCCAAGAACCTTGCAAGTTCCGAAGAGGAGCCTACCTATTGCTAGATTGATAAAATAATTGTAAATACGAGGCTAAGAAGAAAAATCACTCACGAACTTATCAAGAGCCCAAGAGCCTGGTACGATGAGGATAAGGTAAGAGACCATGTAGACCATCGACGTCCACTCGACCCACGTTGATGACACGCCATAAAAACGGGTGACCACGTTCTCGATGATGCTGTACTGAATCCACTGGAAAGCGTTGGACATCGAGTACATGACAAACAGCAGGAGCATCAGCCACCGCTTGCTGTAAACTCGAGTTTCTGAAAACATAACGATTTTGGGTGTTTTTATTTTATTAGAAACGAATGAAGGTGGATTAGGTGCCTGGCTTATAGTTCCCCTTAAGATGAACAATGGTGGGGCTGTATTGAGGATGGAAAGGATGGAGTTTCTGTCAACATGAGTAGGGAGTGAGATTTATTAAGAAAAGATCACGATGTAATAGATGTGATGTGTATTAGAAGATGAAAAATGTTCCAGAGCGAATGCAAGAATCAGAACTCTGTGGAGAGCATGTGTCAGTCCTCTTCCTATTGTTTAATCCCTCCTTGCCATTTATGACGCGTCAATGAGAGGGCAGACAACATCTTTGTGACTGCTACTCAGTTTGTTCTGCTTCAAAAAATCATCTGCATAGACTACAACACGACGTGTGCACTTCACAAATACAAACCTAGTCAAGTCAGAGATATTCTGTTACAGAAAAGGGAACACTAAGCAGAACAACAAGTACCATCTTCGAGAAACTTCAACAAAAAGTTCTCGCATGCCGTGTGCTGACCATCACGCTCAAATAAATTAACTAGTTCTACGATGGAAGTTTTACCGTACTAATAAAATAATTAGGGACAACTCCCAAAAATCCTTAATTCCAACCACCGCCGTTTCCTACTACCATTCTTCAATTTTTACCCAATAAATCAAAACCGTGAATCACGATCCTCCTTAGCAAAATCAAGTGACCCAATAAATTTAACAACCTTAAGCGCCACCAGTTTCTAAGCTCCTTTCGACTGAATTAAAGACAGATTTTATTTATTGCTGGAGTAATAAAAATCGCTGGATGTACGTGGGGCTGAGGAAAGTTGTATGTTGCGTCGTACATAAATTATAAAAGTTAGGAACAACCCAACGAATTTCTCAATTCCAACAACCGTGTTCTCCCTGTAATTCTTGAAGAGGAAACGTAACCCTACCCAGAACATTCTTGTTGGTAGTCCTACAAATGACCAACACAGCGCTCGACTAATGAAGGTAGTGACGTAAGTTGGAACGATCCAATAAATTTCGGAACGTTACGTAATGCTATAGAAAAATAGTATAGTACAAGTAGTAACACTTGCCAGAACTAGTTTTTTTAAATTCTTTTAAGGTCTGAAGAAAACTCATATTTTTTGCAGGATTACAATACTTTCCACACAATTTTAGAAGGAAAAGGTAGAAATGGTTCCAAAATCGATTGTTGAAGTATTTGGAAATAAAATGTTCTGTAAATATAGTGAGTTTTGAGCCGATTCGGCTCACAAAAGTATTTGTTGGCTGAGCATTTCGTTTTCATTTCAGTAGATTTTAAAAAATCCTTTCTCTCAATCAATCGTGTTCACACACAAACGATTCTCTTAAATGGTGTTTTTTCGGATGCAGTGGCCTTTCAGACGTGAAGGTTTGATTAAAACTAAAAATAATTTGACTAATAACACAACCTTTTTGTTTCCTCGGGCTAAGGAAAGTAAATATTACGAACAGCAAATTTAGAACTGACCTGATGTTACTAATTCAATTTGGCTGGTCATCCCTTCAACGCCAGTCGTTTCTTGTTTGTCGTCCCCCCTCATTTTAGGTATCGACAACGATTTAGCTTCGTAGTACAGCAAAACCTGCAATGATGGAGAATTACAGTAATTGGTGTTTGATGTTGACGCACCGGGATAATTGAAAGCTGTCATGGCAAACTTTGATTAATGTAGAGAATTGCAAAACTCTTCCACTGATCGTTTCTTTCAAAGCCACGGTCGACAACAGTGACCTTCCAGCCCCAAGCACATTCATCGATTGTCACGGCTTTACCTTTTTCACTCAGTTCGCTTGAACTTGGTTAAACCTAACTTCACGTGTTACGTAGAATGTGCGCTTAAAGTTGCGGAAGTTATTGAATCGCTCCTACTCATGCCACGACCATTATTAAGCCACCAGTGCGTCAAAACGATGTTTCTGAGAAGAATCGTGTTTATGGTTTTTAAATTATCAAAACTCAAATCAGATCAAAACTATGAGAAATGTTTGTAAGTAAAACGGCGGTGGTTGGCATTTCGGAATTTCTGGAGTTGCTCTTAGTTTATTGGATTTTTATGAGAATGTTAGCACCATTCGAGAGGACTTAATAAGAGAAAACTGCACTGAAACCTTATAACTTATAAAATGCTGCTCTTGTTATTTTCCCACGAATTAGAATTTTATGGTGCACTCGAGTTACTTTGGCGGTCCATACAACTTTAATCGTTAGAGCCGTTTTTGAGAAACCATTTGGTGTTGTGGTAATCTCTACGATAACTCTAGTTAGTTTGGACCATATTTTATCCATCCTTCGTGGGGTACATCGCACCAGATCTCTTTTATTTACTTAATATTTCAATTTGTGGAGACATTAGTCAGCCCGGAGTAAAGCGAATGAATCGAATAAAATAATAGAAGTAGACAATCGGAAATGGAATGAAAGAGGTTCCACCCAAAGTCCTCGCTGATGGCCAAGAAAATCAAAAACAAAAGAGACGAGGCGATATAAATCGTCTAATTTACGTGAAGCTGAAGAAAGTTGTGTGGTGCGGCGCTATCAGCTGGACGTTCTCGCTGGTGTACTGACGCAATAAATGTGATAAAACGACTAAGAAAATGTCACGTTCACCTGAATTCTGTGGCGAGGGGCCCGGCGACTGGGGAACGACTGGCTTGCGGTGGCTTTTCCTGTTCGACCGCAGCAATTATTTCTACTCAGAGGAAACCGGACTTGAGGAAAAAACGGGGAAATCCCCACGGACGAGGTAAAAAATTATGAACCTCGAAACAAAGTCCTCCTAACGGTAAACGCAATAGAGAATAGTTTGACGCGATATATCGCACAACTTTCCTCGCACCCTCGGCGGAAAACTGAACGGTTCTGTGGACTGTGCGGCACCTCCACAATTAACTACATTCAATAGATGGACGTAAAATGCTCTAATAATATTTGCTGCGTATAAGCATAACTTCACTCAGCTTCCCGAACACCCAGCGATTTGGTAGGGCACTGCAAATTAATCTTCCCGCTTTTCACTCGTTTCATATTAACTGACCATATCACGACCAGCGTATTTGGTCATTTATGGTGCTGTCACTCTCCTTTTTCTGAGCAAGATCGTGGTTTTTTTTTTTTTTTTGAAACGGTGGATGCAGGCAATACCCTCACTGCAGCCACAAACGGGCCTATTGTAAGGGCGTCCATGATACTCGGATCATGGCCCACCTGCACCACCCCCAGGCCCCACGGCACTGGTCTCACTTGGTGTGACGTCACCTATGTGCCCCCGGTATAGGATATCCGCGAGTTCTGCATTTGCCACCTCTTCGGGCTGAAGAAAGGCCGCGAGTCCATCACATACCCGACACATGCTCTGCCATCTCTAGCCCTACCTCGCAGAACCTGCATACCTGTACCTCGCACTTGCCAATATTTGCAAGGTGGTACCTCAGCGGACAGTGATCTGTGAACAGGCCACATATGATCCTCATATCCTTCCTCCCCAGTGCAAGCACCTCCTTGGATCTCTCTCTGGAGAGCCGGATGAAGAGTTTTGACTGTCTAAGGCCAGGCAGCCCCTGCCAATGAGCAGCCCTGCACCTGTCCTCCCATTAGCCAACCTCTCTACATAGGTGGCTCCTGGTAGTCCCAACAAAGGGCTCAGGGCCAATAGGGATCTGCTCTGATCCCTTCTTAGCCAACCTATCAGCCCGTTCGTTTCCCTCTATACCCTGATGCCCTGGCACCCAACACAGTGTTCCACTGTTGTCCTCTGCCAGGGCCTTCAGTTCAGTCAGACACTTCCACACATGCTGTGATGTGAGACAGTATGAGGCTAAGGCCTTGAGAGTGGCCTGACTGTCCACCATGATGTAGATTCTCTGCCGCTTCAGACCCCTCTGCAGCAGCCGCTGCACACAGACTGTCACCGCAGCCACCTCTGCCTGGAACACCGTGGCCAGTGACCCCAATGGGATCGCTGCTCTGATCCTCGGCCCAAAGATGCCTGCCCCCGCAAGGCCACCCTGCACTGAGCCATCAGTGTAGTATACCAGAGCCCCAGCTTCGAAAGCGGGAGCTCCCCCTACCCACCTGGATCGCTCATGAATGAGTATCCGAAAGGGTAGCACGAAGTTAAACCTCGCGGGCATTGAGTCTACCACATGCAGTTCAGCCCCCCCCCCCACCACCACCACCACCACCACCACCACCACCATCACCTTGACAAGGATCAAGTGGCAGGAACTCCTCCTCCCTCGCATGATCAGACCTTACTCCAACATACGCACAGCCTAGAGGAACCCTGTAAGGCTTTTTTCACGTGTGTGGCCCAAGAGAGCTTTCCATCAAGAAAGACTCCCAAGTACTTGATCTCATGCTGGATCTTCACCACCTTGCCACCCAGCCTGAGTTCCCGTAGCGTAAGGCTGCGCCTTCTGGTGAATGAGATCAGGCTCGTTTTGTCTGGATTGACAAACAGTCCTTGCCCATTACACCATGTATGTAGGGTAATCAGTGCACGCTGCATGCATTCACTGATTACACTCGCGAATTTACCCCTGACTATAATTACCAGGTCATCCGCGTATCCTATTACCTTGTAGCCCTCCTCCTCCAGAAGCTCGAGAAGGGTATCAGCTACCAGTAACCAGAGGAGAGGGGAGAGCACCCCCCCCCCCCTGTGGGCACCACAGAGAGTGTCCCCCCCAACTCTGAGAAGACCACCATGCTACTCAGCATCTCGTTGGTCCAAGAGATTAGGTAAGGATCTACTCCCTTCCTACCAGCCGCAGCCGTAATTGAGGCATACGACATATTGTCGAAAGCCCCCCCAATATCCAGAAAGCAGCACAGCGCAATCTCTCCGGATCTCAGAGTATCCTCCAGCACTGTTGCCAGTTCCTTCAGAGCAGTCTCATTGGATCTCCCCCACTGATAGGCATGCTGGGAACTCTGAATGGGGTTCTGAGTAAGATAGTACTCTTTTATTGATAGGCACACTATCTTCTCCATTGTTTTCAACAGGAAGGACATGAGACTGATGGGGCGGTAGCCCTTAGCCAGGACCGAGGAGCCACCCGGCTTTGGTATAAAGATCACTTTCACCTTCCTCCACATAGTGGGTATGTACCCAAGGACATAGCTCGCCCTGAAAAGCCTCACCAGTATCGGACCCAGAGCCTCCCTACCATGCTGCAACATGGCTGGGCAGATCCCATCCGCACCTGGCGCCTTGTAAGGTTTAAATGAACCAATAGCCCATTTAACCTTATTAAGTGTGAACATTTCTCTGGAGGCTGCGGCTAGCAGTGGGTTCCTCGATTGCCCATGACAGGTACCTCCATCGCTCAGCTGATGGTGGTGGCTATCTCCCCACTGCAGGCTTTGAGACCCTGGGAAGTGAGCTGCCATTTGCTCCTCCACGGTCTCCTTGCTGTCCCTTGTGTATGTTCCCCTTGCCTTTAGGAGAAACCTGATTTGCGGCCATCATTGGTTTCTTGTTTGTCGTCACCCCTCATTTTAGGTATCGACAACGATTTAGCTTCATAGTACAGCAAAACCTGCAATGATGGAGAATTACAGTAATTGGTGTTTGATGTTGACGCATCGGGATAATTGAAAGCTGTCATGGCAAACTTTGATTAATGTAGAGAATTGCAAACCTCTTCCACTGATCGTTTCTTTCAAAGCCACGATCGACAACAGTGGCCTTCCAGCGGGCGGTATCTCTTTTTGAAGTCACTATTAGGAATTTTCTCATAACGGATGTAATATTTTGTCAACCTAATTGTAGCAGGATTACGAACATACTCATCGTACTCGTCATTATATTCAACCACTCTGGATCCATTATCTAAAAGGGCTGACGAAAAGATACAAATGGAAAACAATACGAACTGATCATTATATTTAAAGCTGATATGAACTATTAAAAACTCAATTGGAGTGATCAGCACCATAACAAATCTGCCGCTATCTGGGTGGCCCGGCCAAGTCATGGCATGGGGTATGCCGCTTCTGAACCTCCAAAACTGCTGGGGAGTGTGGGAACGTGCATGGGAATGGCGACGCTGCATGATCCTGGTGAGGGCATAGAAGACGAGAAAGAAGAGCTGCCATCCTAGAAGCGAGAGGGCCAACCTGATGGAATGTGCTAAATGGCTCCAGGTTGGTTCTTAATACGCAGGTGTAAATTCGTGGGGCCACTAGAAGCAAACCCTCCTTCCTACGTCCCAAAAAAACTGAACTGATATCAACTGTAATAATGTCTATTATTAAACAACTAATTTTATTTCGCTTCGCAAAAAGTGTTGGAGATACAGTAAGGAGCATCTTGAGCTTGCACTTAGGGCTTGCTCACATTCCCCAAATTTTAAGGCGCCTAACTTGAGAGTGTCCCTCTTCCCTCCCTCATAGATCCGAGGCTGAATGGCAGTCTGGCAGGGCCAGGAAGCGCAGGGGAAAAAAGAAAAAGGCCCCAACTAAGCAGAACGTGCAAGCTGAGGGCAGCGCCCAGCCCACACCTCCGCCCAAAAACAAGGGCAAAGATAAAAATAAGAAGTCTCCACCGCTTACCAAACTCCCCCCTAAAAACCCACGACAAAACGTGGTAATGTTGAGGCGTACGTGTAAAGAAGTTGAGGCTGGTCCCTCCACCCCTGATGCAATGGAAGCGCTGATGCGGGGTGTCCCTGCTGCAGACCTCCAAGCACTAAGCGTCCGAGTGCTTGACATCCGCACCGTAGTGGCGGAGTCATCGTGACGGAAACTCTGGAAATGGCCAAGGCGCTTGCGAGCCATATTTCCACGAAGAAGGAGTTGAAGCTACAAGCATCAGCCCCCCCTGGGTCGCTTCCCTTGCCTGCTATAGTGCGACGCGCGTACGGACCTACAAAAAGAGGACCTGGCCCAACAAGTGTTTGAGCACAACCCTGCGACAGGCTTGCAGCCGCAGGACGTCATTAGTACATATATTTCTCAATAAATGGTCCTCTGACAGTCCAGTGAACAGAGATAAAAATCAAAATGTGTCGAAAATAACGTTTTTTCGAACATTTCCGTAAATGCCTGGGTAACTGCTTCACCAGATGTGATAAATCTTATGGAGTATCTTCTAGCATTCTAAACCTACCTTTTGTTCCCCTCAACTATTTCTGTATCCATCTGATGAACGGAAATGTACGCCAAGTTAACTCAGAAAAGGAGATTTATCGAATATTAATTTATCGGTATTCCACTTTTCTCAAAAATAGCTCTAACAATTTCGATCAAACTAACGGAGTACTCTCAGCTGACTAGTCCCTACATTTTGTCCTCCATAAATGTTAATGTAGAAATGCGTTGAACGAAGATATAGCGCCCGCATATGTAGGTGGTGTTCGAACTTACAGGGATTGCGGGAAGCTGGTTGAGCCGGTTCCCTCGTTGCCACGCTCGTCCACGCTCACATTCGCTCACTATACTAATCCCGTAACAATGTATTTTTTCTTGGTAAGTTGTTCTGCGCAATCTTTAAATGTTTTTTACTACGATTAAATTATCATTATGTCTCACAAATGTTTTAGTAGTGATTATTTAGTATAAGAAGTGAATCAATTGAGCACAAAATCATACATTTTTGCTCGTTTTTCATCGTAGCCACTGCTAAAGTTACCTCCTTTTCACAGTTTATTTTTGTACGAGTATATTGGCTGACTCATACTTCTACATCTCTACCGATCGCTGAATCTGCCTCTTAGTCAGACCTGAAATGGAGGACTTGAAGGCGAAAACGAAGTGCAAAAAGAAAACTGGACTTGTACTCTTCCCATAATTCAGGTAGGTGATTTGTTTTCTCTTTTCTGTTTCAATTTTAGAGGTTACTGAATTAATCCAACCAAACTTACAAATAAATTAATGACCCAAATTTATTATTTAGGCTCTTCAGTATACAGCGGGGTTCAAGTGGCGTCCAGATCAGTAGCCAATGCCCCACGACGAATAAACGTGAACGACTTTCCCAGGATTGTGGAGGTGGAGGCAGGATCAGGAACCAAATAACTATACCGGCAGTTGAGGTATAGTGTGCTACGTTAAAAAAATAACTAAAAATGTCCAAACATACTGTAGAGTGTGTGAGGGCAATCCTGGTCTATGTCTGAAAGACTGTTTTTTGAAGTATCACGAGAAACTTGGTTTCATCTTGTAATGAATTACCTAGTTACCTTCCTATTGTGATTTTTCGATTTTTTATATTATAATGCTTTGGTATATTCTGTATTTTTCTGTATTCTCCATTATTATATTAGTGTCATTGAATTCCAAAAATTACTGTTCTTGTTACGTGATATACCTAATAATTACAATTGTGTTATCTTCAATATGATGTATTGTATGTGTCACTTATAATAATTACATATTTTTTCAAATTTCTTTTTTCCTTCATATATCATGTAAATCTACTAATTTCTGTAACATTAGTATATTACACGATACATTTTGAACGAGAAATTTTGTTTCTGTAACCAGTACCTAACCGTTAAGGATCTACATGCGGCACGCAGAAGGCACTTCCATAATGATATAAGTTATTTTCATAGAATATTATGTAATCATTGTGAGAACCAAGGATAAAATAATATTACCCCATCCGTAAGGAAGACAAACCCAGTGTTTTGCAGGTTTGCATACCCAGTTTCTCCTCCCCTACTGATGAGGTAATATTACATGTGAAAAAATGTACTAAATACAAAAAATTTGATGCAAGGGACTGTTATAGTATAATTTAGAATTAGAATCTTAACTGCAATATGAATTTATTTTCAACAATGACTTCAGTAGGGGAGTGTAGAGCGCTAGGAAGGTCCCGCATTAAATGGGTTAAGGTGATTGGGTTAATTCCCCCAGTAGGTAAATTATTGAAGTTAATGCTGTTTGGTGTGTCCGTTTTCTTTGGCTGGTTATGCGATGCTGCGGGGGAGTGCTAACGCTAACCGAACTAGCAAAATCAGGCATTAGTTGGCAAGGAATGTTTTGAGGTATTTTGGGTGTACTGCCAGCATATGCCCCACGTTAAAAGAATCGCTCTGCGTACGTACGAGTACATACTCCCCTTCACCATCGCACGTATCAGGTTCTCAGAACCACCCTCCACACGACTGCTGTGACAAGTGCCCTGGTCTTTGTTGAGTAGCCAAGACCAGGCCCACAATTGCGTCAGCTTGGCATCAGTGGTTTATCATCCCTGCTGTAGATATTTGGGACCAATGATGGCGTACTTCGATTGGCTCTCACGGGAAATAAAGAATAAACTTTACGAACAACGAGAAAGAGAGAATTGCTGCTACTATAAGAAGTGTTATGACTTGGTATTATACTTTGGAATAATACGACACGTAGAGCTTTTGTAAAGTAAATTTAATTGGGAGAATGCAGTAAACGAAATAGAGAGAGAAAAGCATCAAAGAACATTATTCGAGTATATCGAACAACAGAATAAGGCGGGTTACATTACAAAGGTTGCACTGCAGTACGTTACAATTTCACTCTGACACGACGGCCATCCACATGTATCCTTAATCAAAATCCGAGCCAGATTACCTACACAAAAGCGCCACACCAATATTATGAAGTACCTTGAGAAGTGCTATGACTTACTTGTAACAAATTATATCACTTCCATGATTGATCAAGTGGCTGTGATCGTCCAGTGGCTAGAAAACGCAAAATTGCACTAAGCCGATCGTGATCACTGACAGCTTGAATCACGTTTGTATCGCACTTCTGTATTAGAGTTGGAACTAGTTGAGCCAATCCTTCAACATATTTACGTACAAACATTGATTTCACTTTAATAGCCGTTTCTCAACCCACACATTCAATTTTTTAGAGTCTCTTCTGTGACTGAGTCAAAGTTACCTGTAGAAGATTGGGGAGCTCTCCGCCGGAGGAGTTGTTGTGGTTGGCTCTCTTAACCTACCGTTTTACTGTAAAAAAACAGTGTGTTCCTTTTTTTATCGGCGAATTGTATAAGTTGTGTCTTTCTCGAAAAGTAACAAAACATTTAATCGTACTTTCAGTTTCCTCCTATTCTGAATATTCAAATAAGTAAATGATCGATTGTAACGACCAATCACTTCGTGTGTGAGTGGCTCTGTCCCGTAAGCGTTGAGCAATCTATCGTCACGGTGTCCTCACAGATAGATCGTCACGCTGGATCGTTCAGTATAAGAGGTTGTTCTTTAGAGCGCGGGGCAGCTCACCAGTAACAGTCACTATTGGCGCTTTAACGGGTTCCAGCGATCGTCTACTTTGAGAGCGATGAACTCTCGACTAGCATACTCATTTCCCTGACATCGTACCCAGGGAATGTTGCCAGGCTGTACTCAATGTACTGGTAACGATACCCTCTGTTCTTCTGAAACCTCCATCGCTTTCAAGTTGAACTCTCTTACAACTCAATCTCCATCACTATTTCAATGTTTCTCAACGCGATCACTCGCGAAGACCTCTCCATTTAAATTGCACTATTGCCAACTTACTGTTAAATACAGTGCGAGATTCTTTAAAGTAACAACAATTTAATTATAGTCTTCGCGTACTTTGCCTCACTCACTTCTAATGACGTAAGTTGCCCCGGTTCTGTCAACTCACGCTGTAAGTGCCCGACACGACTGAAATCACTTGATGATACGAATTCTCTCCAGTCGGCTGGTATCTGAATTACTTTACGGCGACTCCTAATCTCTTGAGAGCCACTCAGTTCCTCCTGTCACGTCGACGCTACCGGTAAAACTGATTGTCAACTGATTTACAATTCGAAGGACTCATAAACATTTAATGGTTTATCAACATTTGTTTTTCTCTCGTTCATTTAAGTGTTCGCTCGTCCACTTCTCAATGCGCATGTGCTTTTATCAACCACAACGTTTATTATGATCTGGTGCTTAGCGAATACGCACAACTTAACACAACCCTCATAGCCGTTTTATAGGAACTAGTTTTATCCGATCTAGTTTGGCTTATATCTTCGTTCAACAGACAGTCGCAGAAATAATTGTGGCGAGCAAAATGCGGGTGTAGGTTACTAGAACTCAGGCAATTTTGATAATCTTCAAAAAGCATGACGTTTGGCACTGGTTGACTGCGTTAATGTGGAAAGAAAAAGATTTTTGAGTTATTCACTTCAATGATTCGAGATGGAAATAGGTTGGCAGCACTGTCTCCGCTTCTTCACCTAGTGGCGATGAGACGATTTAATTGTTACTTTCCGCTACCCGAGGGGAAAGCGATGTATAGTAATCGTGTAAAATTTGGGTTTTCTTCAGATCGTTGCGTTTGTTCAGGTTGAAATGTCTCGTAGATGTCACGAGTAGGGGTTTGGGTTAAATCGCAGAATAGTGTACGCGGGTACATTTGTCCGGTTCGCGATTCGGAACGTTTAGTAGCGTCACTGATACTTTCTAGCTTTTGAACTATGGAATCATTCTGCGAATCCCACCCTTCGGCCAATTTCCGTTGTTACCGAAATATCGTCCTTCAGTTGGTGAGTTGCCGCCACCGTATGCGTTCTTCGTCATTCGTTACGTAGCCAATTTTTTTCGCGCCCGTCCGGCTTCTCCTGCTTTAGTGCTTTCCCCACTGCCCTCTACGCGTTTATTTTTTTGATCTTTTTCGACCAGCCATGGATAGGCGAATTAATACGACTTTGATTCATCAATTTAGAGAAAAAGGCCCGAGGAGTGTTGTATGAGTTACGGTTTTATCTCTGACAAGTATGAATGCGGGTGGATGGATGAAATTATGTCGAACGATTTAAGTCATATTTTGGAAAATACTAGCGCTAGAAAGTTGCGACAACCTCACGGAAGCTTTCTTCGAGGCGATAAAACGAGCCTATCCTCCGCAAAGTTCGGATACGTAAATTGAGAGGTGAGTGATTTTTATTTATTTTTGTGGTCGTCAATGTGTGTTCTGTTGCACTACGCGAGTGATATTTATTATTGTTGTGGTCATTAATGTCTGTTGCATTAGGCGCGCACTGTTTGTCCACATTGGCTCAGTTTTGCGCGATTTCCTTTGTTTACATTCTTCCTGTTTCTTTCGCGCGCTTTGTTTACATTCACTTCAACGACTAAACTTCGCTCATCTCTTACCGCTACCGTTACGTTCACCAGTATCAGTGACACTACTAAACGTTCCGAATCGCGAACCGAAGAACCGGACAAATGTACCCTCGTACACTATTCTGGGATTTTACCTTGACTGCCTTTGGGGCAGACTTTAGCCCCCTCAGCTTTCTCCACCTTCATATTTGAACCAACTCTTTCTGACATTTGTAAGGAAGGACGTTTCACTAACAGACCCAGCCCATGTTCATTGTTAAACTGTGTAAATATTACACAATTCGTATCATTTGAATAACAACGCCATTTTAAAAATTAATGCTACTACAGTAAACCAAATTTCTCAAACTATATAGTAAGAGGGATAGGTAGCGGATAGGACTACTGGCCAGTATCTGTTGATATCTGTATTTTCTTTCCATTGCCCTAACGTGGCTCCATGCTTAATTAATGAATCACGAGTAAGAGCTGCAATAGGGCTTGAACATCAATCTTTGTGTGACAGTTTCTCATGCGCTTCATGTCTTTGTGTTGTGTTCTGCAGGCTGAATAAATCACCTACATTACTAATCTGTTCCCTCTGGTACTATTATTATCCAACTACTCTGACAGGGTTAATCAATCTTATACTGAAACACAGGACACCAGCAGTAAAGAAAGGGAAATCCATCATAAAAGAGAGCTAGTAAACTAAAACCAGTTTACTGACGTAAAACCCTGGAGGAAATAGCCTAGTTCCACTCCTCATATTGGTAAATATGTTGCCGCCCAAATGTTCGTGCTGCCAATCTTCACGTTTGCTTGCCTGAATTACTTTTTCCGGCTCACCTATTTTGCCTTGCAGTGTTTTCCCCTTTCTGGCAAAATTGGTTGTAGGTGTTGAAGGAATGTTACTATGAAAGTGCTAGTAACACCTCATTGCAAGTTCTGTCTATTAAAAGTTTGGTGTACAGTGGACAGATCCTAGTATTTAGTTACAAAACAAATACATGGGTAGTTCCCTCTTTTTACCAGTCTATAAAATTATTTTTATCTGTCTTGTGTAATAAATATATAACATGCTATATGTATATACTTCCTAATACATATACGAGTACACCATGCTCTACAACCAAAACCACTAATCTTTTCTTAAACACTTGAGATTCATTTTCTCTCTTAAAGTGAGCCGTGTCATTCTGCATGTTGTTTCATTCCGTAGTGTTCAAAAAATATATAATTGAGACGTACTCCAAGCTCCCTGCAAATGGAAACTCCAAGACAACGATACCACTCACTCACCTCATTGATTGACTGATTGATTATTAATCAGCCCCCGCAGGTACACAATTGAACGAGCAACAAATACCTGGCTTGAAACCAAAATGTACCAATGTGCAGAACAATGATAGAAAAAGCAACCACTAGTGAGGGTGGCCAACGTGAAGAGAAAACGGATTAGAAGGACTACAATACTCTGTACTTCCCTAAGTGGAGTACAGCAGCCCTTAAGTACAATCGCCACAAATGCATTTAAAAACTATGTGTTGCCATTCAAACTAGACCACATACAACTGTCTCTGTAACAAGATAAAGAATATACATTTATAGACTCTTTTTAACAAGAAATAATTAGAACTTTTTTTCCAAATAGGTCGCCTCAGGCCATGTTATCTTTAGTACGTTAGCAATTCTAGCCCTAGATCCTAACTAAAGTATAAAGTTTTATTTTATAAAATCGCATCTTATTGTCATCAAACTACCTCATATTGAGGTACAGAAACGCATTTTCATCGTAAAATAATCGCTTCCTCTCAAGAAGGAATCAATAGTTGCAGAATCAACATTCTCTATATTCAACAGAGAAATTTGGTTTGAAGTAGAGAATGCTGTCTGCATCCAAACAAAGTGCCACACACTACACAATCGAACTACTCAATACTAAAGAATTAAAAATCACAGTGAGTTTTCTTTTTTGATGGTGTTTCGAGTGGTAAATTGGTAACACTGCTAATACCAAAGGTATCTGGGTATAACATCTACAAGTCATTTTTTTAAAAATACTTCTAAATAGTAACATAATGATTGACATAATTAAGTCTCGTAGTGTTAATAACATATGGGCTAAAAATACAATTTTGTATGAAAGGTTCTGCAATTACTGCTTCATACAAAACATAACTTCTTATGCATAACTGAACAATACAGTAAACCAAAAGGTGTAACTTTCTTTGCTTATTTTATGGGGTACACGATTTTTGACCTAAAAGGACGTTTTTGTATGAGCACATTTGATTTTGTGGTTTTGTTGCTATTTCTTAATCTTTAAATTTGTTGTTTAATAAGACAACAAATCAATTGGAATCATCAATTGGATTGGTTAATCGTTTGTATTAAAATCTTTTTTTTTATCTAATGGATTAGAAATATTATTGCCAATCAACTCCTGAAATTGGGCACACCAGTGGATGTGTTTTCTAGGCCTGCTCTAACTGAAGCTGTTCACCTCTCTTACAGCTGTAGATCCATGTAGTTCACGCCAATATATATGCTAAAATTACCAGCACAGGTAAAGATTTGCGTTGAGAAAGATTCGTAAGGAGCTCCACTGTTTTTATTCAGAGAGTGACAGGTTTCAGCTCCTTAGGGCCACTGCCTTCATATTCAATTTTCTTCAACCCCTCATTAGGTGCGAATTCCTATGGAACGCAGCAATAATAGGTTCATGCGTTGGGGGATTGTAATCTCTTAACCTCTGTGTGGTACCAGGTACCACCTACCAAAGGTTTGAGAGATACAGAGCTACTAGAGGATTACAAGAGATCATAAGTAGTGTTATTACAGCGTGGGCATGTGCTGTTTTGTCCAACCTACCTTTCTGACCTCTCGCAAACATTTCAAGATATTTATTATTGTACCCTAGGTCTTTGAGTACTTCTAGTCTTTCTACAGGGGGGTATAGGTAAAATTAGTACGAAATCTCTCTTATTTATTTCAATATACACCTAAAAATGGGAGCTGGATTCAGTAATTAACTTCGTATTCTTGTATTTAACTGGCCACTTTGAATTAACATTGCTGATAAAAACGTTAGTTCATAATAGCACTTCCATCTGGATGTCTCACCCAAACTTATATTAAACATTATCCTTTTCGTTTTATTCATTCACTACTCAACGTAACATGCTCATCTCACCCTCACAGTACATCCTCTTTTTTGTTGGTGCGTCCTCTTTTACTTTTTGTAGGCCAAAAAAGACAACACTGTTTAGTACTCATTTGTACAATTTTTGAAGAGAGAAGGTGAGATTTTGAGTTGACTGAAGACAGTGTCTCGCAGTTTTCGTCATAATTATTCTACCCGAGTCCTCTAGAACTCCATTTCAATATTTCTCCACCATCAACCTAGGCTCTTCCACAGGCGTGTTGGTTGGGACTGACATTTTTGTTTGGAAGAGGTATCGCCTGTAGTCTTTAGGAATCAAAATGGTCATTACAACTCCGACGGCTGTTGGCAGAAAGAAATAACGAAAATTTAACAAGTTGTACTAAATCTAGTTGCAGAATAGTGCGAGGGAGTAAAACAAATGGCAGTACCTAAAGTGGAATCTAAGTAAAGGGAGCCCCAAACGGCTCCCTGGCTGTTGATTAACCAAGAGTAGCCCATTGTAAAAATGATTCCAAAAATCTGTAAAATATAATCAATGTTGACCATAAGGATATGCATTAACAAAGAAATGTCAGCCATATGAGATGTATTGTATAACGAGTGGAATAACTGTATGTACATTGATGCCAAGTTTACCTGGATAATACCATTGAGCAAGCCCACTGAGGTCCCTTGGGGTTCTGGGAATGTTAGCTCAGCAGCAAATTCAAAGCCAACAGGTAGGTAACCAGTCATGAAAAATCTGGAAAAAAACAATGGTGATGTACTTCTTTCATAATCTGTGACAGATTGGTGACATCCCTGTTCACTAAGGATGGTATTTGTGTGGTGAAGTGGAAAGATCGGCGGGAAGTTCTGATGATAAGCAGTGAGTATGGTCCACACACCGTAGAAATCCCTCATCCTCGCAATCTGGAAAAAATTGTTAGCAAACCAGAAATGGTTGTGAAGTACAACGAGTCAATGGGTTGAGTGGACCATCTGGACCAACTCACTGCTTACTACCCCGTTGAATGAAAATTGTTGAAATGGTATAGGAAGTTGGGCCTTCACATTTTTCATCTCCTCCTGACAAATGCATTTTTGCTTTTCCATAAAGACAACCCCAACTCCAAAATGTCTTACATACAACAACTCCGCCTTTCTGTTCACATAATTCTCTCCAAGGATCATTGGGCAGTCATGAAATTGTCAAACAACAATTGAACACTAAATTTATTATTATTCTTTTGTGATATGGATGTATTTTTCTGTAATATATATTTCTTGTAGGTACCTGCTAACCTCCCAACCTACTTATTGGTAGGTATAATCGTAAAATAATGTACTTTTTGCGGCACGTTTGAAACAAATCGACAATTAAAATATGTTTTCCTTTTTGGTTCATATATCTAGAATAATAATCTTATCACATATTATGTCTAGGCCGTTTTCGATACCTAATATCCAGCTAATGCTAGGTACCTACCATTCAAGGCAGTGCATATTTGATACAAATGAAAGAAAGACGAAAAATATTTGCTCGAGCCATGAAGGACAGCAGGCGCGGTAGTAGTAGGAAAGAAAAATAACGTTTTGTTCCATGAGAGTGACTACGCCCGAAAGCACAGGTTTACCGCATGCCGCCATGTTTTGTGTAGCAGTGGTCTTACACAGGGGTTCGGTCGTTAGCAGCGAAAGGGTTAATTACAATAAACACGTGATTTACAAGATTACAGCTACTGTTCCATTCAGTAAGTGTCAGTGAGGCTATAATTAGTTTGAAACTTCAATGCAGATGCTTTTCCAATACATCAACTGTACGACTTATAATCATATACTGAGCTTTACTCGTTTACTTAATAGTCACTGTACTACTTACCCAAGAATCCCTCCCATCAAGTAGAGAACAATGATGTATCCACAGTTGAGCAGCAATGCAAATCCAGCCATCCCAAGAAAAGAGAGGATATACACAATCAGGGTAGTCTCTCTGTCAAAAGTAATGGAGTCAGCATGTTGGTAAGTCTTTTCCATAATTTACACATGCATTAGATTCTGCAAATTCTAACACACTTGAACTTGTGAGTTTTATCCAACGCAACACCACACACGACGGAACCAATGATTCCTGCAACAACAATAGTCAGACCAATGCGACCAGCATCTTCTCCTGCGCCCTGAAAACCATCATTATGATCTGAATTCTGAACCAATCTTGAATCATTTATTACAGCTTTCATGCGTTATATAGACTTACTGGGAAATGAGCAAGAATTAACTTATTGAGAAGTGTAGAAATTGCACAGAAAACACCGACGTTGATGCCGTATGAGATGAGGAGAAGGATGAAGCCGTAGTTAGTCGAGAGTCGTTTTAATGAGCCGACAAAGTCGCTTTCCTCTTCTTGCTGCTTAAGAGCTGCTTGACTTGGTGGAAGAGGGGGCTGCTCTTCGAATACTGCAAATGTTGAATAGAATGGTGTGAGAGGGCAATGAAAGTGATGAAATAGACGAATGATCGGCTGATCACATGGGCAATAGTAAATAGTGTACTAGAGAGCACATTCGATGTTGTCATATACTGCAGAGTATATTGTTGGCTGGTGGGTTGCTCATAGAGCCACAGTACCATATGTTCATTGTTGTTTCTCGTTGTGTTTCGTGGTGGTGAGGGGGGGGGGGGCTTGCAGAGTAGCAGTGTGGGCTCATGCTTTCTGAGTGCGCTAGTACCAACTCTAGAATGCTAATGTCGAACACTCAAAAGTGTTGCGTGTGGTCTGTACGTTTTCAGGGGTAGTTAGTTGTAATGTCGGTTGCAGGCATCACCTTAAAAGAGCATGGGGTGGGCCCACAGAGCAAGAAGCACGAGTGCTTCCCATGTTGTAATAATCTTATGAATAATCCTTGCTCCAACAGCCTGTTAGAGAGGTAGAAGTCAAGCATTCTTGGCACTCTGCTCGCCGTTGCATCACTCTTGCCACATTCCCATCGCCCTCCACTTCTCCCCTTCTTGCAAAATTCTATTTTTTGAGGGCAAAATGCACTGACCAGGTTGGTGCATGCACAACTAAACTCACACGGGCTGATTGACGCCTGAGAGAATAAAACGGCGGCCATCCCTCAACTCCCTGTTTGCTGACCCATCATGGGATTGTTGTGCAAATAGAAATCAACAAACAAGGACATGCAAAGAAGGAAGGCTGAAGCATGAAAGAGCAGGTACAAACCGAAATTGAAGAAGAACGTTAAAAATCAATACAAGAAGAGAGGCAAAGCTGTAGGTCAAAGATAAACAGAAATCTGTCTTACAAAACAATATGAGTACCAATAAAACTGTCGTAAACCCAGCAACCGAATTATAGATTATGCCAAGTTGTGATGCCATCAAACCAGTGTCTGTCTGGTCTTTGACAATCATTGGTGGAAGCAGGAACCCTGCTGCAATGCCAAGCTGTAACCAAATACAACGAATAGCAGTGACCGATCCATAGTAAAAATAAGCTCAGTTGTATGGTCCTCAAGAACTGCCAACTCCTCACCTGGTTGCCAAGTACTCCGATGCTACAAGCTGACGACACCTCATCAGGACCAAACCATACTGCTGCGAGTCTGGCAGGAATTGACAGGACAAAAACCTTGAAATGAGTAGAACAATGAGTGAATCAAAGTGATTACGTAAATACTTGACTCGTGTTATTGTTCTATTGTAGAATTTACAGAGGGTTGTGGGTGGATTCGTGAGTAGTTTAGTATACATGGACTCAGTTACAAGATATTTAATTGAAAAAAAGATGCAAACACACGTACTGATAAAAAAGGTGACAGAGATCAAGAAGGGGAAGAACAGCAACACACAAGGTTGCCACTAGTTGGCTTTCATGGCGACCACTAGGTCAGAAATTCAACATTTTTAAAGCTACATCAAAGTACATTCACAATCGTACCCCCTAAAAGAAAAGATACAGCTCCTGGTTTATGTTTCCAACTGGTAACTCCACAGGTTCTGAGTAGGTTTCAATTTGGATCACATTTGAATCGAACAGGTTTTTAATTGATTCAAAGGGGGTTCCTGAGGACATCACGATACTAAGCTTGAGTTTATTAGGAAACCTTGTTGCTTGAGGAAGGTGATGATTCTTCTTGAAAGATCCCAAGCGTCTCCACTAACCCTTGAAAAACTGTTCTGGTAGACGACATTCTACTAACAATATTAAAATGGTAAGTATTCGGTAGAATGCAATTGAAAACCATCCAGAGCCAGTTGATTACAAAATGGATGTAAAAATTATAACTTCTTTCCCCTTATTATTGCTCAAGGTGAATCCTAGGTTGTCGTTAGCTTATTGAGGGGTTGTGTAGCTGAGGTAACTAAGAACTGTTTTCGCCAGAATGTTGGCCGTTCATTTTTAGGTACGGCATTCTTAGTAATATGATTTAGCAACGAAATGATTCATGACCGACGTACTGTATCAAATAAACGAGAGCGTATAGACAAAAAGGTTCTTAAACAGTTACATCTCAAATAAAATAGAAACTTCTTCTCCTTCTTATTGATACGAAGTGCTCTAAAGCGAAAGAAATCTATGTCTACTGCATAAATACTCAAAATGCATAAATTATCTTCAATAGCATAGTATTTCAGTTCGTGTTGTGATGACAGACAGAGTCTATTACAGTGTCGTCGATTTCACTGTTGCACATATGCATCTGCATTTTTATTTTCTGACTATTTGGTGTTTTTTTGTTTGATTTTTTTAGTCTCTTTGCCACACATTGGGCCTATTGTAACGATACCTTTTAACTGACAGAAGACATTGTGCATACTTGCTTCTTGTAAGAAGCTGAGTATGTCTTTCACCGCAGACTCTGCTACGGTTTGGGGTTCTACAAACCATTGAGAAAAATGTTTGAAGCACCTAGCACTAACATAGGATGCCCTCTGAAATTTGCATTCCTTCCTGCACTATCTGCATTCAACTGCCCGGTGAGAAATCTAGTAAGGAGTCTTAGTTTTCGTCTGGTGAATGTAAGCATTGTGTGTTTGGGTGTTCGATGGGGATGTTGTAAGATGCATTCCAGAGGTTTGGCCTCAAGAGCTACGTCAAACACCACACAGTTGTTGTGCTCGCAGTCCTGTAGATGACCCTCTTGAGAAATTGTCAGTACCTAGATGATGGGCTCACACACTTCGAAATAATCATTCATGATTTGTCGTTCTTTCAACGCCTCAACACAACGCACCTAAACCTGCCCATTCAGTGAACAGCCAGGCGTTGAGTAAAACGTAATTACCTGGCTAATTGCAGCAACTGTCTGTCCAACAAAAGTGATAGGAAAAGTGTTTGGATTAGTCGAGAAAACTTTGATCCAGGCACCAAGGCAGGTTCCAAGTAAGCCAGCAATAACACACTTTCGCAACCCCTGCAACATTACAAAACATGCATTTATTATTAACGAGAATCAAGAGAATCACTCTTAACACAGAAACGTTCTCCAACAGATAAGCATCTTGCATGATATCTAGCTTGCAAATAGTGTCTTGACAGCAGCCTGCAGAGAGTGCGTAATATCCACCAGTACAACGTGGCTCCTTGCATCACTATACACAGCCTGGAAATTCAACTTCTGTGCGTGGAATACCCATCGTAATTTGCTTCTCTGACAATCAAGTCACTGCTACACATAATAAAGCAAACACCCCTGCAAGACTTCCTATCAACGTTATTGTTACCCTAGTCTAGTAGTCTAGTCCCCATACAGCACAATCTAGTCAGGCGTTCCTTGAAGATACCATAGGAATATTTTTGCTACCTTGTAATGAACGTCTAGATACTCATTGTTGAAATGGCTTGAAAATTCCACAGTGTTAGTGATGTCATTACTGGATGGTTGGTAATAGAACTGTAATTAGTTCCTTTCAGTTTTAATTAGGGTTAGAGATTCCTATGGATTCACGTCCATGTCAAGTTCAAAATGTAATACTTCACGTTTCAAGATATCGGGATTCGAAATCTGTGATGTCCATCAAGCGTGCGCCTTTAACGTGGTCCAAAAAAAACCGTTCTTTTGTTCAAAAATCCCATTAGGTATCTAGTTGTGCCTGCCCGCTCCGCAATCCAATCAAACTAAGCCCATGGTTGTTTTGGGCAAAAAATGGTTAAACACATGAACTAACCCGAAATGTCGGCAGTTTTATCGCAAATACGCCGTGTTCAGTATCGTTTTCTTTATTTTTTTTAGATGCAGGGTCGAATGAAAAAATTCTCAGAGGTGCGCTTCGGCGAAAATAGTGAAATCGCAGTCATTATAGTGAGCCAAAGTCTACTAATTGAAAGGATTCGTGGGACAATAACAACAGTTTCATAACAACTCCCCCCAAATTGCCTACATGCCCCCAGGAGCGCCTGAAATATTTAGTTTTCGTCGTTCCGTTGTAGTCAGGTCATGTTTGGTGTGGTTTATTGGTATTTTTCGATGCTGAATCGAATGGGATGGGTCAGGCTGTGCAAGAGAATAATAAACCGTTGTGTAATAATTTGCACCGTTTTATAGCCAAATTACATGTGCAGGCAGCCAGGTAGTCCTCCCATACCTTTTAATTTGATCTCTTCCATTAGTTTTTGTTTCAACTCTGCCAACTTTGATAGGTTATTGGATGCCAAAACAATAACATCCACGTAATAATAATACATTCATGATTTTTGTTTTCATTCCCTTTCATTTAAGTTACGTGTTCACTTTTACGACCCCAACCCCTCACTGCCCATTTCACACTATGTTCAAAGAAAATAAACTCGATTTGAGTGTGGCAGGTGATTCTGAAACTTGTACCTAGGTTTCTGTGTTTTTTTTTCGCATAGGTTACACTAGGTTAGTAGAGGTTAGTGATGCAGTCTATTCAGGTCTACTACGTTTTTAAGAGCTAGTTGTCGCCCATCCCTCAGTCTTATCTGAATTGGAATACAACCCTCGTATGTGGATGGTTGCGAGAAATACTAGCCTGCAACCAACTGACTTCTATTGTGTTTCAGCATGAGAATAATGTACGACACTCTTATTGAACAAGTAGGCATGTGCTCTGCCATTGTCTATCTGTTGGCTTAAAATGAAAATCCTTGGAAACCAATTGGTGCACCTTAGTTTGCAAATAGTCTGGTAATACGGAAGAGAACACTATGTGCTAATACAAATCGCATACTGCTGGGAATGGCTGTACAGATATTAAACCCTCGATGACGCTGGATAAACGAATTCAAATCTTATCGCTTCACAATGAGTATAGGAACCGTATCGCTGGTGGTAAAACCATCGATCGTTTCCTGACTCGCACTGCTTAGCCCATCGAAGGCCACTTGTTCTAATCCATGCCTGCAGTCATCCGGATATTAAGCCGCCGGCAATTTGATTTCGAAAATACATTGGTTACATGATACACTGTAGTGAAGAGAATTAGAACTAGGCCGAGCACATCTCATTTATTTGTATTTAGGTTACAAAAGATATATATCTAATGCATAACAGCCTAAAACTTACTGTATGTTCGTTCACTCATTTCACATTAATCAGAAACAAAATATTTATATGAAAAGCACATCATAAGTTTGATCGAAATCGTGGGAGCTGTTGTTACGGAGCGTTACGAAAATTGCGTTCTTTCTTTGGATCTTTCATTGTTACGTATTAGTGTGTTACTGGTAGCGACGTACCTCTCTCGTTGCCTTCATTAGTAAATAATAACATTAACATTAAATAATAACTAATAACATTCAACTAATTAACAAATGTTGATAATAACTAAAATTAAATTACGATACTAAATAAAATAATGTTGCCTGTGGAGCTAGATTGATAAACTAGCAGTAAATACGAGGCTAAGAAGAAAAATCACTTACGAACTTATCAATAGCCCAAGAGCCTGGTACGATGAGGATAAGGTAAGAGACCATGTATATCATCGACGTCCACTCGACCCACGTTGATGACACGCCATAAAAACGGGTGACCACGTTCTCGATGATGCTGTACTGAATCCACTGGAAAGCGTTGGACATCGAGTACATGACAAACAGCAGGAGCATCAGCCACCGCTTGCTGTAAACTCGAGTTTCTGAAAACAGAACGATTTTGGGTGTTTTTATTTTATTAGAAATGAATGAAGGTGGATTAGGTGCCTGGCTAATAGTTCCCCTTAAGATGAACAAGGGTGGGGCTGTGTTGAGGATGGAAAGGATGGAATTTCTGTCAACATGAGTGGGGAGTGCGAAATATGAAGAAAAGATCACGATGTGTAGATGTGATGTGTATTAAAGAGATTAACATTAGTTTTGATATCACCGTCATATTAATAATCGTTTTTCATTTCATAAGCTCCAAGTACTTTTTAGGACCTAGGAACGAGGGTCTGCTTGTCTTGGCCTCGCGAATTGACTCCTGTGTATTAAGAAAAACCTGGAACCGTTTAGCACACAGCATCAGGTTGACCCTCACGCCTCTAGGATGGCAGCTCTCCTTTCTTTTCTTCTACACGCTCACGAGAATCTTACAGCGGGCCGCTTTTCACATGCACGTTCCCACACTCCCCAGCAGTTTTGGAGGTTCAGAAGCGGCATACCCCATGCCATGACTTGGCTGGGCCACCCAGGTAGCAGCAGATTTGTTATGGTGCTGATCGCTCCAGTTGAGTTCTTAATAGTTCATATCAGTTTTAAATATAATTATCAGTTCGTATTGTTTTCCATTTGTATCTTTTCGTCAGCCCTTTTAGATAATGGATCCAGAGTGGTTGAATATAATGACGAGTACGATGAGTATGTTCGTAATCCTGCTACAATTAGGTTGACAAAATATTACATCCGTTATGAGAAAATTCCTAATGATGACTTCAAAAAGAGATATCCTGATTCGTAAACGGCCACGGGAGGAAGAAGACGATAATACAGTTACTAAAAGAATAGATCCACTAATAAGAGAATACATGAAGAAGAAGAAGAACCAAAAAGGCAGAAAACTTTGTGAAGCGACCATTCAACAACCATGAGTGTACGAGAAATCATCACGCGCGAGCTTCATGACCTGCTAGAAGATTTTCTATGAGACCTGTCGAAGTTACACGCGATTTAGTTGAAATGATTCTGTAGTGAACTTAGCTTCAAGATAATCATTGTAATCAACTTAACTTATAATATGTATGTTATAGTACACAATAAACAAATAATATGTTTTTATAATATTTTATATCAAACTATGGAAATACGTTGGAAATAAACCACTGACAGAAAGTCATCCACGTGGGTTTTCCCCTGGGCCCAGGTCAACCCCCTGAGAACACTGGTGGATTCCCCAGCGCACAAAGAAGGGGGTACCTCGACCTGTATAAATATCGAAAGGGCCTCTAGCCCTTAGACAAGTGGGAAGCCACCCAATCCCTTGGAAACACCAGGCCAAGTACCTCGGTGTCATCTTTGACAGGAAACTCAACTGGTACAGGCAAACCCTCGCAGTTCGTGCCAAAATCAACGAAGCTTTCATTGCTCTCCGGCCGTTCTTCAACAACAGAAAGGTCTCACATCCAACGAAAATCCGCGTCTTCAACGTCATCATCAGGAGCATCAGCACCTAAGCTATCCCCGTCTGGGGCACGGTCTCCTCCCTTCGCCAACTCGAGGGCACCGACATGAAGTCCCTTCGAGGAGTCCTCCGCTCACCACGCTACAACAGAAACCGGCAGCTCCTGAAGGAAACAGGCCTCCCCTCGCTAAGCGAGGCCTCCGCTTCGCGCCTGAAGGAAAAACCTTCCTTTTTGATGTATTTTGCTTTCCGCACCCTTCCCCCGACCTAATCCATTTCTTGAGCCTGAAAATAAAACCCTGCAAATTATTACACAACGGTTTATTATTCGGATAAACAGCTTGACCTAGCATTAATGCTCCGAGACCCATCCCGCTCGATTCAGCATCGAAAAATATCAAAATGAAACCCAAAAAAAAGTCGAAAAGAACTGAATCGTAATATTAAAATAAACAAAAAAACGAAAGTATCTTGAAAAAACTGAATTTTAATATGAAAACATGCACGTTAAATACTAATATCAAAATGTAACCAAAAATCTATGAGAAAAACCAAAATGAGAATGAAATGAAAGAATCTAAAAAAATTGAATCGTATTAAAACCAAAAAAAATGTTACGAACAAACTATTAAATAAATAAACCAAAAATAAACGAATAATGAAAAGTTCAATCGAAGATAACAGATATTTTGCTAACGGAAATTGTTGAGACGGAGCGAATCATTCGTGGAGGTGAAGACGAGAACAAGGCAATCGGACGATAAAGGGACAAATCGTAATGCCAAAGGTTACACACGAAACACGAGCAAAAAAGGAGGAAGCAAAAAAAAAGAGTCGGGGGGCTTCCAACGAGTAGAGCAGGCGGGCGAGCGTTGCGTTGCGAGGCGAGGACAAGGCGGGTGGTTTTTTATTGAGACGGGAGGGAGGGAGGGACTTCAAACGACGAAACGTTGACTTCCGCTGTAGTTCCCGCGTTGTACTGCGTTTGTTAATTTTTTTAACCATTTTTTGCCCATTACAACCACGGGCTTCGTCCGATCGGATTGCCGAGATGGCGGGCACAACTAGATACCAAATCAGATTTTTGTTCAAAAGAACGAATTTTTTAGACCACGTTAAAGGCACAAAACGGACGGCGGACGGACATTGCAAATTTGGAATCTCCAAGTCTTGAAACGTAAAGTATCAAATTTTGAGGGGGGTTGTAAAAAACTTTTCGTGACCGAAAACAGGGTTACTATTCAGAATGAATAATAAACCAAAACCACCCGCCCGCCCGTCTCCCAACGCTGCCCGCTCGGCTCCCCTTTCAACTCTCAACTCGCAACAGGTTTGCTCGAAGCGCCCCCGTTCCAATTTCCCCGAACCGACAGGGCAAAACCATCAGACGTTTTGTTTCCGTAGTTCCATTGTAGCCAGGTCATGTTTCGTATGGTTTACTGGTATTCGATGCTGAATCGAATGGGATGGGGGAGCAGTAATACTTGGTCAAGCTGTTCATGAGAATAATAAACCATTGTGTAATAATTTGCAGGGTTTTTTTGTTTCTCTCTGCATCTTAAGTCGACTTTCCTTATTGAGATCGCTTGTTTCTGGTACACTGAACATAAAATGCAGTCGTTTACTGAACGACAGACTTTTAACTGCTTAAAGAAGTTAAAGGGAGTGCACCACTACTAAACAACGTTCGTAGTCGAGTGCAGTATAAGAGACAGCTCCACAACAGCTCACCTTGTAGTACAATCCTCAAAATATCAAGGATTTATAAATTTTCCTCAAACACTTCTACGACGAATTGGATAAAACTTTCAAATTACCTTGTAATACCTAACTTCACCTAGTTCTGTGACTATCCTGTGTTGTTTTTCCGGATGCAGTGGCCTTTCAGACGTGAAGGTTTGATTAAAACTAAAAATAATTTGACTGATTACACAACTTTCCTTTTTGTTTCCTCGGGCTAAGGAAAGTACATATTACGAACAGCAAATTTAGAACTGACCTGATGTTACTAATTCAATTTGGCTGGTCATCCCTTCAACGCCACTTGTTTCTTGTTTGTCGTCCCCCCTCATTTTAGGTATCGACAACGATTTAGCTTCGTAGTACAGCAAAACCTGCAATGATGGAGAATTACAGTAATTGGTGTTTGATGTTGACGCACCGGGATATTTGAAAGCTGTCATGGCAAACTTTGATTAATGTAGAGAATTGCAAAACTCTTCCACTGATCGTTTCTTTCAAAGCCACGGTCGACAACAGTGACCTTCCAGCCCCAAGCACATTCATCGATTGTCACGGCTTTATCTTTTTCACTCAGTTCGCTTGAACTTGGTTAAACCTAACTTCACGTGTTACGTAGAATGTGCGCTTAAAGTTGCGGAAGTTATTGAATCGCTCCTACTCATGCCACGACCATTATTAAGCCACCAGTGCGTCAAAACGATTTTTCTGAGAAGAATCGTGTTTACGGTTTTTAAATTATCAAAACTCAAATCAGATCAAAACTATGAGAAATGTTTGTAAGTAAAACGGCGGTGGTTGGCATTTCAGAATTTCTGGAGTTGCTCTTAGTTTATTGGATTTTTGTGAGAATAAGAGAAAACTGCACTGAAATCTTTACAACTTATAAAATGCTGCTCTTGTTATTTTCCCACGAATTAGAATTTTATGTTGCTCTCGTATTACTTTGGCGGTCCATACAAAAACTTTTAGCAACATCGTTAGAGCCGTTTTTGAGAAACAAATTTGGTGTTGTGATCACTACGATAACTCTAGTTAGTTTGGACCATATTTTATCCATCCTTCGTGGGATACATCGCACCAGATCTCTTTTATTTTCTTAATATTTCAATTTGTGGAGACATTAGTCAGCCCGGAGTAAAGCGAATAAATCGAATAAAATAATAGGAGTAGACAATCGGAAATGGAATGAAAGAGGTTCCACCCAAAGTCCTCGCTGATGGCCAAGAAAATCAAAAACAAAAGAGACGAGGCGATATAAATTGTCGACTTTACGTGAAGCTGAAGAAAGTTGTGTGGTGCGGCGCTATCAGCTGGACGTTCTCGCTGGTGTACTGACGCAATTAATGTGATAAAACGACTAAGAAAATGTAACGTTCACCTGAATTCTGTGGCGAGGGGCCCGGCGACTGGGGAACGACTGGCTTGCGGTGGCTTTTCCTGTTCGACCGCAGCAATTATTTCTACTCAGAGGAAACCGGGCTTGAGGAAAAAACGGGGAAATCCCCACGGACGAGGTAAAAAATTATGAACCTCGAAACAAAGTCCTCCTAACGGTAAACGCAATAGAGAATAGTTTGACGCGATATATCGCACAACTTTCCTCGCACCCTCGTTGGAAAACTGAACGGTTCTGTGGACTGTGCGGCACCTCCAAAATTAACTACATTTAATAGCTGGACGTAAAATGCTCTAATAATATTTGCTGCGTAAAATCATAACTTTACTCAGCTTTCATAAGAACACCCAGCGATTTGGTAGGGCACTGCAAATTAATCTTCCCGCTTTTCACTCGTTTCATATTAACTGACCATATCACGACCACCGTATTTGGTCATTTATGGTGCTGTCACTCCTTTTTCTGAGCAAGATCGTGGTTACTGTTATGGAATTATTGCGCAAATGGTTTCCCCTGTTTATTGACCGAGATGGTTCCCAATTTAGAAGAAGGAGAGCTGGTAATTCTTAAGAACCTACTGATCCACCTAACAACTGGACACTGGCCAGAGTAAATAGGTTATTCCCAAATATTTCCGCTCATGGAACCTTCTCACGACGTCCATAAGTTGGTATCCATCAAACCTGTAACTGATCCTGACCTATCCTAATCAATTTTCAATATGACTTCCACATGTTTCAACATTGTTTTATTCTGTTATTTTGTACAAGTCTGCGTATTGCTGCGATCTCGTCAGCAACGGTCAGCGTTGTCGCCATTTCCTTTTTACTTTCCTTGGCTCTACAAAGTAGAAAGGAAAGTTATGTAATCGGCTGAAAAAAAAATTTTGAGTTCTCCTCAGATCTTTACGTTTCAGACCCTCTTGAGTCCGAAAAACACTATTTGGGAAAATGGTCTGTGTGTATGTGTGTGTGTGTGTGTCTGTATACGATTTTTAGAGAAAACCACCGTACCAAATCAGCTCAAACTTGATACCTCGCTCGCAGGTTACCATGGGACGCCAAAATAAGGGTATGAACAAAATCCACCGAAAGTTAACTATAGTTATCATAGTGATCAAAACACCAAATTTTTTTTTCTCAAAAACCGCTCTAACGATTTTGATTACATTTTTAATATTGGTAGCGCTTAACATGATAAATATACCATAAAATTCCCATTTGTGGGAAAATGACGAGAGCAGCACAATAAATAATCAAAATTTTCGACGAAAAGCGTTTTTAGCGCAGTTTTTTCCTTATAAACTCCGCTGGAATTTTAGTAGAATGTTAAAAAAGTTGATATTTGTAGTCCAATCCAATACCTAAAGGGTGAGTGTTGAAAACGCTCATGAGATACATGGGGCTTACTCCAGGAATTCCTGAATTTCAACTACTGCCGTTTCGCTTACTACCAGTTCTAAACGTTTTTACCCAATAACTCTGCAAAAGTAATTACTACCCTCCTTGAAATAATTGTTGTTTACAGCCTCATTAATTATCTGTGTACCAGTTTCTCAATAATGGCCCTGCAATGAATACGAGCAGCACAATAAAATCTGGAACTGTAAGCGCTACCATAAAGCGTTGTTTGACCAAGTTCAAATTAACCGAGTGATAAATGAATTGATTAAATAGAATTAGCCATGTACGAAGTGAATTGTTGTAGAGCTAAGGAAAGTTGTGTGTTGCAACGCACCAGATATTTTTACGCGCGTTCCCAAACTATTCTTCGTCCAGGACGACCATTAGTTTTGATGTCCATCATTGGCAGTGAAATCAGTTTCCTCGCCGTACTCCTGCTTTCAACAGGAAATATTTTCTTAAGGTACATTGCCGTCGTGGTGCTACACACGCATTGTACAAACTTTTGGGCCAAGCCCTAAGTAGTGGATCCACGTTCCAATTAAAGTTGTGTCATATTTTATTTGTTTTGAGTCCCGTTTTAGTTTATATATATTTCTGTGTGTTTTTTTTTCTTCGTTACAACGAGATACAATTTAGGATTAATTTTCGTTCGCCATTTTTATATTTTCGCAAGGAAATCAGCAATTAGGTATTCATTGTGCGAGCCCTAAGTTGACTCCACAACAATATTTTGTGGCTTCTCTTGCATTCGTTTGAGGAGCTACCTGTTGTAGGTATGGGCCTGGACGCTGTGATGAGTTCCGTTGTCCTCACGAATCCTGCAAAGGTATTTCACATATTTACTTGATGTAAGTACCTGTTACGTTCGATGTTAGTGCTCAAACTGTACCACCGCCAAAGCAGACTCCATGGCAAATAAAAACCTACTGTACGCTATTCACGTTGAGTTCATACAATCCTATCGACGTTGTAAGCCTCCGAATGCTTTATGGATTTGCTCAACAATGACTTGGCCGTCTGCTTTAACGCTCTAATAGCTAACAAAATATTCCACGCTTGTCACTTTCTTGATAGGAGCTCTGCAATAATAACGTCCTTTACATCAGTTTGCTCCATCATTTAATCTGGGGCAACACACATATGATTCCCTCAGTAACTGATCTTTTTATTCTACCAAGTAAGTCCTTGATAAGTAGTCATTGGTTTCCCCCAACAGTAATCCCAGTTATCTAGGGTTCTAAGATGGTCTAAGAGGGAAGTATTTCTACAAAACAGAAACGACTGAAGGCGTTTCACTGCAATAAGCCATTCCTTTGCGAAACGGATTCACTTGTGTACCAACAATACATCTGAACCACTGCTTTCACAATCTCTGCCGAACAGTACTCATTTCGTTGGCGATACCTTCACTTGAATCATCCCATGAGACTCTTTTCATCGTCGTTTCTACGTTTCTTGAGCTCAAATTATGCCAACTTTGCAACAATACTAATACATTTCTTCTTGAAGTGCTGTACCCATAGAGGGCGTAAGCGACCTCTCACATATACCTGTGCTGTGTATAACTGTTTTACACAGGTATATGGGAACTACAGTTCATCACCGGTTCCGAACTGTACTATTTTGAGAGGCTTACTAGGCAAGTATACTCATCGTGACTGCCGCAAATTGTTAGGTGTTACGCTCGGGAATCGAACCCGAGTATTTGGCATGGTAGGCTGATACACTAACCTCCACGCCACGGCCGCCCCACAGTTCATTTAGTTTATTCCTGTCTGCCTCTCGTTCAACTTTCCTGCCTCACTCTGAACTTTGAAACAAAAGCACATACAACACTGTACTTAAAAATGTAATATATATTCTTTTTTTACAACAAAAACATTTGTTTATTTTCCATTCAAAAAATAATCATTTACAAATATATCTTCTGTTTATTTATAAGATATTTTGGTATCATATTTTAAAGCCAGACGACCAAAACGTACGAACTAGAAAAATATTACAATTTAAAAATACAAATCGTAATAAAAATAAAGGTTCTCATTTTCAACGAATAGAACTTTTTTCTCAATTTTTGAATTATTTCTAGCGTAATAGGAAACAATGGTGGGAAAGGGGGAATGGGGTAGGGTATAAGGTACAAAGGTGTCAGCCCATCGTGCGATGGAAATGAAATAGAAGATACCCGTGCAAAATGATCAACAATAAATATGCGGGATTTAAAAAATGAACTTTGATGTTCAAACACGTTTGTTCTAGCAAAAACAGGTTCGAACATGAAGTTGACTCTGACGCAGAGTGGGGGGGGGGGGGCTTAAACTGGTCTGTTTGGAGTAATACTGTTCAACGAGTGAAAAATGGCAGTGACGAGTTGATGAACGTGTAGTGTACATACGAGAATACGTTTCACAAGAGGTGAGAAATAAGGTGACAGCTAAAAAATAACAATGACAGGTGAGGTTGGCGATGACTGTCGAGCATTAAAACAAGAGGGAGGCAACAAAAATGACAATAACTTCTTGTATAAGCAGAGAAGAAGAAAATAAAGATGACGTCTGAAGTAGAAATAACAGTGAAGAGTTCTGAGTAGAAAAGTTCAATGAGGCGCAGAACAAGAGAAAGTAAGGAGGCAAAAGACAAATAAGAAACTTCTAGCGAGATGTACTGTCGGATTCCTATTTAAGAAAACTGGTAGTAAAGCAGAAGATTGATGGAGATTGAAGCAATCCAACACTTCACTCCCATCTCGACGAACTTTGGAACTACAACACGCTCATTTAATAAAAACCTAAGGCAAAGGGGTAGAAAGTAATAAATCAAAATAGAGCGGACAAGATTGACACATTTCTACGATCCAGTTCTCAGACATGATGTGAGAATCAAGTTCTAACGGTATTGAAAAGAAAGATCTCACAGCCTCTTCAAATCTTCTCATAAAATTACGCCTTCAACGAATGAATTTGCTCAACCTCTTCCAATAAATTCCTTAATTAAACTTGCCTCCTCCAGTAACAGTGCCTAATGAATGAAATGGGAGATGTGCACCTTCAGTGACTGCAGCATAGTAGATTAGGATAAAGAATCATATTCACAAGAAATACGCATGGACTAAGGCTCCTCGTTTCGAAGCTAGCAGTCATAACTTTGGTCAATACCAAAGAGGAAGAAGCTTTGGAAAAAACAGCAAAATCAGTAAAAATGCAATGTATGAATTTAGAAGGAAACGAAAAATACAAAAGTATGGCAGTAAATGCGATTCACCAAAAACGAATCGGAAGTAACAAGTAACAAGCAAAGCAGAAAAACAGAAGAAAATAAATAAGAACAAAAATAGAAAATGCAAAAGAACAATTGGGAGTCAAAGACAGAAGACACAAGCACATACAAAACATGTTAACACGAAGTCAAAGATGATGAACAAAGAAATATGCAGGCACTGAAAAGAACAGAGCGCAAGGTTAAGAAAAAAAACAGCGGGCAAAGGTCTGAGAGGAAAACGAAAACACAGAAGAATAAGATGTAAATTTTTTAAAATCCCTAAACAATCAAAAGTAAAAAATCACTGAATACTTCTAAGTGACTACAAAATTCTCATAAATGTACTCACAAAAAAAAAGAAGAAAATTGAGTATGACATGAAGGTGAGACGAAGAAATTATACAGAAGAAGTAAAAGGCTGGGACTATAAAACAGATGTAGCAGTAAAAACTGAAGGAAGGACAGAAAGAGAGAAAAGGTTGAACTGCTTCACAGCTAAATTTGCACCAACAACACTAGAAGATCACGAGTACATAAAGTAGTAGACTATTAAAATATATAGAAGAGGAGAAGAAAGGCTTGAAACATCCTACAGGAGTGTGGGGCACGTAAAATCACAATAGCAGAAGAAAACTAAGGAAGAACTCAAAATAAAAGTATAAAGGAGCAATACAGCAGAAGAATAGGAATTACATGACACGACAAGGTCACAAAAGAAGATTTTCCAGTTGGGACATAGACGAAGGGAAGAGGAAATACAAAAAAGAATGTAAAGAACGTGGCACAACAAAGTTACAGAAGTTCCAATGGAGAGGAAGAAGAGACTACGCATAATAATATCACGGAGAACTCGATACCAATTACGCTATTTGTAACTATAAAAATACGTCTCAACATCTATACGGGGTAACGAACGGGGGGGGGGGTTGTTCAGCCATGTTCAAACCTGTTCAGCCCTATAGCGTCGTGCACGCCTCATGCTTCCAACCAACAACACACCCTTGAAACATACCGTAAATTCATATTCTAATCCACACTTAACACAAACTACGAAAGCGTAACGTTTCACAAAAATAACACAAACATATCCGCGGTGAAGGTGAAAAGCACGGTGTCTTATTCTATTGTACACTTATTACTTTTTATTTTATTTCTTCAATTACGCGAAGAAATACACAGCTAAGTTACTAAAATAAGTAAATCACAGACACAGTGGTGTTACATTATTACCTCCTTCTTCAGCTTCGTTTCCAAAACGAACCCGACTTCCTAAACAAAAACACATAACATGCAACGAAGTAACGAAAGTTTCTTCGAAACTTGATAAGTAAAACTAAGTTTTTACGGGGACGCGAACCATCAAAGCGATTTATATAATCTTTGAAAACAAAAGTGTACAAACGTAACTTGTTAAGAGACGAAAATAAGGCGAAAATAAAGCTTTGTAACTAACAATCGTAATAATACGTTTCATTATTGTAAAATATAACGTAAAATATTGTTTTACTACATGCAAATTAATATTTCACAAATAAAAATGTAATATAAATAACGAGACAAAAAATAGAAGAGGTAGATGTGTGGAATGGTAGGTAACTTTGATATTTATACATCGTCTAATCATAACAAACAAAACGTTATTGTAACATACATAAGAAGGTAAAGTTTTGCAGACGTCACTTTTGTTTAAAATATTTTATACGTAAGGTACAAAAATTAATAGCGATTTTTGGCAGTTGATAAGTGGCAGGGATTCGGCTTGGGCGGGGGGGGGGGTCAAAGATCTGGAGCGAAGCATCACATTCAAGTTTCCTTACCGTAAAAGGTACTGAATTGCCCCTGGAATGGCGACGTGTAATAATTTGGTGATAACGAGTGAGTTGTAATCAACTGGTGCTTGGTTCTTGTGGATTGGGCAGGTTCTACAAACCGCGTGTTTCAAAGAATGGAGTAAACCGAACCACTTCCTCATAGGGACAGCAAAAGGTGTTACAACACGGGATGTGATCCTAACTAGGAGGAAATGGCTCCATCGCTCCATCTCAGTTGATTTAGTGTAACCGTTTCCACTCCACAACCAAGTTAAAGTCAAATTCTTTCAGACGATTAGATTACTTTCCTTCCAACTAATGTAAGATTAAGGAAATCAATAAGTAGTGCTTGAACAGGGGTTACTTTCACAATGTAGAAAACACATTTGCACTTTCATTGTATCCAGAAGAAAATTAGACGAAACATACGACAGAAGGTGGATGGTTTAGGATACAACCATACCTATTGCGATATAACACTCGTAATTAAACTATTAATTAGACACTAACTGCAGAGTAAGATGATCAAGAGATGTATGAGAAACAGAAAGATGACGCTGTAGGAGACAAAAGTGAGCTGGAACAAGTAGAGTCACACAGCTGGACAATGGGGCAACTCCACGATGACAGAGTCTACTTGAACAATTTCATTCCGCTATTCAGAAGCCTTCAGCCAGCCTAATCCTACATGTGCCATGCTGTATTGACCAAGTATTGTAGCAACAACAACAACGTACTTAATTCGTACACAGTCCTCCAAACAGTATCGGGTTATGACGAGCTCAGCTCTCTTCAGAAGAGTGATACGTCCCAACTCTCAGTCCACGAAGATCTCTCCCCTCTTCCAGCATGAAGCAGATGGTGTGTGCCTCAGTCTAACTAGAGGTTACATGGATCTTACGCCAAACCCTTTTCTTACACTCTGTTCCTTCGCCTGTACTAATAAATCGCTCATGTGAGGACACGTCGATTCGTCTGGCTCAATCTCTTCATTAAAACCTCTCCCGCTCTAGGCCCTTTTTTTGTCGCCTTTATTTTTCGACAGGACCTGCCACAATGGCAATGCTGAACAGGTTTGGATACCGTAAACATTATTCGGTTTCTGAGCGGCACGGATAAACTCGCGAGGTGCATGAAGAAAAATAATCAAGTTTCCATAACCGTTCGACTACACTCGATCTTTCCATAGTTTACTCCAAATCACAGTATCGTGCTTTCCCAATATTCTAAGAGTTGAACAACCAAGACCAAATGTCGAAACAGCTGTTGTTCTACTATAGTTTTCTTTCTTTCCTATTTATTTGTTGCTGATTTTGAAATGGAAACGAAAGATGAAGAGTAACCAATAATACAAACACGAGAAATGATGTAACACAGCACAATAAAAAGTGAATAGGTTCACTATTTTTAGGACCATCAACGTCTCCCTTCCTTCTATTGTACTCTGTGTGGCGACTCCTGTCCAGCTGGGGATCCGGTATGAATCAAAGATGCACCATCACTGATAGAAGCTTAAGAGGTAACAAACAAGTTGTGAAGATACTCATTACAGTGTGTCCAATGGTTGTATCCTTAACCAGTATTTTCCTGAAGATTAGCAATAAACTTGTTATTAGGAACATAAATGTGCAGAAAATATTGTAAGATGAGGGAGAGGACAAAGGGTAACAGGAAAGTGGTAACATTGGTTAAGCTACGTAAAGAATAATAAACAACCCCGCTTGAATTATCAAGCAGAAACATTTGTACTCTCAATTTACCGTTAACCTCGAAGTCACGACAGATCTCTCTTTCTGTTGCTTAGAAAAACCGCGTTTAGTCACGTCGGATCTTGTTTGGGCAGAGGTTCCAGTTTGATGAAAACTGAAGTAAAATCGGGGAGTGGGTCTGACGTTCGGGGCGGGTTCTCAGATTGAAACGACGCCTCTTGTTTTTCTGAAAAATTGTACACGAGTTGTAACCAGTGTTCGGTCACATCACTGAGGGATGTTACTATATCAAAAGTGAATTACCTTCAATCGATTCCTCCTCGTCGTCGTCGGGGCTGCCTGAGTGTCGTTTACGAATGTGTCGCACCAAATGGTCTCGCCGCCCAAACCTCTGAGGGCAGAATTGACAGAGATAGTCGCGTCGTCGGGTATGCACGACTGAATGCCGCCTGACGTCTTTCTGCGTGAAGAACCTAGCAATCGATTGAATAGTTAAATTAAACGTTCAATGTCCACAGGAAAAGAGTAGAAGAAAAATCATCGGTCCAGCGGCAAACCCTAGTTTAATATGTTCTCGACGAATTTGTCTGAGCACTGACTGAGCAGGATGATTTACCAACAGAGCTGATGTGATACAAAGAAAAAGAAACAAACGAATCACAACTTTCCACAGCTTCATGCGTATTCCACAATTTTGTCAACCCTAGCAACTAACCGAAATATTACAATCACTATTATTCAACATTATTCAAATTCCATATAGTTTATACAACTTTAGCACACACAAAATTAGCAGAGCAGAGCTGAAAGTTCGTCTTAAAACTTTATTGGCGTAAGACAGTTACAACAGTAATACTCCTTATTACGGGAAAGAATAAATTGATAGTATACCAGGGTAATTTTCCTAAACAAAACGTGTTATTCTGTTAGAGAAATGGTCCTCAGAAAACTACTGGTAAAACTCCTGCAGAATTATTCCTAGGCAAACGACTCTTAACAATCTTTGACAATATTAAACCTGACTTGCGGAAAGAGATGGAAAGAATAATATGGAAACAACAAGTAGATCAACATAATAGAAGAAAACCAAGACATTTTGAAGAAGGGGAAGAAGTATGGGTAAAAAACGAGCGTCAGAATGGTTGGACAGCTGGTGTCATTGAAAAGCGAAATGGATTTTGTTCATATGAAGTACTGACCGGAGGTGTAATAAAAAGAAAACATGCAGACCAGTTGAGAAAAAGAAAAGGGGTTGTAAATGATGACAAGGCAGCTGAATGAAACTTAATGTGGGGGAGTATAGGATTTAGACCCAACCAAAATATTATTATTATTGCTACGAACATTTTAATTTCTCAACAGTACTTAGTTTTGTATAAACTTGAAATAAAGTTAGTTTAGTTTTTGCTTTCAATTCATGAATCTTACTTATTGTAATTCTTTTACAACCCTTGTGGACCTTCGGCTAATCTGGTAAACCGGTTTCAAGAAATTCAATTTTGACGCTTAACGAGTTTCTATTATATCAAAGTTTAGCGCTTCTTACCAAAACGTTTAATGGGTTTAGTAAGAGACAATTGGCGTCAGACGTTGAGCAATTCACTCTGAATGATCACTCTCAATCGACTTTCCTAAAGGGTGGTTGATTGCATAACTATAGTCTGAAGTATTGATTGCCACAAAGAGAGCAAACACCGTGGCGTTTGAGGTGCTTCAACCGCTAATAGCCCTGGGAGGCTGTCACACAATACGAATGCTTGGTTCGTCGCAGTGCACATTTATGCCACGTCCACGTTCTCTTCAGCACATTAACTATTGTGCCCCTCACCAAAACTGCCCTGTGAGGCATCCACTATAGTTTGTACAACAGTGAGCGACAGTTGGAAGAGCCACCAAACCTCCAGATAGGCTCTTCCACGATAGCGAAACTGGTTCCTTTCAACCGGCGATCATTTGAGGGAAAAGTGTGAGGCCCGCCTCTTTTGTCAAGCGACGAAGGCTCTTACCAAGCAGTTGCCAGGGATAGTCAGACTCATGTTAACTTCCGGCCGTTTAGCTTTCCACTATTTCATTTTCGGCCCTCTTTTGGCAAGCTTTATACAGAGATTAGGGTGTTGGCAGCTATAAAACTTTTTACTTTTTCTCTCGGAGTCGACATTTTTAGATAAAGGTTATTAGTGAACAGGATTGTCCCATTTACTTTAAACCAAAACTAAGTTTATTTTTCTATAATATAAACCAAAAGGAATAGTTTTTCTGTTTTATGCCAGCATTTTGTTTTTTCCTTCAATAGTTTTCAGTGGTTTTATTTTCCCCGGGATAAGAGGGCAGTTTTCCCTCTTTTCTCGCTTTTCAAATGAAAAACAAAAAGAATAGAAACCATTCATTTGATTCATGAGGAGAGACTTAAATCTTGCATTTGCCGCGAGTTGGGGAAGGCTTTCGTCACCTGCTGCACACTGAATGTGGTAACTAAAGGAGAAGGATGGTGTTTACCGTCACACCCAGATATCAAATTGAATATCCCGTGTTTGGAGTCCCACGTCCTCGACAAGAACAGGCGAAGGGCGCACTCTTCCACACCCCTACGCGTCTCGTATCATCCTTTTACGGTCAGAGTCTAGGACTCCATTGCAAGAAGGGTGTTGAGATCACCCATCTCGATAGGAAAGAAAACGAAAACGCTGTGCCTCGAGCAGTTGAAGATAACTGGAAGGGTGATTCACGGAGTAAGGAGCTCTCCTGAATCTGTCTAACTGAAAAGTAAGGCGGGATGTAGGTTACTAGCAAGGGAAAGGTCTCAGGAAGCAAGAAGATTTTTGAAGGGTTATGAAACAGTCCCGGGTCAGTCGAGGAGCCAAAAAAACCTTCAGTTTGTCTGCTGGGACTGCATACCTCAAAATCATCCTGAAGTAGAAAATTGGACAACTTCATACTTTGTTATTCTGGGGTTTACGAAGAATAAACAAAATAGTTCTCCTTCTGTTCAAATAGTTTGAAACATTTGAACTGGAGACATTTTTGGATTTTGCAGGATTTCATTCCTAACAGAGAACAGTGGACAGAATAGTGAACAATTCCAATTATCTACCATCAATGGATGATAACGTAATTTTGACTATATTCAATATAGTTAGACTCACATGCGATCGCAGTTGGGGCACTTGAACTTCTTGTCCTCCTGCGTTTTCAACGTTCGAGAACCCGAGTGCGTCTTGAGGTGATGCAATATGTCGTCCTTATTTTTGGCAACATACCTGTCAAAGGCAAACCATTCAGCATATTTCAGTATTTTCCCTACATCATAAACTCAGTTTTATCCATATATAAGCACGAACCGACAGAGCTGGCAGGAAAGTTGACCATCCTGAGCAGCGTGAAAGGCCTTGTGCCGCTTGTACGACGCCTCGCACGAGTAGCGCTTTGAACAGAACGAGCAATTTATCGTCTTTTGAGGGCCGTGCGTTCTCAGATGAGTCTTCAAGTGGTCCTGTTGAATGGAATTGACGACGAGTGAATTAAGGCACACGAATAGTAACTACTTAGTTAAGGGTAAATGCAATGTTTCGATTGGTTACCTTACGATGGAAGGCCCTAGTGCAGAAGTTACAAGTGTAGAGGGGGGCGTCTGAATGGATCAAGAGGTGGCGAACGAGTTTGAATTTGGAAGTGAAGCTCTTTGAACATGTTGAACAGACGAATGGCTTGTGACCCGTGTGAGTGTACCTGCAAGAAGAAAGACTGGTGAATGGTTGGTCGGTTGACTTATGATACACAGATAATACGATGAGGGGTGACATATTTGGCACAACTACACAACTTTCCTCACCCTCGCATAAACCCGATGATACCCTTTATGTTGGCCCTTTCTTTCAAAGAAGTGGTGTGGACAAGATAGGAGAGAGACTTAGTTCACAAGCCTCCCAAGCTAATGTGGGAGCTCTTTGTGACAGGAAATGGGGTGTGAAGGAGAAGAGGAGCACAAAGGAAATCAATAGGTGGGGAACAACAAAGTAAGTAGATGCGAAGGAAAGATTCCCTTGTGATAGGACAGTAGATGTTCGGAGTCCCGAGCTAATACTGAAGCCAAACTGAAATGCTGTGGTGAACCCACTTTTATGTAAGTTCTCCAACTACCAGAATGAAGACTCGCATCTTGGACAAGTGAGCCTCACATCACTATAATAGACACTTTTGTTCATTACGTGATTGCAATTTGGTTTTCATTGTTTCCATTTTTATTCTGTATTTCCCTCACTGCAACAGCTAAACATTTTATTGTAAAAACGGAGGGGTGTGGGGTTATTTGCTACCTTTGGTTTTCACCCAGGCCTGCCTTTGTTGGAGATGGAACAAGGAAAGAAAGAGAGAGAGAGAGAGTGCACACAGTCCTACAGACCAACCTGGTGAGTCACTCTACTAGCGAGGGATACCCCCAGCCAAGCAGTGCAATTTTATTCTGTCAAGACTCCTTGTTGGCATTACCATTCAACACAAGCCCCACTGTTCGTCAGGAATACACGTACTAGTCTCGACGCCCCACAAGAATATCTGTGCCAAGTGCTCCAAGCCTTCACACTACCATGACCACTTCAATCCCCCAGTTTGACAAGGCTTTTCACAAGCATGTGGAATGCCTACGCTGCTCATACCACATCTTGGATACTTTGGATCTCTCACAGGCCCCAGTGGACCTCCACAACAGCTTACCCTTGACCGCCCTTGTTTAAGAAATGTACTCGCTTTAAGTTACGTAACTCTTGCAGTGCTTACCAGCCGCCAAAAAGGTTTGTTATTATTACTGTTGTTATATAACAGCCATAAACGAATAAATAGTTGTTTCAGCGCATCTCATAACTTTCCTGTTTGAAGGAAACTGTAAAAACGGTTGTCAATCGATTACTTAACTTTCCTTCCTGCTTTGTTCAAAATGGTGAGAGGGTAATACCTGTGTTGTGCCAACTTGCGCCGTGTGTTGAACAACTTGGAGCAAATTTCGCACAGAAAGTTGTACACTGTTCTGCCAGTAGTGCCTTCTCCCTTCTCTCCATCTGGCGTCCGCTCTGCTGATGGGGATGCAGTTTTGGCTCCACCCTTGCGAATTGGCTCCAGCAGTGGGAGGTAAAGACGAGGTGGAGTGACGCTGCCACATGGCCCCGTGTGAAGCTCTCCGCAGTAAGGGCAGGGATCTACGAGAGAAAACATCTTTAAATAATCAATTGTTAACTTAGTGGATACAGACAAGTATAGGCCTAATCCCATGTGGCAGAACGGACGCCACATGGGATGTGTTCATCAACATTTTTCATTGGCAAACATGCCATGCACTTTTCATGTCTTCTGCTATGATGAGCATGGTGAGAGCCAAGGTCCAACAACTGTGTTCATGTTACCTTTAAGAGGGTGATTTGGACTCTCCATAATGACCCTCAGCCACTGTATCTCAGACTTCCCCTAAGCCCAACATTTGGCAGTTAGGTTGACACAAAATACTCACGAGAGAGTTCAGAAAAAGATGAGAGTCAACAAACACCTGCGAACTCAGTGGCTTTGTCTCCAAATAGGGTGATCTGTACTAAACAAAGATGTATCCTGTTGGGGAGCTCATGCAAGAACTCAGCGTGGATTCAGGAGTCAGACAAGGGACACAGGTTGGAGATGAACAGGAACAGGTTGGAGGTTGGTTGTAGGAAGATTTTCAGAAGGTAAGGAGTGCTCCTGGTGACGACAGAGGTTCGAGGGTGACGTCTAGTGACCTGCACTCAGAGAACCGCAGGTTGTTTGGGCGAGTCAGGCAAAATGGCGGACTGAGAAGGGTCTTGCGATGAGCTTTGGTGTTCTCTGGAAAGACGTTGGGATCGGAGTAACCGACTTGGCGAAATGCGGAAGGGCGAGCTACAGATTTCAAATTCACAGGCACTTCATGAATCTTTGTATTTTGTGGTCATAATTCTGTTATTCTCCACAAGGTCTCGAGTGTTCCTGGTATGGCTGCACTAGTACCAGACCAGTACAAACGATACTGGTTCGTTTACGATGCTAATACGTTACACTCGTTACGATAAAGACTATTCACTCTTTTCAATCACGCATTCATCCATTCGATAGAGTACAGCATATTTTACCAAATACCTGCTGCAGTAGTGATAACCCCTCATACGTGAAGTAAACCCTTTGTTTGGGCGCAATATGCAAGGACTGGGTCTTTGGACATCCCAAAAATGTAACTTAGTCGCCTCTCAGCACCACGCACTATTTTTGGTCTGACCACTCAGTAAATCCACATGGCAGGCCTACACAGGAGAACCGTCAACAATTTCGTATCTTTAGTAGCAGATAAGAACGCCGGACTTCCAAATAAATCGTGAAACGCGAAGAAGAACGTTTTCAATGCGTGCAGCGCGCCTGGCACTTGGCGCTCACGAGAGACGAAATGAGAATAAGAGCCCAATCACTCGGCATTCCAATCAATCATCGACTTCCAACAAACCCCTCAAACCTCATTAAACGCCGTTAATCGGGTCGGCATGCTCGACAAAAATAACAAATCGACGAACCTTGTTTGGACGTGCTCTCTTCCATTGCATCTTGAAATCCTCTTCTCCGAAATCACCGCCGCCGTCGAAAAAAAATGGGACAAATAACTAAAAACTCCTCAAACAAAACTCCCCCACTTTCGCTTCGACGAATTTCAGTTTTACTTCATTTGACCGATGACGACGACCGAGTTCGCGAACGTACCAAAAACGAAGTCACCCGTTTGACGTCGATTCGAAGTTGAGCATCGCGAAGTTTTGCCCTCAGAATTGTACGATTTTTGTGTGAAACTAACTTAAAATATTGCGAACGTACAGAAATTACGACGAGGGGAAAAAACGAGAACGAAATTAAGGGGAGAGGGGGAGAAGTGGAGGAGGAGAAAGCGGAAACTAAACAGAAAAGAGACGGCAATAAAAGGGACTGGTGAGTGGGCGGAGGGGAAGTGGCGAACAGCTGAGAGACGTGAGATATGGGCGAGGAGACAGCTGATTGCGTCCTGTCACACGAGAACCAACTGCCCAGTGTTGCCAACAGAACCCACACAATAATAACAGCTGACAATTTGTGTGCGAAAACTCGGTACACGTGTAACCCTGAATAAAACATATCAGGTGCGCCGAACTTTCATTTGCTCTACGTAAATTCACTGGTCTTCACGGCATTTTCTAGCAATTCAATTTATTATTCACTCAGTTCGTTGAACTTGGTAAAACATCACTTCACGTTGGTAGAAAGAGGTACCCTTGCAGTTCCGGAATTTATTGCGCTGCTCCTACTCATGCCCAGACCATTGCTGAGCAAATTTTACACTGAAAATTAATGAGGCTGTAGGCACACATTTTTTGAGTCAGATCTGGTTAAAATTCCACGAGTAGCCCCAATTCATCTAGTGAGCGTTATCGAACTATTATCGTACAAGCAGTTGATTAAACTAGCATGTCAATTTTTATGAAGATCCTAGTTACATTTGAGCGGAGTTAATAAGTAAAACACTGCGCTAAATCGATTTACGTTGAAATGTTTGGTAATTCATTGTGCTGCTCTCATCATTTTCCCAGGGATTGAGATTCTACAGTATTGTCGTTTCAAGACAAGTTCTCCATATAGAAAATTTAATCAAAATCGTTATAGCCGTGTTTAAGAATAAGAAATGTGTTATTTTGATCATTATGATAACTATAGTTACGGCGGAATTTTCTCATGCCCTTATTTTGGTGCCTCATAAGACCTGTGGGCTAGATATTAAGTTTGAGCTGATTCAGTTCAGCCAATTTCTGTCAATCGCGTTCAGACACACGCAGACCATTTACCCAATTAGTGACTTAATAGTGTCAGGGACTCAGTACAAATGTTAAGATCTGAAGAGACCTCCAATTTTTTTTTCAGCTGATTACTAAAGCTCCCTTTTTATTTCTGCTGAAGAAAGTAAAAATTTAATTTTAAAATTTCCAGGTTCGACATTAGAATGTGGGAGCGGTACTACCGGCGAGCTCCTTGCTGACTATAATCTCCTGTATTTCTTCCTCTCACCAACCTCACGTCGAGAGAATGTTGTGGAAAATATCACTGCCCAACTTTCCACTTTCTACTAACTCAATTTGGAGAAAACTGGTAGAGATGATAATCATACTTCCAAGGAAAGATCGGACAACGTCCTGCTACACCAGAATCCCGTGGCCATAAATAAAGTCGGAGGTAGAAGGTGTTGGACGATAATATACAACACAACTCACGTGGAAGAGCTGAGTTCGTTAGCAAACGCGAGGAGAGAGCGTATGATTGCCTCCCATTCACGTACAATGTTATCAATACAATTTTTAAGAAATTGGAAAAAATTGTTGGACAAAAAATTGGACAGCAACAGCTCAGAAATTGATTTTTACGCGCTCGTCTTTTGAAAAGTTAAACCGGGAAACGTCCGATTTGGCAGACTATTCCTATTTAGCGGTTCGTGGTCGGAACTTTTTCTAGTCAATTTCAGTCAAGTTCGGGCTCACCGCAGGGAAGTCATTTCGGGAAGATATATAAATAGATCATAAACGCCAAAGAGTACTACTAGCAAGTTGCTAGTAGCAACTAGTTTTATTTCGTTCAAAATCCGATAGATCGCGAAGTCTTTCGAATCGGAAATTCCAGAACAAGGACAAAAATGTTCAGATCAGAACAAGGTAATCTTCCTTGCGATTCTAGCGGCAAAGACTCAAACTACATTAGCTCACCTAACGTCGTATAGATCGCGCGGCCAAGGCAAAATCGGGCGTTTCCCGGTTAAAACTGAGCTGTTACTGTCAACTTTTTGTGAATCGACCACCTGTTTTCCGATTTCTTAAAAATTGTATTGATTACGTTGTACGTGAATGGGAAGCAATCATACGCTCTCCTCCCTCGTGTGCAATCGATCTCAGCTCTTCCACGACACTTGTGTTGTCGCTTCATTGTTTTATTGTCAAATTTATTTTTCACCCAGTTCATTTAAACATCACCACTACTTCACGGCGGTAGAAAGCAGTAGATCATCGGTAGTTCCGGAATTTATTGTGCTGCTTGTACTCATGCTCCGGCCATTATTGAGCGGTTGGTGCACAGCGAATTAATGAGGGTGTTAACACGATTTTTTTCGAAGAGGATGATAATAATCTTGCAGAGTTATCGAGTGGAAACTTGAAAATATCTGGTGCGTTGCAACACACAACTTTCCTTAGCTCTACGTCAATTCACTTTGTAAATGGCTTATTCTATTTAATCAATTCATTTATCACTCAGTTAATTTGAACTTGGTCAAACAACACGTCACAGCAGCAGGAAGCTGTAGCGCCTACAGTTATGGAATTCATTGTGCTGCTCGTACTCATTTCAGGATCATTATTGAGCAATTGGTACACAGAAAATTAACGAGGCTGTAAACACGGATTTTTGGAAGGAGGATAGTAATCACTTTTGCAGAGTTATTGGGTAATAACTGTTAGAACTGGTAGTAAGCGAAACGGCGGTAGTTGAAATTCAGGAATTTCTGGAGTGAGCCCCATCTATCTCATGAGCGTTTTTAAACACTCACCCTTTAGGTATTGGATTTTCTTTAACATTCTACTAACATTCCAGCGGAGTCTAAAAGGAAAAAACCTCGGCAAAAACGCTTTTCGTCGAAGATTTTGATAATTTATTGTGCTGCTCTCGTCATTTTCCCACTGATGGGAATTTGATGGTATAGTTGCCATATTGATAGCTATCTATATAAAAAATTTAATCAAAATCTTTAGAGCCGTTTTTGAGAAAAAAAATTTGGTGTTTTGATCACTATGATAACTATAGTTAACTTTCGGTGGATTTTGTTCATACCCTTATTTTGGCATTCCATGGTAACCTGCGGGCGAGATATGAAGTTTGAGCTGATTTGGTACGGTGGTTTTCTCTAAAAATCGTTCACATACACACACACACACACAGACCATTTTCCCAAATACAGTTTTTCGGACTCAGGAGGGCCTGAAACGTAAAGATCTGAAGAAAACTCAAAAAAAAATTTCAGCCGATTACATAACTTTCCTTTCTACTTCATAGAGCCAGGAAAGTAAAAATAGCAGTGGTGGTTGAAATTCCGGAATTCCTGGAGTAGCCCCTGTATATCGTATAAGCGCTATTAAAGACTCATCGTATAGGCACTTTTTTTGTCTACTACCTGAATTTTTCTGATGATCCTAGTAACATTTTAACGGAGTTTATAAGGGAAAAACTGCGCTAAAATCAAGTTCCTTCGAAATATTTAGTAATTTATTGTGCTGTCCTCGTCATTTTCCCACAGATAAGAATTTTACGGTATTGTCAGCTCATCTATATAAAAAGTTTAATCAAAATCGTTACAGCTGTTTAAAAAAAAATAGTTGGTGTTTTGATCACTATGATAATTATAATTAGTTATGAGCGGATTTTGCTCACCCCCGTATTTTGGAGGCCCACGGTGACCTGCGAAGTAGATATTCAGTTCAGCCGCTTTTTCTTAAAATCTTTCACTGACCATTTCCCCAAATAGTGTTTATTGAACTCGGCAGGGTCTGAAACGTAAAAATCTTGAGAGAACTCAAATAATTTGTTTGAGCTAATTACATAACTTTCCTTTCTACATCGTAGACCTAAGGAAATTGAAAATGAGGCTCTTTACAACTCTGCTCAACATCATCAGTTAAGTTCTCACAGCAACTCTGTGGAAACATATACGAAGAACATAATGTGAATAGAATACTCCCGTGATTTGAGCCAGTTTCGAAGAAATTTGAGCATTACTCAATTTTAATCGTTCTGCAAATTTCCTTTTCCTAGCTTATTTCTGCGTTGAACTTATGACTACAGAAATAGTTGTTAAGTACAAAATGTAGATTCCTATAAGATACTATTTCTGACTGAAAACCACTTACTGAAGAAAAGATGGTGACGAAAAAAAACGAAGTATTTTCGTAAACTCAATTCAGTGGATCCAAACGTTTTTTCACTCAATTCATTTAAACTTGGTGGCTACCATTATTGAGTAATCCGTGCGTATGTGCTTCATGTTATTATCAACAGCATTTTTAGGAAAGGTTCGTGTTTTATGTTTTGTACGTAATTCCGTTGTTGAGGAAATTTGTGGACCGCTAATCATTATTATTCGCCGAATCTCATTTTATGTTGTATTTTGACAAATAGCTACGTTCAATGGATGATTGTAGAAATGACAACACGGGAACAAAATGTTGTTGTGTGCTAGATAACAATTCAACAGGTTGATCAAATTCGGTTATGTATTTAGTTCGGTAATGTGGAAAATATTAAGAAAAATAGGTTTTCGTAGACTTTGGTGGCTATCTCCACGGAACAGAATGGTAGATGATCATTTACGGAGAACAATAGCTTTTGACTACATTAGTACACTCGTAAGTTTAATGTGACTCGAAGAAGCTGTTTTCCACAAAAAGTTTTAAAAATCCGTTTTTCCTTCATCGGTTTCAATCTGTGGTCATTGGTGGATTTTAGGGAGGGTTGTATGAGAAACAAAAGTTAGATATTAATTAGTAGAACATATTTTGAAAGTATATTTATCTTCAACTAGGAAATGTAAACCCCCAACTTTTTTGCAAGACCGCAATACTTTTCTTATGCTTTTGTCTAACGGACTTGAAAATAATCTTAGGATTCCAATTTTCAAGTAATATCCACTAAACACGATTAAAAAAATTCGGCGACCTGCTACATTTACGGGAGCTATATCTTCGTTCAACGCATTTCTACACGAACATTTATCGAGATCAAAATGTAGGTACTAATTGGTTGAGAGTAATCTGTAAGTTTGATAGAAATCGTTAGAGACATTGTTTAGAAAATTGGAAAACCAGTAAATTGATATTTGAAAAATCTCGTTTTCCGGGCTGTCATGACTTATATCTCCGTTCGACAGATAGATACAGAAATAATCACGAAGAATTCCATAAGATTAATAAAATCCAGTGACGTAGTTACTCGGGAAACTACAAAAATATTCAAAAAACCATTATTTTCGACACGTTTTGATTTTTATCTCTGCTCAACGAACTCTTAGAGGAACATTTATTGATTACAATAAATAGGTATTGACTATTTGAAAACATCCTGTGAGTTTGATGAAAATCGTTCCAGCTGTTTTGCCAAAAAGCGTAAAAAACCTGTTTTGCTTTTTAGGCCTATTTCTCGGTTCACCATCGGGGGGATGTAGAATTGTCACGATCAGTAATTCCCTCAACCTTCGCTCAAATCGCGCTCACCATCTACCACCGATGCCACTCACTGAGCCCAGAAGGTGAACTTTAAACATTTAGCGCCACAATCCAGCGCCCAAGATGATCAAAAGACGCTGACGTTGATGGCACTTGGTCACTTATAAGTCAAGGATGCGAATCAGATTTCCTCCAACGTCGTCGCCCAGGCCTCCAAGAAAGTTATACCGGCAGAGAAACCGGATCATTTGCTCGTTACATTTGTTAGTTGTTAGTCGCAGTAACAGTTTGGGGCACCATAAATTAACACTTTGTGAGCAACGCATTTATTCAATCAATAACGTAAAACATACGAAATATATCATAATGTACAATCGTCTGTCAACAATAATGAACTCTTTTAATACTGACATAGCACCAAATTTTACCTTATATAACCTCATTCCAGGATATCGTTTTTGTTCAAGCTTGTTGCACGCTTAGAGCAGAACAAATTACAACTACGGGGTTGTGTCTAGCAGTGAATTGATGAGTTTCCCAAAAGGAGCAGTTGTTTGGGGCCATTGCTTGTTCTTGGTGCTTCGTCTTCATGAGCGGCACCCCAAAGGTCATCCATCTCCGTGACACGAAGGTAAATGCAGATAGGGCCAGTTTTATAGTTGAATGCACTTCAGCCTTTGCCCACCCGCTCAAAATCGACAGGTAAAGAGGTCACAAAAATGTGGAGCAATCGACCAATCAATGGATGAGGTCAGAAGAGTCAACATGGCTCTCATGACGGCGATTGCCTCCCGCCACCGACTGCCCGCCCAATGACGACCTTATACTCCGAGACACCTTCAATTTAGTACCGTTTGCCGAGTTCTAGTTCCACCAGTGGTCCTCTACGTCGTAAGGAAACCAGCGTTCAGAGAGTCAGAGGAACATAAAATCTAAAATGCGAGATTCTGGAGGTTAAAGCACGTTCCATGTCAACAAATTATAGCCTTAAGACCTGATCACCCAGGCGCCCAGTTTCGGAAGTTGAACTCGTACCAGGAGTTTGCCGGGACCACTTACGCGATTATTTTATCAGGAGCCGAGGTCTGGTGATTCCCTGTGTCAACCAAACTGGTAACACCCAGGGCCCTAAGTTCATTTGCTAATTTAATAAACTGAAGAACACTACCCCACACCGCTATGAGCATACCTGCATACCTATGACGCCCTAGCTAGAAATTACAGATCTTGCCATCAGCCAGTGTTTGATGCACAGTAAATATTACAAGACTCGCCCACAATTATGGTATAAGTGTTCAATTTGGTGGCGAAGGGGCTTTTATTTGTTTCCCAGACAGACCAAAACGATTGAGAGAGGGAACGAGTTGAAAGTCATTAAAAACTACAAAAGGCAAGTGGGGAAAAAAAGGAAAAGGCAAAGGAAATCTCTTACTGCATCGTAATTGTTCAAGAGTGCGACAGTTTACAGACGCGCAGCAGTTACGGGGGAGCAACATTTTTGGCCTGAGGGAGAAAAAAATTAGTACGAAACGCTCTGAGCATCTGTGTAAATTAAAGAACCCCTCGAGCTGTGAATATTAGAGCGTAAGAACCACCGCATTGTGCCTACCCGTTTCGAAATCCTCATTGCCTATTCCAAAAATGTAGCCATCTGCTGAACTCTTCACAATAGATATGTTCAAGTAGATATTCGTAAAAATTAAAAACAATCGCACAAAGCGTGCTACTTCGCCAAAATAAAATCACAGCACATATATACACAGTTTGTTATATGAAATGCATTTGTATGACTTAATAACTGCATGAACTGCTTTTTGATTGATGAGTCACGTAGATACGAATGATTCCAGCCAGCTCCGTCATTTCTGCAACAAAAAATGGGTCGACGTTAATCGTTAATAAGATCAACTCCAGAGATATGCTCGGTGTCCGGCTCAAATCCACTTTCAGGTTCAATGTCCTCGACCTCTTGGCCGAGCTGCTCAGCCTCACCAGCTTTCATCTACAGCCGCCAATCCTGGAATTTCAGCGTACCTGTCAATCACGTTCATTTCTTTCTCTCGTTGCTCCTAGTCATTTTATGTACGCTATTAAACTCTCACTGTACAAATAGTTCGTTGGACTATCACCCTGATGTTAGTTTGTTATTCATTCTGAACAATATACCTACGTTTTCGGTCAGGAGCATTTTTCACAAACACACACACACCCCACCCCCTCAAAATTTGACACTACGTTTGAAAGCACCGGGATTCCAAATTTGCAATGTCCATTCACCGTCTGGGCCATATTTGGCCTTGAACGTACCCATAAAAGCCCGTTCTTTCGCACAAAAAACCCATTTGGTTGTGCCCGTCTGCTGAGTAATCCGATCGGACGAGATCCATGGTCGTTATGCGCAAAGAACAGTTTAAACAAATTAACAAAAACGCAGTTTATTCGTAACGTCATGTTTGGTATCATTTCTGGGTATTTTTCCATGCTGGGTCGAATGAAACGAGTCTCAGAGGTGCACGGCTGCGGCTACACTAAAAACAGTGGAACCATAGTAATTATAGTGAGCCAAAGTCTACTGAATCGAACTCGTGGGAAAATCGTTTCATCATTTGCACTCCCGTCTTACTCCAACCACTCGTCACCTCGCCCCGAGCAAATTGAATTGAGGCGCCTGGATTACGTAATTTTTGTCGTTCCATTGAAGTCTTGGAGCTGCAAGAGAATGATAAACCATTGTGTAATAATTTGCAGCGTTTTTCTCAGACAAATAGTGTCGGACGAGCGAGGGTTTTAAAGAAATGACTGCACTAAAATCGATTTCCCCCGAAATGGTCGATAAATGATTGTGCTCCTCTCGTAATTTTTCTCACGGATGAGAATGTTATGATACTTACTGTAGGATTACTCAGGACTGTCTACACAACAAATTAACTCAAAATCGATAGAGCCATTTTGGGGGAAAAATATTTGATGTTTTGATCACTATGATATTGCTCATACCCATTTTTCGGCGTTCCACAGTGGCCTGCAGGCTGAACTAGCTGGATTTGGCCCAGTAATTTCCTCTAGGTCGAGCTCACAGACCGATAATTAGGAACCATCGGTTTAAATCCCCAGAACAAGAGCGCTCCTTTTCGAGTTGAGCCCATTATAAAGGATTTGGATAAGGTACACCCAGGCACATGTTAGGACGGTGGATATGAGGAAGATGATGTATGTGCTAAGGAAGCAAGAGATAGTGGTATTCTCGCTGGGCTATAGTTCCAAAATTGTTCATACCTTCAACGTGTTGGAGCCTAGAGAAGTGGGGTCTTATCTGGTAGACAGCTGGTGAGGGTTGGAAGACGAGAATCTCATGCCCATGAGTGCCCATTAACCTGGAGATTGACCTTACTGCTGACTGGGTATGGGCGGGTTTGGGGTGTCTGCAGCGCATCTGACTGGGTTACGAGCCTAATTCTACGTGTTTGGACGAAGTCGAGGACTGGGATCATGTCCTGCTGAGGTGTACGTACTTCAAGAAGGTCTGCAGTGAGCAAGAAGGTGTGTTCTGCAGAACGGTCCAATGAAAGATTTGATTCAGAAGGAAATGGAAGAAGATTTTGATTTCCTTTTCCCTCTCCTCAATTTACTTTTTACTTTCCTCTCTCCAACAGACAGCTCCCAAACTCATTCACCTACAAGTTCTCACGGAAGTCAGTAGTCTCCCATTTCTCCCAATATACAGTCATCTAACAGTTCTCACAATACTGCAGCTTTAAACTGAGAAATAAATGAACTTGGGTAAGGACTGTATTACACTTGACAGAATAGCGATATCCGGTTGAGTATGAGTGTATAAACGCAAACGAGGTTCTCTCTCTCTCTCTCTCTCTCTCTCTCTCTCTCTCTCTCTCTCTCTCTCTCTCTCTCTCTCTCTCTCTCTCTCTCTCCACTTAATGTCTCACAACCAGTTCACATATATTGAGAGTCCCTTGTTCGCGTTATTCGCTCACACTCAACCGGATATCGCTATTCTGTCAAGTGTAATACAGTCCTTACCCACGTTCATTTATTTCTCAGTTTAAAGCTCCCCCAACAGCTATGTTGAGGCGTTTACAATCCCCTGAGTAAGAACGCTTCTTTTCGAGCTGAGCTCAATATAAAGGATTTGGATCAGGCACACAACATGTCACCGATTTCTATGAAAAACGAACAGTTATGGTTTCAATTACGATTTTACGTTGCACGAGTGTAGAGAACGCCTGGAATCACAAAGAGAACAGACAAAACGTCAGCCAATCTCGTAACTTTTCTTCCCATTACTTACACAGAAAGTAAAAATCGTTAAGGAATCTGAAACAGAGATCTAGACATCTCTTGGCCCACTTATGTGAACAATCTGCGTAATAAATCTTATCGGGCTATAACTTGAAACATTGTGCAGGACGCTTTCCTAGAAAGCTACAAAAGCTTCCTGGTTCGCGCGTTTATTTTGCCACTATTTGATTACGCTTGTAACGTACTGAGCGATATCAGCCACGAATTGTTGACAAAGTTTCAGAGAGCGCAAAATGCCGCCGTTCCGTTCATTTATTTGATCATGTCACGCCATATTTTAAACAATTGAAGTGGTTAAAGATTAGGGAACGATTCAAACTCACTCGTGCGGTTCTGGTATGGAAACTGTTAAAGCTCCGTACCCATAAAATTTAGCTCGAAAAATAATACGTAGAGAAGAAGTTACATGGTTTACACACGAGAAATGTCCACCTTCAAGTTCTTAAATGTAGAACATCAGCTGTCAACAACTCATTCATAGTACAAACCACAATAACGCGTAACGCTAATCCCCAAATATTTACCCATTCAGTGCACGAATTCAAACATTTGTACAAAGTGCAGTTAGTGGAGAGATATAATCGAGGAAAACATGATTTAATCCTTTATAATTAGTAATTTCATGAAGCATCAATGTCAGTTGTCTACCTTTACGTTTTTCTTTTGTTATCTGTTTCATCTTTTGTGGAGATTATTATGTTTGATATTATTTGACGCCACAGCCATTATGAACGTGCCACAGTGTCATGTGTCGTGTGTGAACTATGTATTCAGATGAAATGGAAGAGAGAAATTTTGTGTGATCAATCTCGACACTCTTGTCATCTCCTCCTCCTACTTCTACCATTTATTAATTACTTTGAAAGCTGTAAGAAGATCGAAAATGATGATCTGTCTTTTTATCGAACGTAATTTATAAAACAAACGAGCGGTGGGAAACAATTCGTCTTTTGAATTCAACTAATTGCCGCTGTCGTGTCAATTATCGACCGCTTAACGCCGTCGCTCATTAATTTGAGGAGCACGATAACTTTAAACTGACCCGTAGTCCCCGCCGATTAGCCAATAAGTCCATGTTTATCAGCATTAGTTTATTTTTATATTGTTCGGGCAACTTTCCTCACGTCCTCTTATACGCGACGATTATCCGTGGATCGCTGCGGGGTTAATCAACATCGGTTTATGCACAATGAAGAAAATCAGAAGTGTGCGACGCATCAAACAGCTTTCCTCAGCCCCACGTACGATCATTATTTGTGTCACTATAGCCACGGATGAAATCGGGGTTTACACGCACTTGGGACACCATAGCTCCACGCTTTATACACAATTTGGTTGGGCCGTTATGAGGCTGTCAAGATAATTTGTTTAAAGCAAAAAACGTTTTACTTCTGCAATTACGAGGAAACACAGTGGAACAAGTGCATCGAAGAAACGGAAGTCGTTTGAAATTCGGAATTTCGTGGGATATCCCTTTATTATTATATTTTATGGCCTGTCGCCTCAACTGCTCACATCTATCTGTTGTCATGTCATCTACGTCTGTTGCAGTACCAATGGCCACGTCGACCTGTTTTCGTGCGTGCGGTCATCTCGCAGCTCTGGGTTCAGTGGGTTGATAGGAAGTGAATATGTACTCTGAATGGGTCCCTTGGTGAATCGCCTATCTCTGAATCAAATGATCTCCCTGGGCGCCAGTCACTCTGCTCTGGAATGTATTGAAATGACTACACGAAACTGCTATCAATTGAATGCTAGGAGTTCAAACTCGCATTAAAGGCTTGACACTTGTCCTCTCTACGTTTGACTATTTCATCATAAACTCACCAAACGCTGCATTTCCAAGGTTTTATTCTTCGAGGAGAAGTGGTGAATACAGTAATGAAATCACTACTCATGATGTACGTCGTAAGATGCAGAACCAAAGCTTCGTGTGAGGGGAATGTCCCCCCCCCCGGCTTGGTCTACACCATCCAACCTCGACTCATTCTGCAACATACTACTGACGACTGTGGGCGGCAGGAGCTCCCCAGCTTCCACCTGCAGGGTTCGGCTCACCTGGGACAGGCGAAGAACGTGTGCTCCACACTGCCCACAGTACCTGCAGAAGGGAGCTTCTTTTTTCCAATTCTTGTGGAGGAAACTCCCTAAGTTCCCGAGCCCCATCAATAACTGGGTGAGGTAAATATTTCCTCCCCGTGCGTTCTTTCCACCCAGGAGTGGATTGCGGGATGAGAGTCGCTATACTTGTGAGCGATTCTGTCTTCCCTGGTAAGGAGTGTACTGTGGGCAAACGCTTTTGATGTAGAAAAAAACAATTAGTTACCGCCACATGAGGTGTGTGTTACCGTGACATCATCCTCAGTTCAAGGCCATTTACTTAACCAACTGATTAAAAACCAAGGGTTCCACCTCTTGTTATCAAAAATAAAAGACTAACAAATATTGTCGTCACAACCACCATTCAGTCACTAACAATAACGTAATTCCCCACAATGGCATCGAAAAATAAAAAAGTAAGCAATGTATCTTGACCTTGAGTGTTGTCTCCAGTTAATATTTTTCAGTTGTAGATGACCTTGCCAGTAATGCCTCTAGTTTCGCAAATTGGGCATGCGTATTTAATTGTTAATCAGCCGTCACTGCCATGTTGAATGGAAGGCCTTACGATGGCGCAAATATTGCGACAACTAGGTTTCATTCCAACGTTAAAGATCCTCAAGGAACCTAACTGTTATAATTGTCAATGGACCAGAACGAGACATAACTACGAGAGCTACGGGAAGAGGTGATGGCAGCGTGTTTTGTGGGAATTTCAGCGAGGAAATAATTCCTGACTAACGGCCTTGAAGTCCCTCCCACTACTGACCAGTTCACTATTCAGGCTGGTCTCACATAGCTCGTCTAATTCTAAAAAAGAAACTTCTCAACTTCCACAACAAGTGTAAAATGGGAGAAGGAAAAGATCGTTTGGATCTCATTTTATAAGTATTTCTTTCTTTAGCGCAACAATGAAGAGAGGAAAACTAGTCTTCAGGTGTTCACGTTTTTAAGTCCTCAGAGAACAAAACAGATCATTTTTAAAGCTCGGTATGTCGGGGGTTTGAGGTGCTCTTTTGTTTACTAAAAACACTTGAGTTTACAGCTGCTTTGTACGATTCTAGATGTGTGTACAACCAACATGATGATTCATACGAATTAGGCAACGACAGAAAACGTAGCCACAAGAAGAGGAAACGAAGTGCCTATATTTATAGTTGACTCGACAAATATCTGGTGCAACGCACAACTTTCCTCAGCTCCACGTACATTCTAATCAAATGTGTTTTCATTCAGTTTATAGGCTCCTTGAGTAGGAACCGCCACATTATTTATGTGGATTGAATGAAAAACAAATTGGCTTAGTTGCCATCGATGAATGCCCGTGGGACTGAGGAAAGCGTGTGTGCGTTGTGATGGTCCCACAACATATTTTCGTACTGCTATGCCTCTTTCAGGAGCCTACAAGTAAGAAAAATGTATGTGAGAGCAGAATGAAGTAGAAGAGAAGCGAACGCGTCTGTCAAGGACGTGGCAGCTCAGATCGAGAAGTTTTAACTCGTAATTGTATTTAATTATCACGCTTTAAGTAAGAGAAGAGCTCTCATTTTCGTGTCCCCCAAGTGAAGGATTTTGGACGACTGTTAAATCGTATTTACTAAAAGATACGTTCCGGTTGTCGTTAGAGTATTTGCTGAAAGCCAACGAGCAAATAATTAGTTTGACGGTTTTGCACGCTAATTACGGACGCCACCACAAAGTCGGAGCCACGACCTGAGCTCTTCAGATAAAACTTACATAGTGAACAAATGTCAACTGTAAGGCCCACGATTTACTTAAATATCGAGTACAGTCCCTAGCTGGTACACACAAATCAAAACGCAGGCACACGGACAACTCGCCGAAATTAGGTTTGTACTTTCCAACGAAAAAAAGGTGTTTTGATCACCACGACAACTATAGTTAGTTTGGTATCGAATCACACATACTCGTATTTTGGCGTGACATGTTGATCTGCAGGCTGGTTTTTGTTCAGCCATTCTCTTTCAATCATTTTCATATACGCACACAGTCACACAGTTTTATCAGGTGATTTCGACAGAGATGTCTTCGAAACGTTAAGACACAAACTGATTGAATAGATTTTCAATAAATTACGAGTACATGACTACACTTTCTACTTTTTTAGGCCTAAAGATCATTAAAACTTCCTAATGCTCAATCTGGGGATCTTAATCATTCAATTATGAGAAGCTAGAAAACACATTAGAACGCTTTAGAGACCCCCTAATAAACACTTCGACGTGTGGGAAGCTAAAATGATTTCAATTTAACGCCATCGATCGAATGGCAAGATTTAGTAGGGCTGCTAGGAGAGGAGGTAATGGACTCCAACTCGCACTATGTATTGACTGGGTTCAATGCAGGTGGAAAATGATGGCCACTGATTTTCCAACCATATCCCCTTTCTTCACACGCACGCACACAGAGAGAACTGAAGTTACCTAGCTGAAGTACAAAGGCTGGGGTGCTTAGTAATAGCGAGGGTGATGAAAACTACACCTACCAGTACTATGGAGAAAATGTTTCACGTTCTTCCTCTTGATTTATTTGTCAAGGCAGAGGCTATGAAGGTGTTACAGGCTATTAATGGACCCTGGCTCTTTTCAGGAACTTGGAAACCCTTACAGAGCTCGGGTAAGGCTTACAAGTTCGACAGGAAATACAAATTGCAACTGGAAGGAAGCAGCGAAAGTCGTTGGTTTCAGCCTCCAAATGGAATTAACACGTATACAAATGGATCTGAAACCCTGGAGGGCACTAGCTCTGCGGAGAGCAGGACGCACATTGCCCTGAGTTCCAATCCAACAGGGTTTTCAAGCAGAATTTTGTGTAACCACGACGATATGGGATATGTCAATAAAACTATAGTCAAGCATCTAGTAAGTAAGGAAGAACTATTGCACAACATCAAAACTGATGAGGGATTGCAGGATGTGGCTCAACTCTTTAGCATTCCTGGACATAAATGGATCATTGGAAATGGGAGGGTGGAGCACCTGAACAGACTCGGTTCATCTACTGCACCTATACAACCACATATCCATCACTAATCATCAGAACAGTGAACGAATATGCCACGAAATGCATCAGAGTCTAGTATGCTGAGTGAGTGAGGCTCTAAAAACTGTATCTCAGGACCAACACAAGAGATGAGACGTTGCCTTCTGATCATGGAGAGGAAGGACATAAGGCAGATAGTGGAAATCGTTACCGAACACTGCAAAACGAACGAACACATGTATGTTCACACAAGTACAAGCGACAGCCCTCCGTGCATGTAGTGTGGTACAACTGAGGAGGCTCCTTACAATGCCCTGGTCCAGTGCCAGGGACTTGAAAGGGAGCGATGTTTGATCTTTGGTACGACTTCCCCAAGGGTAATTACGAAAGAAGATTCTTGCATGGAACACTTGGCATTCCTTATGAAGCTAGGCATGAACCAGTTTAGACTGGCGCAATAGGTTTTTGGGCAGTGGTTCACCTTTTGGAGCAAGTTGTGATAAACACTTCCATTAATTTACTTCAGCCACTGACTCAATCGTCGACACACTAATAGATTCTCAATCATGACAGTTTCAGTGAACTGACATATAGTGATCAACCATTTTTGGTCAGAATACTGACCCTCTAAGGCCTCCTTCGCTCAGATGCTACTCCTACTCGCTATCAGAAGTCGACTCAACTCATTTACTGGCAGCAAGTAAAGGAAAGCACCTGGCCGACAATATTAATTTCCCTTCACTTCCGTTGCACTTGAGATGACCCACTGAGGTAAATATCCTTACTCTCAGGTCCTAACATAGCTCTGTGTGTAATTGACTGCCTAGAGAAGATGTCTTCCACTTTATACTTAATTTTCTGTTGGCCCTGAGTGGTCCTAATTGATATGTTTCGTCACTCAACCAAGAGGTACATACACACATTCACTTGTGATTGATGGAAAATGTATAATTGTTTTGATTCATTTACTGATTTTATTTTTTTAAATAAGGCTGTTTGGCACAGGCCAACTTAGTTGGGTTTTTGACTTTCTCATTGTCTTGGGCCTTCCCTGAACATGAAGTCCACCTTTCTGACCTCAAGCCATTTTGTTTTGTAGCTGTGGGAAAGTCCAGCTCTTCAGTTATTTCCAAATAACAACGGATTACCCGTTTTTCTGGACATTCGAAAATATCCTTTTACCACCCCTCAATTTACGTTACTCTTCACAATACAGAGCTCTTCCCAAACTCAGTCATCTATCAGCTCTCGCGAACGACAGTCATCTCTCAGTTCTCCCAACAGACACTCCTCTCCTAGTTAGGCGATCCCAGGCTCGCGATCGACGCTCATCTATCAACTATCGTGCTACTTCCAGCTGTACTGACTCCAGTTCATGTACTCAGAGAACCCATCGACTATGTAATCAAAGCTCTATTGAGCTAAGAAAGTGTATCAATGCAGTCCTATATCTCGTGTCTATTTCTCTCTCTTTTGTGTGCACCCAACAAAGACCAATGTTTCTTCATTTTACTTTTCCATTTATGAGCTTCATAGATCTGTAACTGCAATTTTTAATTGTAGAGGCAGTTTCCATAACTCTTGGCATGCAGTTAAATTGAAGCCTTAAAGATTATTTATGCTGTACCAACTGATAAGTCAGTCGTATTAGCATCTCAATACACTTCCGTCTACTGACAGATGCTTGACGGAATAAGACGTCGGGAAATAGGGGGGAGAAGAAAGTAGATGTAAGTGCGCTGTAGTTACCTTTCTCGTGTCCTGGAGATAAGCTTCCATGAAGCCTCTGTCGTGCAGATGACGAACTATATTAACTATAGCTTCTGTCCCTTCTTCGCCTCCTGTCGTGTACGCCCATTCCACCCTTTCTTCCGGCGTTTTTTCCAAAAAATCTCCCACTTTCCCAAAATCCCCGCTCAACATCAACGGCAAAAAGAAGGAACATGGGAAATACCCTGAAATGGCTCGTTTGGCGAAATGGTTCAAAAATTCTTCGAAGGAGAAACCTGGTTTTGGTTCGATGGACACGATACCTTCCCAATAGGCTTCGAAGAACTCGTCCCAGTGTTGCTCTCGAGTTTCTGGTTTGGTATTCATGTAGAGGAAGAAGGCAATGTCTATCGACGGGTCTGAGAGGATTGACGTTCCAAAGTCCAGAAACTTCAAGTCCGTCACCTTCCCCTGTGAGTCATACTGGTAAAATAAGTTGTTGCGGTTGAAATCCCCATGGATTATGGCAGTGAACGGCTCTTCGGGCTCTTTCAAGTGGTTCCATTCCAACACGCTGACTCGTTCCGTCATTTTGGCGAAAGTTCGGCAAATAATGCTGTCATCAGCGGCTTCGTCCATCAGTGGTTTGAAACCTCTGATTAACGCATGTTCAAACTGTATGATGTCCACTTCATCTATTTTACGGTTGGGGTTTTTCAACAGTTTCCCCAACGTATCCAGCTCGTTCGGGGAGGTTTTCTTCAACTTGTAGGAAAGGGCGTGAAATTGCCCGAGTTTTCGCATCGCTGGGAGTATGTGATCGGCGTTTAGGAAAAGGTCGTCTGGAACCTTGAACCCGTGAGGTCGAAGATCTTCCAGAATTAGGATGTCGTCGTCGGGGGATTTGCCGGCAGTAGCTCGACCGAAGATGAATCGCGGTATGATGTTGAGAGCGGAGACTCCGAGTTTAGGCATGATGACACTGTACATGACGACTTCGTTGGCGAATTGGGTGTCCGTGTCCATCGACAATCTCGCCATTTCACACACTTGCTTCTTGACAACAATCGGCGTTTCCTCGACACCGACGTCCGTTTTCATTTCGACTTGAACGAAATTCAATTCGGAGGCGAATTGTGCCCCTTTTTCGTCATCAGTCGCGCTGTTGACGCGCAAAAGTTGCCCTTTGCCAAAAATCCCGTCGCTCTTCGCCAACACCGCGACTTCCTCTTTTAAATCGTACATCGACATGTTTGTCAAAGAATCACAAACGCGAGAAGCGACGATCGAAATCACCTCATTCACGCAGGCTCAACCGGCAGAACTGACGTTGGCATCTCCCTGAACCGGCCTCGAGAGCCCCTCCAATTGACCTGAGAGATCCCTCCCAAGGCCCTCCTCAATTGGATGGATGTTGCGCAATGATACGCAGAACAGCCAGCCGACGGCTTTGAGATTGAGCCTCAGTTGGCGTTGTCTGCCGATTAGATTAGTCGTCAATAACGACCTTAAAAGCTTCTGCAATCAAAACAGCTAGTCTATGCATGATGAATCGAATTTTTTGTCTTGTCATCACCTCGTTATCACGAGTCTTTCTTCTTCCGGCAATTGTTGTATCTACACTCACACTATTTAACTTCGTATCTACACATTCAACCGATTTCCCGTTCCTTTTTTACTAACCTCGCATTCTCCAAATCAGAATCAAACTACTCGGCTTCTCTCACCTCAAATTCGGACTTTTCCTAGTGAAGTTCAATCAACTCGATTCGTGTTGAAGTTGAATGAGGTTGGCCTTACGTTATTTATTGCGTTGCTCCTACTTTATCGAGCGACCTGCGTATAGGTAATGCATGGGGCTATCAACCTGATTTTTTATTTTAAGAAGGTTTGTGTTTATTGTTATGGGGGTAACGGTGTGAAAACAAAACTTTCCTCTCGTTCTCTTGTGCTTTCAGTGATTTTTATCACGTCAGTACAAGTGTTTTTCATTCAGTTTATATGAACTTCGCGTTTTCCGGCATTTATTGAGATGTATCTAATTATGCTACGACCATTATTGAATTGATTCATGTGATTGTCAACATGAGTTTTCTAAGGACGATCGTGCTTGATGTTTAGGAATTATCGAACAGTGTGAGCGATGGTAGTAAGTGAAATGACGTTAGTTTGGATTCCTGAATTCCCGATTGTATTGTTAATGTTTTTAAACCCTCATCATATAAGTAGTTTATTGGCTACCGAATATTCTGAGGATTTTTCATTTGAGGGGGATTTATAGGGAAAAGGCGTGCTAAAATTATTGATCGTGCTCCTCGCCATCTACTCACAAATGAGAATTTTATGGTCCTGTCGTGTTGTTTGGAGCTGTGTGTACATTATCGAAATCGTTAGACCAATTTTGTTCATACCATCATTTTGTTGCAGGGTAAGTATCAACTTTGAGCAGGACTGGTTCAATCGATTTCTTTCAATCATGTTCAAAAACACCGAGACCTTTTTACGTCAGACTTTTTTTTCGGACTAAACACGCGGATTTGAAGAAAACTTTTAAAAAATCAGCCGATTACGTAACTTTCCTGTCTACTACGAAGAGCCAATGAAAGCAAAATCGTTCACCCGAAAACTGAACTACATACACAAACCCCGAGCCGAAATAAGCTTTTTTCATATATATATAAGCCGCAAAACGAGAGATCGAAAGAAAATAGAACTCCAATTTTCACGATTTCAACACTTTCCGCTACCCAAAGTATAACACGCAATACGAAACAACATGCGGTGTTGAGTAATCACTACAGCTGTCCCTCTACTTATACCCTTATTTTGGCATCTCGAGTTGTTCCAGACAGAATATCATATTTGAGCTGTTTCAGTTCTGTGCAAGTTCACAGCCGTGCACGAAGACCGTTCCCGAACGGTTTTTGGTTTATTACTCATTCTAAATAATAACCCTAAGTTTTCGCTCAGGAAAATTTTTTTAAAACCTCCCCTCAAAATTTGATACTTGGCGTTTCAAGACGGGATTCCAAATCTGCAGTATCCGTTTTGTGCCTTTAACGTGGCCTGCTAAATCAGCTGTTTCGCGCAACAATCTCATTTGGTATCTAGTTGTGCCTGTCTGCTCGGCAATCAGATCGGATGAAGCCCACGGTTGTTATGGGCAAATTAACAAAAACGGATTTTATCGCAAATACGCCGTATTCGGGTATCGTTTTCAAGGCATTTTTAGATCCTGGGTTGAATGGAATGGGTATCAGACGTGTAGAACTGCGTATAGTGAAATTACAGTAATTATAGCGAGCCAAAGCCTACTAATTAAAAGAACTCGTGGGACTATAACAACAGCAAAAGTAATTGTATAGTTCGTACCCCTTGTAACAATAAAACCACTCGCCAGTTCGACTCGCACGTCGTGCCAATTGCCTACCTGCGCCGAGTATATTTAGTTTTTGTCGTTCCGTTGTGGTCAGGTCATGTTTTGTATGGTTTATTGATATTTTTGTATGCTGAATTGAATGGGATGGATCGACTCTGTCCGCTGTGCAAGAGAACAATAAGACATTGTTTAATCAATTGTAGGGTTTTTGTACTGAGAAACGTAATAATACGAAAGAAAATATCTGGTGCGTAGCAACACACAACTTTCCGCCACCCCCGTAATTTCGAACACCAGCTACATAGGCGGGCGCTATATCTTCTTTCAACGCATTTTTACGAGAACATTTATAGAGAACAAAATGTAGGGACTATTTAGCTGAGACTACTCCGTACGTTTGATCGAAATCGTTAGAGCTGTTTTTGACAAAATTGGAATACCGATGAATTAATATTCGACAAATCTCCTTTTCTGAGTTAACTTGGCTTATATCTCCGTTCAACATATATATACAGAAATAATTATGCAGTACGAAATGTTGGTATGGGTGACTAAAAGACACTCCATTAGGATTTATCACATCTGGTGAAGAAGTTACCCTGTAATTTACGGAAATGTTAGAAAAAACGTTAATTTCGACGCATTTTGATTTTTATCTCTGTTCAATGGACCGTCACAGGAACATTTATTGAGAAGAATATGTAGGTATTAACTATTTGAAAACATCCTGTGAGTTTGGTGAAAATCGCTGGAGCCGTTTTGCCAAAAAGCGTAAAAAACCTATTTTTGCTTCATGGGCCTATATCTCCGTTCACCGTATTTTCATGGAGATATGTATAGAGAAGAAAAGTTATTTGATATTTGGTATTGATTAGGAGAAGATAATTCGAAAGTTTAATCAAAATCGTTAGAGCCGTTTTCGAGAAAAATGCGAAAAACCCTAGTCTTTGGTACATTTTCGTCCCCCCCCCCCTCCCTTCCCATCGGCCGAAATCGTCCATAACCTTATTTTGGTGTCTACAAAAAATAACGAACAAAACAAAAAAAGAACCAGCTCAATCGGATCAGCCGTTCTCCCGCAAATCGAACTACAGACACACACACATACATACACACACACGGACCACGCGCCGAAATTAGGTTTTTCAGACTCAGTAGGCCTCAAAACGTAAAGATCTGAAGAAAACCCAAATTTTTTTTGGGCCGATTACTATACTTTCCTTCCCTTCGGGTAGCGGAAAGTAATAAACTCATCCTCTTCTTCTACGCCGCGCTGAGAAAACATGGATGTCAATTGCAGAAGGGTTAAATCGATTCGAAAAAGTTTACCTTTCGTTCGTTGTCGGATTGGGAAGGTATTCTTTAAAACGGATCGTTGTTGAGTAATCAGTCAAGAGTTTTCAGAATGACGGAAATATGTTGTAGCATTCCAAATAAAATCTCAGTAAGCCCATAAACATTTCACGGTTGTAGTGGAGCGTCATCAGGCCCCACTGGTCAACCAGTTTTACCAACGCAATAACCTCAATGTATATCAGTTAAACATTTTACAACTACTATTCGGCCAATCACATTATTATTATTAAGGTTAATCATTAATATTTTACATAAATACTAATTCGTTTCAACATTCGTCGTTCGCACTTGCAACAACCCGACTTAAGTGTTTTCGAGGCAACACTGAGTGACACCCTGAATAGTCCATTATTCGAGTTGTTTTTATTACTTTGGCGTATTACGTGCATTTTATTGTTCATAATATTAACTAACATCCGGTAAAATAATTTCACACCGACGACAGATTAAATCGTTGAAGTTTGGGAGTCGTTCGGAACGAATTAACCGAAGGAGCTCTACGGTAGGTGATACGAATTTTTGACATTTTGCGTTGTTTGTTCAATTCTTTGACCTAGAATGAGCAAAATGGGCTTAAAGGACTGAGGAACCCCTAGCGTTGCATATGGATAAGTTAATGGGCGATAGAGGGAGATATTTTCTGTACACGTTCTGTTCTGACGTTGGTGGTCGTTATCGCTTCGGGACTGACAAGCTGTTTGACACATTCGAAAGTGTGTGCGTGTGTGTTCGAGGGGGAGGGGAGGCGAAAGTAATGCCTATTTACAAAACGTGGGCCTTATAGTTTTGCCAAGTACACAGTGAACGACTGGAAGGCGTTAACCCTCGGTGAAATGTGTTGTAGGTCACTGCCCATCGCCATTCCTTGTTATCTATATGAACTATATTTGGTGTCAATCAAAGGGACTCAAAACAACTACGCTGTGTAGATAGGAATTCAAAGTAGACAACGTTCATACGTTACACAGTACCAGTATGCTCCTTTTCCTGAACTCGTCTAAGTGGAGGTTATCGAATATTTAGGCCAACAAGTTCTTGAACAAATGAATTGGAAGGAGCGCATCCAATGTCTTGCGAGTAGGAACAGGAGTTATTAAACATTCTCTTTATTCTACACAGAAGTTGGCATGATAGGGAGAGTGTATTATTCATTCTAATTTATAAGGTACCTGAACTAGGGCAATTTTAATTTGGTAAAATACCGATGTCGGGCCGTACCGTGTCGCCGTGACAGCTATGGCGAAGTTTGGCAGTTTAAACGATAAATCCGCAAAATAGACGACCCACGATATAAAATTTAAGAAAAAATTAATTAATTAAAAATATTACTCACATTTGAAGTTTATTGAATTGAAAGTTAGGCGTCCGACGTCCTTTCATCGCCTCAACCCTAAACCATCTTGAGCAAACCAACCTTCAGTCAACTTCGTGCACGCACCACATTTAGGACATAAATACTTGGTATAGATCTATCGAGAAATTCACTAGATTCGGCTGGTCGAAAGATATAAAATGCAATATCCGGTGCGTAGAAACACACATCTTTCTGCAATCCCCCGGAAAATTCGACGATCTGCTGTACATGTGTTCAACGAGTTTCTTCTTGAGCATTTATGCAGAACAATACGTTGGTAAGTTTGATCGAAATCATTAGTGGAGCACTTCCTTTCTACAGCCATCAATTTTCATCGTTTTGTGAAAAGCTCGGAATAAGTCTCAAGAAAGTTACGAGTTTATGGCCCGAGGCGAATGAAAGAGTAGAGAACACTTCATGTCTAATATGAACAAAACCCTTTGATTGGCAATAATAGAAAGCAAGAATTGGGAAGATGCATTGATGGAGTATTTGATCCAATACAGAGACCCTCCACACTGTTCCACTCAAATCTAACCTTCTCAAGTGTTGTTAAGGTCTAATTTTCGTTAATTTCTACCTCAAATGGCATCCAATTTGTTCTGTGATGATGAAGATGAACAACTCTTGCAAAATGATGAACTATCCAGCTGCTAGGAGACATACCAAGACTCACGAACTTAAGCCAGGAGATCAGGTACTAATTAAACAGGAAAAGGTCAACAAATATTCCACACCTTTCAACCCAAATCCATTAGAGGTTGTCAATGTCCAAGGAACTAGGTCAGTCGGATAGTCGTCCAGTCACAAGAAACTCTTCACATTTCAAGAAGATACCCGAACGAGAAGAAGTGTTTGTGGAAATGGAAACAGAAAGAATACCCGACAGTTCTCCTAGTAACTTGATATCGAATGAAGAAGAAATATCCCAAGAACTCCTGGACAACAAATACGTTCTAAAAGTGGTGGATTGATTAAAATTTAATGATTTCATCGTGGGTTAGAACATTTCGGCCTAGGGAGTTGTTGCCTTGCCTTGATATTGAAAGTAGACGATTCATTCTGTGTTCTAACGAATTGACGTGTAGTCACTTTTCATTAATTTGCACAAGATACTACAGTTAGAACCGTTTTGGATAATACAGGAAAAATTATAATTTAATATTCGAGAAATCTTGTTTTCTGAGCTATCGTGGCTTGTATTCGTTCAACGGATAGATACAAAAATAGTTGTGGAGGATGGGTGTGGGTTGCTAGAAGACACTCCGTCAGGTTGAGCAAATTCAGTTTCGCAATTGCTCTGGAAATTTCGCAAATGCAAGAAAAACACGATTTTTTAAATACATTTAGATTATTATGTTTGTTTGGAGCGCCAGGGGTAAAACAAAAACACTGTAAATTATTACACAACGATTTATTATTCTCTTGCGCAACAGGATTGTTGAATAGGACCGATCCTATTCAATCCAACGTCGAAATTATGAGGAATATAAAATCACACCTCCGAGACCCACAATATTCGGAAAATACTAGTAAACGAAACAAAAACATGGCCTGACTACGGCCATATTGGCCTTTTCTAGGCAAGGCTAGGCCAATGGCACGACTTGACGAGTCGAACTGGCGGGTGGTTGGAGCGAGGCGGAAGGCAGTGAGAGGAAATATTAGCAGGCCGAAGATAAACGATCATCGTTACGTTGTCTAGCGAGTTCCTTCGTTACATTGTTCAGCGGGAATTCATCTCATTGTGATTTCACTTTTTTCCGTCTAGACGCATTCCTCTGAGATCCGTCCTATTCCACTCAGCAAAGAACTTTGGAAGCGATACCAAACACGACGTCGACACTTCGTTTTTGACTTATTTTCTAACCATTTCTTGCCCATAACAACCAAGGAATTCGTCCGATACGATTGCCGAGTAGGCGGGCACAAATAGATCTCATTGAATTTTTGCGCGAAAGAACGGATTTTTCCAACGCGCTACTAAAGGCGAAATATGACCTGGACGGCGGACATTGCAAATTTGGAATCCCCATGCTTTGAGGGAGGGTTCTAAAAGCAAATCCCTAACCAAAAATATGGGTGTATTATTTAAAATGAATAATAAACCAGAAAGAACCAGGCCAACAGGTCCAGCCGTTCTCCTGCTGATTTAACTACGTACTATGCGCCGAAATTAGGTTTTTTGATTCAGTATCCCTCATAACGTAAATATCTTGCGAAAATTCATCATTTTTACACTATTACAATATTTTCCGAACCTTTTGGGTAGCGGAAAGTTAGAACGAAGGGCGAGCAGTGTGGTGTCAACTGAGTGACGAAGGAATTACCACGTAACATTGGTGGGTATACATTTCTATTGTATAGTTCAATCTTTCTTCATTTTACGATGTACCGTGTCTTACACCTTCCACTTAACGGAAAGGTACAGCAATTGCTGTGTGTATGGTTAGAATCCACGCTGTCTGGTTGATCAAATGTAGTTATGTTTGAAAATGTTCACTAAAACACCTTTTTTTGGCACATTTTGATTATCTTCAAGAAAAATATATAATTATTGACTAGTTGAGACCTTGATAGTAGTGTTGGAAATGAACGTAATAACTGACTAGGGATGTAAAAATGCGTGTCCAATGAAATAGTTGAATATGTTGATACAAGTAATAAATCGCCTAGTTTTAAAGGTTTCAACATAAAAGTTCAACATTCACAACTCAATGAAATTTGAAGCGAAACTTGCAGTATGGCGAAAAGAAACATTTTGAACATATAATCGAATTAGCTGTAATTTAGGAGCTAAAATGTCACTGGATTGGAACAAGAAGGGAGGAAAATCGTTGGAGATGCTTCTGGAAAAAGTTACAAAAATACATTTTTGCTTCTTAGGTCACAATATCTCCGTTCTCCGAATTTACAGAGACTTTTATTGAGAACGAAAGTTCGGCGTTGATTTGTAGAAGGTAATTTAAAAGTTTAATCAAAATCGTTAGTGCTTGAGAAAAAATCACGAATTTGTTGGTCCTCCACATGGTGATGGAAATCGCGCATAACCGTATTTCCTTGCCTCTCAAAAAATCACGAAGAAATAAGGCAAATAGGTGCACGACTCACGACAACTCTTGAAAATTCTAGTTGAAAATGCTTGTCTTGAACAAATTAAACGCGGAGTTTCCACACAACATTTAATTAGTGTTAGTGCTTGTACAAAAACGTGGCATGCTGCATTTTAAACAATTTCAGAAGACACTGTGTGAAGTTTTACTGAGATGGAGCAAGCGGCTGCCACTGAATCCTCCAAAATCAACTTGACAGAAGACAATGGCGTGGAAAGAAGCAATAAAGACGAAGAGGAGGATGAGAGCGAGGGGATAGACGAAGATGAGCCTGGTGAATATTTTTAAATCTGTTAATCGTGATTTCAGCGCAGTCGTAAAAGATTGTGCGGAGTCAATGGGAATGAAAAGTTCCTAGAAGTTAAACTGAACACTTGTGAATGTTACGTTATGATACAATGTTTCATGACTCATCCAAACATAATCTTTCGTGACTCAGAGGCTGAATACACCTTGGGCCAACTGAAGCCAGAGGACCCTTCGCAAAACCCACCGTCGACGTCAGTCACTAATGTGACAGTTAAAGGTTCGTCTTGCAAATCTATAAATTCGAATCAATTTGTAAAATTTAGTAGAACATATTTTATTTTGAATTTCGATTGCAGAAGAGAAGCCGTTCTCTTGCGAGGAGTGCGACTACAAGGCAGCCAAATTGACTCTGGTCAGAGTTCACATGAAGGGCCATTTAGGTAACATTTATTGGGTGTTTTGTACAAGCCGAAATTTGAAAGCTGCTGGGTTTTCACCTGTCATCTAGTCTTAGATCTGTCGAAAACTCCTGCTCAACATCTTTTCACTCGAGATTTCCAAGGCCAGGAAAACACGAAGATAATGTTGATGTTATTCCCCCCCCCACACCCTACTCATTCGCCTCTTCAACCCCTTGTCTTGACACCTCCTTGCTTGCCCAGTCGCGACACCAGTTCATTCACACAGTCGCATTCCACTCCGTGCTCTACCCTCACACAGCTCGCTTCTTTCAATTACTTGACTCATACGTTTGTTATACTCACAACCACACTCAACACAGTACATTTCAAGCTTTTATTGACTTGAAGTGGTATTGCTGATAGAAATATGTTTTGTATTAACAGGGGAAAAGATATACTCGTGCAATGATTGTGAGTACATAACAACGCGAGTCATGGTTCTGGAGTCTCATAGGAGGACACACACAGGTGAGCAATTATTTGGTTGCGAATCACTCACATATCATATAAACAATGAGCTTCAAAGTTCACAATCGTGCATGAGTCTAATATGGGATGCATTTAGGGGAAAGGCCCTTCGCATGTGATGAATGCGATTACAAGGCTACAGTAATGAGCAACCTTCGAGCTCACAAGAGGATTCATTCAGGTTACTTTCCCATTATTCATTAAATTACTAAATTAAAATTATTAAAACTCCTAAATGAGCGTTTTGGAATTGTAGGAGAGAAGCCTTACGCTTGTGATGAATGCGACTACAAAGCTGCGTGGCTTGAATCTCTCAAATCTCATCGTAAAACCCACACAGGTATTGAAAGTGACATTCCAGATCTACCCCACACTACACACAAACTGGAAGTATCTTAATGAAAAAATGTGAACTTTTTGCAGGGGAGAAGCCCTACGCGTGCAATGTATGTGACTATAGAGCTGCCGTCTTACCAACGCTTTTATCTCACAAGAAAACACACTCAGGTACTGGTTTTATCTAAATAGTTTCCCTCCAGTCTCTAACATAAATACCAGCGATGTCTTCAGTTACACGCTATTTTGTTTTAGGGGAGAAGCTCTATGCCTGTGAGTATTGCGACTTTAGAGCTACTCATTCGAGCGATCTTCGAAAGCACGTTCGGACTCACACAGGTAAGTCTTAAGGCAAGATTGAGATGATGTTCAAAATGTAGTTGAAACTAATGAATAATCGAGTGTATTGTAGGAGAGAAGCCCTACGCTTGTGACCAGTGTGACTACAGGGCTGCCCTTTCAGTGTCACTAACTCGGCATAAAAGAACCCACTCAGGTGAGCTCAAAATGTAGTCCACTCAATACTTTTAACTTATCGTAGCCCTATGAAGTCGTAAGGAAAGTTATGCAATACGGCAGAAATCATTTTTCGATACAAACAATATTGAAGGAATTTCGTTACCTGATGGGCGAATCCATCGTCTCTAGCTGGTGCTGTACTGTGGGGCAAGTGCAGTCGACGTAAAGACATCTTCATTGAGCCATAAGTCGGTAGTCAGTGCTTACCAAACTGTACGCTTTACGTCGAAAGCACTTGCTCACACCGCACCACTAGCCAGGGAATGCAGATTCACTCAACAGGTACGAGGTTGCCAACATTGAAGAATGTTTGTTGGTTTGACTTCCCTCCTGAGTTGATGTATAATATTCTTGTACAACGAAATGCCGACAGCTCAATTCATCAATTTAGTGTGTTACTGTATCGTTTGGCCTTCAATATTTCTGTTGTAGGGGAAGCTCCATACGCCTGTGACCAGTGCAACTACCGAGCGACTCAAAAGAGCCACATCACTTCTCACAAAAAAGTTCATTCCGGTTAGTCGTCAATTAATACAGTTCTAAACATTTCTCTTACGCACATATAGTTTAGACTAAGTTTGTTTTTTCAATTGCAGGGGAGAGGCCGTACCCTTGTGATGAGTGTGACTTCAGAGCGACGCATAAGAGCAATCTTCGGTCGCATCAAAGAATTCACACAAGTGAGTAGTCGTGTAGATCGACGTTTTAAAAGTAAGAAGTAGAATGGAGCGCGAGTGACTAAAGGGTTGAGGATGACTTACTGGATTCGCCTATGTCGGGGATAATTCATGCATATGGCTCAACGACACAATCCTCACGTGCAGGACCATTTACTTGGGCGTGATTGCCTACTGCCTCGTTGCGCAGAGTAGCAAGCTAAACTTACAGTCAATCAAAGGAGAATACTGGCCGAACCCCAGAGAGCTGTGGATCACCAAGGCCTACAAGGCAGCATACACTGAAGCACTAAGTGTTCAGAGGCCAGTTACCTAGGCAATTGACTGCATGGTGGGCCAGTGGAGAGTGAAAAGGGAGTTTCCTCCGCTCTGAGCCAAACTCTGTATAGACCTATCCACCGAATGAAATGGGCATTAAATAAATTTCAAGCGAGTTGGAAATTCTCCTCTAAGAAGAATGACACTCGTGAGTTTTTCCCAACATCCGTGGTCGTCTTAAGAGAAGGTGGGTTGAGCCAGTTCCTCTGCAAGGCGACATGTAGGCAACAGCTTCCCGCTGGGAGATTGACTAGATGACAACCTGCCACATGCTGGGTTCGGTCGATGCTGGGTGCTTGGGCTCTTGCACGATCGAGAAACTGGATATATAGGATATAACTCTCTTACGAGTGTTGAGGAACAGCTATTTTCATAAGGAAACAGATCTGCCAGGAGTATAATACCCGAATGGCCCACATTTCAGTGATGAGAGCTGACCATACTCTTGAGAATGTAGTTAATCTTCATTATTTTTCACTTTTCGCACCCAAAGAGTAGAATGGTCATCGTATTGGTATTGGATTGGACTAAGACACCGATTCTTACTTTCCTTGGCTCTACAAAGTAGAAAGGAAAGTTATGTAATTGGCTGGAAAAAAATGTTGAGTTCTCTTCAGATCTTTAAGTTTCAGACACCCCCCCCCTCCCACGCTGAGACCGAAAAACACTATTTGGGAAAATGGTCTGTGTGTCTGTGAACGATTTTTAGAGAAAACCACCGTACCAAATCAGCTCAAACTTGATATCTAACTCGCAGGTTGCCGAGGGACGTCAAGATAAGGGTATGAGCAAAATCCACCGAAAGTTAACTATAGTTATCATAGTGATCTTAACACCAAATATTTTTTTCTCAAAAACGGCTCTAACGATTTTGATTAAATTTTTTATATTGATAGCTCGTAATAAGACAATTATACCATAAAATTCCCATTCGTGGGAAAGTAACGAGAGCAGCACAATAAATTACCAAAATCTTCGACGAAAATCGGTTTTAGTGCGGGTTTTTTCTCATAAACTCTGCTGAAATGTTACTAGAATGTTAAAAATAAGGTGAGCGTTTGAAAATGCTCATAAGATATAAGGGAGTCACTCCAGAAATTTCAACGACCACAGTTTCGCTGACTACCGGTTTTAAAAGTTTTTACCCGATAGCTCAGCCAAAGTGATTATTATCCTCTTCAAAAAATCTCAATTAATTCTCTGTGTACCAATTGCTCAATAATGGTCCGGGAATGAGTACGAGCAGCACAATAAATTTTGGAACTGTAAGCGCTAGCGCTTCCTGCTGCTGTGTAGTGTTTTTGACCAAGTTCAAATGAATTGATTAAATAGAAGAAGCCAAGTAGAAAGTGAACTGTCGCAGTACCTGACATTTTTGAAGATTCTAGTAACATTTCAGCGAAGTTTATACAGAAAAACCTGCGGTAAAAATGCAGTAATTTATTATGCTGCTCTCGTCACTTTCCCGCGAATGGGAGTTATATCGTATAGTCACCTCATCAGTTTTGATCACTTTGATAACTATAGTTAGTTTTGGGCGTATTTAGCCCATATCGTTATTTTGGCGTGCTATGGTGACGGGAAGGCTAGATATTAAGTTTTAGCTAATTTGATTCAGCCGTTTCCTCTAAAAATGATCGGAGCCATTACGTAACATTCTTCTTACTTCATAGAGCCAAGGAAAGTAATTATTATTAACGGAGAAGTTAACGAAGAGAAATGTTTTAGTAAAAGCACCCAGAAGCGAACTATAGCAACGGAAATGAAACAATGGTGACGATTTGTGTGAGTTGCTTTGAGACTAAATGCCAACATAACGTGTAATATTTACTGTTCCACATTCAGTAAATGGAACTGGCAGATGCCAGTAATCTTCCCTCGATATGACCATAATGTAATCTCGAAATAATTACTTGTTTGCGCAGAAAGAATGCAGTACCCTTGCGATGAATGCAACTACAGGACGCCGTTTAAAATTCAACTCAAAGTACACAAAAGGATGCACAGGTGAGCGAGCCCCTTACTTTCTCATAAATGTCACCATGTTGATCAACGTGTCAGCTTCGGTACAATTGCTAGAGGCTAAATAGTTGTCAGGTTGTAATTGATGCGTGAACTGAGACCAGAGACTAAGTCACTTGTCATGGGACTTTGTATTGTTGCGAGCTCGGGTAAGCGACCGAGACCGAAGACACTATGACGGTCCCGAAGACACTGCCTTAAACCAATGGTGTCTCGTGTCGTGTTCGAAAAGCGCCCGCATTTACCAGAAAAATGGCTGACGAAGATTATGAATATATTTAGTGCAAATATTTATGACTCGAAGACATCAACGGACCAAGTGAACGCCCCGATACAAATCTCCAATAACTGCAGCTTCGTCAGAACAACAAACACGAAACGAATTTATTGATGTATCCTCTCGACCAATCGAAATGTTGAAGTGTAAAACTGCTGATGAAATCAGATGCAGAACAAAACCGAGTACACCAAATACAGCATAAAATCACTGGGAATGTCGGAGCGAACCATTCAATAAATGAGTCGAGTTATTTAGAAAGTAGTTCGTTCCTACTAAGTTTAGAAAGAGTAGAGCGGGGGGCGGCGGGCGAGTGTTGCGTTGAGAGGCGAGGGGGCGGCGTTGCCAGTCGAAACGAGCGATTTTGATGAGACCGAAACGTTGACTCCGTTTCGTTAATTTTTTTAACCGTTTTTTGCCCATAACAATCATGGGCTTCGTCCGATCGGATTGCCGAGTTGGCGACACAACTAGATACCAAATTGGATTTTTGTGCGAAAGAAGGAATTTTTTGGACCACGTTAAAGGCACAAAACGGACGGCGGACGGACATTGCAAATTTGGAATCTCCATGTCTTGAAACGTAAAGTATCAAATTTTGAGGGGGGTTGTAAAAAAACGTTCGGTCTATTTCAACTGTCATCATTAGTACATAACTCTCTCATAAGGAAACAGATCTGTCATCATTAGTACATAACTCTCTCATAAGGAAACAGATCTGTCATCATCAGTAAGTAACAAGGTACAAGTTCATTAACTAGGACTCACACGAAGCCACGATATCTTGCTCATCCTCCTGGTTTATCTGGATTTGGAAATACCACGTACCTGAGAGCGGTAAGCCTTTTGCAGAACAGTACTATTTCTATCAGGGCAAAGGAACTGTGAAACAGTTCAAAATATAATTTTCAGCTGCCCGCTAGTATCTGCATCCACTCGCGGGAACAGTGGGAGCGAAGGCCGCTCCAAACTGAGGCGCTTTTATGGTTCTGTGATGGAGGGTAAGGCTGGTCTGGGCATTGTGGCACCTAATTTCAGCCTTGCCAAGCCACGATATATTAGCCATAAATCTGCGCTCAACAGATCCTGGAAAAACGACTTTGAGGGCTAGCGGATCTATGTCTAGCCTGGCTGCCTTAAAGGCCATCTTGATCGACACCTTCTGGATCTGACACGGGAATTTCTTTGGTTCAGGTCTCAAGGCTTCCCCTTATTTGTATAGGCTCATAGAGGGCAATGAAAAGTCACAAATCGGCTAATGACCCGATAGGAGACAGGAAAAACATGGCCATTAGCATGGCCTGCCACACTCATTGTAATGCAATGCTTACACTCACCAAATGGGAACTGAGAGTCCTTACTGCCATCCTCACTGGGCACTGCCCTATTAGGTACCACCTCCACAAAAGGCAAATCGCAGGCAATTGAAAACAAATTGTGCAATGAGGAGTAAGAAACAGCAGAGCACATCCTATATGAGTGCCCTGTCTTAGCAGCGAGGCGCTTTAAATGCTTTTCCCTGCGGATCATTGAACCCCAAGCCATTGTAGAGTTTGTGGCGAAAGACTTGATCAGTTTCTTAAAAGGGGCTGGTATCTATTAGTTGGGGCTGGGTTCTTTATGGGGCATTTATTAGGTAAGTGACATCGTCACAATAGGCCCAACGTGTGGCCACACTCTCTGTGTCGTCAAAAATAAAATCTGAAGAAGGTTTTAACGTTGAAGGGAAGCTTTATTTTACGCTTCGACGTGGTGCACTATAGATTTAATCCAAACTTTTTTTGAAAAAAAGTGTTAACCTCTTCTACGTGCCAGAGTGCTGACAACTGTAACAGGAGCTTCTCAAACTCGACGTATTTTTCAAAAATAGTTGTCCATCAAATATACTGCAGTCTTCAACTGTTCATCTAGAACGCCAAATGTACAAAATTAGTCACTAAAATTCTACTCAACGGAATTTACAAATCACCCGTGCAATCTAAATGATTTGAGTAGTTGGCCTCACTAAAGAGGTATTTTGGGGTGGCGACTGCTTAGACGTATGTTGAGGGCCTATGTAATCACAATACACACTCCAGTAGCAGGCCATTGGGCTCAAACCTTGGACCGTTCTTTCAATTTGTTCCAATCGTGAATGAGTTTCAAGGTTGCACCGCACACACAGTGCTAGGCCCCGCTTACCCACCTCATTCCGTGTTCTTGGAACAACGCTTTGCCCCTCCCTAGCCGCCAGACCCAACTTCGGTTTGTGAACCTATTGAAGATTTGTGGCCTTTTGGCCTGAAGTTAGTTCAACCACCATCCTGTGTTGTGCTCTGGATGTTTTATTCTCGTGTGTATTCTGAGTAGAGGCATTACAATATGCTACACCTTGTTCAAGTTATTCAAGTTGTGGCTTATTATGTATTATTCCTTCTCTTTCAGGGCTGCGTGAGAGCACGCGATTAACGCTTCATTTCTCAGCCGTCTGGTTCAAACACTGAGCCCATTTGTTTCCTCTAACCTCACACACCAACTTTCCCTTTCGCTCGTTCTGTGATTTGTAAATAAAGGGCATTATTGCAATAACTAAACGATTTTGTTAATAAGTTAAGTTTAATTCGCACTAAAAAAAGGAAGTATCAAAGTTCACCGGTTGTTCTCTTTGAACTGGTCACATTTGAGTGCAATGCCCAAAGCGATACAGAAGTTTTCATGCGCCCTTCACAAGAGATAAATAGGAGCGACAGATAATATGTGGAGGCTCTAGTACACAGTCTGTAACACAACGAAATAAATGAGAGTTGGTGACGACAAATGGTAAGTGGTTTTGTAATCACTATGCGTCATACTAACCTTAACCCCTCTCTATCCTTAGTACAGCTTTTTCCGTAAATGGCTTTTCTTGTGAAGAATGAGATAGCCCCTAGTTTTAGTTCTGAAGTCGCATTCGTCGCAAGCGTAGGGCATCTCTCCTGCAACAAAATGAGAAGCGTTAACTACCGAAAGGCCCTGCTCAAAAGCTAGACATTCGCAGTCCAATCCGCAGGACCAATGAGGATCCTACAAGTAGCCACTTCCGCCAGTAATATTCATAACAATACTGTTCTGCGAGTTTATTGAATTGTAACATGGAGTGAATTCATTGAAGTTTACTAACTCTACGTAAGTTAGCGAGCCATCAATGAAGCATCCTGCGCAAATAGCGACCCTCGACCAGCTACACAAAGGCTTCTCTTAGAAGTATACGGGAATAAATATCTGGTACGTTAATTCATTTATCACTCAGTTCATTTGAACTTGGTCAAACAACACTTCACGGCAGCAGAAAGCGGTAGCGCTTAGTTCCGAAATTTATTGTGCTGCTCGTACTCACTCCCGGACCAGCATTGAACGATTTGTACACACAGAATTGATGAGGCTGTAAACACGACTTTTCGGAAGAGGATAGTAATCACTTTTGCAGAGTTGTCGGGTAAAAACTTTAAAAACAGGTAGCGAAACGGTGGTAGTTGAAATTCCGGAATTTCTGGAGTGATCTCCTGATATCATACGAGCATTTTCAAGCGCTCACCTTATTTTTAACATTCTAGTAACATTTCAGCAGTGTTTATACGGGAAAAAACCGCGCTGAAACAATTTATTGTGCTGCTCTCGCCGCTTGGGAATGTTATGGTATAATTGTCTTATTACGAGCTATCAATTTAAAAAATTTAATCAAAATCATAAGAGCTGTTTTTGAGAAAAAATATTTGGTGTTAAGATCACGAACTTTAGTTAACTTTCGGTGGATTTTGCTCATACCTTTATCTTGGCGTCCTGTGGTAACCTGCGAGCTAGATATCAAGTTTGAGCTGATTTGGTACGAACGTTTTCTCTAAAAATCGTTCACAGACACAAACCATTCCCCCAAATAGTGTTTTTCAGACTCTGGGGGGTAAATATGCAGCCTATTACACAGCTTTCTTTCCAGCTACGTAGGGCTAAAGAAAGTAACATCGCAACCTTCCTTACAGCTAGAAAAAACTGCTTTTTTCGCTTCTCTAAAATTCGGTAAGTAGTCACATTCCGCCTTCTTTACATTGAAGCACTACCATTTCTCAAAAGCAAAGACGTAGTATGTAGGCACGAGAATATCACCACAAGACTGATTTGAATTCACGCGATAAAGGCTGGCTTAGTAAGACATGTAAACCGTTCTTTTGTGGCACAACGCGTTCAGCCTCCCAATTGTCTGGTATCAAGCTGCCACTTCATTAGTTTTTCCCTGGGTCATCAGCATCTCATCTGACGTCCAGCTTTCACACGAGCATTAGTTGCCAACTTCTCGCTACATCAATCGCCGACTCCTTCAAACGGTCTGACGTTTCTTGATTAATTTCTCGAGGACACTCGTTTTTGGGGAAATGACAACTCGTCTGCGGCCACGTTCAAAACTGACTTTGACAACTCGCCCGCAGAATGAAAATGAATCTTGGAAATTGAATGAATCTCGGAAACTCTGTTACTTTCTTTTATCGTGAAATCATGAGTTTGTTGACCTAGGAATGAAAGGAGACGACGACGATAAATATATGTGGCTGATTGTGAACCCTGCCCGAGAGATATGTTACGTTCGATCGACTGATATGGACGATCTTGTTACGTGTTACTTCGAATTCGGTGCTGAGGAGATTGACAATGCAAGGGTATGTCCGGCCATCAAAATAAAGGCACCTGAAGAACTATCTGCTCTATAGAGAAAGGTAGGGAGATACACCTTTTTTTAAAGATTTGTTAGTGCTAAAACAGGTATGTGAAACTGTTATAGGTTGTCAGAAAAGCAGTCATGGAAGCCAATGTTGACGTTACATATCAGCGTGTAGAAAATCTTCATAGAGTAGTGTGTGCTTGGCTAATAGGGCCCTTCACACGTGCACTCTAGAGTCGACGACTGAGCGGGACACTCTTGAGTGGAAGTTTGAGTGCGGTTAAAACTCCACGCTCCAATTTTTTGTCTTCCCGCTCTTGCGTGCGCTCAGAAATGTCGTTCAGGCGTCTGCCATTGAAGAGTGGGACACGCAAGAGTGTGTTGTTTTTGGACAGCACACTCTTAACCCCACGCAAAAGTGTAAGTGTAAACGCAGAACTTTCAGTTTTAACCTCACTCCTGAGTGGCGTGTGGAATGAGGAAAAATTGGAAATTTGTCACTGCACGCCCAAGCCTCCCTCATCTCTCAGCAGTGCTAACTGCTACCTGATAGGGTTATCATGGCTCTCGTAGAGAGCAACAGTCAGGCCGCAGTCTTAGCTGCTGCCTGTTGTTTTGTGGTATATGTGCGGGAGAAATTTGGTAGAAAACGGCGTATTTGGGAGAAGAGGTACAGGGAAGAGTTCAGTAATACACCGCTTGTTTAAGAACTAAGGGAAAATTACGCGGATGACTTTCGGAATTACCTGAGAATGGACGGTCCAACATTCGACTTACTTGTCGATCTAGTAAAAGATCTAATCGCTGAAAAGGATACAGTTATGCGAGCAAGCATATCTGCAGAGCAACGCGTTGTGGCCACTTTGAGGTATTTGGCAACTGGGCGCTCCTATGAAGATCTGAAATTCACTACTGGCATTGCTGTCAGCAGTTATTCCAGAAACCTGCAGGGCATTGTACGAGGTTCTACGCTTCTACGAGGCTTTGCACTTTTTTAAATACGAAATCGCGGTTAGTACTTGGAAAGATAGGCTTACAAAATTCAACAAGCTTGTCGTAGGCTTCGTTTTTCAATTTCTTATTTAGGTACTCCTTTGATTTGATTTTCCACAAGCATGGAAAATCTCTATAAAGTTCTATTAAGTTTGTGAGAACTTCCCTACTCCAGCATCTGCTATCTGCCATGTTTGGGCGACCGGAAGCACTAAAAAACAGGTTTTATCACAGAAAGAACGGGAGAAAACCGCGAGAACGACGACGACGTTCCTAACTCCACTCCAACCCTCACGCAAAACTGTGATGATGTGATCACACAACTGTATTCACACTCACACTCTTGACTTTCGCCAGGAGTGCGTTCAAAACCGTCGACGCTTCGGCGCACTAGCCCCGTTCCTAAGTCCACGCAGAATTGCCGTTTACACTTACACTTTTGATTCGAGACTTGAGTGTCCCGTTCAGTCGTCGACTCTAGAGTGTACGTGTGAAGGGCCTCATTGAGTTTTTGTTTTGTTTTTCGTACTCTATTTTTTACTAGGACAACATGCCTCCCACACCATGGTTGAAAATACACATTTTTAACCACACCTTCTCTGGAAGACAGTTCCAAGTCTGTGCAAGTGGGAAGGAAAACTAAATCTCGGACGAGTTGTCCACGTAAGTTGTGCACGTGGAAGAGGACGAGTTGTCATGCCAGGACGAGCTGTCATTTTCTATTTCTCACTTGACCATTCTACTTCTGGTCCTTAGAGGACGAGTTGTCATGCGCCCTAGTTTTTACCATTTTCCATTTTAATTGTTCAATTTTTCGTTATTTACCTTTACTTAATAGGAGGTCCCCGTTGCTCTTACAGAATAATGACCAAAAAACTATAAGCTAGTCATTCTCTGCTGTTAAAAACTCAGCTCCTACAGTCGTGTTTTCCTAGCGATGGGTGACGTCGTTCAATGGAAGAAGAATACAACCGTTTTTCTGGAGAGGACGTATTCCGCTGGCATCTTCCATCGTTGTAAGACGCTGCTGTGCTTCAGAAGGTGTCATAATGCGGGATAACGTGATTCCCTAGCGAGCTCAGGAGAAACTGGTTGTCTCACAGGAAAACATTATCACGTTGCGTGGTAAGTCACGCTGCACCCAATGCCACTCTGCCTGGGGACTCCTCTCGACACATCAGAAAAAACCCCGTCGCTAAGAAAACACGGTTTAAGAGAAGCCTTCATTTTGCCTCCAAACTCCACTACCAAGACGTCACAGCCAGAAGGACGCAGTGTTGATTTGAAGCACAAAACATTGCAAAGAAACAGTTCAGAGAGTTCCCCATGAATAGGAACTATTCAATCAATTACCTGCATGAGTTATTTGGTGGCGAGCAAGGTGATGCTTGTAAATAGTTTTGAAGTCGCATTTATCACACACGAAGGGCTTCTCCCCTGCAATCATTGAACACATTTATTGGCATCACTCGACTTAAATTATGACACGAGATACGATAAACCCAATTGTTTGAGTAGTGTTCAAGTGCTTAAATATATTTGTCACAACAGCTGAGGCAGTTGAATCGAAGGCAGAACACCTAACGCCTACTTTTTCACCTCACCCAATGCACTGAATTTGCCCATTGCACTATCGATTTATTAAAATACGCCTATGTTTTCGGTCACGAAGATTAGGGATTGGTAAGAACAGAGGCTACAGAATAGCTGATTCTGCGAGGCAGAGTAGGAGTTGGGGGAGCATGTACTGTGTGCATGTGAGGGGCTGGCAGCGGTGCGCCTCAGAGGCTTGGGGTCCCTCTTCTGCGGCCGAAGGAGGTTGCCTCTTGCAGTTTGTGTGAGAATGGTGGGGAAGTATTGGGGATGTGGCATCAGGAAATACCAGCGCCACAGGACCTCGGGATGGAACTGGGAGGACATGAGGTGGCTCATGTACGCGCACACACACAACAGCCGCAGTTGCAGTAGGTTAAGGGGGGGGGATGATTTTCAGCAGGTTTTTCCCCAATATGGACCATGTCTTTGCTAGACTCATAGCCTAAAACATAGACGTTATCGAATTAATATTTATGGTGTAGTTATAGCAAACGATCGATTTTTTAGGGTTATTTTGTAGTGAATTATAACTATATATACACTTTTTTTAAATCTTGTTTATTATTAAATAATATGCCGTTCTTTGTCTGAACACCTAGGTTCAGTTTCTTCTCTTTAAAGCTTTTCTCAGCATCATTATAACCCTAACTATCCTGATAGAAGGGTCTCAGGAATCAATTTGCTTACAGGAATTGTATATCCCTCATTGACCCAGAGTCACAGGACAGCAAGTTTCTGAAAGAGTGAAATGTACAATGTTCAACTACCTGTGTGTTTTCTCATGTGGAACTGAAGGTCCCTCGCTCTGGTAGCTCTGTAGTCGCACAAATAGCAGGTGTACGGCTTCTCCCCTACAATACAACAATCATATATTTATATCGTACAAGAAAGACTGCAAAACTATAGCGCAAAACTTCGTGAAAATCACCTGTATGGATCCATAAGTGCCGTTGAAGGTCGACCTTACGAGTAGCTGTGTGGTCACAAAATGGGCAGAAATACGGCTTTCCTAAAAAACGTGCACAATGGCATTTAATGCACAGTGTATAAAATGTACTTATTTCACTATGTGAGTAGTTGTAACTAACCGGCATGGTTGAAGGAGCCTGAAGGGACGCTTTCAAAGCTTCTTTCATTGACAGTCATAGGCATGCTATTGCCGGTGTATATGAATTCTGAATCCCTCCCGTGTATTCTTTGGTGTTTCCGTAAACGATCTCTTCGATCAGCTTTGAAGTCACATTCGTCACAAGCGAAGGGTTTTTCCCCTGCAACGTCAATAACGCAGGCTAATAAAAAACCCTGCAAATTATTACACAACGGTTTTTTATTCTCATGAACAGCTTGACCTAGTTTTTTGTCCATAACTTCGTCCGATCGGATTGCCGAGATGGTGGGCACAACTAGATACCAAATGGGATTTTTGTGCGAAAGAACGGATTTTTTAGACCACGTTAAAAGCACAAAACGGGCTGGACGGCGTACGGACATTGCAGATTTAGAATCCCTATGTCTTGAAACGTACAGTATCAAATTTTGAGGGGGGGTTGTAAAAATTTTCCCTGACCGAAAACATGGGTTATTATTCAGAATGAATAATAAACCAAAACGTAAGGCCAACTCACGTCAAGTGGGACATAAACGCGTGGTGTACCTGGGACAAGATGACCGAAGGAAAATGCGGTTTCAAAATAGGAGAATCGTACTAACACAAATACTAAGTCTCACACTTTTATTTGAATAATATATGTGTAAGATAAATGTAATTATTTGAATAAAACTTGAATTGATTGATTAGAAAGTTATACTTAGATGAATCGTAGCAATATATATATTTTAAAGCAGAGAAAAAAACATTAAAGTTAACGTACCTGTTAGGTGGATCCGTCTTCTCTGGCTGGTGTGATACTGTGGGTGAGCGCTTTCGATGTTAAGGCGTCATCGTCTTTACTTAAGTCAGTTAGTTGGTCGTGGTCTTTATATAAGAAGAAAAAGATGAGCGGGATGGTGTTGTGTCAGGGGGGGGGGGAGGTCATACACTTCTCAGGAAATCCGTTGGAAGGAATGTAAGGGCAGTTTTGTATGTCATAAATAGTGTGTTGATTGTCGATTCTAATTCTTTTTTGTACAGGGTGGTATCTAAATCCGTCAGTTGGCTGTTTCCGTTTGTGTAGTGTTTTGAGTGGTGTAAATATGGTGTCGTATTTTGTATTGATTTGTTCGTTTATGATCTGTCCAATGAAGGTTTTTTGTTTATAGATTTCCATGTTTTCTAATATGTTCGTTCCGTCCTTTGTATTGTTCATGTATTAAGATAGTGCAGTCCTGTATTTTGGAAGGTACGTGCCCAGTTGTCTTGAGGTGGTTGGCAAAGTTTGAGCCATCTTTGTTCCTTCTAAGAGATTTAATGTGTCCTGAAAATCTGGTCCGTATTTTTCGTCTTGTCTGTCCTATGTATGCGTTTTTACATGTACCAGTTCTGTTATACACCCCACATTGGTCGAGTGGGTCTGTTTTTTCAGTCTTCGTAGTTAGTTTGGTTCTTAGTGTGTGGCAGTACATAATGCAATTTGTATGCCTTCTTTCCGGAAGATGTTATTCTGTGTATGGTATGTGTTTTGGATCATCCTTCTTAGAGTCGTATTGTCTCAAAAATGTCTTTCAGGTTTCTTTGGTGTAACCATTATTTTGTACAATAATATTGAATCGAGTCCTTTTTTGTAAATTTATTCGGTAGTGGGATAGTTTTCAGTCTCCGTATCATGTGTCTGAATGCACTTAGTTCATGTTGTTGTGGGTGGTTTGACGTAAAGTGTATGGTCGTGCCCCCCCCCCCGCCATGACGCAACACCATCCCATTCACCAACTAACTGACTTAACGTCCAGAAGATGGCGTTTTTACGTCGAAAGCGCCCGCCCACAGTATCTCACCAGCCAGATGCGTTAACTTTAATAATTTGCCAACTGGCGGAATTAACTCAATCACTCTAATACCTAGAGAAAAAACGCTCTGAGCCAACAGCTAAAATTTGAAAACATGGAACATGCTTTAGCCACCAGAATCCCACGAGGGGAATCTCTTTTGAGAGCAAGGAAGGGAAGAGTGTCTGTCATTGTGTGGCGGGAGGCACTCATCGTGTAAACCATTGACTGTTTTCAGGTATTTTACCATTACTGAAAATCCAATAACCAGCCCCTAACTCCATTCCACAGGTCTGTTTCCTTATTTGATGACTGTACCTAAACCCTCGACGAGGGTTATATCAGTCATAGAAGTTGCGTTTTCGCTAATATGCAAGAGCAGCATCCACCGAACTCAGACCTGTGGAGGTATGGCAGGTATTTGGTCGTTAGCCAGACTCCCAGTAGAGAGCTGTTGCCCGTGTGTGACCGCGCGGAGGTGACCACCTGAGGAATCCCGTACCATCTGGGAGGAGTTCATAATCTGGTTTCCCACCTGATCTAACTGTGTACTTGAGTGGCAAGTTTCAAAAGGACAGATCAACTATGACCACGTTTCTTAGCCACCACCTTCTTTGCGAACTCTGCAAAATGGTTAAAGGCTAGTTTTGAAGCAGTCAATGCTGCTAAGTTCGTTTGCCCCTGCCAACTACCGTCGCTCACTGTTGTAGACACTACAGTGGAGCAGCACATGGTTTCTTGTTTCCTCCGCACTGGAGGCACAAGACGTGCATAATGGAGAGTCTTTAAGAGATAAAAGAAGTGGAGCCGCGCATTGAAGTCACCATGTCCCGTAAGGAACTGGCTCATCCAGTGGTCTGGCTCAACCCATTTTCTCGAAAGACGTTCACGGATGTTGGGGAAGAACTCATACGTATGACGTCCCTTTGACGAGGATTCCCCATCTCGCTTGCCATTTCTCTCTCTAGAGCCCATTCGTCGATGGCGGCAAGTTTCTGTTCTGTGGTGAGTTCCGCACGGAGTTCAGCCCAAAGCGGGGGAAGCTCCCTTTTCACTCTCCACTTGTCAACCATACACTCAACGGCCAGGTCAACTGGTAACTGACCAGTGATCACCTGGAGTGCTTCTGTTGATGGAGTCTTATAGGCCTAGGTGACATTATACAACGGGCTAAAACAATGGCGGATAGTAATGAACAGCAGCAAATCATGTACTACCACATTCACTCTTGAAACACCAACCCCCTAAACAAAAAAACAATCTTGCGAGAGGTGGTTGTAAGAACACCTTCTTCAAAGGCCTGCTCAGGTACCTCGTGTGAAAGGGTGTAAAGGTACTTTAAAATTATAATCCCTCAACACCCATTGGATCTCCTTATGAAGGTCCCATCCATACTTAACCACCTTCTGGATCGTTGGGTCTATCAATAATTATTGACTACGTGCAACTTTGTGTCAGAAGGATTGTTGGTTCCACTTAGCGAGGAACCAGACAATTCAAAAAATGACAGCCTTAGTGGGTAGTAAATTTAACATGAGCTGTTGAGGAGCCAACAATATTAATTTAAGACAGAGGACACCAAATAGCACCTTGGCCCCAAACCTCACCCAAGCCCAAAGACGTACTTGGCGACTATGGTAGCAAAAAGAAAAAGAGAAACCGAAACAGGAGCTGGCAAAGGAACAGACGTAGAGAAGGAGGAAAGGAGGAAATAGGAATATAAGGTACTGGAACTATTCTCTAAATTAATAACTTATACTGAACAACATATCTTCCAACAACCCTCCCCCTGACACTTCCCTTCCACGCATCCCATCCCACAACATGTTACTTAATTTACTGCCACCCGAATATTTGGTAATTGCATGTCAGGCACCTTCAAAATATAACAATATCGTCGGACTCGAAAACATCTAGTCAAGAGAGAGAGTGAGAAGCAACTGGGTTAAAAAGAAATATAAGCGCTTACCTCTGTGGCGTCGCTCATGCGTCTTGAGGTTGCCCTTTTCATTTGTTCTGTAATCACACATTTGACAAGCAAATGGCTTTTCTCCTGCAACACATTAAAATGAGTCTTTCGCCGAATTAAAACAGATCTGCTTAAGGAAGATTCGGAGTACTCACCCGTGTGAATCCTAATGTGTCTGATGAGGTGGGTTTTCTGATTAGATCTGAAATCGCACTCGTAACAAGCGTATGGCTTTTCCCCTGCAACAAGCCTCAAGGTGAGTTCGATCATTTGGTGCACAACATGAACTAAATCAAAACGATTTGATGGTAGTGAGTGATACAGTCCCTTTCAAATTGTTTGCGTCATTATTTGAACCCCCTTTCACATTATTTAACCACCATTCTTTCTCATGTCGACAGAAGCAGGTAAAAGTACCCCTTGGACTAGTCAAAATCTATACAACACTCCACTGATACTATATGACTGTAGGAGCAGTCACAGAATTAAGTATTTGGAACCTGCGCAACAACAAGAGTTCTCAGTATAGCGAAAATGCATTTAATTGCTCCATAGCCCCAAACATACTCCACAAAACTGAGCCTCACAGATGTTATACATGCGCTAAACGCCTATTTTTTAGATGGTTTGCTATAATGGAAATAGAAATTGTTTCATTTTTTGTACGGAATTGTCGAATTTGTGGTAACTGACCTGTGTAAATTCTCATGCGTCGATTGAAGCGACGCCTCGGGTTAGACTTGAAACTGCTCTGGTTGTACGCGTACTCTTCTGCAAAATACCAGCGTGTTTACAATTATTGGAAAGGCACCAAACGTTAGGATTGAAAGGACTATTTCTGAATTCATTGACGACGTGAAGTCTTATGGTTTGTGGCCCGAGAGTGACTGGGTTTAGGCGTACTCCCTTGTGGAACTTCAGTGAGTCACCAGAGGCCTATGAACGGATGATTCTGTTCTGAGCAACTACCACATTCAATTTCAAAGTTGGAAAATGACGCTTATGAGACTTTCGGACATACTTTTTCACCTCTTGTTTAGCATATCTTAACATATAGTCTTCTGCACGGAATATATAGATGTATCTACCCATAAGTTCTAATTATTTGGCGCCAAGACCGAATTCTCCAGCTTTCACATCCACGGCAGGCTATCTGTTTCAAGTTTACCAACTGGGAAGTAACGTTGATGGGTCCTCACTCATCGTCTACCTCAACCAAGAAGTTCTGAATAACAGAAAGACCTTGTACATATTATCTCTACAAGCTGGGATAATAGATTACTCTTTACTCAGGTCTGTTTCCTTATCAGAATGGCTGTTCCTCAACCCTTGGAGAGAGTTATTACTCTTTCCTCAGCCTGACCAGCACCAATGTAGTATAGCTCTTTTTTGAGAGTTTTCTTCACTTACATGAAGAGCAATGCATGACATGTAGCCCAAAGGCCTTTTCTTTTCCCCCGTTTCAAAGGTCAATGCTCCCACTAACTCTCTTGCCTGGAGCAATGTCAATATTTCTTAACACACTCATGCAGCTTTTTTCGTGCATTAACATACAAATGTGATCCAAAGGTTCGCTGGGCAAAACGTATTTTTATACACCAAACGAGCAATAGTATAGTCAATCCAAGAGTAAACCTGATGCTAGGTACCTACAGGTAAGACATTCTGTATTGTTTCAAGCTGCTAAGACAAGAGACCCTAAGCAACACCGTCATTATCATAAACAACCACAGAACGCAAAAATAAAAACTTCACCACAGGGCTTCTGTTTTAGACAACTGAGATCGATTAGGACCTCAAACAACCAAAATGTGCAAATCATGTAAGAGTCGAAAAATAGAATAACTGTAAGTTGAACGACGTAATTGTGGTGTAGTTAGCTAATAAATAGTAGTATGACAGTAATAAAATAAAGTAGTTTAGTTGCAACCGAAATGAAGCAAATAAACCATAAAAAAAAGATGTTGTCCAAAGATAGGCTCGAATCCACGATAAGAAGGCTTGCTTGTGTGGGTTCAGGAGGTATTGGTAGGCGTCGTACAACACGGCGCGAACTGTCCTTTTCACGTGGTGAGATGCTGCTGACTCTCCACAATACGCGAACAGGCAAATATATTCGACTACGGAAGTTATACGTTTTTAATCATGGAGCAAAACTGGCGAGAACGCGCCTGAAGAAGCTGAGTCGCTGGTCCTGCTTCCGATGTAACTTCTGACCCACTCTCGAACACAAACAACTCCTGATCGTGGCGCGAACAGCTTTTCTCTCACAACTCAAACTCCGAACCCAACTTATCGTCACACAACTAATCAGAATGAAAATGCTCACCAAAAGGAGTTCTTTCTTGCCAATTTAGCGTCTCCCGAGGGGAGTGGTCCCAATCATTGACAGGTTCACCTTCTACAACAGAACTTCTAATTAAAAGTCATACTCCAATTAAACATCACGTCATGAAGGAGATATCTTAAAGAGTAACGAACCAGCGTAACTTTCATCGAGTTGGGGGCGACAGTAACGAGAAGGAGCAAGATGGTGGTCAAAGAAATCGAAGTGCTGATCAGGGAGAGAGAAGCCTTCATAGTCCTCGAATGGTACTTCTTCTTGTTCATTTCTCACAGCTTCACCTGTAATACCAATAGATTCTGAATGATTGTTCAAATCTTAACTATTAGGCTAACCTAAACTAAAACAATAAGCCTCTTTTCTAATCTTCTTGTGTAGCCCTTACACACAAATTGCTGCTAGATATTACTTGGACATCCAGGATCACTGCACACTGGTGGGGACCACTGATGACGATATCAGGCCCTGTAGTATTTATAACTCCCAGCCCTCAGACCTACTGTGTCATGGCGAGCACACCTGTACTACATGATTCAGCGACACATCCATGGCCTCTTCCACACCTCATCACTTAGGTTATACGATTGGCGTAGAATGCCAGTAATCCCTTCCATGAATGCCCTTAGAAGCTTACTCCGCACACGCCAAAGAGTAGAGGAAGTCAGGACACTGTCTGAGTTCACGTCTGTCAACCGAACCATGCTGAGCAGCAGCAAACTCCGAACGCTTACTAAACTTAAGGATGGCCATGTCACACAAACGCAGCTGATTAGGAACGAATCCAAGACTAGCCACAGCAGGTGCGACATCCCAGTCAGATGCCTGCAAAGCAACTTTGCAAGAATTGTTTAGTGGTAGAGAGAGATGGAACTCCGAGTCTGCCAAATCAAACTGGATGTACGCACATGGGACGCTATTTGGGAGGTCTAGCCAAGCACACACAGCAGAGTGCTCCATTCTATTGAGACTTACTAGCCTTTGGATGGTCTACCTTCCAAAACCATCCCAAAGCTTTGGGAGCAAGTAGGTTCGAAGATAACCACCAAGGTCCATGCGGCTTCCACTGAGCACCGAGAAACTGCAGTCAATAATTTTACATCTATGTCAATTTGGTTAAATGTGAAAGTGGTCATTTTGCTACAAAATGTTTACAGATTTTTAAAATAAATTGCAATTCTATTTATTACAATCAATACAGCCTCGCTTTTATTTGATCAACCGAGGCATTTAGGGTCATGTACAACCAATTAATTACAATAGGAACTAATTATAGGAACACTTACCAACAAACACAACGTCATCATCTGAATCACTATCGGGGCTGTGTTCGCCAAACACTGAGGGTTGAAGGGGACTGTCTTTGCTCAGCTCAGATTCTTGATTACTACCCTCTGGTTCTGGGTTAACAAGAAACATTATTTTCAGTCAATAATAACATTAATTGATTAAACACGAAGAGATTAAAATGATACTTTTGGTCAACTCAAGGGAGTTCTTCACTAAGTACTATTTTCTTTCTGTAGCATATTGAAGAAGATTCGCATCTCTTAAAAACTACTGTTGAGATAAAGATCATCCATGCAGATTCTGCAGTTACTTTAGGGCATGATAACGGGCATGTTCTTCATCTGCTACTGGGGTGACGCTCCCTGCCCACACCTCTTGAATAAGTTGAGTTACTACTTGAGCAGATGCTCAAAACTACATGCGCTTTACAGACTATCCATACGAGCTTCCATCTATGTATAAGGGACAGGAGAATGTTACAAAAACCCCTTGTGTTCCCATCCGCTCAAACCTGCACTGATTGTTACCAACATATGCTTGATGACAGCCTTATGTCAATAGCTCAGCACTTCCAGGGACTCAAATAAGTTTGAGAGTAATAAAATATTTCATTAAACCCGACAAACCACAGAAGCGCAGCACGATACTTATAGTAGGATGATTTTGAGTCTCTTTTTTGCCAAATAACTTGGAAGCCACCCAACCACCGCCAGCCCTCACGTCACAGTCCCCTACATTCACCTTAAACTGTAGAGAATTCACACTACTGAAGTCAACCTACAACTTGATCTAATTTATAATTCCTCAAGAAGCCACGCCTAAACAAGCGCAGAAAGCATTTAACTATGCTTCGTTACTAGACGATTAATAAAAATTGATTGTTTTTGACCAACCTGCTGAATTTTGTGAATCGTTGGCATCAAGTAAGGCAGGATGATTATCGCTCAGTGAAAAGCTACTGACGATGATGACTTCATCTTTGACTGGATCGTCATCCTCTACAAAAATAACGTACACTGCATCACACAACATGCCTCGCATAACTCATTACACTGTATGAAAATAAAATAGCATCGCTGAACTATGAAATTAGCGATTGAGCAGCATTAATCCTGGACTTCTCTGAAACGTGGTGTGGCTCAAACTTACCTCTCCCGTTAGTGTCCTGTTCTTAGACCGTGAGTGTGTATTTGGATAATAAACACAATAGAGGAGCAAAACTAGCATGGCCACCGATCACTATAAATCTGACGATCTTTTGGTACCCCTCTAAACTAGGTGTCTTACATTTCTCCATTCTACGAGGAGTTCAACATTAAAATAATTAGGTTAGTTCCCTCAGTAGGTAAATCGCTAAAGTTAACGCATCTGTTTGGTGAGTCTGTTGTCTCTGGCTGGTGAGATACTGTGGGCCTTTGATGGTTCGTTCGAGTTTTTCTACTACTTTGTGGGGTATACGTTCTTGTTTTTCAGTCGGTAAGTATTGTATGGCTGTATCAGCGTCCAAGATATTCGTTTCAATTACTGTTTGTAAGCCAGCTGAAGGTAAGTTCTGTTTTAGTCCTTTCTCGAATAATTGTGATTCTTTGTCAGTGAATTTTACGTCCGTCAAGTTAACTGTTCTACTATGAAATGATGTGATTGAGTTCGAGGTTGGGTTTAGTTTTTTCCTAAGTTTGTAGTTTCGCCGAGACAGCCATACAATACTTACCAACTGGAAACCAAGAATGAATACGCCACAAAGCAGCAGATAAACTCGAACGGTACGTTGATGGTACATCAAAGGCCCAACGCATCTCACCAGCGAGAGAAGATGGACTCAGCAAACAGGTACATTAACTTTAGTGAGTTCAACATTATTTCCAAACTTAGAAACGCCATCCTCTGAATGAGCGTTTGGCTCGTCCGTCCACTCGAGCAATCAGATCTTACCAGTTTTGTTTTATCTTTCGTTCTTTTTTACATATAGGAGCAAAATCAATTTCATCATTTTTGTATCTATAACAATATGAGTCCTTTTCTGTTTGTGAAAAGTTGGCGTTGGCTCCTGACATCTCGGAAACTGGAATTTGGCTGAATAGCTTAAAATTATATGGGGGTGGTTATCGGCTACGTTCTGTTCCGATCTGCTCAAGTTGGTGTTTATTTAGGAAAAAGTTGGAATTCGTGAGCCAGTTTAGCCGGGCAAGGCATTTTGGTGACAAGTTTACAAAAAGAAAAAAATGCTCAGTGGGTCCAAAAATTGGTGAGGGGGTTCCTAATTAGAATTTTTTCAAATTAAAAAAAATAAAAATATTTTTGTACTTGCAGACCCGGAGAAGTGAGAGGCGATGGTTCTACCTCTGTGGACACTGCACATTATACTTAAGTCAGTTACTCCAAGTAGTGATAGGTTACAAAATATATTTTACAAGAAAACGAAGAAACCATTTATTAACCTGTTAAGTCGATGGGTTGGGAGAGCTGTTCATGTTTAGTCTTCGCCAGCATAGCATATTTTTCGTGCATCTTTTTGTGCTTTTGAAGATGATCCCTTCGAATGGCTCTGAAATCGCATTCGTCACAAGAGTATGGCCTCTCTCCTGCAACACACGACTCAGAACTTATAACAATTACCTTTTCCAATTTCAACTTCAACGATAAGAAAATTTCTCACCAGTGTGAGTTCGTTTGTGCATTCTCAAGTTGCCCCTGTCGTTGGATCTGTAGTCGCACACATCACAAGCGAACGGCTTCTCCCCTACAATAAATCACTTTTAGTTATTTAACGAATGTTAGTAGAAATGCAAAGAATATAACTTCAACACAAACTACAACCTGTGTGAATTCTCTTGTGGCGATTCAGGTGATTTTTCCAATTGGTTCGAAAGTTGCACTCGTCACAAGCGAATGGTCTGAGCCCCGTAACACCTATCAACGTTGGAGAAAAATGGATGTAGTGCCTAATTGTAATTAGAGCAACTTTGTGAGCAGATAACGCCAAACCTACTAGCAGCCCCTCAACAGCCATCACGACAATGACAGAGCTAGTAACTATAAACTTCTTCACTTCTTCAACTGCCATACAAAGAGAAGTTTCAGAAAAATGTCAATAGGTGTGTTGTTGTGCTCTTAAAATTCAGCAGCTAAGTCTTATGACCGTCCAATTCGCTTAAGAACATGACGTTTTCATCACACAACTCCTGATTAGCTTCCCAGATTTTGGAGGCAACAGCACCACTCTGGTGATCATCACTTACTGGTCAAGCTCCTTGGAAAATTAGTAGGAAAATAGTAGGTGTGTACGTATTTAGTTGAGTCCTCCAGCAAGGGAAACCAGTTTCTGCACTTTGTAAACTTGAATGCAAAACTGTATCACTTCTCAACTTGAAATACCTCCCGCATAGCTTATATCACGTAGAATCACACAACTTTCTGCTCCCACTCTAAATTCAGGCGCTGTATCTTCATTTAGCGCATTTCGAAGGAAATATTTGTAGGGAACAATATGTAGGTATTAATCAACTACAAGTACCCTGTAGAAAATCAAATGGGGACAACATATGGGTACAGGTAGCTAAAAGACATTCCCTCAGACTAGGTTGATCAAATTATGTTATGCAGTTATTGTGGAAATTTTGAAAACATACTTGGTTGATAATAATATGTGGTTGTTGAAAAGTTGAAGACACTCTGTGAGTTTGACGCAAATCGTTAAAGGCTTTTTGGCAAAGAGTAAAAAAAGATTTGCTTCCCACACAAATCTCCATTCACCGAATTTTTACAGATATTCATTCAGAATAGAAGTTAGGTAATGATTAATACAAGATAATTTGAAATATCTATTATGAACATAGTTTGAAGCCTTTTTTGAGAAAAATACTTTTAAAAAACCCTCGTTTTTGGTACATTTCAGTCGAAATTACTCATAACCTGATGTTTCACACCTTGAAAAAAATCGTTAACAAAACCAAAATAACCAGCTGAATCAGAGCAGCTGTTCTCCCACAAAGATCACGCACCAAAACTGGGCTCTTTCGATTGCACAACCTTTAAAACGTAAAAATCGTGAAAAAAAAACAACTTTTTTTAGCACGATTACAATACTTCTCCATTGGAACCCCGACTGCACCTACTGTAGTATCACAGCGTATACACATCTAACTTCTGACTAGTTGCCAACGAATGCCATTGAGAGAAATGAAAAGGCATTGTTACAGATGCCTATTCGCAACAAAAAGTAGGGGATCTGATTCGACACAAACAATGATGGAACCCTAAGGAGTCATGGACCAAGGTGCTGCAGATGTGGAGCAGGAGACCGAAGGAAGCTGGTCAGTAATTAGTGTCAGAGTGTGGAAACCAGAGCCATTTAATGATTTAGGCAATAATCGTAACAACCAAGGACTAAACAATACTCGTGGACAGGTAAATCCTACTCAAGCATGGCCACACATTGGTAGACAATGGTTTGTTCAGCCTCCACTAAATTTCCCACTACCGTAAGCACCTAAGTGATGTCCCACCACACTTTTCCTAGTTGGCCTACTGCTCCGTTCTCAGAGTTTCATCGCACCTATACCTGCTGAATCATCACCCTCCTTCTAAGCAGAATCATGAGGAGTTTGGTAGTTTATTGTTCATTACCTCTATAAATGACCAAAGATACTGGTAAAAGTGAATTGTAGCTCACCTTGAAATTCGTCCTTCCTGATACCACGCATCATCCTCTTCATCGGCTCATCCCTAAAATGTACAAAATAGTAAACTTGAACTGTTTGTCACAGCATTAAAGTGTTTATCCCTTTTTTTCTTTATCTTGTTAGCTTCCCTACTGCTCCAGTATATCCCACAGCCAACTTTCGCCTTCAGCTACATTACGCACTATCCTGTCAACATGGGTGGACGCTGCACAACTGCCACAGAGAACTACTAGTTTCCTTAGCCCAACGAAGTAGGAAGGAGAAAATACGAAAAAAAAATACTGTGTAAAAATGCAGTATCTAAACCAGTTTTCAAGACTTCTGAATCCGAAAAACACCATTTGAGAAAATGTTCTGTGTGTCTGTGAATGAAATTAAAGGAATAGCAAGACCAAATCAGGTCAATTTGATATTAGATCAGCTCTAATAAGGGGCTTCACTAAATCGGTCCAAACTAAGTATAGTTATCATAGTAATCAAAACACGATTTTCTTCTTAAAAACAGCTCTGCCGGTTTGTAACACAATGATAAAATGCAGTGATTTCTTTTTGTAATTTGTAGCCACTTGCTTCATTTCTGGAAGATGATTTACCAACTTTTGAAGAGGAGAATTGAAAAAAGTCGTTTCTCCATCTCTTCCAAGAAAAAACATTTCGTTAGATCACATAACTTTCCTGAGCTTCGCGCGCATTCACCAATTTTTGTCCCATTAGCAACTGTTTGTCATTCATAGAGCGCTCACTTCACTTGTAACGTAGGAAGAGGTAGCGCCTAAAGTTCCGGATTTATCAAGGTGCGCCTAGTTATGCTATGATCTTAATTGAGTGATCAGTGCACAGGTGATTCATATGATTGCCAACATGATTGTTTGAAAAAGATCGAGACTATAGGTTTCGAATTATCGGGTAAAAACTATGAGTGGAATGGCAGAGGAATTCCTTAATTTCTGGAGTTGCTCCTAATTTCTTTATGAGAGTTATTAACCTGTCATCGGATAGGTAGTTATTAGACCTTAATCTTTCTGAGAGCGCTAGAATCGTAAGGGTGGGATTTATAATGAAAACGCTGTAATGATGCGTTGTGCTTGATCAGAAAAACTTGTATTGTGGATCCACATTTTCCTACAGATGAAAATCGTACAGTACTGACAAGTAATTAGGAACTGCCTACACAACAAATTTAATTAATATCCTTAGAGTAGTTTTTGAGAAGCAAAAATGTGGTGTTTTGATCGCTATAGTTGGTGTCGGAAATACAGATATCGATGTGTGGTTCAGCTGTTTCAACTGCATTCACAGACCATTTTCCCAAATAGTGTTTTTCGGACTAGGAAGCCCTTGAAACGTTAAGAATTGAAGCGAACTCTTTTTAGCTGATTATATCACTTTCATTCCTACTACATAGGGTAAGGAAAGTAAAATATCTGGTGCGTAGCAACACACAACTTTCCGCCACCCCCGTAATTTCGAACACCACCTACATAGGCGGGCGCTATATCTTCGTTCAACGCATTTTTACAGGAACATTTATGGAGAACAAAATGTTGGGACTATTTAGCTGAGAGAACTCCGTAAGTTTGATCGAAATCGTTATAGCCGTTTCTGAGAAAATTGGAATTCCGATAAATTATTATTCGAGAAATCTTCTTTTCTGAGTTAACTTGGCTTATATTTCCGTTCAACATATATATACAGAAATAATTATGAAGAACGAAATGTGGATATGGGTGACTAAAAGACACTCCATTAGGATTTATCACATCTGGTGAAGAATTTACCCTGGAATTTACGGAAATGTTCGTAAAAGCGTTATTTTCGACACATTTTGATTTTTATCTCTGTTCGATGGACTGTCAGAGGAACATTTATTGAAAAGAATATGTAGGTATTAACTATTAGAAAACATCCTGTCAGTTTGGTGAAAATCGCTGGAGCCGTTTTGCCAAAAAGCGTAAAAAACCTATTTTTGCTTCATGGGCCCATATCTTCGTTCACCGTATTTTCGTGGAGATATGTATGGAGACGAAAAGTTAGGTATTGATTAGTAGAAGATAATTTGAAAGTTTAATCAAAATCGTTAGAGCCGTTTTCGAGAAAAATGCGAAAAACCCTAGTTTTTGGTACATTTTCGTCCCCCACCTCCCCTTCCCATCGGCCGAAATCGTCCATAACCTTATTTTGGTGTCTACAAAAAATAACGAATAAAACAAAAAAAATAACCAGCTCAATCGGATCAGCCGTTCTTCCGCAAATCGAACTACAGACACACACACACACACACACGGACCACGCGCCGAAATTAGGTTTTTTAGACTCAGTAGGCCTCAAAACGTAAAGATCTGAAGAAAACCCTAATTTTTTTTTTTTGGCCGATTACTATACTTTCCTTCCCTTCGGGTAGCGGAAAGTAAAAATCACAATTAGCTTCGGAATAGTGCTGATTGAGGCAAATATTCTGATTTTCTGATTCACAGTCACTCTTGATAAGTATTTCCAAATCAACAAGCTGTTTCGCATTTTGTGAACCAAACCGTTGATGACCACTCAAATTGCTAAGTGACAATAACTCAGTGGATTTCAGTCTCCCGGGCAAAAGACGTGATACATCGAGGAAATGGTCTTACTGTCCAACTTGTTCGAGACATGGACGATCAGGTATGTACCAATGCGTCATTGTGGTTCATAAATAAATGAAAAGGTGGCCCTCTGCCCCCCCCCCCCCGGAGTCCTGGAGGGTTGACGCGCCCTAAGACCAGATAACACTGAATTTATCACGTTAAAGAAAGCTGAGTGGAAAATCTCCGAAGGCCACTTGAACTTATTTCCTTGTGCATGTCGGGCACTGCCATAAAGTTAGGAAAGGATTGGAGACTGACTGGCAATCACGGGGATGTTCCATCGTAATAACACTAGAAATCTTGATGTAGCAGTCACTAGGATCGTATTTGATCAAACCCTCAAAGGCAGATAGTATCTGTTAGCTAAAGGAAGACCCACATAGGGCATCAATAGTGACATCCGCAATATTCAGAGAGAAAGTAGGTCGTAGAACATCAGGGTTACGCTCTTCAACTAGCTAAAAATTATTAAAATTTCCTCCTTAGAAATGACATGCATGCAGACATGTTTCTGTACAAGGAACGAACGCCAAGAACTCGCTCGGTTCTTGGGAGGAAGTAAAACCCAAAATACGCCAGAAAATGAGACTTCGAAAATCAACATAATATTTCACAAATGTGTTGGATGAAGATGCAGCGTATCATCGAACTTGCAAGAGAAACTTTGTTGGCATGCTCCGCACACGATATTTTAATGTAGTGGACGTACATTTTTACATTTCAATTTCGTTGCAATATTACTAATACCATTCGCGGCCGTTCATCGCGAATACAACCTACACAGACTCATCGAATCAATAACGGGAGACACATACAAAGGAATATCGGCCAGCACACCCATGGCCCAATATGGGCAATAAAACGGAACGTTCCACTCACACTCGACCATTTTCGTCGTAGTCTGGGAGCTAGTGAACAATTCTGGGCCGTAACCCGCCCGAGTCAAGTCGACGCCTTCTTTTTGCAACTGATCTTAATGTTGTTATTCGCCCATTAAATAGATGGCCCATCATTTATCACGGACCCAACAACTCACTTTGTAGCTCGAAGCACAATAAAAATAATATCAATTACCTGAATTGTTTACTTCACAGCTTTCGGGCTCTACAGCGCCATTGTCGATTTGAGTTTCTTCAGCTTCAAAAACTGAAACTCCTATCACCACTATTTTAAATATACGCGCTAACAAATTTCACTAACGGCCTGAAAGAGGGAGACATCAGTTCGCGAATCCGAAATACAAGAAAATATCGAGGAAAAATATAGCGTTGACGTTGAGACTCAATAAAGGTTGTATTGACAAGGCTGCCAACAAAATAACACTGATTGAGTTATTCCTATTTCAACCGTTCTAGTTGTGAATCTCCAACGACGGCCAAATTTTCTCAGCTCATTTCACGTTCTTGTGTAGAGCACTTTCTGGTACCAACAAAAAAGTCGAAAGATCGTCCACCAATCAAAGTATTCCCCTCGCCACCCTTTGTGAGCCTTTTTGCTCTTGATACAAAGGTGTATTGCTACGTTGCATCTTGCCCCCCCCCCCCTTAAGAATCAATCGGTAGTACGCCATAGTAATAGAATGTATGAGTTGTCCACTGACTCACCACAGCGCATACCAAAACACGTCTACTCAATTGAAAACGCCCTGCTGATTTCCTTGAAGATCTGAGGATGTAAAATTAGGATTAATCAGTGTGGGGGTGCGTTTCTATCGTTTGTCTGTATGAAATAAATGGATTGTATTTCAGCGTGAAGTAATAATTTGGCTCACCTCGAAAACGTTGCGTTACTGAAGATATACATACAGCTTACCTGGCTTTGAAAAGAGGGTTGGGAACGAACTAATGAAAGAGAAAAAGGGCACAGCATTGTACAGCTAAAATGATTCGTAGCATTGGCGCTGATTTTCTTCCACTATTCACTACACAGACTATTCAAAGAATTAAAAAAAATAAATAACCCGAAAACGGTGCACTACGGGATTTTTCACAAAGGGAGTGTTTTACGAACAGTATAAGCAGATGCCGTGGCGTGCATTTTCTCGTGAGGACTGAGCGTCTCACGAAAAACGCTGCAAATTATTACACAGTGGTTTATCATTTTCTTGCACAGCTTGATATCCCATTCAATTCAGCATCAAAACATACCAGTAAACCATACGAAACATGACCTGACTATAATGGAACGACAAAAACTAAATGTTCCATGCGTAGGCAATTAGCACGACAATGGGTGTCCTACACCTCTAAGAATTGTTCCATTCGACCCACCATCTCACAATGCTTAGAAAACTAACGCGCTGTATTTGCGATAAAAAAATTTGTTAATTGTTGTAAACCATTTTTTGCCAATAACAACGACGGACTTCGTCCTATCGGATTGCTAAGCAGGCGGGCACAACTAGTAAGAACGAATTTCGTATACCGTGTTAAAGGCACAAAACCGCCTGGACGGACATTGTAGGTATGGAATCCCAATGTCTTGAAACGTGGAATTTTGAGGGGGGTTGTAAAAAATGTTCCTGGTCAAAAACATTAACACCAAATGGGAGGGAAGACAAGCACACCCTTATCGGACTAGATAATTATTTCCTTTGGCCCAAACCCAGTAGATACGTTAATTGTTCCTATCTCACGGACAACAAAAATAAATTTTTTCAATGCAATAAAGTATTAATTTTACTCGTATTACTAAACAAAATTAATAATCGAACCATTTGACTTACAAGAAAAAACACGACTCACCACACAGGAAATTTATTAGGAATGAAATCTCAGTACTTAATATTTTCCTCGAGGTATCTGGTCATATTCCACAAATTCCTCCTATATCTCTATTTCTTTTAATTAACAATGTTGTAATAAATACTCACTATTTCACGTTTGCATGCTTTTAATGAATGTCATACATTTTGCGGGTAGAACAGATTTCCGCCCAGCTTGCTCATGTGAGAGATGTTAGATGTGTTTATTGCTGTAGCGTTGCTGTGAAAGGAATTCCAGGAGGTCGTTAATATTCTCCCATTCTGGAGCTGCAAAATGCTGCGGTCGTTCTGGTTTTCACGGGGACACTTTAAACTTTAATTCGTCGGAAAGTTGGTTGTTGAGTCTAACAAACCTTCGCACTGTAGATCTGAAGTGGATCTTTCGATTGTGTACTGTTCTACTAAATACTGCTTGCTTTCTAGACAGAATCCATCGCGATGTAAATGCCGCAAGGCATCATACTGCTCCATATTCACGCATGACGGTGTCAGTAATAAATAGCAACTTTTCCAGCTACTACACGTGTGGTTTGGCTGGCTACATCTAGACTTCTTAACCCAACACTTGTACCTAATTCTGATACGTTTGACCCACTAAATGGATCCTTCAACCCTTACTAGCAACGGTTTCAAAACTATCTCAAAATGAAAAATGTTCTAGGTGACCATCTATATTGCCTAGATATTGCCCACCCAAATACAGACTAGTATTTAGACAGTTACTTTCCTTGCTCAGCGACAATTGGCGATCTTGCGACGGATTTGGTTGGTTTCATCTAGCGAGATATCGTCGAACCTCCAAAAACACTAACCCTCCCATGTGGACATTCTATCTTAAAATGCTTCTGCTTTATGGTAGAAGCCAGTTTGTTATATTCTTCTGATGTTATAAAAATCTTGGATTCTGATTAAGCCACAACTCGTACACCCTTTCATTGGATAATTCCAGAACTGTAAAAACGAACCGCTCCATAAAAACCATGTTGTCTCATCAATTACTTACACGCAGGTTCCCATTTTCCAGGATAATTCGTGATACAAGTAGTACTACCATTTTCTACTACTACAGCCACATCACTAAAATCCTGGTCTATGGCACTGCCATTGTGTTCTCAATGAATGATTAGTAACCGAGAAAATTCTGCTAGTTGGGGCACAAATGCGAGAGACACACAATTTGCAACTAGCAGAAACAAGTCAGAAAACTTAATATAACCGTTTGCTATTCTCTTGATGTTGAAGTAACTAATTGCAGACTTCCTGTGCAACACGCCCTGCACATACCTAAGAAATCGACTCAAACCCGAATTTGAAATTTCCAAGAGACGCTATGTAAACAAATTGTTCGAATAGTTGGAGTTATCATGGGTCTCATGTTATACAGTCCACTATCTTCTTTCTGAATGAATTTCAACAAACATCCCACACATTATCTATTACTCTTCGGAATAAGGATTCAGAGGAGTTGCATAAGACAGCTGACAATTTTGCTTGGTCTGTAGACAATTAATCGGTCGCCGAGATCCCATTAGTACAGTTTAGCACACAATGGGAACGTCGTTTTGCTTGCCCTCAGATAGGGTCCGTCCCTCAGGGAGCAACCAGTATTTTGTCCCTTCCCTGACAGTACGTATCTGTACAGAGCTAAAGGTATTTTTCCACTAAGGGGAATAGAATGTTGTATGATGTTCCACATGAGATATTTTAAATATATATTTTATTAAATGTCAATAATATTAATAATAAAATAATCATTTAACTCAATATATTAAACTTTATAACATTAAAAAATCTGCTCTTATTACGAACAACAAAATTGGACATAGCAAATCATAATTTATGATCATACAAAAGTAACTTTCAAAAGAAGACAAATTGAATTTTCTCGTTTTTTCGTCACAGAAAAGGAATGATGCAAGTTTTAAATTAATTTAGCTACACAACAACAACAATAACTAGAAAAATAAAGCCCCTGAACTGTGATTTACACTACTAAAATGCAAAAAGAATAAAAAGCTTCAATTTTGGTCAAGTAGTTCAAAGTTGGCAAAATGATTTTGAAACGGCGCCGCTTTATAGAGGGAGTTTACTTCCCTCTTTAGGTTTAGAGAAAATGCAGTTCAGTTCATAAGTTACAAGGACAGCGTAAGGAGGCTCTTAGAGATGCAATGGGCAGAGCAACTAGATACGAGCTCATACAATTTCATAGAGAGTACACGTACGAGGCGTAAAAAATATAACTAAAAAGGCGTTTGTTTACATCACTGTGTTGTGTGCAGTCACTCCTACCTTCTACTTGGCTGGTCAGCCTCTGCACAGCTGAAATCCTCACAAATCTTGAGCGCCTGCTGCGATTACGCAATATGTTCAGCGATTTTAATAATATTCGGCGATGAGATTTTACTAAAACCCGTTACACATCCAATTTGTGATGATATTAGCAAAATCCTGCGTCACTACAGTCGGGAGTCTCCCTCCTTCAGATTTTTTGTCTCCCCTCGCATTGCTCAATGAGCGTGAGCAGTGTGTGTGTTGCTTGGTTGAGATGGGGTTAACTCCCTCTTTGATCACCAATTCCTCATCTGTGTAACGGTTGAGCAATAGCCACCAATTTCCGAGTGCACAATGATCTTAGAAGGGACCACGAGGCTCCACCACATATTGTTTTTGTGAACATTCTATTTTACGCATGACTAATCTGTCAGGTCGTTGTGCACCCCTTGATTATGCGTTCGTACGTGGGCTTTGTACTGAATAGAACACTCCACTTACCTGTGGGCGCACAAATCGAATACCGTTGGTCAGCTGAGTTCGGAGTTTATACTGCTGGCCAGAGAAAAGGCTTTGAAGAAGCTCAATTTCATTATTGCTTCCAAATGCTCAAGCACAGTTCAAACCACCGTTTCATCAATTTTTTCTACATTTAGGAGAATTTTGTAGCTTCCTTCTAATATTTGGTAGACAATGTTGAGACTACCTGAAACGCCATAAAAGCCTTAGTGACCACAAGCTCCGAACCTGCATTTCTGGGAATTGATTGAGCATAGGTTTCTGAGCAAGCAAGTGCTCATCTATGAACCATTGGGCTGTAAACACTCGACTTCAGTAGCGCCTCCCAGTACATCTCATTGTGTGGCGAGTGATGTAAACTCAGCGTTGAAGAGTATGAAAGATAGAGAGAAGAGAAAAAGAGAGGAGGTGGGGGCATAACTTAACACAAGCCAATACAACCTTCAAATAAAAAACCCTTTTCCCAAAACACGATTCGCTTTTTTCCTAAAATATTCATTTTTAGATGGTGAATATTTACAATTGAAGGGGCTTTCGTTCGTATCGACAGAATTTTTGTGCGGCTTTTGCGTTGGCAGTATACGTAGAGGCGGGAGTAAGGGATAATTTAGTGAACGAGATGAGTGAGTGAAGCGTGGGGAGTGAGAGAGAGAGAGAATGAGTAGGCTGGCAAAAGATGTGAGGCTGCCGAGTAATGTGTTAGCAGTTGGCACAACACTGATACGTAAACAAGGGTATAAAGGGAAGCGTGAATGAGTACTTACATTGGCGAGCTTTCCTCGTGGAGGTTGTGTACCTACAGCTATTTTTATTCGAGGAAAATGTTTCGCACCGGTGTGTGGGGACATACCCCACGTAAGAAACATATGTAGCGCTAAGGCTGCAACACATGCGCCACACGCGAAATGAACGCCCGTCGATGGTCTACTTGCCATCAAAATCCTCTCATAGAGACCTACCAACCTGCAAGAAATAATTTTACCTTCCCTTAAGATATCTGGAACTGGGCACTGCTCAGAACGATAGCGTCATAACAAACTCCAGAGTTATACCACAAGAGTGGCAGGGTAATTTCACCTCCATCCTATTGAAGCAACTCAAACTTGGGGAACCGGGGGAAGACAATAAAATGCTATCAACTGAGCGAAATCTTCTCAAACCAGGTCAAAGAACTACAGACCCTCACTAGGGGATTGAGGTTACGAATAAGGCAGAACAAAATACAATAAGCCGACAGGATTTCGCGCATAGTGCCTCAATCCCTGCTATGCTAATTGCCTTCACTCCCTTCCCCCCCAGAACTACCCAAAAGTGATTCCTAATTTTTCAAACAGGCAAGAAATTCCAAAATTATTTGCATTCAGTGCAGTGTTCCGTGTACTATTCTCATTAATAGTTCTATCAGCCTCCACTACCCCTTTGGCAGCCCAGTTGTAGTCGTAACCAAAACCTGAATAAAGATTTGATACCTAATCTATTTTGTGCCATTGCCAACAGCAACGTTACTCCCTTCGTCCTCCCTTTTCCTACTCCCCACCACTCACTCCTAGGGATCCTAACAAATACAACTTTTTTTTTTATAAAAAAAAATTATTAAAAAAAAAGAAAAATGAAAAAATGTACATAAATAACAAAGTTGGTAAAGTGGAGATATTTGCAAGTTTGGTTTTTGTGCCGCTTTTTTTCTTTTCTTTTTTTTGTGCGAATAATCGGTTTGTGTAAGATTAAGGTAAACTCTCTTGTTGAATTTCGATTTTCTCCACATGCATGTCCGGGTTCATCGCAGTGGCTTCTTGAATAGCCTCGGCGAGAGCCTGAAAAACAACGAGGGAATAGTTAAGTCGTAGGCATTTTAAATTAAACTGTGCGGTCTAAGTGTTACATACTGGAAGTTGAACATCGTTAAATTTTAAGGAAGATTGGGAACGTTCCATTTGTATAAACGCTGCAAATTATTACACAACGGTTTATTATTCTCTTGAATAGCTTGACCTAGTGTCACACCTCTGAGACCTAACTACTATGGAACGACGAAAATTAGGCAACTGTGCGATGTGACGTATCAAGCTGACGGGTGGCTGGGATGGGTGGGTGGATGAGACGCTGAAACGCCTGTATTGTCCCGCGGGTTCTTTTAATTAGCATACTTTATCTCACTACAATAACTGCAATTTCACTGTTTTCGATTTACATGCAGTTGTACAACCCAGGTACTCATTTCATTCAACCCAGCACCTAAAAATACCTTGAAAACTATAACAAACACGGCGTGTTTGCAATAAAACTGCCGAAATTCCGTTTTTGTTAATTTTTTAAACAATTTTTTGCCCATATACAACCATGGGCTTCGTCCAATCGGATATCCGAGCAGGCACGCACAATTAGATACTAAATGGGATTTTTGTGCGAAAGAACGGATTTTTTAGTCCACGTTAAAGGCATAAAACATCCTGGATGGCGGATGGACATTGCAGGGGAAGGGTTGTAAAAAAAATGTTCCAGACTGAATACATAAGTGTATTATTTAGAATGACTGAGAATGCTAATGGAGCCTAGTACATGTAAGACGTCTAGTGTGTGGCGTGAAAGAAAACTTTTTAGATAAAAATTTATTTTCGAGATGTTTTTCTCATGGCAACTCCAGGATTTCTAGGGTCTAGACAGGCTAGGCACTCACCTGCAGTCGCCAGAGGTGAGAGTGTTACCTAACCTACCAGAAAGCCTCCTCTCACCCCTCTTTCTGCGAGGGGAGCAAGGAAAGGGTCATTAGGCATTCATTCCAAGAACACACTCGAAATATTGTTACAAAAATGATGAAATTAAAGGTTAGCTAACCTTGTCATGATCGATAGGGTCGCCATCACTTTGTATCGTGATTTTCTGTTCCACTCGAGTCTCTACCACGCCGTCTTTCTCCGTTTTGTACTGAAATTCAAACATGGACGGTTTATAAGTCCCACGAGGAGAAATAATACTTAAGGCATGCAATAATAGTTACGTATTAACTCACCGTAACAGTTTCGACTGTTCGCGTTTTGCTGGTGATGGTTTGTGACGAGACGATTTCGCCAGAGAGGGTGAACGATTTTTCTCCATGGGGTAGAACGACAGCTTGTGCTGTTTCAACCAATGGAACGTCTCTTGTCGTCGTCAGGGCGTCGTCTCCGAGGGCTGGGTTCGTCACCAAAATTGGCTCTGTTTCGACTATCGGCTCCTGTAAAGTTATATCATTTCAATGAATGGCCACGGTAAACTTGAAAATGCAACTGAACCTTGTTCTCTAAAACTGTATCTGAGCTATGATGTTAAAGCATGCTTGTAAAGTTCGCCTTTTAAAATGCTTTCCCCTTGTTCAATATTGTGCGCTACACCGACATTCTTTAGGGTTGTGGATAATGTATTGGCCATAACGTAACACTTCGACGTATACGTGCTGATGAGATGCCAATAAGGTATGCCTGCTGGCCAAAAACAGTCGCATACAAGGGGATCTAACCAAAGGTATATACAACAGACAAGGTGAGGTCAGGGGAAGCAAGATCAACAGTATTCAGACCCTAGACACCGGGGACCCGCCAACATCAGCCAGCTTTCCTGAGGTATATTAACAATTTATACAGAAACGTCCATGAAGAAAAAATCTAGCTTTTGATAATAAAAAAATGAATAATAATTACGGTTGCTTTTAAGGTAATTTGAAGATGTAAAAATGGATAAAGTTTGGAACAACTAATTTCTGGAGCTCTTCGACTTACATCTCCATTCAACAGCCGATTAGAGCAATAATTGGTGAGGTGAATGCTGATAGGCACTCAACATAATGATATGATGGGTATCAAATTTGGTACAGCTATTCTCTCTCAATGTGGTGCGTTCACAGACCTTTCCTCAAATGGTCAATCATAATTAGTAGGGCACTTGTAATTTTAATCAAAATCCAGACAAACGACATAAACAACGGCTTTTTGATGTATCCCCCCCCCGCCAGCCCTTAAACAGCCCTTGAACGAACAAACTCAATCTGTTCAGCTGTTCCTTGACAAAGTTGATTATTAAAACACTCACACAGTCCGGGTTTCAGAGCACCGAAAACTCAACAGGCTCCATCACAATATTATTCTTATCCTTTGCATTGAGGAAAGTAAAATGAAATCCCTTACAATTTTCATTCTTCCATCCAGTGAGAGTAGTTTTCATGCACTGAGCTCCGCGATTTGCGCAGGACATTGAATATTTATTCATTTAGGCGTTCACATTGGCAGAAATCCTATAAACGGGCATAAGGCTGTACTACTCCAAAATTCTTTATCCTATCGAACTACACGATGGCAAACGTTAATGTGATTCGGTTCCAACAAAACGAGTGGTTAAGGGAGTTGTCGACTGATCCAGACTCAAAGGAAGTTCTTGACTTACTATCCACGAGCGAAAGCTAATAATTATGCTTAAATGTTTCCTCGATCACAGACCAACAAATGCCCCCTTAGTAGTTTATACAACTATAAGGAGTTTGAAATTTAATGTTCAGTTTTAGAACCCCCTCCCCCCACGTGAAACATTTTTCTTCAAAAACAAACCACAATTCGCGAGTCACCTGCAAGCGTTTCCTCTTCTTACCGAGTCTGCTCAATTTACCAGCCGAAGACAAAATCGCTCCTCCGAAACAATATTTCTTCGATTTGGATTTGACTCCCATTTTTTTCCGAAAATTCAACCACTAACCAAACAGGCACAACAACAAAAACAAACTAACAAAACTAAACTACGCATTAGTTGTAGCTCATGGAGCACAGAACGGAGCAGAGGAATTATTGCCAAAACCGATTCAAAATGGGGAAATCCAGAGGGGTCGTAGAAGATAAAATACTTCTCACGCAATTGAAGAGATAAATCCGGTCGAGTCCACATCGGTCAACTGATATCTGATTACGCCTAAGAACGAATTTGTCGATCCTCCTTTTCACAAGATCGTCAAACAGATAACACATACAATTTACTGTCGCGGTTGACAAAAAGTTTGTAACTGAGTGCTCGCTGAAATATCCAGCCGATCTACTTCCTCAGCGGTTCCCATGCACACTAAATGCTCTTATATTTTGTTTGTTACGTTGTCAATTCTGTCCGATTTACTTACAAAAATCCTAAAATCAAACTGGAAAACGCCAAGCGCTATGATAAAAAAATTCATCCAGGAAGAAAAAGTTCCAAGTGGAAAGCTCTCCCAACGACTTTTCATGAAGCCTCACAACAGAAGCTTCATGTATACAGCACTTAAAACTTGCGTAGAAACAATACTGTATAAAATAGATCACTAGATCTCAAGAACAGTTAAAATGATCAATTCAATGTCTTATAAAAATTATATAGATATTCCCTCCTTCCCTTTCTTATTAATTTTTTTTTCAAATTCAAATTTGGGATATATCCTGTAATTTGATTTCTCTGGTTATACACTTCGCCAAAGATCCTAATAGAACTGTTTTTGTGGCAAGGTTGAGCGCGTCTAGCTCGCTCCTATTAATTTCGAGTAAGAATTGTATTGTACAGTTTTTATTTTGAAATATTTTCTTCAAATTGGTTAAAGAGAGGTAATAAAATTTATCGTACGTCATTTTCACGTGAACATTTCAAATTGCCGATGTTATTTGGACCCGTGTACACACAAAATTTAATGTAACTCGTTATTTTCGTTTTGAAATATATTTAGTGTTTTAATCACCTTGATGATAATAACCGGAGTTAGTTTTATGCGCAAGAAGTTCGAACGGGTTGTTACAAATTATCTGACGACCAATTGTTAACATTTCATCGTATAAATACAAGCACAATTTTTGTGAAAACTAGCTGCAGGATTTACGACGAAAAAACTGTACTGAAATCGAGTTTTGTCCAAATTTTTAATAATTTATTGCGCCACTCTCGTCATTTTCCCCAAAAATGACAACGTTATTATTCGTTGATGTCATGTGTAACTGCCTGCAAGTAATTTGATCAAAATTGAGACAAAAAAATTAAGTGTTTTGGTCACCATGATATATTTTGCTCCCAATCTCATTATAGCCTCCGATGAGGATCTGCGTGTTCAATATCAAATTTCAGCTGTTATTTCTCGTCAAATGCGCACGATAAAACCATTTTCTCAATTAACTGACTGAATTAATTGCCTCTAATGCTCTTCATCTCCAGTAAATTATTCCCAATTTATGACGACTCGTTGCCCGCCCTTCCTGTTAGTGAGTCTTGTTCTTTCTCTAAATCCACACCAAACTGTCACCACTCCAATATAGAGTTAAAACCCGAAGGTAATGCGTTTACGTGAATACAGCTCTTTCACAGAACACCACAAGTAGACGAATTCTCTCAACAGGTACATTGATCTTGATCATTAATTGATAGTCTTAACCTAATCACTTTAATACCTGCAAAGTATGAAAGTTACTCACACGTGTCAACAGTTTCCCAGGGCACAAAAACAAAATGATAATGAAATAATAAAAACGTCCTCAATACCTGATAAGTGATGGTTTTGGTGGTAGTGTAGAAAGCTCGGTCATCGTCGATCGGAGTCCCCGAATCGTCGGAAGACGTGGAACTGATCGAGCTTCGTCGCTCAATCTGAGTTCGTATTTAGAAAGAAAACGGAAAAGAGAAGATAAAAAGGTATTACTGAGGTTAGGCCAAACAAAACAAAAAGCGACTAGGTTCATACAGATGCTTTCGTGCGGAAGTAGGTACAAAAATTAGGTTAGAAAAAGTACCTGAGGGTCAGCAGAAACGATTGTTGTCGCTCGAACTTCCTGTCGAACGACGCGCTGCTCTTGACGAGTTCCAGTTTGAGTTGTTGACCGGGCAACTGTTTTCTCTTCCACCTGAGTTCCCGTAAACAAAATTCGTTTCCCCCCGGGAGGGGGGAAAAAAACTCTAATTTAAAAAAACGTTGGTCAACTACTGACAAACATTCAAACACAACAAACATGCAAAAAACACTTCTAGTTTACTACAAGAAAATAAAGTCTTTGGAGCAATCGTGTACCAAATTTGTATGTATCAATTCGTCACAGGGCAAGAGGAAATTGTGTGGGAACCCAAAATAAAAAGTTGACCTAACAACTAAAACTTACCTGAAATGCAAAAGAAAACAATTCGGAAAAAGGAAATTGAAATCATACGAGGTGAATATTCACTCAAATTAATAAGAAATAAATGAAAATAGGAAGCTACTTTTTAGTATGATATCAAAAAATAACCTTTGGCCGTATGTGAAATACAATGAAAAGGAGACTACGGGGAAGAAAAGGACACTCAGCAATTATTAGGCAGACGCTCACCTCAGTTTACAGCAATGGGCAGGCCGAAGATCTGCATAGAGAAAAGTGGCAACCTGCAGTCGGCTAATGATGTCAGACTTTTTAAATGTTGATTGTAGAGTTTGGAATACATACGTAAATCGTCTGATTATCTAATTACTAAAGTGCCATACAAATCCGAAAAGAACGACTCCACACGTGGGGGGGATCTGCCCACCTGTTGACAACCGAGATGGTATTCTTTTTGTACACATATGTACCAAAGGGAGTCCTATAAGTGAGAAGATGTGGACTATCGGGGGGTTCAGGTATCAGGGGCATGCTGACAAGGGACCAACATGGTTGTTATATACAACGCCATGCCAGGCTGACGCAGTCCTGTTCGTATTCCCCCACCAGCAGGGAAAATTGCATTCTTTTTTTCATAATTTATTATTAATTTTTTTTTATTTATCATATTATTATTCACTGCTTCATATTTTTATTTTTTTCATTTCGTCTTTTAGTTTTTTGGGTTCTCGAGAAATTTATTTTAGTAAATAATCGTAAAAGGTTGTAAGCCATTTCATTATTTCATTTTCATACTTGTATAATTACAATTTAAATATAAATATTAATCATTTTCCATGATTTATTTTTATATTTTAATTTTATTTTATATTTTGAATTTATTAAAAACATTTTTCCGATGAAATGTATTTTAGTGAGTTATTTCATTCCCATCAGAGTTTTTTAGTTTTTAAGTGGCATAGTGCAACCTTATTTTTGCCAAGTGTGAGGTTACCTTTTATTTTAGGTAGGTCAATACTAGTAAACACTTATTTTTAAAGGATTTTTGCGGAGTAATTGACCATTGCTCTACAATTGGTAGCAGAGCGTAAGCAGTGTCCTCAATCCAAGCACCTCTGGGTTATGGACCCAGCACGCTTCCACAGCAACAGCATATGGACACAGAACAGTCGAACTCACACATTTAAGGTACAATGTGACTTGAAATGTAAATTTACGCTAGATAACCACAAATTTTTAATTATACAAATAAATACATCCTTAGAACAATACACGATTCCTCTAAAGGTGAAAACAGTCAATATTAACGTTACCTGGCTCGTCTTGGCATTGGTGCCCAAGTCTTCGGTCGTAGTAGCTGTCCTCGTCGTGACCGCTGTTGCAGTCACGTACGGGTCGAGCCCCTCCAGATCGGCCTAGTCAAGTCCGAAATACAAGCAGTCGTACGAATCGAAAAAATAAAAACCAAACAACAAACGAAAATAAGCCAAACAAACCAACAAAAAAAAACAAGCCACTAGATTGCGTAAATGGATAAAACAGCAAGTAAAAATACTGATGTGTTAACTACTCAAGTTTAAAGATTACAAGGTGGCTGCATAGTCATTCTTCTAAATAAGGGTGAGTGAAATAAAAAATGGCTGTCGCAACAAGGATCCCCTCTTCCGCAGGTCGGAGTCCACCAGTGAGAATGTGACAAAATTCAGGAGCAGGGACGCAGCAACTGACTGGAATCAACCTCAATGAAGAAATAGAAATGTAGAAGCAAGGGACTACCCTGCTCTGTAACATCTTCATGTGGGCTGATAAGTCGTCCCAAATCCCCTTTGGATTTACGTTCAAAATTTGACCATTGGTCCTGCAGGCATTAGATATCTAGCGAAAAATGGAGCTTCGTGTGATGTTCTTCAGGAAATAATTAAGACAAATACAACCTCAGGAGCCGCATCGAACGATTTTATGCTGCGATTGACGATTCAACTGCTTGAAAGCCCACAGGAGAGAATATGACGTCATTTGTGAGTGGTGAAAGCATATGAAATCATCCGCAGCATTAATTACAAAGCTACAACTGATGTCAAACGCTGAAACAATGGAGTTGTAGCTACAAGACACTCCCAGAAGAGTATGTGCTCAGCGACTTTAAACACTTCTTCTGAAAAACGTATACTAATGGAGGGACTTCCATAAGAGAAACGTGTTTTGCTCAGAAAGGATTGCAATAATTCAAATTAGTAGAATCAGCAGAAGTACTATCGTCATCAATAATCCGAATTGATCAAAACGCCTTGAGAAGAAGATTAACCACAACAAGAAGGAAGAGCTTGAAGAGATTCAAACAAGAAAAGTAGCTATTAGAGAAAAGACGAGGTACACGAGCTTGAACCAACGGCAGTAAACAAAAGGGGTGTGGCTTTAAACAATGTAGAACCAGATGAAAACGATCTAAGATATCACACTACAAAACATATTACGCTACACAACTATCTTAGGCAACCCTGAAAGCGACGTGCTGTTTAGATCAAAATGCACAGCAATCCATTCCATAGAGAAATACCATTCTTTACTTATCTACTGCACTACTCGTCAATAATGGGCTTCTTCCTATCTATAAGGAACAGCCTTAGAGGTCAGCAGCCAGTCTAGACAACTGCCACTTCCAGCAGACCAACGACCAAATCGCCACATGAGAATGCTACTACCTCACCAAGGCAGATTAGTTACAAAAAAAGAAGAAATTAACTCACGGTATTAGTCTGTGTGTTGACGGTGAAGTCCCCCGTTGAAAGGTCTTCAACTTTCTCCTCAATGTTGTGAGTCACATTCCCCTTATTCTTGACAACAGACTGCTTTGTCGTAGTCTTGACGATCTTAGGTCCAGCTTTGACAGATGGGTCCTCGACGATGCTTGCTAAACTTCTATCTTGGTCTGAGACGAAGGAGGAGGCAGGAGTGGCAACTAACGAAGCAGTCATGGAGTCAAACGAGCGATCTGCTTCGTGAGTTGGGGAGCCAAACCTTTCAGCGTTCAAGAAAAGAGCCGAAGGGTCTTCTGTGATGACTGCTGAAGGGGATTTGGAAGATTTAGGTGAATCGCCGATGACTGAAGGCGACCCTCCTGATACCGTAGAGGAGTATTTCGGGGTTGCTTCGCCATCTTTGTGGACGGATTCCTTAGACAAATGAGGTTTAAAGGTGAAAAAACTCTTCTTTTCTTTATTTTTATCAGGAGAACCGGCCCCTGGGCTGTCACTCTTTTTATCTGCAACTGGTATTTTGCTCGGAAGTTTGCTCTTGGAATCAGATTCTGCTTTTTTATCGGGCGAAGTTTTAGGGCGACGCTCAAATGAAGCGAAAATCCCTCCTTTCTTCTTCTCCTTCTTTTCTGCATCCAAGCCCTGTCCCTGCTGCCCAGCGTCTCCAGTGCGTGACGACAAAGGCGAACTTTGCTCTAACGTCTCTGTTGACGAGGCGTCCAAACCTTGACCCTGCGCTCGCTCTTCAATTTTTGATGCCTTTTTGATCTCATTGTCTTTACTTTTAACTTTGGCAGATTTACCACCAAAAAGGCCACCTTTTTTGGACTTGTCCTCGAGGCTCTTAGGGCTTTCTGTGTCCTTCCCGTGATGTTTGGAATCAACTTCTCCACCTTTTTTGTCTTTGCCAAAATTAAGTTTGAGAGAAAATAGAGAGCCTTCACGACCAGTAGTTTCCTTGTCTCCCTTGCTATCTTTGGTCTCTTTGCCTGCCCGGGCTTCATCATCCTTAGCACCTGCTTCATCGTCACTCGCTTCATCTTTACTTCCCTTACCAGCAGAATCTTTGAGTCCTTTTCCTTTGGTGTCCTTTTCCCCTTTATGAGACCTAGCAAAGAGACTGAGACCTTTTCCACTTTTGCTGGGTGATTCATCGTCGCTAGCATCTCCTTTGCCAGCCTTAGCAGATGAGCCTTTGCCACCTTTGCCAGGCGATTCATCATCACTTTCACCACCTTTACCAGACTTGGTGGCTAAATCTTTGTCGCCTTTGCTTGTTTTAGCGAATATACCTTTGCCTCCTTTGTCAGCGGATTCATCATCACTTTCACCGCCTTTAGCAGCCTTGGATGCAGCATCTTTGTCGCCTATACCTATTTTACCAAATAATCCTTTGCCTCCCTTGCTGGATGATTCATCGTCACTTCCACCTCCTTTGCCTGCTTTGCTGAATAAGCTTTTGCCACTTTTGCTTGGCGATTCATCATCGTTTCCGCCTCCTCTAGCTGCTTTGGATGCTGTATCTTTACCAGATTTACCGAACAGGGCTTTGCTACCTTTGCCAGTTGATTCATCATCACTTTCACCACCTTTACCTGTCTTTGAAGTGGAATCTTTGTCACCCTTACTTAATTTGCTGAATAAGCCTTTGGCATCTTTGCTAGCTGTTTCATCATCACTTACATCATCACCTTTGTTTACCTTGGATGATGATTCTTTGTCACTTTTGCCGACCTTGGAAGCAGCTGCATCTTTGTCACCCTTACCAACTTTTCCAAATAAGCCCTTGCCACCTTTGGTAGTTGCTTCATCATTATTTGCATCTCCTTTTCCTGCTTTGGCAGGTGATTCTTTGTCACTTTTGCTCCCTTTACCAAACAGTCCTTTAACCCCTTTTCCAACATGCTCTTCTTCAATTTTATCTCCTTTGCTCGACTTTGCGGCTGAACCTTTGTCACTTTTGCCAACTTTGGTGCCAAATAAACCTTTGCCACTTTTAGTGGCTGTTTCACCTTCACTTTTGTCACCTTTGCTTTTGCTGGCCTTAGCTCCTGATATAACAGCTTCATCTTCCGAGCTCGAAGCACTTGATGATGAAGAATCTTTCCTCTTCCTTCCCTCTTTCTTATCCTTCTTTTCCTTTTCGTCTTTATCCTTCTTCTTAAAGAAACTGCCAACAAGGCCTGAACCTCGTTTGAAAGAGGAGTCACCAGCACCGTCCTTGGACCTGGATGAGTCTGCTGTTTCATTACTGTCAGCAGAAGCGGTGCTCTTCCTAGCTCCCTCTTTAGCCTCTTTCTTCGAAGGGCTGTAATTAAAGGCAATGCCAACGCTGCGCCGACTAGGAGATTTCTCTGCTTCTTCGAGCTCCTCTTCTGACCGACTTCCTCTCCTCTCATAACTAAATCCTTGTTTCTTCAACTCCTTCTTTCTTCTCTTTTCCTCCTCAGTTTCATCATAAACGTATTCCTTCGTGACGCCCATTGACACCAACTTCCCCTCTTCACCAATAAACTTCTCGTTCCCTTTCTTGTTATCTTTCGATTTCTTACCGTCCTTTTTGCCACCAATTTTGAAGACGTTCATACGATCTGAGTCAGCCGCTCCCCCTCCAGTACTTCTGTTTGGGTCGTCCGGTGACTCGTCGCCAGCTTTGCCAGACCTCTTTGGGCTTTTAGAGGAGAAAATGCTGAAACCTCCAGACAAAGTCTGTCGGAGAGAAAAAAATTAAAATACAAAAAAGTGGTGGATTGGGGCAAATCAGGAAAGGAAGGCTCTACACATAAGAGGGGAAGGGAAGTGTTTTGAAGGATGGAAACAATTAGATTGTATGCATCGACTACTCCAACATTTAGATTTACATAAATAAGCGAATTAATATCAGCCGTGTAAGATGCGTCAGGAAACCCTCCTCATCCACTCATACTTCGAAAATGAATTCCCCCTAAGTGGTCCATCCATCAGCACCATCTAATTGTAGAAATGTAACAGCGAACTGAATCTGTTAATCTGGAAAATTCCCTGACTTTTATCACCCTCAAATCCTGTTTTCACTGCTTTTCAAGAGGGCTCGTGTTTATTTGCTAGGGAAAAATTAGAGATAAGAAAATGAGTTAATGTCTAACCTTTTTACATTTGCTTCCTGAAAGACTAAGAAAAGTGCTGACAGTTTGTTGAACGAAGATAACGAAAATAAGCCAAAAATCGTGTGTATAAACTTTTCAAATTTGATACAGAAAAATCATAACTGAATTTGATCAACCTGACAAGGGTATCTTCTAGCAGCCTGTACCCGTAACTATCCATTGAATAGAGATACGGGCGAGATGGAGACACAAGATATGTAGGAAAATGAGATTTGCCGAAAATTGAATTATGTTTTCTAATTTTTTGAAAAAAGGCTTCATTGAGATGTGGGTGTCGTTCAGCTAGAAATGCGAGGAATTTCTTTGAATTCAGTGATTTCAACTAGTCGAACCTGATCGTCCAAATACTGAATGATGGCACTTGAAATAGTTGAAATAATGTTTATATTAAGCAATTGGGTTAGATCTGCCAGTAGGCAATTTACTAAACGGACACACCTAACAGGTATGTTAACTTTAGTAATGTTTGTATTAATCCAAACAACGTTTAATTAACATTCAGCGATCGTTTGTCCAACGATGACATTCAAACGTTGTTGAATAAAAATAAAGCATCATCAATAAATCAATAAATTATTACTCATGCATTACCATATAAACACGATGACTCATAGGGAAACTGCAAGAAAATTATGTGTTCTTTTTATCTCCAGTGTAACGCCCTCCCATTAAAATCCAGCGTTCCCTTTACACGTTCCACTCACATAGACGAGTGTGAAAGATTAAATGGATTCGTTTGTACCGTAAACCACCTCAAGTTTTCCTAGGGTAGGTTTAGGATTAGGAAAGATAGTAGCGAAGGCGACAAAGGAACATTGGTCAAACAGCACATACAACACCCACATATGATTGGGGGAAGACAAACTGCTGAACGCATAATTGTTTGCAGGGGATACAACAATCTCATCGGGGTACTGAGAGGATGCAAACTACACAAAAGAGGAACATGGAGGGCAGGCACATGAAGCAGGAATAAGTAATTAATAATTACATTACGTACCACATCGTGCACAAAAAAATTTGTAACTACATTGAAGTAACATAACATTATTAACTACATCAAAATAATGACCGATCTCTTCAAATGCGTTAAATTGAAATACAGCTTGGCACGTGCAGCTCTACACAACCCACCTACATTAACCAACCTTTGATCTCTAGGCGTCACTGACTCCACAATCGTCACTGAAATAGCGAACCGCTTTAAGTCTACTTTAGGGTGACGTGACACCCTGAACAGCTAATTTCTCGATATAAGTACCTAATTGCAACAAGTCAATTTATATTAGGAAAAAAATACTCTCTTGGCAGTGAACATCAATCGCTAGATCTATCGAATAATTACTCATAATGAGCAAGGAGCAATATTCTCAGAGTTTAGTTGCTCCCCAACTAGAACGTACCCTTCTCCACAGCGACTGCTTGGAACACCTAATTGTTTTAAAAACAACCTCAAATCATCCCATTTCACATCCCACTTTCCAGCAGCATTTCCACCAGTTCTCTACTTAACTATACACAGTCCGTTCTAATACCATCCCCTTACAGGTTACAATTGCTTCTCTTCAGTTGGTTCTACAATGTACTGTCTCCATTTGATATTAATTTCTTTCGTTTATTCGTCACCAACCCAAACTAGTGAGAGGTTTTAATTACGGTTGCTTGAGCCATTCTTGAGGCTGACAAGCCCACGCTCTAACAAATATAATTATCTCACAGTTACCTATGAAGTAACCCTCGTCTAACTGGGGGCAATTGAGCGCAGAAGGATATGCCAGAGAAAATATGTCATCAGTATTACGGCTTTAAGACGACACGTTTCGACGCTGCAAAGCTGGCAGAAGTTAGAGGAGCGAAAACAACGGGCTGGTTCATTAAAAATGTCTAGATAAACAATGGGGGGGGGAATTCTTCCTCACCCGCCTATTGGCTAGTCACGTTTACTAATGCTTGCACGTACGTTCATATCTTCAAGTTGTCATAGAAGAGATTTGCAGCTTCTATTTACAGTCCACTTTATCCAGGGTCTCCCAACATTGAACTTTGTGACGTATTCCTCATATTATCTAAGACGACCCAGAGAATACATAGAGCCCCTGCCTCCAAAACACTTTGTAAGACGGTTCTCTTACTGTTCTAGCTCTACAGCTCTTTCTGAGAGATCAGGAATGAAGATATTTTGAAATTTCGAACTTACAAGTGTTTTTTTCTTCTTGGGATTACTGTCACCCTAAAGTAGACTAAATATACACTTTCAGAAAAACAAGATATAGCACTACTTACTTTGCTCTTCGATTTTTTGTCCGTTGCCTTCTCTGGGGATTTAACCGGCGATTCAGCATCAGCTGGGACGTGGCGGTTCTCCTTTTCTTCGTCGGATTCATTTCCAATACCACTGAAACACAATCAGTTAGATTTAAGGCAATTAGACGAGACACTTTGGAGACGAGACATCACGAGTCAACAAGACTTACTTGGTTTTTTCGTCGATTTTGGACTCTTTTTTGCCTCTACGACCAATAATTTCGCTGGGCAAAACTGCGACCCCTCCAAGTGGTTTCTGCAAGAGGGAGACTTAGTTAAATATAAAAACAAGAAAATCGCTCGACTTGATTCAAAGGTAAGATTCCCACTCATAAATTGGGCGAGCTGACAAATCAGTGATGCTGAAGTTACAGACGTAGAAAATTATAAACTACCACAACTATCAAGTGAGATAAAAATGGACAAAATTCTACATAAACGTGCGACGTAGTAGGACTAGCAGTTCAAACAAGAAGAACAAAGGCTTAAGCGTACAAAAATTGAAGTAAAATTGATTCCAAGGCACCTTACAGAGGGATACCCAAAAGTAACAAGAATACACCAGGGAGGAAGTATGTAGCAGCTAGAAGCGCGGCACATATTAAGCTAGTTAATATCTCATCTTTCAACAGCTGTACAATCTTTTTGCGAATGATACGTATTCTGGGCCTCAGCATTCCAGCTCAATTTTAATGTACCATTCCCTTTTTTTTAAAGTAAACTATTGCAACCGTGTAAAAAAAGTTGAGCCTTCTTCAGATCTTAACTTTTAAAGCCTAGTAAATCGAAAAACTCAAGTCTCAGCATTCGGTTTGAGTGTGCAGTCAGACAAAATTAGATAAAGCTCAGTTGTTACTGCCAAGAAGTGGAGGAACAAAATGAAGCAAAACGAAGGGTTTTCGCATTTTGATTACATTTTTCAATTCTTGTACTTAAATCAAACTAGTACCAGTACCTAACTCTACATCTCCGCGAAAATTCAGTGAACCTATGAAGCGAAATGGGGGGAGGGGGGTCAACGTATGGAGAAACGGCTGTAATGATTTTCATCAAAATCACTGAATGCCTTCAACTAATTAATACCTACATAATGGCCTTCAAAATGTTCTGCCGACAGTCCGTGGATTATTCCACTTTAATAAAAGCAGTTATTTCACATGTTCGAAAGAGAAAGTCGGAATTGATCTTTATTACGCCTTTTCGCTAGGCCAGCAGTTACAAAGCCATTTAAATGCAGTAAATCAAAATGTGATTTCAAAATGTCTCACTGGTTGCGTAATACTTTGATTTCCGGGAAAATAAGAGTTTTTCTGAGCGACATTTTAGACCTAGTGAGGCACGATTGGCACAATTTTGGGGAAAATGTTCACGTTTTTATATTTTATAAATAATAAGTGGCGCAAGTGGAACTTTAGTTATTAAATAATAATAACAGTTTAAAAAAGTAATGTCAATTGAAGGAGTCAGACGAAGTTAAGCGGCAGTAGGTTTGTTTACCGAGGTACAATAAGCACCCTAATTAGAAAATGAAAGAACGTTTACGCACGAAACTTCTCGTCACTTTTGGATCCCCTTTTATACATAGAAAAAAGCTTAATAATACAGTAGAAGAAAAAGAAAAGGCAGTCTTCGATTGAATTTGCAGCAAACACTTGACGATGAAACGAGCATTTCAACGACACAATACAAACTTCGACAAGATACAAAAAAAAGCAAAGTACGAGACGGAGAAATTGTGTACTCGATTTAATTGTCTGCAAACCTCATGAGTACTGAATTCTCCTTCTTCGCTGGAAATGGAGGTTCCTGACTCATCCTGTACCTTTCGTTTTTGTTTCGTTCGTTTGAAAAGGAAAAAAATCACAACAAAAATGAACGAAAAGGTGAGAAACAAAACGAAAATTACCTGATAAAAATTTCCATCAAATTCATGCTACTAAAATGTTCAAATGAAAATCACGATTTTACAGTGCCAAATGGCCTCTAACTATTCCCGCTAACTCCAACGAGAACCAGGCTTTAGAATGGCCCAAGGCGCAACAAAGGCTCGATTATAGAAAGTATTAGATGCTGTTGAAGTCGAAGGGCTAATATTGAAGTTATATCTGTACGGTGGACAGTGTTTTTAAAAGGAGTTGGACATAAGGGATGACATCAGCTGCCTTATGTGATTCCCTTCCATCCTCGGGGAACCTCGTGATAGATACAGCTTACATGTAGAATTCTATGTATATATACGACCTTTTGGACAATAAATTTATGCACAGTATTCTCAATATAAAAGTTTATGTATAAATACAAAGGAAAATATATAAATATCCCGCACTGAGTCCAAATTGTCAATACCTAGATCTCACAAAGTTTGTGGAGTAAGAGCTAAAATACAGACTATAATGCTACAGAAACTAAATGGAGGTGGACTGCTACTAAAGCCTGGAACAGGTGACAGATTTAAGTAGTTCGTGAGGTAGTGTCGTTTCCACAGCTCTTGCTCTCCACGCTTGAAGCAATGTATTGTACAAGTCCTCCATCAATATTCATAGCCTGACATGAGTAATAAGATCTTCTGACGCTCGTCTACGTCAGGGTTGGTACCGATCTCAAAACTTAATCACCCGCCAAACCTTATTATAGATCTCCCATTTAGGGGCGAAATTCGACCCTACAACTAGCAACTTAACCCCCTTCTAGGAGGAGGCATTCGCTACGAGGTACTAGAAAAGGAATAGTTTACGAGGAGCATGGCTGCTCGATCCTAACTTCTGTCATGAACCAGATCACACAGCACCAACAACAAACAGGGTCAAGATGAGATTTAGGAATACCCAGTGTTGTACTGTCATCGGAAAAAGAGAGAAGGAAGGACCGTTCCTGAGCAACTGAGCTCTCCTCCTACAGAGAAGGGTTTGCTATAGTTTATCCTGTGCGCCACCAACCATGTTACTGGCTCGAGAAATAGTACATGTGGTTCTGACTCAAGAACCAAATTCGATATGGCAAGTGGCCCAAATATGGAGTAAGAGGAATGGAGACTACTTGCTTAGCATACGACTGCCAAGGTTTCCACCAAAATTCAGGTTCTCCCAGTATTTCCTTTCCTCAAGGAAACAGGTTGCCCTTCCGGAATCCCAGTGCTCTAATTCTCCTGAAGTTCTCCTTTTAGTCTTCTAGCATATCTTAGCTTCTACACTAACACAAATTCACTTTTTCATTTCTCTTATTTTCCCTCTGACTTCTCATGTTGGTCACGTCAGAAAATCTTATTGGTGGCAGCGGATCGAAGCATTATAGCGTGCTCAATTCAAGTAAATCATACAGTAGGCACAACATGGGGCTCAAGAAAGGTGAGAGGCAGAAGGGATCCTTAAAGAGCTTTGGAAAGAGGCGAATTTAAGGATAGAAAGAAATGAACGCTTTTGACACAACTCAGACAGAAGTAGCTGAGAGGAAGCCACTGAAATCTCCATACAGCCCTGCCCTCCCCATCTATATGCTTGCTCGTCCATTGACTTTATTTTTACGATAAAATATGTAAGCAGATCATACATTCCTCATTACTTTACTAATCTTGACTCGCATTCCCTAGAAGCCGCCGCTCTACTCTATGCACATAAATTCTAGATCGTGAAGGGCGAACTAACTAATCTAAAAGCAGGATCACCTTTTCATTAACTAAACACTACAAAAATTGCAGTTTCTATCATACTAGTCAAGTGCCATGAAGAATGGGCTCACTACACAGTTTGGGTCTGGCAACTATACATGGTCAGTACAGGTGAGCACTCTGAACTGTTTTGTGATGCCCTTATTCTTGGTACAGGAACATTCAATTGATGAAAGCTGAGTTATGAAGTGGGATTTTACCCCCGAAACCCCCATTTCCTTGAGTTAAAACTCACATCTCACCCCGTCAACGTATTTTCATGGGGCCGATACTATGATCACTCATTTTAAACAAAATCCAAAGTTAAGATTAGCTAAGACGTAACAGAATGGTGATGAAAGAAATAAAATTGAGGCGCATCCAAGTAGACTTAAAAATGTAAAAGCTCTTATTATTGTTTATTGTTCTAATATTAATGGCTAAGAGTGAAAGTTGTGGAATCAACTTGACTTGTGTTTTTGGGATGCCAATCTAAGTGAGAGTTATTAAGTTGCCCGTCCCGGCAATTAGAGGCAATATTCTTGATTTAAACGGAGTTCTAGCTGTCGTTTTCGATCATAGGCCACTGTTATTGGCTTGAAAAAAAAAACGGACAGGGTCTTCATCCAACCTTTACGCTTGGAGGTTTCGTCGATTTACACCAAATATTAGCAGATATGGTGTAGCTTTGCGCTTGTGTGCAGAACATTTGTTTGGTCTTTGATAGTCTTCTCATTAATCCAGGGCTGTTAATATCTACATTAGGTTGAGAGTTGAAACACCATAGAGCCACAGGAGAATCATGTAATTCATCTGTTAGGTTTTAAATGAGTTTGCAAAAATAAAGTATGCGGAACTGGCGTTAGTTGAGACATCAAGTATTACCTTATCTTTCTTGGCGGGAGACGTGTCCAGACCTGGAACTCTCGAAGGAGGATGAGGCATCGTGTGTCGTTTGTTAATCGGATCTTTGTTCGCTTCGTTGTTTTGTTGGTGGAGAGCTAATGAGACAATTGGTAATATAAATTAATAAAGATACAGTTGATTCAATGAGCCTGCCATTCTAGCTCGGTGGAATACAACCACTTAATGAGTTACTAAGTGTATAACTTACGGTCGAGACTTCGCGTGATGGGAATCTTCCGAGCGGAAAGTGTCCTTTGGAATGAAGGTTGCTCTCGATCTATCGGCATCTGTTTAGTTTGGTACTGCGTTCGGCGGGAGTATCGGAAATTCGACGATAACTTGGGAAGGATTCCTGGTTTAATGGTTGCATCAGGGGAAGTCAGTCTGGGGTAAAAAACGTTCGATTAAACAGGAGCGGAAATAAACAAGTACAATCTCCAGTGTTTGCCTGAAAACCAACCTGAAAAACGTGTGATGCTCAACAGCGACTTTCCAGAGTTTCTTGGCTGCTCTGTGACTCGGCAGTTTGAACCTGAAAACAATTTTCATTGATCACAAATTCGACGTTTCACCAAGCATGACCCACTTCTCGCCGCAATTTGTTACCAAAAAGTTACATTGTTGCAGCCCTGAGGATTGGATCCTGAGCTCTGAACCTGAACCCAAGTTCCCTTGGAATGTGACTCTTTCTCTGACACTACGGCCACTGAAGAAACCGTCAATAGGAATACGGAAGCACCTGAACTCCTGAAGTAGATGATTTCAATCAATGGATCTTGTTACAAGAAATACTATCACCATTTTGGATCAGGAGGAAGAGCGACACAGAGAAGTAGGACTTCATTTCTCTTCTTCAATCATCTGTTTCTTTCCAAGGTAACAGACGCTGCTAGAGTAGGCTGTGGCTGGGTTACACTCAACTGGCACTTCTCTAAAGTTATATAACATCCCTACATCGCAAACCCACAAAATGAATGTTTAACTCAAACTCACCCGATAGTCTGTTCATACTGTTCATATTCTCCTGGTCGAATTTTGACGTAAAAATAGTTCCGTTTGTATGCAATTTTCAAGATTTTGGGCCACGCAAACCTATTGATTCTCAACCTGCAAACAAGAAAATATAGTAAGTACATATATCGTAATAACAAAACGAGAGATGCCCATAGTGGGGAAAACCCGCTAAATTACTGTTAATAATCTGACGCGCAAGCACATTGAACTTCATGTGCATGCATTACACGCCAATTATATTAACACTGTGGTCTTAGAGCTGGCAACTAGCCTACGACAGGAGAACTGCATGTGTTGGCGCCAAAAATGTTATCAAATTGTTCCGTGTGGTCTTGTAGATGTGGTATTTTTTGTATCAGTAACTCTTTGATGTTCTTCATGGAGTATTCGGTTTTTAGTAATTCGAAGCTGTAGCGATAACGGACGTAAACAACAACTCACTGACAAGGCAAATAAAGATTTGGCAGCACAATGTCATGCAACCACTCCTCACAATTTCAAACCAAGTAGTCTTTGATGCTTCAGCTCTTCTTTTATTTTTTCCTCATACAATTTTATATATTTCCATAAATTATCATCATTTCAATTTATTCCTCCTGCCTCTGGTTTTCTAGATTTATATCATTTTATTTTATTTGGGCTAATTTATTTTATGTTTTGTTTTATTTCTCTCACAATACCAGTTTCTTCCAACCACTATCTTATACCGAAACAAAACCTATCCTCCGTGGCTCACCGAAGGCCAAGTTCATTAACCACAACAATAACGGCAGTAATGATAACGGGAAGTACTTCAAATTTGCTTTAAAACGTTTTAAAGTTCATTAAAACTTGGTCATACCCAATGATTTGTGGAGGGGAGGGGAGGTTGTCGTTGATTTCGGTGGATTTTATTACATTTTTGTAATAACGAATTGAATGAAGCCGTTTTACGAGTGTTTGAACCATTCGGCAATACAATGAGTTTCATGTTTTTCGTACATACCACATAATTTTTGTTTCCAGAAAGTTTGAACGTCATGATGCTAATTATTTGTTTACTTGTACGTTCTGAGGCTTATTTTGTGATGGTGCGCAAACATCAGGGGAGCTGCCCCTTACGTTTTGTTTATTACACGTGCGAGAGCAAAATGAGGTTGTGATAGTTTTTTCTTTATTTGCAATTTGAAGCTTCGTGGCTGTGTGTAATCGGGCGAGTTCATAATGCCTTGCGCCAGTGGGCATTGAGTATTCAGATGGAAGTGTTCACATAAAATGCAGTACTGATGAACCACTAACACTTGACCACTGAACACAGTGTCCCCACAAGTTGACAAGTCAGTAACTGTCTCTGGTAACTGGTCCAAAAATACCAACACTCGTGTGTCCACCTTTAACCATGGGGGTGAGCGTTTCTCAGCGATTAATGTGGAGGCGCTTTATTATGTCTCTAATCAGTGTAGAAACATTACGAACTGCATGTTGTTCTACCACAAACTAAACTTGTCAATGTCAAATTCAAACGTACTGGTCGTTATAAATCGACAATCCCGTGGAGCAGACGCCGATAGTGATGTTGACACCTTCAGAGTCTTTAGCCTGGTGCAAGTCAACTCCGTACATCGCCAATTTTTTGGCGTTTTCCAAGTAGTGCATTTCCGCTTCGGAAGGAGTTTGCCCTCTGAATTTCAAAAAAGAGAAAATAAGAAACACATTACGACAAAGTTCATTTCAAAGAGTTAGTTAAAACGAGTTGTTCAATGTCTCACTTGTGGGTTTTGTGTAGTTCCATCACTTTGGTCTCCAATTCCGGGGTTTGATTGGGTGAAAAACGAAAATCCTGATGGAAAGACGATTGATTAATTTTTGATTAATTTGCTGCGCATTTGCACATCTCGAGTAACACAAATTTATTGACTTTGAGCCAAAAGTGTCAATTGTCGTGCCAATACATCAGATTGAGCCCAACAAAAAAAAGAACCCCCCTGTTTTTTGTGGGGATCATACAAGTCAAGTTTTGGTGGCTGTTATAGTATGTCTTGAGTGAGTTACGAGAATTAAGGGCAGGAGTATTGTGGCTGAAAGATGGGTTGGTTGAAGACAGTTAGAGGATGTGATGATGGGGTTTATGTTTGCAAATATCTTTCGTGATATCCTGAATCGAGGGGCTTCAGAACAGAGGAGAGAAGAAGAGGTGGTCAAAGGGTGGTGATGGGAAGTAAGTTCTGTAATCTACTCCCTTGCGAGTTAATTTGATTTGTTTGCCAGGTTTCAGGAGAGGTGAAGAAAGAAAAGTGTTGGGAACTCAGAATCCACTGTAGATTTCGTTCGTCGGTTCACTTCGAAACTGCCATCCAGTTCTTGTCCGACTAAAAAACTACCTCCCATGCCTGCTGGGTAAGCCACATACCTCGACAAATACGACTTCAAATGAAGAAGAATATTTCTACATGCACCGGAAATAGATTTGACGTGTCAATATAAAAAGTAACATTTTTATTTGACAGATCTCTTGTTTTTTTAAGAATATTTTTTATCACAGGTTGGGTTACGATACATCAAACAGTCGGTCTATAGGATAGACATGACAGCACGAATGGAGGGAGTGGCTAGAGAAATGAGAAGCGTGTGAACGGAGGGATGAAATTAAAGCCAATTTAAATGTAAAAGAAAGCAATTTAAAAATGAAAGTTTATTCAAAACTATGATTCAAATAACGATATATGCCTGCTAAAAAATGCTGGCAGGGATTAACCAAACCAACTCAAATACCAATGTTGTCAGTCCTGACTTCGATCAAACTAAATTGAGGAAAGCTTTGGGTTAGACCGCTTTTCGGCTTAAAAGAAATAAACGAGTTATTGATTCGTATTTGAAAGCCTCAGACTCAATCTAATTGAGAACGCCATTAGTGGCTTCTAATTCAATGGTATTAGAGGTTTTTTAAATGTGTGACAGACAACTTTGCACACTGGAGTAAGGGCTGAAACGCAAACCCCACCTTGCATGACACAACAGCTAAACAGGAATGCGTATTAGAATGTGACTCACAAGAACAGCCGCCAGATTGAACCCCCTCACCTTTATTGAAATTAACATCAATTTAAGATGAGCAGTTCATGTTTTCGAGAATATACGAGGTAGATTGAATTTTATGTTAGTTCATTCCATTTCTAACTCAGACCACTGAGGTTTTCGCAATGTGTGTCCTTCGGATACCATGAGGATAACGGCGTTTTATTCTGCACTTCGCTTCCAATCATATTTGACAATTATTACGTTTGTGCGTTGAGCCCTATACTTAGGTAATAACTGAACTCACCTTCAAGTAGGAAGGGTCTGAGTACTCGTCCTGGTTGAAATCTCCCAATTCTGACTGAACGAGATAGGAGCCCAGCATTGCGTGAGTGACAAATGAACAGGCCAACCTGAGCATAAAATGTTTTCATACATAAAAAAACAAAAATAATTACTATTCTTCGAATTATCATTAAGTTCTTTTATTTAGTTTCTTTATTTTAGTGAAATTTACTTCGTGCTTCAAGAGGTTGTTTAATTAACTAGTCTTCTTATTGCTTTTGCAGTATATTCACCATTCGTTCGGGCTTGAGATTCTGATTGTCAACTATTGACTCAAAGTAACCAGCTCCTCTATCTAATAGAGTATGCTTTTTAACCTTAATTTTGTTCTCACGCTAAGAAGCCGCTGATTACAATGTTATCGCTAGCTAATATAATAAACTATGCAACTCGAGAAAAAGGTCAACATAAATACTATTTTCGCCATCAATTCAAAACCCATACGAAAATTGATCAAAACTGAAAAAACTCACTTTCCAGAAAGAATGTCGTTTCGAATTTGAAGGCATAGCTGGTACCTGGAAGTAAAAGGTTTAATTAATATAAAATGAAGGGCAATGACACAAAACCATACTTTTAAATTGTGAGCGAAATTGAGTACCTGGTGATATCTTCTTGAAGTTGAGTTGGGTCTGGTGGATAAAACTTGACTTCAAAACTTACTTTCCAGGGCTCCGCTACAACAAATACACCAAATATTACTAGGAATCTGTGCTGGGATTGCGATGTCTAATTTCAGCTTTCTGAAATTCGTCATAAACCACCTATTTCAAAAAAAAACATTTAAAAACTATTTTGATTCTATATTACAGGTCAATTATGGAAGTACCAAAGGGAGAGAATCTGCCACTTCCACCAGATATGAGACCTACTTTAATAGACATAAAGGGAGCCCGAAACGACTTAAAGGGGGGTGTAACGAAATGGGACTGGCATTCGTGCACTGCCATGCTAGTGCCGGTGTTGGTATCGATCTTTATCAATGATTTAGGCAAGAGACCTGTCGAGGCGAAATAGTCACACACCGTTAGCTACGCGCGAATTTTAGGCCAAAAACAGCACCCTAATCGTGTCACAACTACCGTATTCGCCATATTTGGCCCATGTGTTCATGTTTCCAAAAGGCCCGTGAAAGGACTACTCGTCGAAGGAGAGGTTGAACAAGATATAAAAAAACACAATTTTTTTAATTGCTTAGAGGATTGGGAAAAACGTTCGCATAAATGTATTACGTCTGATGGGAATTACTTTGAGAGGGACAAAACAGATATTAACGAATAAACAGACACTTTTCGAAATAACACAAATTTCGCGATACTATTTGACAAAACCTCGCACATGTGCAAAATTGTCAAGGTAACATAACCGTGAACTTATAAAATTCTTACAGCAGCTTACGTTTTCTTTCTAGAAGCCAATAAATATAAAAATAACCATCAGGCTAGTTAATGATCTCCGGATGTATCCCTCTTGGGTTTATTGTTTCTTAATGTAGAGAAGAGTCAAAGAACCAAGCGATTACCTTTAAAAAATTTCGAAAGCCGTTTATCCAATTCCAGCCAGTTACGAGGGTCCCCTTTCTCTTCGAATATGAGGCCAAAGTAGTCCCTCTCCACCAAATTCAAATGATCGCAGACTTTGTCGAATAGCTCTTCTCCTTTAGCCTTCCTCTGCAACGTCGTAAAGCAAAAAGTTGATGAACTATGTATTAACGAGCAAATGTACTTTTTTTTACCAACTCATAAAATGACATGAGGAAGCTTGAAAAGTAAAAGCGGATTCCTAATTTTGTTTTGTATGTTTTAACAAGCGGGACGAGTTGAAAACGTCTAAGCTAATGAGGTGGTCTACCTGACCAGAATATTAAAAACACTCCGTTTCAGAAATAATCGTGTATAGTTTGCGGAACTGCTGAGGTGGCCGATTTAGCTTGCGTGTTAAATAAACAGACCTTCAAAACATTTGAGAAGCGTCGAAACAACGAGAATAAGATCTTAGGAAGACAAGAAAAGGGAGTATTGAATATCTGCACGTGCTGCTTGGAAGTGACAGTTCATTATTGATGTTTACTTTTTCAAGCGTCAACCCCGAAAAGTTCTCCGTGAGCTGGAAGGGGAGTTTGGCCGCAGTCAGGAAGTCTAGTGGATAGTGTAGGCCGTGTGCTTTCATATAGGGCTGTAGGAAAGCTTCGAGTATCAAAAGAACCGGAGTATGTAATCTGGCCCTTTCTTCAGTCAAGTTGTTCTTGAGGCGTGTTTGTTCCCCGAATCGTCCCTCATTTACTGACTGTTTAGAGTAGCCAAACGATTACAGTGACTAGGGATTGTCGCCATATGCCTAAGTGAACGACTGGTTGCTGGTTCGAGGCCTAAACCTACGAAACGGATGGGGGAAAAACTCGTCCTCTAAAACGTCAAATGAAATAACCAGCCACACTGGCCACACTTCGCTTAGGTGGTCAACGCCTGCTTCACCAGAAGGTCTGGCGAAGCAGGCCAAGTGCCTAGATGTTACTGTAGATGAGATTGAGATTAATATTTCTTAACCCTCACCAGGTTTGCTTCTTTGCAAGCCATTAGTAAAACAGTTATAACGGGAATTAGAAATTTCAAAGGGCAGAAAGGTAAACTTTGAACAGAACTCTACTTGAGGAATTAGAAGTCTTCACATCTTTCGTCAGTTCAATCACCAACACCCGTTCAATGCACCGTGTTCTACGCGATCATCCTTATGTACAAGACTTAGGACGTAGTAGGATACTTCCCGGTTTGTAGGGCAGCAAGCTCACTTTCAACAGAAAGAAATTGGTGGCCCAGTTGCAGCGAACTACACTCGTGTGGATCAGCGAAGCCAGCTAACTTTCGATTTGCCCATTGAGTGCATGGTGGAAAAGTCAAAAGCCAGAAAAAGAACTTCTTGTTACACAGGCTATATTTCGGGACAGCCTCTTCATTGAATATTTGGGGCGAGGCATCACACAACTTTCCACAATCCTCCAATTTCTATCCATCCAGAAGCTAGTCAAATCTGTTTTTCACCCAGTTTGTATGCATTTGGTAGAACTTAACTCAACGATCGATATATAAATGTGCTCAAGGTTCTGGAATTAGGTTGCTCCTACTTACGTAGTGTAGGTAACTTACTGGACTGCCGACACAGTTTGTTTAAATCGCGTTTGTTGAGAACTTCATCAAAATAGATTTTTTACGAAATCGTTGATAATTTATTGAGCTGCTTTCGGCGTTTTTCCACGAAAGAAAATTCCAGAGTACTGTTGAATCATTTGAAACTAACCACACGACATGTAATCAAAATCATTAAGAGGCGTGGGGGGGGGGGGGTTTAAGTGGATTGTTTTGAACACCATGATAACTAGAGCTATTTTTTGACCGATTTTACTGCCCTTCTTTTGGCGTCCCACACGTATTTGTAGGCTAAACGAGGAATATGAGGCAGTTTGGTGTAGCCATCCGGTCTCAATCGACACAGACCATTTTCCCAAATAGTGTATTTTGAACTCTTGTATAGATAACACAACTTTCTTACGATAGCTTCAGAACGGTTGAACGTTAAAAACTAGAACTCGTTAGGAAATGGCAAAACTCCTTCTATTCTCTTTTGTTTTACAAAATTCAATAACTTCGTTTGGTATAAAGTTATGAAAACTCTTTCGCCTTCGCTGGAAACGATTGTTGAGAAACACAGGAACGATAGTTGTTTGTTCACAGGTAAAAAAGGTCGAGGGTTGAAGAGATCAATGTTCCTCAGGGGTTGATCGGAGCGAAAACTAATGAGTCTGAACGTGAAGTTTCATCACCGTTGTTGATCATATTCATAACGAAACTGTTTTACGAGCACCGTTCCGAACTCCCTGAAACTTCCAACATGCGATGCTTTCTCAATCTTTTTTTATCCACCCTTTCCTGTCGTTTCAAAGCCGAGAATCACGCACATTCGATCGACTTGCACTTGAAAACAGTACGACTTGGCTGCCTCCCGGCACAAGAGCTTCGTACGAGTCGCACCGGCAGACAGACAATCAATTTTAACGACCAGACCGCACATTACACTACGGAAATCCCCCACAATGTCATCTGATAACAAGACTGTCCAAAAAAGATCAATAGCCTTGAACCACCTTTTGAAGAGTAACGTCGCCCACAGCACCATCACGCAACGAACGTTTCTTTCGTATAATTTTGAGTTTTACACTTCATCCGAAAAACGTTGAAGACGGCTTGGTAAACGTAGACTTTCCTTCGAAGAAATTAGCGCAGAAAAATGTGGAGCATTTGGTGAACAATTTTGTTTGGAGATGGTTGAAATTGGTTTGAAAAACGCCTACGTTCCAAAAACGTCTGGTTTGTTGTGTAGCGTTTATTTATTCCATGAAACAGTGTTGAATTTAAACTGACCAACTTTCAGCTCCAAAAATCAGACCACCTGCTTTACACCAGCCCCATCTCATCAAGGAACGCGCTACTACGGAAACATTTACGGACAACAATTCGAGGAGAAAATCCCCAGTTTTTGGTACATTTTCGTCATCCACTCGCCTTCCCATCAATGGTAACTGCGCTTAATCTTATTGTCACGCGTTCATAAAATCACTCACAAAACAAAAGACGGACCAGCTCAATCGGTCCAACCTTCTACTGCAAATCTAACTACACACACAAAACAATTAGGTTTTTTCGATTCTTTCCGATTTTTTTTTTTTTTTTTGCGCGATCACAGTACTTTCTGTGTTCAAGGTTTTCTAAAGGGCAAGGAACCACGTTGCGCATTTCTACGCAGGGAGAAAAGAGAAACTACGCGTTGCTCTACAGTAACTTCCACGACAGTGGTCGACAATTCATGGATGAGCAGTCACTGATCTGATTCCAAGTAAACCTTTATCACTTTCGTTGTTTCGTTTCACGAAAACTGTTACGGCTAAAAAAGTAGTTCTCTTCGACTAGTAGTAACCACCTATCCAAATATGCAACATACAAACTTCCGTTGGGTTACGGCCCGAAGAGAAGTAAAAAGAAGACGAAAAAGTCTGCTGTACTCGTTACAGGTATAGGTGGGGCGTCAGCTGAGCGAATGACTCATGCCCTACATGATAACAGAAACCACACCTGCACGATTTACTGCAACGACTGATATAACCACTTCATGAATAATCCGATGTTAGAGGGTTATTGTTCGACAATGAGATGAAACAGAAATCCCTTCCAACAATAATTTGTTCTAGACACGAACCCGGCGAGAGGTATGTTAAAAATGTGAGTAAATAAAATATTTTCCTAACTAAAATTTTGAGAAGCTAATAATTGAATGAAATGGAGTTACAAAAGCAACTCACGTCGATTGACAACTCCAAAGTTTCTCCATCCAGGAGCAACACCTGTACAGTTGCCATGTTTTAATCGTGATCTTCTACGAACCAATGAGTTGTCTTCGGGATTAAAGCGAAAAAGAGGCGACGTTGCTCTTCAAACGCCAGCCATCGAGTTTTCTGAAATAAAAACCACAATATTTAGATGCATATATATTTTTTGGCTTACTGAGGGATTAAGGTAAAAATGGCGACAAGCTGAATTTTAGAAACTAGTAACATGTCGTTTTCAATATTTGCATCAGCCCCATTGTGGAGCTCTGAAAAAATCAGGCACAACTTGATCGTTGAACACTTACTTGAAAATAATAGGGAAATTTCATAAAAAGGAGCTACTTCTATCCACCATGCCAAACAACTAATCAAATTTAATTTTCATACACTTGATGTGAACTTGATAGAACTCAAGGCCACAACGTTCTACCCAGAAACTGGCAATACTCCGGGTTCGGAATTTATTACTTTGCCCTAATTTATGTCAAGCAATTCGTTGAAATGTCATTGTATAAGTAATTTATGTGACTCGAAACTATTTTTTTCTGGAAACGAAATTTGACAGATATGGTTCTATACTTATGGAGAAATGCAGTGAAACGAAGTGAAGAGTTAGTCGACAATAGCTTGCATTTCGGAGTTCCGTGATTTATCGCTGATGCATTTATAACTGTTATTAAACTTAAAATTAAAATTAACAAACTTTTTTTGAGAACATAAAAGCAAAATTTATAAAGAAACAAATGTACTAAACTCGAGTTTCGTCCAAACTTTTGATAATTTACTGTGCTGGTTCCACCACTTTCCCACGGATGAACATTTTACAGTACTGTCCTGTCATTTGGAACTGTCCACATAAAAAATCTAACCAAACTCGTTAGAGCCGTGTTTGAGTAGAAAAAAATTGATGTTTTTAAAGTTATAGTTTTGGTCCAATTTTGCCAAAAAATTCAACATTAATTTATTTAATTTTGCCAATAACAAATTTGAACTGATTTGGTTCAGCCGTTTGTTCTCAAATCTTCCTAAATGCTGGTTTTGAACTCAGGGCTCTAAAGCATACAAATCTGGAGAAAATTAAAAAACAATTTATTTTTAACTGATTATATAACTTTGTTTTAAGGCAAGTAAACAGTAAAAATAAATTACTGCTGGGCAGCTGGAACAGTTTGTTTTAATACGTTTAATTTTAAGAGTTGGTTATGTCAAAATTGACGAGTACGCAATTTAGAGGAGGGCATTTTTAAATGAGCCGTGTCACGGCATCCTCGTCAAGACCTCGCTTCTTCTATTTCAAGCGGTTGATTGATTTCCGTTTTGGCGTTTTATCAGCTGACTCAGCATTTACTTCAACCGCCGGATATTTTGGTGTTGGTGGGAGTTGCTTCCTGGTTTAGTGCAGTTTGTCGATTAAAATAGAACGAACTAAAGCTTGAGTCATTCTCAATTGGAGGAATTTGCTGTTCGTGGTTGTCCCATCAGTAAGACTGCATTTTGACACGTTTTGTGGGATTTCGTGTAAGAAATGAAGCTATTTCAATCGCGTTAACGCTTAAAAACGAAAAATTACATTTTGGAATCTTGGTTACTTGGTTACAAGTGTTTTTATAATCACTGATCAACGATGACAAATCTCACTACTTCAGTCCCACATATATTCCGCCACCTTTTACGCTCTGCCATCTAATCTGGCTCAACTCGAGAGCAGGCTGTAACGTCCTAGTGACCTAAAATTGGGGAGTTTGAACTTCGAGGTGATTGCTTGAAGGTTGAGGAAAACGTGGAGCAGAACAACACGTAGTGAGTGGGCTCGCAGATCATTTCATTTCTGGGAGCGCTAAACGTTTCTAAATTTATTTTGTTGCCCTTACTCATTTCATTACGTTTATCCAGCAGCGGGTAATTACTGAATTGATTGAGCTTCCAGCACACATTTTTTTTTAAAGAGGTTACGTCAACTTTTTAATTTAGGTACTCAACTTATTACCTTCAGCTAGTTCAAGCCCATTGTTGCCAAGTTCTACAGACTACCGCATTGAAAAAAACATCATTTTGGCGAGGGCTTTCAAAGTCTTGACCCAAAGTTACACATTCTGAGTTCTGACTGTCGAAGCATAGTGTGACAACAGTAGCGGACAATTCTAAGAAATCTGAGTAATTCAAGAGGCTATTTGACGAAAAATAATTATTTAATACAAAATGTTGTTTTACATACGGCGGTCGTGAACGCCACTGATTATGTCGTCATCCGGATGAATAAAAATTGTCGATGAATCACCGCAAGTGACCACTTGACTCAGTTGGCGCAGAATACTTCAATTCATTTAAGATCCGGTTCAATTCAAACGAAATTGATTGTTTCTAATCAAACCTCCCAATCTTTAATTCACACGCCCCAACTCACAGAATTTCAAGTCTACTTGCAACACTACGGTATTTTCTGCAAGTTAACTTGGACTGAGCAAAAAAAGTTCAGACACAATTGACCGCTAAATGCGCAGAAGTCCGAGGAAAGTTGTGTGACGCGCCTCATCACACACTATCTAAATGTGCATTTCGTTCGTACGCCCCTTTATAGTCGCTTCAACTAAATTTTGCCATCCGCGTCATCAATTGACCGCTTCTCGCACTCGGACGCGCCTCCAACGGTCTTCAAACTGGGCTCAATTGCTTGAAAGGAGGGAGCGGTTTTTAGTAGGTGACGCTATGAGGTTCTGGAGAAGAGAGAGAAAGAACTTGTGCCCCCGCCTGACCTGCCCTCATAAGACGTGAACCTCTTGCAGGTGGAGAGCCCCCGAGCCCAGACTGTGTTACACAACTCTTTTTACGGCTCTCCTTTGAAAAGAAGTCGACAATCCGTTCGACTCATTCGATCGTCACGTGCCCAGCACTGAACACAATCCCGAAAGTTGAAATCCAATAGGCAAATTGTCAATTCATAGCAAAACTATTAAAAAACGAATATGTCATAGCTTTAGCCTTCCTGGTTATTGTAGAATATCATTTTCATAATCCAGCTCTGCTTCTCTGCGCTCTTCATGAAGTTCATGTTTGTTACTGATGATGACCTAACCGTCGAAATCGATTTAACAATTGTGCTCATTATTTCTGTGGAAATATAGACAATTTATTGTTTATTCTGTTTTTTAAACCTCTATAGGTCATTTTCAGGGCTTTACAAAACATAACAACTTCCCTTCCTACTTTTAAGGACTAAGAAAAGTAAACAAAAAACTGGTGCGAGTCATCGCACGACGTTCTTTGCCCCGCGTACAATACAGCGATATCATGGCTTCACCTACTGATTCAATCCCATTTTCAAGCAGTGCATACGAAATTAGTAAAAATTAACTTTACATTTCATGTAAAAACTTGTAGAAAGTTTCAGAATTTATTGGGCTTTATTGTGACTGTCAACACGATTTTTCTGAGAAAACAAAACTCAGGAATTCTGGTTTAGAGGTCTCCAATGAATGAAGGGGGAAACATAGCGAACAAAGTGAGTCTTAAAAACAATAGTTTGAATTCCTGGGGTTGCACTCGATTATTTCAAGACCGTTATTAAACTACCATATTGTTCCAAATTGTATTGTTGGGCTCTTCGAACAGCTCAGAATGAACGTTCAAAAAGAATACACACAACATTTTTCTTCTTCTCGGGAGCGCTAAGTAAAGAACAAGACGTAATTCAAGAGTGTGGAAGGTCTGTATGAAAATGAGGTCATCACGCTCGTCACTACTAGGAAGCGAAAAGAAATTAACCGAAAAACGGCGGTACGGGCCATAGACGAGGACGATGAGGTCAATTTGAAAGAGTTGATTGGAATCAGCGGAGGAGCGAACAAATTGGATGAGGTTGACCGCATTCCGGGAGAAGGCGACGTGACAAGTGACACCGCAACGAGCGAACCGCATCCGAAGCGAAAAAAGCGATCTATTTCGAAAATTAACCGAAATGTGGAAGAAACTGTGCGGGGGGGATTTTGAGCGGAACGAAAAACGAGGAAACGTTACGGCACAAAATTGTTGTGTAAATGAAGTAGGAAGATAATGTTATAGCGCATGAGCAGTGGTACAGCTATCATCCCATCTACGGCTTTGAACTTTTCGAGATGTTTCGTAACTAAAATACTCTTATGTAAAACATTGTGCAGGATTGGACCATATTCCATATTGTGAGGTAGGATCCATTCCTTTCACTAGTGCTCCTTGGGAGGAAGCCTTCTCACAAGCAAGTTGGATTTCCCAGCAACTCCCGTCTTCATATTGAGGAACAGCCCGGAACCTCTTGTCCAGCATTACTACAGGACGTTCCCCATTTTACCCTACGGTAGGGCCTTGTTCTTATTGACACATTATCAGCCATCACTCTCCTATGCTCTGTAACTTCCCTTTTCTTTCACCACTGCAAGGACATAATTGGCCACGGCGTCCCACAACCATCTTGCGGACCCCAATTTTTGATTCAAGGCCTCCCAAAAACCGATCTCCAACGCACCTCGGAAGACAATCTTTTCTTGGACACACAAACTAAGTGCGATGTTATCATTCACTGCCCTGCAGAATCGGCATAAGCTATTGTCCAACTTGATTATCTTCATTAAGAAGGAGCCGAAATATCCATGATCTGACGGGAACTATGTTTCACAGCAACGTTTCACAAGATATCCTTCCTATCCGTGCGTTAAAGTCGCCTATCGGCAATTCAATTCTCATTATTCCACACTGCCTTCGATCTTAGGTAACAGTGCTCAGTTTCTCTTGTTCTCTACTCTTTTGTCGGAGATGTGCCTTTGCCCCTGGGCATAAGCTCCACGTGAGCCACCCCTCCAATCACCTAAGTAGAATCAACCGACAGTCTGAATGCTAGAAATATCCAAAGAGCACGTCTCCGTACTTTGGGAATCGTAGAATATCCGCCTCATAGCGCATGATGAACTCTACTGCTCCCATAAGTAGCCGACAATAGACTGCCAACGTTGGCTTAACACGTCGTTTTATACATAGCTCTTTAGATGTGATACCAGAATGTTGTGTCATCAATGTGATTAGCAGCGCTTTGGGACACCATGATGACGGCATAACAGCTACGATGGCACAGTTTTATAGTCGCTACTAGTAAATGGGCGCCTCAGAGATGAGAAACGAACCAACGCTGTTACAAGCTACAATGACCAATGCGGGTCCGTTCGGATATAACACTGAGAGGAACTAAACTGGTTGATTTCAGCTCATTAAATCAATTACGACTAAGAGGGAATTTTAGTACCACATTCCTGTACCGCGCCATGTGAATGGAAATCAGGGAACACACCGTACCTCAACAACTGCTGTGTATACGAACGTAGTTCAGATGAAATAGTGGACACTTAAAGTAGACAGGAACCACCTAATTGGTATTATTCGATCAAAGCAGGGCGATAAGAAGGGAGTGAAATGTGCCATTTCCTCTCCAAGTCATCTATTGTGTTGGAAGACGGAATACGAATTCTTAAATAGCGACTTCACGAAGGTTCTAAATATATCATCAGCGCCAGCGTTCCGTCACTCGGCTTCGAGACGCCTCCGCCAACGCCTACTCAGATTAACGAACTGACATTTCTGAATAGGCTTAGAACACTTTTTCTAAGATTTGTTGAAGCAGATAATTTCTCCATTTTCTTCTTTCTGTCACGAAACCGAAAAATCAACGATATTTAACCTCTGTTTCTTCTATTCATAATACAAAAATCATTCACAGGATTGCAACTACGATCAGAGGCACTCAGAAAAGAGCGTTCATAGAAGGGTTGTAATTACATTTTATGTGTAACAGAAGAATATAATAGGTAGTGAAATAATAAAACGTCAATACAGATTTTTCCTGGAAAGAAGAGGAAAAGTCCTGAAAATGGCATATTTCAAACTGCAATCAATCATCGTTTTCCTTATCAGTCCAGCGTTCTCAAAATAATCAGGGTGAGAGTCCAATAAACTACCAACAGAACGGTGGTTTAAAAAGGAAATAAAATCTCCTCAGAAGTTCTGGGATTCCAACCCTTATAATGCACACACAACCTGAATTATAAATACGGAGCTACCCCAAAAAATCACCTTGGTAGTCCTATGAATTACACAAATCACCTAAGAAACCTCGGGCTGGATTAGTAGGTTCCATTCAAAACTCTCTGATTGTAACTGAAAATAATTAAAGTTGTGTGATGCATCTTACCAACTAATTTTATTAGAGATTCATCACAATGTTCATGGCTAACGAAGCTACCAGAAAAATGTTCAGCGCAAATTAGGAGTTGGAGTGACAAACCACACGAACTCACTCCGGTTGCCATTTGAAGGTACGTTTCTAGTGCATTCGTAACATTTTGGTTGATTTAGCGATCGTTATGTTGACATAGTTGTTTGCCATTCGATAAATGGGTCGACGAGAGGCACCTGTAGAACGGCGAAGTTTTTATCAAATCCTTAACCCCACTGATAAGCTTCCAAACAAGATAAAACCCTTATCGCGGTAGTTACTCACTTGTAACGCCATTTTTCCTTTATCCGGTCTGTTTTACGAGGAAATAAATTGACTAGAGGTCGACGCTGAAAGAATACATGGCATGAAGAATCACACAACTTGCCTTAAAGCTTAAATATGTTCTGATGCTTGGGGGCAGGAGTGACTCAAAAGGAAAAGGGATGTTACGTCGTGCTCCGTCAGACAATCGGCAAACGTAAGCCAGAAGCCTGATGTAAATGAATAACTGGAAAATAAATTGGTACTCGAAGAGAACAAGTCGGTATTAGTACGTTTTGTCTTCTTAACGAACAGCCTCTCTCCCGAAAGAAGAGTAGGGGTGATCCAGCTAAATCACATATCACCGACTAAAATATTTAGGTATTATTGATAGCCTTCGCAACTTTTGAGAGACCCAAAAAAAGGAAAGAGTAAGGAAGAAATCTTGTGGGAAAGTATATATTTGCTTTTTCGTCCTTAAAAGTAGTCTTGAATTAATATGCAGCTGGGGAGCGTTATAAAAACTTGTTTTCATCGTTTGACATGACGTCATGATTGTAACGTATAACAGACACACAACCAAAAGCCTTTTACTCACAAATAACACGACTACAGTGCGGAATATACTGTAGCAACGTTAACCAACACCAGATTGGGAAGTCGTACACTGCGCATTGCGGATCTACACCACAGAGACCTAACACCTAATTCTAAACTGCCCCGATTACGACCGCCAACGTCAACGATTAGCTCCAAGATTAAAACCGAACCAACCCCTCCTTTCAACCTCTAAACACCACCATAGGCAGTGGCAGTTTTTGATTGACATTTTGTACGAAAAGTACCTTGAAATTCTCATCCGCAGGAAAATGAAGGGGGGAACCATAAATTATGAAAAATTTCTATGAGAGTCGATTTTAGCTCAGTTTGTGGAAAATATGTTTGGAATGTTACACCACCACAGACCCTCGTCGCTTGTCACTACAACCTGCTACAGCAACCCAAATTCCAAAGTAAAGCTACAAGTACAGCTCTTAAAGTGGCTGGGAGCCCACCAGCACTGTCCCAACATGAGACAAAAAAACCTTCAGGTGGTGAGGCCTGGGATTCATTGCACGTTTTTACAGTGAAACCTTGGGAAACTGCGTCAACCGATGGGTCTTGAAGGGAAAATAAAGTACATACTAAATACACCCACCGAGAAAACGTCTGCCAGCATCAAAAGCGGCTCATCTACATCAGAAAAAGAAATCCCGCGGCATAGAAGACACGAAGAGATTTCGCGAAAGCTCCAGCGGAGCATCAACCTTGAACTTTGGAGGAGGCTGAAGTGTCTTACTTACGTCATCGCGAAAACACGTAGCTAAATTGCTCATCTATTGAGTGCGAACGACCTCTCCCAACTAATAAACGCTGAGTGGATAGTTCTTTGTATGAAACTAGTGACAGTTATTTGGACGAAATTTGCCATTGCGTGACGTTCCGCGCTGAATGATTTTTTTCGCCGTTTGTTTTTGTTTCCCCGTGAGAGGCTAAAGAGAACTTCAAGGGCGTGCGACCGGAAGTGTCTTCCGCCTTCAATTCGCGCGAAATTATATCATCGCTTGTTTCCTTCTGTTCATTGACAGAAATAAGTACTGAGATAAGTAGGGGGAGCACACCAGATTTCTGCCATTGAAACGATTATCGACCATTTTTTAACGCGCACATCAAAATGTCTGCATACTAAAATCATGTACACTATGTGTCCTACAGATAAGGAGAGAACCAAAGACAGCCCTGGAGGACTAATCAGATCTATCATGGTAGACTGAAATCGTCGAATGACAGTGGTTTAGGATATTCCGAATTTCCTTTTATAAATACAATAAAGATAAGATACCTGTAAAACAACACTAAGTATACAGACAATATTGCTTGGGTAGCACAAAGTGTTCTGAAGTACTAGTTGCAAAACAGTTTCAACCACAGACGGATGATAATCATAACGACTAAAAAATAAATATTCGGATAATCAGCTTGACCTAGCATTAATGCTCCGAGATCCATCCTGTTCGATTCAGCATCGAAAAATATCATAATGAAACCCAAAAAAAGGTCGAAAAGAACTGAATCGTAATATTAAAATAAACAAAAAAAACGAAAGTATCTAGAAAAAACTGAATTTTAATATGAAAACATGCACGCTAAATACTAATATCAAAATTTAACCAAAAATCTATGAAAAAAACCAAAATGAGAATGAAACGAAAGAATCTAAAAAAATTGAATCGTATTAAAACCAAAACGTCGGGGAAATTGGAACGGGGGCGCTCGAAGCGAACCCGGGGGGAGTCGAGTGTTGGGAGGGAAGCGAGCGGGAGAGCGGTTGGTTTTTTAAAGAGACTGGCGGGGCGGAGGGAATTCAAACGACGAAACGCTTGTAGCTCCCGCGTTGTCCTGCGTTTCGTTAATTTTTTTAACCGTTTTTTGCCCATTACAACCACGGGCTTCGTCTGATCGGATTGCCGAGATGGCGGGCACAACTAGATACCAAATCGGATTTTTGGGCGAAAGAACGAATTTTTTAGACCACGTTAAAGGCACAAAACGGCCTGGACGGCGGACGGACATTGCAAATTTGGAATCCCCATGTCTTGAAACGTTAAGTGTCAAATTTTGAGGGGGGGTTGTAAAAAATTTTTCGTGACCGAAAACATAGGGTTATTATTCAGAATGAATAATAAACCAAAAACCGAAACATCGTACTCGCAACAAATCTCATCAGACTTCACTCAAGTTTCTTCGGTGACCTTTTTTTCGTCGTTGTTCCCGAACATTAAAATCAGCATTCTCAAAAACTGTCAGGTGCGCCGCATCACACAACTTTCTTTAGCTCTGCGTAAATTCACTGGTTTACATGCCTTTTGCTAGTAATTCAATTTATCATACAGCTCATTTGAAGTTGACAAAAAAAAACATCACTTCACGATCGCAGAAAGTGGTAGCGCTTACAGTTCCGGAATATGTTGTACTGCTCGTACTCATGTCCTGACAAAATGTAAAGAAGAGAATCGTACTGGCAGTAATTAGTTGAAAGCACTTCGCAAGTGTTATCAAAATCGTTAGAGCCGTTTTTGAGAAAATTGGCAACACGGTAAATTGATATTCGACAAATCTCTTTTTCCGAGCTGTCAATCGCGTTCACAGACACATATATAAGTATATTTCCTTACCATATGACTGTTCCTGAATCCTCGAAGAGAGTTGTAGATTTACCAGGCGATAATACAAAATAAAAATTTAATAGTACCTAAAGTAAACTGAAAAATACTAATGAATTAAATTAAAAAATAATAAACATTAAAAAGTAAATTTTAAAAAACAATATTTGAAATAACTGGAAACGAATTACTAAATACTAATAAACACTTTAATAAAGTAATAATTACCTTTAAATTTTTTTTAAAAAAACTGTCGAACAAACAAAATAATATAAAATTAACTTAAAAAAATAATAACATTTGGGAATGCTCTAGGAGGTAAGGAGTGTCGATTCCAGTACCCTGCTCCTCACCAATATATTTGCTCTTCGCTTTGAGGAAGGAAATGTTCAGGTTCGTACGGAGACCTGCACGAATTTACTGAGCTGATAAAACCTAATGTTCAAAAACCATAAGAGACTGCTCACAATCAGAATAAATGCAGCTTTTGACAAAGATTAGGCTCTCGACGAGGAAAAGGAAGTGAAGGCTAAGAGCCTTCGAAGTAAAAAGGAACAGGAGCCTCAAAACCACTCCCAGTCAAAGTATCTTCCCTCGTCCAGCCACAAAGAGAAACCTAAGTATAGTCCATAAAGCTGTCCATCCACCGACACAATTATCAACCTCGTGCATTAACTTTAAGGGGTCGGAGCAGAACTTGCCCCTTCAGTAATTTGCCTATTACCTCAAAACGAGCCTTTCGTCGAATATCGTCGACATCCCATTGGACTATTATTGGCCTCAATTTTCCAATTGGGAGCAACTCGGATCGACGGCTATTTTCGAAAGCGGCGGCGTTAAACCCGTCTGAATTTAAGCGAGTAAACATCTTCATATTCGACCTCCGCCCGATTAACCAAGTTTCTCGCGCGTTCCTAAAGTGGTGCCACGATTCCAACTTTTCTCTCGAAAATACGATTCGAGTCTTTCGGTTGGAATGCTGCTACATTAAGTAAACTTGGGATCGAATTCTCAGGCGGTGGAGTTCGTATCTGTCCGTATTTTCACTTTTCGCAACCCAAAGGGTAAGGAAAGTATCGCATAAACAAAGTTGGGTTTTCTTCAATCTACACGCCTACTGTATCCAACAAGCCTAATTTCGGTTCGCAGTTAAACTTGAGGAAAGACCAGCTGAATAGATTAAGTTGGTTCTATTGTGTGTTGTTGGCGATTTTTAGAAAGCGCAGTAATAAGGTTATGAGCGAGATCTATAAAAAAGAGGGGGAAGGGGATATGCCAACATGGGGGATTTTTGCATTTTTCTCGAAAGGGGCTATAACGATCTCGACTAAACCCTAAAATTATGTTAACTTCTACTAATTGTTCTTCTCTGCAAATATCTCTGTGAAAATTCAGAGAACGTAGTTCGTATCGAAATTGTTCACTTTTTCAAAACGATTTTCACCCACAGGATGTCTTCTTCACTACCTATATAGTTGCCCACAAACGTTCCTCTAACATAAATAAATATAATAGTTTTCCGCCCACCAACCCATTAAAAGTTCATATGAACTTGTCGCGGCTGAGGAGCTGAGCTCTACAACCACAACTTTATAAATCTACGAGGATGTTAGACCTAATAGTAAAATAATGGCAATAATGCATCGGACAACTGAGAATAAACGAAATCACATTAAAACCGAAAGATACAACTAATTGTTTAATCATTTTCGAAACATTTCCTTTAAAATATCTCATACAACTAAACATGTCGGGGTTAATTCTGCAAGCATAAAAACCCACAGGGCTTTAGAATAAGCATTTTTATGACGCGATCAGTTCTAAATTTAAGCAATTCGACATTAGATGTCGTTACTGTGCGTGTACGCTTACTAATGCTCCTATGCTCCGGCTGAATTGCAATTTTGTAAACGTGCAAACGTAATTGAAGCAAAAACAATTGCCTAATGTTTAGTACATTAAATTAACGACAAAGCAGGATGGTGGAATATCTACGACGCCTTCTAAGGACAATTTTTAGGATAATATTTTGTGCGTCCTGCGCCGATGGAAGCAGTGATTTACTGGCACTACCCCATACAACAATACCGTATTTTAATATCAAAGAAACTAGACCAAAGTAAATCAACTGGGCAGTAAACACAAAATTTCTAGCTTCCTTAAAAACGTAAAATAATTCTCTTAATTTGGAAACCATCGAATAAATATGCAAATTAAATTTCAACTTATCATCAAATATGACCCCGAGATATTTACATCGGGGCTACAACATTTTGTAGCCAAAACTAAGAAAGTACAATTGCAAATGTTCCTACAACGAAAACATGAGAAACGATGAAAAGACTTCGGAAAGAACGGAACTACTCCCATTCGAAAAGGAAAGCTTAATTAGCGAGGTTTACCAACATTCAAGGCCAACGAAAGTTATGTAATCGGCTTAAAAAGCATTTTTGAGTTCCCTTCAAATCCTTAGTTATGCTACTATTTGGGGAAATGGTCTGTGTGTAAAGTGTGCGAAAAAATTCTGGAATTTCAACCACTGCCAATGCACTTGCCACCTATTCCTAAACGTTGTTACCCGATAACTTTGGAAAAGTGATTATTATCCATCTCAAAAAAATCATGCGTACAACCTCATTAATTTTCTCTGTACCAATTGGCCAATAATGGTTAGGGCATGCGTACGAGCAGCACAATAAATTCCGGAACTGTAAGCGCTACCACTTTCTGCTCGTTTTGCCAAGTTCAAGTGAATGGGGTGATAAATAAATAGAGTATGTAGAAAAAGCCACGAACACAAGTGACCTAGAGTAAAGGAGAGTTGTGTGATGCGGCGCACCTGATAGTTCCGTAGTGTTCCCCCTTTAATTCAAGAACGTTCCACAGAAAAAATCGTCGAATTCCTGTAGGGCTGAGGAAGGTTGAATGATGCGGCGCATTAAATATTATCTTTAGTGTAGATCAATCAATGCAATCAACCGGAGCCATAATAATAAGTATGACTCTGCAAGCAAAATAGGCGCGAGAGACCGAAATGAACTCGCAGAGCAGAGGATAATTTCAAAATAACGGATTTGCTAGTGAAGTAAAGACATAACTCTTCGTTGGAAAAATACAACTCTAAAGCGTTATGGAATAACACAGCAAGCCAATGTGGACTCGGCCTTTGCACTGAAACGCCAAACCTTTAATTTATGTAAGCAACCAGGTAATGGTATTTCACCAACTTTTTAGTAACACTTTTTAATAGAACGCGGCTTTGAAGACACGACAATTCAACCCATCTAGCTCAAGTATTTCCCCCTTATTTTTTTGTAAACGAGTAAAGTTGAAGCTTTGAGCCACACTTGAAGCATCCCGTTGTGGTGGGTTTTTTCTTGTTAAAGAGAAGGCAAACAGGACTGGGATAGAGGTCAATTGAACGAAGTACTAGGAAACACAGCTACCTTCCATCCATAAAATCGTTCAACTACCTCTTAGCTGGACACGATTTTCGAGTTTGGGTTGTTTACATCACTGCTCCAGTCGCCAGTCAAAATTAAAATAGAGGAAGGTAACGGTATTTACACATCTCAGATCAATACTACAAACTTAACTAATTCAAACCTAACATAAAACCATACAGAGGGCACATTACATGACATCCCTATAGCACAACCTTCCCGAAATACGCTTAACCACTGCCTTCTTCAAAAGTCTAACGTGAAAGTATCGTCAAGGAACAAAATCACATGAGACTCACGGGGGTCACTCTGGGGAACCAGCGCGAAAACGAGTTAGAGGTCCTGTAATCAGGTAAAGAACATAATTGCGTTGCGTAGTGCAACTTCTGCATCGCTAGACACATCGACGCTGCCCTACTCCAAACATGCTGTCTAATGACAAGGCCGAAGAGTGGCTAAAATTATAGGAAGGCGCTATCCAAATATTTACCTCCCTTCCCACATGTAAGTTTAAATTAAGAGAGGAAAATGGGTATAAATTAATTAAAAACTGTCTACCACGCACCGAGCAACAAAACGAATCTTACTGTTCATGACAATATAACAACGTGTGGATTGATCTTTAGGGCATTAACATCACTATGTGGTCTAGCTGTAAAACCCTTGAGTCAACCACTGTGAGGCTACACAGGCCACAAGAATCACTCTACCCAAGAGATGACTCTATTAGCAACTATCCAAGCCTCATAGAGGAGACACTTCGATTACATACAAAATCAAATAGCTATCGACAATGAGATTAGACGTATCTTCCACGATTTTACACGGTGGCTTTCAGAAAATTAATTTTGAATTTCTAATTTGAAGCTTGTCTCTCTCCCTGCATATTTATTTACAGATACGTCTCAACAGCAAGTTGAATTCTTCAAAGCAGGGTTTGGTACTTCATCATTTCATGCTTTTTCTCCAAGGCACTATTCAATAATACCCATAACGTGATTTACTTCGCTATCTTCATAATGCATAAATAGGAGAACATTTAACTTCACTTCAACGAGCAGCACGAAATTAGGTTCTTCACAAGGTAGTTTTGTGTCAATACCTTACAAATGACACAAACAGCTTTCGCCTTGGCAATGACGAGAATTTATCTTCTCAATGCAACAGACTATCAACTTTTTTTCAAGAGATAGTTTTCAGAAAATACCATATAAATGGCGTAATCGAATTTTGGTGGTCTTGAGCGAAAAATTTATGGTTCGCCATAATTCGCTTCTTTTATAATGAGGATGTGATATTTTAACAGGTATACTCAGAACACAGGGTAATAATAGCTAGTGAGCCGCGAGGAGGCGTATTAGGCTCCGATATATACAGGCTACACACCAGATCGCAACACAGCAGCAACATGTTGGTGACATATCGACTAGAAAACTGAACCACTCGTCTCCAAAATAGATTATCACGCTCAAATAAGGTCAAGTCAGTATAACGTTAGATCTCGCAACGACGTGGCAATTTCCTCGACAGAATTTATAGCAATTTAACTACCCTGGAAATTAGCTTTAAATCAGCGTTGTAAATAGGTCGACACCCAATACCTCCAATCTCAATTAACTCTGACTTACCGACTTCCGTTTCCTTGGCGCAAAACAAGATTTTCTCAACCGACTCCACGGAACACCATCAGCCAGAAGTGTTTGTATACGAAGACAGTAGAAGTTTCAAAAACTGTCACCGCCCGAAATATTCGACAACTGACGTGCCGCGCACTAACACACTCGGATTTGTCGTTATTTTCGTCACTTTCGCCTGAAAATTAAGTTTAACAATAACTAATGTGAGAACAACCCTGAGGAGTAAATTCGAAAATAAATACCGTTTCGATTTTCAGGAAAAAACCGTTGGTAGTAATAACAAAAAAAAACAACAACACGGCCACTGGTTGATTTCAGTTCGAACTTGGGAGAAAATATATAAATATCGACAAACGCATCGAAAACTTCCGACTTACGCGATGTTAAATTGACAAACCAACGACGCGATGAAGTTCCGTCGAAAAAGTGAAGGAGAAAAGTATTCGGAACGAAAGAAGGCGTGTCGGGTGTCGAAGCGTTCGTCTCTACAAGGGAAATGACGCCATCAAACAGATATTCAACAATCGATTCAAGGGCTATCGATAGAGGGCTAATTCGATTCTACAGGTAACGTGGAGGAAACACAAAGAGGAGTTGCGATCACGGAGCAGATTTCCTCAAAGTAGTGGCCATTCAAAAAGATTATTCGCCGTTAACATCATGGCATATAACACAGAAAGTCAAAGACGGTTTTTAAAAACTCCGTATGCTAAGTCTGCCTGGAACTGCTCCTTGCTGTTTTCATCGCATTGTTGATTGTAAACTCACTGCAAATCACTTATCACGCCCTAGTATCAACTCCTATTCAAAATAATTACGAGAATTGTAAGAACAGCTATTTCTACACTATTTCGTTTTCCTACTCTACACTGAAACTTGAAAAGAAGAAAATATTGAAAATTAACTGTGATTTTTGAAGAATTTTCTACACATACTTAGTACCACACATTAAATGGTGCATTTGGAGAAATGATCCATCCATGTGTTTTTGTGAATTCAAATGAGGGACAGAGCTGAATCTGCTACAGTTTTGTTTTCCTTTTCTTGATTATAAAAACACTAAAATCATATTATAAGCGAAACTGACAATTAATATTTAATAATTACACGAATGAAAGTGTTACATAACTTATTATTCAGTAATGACTGTAATAAAACAATTATATATTTTTCCTAACACTGAAAGTAACGATTTTGATTACATAGTTAGTACAAATGGTTGTCAACAACAACACAGGAAATTTGTCAAAAATGGATTTTGAACTGTTTTTTTTTTCCTTGTACCATCACCTTTGATATGCGTATTGTCAAAAAAAACATGAACGTACTTCCATGCTCTACCTAAAAAGTAGAGTTGGAAGAAAGCCATGGAGAAATTAGGAGCAACATTTAAAATTCCATACTGCACACCCCTGTTGCGTTTTAGCTAACCTATTTTACATATATTTTGCTTATTCCGTGTTTTTACACAGTCTATTTCTAAACCGAGAATGATACTGCCTTGACCTAATTGGTGTTTTCATTACAACACAAATAAATTGATACCTTAAATTGAAAAAAAGGAATTAATTGATTAGTACTTGGGAGTGACTAAGGAAGATGAGCCTTCCTTGTGCTACTTGCTACTTGTTCAGAATTAGAACACCAGTATCATGAGATTGTCCAGTTGTTCGTTTACTTTAGAAATTGCAACCTCTTCTAGAGACATAGAGTTGCAACAGTTTGCAGAAACAAAATCCATAATATCGTATACTGTAGTTGGCAAACTTGGAAATTAGTTCAAATTCAGCTGCATCATCTATAAAAAGAGGACGTAAAGCTGCAGTATGCGAATGTTGAAACTAGTCTTAAACTGTGGAAGGCCGTTATCATCTCATCAAAGCTACACACATCCCCTTGGTAGAGTTAAACTGGGAGACACTTGGACCCAGAGAGGTTGCTCGTCTTGCATGAGCAACGAAGAAAACAAATTCGCCCAGTTCACTTGAAAATTTGTTCTAAAACTTAATTTTAACAACTGACAGACTACATACAAAATTATAATAAGCACTGAGATGAGGCATCAAATGTATGGGCATTTGAATGCAACTGTCTTGTGAGAAATAGAGAAGAAAAATAGAGTGGGCTCAATGAAGTAATGAATGAGTTCATTATTTGAGAAAGTAACTATGACTTGGAATTGAATTCACCAATGACTAACAAGAGGAGAAGATATAGATGGGTAAGAAATAGTGCATACACCAGTTACTCCAATATTTCAGTTTTCATTGAGAGGGCTTGCCCCCAGTAACTCACTTGCCAGAGGAGACGGACTCACCTAACAGGTACGTTAACTTTAGTTAAGCAGAGTACATGGCAGAATACATGTTGACACTTGACATTGCCCCATTAGGACTCTAATCGATGTGGGGTATTGAAAGACAATAGGCATGCTTGCTTATATGCTTACAACTATTAAACAAATTGTTCAGTACTTGTGCAGTGACTTGGACGACTGATATAACTCTCTCAGGGGGTTCAGGAACAGTCATATTTATAAGTAAACAGACCTGTTCAGTAGTAGGTTTAGTAGATAGACTGAAGGTAAGTGTAGAAGATAACAGACTGCCTAAGTAACTATTATTACAGTGAAGGCATGGTATTGTCTGACATACGTAAACTATATTCTTTGGGTTTCGTTCTTTTCTGATGAATTTGGATTACTTTTTCTGCTTTAGTGTTGAATGAAACGGAATACAATTGAATACATTTAGGGATTTATACCCTTTCGTTAATGAACTGTTTTAAGATTCTGATGCAGTTACGAAAAGGGGCACCGAAAATGGCGGATGCGAGCGTCAACTGTTCAAAATTAGCCATAGTTTTAAAACATTTGAGCGAAGTCGACGACAGTTTGACCTTCTGTTATGACGTCACTGGCAACACTGTCACCATCCGCTTCTCGCATCAGCCGGTCTCTTGACGAGAAAAAGGGCTCCGTCTCCATTCAACGTGTAGGAAACAAAAACGAATCGACCTGCGCAAGCGCTCTGGCGGCTAAATGGTCGAGACTCCTCGACAAGGAGCCACTTCGGGGGAGCTGGAACAGCTCCTCGATACGAGTCGTTCGTGAGAACTGGGAGCGGTAACGATGAGCGGTTCGTCCTTGAAGCTTCAAGGTTGTAGATGGATGAGAGAATGCGGTAAATCGTCGAAGCCGTATTCCGTTTTTTTCTCTTCTGCGGTTATATCCTTTTTTCACGCCAATTTTCTTTCTCATGCCCAGAATTTCACTTTCACGTACCTCCTTACTTGCTAATGAAATGTACCAGGCATTATTAATTTTCATGCATCCGGTTTCGGTTTGAGTATCAAAATGAAATCTGCATTTTTTGAACCGCCATATTCAAATGCAGAGCAACTCTACACTTTCTAAATTTTTATGTTCACAAGAAGTGTTCTATACTTCGGCTTACTCAAGAACTGTTTGGCATCAGTATCAGCAAGTAAGGAAACACAATCGGCAGGTTAACTGAGAGGTGGCAATGGAGGGCCAGATGGAAACAGAGACCTTATGGATATACATTTATGGTCAGATAAGGTAACCTAAGTAAACAATAAGTTTTGATGTGTGTCTTCTTTACTACAACTCTCTTTCTGATTTGGTTGTAAAGCACCTCCTTAGCGTCATGGTAGAAATATACCCTCTCTTAATTCGATACGAAATGGGTTAATTTTTTGTGAAAGAGGAAGGCTCACCTAACGTTGAAAGTAAGCGCAATTAGACATTAGCGAAATGAGCATGATTCTATGTGTAAGAAGTTCAAATTATGTAATGAAAGAAGACTTCTCACACCAACAGGAACAACTATTCTGTGCGAGTAACAGTAGCTGATTTCCTTATTAAGAGGCTTCAATTCAATGAGGAGAACTAGTGGGGCTTAATTCGTTTTTGGTTTATTATTCATTCTGAATAATAACCCTATGTTTTCGGTCACGAAAAATTTTTTACGCCCCCCCCCCCTTAAAATTTGATACTTTACGTTTCAAGACATGGGGATTCCAAATCTGCAATGTCCGTCCGCCGCCCGGGCCGTTTTGTGCCTTTAACGTGGTCTAAAAAATTCGTTCTTTCGCACAAAAATCCCATTTGGTATCTTGGCAAAAAATGGTTTAAAAATTAACGAAACGCAGTATAATCGCAAATAAGCCGTGTTTCGTTTCGTTTTCGAGGCCCGCTCGACTCGCAGCGCCCTTTGGACTCGCCAATTGCCGTTCACTGGAAGCCCTCGTCCCACACCTACATCGGATCAGACGTTTACGGGCGCCTGGAGAATATTTTTAATTTCCGTAGTTGCATTGTAGTCAGGTCATGTTTCGTATGGTTTACTAGTTAGTATTCGATGCTGAATTGAATGGGATGGGGGAGCAGTAATACTAGGTCAAGCTGTTCATGAGAATAATAAACCATTGTGTAATAATTTGCAGGGGGTTTTTTTGGCACAGTGAATTCAGGGAAGAACGTGACTGTGATTGAGAAAATGTTTCGTTTTGAAATGAAAAGGGTTTTCCAGTTGAAGTTAGAATTCTATATCTGTTAAGTGGTTCCATTTGATTGGGTAGTAAAAGGCAGCTAAATTAGTCATGGAAAGGTATTCATTTCATGTAAAAAAAGACATTCGCTTCAGATTGAAAAAATTGAGCGAACATAAAAAACAGCTATTACAAATTATAGTAAACATAATGCAAGTTAAAAAAAAAAGACTGCAGTGTCCATAACTAAAAAAAGAGAACGTAATCAACCGTAAAACGGTTTTATTGTGGTGTGAAAAAGATCAACTAGAACATATAAAACGTCCCCTTGTTGCGACGAGAAAGATGAAATATTACCTCGCAAACAGGTTTCAATTTCACATGAATGAAATGCTTGCAAAGTGTTATGTAACGGCTTACTATGCATTTGAAAGGCTTGACAGGCCTTTGAGACCCATTCCATTCGATTAAGCAGTGAAAAATACAAATAACCATACGAAACATGACCTTACTAGAACGGAACATTGAAAATTGACATATTCTAACACGCTAAATTGACAATTGGACACTATGAAATTTTCACTACCTGATGAGGCAATGCAGGAAATGAGTGCAGGATGGGAGAAACGATTTCTTTTGCTGTATATTCCCGCGAGTGTCTTGACGTAGTAGAACTTTCCTGTCTTCTACGAGTTTCTCTGTTTCTCATCTAGATCTAGTCTTACGCCCTTCAGACCCGTCGTACTCAACATAGCAACGAAAAATACCTTGGAGATTATACTAAACCTGACGTGATTGCAGTAAAACTGCCAAAATTTCGTTTTTTAAAAATTTTGTAGACCGATTTTTACACACCATGAGTTTGGTCTCATTGGGTTGTCAAGAAGGCGGCCAACTATATCCGAAATGAAATATTTGTGCCAAAAAAGAAACGGTGGACGGACATCAGATTTGGAATCTGCATGCTTTGAACATGGTGTCAAACTTTGAGGGGGTCGTTGAAAAACTTTTGGTGTATTACTCAGAATGAAAAATAAATGGAAAATCGTTTAACTCCACAAAAAAGGAGCATCCAATTAATACGAGTTATAAGGAACATAAATACCATACCAAATATACATAAATACATGGGGGAAAGGTGCTATCGGTTAAAAGGAAAAAGAAGGTCACCATGGAAAGAGGGTAGGTGTGAAAAGGTGAATCTTAATGTAAAAAGACTTTGAACTCAATGAGTGGCGTATCCAACCAATGTGAAATACAGGAGTCACACTTTCAAGCGAAAAAAAGGTTTCAGTTTTGTACTAGGAAAAGACAACGTTGCACTCGGCGAAAAAGTTATTATTTCACAGGGAAGAAGATTAATTTCAACGTGAAAAATACTTTTATTACAATATACAGGCGTATTGGTTGTATTATGAAGTGCACAGAACGTAATTGAATTTGCAAAAACTCAATTCACATGGGAAAGCGCGTAAAATCCTCAAATAATTTAAGTTGAGCGGTACGTTCGTCGCTCACGAGCGGGAGGAGCCGCTACTTTCGACCCGCTCCGAGCGGACTCACAAAATGGCGTCTGTTTTGAATCGAGTGCGCCCTCTCCGGACCCTCCCCCGTTTTCCCCTCTAATTGTCGTCATCAGGTTTCCGAAGGGCGAATTATTACCTTTTTTAACGTCGATTGTCGATCGAAATTTTTTTTTGCTCGAGTCGTCAATCAAGTTACATGTTTTAGTGCGCGATCGACGACAGTTTTCGGCTCAAGACGACGACGTCGGAAGAGAAGAAACAGTTTTCGGTTCGGTTCCGAAGAAGGGGGATTAGGATAAAAAAAAGGGGGAAAAAAAAGACGAACCTCCATTGCTGTCCTGTACTTGATAATACGGGAGACGATTTTCGGTGTTGTTTTTTTTTAATCGTGTTTGATTTGTGGCGGTGTTTCGGTGGTTTTTGTGGTGGTTTAGTTCGTAAGTGATACTACGATTCGTCTCGTCGCCGTTCGATCTCCGTCTCGCCCTCCGACGAAACGAATTTTCATTACCAATGGATACTCGCAAGGTTCAGGTAATTTTTAACGTTGTTTTCCGCCCTTTTCTCTTCATTTCAACACTCCATTCTTTTGCCGTTGACGAAAATTTCCGTCGTTTTATCCGTCGCCTTACGTCCGTTTCTCGAGTTGTTACCCCCCTTCGTCATAGGTTAAAAGGGGGGGACCTTCTCCTCCCTCCTTGTCGAATGGACGACCCGAGGACTCGGCAACGTTTATGCCCTTTTATCTGACCAACCCCGCCGTCCGTTTCTTAGACGGTCGCGTCCATTTTTGTTCACTTTCTCACCACTTTGGACACCGTCGAAAATCGAAGGTTCCCAAAATGGGATTTAAGGTCGAAACGCGATGGTAAATTGCGTCGACGTCGGGGCCGTCGATTACATCGCCACCCCCCCTCGCCCGTCGATCGCTTCCCTTTCGAGATCTAGAAACCCCTTCACAACCTATCGTCCATATTTTCCGAATTGTTCCCCGTTTGAGAATCGGGCCGTTGAATTAGACGCGCACGTTGATTTTGTATGACTGACTGAATGAGTCGCCGTCAAATTGGACGCTTCCAGAGACCAACTCGAACTCAACACCTCACTGTCACAATAGTGTTTCAATCACACTATGCACACTGTGCATGATCGCTTGTTCGAAAGTGTTTACATTTCGGTTGTACTTGCCGGTCCCATCTCTACTTCAGGCAGTGGGCTGCTAATGGCAGGAAACTGTAAGAGTAAGGCCATTGTTGTACGTCGCTTCCTAATTCAGGATATGTTGTTGACAATTTTCTTTAGACGTGTGCTTTGGAACATCCGGATCACAGTCGTTTATTGACTCACTGTGCCAGTTCAAGTCATTCCACTAGCAGAGTTGCCCGGTCTATTCAAGCTGTGAAAGCATGGCATTTGACCGGCAGTGTGGGAAGGGGAATAAGTGACAGCATTGACTGCTTTGGTTTTAGGCTGGATCTGGTCAATAATAGCGCAAAAAGTGATGGCTGGGTATGTCTGCCGCTAAGTCCACTGTAGCGTCACCACCAGCGTCTTGTGTGCAGTAAAAAATGCAATCGACTTAGTTTAGTATACTTCTCCAAGATGCCCCATTCTCGAGCCCTCTGTGTGTAGGGATAGTTTGTTTCTCTTGTTACTCCATAAAACTAAAAGAGGTCTGCAGCGCCCTCATTTCAAAGTATCTGTATATGACAGATGCAAAGATGATTTTCTCAGGGGATAGACTAGCCTGTAGGGTTTCTGATAGTCTTCTGAACTAGTTGTATCTCAGTTGACAGGTCCTGCAAGTGAGAGTGGATAAAATCATGGTAGCAGTGCGTTAGAGTGCAAGGTAACAGCTTACGTAGCCAGTACCCACCCACACAAACCACCACCAAAGGTATCATCCACCCAATCATGGACCCTCACCAGGTCTAGCCCATCGGCCATACATACAGCCACTCATCCAGTGGAACGTTGGTGGTATCAACAGCACATTTGGCAAGACTACAAGGGATGCAGCCAACCTGCTGGGTGGGGCTGCTGCACTTAACTCAACCACAGAAACAGTCCTCAGAGGCTGATCTGTTCCAGGATTCAGAGGAGCTACCCACTAACTGATGCTGTCTGCAAGCTTCCCTGGTGTAGACTTCATAACTAGAAACCTCTCTATTTCAGTTGGATGGGATCTGTCTAGGTTTGAAGTTCGTGTTCCCACGTATACAAGGGTCATGACAGTAGAAATTTACAAATAGCCTCTGACGTAGGAAGAGGAGGAGTGTTGAGCATGAAAAGCTTTAGTGAAACACATCAGAAGGCGTCTGCTACAACAGCCAGCTCATGTTGACCCAAAACGTTCCAGTTCCTTTCTGTTGTTCACGAGGACACTAACTGAAGCCATCCAACTACCCTTTTTTTGATATTTTTGGTCGAGGACGTTGCACAACCCTCAAGCAAAACAGCACCAAACTGTTCTACACATTTTGACTTTGCTTTGCTCTCAGATGATGAGTGAGAGGCTGCAAGTGAAGAGTGTTGTGGGAGGTCTACAATCCATTTCTGTTTGGCATTCCCTCTCCCTGATTAGGGGGGGGGGGTAGTACGGCTAGAAATCGCTTTGATTATTACGTAATGAAGTGAGGAAGATGTGCCAAAACAATGTTCACATTGTCATGAACCTTTGTGTAGGCGCCTACGATTACTCCTAACAGGCCGCTCAAACTGGAAGTTATTGTTCACGTTACAAGTATGCAGAAATAACAACCCTTTCATTCCGCTCTAGAGGTACTTCCATAGTTTGTATTCGCTTGGTGATAAATAATACATTCTGAAGAGTTCAGCCAGCGTAGTACCCTACTGATGCTTTCCAAATGGTTATTCTCACTAAGCTTGAGAACTCTACACCAGTCTTGCCCGTCTTTAGAAGTAGAAAGGAACTCCTAAGGCATACGAGTATAATTTCTACCATTTAGTATACTTCATGTCAGCAGGAAACTATCTTTACTTTGTGCTTGCCTTTCCTCGGTGGTCTGCTCAGGTAACAGGCATCACCTTCTACTTCGAACTTGATCATTTAAATCTTCAACATGCAATAAGTAACCTGGGACATGCAATAGAAACCTTGAATTTGTATTAAAGGGAAATGTTCGAATTTCAACTTCAAAACGTTTTGAGTCGATTTTGAAAACGTTGAATTACAAATGCAATGCCTCGAAATTGAGTTGGGAAACGTTCAAATACGTTTTCGAGTTCTCTTCAGATCCTTACGTTGGAGGAAATGGTCTGTGTGTAATGTGTGTGAAGAAATTACGGCATTTCAACCACTGCCGTTTCACTTACCACCCATTTCTAAATGTTTTTACCCGATAACTCTGGAAAAGTGACTATTATCCTTCTCCAAAAAATCATGCTTTCAACCTCATTAATTCTCTGTGTACCAGTTACCCAATAATGGTCAGATCATGAGTACGATCAGCTCGATAAATTCTCGAACTGTTAAGTTCTGTCTCCTTCTGCCACCGTGAAGTGGTGTTCCAGCTAGTTCAAATGAACTGAGTGAAATATAAATTGAATTAGTAGCAAAAGCCATGAAAACCAGTGAATGAGCTAAGGAAAGTGAAGATTGGAAAACCCTGAATTTGACAGATGAAACCATGGAATTGGTTGGTAAAACTCTCATTTCGAAATGGTAATCATTACCTTTAACTTGGGAGAATTTCATGTTGGAACAGTCAAATTAGACAACATGGTGTACTAAAATCTCTCTTCACCCCCCCCCCCCCTCATTGACAGTTTAATTTAAGGACAAAGTCAATTTCAGATGGAATATCTTCTGTTTGACTTACGAACTTACATATCTATTTGATCAGTAAAATCTTGATTGAAAAACGCAACGAACACTTATTTAAATGAATAACAAACCAAAATGGGAAAATCAAAGTTTTGATTCCGAGAATATTGAAACAAAATGTCGACATGGTTTGATGAAGACGGGCACTAAGATTATATTTACGTTCAACGTGGAAAACCTTTATTTCGTATGGAAAACCAAAATTGGTATTCGGAGCGTTCAGTTTCACTTGGAAACTAAGTTTGAACGAATGGCTTTAATTCGATTTGGATACTCTTGAGTGAAGACGCTCCGACATTTGACGTGGAAACGTTGCTTTTCCTGGAATAGATTGAATGAAACGCACTATTTCGATTTGAATAAAAATGAATTGATTTGATTAAAACACAGAAGCAAAGGCATTTTTTTGTGGCTTTTAAAACCTCGAATTTAATTAGTAGTTTTGACGTTGACGTTTGAGTTAGGAAAACGTTGATTGAATACGAAAACCTTCAATTTGAAACGCTGTACTGATCGATTTGTTAAACATTAATAGCAAACGGAAAACAGTGACTTTAACCTCAACTCGATTGGGGAAACCTTATGTGTGGTTAAGCAAACCTTGTTTATGATCAACAAAACCTATGTGATGGAAACCTTCAATGTTCCCTTCCGTTAATCGTCGATACTAATCAGGGTACTTTCGATGTGAACCATCATTTCTTTTCTTCAGATTATTGTATTTCCAGGCGTAATATGAGACACACATATATTTCTAATTGAAGGGTGGCCCAATCAAATTGACGGTTTCTGATTACAAATTCAAGGGTTTCCATTTGAAATCAGATGTTTTCCGAATCAAATGAAGAAGTAGGACTTTAAATTCGAGGTTTTCCAAATTCGTCTTTTATATATGTGTATTATATTATGTTAGTACACTTTGTTTATTTAATAACATTGGATTACATCATGGTGTGCAGTGTAAGGATTATCTTTCCAAGTCTGCCTCAAATAAATGGCAATCTACGTAATGCTTTTGAGGCTACTGGCAGGCGATTTTGATGTAGTTTTTTCAACATCTCTGAGAATTACTCAACTTAGCACAGGCTGAAATCTGCTATTCTTTTTTAATGTGCCGTAGGCAGCTTTGTTTATACGGGGGGGGGGGGGGTACAGCCACAGGCACCTCAGTTTTCTTTTATACAGCCCCGGTGCTGTTAATGCTTGATGTTAAGTTCTAGGAATTTTGATGTCATCTACATGCACGGCTCTGTACCCCTGCTCAGGTCTGGTCAAAGTGCTCTTGCCTCATACAAAGTAGCTAGACCTTCTTGACTAAGTATTTGGTTTTGCAAGAAGCACACAACAAGCCTCACTGCCCCCTTTTATAGCTCTACGGTACGAGTTGTAAATGCAAGAAGGGGGTTCGCCTGTTGTAGCGCTGTCCTCTTAGTTGTTTACTGTTTGACTGTCCACTTCAAAATAAGCGATCGATCGTAACCACAAATCAATTGCTTTTTAATCATCTAGTTGCGTAAAACCGAGTTTACAGTGCACTTACATAATTTGTCAATCTTCATTCATCATTTATTGTTAGTGCTTCATTTGAACGTGTTGGTAAAATAACCAAATGAAGCGTGTTTCTTAATTTTAGTTATTCCGCTCCCTAATCTGCTGAAAGTATAATAGTATTGCTTTCACTTCACTTAGCGTTATGCCTACTGGCTGATGTAATTGTGAATTACTCTGGGCGAATTAAATACGGTAGGGAACCAAGGTGTAAGAACATGCGTGAAAGGTGTTGTGTTTGAAATTAGGGTAGAGTGTGGCCAGTAAGTCACTGAAATCAAAATTAGTCCTTCAAATCTTCTCTGATGGTAGTGTCGCTCTCTCGTTGATTCAGAACGATTTATTTGACCCATTGAAAAAATCACTTAAATGTTGGGAAAGACCCAATTCTTCTCGATTCTTCCTAAAGAGGGAGGCCTGACTCCAAAAACACCTCTTGGGACCAATGGCCTCTCCTTTAACTGACGTCAGCTCTTTTCCTTAATTTCTTATCCCTAATACTTGTCCGAATCGAGCAGAGAGGCATCACGTTCGTGTCCTTTATGGGCGATTGGAAGAGTGGAGGATCACCATCCCGAGCAGGGGATGTTAGGCAGAGAGGAACGATTTTATTTACACATCCAGGGGATGATTAAGGCCATAAGCCTATCATCATCTTTGGAAGCAGACAATGTAAACTTATGATCTACTCACTTACACTTTCAAGGCAATGGTATTATCTTCATAAAGAGCGAAAAACAATTTAATATCGAGAGATGAGCAAGTTTAATTTAATAGGGCGTTTTTATTAACAGGCCAATAAATAGAGAGGAAAGTTATGTAATCCGTTGAAAAAATCTTATGCTGAAGACTTCTGCATATATTTACGTTTCAAAACCTTCTGAGTCCGATAAATGCCCTTTGACATAACAGCGTGTTTGCGCTAATTGAGAGAGAACGACTGAGCCAAATCGGCTAAAATTGGACATTCAGCCTGCACATTAATGTGGAACGCCAAAATGAGTTTATGAACAAAATTTTTTCAAAACTAACTATAGTTATCAAAGTTTGACGTTGTTGAGGGGAAAGAGTGTTGAACTGTAGGGAACAGTAAATTATTTTGGAAATTTAAGCGCTTAAAATGAACCGTTTAGAAGGGGTTGACGAATATTGTTTGTGAATGGCCTTTGAACGATTGGTTACGGGTCGATTAATGACGTGAATTCCAACTCTTGATGCTGCGCACTGAACTGTGTGATCCAGCTTAGTGTACCTACATTTCGTTGTCACTACCCTTTAGCTTCATACTACTTGATTGTAGATATAAACCAAAACGAGATCTTTCGAGCATTGAAGATTCAAAGTTCCCAATGAGGTGCAAGTAATAGGCTAGTGGGTTTCCCAACTCATTCTGTAAACATGCCTCATTGTCAAGCCTTAGGCACCGCATGTTTAGTTTATCTATGGATAAACTCATTATAGATGTGATGAAGCTTGTGCCATACTCGTGTTTTAAATTGTAGTTCGTGCAATTACAATTTTTTTTTTTCAACTAGTATCTTTGCCTTTTAGAAATGGAACTCGATCGCTCTGTGGATGAAGGGAGACACGTAGAGACAATCCTGACTTGCGTCGGAGACATCAACGATCCACAGTTTCCCCAACAATTCAAGAAAATTCTCTCCAGCCTCCGCAGCCTCATTTGTTTAGGTAAATTGATGTTTGAAACTGCTTCAACTCAATTGTCAAAACTGAGGTGTCGAAGCGTAACAATGTAAATTGTAAACGAGCATTTGTAGACTCGGTGATTCACTCAACGTGTGACCAACTCTGCCAGCACATTCTACACCCTAAGTGCTAGAAAGCATTCCCTATCCACCCATACCCAATTTTCTTGCCGTATGAAGATAAACCATAGTTGTTTAATAAATTAGGGTTGTTTTTAATACAAAAAGTCTAAAAATACAATTCAAAAGCTCTTCAAAGTTAACATTAAGGGCATCTAACTTTGATTCAACGGTCACTCATTTCCTTAGGGCTAATAAATAGAAAGGAAAGTTATGGAATCGGTTGAAAATATGTTATGCTCGAGTCTTCTGCATATGTTCACGTTTCTTCAAAGCCTTGAGAGTCCGATAAACGTCCTTTGACAAAATAGTCTGCATGTACGTACCAATTGAGAGAGAACGGCTGAGCCAAATCGGCTAAAATTGGATATTCAGCTTGTACATCAACGTGGTACGTAAAAATGAGTTCAAAACTAACTATAGTTATCAAAGTGATCGGAGTTCTAGCTATTGAACCGCAATGTACAATTTACATTCGTGGGAACAGTGTTTTTTCCTCATAAATCCCGCTGATGTGTACTTACAAATATCTGGTGCGTAGCAACACACAACTTTCCGCCACCCCCGTAATTTCGAACACCACCTACATTTGCGGGCGCTATATCTTCGTTTAACGCATTTTTACAGGAACATTTACGGAGAACAAAGTGTAGGGACTAGTTAGCTGAGAGTACTCCGAAAGTTTGATCAAAATCGTTAGAGCCGTTTTTGAGAAAATTGGAATACCGATAAATTAATATTCGACAAATCTCCTTTTCTGAGTTAACTTGGCTTATATCTCCGTTCAACATATATATACAGAAATAATTATGGAGAACCAAATGTGGCTATGAGTGACTTAAAGACACTCCATTAGGATTTATTACATCTGGTGAAAAAGTTACCCTGGAATTTACGGAAATGTTAGAAAAAACGTTATTTTCGACACATTTTGATTTTTATCTCTGTTCAATGGACCGTCACAGGAACATTTATTGAATAGAATATGTAGGTATTAAATGTTTGAAAACATCCTGTGAGTTTGGTGAAAATCGCTGAAGCCGTTTTGCCAAAAAGCGTAAAAAACCTTTTTTCGCTTCAGGGGCCCATATCTCCGTTCGCCGTATTTTCATGGAGATATGTATAGAGAAGAAAAGTTAGGTATTGATTAGTACAAGATAATTTGAAAGTTTAATCAAAATCGTTAGAGCCGTTTTCGAGAAAAATGCGAAAAACCCTTGTTTTTGGTACATTTTCGTCCCCCCCCCCTTCCCATCAGCCGAAATCGTCCATAACCTTATTTTGGTGTCTACAAAAAATAACGAACAAAACAAAAAAAGAACCAGCTCAATCGGATCAGCCATTCTCCCGCAAATCGAACTACACACACACACACACACACACACAGATCTGTTTCTTTATTTCATGACTGTACCTAAACCCTCGACGAGGGTTATATCAGTCATAGAAGTTGCGGTTTCGCTAATATGCAAGAGGCCGGCCCCTGCAGCATCCACCGAACTCAGACCTGTGGAGGTACGGCAGGTATGTGGTCGTTAGCCAGTCTCACCGTAGAGAGCTGTTGCCCGTGTGTTACCGCCGGAGGTGACCACCTGAGGAATCCCGCACCATCTGGGAGTAGTTCTTAATCTGGTTCCTTACCTGATCTTACTGTTTACTTGGGTGGCAAGTTTCAAAAGGACTGATCAACTATAACCACGTTTCTTAGCCATTACCTTCTTTGCGAACTTTGCAAAATGGTTATAGGCTTCCTTTGTAGCAGTCAAAGCTGCTAAGTTCGTTTGCCCTCTCAACAACCGTCGCTCACTGTTGTAGAAACTACAGTGGAGCAGCACATGGTTTCTTGTTTCCTCCGCACTGGAGGCACAAGACGTGCATAATGGAGAGTCTTTCAGAGAAAAGAAGTGGAGCCGCGCATTGAAGTCACCATGTCCCGTGAGGAACTGGCTCGTCCAGTGGTCTGGCTCAACCCATTTTCTAGAAAGACGTTCACGGATGTTGGGGAAGAACTCATACGTATCACGTCCCTTTGACGAGGATTCCCATCTCGCTTGCCATTTCTCTAGAGCCCATTCATCGATGGCGGCAAGTTTCTGTTCTGTGGTGAGATCCGCACGGAGTTCAGCCCAAAGCGGGGAAGCTCCTGCTTCACTCTCCACTTGTCAATCATGCACTCAACAGCCAAATCAACTGGTAACTGACCAGTGATCACCTGGAGTGCTTCCGTTGATACAGTCTTGTAGGCCTTGGTGATCCACAGGAGCGCGGCTCTCTGGGATTGGGCCAATACTCTCTTTGATTGACTGTTAGTTTGCTACCCCAGACAACAGGGCAGTAGCCAATCACACCTAAATAGATGGCCTTATACATGAGGATGGTGTCGTGGTAACACACACCCCAAGTGGCCTTAGTAATGGCACGCAGTGAGGCAAACCTTGCAATGGTAGTGCCTTTAAGGGACTGGAGGTGTTGGTTGAAACCCCACCTCTCACCTATATTCACTCCTAAATACTTGACGTGCTTTTCAAGAAGGAGCCTGTGGCCGCCAAAGCGTATTGTGGGTGGATTATTCACTTTCCCCTTCAAGAGGATTAGCTGGGTTTTTTCCTCAGCCACCTGCATCTTGACGTGCTCGCACCATTGGTTGACAGTGCGGAGCACGTGGTGGGTTTTTTCTTCAATTTGGCGGACTGACTCTGCAAAGATCAGCACAGTCAAGTCATCCACATAGGCGTACGGCTCGCAGTCAGTCTCCATGAGTTTCCTGAGAAGACCTTCAAGAAGGCATTCCAGAGTGCTGGTCCTAGGACCGAGCCCTGTGGGCACCCCTTCTCAATCTTTCTCCGGACGGAGACATGCCTACTTTCGATCGTAGCAGTTCTGTCTGTCAGGTGACTTCTGACGAGCGAGTACAGGTTGCGGGGATTCCCTACCTTTGAGTTCATTAAGGAGCGCTGGCCACCAAAGGTTGTCAAACGCTCCTCTGATGTCAATCAGAACTGCTACGACGTACTTAGCCGGTGCCAGCAGGGAAACACGCCGAATCTCGACAATGACATCCTGCGTGGACCTTCCTTTGGTACACCCGTATTGCCTGCCTGTGAGGTTGCGGCCAAAGACTCCTTCGAGGGACTGCAACATCAAGATTTCTAGTGTTTTGCCTAATATGGAAAGAAGGCTGAGTGGTCTCCATGATCGCTGGTCCGACTGATTGCGGTCGCCTCCTTTGAAGAGTGACAACGCGCAGACTTCCACTGAGTGGGGAACTGTCCGACCTGCAGACAGTCATTAAATAAATTAAGGAGACCGCTGGAGATTGTCCGCTCAGCCTTCCTTAGCATATTGCTTTCTATTTTATCTGGCCCAGGAGATTTGTTGGGCTTTAAGGTCGCAAGAGCCCTGCCGAGGTCGCCTGTTGTCCACAATGGGATGTCGGGCTCGTTCGGAGGTCCATGATCAGCTCCCTTGCTGCCCTCTGGGCTTCAGTGTCTCGAGCTAGTTGGTCATCTGGGAACGCCTTCTCAAGGAGGGTTTCCAGTGAACGTTCGATACTGCAGGCCCAGCCTGACTCATTTTGCATCGCAGCTAAGACCTGCTCTACATTTGCTTTTCCTATGGAGGACTTGTAGTGTCTGCCCCAGGGGTTCTCAGAGCTCTCCGCTTCCACAAAATTTCGCCAGCCTTGCCGCTTGGCTCGTTTGCTGGCGCGGTGGAAGGCCTTCTTCTCTTGGATGAAGGCAGTTCGCAGTGTTGCTCTGGCATCAGGGTCACGAGTGTTTTGGTACATCCTTCTGGCTCTATTTGCACTTTGCTTGAGGGGATTAAGTTCCTCAGTCCACCATGGGACTTTGATCGCCCTGTGCTTCTGTTGGCCAAGTACAGAGAGCCCAGCAGAGTGCAGTGCTGTGGTAAATGTGTCCACTTTGCTGTCCACCTCTTCGGGTGTGGATGCTTGCACTATTAGGTCGGTGTCTGCGGCACGCAGTTCACCTTCCAGTACCCTAAAGAATTGCGGCCAGTCAGCATTTTTTGTGCGGAATCGCTTTTCACGCGTGTCTTTGCAGAGGATGTTATCATCCGTAATGGCAAAGTCAATAACCATGTGATCGCTCTGCGTTGCACCTGGTACGACTCGCCAACCCTTCAATTTGAGTAGCAGGGTGTGGGACACGGCTGTGACGTCTATACACGACCTTCCTCCCGGGCCATCATAGGTCGCCTCAGTCATGGGGTCGCTGGCAACAACCAAGTTGTACCTGGTGAGCAGCTCTATATACGCCTCGCCCGCCCCATCCAGGGTTGGGGATCCCCACAATGGTGATCTGGCGTTTGCATCAGCACAGACTACGCAGGGTCGTCCTGATAGGCCTGCTAGAGCCCGCTCGAGTGGTTCAAGGCTGTTGGCAACTGGTGCGCCAAATTGCCTGTAAATGATATTACAACCAGCTCAAAGCCACCGGCTCGGATGAGCACAGCGCCAAGTGCTGGCTGTTCAGGTGAGTGAGTGCGAGCATGTCAATGGACGGGTCGATGCAGGCTACTGCTGCCTTGGCTCCGTTCTTGCTCCAGCCACCACTGCGTGCCTGCGATCCGAGACCAAGAGTTTTGGATCCTATGTACGGTTCCTGTATGGCGAGGACACTGCAGCGTTTCTTGAGTGCATTTTGCAGCAACTCAGCCATAACTGGGCAACTCTTATTTGTGTTGTGCTGAAGGATTCGAACTGTTTTTGACCTATTCATAATCCACTCGTGACTCCTGGAGGGCAATCGCCGCTGACGAATGGTACAGCGTATGCCTCGTGTAGAGTGTGCGACCTGTTGGATTTTATGCGTTCGACGCAATTGGCACACTTGAGGGGAGCATCACGCTTGCATTCCTTACTCAGATGTGGCAAGGCGCACCAGGCGCACACAACAGGTCTTGTACAGGCCACTGCCAGGTGGCCATAGCGCTGGCATTTGTAGCACTGAGTGGGGGCTTGGTACTTTCGTATGGCGCACCGCTGCCAGGCTATTTGGAGGTGCCTTGCCCTCTAGTTTTTTGTACAGGCTGGGTGATACCTCAATCACCCAATCCTTCTGTCTGCCACGCTTTTTGGTGAAGAGAGGCCTGACATCCTGCGGCTGCAAGCCTAACGCAGGGTTGTGCTCAACAACTTGTTGGGCCAAGTCCTCTTTTTGAAGGTCGGTCCGCACGTCGCACAGCAGCAGGCGTGGGAAACGACCCAGGGGGGCTGACGCTTGGAGCTTCAACTCCTTTTTTGTGGAAATGTGGCTCGTGAGCGCCTTGGCCATTTCTGGCGTTTCCGTCACAATGACGGCGCCACCTCCTACTGCGGTGCGGATGTCTAGCACTCGGACACTCAGAGCTTGGAGGTCCGTAGCAGGGACACCCCGCATAAGCGCTTCCATTGCGTCAGGGTTGGAGGGACCAGCCTCTCCTTCCTCACATGTCCGCCTAACCACTACCACGTTTTGTCGTGGGTTTTTAGGGGGGAGTTTGGCAAGCGGTGGAGGCTTTTTATTTTGGTTTTTATTTTTATTTTTGCCCTTGTCGATGGCGCTGCCCTCGGCCTGCACTTCCTGCTTAGTTGGGGCCTGTTTCTGCTTCCCTCTGCGCTTCCTGGCCCTGGCAGGCTGCCATTCCGCCTCAGCTCCATGAGGGGGGGAGGAAGGCGCAGTAGCGGCTACTGCCGCATATGAGGGGCCTGGGGTACTACCCTGGCTCGTTGTTGCTCCTCGAGTTTGGGGGCTGGTGGCACTGGCTGCTGGGCAATTGCCCTCGCAGCTCTTCCTCACGACAGCCGCCACAGTTTCCGCAGGGGAGTGGCAGGGGCGATGTCGTTGGGGGCATTAGCTTTTATAGCCAGCTTCGAAATTTCGAAGAGGCAACTAGTTACGAGGTCCCGCATAGGTCCTGTCGCGTTGGCCCTCATCCGTGCCAGCTGGCCGTGGATGATTTGGACGTATGCGCAAATTTGCTCCATGTCCGACAGTTTAGGGTCCACGCTGTGTCGTGTGCTTGTAGTAGCCTAAACCCTCGACGAGGGTTATATCAGTCATAGAAGTTGCGGTTTCGCTAATACGCAAGAGGCCGGCCCCTGCAGCATCCACCGAACTCAGACCTGTGGAGGTACGGCAGGTATGTGGTCGTTAGCCAGTCTCACCGTAGAGAGCTGTTGCCCGTGTGTTACCGCGCGGAGGTGACCACCTGAGGAATCCCGTACCATCTGGGAGTAGTTCATAATCTGGTTCCCTACCTGATCTTACTGTTTACTTGGGTGGCAAGTTTCAAAGGACTGATCAACTATAACCACGTTTCTTAGCCATTACCTTCTTTGCGAACTTTGCAAAATGGTTATAGGCTTCCTTTGTAGCAGTCAATGCTGCTAAGTTCGTTTGCCCTCCCAACAACCGTCGCTCACTGTTGTAGAAACTACAGTGGAGCAGCACATGGTTTCTTGTTTCCTCTGCACTGGAGGCACAAGACGTGCATAATGGAGAGTCTTTCAGAGAAAAGAAGTGGAGCCGCGCATTGAAGTCACCATGTCCCGTGAGGAACTGGCTCGTCCAGTGGTCTGGCTCAACCCATTTTCTAGAAAGACGTTCACGGATGTTGGGGAAGAACTCATACGTATCACGTCCTTTGACGAGGATTCCCATCTCGCTTGCCATTTCTCTAGAGCCCATTCATCGATGGCGGCAAGTTTCTGTTCTGTGGTGAGATCCACACGGAGTTCAGCCCAATGCGGGGGAAGCTCCCGTTTCACTCTCCACTTGTCAATCATGCACTCAACAGCCAAATCAACTGGTAACTGACCAGTGATCACCTGGAGTGCTTCCGTTGATACAGTCTTGTAGGCCTTGGTGATCCACAGGAGCGCAGCTCTCTGGGATTGGGCCAATACTCTCTTTTGATTGACTGTTAGTTTGCTACCCCAGACAACGGGGCAGTAGCCAATCACACCTAAATACATGGCCTTATACATGAGGATGGTGCCATGGTAACACACACCCCAAGTGGCCTTAGTAATGGCCCGCAGTGAGGCAAACCTTGCAATGGTAGTGCCTTTAAGGGACTGGAGGTGTTGGTTGAAACCCCACCTCTCACCTATATTCACTCCTAAATACTTGACGTGCTTTTCAAGAAGGAGCCTGTGGCCGCCAAAGCGTATTGTGGGTGGATTATTCACTTTCCCCTTCAAGAGGATTAGCTGGGTTTTTTCCTCAGCCACCTGCATCTTGACGTGCTCGCACCATTGGTTGACAGTGTGGAGCACGTGGTGGGTTTTTTCTTCAATTTGGCGGACTGACTCTGCAAAGATCAGCACAGTCAAGTCATCCACATAGGCGTACGGCTCGCAGTCAGTCTCCATGAGTTTCCTGAGAAGACCTTCGAAGAAGGCATTCCAGAGTGCTGGTCCAAGGACCACGCGCCGAAATTAGGTTTTTTAGACTCAGTAGGGTCTGAAACGTAAAGATCTGAAGAAAACCCAAATTTTTTTTTGGGCCGATTACTATACTTTCCTTCCCTTCGGGTAGCGGAAAGTAAAAATCGGGTTTGTACTCCAATGAGCTGCGATGAAAGTTTTATAATCGTCACAAGATAATTATGAGCGGCCATTGGAATTCCGGAATTATAAGTAATGTAATTTGGTTCACTAACTTTGTTCATACTGTTTTGCGTATGATAGGAGAATACTCAATACTGAATGCTCAATAAAAGTTGTGATGTATGTAGGGACACCCCAATAAATTCCCGAACGGTAATCGCTACCGATGTTGAACGGTTCTTATAGACAGATTGGATAGAGCCAGAAAAATCGATGAATGCACTTGGGCAATGTGTCGCACCAGATATTTAACTCATGTTCCTGGCGTATGCATTTCATATTTATTGTCATAGACATTTTCTTGACTGTTCAGATTCCAATGAGCGACGTGCACTTCGAGTGAGCAAAGTGGAGCCGTGGAACAGCGTTCGTGTGACGTTCAGCCTCGGGCCAGATGCAGCCGAGCGACTTAGGTGAGTAAAGCACAAATATTTTCGAAGGATTAATTCTTCTTTCAGTGCATCGAACCCGTGTTTGATTCAGTATAGAAATATCCACAGCAAATAGTGGAAGTACGTTTTATTATAAAATAAAATTGGGAAATAAGTGGTATTCTTCAGATATTGGTTTCAGAAATTGGCAGATATAAAGATGTACCATGTAGTAGAGAATAGATTAGTGTAGCGGATTTGATTTGATAAAACCGTGATTGCCTGGAGAATTGCTAGATTTAATGGATTCCATTACTAATAAAACTGATGTGTGAGACTGAAGAAAAAGAACATCTAATGAATATCTACGTTTCAATTTAAAGCATATCGTACCTGCAGGTTGTATAGACTAAATATGAATGGAGGGAGTGTTTCAAGTTGTAGTCTAGGAACTTCTGAATGAGGACTATATGATTATAAATAGCGTTTGCTTAATGCCACACAAATATTAACAAACAAACAACTAAGGTAAGGCCAAAAAATAGTTATTTGAAGCGATAATAATGATTGAAAAACATACGAAGAAAAAATGTTAATGCAGGCTCAGGCACTACAAGATTGAATGGTGGAGAAGCAGAGATTTCTGAGAAGCTGGAAGGTTGGCTCAGATTTTGGCAGTGGAGGGAATGTTCTGGTAGACTTCTGAGATATCTCAGTGGAGATGATCGGATGGGCTTGCTGGATTTTCGAGGGAACCGCGATCTTTTCAAGAAATAGATGAGCAGAGAATAGTACAGGAAGAGGAGAATGGCTGCTGGGAGAAGTACGTGTATATAAAAAGCATAGTTAGCGCCACAAGTGTATGTGTGATGGATGTGTGAGTCACTGCTTCTAAAATTGAGGGTGAGAATTTGCACTACTTTCACCTGAAATGTTGGCAATTGTTCGGTAATTGTTGTAGTGGTGCACAGATACGGTCATAAGGCGTTTCCATTCATTGGAAGGGCAGAGGGGCACCGGCGCACCGAAGTGCAATATTAACGCATTTGTTTGCATTTTTCTCTCACTAGCATATAACAACATTTATAACCAATTACAGGGCGAGAAAGCTGAACAATGAATTACAAGTTCACAGAATGAAATTAAGACAATCTTAGGTGTAATTCAAGCAAATAATTCTTGACCTTAACTTTGTGGGCGCGTGGCGTGGAATGCATTGCTCAATGGTGTGCCATTAACCATTATATTGTTGTTAAAGGTCACTGGCTGCCGAGGCCGGAGGAGAAGTGCTCGCCAGACTGGGGATACTCTCTGTCCAGTTGCGTCCTTCAGAGGTCAGTACTCCTCCAATCAAAATAGAATTTTAGTCGAACAATTTGTACGACATCTAACACGATCTATAATCTTCTGCAGCAAGTGATCTCAATCCGGGTTGCGGCGCCTGGAAACAACCCTCATGGAAACTCTTCAGGAGCAGTTGGTGGGGCTAGTGCCGTCCCTGCGCCCCACCAGCCGACTGCTATTCACCATTCGCTGCATCAGCAGCAACACCAATCAGCTCTGCAGCCTCAAGTCGGTCAATTGTCAGGAGCAACCACTCTTGCCAGCGCACCATTGCATCACCAGACGACTTCAGTGGCTCAGCAATTGGCCATCGTTGATGGCGTTGCCTCTCGCGTCCTTCAAGTAATTACGATGCTCATTATTTACCTTTCGTATTGTAATTGGAATACTAATATTTAATTAACATTATGCGTGTTACAGGCTCCTCAAGGGCTTTTGACGTCACAGGCAACTACTTCAATAAAACCTCCACCGCCTTCTCCTTCACCTTCTCCTGCTGCAGTGCAGGTTCAGGTGTGTACTTCATTAATTTCCTCACTACAAGTAATATTTTACGTTCTCTAATATGAAGCATTAACGAGCTTATTGAAATTGATATTATAAATTAGTTTACGGCGGGTCTTCACATTTCAAGATCTCCTGAATAGGGAAAAATCTAATTTCGGATCGTGATGTTTGCAGCATATTTTTTGACTAGTACTTCGTTTACCTGAGATTATAAAATGTTCTTGTGAGCATATTATATTGGAATTTAGTTCGTTTTGAGTAGTTATGTGGAGAGGGGGGTAGAATGAATGAATGACGGCTTTATTAATACATCTGGCAAGAGAGAGAATTTCCATCGGAATCCGACGTAGGGCCTCAGATGTCTCCTCTAGGAAGATTTATGTGATGGAATATCTCATAATCAATCTCAACATAATAATCGAACTTCAGTACTTCAAACTAAGGCATTGCAACTTTGACTCAAATTAAATAACTACGACCTCATTAACAAATACTTTGACTTTATTGAACCGAGTATATTAGCGCAAATTGAATCAAAAAGAAACTCTCTCCAAAGGAATTTTACAAAACAAAAGGTCGTTGGTGGGAAGGGGGGAGGCAATGAAACAAAACGTGGGGTTTTCCCCCTTACAGGGTTCTAATGATTTGAATCGAACTCACTGATTCAAATGTTTCATGGTGAATGTGTGTTGCTTCTCTCCTCAACCCGATTGCACCACTTCAAATCAATTGAGTGCTAAACTTTCTTTTCCAGGCTTCGACTCCTTCAAACAGAAGTTTTCCCTTCCCGCAGCAATCGCCTTCACATCACTTACAGTTACAGCAGCCAAAAGTGAGTAATCACCAGTTCATGATAAATAAATGTTTATTATGTCGCTGTACGTGTCAACTTAGTAAACCCACTACAATTTGTGGCTTTCACTTCACATCTGGATACACAGGCTCGTACAGTGCTCTAAATTGCGCTTCTTCTTGCTGTACAAATTACATCCATTCGTGAGTTTATTATATAATTATATACTTCACGGATTACACAGGTCCATATATACGTTTAAGACTCATACGGACCATCAGTATGATAAGGGTTATGTGCGGTAAGTTAGAGCATTTCTGACTGGTTCCTCACAGTGTAAAGCCGTTTCACATTTTCCTGGACCCGATGCTGCAATGTACCATCATCTTTTGTCTCGTACATGTGTGCTTGTTTAAAACATTTGGTATTCTGCACGTTTAGCCTTCATGGGCACAACAAATTAATTTCTCTAGGAAATTAGTGTAGAGATGATGGAGCCACAACGAGGAGAGTAATGCAAAAATCCCATTGGGACAAATGTAAAGTCTCCCTACTTCCTTTCCAGCAAAATACTCTCATTTCAGGCCAGAAATGTGTAAGCTGTGCCAGGATACTATTTTATGCACTGATTTGAAGGGTTGTGAGGCATATATGTCAACGCCGATTTTGCCATTGCCTATGAACTTCCCTTCCAACTTCCACACCACTTCTTGTCATACAAGCATCCTCAGATACCTAAGTTGGGCCCATTACCATGTTCCCTTCGTGTACAAATTGTAGAAGGAATGTGTAGATGCTGTAATAATGTGATGAAAATTTATATTTTCAGGCCTCTGCAACTCACTATCCACCACCGCCTTATCCAGGTGGAGCTTCTTCTCGCCCCTCCGTTCTCTCTGGGGGAGTTAACCCTGAGTCGAAAATTGAACCTACTGAGGGTGTCAGCCCTCTTTTAGTCAATCTGTTGCAAAACGATGGAGGATCCAATATTCAACATCAGGCGCAAACGACAACCCCGATTGCCACACAGCAGCAACAACCTGCAGTTGTGCCTCCTTCTCCCACCCCTCAATCTCATGTGAGTTTTTCGTGGATATACTTTTTACATCTGGAAGCTTTTTATGTGCGTGCTTGGAGTATGTTACGAGTTGTGCAAAGAATTTATGAAAATAATTAATTTTTCATAGATCGGGTCGAGAGGTTTCACTTCAACTGGAGCTCCTCAAACTGTTGTCCACCATCGACCTCCAACACAAAGCCCTAACCCAACACCGCAGGCTACTTCCCTTTCTCACCATCTTTCATCTGTAGCATCGCGGCCTCACCAACCTCCTGCACCGTCGATGCTTCAAGTTGCTCAATTACAACAGCAGCAGCAGCAACAACTGAATGCAGCTCATCATCAACAACAAGTCTCAGTTGTTCAACCTCCTCTCTCTCAACCTTCTTTGCGAGTGGCTCCTGCTTCCACTCAGCCTTCGCGCCAAGTATGTTGTTAGAATTAGTATAGTGGTTTGAATTGGGACTGGGTAGAAGCTATAATTATCATAATATAGCCTCAGTATGTACTTAATCATTGTGAAGAATAGTGACTAGTGTGAGCCATACTTGTGAAGGATCTCACACAGTTTTTTCCATTTGCACACAAAAGAGGATGGCGATTAATGCTGACTCTCCTACCTCACCAGCTATTGCAACGCCATCTCGAGCTTCGAATTTGTTTGGTAACCTGAACTTAGAGAAAAATGGGAATTGCCCGTACTCTGGCCCGTACACTTCCGTCGTAATTTACGTATTTGGAAACCGAAGTGCAGGAACAAAGGGGAATTTCCTGTTACTTTGGAAACCTGAGAGTCAGAAGTGGACTCCAAGGTTGAACCTCCAGAGAATGACTTTGGTGGAGTATTCAAAAGATGTAGGGGTAGTAAGTAGGTGGAGTGTTTAGGAAGCGTTGTATCTGAGATACTGCGGTCTAAAGGGCTTGTTACACTCCCTTCGCTTCCGCTTATCAAGTAAGTACTTTGCCAGTAACTCCAGTTGATTTCTCCTGAGGGATAAGGCGGCGAGTGTTTAGTGTGAAGGTTCCAGACTGGTGTGTGTCACCAGTGGCATCTGGTAATTCCTGTAAAGGCCTTCATGCAGTCCCCATTGGCGAGCCTGGGGTGGGCGAAGAAGAAACACAGGGGGATTCAAAAAGAATACCATACCTTGGAAAATGGAAAACTCTGCAACAATGCTACGATTATGTCAGTAGTTGGTGTGAGAAAAATGCGTCACATCTGATATCTTATTGTCGAGCAAGATTATTTTTGTATTATTGGCGTTGTTTGTTGTTGCAGGAAAACGTGCGGTCGCCTTCTCCTCCTCCTACACAGGACCTGACGTCTTCGGGCAAAGCTCGTCAATATCTCATCAACCCCCTCACTGGCGTCTTGGGTTAGTAACCATTACAGTTAATATTAAAAGTATAGGCACCTAAATAATGCGTTTTAGTCGGCAATAAAGATTGACTCGTGAATCTAATTGAATGAAAGTAGTTGTAAAATGGCTGGTAGCAGAGAAAGTTGATGTTTGTCAGTTGTACCACTTCGCACCAGAATCAAAAAATGCCTCTCGAGTTTTAGTCAATGGCCACATTTTCCTGGGACTGAAAAGGCCTTCTTTTGGTTCACTGCATACCAGCGTCACGATAAGAGCTGAATATTTTCAAATATTGAAAGAACTCCAACGACTTGTACACAACAGACGAAGATGCCAGTTGATCAATGGTGTGTCTTCTGCGTGACTACGCTTGACCTGGTCTTATCAATAATTTGGTATGAGATATTGATAAACATCCTTCTATCTGAATGGTGGATAAACCACCATATCGGGATGGTGGGACTAACAATACAGACGTTAAAATTGCCTAAGAGATTCATGGAGTGCATAGAAAGAGATGATGTATGTTCACGTTGAATAACAATGATTAAATTATGTAGAAAAACAGTCAAGATTCAAGCTGTTGTGGTGTAGGTGTGTTGGTTTGTGATAAAAATAATTATTATTGTTATTTTCAAAAATTATTTTTAATCGAATCTAAAAAGATATGGAGATCTTACATTTTGGGGGCCCTCCTAGTTTTCGATAATGTTAATGTGCATTCGTGCTTGATTGTTCCAGAACCAATGAGCTCTGAGAGTTCAGAGGAGGAAGAAGTGGAAGCAGGTGAATTTCCTCCAAGCCCTGTCGAGTCGAAGTCAGATGGAGAAGACAGTGCAACTATCAATGGCTCCCTCAGTCAGTTTCCCTTCCTCCGTCCACTTAATTTTATTTTCAACTAACCTATGGCTGCCCTAATTTACAACTTTGATTGCAGGTTTGGGAAGTTCAGTTGGAAACTCGACGCTGCAACACTCGTCGATCCAGTCAGTCCCTCACCAATCACCTCAGTTGTCGTCGGTCAATTCGAGCATTGCGCCAACTGAACTTGGCTCGGCTACCTCCCTCGGAACGAGTTCCATGTCAGCAGTGACGCCTCCCGAAGAAGTTCGAGCTGCTGAAAAACTCAAACTTCGCCTCAAAGTAAGTCGAAGGTTGTTGTGAAACTATTAAGGTGGATTTAGTGAAACATTACCTCAGTCTATTGAACATTGTGGTGCTGCTCATAGTATCAGTGTAGTTTTTGAGGTATGCTAAGAAATGATAACTCCAGAGATAAGTGCAATGGTGGGGTGGTGGGGGCGCATAGGTGACGTCACACCAAGTGAGACCAGTGCTGTGGGGCCTGGGGATGGTGCAGGTGGGCCATGATCCGAGTATCATGGACGCCCTTACAATAGGCCCGCTTGTGGCTGCAGTGAGGGTATTGCCTGCATCCACCGTTTCAAAAAAAAAAAAAGAAAAAAAAGTGCAATGGTAGTATGTTCCTCTTTTCTGGATTGGGGTGGGTGGAAAGGCTCAAGCTCAGTCATGTCTGGTAGATCTTATTACAATAGCGTACTGGATAGTTTATAAGTGAAAAGAAAAAAAACACAAGATATAAAAAGAAATATACACTTCTGCTGTGTTGAAATGGGAAGAAAGCTAGCATAATGGCAAAAACTTGTGGAATCTTTGGGTGATGTAGCTGTTAGCCTCTGCTCCATCATGATACCTACACTATTGACTCACAAACAACTGATAAAACCAGCTTTTTGATTCACATGATTCCTGTTAAGGGATTAAGTTGAGGGATTAATTACTGTGGTCTGCACTTGAGGCCCTGGGTTCTTATAAGATTTCTTCGGGGCTGGTTTGGGAATGTCAGACTGGGCTGAATACCCTAACTTTTACCTTGTGTTGAATACTGTGTCATAAAGGAATGAGGAGGCCAACAAACTGTCCAAGGACAGATCTGCGTTGATCCTGGTTGGACCTGAACTCTTCGTAGACCTCCAAGAGCCAATTGCATTAGGAGGTTGGAAAGTGGGAGGGCAAGTGCAGGGCTACCTGGCCAAAAGCAGTCAAAGTTATTAATTAATGGATGTCTTTCACTTTGTGCTAGAATGATGAGGGCGTATCACAAACCAGGGACTACCAGAGCTATATGATACCTGGGGTGGAACTGAGAGGACATGAGGTTGCTCATGGACGCCACACATTAGGCTCACTTGAGGCTACAGTGGAAGTTCTCCTCTGATGCCATCAGTAATGATAAAATATAAGAAAAAGGGTACAATGGCGATGAGTATGCACTTGAAGGGTACAAAATTGGTGAAATCTTTACCGCAGAAGAAAAACTTGAAGAGTAAATGTCATGTTTCAGTCCAAAACATTGGAATGAAAAGAAAAATAATAAATAAATAAATACAAATTGTAATGTAGCGTCCTTGTGGGAGCCTCCCTTCCAGGGAGAAATTTACCCCCTGCGGGTCTAAAACTTCACAGCCGTTTGATGGCAGGGGCAGTAGCAATGGCAGCGGTGTTAGAGGGTCCTTCGAAGTTTGCTAAGAATGCACACTTGATATGCGTTAGATGCATCTATCATTTATTGCCGAAATTTTGAAATCGTTGCTAATTATCTTCTTTTTGGTTGTGGTGTGGTGGGGTTCTGCATCTTAGTATAGTGTCTGTTCTTTTGAAGGGAATCTGGGTGAGTAGTACTCTGTTCCACAGGTGTGTCATTACCTAATGTGTTGCTGCTGATGATATGCCGCTGCAGTAGAGTTGAGAATTAGTTGCTCTCGTAACTTTAAAGTTACTGTGAAGTTGCTGGTTGATATTCAATCTGTATTCACCTGACGTTTCAATGTGTGCATTAATATCTTTTATTGATTACAGTTGGACAAGTCAGCTCCATACAACGTCTGCTATACTTCACTGTCCTCATCATCGGATCGGTTAAGCTCCTCTGGAGTAGGAGAAATGAGGGTAGGAGGCAGTCTAGGAACAGACAGGTCCTCAAGTTCCAGCGTTAGTGAACCTCGAGTTCCACCTCTTCACATCTCCCTGAGAGGCATCAACGTACCCAGGTCCGGCGATTGACACATTATTGTAAAATTATTACTTCACTCAGTTGTGGTTTTGCTCATGTTGCATTGTTTGTGACAGGAATCGTGAAAGGAAGCGAGAAGGCAAAGTGAGGAAAAAATCTGAACCAACTCTCCCACTCCCGCCTCGACCTGAATTGACGACGGCTCTTCTTTCAACGTCGCCTCCACCTCAACCGCTCCCGGATCGAACAGCGCATTTAAGCGGAGCGTCCCCCCTTAACTCGTCAGGTTCTGTTCTCAGCTCGCCCGTGACTGTCAGCTGTAGCACCAATACTGGCCTGAGCAGTAGTTCGTCTAGCATTGGCACGAATAGTTTGATAACGAGTATAGGAACAACGTCTCTCATCGACAGGCCCCAACCACCCCTTCAGGTTTCAGCGTATCCGACTGAAGCTGAAGTGGCTTCGATACTCCGGTCTGTGCCTGAAGTGACGACAGATGAAAAGAAACGGAAACGGTACAATTTACATGTTTACTTTATTTTAAGAAACAAAACGTTGTTATTATGAGAGTAGTTGCATATTGTGATTGAAGTTTTGTCAGAGTATAGCTCATATTCCACAGCGAAAGGGGGTAAGGATGGTGAATGGAAGACAAGGGGCAAAGGAAAGGAAAAACGAAAGAAGGGGTTTTACCATACAGCCTAAGAGAAGACTGAGCTATTGTAAAAATAAATTCATTTAAGACAGAACATTTCAAGGAATTGCCTCATTGAGACATTTGCCATTCTTATTCATTTTAATTATCCCAAACTTATGAAGTATCTCACCATCGAAATCAATTTAGGTTTGTTAGTCAAATTAATGGTAATAAGACTACCTCTGCTATAACTCATTGTTTTGTTAATTGAAATAGGCTTTCTCAATTTTCTCGCCAGTGATTTAGTTCATGTTTTATTTACATTACTCCTCTGTTCTGCCTAATATTTAATTGTATTTTATTCAAACAGATCTCATCCTAAATCGTTAACCCCCTTGAGGCCACAGCTTGAAGACAAGCGACGAAAAGTCGTCAATTCGACGGCAGCTCACTCAACCCCTTCGCCTGGTTCCTTAGTCAAATCGCTTATCAAACATTTGGCCAAAGACCACTCGAGGATAGACAAGGTAACCTGCGACGCCTCATAGTCTGTATGAACGAATCTTTGTCCGTAACATGCATCACTGACAGACGATGATGTTGCAGGTGGAGAGGGACAGAGATAGAGACAGGGAGAGGCAAGAAAGGGAAAGGGAAAGAGAACGAGAGAGGGAACAAAGGGAACAACAGAAAAAGGTGGCCGAGGACAGTAGCAGCGGGTCAAGTCCTGAAGGCCAAACTACGCCCATCGTACCGTTCATAAGTATGTGTTGTTAATTTATGGTTCGGTCGCATTTGCTCAGATTTGATGAAAATAATTGAGTTAATTTCTGTTTACAGGCAACGGTAGGTCCAAGACAACAACCAGTGAATACAATTGTAAAAGCTCACCACCCAGTGCCAGTGTCCCACCTCCTTCTCAGGCTTCTCCTCAGGTTAGTTCCTTCTTCACACTCTTTATTTATGTTTAGAACTGGTAAGATTAAAGATGTGACAAAGAGACACAATGTTACTATCTCGGCTTCTAATGTGCGCTTTATCGCTGTAGGTAACGACACGACATGAGTGAAGTAAATATACAATTTACCTCAACTGGAATACATTCCGCGATTTTTACATCATAGCAATCAAGCCAATCTGCTTTGGTTTATTATTCATTCTGAATAATAATACACCTGTTTTCGGTCAGAAAAATGTTGTTTACAAGCCCCCCCTCAAAATTGGACACAATGTTTCAAGGCATCGAGATTTTAAATTTGCAATGTCGTCCGCCGTCCGTTCTTTAAAAAAATCTGTTTCTTCGAACAGTTCTAGTTGGGTATCTAGTTGTGCCCGCCTGCTCGGCAAACCGATGGGCAAAAAATGGTTTTCAAAATTGGCCAAAACAATTTTTGGCAGTTTTATTGCATTTACGTCGTGTATAGCATCGTTTCCTAGGTATTTTTCGATCTCGAGTCGGATAGTGTGGGTATCAGGGGTGTAGTACTTCGTGTACATTGAAAACAGAAATTACAGTAAGTATAGTGAGGTAACTTCTACTACTTGTACGAAGTTGGGGGACAATATGAGTATATAGCAAAAGTTATCGTTTCCCCACGGCCTGTGATCACGTTTCACACTGTTTCCCATCCTACTCCGAACTCTGTCAGTTTGAATCTTCACGTTGTACCAATTGCCTAGTGTCGCCTAGAGGTGGTCAATTTTCGTCGTTCCAGTGTAGTTCGTATCGTTTACTAGTATTTTTCGTAGCTGAATCGAATGGGATGGGTCTCGGAAGTGCTCTAAAAACATTGCCGTTTGCATGTGAGTTGTTTTCCGAATTGTTGATATACTCACGTTATATTCTTAATACTTTTCGACGGTGGATTGGATAGGATAGGTCCCAATCATGTTGTGTAAGACTATAATAAACATTTTGTAATAATTTGCAACGTTTTGCCTAAAACAGTATTGTGCCGGTTGTCTGTTACCACCGGGATCATGATGTCTCTTCCCTGGCCTCTAAACGGTCAAGTGCAAAGAAAACTTAACTTAGCATTGGTATTTCTTTTACCAGGAGCAGTGTGAAATGAGCGAGACCTGAACTTCAAGCGTAACAGAGAAAAAATTTATTAAAATGAAACGTGTAAACGAAGGTGTTTAAAATAGAGACTTAGCTGAATGGGGAAAAGGAATTTAAGTGGAGAGCTTCTTTCGTGGAAGGTGAGATGGCGATGAACAGCGTTGAAGCGTCTTGGCCTGGGCGTTTCTTGGAGTCCAGGGTCGTTTCAGGTAGGGATAAACGTATCCAAACGGACGATTCTAAGATCTAAATGAGATTTTAGTCGAAGCCACAGTCTTGACGAGGATTCCGGGTAGTGGAAAAATGAAAATGGAGTCGGCGACGCAGGTAAAAAATAGGCGGGTGTTGTCAGTTCGATTGCAAACGAGGCAGTGGTCTCGTGTCCGCGCAGAATTTCGGCACCTGGTGGATCTTGAAGGGGAAGGGGCATCTTTGTTCTTTCCGTATCTTGACTTTTCGTAAAAAACAAAGTGCGAACTAACTCGAGCCAATGATTATGGTGACTGGCTGCGACGTGGACGGTGACAAAGTTCTTCTTGAATTAATATAACATATGATGTAATTATAATGGCACTATTGTCATTTTTCTACAACGGAATATTTTATAGTAACTGAATGTCACTTAAAACATGAAGATTATTCAAGATCGAGATAATAAATTTGTGTTTCGATAACTGCGGTAACTGTAGTTAGTAATAGACCTATTTTTCATACTCTTATTTTGGCGTTGCATTTTGATTCGCAATCCAAATATCAAATTTGACTTGATTTGGTTCAGCCAGTTTCTCTCACTGTCACATAAAGGTGAGGAGAAAGCTCCATCATTTTTTTTTCAGCCAATTATCTAACTATTATTATTTTACTTTGCTGGACTAAGAACTGTCTGCTCTCAGTATCTTCGACTGATATCCTCCTGGGGTGGGTTTACTACCCCGTACACTTTCTCCAGGTAATATGGAAGCTTTGGAAGCTCAGATGAATTTATGGAACATTATGTTCATTTCGATAACAGTCGTATGTCTTGAATCATGTGCCACTCATGATATTGTTGAAGGCCAACTGTCATTATTCAAAATTCTGCTGTCCTGCAGCATTACGTATTCCGCAAGGCCGTTATTTTGGTTGCTACATTCATTTGATGCCCCGGAGGCTCAACCTTAGTTCAACATACTGTTCATTCGGCTGCCAGTAGAGTGCATCTACCAGGTGATTCAAGGAGGATGTATGTTGCATAATACCTATCCCAACAGCACTCTTTGGACGTATGAGAATGCATTGCTCATCTGTTGCATTGAAATACCATCGTCATGGTGGGACATGCTACTCACTACAACTGAACTCATCAACAATATGTCGGTACAAGTGTTAGTTGAGCGTACTCGGTGTCGTTTTTTAGAAAATCGGAAAAAAGCGAGCATTGAATGTTGACAAATCTCAAATCTCATTCTCATTTTTAGTATTCACGGCTTATATCGTCTATACCGAATGTGGAAATAGTTTTGAAGCCTGTAGTGCAGTTATAGGTGGCCAAAAGACACTCCATAAGATTTATTAAATTCGATCTTGCGGTTTCTGTGAAAATATTTAGAAAATTACGGTTTTTGACAGATTTTGGTTGTTATCACTGTTCAACAGATTGTCAGATATATGTCCATCGAGAACAATATGTGGGAATTGACCAGTTGAAAGGTGAAGGATAAAACTTTTTTTTTGTTCCAAAGGCCTATATCTCCATTTAATGAATGTTCAAGAGATATTTTTCGAAAAGAAACATTATGTACTGATTGGTAGAATAGAATTGGAGGTTTAAGCGAAATCGTTAGAGCTGTTTTTGAGGAATGTGCGAAAACCCACCCAAATGTTTTAGGTACATTTTGGTTCACTCCCCTTTCCTTTTTTCTATCCTTTAAAAATCACCAATTTGGTAAGATGGTCGAAGGTGTTGTATTGTACTGATTGTTGGTTGCCGTTTCTGAGTTTCATTCAATTTTCGAAGCCTCGTAGTTATTTCACGTTATACCACTCTGTTAATTCCAGCAATATTGTTGTTTCCAGCTCTATATGGTGCATTTGATACCATTCTTTGCGCTCTCGCGTTATTGTTGCATACACTTACGATTGTAGTGCCTCAAGGAAAGCACAAATAAGTTTTGCTATTTGGCCTGTTCAATTATTTTTTCTATCTTATTTAGAAAGCGCGAATTGATGCATAAATACTAGTTTCTGGAATTGTTGTGTACCTTACGCTATTTAAACAATAAAACCATTTCTCAGGTGACGTCAGCAGGCTACCCAGCCAAACCATCCCCTGGAGACAAAGCTCCTGGCATCGACAAAGCTGGTGAGGATTCTGGCATTGAGAGTATGGACGCTTTGTCTGAAAAGTCTCCCAATCGTGGCGATTCGCCTAACAGGTGAGATACACTTTTTTGCTGAGTATGTCTGCACGTGGTGGCTTGAGAGTGAAATCATGCCCGCTGTTACTCCTTGTATAAGTTCAAACGTGAGTCATAATTGCTGTTTGTGCATTCATAAATACAGGAAAGAGGAGACGTTGAAGAAAGAAGGGACAATAATAATTGGGAAGGTGGCCGATGGGGTCGAAGATGTGGACGAGGACTCAGTGGAAGACCCAGTTCCCATTCGACTGACCCCCGCCCTCTACACCTATTCCAACCCAGAGAAACAGAGGGAGGGCTCTCCGCCTCTTGAAATTGTCAAAAGTAAGCGTTGTCGATAGTGTTGACTAAATTGGGTGTAAAATCATCCGAATGTAAAAGACCTGTCCTTTTTATCAGATCATTACGTTTAACACTTTTAGTTCATTGTGCGTACGTTGCATTATTACTTATCAAAGGGAATATGGCTGTCTGGCCCACATGAGCAATGAATCTTAAGGCTGACTTTTCTACACGGAAACACAAATTGTTAAAGCGGGCACGAGGGCAGGAGCTAGGATTAAAACTGATTTCGAGGTGGGTTTAGAACTTGTGAACAGGAATGTGTTTGATGCTACCATTGCCCATATTCTCAGCAGTGGAGCATTAACGAGCTCTGAAACTTACAATTGGCAGCACACTACTTGAGTTTAGATTCGCCCAATTACAGGTACCTTGTGTCTAGTCTGACACCTATTCAAGCTAACCTCTCAGTGATTGCAGTCTTCCTTATTCTAAGAGAAATTGAAAATTTCCACACAGATTCAGTGCTAGCAAGGGCTGTAATTTCTATCAACATCAGGAGCTGTCCAACTTTGCAATCCTCTTTTGTTTATTAAATAAAAATTTAATGTGCGTAATTTTGACAGGTGACTATCCAGCAAGTAGATCGCGGTCAAACAGCCTCTCAGGTGGAAAGTCTCTTTTGGAACAGCTGCTGATTGACATACCCAGTGACAGGGAACGAGAGTCACTTAGTCGGCGGTCGTCTACATCGTCAACGACGACGACGACTGCCAACACAGCTACGGCAAATACCACTGCTCCCAATGGTCGAAACCATAGGTAAGTTTAGTTGTTTTCTCTTGTATTTGATTGGTAGAATTAGACATTGTGGTGATTGTGGAATGTAGATAGGACAGTGAACAACAGCTCCGTCCTACCAAAATTTCTTCGTGTTGTTCATGTAAGTTTCTGGGTTTCCCAGGGCAATCATAGGTGGCTAATTAGTGTCCCTTGTCTACGCCATCCCAAACCGTGACTTTCTACACTCACTTTTCGTGCGTCCACGTCCATTAAATCAGGTCATAAGACTTAACACTGTGTTAATCGGTTGTTAATTATTAATTAATTAATCCAAGTTGTAACCTCGCCCATTCTCCCATTATCCAGCCTAACGTTGCTGACAATACAGAATTTATCGATTCATCATTTGCCAACTACTGTCCACATCTAGATCACTCCTCAATTTCTGGGCTGACCAACGAGCACTGACATAATGATCATTCATCATAGTCACACATGACCCAAATTTTAAGGATGATTTGAGTTAATTGGTTTTGGAATAGACAGTAATACAGGTTTATGATGAACATTTAATTCTTGACAATAATAGCGTTATAAGCATTAGTGTTTTTCTTTGACAACAGGTTGGTAAACCGAAGCCCTGAAGAGATATTGACTGAATCAGGTGCCCCAACAAGCCCAGCGAAACCACGAGGGCGAAAGGCTTCTGAGAGTTCTACAACCTCTCACGATGACGCTCCCACAACTCGGTATTTACTCTTCCCAATACCCTATTAATTATTTTTGTGCTTTGTGAAGCCTTTTCAACTCCCAATGTTACCTTTCAGGTCAAAAAGGAAATGCAGTGAAAATGCAACGGAGCTCATCAAAGCTTGTATGGGAGGAGTTGCTGGAAGCGTGCCAACTGATGGCATCCCTGCTATGACACCCAGCCCTTCTTCGGTAAACCCAACAGTTCCTCCAGTGACGCCAATTATTGTCACGGGTGAAGAAAAGAAACGCAAAGGTACATTTTTCAAGTTTATGGTTGATGAATCATTCAATAGAGAAAGACTCTGGTAGCTCATACTGTTGACCACTGCACTTTAGTGTAGAAAATTATAAAAAGTTTAAGAAACATGATTTTTGGGACGTGTTAGTTTTTATTTACGTTTTGGTGCTCCTGTCGAATAATAATTTTTAAGAAGAATATCTGTATATTGTTACTGGGGGACACTCTACGCAGATTACAGTCCTAATTTCCCCTTGTGGTTAATAAATATATATTCTCAGTTCATTGAGCGTAAAACACATTGATGACTCCCTTAGTCAAATAATTAATAATTAATTCTACCAACGGGAGGAGCATACTGGTTAATGTGCTTGAATGTTTCTAGAGTCGCTAGAAGAGGAGATCGAAGTGGAGAAACGAACAGCTCCTGAAGAGTTGATGAGGCATCGTCCCAAAGAAGATGACAAGTTAGTTTTGTTTTGGTTGTATAACACTCATTTTAGGAGTAACGCATTTTGTTATCCTGTTCCTCAAAGGTGTTTGTTGTTGAACAGGTACAAAGCAGGGGGAAGGCGTTCAACTCGACAAGAGGTCAAACGGTCCGTTCATAGAAAACGACAAAGGCCAGGTAGTACCTCCAATTCTTCCTCATCTTCATCTTCGTCCTCATCCTCTTCTTCTTCTTCGTCGTCATTTGTGACAGAAATGTCGAGAACATAGTTCAAAGTTTTGTCGCCACTCCCAAATGTGGCGCACTCCTCTCAAATGAAAATGAAAATTCGTATCATCAACTCGCCTTAAATGCAAAACATTTTTGAAACGTTACACTTTTTCTAAACGGCAAAGTCATTTTTTCTCTCAGTCAGGAGGGGGCCTGGATAAGAGCCAGTTTTTATTTGTTTGATCACTTAATGGGACAGTCACTTTGTAGTTCTGACAGAATGGAGTGTGTCGCCACTCCTGGGAACTGTTAGACACTTAATCTGAAATCATTGGCGTTAACTGTTACCCTTAATTTTACTGCAAGCCAAAGAAAGAATTAGAAACTATTCACTTTTTAAATAAGGCACTCCTGTGCGTGTTCGGTATAACGGAGAAGACAGTTAACTGTGACTACCTGTAATTATTGCGCCACTGCTTTTTCACGCTGTGTTTAAACAAATTACCTGAGATAGGTCTGTATGTCAGGTATGCTTCGAAGAACGAGCTGTTTGGCTCTCTTGAACTGTTCTCAAACGTACGAAATTCATATTTTACACATTGTTGATAAAAATGTATTGTTCAAGAAACTGTTAACAACTGAGGCTTATCATTGCGACGCACTGGTTTTTATTGCTTCACAATAGTGTGTCTGCTGGAACCTGTGAATCGTTCTTTCTATTAATTCATTCGTTCAATCGAAATGGCCAATTTTCGATCAATAAGTGACTAAGTCAAAGGTATGTTATTTACTGGGGAACAACACCAGTTGCTTAATCCTAAGTGGCACCTTGAAAATGTATGAACCGTTCGTTCTGTTCTTTTTTGTTGGTCAAAAAAGGTCATTTAGCGAGAGGAAGTATTTGGTGTGTTCGTGCAACTGGTGGTTACTAGGATTGGAGCCAGTGAACGTTCTTGATTCGGTTTAATTGTCATTTTTTATAATTACTTCAAATTGAATGTCACTTTTGCTTAAAGCAGCCCATCGAATTGGAATTGGAGGGAGAAATGTATCTTCCAGCAGCCCACATCCCAATGTGTAGTCAAGCACTACACACTACGTCTGCACGAGCCCAGAGGCAATTAATTGTGCTCTCATTTTCCATCTTGCGTTCCATCTTATGTCCAGCCTTATTCAATCCAGGGTTGGTCCAAAGGAGGCACGAGGACAAAGTTGTGAAAGGCACAACTTACACCCTTTCCTCGCTATAGACAGCCCCTGCAGGCAGTAGTTAGTAACTCGATTATCAAGCAAATGTCTCGTGCTCGAGTTTGAATCATTAGAAACTGAATTATTGGCCCGTATTAGATTTGAGTTGGTTCACATTTGTGCGCATTCCAAAATGGCAAACGATACTCTTGAAAACTGATTCGTGAGGGCTAGATTTTTATATCACGATAAGAGAACTTCTGAAATCTCCGCGCGGTTGTATAACTCACTGCACGTTTTTGTAGATAGTACTGCAGAGAGAGAGAGAGAGCGAGAGTATGTTTGTTTTGGTGCTTCCCAGCAGAGAGGTATTACTTCCGAATTATTATTTTTTCTTTTTTTCAGTTGATTACTCAAATTTTTGTGTTCTTTGTTTCTTATTTTGTTTTGCTTTCTCCTTCTTTTTTCGGTTCGTTTTTTGGTTTGGTTCTTCTTCCCTCTCTCATTCTGTCGCCATCTCCCTCTCAGAAGAAACGCCCTCTGTCGCTGCCCCCGCCGAGCCGAAACTGAGAAGACGGACGGCCGCTAAAGAGACTGCCAAGTAAAGTTGTGCCGTATGATTTTCGTTTTATTTTTTAAATTTCACTGTGTGAAGTGAGATTTTTTGTCTTCTACACCCAATTTAGTGCAATTTTATACCGAATTTTATGACGCTTTGTTTAGTTTTTTCTTTTTTTTGTTTGTTTTTTCAATAAGCGTCCTGATGGGGGGAAATGAGGGGTAAATTCTTAGAAACAAAAACCCTCTCTCTTCCTCCTCCTTGTTCCATCCTTCCTATTACAGTTTGTTTTTATAGTTTATTACATTACCGCTGTTATTTTTTTTATCGATTTTTCTCAGATTAAGCACTCGTTCTTTACAAATGTTATCGCAGAATAATGTTCCAAGTAGAGTTCAAGAAGCTTATTCACACCAAAAAATTGCAATTCGTATCTGAGATGCTGAAAGTGGCTCCGAGGCCGTGTTCCAATTTCAAGTGAGCCGCACTTTTTGTTACTTCTAGGTTTCTTGCTACGGCAGTTAGGGGCACAGTTATTTGTTACTGCAAGACAGGACTGTTCACAGTTTCAAGGAGCATAATAAGTATTAGTCACAGTCTGGTCTTGTAACAGCTGCTTCCTAAGTGTGTACCTGTGTCTGTATTGAGTAGGATTCACCAAGTCGTGTATAATCTGTTGTATTCTCGGTGATTGGTTCAACTGTCCCGTGAAACTTGTGCTAAATACAGCAGGCAAGTGGCGCAACATTTTTTTTCTTGCTTTTGCTAATATGCATACTTCTAGGAGTAGTTCAGAAAGCAGTTGGTTCTTCAGAATCGCAACAATATTTATTTGTGGTGTTCTACAGGGTAAACAGCGACTACTCGAAGTGTTTTAAGACTGGAGGTTCCAAATTTTCGGAAACGTTGACAATTAATGGAAATAGTCCCAAAATTGAGTTGAAGATATGATTTATAGTTCCACTTCTTGCAGACTTCTCCCTGGCAACTTTCGTCGTTTTGAGTATTTTCAAACACATATGACTTGTGAGTGAGTGTTAGTATCTAGTGTTCGTTTGGTCTTGCACAGTGACTGACACTAAGCGATTGGGATGAGGCACAAAGCACTTGTTGAAAGGGAGACATGGCTTTCCTAGCTATTCAGACTCTCCTTTCATCTTTCCTGATTAGCGACTTCTATGTTGCCTGACTCAGGAAAAGCCAACACAAATTTGTACCTCTGGTGGTAGACATTAAAATGCTGATCTTGACCAGCTTCTGGCAATACTGTGTTCATCAGTTCAGTCGATTGCTTTTTGAAAGTTATCGTCTTGTATTCCATTGTCTATTCATGTTGAGCACTGGTCACAGCCTCTATAAAGAAAGTTTGTCTGCTTCAGTCACTAGTCACTCTGCACAGAACTGTAGCTCGATTGAAAAGCTTAGCTTAGGTATTTGCTTTATTACCTACCTTCTGGGTGCTACGAAAAGTTCTTAGCTAACGCTTCGCATCAGAAACGCTTGGACAAGGAAATTTGTCGATTTACGGTGTTAATCTCATTCTTGAAGGAACTTCTGTGAGCTGTAACTTTGTTAAGCGTTTAACAACCAACAATGTCTCAAATACGATAACTCTTTCATGAATTTGATTTAAGTAGTGCTGTTTCTATCAGGTGATTCCTGCTCATAGAGAAATCACTGGTTGGTTGGGATTTTGAATGGGTCGTCTATGCAGTAGCAGTTCTTTTTTAAATTGACAATGTTACGTTCCATCTTGGCTCATGTGATCCGCTTATGAATCACAGTTCATGTCTCTTGTTAGCAAATTTTGTTAGTTTCAAAGAATCATTTAAGAATGGTTAATTGGTTTCCTCATCTCATTTCATCTGTTCGTCCAATTCATTTTATCTTGCGGATTTGTGTTGTGAACTGTTCATTAATCTTAGTTAAAAGGTTTTTTAAAATAATTTTTTCCGTTTCAACTACATAATCGTGAACAATGGATTAGATCCTCGAAAACGTCTTTTGTCCGCTCCAATAGAGCTTTCACAATTCATTTTCAATTCACTCTAGATGTGAACGGTTCATTAATTGCGGTCCCCTTGGCTATCTTGTCCACTTCAGAAAATATCTTCAGAACGGTTCCTTCATTTTAAACGTAACAAGCGACTGTTCCTTTTGTTGAGTTTCTGCGAATTAATTGGGGTTTAATAAATTACTTTTTAAAATGATTCGATGTGACTAACGAAGCCAAATACAAATGTACCGGCAATTAAAGATCGACTTGGTGAAGCCTTCTCGATTGTTGCATTCAACCTTTCAGCACAGTAACTTCCTTATGTGACGCGCATTAACGTGAAAATGGTAAACCTCCTCAATATCTTGTCAGTTCATTTGAACAACTCTGACATAGTTCTTCCAGTTTATCGTCTAAATGCTCCATTCTTAGATTCATGTTGAGAAAACTGTCTATTAGTCGCAGTTTAAAGTATTACTAAAGGAACTTTGTTTCACGTGACAATGGAGAACCAATTATTCGGTAATGCATTTTGTGCGTAACAATTGTTGATTTCTTGTAAAATGTTTGAAGGTTTAGTCTGTATTGAGAAAGGTTTGATGTTATGCCACAGAGCGCTAAGTTCCTGTCATTGAAAGTAGCGATAATTCGGAAGACCCTAAGACACTTTTGGTGGTGTGAATTCACCAGTAACTATTTCTCTGTGAGCTGCATGAATGTAAAAACAGCCTAAATATCATGTTGCTTAACCAACGCTTTCTGCCCGAAGTTCGTTTATAAAGAGCGTTGTGGCTGAAATCTCATTTCTGATGGATTTCTGTAAACTGTTACTGGAGAAAGAGAAGAGCTTTCATTTAAAAAAATTCTTAAGTTCATGTCTTGTGAACGGTGCCATTACCCTTCTCTGACGCTGGTTTCAGTACTTCCGAAAAAATTGGCCTGTGCTCGTAGGTTATCTGTTGAGGGCGTTCACGAATTACTGAAAACTACTTCTAACAAGAACGGTTCAAGAGCTGTCATAAAAACGGCGGATTTATTTTGGAATAACTTTCTTTTCGGAGGCAAGATCGCTGCTTATTATAGTTAGGGTCTTGTCCGTCATTTCAATCTGCGGTCGAATATTTAGAGGCTCACACAAAATCCCTTACTGGACTCAAAGAACTGACGCCACCGAGGAGACTCTGTTTTGCAACTGGTCTCATTTGGATTTTGTACTTACACAGCGTTTTTTTGTAAACATGTACGAAGAACCATGTAACATTAACTCTGCTCTTGAGTACCAAGCCCCTCCTCCCTTCCCTTCCTCGTACAAGCTTGGGCAAGCCCCCAAGCTATCGATCTCCTAAATTCAACGTCCTTTTCCTCACCCTGTTTGCCCTTCGATTGTGCCTTTATCCACATTCTCGATCATCTTGAGATGTGATTTAAAAAATAACTCCCTGTCGCGCTCCAACAGCCCCAGCCTTTCTGTACAGACAACTCAGAAATATTCAGTTCTACGAATTAAATTTTTGGACACTCAACTCCCAAAACATCATTTTATCATTACCGTTCTTCATTACCAAAATGATCGTAACATCATTTTCAGAGTTGTATAACAACATAGTACAAACGCTTGACTGTAACTTCATTGTGTAAAGATATAAACCATGTTTCGTCATTATTGTACATACATTCTTTCTGCTGAGCGATAAATAATTTTATACGCATGTATATTGGGCTGAAGACCAACAATTCCTCCCCCATCACCACAACGCAACAACCCTCGCCCTCTCCAACATCTCCCCTACTCCATTACCACTCATAATAAAAAATGTTATTATTAAAAAAAATAAAAGTGTGAATAAATTTGAAAATGATTAGACGGTAAATACAAAAAAGCTTAAATCCTAAAAAAAAGTACACTTTAAAAATTGAGAATACACATTTATATTAATATACATAGTATATATATAAAGATATACATAAAAAAGAGAACTATTGTACATAAAGAAGCGATTTTTTTTGTGTGGAAAATTAATGAACTTTTACCAGTTTAAAAACGTCGATAAGAGGAAAAATTATATAGATATATATGTATATTATAGTGAATATAGGAGTAAAACGTATTTGGAAGCGATTGAGTGTTGCCGCTTACGCAGTGAAAAATATAGTTAGTGAGTTGGTGAATCTATTTTGAATTTGTACGACAAATTCGTGTTTTTATTTTCGTCGTAAGTGATGCAATCAATATTTGTGAATGAAGAAAATTAGGGATTTTGTTCGTGATTTTATTTTAAAATTGAAACGAACTTTGGTGCGAAAGAAACGCATTAAGATGTCTACTTTGTGGTAGTTGTGGAGGTGATGGCTGCAATGTTCTTACTGTAGTTTGTTTTGATGTTCGGTTTTTTAAGGTCAACACAATTTTGAGTTAATTGTAATTTGATTGTGTTAAATTTGAAAGGCTGTGGTTGTGGCATGGGGCAGGGATTTGTTGGCATTCTGTTATAAATTGTGTTTCCCCTTGACTGCGGCAAGTGGCCAACATTTTCTGTACGCAGCGAACCAAGTGTCCATACTTCCCCTTGAGAGTAGAGAAACCTCTTAATATGCTGGACCTGGCAGCATTTTTGACAAATAATGTTCTTCGTTGTAGGTGCTAGGAATGTGCAGGACGTGGTTTTCTCTCCGAGGGCTAGCTCGGAAGTACAAACTGTGCTGTGGACGAATCTGAAAGAGAAGGTGTGAAGCAGTATGGAAAACTGGCTCGTCCAGTGCTCCAATTAGACTGACGTCCTCTTGAGACGTTTTGAAATGATCCCAAAACTTAGTTCCTACCTTTCTTGCCACACATCTAACAAGTGCTGCCAATTTACATTCTATGGAGCGACAGTTCCTGAGTCCACTTATAAACAGATGTGCATGTGTGGTGGATGGCTTACTTTACAAACATGACCTGGGCATGGAGCGAATGATTCATAGTAGCGCTACTCGTTGAAGCTGTGCCACATCTATTTCTTTTGGTTGGCTGAGTGTTTGGTACTTTGGCACAACACGAGGAGGCATTAGCTTGTCATCTCCCAATACGTTTTCGTGTGGACAGTGTCAGAAGGCACCAGGGGGATGTCAACACTAGCAGGGGAACTCCATCTCTTACTCTTGAATACTTGACACGCTTTTCCATTCGAAATCTAAGTTGAGGGCTATTTCTTCAATTTTCCTTCGCCACTTGCACCACGAGGTAATCACTGGGATTTGTTTCAATGCTGTGGACTGACTGTGCGTCAATCAGCACATGCGTATGGCTCGCTGTCAGCCTCTGAGTAGAACTACATTCCACGAGTCTAGGGTACAACGATTTGAGAACTCACCTGATACTACTTTTCGATGGATCTTCAGGGGGAGATGTTAACATTCGTGATTTTGGTCCAGTGCTCAGTGAGTACAAATCATAACTCAAGGGTGTAGTTCTCTGCCTGGTTGATTGTCTAGGAGTGAAAGGTGGCCTGTGGTTCTTGGAACTAGTGGGTCTAACGTCAAAATAAAGACGGAGGCAGTCCAGTTCAGTGATTTAGTCTGTGAAGTCAAACTCATCTTGTGTTGATTGGAGGCTGAGTGCTGTCATTCAAGCCAGAGTCTCTTGTTTTGTGGCTCAATGATGAACGGTAGGGCAGGTTTAAAAATGTTCAGCACAGGTGTTAAAACCACTGAGCACACCATACACCGTGTCAGAGTTGTACTACCGTGCATCTTCTCAACAATGACAACTCTTGCTCCCTTCACACCCCCGAGAATCCTGGGATATGCCACAGTTTCCTTACATCCTCCGATACTGCCCAGTGGTATTCTGCGGTTCCTCTCTATGCAGCAGGAGCATGTTGAATATGTTACCTGTACTGTGGCAATTAGACAAGGGGTCCAAATGATGCAAACATTTTACAAATTGAAGAGATTCTGGGTTCAGCAAAGGATATTTGAGAGGCCCAAGAAACGAGTGAAGACTCGAAACTAGAGGCTTCCTGATGATTTAATCAAACCCTCCGCAATAAAATTCATGCTACGACGTTTTACCTTTCTTCTTTGTTCGTACTTATTTGTACTTACTACATTATTCATTAATTATAAAACACATGTTGCAAATATTTGAAACTTAGGCGTGAAATGTTATTCTTTTTATGTTGGCAAATAGAACCAAAATTGTGTTGACAGTCGAACGAGTATGTGCAAACACTCTTAAACAGAAACAACGCATGAGGCATATGTATGGTGGCATTCCAAGGCTATTTAGAATCTACTAAGCCCCCCCCCCTCCCCCACCAAACCTGGAGCCTGGTTGTAGTACTCCCTCCCTTCCTCTCCTCAGAAGGAGTTCAAATGTCATGATGTAAGCACCAGCAATGTGTGCAACCCAATCAATCTGATGTCCCTTCAACTCCTGGCCCAGCCCAGAGCAGATCCAGAGGGAGCGCTACCTGGCAGCTCAGGTGTGATGAGCCCAGAACTGGTGCTGCCTGGAATAGGAAAAATAGAGGTTCACCTTTCAAATGTGGTATCAAGTCAGTAGAGGGTTGTGTCAACCATGTGTGCCATGGTGGCAGTCCCATCGCCTTTTCAGGTGCTGCCTACATTAGCGCTTTTTGCAACCTTAAACTCAACAGCCTTTAGGAGAAGCTGGCAAATGAGCAGCACTGTCCAAGTTAGAACTTGGAAACACTGTTCAACGGTATGGTTCCAGCGTCACTACACCCCTACCCCCTCAACCTCTACGGAGCACTTCGTCTTTGCTGTGCTAATCTTACTGCTGTACTACTCAAGAGAACTCTTCAGACTATTCTGCTGCATCCCATTTCCCACATACAAGAGTTCAGCTCTGTGTGAAGGGTAATCTGCTCTCCCTTACGGCATTGAGAAGTTATTCTAGCCTTCAAAATACACTTTTCTGACGACGACCTCGAAGGGCATATTTTCTAGCTCTTGATGTCCTTGAAAAGCACACCCAGTCATCCAGTGCAGCTTCAATCTTGCAGTAGACGAACGCCAACGTTTTGTCCATCTCCCCTCCTCCTCCTCCGACACAACCTCGACCAGCTCTCATTTGACACGCCAGCTTAAGAGGTTATCGCGCTACTTATCATTCAACCTCTATTTTGGACAACTCCGAAATCGATTCTGATTGCAATCCTACCTTTCCCCCTCCACCCGCTGTACAAACATAACCCTTGCATTCGAAACGTACTTTATTCATAATTATCTTAATCGTTTACGGGAAAAAAACCACAATTCCCCTCATCACCCAACCCTACTCCTTCCCCTTTTTTCCTTCCCCACCACAACCCCTCTCCCGTCACTCGTTTGAAAAGTAGGAACCACTTTGAAACAAAAAAAAGTAAATACACGAAAAGCAAATTACAAGAAAAAATTAAGAAAATACAACAAGGTGTGAAATTGTATAAAAAAGCTAATTTTCACGAATTTTCCTTTAAAAAATTAAAATAAGGTAACAAATTCTATGTATTTTGTTTCGGTTTTAAATGTAAGGTCCTCGTACTAATTTTGTAAAAGGGGTTCGTTTTTAAATGTTGATATGTTGTTTTCGAAAGGAACAATGCACACAATTGTTTCTCGTCGACGGTTAATTTTTAGTGCGATTAGTGCGACGGTACATGAGAACAAAAGAACGTTGTTTCGATTTTTTTTGAAGAAAGAAAGGCGATGAGTAATATTAATATTGTGTATAGTGCGAATACAAAAAAACAACAAAAATTGTATGTAAAAAGTAAAAAATAAAGAAATATGTATAAAGTTGAATTTAAAAGAAAATTGATATAAAAAATTATTGATTTTGAAAGTTGTTTTTATTTGTCGTTTTGTACCTTGTTAGTCTAATTAATTGCCTGTTAAGCGCTAAATGAGTAGTCGAGTTGAATTGCATGCAGTTAGGGCTGCTGAATGGCACTACTTTGAGGCTTCCCCGTGATTTTGTTGAGGAACATTGGGGGAGGTCATGGTGTTAGTCTTAAGTGATTGAATCTAGAAATTATCGCAAATTCCACTTATTGTATTGTTCTCCATTTTTAAAAGAATTGGGTGAATACTACCAGATATCAAACGGAAGGATCATTTTAGGGCCGAAGCAGTTCCAAGTTAGCATTTGTCGATGTAATGGAACGGGAATGTGAGCCAAGCACGGTGAGGGGCGAGTGTTTGTGGAAGCCCCCTTCATACATCAGCAGAGTATCCTGGCGGTGCCTGTTTGCCTAAGTGGGGCGAGTAAAGAATCTGTAGAGTCTCATGCCTCTGTTCCTCGTTGACTGAAGTCTCGTAGAGAAGGGATGAGGAACCCAGAGCAACCCCTTCCACATTCTCGCTTCTCAGTGTGAAGTGAAATTGGACGGAATGAGACGAGGGACCACTCCACAAAAGTCTGGAAGGGCCTTAAGGCTGTGTACGGAAGAGCAGCCATTTGAATGACAAGGACGAAGGCGGAAGGGTTGTGGGTTGCCTAACTTGTTTGAAAGATCTTCGTATAAATGCGTTGTATTGTGACATTAAAACCGCAGCAACTTGCGCGAAAGAGCTTCTTGCACAATGAACAAATTGCAGCTAAGCTTTCTTGGTCTATACAAGCAGCGCACTTGTCACATGTATTCGCCATAGTAAATATGTTTTTGAAATTAAGTTGAGTAAAGGGAGAATGAAAGTTGATAGTGGTGACTAATAAATCGTAATATTAGTAAAAACCACGTTCTGCTACCGCTTGTGTGGCGCTACTTTAGACCCTTAGTGGCAAAGTGCGATGTAATAAATAAAATAATAATTGATAGCTGGGCTCACGGCGGATGACAGACGAAGCACTCACCAGTCTGGTTCGGGCGTTCAGACGCGACTAACTGTGGGCGAGGTATAGCAACGAGCAGCCCAGCGCATCTTCTGCTTTGGGGCTCATGTGACGCATTGTAACAGTATGTTGCGATTCCTTTCATTACCCTACTTAAATGCCTAGTTAACCTCCAGTAATCATACATTTTGAAGTGGACTGTCAACATTTATGTGCTGACTGACTCCCATTGAAGGCAACCGGTTGATCGTGGTCTAGTGGTTTAGACAGGCGATTCATAATCCTCGACGTAAGTTGAGGATTGTGGATCGAATCTCCGGCGCGATTGCCGTAATTTTAGCCTTAGTCAGCAGCTCTTCAAAGCATCTCCAACTTTACTTCGTAACATTGGCGCCCAACTAGTGGTCGAATTTCTTCTTTCCAAGAAAAAGAAGAGGCCCAGAGAGAAAAAATTAAAAAATTAATTGAGAAAATAATGAGACGAGTTCTCGGGTCCGGGATTCGCTGACGCTGTGAAAGTTCCAGCGCGAAGGAAAAATGGGCGACGCGCCTACTACAATGCGAAAGAAAGAAGACTTTCCTTGTAGCCCTCTCGTTTCTCGAATCAAAGATCGGATTTTCCGGGGATTCGCTCAACTCTCGTAAATTCTTTCCTTAAAAGAGTCCGCTCCAGGAGTAGCGGTTAACAGACGAGGGGGGAGATGTGCTGACTGACTCCCATTGAAGGCAACCGGTTGATCGTGGTTTAGACAGGCGATTCATAATCCTCGACGTAAGTTGAGGATTGTGGATCGAATCTCCGGCGCGATTGCCGTAATTTTTGCCTTAGTCAGCAGCTCTTGAAAGCATCTCCAAATTACTTCGTAACATTTACACCAATTTTTCTCAAAAACGGCTCTAACGATTTTAATGAATTTTTTTGCGTGAAGAGCTCCTGATTTATTTCGATTAAAATTACCGCTTATCTATAACTCATTGTTACCTAACTTCTATTGTGTCTTGTGAACTCACAAGCAACTTTCGAGTAATGACGAGCGTTCATAGGATATTCAGCCTGCAATGAGCAATTATTATTGTTTTTACTTAACATACACGAAATTAGTACAAACGAGAAAAAGTTATGTGATCGACCAACATTTTTTTTTTAGTTTTCAGGTTATTACGTTTTAAGGGCGGTCGCGTGAGTCCACAAAACACCATTTGAGAAAGTAGTCAGTGAACGCGCTAGAAAGAGAGTTGATTGACCAGATCAGCTAAAATTTTAAATCCAGCCCACAGGTCGTATGGTATGCGCAAAATCAACTCAACACTTAACTATGGTTATTATAGTGATTAAAACACCAAATTTTGTTTCTCAAAAACGGCTGTAATAATTTTGTTTATTTTATTTTATCAAGATCAGCTTCAGAAAACTGATTCGCAGTATAAACGAAATGACGAGAATAACACAATAAATTATAAATAATTTTAATGAACTTCCAACTTTTTCTTGTAAATACCTCTCCTGATAATTAGGAGCTACCTCAGAAATCCCGAAATTCAAAATACTGCACTTTTTTTACTAGCATTTCTTACCTGATTATTCCACAACATTAAACACTAACCTAAAAAAAATCATCTTCCCAGTCTCAAGAGTCACCTTTATACCTTAGTTTTTCAAGGTTGTAGTATAAACAGAAGCAGCTGTTCTTCGAAAAACTGGTTTTTAACTGCTCTCTCCTCTTATCTGTGGGCTTTGAAGATACATTTAGATAGGACCAGGCGTAGGATTTCTCAGCATCCATCACTATCAGCTGCACTACGGATACGTCATCTTCACAGAGTCGATGACTTAGCTTTCGTTTCCAGCTGACGAGATATTTCGAGTGAAGGTTTCTATCTTTAAACTGTTGTCTTAATTTTAAAGTGTCACAGGAATTCAAAAAGATGATACCAGAGGCTTGTCAAATAAAATACGTTTAATTTAATTTGTTCGTTCGTCAACATACAATTGTGTGTCTATTTATTAGGAAAGGACTGGAGGTTTGGGGAGGGACTGAGATTCTTGGTAGCTTGCACGCTTGCCACGGTATCCCTGTCTGAATGAGGTGTTTGGCTCTCAGTGCTCCACAACATAGAATGTTGACAGCTAACAAAAAGACGCCAGAGATTAATATGAATCGGGTGACTTGAATGGTCTTCGCACGAACAATCGGGTAACATGAGATTATGATGGGCATCACATAACTGTACACAGCCTGACGTGAATTTAGGTATTTTAAATGCAGTTTACACGAACTTTGTACAACTCAACGTTCTACGCAAACATTAATACTTACTGGGTGCCCCTGTTTATGTTCATGGAGTGGTTATTACATAGGTTATTGGTTGAGTTTACGCATTGTGATCACTATATTAACTATAGTTAGTTTTGAACTGACTTTTTTCACACACTTATTTTTTTGTCTCGTGATCGCAGGCTAATCATGTTTTCAATTATTATGTTATTGGCTCAAAAACCGTAGAAATAGAGAGAGATCTTTTAGAATAAATTCTGTTATTGACAAAGCACAAAGTGTGGTGCTCTCAGCATCAGAGAGCAGGCAGGTTTGACACGTAATGAGTAACCGAACTTTTCTCAAGGCACAGGCGCGTAAAGCTTGAAAACAGATGCAAATGAAGGTTAGAATGATGACTGTTCAAAGGCTTTTCAATGGTCAAGCTTCAAGCTACCACGGAGTAGGAGGGAAATGAACGAGGGAGTGATAGCAGCAGAGGAGGTGCGCACTAATAACGATAGCGAGAAGGTTTATCAATTATTATCATTCGAAAACGGTAGACGATAAAAAGAGATCTGAAGAAAAGAAAGCAGCCGCACTGGCGGCGAATGAAAGACGCTTATCTGTTGAACCAAATGTCACCTTCAGACGATTTCCTCATCCCCTGAAACACAAGAACATTAAAAATATGATAAAATAGAAATTTGAGAAGTTTATTTCCATTGTGGTTATACAATTGTAAACCAATTCAGTTTACGCACATTGTCAGTGTGTATTAAATATAAATACAATTTTGGTTTATTATTCATTCTGAATAATAACCCTATGTTTTCGGTCACGAAAAATTTTTTACAACCCCCCCTCAAAATTTGATATTTTACGTTTCAAGACGTGGAGATTCCAAATTTGCAATGTCCGTCCACCGTCCGGGCCGTTTTGTGCCTTTAACGTGGTCCAAAAAATTCGTTCTTTCGCACAAAAATCCAATTTGGTATTTAGTTGTGCCCGCCAACTCGGCAATCCGATCGGACGAAGCCCATGATTGTTATGGGCAAAAAACGGTTAAAAAAATTAACGAAACGGAGTCAACGTTTCCGTCTCATCGAAATCGCTCGCTTCGACTGGCAACGCCGCCCCCTCTGGGAGGCGAGGGGCAACGCTCGCCCGCCGCCGCCCGCTCTACTCGTTGGAAGCCCCCCGACTCGTGTTTCGTATTTCGTTCTCGTCTTCACCTCCACAAATGACTGTTTCGCTCGTCTCAACTATTTCCGTTAGCAAAATATCTGTTATCTTCGATTGAGCTTTTCATTATTCGTTTATTTTTGGTTTATTTATTTAATAGTTCGTTCGTTTCATTTTTTTTGGTTTTAATACGATTCAATTTTTTAGATTCTTTCGTTTCATTCTCATTTTGGTTTTTTCATAGATTTTTGGTTACATTTTGATATTAATATTTAGCGTGCATGTTTTCATATTAAAATTCAGTTTTTTCTAGATACTTTCATTTTTTTTTTGTTTATTTTAATATTACGATTCAGTTCTTTTCGACCTTTTTTGGGGTTTCATTATGATATTTTTCGGGAGAACGGGATGGGTCTCGGAGCATTAATGCTAGGTCAAACTGTTTATCCGAATAATAAACCGTTGTGTAATAATTTGCAGGGTTTTTAAAATTCCCACTACCAATTGGATGGGGATCAGTTTCAGATTATCCAAAATACATCATTCTTTGGGATGTGGGAGGGAGGGTCTGCTCCTAGTGGCCCCATGAATTTACTCCTGCATGTTGGGAACCAACCTGGAACTATTTAGCACATTGCATCAGGCTTGCCCTAACACCTTCTCTGTGATGGCAGCTTGACTTCTACGCCCTCACAAGAATCTTGCAGCACACCGCCATTCCCATTCCCCAGCAGTTTGGGAGATTCAGGAGCGGTCTTTCTTTCATTCTTCATCCCTGCGAGGTAGTGGCCCTGATCAGCAAGCTGAGCACTGCCTGGGCAAACTAAGCAGTGCACCTACAGTTTTCGTAGGTAGCCGCCAGCTGGCACAACTTTGACAGAAGAAGATACGATGGTAAGTCTCATGAATCACCAGGCAGCTGATTCCAGTACTTGGTATGTGGACCCACATCCTCATGAGACATGGAGCATTTAAGGTGTAAATATGTCTCCTCAACTCAACTCAAGGTCAACTAACATGACTCAAGGTTGAACAGTATCTATATTTAGTTTGATAACTTCTCGAGTAACTCAAGCCATGGCAGCTGAACTGACTGGTACAAGCAAATTCATTCCATAACTTATTCATCGCACATTGGTTCTACAGGGGTGCATATATTTTCAAATAATAGCTTGAATTTGAACCAGTCAATTGATACCCTCATTACTCGAGTAGCGATTACGACATGCTCAGCTCATGTTCCCACCTTCCTTACTCTGTTGACAGAAGACGGCCTGATATGTCCCTACACCACATTGTCCTCCCTGCTGTGTTGCCCCCCCCCCTCCATCATTCATCATGGCTGGATTGGCTTACTTGTGCCTCAGCCTAACTCGAAGTTACATGAAACGTTGGCACGCCTTTTTCTACCACAACATGCTCCTCTCACACAGCTGCCTCACCCTTACTGCTAACCCGTATATTTCTGAACACAAAAGAGGCTAGGTCATTCCCTTCACAGAAACCTCACTCAATATAAATGCACCAATGTTTCTCACCCCGCTGAGACTAGTGACTCGCCACACAATGCACATCCTCAGGGTTTACCTTGAGAAACAGTCAACACAGCTGAAGAGGAATTTGAATACATACTCCAGATGGCTATAGAGCTGATAGCATCAGCCGTATGCCTGTAGAAGATAACCAACGCTACTACACTACACATACGAATACGCTACGTCAGGCTGAGGGCAATACAGATTGGGTCTTGCTCACCTCAGCCTTGAGATGATCTTCGTTCAAATCGAGCTCTTTCTGTCAACATAGAAACCAAAGGTCGCATGCAGGACAATCACCAACACGTACAAAATACATCAACTTTAGAAGGTTAGTTTCTTACATCAATTTGTAGTATAGTACTAACTGTAATGGGAGCTACACTATTATATTTAGTAACAGAACGTGCATAAATGAAGTAAAGGTGAACACGATGACATGAGAGAGGAAGGGAATGCAATGATTGAACCTGGAAGTTGCACACAGTTTATGTACAAGGGAGGGCCCACACCTATCATGGTGGTCTGCAAGTGGATGTAATAACACAAGGGGGCTCCCCCAGGTCAGTCAGGGAGCTTTGGCGTGATACAGTGATTGAACAATGCGACCTGAACGCGGTCGAACGTACTCCTCCAATAAAGTGGACAAATGTGTAGGAAGTGTGTACACAAGCGAGAAATGCAGTGGCTGCCAGCAATCAGTCATCACCAAGTTTCAGTGTTCAGTTCAGTACTTAGCATGCTATACCCCAGTTATGAGTTAAGACATTGTATAAGATGTCAGATATAACGCTCAGATCATAACTAAGTTTCTTCTTTTGTCGTTTTTTTATGAGAAACCACACACTGACCCACGAATTTGGACTTATCATGGTATTTCGCCAAACGAGGTGTCTCAGATGGAAGGATTCGTTGCTATTTCCCCTACAAAAAGTTGAAAGTCAAATCCACTGGCACTCATTTTGTTGGAGGCATTAAACTTTTAACCCACATGCACCATCTAATGCCGCTCAAACACTACTACCTCGTGCCAACTGAGGCGTGATTGTAGCCACAGTCAGTGGTGGTGAATGTCGTGTGTTCGCACAGCTGTCTGCCACCTGTCTCTCACTCGTGGTCAACACTAAAGTGTGTGATTCTTGCTCGTGTACACCAGGCCTAAGTTTGTAATCCCCACACAGAATATGCTGCTTATCTCGACGCAACGTCATTTTGGAGACGACTCAAGTTCAGAAGATTGATCGAATTAGTTCCTTTGATTTAACGAGTTTCATTAACCTTCAACTCCACTTTGCCCTTTAGCTGTATTCCATAACTAAGACATGTGAGCTGGAAGTCTATGGGAGAGTGAAAGGAAGGCTTACTGTGGAAAAAGATTTCTTTTATTCCGCAAAAGTCAGACTGCCCCGAAATGTATCTCAAGACGAATTGTGGTTGGTGCCATAGAACTCTGAAAACCTGTTATTTTTTTGTGCATCTTGCAGCACGCAACACCTAGTCAAGGAGATTCAGTCCAGCAGTGAGAGTCAACGTTCTATACGAGACGACCAAACACGAAGTGTGTGCTTCAGAAAGCTCGAAACTTACGGGGGAAGCTCTCTTAACAACCTCAAATAGGTTGAGTTCTGAGTCACCCTGAGGCCAAAGACTGTCACTACCCTGAAATCCCCCTTTGTATTAAGAATTTTCTATTTTTGTTCACTTTGCAACCAAAATATTATCAGCCAATTTACTAATGCAAATTGCACAATTTGACTACTGTTCTTAAGGTCAATTTAAACTTCCCGAGCATTTGTCGCGAAGTGGGGTTAGGCGTGAGCATTCGTAAACAGTCGCCTCGAGCCGAGCAAAGTTCCATGGAAGCTTCGTTCGTTCTCGAGCCTGATCCGCCCGATGTCGATTTTCAGGCGAATCATCAAAGGGATGCTCGATTGCCGAAACCAAATGCTCGGGCTGCATGTACAATGGGTTCTTTTGTGTACCGGCGAACAACAATCACGAATTCTGGACGCTCGAGGATATTTGGGAAGTGCAAATGGCCCTTTATAGAACCCACGACAGTTTTTATGCCATTTCATGACTGTTTTCACCCAATTCCCCACATGTTTCGACTCAATATGTTAATTATTCAACAACGACCGCTTTTATTCAATTTTCCAAATCATTATTCGACTGCTTTCACTCCATTTGCCAACGAATTTTACTGAACTGCCCACTTTCTCAAACACGGTTCTAACGATTTTGATTAAATTGTTTGCATTGATAGCTCCAGATGACACAACTGCACCACAAGATTTCCATCCTGGGCACAATACATTACCAAACGTTTCGACAAACATCCATTTTACCGCAGTTTTGTTCTTGTTAACTCTGCTCAAATGTTACTAGAATCTTCGGGAATAATTGATGCGGAAGTCCAATCAAGTATCTATAGGATGATCGTTTAATAACGCCTATAAGACACACAGGAGCTACTTCGGAATTTCAACCACGTCCACTTTACTTGCAACCGTTTCTCACAGTTTTATCTGTGAAGTCTCGGATTATTATCCTTCTCACAAAAATCGTGTGTACAGTCTCATTAACTCTCTGTGCACCAACTGCTCAATAATGATCATGGCACAAGTAGGACCACCACAATAAATTCTGGAACTGTAAACGCCACTTTCTGCCAATGGGTGGCGATGTTTTATTAAGTTCAAAAGAACTGAGTGAAAAATAAATTGAATTAGTAGGAAAAGCCATGAAATCCGGTGAGTGTATGTAGAGCTCAGGGCTGCGGTAACTAAATTGTGCCAAGAGGAAATTCGATGGTCTTTCTGTTCAGAAGTGTGTGTGTGGCACAATGCACGCACAAAGCGCCCTTTTTTAATCCCCTGTCATGATGGTATAACATCCCACGCTATCATTTATATGGTCATTAGATGGTCAGACTCAACCAATTCAAGATACAATTCATTTCGACGTCTCACTCGCTTTTGAACATCGAGAACAGCTCATACCATTATTGCCGTACACAGATCACTCCATACATTTCTGTGGCCGACTTGCTCAATTTAAAACAAAATGTTAAGTGCGTTCGTTGCTCCATTCTTCAACAATGACACTCTTCATCTAAATGAATGCTGACAAGCTGAAGTTCGTAAGAAAGAAAATGAACGTTGAGGTGTTACAGAATAACATTTACGAGTGGCAGCCCTGGAACGTTTCGAATACATAGTGCATTGCGCCCTTTATTTAGGAGCCTTGTGGATAATGCAAAACATTGCAACACTAACAGCCTGCAGCATTGCTAAGCCGTGGATGTTACCACCTGTTCACATCTCACTTCCTCGGTCCTACACATCGTGCAATTACTTTCAACTCAACAAAATTTCTGCTGTAAAATACGACAACTGCTACTCTTAAGGCAACGCTAGTTTTAGTTAGTCAAGAAATAAACATATGCCTGACCTGAGTGTAGGCGTTGAAATGCGCCTCCCGCCACTCCTCCGCCTGTTCTTCATAGTCTGCACAAAAACCAACAGTTACGCAATAATTTCAACTCAATCTACTGGAGCTACTGAGGAGTATGGTGGGGGATTTACCGAGTTGTCTAGGAACAAGATCTTCAGTTGGTGTAGTCTCGGGATCCGACTCTGTGACACAGAAATAAATAGGTTGATTTAGAGTGCAACTAGCGATGAAGCCCGAAGTGAGGGTGATGACTTACCTGAATTTAATTGAGAAACGAGGGAAGACATGGCGTTAGTGACAGAATCGGCTGCTTGGAGGAGCTCAGTGCACACAGTTCGCCCCGAATTATTCAACGACGTGTTCGAGGCACCTGTCATCAACAAACACGTAAATAGCGAGGATATTGGTGATATTCGAAATCAGATTAAGAGGTCGAGTTATACCCATGAGGCTAGAGGAGCAAAAGCCGCCAAGTCGCTCAGAATTCGGAGTCGGAGGCGCAGACCTGGATGACGGTGGAGGGCTTTTGCAACTGCGAGGGGACGAGTTGGGGGTTGACTTGGGCGACGTCTGATGATTCTAAATGGAACAAAGCTCATTAATGAACGACTACACCAGACGTCATAAGGATGGTTAAATAGGTACCTTGAGAAGTTTCATAAGGCCTTCTAATTGGAGCATCAGGTGGCGTCTAGAATCCTGAAGTGTCGTCAGGTGGTTCTCAAGTTCATCTTTTCTCTTACGCAGAGCCCGGAGTTCCGTCATTAAAGCTGGGTTCTCGTCCATACCAGAACATTCCTGTTGGCGCCTAGACAAAACACGTTACGCCTTACCAAACAATTCTCGCTGCTAAACAAATTAATCACTCAACAGTAGCTACATGAACGTGACTTATGACGTTACACTGCTCACAGGACATTGGCCTAAACACAAGTGAGATGCCAGATGGAGAAGGATTGCAAAGTGTGAAGCTGCTCAACAGCCTTAGAGCTTGCATCTATATGCAGAGAAGTGGCAGCTGTAATTCCTACATGACTAATGTGATAAGCAAAGCAGAACACTAAGAAGTGGTGATGATGAGCGTCCACAATCCTTCTAACACACCTAGATGGGCCAACATCCCTTGACAGTCATGTAGCAGATGGTGGAGCATGCATATCGTGCATATTGAAATAAAAAGGACATTTATTGCTAATTAGATCGTGGTCTAGCTACTTCAAAGTGAGTTGGAATACTTAGTGTGAGGCATCACACAACTTCCCTCAGCCCCACAACTCATCTCTCCAGCAACCAATCAAATCCGTTTTTCATCAATTTTAATGAACTTGGTAGTACTTAGCTCAACATTCCAATAAGAAACAGTAGACCATAAGATTCCACAATTTAGTGGGCTATCCCAATTCAAGTCACGCTCTTCATTTAAAGACCTTTCCATACGTAATTTATGAGAAATACAGGCGAAGCACTATGAAAATATCTGGATTTGATGATCACTTTACTCTGTCCCACATACATTCAGCAAATTTTACCGCTCTAACAGCTAATCCAGTACGCTTTTCATTCGGGTTTTCTGTGAACTTGGTAGAACTTGACTAAACGTTCTAGTTAGAAACTAGCAGTGCTTAAGATTTCGGATTTGATGGTGTTGCGCCAACTTATGTCACGACATTTACTCAGTGACCAGTGTACAGGGAGGACATGGGTGACCAGTGGGGTCGTTCTAGAGTTGGATCTGTGAAAATATGTGATCACACAAAGTTCCTCAGCCCCATGTGCATTCCGTGATTTTCAATATAATAATCCACTCTGTTTTTCATTCAGTTCTTGAACTTGGTAAAGCATAACTTGAATTTCTACATAGAAAGCAATAACGATTAAACGTTTCGGAATTTATCAATCTACTGCTACTTATCTCACAGTACTTAATAGGACTGCGAATACGTTTGTTCTGGGAAGGTTTGCTTCCACAGTTGTGAGAACACGAGAAACACTACGAAAATAATAACGTTAGTTTGAATTCCGGAATTTCAGCGATGTTCCAAACTACCTAATGACCAAACTACTTCCTCCATACAGGTAACTTATTGGACTACCACCCTGACTGTTATTGGGTACGCCTAGTGTCACGAGCGAGATTTATAAGGAAAAACTTCTGAAATCACTTTTTGTCTAACTTTTTGATAATTCATCGTGCCACTACGACATTTACCCAGAAATGAGAATTTTGTAGTAATTTGATGTCCTTTATACTGCGTAGGACTAAGAAAGTTTTTTGTAAAACCCTTCTTCGTCGTTGTTTAAAAATGTTTACCGTCTACCGAACAAAGCACAAACTAACCTCAATCGTTGAATTTCCCGCATAATTTCTCTATTTTTAGATTCTAGCTGGAGGATAAGCTCACGCTGAGCTCGAGACGTGTCCAAATTGAGAGCGCTCCCATCAGTCGGCGTTCGCCCCTGTTTGAACACAATAACAATCAACATCAATTGAAGAAATCAAAATACTTCCATAATTGGCTGTTACGACTCACCGCTTGAACTTCCTGCGCAAGACGGGCGGCATACCTCGCTATCAGTTTGTGCTCGTCGTCTATTTTGAGAGTCTGCATTTTTCCAGGGCTGGAAGAATAAATTAATCGTTTGTTAGACATTTGGGAAGAATTTCCCTTGTCATTCTTCAGGTACTGGTGGTATTTTAGGAGTAAGTACGTAGTTTTGAAGGGACAGCCCTCACTAACACTACTTCAACAGCCACTGACTAAAGAGGCTTTCTAACGAGCTCATTACTGTAATCTTAGGGTCGTTTTTACCAAACAGCTTTCAGCTTGAATTCAGGGTACTCCACAGCTGGTAATGTTCGTTTGTCCTATTTAGCATTGTGGAACTGAGATGGAAGAATATTTTGAAAACCTACTCACTACATCACTCTGATGAGGCTTCTCAAACCTCAAGTTTGAACTGTATAATCATTTATTAGCTAAATCTACTTTCTAGAACGTTTCATGTCTACTATACGTAACGCTGAAGTGGTGACTTAGGCGTAATTTAAATTACTGCGGCTTCACAAAAAAAAAAAAAAATCCGTGAGGGCGTGAACTGCCCCCTGTACCTACTTCGTAATTAAATAAGCGATTGCCAGGCTGAGGAGGAAGGGCGAAAAACAGGAGTGTGTAATGAGACGGATGGCCTTTTCTATGATTATAAACGATTTGGTGAAACGCCTAAGAAGGGGGATAAATGAATGGGAAGAAAAATCATGCGTTCGATGAATGCTGACGGTAAAGCCTTACTAATGAGTAGATGATATGACAACTGAGCGTGACATGAATCTGAGACGCTATTGTAGAAATTCGCAAATAATGATCCTAGGAAAGAGGTGGTGATGCACGAAGTTGTAATTTGAAGAGTTGGAAAATCTCAAGATTTGAAGATTTAGATGTACAACGAAGAAGTGACTAGAACGGGATATGATTTGTGTACCAAGCACGATCAAGGGGGGGGGGGGTTTACAGGAAGGAAGGAGAAATCAGAATTAGATGTCGATGAGAGATGACCCACTTTCACGAGAACTTGTAGGTGAATGAGTTTTGGGAGGGGCTGTCAGTTGTGGAGGGAGATAAATTGAGGGGAGGGGAAAAAGATATTTGTGAAAGTCCAGAAAAAGGGGAAATCATTCGGTACAACAAAGGGGAAAGCAATGCACGTGAAAGCGATGATTTACCGTGAGGTCCAGTGTTCCGTTAGGGCAAGTGCGGACGTTGGAGTTTTAAAAAACCCCAGCTAATTTAGCCTGCGCCGAACACTATGTTTGCCTCATAAATTGAATCATTGATTAGATCCATTCGATCTGATTTATTTGGAACGAATTTGGTGAAAGCCAACACAATCGTTCAACAACTAAAATGTTCGCTTTAATAAATAAACGTTGTTTCAAATGTTCAGTGAAACCGGCAGCTAATAAATAGAAAAAATATACTGACCTTCGACTTGTTTCGAGGGAGCCATCACGACTATACTGGACACCATTATGCGACGGGAGCGGGGATGGGGGGACGATATGGCTCAAATTGACAGAACTCTTCGTAGAACAGTCTGGGTAACGAGGCAGCGTGTTTCGCTGTTTGTCCGGAATGCACCGAAAACTTTTTCGCAGGCTGTGTCCAATTTGTTTGGAAGGCGACTTCTTGTTCAAAAACAACAATCGAAACCAATAAATAAATGGAGACAGTAGGGAAAGTAAGACATGAACGAAAAGCGACGACGATACTCACGTATGAAGCGTATTCACGAACTTCGTGGTCGGGGCTGTGGTTTCCCGAAGAGCGCCCGAGCCAGAAACACTCTTGACACAAATTATACGAATGGCACTTCGCACAACGGTAGCGAAAGCCCGAGAAGTCTGATTTCATGCAGCAGTCGCACTGTAGGCTGTGAACGACTGAAATAAAAGAGGGCGCTTGAAGGAAGGCGGTATATGGTATCTCGAACGAGAATGGGGCCACTAGCACCCTTAGGCTAGTTCTCCTCACCTTCCCGCAGTTTCTGAAGACCTTTTAGCATGGAACATGCTTTAGTCTTCATCTAACTGACAGAAACCATCGCGTTTCATTAGTCACCATCCCTTACCCTACTTCCTCCTACTCACTCCGTCTCGTCCATCGCTTCACCCCCTCACAACCACCCTCTGATGTGAACGCAATAGAAGCCAGCCAACAATGCCACAAACGAGAAAAATGTTTGTCCAAAAAATGACCTAAAACCTCTGCTGAAAGAAAGCATGAAAATTGCTCAAATCTCTTCAAAACACAGGTTGAACCGACATTGCATCAAAATAAAAACCATTTCACCAACTAACATTACCAAATGCTATTGACAGTTCCCTGAATGCTGATTTAGCATCAACCGTTGGGGGAGCCATTTGAGAGCCAGGGAACCATGTTCCATGTTTTCGAATTGTAGTCATTGGCTCTAAGCAGCACGTATTTCGGGGTGCACGGCCGAGGTTTTCCGCTGTACTCAAATCTGCTCCTTTTCCAAAATTTAGAATTGTTGGTTTTTATTTCGTCTTTAATTTTTAATCTTCCGCAGTTGCCCTGAGTTGATTTTTCCACTTTGTAATTAATTGATGTGTGAGAAGTTCAGTTTTTGTTGAACAATGTTTCGTTCATCATAAGTTTTATTTTTTACGTTTTTAATTTCCTTTCCGATTCCCTTTTGTATGTTTTCTATGTATTTAGTTTCATTAAAATCGTGGGTTCATCTTCACGTGATTTAAATCGTTCAAATAAATTATGTGGCCACCAGCAATGAGCCTAATACGCTCACTACGATTTCTACTACACCTTGCACCTACTCTAGGTATCCAGGCGTCTATAGACGGTAATTATTCAGTAAATGAAAACATACCTGTGAAAAAACCGTGAACCAAAATGTTGGCCTAAGAAGCAATAAGAGTTTTTTTCAACTTTCAGCATAAAAGGCTTTGAGTCAAAGAAATGGTTCTTTGATTGATCACACGATTACTTGAGGCTCTGGAAGAGCAGGAGGATAAGAGCAGAAGGAGAAAAACGAGGAAAGAGCGAGGAACAAGAGGAGAAACGAAAACAAGAAGATTATATTTCAGGAGAAGGTTTGAAAGGCTTCAAAAGGAGAACGTTGATCAGAAGGTGTCTTAACTACTAATTACCCACACATTTTTCTTGATAAACATTCTGAAAGCCCGTCAAATAAAAATTACCTCGAAACGACAAAAATCTGTTTATCTAAATGCGCTTAAATTTGTCACAGCAAATGACTAACTGAATTTGATCGGTAACATTTGACCAAAGAATTGAGAGGATTGACTATTACTGAAGGGTGTGAGAGTATCCAAACTCACCGTTTTCAACAGAAGCCAGCCGATGAAGAAGAGGCAACCAGACAAGTACTGGTGGTCCTGGGTCTGACATTAACATGTCTAAGAAGTCGTTAATTGTTACTTTTCCATTCTGAAAAGGTGAACAGTGTCACATCAGCGTGATTTATAAGGGGAAAAAACACTAAATATACAAATATTTTCGTAATTTCATCTTCAACAAAAATTTAATAATACCGTTTGGTTGCTATTTGTAATATCAGGTGCGACCCATCATACAACTTTCCATAGACATACGTACCCTCAGCAATTTTCATGGCTTTAGCTTCTAAACAGTAAAGACCGTACTACATTTAATACCTAGTACGTATAATGCGGTAAAGCTTAAGGCTCCGGAATTTATTGAGTTAAACCCGCACATGCCACGACCATGTGCCATGGAAAAAAATGTGCCATGGTAGTGACAACACGATTTTTTTGAGCAGAATCCTGTTTTTTGGAACTATTGAGTAAAAAGAGCAAGAAATCATAATAAGTGAAACGGCACTGGTTCCGATTCCAGAGTTTCCAGGATGCTACTGATTATCTTATGAGAGTTATTGAACTATCGCCGTACGAGAATTTTATTGAACTGCTACGCGAATTTTTCTTTTTACCGAGTGAGAAAGTTGAGAGGAGTTTATACGGGAAACACTGGGTTAAAATCACTTTTCTAAAGAATGTTTGACAATTTATTGTGCTGCTCTGATCATTTCCCCACGTGTGAGAATTTTGTCACGTTGTTTGTTGTCCATACAACAAATTTAATCAAAATCCTTAGAGCCAGTATTGAGGAGCACTACGATAACTTTAGTTTGTACTATTTTGGACCTATTTTGCACCAATTAGTCGTCCCACACTGATATGTAGGTTGGACATTAAATTTTTGGTGATTTAATTCAGTGCCTCAGTCTCGATCGCGACCACAGACCATTTTCTGTAACGTTTATCGAACTCAAGTGCCTTTGGAACCTAAAAATCTGAAGAAGATAATTTTTTTCTTCAGCCAATTACATAACTTTCCTACTTTCTTATCAGAACTAAGCAAAGTGAAAAGCACCACTGAAAGACTGGATCTAGTAAAACAACCGTGCAAATGCTTACTCCACCAAACACTTGAGTTGCAAGTTCTTCTTTGAAAACGAAAGAAGGCGATTCATAAACCGAAGCTGGCAGAGCGAGCACCTGCTTCAAATATAGCGAGAACTTCGATATCACCATCAGCCCATTTTCGTCACACACCTGAGGACCAAAAATGATAAGTTTTGAATCGTCAAAACATTATAAGAATGTAAGTATTTAATTATACAAGTATGTTGGAGAGTTGCACACAAAACACCGAAGGAATTGGTTCCCAACTTTCCGCGCGATTCACGTTAGCGTGTAACTGAGCTAATTCCATCTCAACCCGATTGAGAACTTCGTGATGTGGTACTCACAGCTTGGGAAAAATTAGGTGACCAAACACAAATTGTTTACAACCGACTAATACGTGAAAGTGGGTCCCAGTGGGTTGTTGGATCCATCAAACAAAAAATTTGTCAACTTCCAAAAATAACAACCCTCGTGTGTAGCAACTCCATCTTTAAACGAGGAAAGTCAATCATTTTGGCTCATTTGCGCAGTGAGGTGTGAGATATAATGTGATAGTGAGATAACATAACGTTTACCAGATAAAAACTACTACTATTTAATTTAATTAGATTGATAGCCTTGTTGCTGTTGACTAGTACACTCACGTTCTCGAGCAGAAGTTATAAACTATTATAACTGTGTATTTTTTAACGATAGTAACATCTATCCACACAAATTACAAATCTCGTTGAAAGTCTTGTCGTAAGCAATCGGATAAATGTAACACGGACCGATTGCCAAATTAAAGAACAGCATTAATGCCCTGTGTTGCATCATTCATTTATTTCAAAATCAACGATATTGAAAATGCCAGGAAATTGAAGTAAGATGGTGCAGGGTTTCGTTTTCAAGATAATTAATGCTCCTTTTATAATTAAATTATTGAAACATTCACAGGTATCAAAGGAATCGCACTCTTCGATTTAGCAAAGGCTCGTCTGGGGCATTGGTGCTCACTAGGCACCGCAAACGTCCCAAATTACGCGAAACTTCAGTGTCGGCAATCTGAATGGAGCCGTTATCTGTTCGAGGTATCGTCCTGTCACCCGCGCTCACGTTCACTCCGACCCAGTTCCCTGTTTATGGTGGTGAATCTCTGAACTATAATTGCGAATGAAATTCCGTGTTCCAATTACATCCGATCGTTATCATACATACTCCCCTCCTACAATCTATATGATATCGTAACATTAACATGACTTGAAATGACGTTGGGTCGCTGCTCGTTCTTACACTCAATTAATTAACACACTTAAGTTTGCTAGCAAATGTTAGTTAAATAAAGCTTGTTGGTGCAACTGGCACTAGATCCTACGAATTGGCAGTACCCCACCTGACAATGGCGTGTCACAGGTGATGCAAGTTTGTGCAGGTTGCAGGTGTGTCCACCTCCACAACATTTCGAATTCTATGGTGTTAAATATAGTGCTTTCTTACCTGAGAGAAAATATACCGAAGTTTGTCGACCAGCTTTCCTGCACACATCGTAGCTAAAGCGACTTTTATTGAAAATACTCTAATCCGACCGAGACCTGACGAAAAGAAAAAGTTTAGTGAGCGCATCAGAATTGAATTTTGAATGTGCCGACTAACAGACTAATTAGACATCTTTTTTCGGTATTTCACCCACAAAACTTGAGCTGTTTGCTTATTGTGTGCCCTAAACATTCAATTTACTCAATAAGTAAGATGTCGAGTTAATGATAAACGTTATTGTTGTGATTAGTCATTTACCTTCAACGTTGTAAGCGCAGAGGAGCCAATTGAGCAGAAGAGAGGAACATAAATCAATGAGAATGTGCTGAGACGGAGGGAGCCTTTTGTTCAAATTCTGGTACAAACTAGATATTAACGATTCCAACCTATCAAGAGAAACAATTGTGAGCAAATCAAGTAATTTGTCAAACGTAATCCTAATCACAAGGCCGAGCACCGGAAACTCAAACAACATTAAAGTGCAAACTTCATAATTTTAGGGATTTGAAATTATTTTCCAAAAAATACAAAGAGCAACTAACTTTAATCCTTCGACAGTCAAAACTGATTAACAATAGTTTGAATTCAGGAATTTATGGGGTCGCAGCTAATTATCTTACAACCATTGTTCAGCAGGCTGAATTAGCTGGATCTTTGACCTTCGGAACATCGGCATTCGCACTTAATGGTAACCACTGGCCCTATAGAAAGTCATTGTTTTCCCAAACACCTTTCTGATCTCAGCCCAGTTGTTTGTACCTGTGGAACTCCCACTCCTCAGTTATTTCCTATTCACAATGGATTTCCCCTTTCCTAGACTTTCCCAACTATCTTTACCCACCCCTCACTTTTAGATTCCTCTTCTCAACAGACAGCCCCTTCCAAGTCAGTCATCCATCAGCACTCACGAACGACAGTCGTCCCCCAGTTCTCCCAACTCCTTCGTCTCTCAAGTCTCACGCTACTAAAAATTCAACTCTCTTTCCATTTAGTTTCCCAAGCCACCAGTTCACGAGTATTGAGAGTCCTTTGTTGGCATTTATATACTCACATTCAACCGGATATTCTGTCAAGTGTACTAGTCTCCACTCACGGTTACCACATTAATTTATAATCTCAGTTTCAAGCTCCCCCATTTGTGTGCCCAACAACGATCATTAAACTTTCATATTTTTGATGAAATGTTTGATAATTATTATGATAATCGATGATGATTGATTAAGCTACTCTCGTCACGAAAGGTTATGACACTTGGAAATCTTCACACACAAAATTTAATCAAAATTGTTAAAGCAGTGTGTTCCAGATTCGAGTCTTGGAAATGTGTGAATCCAAATATTGTTTTTGCCAATTTCATAACTTTTCTTGCTACTTTGTGAGGAAAGTAGAAAAGCAAGGGCCATGATTTTCTTCAATTACATTAAAATGTACAACAGTAAATTGCACTTAATGTTTAGTTTTGTCTCCAAGTGTGGTTCTTGTGCGGAGGAGTGAATTTAGACGAGTTCTAAAATTGTACCCCAAATATTAGTTGTAGTAGTTGTATTACCCAAATCCACATCCTCCCATACTGAACTAAGACTAGCGTAGCACACAGAGCCCCCTCGTTCTGAAAGCACCCTGGAATCCAAAATAGGTGCTTCTAACCTTCGCCTCCACTTTATGTCCCAATCGATAGTGCAATTTATGCAACAAAATCTTGAGGCGGTCATTAAATTCATACTCGCGTGATTACCATCCTCAGGGACATCAGTTTTCTTGCAGGGTGTAATGAAAAGAGTGTTGCTCTTGAAGAGTTTGCCTGGTGTGTGGTACAAAGCTGTGGGGCTTACATATATTCTTTTCTGGCAGTCACTCGTGCGTTCAATTCGACTCACCTTGTCACATTTAATTGAAATTCGATTTCCAAAGTATTCAGAGAGTGATCACGAAACGCTTCAATCACATTCCAAATGTCTATCAGATGCACTGCAAAGGTTCAAGAACGCAAATTGACGATCAGTACACCGTTCACATTTATTTTAATTTGGTCAATTTCGATTGATAGAGACTTACAGTTCAATTTTTTCTGTATAAAACGAAGTTTGCACGCTGTTCGATATGAAGCGAATCGTATGGAATCGAAATTTTGTGCCCTCAACTCTTGAAGAAATTGCAGTTTGAGGTCCGAGCGCCCCCAATTTTCGTCGTCCATTGCGACTAGGGCGAAAACTACTCAAGTTTTGTAGTAAAGATAGCGCTCTGAAACTAATAATTAGTTCGAGTCATGTTTTATTATAGAGTTCTCAAATAAATCGTGTTGGTAGTCCAATAAGTTAACTACACAAGAGTAGTTTAATAACGATTATAAAATTATGGGGGACATCCGATGAAATTCAAACTGTTGTCGTTCCTTTGACTAACTTCTTTCAATTCCAGAACAGTAAACAATCATCTTAATACTCGTGTAAATTGGCCACTCAATGAAGGTTCAGACATAGGGTGGTAACCCAATAAATTCCTGACACCTAAGCCCTAACAGTTTCTATTCACATTGTTGAGCTAAATTGTGTCAAATTCGTACAAAATGAATAAAAAACACATTGGATTAGTAGCTAGAGTGATTTTCGGAGTGGAAATATGCAATTGGAGACATAGCACCATTCATTTCATTTTTATTCGCCTTTTAGCTCGTAGTTAGTTCCTCAATTCTATGTTGCGGTGTAGGATTTGCATTGGATTGCGTCCTAGGCCATGTAGTAAGTAGGCCACTCACTGCAATTGCTATACGCACACAACAACTTATTATTAGTTTATTTATTTTATGTTTACTCTCTATAGACGCTTTTTCTGTTCAGGTCGCTAAATAGCGATTGAGGACGCAAGAAGCAGTTTTTAAGGATCGTGCATGTGACAACATTCTTATTAAATCACTGATATGTATGAAATGACTTATACTTCCATTGTATATGAACGAAATAATTACTTCACCTTACATTTTCTATACTTTATTTATAAAAAGTACAAAAGCGATTAAGGAAGATTATCGTTATACAATGCTGTGCAGTACCAGAACTTCAAGTTATTTCTTGTTATCATAAGTGAACTTTTTGTCGCACTTGGCCGCCTTAGGGCAAATCGGCCACTGCTATGTTGGGTTGGGCAAACTCAACCTTCATCATGAAACGCATTTTTTTTTTTTTTTTCATAGTGATCACTAACCAACGCTTTTACCTTGTCACTGGCAATTGACTCATATACAATAATCAGTCTCACAGCCTCAAAGAGCCAGCTGGCTATCCTGAGATTAATGTCCTACGCTTTCACACAACATTCATTTATTTGCCCTTCAAGCAGTAGCTAATTTCATCAGTTCCTGGTGGAAGAGCTAATCGTTTAACAACTGTTGTTTCGCATTCTCTCTATAATACTCCCTACCCTGCAGACAACACTAAAGTAAGTGCCCACTTCTATAAAGGGTTGGACCAGAAAACAAAATGTGCAAGCCACTCAGGGTGAGGAGGTATTAATGTAAATGCACGGCTGTTTAACTGGAGTCCCAGGGAAAATCATTTCCTCCGCAATTTTCAAGAGCGTGAGAACGTTTTACCTTTTTTGAAGTCTGCCCTGTTTACTGGGAGTTTAGATGACCTGCCTTTTGTGGCGCAACATGTCCAGGAACGAAGTCATATTTTTATTAAATGGATTCAGAGGGTGTTCCAGCGTTATAACGTTTTAGTAAAATGGCACTGGAGGTATAGTAAGTTTCTAGTTGGGCTGTTTAATGTTTGACCCAAGTGTATCTTATTTCTTCGTACACGAAACTTTGTTTGTAAATTCGTTTAGCTGTCTTTAAGTCGTTTCTTAAAAATAAAAAAAACTGAACGGCCCACACTCCTGGCAGACGGGAAACCATGCCGACGGTACTCCATTGTCCAGCTACAGCCATAATTCATGAAGGGGTCTATGGCTAGCTGTAACTTTATGGCCGTAACCCCCACCTCAATTTCAAGTTCTGAAACTCAACTATCCGACTAAGCAACAAAGGATAGTTGAGCGGCATTAGTTGCCGCTACACCAAAAATACTGCCCGACTACAGAAAAGACTACCAGAGGTTTTTCTTCGCTATAATCAGCTCATCACACAAACCTGTCAATATTTGGATAAAACCCAAAGCCACTCACCTCCGTCAACTCATAAAACTCGCCGCAATCGGCCGTAAAGTTGTAAACTCTAATCCCAAAACGATCTTAATCAAATAAGCGAACGATTCCCCCAAACTGCCGTATTCCCATCAGGTAGACCAAAACAAATCCCGATCGGCAATACTATCTACTTCAAACTATAAACACGAATCAATTTTTTTTAAAAAGCCCTAATCGTACCTACTGAAGACAATCGGTTAACCGATCCCTTCAACCACAATCAACCAGTAACTTTCCACGCTCTCCAACATTAAAAACAAGCCGGAGCATGCACTGAACCGGCGATAATCCTGCATTATACTCTCTCAAAGTACTAAAATAATTGAGAAAAATGAACGTAGAGAAAAGAAAATTTCGTGCCAATTGGCAAACGAAAAAAATACACTGGGTGTCCCCCATAAAAAACAAATATCGAGTCACAATTAGCGTAATTTCAATCTTACAGAGCGTAAAATTCAATGCAAAACGGTTTACTTTGAGTTTTAAGGCGTTGAAATTGTTCGCTTTACAACTACGGAGTCAAAACTTCAACAGGCTGAGCGCAAAAAATCAATACACTGACATTTTGCTGGGACACTGAGTCAAGAACGATGAATCGATAGTTGACGAACATCGATTAATAAAAACCTTCGATACTTCAGACTCCTATAAGTAACCTCAGTATTCGGCGAAAATACATTTATTACTCATATTATTTATAACTACATTCTCATTTATTAGTTATATTATGTCAAACTTTCCTTAGTCCTAAGCAGTAGGAAGCAAACTTATGTAACTGGCGCGCTTCTCTTCAGATCTTTACGTTTTAAAGTTGAGTGCCACTTGAGCAAATGTCAATGACTGAATTTAGGGCACAGTTAATGGTGCTTCCCTGATGACGCCTACCTTTACTCTTTGAACTACTGAAGTTATATATTCTTGTAACATAGATCCGTTCTGCTTCATTTGTACATCGTAGCTTACCAAGTGATCCCAGTCTCACGTAGTTTTCACGTTAATTAGACTTCATAATGTAATGATGTTAAGAAAACTTTTAAAAAATGCTGTCTATTATATAGCTTTTCTTTTTACTTCGTAGGGCCGAAGAAAGAATAGACAGCACTCCACCTTATTCCCTCACAAAACTGGTCTTCTCTGTCCATCGTGAACATACGCTATTTCATAAGGTGATGTTTCTGAGTTTGTTTTTTAAAAAGAAACGTACATTCACGTTAATCATCTGTATATCCCAAAGTACACGAATTACCCGAAGCTGAGACCTACCTCGGTAACTACACCCAGTCCTAGAGCCCAAATGAGCCAACCATTCCATTGAATGAGTTGATGAATACGTTCCTTCGTGCATTTCGTTCACGCCCTCGTTTAACACAGTCACTTTACACTGTCACGAATATCTGGGACGGTTCACGTCATTCTTTACTCCTGGTCGTCTCACTGACCTTACACTCGCGATAGTGTAAACCCGCCCTTCAACAGTTCGACTACAAATCTAAACCAACATACAATATTACTATTTTTAAAATATTCAACTTTGACTGAAGTGTCGGACCATATAACGAAGTGCTCGGCTTCGTTTACAGCAAATTTGAATACAATCTTTATTAGAAAGTTGGGTGAAAACGGGGCCCCAACACCATTTTTACTCTATAGTTTTAATATTTTGCAAGAATATATAACTAAGCTGTTGATTTCATTTGATTCACCTTCGTTATTGAGTCCTTCGAAATATTTACACTTGCAAGCAGTTTGGAATGGCTGTCAAGCAGTTTTCAGACCTCATTGCGGTAATAAGCGGGAAAAAAGTTCAGTTCGAAGGTTGGCAACGCTGCACGTCGATAAGGCGATAACAGGAAGACAACAAATCGCCCCTGGATCCCTGTAGATCCCGCCCTCTTTATTTAAAATATCCTTCCCTTACCGTTTTTTACAAATAAATTTACCACTTCTGTCGTTTTGTTGGTTTTTCGAGGGGTTTTCCTATTATATGTGTAAATCGTCTTCGGCGTTATTCAGCGTCTAAAACAACGGGGAACTTCGAATCCTTGTAAGTTGCCAGTATTGATTTTTCTCCCTTCAGAATTTCTGCCGTTATTTATTGTTCATGAGGCAACTCAACTGTTGGAAACCGCATTAATAGTTAGTTAATCGCTCATATAATAGTACAACGAATTAAAATGGGTTTTATTTCAAATACTGCGTGCAGACACACTCATCGCTCGCTCATCTATACTAAAAAATTTGATTTTTGTTTAATGAGCATTCGATGTATCCACAAAAGGATCGAAGGCCTCATTGTTTATTTTATCTGAGCATAAAATGACGTAAAAACATGAACTTAGGCTAAACTTAGTGTTTTTCACGCTTCAGACAGAGTATGTCTATGGTTTTTTAAGGCGATTATATTGGCGATGGAAATTAACCAAAATGTACCGAAAACTACAGGTTTTTAAAATTAAACGTTCAAGTTATACGCGTATGAAGCAAAAATTGAGTTTTTATAAACGGCTTTAACGATTTTCATACTCGCAGGAGGTATTTCTCTTGCCAATGCCTATATATTGTTCTCCAAAGCAGAAGTCAATGAAAACTACTCTTGGTCATGTAAAATAAATTTGTAAGTAGGCGTTCCATTGCTTATTTTGTTGTCGCCAGATGACATTGTTGGCAACTGCACCTTTGACTGCCTTTGAGTTTTAATTCAGAAAAAGCACTGAAAGTTTGTCAGATGTCAAAGTCGCCTTTGGTCTGCTCATTTGTAATTTTCAGAGATTTCACCAACTGTGACTCTTTCAACTAATATTTTACGTTGTATTTCAGGAAGTTTGATTTGGCGTGTGAATGGCCGCTGCATTTTATCAGGCTCCATATCAGAACACTGGACGGGACTATATGACTTTCAGAACTGCCAATGGTAAATAGAGTCCCTTTATTTAGTAGCTCCAGTAAAGAATAGAGCTTAAGTAGATTACAACCGTCGTTACAGTAATTTCCACGAGTATGGGACTACTCTGTGAATAGTGAATGTAAGCACTAGCTGTGGATCTGCCTTCATGCCACAGTGTCTCTTTCGATTCTCGTACATTGCAGTTTGTGTGAGCCCAACAAATTGCTTTTGATGACCATTTTGAGGAGGTGCTCATGCCTCTTCAACACTTTCAGTGGTGGTGTTGTAATTAACCCCTGAAGCCCCGACGAAAATATTTTTAGGAAAGTGAATTCCATAAGTTCTCATATATTCGTCGATGTAGAAGGCTAAGAAACAAACATTTTGGATTGTCACTTAATACTCAAGTCGAAACATCAGTCCCTCAAATTGCAGTGGTGAAGGGATAGGGGTAGGAAACCTAAGAAGGATGCACCACACTGAGACCTTCAATACCCTTCTAGTTACTTTTCAAGAAGTCAGTATGGTGAGTGTGCTTGTTTCAATGCCTTTGTGGCCCTCATTGCTCTCACATGTTGCTCGGTCTGGTAGACAAACTGTTTTCCAGAACCAGCTGTTTTAAAAATGTTCTGACGTACTGGAAGACCAATGTTTCCTAGTTGGAATAATTTCGATTTTTGTTTTAGTCTCAGATAATTTTCATATGAACTTCTTATATTTTGACGATTAAATAAAATATCATTTAACGCTTAATTGCACTAAAAAAACTTGTTCGATACTTCATTCGAATTTTCTATTTCTAGTTCATTCGCTTTATTTTATAAATATTTTCCCTTGCATAGTAGAGTGTCTTTCGTCTTTTCATATCTCGTATTACATTTTTGGACATTCGAGACAGTGTGAATTGTCATTTTCTGAGGAACATGATGTGATTATGATTATGCCAAGTTCATGTATTGCGATATTTGAAGTTGCCCGAGTGCAAATTTTTGGGCGCTTTGTACGTATTCCGAGTTTTACGTGGTTAACGTGAAATGATGCTACACGAAAATTTGGCAACTGTGATAACTTCGACAGCAACCGAGCACTTTCGTCAGTAGCACGTGAAGGGTAAACAGCAACCATGACGCAGATATATCATTTTGGGGAGAGAAATTGTGTTCACTGTGGTCTGAGGATTTTTTGGTTCAAAAACTGGATTACCAGCCTGGCAGACTGATGTTCCCGAATGGTGTTTCAAATTGAGGGTTACATTTCAGTCGTGGTTCTAAAGCTCGAGTCAAGGTTGAAAAAAAAACACCGCTCTCGCTAACGAGAAAGAACTTTTTATTTTTTCTAAATTATATTGTGAACGTGAGCGGCGAAGGATCACTTTTTCTCAGAACGTTGCAAAATGGAAATTTCAGCTGAAAGGGAAGTGCCATTCAATTCTTCGTGGAGTGAAATATAATGTAAAGCGCTGATTTCTATGAAGAAACTGTTCAAAAGTCACGTCAACTATGTCAACTCAAACTATTTCCAAAAATGAAATCATATTGATTCAGCGAGTGGTCTCTGAAAATTTGATCGCAAAATACTGTGCTGCTGGAAAAACGAATGTACGTACAAATAAATATTTCAGGACATTGAGAAAGTGTGATGTCACTACATGAGCAAATTTCTCTCTCACTCCAATTTATTTTGATTATATTATGTTTTACTTATTCATTTAGTGCCATTTATTTATTCAAATATGTAGTTACGAACGAAACCATTTTTGGTGACACTGTGGAAACTTGTTTCAACCAACAGAATCAGTTTGAAAGGAACCAAAAGAGGTTTTACGGAAGCTCATGTGGAATCCACTACGAGCGCTTCATTCCTTGCCATTAAAATACAAACTTTCTCTAGCTGTTATCATTTTTTATCAGCCAACAGAAAAAGTGCCGTTGAAATCCTACAAGAAACCAAACCTCTTTTCGTCAAAACAGAAGCCGTCCTCGATGTTGAACAACGACTTGTCAAAGCCGTCAAATGTAAAGGAGGTAATTATTATACTGCCTTATTATGATTCTTTATTTATACGTCAGTGGAAATGAATAGCATATTTTATTTGGAGGCCCTTCCATGAGGGAGAAGTCGGGGAGAGAGAGCTGTGCAACTTTGGCCAAAGTCCGGAAGAAAGTGCCAATGGGACATTTGAGGTTAGTGAAGATAAGTTGTAAGTATGCAGTCTAAACTACAGGGGATCTTCAGATTGAGTGACTTTACAGTTGACAATTTGTGTTTTCAGGTCTCGTTCAGATCAACTGCAGACCAAATTGAGGCACCTGTTGAATGGAGGGTCGAAAGAGAATGTTTCTGAGGTGAGTAATTGTTGCTTTTCTTATTGTTTGTTGCGTTACGGAAGTGACAAGCTTATGAAGATTCCTTTATTGAAGGAACAGCGGCGAATCCTGAGGGATTGAAAGCATCCTCTCTTTGAGTGGTTTAGAATCAATATCCATATGCGGGTACAGCTATGATTTTTGCCTTTCAGCAGATCTTCGTCCTTTTTCTCTCACTCTCCCCCCCCCCCACACCCGTAACTCTACAAATAAGTTCCCTTTCTCATGGACCATGCTTATGATGTGACGGTGGTAGTCTCTGCCCTTACCAACGAGTTCGCCTTTCTGAACTGAACAGGGTGAGGAATATAACCCCCGCAAACTGGTGGCAGAGCTTCCAATGAGTCTGGCCATTGAAATTAGACGCCGATGGTTATAATCACAAAGAAGCCAGTACTACTGTCTATCTGTGATAGAACTAGGGAATGTTACAAAGGCAGCTGGCAGGCATCGCAATCTTCTCCTTGACATTGTTTCTGACCATACATAGAAGGATGAAAACAGAGGAGCCAAACATAGCTATCTCATTTACTTGCAGCACCTGCGTGGGTGGGGAGCAGCCCAATGCGGTCTTGGGGAGATCAAGGTGCGTTCAGTCACACAAGTTATGCCTACGTTCTGTTAATCATTCCAAGGTGTTTCCCTTTAAAGGGACATCTTAGATCATGCCTTCCATTCATTACTTACTATGCACTGTACCAGGGCGAACCAAACTCTTCCATTTAGGGGAGACTCGTTCGGGCATTTGTGCTGACTGGGCACCTCAAATGCCCCGATTCGCTTGAAACTTCGTTGCACTGTGTTGTAACCGAGCGATTCACTCGTTGCCCTGTCACCCGCGTTCGCTCTCACCCAGTTCCCTGTGTGTGGTGGTTAAGCTCGCCTGAAAATAATTCGCGAATAAAACTCCTTGTTCAAATTACTATTCGATATCGTACTCACTCCCCTTCTCACTTAGTGTGGTTTCGATTCATTCACTATAACAGCACTGGTTTGATAGACCAATTGCTTTCTTACTTAAAAGTTTAAGATAATTGTATGTGTTGCTTCTTCAGCTCTCCGTTATTAATAACATTTATGTCCTAGCCCTACTAGTCGATATTTTAGCAACTATTTCAGGCCAAACCCGTAACACTAGATTAACGTACCAACATTCCATGTCCAGCCAAAGCAAAACTGGTGGTCTGACGACTTCGCCATCGATGTCAACCCCCCAAATATCTGCACTGATGGACCAGTCGCTATGGAAACTGCCAGCTTTTTCTCGGGCTACGATGCAAATTTCTTCGATGACAACGATACGAATATACAGTATCAGAGTCTACCAGATCTAAGCACCAGTTCTAGGGAAAGCGTATCCTGCACCATACAACCCACTTCAAGGTAACTTAACGGTAGGATTGTTGTGTTGAGAAGTGATTGAAATAGATTGTAGTATTTATTTATTTTTTGTTGCAATTGTTACAGTTTTCGTCAGCGATCTGATGTTATTCTGCAGAGCAACGAAGATATGACTTTATCTTCTCACACTAACACGTCCAATAATGTAAGTACGACGCATAATATGATTTACTACCTAAGATTTAAGATCCAAGGGGCCTAGCTCCTGCACTATCTGTGAACCAGCTCGATATTAAGCTCAACCTTAGTGATGTAGCTCTCAGTTTTGTTTCTAGTTTTTTAATTTCCTGTTAACCCCTGTGGACAAGTCCAACATTGACCTAGGAAGCCTCGAAGTTCCCACAGGAGGTCCACCATTCCTCAGGCTATTCACTAATTACTGCTCACCTCAACAAGGCGTGAATGGTGGATGCAGGCATGGTCTAAAATGGTGCGCATCATCATTGTGTAAATCATGCTATGTAAGGTGGTTGTGGATAGTTTAGAACTGGACGGGCATCAGTTAATAGAGTGGAAAATTGTGTATTGAGTGACGTATCCTGTCCTAGACAACAGAATCTGACTGTGCCAGACCATGAACCATGTGAACCATGTTTGCTGGGGTACCTGTTGCGCCCCCAATTAACTTGGAAGTCTCGGTGCCCCCTCTTTATCATTGCTCTGGATGAAGCTCTGTCCTGTCGAACCCTATACGTCCATAATTTTTACATCACTATACATTGAGTGAGTAAAATACCTGGCGGCGCATCGTGCATTTAGTCATTTTTATTACTCTAGACTAATCGAAACTTTTTTTCATTCATTTTATGTGAACTTGGTAGAAATTAGCTTATGTTCTAAATAGAAACAGGTAGGGCTTCAGGTTCTGGAATTTATTCGGTTGCACATACGTACTTATTCCACAACTATTATTAAGTAATCGGTGCTTAGATGATCCTTGAAACTGGAGGCAGAAAATAAAGAAGTTGAAGGAATGCCATTGTTGATTGTAGACAAAGCTCGTAAATATGAATAATACCACAATTTAAAATACATCAGTACTTATTTATTTACAAATTTGTAGTTCTTTAATTCAGGAGTTTTAAATTTTATGTGTGGCGCAGCTTTCAGTTGATTCGTCGGAAAAGAGCTATGGAAAGCCTCCGTCACTGCCTAAAAGCCTCCAAAGTATGGGAGGGTCTTACAGCAAAGTTGAGGAAAAGTGAGTCTTTGATTCTTCCACTAGTCAAGTAAATGCCTAGTTACTCCTAGAGAGGGACTGTGAAGTCGAACTATTCTACCTCTGGCAGTTGGGGGTTGCTGTAATTACTTTATCCTTCCGTCCTTCCTTCTTCTGTCTATGTGATGGTGCAATTAAAGAGGGCTATATTAAGACTTACGAAGTCTGTGTCTGCAAGAAGCCTTGTCATTTGAAGGGGCAGATCAATGAGACCCAAGAGCAACTCCTTCAGTTAGTCATTCTGAAGTTGCCTTACTCCGTTTAGCTAGTGCCTGCTGGTGGGAGAATAGACTCACAACACAGTTATATTCAGTCAATCTACTCATCACTTGATACCACACAGTCATTACCATTCATTGTCTGAAATTCCTATTATGCATTATACATTTTTAACACTGTTGTTGGTTGTGAAAGGTTGACCACTTGGAAGGAGCCACGACATGAGAAATTGGTGCGTTCTAGCTCTTTCCACGGGAGAGACAATGTCGAAGGGTCACAGAGTGAGAAACTACCTCAACATCCTTCGCTACCATCGAGTCTCAACGATTTCTTTCAATATTTAGGACTCACTTCTGATCAGTACAAGTAAGCACCCGTAATTTTTATTTTCCTGCCTTCTACGTCGTAAAAAGGGAACCCTCTATTTGGTTCTACTAATTTTCTATGGTAACAGTTGCCTCAAAAGTACCAGTTTCCCAAGACTGGGGGCATTAATCTACCGGGTGCTTCATCCTCAAAATGTTAGTTTTTCCAACCAGTCTTGCCTGCCCTGCGTTGAACTAGTGAAAGATGATTAAAGAATTTTTGTGCGAAACCCCCACCAGTAGTGCGTTTCCATTGAATCTTACATATAATAAATACCTGGCTTAACTTAGCTCAGTGCACGTACATTTTATTTACTAACTCAATCTATTTTTCGTTCAGGTCATAAAACTAGTAAAACACACCTTTGCTTCTGACTATTTTATAACTGCTATTGAATTCCAATTGTGCCATCGAGTTTCACAAATGACTGTTGCAGAAATTGTGTCCTGTAAATTACCTACAAGTCGGTAATAATTTAATATGAGTTAAATAAATAATAAACGATTGCGTGCAAAGCGCCTTAAGTTTATTTAGCTATGCAAACTCATAAGTATAGGTAGCACTCCTGGCCGTTTGAAGGTAGGCACCCCGCCACGTCGAGAAGGCTTCTGTTTACTTTCACTCTTCTGTTAATTATGCAACCTTACATCCCGCTTTTTGTTAAAACGTTACATTCTGCCAAGTTAGAAAGATACTGAACTAACAGGATATTAAAAATAAACAGGAGCATGCTCGCGGATTATCTCACATTAGAAATGAACACATCAGTAGTTCCCCAGACTATTAATTCAGCAACCTTACGTACTATTTTATGTTGAAACGATGTGTTCTGCCAAGTGCAGTAGGTTAAAAAAGGATGAAACAGGGGCCCTTACGAGCGCGGGTGGTTGCCTACTTTCACAAGCGAATACTCACAAAACTGAACACGTATGGGTAGTGCCCCTGTCAGTTAATTTGGCGACCTTTAGGCACGACTATTTTCTGTGTAACTTTGCCCTTTACGAAGTGTGCTAGGTTCAAAAGAGTAACAGTAGAATGAAAATAAACATGAGCTTGCTCAAGCAAGGCTGGTTGCCTACTTTCAAGATAGATTCGTCTCATAGAAATGTGTACAACCAAATAAACTTAAGGCTCAAGCAAGAGTTGTGGTTTGCCTACCTTCACGGTCGAAGGCGTTACATGGAAACGTGTTGTAGGTTTGCATAACCTGCTAAACATAAGGAGTGTGGTGGTTACATTCATTACGAAACTTGAATTCCTAGTTTACCATTTGTTTGTTTCAGTCATTTTCTCACAATCCCATTCTGAGATATGCACAGACAGTTTTCTCAAATATTCTTTTGAGACTGTTTTGAATAAATATTTGAAGAAAACTTAAAATATTCATTTCCAAACTGCGAATGACAGCTTATATATATTTTTTTCGTTTGGCATTCTTGACTGTTGAAGAATAAATGGACTGGTTTGTTGTGGATCAGTCAATAATGACAGTTTAGTTTTGACATCCGAATATCTGCACTTGCCCTAATGGGGCTCATGGTCTCATTGTCATTGTCTACCTTTCTCAAGCCCTTTCGTTTGGTAGCTGTCGGAAAGTCAGCTTCAGTTATTTCCAAGTCACAATGAATTTCCCCTTTTTCGACTTCCCAAAATATTCTCTCTCTCTCTCTCTCTCTCTCTCTCTCTCTCTCTCTCTCTCTCTCTCTCTCTCTCTCTCTCTCTCTCTCTCTCTCTCCCTCTCTCTCTCTCTCTCTCTCTCTCTCTCTCTCTCCCACCCCTATTTTCTCTTTCTGCTTTCCACTGTCAGCTCACGACACTCGTCTCCCAGTTCTCCCAACAGGCAGTCATCTCAATTCGTCTGTCTATTTCTTTCTCTTTTTCGTGCACCCAACAATGAGAGTGTCAACACGATTTTTTCGAGCTAGATCGTGCTTAATGTTTTGGACTTATCGGGTGAAAATTGTGAGAAATGGTAGTAAGTAACCGTTATTGGAAGTACATTAAATTCGAATTTACTTTATTAAGGCCGTGTAAGTTGGTTTTATTGTTTATTGCTCCACCTATGTGTCTTTCTATCCGCTCTAAATTATTTAATTGGTAACTTGAATTTGTTACTCTCGTAATCTAAAAATTTGGAGGCATCTAGTTGAAAATGATGTCTTGTAGTTAGGGCAGTAGGGTGATAGTCACATGGCCTCACGCCTCCATATAAACGTGAGAGATGACTTCAATATACTTATGACCTTAGTCATTTAATGTTGGACGCTTTGAGAAAAAGAGGCTTGCCACGGTGCTCGTTACACAAAAACATCGAACAGTTTTGAAAACGGAGCATTTTAATAAAGCGAGTTGAGTTCAAGGATCCTTCGTGGGTGGAACACACAATTTGTGCTCATTCTGCTATTTTTTCCTTTTCGATTAATACATTTTTGTCATTTATACATCACGTTATTTATTAATTAGTTTAATTTTGCAGCGATTTGATGTCCGAGCGAAGATCCCAGTCGGCTTCACCTGTCTTTTTCAGTTCACGAGGCTCGATCGATTCTGCCGATTTGTTGTCATCCCTCCGCCCCCAGCGAAGCTCATCCCCTTCACCGCCATCTCCAGTCTCTGTCGTGCAGACGAACGCTCGCATCGTTAAATGGCTTGTCAAAACGTCTCAGTGGTTGTAGCCATCTGAATATAAGCGCAATTACCGCCGTTGCCTCTCTGTCGCATTTCCATAGAAGGTTTGAACAATATTACAATAATAGTAATAATCTCTTATTGTGCATTGAATGCACATATATACGCGTAGATAATACTGTAAAAGATCGATTATTGGTTCAATTCTTCAAGGATGCTCTGGCGTTCTTTGTGGTCGCTGACATTGCCTGCGTTCTTTGTGGTCGCTGACATTGCCTGCGTTCTCTTGTTGGTCACTGTGAACGGCAGTTTCGTTAATTGCTTTCGATTCAATTTCTTGTTTCATACTGGACGTGGGTGAACAAACAATTGTCACCAGGACAAACAACATGATTGTGGCAGAATTTCATAAAAGGCGTTCTGTTGTGATTTAATTTCGATACTAATGCCTCACACATCAATGTATGCCTTCGTATCTTTTTACCTCCAATAATTACACCTTTCTGTTTCAGCATTTTTCTCTCTCTTGACCTCGATGCAAAACGGGGCTCGAATTTCTGCGACTCGAACTATTCCTAGTACAACTCTTGAAACGCCTCAATTATTGTACTGTGCAGGTCCAATTTTTCTAGTCAGCTACTTATGAAATTATAGTGCAAGATTATAGTCAGAAGAAAGGTGAATATTTTGTCCATTTTATTTTTAAATAAAATTGAGCAGCGAGTCAACGTTTAGTTGATGACAATTAGAAAAAGGTAAAATAGTGAATTTGAACGCTTCGTCTGTCAACTTAATTGACGTTAATTAATTGTTATAGTTTGACGACTTAGTTAATGGAATTTAGAAAGTGTAATGTTACGTACTCAGGTTAAAGTGTTTACACAAGCAACGTTAATGTAAGACGTGGTTATTGGATGAGGAGCAGAGAACAAAGTTGTGGAGGCACTTTCTTGACGAACACAGTTGGTTTCTAATGAGTGTGTTGTATTACGCTTTTCAAGAGATGTTGGCGCGCTATGATTCTCGTGAATAGGAAATCTTACAACGGCGTGCTGTTCGCATGGAGTGGCAGATGGGTAGTATAAAAATTCAGGTTTCACAAAAGGCAATAAAAGGTCTTTTGGATCCCTAGAAACCTATGTCCCTGGCAATGCCACCAATCGCAACTTCTTTTTACAAAAAGATGGAGAACTCAGTAGATGTTGTGCAACCTTTATTGTCAGTGCCCACTCTGAAACAACCTTTGGGAGCAACTGGCGGTCAATTCATAATGAAGGAACTGTGACGATTACCAAGAGTGCCACTGGGAAAAGAAGAAGTACCTGCTGACCCGAAAAAGAAGTTTGCGGAAAAATAAGTAAATTGGACCTCAGCTCCAATTAACTGCCTGGAACCTTTCACTGGAAAAAAGTTCTTTTTGCTAATCCTCTTCACGCTTATTCTGAATCCTCCGTGGCTTTTTGACCAGGACGTCTGCCATTGTAATGTCTTTTGCTTACGATTGTCTTTGTTCTCGTGATCGAACCAAACTCGTAGTTAAATAAATGTTTAAAATAATGCACTGCTCGTTGTGTTATTCAACGTAGAATCATTATTTTAAAGAAAACCCTAATTTGTTGTGTTCATCGTTGTAATTTTATTGCTATTATTGTTAGTATTAATAATTAGTTGCATTGTTTTGTTACAGTTGTTCTCTGTAGTAATTGAATGTTATCAGTGTTCCTTGTAATTTATGGATCTCATTTGTATGTGGAGTGAGTTAGATTTCACATCCTAATTCGATTTGTAACTATAATGAATTTAAAAACACATTTTAAATATAGATTTACTTCTTTATTATTTTTCTGAATTTTTCATCAGTTCTTTGGGTGACCCTTGGAAATGGTGGGGGGAGGGGGTTGCTCGATATGTTCTGCGTCCATGTTTCCTGGTTTCTGAATTTATTGGTATGCTGTTACTTTTGCCACGAACTTCATTGAAAAACCAACGTGTAGGTAGATTTAGATGATTTTTCTTGGAGTGGTTCGTGTTACGAGTTACGGAATTATAAAGGAAACGTTGCGAAATAAGTTGGAATTCAAACAGTGCTAGTTTGAATTCCGGAATTTCTGAGAAAACTCCTGATGTGACCATTATTAAACTTCTACTGTATATGTAGTATAGGATTTAGCACCAAACAAAATATTATTATTGTTGTACGAACATTTTAATTTAGCAACAGTAGTTAGTTTTGTATAAACTTGAAATAAAGTTAGTTTAGTTTCTGTTTTCAATTCAGATTTCATGTATCAGGAAGGGGAAGGAAATAAGGATACAATGAACTTCAACGATCAAAGGCTCACCAATTAAGCGATAAACGGAGCCATACACTGGTAGTGATGTCTTGCAGAATGTCTGCTAACACACCCAGCCAACGATCTCAGAAATTTCCATGCACTCAAAACAACATCAGACAGGCTCCTGCTTATTTTCAATCTCCTGTTGATCGTGCAAACTTACATGCCACTAGGTTAAAGAGAGCCTGAACTAAAAAGAGCCCATTTGAACGTGGCTGGTTGCCAACCTTCACAAAGGCGTCTCGTAGAAATGTGTAATTATTTCCCGCTATTGCATAACCCAATAAATTTAAGGAGTTTGGTAATAACGTTCATAATGGAATTCAATGCCTAGTTTACCATCAAGACTGACTCTCCTCGGTTGAGTCTCGCGGATCGTGAGACGAGACCGGGAGGGGATTTTACCAAATGGGGAAACGAGCCAGGCCTGAGAGGACCTATAGGCTCGTTGGCCTACAAAGCGAGCCTTGAATGGTTCACATCTCCTCGCCTCAGGTACCTTCAGACGTCTTCACCTGGCGAGGGAGAAGGACTCCAGGTCTTGAGACTTCGCCTACGATTGGCCCACGCCTGCGCAACTGCGCGAAAACGGCGAGCCGTGGCTTAGGTAGCGATAAGGAGGGTAGCGCTCTGAGGGAAGGGAAGTAGCACCTTCTCCCGCACGTCTCTGTAGATGGGACACGAGAAGAGGAGGTGGGCCGCATTCTCGTAGACCCCGGTGCTGCACGGATGGTCCGGAAAGGACCGCTTTTGGAAGAAATGGAGCCGTTCATTGAACGCTCCATGTCCAGAGAGTAGTTGTACTTCTGGAAAGGACGGCTGCCGCCACCCCTTGTCCAGACGCCCACGCACCAGGGGGATGATGCTGTGGAGGTGCCTTGCAGTGGTGCCTTCATCCCAGCGAGCCTGCCACAGTTCCGTTAGCCTGTCCAACGCGACTGTCAGCCGCGGTATTCCTCCAGGCCGTCTCTCCTGATGTGAGCCTGAAGAACCGTGAGATCAAGGACTAGATCCAGGGGGACGGCACCGGTGAGCACTTGGAGGGCTAAATGAGAGGTGGTCCGGTACGCTGGCAGGACTGCAGTCAGCATGTCCCGCTGAATGCCTAGTTTACCTGATGGGGAAACGAGCCAGGCCTTGTAGTCAGACCTGCCGGCTCATTGTGTATCGTAAGGGGAGAGCGGGCATGCCGCGCGACGGAGACGCAGCAGCAGCTTTATGTTAGTTACGTGGCATCGCTTGCAGTCTCCGCCGTATCGGGACTCCACGTCTACAGGCCCTTCCGCCGGTTTGCCCACGCCTGAGCGGTTTTGCAAAACCGTCGGATGGCGGCTCTCCCGGAGAGGAGTGCGGGTGCTTCCTCAACTGGAGGAAGACGGGCGCGAGTTCGGGCGTCCTCATAGAGCTGACAGGCGAAGAGGACGTGAGAAACGGCCTCCCCACAGGGGCAACCATCAAAGGTGCGGCGCCTGAAGAAGTGCAGCCGCTCATTGAAAGCTTCGTGGCTCGACAGCAGCTGCACTTCCGCGAAGGTTGGCTGCCACCATTTCATCCGAAGTCTCCCTGCAATGGAGGGGAGTATGCTGTGGAGGTGCCGTGCTGTGGGACCCATGTTCCACCGCGCCTGCAACCTTTGCATTGTTGCCTCCTGCGCAATTTTGAGTCGCAGGTCCCTCGACCTCTCCGCCCTAAGGGTGAGGAGCAGTGACTCGAGTGGCCCATGGTAGTCGTCCATACTGCCCCTTTTGATGTAGGAGTCGAGTACTGCTTGGTCTAATACAAGGTCTAGGGGGGGGGGGTGTGCCTGCGAGCACCTGGAGGGCGAGATGCGAAGTAGTACGGTACGCCGGTAAGATGGCCAGGAGGAGATCGCGCTGCATGGTGAGGGCGAGTTGTCGGTCTCGCTGCGTTGGGGCCACCCACCATGTGGCCACGGCGTACCGTACCATTGGAAGGAATACTGCCTGATAATACAGATACCGGGCATGAGTTGAGGCACCCCAGGTTGATCCTGCGAGGGATCGTACCTGGGCGGTCAGGTCCGAGCACTAGGTCCTGAGGTAGGTATTGGTTTTTCAGGAGGCGAAGCAGGGGGTCCAGTAATACTGCCCATAGGATGGTGGACAGAACTGCACCCTGGGGGCAGCCCGAGGTGACATTAAGAGTCGCTCGTTGGACGCCATGTCCGGTCGATGCAACTCTGTCTTCAAGGTAACTCGAGATGAGTCGGAATACATTTGGGGGGAGTGGGAGGCGACGCAGCGAGCGCAAGACTGCTGGCCATCACACTGAATCAAATGCGCCGCTGACGTCGAAGAAGGCCGCTACAACGATGCGACAGCGACTGCCCTGTGTCACCTCCTGAATGCAGCGTATGGCGTCCTCGGTGCTTCTCCCAGGGATTCCTCCGAACTGGTTGTTGTGGATGGCTGGGAGGATGGTGCTGCGTATGGAGGCAAGGACCAGTCTCTCCAGCCATTTGCCCTCGACTGAAAGTAGGCTTATGGGCCTGAAGGCGTTCGCCAATAGGGGGTTTCTCCGCCCACTCTTGGGGAAAAATATTACGGAGGCTTGTTTGAGGAGGCGGGGGAAGTATCCCTGGGTGAGGCAGCCATTAAAGAGCTGGGTGTATCTCTTAGTGATGGAGGGTGGTGCCCGTTGGTACGCAACGGCGTATGTGGCAGTGGGTCCTGGGGCTTTGTGTGGGGCCATAGCTTGCAGTGCCTCTTTTACTTCGGCATGTGTCCAAGGGGGGAGATCAACACCCTGAAGCGGGAGCCTGGCTGTTGCCCTATCCAAGTGGTCCTCGTTGTTATCCACTGAGATGTCATCTGGTGGGAAGGCAACACTTAGTCGCGCTAAGTTAGCTTCGCGTATGCACGTGGTTGTGGGGAGGCCATGGAGGAGCACAGTCAGTGGGAGCTTGACAACACCGCGCATGAGCTTATAGGGGGAAGCCCAAGGGTTTGCACAGAGCTCCTGCGTGGTGAAGCGCCGCCAGGATGTGCGTTTGGCTCTGCGGATGATGGGTTTGAGATCTCGCCTGGCATTGCGGTACCTAGTCAGGTGCTGCTCCCGACTGCTTGAGGCGGCCCGTGAGGCGGATCGTCGTAATCGACGCACCCGTTGACAGTGAGCTTGCACCTCCTGACTCCACCAAGGTGCGCAGGCTCTAACTGGGACCATTGTACCAGGGACCGCTTGTCGTGTGCACCCCCTGACGAGGGCTGTCAGGGAACCAAGGTCAGCGTCTATGGAAGACTTGGTGGCATAGGATGTGCCGTGGGACAGGGTCAGGACGGACAGCCCTTCCACAATGATAGACCTGAACACTTCCCAGTTTGCTGCTGCAAAGTCTGGCCGGTGTCTGCGCTTCAGGCAGTCTCTTTGCAGCGGTCCAGGGCGCAGGAATGTCCAGAAGAGGAGGGTGTGGTCCGCTCCCTCCACGTATCGTTGTGTCCATTCAGATGCTATTAATCGGGATAAAGTGGTAAACACTACATCAATATAGGACGAACCCTGGGCTCCGATGAAAGTGGGCCCGTGTGGAGTACCGAGTGGAAGGAGGCCACAGGCATTAACCACAGCCGCTACTTCAAGTCCTCGGACGTTTGATTGGGGAGCTCCCCAGAGTGGGTGGTGAGCGTTGACATCCCCAGCTACGAGGATGGCAGTGGGGTGAAGTGTCTGCAGCACGTGCTGGAGGCAGTCCAGAGTCGTGGTGATGTCTGTGGGGTGGGGGGGTAGATAAATGGATACTGCATATAGTGGCACGGACCACTCTATTCGCACGACTGTGAGGTATTGCGTGGATAGGGAGGGTAGGAAGAGGGTGGGGATGTCGCTGTGTGCAACAATGGCTGTGAGCTGCGGCTGATGGGCAAGTGAGGGAGGGGGGTACACTTTATAGGGGGACGGGAAGTTGATGTGGCCTGATGCAGCCCCGTATGGCTCTTGAAGGAGGAGCAGGTGTAGCGGGGTGGTGGAAGCTAATTGGTGTAGGATATGGTGTGGTGCATAACGCTTGCCCTACGTTCAGGCATCCCGCTCGTAGCCTGGACCTAAGACTCCATGGGTCCATCGTTGCAGGTGGTGCTTCCCTCCTCCTGGGGTGTTGTGACGGTGGCTGCGGGAGGGGCGGTGTCTGGGCCGGTTCCATAGTCCACACGTCGGACAGAGGCTCGCAGTGCTGCTATGTAACTGGGGCACGTGTCTGCAGTTGCCGGGTGATCTGCGGGTCGTTTAGATCTCATGCAGTTGACGCAGGACGCTTTGTTGCGGTCGGGACAGTTGTCCGTGGTATGGCCCTGGGCACATTGGCCGCATACAAGCTTTGCAGTGCATCTGGCCCTGCTGTGCCCATGCCCCTGGCACTGGTAGCACCGTGTAAGCGACACGTGATCCTTTACCGGGAGCACCAGCCAGCCGAGTCTGAGTTTGTTGCGCAGGAGGCGTAGGCGGAGAGTTTGGGAGACTTCTAACACCCATGAGGTGTGGGGCAGCCCCCTCTGGCCTGTCCGGTAAACGGGCAGTAGCTCCATACCCGTGTCTGCCAGGAAGGGATTGCTCTGCCTGAGATCTCTTACGAGGTCGTCAGCCGACAGTGTGGCAGGCACTCCCCTGAGTAAAACTCGTGGGCGTTTGGTTGTAACCGCTGTGGCCTGGACTCCGTTAACTCCTTCGACTAGGGAGAGGATGGTCTCCACATCCTGCGCTGATGCCAGCTCGAGGGCAACTCCTGACCCTGTGCGCCTAGAGCGCTTGATGGTGGCTGTTCCTGTGTCAGCGGCAGCTATGGCATTATACCATGCAGTGGTGTCTCCCTCAGGGTCCTTTGGGCGCACGATCACGGTAGCGGCCACACCTTCCCTTGGAATGGGGCCGCCCCTCTTAGCGAGCCACTGGCGGATCTCGTCCTTCGTTGAGTCCACTGTGGAAGGAGGTCGAGAGCTTCGCGGTGGGGCTGGCTGATTGACTACTGGGGCAGAGTGCTGCGAGGCAGCTGGGCAGGCACGCTGCCGTCACCCTCTCCGCCTTCCAGAAGGCTGCCACTCCACAGAGGGTGTCAGCGCTGGCAAGCCAACGTCCATGGGCGGTGTTGGAGCAGGCCCGGGTGTAAGGGTAGGTTGTGGTGGGCTTGCTGACAGGACTCTGTCCTCCAGTGCTTGCAGCCGGTTAGTTACGGGGGCAATAGCGTCTTGAAGCGTCTGCTTGATTGCTGCTAGCAGTTCGCTTGAGGTTGTAGACGGGGGGTTGGTGTCAGCAGAGGAAGGAGTAGGTGGGGGGACGTCCACAGCTGTTGTGAGAGGCGCCGAAAAGGTTGCCATTCGCTCAACGACGCAAACCATTGCGTCAATGTGATTGACGAGTGAGTCAAGAATTTGTACGGTCCTTTGGCGATTGAGTACGGCGGTGAGTACGCGGTTTCAGAGCTCATGCATGGTGGTGATTGCCTCTGCTTGGTCCTGAGGGGCTTGCAGATCAACCGTATCCAGAGCTGAGGAATCGAAGAGTGGAGGAGGTACGTCTGCGGTGATCGCGCGAATATCGCCTGTGCCGTAAGCACGACCCGTGGGTTGCGGTCGTGCACGACCCTGGGACTGGCTAGTAGCTATTGGACGGGGTCTCGAGGATGCCGCGTTGGCATTAGCAGAAGCAGAAGCGGGGCGCGGTTGTGATGGGGGAGTGGGCAGGTTGCAGGGCTTTGAGGCCGGGCGTTTTAGGGGCCTCCCTTTGGAGGAGGTTCCAAGCGAGATCGAGGAGGAAGAGGATGTACGAGAGGTGGTGGGTTTGGGAGAACCCGAAGAGAAAGAAGGTGGAGGTGATGCTGATTTAGTTTTTTTAGAGGATGACATCATGATTTTTAGAGGTAGAAAAAAAAAAGAGAGATAGGAAGGATGAGCTGACACCGATGAGCCGGGAGCCCCGCAAGCGGTGCTCCAAGCCCAACGGCGCGCGACAAGCCGGCGGTGGCCTCAGCCCAGGCCCCCGCATGGGCCGACACGGTTCCCTTCCAGTCACCAACTGGCAGTATCGGGTGCGCAGGCTCCCAGCGAGATTATACACCTGCTGTTCAGGGCGGCCACCCCCCGCTGGTTAACGGGTTGCGGGCCCCAGCTAGTTTACCGTCCTCGTGGCCTTATTTTGGTGTTCTTTGGCGATACTAAGGCTAAATATCAAATTCGAACCAATTTGGTTCAGTCGTTCTTTCACAACCGCATTCTAAGATTGTATACGTCAATTTTCTCAACGGTTTTCAGGCTCAAACGCTCATGAAACGTATCTGAAGAAAACTCAAAATAATTATATATTTTCAGCGAATCACATAACTGAAGAGGGATGAGGAAAGTAATAACTTGGAGAGACCAACATGCAAAACATAAAAACTATTTAGATAGCCCAACGTTAAACTAAGTCGACACGGTCAATTTTGGAATTGTCGTGTTAGTTTGTCAATAAATAAAAGTATTCCATCGTTAAGGCGCCTCAAGATTATTTGGTTATGCAAACTGACGGCACGAACTCTGTAGCTCGCCTGATCTGTTGAAGGTAGGCAACCCGCCACGTCGAACAGGCTCCTGTTTATTTTCAATCTCCTGTTAGTTCTGCAACCTTACGTACTGCTTTCTGCGATAACTTCACTTTGTACGTTGTGTATAAAACACGCTAAACTAAAAGAGAGAAAATAAAAAGGAGCGTGGCTGGTTGCCTACTTCCTCAAGCGAAGGCTCACAGAAATGAACACGTATCGGTAGTGCCCCAGTCCGTTAATTTGGCAACCTTTAAACTATATTTAAAAGCGGCTGACTGAAAATACGCAGGAGCCTGTTCGGGTATGGTTGGTTGTAGGTTTGTAATTCAATTTAAATGCCTATTTCACCGTCTAACACAAGGGAATGAGGTAGAATGGCGTTTTTTCGATTGGCTGTCGAGGGAAGTAGTTCATGCTCAATTGACAACAACCTTTTTTCCTGTTACTTGAATGATGCATGTTTGGGGTGTTGTGCCCGAATTAGTTGGTATTTTGAGTTTGGAACGTCTGCACTTGCCCATAACGGGATTCATTGTTTCTTGCCTTCGCTGAACACTGAGTGCATGTTTCAGACCTGAAGCCCTTTTGTTTGTAGCTCTTCAGTTATTTCCAAGTGATAACAGATTTATCCTTCTTCTGGACTCCCCAAAATATCCTTTTCCCACCCCACAACATACAGCCCTTTCTAACACTCAGTCATCTACCAGCTCTCGTCTCGGGATCAACACTCATTTATCAATTACCGTGCTACTCCCAGCTCTACCGACTCTCACCACGAGTTCATGTATTCAAAGAACCAAGTGACAGTGTAATCAAAGTTCTATCGTTTAAAGCAAGTGTATCAATACAGTCCTATATCTCGTTCAATTCGTGTGTCTATTTCTCTCTTTATCAAGCACCCAATAATGCATTTATTGTCGCATTGAACTGGTGACAAGAAAGTGGTGAGCCTTGCATGACTAAGTAGCGCATTGTGAACACGGGGGCTGAAAATCGTCCAAGGAAAATTGGATTTCGCCGAACTGGCCACAAATATCGATAACCAACATAAATACCAACAATTTAAACCTACACCCTCGTTATGTTCCCCGCTATCACCCATTGAAAAAAGATAAAAGGTTTAGTGAGTTGCTGCACTAAATCTTCGTTTTTCCAATTTTCTTAAAGAATGGCAGTAGAAATCTTGATTTTAGTTGTTCCATGTCATTCTTCGTTAATGTTTCTGCAGTAATGCGTTGAACGAAGATATAATGCTCTTATATACTGCAGATTGTCAAGTTTACGGAAATGTGGGAAGTTGCGTCGCTACGCAGCAAATACTTTTTGTAACTCTGGGTTTCCACGATAGATCCAGGGTTGCCATTACCCACATTTTGTTCCTGGCGACTACTAAATTTACAAGGGTTGAAGAAACCACTTCGCGCTGGATATTTTCTTTTTATTGACAAAACACCAAGAAGTTATTTACAACTAACTAGTGGTTAGATCACCATAGAATTTTAAATGATTTTATTTACTGCTACTCTCTTAATGGTACTTCAATTTGTTGCATTTTTTTAATGTCCTTTGGCCCCTTTTGGCTAGGAGTCAACAGCTCATGCTCCTTATGTGTCTGTATTGGTCTTCAGCCTCAGGTTGTGTTCTCAAGGATTGAGTGTTGCTGTAATTATTATCGGTAACTAAACCCCTCAAACGCGTTTCCTCTCAGCCAAGTCGCCTATTAATCACAAAGTGTGGGATTTAATGTGGATTATCGCGGTGCACAGTTATATGAACGAAAAACTTGTTAAACACTAATTAATCACTTTATTGGTTTCTTAACAACGTATATATGTATTTATATATTTATTTAAAAACAAACAACAAATAGCACATCTGGAAATATTAAGATTGTAGGGGAATGGCACATTATCAACCGTTTATTTCACAGTAGATTTGCTCTTCGACGCTGTCCCGAACGCGACGGTACTCAGACACAACTGATGGCTTCTTAGCGTATCTGCAATTCACATAGCGTGTACTATTATTTGATTATATTTTACAAGTGAAATTCGACTGAAATCGTATTCCATCTCCAACCACAACCAAGATCTTTACCATGGTCCGCCTCAATTTCGTTATTCGATTATTGTTGTTACTGCTCAGTGATCTGATCCCATATTGAATTTGTTACAATCGAGCTGACGTGTTTGAGAGATACGAACCATTCACATTCCCCTTTTGTGTACCGCTTTCTACACAATAACAATCACAGAAGAAATGTAATTATTTGCAGCAATGAGCTACATGTCTGGGTGAAAGTGTAGTTGTAAGAACAGTAGAGTAACTTCTCCCCGTCATTTTGCGATGACAGATCCATTGCAGATATAGCGATGACACTATTTGTGTGAGCATTCTTTTTGTGTCGTCCCTCGCTGTGCAGACATGTTTTACCGAGTCCTGTTCCCTTTGGACAGTCTGTGAGCTTTGACACCCATTCGTTCGGTAGCTTCCACAGGAACACGTACACAAATCTATCAGAACCTTCACCTTAAGAATTTAACTCAACCTCCCAGCAGCGTACAAATTTCTGCTTCCTTGCCAGCTAGTTTTATTTGTGATCGAACTCTACATTATTTAGTTATTGCCTCTTACAATTGTTATCGCTTCAAATCCATATTTTTCGGCATTTACCTAACTTTATTATTTGTTATTGTTTATTGAATAACCGGAACTCATTACCTCGTCCTCCCGTTTAGAAGTTCCTACACAAATCTGAACCATTTTTCCCCTTTAGTGTCCACCTGCCACGTATACGTTACTTCAAAACCACACGCTCATTTGTTCTTCTCTTGCTCCAGCCCCAGACTGGTGGTCCTTCGGATAATCAGGTTTTATGACTAATCGAATAGCTGCATGTAGTGTAATGTTACTTGGTCATACAAAACCTCTAAAAGCAATCTATCTTGTTTTGGCACTCGTAATTTCTAATCTCCACGACAACAAGGATCTATCAGCACTGAGGCTTAATCGTCATGCCCCTTAACTTGCCACAGTGTACAGTGAGAAAGTGCTTTCGATGTATAGCCACAATATCCAGGAACGAAACCTCATCCAACAGATACGCGAACTCTGATCATACTTCACCTGGATATCTTCATAATTACGTATATAAACTTTTTAATTTGGGAATACGATACTAAAACCTTGATTGCGGGAATTACCTTAAAACTTGTCCGGTGAGTTTCATTTCTCGAACCCAGTCGTCTGCTCGGTTTTGACACATTTTGAACGCCTCCAACACTTTTTCCGAACTCAAAATTTCTTCTGTTGAATATCTATAACCGACGAAACCTCATTAGTATTCCACAGAAGCTCGTAGATAAATCTCAAAAACATGTACTTGAAGTGAAGCAGGTTGCCTCTATTAGAAAGGTCGGGATTGCAATTAGGAAGTATAATCGAATCCCCTGTGTCTCTGGTCACAAGAGTTTATAACAAGATAGACGGAGTACACAATGTTTTAGTTCTACGTTTGATCATTTTTTTATACCTACGAAGGGGCATAACAGATATGCGTGAAGTTGACGGCGTTTTTCGAAAAGGTTTTAATAAACTCATTGCTTTACGGCTATAGGTCCGTGCACCGAATTTTCACAGATAATCATGGGGACAGAAGTTAGGAATTGAGTGGCCTCTTTCCTACCCATGGCGCCGTTGGTAGCCGAGCTTTACATTGAAAGGCGTGGGAGCCGGAGAACTAAGGTCCTTTTCATTCTAAATAACAGGTAGGTAGCAACCAACGCTTCTAGTCACCTACAACTAGACGGCCATGGTTTCGTCCCAGCTTCTTGCATAAAATGGCCTAATCATAGTGTTCCTTCAGTCGCAACCCCCTTACTCATCACCTAGGCAACTCTAGGCCTTTCTTCGTGCCTAAAGGGATCGCTACTTTTGGGTAACCGACAAAGAGCAGAATTACCCGGCTGAGAATGTGGTTTGCTCCCATTCGTGGAAACACAAACCCAAAGAACCTGGTCAGGAGATAGTGGAAGTGGTTCAGAACATAATGTTTGAAATTCGTCAGTTTCCATTCATGCCAACCTCAAAGGATCAACAGGCGACGAGCCATCGAAGCTGAAAATTACATCTTTGCTGCGACTCAACTTAATCCAAACTACAAACTAGTGGCTAGTCTAATAGCATCATTTAAAAGTAATTAACCTTTTGTGAGGAGGAGCGACTAATAGGCGAAGAGACGTGACGTCAAGTTCGAGAAGGCGAGGGGGAGCATCGACTGTCGATGCAAATATCACTTCGTCCGTTCTACAAGCTTCTAGCACCATTGAGCCTGTAACGTACAGCAGTGTAATATTTGTATTTGTTATTGATTATCGTTACATTATATTAAAGTACTGTTATGACTCAGGTGCGACGCATCACACAACTATCCTTACCCTTACATAACTTCGGGGATCCATGAATATTAAAACTCTCGCCGCTAGTTAAGTCATAACTATCAATACTACCCTTAGAGTGCTGTAAATACTCATTATCCAGATGAGCAATACCAGACCAGTTTGATTAGTGGCACGTTCAATAGTTGTCAACGCCTGTTAACAATTGCCATGTGTTGGTGCCACAGAGCGTCAATTGTGGAGGATGTTTACAAATGCAGTCAGGAGCGTATCGCCGCCACCAACTTTCTGACTTTCAATATTTTGCCGCACGACTACTATCCGACGTGGCCTTTTTAGTCTGCTTCTGAGCCCAACGCTGGTTGACGATTCTCCGTACATTTTCTCGCCTCACTGCCACTTGATCTATATTACAACGACGAACTGGTCGGAAGTTTATTTTATTTTCACGATTTTGATTTCCAAAGGTCCTCCACTTACTTTATTGTTCTGGCTCCAGCCGTTCTTAATATTTTCCGCTCAATTTATTATAATCCTTCGAGCTAGCCCTATGCGTTTTTTTGTTTACGTCCACGACACCAATCACGTCTAACGTTACGACACATGGTGGATTCGACTTGGTTTTCGAGAGGGGACTGTGGTCATCCCATTCCTCAACACCATGTCAAGTTTAATCTCGAGTCAATGGACTCAGAAATAAATCAGTTATTGACGCTTTAAGGCACTAGAAATGTCTTCAGCTTCCCTCCAACATTCCAATTCATCATTTCAGTTGCTGGGGAGGGGAATACTTCGCCTCCTCACTCCCCTCCTCACTTTGACACAACCCCACCTGTGGAGCCATGCTATCCTCTTACTCTTTCGAACATCCAATCAATAAATTCAAAACCCAAACCCCTTACCACTAACTCCCCCAACAGCAACATAATTCAACTCGTCAATTGAGAAACCAATTTAAAACCTAGATCGTGCGTGAGCAATCACATGTTTGGAAATTATAAACAATTACTTATGAATGAGGAGCAAGACACGACAGATTCAGAAATAAAATGCCAAAAAAAGCGAAGAAATCAATGACAAAGAGGTGAACCTTGTTGTTTGTTTCCATTGATGACACAGACTCGAACTGGCAGTGGAAACGTCCTCAGAAGTCGCTCAAGCTGATAGACCCGACGAACTTCGTCCCTTGCAGTGGCCGTTTCGACAGCATAGAACTCTCCAGTGGTGCTCAGTTTGACATACACGGCCTATAATTTCAACAATTTTTAGATAAAGTGTAAACATGTGATGAAGAAGCAGTAGTTAGAGCATTGGCAAAAACCCCTTCCTCCACACCCTAGGGCACGAGGCGTCATAAAGCCTGGTAAACTAGTTTCACTTTCCTTACCCTTCGAGGTATAAAGAAATTTGATGAGCAGCTGAACAAATTTGTTGTTTTCTTCAGAACTTTACATTTCAAAACATTAAGCGTGTCAAAAACACAACCTATAGGGCCACATCCCCACTGTGGGACATTACCATCACCAGTCAATAAGACAGTGAGAGAATATGCCAAGATAATGCATCAGACAGTCTGGAATGCAATGGGAGAGAGGCATTTTAAACGCTTTATCTCAGGACACTGTATGACCAGTTTGGGTAGCTGAATCATTTGACAAGGTGCACTGCTTACATGTCTCTACGCCGTCTATAAGCAGGTATTTGGAGAGTCTAATATCGTAATATCGTTGATGAGAGTCTCTAGAAACCATCTTTCGCTTACTTGACTAGGAAAACTTTGCACTAGCCTTGATAAATTATCTTTGCACTGCTGAGATGCTTTTAAAGTGAGTAATCCACCACAATCCAGCAGTCAGAGTCACTGGAGGTATAAATAGCACTCCATTTCAATGAGATCCTCTAAGTAAGTTTTGCAAGGCGCTGAAGAACTACTGCACTATGTCAAAACTGGAGAGCAAGTGCAAGATGCGGCTCAACTCTTTGGCAATCACTAATATAGTTAATGTCTACTGGATTTCTGGACGTAAAGGGATCACTAGAAATGAGAGGGTAGACTATCTGGCCAGATCCAGTTTGTCTGTTGTACCTGTAGGGCCATCTCCCCACTGTGAGACTTCTTTGCTCCCAATCAAGACAACTGTGAGTGAATATGCCAGAAGAATGAATCCCACTGCCTGGAATGCTGTGGGAGTAAGGCACTCCAAACGCAATATCTCAGGGCAAACACATGTGACAAAACGGAGCCTTCTGATGAGGGTAGACAGTGGGAATCATCACGGGACACTGCAAACTCAACAAACACATGTACGTTACGGATATAATCAACATCTCTTCGTGTAGGTGGTGTGTAACAGATGAAGAATTTCACTATCATCTTCTGACCCAATGCCAGAGACTTGAAAGGGAGCGATTGGTCTTTAGTACAACTTCTCCAAGTTAAAACATCGAAGCAGGACTCTTGCGAGAAATGCCTGGCATACCTTAGAGTGCTGCTTCCAAATAAGGGACAGTCAGAGTTCAATAATTATGTCCAACATTCTGCCCCCCCCCCCTCCCGTGGAAACCCATCACTTAAGACGTGATAGAGTTAGGCTGCCAAGACCACAGGCCGCAATTATCCTGAAAGGCGATTATGTTACCCAAGTAATCCTCTGGAAGTTTTATTATTTGGTACAAACTGTAGCAACCATCAAAATATTTGCCTAAAATCTTCATTTTTGAAGCTGACAAATTTCCCGTCCTTTGGTCTTTAAAAATCCCAACTGTCACGTTACCATAATGAGTCTTAGAAGTGTTTTGTGAATCCCTTGTGACTCTACCTTCGAAACAGTCCCCAGGTGTCACAGTTCATTTGAATATAGGAGACAGTCACTCGCCTGACATCCCTCCTTCTTCTCCATATCCCCACAGCTACAACCAGAAACCAAGTCAACTCCCTTAACAAGTTCACGCTATCAATTCCAAAAATGAACCTGCTAGTGTCTGTATGATTTCCAACTCTCATTCCTATCTCTTTTGTGAATATCAGGTTAATCAGAGTTCAGATGCAATCCACTTCACACTCGACGAAAGTTCACAATTAATGTTTGTGCTAGTAAATAATTCCTTTTCCACGCTCCAAATACTCACAGAAGAAGATAACTGCTGGGAATTAGTTACAGTCGAGGGAACAAACAGCGAAGTTGGGGCATTTACCATCTATGGGTTATGGGGTTCAATTTTGGCTACTCAAAACAGGCACCAGAACCTTCCAGTCTCCTGTACATATTTGAGGACGTCCCTTGAAGTATTCTATGCCTAACCTGTCAGTTTGGGTTCCAAACCACAGTAGACACTAACAGAAAGTATGCCACTGTTTCTGTTTTCCCACGTACACTTGGCGCATCTATGCAGGATCCCGTAAGTTTGGTGAATCGATATTGTTACGGGGGGGATTAATGTAGCAAGCAATATCACACTAAGAGAGTTAGGGAGTTAGTATGATATCAAGCCGAATGCAATTGGAACACAGAGTTTTATTCTCAATTACATTTGAGGAAGTTTTACCACCACAAACAGGTAACTGGGGTAACTGGGTGGGAGTGAACGGGAGCACGGACGACACGGCGACGATGTGCCCAGTCAGCACAAATGCCCTGGACGAGCCTCCACTGAATGGAAGGGTTTGGTTTGTCCAGTATCGTTTTATGGTTGGCAGTTTCTTCACTTTCTTTCCCTGTTTATGATTCTTTTTATCTGCTGCATTGTTTCGGACGAGAACAGCTCTGGCCTGCAGAAGTGTTGCACCCAAACACTCACAATCCAGAGCTCCGTGAAAACAAACAGTCACCACATGATTAACGCAATTCAAATGGTTTTGGTTTGCATAAGTAATGAGTATTCTGAAGCAATCTTTCAACAATAGTTAGATATTTTTAATTGGAGAGGACTGATACACAGCTACGTAGCAGAGGAGCTGGGACTGACTGAAGTTAATAGTTAACTTACTGTGTTGCTTTCTGTCAAACATTCCGCGTAGTGAGTCGACGTCTCAGACCTATTATTGGGCCAACTAATTCGTTTGTTGCTTTGCGATTCGTTAACATCTTTATAGACAGCGACAAGTTTAAGGCTCGATCCTCCAGGTACACGGGTTTTGACAAAGTGCTGCTTCGTTCCATCTGATAGCAGAAAAACGGTTTTGTACAATATGAAAGGGATAGGAGAGCTCGGTGATGACACGATATAAAATGAGGGCTTACCGAGACGACGAGCAGCGTTTTGTTTGTAGGCGACAATGTCAGTGAGAGTCAAGAATGTCGTGACTTGGGAGTTGACGAGTTTTTGAACGCTCGGATAGCAGACAGCTTTAATTTGACCTCGTTCCGTTACGAGGGAAAACCAGCCTGCAAGTCAAAGCAAAATGAAAATAGCTCGATGATGCAGAGACAGTAAACTGACAGCGATGTACAGCGCATGGTGCCAACTGACTTACCACTGAACAATTGAAAACTCTTTACACGTGTTGTTTCATCATAAAGAAAAACTCACCTCTGTAGTCCGTTGGTATGACAATGTTCCTTCCATCTAAGTCAGCTTCAGTTCTCGTCACTGTGTAGTGTTTATACAGGAGGATCAGGTCAATGACAGTCTGCTCAGTTCTGAACATAGATCAAACATGTAGTGATATATTATGAAAATGAAAGCAGAATAAATACGAAGTGTTACGCGATAACATCCTAGCCAGTTGTCGTTTTTTCAATTCATGTCCTCCATTAAGAATATTTTGAAGGAGACGAAGAGGTGGATTGACGGATCATCACAATGAACTGTTGAGCTAGCATGTTTTCCAAACTCAACATCCACCAGCTGCTTTTTTTCCTCCCGTCCACACAACACTCAACATATCCCGACCTTACGTTCATTCGGCGATTTCTATCACTCCAGTAACTAATCAAATCCGTTTTTCATTCAGTTTATATGAACTTCGTCGAAATTAGCTCGTTTCAAATAGAAACTGGTAGCAGTTAAAGTTTCAAAATTTATTAAGTTACTTCCTACTCATGCCACGACCATTATTGAGTTATCAGTGCATAGACGTTCCTTGAGACTGCCAACGTGAGTTTTTTGAGAAGGATGGTGTCTACTGTTTTGGAATTATTGGGCAACAACTGTGAGAAATGCTAGTAAGTGGTTGTATTCTACAAAAGTGTTGTCATAGCCACTAATCATCTCTCCGTATAAGTACAGTGGTACAGATGCTAATGTCCTAACATACGAATGTTTTGAGAAACGAATTTTCGATGTGCAATAATTGCATAGGTGATCACTAGATGCTAGAGCGTTCCCTCAACTTTCCTCCCGCTGCTTCTGCCTGCTATGTCGCTCTGGTTGTTGAGACCAGCGTCCTCTGTGTGGCCACCACCAGGTGTCATTCGCTTTGTTTGTGCCTGTCTTTTTCGTGTCATTTTGGATAGTGTATATACTGTACTTTGTCCATTTTGTTATTTTAACCATGGATCCCAAAGTTAAAGGGAAAATTGGTGAAAAGAAAAAGCCAAAATGATCTCAATGGAAGGGAAACATGAAATTATTGCAAAGCGTGAGCAAGGCGTTAGTATCATCGACTTGGCAAATGAGTATGGCAGCAAACCTTCTACTATATCAAGCAGAAGGAAGCGATAAAGCAGCTGCAACCTTCCAAAGACGTCACCGTTATTTCAAAGCTACGAACTGATATACATGACGAGATGGAACAGCTACTTTCATAATTGGTTAAAGAGAAGCAATTGGCAAGTGACTGTTTCTGAAGCGATTATTTGTGAGAAGGCTGGCGCCATCTTCCAAGACCTCAATCATACGTAACCGAGGCTGAGAGAGAATCATCACAAAGCAGTGAGGGGTTCAAAGCTAGTCGTGGGTGGTTTGACAATTTTAAAGAACAAAGTAGCATTCATTCAGTTATTCGTTATGGAGAAGCATATAATGCAAATATTAAGGCGACTGGAAATTTAATTTGAAAAACTAATTAGTGATGAAGGATACCTACTGCACAAGTGTTCAATTGTGACAAAACAGGGTTATTGGGGGGGGGGGATGCTAAGTCGCATGTTTATCACGGCTGAAGAATAGAGTCCACCTGGCCACAGGGCTATAAAAGACAGGCTATTTGGGACAGTTGCTACTCTACCACTCTGAAAACCCAAAGGCCTTCAAAGCAAGCAATATTATATGTAATTTAACTGTGTTTTGGGTTAGTTTCATATCGCTACAACACACTGATATATATCACATTATTTTAAATGGGAAAAATTGCTTTGAGATACGATTTCTCTAACATACGACGATGGTCACAGAACGAATTAAATTCGTATCTTGAGGTACCGCTGTAGTTTATTTCACTACACACTGATTATTTCGGAGAACGCTAGTGAAATGTGAGAGGGATTTATAAGGGAAAAACTACGCCAAAATAGATTCTCATTCAAATTTTTGATAATTTATTGTGCCACTCTCGTTATTTTTACACAAGCTTTAAGGCACTGTTATCCATAAAAGCAACTTAATCGAAATTGATAGAATCGTTTTTGAGAGCCATAGCTTATTGTATTACGAGTGGGCGGCGAATTAGTTACACATATCCCAATATTCGCAGTTAAGTGATTGAATTCGTTTGATAGGCCCAGGAAAACACTCACCCATTTTCGTCCACTGACACCAGCCGAACCACCTTTGGAAGACTGGTTTTCTCAAGGAATCTCCGCAACGGAACAGCCACCGAACCTGTAAATAACGAGAAGTTCTGAACCGTCTTTTCTACCTTTTGTGACTTCAATTGGAAAATAAAAGCTTTGACAATCACCATTGGACGAATGTGCCCTCCAACCCCTACAATTGGGCCATTTTTACATTAACAGCAACTGTTGGAAAATTTAACTGCACATCTGCAGTTACATGCGAACTTGCCACTCGTTCTTTCTACTTTCCGCGCTAGTATTGCAATTACTCAAAATATAACAAAATGCCGACAGAATCCAACAAAACCAACACGGTAAAACATACCTGGTGTTTAGCAACACACGACTTTCCGCAACCCCCGTAAACTCGACGACCTGCCGTACATACAGGCCCTGTATCTTCGTTCAACGCATTTCTACAGAAACATTTACGGAGAACAAAATGTAGGTACTAGTTAGTTGAGAGTACTCCGTAAGTTTGATTGAAATCGTTTGAGCCGCTTTTGAGATCGTTGAAAAAATGGTAAATTAATATTCGACAAGCCTCGTTTTCAGAGTTATCATGGCTTATATTTCCGTTCAACAGATAGATACATAAATAATTACGAAGAACAAAATGTGCGTATAGGTTGCTAAATTACACTCCGCAAGATTGATCAAATCCAGAGGAGTAGTTATTTTGGAAATTACGAAAATATTTTAAAAAAAGATTATTATCGACACATTTTGATTTTAATCTCTCTGTACACTGGATGTTTACACGAACAGTTATTGAGAACAATAAATAGGTATTAACTGTTTAAAAACATACTGCGAGTTTGGTGAAAATCACTGTTTTCGATAAAAAGGGCAAAAACCCCCAGTTTTGGTATATTTTGTCCTCCCCCCCCCCTTCGCCATTGATGGAAATCGCCCATAACCTTATTTTCATGTCTACAAAAAATGACCAACAAAACAATAAAGAACCAACTCGATCGGTTCAGCCGTTCGTTTTTTACTAAGCTGACAGAACATTTTCCACTAGTCAATACCTCATTTGCGTTCTCTGTAAAAACTCATAATTGCCTTTGAAGCAAGAAGAGGTTTTTTCAACTTTTGGAAAAACAGCTACTACGCTTTTCATCAAGCGTACTGTGTCTTCAAATAGTAAATAAGAAACGTTCCTTAGGCAGTCCATTGGATGAAAATAACAACCGTAATGAGCCAAAAAACGTGTTTTTCAAGTTTTCCTCAGTAAATATCAAATCCCGAGTAATTGTTGACAGAAGACACTTCGTCACTTGATCAAATTCATTTGTGCGTTTACTGAGGAAAATTCTAAAACTTATAACATATCAGGTGAGAAGCGAAACACAACTTTTCACAATCCCCGTAAATTCGACGCATTTGTGGTCAATTTCATACGATCGATAATTATAATAATGATCACATATTGGATATTGGTTGGCTTAATATTAAACGTAAAGGTAGAATCACGCGGAGACGAATGTCTCGGGGATCGCCGTGTGAGCCTCTAATTGTTCGGCCGAAGGCGAATTCGCTCCTCGCTTCGGAATTTCGCACCCTCGAATGCGCCAAGTTGCGTAACGCGGCCGCGCAGTGGCGCAACAAGTTGCGTCAAACCCTCAACTAGTTCACCCTTCGCTCGAGACCCGAACCTCCCCCCAATCGAATCGACTCGAAATAGATCAACTCTCAACGACTTACTACTTTTGGGCGACATCGTCGACGAAACCAAAATTCATCACTGCGGGCGTTCGAGCGACGCGAGTTTGTCAAACGACGAGAAGAACCGAAGGACGTGCGGACGAAGACCGACTGGAGGAGTTGGACTGACGGGAAGAAAAGAGAGGAAAAAAAAGGTCAGAAGAGTTCGTTCTGGAGGAGGCAAGAGGATGAAAAGAGGGAGGCGCTCAGCTCAGGGTCGTTGGTCGAATCGAGTCCTGCGGACAGTTGCGGACGAAAAGGAGCCCTGAATCCTTGAGAACTCTCTTCTCTCTTAAGACTCGATCTCACGTGCCGATCAGAATTGAGCGAAGGCGTTCCATTGACACGAGCTCTTATGCCATATTTGTGGGCAAAACTTACGCTCTAGTTATTGTCTCGCCCTGTTCCGCCTCTGCCACACACATGGTTCACGTTCATTCTGATTTGAACCATCCATTTTGGTACTCAATTCTCAACATCCCTTGTAACAATTACGTCATCAGTCGTTCTTACATAATAAATTAGGCCAACAACAAATACGTAATAAGTTGCAGTCAAAAAACACACAAACAAATCTTTCGACAACAAAAGTTGCGTCACCAATTCAACTTTGGTGCCATAAATTTTACTCACTGCGCCTGACATACGTCATCACATTGATTTTTCTTAACAAGAGTTACCCTCATCAGCATGTAGGATTAGTTGCTGAAATGACGAAAATCGCTGAAGGTGTGCAGGGAGCAGAAAGTTGGGTGATGCGTTGCAGTTGATATTTATCTTAAAAATAGTTAGTGCCATCATGCCTCTTCCTCCCTTGTAAGAGTTCATCAATTTTGAATTTTGTGAGCTTGAACTGTGCACGAGCAGAAAACAAGGGTACGAATACGCCCAGTAAGTTACAAAATGGCAGGTATCACAAGTAGGGAGAATGAGTACCGCCTGTTTGGTTAAAAATCTCCAATAATCAGCAGTGCTAGTGAAGACCAAAGGAAGTAATAGAGTAGATAATAAAAACAGTTTTATTGACAGTACGTCGAGTGGTGACACTAGCCTTAAAATTGATGGTCGTCTGGATGGTATATTTCTGTAAGGTGGCGGTAGACGTACGAAGGAGCGTAGCCTCCTGTGTTGGATATGAACAGAGTCACGAGTTCAGGCGGAACATAATCGTACTTTGGGTTGTAGACGCTGACTTTCGACAAGATATCGCCGTCCGAATAGTTGAGAACTCCTTGAGGAGAGAGAAAGGCGTTGAATGAGGGCTGATCGGGGGAGCAGAGGAACTGGGGAGAGAGCTGATGGAGAGGAGCGAGAACGAGGACAGGAACGGAGTAATGGGCTGCAGCAAGGGCGACCAAATGAGATCCACAGGCTGATCTCAGACCTCCATTGGCCATCACAGTGTCTGTTCCCATTATTACCTGCAACCAATCACCCAAGTCATCAACAATATTCTCGTTGTTTAGGCACTCTTGGTAGAAAACAGCATCATTACCAACTTTCAGTCAAAAGGATAGACACCTGCTCCTAACTATATAAAACGGTTTTTTGAACAAGGCCCGTACATGATGGGGAGTTTCTCATCAGCACTACACCAGCTGCACCGAGGAGTGTCGATTATCAACATAACATACATGTGTTCGTTAATTTTGAGCGTCCTGTAATGGTTCCCACTATCTGCCCAAAGCCCTTCCTCTAAACCATCAGAAAGCTACACATTATCTCGCCCATTGGTAGTGGCATATTCTCTCCTGTCCTATGGCCTTATCTTTCTCCCACGACGTCTTTTTCAGCTGATTACATAACTTTCCTTTCTTCGGTTGGTGTGGGATTACTATCAAACTCCATGCTCCCTCTCAAAACGCAATAAGGTTTGGATGTGAGAGGGGGCTATAAAGATGCCCCTTTGAAGCCACCTCCCATTCAACCAGTGCGGTTAAAATCGAACTGCTAGAAGATTGCAGATTGTGGAGGGGGACGATTGAAGCAAGTAGCCTCGTAATTGAGAAAAAAAAGGGAGGTGCTGGTGAAGCGTTAGCTGCGGGCATGAGAGTAGTGCCAGGCGCCATCGCTAAGTACCTGGGAGTTATCTTCTGCCCAAAAGGTAGGCCAAGCACCTGACACTACTGCAAACAAAACTACCCCCGCTGCCCAGGTTCTATTTCTGTTGGGACCCACATGGGCAGCCTCGTAGCAAACCTTGAAGCTCTCCCCTCTTCCTGCCAATAGTGCAGTGCACTGCAGCAACATGGTGGATTGCCCCTGTCTCAATGAGACCGATAGAGGGCATGCACCATCTAGCGAGAGATCCTCCTGGCCTTCCTGCTACCATACTTCACTACCTCGCACCTTGCGCTACAAAAGTGGCCCTCTGATGGACCTTTTGGATGCTCCTGCAGTCTTGCAATCCTAAATCCAGCAGGGATCCTTAGCCACTTACCGAGGAGCGTTGGAGTCCCTGATTCCAGGGCTTCTCACAGTCAGACTCGACTCACTGATGTCCTGGATTAGTAGCAGGCACGGTGGTACACTGACCCCATGGCTCATCCCCAGCATACCATCGTCTCATCAGTGCGAGACCACACAGGCATCCCATCCTTTGCCACCATACAGCTCTTCTCCAGTCACGACGCCTTTAATGAGCACTTGCAGTTCTTCAGGTGTCCAATGGTTGACGACTGCCCATGTGAGCCCATGGCTTAAGAGGATGCTCACCATGTGCTGTTCGCCTGTACCCTCTACCAGGACATATAGGTGCCTGCTCAGCTTCCTGCCCCAGAGGCGGCAACCCAGGTAAATGAATTACTAGTAGTAGACGTGGTCTGGAGGCAAGGCAACATATTTTTAGTGCCGATATGTACCTACAATCAAATTTCCATTATTTCACTCCCATACCACAACCAATTCGCGTTTCTGAAGAATTTGTTTTTCAGCTACATTCAATAATCCAACTGTTCTAAACTTCAGAGAAGCTTTTTAATATTCATTGCCATTTCAAATTCACTCCTGAGTTTATTTTTCGAACGTTAAAAGTTTATTCCAACGATCCCCTGAAATGTTGAGTTTAACTCTTTCAAATTTTCTGTTTCGTCAAGTTAAATTTTGTTCATTACACATTTTTGTCCATCCATCCTTAATGTTGGTGGTTCATTCTACGTGAGCCCCTACAATAATAATCAAACCTTCACAGACTGTGTGCAGGAAGAGTCAGAAAAACACATCCCAGAGGGTTGGAGGGTCTCTAAAAGGTTTAAAACGTCGATCTCGAGAAATACAAATAACATAAGAAATCTCAGCCCATTAAGTAATTTTCCTTTCTACTTTGTAGGGCTGAGGAAAGTCAAAATACGAGTATAGCGTACCTTGTTAACTCGGGACATCATCGTAAATATATTCGAGTCAGGTATGACATTCGTTCTGATCTTCGCTTTGTGAAGAACCTGCGCCAATTCTAAACTTGCAGTCGAAGGTTCAGCCGTAGCGACGAGAACTTCGAATTTTCTCTCTTTGGCCGCTCCTTTGAAAAAATCTGTGAGGATCCTCGAATTGCCAAGAGTCAAGATGACCTCGTTGCTGAAAAAAAAAGATTCTTAGATAACTCACAATAAAGTGCATTAAAGAGTACAACACATTTCCTGACAACCACAGCCTCCTCTCTAACCACCACACAGGCGAATGACGACCTCGGTCAGCTCGTTGGTTTTCTGCTCTTCGTCAAAGAGACCGAAGAATTTATAATAATTCTTGTTATTGATTCAACTGTTGACTCCGAGGTAAGCACCGCCCCTTTCCAAATTCAACTCTTAAAGCACAACCAGCGTTAAACAGTTTCTTTTCCTCAGCCTCCCACAGTAGTCACAATTTGATCAGGAGCCACCTCGACTAGAGCTACAACCTCTGTATTCAGAGCTACGTATCATATGTTACCTATAACTTTAAAAGTAAATTTAGAAGAAAAGTTACTACCCTGTTAGAGGCCACATTTACATCGTCAGGGTCGTCAAAAAGCTACTTGTACTTTTATTTACCATTAATTTTTTTCTTTCTTCAAATTTATGACAAGTGGAACGTTATTTTTCCCACTTCGATCTTAGCGTACGTTTGCTTGGGGGGGATTGCTTTCTTCAAAATGAAGAAATGCGTGTAATGAATACGAAGCATCGCCTTTTCATTTTTTTGTGCCTTTAGAAGAAATAAAATAATTGTTTGTGGAAATTTCCGGACTATACTGTCTGTGACCATTTCTATTCCTTTTGGGGTTCCCTCCTCCTCCGCGAGCTGATCGAGGACTGATGGATATTTCTCTCCCTTCCCCTCAATTCATAAATATATAGTGCCGCGCATCAAACAGCTTCCTTCAGCCCTAATCTATTTCAATCAGTTTATATGAGCTTGCTGTAATCACGACCTCACGAGTCGATAGTGATGTTATGTAATATGAAACTCCCCGCACAACATATTTAATTAATATTGTTACCTCTCGTTTCTGAGAAAAAAAAATTTTTTTTTGGTTGTTCTAATTAGTTTTGGACCGATTTAACTCAAACCCCCTATTTTGGTTCAGCCGTTTTCACTCAAATGATGTTTTACGAACTTTTTCATCAGCCTTTGAGACGTGAGGATATGAATAAAAACGCTACTTTTTTTTTCTACCAATTAAACATCTTTCCTTCCTATTCCGTAGCAAATACACCCCCCCCCCCGCTTTGGGCGAGACGGTACAAATCCACCAAGATTTTTTATAAACACATTCAGCCCGAGTGACTGCTGATCGGCATCCTCCTGGCAGGACACCTGTCCCATTATATTTGTTTGCAACGTGGCTTGGGCCCTTCAGGAGCAGTTGCCTCGAGATTTAGCTATTACCGCATGTACTACAAGCGAGGAAAGTCATTATTTAGTTTTCCTTATTTTCTTTGGTTTCTAATATATTTCAAATCATATTTAAAAAATGTATTAATACTCAGGCACAGAAGTGGTCCTCAGCTCTATCGGGAAAGCCCCCAAGCGGGTTTTTTCTTATCTCCTGTGGAGTTCAATCAGCCTCTTGCTAACAAAAGGGTCCCAATCAACCCGACATATGCCTGGATCCATGTTTTAGAGATTTTCATGGTTATAAAAAAATGATAGATTATTTTATGTATTCATTAGTGCTATAAAAATAATCCAAATAATTATAAACGTGTGTAGTGTGTAAGTCAATGTGTATTCTTTCAAAGTTTACTTTTTTTGTACTTTTAAACTTAAAATATTTCGTGAACATATTATTTAACAATTCTTGATATATTCTCCCATTTGAAAGTATTTTCAGTTCATTGTCAGTATATACAAAACAAAATGCTATATTAGATTTCCTCATATATGTGTTTTAATTTTAGTGTTTAGAAAATTCTTTTCCTAATTATAATCCTTTAATGTCCTTTTCAAAATGGGGTTTAGTTTGTTTTTTAATTCTTACTTCTTTTTTTACGTAGGCAAGTTTAAAAAAATGAAAGAAAAAATTCGAAAAATGTCGGTATAGCAGGTTTTTTCTAGCTGAACGTGAATGTCCTTGGGCCCAAGGCCTGGAGGCCGCCAATTGGCGTCCAACTAAAATATTAACTACAACAAGAATTTATTATAAATAAATCATTTCAGCAACATCTAATACAACAGTTTATGGTATTAAAGCGATGAATTGATATTTTTTACTTCAGGCCCTGGGGTAGAACAGGTAAAATTTGGCTCGGGTTGAATGTGTTAAAAGATCTTAGGTGTTAAACATACAAACTGACTCACCTCTACCTCTAGACAAGGTTGTTACGAGGGGGTTTTGGAGACGTTTGAGGAGCCGCTGACTCAGGCAAAAATTACAGGAATCGCGAGCTCCGATCCAATAGCTCAACTTTCGTTGGATTATGAGACCTTCATCTTACCTCATCGACTACCATCGCCTATTGCCTTTAATGGGAGTCAGTCGGTACATCTCCCCCCTCGCCATTAGCCGCTGCTCCTGGAGTGGACGACTTTAATGAACCCAGAAAATACGATCAAAGATTCGAGGAACGAGGGGGCTTACAAGAAAAGCCTTTCCTTTAGGAGCAGCAGCTAACGGTGAAGGAAGATATGTACCGACTGACTCCCATTAAAGGCTCCCGGCGACGGTAGTCTTGAGGTAAGATGAAGTCTTAAAATCTGACCCAAGTTGGCCTGTTGGATCGGTGCTCACGATCACTGTAATTTATGCCTGAGTCAGCAGCTCTCCAAACCCCCTCGTAACAAGGTGATTAGCCTAATTGTGGGAAGGTTGGTTCAATTTAAACTCAGCAGATTACAACTCACTTGTGTATATGTTCAGCAGCTTGGCTTGCAATGTTCTCACTGCTCGTCTCCAACTCAGTCTCAAGTTCATTCAAGTGATCGACTATCGCGGCTCCCAAAGCCGGCACCGGTGTCCCGTAGTCGTCTTCTTTGCTCTCTCCTCCGCCGCTCGTCACCATTTTATGAAGCGATTCTTCAACGGCTTCTTTTTTACTCAGGGACAAATATTCTTCGCGCACAATCCTTAAGACGCGTCGTATAACGTTTCCCGGGCTGCTGCCTTCAGTCTCTTCGCTGGATAGCCTTCGTTCAATTGTTCGCCCGATGTCCCGGACTCTGGATAAGAGCTCTTTTGCGTTCTTCCAACCATCCCAGTTCACCTGTATGAATCATCAAAAGTGTTTACGCCACAAATTATGATCATTTTCATTTAATGTGTTGCATCATTTTTCTTTCTTCTACGCATTTGGTATAATCCTGTATTTCTATTGTATTAAGCTTGTAAGATGCTGCTTTACTGGTCGAGAACACTCCTTTGTACACCTTTGCAACAATTTATGTCAACGTTGGACGACATAGAATGGGGTGATAGAGCACAGTGACCAGCCCCCCCCCCCCCATGTCAACATCTGCGCATCAGAAACTACAGGATCTTCGATTATTAGCTCACTTGCTTAGGTCCTGTGTCTGTCTGAAGATATTCCTTCGCTTAATACCTACTAACTTTCATGTTAAGGAAAATGAATGTGGGAGGTGAATGACGTTCCATCATTATACTCCACTCCACAGGTAGATGAGCCTTTTAACGATCCTGGTTCGTTCACTTGCCAAACCCATAATCAAGTGGACATATTTGGAGTGGACGCGTGGACTGACACACTGAGCATTGCCTATCATGGAAAGTGGATGGCAGCGGTGCAGGGGAGGCGTGCCCTTTGCACTGGTTGATCATACCTCACAGTTTCTCGGAGGCAGTACGGGTTGTGGCGAGTGTTATCCTAATACACCTTCTAATAGCTGAGCAGAAAGAGTACCACCACCAGAAAGAAAGAAGAATGGCTGTGACCCTTGGGTGGTGGCAAGACGAGGGTGGCACAGCCCAGAAGGGGTGCTGGACCAAATAGCTGGTTCCAGTACTTCGTGTATTTCTACCTGACCTAGTTCCTAATAGGAAAGGAGCATTTAGGGCGTACCTGCACCTAATTGGTACGTCAAACTGCAGTTTTGCCTCGCAAATTCGGACATGAAGACAGCGTTTTCACTAAAATCCGGCCGGTAGTCCCATGCGTTACATATACAACGAAAGTGTAACAATGGTCGTTAGATAAGTAGGAGAAATCCCATAAATTCAGTTATTCTTACTGCTATTCCATTCGCTTATTTTTTTCACGATTTTCGTCCTACAACTCCAGAACAACTAGCATGAGCCTTCCTAAAACAAATAACGTTGACAGTCCCGGTAACTACCTATACGCTAGTTACTCAATAAAAGTAGTGGCATAAGTAAGAGTAAGCCAATAATTTTCAGGAAGTTAAGCACCAGTAGCTTCTTGCTTCAGACTGTCGGGGTTCACAGGCTCACATACACTGAGCGAAAAACATATTTTGTTTGTTTGTTAGAGCAGCAAAAATCGCTGACTGTTCGAGAGGCTGAGGAACGTTGTGTGATGCATCTCACTAGTTTTTTTTTTTTTGTCCGTTCTTTCTAGACAAACATAACTAATTCTTAGAGCTTGAAGCGTTAATAAAGGGTTTCGTATATTTTAAATATGGATGGTGGTTGCTCGGTTGATTGGTCTAATGACCAATCCCTTCCCCATTACACAAAAAGAATCGTAGCATTTATTAGTTTTGCTAGTGAGTATCGAATCGGGAAAAATCGCAGGACAAATAAACCAGAAGACCTGGCCATAGTGGAAACTGGATTACTAAGTCTACTGAAGTCCCAAACAATTATAGTTTATAAATTGGATAAACAATATCTCGGAAATTGAAGGTGAAAACACTTACCACGCTCTTCATCAGTTTCACGGTCTCCATCGTCACATCATCACCTTTGAACCGGCCCTCTTTCACATCCAATATCCACTCAGACACCTTCCTATCAATCTCGTCTTTTGGTCGATCAATCATTTTGCAATATTCGTACCTGAAAAAAAATAATGATCGAATTATTGACTAGTAGACTTGTCACAGAGTACATGGGGCAAGTCGATACTATCAGGTGAGAATATACAGTTAATCAGACCACTTCGTGAAACGTCTGAAACAACCCCAGGAAACTGCAATGAGAGCACTTGACAACTGTTGGCATCTGGGGAAATGGCCAGTGTGTGTTCGTCTGTCGGTCTTTAAGTGTGAAAACAGCAGCTGTTTCTAATGAACTCATGTTATTAGGATCTTCAGAATAATCGACGTGGTTATCCAATCAAGTATACTATGAGCGTTTAATAACACTCATAAGATATACAAAACTCCAGAATTTCAACGACCACCATTTCACTTACCACCATTTTTCACAGTTTCAACAAAATAATTCTGGAACAGCGATTACAATCGCTCCCATAAACAATCGTGTTTACAGTCTCATTAATTCTCTGTATAGTGATTGCTCAATATTGGTTGTGGTACAAGTAGGAACACCACAATAAATTCTGGAACTATAAGGGAACACTTTCTCCCACTGTGAAGTTGAAGTTGTTTAACAAAGTTAGACAGTGAAAAATGAATTGAATTAGTAGCGAAACCATTGAATTTACGTAGAGCTAACGAATGTTGTGTGAAGCATCGCGCCTAATGTGTTTCCCTATATACTGGTGGCAACTGAAAAACTTACTACTGCGGCCTGAAATGAGCTTATTGTGTGGGCATATGTCAGCTGCCTCATGTCCTCTTAGTTCCACCCCCAGTTACCATTGAGCTGGTGTTCTGTGATGCTACGTCCCCAATGCAACATCATCTGGCTGGAGCTGAGGAGTCCCAAGCACCCCTCATAAGTATACAGTACATACTCCACTGACACAGAATCTGCAACTCACTCTGTACCTGTGACTTACCAATCTTAGTAGATAGTGTCCTGTGAACAAGCCACATACCATCTGTATACTTTCTTTCTTGAAACTGAGGAGCTCTCTTGTTCACTTGTTGTAGTGTCTAATAAATAACCTCGACTGCTTTTGGCCAGGCATCGCATCAATACACAGCTGTGCACTTTTCTTTCCACATGCTATAGGTCACGGTGGTCCTATGAAAAGCTCTGGTTATAAGTCTCTTGCCAGCTCAGGTCGAACATCAGAATCTCGATTCAATCATCAGATCTGTTTAGTTAATTGGTGAGCCCAACCAAAACGCTTTACCTCCTCGATTTAACTCCAACAACCCCGTTGTTTCCATCTGTTACAGCTACCAACTTTGTCAGTTTCATGGCACGCTAGTAAGCAACGTGATTGCTGCATAAGTTTTACGCCACCATTTTTTTTGTTCCTTGGTCTCTGGATCCGCTAAGACATATCTGGAATAGTATTTCCATCCTGGGCTTCATGAATGAAAAGATTGTCATCTAACCTTCACATTATTTTCTACTTATCGAATTCTCCTACAATATCTCTGCAATTATTCGGTGAATGAAGATATAGGTCTAAGTAGCAAAATTTTAGATTTGGTTTTCGAAAAAACAGCTCAATTGAATCCCTATGTCTAGATCATGACATAACGCGTAGATAAGACTTCAGTAATTTGGAACTGTCAGTTGATAGCTGCTGGTTACCACTATGCTACTGCCAAGCTCTAGTGCCCTTCAAAATTCCAACTGGACTAACGATTGTACTATAGAATCAAATTGTTCGTCAATTTACCTTAGTAACCCTTTCGTACCTCAGATCACATGATGCCCCCTCGAGGGTCGACTTGCTCGTTGTGCACGCTCATTTTCTTTGCTATATTTCGACCAGCCATGAATACAATTACAAGCGTTTTATTGATCATGGTTTAGCCCAAGTCACCTAGCTTGAAAGATGTAAGATTTTTAAAATAACTTTAGTCTTTCCAATCACATTCGTATTGATCTCTGTAGTCTGTGGCCCTTGGTAGCGTGTTAACAATCCCCTTACGTTACGGATTTCGCGCGAGTTGTTTACATTCACTTTTGCGACAAAACTTCCTTTAACTGTTAGCCCCATTATTACCAGTACTGCTACCTTAACTTTTATAGTGAAACGCCGTTTCTTATCTCACTTAGACGTTGCAGTCCGGACTTTTAGAAGTTTACAACAGCTCCAACACCTTACATCAAACACACCGCATGTCGTATTTACAAGGAAACTAGAAAATCGTGGGTAGCTACGCACGAGATATTTTATATTTACACTGACATTGCCTATAGCAAAAGGAGTTCAGTCTGCTATTAATGCTACTTAAGCAGCCCACAGCAACATCAGTGGTAGCCTAACTACCATCATTACAAGGAACTTGAGGAAATACAAATACGGGGGCAATTGTCACAACTGACAACGATTTCAAATGCTACGTTGCAGCTGCAATTGAGTTTTCTCATTCTCGTTTCGTAAATAATAAATAAATTAACGTAACTGTTAGGTAAATGTCACAACTCACTGCAATACACGGTCACGTATACAAAGCGCCGCACTGCGATATTTAAAACTGATTTTCTAAATTTCCTATTTGTAACACGATAACACTTGCAAGTGTGGTTGTTGTTGTTCCAGCGGTCGGTTCATATCGAAGTTATTGTATAATTTTTTGAAGGTTTTTAACAACTCGTGTGAAATAACAAGGATTGACCTAAGTGTTCTTTTCGACCAGCTCTGTGATCGCAGCCATCAGTATTCCACGAAAAAGGAGTTTTAATGTACGCACGCTACTCATGAAAAAATGAAAATAAGAATAGTGTTTTATGAACATTATTATTCACGCACTAGAAACTTGAACTGATGCTAAGCAAAGTCTAAATTTTTATCTTGGTATGTGTGTGGCATTTTTTACTTTCGGAGAAATTAAAGCGAGGCTTGGGAAAAATTGATTGTCAGAGAATGGGTACTTGTTTGTCAACCGTTACACTGCGAGCCGCTCAGTTCTGACAGGGTTCCAAGTTTCTGAGGATGATTATGCTTCTTCTTTTTTCGTGACCATTAATAAACTGGCATTGCACACGTTGACTATTGGACTGCCTCTCCGATTTTTTTTTTTGAGAACGCTAGTATCAAACGGGTGACATATTGTTTTTTAATTGCACTAAACTCACTTTCCTCGGAGTTGTGTATAATTAATTGGCTTGGGTTAGTCATTTTCATTTAATCAAAATCATCGTAGCCGTTTTTGGGAAAATGTTTGTATATTGGTCACTAAGACAACGATAGTTAGTTGTGGGCCTACATATCATGAGTGGATTTGGTTCAGCCATTCTCTCACACACTTTTTTCTCAAATGGTGTTTTAAGGATTCATTAGCCCTTTAAGATATGACGAAAAATAAATTTTATAACTGTCAGCCGATTACATAACTTACCTTTCTTTTCTCAGCAGAGCAAAAAGGAAGCCTTCATTCTGTTTAAATATGGACAATGTATCCTCCTCATGCAATATAAACTCCTTACATTTTATCATCGTTCCCCGCCCCAGATTAACCCTGCAAATAAAGTCACGTGTGTTCATTATGGCTGGCTGGTTAGGTCATTACTCTAGCTTTTAAGCCACTTGTCAGAGAATTAATTATACTACTAACTCAATAGCTAGGAGTTAGATGTGAGTGGTGTAGTAATGAGTTGGTATATTTACTATATGAATTAAAGTAATTGGGTTAGTTCTGCCAATAGGTAAATTACTCAAGTTAACATACCTGTTAGGTGAGTGCGTCTCCTCTGGCTGGTGAGATACTGTGGGTGAGCGCTTTCTATGTAAAGACATCATCATCTGGCCGTTACGTCAGAACTACTTAATGGCCAGACGATGATGCCTTTTCATCAAAAGCGCTCGCCCACAGTATCTCACCAGTCAGAGGAGACAGATTCACCTAACACGTACGTTAACTTTAGTTTGCTATAGGATTTTGGTGATTAGAGAAAAAAGTGACAACTTCGGCGAAGTTGTGTAAAGTTTACACGAACACCTTCTAGATGAGAACTTTCTAAAGGTGCCTTTTAGAGACTTCTCAAGATGCAAAGAAGCATAATGCAACTTGGTATTGAACGTCAGAGTAGTAGGATGTAATTAGAGCTTCATAGAAGTTGTATTCGTTACATTCTACAATAATAATACATTTTATACAAAACATGGGGCACCAGCACTCCAAACGTCAATCAACAAACTCACCAATTTCTTGGGTTTGTAGACGCGTATGATGCAAAACGTCTTTGGAAGCTAAAAGTTGTTCACTCACTGCCTCCAACTCTTGTTCACTCTGACAGCTGTCGACGACTCTGACGATGTCCTCAATCAGTCGCCTCTTCCTTTCCCCCAAATCCGCATCTTCCAAAGACGGCGTCAGAGGACACTCCGTCAAAACGACATCGTCCGACTCCAAAGTGACGACGTTCTGAACGAACGGCAACTCTTCGACGGCGTCCATCACTTCGATGCCCTCAGACTCGGCGTTGACGAGACGACACACCAAATGAACGTGCTCGCACATGTTGTATTTGACCGCCGCGTCTCCGCACGTGCACTGATAATTGTGAATGCAGGCGTTACATTTGTCGCAACGAAGAGCGCAGTCGCAACTATCATCGTTGACGGCGACCGTGTGAAGCTCCGTACCTTTTCTCGACTGCACGATCCACGTTCCCTCTTCGACTCTCAACGCGAAATCGTCCGTCATCTCTTCGGCCGCTTTGTGTTTGCTCGAAATATCCGCCAATTTTTTCGCCTCTTTCGCTTTATCGTCGACAACGTACGTTCCGCACGTTCGGTCTCGAGACAATTCGAGGAGACCCCGAATGCATTTGTCGAGGCCTTTCTCTTTACGGCCTTGAAGGTAAATCCATTCGACGGCCAGGTGCAAGTTCTCCAGGCGGATGTTCGTGATCAATTTGTAATCCGTGCGAAAACATTGGGCCCAAGGGACGGGGTCCGCGATGAAATGGTCGATGTACGCGGAGAATTCCGCGCTGTCCGAATTTGAGTGAACCATGTCGTAAAAATTGTTCAACATCGTTTCGAAATTGTCGACACTCGTTTCGCACATCAATAAACGAAGTTGTTTATAAACAAGTGCTTGTTCGACTTTGTTAACAATCTTAGATAAATTCGAGCGCCATTTGGCGTCGACGAACCATGAACAGTACAAACGCGTCGTGCTACAATTAGGGTGGGCCTTGGACCATCCGTCGAAGTAAAAATCGTCCACGTCAGACATAAAAAACTTCGGCGCAAACACCAATTTCGTGGTTCTCTTCAAAATTTGAAAGTAGAGTTCTATAATTCTAGCGTCGCGACGATTTGAAAATAAATAAGCGACGGGATATGCGTCGTTGTCGTCGACGATGTACACGGGATATAAATTAAAATCGTCCCCGTCCAAGTACAAACCTCGACAATTGTCGACGCACAATACGTTCACTTCGTCGACGTTCAAAACTTTAAGATCCGAATGCAACACCAAACAAAAATCGTCGCGGCTCAACAATTTTGAGTCGACGCTTTGACCTTTCGGTTTGTAAAACTTGACAGAATCGGAAGTCGCTTTCAAATGTCGAACCCACGAGTCGACGCTTTCGAAGTCGCATTGTCGATAGACGGCGTCTTTGTTCAACCTGTACAAATCGACAATGTTGAACAGATCTTTCCTCTTCAACAGCTGAAGTCGACTTTCGTCGCTCACCGAGTCTTGAATTTCGTTCAAAATGTCCTCGAAGGGGATTTTATTTGCGATTTTGCCGGCGATGACGTCCCGCTCTTTTTTCGTCAGAGTCAAACGACGAACGTCCGCCGTGTGCCCCGAGTGAGTTTTGGTGAATTCGACGACGACTTGACCGGAAGTGAGTGTTCGGACGACGAGAGAAGAGGGGCAGTGGCCGTCGATTTTGTTGCTTCCCAAAGTTTTCAAGCTCCGGACGTTTTTACCGCGGGGGCGGAAGTAGCCGTCGCGGTGGCAGTAGAAATATTTGACGATGACTCCGACGGCGCTTTTGCGAGGGCCGCATTTTTGAACGTAGCGCGACGTCGTCGTCCGCTCCATCGTCTCTTTCCACGCGGAGAAGTCCGCCTCCGAGTCGAACTCTAAATACTCTTTTTCGAGTTTGACGTCGTCTTCCATTTTCTTCGATCGCGACAAATTAAAGGGCCAAAGAAAACTTGACACTCGCTGGGACAACAACAACTAACGGGACAGAAATCGCGAAGGTTATGGTGGAGGTTATACGAACACGAAGAAGGAATAAAAGCAGCTCCTTGTCTTTGCTCCTCCACGTTCCCAAGAGGCGCTCAACGCTGGTTATAGAGTTCAACGAATTATAAATTAATTAATCGCACACATAATATCAAATAACCGCGGGATTTCGGATTAAACTACGGAATTTCCCACATGGGCGACACGAGGGGATGACAGACGAAGTTATGAAGACTGCCTAACCCACATTCTGCCACCCCTGCTGTTTAAAATCAGGTAGGGGTTTCTCATTATTTATCACCGATTACCACCAGATGTTTCATAAACGTGTAGAATCTTAATGACGATATCATAGGTGGATTACAGGAGAACGAATATGGGGTCCGGTCTCTTGCGTTAATTCGTCGAGAGCTGCTACTTTCGACTGTTCCCCGTTTAAATCGTTCTGCTTTGATTTTAGTTGAAACTTGAAATTTTAGTATAAAATCATCCCTTGCTTCGTCGAATGCGCGTTGTAATCGTTAGTTTTCGATTGGGCATCAAATGTTTTCTGAACGATATTGCCATCTCCTCCGCTTAGTGCTTTCCTTTCTGTCCTCTTCTCTTTTTATCGACTTGTCATGAATTCGCACATATTCCGGCTGGTTTGATTGATCAATTAAGAGTGCAAGGAGAGCGTAGTGCCCTAGAGTGACGTATGGATCTCGATTTGATTGTTCTGAATGCCATCTTTGGCGTGTGGGGGTAAGGAAATATTCGAGGAATACCTATTTGAGTCTATTGCAGGCGGCAAAACAAGTCACCAAAACAGCCGACCCCACTCATATTTCCAATACCGAGAAGTTTTCCATAGCAGAACAAGCTGGAAAGCAAACGAAGGTTGATTAATTAGGAACGTGTGCGTTACTAAGCTGCTGGAAGGCTGCTGTTTACCTGTTAAACACAAATTCTGTCACCGCACCCAAATATCCTCGCATCTATAAGATAGTTTCGATGAAACCTGCACATTGTCAGTATCTGGAGAAATTTACTATATTTACTTTTATACTTCCTGTACTTTTTTACATTTTGCTTTATCTTTTATACACTGCATACAGCGGCAACTCTTGCTCGTCACCATTATTTCGCCTACGACGAGCAATATTTATTCAAATTGGCATGCCAAGCAGTACCTATTGTAAAATTTTTTCTGAAGAATAGCACTTTGACTTCTCTTTCTCTCTGAAGTGAAAGTCTGGTGCCGAAATCATGGCATGGACATTAATCCCGTTAAGATGAAGGCAATGTTGCTTGGGTACCCGAAAATTTTGTCCATAATAAATATGAGTACGATCCCTAGAGTTACTTGTGGTAGCGTGGAAATGGAATGTGTAGACACGACAAAGAATCTTGGAATCATGATGCAAAGCAACATGTGCTGGGGTAATCAAGGGACAGCCACATGCAACATGGCATTTAGAACCATCTACCAACTAAGGACTACAGCTGCAGACTTTCCACAGCATGTAAGGGACCAGCTTGTTCAAAGTCTCATAATGCCTCATTTGGACTACGCTGCTGCTACATTGTGTGAGCGAGGAACTGAGTCTGTTGCAGAAGGCCCAAAATGCAGCACACCGTTTCGCGTTGACGCTAAAAGTGGACGATCACGTCGTACTTCTCTATCATCGGATTGGCTGGTTGAAAGTGAGGGAAAGGAAGAAACTGCGAATAGCCACAATGATGTTTAAAATACTGAAGAACGGGCAAGGTGGCATCTTCGCTGCAAATTTGAGTTACTGGCGTCAAGAGGCACACAAAACCACAATAGAGTGCTTCAGATGTCTCCTCATCGAACCGAAATGTCTGACTGTAACTTTTGAGACTTTCGGGGTGCAAATTATATAATCGCAATGTTGAGTGGTTTAATGCGAAGGAAAAAGTGGTAGAGTTTAGGGAGATAGTTAAAAGTAAACTGTTGAGGCTGTAGTAAATGGAAGTGTTATCATATAAGAGAAACTGAAGCGAATGAGATCAAAATTGGAAGTAAAGTGGATTTTGATTTCTTTTGGTTAATTATTCATTCTAAATAATAACCCTGTTTTCGGTCACGAAAAAGTTTTTGCAACCCCCCCTCAAAATTTGATACTTTACGTTTCAAGACTTGGAGATTCCAAATTTGCAATGTCCGTCCACCGTCCCCCGTCCGGACCGTTTTGTGCCTTTAACGTGGTCTAAAAAATCCGTTCTTTCGCACAAAAATCCTATTTGGTATCTAGTTGTGCCTGCCATCTCGGCAATTCGATCGGACGAAGCCCATGGTTGTTATGGGTTAAAAATGGTTAAAAGTATTTACGAAACGTAGTATAATGCGGGAACTACAGTGGAAGTCAATGTTTCGTCGTTAGTACTCCCTCCCTCTCGTCATATCAAACTCAATCACCCGCCCGCTCGACTCGCAACGCCCTTTCGACTTCCCGACTCTTTTTGCCCGACAGGGCGCCAAGGCTACTTCCTCTGCATACCCCTCCATTGGATCATAAATGCCTACAGACGTTTATGGGCGCCTGGCGCCGGGGGAATATTTAGTTTCCGTAGTTCCATTGTAGCCAGGTCATGTTTCGTATGGTTTACTAGTATTCGATGCTGAATTGAATGGGATGGGTCTCGGAGCAGTAATACTAGGTCAAGCTGTTCATGAGAATAATAAACCATTGTGTAATAATTTACAGGGTTTTTTCTGTTGAACTGGTTAGTTTGTTTTAGTTAGTGACAGTTAGTTGAAGTAATAGTTTATTTTATGTCACAAGAGAACTATGTTAAATATGTTTTCAGGGAGAGCGGAAGAGAGCCCTAACTCTTCCCTGATTGTTAGGCAAAATCTCTCTCTCTCTCTCTCTCTCGTTTATCAACAATAAACGACTGCGAACTTGGCAGTAATGGTCCCAAATACCTTTACATTGATTATGCACCATATGTACATTACTTTCTGTAAGTTTGATCCACTTTTGAGAAAATTTAGAAACCGAATTTTTATGATCAGCAATTTCATTTTCTGGTTTGTAGCTTATATCTATGTTTAGGGGTTGATTACGGAAATAGTTGTTGGGAACGACATGCGGTTATGGGTGGCTCTCAGAGTGATTAAATGAAATTTGGCTTGTTGGTTCGTTCAACATTCGGAAACGATCAAAAAATATTTTTTTTGGCGCGTTTCGATTCTATCTCCAGTCATTGGTATGCCAGAGGAACTAATTCAAGATGATTTTCATTCAGGTTCGTATTTACAGTTGAAGAGCTGTTAGGTTAACCGTGGGAAATGTTAATCCATAAAACGACAGTAGCCTGAATTCCTGAATTTATCGGGTTGCTACTGAGTCTCTTACGACCGCTGCTAAACTTTCATCGTATCTACTAGCAAGATTTTTGTGAGAACACTAGTTTCATATGAAAGAGATTTATGAGGAGGAATCCGCACTAATTATCAAAATCAAAATGTTGATAATTTATTGTGCTGGTCTCGTCATTTTCAAACAAATCAACATTTTACAGCGCTGCTATGTCGTCTGGAACTGCCCTCACACAAAATATAATCAAAATCTTTGGAGCCATTTTCGAGAAAAAAATTTGATTCGTTTATCACTACGCTCGTACCCTTATTTTCAGATCTCACGTTGGCCTGCAGGTTGCACATATTTGGTTAAGCCGTTCTCTTCATTTCGTTCATACACGAGCCCACACCATTCTCCCAAACGTCATTTTATGAGCTCAGAAGCCTTAGAAACGGAGAGATCTACAAAATTTTGGTTGTTAATCCGTTCAGCAAAGTAAAAACTCACTTATGTATATGAGAAGTTGAAACGGATAAAAGTATTCATGAAAGAGACAATAAACGCACAAGCTTGACGCTTACAGGACAAACTCACGCGTTGAAAATCTGTTAGTTCGAAGCTCACTACTCAACTATAATCATAGGAAACATGTATTACCTTAAGAAACCGCATGGCACACTAGTTGATACAAATCATCCACAGGCCGCTCACATCCTCCAATATCGCTGAAGGGGAAAAATTCAACAAATAACAAGATAAAAAAGAAAAACTTTTTGTTTTATTATTTATACGAATAAATATTTATAAATTCACTCAGTCGACTTCCGTACAATTGAAAACTCGCCCGACGACAAAACTCGCACGAACTTCAAATTCGTTGACGCAACTCGATTGACGATAAACTTTAACATCACAAATCGGGTATTTACAACCAAATCCACAATTTTCAAAAACTTCACAAAACAACATTAAATTTCGTTTTCGAACAAAGAAAAATATCTAATTAATGAATGAACAAATACATTTTTACAATAAATATTTTGTTTTTAATTTAAATTAACAATTTCATTTTAACACAAAACTAAATTTCAAATAAAAATCGCCAAAAGTATAAAAGGCGTATTGTAATTTGTTTTCGCGCCATTTTCATTTGTAACGAGGGCACATTGTAGGATGTGCTGTTAGTGATCCTAAGGGATCTATTCTGAGGCTAAGCCTTCCACACCGTGGTCATCTGTGAAGAGTCACTGCTTCTGAGTCATCTTCCCAGGTACTGGAGGAAGTGGTTCTTGATACTAATGTATTTGGTGGTTCAGAAAGATTTCAAACCTGCATGTTGCAGTCAAACGTATGCAAGTTCTGTAGCTCCTTAAAAGTATTATAGTTAAAATTCATAACTGGCTGTCATAATAGATCCGGATGTCACCTGTTACCTTCCCAGTAGGAAGAAAGCGTTTTGAAAGCCCTCCTTGAGAAGAGAAGCAGCGAGAGTCTCTGCTAGAAATGATGTGTGAAGGGCCTTCAGAGAAGCCTGTCCTGCCGGGAGGAATGAGGAGAGACAGCCAAGTTACCCAGATCTAATTGGAGGCGAGGGCCTGCTGTGCAAATCTTGCAAGGAGCCTATAAGGGTCAATGTCAGAATGTGTTAGCCGTCAGCTAACATCACTTTCTAGTAATTACTCTAGGAGTATTGTCTGAGGCAGTGGTTGAACAGTAAGAAAGGTGACTGAAGAGCTCTTCAAAGACCAATGCAATGAGGGCGTGGAAGAAATCATAGAACTTGACCAGTTGAACTATAATAACTCTCAATTGACACCAGTCAGGTTCTGTGACTAAATAAACGCTCCACATTGTAAACTCGTACTACAGTTTAACAATAGCTGCAAGAATCCTAAACCCAGTAGGGAATGATGCTACAACTTTGGCCTCTGGTAGCTCAGCTGTGTCTAACTTCCTGCAATGTTCAAGTTCTGAATAAATGTTGGAAGTAGTACTGGACAATTATGAACTCATGGTCCAAGCCTGTTGTATCCCAACCTGTTGCATGCAAAGGAAGGGAAAATCAATGAGTTGCCTACAGCAGGTCCAGGCTGTCACGTCGATTGGCTTTTACTGAATTAAATACGTCAGCTACGAGGTAGTTGATTAGCAGAGACGAGCATTTCAAGCAGTCAATGCGATTATCCAACTCCCTCGTAAAAGTCTTAGTCAATGGTGTTTATTGAGTTTATGCTCTTAATATGAAAGAAAACCAAAAAGGTCAGTTGCAAATTACTTAGATTGTTTAATCGCTGTTCTCATTTTCTCGTTTTAAACTGTTTAATATTATAAGTCTGAGCTTGGGTTATCATCCCAACTTTTCAAGGAGTTATTAACCAGGTCATTAAGGTCACCTCCAGAGTGTAGACCCCTTCGAGGATTCTAACCAAAGGACTCATTCAAATATAATAAGAGCTGCAGGAATGATTCTCAGACTATAATACAGACACTAGTCATGGTAAACTCATAATTCTACATGCTCGGAGATTGGAGGTAGTGGAGTGATGGTTCAGCCAGAAAGGTAAGAGGAGCCAATGCACACGCAGAGAGTTTGCCAGCTACAGACACTCCAGGGCCCTCAGTACATCCATTAATTTGTGAACATCACTGGAGCTGTGTGAAGCCCAACCTTTCAAAACACACAGAACTGTGACATCTCAAGCTGTAAGGCATGCAGCGTAAAGTGCTTATTTCATCCCCCCTCCCTCTCCCTTAAACACTAATAGCCAACTGTGTGTGTGTGAGAACTCTGTGCGCCCTGAATGTTATTGAAGGCATTAGAGACAGTAGTGTAAGAGGGCTCAGGGACTGTTCCAATTAACATTTCAATAGCTCCCCAACAATTCAATTCCCTCGTAAAATGGTGTTGACAGTAGGGTTAGGCTATTTGAGAGCTGCTATAATGGAAACAAGTGCAATGAGCTAGGATTCTTGGTGATAACGGCTACACAAGGTGCATTCAGGGGCACGTTTCATTCTCCTCCAAATGCACTGTCACCCATAATAAAAAATTTCTCTATAGTCTTTAATTCGCAGCATTCAATGCTTCTACTTATTTTTGATATTTCGTCACTATAGTGGAGATGTCATTAGGCTCCGCAAAATATAAAGTTATTATCAACGTGATACTAAACGATTCAAAATCACAGAGGTAGTCTGAGATGCGATAGAACGAAGTCTTAAGGACAATCAACTGGGATCAAGTGCACGTCGTGTAGCATGTTTTTCTAACGTCAGCCAAGATGTGAGAAAAGTCTTCAAGAGCTGCTTGATCGGTAGACGCCGCAACAGAGCTCGACGGTTGTTGTTGGGGCTGTTGAGGTTGTTGTTGAGGTGCGCTTTGATGAGACAATTGTTGAGGAGGAGTTGGCAGGGGGCCAGCCATTATGACGTAAGGACTCTCCTACGATGATAACAAATTGTGTACTTCAAACGTTGTTAGATAGAGCTACTTCAACAAAAATGAACACGTTCTGTACTTACAGGGTGGTATTTGACAGCTTCTTCCAGAACCTGAGGAGAGTAGAAGTAGTTTTGGTGGTAATTGTGGTTAGAGTCAAAGTCAAGATCTGAAGTTGGAGCTCCTCCGCCGCCGATGATGATGCCGCCGCTTGCTCCATCATTTCCACCTCCACCGCCATATTTCAAATATTTGTTGAACTCCTGTAATAAATCGTAGATTCCACGTTACTAACTGTACAACAGTGGCTGGAACCACTGTTATCCCCTCATCATGCTACCAACTGAGGAAGAGCGTTATTTCCACCCAGTTTGATTTACATCACATTCCAGTTGAGATTGAGAATTCCCCAAACAAGTTTGATGCCCAACAACCAAAATGTTATCAAAAGATCGCCCCGTGTTTCATTCAGTTTATAGGAACTCGGAAGAATTTAGTACAATTTTCCATGTAGAAACTGGCAGGCAGTGCTTAAGGTTCTGGAATTTATTTGTTTGCCCCTTCTTACGTCACGACCTTCATTGAGTGACCATTGTATTATCATGAGACTGTCTAGGTGAGTTTTGCGTTCACGTTAATAGTTTCGGAATCATAAGGAAAACACTGGGGTAGTAGTGATCGATGATCGCAACTCCAAATATTTTTTTCTTCAAAAACTGCCTCGACTTTTACAAATCTTTTATAGGACGGCTCCAAGTGACATAACAGTGCCGCAAAATTGTCATCCGTTGGGAAAACTACGAGTTTCTACATAGAACATTAAGCTGCGTGTTCATATGAACTGCTTGAAAACAGAATTGATTAGTTGGTTGATTACTGTGGAAAATAGTGCGATGCGTCGCAACAGATGTCTTAAATGAACTTTGACTCATATGTCCATTGTAAACGTGATTGGAGAAGTGATTGCCTGGTGCACGAGAGAAAGGGAGATGAATTAATTCGTCCTCCAGTTAGTTATTAGTCGTTTAAAATAAGCTCCAGTCTTCCACGTCATTCGTAATTCTGTTCGTTCCGCCGTGTCTATTTTAATTTTTGTAAACAATTATTCACCACCTTGTCAAAGATTTGATATACTTTATTTCCTTTAAGTCACGGCAGTACTGTAATGAACGACTGACTGAATCTGGATAACTGATGACGGAAAACAATTTGGAAAACCAAGAGATAGTTATACGATTAGGAGGACCACCATCAGCAATTAGGATTCTTCAGAGCCCAGAAAGAATATAAGATAAGAAATTACTGGTTTGCCTAATGTTTCAAGCAAATGAAAATTTCGGGAAGCCTTTGAAAAAATAGTAGCGGTATTGGTTGGCGCCGATAATTCACACAGTGTATAAAACAAGAATTTCACAAATGCATCAGGTTACCTCTAGTTCGGTAGTCTCATAAGCGGAAATTCCGGAATTAGGGTGGGAATGCGTGGGAGTGACTGTTCCAGGAGTAGATCCACCCATCGAAGGATGATGATGAGGGGTTGCCGTGGGGCTAGCTCCTTGCGGCGAACCATAACGCCTGTCTCCTCCTGTGGAACGATTGATTCAACGTTAACTGATTTATATTAACGTAATAACAAGAGTTGACCAACCAATGGTCTGAGTTCTCACACATTAATTTGTTCAAGAGTAAATCCATTTGTCTATCAATTTGTCACGCGAGGAAAACGTTCTAGTTCTCTATTTTCCTAACTGTTAATCTTTCTCGAGGTGACTGAGGCTCTGGCAGGCCTTAGAGACTAGCAGTATATCGCTGCTTTTCTTCGTTGTTTTCGGAGTTTCTTTGGTTTTTGAAATTTAAATTTGAGTTGAAATTTATCATTATCGATCCTCCACAAAACCGCCTTGTAAAAATCTTTTAGACAACATAGTGAGGGTCGGTCGACAAACACGATAACAAATTGACCAGTCGCAAAAGCATTTATTTTATTTTAATTCCAGATCTAAACACAAACTCGTTCATACACGTTATTAAACTTACGTAAAAAATTCTAGTTGACTTTTGAAAATAAATTAATTCAATTTTATCTGGTAATTAATTTTTTAAGAAGAACAATTATTTTATTTTATGCCCAGAAATTTTACAACTTTTTTGTATTTGTACGATTTAAGAGACAAGTTTTCGCCTCCTATTATTTTCAATTGTAATGATTTTGGTTAAATTGTGAACAGATCAAATTTCATGACAGTAATGTAAAATTTACATCCACGAGAAAACGACGAGAGTAGAGCAATATATTATCAACATTTTCGACACAAATCAATTTTAATAGTTTTTCACACAATACCCGCTCGAAAAAAGATAGTTTACAACAAGTGTGCTGTAAGTAAAGTGTAAAGTTGTGACGTAGGAGCAATGTAATAAATTCTGGAGCGTTAAGAACCAGTTTTCGCTATACAACGTCAACTGCACCGACAAAGTGAGTGAAAAACATTGTATTAGGCCTGTGTAAATAGCTGACTGTACGTGGTGCTGGGGAATGTGGCACGATGTATTTCAGTTCGACAATGAAGTATGACGATGCATATTTACTTAATAACCAGCAAAGAACACATTAGATGTACGACCAAGAGGACACCGAAGGCCTTGTGGATGCGTCAAAGAATGAACGGGAGAACATAGGACTTGAAGCCTAGATTGGCCTGCTGGTTTTATGAGGCTGTTGTGGGAACAATCATTACACATGAGTCGATTGTACGGATATAGTGGCATAGAGCTGTCATGAGAGAGAACTGTAGCAGCCTAGTTAATGTACAAAGGCGAGGGTGCTTACTAATAGCTAATAGATTTATGTTATCACTGCCGGGGCCGTCATAATGCATGAAAAAGGATATAGCATAAGACAATTACAATAGTCAAGTGTTTTTCAAGGCTCTGAATAACTCCTTTACAACGTTAAAATTGGTACGGGATGTCCGGATGTGACTCAACTCTTCAGCAAACTATAATAGAGTTATTGTTTACTGGATTCTTCGGCTGAGAGGGAACACTGGGAATTGAGTGAGACATTAGGACTGGCACAATAGCACTTTAGGCGGTGGTACCTTATCACACATAAGGGGCAGTCAGAGTTATGGAAATAAAATTTCTAATAATGCTAGAATCAGATACGTGTAACAGATTTCTCTTGGGTACTGGTGTTGTGGTGAAAACCGGCAACCACTTACATTCGCTTGTTTCTAAACGTGGCGACTGGGGCAGATTAGTATTTTATGGAGTGATCTATTCAACAGCTAACAGAACATCCCTGTCATGTAAGCATTACTTAATATGTTTTGACGGGATCGCAACAGCCTAATTTTTGCAAACAGCGGTACTACGGCGAGTTTTGGAGGAATTTATAGTTATTCTGCCTAATTGTGGAGCATCTGAGTCACTAGTCAAGAATACTGTAAGAGAATGGGACAAGAGGATGCATCAGACTATCGGATGGAGTGCTGTGGTAGTGAGGCACTCCAAATGTTTTATTTCAGGACCATAATATACCCAGTCTGATGATGACTAGGAAGCGCCTGAGGAAGGTCGTGGGGGTCCTCATGGGATACTATAAAATGAACGAACATATGGGTATAGGAAGTGTGGCGACCCCCCTACCGTGTACAGCCCCACTGCCAGATACTCGAAAGGGAGCGATTTTCGGTCTTTGGTTCAATTTCTCCAAGGGTACTTCCTGCAGGCTTTCCTCAAGCACTGGGTATGGTCAACTGATACATTAAGACTGGCACGATAGGACTTCAAGCCGCAAAGAACAATCAGAGTTCAATAATAATAATTTGGCAGTAGTTCGAATGAACTCAAATAGTTCCGATACGTTTCTGACTCGTTGTGAAACAGGCGCGGCTCTCGTTTCGTGTATCTCATCTCTTCGGGAACATTACCGGCTATTTAAGATCTCAACGAAGAGATTTCGAGAGGTTTTTGTTTTGCTGCGGGTTCACAAAGCCCACGGAGGTTTTAGTTTGAGGTTCCCCTCAGAGCCGAAGATGCTCCTCGAGATGTTCCGATGAAGATATCTTCTCTCCGCCGCTCCTTTTTACCTCTTCTCAACCCGCGACGGAGGAAACCGGCCTCTGCTACGAACTGTATCAACCCGCACGTTAACGTGAGGGGTTTGTCGAACCCTGAAACGAAAACGACGTACTAAGCAATCCCCCCCCCCCCCCTCGATCTTACATTGAATATAAACGTGTACTAACTGCGTTGGTGGTTACTAAAACCAAAATCGTTACGACAGCATTTTACTAATATTTGGGGAACGCATCACAAAATATTCCTTAGCCCTACGTGCATTAGGTCGGGCTTAAAGTTTCGGAACGTATCGCGTTAAGAAAAGAGTTAGTAATACAAAGCGGCGTTAGATTTAATTCCGGAATTTCTGAGCTCTATCGCTAGCTTTCGCTCTCGATTTTCTTACGATTAAATTCCTGGCGTTGAAGAAGCTTATCCAACTACCACTCAGACTTTTTGAGAATGCTATTGGTACTCGAGCGAAATTTATGATAAAAAACTGTTCTTAAATCGCTTTCCGTCGGAATATCAGGTAATTTATCTTGCAGCTCTCATCATTATCCCACGAATGAAATTTTATTTCTTGAGAAAAGAAAATAATTGGTGTTTTGATTGACACGATACCCGTAGTTACGGAAAGTCATTTTCAACATTTAAAGACGAGAGAAAAGATCTTTTCCAGTTAAATAAGACGTAGAGGTGTTTCGGCGGTTAAGCCATCCCCATTGCAATTATCCTCAATTAAGTTTGATAATTGTACTGAGGATGGTTTAACCGCCGAAACTGGTCAACATTTTATTAGACTTGGTGGAAAATATTTATTTATTTTTCGTTTTTCTATTTGAGAGTTGTATCGGTCGAAACTGTGTTCAGTGGCACACAAGCACACACAGACCATTATTCGAAATGGCGTGTTTCGGACTCGGGAGCCCTTGAAACGTGAAGATCTGAAGAAGACTCACAACATTTTTTCCCAGCCGTTTACTATTTACTTTGTAGGGCTCCGGTTGAGTGTCCAGATTTCAACGTCATATTCCGATTTAAAACTCCGTACTGCAATACGTGCTTTAACCATGTCAAAAACCCGGACTCCGCCATGAGAGCGTTATAATTACCCTACGTCCCAATTCGTGTTTCCATTTGCCTGGGACTGATTACGATAAAGATTATGTATCCGTCCAACGGATTAAACGGAGCCACTTTACTCGCGAGCAGTTAACTCGTCCACATGTAATCGCTTTACCTTTTAGGCAAGTACGGCCAAGTGCTAAAAGCCCAGTTGATTAGAGGCCTCTCTCCCCCCCCCCCGCCCTTGCAGACGTTTAAGAGACTCATGAATATTCCTGTTTCGTTAGAGCGAAGAGGTCATGAACGAAATATTATCGCCGCGATATTAACCATTTTTTTCTCTTAATGCGGTCGCCCTCAAAAAAAAAAAAAAGAAAAACATATTCCGTTTGAACGAAGAACAATGAGGGGGTTCCCTGTCGTGTTTCACGTAGTTCCCACGACGTCCACACAGAGGTCGCCGACGTCATTTCCTCTCTACAGCCTGCCCAAGGGGGTCACCGGAAAAGTCGCTTTTAAAAACCTCTTCCACTCAAAACGAATGTGTCAATACCCGGATATTGCAATATTTCATAATATTCAATATTTCGAACAGAGTAAATGCGAGTCATTGTAAGGGTTGAAGGGTGCGAAGGGAGGGGAGTGTTGTCAAGTTTGAGATAACGACTAGAGAACTCCCTAGGTAATTCAATTGCACACCAGAGAAGCCAAGCAAAATAGTGAAAATTTTCGAAAATCCTTTTTCGCAGCATTATTCAAAGAATCCTATAATTTACCGTTTTATATACTACACAGGCGAGGAACCCAATAAATGACAGGGTGGGAGATACAAAAAAGACCCAACTAATCCGCGTTCAATTTTGAACCGTTTCCGAAAATGTTACATTTTGTGCTTTTTATGTAAGCAGTTCAATTTACAATATCTCATATTTCCTCAATCTCACGTGTACTCAGCTACTTTTATCGTTCTATCAACCTACATTTACTTTCCCTAGCTCTACGAAGTAGAATGGTAAGTTATGTAAAAATTATGAAAAAAAAAAAATTGTTTTCTTCAGATTTCAGAAAATGATCGGTGTGAGAGCGTATCTGGCGCGATTGAGAAAAACCGGAGTTTGATATTTGTTTGCTACATTTGATACTTAGCCAGCAAGTCACCATGAGATGCCAAACGTAGAGTGTGAACAAAATCCGTTCAAAACTAATTACAGTTGTCATAGTGAACATAATTTTCATAAGAATGGCTATAAAGATAAAGCCCAATAAATTACAAAAAATATCGACAAAGCGACTTTGTGCAGTTTTAAAAAAATAAATATCAGTCATACGGCACTAGCCCTCCCAGATAAATCACAGTGTTAGTCTGAAAAGATACCTTTCCAACGAAAGTTCAACAATAGTCATAACATAATCAGAAGTGACCACGAAAATGCCGGATTTCAAACGAACGTCGTTTTATGGACTAAATGTTTGTCATCTTCCTATGTACTGAGTGAATAGTAGAGGAGATTGGTAACTCGAACGTGTGGAGGTATATTTATACTACGTACGAGTCGACTGTAGATTGTCATCCGCTTCAATTTTGGAGACAGAGATTACGATTTGTGTCGATATTTGGAATTAAATTGATTTTAAAGCGAATCTGACACAAACAATTACGGTCAGATAAAAACGCGTATCGGAGATCGTTCGTGAAGTGGCCCTGTCGCGATGAATGAATATAGATTTGAATGGAAAAGGAAAACTTACCTGGAGAAGCGTGCTGCGGCGCGTACAAAGGCTGAGGAGAATAATTATAGTAATTGAGGCGGTGGGGACCACCTCCGCTGCCTGGCGTGGAATACATGGGAGCAGGAGCTGGGGACGGTACGCCGCCTCCGAGAGCTTGCTGGTCTTGAGAAGTGGCGATCGGTGGGTAGAAAGTACCAGTTACGATTCCAGAATGCTCGTAAGAGCCCAGAACCCTTTGATTTGTGCAAGTCATGACGACGCCTGAAAATAGATAACATTCGTTTTGGGAGTTGCTGTGAAGTCGAATCAACGATAATTGTTGAAGCACGGAAAACGAAAAACGCAGAGTTAGAGTAGTATAAAGAAGCACTGAGAAGAGGTGAAATGAAAATGTCCTGTGAGGAAACGAAGAGTTGGAATAAAGGTAAAAATAAGGACAAGGGGTAGAAGAGGAGATACCGTGTGGGGATTCTTGCAAAGCTACCTCAACACGAACTATGTGGGTATTTTGGAATAGTAACGTTATGAAGAACTGTAAGATAGTTCCACATTTGACTAACAGTAGTAAGTACAGCTAAGCACAATGTAAGAAACATCGAAGTTCCGTTATACTTTTGTTATAATCAAAAACAGTAAGAAGTAAAGAACGCGCTTAGCTCTACGTAAGTAAAGAGAAAAGTCTGCTGGGGAAAATATTTTAAAGGAAGAGTTTTTTCACATCTTCACGTTTCAATGGCTAATAAAATGAGGTTCGTTAAGAAACAAATTAATAATAATAACGGTCCTTACATAATTAGGAGCATCCCCGAAAATTCAGAAATTGCAACCAAGTCCGCTTCATTTACTACCATTTTTTCAGTTTTTACCCGATAATTCTAAAACAGTAAACATGATCCTTCACATAAAAATGAATCTAACAATATCATGAATCACCTGTGCACTAACTGCTTAATATTGGTCGCGGTATGAGTAGGAGTGACTCAATAAATTCCAATAATTTAAGCTCTACCACATTCGACCTGAAACGTGAAGTGATGTTTCACCATGTTCAGTAGAACTAAGTAATTAATTTGACAAGTAGCTAAAGGCTTGAATGTGCATGGGGCTAATGAAAGTTGTGTGATGCGCCGCACCAGCTAATTTGTAAAAACAACACGTATTTGCTATACTTACAGTTTATCCTTAATCCAGCGATCAAGCGAACAAACCAATAAAAGTTCTTTAAATGACACGTAAAGATTTATGCACAAAATAAGAGTTATACTGTGAGGTAAATTACCTTTGGCGACTCCCATCGCTGATATCGTGTTGTTCAGCTGATAGGGGTAAGATCGATAATTTTGATATCTGTAAAAGTTGAATCGGTTGAGAAATAACAGGTTAAGACATGTTCGTCGACAAATCATTCAATTGTGTGCATCAATTCATTTTCTCATTCTTTCGAAAATAGTTTGCATAGTCCACGAATGCAGTGTGAATATTTTCAAGGTTTGAAGCGCAGCAACGATCTTATCTTCGATTCCAGAGGCATTAGATCTCTGATTGGGGGTCTTTCTCCACAACAGCCAGGAAAACCCGCATTCTGTTCACCCCTTCATCACATCCACCAAACTAATTAGCTAGCGCTCCTTCGTGATAGACTCCAGTTGTCTAACATGCGGGAGTGCCTGTTACCTTCGTGCCAGTGAGATTTTCTCACTCACACGTATCATTGCCCAAATTTCCCCTTCGCTCCTTTAATTTGTACATGTCGAACATTCACCTTGTTTATTGAAGTCTGTCAGATTTCCAGTGCAGGCTATTTGTTCTATTTGTAGTCAACAGTTTGGAGTGGATAGCCTTATGAGTGCACACCACACACGCATATATATAATTGGGTACGCGATACATCACAGCGCAACACTTCTACATTCAGGTGCTTTGAGTAAACTAACAATAGAACATGTGATGCATAAGGGTAATAATCGGCCCAAAACCAACAATAGTTATCAGAGTGTGTAGAACACCAATTATGTTCTAAAAAACGACCCTAACGGTCTTGATTACATCTTTTGTAAGGACACTTCCAAGTGAGAAAAGTATTATGAAATTTTCACACGAGGAACAATAACGAGAGCAGCACATAAAATATCAAACATTTCGGCAAAATGTTTTCCCTGCACATCCTGTTCGTATCAAATAAGCGTTCTCTCCATCATCCGATTAGTCATTCCACTCTCAATAGTTCAATTCATCCAGCTCTGAGTTTTTACTAGCCACACACATTAACCACAATCTCTTAGTTTTCACCTGTCGTTTCTACCTCATTGTAAACATCAACCTAAACCGGGTATTAAATACAATACAGCACACTTTGTTTTTAATAAATTACAGCTCACTAACGTTCTCCAATAATTTACTTAACATTTACCGTCTCGCTCTTGGTAAAAATATATATTAAGAGCACTATTAGGATATAGTAAAGATTGATTTTTGTTCTATTAATGTTCACCTTATAATTTCCATGTTCTATATTGTTTGATATTTCTATTGGTGGGTGTGATGAGCGCGTAAGAAAGTAGTCTCCGCCTGCCCCAGAAGGTTTAGCGTTTTTACCTACTCAATTGTTTCCGTAATTGATTTATTTTCTAGCTTCGAAAGTCGTAAGTTGATTCGCCGTTATTTTATGGGCCATATCTAGAACTCCGGTGGTGAAACGTCCTGAGGAGGTCTTGGGAAGGTCTCCTGGGTAGAGAATGGAGCTGGCGGGGGTTGTCCACCCACACCAACTAGCTGATACGAAAGACGTGTGCCTGCTTGGTATGCTTACGTAACGTTTCTTGTTTGCCAACGTAATTTATTTTGTATGTATTTTGTATTGTACTTTGTATGTATGTACAAATGTAGTTTTGGTGTGTGTCTACGTAATTTATTTGGGATGAATGTGATATTTGCGCACAAAACAGAGAAATGTGAAATCTTTTCACTAAAAGCTTGTTATGCAAAGAGAATTTCATGTCATACAAGAGATGAACGCCTGTAAAATTATAACTTTTTCCCCAAAAAACGCGTAACGATTTTGATTAGATTTTAAAAAAGTGGAATTGCTGTATATTTTTACCAGGAGAAATGGTGGAGAGAGCCGTATGGTCCTCATTTCCTCTGGCGGTTAAATAAATGAATGACCCAATCGTCAAGCACAAGAAAAAAGGAAAAGAGCTGCCAACAATTCAAATTTGGCATGATGCAGGTCTGTTTCTTTATTTGATGACTGTACCTAAACCCTCGACTTGGCATGATCGTGTAGAAGCTGTTTGCTATTACTTATTATTATCGAACTCTGACGGTTTGTTTCCGGATAAGAACCGTGGCCTTAAGTCGCATTGTGCCAGTCCTAATGTCTCACAGGTACATACCTAGCTTTCTAAGGACTGCCTGGCATTTCCTGCAATAGTTTTCTTTGATGTTTACCCTTGAAGAAGTTGTACTAAAGACCGAAAATCGCCGCTCATTAAGTATCCAGCCCCGGGCCACGGTTTATTCCTTTATGCCCAGGAACCCAGTAGACGTTAGCTCTATATAGGAGTGTGCGAAAGAGTTACCAGTTTTGACATTGTGCAGTAGTTGACCTTGATCAGTCATTATGTTGATAGTTTTATTGCTATATCCTTTTTCATGCATTATGGCAATCCCAGGGATGATAGAATAAATCTCTGCTTGAAACCCCGTTAAAGTGAGACCCGGGACAATGTACGCCCCACTCTCCCCAGAGCTTGTACACTCTAGGGTTTTAGATCCACGTCAATTCAGTCAGTTAAACTGTCATTGTTCCATAAACTTCCTTCTGGTCGCACTTTGTATTTCCTGTCGCACCTGCCGTTTGACATACTAGATAGAGCTTACTACCAAAGTAGCTTGCTTACCTGCTATAATAGTCACCAGACGAGGAGGCTCCTTGTTGAGAAGCTGCTTGGTAGTAAGAACCGGGGTCATCTTCACCATCGCCAAGGCCACCAACTCCTGCACCACCTCCAAGGCTCCTCATCCTAGGGCTGTACCCTGTCTCGTCGTCCATGTCTTCCCCGGGTCTAGAGGGCGAGCCTCCGGTTTCTGTTGAAACGTTAGCATTAATCATCATCTACGATTACGAGGGGATGATATTGAAATAACCTAACTTAATTATGTAAGACTTCGACGTTGTGACGGCGTAGTAGTACTTAATTATCGAAAATTATTATAACATTCGACAAGTATGATAGGCCAGCCGAATAAACTTGAATTTTCTTTACTACTTCAAATGGTGGATCTCTTTCAGCGGATAACTGATGGCTATTTAAACACTACTGAACGAGAGGCACGCTTCCTTTTTACATTTCTTGGACCTACTAAGTAGGAAGGGAAGTTGAAGGTTAAAAAAATTCAGTGTTCTTCGGAACCCCACTATCAGTATGTTCGGCGGAGCTTGAAACATCTTAAGTTGATTGACAGGGCATGATTACTGCCAGTCCTATGATTAATTGGATTTTGAAAAGCAGTCAAAGCAGCTCGACCTCAGGAACTTCGTCCAAATGAGACAAACGTCTTTCAGAAAACACAGCAAAACAAAATAAAGCTTTAAAAAAAAGGTTGTGCAAAACTATCTAAAACAAACACGGGTGACCGGGGGGGGGGTAAGTATTACTCACATATTGTTCTGTATAAATATTTCCATAGAAATGCTCTCAGATGTGGAGCATAGCATTCACTAAGGTGAATAGGTGGTCGTGTGATGCTTGATGTTGTGATGAGATGATGAAGGGCTCAAACAGTTCCCGATTTGACGTGGAAAATTTGTTTAGGTTGAAAGATAGTACATCAAAATAAATTATATCTAACAGTAAAAATTGAAATTTCGAAAAATTCGTGTTTATTATAATATGACACAGAAATATTTAAACATCTAGGAAATGTTTCATGTGCTCACCTGGGCTTGAGTCGGGAGTGGGGACGTAATAATTCAAATGATGATTGGCTGCTCCAGGGTCACAGCCGCCGCCTCCAACTCCTTTGTTACCTCCTCCTCCAGTAAGTCCAGGAGACTCGGGGCCACTCGTCTTCTTCGCTTGCTTCCGTCTTCTGGGTCAAAACCCACGGAGGGTATGAATTATTATTATAAAGCACAGAATAAAAGGAGCGCTTCTTTGACTTAAGACAATCACCCCTTCGAATAAGCTTTTACAGATACAAAAACACTCGCAATTGGACAAATGTTTCATCCACACTGTAACTTCTCCAATGGAGGAGTAATTTAAAAGTGTAGTCAGTGATGTTTATTGAGCTTCGTTTTTCAATTGTTTGATATTACAAGTTAGAGCTTAGATTATGTCAATTTGACAGGAAGTAGTTCAATTTTACTTTCAGTTAATTCAATATAAAAGGTGGCTAACCGTTACATGCAATTACCATAGACTAGTATGAGAAGTATAGGAAGAGGAGATATAAAGGAATCACCTTAATGAAAAGAGAACAGTGTACACAGGAACTCACATGCCCAGCAAGAAGAAAGGAACTTTGCGAATAGATTTTAATACATCAAGAGGCCCATCGCAAAGACTCAGTAGTAGCTGAAGCGCTGAAATGGCAAGGTGAATAACTTCAACCTCACTCGGGGGAAGGTGAGTGATGAAATGTGTACTGTGATGCTGAACGCCTGAGAGCGATAGGAACATAGAGGTTTAACAACCTTAGTATAACAGGGGCAAAACCGAACACTTGTAAGTACCAACAGAAGTAGCAACGTTCACGTGCAAAGTCTCAACGCTTTGCGACTCAGTCAGGGATTGAAATAGTACGATCTATCTCTTGGGGGAACCCCTTTCTACTCCTCGAAAGCAAAGAAATCTGGCCAATGATATCCAAACAAAATTGATTTAAATTACACCAGCGTCCATTGAAGACATGGGAATAAAAGTCTCGACACAGCCTAAAATGAGATATGCTTTGCTTTCCTATATTTGATGTCAAACGGCTAGAGTACCCACCTTGGCCTGTACTTGTAGTTGGGGTGCTCCTGCATGTGCATCACGCGCAGACGCTCAGCCTCTTCGACGAATGGACGGCGATCTTGAGGCGTCAAGCTCCTCCATTTTTTACCTACAAACAAGCATCCAACCCAATTACGAATGGCATCGTAAGAAAAAGTATAACAGTGAAATATATGAACATACACGAAAGGAAACGAAATTACAGCGAATTACTTCTATATTGGCGTCTAATATGACATGTTAGCTACTTTGTCCCAGGATTTCATTCACAAATACTGACACACGCAAATCATTTTCTGAAACTGTGTTGTTGCAATTTTTTTAAATCTCAGAAACCTTCAAAACTTGAAGACGTGAAGAGAAACCAGTGAACCCCCCCCCCCCCCAGGAGAATGTTAAACATGTTCGAGAAAACCTACACCTCACTCAGTTAAGGTGAGGAAAACAGGAGTCATTCAAGAGAACTTACCCTCGAAAAGCTCCAGAAAATAGGAACGTGTTGTATATATCTACACTGTGAATAAAACGAGTACAGTTTCGAACAATAGTCAAATTATGCTCCACGTCCTCGCTATCGAGCTCATCAATATCTTTCATAAGATAACCGGTTTTGACTTCATCAATGTCTTCTTGATGACGAAGATGGTTTCGCCTTTTGTGACTTTTTAAGTCGACTTCAGACGATGACCGGGGGGGGGGGGGGGCACAGGGGCGCCGCTATCCGCCAATCAGCTATCCCCCCAGCCCCCTTCTCACATCACACCGATCATCATTCCTCACAGCGACAAGCGCCATTCCTCCTCTATGAGCGCTATCTCTTCCTATTGTCTACTCATTAATTGACTTTTCAGGGGTTCTCCGTCGCTTTGAGTTTCGATACGATACCTTTTGTTAACTGAACCCTCCACCGCCCCCCAACATCCCCTCCCTTCCACCGTCTTTAAATCGAATCTCTTCTGTACGAGTTCGTCTTTTGTTCCTCCTTCAATTTCGATTAAAAGCGACGAACCTCCTCTCCACCCCCCTTCCTCGCCTATTTCTCACACAATCAAGGTGTCGACGGCCTAATTACAAGAAGAGGGTCCTTCAAAATACGTCTCCTGTAGAACAATTAACAGCACCCCTCTCCTCCACCTATTAACCCCCCCCCCCTCTATTGCAACAGTCACAATCGTGGTTCAACAAGAGATCCAGTCTCAATACAAAAGGTCAATGTCGCCGGTCAGACGTCGGGCAGCCTTCTGTTTAAATTGGTACGCGACGACAAGAAATACAACTAGACTAGAGATGTATGTAGATGTCCTCGACACGTAGGCGCCTATGGGTTTTGAGCACCTGCGCGTCTTGACCATGGCTGTCTCTAAAGCATGACCAGACTTCCGCTAGCCCTCGTGCTGTCACGACGGAATGAAAGGGATTCGCTACACTCGACTAGCGCATTGGCGAAAAAACATTCTTGTTGTTACATTATGTCAACCTCGACTGTCGTCGTCGCGCGATTCCTGGCATGCTTGAAGATGACAAAGTGGAATGGGCGGGATTTCTATGTCGCGTGGTCACGAGACAACCTTAACTGTTGAACATGACAACCTAGAAAAATATTTGTTAAATAAAATTATAACTAATCGGCAAAAAATGTTGACCCAACAACACCAAGTATTTAGTTTTCCTCAAAAACGGCTCACACAGGGAATGGCGGTACTGAAAAATGTTATGAGAGCGAAGATAACAAGAGCAGCACAATAAATGACACTACTGGCATATGGAACAACTTCCTAAATTTTAAATAGTGGGCAGTGACCATCGAACCGCCACACTAAGTTCTCTCATATACTGAGCAAACATATCTGGTGCGTAGCAATACACAACTTTCCGTAACCCTCGTAAATTCGACGACCTGCTGTTTATTCGGGCGCTATATCTTCGTTGAACTTATTTCCACGGAAACATTTATGAAGAACAAAATGTAGGTACCAGGTAGTTAAGAGTACTCTGTTGATCAAAAGGGTTTGAGAAAATTGAGAAAATGATAAATTAATCGTCGACAAATTTCGTTTTACGAGCTATCATCGTTTATATCTCCGTTGAACAGATAGAGTCAGAAATATTGCGGACTACGACACACGGGTATAGGCACTCCATAAGATAGATCAAATCCAGTGAAGCAGTCAGTATAGAAATTATGTGAAGTTTGAAAAAACACTATTTTCTACATATTTTGTTTTATACCGTTGTTCAATGGGCTGTAAGAGGAACATTCATGGAGTACAATATAAAGGTGTTCACTATTTGCAGACATCCTGTGAGTGTGGTGAAAATCGTTGAAGCCGTTATGCCAAAAAGTGAAAAAACTATTTTTGCTTCATTATCACCGAATTTTCATAGATATTTATGGAGAAGAAGAGTCAGGTACTCTCTATCTGTTCACTAGGTTCTCTATTAATGTGTCCGTAGAATTACTTTGAACGAAGATATAGCGCCCGAATATACAGCATGTCGTCCAATTTACGAAGGTAATGGAATGTTATTTAATTAAGGAATTTCTTGTGGTGTCCCTGGTTGTTACACAATTAGTTAACTACGATAGCGTTAGTAACGTGTTGGACCACCAGCACGATTTCTTTGATACCGTTAGCGTAATGTAAACGGAATTTATAAGGAAAAATTCGAAGTAAAATCTATTTTCGCCGAATTTCTCGGCAATTTATTGCGATGCCGTGGCTCTTTTCTTTCGGATGAAAATGTTACATTAACTTCTCTCAATTGGAACTGTCCAGACGAGCAAATGTATCGATATTGTTATAGCTAATTTTAATTTTTTTAAATTTTGTGTTTTGATCATTTTGATAATTGTATTGTTTTGGAATAGTTTTGCTTTAACCATTATTTTGGGGTCCTACATTGATATATCGGCTTGAACATATATGCCGTTCTCTTTATTTCGTTCACAGTCAGACTATTTTCTCACATTGTGTTTTTTGGGCCTCCGAAACGCGCAGATCTGACAAAAACTGTTGTTCATTGTCTGTTAATTATGACCAAACTCAAGTGATGAAACGGTGGAATGGAAGGAATTCGCGATTCCCCAGTCGTCGCTCAGATGGTGCAACAGTCTTGTCGAGAAGGTGATTATGCAGCCCGTGCGGCCTACGCCTTCAACTTCAACTGGAGAAATAAGATGACTCAGACGGAACGTCAACGGGGAAAATTAAAATCAAGTTTTCATAAGGTCCTGCCTTCCGCCGACTTTCTTGTGCGTCTCCCACAACTGTCGTTGCGACAGCTCCTGTCGTCCCACGCGCCTCGCTCCACGCGCGTCTCCCGACCGCCTTGTCACTGTGTCGTTACGTTCTCTAGTACTGCCCTATTGCGACACCGGAGAACAAATACCTGGTGCGACGCACCTCACAATTTTCCTCTGCCGCAGCTGTTGTGGCTCAAACTACAAAACTTGACTCTGTCAGGTCTAAATGGAAGAAGTCTCTCTCGTCGTTAACAACAAAACACATAGATCACTCAACAAGCCAATAATGTTGATTCTATGTACGAGTATCAACAACCAAACTGCCCTCATCGTCATCGCACCGCCACTGTTATCTTTCAGCACGCCTCATAGTTCAATCATTCACCCATCGATCCCTAAGTTAATTTTAAATACCGATGTTCCGCCAACCACGACGTCTCTGGATCCTTAGATTACCGTGGAGAAACTTCTTAAGATAACTTCAACTTTTAGAACAGGAACTATTGAGACCATTCAACTTTCCAGCTCCCGGTTCTCCTCTGGGACTCATTGAGTTATGAAACATTAATTTCATCAATTCCTCCTTCAGCACCATAACTTCGTTCAGCCAGATTCACGTAATACATAACTCGTACCAGTTTTACTCAAAATCAGCCAAATCCTTTTTTTCTCGAAAACTATTTTTGCTTATTTGGCTTCATCATTCCCGTTTGTTTAGCTTTTGATAAATTAATTTAATTCGATTTAATTTTAACATTTCATTTACATTAACCCATCCTTTTGACGTCCACATTCTTTTCACATTATCTTCGTTGTTTTATTTCTTTTGGGCTAAATTCAGTTTCAGTTTTGCGATCATAGGTTCACCACGGTTCATCACCGCGGCAACAGCGACGTACTGTGAAGTGTCTTTCAGTGGCTCTCGCTCTACCAACAAATTGTATCTTATTTTTCCGCGTTAACATTCCGAAATTGAATGGGTTGCCCCTATTTGTGCCACGATGTTACCGAGTAAACGACGCATACACAACGCACAACTGAACGCCACTCTCGTAAATTCTACGAGCGCTGTATCCAGTAGGTTCACTCCGTACGTTCCATCAAAATCATTACAGTAGTTTTTGATGAAATTAGAACCACTCGATAAATTAATGTTCGGCATATATTAGTTCATCACAGATGAATGTTTATTTTATTACTTTCCTAGGCTCTAGAAAGTAGAAAGGAAAGTTTTGTTTTTTTGTTGATATTGGTTTATTATTCATTCTCAATAATACACCTATGTTTCGTTCATCCTCTAAACACTAAGTATCAAGACATCAGGATTCCAAATCTGCAATGTTCGCCTACCGTCTGGGCCGTATTTTTAAAAAATTAAGTAAAAAATCCGTTTTTGTCGCACGAAAATCCCATCCTAGTTCTGCCCACCCTCGACAATCAGATCAGAGAAAAGCCATGGTTGTTATGGGGAAGAAAAAGTAAAACAAATTAACCAAAACGAAATTTCGGAAGTTTTATCGTGATTATGTCGTGTTTGGTATCGATTCTTAGGTATTTTTCGGTGCTGGGTCGAATGAAACAAGTCACAGAGGTGCACGACTGCGGCTAGACTGTAACAGTAAAATCACTGTACTTACAGTGAACCAAAGTCTACTAAACGAAAGAACTAACGGGACAATACTGCGAAAGTTATCGTTTCATCATTTTGTATTGCCCCTCGTCTCACTCCTACGACCCATCAGGTCATCTGTCACGACATGCCAATTGCCTACAGGCGCCTGAAATATGTTATTTTCATCATTCCGTTGCAATCAGGTCACGTTTCGTATCGTTTCCTTTTCGATGCTGAATCAAATGGGAGCATAATCAACCGCTGCATAATAATTTGAAGCGTTTATTATTATTATTATTTTTACTATACTCATGGATGCAACCAAGAAAGGAATGAGATTGGACACTGTATCAGATTCCGACCTATCTGGGCTTATATCTCCGTTCAACGTGTAGTCACAGAAATGGTTGTGAGGGACAAAACGAGTGTATACGTTGCTAGAAAACCGTTGGGTTGATCAAGTTCAGTTTTGCGTTTAATGCAGAAAACTCAAAACCGTTGAAAAAACTTTTTTTGGAAATATTTATTCAAAGGCCTGTCAGCAAAACATTTATTGAGAGTAATATATAGGTATTAGTAGGATAGATAGGGCGATTATAGCGCAGGGCTTTCTGTGGATTCCTTGACTGGGATGGTAACCTGAATGAAACCTACGCTTTTGAAGTGGCAGCCTGTCACAAGAGAGATAACATTTTGTGTGAAGATTTCGGGACATCATTTTGGCCGTTGTGCGTTCAAAGGAAATATTTATAGCGCACAATATTGACAGACTGGAGACGCCTTGTGAGTTTAATGAGAATGGTTAGAGCTATCGTTCCAAGTCACAAAAACCTCATTTCGCTGCATACGTCCATTTCTCCGTTCATCGAATTTTCACAGTGATATTTTGTAATGAACAAACGTCAGGCCCTGGTTAGTAAAAGGTAATTCGGGGGTAGCCTTAGCAAAATGACATCAAATGTCAAACAATTCCGTCCTCATGTTTTCAAACACCAACAACCCTTTTATTTCTGTTGTCCTCTAACAACACGAGAAATATAAACGTTTCGTGCACTTTAATAAGCTCAATTTTCCCATAAATACACTTAATTGGTGTTGTAGAAAATGTTATATTAGTTTACCGGAAGCGAACAAACTCAGCGAAAGCCGTTTCAAAGATTACACAAAAGTGGTGCGTAGCAACACACAATTTTCCGCAACCCTCATGAGTTCGATGATCTGCTTCATATACAGAAGTTGTGAATTCTACGAAAACGAGTACGGAAAACTAAATGCTTAGTTGTGGGTATCACCAGAGTTTGTTCTCTCGGAAATAAGATAATTCATGGTTCGACAAATCTCATTTTCTGACCTATCTTGAATTAAACCTCAGTTTCACGAGAGGTTGCAGCAATAGTTGAGTGGACTGAAAAGTAGCTATAGGTTGCTCATAGCCTGGTGAGTTCATTTACAATTAGCGAAACAAAATGATTTTTACCTATATTTCCGTTCACCGACCTTTCAAAGAGACATTTATTAAGGACAAAGTTGAGTACTAGTAGAACATAATTATCAAGTTTAATCAAAACCCACCAAACCTTTATTGATAGAATGGTACAATCCTCGTTTTGATACATTTTGCCCCGACTTTAATGAAAATGGCGATAGCCCAACGAAGTAGGAAGGTCAGTTCTGTAATCGGCGGAGGAAAGTTTGAATTTTCTTCACATCTTCAAATGTTCGTGTCTTCCAGTCTATTTGAGAAAACTGACTATGTGTATATGTACTCGTTCGTGGTCGTGGTTAAGAGAAAACGGTTCAGGGAATCGTCTAAAAATCAATATTCAGCTTGTAGTGTGCTAATAAGGGGTTAAAATATCTGGTGCGTTGCAACACACAACTTTCCTTAGCTCTACGTCAATTCACTTTGTACATGGTTAATTCTATTTAATCAATTCATTTATCACTCAGTTAATTTGAACTTTTGACAAAGTCTGACAACACGTCACAGCAGCAGGAAGCGGTAGCGCCTACAGTTATGGAATTTATTGTGATGCTCCTACTAATTTCAGGACCATTATTGAGCAATTGGTACACAGAAAATTAATGAGGCTCCAAACACGGATTTTTTGAAGGAGGATAGTAATCACTTTTGCAGAGTTATTGGGTAATAACTGTTAGAACTGGTATTAAGCGAAACTGCGGTAGTTGAAATTCAGGAATTTCTGGAGTGAGCCCCATCTATCTCATGACCGTTTTTAAACACTCACCATATAGGTATTGGATTGGACTATAGTACCCATTTTCTTCAACATTCTACTAACATTCCAGCGGAGTTCAAAAGGAAAAAACCACGGCAAAAACGCTTTTCGTCGAAAAATTGATAATTTATTGTGCTGCTCTCGTCATTTTCCCACAGATGGGAATTTTATGGTATGGTTGCCTTATTAAGAGCTATCTATATAAACAATTTAATCAAAATCGTTAGAGCCGTTTTTGAGAAAAAAATATTTGGTGTTTTGATCACTATGATAACTATAGTTAACTTTCGGTGGATTTTGCCCATACTCTTATTTTTGCGTCCCATGGTAACTTGTAGGCTAGACATCAAGTTTCCGCTGATTTGATACGGTCGTTTTCTCTAAAAACCGCGCTAAAATCGATTTCGTGGAAAATTTTGGTTATTTATTGTGCTGCTCTCTGAAGAAAACTCAAAAATTTTTTTTTCAGCCAATTACATAACTTTCCTTTCTACTTCGTAGAGCAAGGAAAGTAAAAATTAAATAGGTTCAAAACGAAATGTAGTTATCACAGTGATCGATTTTTTTTACTTTCCTTGGCTCTACGAAGTAGAAAGGAAAGTTATGTAATCGGCTGAAAAAAAAATTTTGAGTTTTCTGCAGATCTTTACGTTTCCGACCCTCCTGAGTCCGAAAAACACTATTTGGGAAAATGGTCTGTGTGTATGTGTGTCTGTGAACGATTTTTAGTAAAAACCATCGTACCAAATCAGCTCAAACTTCATATCTCGCCGGTAGGTTACCATGGGACGCCAAAATAAGGGTATGAACAAAATCCACCGAAATTTAACTATAGTTATCATAGTGATCAAAACACCAAATTTTTTTCTCAAAAATGGCTCTAACGATTTTGATTAAATTTTTTATATTGATAGCTCCCAACATGGCAACTATACCATAAAATTCTCATTCGTGGGAAAATGACGAGAGCAGCACAATAAATTATCAAAATTTTCGACGAAAAGCGTTTTTACTGCGGTTTTTTCGTTTTAAACTCCGCTGGAATGTTAGTAGAATGTTTAAAAAAATTGGTATTGTAATCCAAATAAATACCTATAGGGTGATTGTTTAAAAACGCTCATGATATACATGGGGCTCACTCCAGAAATTCCTGAGTTTCAGCTACCGCCGTTTCGGTTACTACCAGTTTTAAAACTTTTTACCCAATTACACTGCCAAAGTGATTACTATCCTTCTTCAAAAAATTCGTGTTTACAGTCTCATTAATTATCTACGTACCATTTGCTCAATAATGGTCGTGCAATGAGTACGAGCAGCACAATAAATTCCGGAACTGTAAGGGCTACCGCTTTCTGCTGCCGTGAAATGTTGTTTGACCAAGTTCAAATGAACTGAGTGTTAAATGAATTGTTTGAGTAGGAAAAGCCACGTAAAAAGTGAATTGAAGTAGAGCTAAGGAAAGTTGTGTGTTGCAACTAAAGTCGACTTTCACTAATTTTTTGTTTCGAATCTTTTTAACGAAATGATAGTGACGAGAGAAGCATAAACAATCAACAAAAATTACGACTTCAGTGAGAATTTTCCTTTATAATCCCGTTTATGATGCCGAAGATGCCAAAAAAAGAACCGTGCTGTTAATGAAATAAGTTAACTGCAAAATGGTGGTATAATATCGATATAGTAATGAGCGACACCCCACCAACTTCCAGACTTCAAAGCACTACGAAGAAGAATGGAGAGTTGGATAATCGCCTTGAAAAAAGCGGTTTCTTCAGATCTTTACATTTCAAGTGAACCAGTTCAAGAAACGCCATTTTGGAAAATGTTCTGTTCTGAGCGGAAGAGGTGCAGCCATGTCTTAGACAAGACAGCCTTAGCCATCACCAACTTATCCATGGTGGTCGAAGGTAACACCCCTGATAGGGATAGAACTCCTATTTACAAAGTAGACTGTTCCGCTGGAGGTCCTGGTTTCTCTGTAGAGAGGTTAACTGGTGCCCTGGCGATGCGGAGGAAGAGGGGGCTCGCTATTGGATTCCACACGCTGATTTAAGCACTTCCAGCGCCATGAGTGACAAACAGGAAGAACCTCATAGCCCCCACCTGCCCATTGGCATCCAGGATTTTCGGGGAGGCGCACAGGGTCACTGCTAGGACAGGGACAACAGTCTCCTTCTCCTTCGTCACTTTCTTCTTCTTCCTCTATCACAAGCATGATATACGACTGTCAGGGCAGGAGTTCAGAAATGCTAACGTCCTAAGGCATGGTATTGATAGTACAGTTCGCTCTGCTTTGTGAGGTTGGCCAGGCTTTCCATTTCAAGTCCAGTTTTCATTCAGTTACAAGAAGCAGGTTAATTCAGAAGTTCACCACTCAGCATTCATATCACAAAAATTGCTGACGTCCCAGAGAATAATGTAAGGTTATTTGAAGCTTACTGACTCGGCCTAGTGTTCAGGAACATGTTGGAACGCTCACGAATGCGGCTGTAACGTCAAGTAATTCAACTTCGACTAGGGGTTTGTTACCAACGGATATGAACAGTATTGTCTTCTTCAGATCGTTACGTTTTAAGGGCTATTGAGTCCGCAAAACTAAACATGGGAACGATGTTGGTTAAATATTTTGTATTAATAGCTCTAAATAACACGAATGTACCAACAAATTTAAAATTCTCATGTGCGGGAAAATGACAAAAGCAGCACCTTGAATTTTTTTTAGGAAGAAAAAATATTTTTTAAAGTTTTTTTTCCTTACAAATTCCGCTCCAATGATGTTACTATTCTCATAAAGATTGAGGTGCTATACCAATACATTAGCTATCTGATGAGAGTTTAATTACGCTCATATGATGGAGAAACTCCAGAAATTCCAGAATTCCAACCACTGCTGTTTCACTGACTTGCATTCTTCACAGTTTTTACTCCTGCCTCAATACTGTACTACCCCTCCTCAGACCCTCTCAAAAAGCCATTCTGACAGTCTGACAGTTATAATTCTGCATTTGGGGATCTTTGGGAGAGTACCGACCGAGTGACCCGTATCTCCCTCAGACCCTACAGTTTAAAAGCGAAGTAAGAGATGGGATGACTACTCTCCAGCGACTCCACGACCACCACGATGTCCACAGAGCAAGCGCATTTTCCGGCATTTCAGCCCTTACCCTGGGTAGGAGGATTGCTTAGTTTTACCAATCTTGCCTTGCCCTGTGGAGGCAGCCACCTGGTCGTGACTCTAACCCATAATACACCCGCTGGGCATTTCCGTGATCAAACAACCCTTGAGGCCAGAATTTCAATAGCACTTACGGCTTCTCCTTCTCCCAGGACAAGGCAGTTTGGACTTACTGCTCTCCCTGAGGTTCGGTAGGACCCCAGTAAGTCGTGGCAGAGGTCCCCCAAGCTTCTACCCACTAATCGGGGGCTCATCTGCTTTTTCCCAGTGCACTGATTGCTCAATAATAGCAATGGGATGAGTAGGAGCGTCACAATGAATTCAGGAACTTTCAGCGCCACCACATTCAACGTAAAACGTGAACTTATCTGTTACCAAGTTCAAATAAACTGAGTGACAGATGGATTGGATTAGTAGCTAAAGCCCCGAAAAACGCTTAGTGTACCTGGGACTGAGGAAAGTTTAGCGATACGTCGCATAATTTTTGTATCGCTCGTGATTTGTGAAATGTAAAATTAGGTTAAGAAAAATGTCCATTGACTTATAGTGAGGGGGGGGGGGGGACCAAAATATACCAAAAATGAGAGGGTTTCTCATTTTCATCTAAAACGACCTTCAAAATTTCTACGAGGTAGTTCATTTGATATTTGGTCTCCATAGCTAATTTGTGAGGCATGGGGATTTTAAACCTGTCCGCCGGCTGTTCAGCCCATTTTATGCCTGTAACACGGTCTCAAAAACCCCGTTCTTTCGTACAAAACTTCTGTTTGGGATCTAGTTGTGCTCGCCTACTTGGTAATCCGCCTACCGGTAAAATTTTGGTGGGCACAAAATAGTTTAAAAAATAGCCGGTTGGCAATTCTATAGCAATTACGACGCGTTTGGTATCATTTCCTAGGTATTTTTCGATGCGATGATAGGTCTTAGAGGCGTAGGACTGCGCCTATGAAATATCTAGTGAAATCATAACAAATTTGCCTCACTAAATTCTACTACTTGAAACTCAAGACACAATGTAGCGAAAGTTATCAGTTATCGTTTCTCCCTGGCCTACGATCATTTCCCACGCTGCCTCGCGTCTCACTCCAAGAACCTGTCAGTTTGACTGGGCGCGTCGTGCCGATTGCCTAGCGTCGCCTAGAAAACGTGAATCTTCGTTGTTTCGGTGTAGCGGTCCATTGGAATTCAGGATAGTGAATCGAATAGGATCGGTGTCGGGAATGCTCTACAATGTAGTTTACATATGAGTTGCTTATGAGTTACAAATGAGTTACGTTTTCCGGGTTGCTGAAATGCCTATTTAAAATTTTTCGACGTTCGATTGAGTAGGACAGAACTCAATCATGCAGAATGATAAACCGTTGTGTAACAATTTGCTGCGTTTTTAAGCTTTGCACTTTTCCGACGTCCTCGAATAATTTACTCGCCCGTAAACATTTTCCTTTTCGCTCTTGTTAAATAGAAACCTTAAGCGCACTACTAAAGTATAGTTAAGATTGATCTTCGTTCTACTAATCGTGAGTTTATAATTTATATGTTCTAATCACGGTAATTATGGTTTACTCTCCATGTGTACATGCCGTGCTGCTGTTTCTTTTTGTTTTATGTTTTAGGTGAACACGTCTATTCTTGAAAAAGAAGAAGAGGAATACTAGTATTCTCAAATTCGATAAGCAAAATGTATGTGTGTAGCGTATATATCGACTGCATACGTTTGTGAGTGTGATGAGCCTGAAAGGTGGTAGCCTCAGAGTGCCACAGCAGAGCCCGTGAGAGCATTAGGGTGAAGCTCAGGGGTTATAGTTATTCAGTTGTTTCCATTATTGATCTATTTTTTATTTTTCCGAAGTTATAAGTTGATTTGCCGTTATTTTATGGGCCACCTCTCAACCTCCTGTGGCGAAACATCCTAGGAAAGTCACTTCCTGGGTAGAGAATGGAGCTGGCGGGGGTTTTCCTCCCACCCTAACCAGCTGACATGAAACCCCTGATGATGTGCCTGGTAACACAATGTTCTGTTGTTTTTTTTTTGTGAACGTACTATATTATGTACGAATGCAAATTTCGGGTGTAAACTTGTGCACAGTGTGCTTATTGTTTAGGCGCGAATCTAATTGATTTTGAACGAACGTGATATTTGACCACAAAACGTAGAAATGTAAAATCTTATCAATAAAAGCTTGCTGCGCAAAGAGGATTCGTGTCGTGTCGTCAAAGAGATGAACGTCTGAAAAATGATGACTTGATTCCCCAAGAAGACTAACGATGTGGATAACTTTTTTATAGAGGAATATCTGTATATTGATCATTTCAGTAAACTAGCTAGTACCTAAATTTTCTTCTCCATTAATGTTTCGATGGAAATGCGTTGGTCCAAGATGCAGTGCCCGTATATGTAGCATATCGTTTAACTTAGGGGGGTGGCGGAAAGTTATGTGATGCTTTGTACCAGATGTTTTCCTCTACGAACGAAACTCTTAGTAATAAATAGAGTAATTTCATATTCATATCATTCACCACACTACACCGATGCTCCGTAACGTCCCTGAGAGTACAAGCTACAACTACTGAACTTGCGAAGGTGGTTTTTGCATTAAGGCCACTCACAACACATCGTTTCCCCAAAATATTGAACACTCGAACTTATGGCCAACCGCATATCACTCACTGTGAACTCGCATACCCTGACATGCCAAATTGAAGTGTCACGCCCGTGAACAGGACTGAGAAAAAGCGCCTGAGCCAACTTAGTTTTGATATTATTTAGCTTGCAGTTGGGTCTCTCATATTTGGGTATGAGGAAACTCAGGATGAAACGCTATAGTTATCGTAGTGATCTGTGCGCGAAACATTCTTTTTTTCTGAAAAACTGCTCGCTGCGGTTAAATGTTCAAATAACATGAAGGTAATATAACCTTTTCGTTAGTGGGAAAACGACGAGACAACCCCAATAAATTATCAAAAAAGTGGGGGAGCTCGAATTTAGTGAGTTTTTTCCTTATAAATCTCTCTCACATGCGTGCTCACAAATATTGGGTTGGTAGTCCAATAAGTTACCTATACAATAGACATTTATGAACGATCATAAGATAATTAGAAGCAACACTATAAATTCTGGAAATCAACCTGCTTGTATCGTTGCCAAACTTTTTTTCACCGTATTTTTTCCTACAATCACAGAATTGTGAATTTAACTCTTTCTAAAAAAATGTTGTTGACAGCCACATAAATAACTTATAGGCTGCTTCATCAATAAAGGTTGTGACATAAGTAAGAGCCACGCAATAAATTCTAGAACCTTGAAGGCTAACCTAACCTTCTTATAGAACATAACGTTCCATCAAGTTCATCTAAACTGAATGAAAAGCGGGTTAGATTACTTTCCTAGAGCGAAAAATAGTTGGAAAAAATGTACGTCGGGCTGAGGAAAGTTTGTAATGCGTATGAGCAGATATTGTCAAACGATGTTCTTGGCATTCAGAGACCTTTAAACTTGAAAATCTTTAGAAAATGTTCAACCGAGCTCCTACTTGAAGAGCTGAAGGTCCCTAATAAAGTGGTAGTTTAATCATAAGTAGAGGCATATTTTAGATTAATTTCATTATTCATTTTATCGCAGCATTTCACAACTTGTGTTCCCACCTACGTAGAGATTGTAGGGCGAGCAAACGTTCTAAACAATCATAAATCGCACCAAATTCCTCACCGTGAACACGGCCTCTAGTCGTATGTCCACACCTGACGAAATCGAAGCGTCGCGCTTCGTTTGGCTTCGCGACGAGACAAAACAACAACAAAAAACAACGAAAAGAAGGAAAATCGGTGGTTAAATGCCGCTCGTCTTACCTCGTCTAATAACCGCCTCCTGGTCCCTAATTGTCGACGTCCTCCAAACCCAAAATTCCGTCGTCGAACGACACACACGACGTTTTTCGCGCGGTACATACGGAAGGAATGACTCGGTGGAAAAAAAAGGCCATCTCTTCCTCGTGCAATCTAAGCGCCCTCCCCTTCCCGTCCCCTCCAACGGGCCTCCGCCCCCGCCCCGTCCTGCCTCCTCCTCCTCTCCGCCGCTTTTGACTCGGTTCAATTTTTCGTGCCACTTCGTACAGGAAATAACCCCTCTGCCTTCTCCGCTTCCTCGCCCTCCTTCGTCTTCATCACCTTCTACGACCGTATTAACAATTTCTAGCGCCCCCCCCCTCCTCAACACCCCACCACCGCCCTATGCACCAACAACCCTCTTTCATGCTCCTCATCAACATGTGATGAGAGCGGTACGAGGGGGGTGGGCGTTCCTTTAGTTAGTTACTACGTTCAACTTTTCTCATGAGACTTTTCCCACGCGATCTCTTTTCCAGATAACAAAACCACTAGGAGCCTTCTTCTTATTCGCGTCTCTCTTTCCACCCCTCCCGCAACCGTACCCCACCACCACCCACTACCGTCCTTCTCCCCGGTAGTTATACCGTTAATTCCTTCCTAGTGAGAAAATAACGAGGAAAAAAAGGAGAGCGAGAAAACCAACGGGGCCTCTGGATTGTGTTATAATAACTCATTAAATTAGTCTAATCCCCCACTATTTTCCAGTCACACCTCTCACTCGCTCTCTCTTGAACTTGAGCGCCTCATTGAGGATGGATGGGAAGCGATCGAGCGAGCGAGAGAAAGAGAGAGAAAGAGAGAGAGAGAGAGAGAGAGAGAGAGAGAGAGAGAGAGAGAGAGAGAGAGAGAGAGAGAGATTTGATCTGATTTACTCTACACCCAAAAATGTAACAAGCCAAAGTACCTCATCACCATGCACCTTGGGAACCAAAATACCGGAGAATCAGTAGTTTTAGCTTAAATTATTGATTTAATTTAATTTCCTCCAAACGTTTTCTATCGTTTCAAACGATGAGAAATAAGAAAAGAAACCTGAGAATAGCAATTTTCACGATTCCTGCTGTGGTGTACTCGATTCATTACTCAGGGTTTCAATTCAGTCACGTAAAAGCTCGGTAGAGTGATACTTGTGCAAAAAAGTGTTCTCATACTCCTCGAACTTTCAGAAAACGAATTTTTTTCGTTCTAGTTACAGCTCGGTCATCTCTAAATAACGAAGGCGGTGAAAAAAATAATGCAGATTACCGTGTAATTTCCGATTCGATCGACGAATTCTGAAAATCCAGCCATTAATCCTCCGTTTCCTATGCGCAGGGGATATGTGAACAATACCACTCCTCTGGTAGCTCACTGGACTAAAACTCGGTTTTTTTGAAATCGCTAGAGTTGTGTGAACGAGATTTATGAGGAAAATCCCGCAGTAAACCCGCTATTTCTCGAAATATTTGATAATTTATAGCCGTTAATATCACATTGAGCCGAATTAATTCAAATGACTCTCTCCATCACGTTCACAGACACACAGTTTCTCTTCTTTTGCAGTTAAATCTCGCTGATGCGACACCAGCGTCCTTTAATAAAATCAGAGAATAAACTACCTATAGAACTTAATAATAGTCATCGCATAATCGAGAGAAACCTCCGAAATGCCAAAATTGAGACTACCGTCGGTTTTTTAATACATTTTTTCGAAGCACTTTCCCTATAACTCCAGACGAGAAGAACTCCCCAGCCCCATCAACACAGCCCTATACATTGATTTTTCAATCGAGGTAGTGATGTAAGAAGCAGCAGCCCAATCAAATCCAAAACTTCAAGGGCTCTAAAGTCGTACCGTTGAAATAAACAGAGTGAAAAATAGATTGGATTTGTATCTGTAAGTAGGGCTGAGGAAAAATGTGTGATGCGTCGCACCAAATATTCATTGAACGTTAGTAATTATTAATTAAACAAATATATAGGCTCGTGTGTATTATAAGTTAATGCACGACATAGGAGTAAGTCATACGATTGCCTATGGGCTTGCGTGTGGCCGCTTGGCCGCAGACGAAATGAGATAAAAGGCAGGTACGCCGTGAAACCACAGGCGTCCACCCGCGTCGTTAACTCGAGTAAACCACGCGGACTTGACTCCTTCTCACCTCCGAACGAGTCGAACCAGAAAAAAAACCATACGGGCGGTCCACAAACCAACCAAAAAAACAAAACGAAAAAATACCGAGATTAAGACAACAATGAAAGCCTCGCGTATTAATAGGCCGAAATTAGCGGGGGGATAAATGAGTGTTATCAGGTGGTTGGGAGGGTGAGGAGTTAGAAGTGGAGTTTGGAGTTGTAATCAGAGAGGCGTTACCTGGAAAGGATGTAAGAGAGTGGTGAGGGGGGAGGGGGAAGGTTCCGGGTAATCAACGCGTTACATGTTACGAACTCGAGAGTAAAGACGGCATTAAGAAGCGGCGAGGGGGAAGAGGGGGCAAAAAAGAGGTGTCGTCCGAGTCGACTTTTGAAGAATTAGATGGGACGATGACACCCCCCCCCCCTTCGCGGTACACACACACTTCCCCGTACACAACCCCTACCAATAGCCACATGAACACACCACAGGTATTGCCTGCCGCCACACAACAACGACCACAAAAAAACGCGACAAAACACGACGAGGGAGGGGCAGCTCAAGTGACAGGACCCCCAAAACTGGACGGGTGAAGGGGAAGAGGGGGAGGACTCATCCAGCCCACGATCTCGGCGCACCCATCCTCATGAAGAAGATATGAATGAACTCCTCCTCCTCCTCTTCCTCGTCCACAACCACCGCCGCCGCACCTTCGTAACAGCCCTTTCTTTACCTTTAATAGGTGGGACGTGCAGAGGGGTGGCGGGGTGGGGTGGGGGATGGTGGGGTTCGAACTCAAATGAACGGTTATGGGAAGAAGGATGAAAATATTATAGGTGGGGTCGTAAGAAGGATGATATGGGAGCGGCAGAAAGTGGCTCCTCCGCCTTCCTTTCCCCTCCAGCCCGTGTCATTAGGACGCAGCAACAGCAACGCATCCACAACCGACGTCCGTCAAACCCAGACGAAACGTCGGGTCCAACTACATTCACACTAATGTGTCACTGTCTGGCAACTAACACTACTCAGCTGAACACTCGCCGGAGGAGCCACACAACTAGAACAGGAGCGTTCAACTCAAACAATCTGTTCAATCCGCAATAATAGCTGAAGACCACATCACTATATAATATATGTACTAACATGATACCCCAAGATCATATTTTACGCTTTTTTTTACAACTTTCTGCTACTCAAACGGCAAAACCGCAGCTTACGACTTATTTTCCGATATCATTGCGAAGCTCATCAAGTAGCCTTGGCAGTTTGAAATTGATTTGTACGTGATGTGAAGTAGGGATGTAACTAAATTTATCCGGCGCCAGGAGGAGTATTCAACTAGTTCAACTAACAACAAAAATATGCCAAACCTCATGTCTGTTTTAACGTTTTTGAAATGTCCACAGTTGTAACTGAATTTTGTGTACCTCAAGGAGTGTCTTCTACGAACCTGCACCCACAGTTTGTTTTTCCACCACTATTTCTGAGACCATTCGTTGAACCGAGATATATACCAAGATACATCGGAAGATGAGATTTACCGAACATTAAATTAGGTGACAAATTGCCTCAAAAATGGTTCCAATAATTTTGATCAAAATTACGAGGCGTTTTCAAGTAACTAGAACCTACATTTTGTCCTCCATAAACGATTCCGCAAAAATACGTTAAACGGTAACACAGAGCTCGTATTCATAGAAGATTGTTGAATTGTAGGATGGGGAGAGTTGTGTGTTGCTAAGCGCTAGATGTTTTATTCAGCATCTGGAACTTTCGTCGCGTGTCAAACAACGAGCATTTCGTTTAAGTTCAATTTTATGCTTTTCGTTTTTCTTGCAAGAGTTTCATTCACTCTGCTCTGTATAAACAGCGGGCATGTTACGGCTGTGGTTGGCGTAGGAGACCAACAGGATTGTTAAATCATTAAAGTCGAGTTGCAGGTTACAAATATTTTTTGCTTGAACCGAAAAATTGGAATTCCATATTGAAAATGCGCCTTCCGTCCAATATTTCGTTCGAGCGAGAGAAGAAAAGGAAAAAAAGAAAATATTTAAAAATAAACGAGCCCCGGATTTGACTCGTTTTAGAGGTTTGCTGAGGGCAAAGCAGAAGACGAAAAGGTGCATTAAAAAAAAAAAAAGAAAACGAAAGGAAGTGTCTGCTATTGTTCTGTTGTGGACGAAGCTGTTTGAAACCGTCGGCAGTTCGTCCCTATAAGGAAAGCGGTCCAAATAATGAATTTTTCGCCGATTTAGATTTACGAAAAAAAAAAAAACAATAATAAGGCGGATGAGTGGGGGAGAAGGTGAATGATTAGGCGGTGTGGCCCGATGGTGAGTCCGACGGGTGGGGAAATGGCAGAGGGGGGGGGGGGAATACAGGGAAAATTGCGAGTTATTCAAGTCGAAGCAACTTGACGCCTGGAGGATCTCATTTTTGCGGATGGCTACAAAAATAATTGAAGGGATTCTTAAGAAACTAAGTTAAGGAGGGGGGGGGGGTCTTATAGGAAATTCGACGCCGAGCTAAAAAGTTCTCATTAATGTGGGTCGAAAACCGCTTCGTTTTTAAGCTGAGGAGAAAAACTGCCGTCGAAATGGCGATTTTGCTTAGCGAGATGTCAAATTCTTCGAGATAGTATTGCGAATTTGCACATATTTTATACGTAAGGATATGAAATAACAAAATAGGGCGTTTTATATGACAAATAAGTAAAATCTGATCCGCCACAAATTGATATAATTGCTAACAACACTAAGGAAAATATTACACAATTATCTTCAAAATAATTTTGAATAAGATAAACCCCATCACCTACAGCTGAGCTCGTGAGAAAGAGAGAGATCTGAGTAATACGTAAGAGGAACAATATGAACTTAGTGGCATTGTCTCCAGATGGGGAGAACGGTTCTGTACGAATGAAGTTAACTCAAGCTAAAACAAGCACTGGTAAACGCAACATGTCAAGGCGAGAGGTGAGAGAAGAGACAGGGGGTATTCTAAGTTATAAAACCACAAAATAACATTAAAAACCTATAAAACGATACCAAACACGGCGTATTGGCGATAATACTGCCAAAATTGCGTTTTTTGTTATTTTTGTTGCTTTTCTTAACCATTTTTTTGCCCATTACAACTATGGGCTTCGTCCGATTGGATTGCCGAGCAGGCGGGCACAACTAGATACCAAGTGGAAGAACGGATTTTTTAGACCACATTAAAGGTACAAAACGGCCCGGACGGCGGACGGGCATTGCAGATTTGGAATCTTGATGTCTTGAAACGTAAAGTATCAAAAAGGGGGGGGGGGCTGTAAAAAACTTTTCCTGGACGAAACATATGATTATTATTCAGAATGAATTAAAAACCAGAAAGGAGTATTGTAATTAAATAAAACTGGGCAGAGGGAAGGGCAGGCATTTCTTTCGAACTATGACGCTCTAATGACGAAGAGGAGAAGACCTGACACAGTGGGTACATTAGCAGAGCGCCATAAATATATATCTAGGAAAACCACTTGCGTATCGTAATTAAATCTATTATTAATTTCATGTAGTGCGTGACCGTTTTTACTCGATTGTATGTTATACTTAAGGAATTAGTGCATTAGTAGCCCCACTCCCCCAAAACCCACTGAACGGTGGAACGTATGTGACCTTCAGGACGTACATTGGCAGACTAAGTTGTAGGATTAAAGCTAAAATTGACTCTTCGATTGTTTTACAGAGATGGAAGAAAGGGCAGCAAGCTATGGCTGCTTGTTCTGGGAAACCCCTGGACGTAGGGAAGCGAGCGACCTCCGTGCAAACTTACCACGTTTCGGCTCAACAGAGCACCAACAAAATAACAGATAATAGAAACCCGTCAGGAAACAGGCAACATCTAAGAAATTACAAGAATAGTATTGTTCTGATCAACGGACTGTACAAGATATTTTGAAAGTTAAATCAAAATTGTTAGAGACGTTTTCGAGAAAAATGCCAATACTTCACGTTTTGTAAGTTTTGCCCCCCCCCTCCCCATCAATAAAAATTACCCGTTTGGCTCAAACTCAGAAAAGGCTCATAACTTCTTTACTTTCGCAGAATCACGCACAAGACAAAAAAAAGAACTAGCTAACTAGCCTCATTCTCTCGCAAATTGTACTTCGGACACAAACACGCGCATTCCACTCACCAAAATTATGTTTTTTCGACACAGTAGGCCTCAAAACATAAAGTAAACTACTTTTTTTCAGACAATTCGAATACTTTCCTTACCCTTTGGGTGATGATGAAAATATCTGGTTCCCTCACCGCAGCCATGCTCCTCGTTCGACAGACGTTATTAGGCGATATGGCGATCTGAAAATTCAACTATTCCTCCAACGTCAAAAAATACCGAATAAGCGAAAAATCGAAGTGTTTTTTATTGATCACTTCGTCTTTTTATTTTACTCTTTAAATCGAGGCTGAAAATTATTTTGCAATCGAAGGAATTGAATTATTGTGTATTGCAAATTGGCTGTAAAGTGTATACCTCGAGCCAACTAAGAGTTTGAAGAAATGTAATCTGTTTTTCACTCAATTTAACTGCTGGCTCAGATCAGTATTTCATTTTTATTAATTAATAAATTAAAAATCATGGTTCGAAGTAAAAAAGGGAAGTCAGGAACGATTACGACCATTACAACATAGTCATGGGGCGTAATAATGAAAACGTCGGACCAATTGATTTTGAATTTTTCAATTAATAAAAATGAAATGGAACGAAATTCATTATTTCTTTCACAGTACCGCCGCTTCACACAATGTCGTCTCTTGAGCGGACGGTATCCCAATCAAACGAGGATGTTTCACTCCGGTTACCATCCCTGTCATAGTATCGCCATTAGATCGTCAATAAATGTTTGGCTGACAGACTGTTGAATGAAGATGCGCCAAAGGAGTTCGCATTCAACCTTTTTCGACTTTTCCGCATTGAAAGGATAACTGAGCTTGATTAACCTGACGGGAGCGTATTCGATCAACTTGCACGCTCACTTTGTAACTTACAATTATTTTCGGGTCTGCTGAACGGAGATATAAGCCAAGATAAAAATGTTTTTGTATCAGCTGACCAGGCCTTCATATTGTTGTCTGTAATGCTATCGGTAGAAATGCGTAGAACGAGGAAACAGCCCTTCACGGGGTTGCCGCATGTTGTGAGATGCTCTACAACAGATATTTATTCTTCGTTACGAACAATCCTTTGAGGGAGTGCTCTATTTCGGATTTTTTTTTTGGCAATTTCTTCCGAGCTGCTCATTTGCAAGCCGTACTCATTGGAACAGACAGTCTCTGGGTAATATTCGTTTTTTTGTTTCTTTAGATTTGATTTGTAATGCCCCTCAGACGTGGCGTTAGGTGCGGCCCCTGAGGGTTCCCTCTTCCTGTGATGGTCCTGTCACTCAGACCTCGATACAATTTGTCAAACAGCGGGGGAGGAGCCTTTTTTGATAGTAAGAAATAGTGGCGTTGAGGAGGTTTGCGGTGGGGGGAGGGGGGTTATACTTAATTTGTTGAGGCTCGTCACGAAGATTATTTACTACGACGATGTTGAAGCTGAAATGAAACGACGTGGGTCGAGAGGGTGCTCTGACAACATGAGAAGAATAAGAGGCAATCACACTAATTTGTCTTAGCTCCGAACTATGAACTTGAGTTTTTTCGTTAAAGCGGACGGACGAAAACGGTTTGGCGACGTTCCTACACAAATATCAGCGAAGAACAAAACGATGAGTGTCTCACGGCACAACTTTAGTCCGTCCTCGGGGAACTCGGCGATGTTTCATGCACTACCCATTTGTTTTATTCCCTTGGGAATGTGATCCAGTCTCCCTCATAAATACTGAAAATCTTGAAAATGATCGGTTTTTAGATTCCTTCGCCCGACGAAGTAGAACGGAAAGTAGTATAATCGGCTGAGAAAAAAAATGTTTGAATTATGTTCAGACCTTTACGTTTTCAATGCTCCTGCCATACATATGGCACCCTACTTACTGGTAACGCGTACTGGAACTGTTTCTTGTCATGCGGATTAAGAGGGCATGATACTGGACAGGATACCGTGGGACGGGGGGGGGGGGCTCATGTCAGGGATGAAGAACAATCATTCATGGAAAAGCCATGTGGGAAGGGGCTGGTGCCACCACACTTGACGCTGGGGCGGCGGTATATTACACAGGCGTATCAGTGAGAGTCCTAGCTGTTGGCAAGGGTTTATGCGCGAGGGATCTGGGCAGTGATACCATTAAGCCACAGTGTGCGCGAAGCAAATTCTGCACAGGAGGCAGAAATGGAAAAAAATAAAGGTCGGACTGTCAGGTTGGACTTAAGGCCCTGACTTCTTATCCCATTTCGTCGGGGCGGGTCCGGGATAAGTGAGAGACCCTCGCTGAGGAGAACGCTTTAATCTTGTGCTGGGCGCCGGTTCACAAAGTAAACCTGGAGAATTGTCCAAAATGACGTCGGAAAAGGTCGACGATTTTCAAACGCGGAAGGCGCTTTACCCTGCCGAACTCACAGCTGCATGTCTCTTAGTCTCACAGCTCGGTGTTCAGCAGAGGCGACCACTTTAAATTTCCACAATTCGTGAAAGTTACAAGTACTTGCGGGGAGTTGAAAGTTATACATTCGTTCAAACCGCGTGGGCATAGAACATCTACGTCTACCATTCCACGCCCCCTGGAATTTATTGGAGTCTCTTCTTGAAAAAATGTGACCTTTTTTGTACATAACCAGCATGGTTAACTATCACAGGTTTGTCGGTAGTGCAACTGATGTAAAGACTCTCCACGGCACAGTTGGAATAATTTTCCAGTACAAAAATCGTACCAGATGGGGAACTCAATGAGATGTCGTAGACGTGTCTATCGTTAAGTTCTAACAGACTCACTCGTCAACTTTTTTCCTCTTTCAAGAAAATGGGAGACGGTATGGTACTTAAAAATTGGAAGTTTTCAAACTGAAAATGAAACAGTATGTGGACTGACGAAAGTTCCAATGAAACTACTGGACATACAGAGCCAAACGAACACACTCTGTCTCCCCTAACACTGGCTCGGATTTACGTTTTTGCCTCCCACGGGCATGAGATGGGTGACCGCTAATAATGAAACTATTTGAAAACAGAATAGCGTTGATTTTGTTTCTTAACATATATTAAAAATTGGCGTAATGTAAAACCACACTCCTTTCTTTAATTAGGTATAATTTACATTTAAGTTCCAGAACTATAATTTATTATTAGCGTTAATGCAATTGTCTAGGCGCTTGGGTATGCTTAATGACAGAGGATTATAATTTACAGATAACTTGAGTTTTATCCATAAAAATTAAGAAGTACAATTTGAAGAAACATTTTGAGTTAATAACGAGGCTCTACTGTCGTACATTTGTTTACATTGGCTGACTACAGAAACTTTACACGTCTGGCTTCATTGTTTGCGAAACGGGAAATTACATCTTCAAAATCTAATCGAGTAGTTGAATCTTTTTCAATAGATAATTGTTCTCCAAGATAATTCAGTCGCTTTTGTCTCGTAGTTGACCGGAAATAGTTTTCAACCCTTGAGAGAGTAGAGTTTGAAGCAGGGGTGCACGGGATGTATTAGCAAGGCAATATTTACATTTAATGTCAAAGCCTCATCAAACTTCCCTAGACCCAGCAAACCTTTCAAGTGAATGCATTCAATCACAAATGGTGGTTTCTCAATATCAACTTGTCGTGGTTCAAATTTGCCGCCCTGGGCACGTGCCCATGTGGTAAATCCGGACTTGTACATACCCAGTGGGAAGTACTGGCAATGAAGCTACTTGGCGCATGAAGCCTTTTCTATCAGGTCAGAATTGAGGTTGAGCTCATCGATTGTACTTGATCATAAATAGAGATTTACACGAATGTGACCAACTACAACCGATTTCTAATTGGTCACAGTTGATTTTAGGCCTTCCTCTGCAGAATGGCAAGGAAAGTGGGTTTGATTAGTTATTGCTACGTGAGAAGCGAGAAGAGCGGACAATGTAACTCTCCGAAAGGCACAAGTAGTCGCTGGACTGGCTGCGCGCTCCGAGTCAATCCAACGTAATGTAAAAAGAAATCTCAGGCTAGAGCCATCATCAAAAATGATACTGGTAACCCAATGCACTATTTACGCGATGAAAGTTCGACAACTGTCATTGATAATTAGGAGCCACCGGATAAATTCTATAATTCGAATTACCTAATTGTCCAACTTTGTTCACAGTGTTAACCCTACAACTCGAGAATAATAAACTAGAGCAGCCCCAAAAAAACCAAGTTTCAGCATGATATATTCCCCATCCGCTGGTTATAAGTAGGAGCAACGCAATACAATCCCAAACGTTTAAGCACTACCGGCAGGGTCTCACTGTAGAACAGTCACCTAGTAGCACACTCACTTTTCCTCTCTTAGATCCCACGTCTACTTTTTCCCCGTTTCGACCTGATTTTCCGATATACGTTGGGTTATATCTCCCTTCAGTTTGTTGCGATATGGAAATGCGAGGAAATCCGGTTGATAAAGAACATTTTAGCGATTATTATGGAAACTCCAAAATGCTAACATGCGGAGGTATATGACTATATATGTTAATAATAGTGCGACAGCTTTTCGAACAGAAATGACAATTAAAATATGCCAAAATTCACCGTAGGTGTCAATCATGCCCATAACAGTTTAACCATAATCGTTATAACCGTTTTTGAGAAAAATTCGAAAAACGTTTGTTTTTGGTACCGTTCAAGTGTAGGAGGTCTAAGTTAATGATTTGCCGGTGCAGGGAATGTGTGGGGACTCGTTGAGCAAATGCCAGGAGGCGATTGTGCAGGAATTCGATTTACTGACACCACAGTGAGTCCTCCTTGTAGCTGGGTGCAATTTCCTTCGCGTTTCAACATCTGGTAAGAGAGGTGTAATGTCGTCGTAAAGTAGGAAGACTTGTCGCGCGGTCTGTGAGAAAACAGGAACGACAACTAGTTCGGAGCAGACCAACAACAACCAAAACTGTCAAATCACTTGTTCGGTTGATAGCAGCTCATATTAAAATTAGCCCAGACGAAAGTGCGGTTAGCAGAATCAATCTACTTGCGCTGTGATCGCAGCCTTGAGGGACTGATGCCCCAGTTATACGCGTTCATTCGATTGCGGACTGTATTTCGACTAAGTGCTATTTCGAGAAGCATTGCCAGAATGGAGAGCATCGATGCCTCAAATTGCCTCTCACGATCACTTGAATAAATGGTAAAAGCTGAACTGACCTTGGGTTGTCCCCTACTCAGCTGGGTGATTTATATAAAAGCGACCCTCTTATAGACGAAGCCTTGCCGATGTCAGGCTTAGTTTTAGAGGGACGCCCTAATAATAAAAATAAAACCCAACGAGACTCGAAATATTTTGAATTTAAACGAAGCGGCGGCAGAAGATGCAAAAACGAACGTCGAACAGGTTGCGAGACTCGCGGAGCCCTTCTCCGCCCTTTGCCTCCTTCGCTTCGGGTCCTGCGAGGCATCTCCTTTCTGAGCAAAAAGAGGAGCTGCACAGGAGTAGAAGGGGGATATAAAACGGTGGACGTTTTAAACACACACGAACACACTAGTGGTAGGTGAAGAGGGTGGCGGCGTGAAGAGGAGAGGGGAGGGGGAGTAAAGAGTCTCCCCCACAATGTAGCGATGACGTGTAGAGCAGTGGTGGAGAGGTGGAGGGGTTTGGTAGCGAACGGTAGCTTTTTGGTTTTGTAACTTCTTCTTACAAAGGCAAAAGCGACGCTTATGCAAATTTCTGGCCTATGGGTGGAAAAAGGTAAGGAAAGAAAGGAATGGGAGACTTCTCGAAGGGAGGCCTTAAGGCTGGGTCGGTTTTAAAAGCCGCCTTCCAACCCCTCGTTCTCCTTCGGGTCTTGAGGAGGAATAACGTCCTGGCGGGACAGTGCGGCTCGTCCGAGAACGAGGGACTTTTGCCAGAGAAGAATGGGGGGAGGGCGAAGATTTATTGGGCTCCCTTTGGCGTCATCCTAGCCCCTCCACCCCCACCCCCACCCCTCTAACCCATCATCCAGGACCATTAAGGCAAATAAGTCTTAAGCAAATCTGGTGCGGCACATCATGTAACTTTCCTCTAAACACGAAAATAGAGTGACACGCAAGATAAAATGTAATAGCGCAGTTTTCCGACAGCACTCAGTGAGTTTAACCCAAACCATCTCAGCTGTTTTTGCAAAAATGACGAAATTAAACGTTCAATGTTCGTAAATCCCATGTTCCAATGTTGGCTATTGCATAAATTTGGCCTTTGGTCAAAAATCTTTCAAGCAGTTTTTAAGAAGATTGCGAAAATTATCGTTTTTGGTACTCTCCCCCCCCCCCCCGTTGAGTATAAAAATCGGCAAAAGCTCCTCATAACCTCATTTTCGTGCATTAAATCTGAATCTGATTTCAGACACACGCCCCGAAATTATATTTTTATTTTGTTTAACCCCGCGTAGTAGGAAGAAAAGTTATGCGATCGGCTGTTTTTGTTTTTTGTTCAAACGTTTAAAGGCAGCCATAGTCGACGGTTGTGAAGCCGGCAGCTCCACTACTTGTACATTTCATCAACTACTCCTTTAGGGTCACATACGGCGGAGCCAAAGGCCCCAACTAGCCTCGTCCAGCTGCATCTGCAAACTTCACAGTCGTGTTCTGAATTGATAGTGCGTTCACCCGTTAACATAAACTACGGGGAATTTATTAATCTGGATGCTGTGGCTGTTTATATCTCCATCATAAAATATCTGGTGCGTGGCCACACTCAACTTTCCCCCACCTTCGTAAATTCGACGATCTGCTGTATATCTATCTGAATGACTACGAAAATGGGGATGGAGTACAAACAGTGGAGATTAGTTAGTAAAGAGTACTCCGTAAGTTTTGCGGAAATCGTTATACCCTTTTTCAGAGAATCAGAAAAATATAATACATAACACAATTTAACGTTCGGCAAATCTCATTTTCAGACTTATTTTGGTGTTACAAAAAAAATTGGTGTATATTACTGGGAGACGAGACAGTTAACAGAAACATCGATCAATAATGAACTATAGTTACCATAGCGATCAACACCCTACATTTTACTTTCCTTAGCTCCACAAAGTAGAAAAAAAGTTACGTACGGCTGACAAAATTTCGGTGATACGCTCAGGTACACTTCAAGGGTTTCTAATAAGGTGTGGGATAAAACGGCTTAAATGTTATATTTAGCCTGCTGACCGCCAAAGTGCGCCAAAATGAAGGTACAAGCAATATCGGTTTAATACAACTATAGGTATCGTACAAATCAAAACACCTAATATGTTTTACGGAAAACTATTTTGGTAAAATTGTTAAATTTTGGTTTTCGTATGTGCAACTTAAAATAACACAGTGGCACGAAATTCTCATTTACGGGAAATTGACGACACGGCACAATAAACTATCAAAAGTTCCGGACAAAGTCGGGCTTAGCTTAGTTTTTTCCCTGTAAATCTCGATTAAGTGATAAACGTGCCCTCAGAAAAATCAGGGTACTAGTCCAACAAACTACCTAAATGATGACGGTTACGCCTATAATTCATTAAGGAGCTTCTCCCGAAATTTTATGTAAAAAAAATAAACGCGAAACTTCTCACTATAATCATGTTGATAGTATCATGTATCGCCTGTGCACTGATTGCTCAACAACGATCGTAGCATTAGTGGGAGCGCCCCAATAAATTTCGGAACTTCAAGTGAAGACGAACTTTGTAAAAATAGATTGGCTTAGTATCGCTAATAAGACGAGAGAAAAACTCCACTCAAATCAAGATGACAGCCCTAACTAGCAGCAGCCCAATAAATGGAGTAGGTATACGAGGAAAGGAGGAACTGAAGAAAGTTGGGTGATGCTCCGCAGGGACCACTCGGGAGAGAGAGCACGTGGTCTGCACAGCTCAAAACGACCGTTCCGCCGTACCTTTTTAAGGGTTCCTCTTTCTTCCCCCATTTCACGGTGATAACTCCGACAATTCCCGGTTCCAAGCAGGAACTCGGCGAAGTACTCCTCTCGGTTCAGTGATTGGTTCGAAGAGTTCAGCCAAATTTCCCCAGATTTTTCAACTAAGTCGTCATTCATTTGTCTACTAATGGACGAAGTTGGGCGATGAGAGCGTGGATCCGCTTCCCTCGCGTTTCCGCCTCCCATCGACCCTGTCAAGCACTACCTCAGGGTCCACTGGTCGTAGTTCATCTCGTCAGTGAGCCAGCCACTACAAACTTACTCAAACTTGCTGCACCCTATGGCCCGTGCGAAGTCTGTTCTTTGCGTCCCACCACTCCCAGACTCTTCATTAGGACGTTCACGGGTTCCCGCAGTCAATCCGTCAAGCCGCATCAGGAGAGCGACATTATCATCCCAGTAATACATCTGCCTCATCTTGTCTGCTCCTCTTTTTCATCATTACAGTGAAATGGAATGGGGAGGAGGTTCAAGACGATTTCAGCAAATGAGAACTAAGTATTGAGTATTCGGCGTACTCAGACGTCGCAAGTGTTAAATGGCAACTGACGCGCCTCTATTCGTCGTCGTCCTCGTCGCCTTCTACTTCATTATGCAAATACAAAATATAAATTCGACAAAAATAAAAGGAAGTCTATCTGAGAAACAGAAAATATTGTTTTCGTTCGTTTTTTATCGCGGCGGACGGCCGATTAGGCGCGAGGCGAGTGAATAATATGAATTTATAATTGCGACCTCTTCGTCGTCACCCCGTCCACGTCCACGTATCTCCTCCCATCTCCGGCCGTCGAGCGTCGTGCTCCCCCCCCCCCCCACCACATCTCCACCCTTCCCGCATATCCACGAATTATTACGGTTAGTTCGTAACGCGACTGGCTTAAGTGACGCGAATGTGGGCCAAAATTATTTGTCCGGAGGGCGCATAATTAGCGGAGTGACGAAGAACGAAGGGAGAGCATGAACAAGAGGTGTTGTCGTGTACTGGAGCGTAGTGAAGGGGTGAGGCAGAGGAGTATTTCCTCTTCGAATGTGTTTTCCCATGTGAACGGAGGACGTGGCACGCCCCGACCGTCGAGGAGGTCCTAACGCGCTACGCTCCATAGAGCCCTCAAATTGTGTAGTTATCGCTTCCGTTTTTATTTCTACTTGGACGTCCCTCGGCGGACGAGCCTTCCATTTTTCATCTACTCAGAGGTTGATAAGAAATATGGGCTAAGCGAAATTTGAGCTCAGCGAACCTTGCAAGCTTTTCACTTTCCTTCGCACTTGGAAGCAGAAAGAGAAGTTATTTCGTCAATAAAAAACAGTTTTCTTTTCAGATCGTTGTACAAAAGACTTTGAGTGGTAAATAGTTACTGAGTGGTTCACTGGGCACAAATGGTACACACATATCACACTTTTTTCGATTTAGTTGGCATCAAAACGTAATTTGAAGAAAAACTAAACCATTGGGTAGCAGAAAGTAAAAGGCAGTGAATGCAACGAACGATAGTTTGAATTCCGGAACTTATCAGGTTGCTCCTAACTATCTATCGCCATTTGAGAAAATGGTCCGCGAATGTGTAAACCCTATTGAGAGTAACCGGCAAAACCAATTCAACATGAGACGCCAAAATAAAAGTTTGAGTGAAGTCAGTCTGAAATTAACTATAGTTACCATAGTGTTCAAAACATAAAATCAATACCTCGAACAAACTTTTGTGTATATATAGGAGTGTTGTAAAATAGTCATTTCTGAGGAAAATAACGAAAGCAGTAAGTTATCAAAACGTTCGGCGATATTACAGCTTTGTTAACTAAATCCAGCTCACTAAAATCCTGCTGGTCGTTCGATAAATTCCCGACTATTGTCGTTTCTTTGACCAAATTTTTTTCACAGTGTTTTCCATCTAACTGTAGACGGATAAGCACGAACGTTTTCTAAAAAAGCATCTAAAGTGAATCGTAAAGCACTGCCAATTCCAAAGTAGTACGTTGAGATAAGTTGTACTGAACAAAAAACAGATTTGATTCGTTGCTAGAGTGATAAAAACCAAGCAACCGTTGCTGGAGAAGGCAGAGTGATGAGTCGCATCAGACATAACTGACATTTCCGCTATTTTTACGAAGGGCTAAGGGAGGTAAAAATAGTGTCAAACTTCGGCCTCTAATAGGACGCGAATAATGTAGTTTCTGCAGCATAAAACGCAGGGTTTATGGCAAATATAGCCAAGAAATCAGAAGAGCTGGTTCCAGTCAAATTCGCCCCGGCGAGATTAAAAACATGATTTAAATATTTATTCTTTTCGCATATAATTTTAAATATAGATCTCCTACATTGAAAGGGGCGATGAAACTGGTTGTACTCGGGCGCAGATGTTAGTTGCAGTGACAGTTAAATTACAACGCGCAGGTAATCACACTCATTAGTCGATTTGTCGTCTTTCGCTGTATGAGGGTAGAAAGGTGTCATGTTTTGTCGCCTACGCTCTCATCACCTAAGTTGTCACCCTAAACCGCCTTCAACCAACTGCAAAAAGCCTCAAGCGAATGCAGAAATTGGGATCAGACCGGGCAAAAGAAGGTTTGTGTGATTGCTTCTTAGATCGTCGAAGTTCCATTCACGAACTTTCGGGTAATTGAAAAAAACCTTTTTTTGTGTCGTAGGCGTCGGGTCGTAGCTCGAAAGGATAAGTTGAGTCGAGGGCGTCAAAGGGCGATCTGGTGATGATGGAGAGAGGAGAAGGAAGAAGCGGTAACGTGGTTCCTGGGAGGTTAGATGGATGGGGGTATGAGGAGGAGGCGAAGAGAAGAAGGGCGAGGCGGAGATGTGACACACCTCATGAATGAGGAATTTACTTTGCCGCCCCTTCGTCACCCTCCCCCCCAACCGCCACCATAATCCCCCACTATGTCACCCCTCGTCCACCGCCTTCACGTGCGACGAGCATAAAGAACAAAATAATGACAGGAGTTGAGCGATGAAGAGGTTGAGGAGGTCGTCTCATCAGACAAAAAAAGGAAGAAAAAAAAAACATTCAAGAGCGCGTAGGTTGAGGGATTAGCATAAGGAAGGAAAACGAGCGACGAGCGCGGCCTCAGCGGGTGAGTGAGGAGCTCTTCAACTTACCTCGCAGAATAGGCCGGCATCAGGTATATGAGGCGTACTGCCAGGGCGATAAAGTAGGTGCCAATTACTTTCATTAGACAGTGATTGGTTCGTGAGCAGCTCATCGATATTATGCGCCACTTATCTTCACCCAACGATTGTGGAAAGTATTGGAATCAACCAACAAAAAAATAATGTCTTTATCGAGGACAGAGAACCCCAATTGTGTGGGGCTGGTATTTCAGTGGCATAGGTTTCGTTGCCATAGCATTCTATGTAGTTAACCGTGCAACCGGTGTAACTATCCGAATCGACTGGCAGCTGAGGAACAGGTAGAACGGCAGACCAATTTCCGCATCGCCTGTGTGTGTGATCGCGTATCTCGTCTTCATGTCGCTGGTGTCATTTGTGACATCCAAAGCTTGACGGCCCAGCAAGTGGCAGGAGAGATTCTCAGGGGAATCGCTCTTTTGTTCAAATACCCCAGTGAAGTTTATAAAGCAGCTTGGCACCTGTGGATTGATGGTGAATCCTGAGACGGGTGGTCGGTCTCCGTTCAATATATCTCTGTAACATCTTAAAAGTTGTGGCTGCAAGGTGTCATAGAGGAGTCCAGTTTCCAGGCTAAAGGCGTCTTTGTTATTCGACGTGAGCTTGAGAACGGATTTCTCTGGGTTGCCTCCTCAACTGGAAACGGTATGGTCCTGGATGATTATCTTCCGAAAGTTGCAGTCTTAATAATCATGTAGTCTGCTCTGATGTGCGTCTTTAGTAAGCCCTCCCACATAGAATCGTTATGCACACATTCGATACAGTTAAATCAGGTTTAGTTTCTTTCTCCGTCACATTCTCGTTCAAGCGTGACCACCAACTTCCTCATTGCCCTATATTATAGCAGAGCTGAATGAGATGTCACATGCTTCACCGCGGCCTTGGATTGTTCCAAGACTACCTTCCGCCGAGAGACGTGGTAACATCATCTGCCCTAAAGCCCAGTACCACTCTGAGTTGGTGGCAGCTCTAGAGGGGTTTTCTAATGGAATGGACTGCAAGCAGCGTCCCGACTCCCCGACCAGTGTAGCTACAGGAACAAAAGCTGGCTAAAGTAACTAATACGTTCTACTTGGACAGGTGGGATGCTGAGCGAGAGCCTCCAAGCCTCGCAATTAATAAGAAAAATCCTCAGTATGAAGGGATTCATAAATGATGACTGATGTACCACCTTCATGGATAATATGATTCGTGTGAGGCCGTCGAAGAACACCTAATATGAGAAGAAACTGGCTAGTCCTCAGCCCGTTTTTTTCATTTCGAAGGCTTCATAGAGCTCGATGGCCCGTCCGTCGCTCAAAGCGAAATTGAGGTGAAAAGAGGAAGAAAAGAGAAAAAGAGAGTATAAAGAAAAAACACGAAAATAAAAATATGGGCGACCCAGAAAACCTACCGCCGTGATTGAAGGCGACTGTAGGGAAGAAAAAAGACAAGTTGAAGTCAAAGAAGGTGACAGGCCGTAACCTGTTTCGTCATGCACTTTCTTGCAGCCATCGATTTTGTCCGCCGTTACATGGAAAGAGACGGTTTTTTCCACCTTTCCTTCTACGAGAAACGTAACGGCTTTTCATTGACATTGACGCGAGGAAACCCAGTCATCCTGAGACCTTCGAACACGAGTACGAGGAATCTCGTCGAGTCTAACTACGCTGTACCACAAACGTTTGACGGAGCCCCAAAATCTCTCACACACAACTGACCTCGGAGCAACGAAATTCAGTGAGCTCTGGCACTAGAATTGAGTAGTTACTTTGCCAATAAGAAGGAAAGTTATGTGAACTGCAGTAGAAAAGTTTTCTTCGGATGTTTACAGTCCAAAGGCCTAAAGGTACCATTTGAGAAGACTGAATTGTGCTGCTCTCATTATTTTCCAACACATGAATATTTTAGAGCAAGGCTGTATCACTGATTAATTTATGGTAGTCCTTAAAAATATCAAATAAATCGTTGAAGACTTTTTTGAGAAAAACAAATTTGGCGTTTTGAACTCTATGATAACTACAGTTTGTTACCTATCAATTTTTCTCATACCCATGTTGGTCTGCAAGCGAAGTATCAAATTTGAGCTGATTTGGTTTAGCCGTTCTCTCTCAATGGCGTTCACAAACACATACTGGCAGTTTTCTCAAATAGCGTTTTTAGGGGGCAGAAACGTAACAATCTAACGAAAACCGGCTACTTATCCTTCCTTCCTACTTCGTAGGGCTAAGGAAAGTATTACGCGTTAGAACTACTAAAGTAATACTGCTTTCCTAATCTCTCAATAACACGTCAAGGCACACAGAAGACACAGTTATTCTATCTTTGAGGCTGGTGGGAGAGTTTCCCTTTAATGATCGGATTTTAGACATCTTCAGGATCGTCTCACGTTTAATTCTAGCACGTTGCAACAAAAATCTCTCAAGGTACACACTGCACGGCTGAAGTACCCGTCCCACCGCGTTTTAAACCGCCGAACTGGCCGCCGTTGAAGTTTTCATCTTCTGACGAACCTTGGAATTTTTCGTTATTTTTCTGGGATTTAGAAAGTTTCCTATTAAGGAATAAAAAGTTATGATTACGGCGAGGAGGTGAGTGGGGGACAATGAAAAGGGCGCCGCAGTGAGCGGCGAGTCCCAATTCGCACGCCTCCTTTTCCACGCCCCTCAACCGCGTTCCGTTTCGACATTAACTGTATTTTTTTCCGAGCTCGTTAGAAAACGTTCGAGATGTGAGGGAATATGATGAGTGGCGGGGGGGGGGGGAGTGTGTGTACAGCGATGTTTTTGAATTCAATTGACAAGGTCTTTAGGGATTTCGTTTTTGGGGGATTCTCTGGTTCCTTTGGGGACCTTCCTGTCAGGTGGTGGGCTCATCAACTGGATGTTAATACTGTTCGTCTTGGTGTTAATGACTAAAGTAATTTAAAAAATTAGGTAAAAACACTGGCCTAAGGGTTTTAAAATGTAGGATACCGGGAGGAAGAATTTTTTTTTTTAAATTACTCAATCTAATGCTCAAAAATGATGTGGCACAAACGAGTTCGAAGGTGGCTCTAGCGAGAAGCATACTAGAAGTCCAATAAGTGGCTGTGAACGCGATTGGGAGAAAACGGCTGAACCAATTCGCTCAAAATTAGTGATTAGGCGGTGAGAATTCAAACTAAATAGGTTCAAAAACCAACCAGTTATCGTAATGACAAGGGCAGTACAATAGGCTATAAAAATGTCCACAAAAAATCAATTTAAGGACAACCTATCCGCATGAATACTACCCATATTATAAAAATTAATGTGGGCACCCAATAAACAACCTACGCGATGAAAGTATAATAACACTCATAAGATAATTCCCCAGAAATTCCGGAATTTACAACAACGGTCGTTTCGCTTAATAACATTTCTCCAAGTTTTTAACCGATAATTTCAATGTGAAGACTATCTTGGTGGGCCAAACCATCTAAAAAAATCTTGATAATAGTCACATGAATGACCAGTACACCGATTGTTCATTAATGGTTGTGGCACGAGAAGGAGCGGCTCGATAAATTCTGTAACCTCATGCGTACCACATTGTACGTAAAACGTGAAGTTGTGTTTTACCAATATCAAATTAACATAATCAAAAATATATTGGATTATTAGCTAAAGATATGAAAACCGCTGAATGTACGTGGGGCTGAGGTACAGATGACCGAATATTCTTCACGTCTTCACCGTAACATCACAAATTCAAGCTCCATGGAGTGGTCACGCAATATAGACCATGAGATAAGTAGGAGCAACCGATAAATGCCAGAACCAACGTTTAGCCATGTTCATATTAACTGAACGACGAACCGATTGTATTAGTTGCTAGATGAAGAGACGCTGAGCTGAGGAAAGTTCGGCGAAACGTCGTACCCAATATTGTTTCAAGGATTAGGGTTTTCCAGGGATTCGTCTTTTTTTTCTCGACCCACAACTGAGAAGGGCACAAACATTAGTTAACCAATAAAAACTAACAATTAAAACTAGACTAGATGGTCAACTATAGCTGTTAGTTGAAAGTTGAACTAAATTGAGGGCCATCTAAAACTAAGAGACTAAGGTTGTAGTTGACGGTTGAACAACTAATTTTGTTGTTATTAATGATTAGTTAGAGAAGTTGTTAGTTACAGTGTCTATTCTGAATAATACGCTGTGCAATGTCCGCCATCCGGGCCATATTTTGACTTTGGTCTAAAAATTCGTTCTTTCGCACAAAAATTTGATTTTAGGATGTAGTTGCGCCAGCCTACTCGGCAATCGGAACGATCGAAACTCGTGCTTGTTATGCTTGTGTTTTGACAGTTTTATTAAAGTTACGCCGTGTTTGGTATCGCTTCCTAGGATTGTTCGATGTTGGTTCGAGCAGGGCGGGTTCTCAGAGGTGCGTTACTGAGTCTAGATTGAAAAGAGTGAAATCCTGGGAAATATAGTGAGGCAAATTCTACTATTTGATAGTACTCGTGGGACAATATAGTTTAAGGTGTCGTTTCGCCCTGGCCTGCTCTCATTTCCATCACTGCCTCTTGTCTCCCTTCAACCGCCCGTCAGTCTAGTGCCAATTGCCTAGCGTCGCCGACAAAAGTCCATTTTCGTCGTAGCCATGCTGTACAAAAATTCAAACTTTGTTTTAAATTTCCATTTTCAAACACTGGTTCGCACTAATGCAGTTTTTATTTTCATTCAAACTAACAGAAATCAACCCACATCCAGACCCCGCAACCATAATGTTTTCATGCACAGGCATGAACGGTTGTCGTTGAGCTTTCGAGAGAAAATCTAGCTTGAAGTAAGAATTTTCTAGATGACGGAAACAGATTAGTTGTTATTCGCAACTACAATCAACAACTACAGTTGTTAATTGAAGGTTCAACTAAATTGGGAACCAACTGAATTAGTTGGTCTTAAACAATAGAAGAAGTAGATGATGCCAACTGGTTAACATTAGTTGTTGGTATGCTGATAGTTCAACTAAATTGGATGTAGAGCCATCGTTGTGCCAATTCCGCTGCATCAATTATATCTGAACGTCCTTCCATTAGGCTAGGCCTTGCCAACATGGTATGGCTTCATCCGAGAGGCGTCATAAAAAGTCAGGCTGATGACGAAGTGTGATGAATGGAACGGTGTGAGTTTGCGAAGGAATTCGCGCGATTGCCTCTTCGTTGAAGGTTCGCTTCCCTTTAAACGACCGACTTCTCTCTTTTTTCCCGTGTGAACTCGGGGCAGCTTTTTTTCTATTTCGTCTGCCCCCACCCCCCTCCACACATCACCATCTCAGCTGTGCGATCCGCTCGGCAGCGCATTAAAATTGGGCGCACCTTCTCCGAATGTGAATCCGGAGCTACCGTAAAGATGCGAGGGAGAAGGAGAGGGCAGAGGTTCAAGGGGGATGGTGAGGTAGTCAAGAGGCGACGGCGAAGTGGTCAAGGGGCGATGGGAGGGTTATAAGGGAGACCTCCGTCGCGAAGAGGTCAAATAGAACGGACACCCGGTACCCACCTGTTGTTATCTGAAGACAACATCGACGATGAGGACGAGAAGAAGGAAAAGGGGAAGGAGGAAAAAAGCGGTTCGGAGGAGTCGAGCGGAAGAGTGGAACTTCGTTTCCGTTGCCTCCGTTGAATACGAAGAACGTTCGTGTGAACGTGTTACGGGCGGCGAAGGGCCCCCGGAGCTCGAGGAGTCGACCGAATGAGTTGTCATAAGTTAAGAAAGTGAGAGGACCCAACGAATAAAGAAAAAAAGAGGCGATAAGCTATAGAGGGGTGGACTGCAGGAGGTGATGGGGGGGGGAGGAAGCTTTTTAAAATTTTATTATCGCGCGCTCGTTTCGTCGTCGGGGACCTAACTCGCGTTCAAATGCGTGTACAGAATCTTTACGGGTTGTTTTAATGTAATTGACGACCTTCGAACTCCCTGAGCTCAACTGTGGGAAGTGGCATGTTGCGGCTATGAAGGAACGGACATCCCGTGGTACTGCAACATGAGGGGAGATCCACGAGCAGAATTCCCGAGCAAACGATACTTTTCGGGAGAAATTAACTTTTTGCAATCGCGTCACAATTTTCTATAAGTTTTTTTTAACCAAAACCCGTTTCACAACATTAATTTTTGAACCATGGATTGTTACGTTCCTACCTCTTTACTTCCCTCCGCCTTAGAGCCTCGAAAATAAAGATGCAAATTATTGCACTGTTCTCTTGCATAGCATGAGCCGGGACCTATCCTACCAGCACCTCCTGTTTCAATCCTATGAGCACCTGACGTTTCCGATAATTTCCTTGTTATCCGGCTTGACGCAGACTCACACGTTCGAGATCCATCCCATTCGATTGAGCTTCGAAAAATACTAGTTAACGATACGGAACATGACCTGACTACAAGGGAACAACGAAAGTTTTAATTTTGTGGGCGACTCTAGGCAGTTGGTATTGCGCGACTAATCGAACTGACGAGTAGTTGGAGTGAGACTGGAGGCAGTGCGAAAAAGTATCTGAGACCCGTCCTGTTCGATCCAACATCGAAAAATACCTGAAATGATTGCGAACACTACGCAATTGAAATAAAACTGCCAAAATATCGTTTTTTATTATTTTTTAAAACGATATTTGTCCGTAACGAGCGTGGGGTTTGTCTAATCGGATTACCGAGTAGGTGGGCACAACTAGATACCAAAACACAACGAATTAAAGGCAAAATTTGACCTGGACGGCGGACGTAAACGAAAAACATCAGGTGCGCTGCACCACACTACTTTCCTTAGCTCTTATTCACTGGTTTTCATTAGTTTGGCTTCTAATTAAATTGGCTTTTCGCTCAGTTCATTAGACCTAGGTAAAACACCATTTCACGGTGACAGAAAGCGGTAGCGCTTACAGTGCCGGAATTTATGGTGCTGCTCATACTCGTGCCCTGACCATTATGGAACAATCGGTACACGGATAATAGATGAGGCTGTAGACTCTCATTTTTTGAGATGGATAATAATCACGTTTCCAGAGTTATTGGTTAAAAACCTTTAGAAACAGTAGTAAGTGAAACGGCGGTGGTTGAAATTTCGGAATTTCTGGAGTAGCCACGATATATCTTATGAGCGTTACAAAACTCATCGTATTGGCATTTGATTTAACTACCACCTGCACTTTTCTGGAGATTCCAGTAACATTTGAGGGGAGATTTTACGGAAAAAACTGCGCTTTTCGTCGAAACGTTGCGTAATTTATTAAGCTGCTCACGTCACGGATGGGAATTTGGTGGTATTGTTTTGCCATTACGAGCTGTCTATACAAAAAATGTAATCTAAATCGTTAGTGCCGTATTTGAGAACAAAACTATTTAGTTTGTTTGATCACTACGATGACTATGGTTAGCTTTGGGCGGATTTTGCTCATACCCCTATTTTAGTGACTCATGGTGACTTGCGGGCTAGATATCAAGTGTGAACTGAAGCCGTTATTTCTCAATCACGTTTACCGACACACAGACCATTTTCCCAAATAGCGTTCTTAGGACAGCCTTAACGATCTGAAGAGACACTGAAAACTTTTCAGCCGATTAGATAAGTTGATGGTTTTATAATGTAAACGTTCGACGAAACCCCATAAAAAAATGTCAGCGGACTGCTCAACTTTCGTTCCTACTTCGCAGCGTTAAGGAGGGTGAAAAGTTGGTGAATTAGTTGCTAGAAGTGACGCTTGGCTGAAGAAAGTTGTGATTCGAAGCAGTTACTTGTTTATGACCGCTGTGCATTCCACAGAGTATCAAAGTTATCGAAGCCGCTGATTCCATGAGCTGCTCGGACTCAGTATGGTCTGAAACGTAAAGATCTGAAGGAAAATTGTTTTTCAGCTGATTACATAACTTACCATTCTACTTCGTACACCCAAGGAAAGTAATAGGAAATTGCGTTTCAAACGGCGCGACATCTTTTTAGGGGAAATAAAAATTGTTCGAAAATGAAGAGAAAAAACTCTTCAGGAAAACGAATAAGAAAACACAATGTTATAAAATAACAAATGTATGACATTGAGAACAAATGTTTTGGGGTATAATTCAAACTAGTTTGGGATACGCAGAAAAATTAGTTGCTAGTCGACGAGATCATTCCTCAAGTTTGCTCGCTCATACCAAATTATCAAGTAGATCAACGAAACGGGTGCGAAAAACGGGTGATGAACAAACCGTAAAGGTAGAAATAAGCAGAGATAATGAGTGAATTAGTTCAATTGCTCTGTAACAATAAATACAGAAAAAACGTGAGGAATTCAGGTAAACATATCTGATGCGTAGCAACAAACAACGATCCCCGCCAATTACTGCTGTAAATAGGGGCGTTATATCTTCGTTCAACGCATTTCTACGAAAACATGCATGGTATAATATATACCAAAATGTAAGTAATAGTTAGTCAAGAGAACCCCTCGAGTTTTTTCACAATCGTTAGAGCCGATGTGGGGAAAAACCCTAGTTTTTGGTACATTTTGCTATCATAACCTTATTTTTCGTCAAAATTGTGTTGTTTTAATACTAAAATATCTGGTGCGTTGCAACACACAACTTTCCTTAGCTCTACAACAATTCACTTTGTACATGGCTGATTCTATTTAATCAATTTATTTATCACTTAGTTAATTTGAACTTGGTCAAACAACGCTTTACGGCAGCAGAAAGCGGTAGCGCTTACAGTTCCGGAATTTATTGTGCTGCTCGTACTCATTGCAGGACCATTATTGAGCAATTGATACACAGATAATTAATGAGGCTGTAAACACGATTTTTTAAAAAAAGGATAGTAATCATTTTTGCAGAGTTATTGGAAAATAACCGTTAGAACTGGTAGTAAGCGAAACGGCAGTAGTTGAAATTCAGGAATTTCTGGAGTGAGCCCCATGCATCCCATGAGCGTTTTTAAACACTCACCCTTTAGGTATTGGATTGGACTACAATACAAATCTGTTTTTTAACATTCTACAAGAATTCCAGCGTAGTTTATAAGGAAAAAACTGCGCGAAAAAAGCTTTTGGTCGACAATTTTGATAACTTATTGTGCTGCTCTCGTCATTTTCCCACGAATGAGAATTTTATAGTATCATTGCCTCATTGAGAGCTATCAATATAAAAAATGTAATTAAAATCGTTAGAGCCGTTTTTGAGAAAAAAAATTTGGTGTTTTGATCACTATGATGACTATAGTTAACTTTCGGTGGATTTTGCCCATACCCTCATTATTGCGTCCCATGGTAACCTGCAGGTTACACATCAAGTTTCAGCTGATTTGGTACGGTGGTTTTCTCTAAAAACTGCGCTAAAATCGATTTCGTCGAAAGTTTTGATAATTTATTGTGCTGCTCTAGTCATTTCCCCACAAATGGGAATTTTATGGTATCATTGCCTTATTGAGAGCTATCAATATAAAAAATTTAATCAAAATCGTCTGAGCCGTTTTTGAGAAAAAAAACTTGGTGTTTTGATCACTATGATAACTATAGTTAGCATCTGGTGGATTTTGTCCATACCCTTATTTTGGCGTCTCATAGTAACCTGGGGGCGAGATATGAAGTTTGAGCTGATTTGGTACGGTGGTTTTCTCTAAAAATTGTACACAGACACACAGACCCTTCTCCCAAATAGTGTTTTTCGGACTCAGGAGGTTCTGAAACGTAAAGATCTGAAGAAAACTCAAAATTTTTTTTTCAGCCGATTACATAACTATCCCCTCTTCTTCGTAGAGCCAAGGAAAGTAAAAAGAACCAGCTCAATCGGTTCAGCCGTTCTCCCGCAAAATGAACAACAGCCACACACACATCGTTCCTTATGAACATGACTGTTCCTGAACCCACCTGGACACGGGATGAAGCATGTGGAAGTGCCGGAAGACCACAGACGACACTGTATTCGGTCTGTAGCCCCCCGGCCTTTTCCACGAAGAGAAGCAGTTTGAGTGCCTGCAGCTCAACAGCCTTCGGGGCTTTATTCTGTAAACGGGGTGTAATATCATTAGGTCCAGCTGACACGGCACAAATGTGCCTCGTCCTCAAGGACTCGGAAACACATAACGCTGCCTATGGATTCTTGATGTAGCTGGATGCTGGCTGATAGGCTTGCAAAACGCCACAAACACCTGAAAAGTAGGCTGAAGTTACTCACGCCTAGCACCATCCAGCATCACATCTGCGACTCTAACGGGATACCTCCACACACAACTTCTGGACCTGCTGGTACTCCACCCGCCTTATCCTTCCAGCTGCCCCACGAGCACTGGAAGGGGGGGGGGGATAATAATAAGTAAGGAAATGGGAAGGGCGCCCAGACTACCATATGCCAGCTCTAGGGACGAGTAAGGAAAGGCGGATAAGACGATGTTCCACGATAGAACGACCACCAGTTTAGATACGACGCGAGCAACACACGAGTGGTGGTACCACGGAGAACGCCTGCTGAGACACTCAGCCGACGCATCTCCTCAGCACTTTTCTAGCACCACACACGGACAATGCTGCAACCCTGCCTGCCTCCACTCCACGAACTTCCAACACCAAAACAAGGACCACGCGCCGAAATTACGTTTTTATTTGAATTCAGTAGGCCTCAAAACGTAAAGATCTGAAGAAAACTCATATTTTTGCAACGATTGTAATACTTTCCTTGACCATCGGATAGTAGAGAGTAAAAATGAGAAATTGTTAACAACCGAAGGACATTGAGTGAAATACTTTTGGAGAGTGTGTACATATCGTTTGCAAAGTGAACGAAGCATGGCGCGTAATATGAAAATAATTTGGACGTTGTGGCGCAAGTTTGTACTAACAATTTCTTTAGAACCGTTTGAGGGTCACTAAAGAGTAAAAAATGTATTGAGTACTCGCTACAAAACATCTGGTGGGCACCTCCCATAATTCAGTCTTACGATGTAAAGACATCATCGTCTGGCTTGCACTTACGGCCAGACGACGATGCCTTTACCTCGAAAGCGCTCGCCCACAGTATCTCACCAGCCAGAGGAGACGGACTCACCAAACAGGTACATTAACTTTGGTAATTTACCTACTGGCGGAACTAACCCTATTACTTTAATACCGGATACAAAAATAGTTGTGTAGAACAAAATTCCAGTATAGGTTGATTAAAAACGCCAGTTGGGCACATTATGGTTGTTATCTCTGTTCAATAGACACAATACAAAACAATATACAGGTATTGTACAAGTTGAAGTCTTTCTATAAGTTACACAAACAACGCCGTTTTCCCAGAAAACGTTAAAAAACCCGAGTTCCCTGGCATAACCCCATATTTCCGTTCGGAGAATTTTTAGAGTCAGTAGTGAGATTTGCGGGGGAACGGCTGTACCGATTGAGTTAGTTCTTTTATTACGAAAAGTACCCGGAAAAGTAGCGCGAACGAGGGGTTTTTCTCATTTTTTTCGAAAATGGCTGTAACAATTTTCACGACACTTTCAAATAAGCTTCTACTGGTCAGTACCTAACCTCCGTTCTTCTGGAATATCTGGAAAAATTCGATGATAAGACGCCGAAAGAGTTGTTTTGTAAAATATTTTGGCTCTGACGGGTTTCTGGAAACTCACACGGCCCTGCAGACATATTTTTCTCCATAAATATTCCTCCGACAACCACAACGTGCCACACTGCTTTTTGACGGATAACGGAATTACCGCAGCGCTGTATAACTGAATTTACTCTCAGGTTTTCACGCACAACTATTCCAGTGACTGTCCGTTTGAACGGAAATATAAGCCAAGTAACATAAGATTGGCCGAACGCTAAATTATCGTTTTGCTGGTCTTCTCAAAAACGGATCTGACGATTTCGATCAATCTTACGTGGGGCTTTCAGCTAAGTGGTACCAACATTTTGTCGCTCATACAAGTTGAATTCGGTTTTTATGTGAACGACTTTTTAAAAAGGAATTTATTTCGTTTACAAAGAAAAATAGAAGTTAACAAGCGTAAGAAATGGGACAGAGCCGAGTAGCACGACGTCTAACAAAGAGCACTTTCTAGCTGACTCTGGTGTGGATTCTTGAGAGGCAGTCAGGATGAAATGAAAAGCTCCTCTAGGGCGACGTTTCACTTAATTTATTAAGCATCATCAGGGTTGTAAGATATCACAGCAGGTAATTGAGTTACAATAAATTACTAGAAACTTATAGAGACAAATTGGACTGAAGTATTGTTGAAAAACATACCACGGGAAATTGCTATAATAGTGAGCAACTTCTCTCAAGGCCTTTCTCTGAATGTTATTAATTTAATCTATCATTAGCGATTTCCCGAGGTATGTTTGTCAACAATAATTCAATCCAATTTGTCTCTATAAGTTTTTAGTAATTTATTGTATCTCAATTACCTGCTGTGATATCTTATAGCCCTGATGATGCTTAGTAAATTGAGCGAAACGTTGCCCTAGAGGAACTTTTCATGCCATCCTGACTGGCCTTGAGAATCCACACCAGAGTTGACTTCTACAGTCAAGAACGACCCCACAAGGCAACTTTCTAGCTGACTAAGCAGCAGTTAGTCATCCCAGGCTGACTCAACATACTTATTGCTTAGTGTACATGTTTCGTTCCTATAACTTACATGTTTCTGTTGAAATGAGTTGAAAGAAAGTAGAGCGCTCGTACGTATGTAGCAGAGAGCTAATCTACGTGGGTTGTTTACGCATCAGATATTAAAGCTAGTGTTCTCATAAAAATCAAGTTGGTCGTCCAATGAGCCACCTAAACGATGGGAGTTCAATAATAATCAAATAATAATTAATAGCAACCCGATAAATTCCGAAATTCAAATTACTGTCGCGTCTACCATTAAAAACTTCAACTTCCCTTAGCTCCCAAAACCACTTATTTGGTAACATAGCCTGTGTGTGTGTGTGTTTGTGAGAGGAAGCGGCAAAATCAAATCGGTTCAAATTGTATACTTGGCGTGCAGGTCACAATGGGGCCCCTCAATATGAGTAGGAGCAAAATCGGCCTGAAACGAATCATAGTTATTATAGTGATCGAAACAACATGAATATTTTTTTCCAAAACGACCCTAACGATTTTGATTTAATTTTTTTACGGACTATGCCAAGTAACATATCAGTATCAAACCACTAATTAGTGAACTAATGACTGGAGCAGCACTAATTTTGAAGAAATTAGATTTTAGTCCGATTGATATCTTATAAATTCCGCACAAATGAAACCAACGTTCACAGAGCAAATCAGGCGCTAGTCCAATAAACTACCTATACGATGCGAGTTAATTAAAGATCATAAGATGATTGCGAGCAACTCAAGACATTCCGGAATTCCAACGGCTACCGATTCACTTACTACCACCTTCCACAGGTTTCACCGATAATTCATAAATATAAAAAACGATCACGTGAGTCCCCTGTGCGCTGTTTACTCGTAATGGTCGTGGCTAGAGTTGGAGCAACTCAATAAATTCCGTAACTTTACGCGCTACTACTTTCTAAGTAAAACGTAAGGTTGTGTTCTGCCAAGTTCATATGAACTGAGTCAAAAATAGATTGGACGAATAGCTAAAGCCACGAAAACCACCGACTGGACCGGGAACTGGGGAAGGTGTTGTGATGCTTTCCACAATATATTTCCACAGCGATACCCCCTTATAATCCCAGAGCAGTAAACGCTAACCTTCCCAAAAATGCTGACATCCCCACGAATTACCATTTCAGATTCATTTGACGGAGCGATAAAAACAGTGGAATGTACGAGGGGAAGAACAAAGTCGTTCGTAAAACATTTTGAGGATTCATTTATGTTTTCTTAACTTCTACTTGAGCGATTTTCGTCAATTAAGAATCTTAAAATTCTAAATCCCAATCGGGGGAAGACGTAAAAAGAGGGCAAAACCCAAATCCCCTGCCCAGTGAGTGCCGACTCTGTGAATACGAGCGCCGCATTAACGCCCCCGGAACCCCCCCAGATAAACGCGCTACTTGTTGAGTTGAGTCGCCGCGCAGGAACTCGCGGATAAATAAAACCCTCAACCCCCCCCCCCCCCCACAACCACCCAACCCCCTTCGCGCCACGACGACTCCGTTTTTCAAATAGATTGTCGAATACGACAATCGGCTCGCCGACTCTCCAATGGAAGAGGTTGAACCGAGTACGTCCCCGCCGTCGGAATGTCCCCCTACCCCTTTTCCGTTCGACAACTCGAACGATATCTTCCAAACCGCATTTGCATACAGTATCTACTTTCGCCTTTTTCTTCCTTTTTTTTTTTTTCATCTCGATCGTCGTTTTTTCGCGTCGAAAAAAAGGTAGGTTTTTTTTTTCTTTCGTTAGACGAAGCGCCGCGCTCCACCCAGAAACGAATACAGTGGGGGGGATTAAGGCGGAGTCTGACTTCCTCGCCGTTCCCTCCTCCCATTGCGACGATAGTTACGTCCTCCTCCCTCCAACCACCACCACCCCCCTCTTGCCATCAGGACACCGACGTAATCCCGGCCACTTTCCAAGGCGCCCATTGACGTTCGAAGTTTGATTCGACGGAATTGGGATCGGACGCGAGCCAATCGCACGGCATTCCTAGCCTCCCTCGCCCACCTTCCCCGCTCGCGTCGTCCGGGCGTGAAAAATGCCTCGATCTGTCGTTTGACGCCGACTTCCGGTCCTGCGGAAAGGGGACGAAACTTCGTGACGCGTTTCAGTAATTCCTCGGCCACATGGTGCCGACTCGTCGAAAACCCCAGCACCTGATTCGCATGACATGACATGAACGCCACCGAACGATTTTCAGGATTAAAGGTTCCAAAAATCGCCGAACCATTTCCCTCGTACTCACCTACAGACGAATGAAGTAATACTACGTAAATTAGTCATTCGTACTACCTAAAAAATGTAGGAAAATGGCACCAAACAAAACTAGTTCTACTCTTAGTTCTACAGAAGAGTTCTTCGGGAGCATGAGAACGGCAAGAGGAAATTTGGTGCGACTCTTCGTACAACTTTCAACTGCCCTATGTACGTTCTTGCTACTAACCCAATATATTTTTCGCTCAATTCGTATGAACTTGGTAAGACACAACATTTACGTGTAACTGGTAGCGCTCAAAGTTCCCGAATGTATTGGGCTGGTGGTGCTTATGCCACGGAAGTACAAAAATAGATGGGACCACTGCAGTCAACCTGGAACTCCAAAAGAGTAATGAAAAAACCCATTTTTGGTTTTTCAAAAACGGCTGTAACGATTTTTATTGAATGTTTTTGGTGGATAAATCCAAATAACACAACCGTATTATAGCATTTTCAACAGTGGCAAAGAGACGAGAGCATCCCAATAAATAAGCAAAAGTTTCGACGAAACGTCGAACGCGCAGATTAATCTTGTAAGTCTCGCTCATAAACCAGAGTGGTAGTCCAATAATCTCCCTAAACAGTGGGAGTTTAATATCCACCTCAGAAATTCAGGGTTTCTAGCTAAAGTCTGCCAATTGCACACAACTTAATTTTCGCGTTTTTGAAAACTCACTAACCAACCAAAAAACGAGCTAGCTCAATTGGCACAGCCGCTCTCAATAGGCCTCAAAACAGGTCTGAAGAAAACAGTACACTACCAGACTGGGATATGTCTGATAGACTTGTACCAGCTAATGCCGACGATTTGGCCAACTTTGTCGTGGCCCTGACTGCAATGATGTTGCTGTATAACTTGAAGCGGCTTCGAGGCATTGACGTCTCTTGGACGGGCCAACGGAGGAATCGCAATCAAATCAAATATAGAAGGTTTTCTGGAAGAATTGTATCATCACTTAATAAATCTGCCAAAAAATGCCTACCATAGACATATTTTTAGGGGATATAAATATTGACATAGGGGAATATGCGGCAAACACCTACATTAAAGAAACATATTTAAACCTCCTGGCTGAAATGGGATTTACACCGTACATTAACATTACAACAAGGTCCGATGAAAATAGAAATAGCTGTCTTGACCATATATTTCTGAAATGTGGAAAATCAGAAAATAGAAAGAAAATAGTTGGACTGGTGTGGAAATCAAATATCACCGACCACCATAGTAGCATATTGTGTATAGAGGATGTGCCTTCCACAGAGAAACCAGAAAGGGGTGAAATTAGGGGATGGTTAAATAAAATTGATTATAATTTGTTGAGAGAAAAATTGAAGCAGGAATTATGGGAACGAGTTTTTAAAGCAAGTGATGTCGACGCGGCGGCAGAAGCCTTCCATGAAACTCTTAATGATCAGATTGAAAGGTGTACTCAAGTGATCAGGGTGGCCCGCAAAATGAGGGCGCTTAAACCTTGGATTACCCCGGGTCTATTGCAAAGTGTCAGAAAAAAGGAAATGTTGAAAAAAAAGTTAGACAGGTCGCCGTTTGACATGAAGCAGAAATCCTACTACAAAAAATACTGCAATAAGCTCACTGCTCTAATCCGAAAGGTAAAAGACGCATTCTTTTCAAAAAAACTGGAGACTGCAGGGAGTGATATTAAAAAAACTTGGAAAATAATAAATGAGGCCATAGGAAGAGGCAAAAGTACGGCAGTACCGTATTCGATTGAAATTGAAGGTAAAGCCATGAACATGGAGGATAATGGGGAAGACATCGTAAATACATTCAATGAGCACTTTGCAACAATAGGTGAAAAACTGGCAAATCATAAACATACGGGGATGAGAAAAGCTATTCCGGTCAGCGTCGAAAACTCCCCATTTTGGGAAGTGGAGGTAGAAACAGTAAATAAAATTATTTCCCAACTGAAAGGAGGTTCGAGCCCAGGTTTTGATGAAATCACTGTACATACTCTCAAGCAAGTTAAGGAGCTTGTGGCTAAGCCCTTGACACACCTGATTAACCTAAGTTTTAAAACGCAGGCCTTCCCACAAATTTACAAACAAGCTGTTATTATTCCCCTTTTTAAGGGAGGTGATCCTAAATCAATAAACAACTATAGGCCAATTTCCCTTTTATCAAATGTTGCAAAAGTAATTGAAAAGTCGATGAAGATTTATCTTGTTAACTTTCTCAAAGAAAATGAAATTATCCACGGACAGCAATACGGGTTTCAACCCGGCAAGAGCACGTTGGACGCAATAATGTATCTACTCGAGAAAGTGACTATGGCAATGGACAGGGGTGAGAAGGTTTTGGTGGTCTACAAGGACGTATCCAAGGCGTTTGATACGGTGCCGCATGATAAATTGATAGACACCTTGTTTGAGCTAAATTTTCACCCAGCCTTCATAAATTGGACACGTAGTTACCTCGAAAACAGGGAACAAAAAGTGAAAATCAACGATAAGATGAGTGACGCCAGATCCTTTACATATTCGGTTCCACAAGGAACAGTACTCTCTCCCCTGTATTTCATAACTTATACCTCGAGTATGTTCAGAGTGCAAATAGAGGGAAATTTGGTTGGCTTCGCTGATGATTCAGCTATGATCGTGACAGGAAAATCGTGGGAAGAAGCAAAAAATAAAGCAGCGAATAATATGAGAAAAATGATTGAATGGTTCGAGGCTCGATCACTAAAATTGAACTTTATGAAAACCCACTTCATGGCCCACGCATGGTTAGAACCCATGGTCCCCGATATTGGGAAAATTGTGTGTCACCTACAGCAAAGATGCCCAGTAGGCTGCAGTTGTCAATCCATCGCACAGGTCAAGACGGGTAAATATCTGGGGGTCATGATGGACCAATGTCTGGACTGGGGCCCACAGTTGGAAATAATTAATAAAAAATTAAGAAAACTCATCCCTATATGCTGTGAAGTTAGGAACTTTATGACGATAAAACTAAAGAGGCAACTTTACCATGCATTAATTCAAGCCATACTGATATATGGGATTGTAGCATGGGGAAATACCCACAAAACTAAATTAAAATCCGTGTCGGTGTCACAAAAATTATTAATAAAAATATTGTTAAGGAAAAATAGGCGATACCCGACGGCTGAATTATTTAAGGATTTCCAAGTTCTAAACTTAGAAGATTTAATAGAAAAGACTACTATAGTATATGTTCACAAAATGTATTTAGAGGGAAGGATTCAAAAAAGTGAATTGAATACAAGAAGTGGTAGCCAAGTGACATTGTTGATGCCCCGAATGTCCACGTCAGCGGCGCAAAGATTCTACTTATTCTCGGGTGTGCTCAACTATAATAGACTACCGGATGTAATAAAAGCAGCTCCGAATTTTAGAAATTTTAAGAGGAGCCTAAAGGCTCACTTTAGAGATGGAAGTCAAGTATAGCGAGATGGAAAAGTCTTAGGTAAACTGTAAAATAACATAAGCGTGCAAAAAGACCAAAATGTGTCGGAAAGAAATTGCTAAATTTAATAGATAGGCGGCTCCTACTCCCAGCGTGAGCAAAGGCTCATCGGGAGTAGTAGCATTTTAGGCCAAGAGAAATTGTAATACTATTTTGTACTTATCATAAATAAATGCTATAAAAAAAAAAAATCAAACGCTACTCCCCGCGTACGAGTTCCACAGCGGTGACGTACTCCATCAACGAGCGGAAATATTAAACGATAGAAAAATAAATATTACTGCTGGATTCGTACATCAAATGTGATCGGCGAATTTGGAGAGTAAAACCCGCGTAAGTTGCTAAATGAGGAGCTATTCTCCGGCTCAGGAGCAATTAGTCCATTGACGTTGGAGCCGTTCTTTTGAGTACCGTTGGCTATTTGAGCAGCTGGTAATGACAACAATCGGAAATGGCATGTAACACTGCAATGAGTCCCATTCCACTACCACATCAAATGCTATGAGAGTTCTAGATTGTTCTTACCTGCTACTTATCTACACACGAGAGGAAGGAACGTTGGAAAACATCAGGCCTCATCACGTACATTCAGAAAAAAAACTTAATTTATTTTCACTGAGTTTACGCGAAGGATGGAATAAAGCTACTCTTCGTAATCGCTTTTCAGGACTTATAAGGAACCGCGAGAAGATTAATCGAAACTCATAATAAGATCTGTTAATAGTTCTTTGACGGCACAACGTGAGCCACAAAACCGGTAATGCTTACTTTCCGCAATTAGTTAAGCCGTCCCTATTCATCTCACGACCTTCATCAACAACCATAGGAGTGTCAACACGTGTTTTTTGGACAGTGGGACGTTTTGGAATTACAAGGAAACAGTCAAAATACGGATAATAGGCTAATAGGCTCATAATTATTTCGTAGCATTAATAAAATCGTTTGGGATATTTATGCCAGAAGTTTCGGGTATACAGAATTTGTAGGGGGGAAAAGTTTTAAAAAATCAGTTTTGGACGAAATCTTCGATAATTTGGTGTGATGCTCGTTGAACAACTGATGCAACCTTTACTGCATCGTACCAGAACTACTCAAGATATACTGGAAATGAAAAAAGACTTGAGAAAAAAATAGCTCTAATATGTCCTAACGCGTAACATTTGTTGAAAATCGATAAAACCTACGAAGCAATAAAAATGGCGTAAAATGAATGGTGATAAATCGAGTGCTGTGGAAGAATTGATGACAATACGCAACCACGAGGGACATTTTATGTCTTTTTCTTTTAATATAATTTTGTTTATTTTAAATAAAGAAATATAAAATTACAACACAAAAAATATTTTTCATTTTTGTAACGACGTTACCATGCACTTAACCCAACACAAATTTAGTAACGCTTCTCCGTTACATATCCTGCGTTACATTTTCGGGTTTATGTAGCAAAGTAAAGACATAAAATGTCAACAACAACAAAAATTGTAACCATGGTGGGACTCGAACCCACAACCTCCGGTAAAGGAGACCGATGCCTTATGCATTACGCCACAGGGACTGCGGTTGCAACTCGGGTTAAAATGTTGCCTTGTCCAATCGGCCTCAAAGGTTAATTTTCGAGACGCTTTTGGCCGCTAGACTTTTCGAGTTTATGTAGCAAAGTAAAGACATAAAATGTCAAATTGTGTATTCTTGTAACGTTACTATCAGTGTGATGTGAGTAAAAAAGAAAAACAGTAGTGTTTCTAAAAAATACTGCATTCAAGAAACAGGAATTCGAGAAGCGAAGCGTAGTACATCAAAATAGGTTTTAAATGCCCCTCCCCCCTCCACCTAATCACATAGCAAAGCACAAAAATGAAGTTTAAAAACACCTGAACTCCTTTAAGGACATAGTTAGTAATTTGTTGAAAATATAGAAAATCCTGGAAAGTTTCGCACAAAAAAAAAAAAAAAATGATGGAAAATTTGGCGAAATCCGTAGCTTATTGCGTTACAAATGGTAAGTTGTAGAAGACTCGTTGAGGAAGGGAGCCTTCCTATTATTTGCGTACCTCGTAGTTTCGTAAGAAAAAAAAGGAGTATTTGAAGATTAATACACTCAAGAAACACAATGCACGAGGCGAAGCTTCCAATAAGTTTTAATTCCCGACAAGAAAGTTCAATGAAACAGCGAATAGGGAGTATTTCATATAATTAGCGTACCTCGCGTTGTCATCAGTTTGTAAAACATAGCGTATTTGTAAGGAATAATACACTCAAAAAACACTTATTCCAGAGGCGAAGCTACGCGAGAAGTGCCCCCCCCCCCCACCACCACCTATTACATAGTAGTTACATGATTCAATTACATTTATTTAAAAAAACGACAAAACCAACGTGATGTCCAACAACGAAGTCGGAATGCGTTAAAAAAATGTAACAAGATTAGAGGGAAATCGTTAAAATCCACGACATTTCAGCTCAAATGATTGTTAGAAAATTCAATGATATTCCTCGCAAATCGAGTAAAAAAATGGGATGTTTGTAAACGCATTGTTGAGGAAGTCAGTAAGAGTATCTGTGTATCATGAAACATTCGTTCGTGGATGTTCTGGAAAGTGAGTCAAAAGTTTATAATTTAATAAAATACCCGAAATTGTTGATAAATTTAATGAGATGAGTTGAAAATCGAGAATATTTGCGAAATATGTGAGATAATTTTGTGAAATTTGTCGTTAATTGAGTCAAATCAGGGGGAAAATAGACGCCTAAGTGATTCGCTCTAGCGGGTCTAATTACAATGCAAACGCGTAAAAACCCCGTGAAGTAACTTAGTAACATGACGTGGGCTCCTCCCGCGATAACAGGCGATTTCACGGACGATAGCTCCGGGTAAACTCGCCATTAGCAGATGATTCCTCAAACGGAAATGGGGCGTCAGGGTAAACCTTCAACTATACTATATTCCTCCGTAAAAATGCGATCCCTTTGATTTTCAAGAGTCCCCCGGTCGTTTTTAATCCGAAGTTCATCGCACTCAAGAGGTGACGGAGGACTCAGCTCCAAGAGGATACCGTTCAGGCGGTTTGAAGCCCATTGTGAATTCTTCGCTCGCGTTATCGACTCTAAACCAAAAAGAAAAAGAAAAAAAAAAAAGAAAAAAGAATGAGAAAAAAAGAAAGGTAGCCGGAAGCACGTGCCACAAGGCTCAGGACAGGACCTCCTATCCGCCTAACCCTCTTCTACTTCTTCTTCCACTTCACGAACTCCCGCCTCGCCCGAACCTCTGACGGAGGTTCCTCAATCGAGATCTGTAAATAGTATTGATGTGTGAAGATAATTTAGACTTCTGGCATTCCTATAGCGATATTATATCATCTTTCACGCGAACGTCATCATCGTAGCATCCAAATGATTTGATATTCCCTAGTTGCTGTTTCACTTCAAATTTTAGGCCGAGACTCGCAGTCCTGACTCAACTGAAGATTAATTTTGACTACTGAACATGAAGGAATTACTTAAGGAAATAGTACGTCAGATTCCTTATTCGCAATCCTCCACTTTTTTAAGTCAATAAACAGCTCAGCTTAAACCAAAGATTTGTACTTGTTAGCTGAAATTAACCTGTGAATAGCAATAAAGAACTTGATTTAAAGTTCGTCAAAACTCATTTTCTGATGTACCATCGCTTGTATCTCCGTTCAACGGATAGTTACTGAAATAGTTATAAATACCAAAATGTATAAGTGGTAGAAGACAGTCAGTCAAGTTATTAATCAACTGTGGACATTTCGAAAAGTTTCAAAACACAAGATTCTTGGCACATTGTATCTAGTATTGACTAGTTGGAGACAATGTGAGATGAAGGTGATCTTTTCAAGCGTTTGTCCAAAAAAGTGTAAAAATCGTCATGAAGTGATATTACCGGACAACGAAAGTTAGGTACTGATCAGTAGAAAATACTTTCATCAGTCGTTTTGGAAAATAATGGGAAATACAACGGGCTTTTAGTAACCCCCCCCCCCAACAGGGACTCTTGATAATATGTATTATTCACCCTTGCCTTCAAAAAATCACACGCTGAAATTAAGTTTTATCTACTCAGTAGACGTCAAAGCATGGCGCTCTGAACAAAAGGCAACTTTTTTAACGAGATTGTGATGCTTTCCCTTTGGGTAGTGGAAAGTAAAAAGTTATTTTTTTAAATCAGTCGCCTGAAAGTGTTTCTGGGTTAGACGGAACGTCGAGTTTTGGTATCAACTTGATAAAAACTGAGAGCAACTGTGATGAACGGATCAAAACGAAACGACCTCGAACGGGCTCCCTTCTCATCAGTTAACCTAAAATAAAAACCGTGTCGCCCGAAAAAGCGTCCGGCGACTCAGCCGTCGCTCTTTCTTTTGGCACAAACTCTCTCGAGAATCAATCGAGATGGAATTTTCGAAACGACGAGCGGAAGAAGGAAGCGGCGGATAAAAGTGTTGCGAAAAAGATTGAAAATCCCACTCAAAAATTCGAGATAAACCGACGGAAACGCGATAACGCGCCGATTAAAAAGCGCGGGGACACAAAGAGCGGACGTCGCGGCGAACTTGAAAATAACGGCGATTAATTCGTCATCCGACAGGTTGTTGGCCCCTTCAAACTGGAAGCCGTGGAAACGCAATTTACAACTCATTTTGAGGGGATTCTGACGGTCCTCTAGGAATAGTGGAAGCAAGCAATCAGATGGTTAAATAAATTATCAACAATTAATATCTCCTTCTCTCGGAAAAAACTAATAAATTCAGTCTTGATTTCCCAAATGCAATCCATTTTCAAGCTACGTTTGTTTCCAAACAGATTTCCAGCTCTTTTACTCAATTTCCAACAATTTTCGTTCTATTTCAGGAAGACATGCAATGGTCATTCGATTTACCAAGCTTCTAATATTTGTGAATTTAAAAAAAATTACATAACAGCCCGTAAAATGGGATAACAGGAAAATGCACCAAAAATCGCGTCTTGTAAACGTTTGTCGAACTTTCCAAAGTACTGACAAACTGAATTTGATCAACCTGCCTTCGAGCACCCTGTAATCACACTTTGCTCCCCTCTGTGATTACCCGATATATTATACGAAAACGAACGTCCCTAAAAAAATAATTACGATAGTCTCATGATTTGTTCACGCGCTGGTCATTCAACAGAAGGTGATAGAAATAGGAGACATCCAATAAATTTAGAAACTTTAAGCAGTAATAGTTTATGTATAATACAATGTTTCTGCCACGATGATGTAAACTGAGTGTGAAGTGAATTAGTTGCTCAAGCGATGAAAATCGCCGAATCTGTTGGGCTGAACGATATCGCACCAGATATACACGTTTTCATACTTTTAAGCAAACGCATTTAATTACCGAATAATCCTCGCTGAACCGAGCGGTTCACTTTCAAATTACCTCGTGTTCTTTCCGAACACCTAGAAATAGCCTTTTGTCGGTTTAGCCTAATAAACAGGCACAAATTACTCACCCAACATTTTGGAGAGGTCGGCGTTGTGGAGGTCAGGGTTTTCGTCGGCGAGCCGTTTCCTTTCGGCTTTAGCCCAAACCATAAAAGCGTTCATCGGCCTTCGTATCCTTTGCTCTTTAGCAGACGACGCTTTTTTCTCCTGCTGGACACAAACAGATGGATTAATACTCTTTATAACATGCATTTATATCATCAAGGGGAAAAATAAATACGCCAGGAACATCTGGCTGCATTCAGGAACTTGGAAACCTTTACAGAGCTCGGCATGATCCATGACATGATAGTGTCCAGGTACGAGTTCGACGGGAAATACTAAGTGCACCGGAAGCTTATGGAACAACAAATTCGTCCTTCAAATGGTATTAACATCTACACAAATGGATCTAAAGCCCTAGAGCGTACAAGCTTTGGGGCATGCATAAGTGGAAGCCCAGTAAATCACCAACCATTACATTTGTGCCGATTTCTCATTACAAATCCTGTTCATAGCAGACTAGCGTTCTAAAAACAAAGAATGTTGGCAGTGCAAATAGCTGCCAACGCAATTAAAATTGAATAAAAGTTATAAAATAGTTAGGGACATCAAAAAATGGTCTCACAAATTATCTAAGCAGAATGGGGGGCCGCCCAATAAATCCCAGAACCCTAAGGGCAACCAGTTTCTATTTGAAAAGTTGGGCTAAATTCGACAAAAGTTCCTCGCCCAGCACAAAATACAGATTTTAGAGCTGATATTTGACACGTTACAAGGTAGACTGGGGATTCCTAACTCAGACCAACTATTCATACCCCCCCCCCCCCACACACACAGGATTCTAATATACTGTTCCCTCTACTTCTCAGCTGTGCACGGTGTGGTATTGAGCAGTTAGGTGCTCATCTGTCTCAGGAGTTAGTACTGACACTGTAGGCTGTTCATAGTGCCTCCTCAACCCCGCCAGAAAATACTCATACTAGCACAGCCCTGACTTAACTTATTTAGCACCGCTACGTAAACGTGCACGTACTTGAAAAGGCGGAAGAGGTCGCTCCCAGTCAGTCGCGGGGCCGGGAAGTGGTTGAGACGCGGGTACGAGATCATCGGGCAAATAGCTGAGGTGGTAGGAGGTTCTGTACAACGGACTGTGGGGTGTGTAGTCTCTGAAACAATAACGATACATATAATATCAAGAATAGGAACACTCAATGGATTAAGATTATGTATATCTGGAGCGCATCATCCCGCAAGTTTCCGCATCCTCAGTAAATTCGATGCTATGGACGCTGTACCCGATGTTTGTTGAACAGGTTTGACCGTGTGTGTGTGGGGGGAGGGGGGGCATGTTGGAAGATTAGAGAACATATTTGACAACGTTTTGTTGACAAGTTTTCTGTCAATGTCAATGGCAAGCATGAAGTTTGACAAACAAGTTTTATCGTGTGAGTGCGATAGAAACATCAAACCTTCAAACCACCAAGAAAAACGGTGGTAGTGCTGGGGAGAAACCAGGGAGAGCAAACACAAATAGCTATCCTCGTCCATTCTCATGCAGCAACCGCAATCTTGAGGTCCACGCCTCAGCTCTTTCAAGAGGTTAACCTGGCTGGAAGTTGGACTTTTTCCAACAGCCACTCTTTCGCCCACAAAGATCTTTTTCCTTTGCGCAGTTTTTGCTGCTTCACTCCGGATGTGGCAATATAAATGACTTGGATGGTTCATGTCCATAGGTATTCAAATTGAACAATATTTCTACAAGAAAGAACGCAACACGATATCTGAACGAAGCTTGATGGTGTGTTTGAAAGTTGATTTGTTATTAGAAGATGATTTGTAAGTTTTATTACAGTAATTGGAGCCATTTTTCTAAAAAAAAAAGCGAAAAGAGGGCGTTTTGTACGATTTTGGTCCCATCCATCTCATCGATGAAAAAAAAAACATCTCATCATAGAACGTAAGCAGTCCACTGCAAGACTCTCTACAAGCACACGGATACATATGCTCGCAACGGTTTGGCCAGCCTGCTCCCTTCGTGTTACACTGGAGAGGCATTCGCAGACAAGTCACTAGTGACCACTCAATCCACTTTATTCTACGGGTTGTCGTAGTTTGTTACTGGCGTTGGCCAAACCATTGAAATCGATAATTAACTACTCAATAAGAAATTTTAATAAGTGCGTTTGATACTTGTAAAGTGAATGCCCAATTGCTCGTTATTGTTAGCTAGTACGTATCAATTCGGTTATTGGTAACTTCCTCTTTCCGAAGGTCTCATGAAAAGCCAGTTCCAGAGTTTTTAACATTTATTTTCCCGGGTTGCTCGGTGTGGTCTGGCAGGAGCCCCTTGCTCGTAAGACCAAGGTGGGAGGAGACGCACGGATGAGCTCCCCGATTTTGCTCGGTGGTGACCCCTTCAGGCATTTGGAAGGAAAAACGAGGAAAAGCTCCCGAGGAAAGGGAGACAAAAAAGTGCCTCGTAACGGACGTCGAAAGGCCCCCGCCGTGACAAAAAGCGGCGTTTTGATTCATCGAGGCTCATTCGAGAGGGTTTCGATTTCGGTCGACGAACCTACTAAACGCGAGGCAATCGCACGACATTCCAAGAGGACGCCCCGCGTTCGAAGTGGAAAATTTCTTGTCTCCCGCACGCGAGCTTTCCCTCTTTTCATTTCGCTTTCAACTAGATTCGAAAAGCGAAATAGGAGGACACGCGAAACCGTTTCAGAATACGACTTTGCCCGAGTTGATCTGATATGAGGTGAACAGAAGAGAAGGCGTAGATAAACGCAACATCACGCTCTTACTTCTCAAGAGCAAATTGAAGACAATTCCGTACTGAAGCACAGTTCCCCTTTAAACCAGTTAAGCCAGTAAACCCCTTTTAGTGAGCACCTGAGCCTGCGCTGAAAACAAGGGCTTGTTTGACGGACTCCTCTGCTCATATTGATGGAAGTCCTCAGCGGCCTCCGGTTTCAAGGCATTCCACTTTCCCCAATAAGTCATAGCCCCGCATAGCCTTTCCTTGAGGCCATAGACTTACGTAGGTTACAAATCCCGTAAGCCCAAAATTCGATAATTCGTTTTGCCTTGCGCCTGGATATAGATGAACGTGTCACTCCAGCGTACCGCAATCCCAAGGTTGAATTGAAGAACTTTTGACCCCCCCACCCACAAGCGAATGTGTTCGATTTCGCGCCAGATGTACACCAAACCAAAACAAGACGTAGCAAAGTCCAACCCATCGCACTACTATTTACGAAGCTCTACGCAGTACAAAATACCCAAATATACAACAGCTATCCACACAGTTTCAAGATTTCAAGACAAACCTCAAAAAACGATAATGAAGAACTATGAATTTACTAAAGAGAAAAATATTTAGTGCAGAAATGCAATTTATATTTCAATCGGCTCATACGGATTTGTATAACATAACTACGGTCAACGTAAAAACTGGTAGCGCCCGAAGTTCCAGAATTTATTGTCAGTTCGCTACTTTGTCACAAGCTTTGTTGATTGAGGGGGCTGTCAATATGAGTTTTCGAGGAACGTCGTCATTTCACTATGTTATGCCTGTAAAGAAACTTAAATCTTACAGGTGATTCATTTACCTACCATCCGATTTTTTTGAGAACGTCAGGTTCATGTGTGTGTGATTTATGATGAAAAAATCGCACTAAAATCCGTATTTGTGATAGTTTATTGTGCTGCGCTCGTCATTTTCCCACAGATGCTAATGTTATGCTACCGTTATATCATTTGAACAGTTCACACAAACTAATTTAATGAAAATCGCTGGTCGTGTTTGAAAAAAAGGTGGTGTTTTGGTCACTACGATAACTATAGTTACCTTTGGGCCGATTTGGTCCCTACCCTTATTTTAGTGTCTCATGGTGATTTTGCGACTACGTACGAAAGTTGAGCTCATTTCTCTCAATCGCGTTAACATACTCGTACCTCAAATGATGTCTTTTGGACTCAGTACCATTTGAGTCCACAGCGCCAAGTAAAGTAAAAACAGTGAGATGAGACCCTTTCAACTTAAAATGTGAAGGTCAGTGATCCTATTCTCCAACCTTTATGGCCATAATATGAGAAACCTTGAGCTGAATATGCAGAAATCTCCACATGAGCTCTTCGAACCAGCCCAGGAAGTAGCCGGTGCGCAAGATATTGAAGAAGAAGTCTAAGGAAGAGTAAGACACCTGCAAGTTAGAACGTTCTTTCCTCTAGGTCGATGAGGGCGTCACAATGCAGTGACATCGCCAGTTCTTTAAAACTTCACCTGACTCGAACATCAATCGTTTTCTGTGAATGTCGTCGTTTACGTTTCTGATTCATTGTGTTTCTAATGTTGATCTTGAACGATTAAAACTATACTTTATCAAGAGTATCAAGGTATTTCATTGTATACGATTTCACGCAACTCATCGCTCACGTGCGCGACCGAAAATACCTTAACGAGTCGCCCGATTAATTCGTAGAGGTAAGGAAAGTAAGATATGAACCATATTGTTACTCTAGTTCTCAGTTATTTGCTTGCGTACACCAATTATTAACGATTCAGTTTGTTATATCCACGCTACGATCCTCATTTAATTCTTTTTGCAAAATTGTGTACTGCCGAAGTAACAACATTTCGTTACCAATCAGCTAAGGGAGCTCTTGTCACATCATCTTAAGCGTCTCAAAGTGGTACAGAACTCCTATTCGCATTTCTACTTCTCTGATGATAGCTGACAGGGTAATCCTTGGTGTAGCAACACCGATGTTCAAGAACCTCGAGAATAGTACCTACTTCGTAAAGGAATTTAAGTTGGTTCACGATCAGCGCTGCAACGATACCAGAAATAGTTGACAGCCTCCTCGACAATAAAACGGCAATCTCTGACTCGTCGTTCAGTGCAAGAATTTATTATGAAAATATACACGTTCAACATGTGTAAATCTGCCAAATGCGTTCATTTACTCAAACGATTGAGGGAATAAAGAAGGAACTATTCATGTTTTATATCTAAATTCTGTATAAAGTGTATCGAGTAGGTTTTTTAATGGTGTAAATAATACTTATGTTGACGTTTTGTTATAACATACTACATTATTTTCAAAAAAACATAGTTTGATTTATTTTCCGTGTTATTTTCTATGTGCAACGTAAGAAAGGCCTTACAATCGTAATTGCAACCTGGGTTGATGAATAAAACCGTATCTCCTGTGAACAATTACCTCTGCTCTGATCTCAGTGCAGTCCGTTTTGCACTAATCTACCTATTTCTCTACGTGCGAAGTCGAAGATGACCAGGAACCCAATAAAACGCTGTCCACGGAAAACGAGGGGCAGTAGCTAGGATTGGAAGAAATCCCAGAGATGAAGAGTTTAGAAGAAATTGACTTAGCGGGGGTTCGAAGTTGACATTTGAAGGCTTAATCCAGGCGAGGATATTATAGTGGGGTTGACCTGTGAGACACAGCAATTACAATGCATGCCTTAAACAGTAAAGCAATTCTCCTTTCATTTAAGTTATCTGCTTTAACAAAAAAATGCATCGCCGAATGACGCGAGACAACGTTGATGAGATCAAGTCAAAATCATTTGCTCGTAAGAATGAAGCAAAATACGCAAATAAAAGGCAAAGAGCAAAATACGTGGTGGGAAACAAGTTAATCAGAGTTAGTGTTTTATCGATATTAAGATACCCCACAGCTTCATTTGTCAGTAGCTAACGATTCGATGATTGATTGTTCTGTGTAATTTTTTAATAATAATATTTGGTGATTGATGACTTTTTTATTTAATTATTTGAATATGGAAAGCATGCCATTTGTTTGGAAACCTTGACAAAAATTCGCATCGCAAGACCACAAAAATCGTAGTTCTCCCACCGAGCGTTTTCGTTGAAAACACGACCAGTTTCAAAACTTGGTTTGCTACGTTTAGGTTCATCTTAATCATTACATATAATAACGAGGTAACAGAAATTCATAATTGGTGTATAATGGAACTTTTTTTTTTGAACGCATCACAAGACTTTGCCCTTTGCCCCACTACGATTCAGCAATTTCTTCGCTGTAGGATTTACTCATATTTGTTATTACTTTCATTAGTCCTACGGAGTAGAAAGAACAGTAATCGGCGTGGAAAAAATTGTTGAGCTCTCTTTAAGTTGAGACTTTGGAGTAGGGTGTGGCGTTCTACAGGGGGATATTCTGTCTCTATACTCTTCGATCTCGTGATTGATACTCCATTGAGTAACCTGCCTCAGGAAATAGTGTTCGATCTCGCCCCAGATGTGTGTGGGTCGGCGCGTTATCCTTCGCCGATGATGTCCCCCTTGAAGGTACAAAATAGGGCTTGCAGATCGGCCTAGACAAATTTGTAAGACAACTAGGCATGTTTGAATTAGGGGTGAATCCTGTGGCTCGATCTCCCTGGTGTCCTCTGATCGTGATTACAGCGTGAAGGTTGCGGATTAGCGAATCCAGGGTTCTAGCTGGAAGCGTCTTCAAGATGTGACAATACCTTGGGATTGAGTTTCTCAGGACAACCTCCCTCAGCTGGAAGCCATGTGGACGTTTGTGGTTATCAACATTCTGATTGCCAAGGCTCCATTGAAGCCACAATAGGAGCTGCGCCATCTTTGGACATACTTGCTCCCAAAGTTGACCTACACGCTGGTGTTTGAGAGGTTGACCTAAAACATCTCAACAGAATGGTATGCTCTGCTGTACATGGTTGACTAGGCCTCCCGCATATGTACCATGTGTACGTTCACACTGGGGTTTGATTTAGGGGACTTTGTGTTCCATATCTCTCTCTACCAGTATTTGGGTCTTGGGCTGTAAGCTCCTGCTTGCTTCATCTGGTTGGGATGTTGCATGCGCTGTGGCTAGTCTAGCATTCATTCAGGATCAGCTGGAGTGGAGTGAGGTGGTGACTCCATCTGTCCCCAAACCCAGTAAACCTTCGCAGTTTGCGGCTGCTCTGCATGGTTCGGTTGACGGACGGGAACAAAAAGACGACTCCTCCGACTCTTCTGTGTGGGCTTCAAAGGGCATCCACGGAAGTGATTATTGTCACTTCCATGCTATTCATGTGGCGTCACTGCCTACAGTGATGAGGTATACAGGAGGCGGGGATCGTAGCATTGTGGATGTTTCCATCATGCCAGTGGTAACCAGTTTGGGTTGCTGTAGGACAGGTGTGTTGGCGTACTCCTGGGGGCAGGTTGCTGGTGCATCTGAGGGCTGGGAAGTGGAGAGAGAGAGGCACATTAGGCCATTAGGCCCGACCAGTTTGCAGTGATCCTGGATGTCGAAGGAGTGTGTGGAAGCTGGAATCAGCGCAGGAATATGACAGGACGGATTTTCACAGGTAACATCAGGGTTGCAGCATTGACCGTGTCCTGGTGCAGCGTGTGGTGCAAGAAAGTGCAGAGGAGGAGTGTCTTACAGCAGGCGTTCTCCAAGGAATCACCCATATGTTGCTCGCGTTGTATCTGAACTGGTAGTCGTTCTATCGTGGAAGATCCTCTTATTTTCTTTCATTCTCCCTCCCAACTCTTCTATCCCTAGAGCCTGTGTAGGGTTTCCATCGCCTTAATGACGCCCGTCGACAATAGCAGTGCAACTGCTGTTGTTACTGATAATGCTCAAGCGATTTCTCTACGGGGAGAAACAACCAGTTTAGGCATCGAGAAACGAAATTATCTTTCGTGCGTTCTGATTACCTAAGCATAATGCGGACAACGCGCCTCCTAGAAGTTATCCGCTGGATTTTACTCGAAATTATCAGATAAAAACGTCATGTATAAGTCGGGCGAGGTGGAATATTTTCAAAACTGCCGGAAACAACAGCAGCCACATCGAGCCTCCCCGAGTTTACATGAATTACGCCAGTTGTGAAATTGACTAACCGGAGATAAGGTTGAAACGATGATTTTGTAGAACCGGAAATGTGAGGTCTTTACGTTGTCCTGTGAAGATGAAGTCGTTGTATTAACTATTTTTACAGTTTCCATGATTCACAAACTATTAAACCATTAATTACTTAGACCGTGTTTCTATTACTTCTGAGTTCAATAAGTTATCAATATTTATCTGTACAGTTCGACTGAATCAAACTTTAGATCACGTCTCGTACGAGGCGAATATTATCTCTTTTGATTTATTCTAAACAGGCTAGTTTAATATCCTTCTTGTCAATTACCTACCTATTAATAACCTGATTATTTTCGTGGTAAATGAATACCTTCCTTTCAGATACAATTAACCTAGCATTGAAGCAGTAAGTAAACGTTGATTTTTCAATGAAGTTCGTCGCATAAGTAGCAACCGTCTACTAAATTTTGGAACTTTAGCGCTCCCAGTTTTTACACGAAGCGTGAAGTTATGTTTTAACAAGTCCGTATGAACTGAATGAAAAATAGATTGAGTTAGTAACTAGAATGTACGTGGTGCTGAGGAAAATTGTGTGATGCGTCGCACCATATATTTCATTCAGGGTGTATCAATTTGATAGCTCAACGTTCTGCGTATAAACTGGATGTTGTAAGGGTTCCAGAGTTGATTAGGTTGCCCTTATCCATCCCACGACCGTCAATGAGATTCTATAGTATCGGTATTGTATGAATTTTGGAATTATAAGCGAAAGGCAGCGACAACAGTTACAGAACCAACAAAAGCTTCGAGGAATGTCTCTAAAATAATTTTACAACCGTTATTAAACGCTGTGTAGGTAACTTAGTGGACTAGCATCACGATTTTCTGTCACTGCTGGATTGCCGAGAGACCAGGATATACGAGCATAACAATCTATTTTCCAGAAATATTCGGCAATGTATTTTTCTGCTTATTTTCCCACAAATGAAGATGGTTTATTTGAGGAAATATTTAGAAAAAATTGGTGTTTTAATCACTATAATAACTATGGTTAGTTTTCGGATCATTTTGCTCATACCCCGACTTTTTTGTCCTTTGCCGATCCGCAGGCGAAATTTATTTTATTTATTCATTTATTGAAAGGAAGAAAACAAAAACGTGGAAAAAATGAACACGTCGGCTCCCGTCCACCAACAAAATAAGTTTATAGTAAGTTGTGGTTGCTGGTGGAGCCATTATCAGACAAAAAATAACAGATTACATATTAACACTCACTACCAGCCTTACTATTAAATTATATTAATATTAAAGTATTATATTTAATTTAACATTAAAGCCTCGCTTCTAAAACTGAATACAAATAACTCCATATGCCCCTGAACTAGGAATTTAAGCCATTAGATCTTCTACTCTTAGCCAATATAATATTTTTAAATGATTGCAATTTCTAAAAACATCAAAATTAATTTTACAATCATAAAAGAAACGTATTGCCTCGTAATAAGCCCTTTTCCTCGCTCTCTCAGTGTTCAACTTGGGTAAAACTTAATGGCAGAAGAACATCTATGCTCCGGTACAAAAATGCCAGGTTGCAGCAAGAACAGTTCCCTCTTATTATGCACTCTAAACTCCCGGTAAAGCTGAGCTCTTGGGTATCGGGAACTTCTCCTAAGGGCGATTCGTGAGTGTTTTGAGCGACCTGCAAAGACGCCAGAAGCGAGCTACAGGCACCGCCCTAGTAAAATGCCATATTTTAACAAAGAAAAAAAATTTCTAGCGTCTTTAAACACATAGAATAGCTTTCCCAATTTAACAACCACGGCGTCAATGTGCTTATCCAATTCAGATTGCAATCAAATACAACACCTAGGTACCTACATTTACGAGAATACATTTATATGGGAAATATCAAATTAGAACCGATTCGTTTCGGGCATATTCTTCCCGGGACGATCACGTAACATTTTCTCGAAAAGACTGAGAAATGTTCAACACAACTCTTATCCATGCCTACTTAGTAGGACTAAGGAAAGTAAAAATATAGAATTCGTTTTTCAATGTCACGAAACGCAATTAAGCATTTTTGAAGACGCGAAATTAAGGTTTTGATTTTCATCGACGGGAAGGGGGAGGGGATCTTTCACGTTTAACCAATAACCTTTTCGAATTTTTCTCGTAAACGGCTCGAATGGTTTTGATTATACCTTCAGAATGTACGGCAGAGATATCGGCTACAGAAGATAGATATAGACAAACAAGAAAGTGAAGAAGATAAGATACATCGAAAAAAGAGATTTGCAAACAGCAAATTTTCTCAAAAATGATTTTGATCAAACTTACGAGGTACTCTCAACTATTATCTACATATTATTCTCTACAAATGTTATAATAGAAATGCGTGGAACAAAAATAGAGCCCTCGTATGCACAGCAGATCTTGGAAGTTACGGGGGTTGGTGAAAGTAGGGTGATGCATCGCACCAGATATTTACTTTGGAGCGATCTCAATATCTTCATTATCTTCCTAGATCATAAGGCGTAAAGGGAACTTCCTGGCGATTCAAAGGCCGATCAAACATGTTTGTTTCTAGCCTGTAATCGAGGCCCGACGAGAGGTTAAATGATGTGAAAAATTGCCGTGGAATCGTTAATAACGGCTTTGAGGGATGAGCCTAGCCTGTGGAATCAGCGGTACAAAGCCTACCACAACCAGTACATAAAACGTGAGCTGTGGGAGTCGAGCGGAACGACGCTTCTAGTTCTTTCGAGAATGGATTCATGTGTTTTGATCCCGATACCCCTTCAAGTAACTTGAGCGGAATTCTGCACTTCTCATGTGTTCCCGAACGCACCAAAAATCTGTCTACACTCAAAATACACTCTAAGCGCACATCTAGAACGCCAGCAGGGGAATGGAAATATCCGCGACATAAAATACACTTTTTGCGATGAACTAAATCGCTATCGTCCAGTGATACACGGTAGACGACATTATTATACTGTGAACGGGGGCAGAATTATCATATTTTCCACGACCGTATAAATCAATTAGATCCGCCTATTAAATTAACACTTGAGTTTTTCCTTTAATTATCTCCATCCTTCTATTTGTGTGAAGAACAAAAAGCATGAATGAATTTGAAGGGCACATTCTACTTGAAACATGGGTCTCAAAAAGAAGAGTTTAGGGTGGTGTTGCACGAGAAGAATCACAAGGGATATCAAGGGTGGTTCTGCTTTTGCAAATCAACTGAACGAATCCCGTCACTCCTTCAATTTTAATGTGACAGATAGGCGACACATCGAATTTCTCTATTTTTGCCCCATGAAACGCGTGTTAGATATGCTTGAAAAATTTGGCATAATTTAAAGTAACATTTCAATAATAAAACGGAGAAAGAACGATTGTCTAATCCACTAAACTTGAGTTACAATGTTAGATCGATTTTGACGGTAAGTCATCATTACTAACGAACTCATGCAGTTCAAATAAATATTTAAATTTCTGTAATAACTTGGTTCACTTTATCTCCCCCCTCCCCCTCCCTTTCCTTCGTTAATGTGAACTAGATAGAACTTAGCTGTGGAAAGTGGTTGCGCTTGAGATATCGAAATTTATTGCGGTACCCGAAGTTATGTCACGACATTCGTTGAATAAACAGCGTATAGGTAGATCATGAGACAATCAACGCCATTTTTTAGGGACGGTTAATGTTTACAGTCTCTTAAAGGGGAACGCAGTAAAAAAACAGACAGTCAAAGACAACATTTTCTAGCATTTCTTCTAGGCGTAGCGGAAAGTAAAATGCCTTACTGAATAACAACCTCTTTGTACTCCTCTGTATATAATGAAGGTAAAGAACTGGTTCTTAGGCAAAAAAGCAAAAATAGTAATGGCAAGGCATCACAGTTCAAATTCATGAGGTGGGAACCCTACTCGGCCCTGAACTACCTTAGCAACCACGGTGACTAATTTCAATGCTGTTTCGACAGCTGATTAAACAATTGTCACTCATTTCATACCTTCGCTTTTTCAGTACACTTTTCGTAATTTTTTCCATCTTATTGACAATTTACGTGGCGTATTTTCAAATATTTCTAGGAATTTTTGAATTCATTCTGTTTCATTTGCGTTTTTCTACCGATTCAAAAGTAATTTTAGAGAACTGACTCAGAGATGACGTCACAACGCGTGTTTTACTGGTTAGCTGTGCTGAAGTTCGCAGCATGTAATCGAACGCCCAGAAGTCCTGGATGGTCGCAGACATGAATATGAAACGATTTTGAGGTCGTGGGAAGGAATATCTAGGCCACACTTTTTTTCAGCTTTTCGAGTTTCAGCCCCTCTGAATTGGCTACCTATGACTTAAACCGATTGTCCAGAAGTCGCAGACATGAATATGAAAATACACAAATGGGCCAGACTTTTCATTATGAATATGAGCGTTACTTCAGCCCAGTAACGCCATCTTGTTTCGTGGGGTTGTGACACCCACATGTCGAATGCACGGAATTACGCCAATATCATTAGGTCCCAAGTGTCACACAACGCTGCGTTCTCATCACCAAATGAAAATATCAAGATTTTTTAAAACAGTAATTTGGCTTTTGTGGGTGTCGAAAGTTGACGTAAAAATGCTTCATGGACGGAAGAAAGCTTCGTCTTTACTTGCTTTTATACATACGTTCGTAGCATTTTTCGTTCTCCCTTACATGTTGAATTGTCGACAAAAATATTTATTTCTTAAATGATACATTTAGGTTCTGCGATTTTACGTGAGTTATTAAAGTTAACGTACCTGTTTGGTGGGTGCCAGAAGACCAACACGTACGTTAACTTTAATAATTTACCCAATCACTTTAATACCTTGCACGAGTTTCTTCTATAGAGGGTATACGATGGATGGGAATACTCCATAGCTAGGATAGCGTTACCCTAACTTCCCTAACTTCATCCAAATGAAATTTCATGAAAAAGTAACTCCCATTTTGACTGAACTACCAAAAAGGGCATGAGTTGTCAAAACTAAATAAATTTCAGACAGAGAGAGGCAATGACAACTCAATTCTGTTCATTTCTCCAACTTACCTACATTTCATTTATATTAAAAGCAATACTCTGGAAAAGGACAGCAAAAATGTTATGCTCAACCTGTTCTCAAAATAAAAGATTTATTTGACTTTCTAGTGAACCCAACCAATAAAGCGCATAGGAATCGGTTATTGGGACATTGATCAGATAACGACGTGTCTAGACATTATGAGCAAAAAATGAATCTTATGTTGGTTTGGGGGTTAACTAAATGGGCAAACGGACTAAACCACTAACAACATAACTTAATGCAAGGTGGGAAGTATAAAGAAAGAACACTTGAATTAGTTAATGAAAAAAGGGAGGAATTATATAAAATGATGAGTAGTTATCTTAAGAACCAAGCATTTAAAAAAGTATCGGCATTTATAAAGAGCCCACATATTAACTACTTGTACACTGTTAGGAGTTTTCACTGACTGTCTGTGAGTGAAGTGAGGAGCCCTGTGATCCTTATCATCCACTGATTGTAAATATAAAGACGTTCTATCAAACAATCTTTCGCAGTCTCTCTTATAAGAGCTTCAAAGAGGTGCTTGGTACACTTTGGTAAAGATCTCATGTGCGAGTGCACCAAATACCGTCGCTCCCAGTCAAACCGTTTTTAATGAAACGTGTTACGAAAAAGTTAAGGTTCTTTCCGACCTCGACTAAGCGTCCCCTTCGTTCCGTCGCCGTTTTATAGGTGTACCAAATACCACCTGCAGGGAGCCCAGAACAAGTTCCTGAAGTTGTTGGTTTGGAGATGGGTGACCGAAGCCAAGACAAGATAAATGAGAAAAAGAGATTTGTGTTGTCCTCACTGACCGATCGAAGCTTTATCGCCGATACTGCGCTGTTTTACAAGTTGGTCAACCAACTACTGGTTCCTCGAACGCCCAACTCTTCTTGCCCCGTTTGGAATTAACGTACCGAACCGAATAGCACAGCACGGGCGACCGTCCCCGTGTTTGGACGGTGAGTACTACCTACCGGCTCCTTAGACAGCCAAACATTTCCGTCGGCATCAACATAACCACATCACCGAACCCGTTAGCCAAATAAATGCATACAGAATTTTATTTTTAGATAGAAGCATGCGGATTTTAATTTAAAAAAATGAAATTGGAATGAAAAAGTGAAAATGCGAGTTTTCGACGAATGTATCTTACAAATATCTGGCGCGACGCATCGCACAGCTTTCCTCAGTCCCACATACATTCCAACTACTAACCCATCCGTTTTTCATTCTGTTCATACGAACTTGTAAAGCATAACATTCTACATCGAAACTGGCAGTGCTTCAAGTTCCAGAATTTATTTGCTGCTACTTATGCATCGCCTTCTTTGAAAACCCAACAGGTAGGTGATTAATGGAACCCTGGAGACGTCTTCGAAGTAAGTATATGATAAAAATTGGTCCAAAAGTTACTATAGTTATCGTAATGATTGTTGGACGCACGAGAGAGGGAGCCTGAGTTCAGAAATAAATGAACGTGGTGAGAGTGAGTGAGCACTGTATTACAGAATAGTGATGTCAGTTTAAGAGTGAGTACATAAATTGAACACAAGAGGACTCTGAATGTGTGAACTGGTTGCCCAGGGAACTAGAGCGAAGAGCAAGTGAGTAGAGCTGTCGGTGGCCAGAGAGCCGAGAGATGAGTCTGTTTGAGAAGAGCTGTGTGTTGGAGAGGATGTACGTTGAGCGATGGGAAGGATATTTTGGAAAGTCCAAAAAGGAGAAATTATCGCTAAGAAATTAAATTGAACTTGAACCCTTTGTTTGGAGGAGAAGATGACTCAACAGGCAGTTTGGACTTTCCTGCAGCGCCAGGTCAGAAATAGTTGGATTTAAGGCCCAAGCTCAAGATTCCAACTAGTCAAAAATGGCTGTAACGGCTTTCATTAATTTTTGGTTTATTATTCATTCTGAATAGTAACCCTATGTATACGTTCAGGAGAAATTTTTTACAACCCCCCCTCAAAATTTGATACTTTACGTTTCAAGAACTGGGGATTCCAAATCTGCAACGTCCATCCGCCATTCCCCCTCCCCCATTCCGCTGTCCAGGCCATTAGGTGCCTTTAACGTTGTCTAAAAAATCCGTTCTTTCGCACAAAAATCCCATTTGGTATCTAGTTGTGCCCGCCATCTCGGCAATCCAATTGGACGAAGCCCGATGGTTGTTATGGACAAAAAATGGTTAAAAGAATTAACAAAACGCAGTATAATCGCAAATAGGGTCGAATGGAATGAGTATCAGACGTGTACAATTGCATATAGTGAAATTACAGTAATTATAGTGAGCCAAAGTCAACTATTTGCAAGAACTCACCGGAACTACAGCGAAAGTAATCGTTTCGTCGTTTGCACTCCCTCCCTCCCGTCTCATCAAAACCACTCGCCCGCTCGACGCGCAATGTCGTGCCAATTTCTGGCAGAATATTCAGTTTTCGCAGTTCCATTGTAGTCAGGTCATGTTTCGTATGATTTACTAGTATTTTTGGATGCTGAATCGAATGGGATGGATCTTGGAGCAGTAATACTAGGTCAAGCTGTTCATGAGAATAATAAACCATTGTGTAATAATTTGCAGGGGTTTTTTTAACGGACAGTATGACACAGCCTTATAAGTAAATTTTAAACATTTTGGGACATCAAAGTTTTGCTAAACGTTTTTTCGTGGGAAAATGACAAGAGCAGCACAGTAAATCTATCTATCGCCAGCAGTTTCTAAGCAATTCTACGTAGTTGTTGACCTGAATGAAAAACAGATATGATTATTTTATAGAGTAAAGAAAATCACTGAATGCCCATCGGGCTAAGGAAAGTTGTGTGATTCGTCACACCTGATATTTTAAACCGATGCGCCGTATAAACGAGGTCTTCTATAAGCAGTAACACATAGATCTAGAAAATCGGAGATCGACTCTCCCGATTTTATTCGGTACTGAATCTCAGGGAAGCCTGGCGCACCCAATTAATGGAGACGAATCTCTTCACTTTTCTCAAATCTCAAATAAAAAGGTTGAGGTCGGAACCTCCAAAGGGGGTCTTCGTGGCCTAAAGCCCCCCCCCCCATCTTATCAACAGTCTCAAGAAACGAGGTATTTACGAAAAAAGGCGATCGGTAAAGAGTGGAAGGGCGGGAAAGGGGGTTCTTGACCGAGCAATCAGGAGGAATCTCTTCTCTAACACAAATAAGGTATGTAATCTCATTACGTCATCAGTAGCTCGTGTAGTTCACCTCCCCTTCGTCTTCGTTCGTGGTTTATTTTATACTCCGACCACACTCCCCCCCTCCCCGCCCTCCCATCGCTCGCACCCAGCCTTTCACACCACAACTACAACCACAAACCACGTCTACCTCGTCCTCATCTGACTAATCTAAGAGCACACAAATCCTCGCGCCTCCGCTTCTTCCTCTTCCGCCGTCGTTTACATTTCCCCCTTCTGGCACGGTGTAGGTACCAGATAAGATAACGAGGAGAGAGAAAAAATCCTTCTCTCGTCTCTCGTCTCTCGCGTAAACGAGGCGCCACGTTCGAAAATCTTCGCGGGAGACATTTATTGTCAAACATTCCGGTTTGAGTTCAATGGTTTGTCAAACGCGACGAAATTAAGTGTTTGAGTTAACGAGGCGCCTAGTGAGTAAGAGGTTCACAGGAGCCTAAGGAGGAGGTAAGGCGCAAGGAGTTAAAAGTCACAGTAGAGAGAAGAAAATTGTAGAAAACTGATGGGAAGGGTCCAAAGCGTAATACAGAAGGCCAAGGAAAGCCTCGTACCCCGCTACTTTCCAGGCACGGTTAAGTTACCGAACTTCCCTTGCACCATGGCATGAAGGATTTTATGAACATTATTAAGCTGACAGATATTACACACCTTCCAAAGAGGCTTGCATGAAGCTTGGTACGCATCCCACTTAGTTAACGCTAAAGCTGAAAGTATCTGGTGCGACGCCTCACACAACTTTCCTCAGCCCTACATGCATTCAGAGGTTTTTATGACCCTAGCATCAAAACAAATCTGTTTTTCTTTCAATTTCAATGAACTGCGTTCTACATAGAAACTAGAAGAGACCAGCGAATAGGTAATTTACGGTACTAACGTGATTGTTTCGTGGAAAGCTTCGTGTCTAACGTTATAGCGTTGTTGAGTAGCGTGTGAAAAAAGTTATCAATGAACAGTAGTTTGAATTCCACAACTTATTGAGTTTCCTAATTATCTTATGACCTTTATTACGCTGTTATGGTATAGGTCGCACGGTGGACTACCAACACAATTTGGCTTGGAACTCCAACTTCATTTGAGCCTGATTAGTTAAGACAAAACGACTAAAATTCATTAATATAGAAATGTTCGACAATTTATTGTACTTCTCTAGTCTCTAGTTTATTGTACTTCTCACAAATCAGAATGTTACAGTATTTTTCAGCGATTTGTAGTGGCCAAACAACAAATTTAATCAAACACATTTAAGCCGTTTTTAAGAATAAAATAGAACTTTGATGTTTTTATCGCTATTACAACTACTATTAGCTTTGAATCGACTTGCCTCGTACTCTTATTTTGTTAGCTCACGTCAATCAGCAGGCTAAATCTCCAATGCAAATGGACATGCCCCCCCCCCCCCTTGAAATTGGTTTTGTCGTTCGTCTTTTCTTTTTTTTTGTTTGCCCGACCCCGGATACTTCCCTTGCCCCTTGGGTTGTGATTATTAATAAGGAGGCCTAAGAAGCAAGTAGTCAAGAAAAGTTGTGTGCATCAAGGTGGGTCGTGGAGAGTGAGCAAAGACGTATTTGTATCAAGTGGAGATAACGTAAGCAGCACAAGAGAACTTGAAACGAGAACAACAGTTCAATCATCACACGCGACACTTGAAACGAGGATTTGCCGTATTCCCTTCAAAATTAGTGGTAATTGGGTAGAAAGTAAGAAGAAGATACCCAAACGAAGCAGAGGTCGACTAAGGAAAAAGAGAGGGCCAATTATAGCTAATTCCAGAAATTATCACTAAATCAAGGTAAAACTGCAGCGTTGATCAGAAAAAGGTAAAGCCTCCCTGGCTGCTATAAGCATCGATTACATATTTCAGATTTCGAAAAGTGAACAGAGTACGAACAGATGATCATTCTCCAACGAGCGTTTTATAGTTGATCGGCACGCTCATCTTAATTAAATTCACTGCGGTGTCGCTTTTTAGCTCATTTAAAACCTAAGTTATGAGTTATTCATAAATGCAAATATTTGTGTGATAATTATTCTAAAATCAGTCACATTCGGACGTCAACAACGTGACTCGACCGGCCAAGGATTCGCGTAGTTTTTCTCAGCGTTTTATTAAAAATGATCTTCTAAGTGCGGACTTCGGAAACGACAGCGTTTATCGACAGTTTATCGAGCCAACATTAATTGAAACGCCCCACGCAACTTTCCACTGTCCTCACCGACTAATTGGATGAGACGCTTCGCAGGGGTAAGGGTATTACTTAAAGCCACCCTGTGAATTGGAAAAAATCGCTGCTTATCCTAAGAAGACAAAGGTGAGCCTGTACACGTAGAATACAGCGAAATATAGTGTATAATGTCACGTCAGAGTAGAGTTAATGTGGGCATTAGAAAAGTTGAAAATAAAATGTAAGTGACACAAAGAATGCGTGATGCACGGTGATTTTAAGAAACCCATTCGGTGATTTTTATCGCCTTGATATCTAACCCGCCTTTCACACATTGTATATGAACCTGGTCGAACTTAGACACGTACGTAGATACGTAGACACTTTCGAATATATTGGGGCACTTATACCACGACCTTATTTGGGTAATCACTGCATGGGATTTATTGGACGGACAGCATGATCATTTTGGAGATATTCGTCACCTATCGGTTGATAATAACGAGGACAACTCTGAAAATATCACGTGAACGGCTTGTTCCGTAACCCCTGTAAGTCGATGAGACGCTGTTCATGCGAGCCAAAATGTCATCGTTCAAAGCATTTTTACGGAGACATTCGAGGGGAATAAAATGAGGGTACTAGTTAACTGAAACTCACACTCAAAATCGTTAGATCACGTTTGAAACAATATGAAAAACGATCCTTTAGAGTTCGGCGAATTTCATTTTTCGACGTATCACGGCTTAGTTACAGAAACAGTTCCAGGAAACAAAATGTGGTTATAGGTTGAGAACAGACAATCAGGTTGGTTACTGTGGAAATGGCGAAAACGTTTAAAAAAAACAAGATTTTTGCCTCGTTTGGGTTACTACCGTTGTTCAACGGATTGCCAGAGGAACATTTATCAATTGAAGACAGTGCATGTTAAAAGAAAATAGTTGCAGCCGTTTTCATAAAACTGCCAAACACCCCTCTTTTTGCTTCATACGCCTATATCGCCGTTTACCGTATTTTCATAGAAATTCTTACACAGAAATAGTAACTAATAATTGAAAAGATTTGAGAAAGACGAAAATCCTCCCCATTTTTAGTACTTGGATTCCCAACCACTCTTCCTAACGATGGAAATGGTTCATTACCTTACTTTCGTGCCCTCAAAAAATAATGAACAAAACAAAAAAAAGAACCAGCTCAATCAGTCCAACCTTTCTGCGTCCAACCGAACTATACACGAGATTTTTTCGATTCAGTAAGCCTCAAAACGTAAACAAATTAAGAAAACTTGACATTTTTCGCACGATTGCAGTCCTTACCCTTTGGGTAGAGGTAAGTAAAAATTAGTGTCAACGTTGTGCCCCTGACTACTCAGTGCAAGAGGGCAGTGACAATAGTATCATTGTTAAAGTTACAACTCAGAAGTGTGATTGCCGCAGTCAGAAGCGCCTCATTAACTCGCTCCGAAAACCTCTTTCACAAATGAGACATTAAACGCCAAATCAAAGCTCCTTCGTTCGCCTCATTTCCGAATCTCTTAGGTTTCTAAGCCGATTTTTTTTTTTCTTCTTTTTTCTTTCTGTTTCACTTCGAAGAGGAACGTCGTTAAGCGCTCGACCGCTCAAACGGAAAACGAACGTGAAATCGAGAAGGTCGTGAGAAGGGGTAAGTGGGGGGGGGGGGTCACCGGATTTTTATGTTCGAAGAGACAGAAAGAAAAAATAGCGCGACGGAACGGAGGTTTTTATTTCCCTCTTATCGCGAACAATTAATTCAATTAAAAACGTTTTTTGTTAAGGTTCGTCTGATAAGCGGGAACGAGCTACTGGGTCCCTCCCCCCATACCCTCGCTGTGTCACCTGGCACCGTTACGTCATCGTGCTCCCTCCTTCGTATTGTCTACAGTTGTCACCACGTGACATCACACGACGTCGAAAACCACTGTAACCTTCCGACAAACCATCGCCACAGCTTTTCCTTCCACCGCAGGATCAAATGTCACCAATATCGTTAACCGCTTTTGACGGTCTCATGTGCGATTGACGCAAGTTAATGATCGTGAGAAGAAGAGTTGCGGTACATCAAATTATATTTATTTAGATTCACATTCAGATTATTTAGAATCCACAACTTTTCATATCCCCACGTTCAACCAACGACTGTTATCATGCTAACAATTAATATAATCTGTTCACCACTCAGTTGAACTACCACCTCAGTTCATCTAAGAATGCTAATCATTTGATGGGAATATATAAGGTAAAACCTACAAAATAGGTTTTCCTCGAAATGTTTAACAATTTATTGCACTTCTCTAGTAATTTTCCTACGAATCACAATTTAGTGTGCTGTTGCGTTACTTGGATATGTTCACACAAAACAGTTCGTCGTTGTTCACAACAAAATTCTTTCGATCATTAGGATGACGGTAGTTAGTTTTCGTAGGATTTCGCTCAACCCTTCTTTTGGAGTTTCATAGTGATCTGCAACCTAAGTTTTAACTTTGAGCAGAGTCGGTGCAGCCACATCTCTGTTTCCAGTTCCTAAACCCTCGACGAGGGTTATATCAGTCATGGAAGTTGCGGTTTGACTAATATGTAAGAGGTACGGCAGGTATTTGGTCGTTAGCCAGTCTTCTGGTAGAGAGCTGTTGCTTGTGTGTTACCGCGGGGAGGAATCCCACACCATTTGAGAGTTCTTAATCTGGGTCCCTACCTGACCTAACTATTTGCTTGAATGGCAAGTTTCAAAGGGACAGATCAACCACGTTCCTTAACGTCCTTCTTCGCGAACTCGGCGAAACTGTTGCTTTGTTGCAGTCAATGCTTCTAAGTTCGTCTGCCCACTCAACAATGGTTGCTCACTGTTGCACAAAATACAACAGGCTCGTGAGGACCCGTGAGGAACTGGCTCGTTCAGTGGTCTGGCTCTACCCACCTTCTCTCACGATGTTCACGGATGTTGGGGAAGAACTCATATGTGTCACATCTCTTTGACGAAGATTTACATCTCACTTGCCATTTCTCTAACGCCCATTCGTGTGGTGGGATTTGCATGGAGTTCAGCCCAAAGCCGGAGAAGATCCCTCTCACTCTCCACTTGTCAACGATGCACTCAATGGCCAAGTCAACCAGTAACTGGTGATCACATGAAGTGGAAGTGCTTCGGTGGATGCTGTCTTTGTAGGCCTCGGTGATTTTCAGGATCGCAGCTCTCTGGTATTGCGCCAGTACATTCTTCTGATTGACTATTAGTTTGCTACCCCAGACAACAGGGGGTAGTAGTCAATCACGCCTTGTACATGAGGATGGCGTCGTGGTAACACACGTCCCCTTTAAGGGGCTGGAGGTGTTGGCTGAAGCCCCACCTCTCACCTACATTCACTCCAGAATACTTGACGTGATTTGTAAGGAGGGTCGTGGCAAAAGCGTATTGGGGGTAGACTATTTAATTTTCCTTTCAAGGCGATTAGCTGGTTTTTTTCCTCCACCTCCTGCATCTTGACATGCTCGCACCATTGGGTGACAGCGCGAAGCACGTGGTGGGGTTTCGCTTCAATTTGGCAGACCGACTCTGCAATGATCAGCACAGTCAAGTCATGTACATAGGCGTACTGCTCATAGTCGGTCTCCATGAGCCTCCTGAGAAGACTGACAAAGACATCCTACCCGTATCCGGTCCATGGACCTACCCGTATTGCCTGCCTGTGAGATTGCAGCCAAAGACTCCTTCCATGTCAGGCAAAACATTAGAAATCTTGGTGTTGCAGTCCCTACACCAAGATTTGTAATGTTTTGCCTGATATGGAAAGAACGCTGAGTGGTCTCTGTGATCGCGGATCTGACTGATTGCAGCCGTCTCCCTTTTGAAGAGTGATGACAAGCACAGACTTCCACCTGCAGACAGTCATTAAATAAATTAAGGAGGTCTCTGGAGATTGTCTGCTCAGCCTTCCTTAGCATATTGCTTTCTATTCTACCTGACCTAGGGCCCAGCTGAAGTCGCCTGTTGTCCACAATAGGATGTCAGGCTCGCTCAGAGGGTCCATGACCAGCTCCCCTGCTGCCCTCTGGGCTTCAGTATCTCGTGCTATGTGGTCGTCAGGGAACGCCTTTTCAAGGACCTGACTCATTTTGCATCACAGCTAAGACTTGCTCTACGTTTGCTTTTCCATTGGAGGACTTATAATGTCTGTCTCAGGGGTTCTCAGAGCTCTCCGCTTCCACAAAATTTCGCCAGCCCCGCCGTTTGGCTCGATTGATGGCGCGGTGGAAGGCCTTCTTCTCTTAGATGAAGGCAGTTCGGAGTGTGGCTCTGGTATCAGCGTCACTAATCTGTTGGTACATCCTTCTGGCTCTATTTACACTCTGCTTGAGAGGATTAAGTTCGTCAGTCCACCATGGGACTTTGATCGCCCTTTGCTTCTGTTGCCCAAGTACAGAGAGCCCAGCAGAGTGTGGCAGCTTGCACTATTAGGTCAGCAGTATTTGTGCGGAATCGCTTTTCACGCCAAAGCGACCAAATGAGAAATGTAAAAATTCATCCTAGGGAAAATGATGAAAGTAGCACAATAAATGATCCAAAATGTCGGCGAAACTCGATTTTTAGTGCATCTGTCATCTAATAAATCCTGCTCGTATCGTATAAAACTAAATCAGAGTAGAAGTGATATACTCGATAAATTTTCACTATTTTTATAGAGAACCAAAGTTAGGTATCGATTAGAGTGGATGATCACTTGAAAGTTTAATCAAAATCCTCGAGCCGTTTTCGACGAATTTGGTGCATCCTCCCTCCTTCATGGTTATCGATAATACTTATATTTTATTATTCTTTTTTGTGACTTCCAAAAATCGCGACAAAAATACCAAAGAGAACCTGCCCATTAGGATTCTCTTTCGCACATAGTAGCCGCTTTTGAGAAAACTGAGAACGAAACATCATTTTCGGTACAACCTTGTCCCTCACTCGCCTTCATAAAATCAGCACATAACCTTATTCTAGGGGCTCGAAAAAAAAACGAACTAACCTAAACAAGGAATTTAATCAGTTCAGCATTCTCCTGACTACCCACACAGACCACGCAATACTGGAAGCCTGAGAATGTAAAATCTAAAGAAAGCTCACTTCGTTGACTGATTAGTGCTTTTCTCACCCACTGAGTAGCGGAAAACAGTATGGTAGGCAAATCCAGTTGGACATGGCTCAGTTGGAACCATACGCTTGTACTAATTTGACAAGGCAAACCTAACTTTGCCTGTTCTAGTTGATATTTACTGGTGTTATCAAATTTAATATTTCCTTATTCTAACTTGCTCCCAACAGTAGCATTTTTTCGACGCAGGAGTGATCATTCCAGGCCTAGTTTTAGCTCCGATTTCATAACTTTTCTGGCAATTCACACGCACAAATATTCACCTGAAGAAGAAACGACCGGACGACGCGCCACTGCCGCCTTTGGACGCCACCAGCCTCGAATTGAACTTCAAAAACGGCTCAAGCTCCTTCCGCATCGACTCGCCGTTTCCAGTCCCGTCGTTCATCTCCCTTCGGTGAAAAAAATTTACCCGCGAGCGCGACGGCAGAGAGAAACTTGGGCCGGTTTTCCTTGGAAATCCTGAAACGGAATCGACGCGAACGAAAACTGAATTCAAAGTCGAAGGTAAAAGTAGTTGTGGCCCCAAAAACGCTGTCAAGGGCACCAAATTTTATTGGTTCTAGTCGCGGAACATTAAATTTGTCGACAGGTCGATGATTTGGAGAGTGTGGTGGGAGTGGAGAGAGGAGACTGGGGCATTGGGATGACAAGGATGGGACGAGTGGAGTAGGCGGCGGTGGAGCGTGAACGTGAAGAGCTGAAGCCTCAAAGACATCAATTTTGCCATGCGTTGAGTTTTAGAGATTTTTATATTCTACGACACTATTATTACTTGCCACTATCTCAAGGGTTTCCGGAATTGGAAAAATCTAATTCGACTAGTGATCTGTGTGGGCCCGGTCAGCCTGCAGTGATCCTGCATGTTTAGGTAGTCTCTAGGAACTAGCAGGACTCATTAGAAACGCCAAGAGAAACAGGTGAGGCCTCGTTGAGAGCAGTTAGTAACCACACTTGGGGTATACGCTGATATACTGTCTTCAAGTACAAGTCCACTTCCTTAAGAGTCATACCTCTCATACTAAGTCAATCAAAAGAAATCGTTCGCCCACTCCCAACGAGCTGCGCCAAATCATCAACAGCTGTTGCCTTGGCCATTGAGTGCACGCTGAATACAGTGCACCCTTCGACGTACATTGTAACTTTCACTCAGTCCAGGCAAGGCCAACTAATGGAAGGAGTTGTGCGAGGATGTCGAGAACGACCCTTGGGGACTTGGCTACAAATTGTACTCAAAAAGCTCAGAAGAACGAACCCAACCACACACATGTCAACCGAGATAAAAGAGAGAATAGTTGAAGAACTGTTCCCTAATCACGAAATAGACGACAGAACTGTTCTCTACTCACGAAATAGACGACAGACCAACCATTGATGCGATTGGAGAAATACCTCTCTTTACCAGGGATGAACTGTTGAGGGCAGCAAAATCAATGCGCAACAAGAAAGCCACAGGTCCGGACAAGATCACTGTTGAAATTTTGAAAATCATGGCGGGCATGTACCCTGAAGTATTGCTTGACATGTACAATGCGTGCCTAGTATAGGGACTGTTCCTTGAGCAATGGAAGGTTGCTAGGGTGGCCCTCATCGAGAAAGGTAAATGAGACCCCAGCACAGCATCAGCACATCGACCCCTATGTGTGCTGGGCACAGCAGCGGGAAAGCTCTAAGAGAAGATGTTGAAGAGACGAACCGTGGAAGCTGTGGCCAATGCTGGATGACTTTCTCCAAGGCAGTATGGTATGGGAAGACCAACGATGGGCGTAGTTAATGAAGTCATTACTGCTGCACAAGCTACACAAACAGGCAATCTTTGGAGCAGGGACATCTGTATGGCTGTAACACTAGACGTCAAAAATGCTTTCAATTCAGCCAAGTGGAGCGACATCCTAGAGGAGTTTCAACGTACCAAGCTACCTCTATCGTGTCCTGCAGGACTACCTGACGAGCCGACGGTTGAAGTACGATACGGTGGGCGGGAAAAGAATGAAGAATATTACCTCAGGAGCGCCCAGGGCTCTCTCTTAGGGGCAGATCTCTGGAACTTCAACTATGACGGGAAACTTCGGGCAGAGATGCCTAAAGATATGCAGACGATATTGTGGCTGTAATCAAGCCTGAACCACAGAACATCTGCAGTTCAAACTGAACCAGACGATGCGACGTGTGATGGAATGGCTGGAGTCCCAATCTCGCTCTCTGGCATCCGATAAGATTGAGATCGTACTCCTGACACGAAAACGAGTAAACAGAAATGTGAAAATGCTTGTGGATGGACACACCACTGTGGCGACCAATGCAATACGCTACCTAGGAGTGATGTTGGACGGGAAACTTATTTTCTAGACCCACATACGAACAATAGCAGCAGTGGTTGTGGGGAGACTGAGCCGGCTTGTGGCTAACATAGGTGGCCCGTCCCCTAGGAAGCGTAAACTGTCGATGAAAGGAGCAGATGCCATAATGTTGTATGGTGTGGAAATATGAGCAACCTCACTGCGACCTGGTTCTGGGTTATCTTCCCAGGAGCATGCCCATGCTACCAGGCGCGACCACGGGTTGTGGATAATGGAACGACCATGGCCTTGTCCCCAGGGGCATGTCTGCGGCCAGCTGTGAATAAGGTCAGCATGCTGACTGAATAAGCAGCCGCGAACAATGGGCAAAACCCAAGAGATCGGAGAAGAGATCCTGAACAAAGGACTCAAGGGCAAGCGGATCTACATTTTCTCAGACAGCCTTAAAACCCATCGCAGCCTATAGTTTTAGGTCTAAGCTGGCATGGGAATGCCTCCATGCGCTCAAGCAGCTCGGCGCCCATAACAGGCTCTCCCTCATTTGGGTGCCGGCTCACAGGGAGCATGAGGGCAATGAAAAGGCTGACCGCCATGCGAAAAGGGGTACAGAATCCCTACCCATCGGGCCTGAACCACACGTGGGTCTGATGAAAAGTCACCTGAACCGTCTGGTTGCTCGATGGGGGATACAGGAAAATGGCGCCCATTGGCATCACCAGCCACGACTAAGACAGGCGAAAAGGCTTGTCACGCCTTCCTGTCAAAGGGCGAAGGCGATGCTGACACTCTCTAGACAAGATCTGAGAGTACTGATAAGCTTCCTCACCGGGCACTGCCCACTCAGATACCACCTCAGCAAAATGGGCATCTCAGAGGCAGTGGAGTGCAGACTGTGTGGCGAGGAGGATGAGACGGCAGAGCATACCCTATGTGAATGCCCTGCCTTGGCAGCAAACCGCTTTGAATACTTTGGTCAGGGGACCATTGAACCCCAAACCGTAGCGGATTCTGCGGTGAAGGACATACTCGGCTTCCTAAGGAGGGCGGGTATGTACAACGCCTTCTACTAAGAAAGGGCCAGCGTCACAATAGGCCCATATGCGGCCGCAGTGACAAAGGGACTTGTCCCACACGCCCTCGGGTCAGAAAAAAAAAAAAAACCTCACTGCGACACCAAAAACGTAAGGCCAGAATCGGGGGAGCGCAGAGAAGAGGTGCTCTCAGGATCTGCAGTACATGCCACACAGTATCGACACCAGCAGCCCAGCTGATTGCAGGGGTTGTCACAATTGACATGCTGGCACTTGAGCGGCAACAGGTCTATCGAAGAAAGGGGGAGGAGACGCCGTTGAGGATCATCAAGAAGGAGGAATGAGAGGAAACTCTCAGGCAGTGGCAGTGCAGTTGGGATGCGGAGGGTCAGGGACGATGGATGGCCCGCCTGGTATGGAGTGTTGAAGCATGGGCGACAGGGAGGCACGGAGAAGTAGAGTACCTGACCCAGTTTCTCAACGGGCATGGGTATTTGCGCGCCTACCTTAAAAAAATTGGAAAATCGGACGAAGAGATAAGAAGCTGGCCGCCAAGCTTGGTGAACTATCCACAGAAACAATTGTCGACCTTATGATTAATTGCAGAGAAAATTGGCAAGCTGCAACAGACTATGTGCACGCCATCCTTAAAAAGAAGGAACTAAACTGAGAATGGGAAGGACAATAGACATCAGAAGGCTGTAGGGCCATGACAACACGACTGACCTGAAGTAATACAGAAAGTAGTTCCGGGTCAGTCGTTTCAGAAGAAAGGGAGGATTTTTAGACGGTAGGGTCTGGGTTATCCCCTCCCTGGTCCTACTCCGGCATATCCTGCTTGCAGGAATCCATAAAGGATTTTTCCGCCCTTGCCAAAAAAAACCCCTCTCATACCAAGTCAATCAAAAGAATTCGTTCGCCTAGTCCCAGTGAACTGCGCCAAATCATTAACGGATGTTGCCTTGGCCATTGAGTGCACGCTGAATATAGCTTCCCCTCTCCCCTTCCACGGTACTTGTATTAGAACGTGAAGTTATAAGCAAACACGTTCAGATGAACTATACTACGGTATTAGTAGCTGAAGCCATAAAAATAGGTAAATCAATGAGGGGCTGAGGAACTTTGGGCGAAGATTCATGCAATATTAGTTTTACCCGTTTTTTATTTTATTGTACGTATTTGTTTTATTACTTTCCGCTACACAAGGGGTAAGGAAAGTATTGCGATCGTATTAAAAATATCTGAAGTGAGCCATTCCTTGGCCGCTAGTGCATTCAGTGATTTTCTTCGTTTTAGCAACTCATCAAACCTTTCATTTTTAGGCCGCTCGACATAAAACCTGGTGGCGCTTAAGATTCCGGAATTCATTGTGTTAGTCCTACTTGTTCTAAGCCGATATTGAGCCTTTAGTGCTCAGAAGGTATGATACTATCAAACGTGATTTTTTGAGAAGTATGTTGTTTACGGTTTTGGAATTATTGGGCTAAAACTGCGAGAAATGGAGAAAATTATTATTATATGAGCTATAAAAAATGCTCATCGTGTGAGGAGCTTACAGGATTACCACCCTAATTTTTGTGATGAGCGAAATTTATAAAAAAGAAGCTGCCCTAAAATCTTCTTCTTCTAATTTTATTTCATTCCATTACGTAACTTTCTATTCGATTACGCAGAGTAGAGGAAGGTTGAGTTAAAAGGAAAGTTATGTAATTGGCTGAAAAAAACTGTGAGACTTTAACTACAGTGTTTTATAGACAGCTACAAATACCCCTACAAAATTACGAAATTCTCATCCTTGGAAAAATCAGCAGCACAACAGCTGATCAAAAATGTCGAATTAGCACAGATTACTTGTTAAAAATTCTTCGGCGCAGGCCGAATTAGTTGAAATGTTGAGCATGAATCTTCTGCACTTACCACTAACAGTAAGTCCTTGTTTCGGGCCTTCCTCTAACATCAATTCCAATCCCTCCTGACCTGTAGCTTTTTGTCTATAGCTCCGGGAAAGTCCAGCCTGCCCATTCAATTATTTCCTAAGCTAAAGACGGTTTTTCCTTTTTGTACTTTCCACAATATCCTTTTCCCGCCGCTCAATTTACCCCCTCTCCAACTCTCAGCTCTTTCACCCACTGAAAATGGACTCTCATCTATTAACTCTCGTGCGACTCACAGCACTAGTGACTCCTATGTCCGTCCTAGTTCCCTGCGCAACCAGTTCACGTATTCAGGGCCCCCTTGTGTCGTGTTTATATGCTAACACGCAAACTCCCATCCTTCAGTCTTATGCTCAGAGAACTGTCGTTCTAACCAACCAAGGAGTCAAAACTCTATCGTGTTAAGCAAGTCTTTCAATTCGTGAGTCTATTTCTCTCTCTTTTTCGTGCACTCAACAAGTACAATAAACTACCTATCGTAAGATAATTGGCAGCAGCGCCACAAGTTAAAACTATCACTTACAACAGCGTTGCTGCATAATTCCAAAATATTGAACACTACTCTCCTCAAAAAAATCGTGTTGCTGGGTCCCCCTGTCCTCTGTGCGCTAGTAACTTAGTGTGGCTGAATAAATTCTGGTACATTAAGCGCTACCATATTCTGCGTAAAATGTTATGCTTCACCGAGGTCGAGTGAACAGAGGGAAAAATGGATTGGTAGCTAAAGCCACGAAAATCGCTGAGTGTGCGCGGGGCTAAGGAAAGTTGTGCCCGTCGTAATATTTTCCCGAATAGTGTTTTTTCAGACTCAGGAGCCCTTGAAGCGTAATGATTTGAACAAAACTCAAAACATATTTTCAGTCAATTACATAAATTTCCTGCCTACTTCGTAGAACCAAGGAAGCTAGACAATATCGAGATAAGCACGACGAATAATGAAAAATATCGAAAAAGTTCCTTATTGTATGACACTAGCACTCTTCCAAACATGTTGCTGGTGGTCTAATGAACTATCTACACAATGAGGGTTCAATAACGGGGATGTAGTAACTAGAAACAACCCAAGAAATACGAGACGACCATCGATTCCGAAACGGTCAACTGGGACCTACCTACTCGGCTCATGGTATGAGTAGGAGCTACGTAGTTAATTCCAAAACCTCAAGTATCGCCAGTTTCAATATAGAAAGTACACCAAAATTCCCACTAAATTTGTATGGAGCGAAAAAACAGGTTGGACACTTGCTAAAGCGTACAACATCTCTGGATGTACGAGGGACTGAGGAAAGTTTGTGAGGTGCGTTGCACCAGATAATTTCTTGTTGAGGTACAAAAAGGAGCTGTGAACAGTCGGTTCGGTTTTTCGAGCGGAGATTTATGCTATTAACGTTGAGATTGCCGTGGTACACGACAATATCAATCAATCCACCAATACAATGAGTGATAGGCGTTCTGTAAGGCTCTGAGGAACTACTGCGAAACTTCAAAATTCGCGAGGGAGTGCAGGATGCCGCTCAATTCGTTAGCCACCTCTTCTGTATTCCTGGGCATGAAGGGATCACTGGAAATAAGAGAGCGAACCATCTGGTCAGACTCGGTTCGTCTACTGTACCTATAGGGCCTCACTGTAGGGCATCTGCGTCACTAGTCAAAAAGACAGTCAGTGAGAATTTGCCAGTATGATGGATCAGACTGTTTGGAGCGATCACGGGTGTGCGGCACTCTGAGTAGACTGGTATAGCTTTCTTCAAGGGTTCAGGAAGAGTCGTTTGATTAGGATACAGACCTGCGGCACTCCAAGTAGGATCAACGCATCATGAGATAAAACCCAGTGGTCTGATGACCAAAGGAAGGTAGTGGGAATCAAGGGACGTAGTATCTATCTATCTCTCTCCCTACGTTGTTCAGTCCCAGTGCCAGAAACTTGACGGGGGGCAAGTTATGGTCTTTGGTACAACTTCTATAATTGTAAACATCAAAGATGATTCTAGAAGGAGATACTTGGAGTTCCGCAGGACAATACCGGCACATCGCCGACAGGCGGTCAACTTTGTGAGAGAACTACACATTGAACTTGTTTTACTTTCCTTGGTTCTGTGGAAATTACGTAAGTTATATTTCACAGCCTTCAGTTTTATGGTACCAGAAACATGATTTAGGAAAACGTGTGCGCCTCAAAATTGACATCTGGACTAAATGTCGAACCTTTTGGCCACGATAACTTCGAGACCTAAACCCCTCAGTTATCATTGTGGTCAATACACTGAATTTTAGTTCACTCGCGCGGCTGAAACGACGACAGGACATGAAAATACCAACGGCTCGATTCTATCAATAATAATTCTTCCGTAAATTACTTACACGGCGAAAGTTCAATGACAATTGAGAGGTAATTAAGAACAACTCATGGTAATTCCGAGAACAAGGCGTGTTGGTGAGACGGACTTTTGTTTTTGTTAACACTACATTAGTACGAAATACACAATGCTCCAATGTACAATTTTCGTCAATATTCGCGTAACCTCATATTATTTGAGGGTTGGCAGTCTAAGTAAATACGAGTGAGGAAGAACGGATCAATAAAATTAGCTCACATTTGCTATTTAGCCTGAAGATCAACATGGGACAACAATTTTTTAAGATGGGTTAGCTAATAAATATTAATTATATCCAACGTGTTAGCGTAACGAGGCCTAGTTATTAATGCTAGTGGACGCCCTATACTATATAGTATGAATCACATTCCCACATTTCAATTTTGAGGCCCACAGAACCCATGAGGGGGGAGGGTGTAAAAAACGAGGGGTTTTTGGATTTTTCTCGAAAACTGCTCTAGCGACTTGGATTCAATTTTCAAATTATCGTCTACTAATCAGTACCTGAATTTTGATTCCCATAAGTATTTCAGAAAATTCGGGGATAAAGACCTGTTTCGTAAAATGAGGCCGTTTTCACTTTTTTTTGAAAAACGGCTGTAAATATTTTCATCAAACTCACAGTGTGTCGCCAACTTGTCAATACCTATATATTGTTCTGCATAAATGTTTCTCTGACAGTCCTTTGAAGGGCGGTAACCATCAAAATGTGCCAAAACCCACATTGCTTGTCGTTGTTATCGAATTTCCCGCACTAATCACAAACTCAAGTGAATCAACTAGCAAAATATGCCAAGCAAAAGCAAGCTGGGCATGCTATGTGCTTTTTTTCTCTTGCTTTGTCAAACTTATGGGGTGTTTCCCGCTAATACAGGTCTGTTTCCTCATTATTTGACTGTTCCTAAACCCTTGACGAGTCTCTTTAAGCCAACCCTTGCATATCGTTCCTCGGATAATGATCATATAGCAGAAGACTGTCGAATTTAAGGGAGCGTGGAAAGTTGAATGTTGCTGCGCACCAAATATATTCCGAACGTTTTTCAAAAAATTGCGTCGACAGTCTTATAAGTTAAATATCTACCGGATGTGAGTTCAACACGTATAACTATGAGATAATTAGAATCAACCCGGTAAAGTTCATCACAGCCTATTCCTAGTAGTTCCAATTCGTTAAACTTGAACGTTTTCCACAAAAAGTGCGTTTACACTCCCGTAATTTCAGTGGTACATTAACTGAACCGAAAATTAATTAAATTACTTCTAAAACAGGTTTTGCACAATCACCACAATAAAATCAAAGAAATCAATAATGCAATTAAGAAGGGTGAATATGTAAGGCATCAGAAGTCTTAGCGTACTGATACGTGATACACGTTAGCTGTAGATTCTAACTAGTTCAATTCTATACTACCCGTTGCTGGCAATACGTTAATTATCTTCTCATCATAGTTACTAACACACTTGATTTATTGTTACTCTGCAGACCACTATGTTTAATCTGCTATCATTTGTTAATTTTAATTTCATGAGGTTAAAGATTTGGCCCGTGACATGAATCCTTGCCAGAGTGCATACACCGTATCTTGGTTCAACGCATTTCTACCGAATCGTTTAGTGCGAACAAACTGTAGGTAATATTAAGCTGGAAGCCCCGCTTAAATTTTGGACTAAATCGTTTCAACTGTTTTTGAGAAATTTGGCGAAACGACAAATCTCATTTTCCGATACATCTTGGCCTATATCTCCGTTCAAACGCTAGTTTCAGAAATAGTTCCGGGGAAGAAATGTGGGCATAGGCTGTCAGAAGAACTACGTCACGTTGAGCAAATGCAGTTATGCAATTACTGAGCTAATTTCGAAAACATTGAAACACTTTCGATTTGTATTTCCATTCAACGAACTGCCAAGGAATATTTATTGAGAACGATACATAGATATTGACTAGTACGCACACTACACTACACTCTGACTCGTAAATACACTACGCGATACACGGACACACAGTGAGTGACGAAAATCTAGGCGTTTTTCCAAAAAGTCTCTTTTTGCTCCATATGCCAACGTTTTCGTTCACGTTATTTTTACAATGATATAGTCGAGAACTAACGTTAGATACTAAATAGTAGATGGTATTTTGAAAATCCTTAGCAACGTATTCGAGAAAACTGCGAAAAACCTCTCATTTTTTGTTCCTCACCCCTTTTTTTGTCGACGAAAATTGCTTATCACTCGTGTGCCTTTAAAAAATCACTAACTAAAAAGAGTAACGATGTCAAATAGCTAAACCTGACTAAAGACACACACACGCGCGCCACGCCACAAAAAGCCAAGAGTTGCATAACACGTACCCTTTGGGTGGCGGACAGTAAAAAGTGTTGACAACAAGTTAACCCGCTAGTTATTCTATCAAGTTCGTTAGATAAGTAGTGGCAACGCAATTGATTCCGAAACGAGGAACAAACGTCCTACTACGAGTAGTTCGTTACTGTGTGCGAAGTTTTTGTCGCTCCTTAGTACGTATCTGCGGATTATTAACACCGGGTCTTCAACAACTTCGTTTGTCTGGGCACAATTGAAATTAACTTCTGGAGCAAATCAGGTCAAACGTGATACTTGGACTGCACATCAAGGTGAGATGTTCGTGATTGGGATGTCACGTCTTTCACTTGGGGTAAGTAATACCCCCGTTAGATTAGAACGATTTTTCGTCAGATTTTTAGTCTCACGCAGGCTCAGGCTCTTTAAATGCGAATTTTGCGGAATTCGTGCATGTCCGGTTGGTTGTAGCACTGAGTTCTAACTCGCCATTGTTATCATCAGGACGCTTTCACAATCCACGGCATAGATGATGTACAGTACAGCGATTAATGTTGTGTTCCTTTACGACTCAAAGGGACAAAATGGCAGGGGGTTTTTCCACTATCGCCCAAGTTATGAAATGCGCAATTATGGGCGTTCGTTTTTGAGTCGTCCCGCGGGGCGACATTCGACACGACGGCACCACGTCGACGTTCGTCGCGCTACAGCCCGTTGGTAATTCCGCACACTTTTGTGCCTCCGCACGTTTCCAACGGCACACACCGGTTAGGTATTTGCGACGCGCGACGACCCACGTTCGCTAGTTTCCACGAGCATTTGTATGCACTTAGAGTGACGATATGTGATGACTTACTGGTAAGAGGCGAAATGAGGAGGAACGTTTTGCTCCGCCGGCGTCGAATCTTCCAATTTGATTTCCAAGTGGTTTTCCATAGCGTAGCACTCCAATACAATACGGCGTTCGCGGAATACGAAAGTACTAAGAAATTCGAGAAAAAATTTAAAATGTACTTTCTAAAGAGATCAAAAATTGTAAGGGTTTCAACAAAACTTTGGCGTCGCCGCGTAACGAAATCGACAAAATTCGCACTAAACTTGGTTCGTCTCGCCTTTTCGTAGTAAATTCAATTTTCGAGTCTCAAGTTGGAAATCGCGCACTTCGGTCGAACTTGTCATGGTCGATTTAAAAGAAAAACGGATTAATTCGTGTACGTGGGAGTTGTATGGGGACGGAAGGTGTTTTCGAAAAAGAGTAATTTGCCGTAAATCGAATTAATTACGAGAATAATTAAGAAGCGACGACGTCGGAAAAGAGTCGAAAGAGGGGAGAAAAAAAACCTCGAGGTGCCGTGCGGTGAGGTGACCGCCGCGCGCATTCGACTGAACGGTTCGCCTTTCCGTTCCAAGAGCGAAAGGGGGAGGGGAGGGTTTTTTATCGTTTTTTTTCTCTTTTTTCTTCCCTTCCTTCTTCTTCTCTTCGCAAAGACGGGAGAAGGAGGAGGGGCTCGTAGGCGATTTTCTACCCCCCTCCCTCCCCTTCGCAACAGTCCCCCTCGCGGACAACATTCGATTGTGGGGGGTGGGCTGTGGAAGGGGGTTGGTGGAGGGACGGAAGGGAGAGACGAATTTTTCCCTCCCCCGCGGAGTCGCGGAATAGGCGGAGGGGTATAATCGCGTCGCCCTCGATAGGTACATTTTAATCTCACCCCAAACTAAATCCCTTATCACCTGGTCAATGTTTAATCCTGCGGGAGGTGCGGTATTCCGCTCAACTTCGAATTTGCACGTAGCAAGTGCTACTCACTTTGAAAATTCGCACGCAACGTGAACGTGTCTGGCGCTTGTCTCATACTGTGTATTGAAGTAAGTAATGAAAAGTATTGAAAAGTATAAAGAAATAGTTTTATGCTACAATTCTGAATTGAGTATTTGTTTTGGTATTTTATTTTCAGTAAGCGCTTATTTTCGGAGTTTGGAATAACTGCTCCAACCCCTACTCAATTAACGAAATTTATATATTTAAAAAAATCATAACTACAGCTTTTTACTTTTCTCAGACCTAATACGTAGAAAACTATCTTGTGCCACGCATCGCACAACATTCCTCACCCTCAATCCGTCCCGACCTATTCATCATTCAGTTCGTACGAACTTGATAAAACGTTACTTGACGCTTTACGTAAAAATCGGTAACGCCCAAACGTCGCATGTGATGATGATATTTATGATGAAAATACTGCACTAAAATCCCATTTCGTCGATGTTTTCGTTCACATATTGTGTTTTTATCATCATTTTGTCACAAACGAAAATGTCACGGTGCTGTCATATTATTTGGAGCAGCATAATCAAAACTGTTATAGCCGAGAGAGAGAGAGAGAGAGAGAGAGAGAGAGAGAGAGAGAGAGAGAGTGCTCTGCCTCCATATCAAATTTGAGCCGAGTCGGTTCAGCCGCTTTTCTCTCAATCGCGTTCACACAGACCGACAAAATGTTCTCAAATCGTGTATTTCGGACTTCTGAAGGGATCTGAAAAGAAATGAAAATGTTGTTTTTAGCCGATTACATAACTTTCCTTAGTACTAGCCAAACCTGACTAAAGACACACACACTCGCCACTCGACGAAATTAGATTTTTATTTTTTTAGTTGGCCAAAAAAACAAAAAGTTACATTAGTTTTAAAAATTTGTTAAAACCGAAGTGGCAAACTCCGTCAAATTTTTTTTTCCGGTAATTTTAAAATCATAATTCAACAGGTTTCATCAATTTCTGACCATGGTATTCTATTTTATGTTCAATTGTTTCTCATCACGTATCGGCAAAATACTTATAATTCTCTATAAAAACATACATATTCGGAACACTAATGTAGAATTGGCATCCGAGGGAAAATGACCAGAGTACCACCAACAAAAATCGACTTTGGTACTGTTTTCACTTTCCGCTACCCAATGTGAGTATGGCAACCGTATAAATTCCTGGGATGTCAGTGAATCTTCAACGCCAGAGCAATGGGGATAGCGCGCCATTAGAAGACCTCTCCAGAACGGCGTAGGAAGCTCGAAAAACACGCAGACTATTTTCCCAATTGTTTATTGGGACGCTGTATCCTTGGAAATGTGAAGATATGAAAACTTGAAACAAAAGAGCCCCCGAAGGTGTACCTCCTTGCGAGAGCGATTTTGTTGCTCAAACGGTGGAGTGTCGTAGCGTTTCACGTTGAGGCTGGCGGGCGCGAAAGAAACCTTTACACAAACGGTTGGTACAGCTTTCGTACAAGTACGCAACCATTTTATGTCTTTTTTTATTTTTTATTTTATGCTCGTTGATGGTTTCGATATAATGGCCGCGTCAATTGCAATTGACATCATCACTTAGTCACTGAGGTTATTAAAAGTGCGATGTTACCAAGCGTTAGATTTTGTAACAGACGTTACCGTGCACCTAACCCAACACAAATTTCGTGAAGCTTCTCCGTTACGTATCCCGCGTAACGTTTTTCGAGTTTATGTAGCAAAGTAAAGACATAAAATGTCAATATGAGTTTTTCGAGGAGTGTATTAGAAAATGAATGTTTCAAATTTTCTAATAAAACGGCTCAAATGACCCTGATGAAACGTACGGGATACATTCAACTAACTAATAAATGTATTTTGTTGTCTGTAAGCATCTTCTTAGAAATGGTTTAGGTGAGGGTACAAGAGCTTCATCGAATTTGAGAGGATGGAGGATAGCGTGATGCTTCGCCCGCGTTGTTCATACCAGAGAAGCCATTCTGTACTAGAAGTCAGGTAACTACTAAGATCAATTAGCACGTTTAAAATGATCAATATTCGCTGGCGTAGATAAAGATATCGTAGACACACTGAACACGATAATCGTTTTCAAATCCCAAGAGGGTTAGCTCGGCAGAGCGCGTTTTTTGGGTTAGCGAGAAGGAGCGGGATTGCGCGGCGCAGACAGAAAAACGGACGAATCCGCGAATGGGCCCGCGGGGTGCGGCGGTCGGGGGAGTGGAACAGTAAAGAACCCCTTCAGGACCATCCGCCCCTTCGTCCAGACGACCGCCCGACCCGACGCTCTGGCTAAGTATAGGCTTCAAGTCGACAAGAGCGAGAGCGATAATAAAGTTACGATCTTAGAATACGAAACTTGAGAGGGAGATAGCGAAATAAGCGCGCTATGTCCAGGAGCGACGGGGCCCCTACTGTGGAGATGCGAAGGGGTTTGTGGGAGTGGGGAGAGGGGGCTCGTCCGTCGACTGGTACTTTACATCTTTTCGCTCTTCAAAACCGAGTCGACGGATGACGGACGCTCTTTCGTCCGCATTCGAACTTCAAAACGCGGCTGTTGCTCTTTGCGTTTGCGGACTCGCGTGGTTCCCTCGTTTTGAAATTATATTTTTATACGAAGGAACGGAACAAGCCGAGTTTACAAATGTGGCTCCCCACATAAAAATTAATAGAAGATGAGGTTTGAAAGACAAGCACGATGAATACAGGGAGCTCGTGAGATTTCAATGTAAAGAGTGAGCAGATGTATGTTAGCTAGAGCAGACCAGTTTAGCAGTACTTTCCATCTTCCTAGGCTCACTGGGTGATTCCAGACATTTCCATGCTTCCCGGAATTCTCTTCGGAATTCTTCCCGTCCAAAATCTTCCAGTGCCATTTGTATTTAAAAATACCATGCCCCACTGTCCACCCTGCCCATCTACCCTGTACTGCTGTGCCTACTTTCTACATTGAGATTCCACTTACCGTCATCTTTTATGACTTAACGTGCTCCGCTACGGTGTTCTCCCTTACGTGCTTGTCTTTTAAACATCATCTTGCATTAGTTTTTACGTGCTCCCCACTAATTATACCCGGTCCTACTCAAATGCGTACGAATAAATATAAATTGAAACGAGGAAACCACGCAATTGAAGAGTTTGCAGACGCAAACAGCAACAACAGGGTTTTGAAATTCGAATGCGGACGAAAGAGTGTCGTGTCGAGTGACGTACTCAAACGTGGGCTATTGCTAGAAAACATCCGCCGGGTTGATCAAATGCAGACTTGTGTTAACTGGCTTATGTCAACGTTCTCCATTTTGATAGCCTCCCACTCGGCTCGGAATTTATAGAACTGCTCCTACTTAGGCCACGATATTATGAAAAACCACTGCACGAGTGATTCATTAAACTGCCAACAGGATTTTCTTGAGAACATTCGTGTTTACTCTCTTGGTATTATGGCGTAAAAATGACGAGAAATGCTAGTAAGAGAAACAGCAGTTTGAGTTCTGGAATATCTGTGGTTGCTCCTGATTATGTTACGAACTTATTAAGCTCTCACCACATAGTTGTTTAGTAGATCACTACTCTGGTTTTTCTGAGAAGACGTATCGTATCGCGCCAGTATCGTATGAGCGCGATTTGCAAGACAAAAAGTGTACTAAAATAAATTTTCTTCTGAATGTTTCCTAACTTATTGCACTGTCATTTTCTCACTAACGGAAGATTTATTAGGTTGTTGAGGGAGCCCAACGGTTGAACGAATTGAGCAGTATTCTTCAGGGTTGGAGATTGGGTTGGGGGGGGGGGGTGCGCTCTAAAACGTGGAGGTTTACATTTTTCTCGAAAAATGCTGTAATAATTTTGATGAAATAAATGACTTACAGTCTGATGAACAATACCTAACGTGTACTTATCAATCGTGTGAAGATGCAGTGAGCAAAAATACAGTGCTATGAAGCCAGGAAGAGGTTCTTAACCTCCTGCACCAGCAACTATAACATTTAGAGCACACACACATATATTATTTTACATGAATGGTTCACTGATTTGAACGGAGATAAGAACCAAAATATACCCGCAAACGTGTTTTTTTCGTTTTTACGAATTTTCCACAGTAAAATACAAACTGAATTTGATCAACCGTCAACCGCATATTTCGCTTCCTACGATGAGATTCTCCAAACGTTAAAAGTTCGTTGTTCACACTTCTCAAAACGGCTCAAACAGCTTTGATCAAACTCACGCAGTACTTTCAGGTAACTAGTAGCATTTGGTTCTCCATAGGCGCTCCTGACAATTGTGTTGAACCTGTCTGTACGAATAACGACCGATTCCGTAAATCCATGAAAGTCGGCAACTTGATTCATACTTATCATAGCAAATGTCTTCAATAAAAAACTAAACAATTACTAAGTAGTATGAGCTAACAACGTTCTCGAATATTATTGTGATATGAACCATCGAAATGCCTGTGAAGACGTCCTCGAAGCCCCATATTTCCTTATTCACTTTTGATCAAATCAATCCCTTCACGGAAAAAATATCGACAAACCAGGGCATCCTTAACCGCACAATTTCAAATTGTTAATGTAATAATGGTATTTTTGGGTCATTTGGAGCTGCCCTTACAAATAGTTTATCAAAGTCCGTTTTTGAGAAAAAAAAAAATTTAGTTTTGATCGCTATGATAACTATTGTTAGTTTACAGCGGGTTTTGCTTACACCCTTCTTTAGGTGATAACCTGCGGGCTAGATATCAACTTAGAGCGGCTGCTTTATCTTTTCAAATACTCCGTAGGCGTTAAAACGTAAAGACCTGAAGAGAACTCAACCTTTTTATTTTTATAACTTTCCTTTTTACTTCGTCGACCAAGGAGAGTAACTAGAGTACTGATTATTAATCTACGAATGAGCAAATGACGCCACTGCGTAGGAATATCGCTCGAATCCTTAATTTAGTCTCAATTTTCATCCACTGCTCGATCGTTCTGGATGGCCATTTCCGTTGAATTTTCTTAACCTTCTGTTTAAGCAAACAACAGAAGAGAAAACTATATTCTAAAAACCAAATTAAGCGCACGTTTCACAATATAGGAATAATAAGGACCAACGAAATACACACCTGCAAACATCAATATAAATAATCTAAATATCTGTATCAATATAAATAATCTAAATATCTACACCTGGAGGTAAGCCACATATTGAACCGAAACGCCACTCTTCTTTAACTCAACCACTAAACCAAGAATAATTAACCATCATCAATGGAAAACTATCAGGTACTTGGCCTTCATCATTCCGCAGCCTCTGTAAATTTAACGATAAATCCCTAACCCGCTGAGTGTTAACAATATAAATGCTGAATAAGCACCCTTGAGGTGCCAATTTCTGACTATCTATTTGGGAGTAGTTAAATAGAAGTTAGAGTTCTCTTCAGTCCTGTTTCCTTGTAACTTGTGTTATTGCGTAAATAAAAGTTAAATCCTTTTTAAAAAGTTCAACTCCCACCCATCGAACATAACTCATATGAGCACAATATCTTCAACCTATACATTTCTAAGTAAACCTTCTGCTAAATGTACGGTTACGAAAACGATAAACCAGACGGTGGGACGCACGGAACAACTTTCCTCAACCTCACGTGCGTTAAGAGATTTTCAGGCATCGGTCTGTCGTCCGAGCCATATTTCACCTTTAACGTGAACCAAACAATCCGTTCTTTCGCACAAAATCCCATTTGGTTTTTAGTTGTGCGAGCTTGCTTGGCAATACAATCGAACAAAGCCCATGGTTGTTATCGGCAAAAGCTGGTTTAAATAAGAAAAACGCAATTTTGGCAGTTTTATCGTGTTGGTATCGGTTTCTAGGGTTTTTTAAATGCTGAGTCGCGTGGAACGAGCCTCAGAGCTGTACAACTGCATCTAGACCGAAAACAGGGAAATCACAGTAATTATAGTGATCCAAGTGACTAATTGAAAGAGATCGCGGGACAATACAGCGAAAGTAATTTACACATCATTTGCACTCCCGTCTCATTCCTATCACGTCGTGCCAATTACCGCATATGTAGTTTTCGTCATTCCATTGTAGTTAGGTCAAGTTTCGTATGGTTTACTGGTATTTTTCGTTGCTGAATCGAATGGTATGGGTCTTGGAGGTGTGAGATTACGTCAAGCATAAGAATAACAAACCGTTGTGTAATAATTTCTTTCTTCTAATAAGTTCTTTTCGTTCAGTTAGTACGATCTTAGTAAAATGTAGCTTAACGTTCAACTCAGAAACTGGTGACGCTTAACACTCCAGAATTTATTGAGTTGCTCCCACTTACGCCACGACAATTACTGACTAAATAGCGCACAGGTGATTTATGAGGCTACCAACTAGGTTTTTTGAGAAGGATCCAGTTTATTGTATTGGAATTATCGAGTAAAAACTGTGAGTCACGGTAGTAAGTGAAACGGTGGTAGTTCGACTTCCAACATTTCCGGGGTTGCTAAAAACAACTTAACTCTCATCATATAGGTAATTCCTTGATTTCTACCTTCTACAATAGCGATTCTACCTTTCAGATCTTCACGTTCAAAGGGCTACAGAGTGGGAAAAACAACATTGGGCGAAAACGGTCGACGTGTCCGAGTGTGTGTGTGTGTGTGTGTGTGAACGTGATTGAGAAAACGGCTCAACAAAATTGGCTCAAATTCGATATTAACCTGCACGTCACAATGGAACGATAAGTAAGGTAAGAGCAAGAGCGGCTCAAAACTAACTGTAGTTATAATGATTAAAACACCTTTTTTTTTCTCAAAAACGGCTCTAACAAGTTTGATTACATTTTTTGTGTGGGCAGCACCAAATTCAGGTGCGCCGAATCGTACAAATTTCTTTAGTTCAACGTAAATTTATTTATTTACATGACTTTCGCTAGTAATTCAATTTATTTTTCACTCAGTTCATTTCACTTGGCAAAAAAATCACTTCACTGCGACTGAAAGCGGTAGTGCATTAAGTTCTGGAATTTATTGTTCTGCTAGTACTCATGCCCTGACCATTATCGAACAATTGGTACACAGCGAAATGACTTTTGAGTTTTTTCTTAATAAACTCCGCTCAAAAGGGAGTCGAATCTTCTGAAAAATGGACGCGGTAGTCCAACTAAGCATCTACGCGATAAGTTTGATAACGCTCTAATAAAATATTCGGTGACTACTCCAGAAATCCCGGAATTTCAACCACTTCATCAATCGTCCGTGTACTAGTAGCTCAATAATGGTCAGGGCACGAGTACGCGCAGCCCAATAAATTCCGGAATAGAAAGCTCTACCGCTTTCTGCCGCCGTGAAGTAATGTTTCATCTAGTTCAAATGGACAGTGTGAAAAATACATTGAATTAGCAACAAACGCCATGGAAACGAGGAATTTATGTAGAGCTAAAGAAAGTTGTGTGATGCAGTGCCCCTGATATTTTTATAGAAGGATCTTGTTTACTGTTTTGGAATTATCGGTTAAGAATTGTTGAATTGGATCGGTTGTTGAATTGAATTGTGTGAGAAAAGGCGGTGGTTGGATATTCCAGAATTTCTGAAGTTGCTCCTAATTATCTTATGGGCGTTATCAAACACTCATTGTACTTTATTCAATTACCACCCGAATTCTTAAAATGCTAGGTTGATTTGGCGGGATTTATCAGAAAGAAACTGCGTTTATTCGTAATGTTTGATCATTTACTTCGTAGCGGCGAGCCGCGGGATACTAGCCAGGTCCTTCACATTACTAACTCGTCAGGGTTGTTCCAAGGATGACGTAGACGTAAATTTTGAATTGCGCCGCGGCAGAAAGAGGCAGAGGAACGCTTCCAACTACAGACCACTAGACGATCGAGGAATCGAGGGAGGCAGGAATAGGTTTGCGGACGTTCAAGAGCCGCTACAACTACTCGTATCTATTTTTTGCTCAGTTCTTGCAATTTTTTCGCACTGTAAAACGTGAATTGACGCTCGACCTAAAACTGGCACCACTTTAAAACTTGCTGCACTTATGCCACCACCTTAATGGGGCAACCACCTATACGTACTTGAGTGATTGGTCAACGAGATTTTTCTGGAATTATATATTAAAATGTTAAGTATTTTAAAACCAACATCAGTTTGAATTGCGGATTTTCTGAGATTGGTCCTGATTATTTGACATCCAACGTATTGGTAACTTATTAGATACTATCCTGACTATTTTGAGAAAGCTAGTAATGATACAAGCTTTATATGAAAAGATCTTGTGCGCCACATCACGCAACGTTCCTTAGCCCCGCGTACAACCAACGATCTTCATGGCTTTGCCTACTTATCCATTCTATACTTCTATTTCCATACTTATCCAATCCATTTTTTCTCAGTTTATTCGAACTTGGTAAAGAACAACTTCACATTTTACGTAGAATGTGGTATCGCTTGAAGTTGCGGAATTTATAGAGTTGTTTGCCACCGATGCCACGACCATTATTGAGGAACCAGTGCACAAACGAACTATTAAGAAAAAACTGAGAGAAATGGAAGTACACAGGGGTTGATATTTCTGGAGTTGCCCCTAATTATTTAATGAGAGTTATTAAGCGCTTATCATATAGGTAGGAAATTGGACTACCACTCTAATTATTCTGACAACTCGATTACCATTTGGGCGGAATCTACGAGAAAAAATTATGATTTTATCATACGGTCGTGTTATCGGGAACTGTCTATGCAGAAAATCTAATCAAAATCGTTTGTTTTTCAAAAGTGTTAGAGAGCTACGTACAAAACGTTCATGTGCATGCGCTGGTTCTATCGAGATCCGCTAGAAAACACTGATCGATTGACTCTATGAGTGGACTGTATAAGTTCGTTACAGTAGATCGTGTTGCAAGGATTGAACAGAATGCAGTACTCACCATACAGCTCCAGACGGAGAGTTTCCCTGGCCAGGGAGAAGAGTAAGCGGTTATGCCAAGTGCTTGGGACAAACACAACATGTTTCGAAATTCACCACAAACAAATTACTTCTTACAGTTAACAAACGCCTTTTCTTTACACAATTTATGAACGATATTAATCATTAAAAATGCAAATGATTAGAAATGGAACAAGAGGGAAAATATAAACGAGCTACCCGCTACCCACAAAGTCTACCCGACTTGGCACGAGTGGCAGGAGAACGCGGAATGAAACAAAAGGCCGCTGCAAGAGCGCTGGTAGGCCCGGCGAAACACGCTTGAGCTAGGTCGGTCTGAGCTCAACAAGCCCTTCAACGGCCAACACATCATCATCATAACTATAGTTGCTTTGGGGTCTTTGATCATTGATAACTATAGTTAGCTTTGGGCGGACTTTGCCCATACCTTTATTTTTGCATCCTATCTGCTGGCTAAACATCACGTTTGAGCTGAATATGTGTAGCTGCTTTCTATCAATTGCATTTTAAGACACATACACACACCAACTTTTTTTTTATAACGAAGCTCATCGTAGGTGGAACCGAAAAAAAGATAATACCCTACGCAGGATAGAAAATTGGAGGGGGAAGAAGAAAAACGTGGGGCCTTTGTATCTCTTGTTATCCTACTTCATTACTGACATACTTCTACAAAGTAAACGTAACTCAACTGGTGGATAGTCCAAAGAAAATACGTAACGAGAGCCAAACGGTGAAGTAACGGTCGGTAGGTTACTTAATATTTAATGCGTTGTTAAGATTTTAATCGAAGGCCGTCGGCTAATTAGTTAGCTCATGGGAGCTATTTAACTGATAACATTAACAATGGTTGGTGCAACTGGCTCCAATAGCTCGTTTTCGGAGGAACGACGAGGATCAGGTAGGAGGATGAGCAGCGATAAGGGCGAGGAAAAAAGCGCGCTTGCCTCGATATTTCGAGAAGTTTTACAGCTTCTTACGGACGGAAACATTTTTTTTTCTCCTCTTCAGTTTTTACTGCTACCCCCTCCCCCTCCTCCGCTATTCGCGCGAAACGAGAGCTGCTCGCATATCGCAGCTACCCCTCCGCCACTCCTCCCCCTCACCAAGTCACGGCAACAACGCGGGTACATCTCTCAAACACTTCAAACTCTTCATCTCTCGACGAAGGAGGTCGAAAGTCCGCCGCCGGGCGAGAACCCCCTTCGCGACTAGACCCCCATCAGACCCCCACCCGCGTCCCGCCATAGCAACCACCATTTCGAGATTACGGGGCAATTTGAAAACAAGCCTTCGCTGTTTTCCGAGCCCCCACCCCTCGCCGCCCACCACCAGAACCTCTTCTAGATGTTACAGGGTTTTCGTAAACGAAGCGCTCCCGTTCGCGTAGCGCTTTGCCTCCGCCCCATCCCGCCAACAAACGACTGAACGTATGCGCGATGAGCGGAGGTTGAGAGAACTGAGTACCTCCGCATTACCATATACCGCTCGTCTCGTCCTCTCGAATCCATCTTCTTCTCGACTCGGAACCCGAGGGAACGTCGAATCGAAACGGCAACGACGCGATCGACAGCAGCGTCCAAAGGCTTCTTACTTACCTTAGCCCTACGAAAGAGAAAGAAAATTCACGTTATTGGTGACAATGTTATTACTACCCGCTACCCAAAGGGTAAGGAAAGCATCGCAATAGTGTAAAAATAACATCAGGTGCGACGCATCACACAACTTTCCTTAGCTCTACGTAAATTCACAGGTTTCCATTGATTTTGCTTTCTAATTCAATTCATTTATCTGAGACCTTTGAACAATTCCTTCAGAGTGGAAGAAAGTAATAGCGCTTATCGTTTCGGAATGTGCCACGACCATCACTGAGCAATTAGTACGCGGAGAATTGATGAGACAATAAACAAAATTTTACTGTGAAGGATTCTTTGAAGGAAATAAGGTCATGAACACTATCCATCGATAGGATAAGGAAAGGACACTTTTCTCGAAAACGGCTCCAACAACTTTGATTACCCTCTCTAATTATCGCCGATTAATCAATCAGTACCTCACTGAAAAGTCGCAGTATGAAGCAACTTTTTTTACTTGTTGAAGTGTAATTTTCATCAATTCAATTGGTGTCTTCACAGTTCATACTTAAGTATCATCAACTGTATACTCGACAAATGCACAAAAATCTTGTTCTTTTTAAACGTTTTCTGAATTTCCACATTAAACGTATAAATGAATAAGATCAACTCGATGTAATGTGTTCTAGCAACCTATACTCCACGACTATTTCTGTGACTATTCGATACAACCCGAGATGAAACATTTGAACGAAATTTATAAGGAAAGTACGTAACCTTTCACAACACAAACGGTGGGTACAGCTTTCGTACAAGTACGCAACCACTAGGAACATTTTATGTCTTTTATTTTTGTTTATTTTTGCAATGATAACTACGTTTGAATGTGCTCGTTGATGGTTTCGATATAATGGCCGCGTCAATTGCAATTGACATCATCACTTGGTCACTGAGGTTATTAAAACGTGTGATGTTACCAAGCGTTACATTTTGTAACAGACGTTACCATGCACCTAACCCAACACAAAGTTCGTGACACCGTTACATCTCCTGCGTAACGTTTTTCGAGTTTATGTAGCAAAGTAAAGACATAAAATGTCAAAAATATCTGTTAAACCCTGGTGGGACTCGAACCCACAACCTCCGGTTTTAGAGACTGATGCCTTATGCATTACACCACAGGGCCTGTGGTTGCAACTCGGGTTAAAACGTTGCCTTGTCCACTCAGCCTCAAGGTTAAATTTCGTGACGCTTGGCCGTTACATTTTCGAGTTTATGTAGCACAGTAAAGACATAAAATGTCAAAATGCGATGCCTCAAACACTAAATTTTTGTGCTTCTGATTTTTTTTTTAAACTGCAGGAATACGTTTGATAAAATCTGTGGGCTGCCTTGCGGTATTGCGTACATATTTCCGCACAGACCCTCGTATAGTAGATGGAAATTAGGTACTGATTAGATGATAATTTGATAGTTTAATCAAAACCTAGAGAGTTGTTTCCGAGTTTTGTCTCGTTAGAGTTGTTTTTGAGTTCAATGCGAAAAATCTTCGCTTTTGTGCATTTTGGTACTGGAAAGAAAAAATTTGACTTTGGTGTGTTTGGATTTTTCTCATAGCCATTAGACCGAATGTAACACATCAGCTGATTTGATCGAGCAGTACTCCTAGATTCGCGATCCGAACAGACACACTCAGACGATATTTTTTTAAACTAAGAAGATAAAGAAACAATAAGAAGCAACAAGAAGTAATCGGAAGAAACAATTTTTAATTTCCCTTCTTACTTCGTAAGGCTAAAAATAAAAGCGACTAGTGGTGGCCTAACTTTAGGTGGTCAAGGTACAAGTGGTTTTAGGCCCCGACCTGATGTCTTCAACTTTACGAAATTCGTACCTCGCACAGCTCCTTTCGGTCGTATCTCCTCTCCATCTCCCCACTACTTCCCTCTTTTCTTTTTTGAGATGCTTCAAACAGATACGAACCAAAACGCCTATTTACTTCTTTTACCTCCCCGTTTCCCTCTGAACTCATTCGGAAACCCTTCACCGCGTACACGAACCTTCTCCGTGCAACACCGTCTTCTCTTCATTCGTCTTATCCTCATTTAACAACCAGCTACCCCCCCCCCCGCCGCTGCTTTCCTCACTCATCTGTACTCCCGAAGTCGACATGGACGGCTAATTTTCAACATCTCGACCGGATGGCACTTCCCATTTCGGAACCTCTTATCGCCATTACTTATCGATGTCGGCGAATCTTCTTCGGTGAGGAGCGAGTTGAAGACGAAGAGGAAGTTTTCGTAGAGCGGAAGATCCTTCGCTCCGATACGACTTTTCTCTCGGTTGAAGGAGGAGGCCGTTTTGTTTGGTAAGTCTCCTTCTCCGCTGAATTACGACATTTCTAAAAAGGAAAACGGCCGACGGAGAGAAGGGATTTCGAGCAGAAATAGTCGAATTTCGTTTCCACCCCCTCAAACGAGGTAGAAACTTCCGTTCAGAGCAGAGCACCACGCAACTTTCCTCACTATGCAACGTGTTCCACACAACATCAATGCAGTTGTTATAATTTCAAAAGCACATGTACTAAATCCCTCTTAACGGAGCGTAAGATTCCTGCCGAGAGTTCAATATTGGTCAATATAAGAAGAAAACAGATCTGACGCAGGTGTATTATTTCTGAGCCAACTATACCTTATTCGAATGGTAACTAATTTAACTTGTTTGAAAATTATGCAACCCCCTATATTTTTGGTACCTGCTCGCGATTATCTTCCCTTGGTCCTACTTAACACGAAAGAGAGTTACTCAATCGTAGTTTGCGTTTTTGTGCAAAAAAGGCATGTGTCTCTGTCAACGCGATTGAGGAAGAACTGCTTTACTAAATCAGTGAAATTTAATAATGAACCTCCAGATCAACGTGGAACGCCATAATAAGGGTGTGAGCAAAATTAACTATATTTATCAAAACATCATATGTTTTTCTCACAAACAACTATAGCGATTTTGGTAAAAGTTTTTGAATAGATTGCTCCAAACAACTAGACGTCGATACTAGATTTTTATTTAAGAAAAATGACGAGATTAGTATAATAAATCCTCGCAATTCTTCCCGACACACTTTCAACAAAATCGTGCCGAAAGTCCAATGTGCTACCTATACGATGAAATTTAACAATGGTCGTAAGATAACTAGGAGCAAGCCGATTACTTCCAGGATACAAACTACTTTCATTTCAGTAACTACTCATTTCCCAGCGTTTACCGTGTAATAAACACGAGTGCGTTAAGTGTGCAAGTTCCAGCACAGTCGTCAGATTGCCATCTCTATGACTTTTACTCGGTGTTTACTAGGACCTAGCTTTCAGAGACGATGTTCGACGCATTGCGGGATGACGGGAGTGAAGAGGACAGACGAGAGTTTGATGTTCTGTTTTGGAGTAAATGAGGTTCTTCGAGTGTAACAACTACTTTCAACTTGGTTTCGAATTTTCTCCTGTACGAGAGCTATCCCACAAAAATCAAGTTGACAGTCTCATAAATGACCTATGCGCTGATAACGCAATTAATGTCATGACATGACTAGGAGCAAAGCAACCATTTCCGCAACGCCAATTTATATCTATTCAACGTAATGTTCTGACAGGCTCATATAAAGTGAAAAGCATATTTTCGATTTGTTGCTAGAGCGGGAAAATTCCTGAACGACAAAAGTCTGATACGTCGCACTAGATATTTTGACACACCCTATGTCTGCATAAAGACGACAAGTAGTAGCAGCCGACGAAGAGTAAATTGATATCATATGCAAGAAGGCAAAAGCGGAAGACATTAGCAACAAGCTCTTCTTTTCTCGTCAACAACTGGACATAATTTGTAAGCTGCTTCCCAATACAAACGGTCTTCAAACTCCACTGACAACGACGTCGTTGCGATTCAAAAAGAACTATCGAAAGCATCACATCCCACTTCCCCGAAGATTGTCATCACCGATTCATCAACGACAACAGTATTGTAACTCATCAGTACAACCTGCATGACTGAGCCTACCTATCTACACTAATATTATAAAGAAGAAAGATTTGTGACTACTGGACCATTTTCAAAAACTCCTTCGCCGTTAAAAAGCTAGATTATCTCTGAGTAACATAGTCTATATTTATTACTGAAAAAATTAGAGATCTCCAGACCTTCTTACTGAAACCAACCTGAATGTGTAGAAAAATTAGCTATAAAAGGTCTTTCGTCGGACGCGCTGCGGAAAATATTGACGAGAGAATAAAAAAATGTACAATATTACAGAACGTATCAGTATCTACAAAAAACTTGGCGAGAACATTTGTCCACCTATTGTATTTATGTCACTATAACTACTTTATCTTATCCGAGTAAATTATTTCGTATTCTAGACTGTTCTAATACCAGTTGATTACTTTTTGAATTATTGAAATCGGACACTCCATTACAAAACGCTGCAAATTATTACACAGCGGTTTAGTATCACCTTGAACAGCTTGACCTAGTCTCGCACCTATGAGAACCATCTCATTCCACTTAGCGTTGAAAAGTGCCAATAAACCATTCGAAGCATGACGTAACTAATAATTGCCTGTAGGCAATTGACACGACGTGGCTGAATGGTGGTTGGTGTGAGACGTTCAAACAATCCCTTTCGCAGTACTGTCCGATGAGTTCTTTTAATTAGCAGACTTTGGCTCAGTACAATTACTTTAATTTCACTGTTTTCGATTTCTAGGCAGTTGTACACCTCTAATACTCATTTCATTCAACCCAGCCTCTATAAATACCTTCAAAACGATGCCAAACACGGCGAAACTGCCAAAATTGCGTTTTTGTTACTTTTTTAAACTATTTTTCGCTTCGTCCGATCGGATGGTCGAATAGGGGGGGGCACTACTGGATACTAAATGGGATTTTTGTGCGAAAGAACGGATTTTTTAATTCACGTTAAGGGCGTAACGTAAAGTGTGACATTTTGTTGGGGTTGTAAAAAAAATTATCCTGACCTAAAACGTAGGGTTACTATTCAGAATGAATAATAAACTGAAAGATATTACGAACTTTAAAATGTCGACATAAACGGGGTTATCGTATTTTCGTCAAGAAACGACTCAGTAAATGAGATAAACAATATGATTATGGGAAAAATACCCGGTAATTTTAAATGTTGCAGGTATTCCTACTGCGCTATTGATAAATGTAAGCTCTCCCAATACGTGTAATGGTACAAGACATTTCATAATGGAATTAAGAGACGGGCCCCGCGGCCGATCAGCCCGCTCATATACCGACCGATTTGCCTATAACTTTTTTTTTATAGTCCCCCACAACAAATAATTCCAGGGACAAACTTTCTCGACGGTTGGCATCGGCGTAAGGAAGGTGTGCTTTTCTCATGGGCAATTGCATGTCCACCTACAAATGCCGCTGCCTGTATAGTGCACAGTGAAGCTTAAAACTAAGTACAGCCTTAAAAAAATGAATAAAGAAAATAAAAAGTGACACTCCCTACAAATACGATACATTTGAAACAATAGTGAATACGATGTAAAAATAAAAAATAGGTTTATAGAAAAAATGTGAACAGTTTAAAAAGAAATTTTAATTTACTTCAATTAAAATTAGTTTATTAGTTGGGTCTTTGTTTTCAATTTAGAACATTTGGACAAATTTAGTCATGTACGTTATAATTAGCATACTTATAAGTTTCATTATCTTTATCCCAAAATGGCCGGAACAGGCCACTAGTCGTTCATGTTATTTCTATCTGACGGTTAGATCCCTAGAAGAAGAAATGTGGGTGAGCGGTGCCAGAGACCAAATCTTGCCAAGCGACGTCCAGGACAAGTTTTCCAACCGATTTTCATTATAGTGTTCGATTCAGTTTTCGCTCTAGCTGTGCGACGAGACAAATCTCAGGGGTTTCAAAATTCATCACATGAAGGGAGGAGGGTGGAGGAAATGAATACGGTCAAAATGTTCTATTCCTCACGGACTCTCATGATTCTCGCTTCGTTCTATTTTGATTCCAGCCAAATTGAGCAACAAACCGCGGTAACGACGAATTTAATTAGTGAAGGGGAGACGGGGGAAGGTAAATGAGCTAAAATTACGATTTTTGTTCACGTTGTAGCCTTCTCTCCAGCCTTTCTTTTTTTTATTTTCCACGGCTTTCAGCCAACTGAGAGCAGTCCTTCACTGGCTCTCCAGCAACGGGAACGAAGGGATGATGAGGGCAGGAAAAATCCCGGGGTGATGAGTGGGAGGGGGGGGGGGGTCACGATGTTCCGAAACAATGGAATGGCGGTCATTGAGAAGTGGATACGGTGACTGTAGTCATTTACATCTCGGGCCATCCCGGAGTTCTACCCTGTCATTTAGTTGACATGAAACGAAGCGACAATCCGTTGTTGTTCCTTTCTGACACAGTTTGTCAAGCGCCGCGTCGAGTTATTGACGGGGTGGCCCGAACAAACATTTGTTACGTTCCCCGCATTAGTCGGATGGAAAAGTACGATTTCGAATCAACAACACATCATCACACTTCAGACTCGCCCGAGCGATATTTCCACAAAGTAACGAATTACAGTGGATGTAGTACTTCGTAGAGCCGTATTGGAATCAGCACACAAACGTCCTCACAGCCCTTGAATTCGATGGTGTACACACACAGGCGCTCTATCTTCGTTCAACACATTTCAACATGTTAATTCAAAACAAAATGTTAGCTGGAAGTACGAGTGCACCGTCATTTTGATCAAAATGGTTTCAACTATTTGAAAACCCGCTCTCACGATATTTGGCAAATCACACTTTTCTATATACTTCTCTTTTCAGCGGACGGTCACAGAAACTGTCTCCAGACATTTATGGGGACCAATAGTTGGGTGTTGATTAGTGTATGATAATTTCGAAGTTGAATAAAAGAACCCTCGTTTTTGGTATATTTTGGTACGTCTCTCCTCTAAGAAAATTGCTCATGACCTCATTTTCGCGCCTTGAGAACGTCACGAACATAACCAAAAGAATCAACTGAACCGTGGATGTGCCGAAATTAGTTTGTTTTTTACTCAGTAGGCCTGAGAACGCAGAGGTCCGATAAAAGTAAACTTCTTTCTCCCTCGATGGCAACCTTACTAGTCTGTGTGTGAACGCAAATTACGAGAAAACTGTTGCACCAACTCAGATCAAATTTGACCTCCGATCTGCAGATCAACGTGAAACGCCTAAGTAAACGTATGGTCGAAACCGGTGTGAAATCGACTGCACCTGTCATAGTGATTAAAACATCCAAGTGATTTTTCTCCCTTTTTGTAACGACTTTGATCGGAATTTGAAGACAGTTCTGTGAGTTGGCGGTAATACAAACATTTTATGTGTGGAAAAATGACAAGAGCAGCTCCATAAATTACTCAACGTTTCAGTAAAGAAAGACTTTAGTACAGTTTTTACTTATGGATGTTACTTACGGTACTGACTTTCTCAAATAAATCTGATGGCTCGCTCAACAAGCCTCCCACACGATAGTAGCTTATTAAAAGTATAGAAATGAGCTTAGAAACTTCCAAAGTTGAACTATTCTTATAGCTCTTTCTTCGACTAACTTTTGTTCAAAGTGTTTTCCATTGAACGATTCAAGAAGCATCACGCAGACAGCCTCATAAATTACTCATGCGATTGTCACTCAATGAATATCGTGATAGTAACAGGGGAAATTATTAATTCCGGGACGTTACCGACTAACAGTTTTCTACAAAAAACGTGGAGCTACGTTCTAAGAAGTTAGCATAAATTGAATGAAACCCCGATTTGACTCGTCGCTTAAGTAATAAAGATCGCCGGATGCACGTGGGAGTGAAAGTTGTGCGATGCGTCACGTCAGCTGTTTTAAATAGGCGTTCGGTAAGCCTTACTACGATGATTACTGTAAATCCCCTATCATACTCTTCCTTTCAGGCTTTACGCCCTATCGACACTGCTTTTGTTGCGCCCAGCAAAACGAAACGGCAAAATTACGGCCGTTAGAAGACAAATCGATTCTAAGCGGCGGCGGAAAAAAACCACATTCCCCGCGAAAAACGACCTTTCCTGTTAATTTCGAAGAAAACTCTTATGAAATGAAATTAATCCAGTTCTCGACTAAACGAGAAGTTCATATTTAGCGAGAAGTCCTACGACAGCCCCGTGGCCGTCGGCTTGAGGCTGAAAAGCTCACAGCGGAGCCGCGGATTATAATATCGCCAACGTTCATGTTCCGAGAAAAATTAAGAAGAGGAAAAAAAGAAGGATACCCCTCCTGGACACCGGACGACTTCAACCAGAAGGAATATTATTAAGAAAAAGAGAAGAAAAAAAAATAATTAAGAAGACGATGAAGGAGAAGGTCCGGTGGTCGCGCTGAAGTCAGCATTAGGTCGAGCCAACGTGAAAAAATAAACCTGTCGTAAGTGAAAATGAAACGGGAGAAGCTTCTCAGCAGCAAAATAACGTTTCGATCCGACGAAATAATTTGACGTGATGGCGCCAACAAGAGCCCCCCCCCCCGTCCATCCCATTACACACTAACCAGGCCATAGCATTCACCAGAGCAATTCCCATCCCGCTATTTCAGCGTGTCCTTCCTTGAGTTAGTTAACTAAGAAACTGCTGGACCAAAACCGCTCAAACTTGACATTCGGCTTACAGATCAATATCGGACGCCAAATGAGGGTACGATCAAAATCTTTCCAAGACTACCTACAGCTATTATAGTCATCAAAACATCCATTTTTTTTCTCGCTAACGATTTTGACTACATTTTTTCAGTGAGGTAATTCAAACAGTAAGCATGAATGGACATCTTCATCAGCGGACAAATGACGAGAGTGCCTCATTAAATGATAAGGAATGTCCACAACAATTTTAGCCCTCATATAAAACTGGTGTCGCGAAAAAACTGGTAGTCCAACGAGCTAATTATAAAACTACGAGTATATAAACGCTCATCATTTAATCAGAGGCAACACGGAAATTCCAGAATTCAAACTATCGCCGTTTTCTTCCAACTTCTACACGGTGTTTCTACTATAGTTCTACAACAGTAAACACAAAATGTTCCCATAAAAGAAAATTCCCATGAATTACCAACACGTTAATCACTCACTAAGGGAGCACAATTTCAAGTGACGTAGTAGGAGCTACCCAATACGTTTTGGGACGTTAAGCGCAACCTGTGTGTGTATAAAAAACATTTCGTTGTACCGAGCTCATACAGAGAGAAATATGTGGTGCGTTGCAACTCTCAACTTTCCTTAGCTCTACGTTAATTAGTTTTCTACATGGCTAATTGTATTTAATCAATTCATTTATCACTCAGTTCATTTGAACTTGGTCAATAACACTTCACATCAACAGGAAGCGGTAATGCTTACAGTTCCGAAATTTATTGTGCTGCGCGCACTTATTCCCGGACCATTGTTGAGTAATTGGTACACATACAGTTAATGAGGCTGTCAACACGATTTTTTTGAAGAGGATAATAATCACTTTTGCAGAGTTATTGGTGAAAACTTTTAGAACTGGTAGTTGACGTAAGGGAATTCCGAAATTTCTTGAGGGACCCCCATATATCTTATGAGCGTTTTTAAACTCTCACCCTATACGTATCGGATCGGACTACTCCACCGATTTGTTTTAACATTCTAGTAACATTTCAGCAGAGTTTATATGAAAAAAACCGCGCTAAAACCGAAAAATTTGATAATTTATTGTGCTGCTCTCGTCATTTTCCCACAAATGGGAATTTTATGATATAATTTTCATATTGAGAGCTATCGATAATTGAAATTTAATCAAAATCGTTCGAGCCCTTTTTGAGAAAAAAATGTGTTTTGATCACTATGATAACTATAGTTAACTTTCGGTGGATTATGCTCATACCCTTATTTTGGCGTCCCATGGTAACCTGCTGGTTAGATAATAACTTTGAGCTGATTTGGCCGGTAGGTTGCGGAAAGCAAATAATATTAGGTGTAGGCGCTAACATAACATGAATTTAAATACACTGTTTCGGCGTTACATGTCGAACTGTAGGGTGAACATCAAAGTTGAGGGGATATGGTCCAACCACGCACACGCAGGTCATTTTTTTACGTAACTTTTTTTTTTCATTCGGAGTACTATGAAACGCGAAGATTTAATTATTAATGAAACCTTCTCGTTTTTTTCAGCCGATTACATAACTTTGGTACTAATGGTTGGTTTAATGGAAGTAAAAACGCACAACGCTGCAACAGGTGGATAACTCCCAAGCTCCACTTTACCACTTCAGTATTTCTGGTGAATATTGATATTTGACATTTTCGCTTTGAATTTGTTTCTTCCTCAATGTCTACTTTATGGGATTCACGGCCAGCCTCTTCCCTCCTTCTCTCACTCACCCCTTCCTACGTCTCTCGTTCTCAATCACCCTCTCTCTCTCTCTCTCTCTCTCTCCTACTGAAGGGGGCGTCGAGCGGTGAAGAAGCCGCTCAGCGACATTCAATAAATCCCTCGACGGCAACTAAATAAAACGAAACCAACTCGTTGAATAAAATTAACGACCTCAGGGTGAAGTTTCGTGAAGAAGGGCAGGGGAAGGGGGGAGGGGAAGGAATACAAAATAATAAAAGAAGCAGAAGTCGAAGGACTTGCGTAAAGAGGGTTATGTTGTGGAACAGAAAAGAGGACGAAGAGGGTGAAGAGGAGAAGATGAAGAAAAAGAAACGGACAGGCAGTGAGAAATACCTCCTCTATGCAGAAAAGAGGAGGGTTAGGTTGTCCTCCGAATGGTGGGCAAAGCGCGAGTGGCTGGAAGGGTGGTGAGGAGGGAGGTGCGGCAAATGTAAAAGAGAAAACCCTTCATTATGCATTTCGCAAATCGAGGAAAAGGAGAAACGAGGGTTGGGATTGGACGTTGTGGAAGAGAACGAAGAGTTGGGAATACGGAAAAAGAGAATAAGACGATAAACGGGGGAGGAAAAGGGAGAAAGAACGAAGGAGAGCGAAAGAGAGACGATGAGAACGAAGAAGGAGAGCGGTATTACTAATAAAGTACCCCCTCCCCTCGCCTGCCCAACTCTCTTCCTCTTCTCTTTCCGCCTTCCTCAACCTCGCGAAAGGTTTTATAAGTTAGACCCTTAAATCACTACCGGATGGTATAAAAGAGGGTTGAAAGGTAGAAACGATGTGTAGAGAGGAGGGCAGTGGTGGGGGCGAAGGGGAAAGGTAGACCGGGAGCATTTCAGGGAGCAGTATCGGGACATCGGTATCTCTTTGACGTCTCCGCGAAGGGAAAACGACGAGAAGGTTCCCCCTGAAACGAAGGAGGGGGCGAAGTGGGGGTCCACATCGGCCGTGAAGGGTCAACCCAACCTAATACCTCCCCACCACACCCTCACCCAAGCCCGCATCCTACTCCCCCTATCGTTCCAACCACTAGACCACCTGACCGTAGCCTTTGCGCCTTCTCCAATCCGCTTGTAATGAGCTTGTTATGCGACCTTTTTTAAGGAGCCCGTGCGACTCTTCGGTACGATTTATATGAAGGCTGTATGAAGGAGGGAGCTCGAGTTGACTTCTCCTTAAGGGATTTTGGACAGAAATAAGATATTTTCCAGGCCCGGAGGAATCGCGAAAATTTTCGGAAGGCGCCCCACTGAAATCAACCCACACTGTTAAGGCTTCGTCTACAACCGAGATCGTCACAGGATTAGAGTCATCCAGGAGAGATATGAGACGGTTATGGCAGGGGGGAGTGGGGGAGGGGCAACCCAAAGGTGCCGTTTGAAAAATAATCTGGTGGGAAGCATTTTACATTCCACGATTTTTACCGCTCCACCAACTGATTCAAATCTGGGTTTCCCCCATTAAATTTATACGAACATGGTAGAACTGAACTGAGCGTCCTACATAAATAAAAGTTTCTAAATGCTTAACGAAGTCGTTCATACCTCTTCAGGCTTGTCAGTTGTTCATACATCACTACATTTACTGAACAACCAAGTTATAGGAAATGTGAGGAACTGCATATTTAATATTTTTTGCTAAGGGTGGTGCTTAATTTTCTGGAATTATAAGAAAAACACGTCGAAAATAAATAGAAAAACTATAGGAGGAAATTATCTTTTTCCACTAAGTTTAATAAAATCTAGACCAGTTTCGACGATGAAGCCGTCTTCCATCTAATTTCGAACTTGGAGTTCGTGTAAAACGTTTGGCCGTTTATTGAGTTTCCCCCACTTATGCCGCGACTGTCATTGAGTGATCGGTTTATATTTTATTCATGAAATTGTCGACGCGATTGTGTTGATGAGGTTTTTAAACGTGATATAAATAGTGGCAGCCCAATAAATTACGGAACTTTACGCACTATATTCATATGTTAAACTAAATTGTACTGTTTTCACAACTTGAACGAAAAATATCTGGTGCGTTGCAACACACAACTTTCCTTAGCTCTACAACAATTCACTTTGTACATGGCAAATTCTATTTAATCAATTCATTTATCACTCGGTTAATTTGAACTTGGTCAAACAACGCTTTATGGCAGCAGGAAGCGGTAGCGCTTACAGTTCCAGATTTTATTGTGCTGCCCGTATTCATTGCAGGACCATTATTGAGAAACTGGTACACAGATAATTAATGAGGCTGTAAACACAAATTTTTTGAAGAAGGATAGTAATTACTTTTGCAGAGTTATTGGGTAAAACATTTAGAACTGGTAGTGAAGCGAAACGGCAGTAGTCGAAATTCAGGAATTTCTGGAGTGACCCCCACGTATCTCATGAGCGTTTTTAAGCCCTCACCCTTTAGGTATTGGATTAGACTACAATACTAATTTTTTTTAACATTCTACTAAAATTCCAGCGGAGTTTATAAGGAAAAAACTGCGCTAAAAACGCTTTTCGTCGAAAATTTTGATAATTTATTGTGCTGCTCTCGTCATTTTCCCACAAATGGGAATTTTATGGTATAATTATCTTATTAAGACCTATCTATATAAAAAATTTAATCAAAATCGTTAGAGCTGTTTTTGAGAAAAAATATTTGGTGTTTTGATCACCATGATAACTATAGTTAAATTTCGGTGGATTTTCCCCATACCCTTATTTTGGCGTCCCATGGTAACCTGTAGGCTAGACATCAAGTTTCAGCTGATTTGGTACGGTTGTTTTATCTAAACCCGCGCTAAAATAGATTTCGTCGAAAATTTTGATAATTTATTGTGCTGCTTTCGTCATTTTTCCACTAATGAGAATTTTATGGTATAGTTGCCATATTGGGAGCTACCAATATAAAAAATTTAATCAAAATCGTTAGAGCCGTTTTTGAGAAAAAAAAATTTGGTGTTTTGATCACCATGATAACTATAGTTAAATTTCGATGGATTTTGTTCATACACTTATTTTGGCGTCTCATGGTGTCCCCCGGGCGAGATATCAAGTTTGAGCTGTTTTGGTACGGTGGTTTTCTCTAAAAATCGTTCACAGACACACAGACACACGGACACACAAACCATTTTCCCAAATAGTGTTTTTCGGATTCAGGGGGGTCTGAAACGTAAAGATCTGGAGAGAACTCAAAATTTTTTTTCAGCCGATTACATAACTTTCCTTACTACTTTGTAGAGCCAAGGAAAGTAAAAATGTGCTCCTTCAGTTCCATTAAAAAAAGCCCGTTTTGTTGCTGAACGTCGTGTGAATTACAACCGACCGAAGCCCTCATTGAATTTACCTAAAATACAACTTATGAGATATTGTTAACACGTCTACCGACGCTGTACGAAATCATAGGTAGTGATCAAAACACAGATGATACGTTCTAGCTTAACATATTAGATTATCATCGCCGTGGAAAAGTAACTGCAATAACTGTGTACTTGTAAACAGCAACTTTGTTTATTTTTATTATTCTGAAACATATGTAAATTATTCACAATAATAGAAGAGAATGCTCGACGGAGCACGGTAATCAAGAACAAATATCAGGATATGATAAAGAAAGATAAGAGCTAACCAGACCTAACCGCCCAATTTTTCGGGGTTAACGCTTAACCCAAACTGGGGGTGAAACTGGGTGCCGTTAATCGAGACTAAACGCGATCAACCCAGTTGGTGAAAACCAGTCCACCTCACACTTCACAACCACCAATACTGAGGCATCCCCGGGCGCAACCCAGAAGATGCAATTCGCTGCCCTCGTGAGAGAACCGAGGCAAGCCGTAATGGCGCTGTTCTTTGACGTCCGGGGTGCCTTCGACACAGTGTGGTGGCCAGCCGTACTCAACTCCCTGAGCTGCCTCTAGCTGCACCGTAATCTTTACGAACTACTGATAAGCTGCTTCCAGGACTGAACTGCTTCTACCGGGACAGGAGCGCAGTGAACTCGCCTTGTGATCACGGTGGGCTGCCCTCAGGGCACGGTGTTATCCACAATTCTATGGGCAGCACTTCTCGATCCCCTTCTCCACCCGCTCCAGGCCAATGGTTACACTGTGGCCTATGTCGACGACCTTATGTCCCGTTGAGGCGGATAACCTGCCAGTAGCCAAGCTCTACTTGACGCGCATCACACGGCTTGTAACCAGCCGGTGTTGCCGCAAGCATATCCAACTGGCATCTGAGAAGACTCAGCTTGTGGTGTTGTGCACTCTGCTCTCCCTGCCTTCCCACCGGATCGAGCTGGCCCCTGGAGTGTGCATAGCCCTAGGCATCAAAGCCAAATATTTGGGTATAGTCTTCACCCCAAAAGGCAGTCCTACCGAGCACCTGGCCCTCCTCCATGCCTACTGCTCCAGCCTTGCAGCCCAGTATAGTTCACTACAGTGGGAGAACTGCTTATCAAGGCGTCTCTCTTGTAAATTAAGAAAAGGGAAACAATTATTGCAATTACCCATGCAAAATATACCAGAGCGCAGGATGAATTGATGTGCCAAATTCCAAAATGTAGTACCCGTTTCTATCAGCAGGAGTACGATTCTGTGGGGTCTACGTAAGGTTTTCAATACTCTTGCTACAGTATTGGAAAAAAAATTGAACTAAGTTACAGATACGCTCGAAATGGAAAAACCCCGCAAATTATTACACAATGCTTTATTATTCTAGTGAACAGCTTGGTGGAGTCTTACAGCTCCGAGACCCATCCCATTCGATTCAGCGTCGCAAAATAACAGTAAACCATACGAAACATGGCCTGACTACAACTGATTTTAACGCAAATACGCCGTGTTTGGTATCGTTTTCAAGGTATTTTCAGATCCTGGGTCGGGCGGAATGAGTATCAGACGTGTACTACTGCGTATAGTGAAATTACAGTCATTATAGTGAGCCAAAGTCTACTAATTGAATGAACTCGCGGGACACGAACTACAACGAAACTAATCGTTTTATCGTTTGTACTCCCTCCCTCCCGTCTCATCAAAACCACTTGCCCGCTCGACTCGCCACGTTGTGCTAATTGCCAACATGCTCCTGGAATATTTAGTTTTCGTCGTTCCATTGTAGTCAGGCCATGTTTCGTGTGGTTTACTGGTATTTTTCGATGCCGAAATTGAATTGAATGGAATGGGTCTCGGAGCAGTAATACTAGGTCAACCTGTTCATGAGAATAATAAACCATTGTGTAATAATTTGCAGCGTTTTTTATTTTGCTATGTGAGCAAATCTACACTCTTGTACCTATGAGTTTCTGATGTGATGTACATTATGAGAGCTGTTATATTTTGAGAAATAATTTGTAAGTAGAGGAAATTGTCCGTTGACTGGAGGAAGGTAGAGAGGGCCTGATGGCCCTAATTCTCCCAGGTGAATAAATAAAGTAATACCAATCAAGCAACCAACGAGTCTCGGACATCCAATGGTTCAGGTTCATAGGAAGTCGCTAGTTACCACACACTTCGGATCAAATAATGTCAATCTCCCCTAGCTTCATGGTCCCTAAGTAGTGATAATAATAATAATTCTCACAATATGTAGGCAAGTAGCAGAAGTTATTTAGCAATATATTTGTTGAGTTCTTTCTCCATGCACGGTACCAACCTTTCAGAGAGAGTAATTTTTCCAGTCTATCACATCACATTACATTTATAATGAACTAAGATTTCATTTGATTGTTGGGCATTTTTTTTTTGCTCTTAAGATGGAATACAGATAAATAAAATAACATAAATAAACAGTGATAAAATCACCAAAAAGTTGTTTTTTTTCTAAAAAATGGCTTTGCTTACATTTTTTGTGAGGACAGTTCGCAAGTTCCAAATACCACGACAATACCATAAAATTCTCATCCAAGGGAAAATATAACTAATAAATCCAGAATTCACGCTACTGCCGTTTCACTTACTTCTCATAGTTATCATAGTTGCTTTTAGATAACAACCAAAATCCTTCTTATTTTTCTCAACGTTTTCGAAAGTTCCACATTACATGGCTATATTTAACTTGACAGTGAGTCTTTTAGCGACCTACACTAACGTTTTGTTCCCCACAACAATTTCTGTAACCGATCGTTGAATAAGCCTACATCCGTCGTAAAATGAATAAACCATCGCTTTTCTGTCGACAGTTCGTCAGTTACAGATGGTTTTCGAATGGGGAGGGGTTCTTCAACCAAGAGAGGCAATCTGAATTGACTGACACGGTTGTGTAAGTCGTTCAAGCGGATTCCGATAAAGGAACATCACGTAGTGCAACTGTTATGGGTGCACTGGCTGGCTACCTAAGCAGCGCTACTAGGTCCTACATTTTGTTATTAATGTATGTTCGACACAGCGCATAGCGTATCATCGAATCGACAAACCTTACGGAAAAGTTCTCCATCCTTCGGGTAGCGGAATGTAGTAAAAAAAGTCGAAACTGACATTACTGACATTTTTATACTCCCTAACCACCGAGTGCGTCGAGAAAGTATCAAACTCTTCCTCTCGCTCCTATCGAATGTTATCAAGGGAAGTAAGTGATAAATACTTACGTTCAAAGCCAGTTGAGAAAACGGTTAGTACGTTCTTTAGACGCGATTGAGAGAGAACGACTAAATGAATTCGGCTCAAAATACACGTGGAGTTCGCAGACCGCTATAGAAGGACAAAATACTGGTATGAGCTAAATCGGTCCGAAATGAACTTATCATTGTGATCAAAATACCTATTTTCTCAAAAACGGTTTGGTTTTAATGGGTTTGTATAGACAGCTAAATAAAATTATCATTTTAAAGTCTATGCGATTTTAGAGCAGTTTTTCTATAGTAATCTCGCTCATACGACACTACCATTCTCAAAAGAACCCGAGTCGTAGTCCACTAAGCTTCCTATAGGATGGAATGGATAACGGTCGTAATAAGGCAAAAAAAATGTTTTGACGGTCTCATCAACTACCTATACGTTCGTTTTTCAATGAAAGTGATGAATTCGTTACGAAAAATTGCTGATGTACGTGGGGCACAGGAAAGTTGTGGGAATGGTGAACCGTCAATACGTTTAGGCGGCTACATGCTCCTTCTAGAGAAGCTTGTCAAGTAATTAGGAGTGGTAGCGTTTCAGCCAACGCCTCCAATCCCTCAAAGCCCCTCCCGCTGCCGCATGGTTTGCCTCACTGGCCTTGCTACATTGGGAGTGTGTGTTCCCGTGACACAATCGAATCCTCGTATACAAGGCCATTTACTTAGGCGTGATTGGCAACTGCCCCGTTGTCAGGGATAGCAAACTCACAGTCAATCGAAGGAGAGTACTGGCCCAATCCTGGAGAGCTGTGGAGGAACCACGAAACCACGTGCTCCTAAACTATAGTTCTTACAACATTGAGCGATGGTTGTTTAAAGAGCAGCCAAACCTGACTGCTTCGTAACAGCTTTTCCCAGTTTGCAAAAGAAGGTGAACCTTGACCCTTTGAAACTTGCCTCCATAGTAATAGTAAATTGTTAGGTCTGTTGGGAAACTATATTAACAACTCCTCCCAGGTGGTACAAATTCCCGAGAGTCATACCTCCACGATGTAACACATAGGCAAAAGCTCTCCACTGGGCGACGATCACAGGTCTGGGTGGGTCAACTCTCACGCATCACACATCACACCAGATCATTTAACCATCCACCCCCATCCCCACCAACACTAGCTCCCTGCATTGACCACTCATCTAGTTATGCACGAGCGAATTCTTGTGACTGGTTCGCAGATTTCACGTACGTAAGTGGACCACCCTATTAAAAAATCTTGAGGTTGTCAATGTCATTTAATCTTCCAGTTAAGATCAAGAGGGTGTCGATTGTGTTACTTAATGAAACGTTCGTGATGGTGAACACGTTCGTTGCCATCGTTTACTTTCCTCCGAGCAAACCCTTAAGAGAAATCTGTGAATCAGTGAACGAGAAGAGCAATCTCTTCAGAAACAAACCAACCGAAAGACGTGAAATAATAGTAATTTCTGAGGAACAGAACAGAACGCTCAAATTCTATTCAAACGTTTCACCTCTTCCTCATCCCCTTTTCCTCGCTGCCAACACGTTTGACCTCCTACTCATCATGTCAGCTCCGTTACGCGACTTTTCACACTACGCCACTTATTTGCTCAGACGAAGAAAGAGTGTTGTTTGTCTGCGGGAGGGTGGGGGAGGGAACGCCTTATCTTCATCTCCCCCCCCCTCCCCCGCCAACATCGATGCGCCATTCGACCCATCAAACCGCCTCCTCTTGTCGTAACAGGAAAAGACAAAAGATCTTCAAGCACGGACTTACGACCGAATTGGTACGAGAGGGGAGCGGCAGTGGTGTGAGAACGACGGATGAAGGGGGAGGGGAGGGATGAGTGGGAAGGGGGTGGAGATAGAGACAATGATTGTAGAAAGAGGAGGCGAGGTCGTGGGAGGATGTTATAACAGGAAGTTCGGGGCTAACTATCCGTGAAATTGGTTCAGCGGCTGCTCCAAAAACACGAAGTTTTCTTTTTTAACCCCCCTACCCTCACGCCATCGTCTCAAGAACAACTTCAACGTCCCCCCCTCTCCTCCTCCTCCTTACCCGTGACAACCTGACCTGTCTCCGTCGGACTTAGACGCGATTTGGAAGCCAGGGGTAGGTACGAGGGAGCGGTGGGTGAAGAGACGAGGGAGGACGTACTCCCCGATGTCTCGTGATTGGAGACGTGTGAGCGAAGAAGAAACAGACGGCGACAAGGGGAAACGCAGAGCACGCGATGCGACGGACGTGGCGCAGAAAAAAACAACTGCTACGGTTCCTTCCCTATGCAGTCCTAAGTTTCGCCAACGGCAATTTCGGTATCTCGACAAAACGGCAATCACACTGTTTCCCTTCCATTTGACAAACAGAAGGCTACCGAATGGTGTGGACGACTGGCCGATTCGTGTGGACCACCAAATTAAATGGGCTAATTATTAATTTTATCGTACAAAATGTCAACCACAATGTGATTAAAAACATTGGACAAATTGAAGAACAAATAAAACACAATTCTTGTAAAATTTTACACAAAACGTTCGTGGGAATCGTACCAAGCGCGTTCTGTTGGATAGTTTTAGTTGGCAAAGCCAATTCTTGACTGTTTGTGCTCTCAACTTAGAAAATTCATGTTTTTACCTCTTTGTCAGTTGTACATACGTGTTCAGGCGTCGGCAAACTATACGCTCTATTTGTTCTTACGCCTGAGATAAAAACAAAAAAACGTCGTATACCGCAAGGTGCTTCAATGAAAAAAATTAAACTGACTGATATAGTTGATTTTTAGTTTGTTTTTTATTTTTGAGTTATTACCTTCATCAAGTACTTGAGTTTGATTCTTATTTTACATTCATTACACTACTCCCACAGAATCATGAACATAGTTCAGCTAATAAGTTACACGACATAGCAAGGGCAGGTAGTTATGGTAATTACCATTTACACCTGGGACTAGTTCCCTGGTGAGTAGGGTTACAATTTTTCCAAGGTTTCCTGTTCCCCGTTGTATACAGTGAACATTTCCTACTATAATCCAAATAGGGCCGTACAGCGACATGCCAACTACTTATGCTTCACTCTTAATGCATTTCATCAGCCATTAGGTCCTTCTTGTCAACATTTAGGACTAGTAACTCATCATTTTATTGAGGAATCAGAAGAAATTTCAAAAAACTGTCCGATGTTTTAATAACTGCGCGACAGATTAACATCACACAACTTTCTTTTTTCTCCCGAGGAGTTCATGTCCCCTCTTAATTTTCCTTCATTTTGCGTTATGTTAGCCCCTTTCATGGCCTCCCTTTTTCAATTCATTTCCTTTCCCTACGTCGGCTTCTGGTCTTCTGGTATTTGCGATGCTGGCTCGAATGGAACGGATATCAACTGTGTACGACTGCCTCTAGACCGAAAACAGTAGAATCACAGTAATTATAGTGACCCAAAGGCTACTAATTGAAAGAACTCGCGGCACAATAGGCGAGAGTAGTCGCGTCTTCATGTGTACCTCTTCAACCACCAGCCAGCTCGAGTCTACGTCGAGCGAATTGTCAAGAGGCGCCTGGAATACGTCATTTTCGTCGTTCTGTTGTAGTGAGGACATGTTACGCATCGTTTACTAGTATTTTTCGATACAAAATCAAATGCGATGGGTCTCGGAGATGAGACTACGTCGAGTTGTGCAGAAGGATGATAAACCGTTGTGTAATAGTATGCAGCTTTACTTCGCTTTCTTTGATTCTTCTCCTTTCCCTTCCCTTTTCTCTCCTCTCTATTTCCTCTGCTTTACTCTCACTGCATTCTGCACCCTCTCATCCCTTTCCTTCTCTCTCTTCATTTTTCCATACCTTACCTTGCATTCCATCCATTTGGCTCAGATTAAGCAAAGCAAGGTCGTGGACAGAACTCCATCATGATAATCAAGTGAGCGTTTAAAGTCCAGTGTATCAATCTCCTACCTCATTCGTCTCAAAGGTCAATCAATTCAAATCTTTATTGCTCTGCACCGAATACCACGTTTCTCCTTTATCTTTCCTTCTCCATTCGTTAAGTTTCGTTTCGTTTCATTAAATGGTTTGCCAGGCAGCGATAATCTCTCGTTCTGTGGTCAATTTGTTGTCTAAACTACAACTCAGTTACAAACCCTCATGCGATACGAATTATGAGGAAAGCAGTTCAGGTACTTCGAAGGGCCACCCACAAGCCCTTCATGAAGTAAAACGTTAGCTTCGTCCTACGTCTCACTACGGGCCTTAACGAGCTTGAACCAAACTCCACGACACGTCCGTCGGTCGAACTAAAACTCGACTATTTCACTTCAAGCGAGCGAAAAGTAAAAAACACATCCCCCCCCCCTTCTCTCGCTCCGTCACACCCGCTCTTTTTGCGAGTCGCGTTACGCAAATTCCGCGAGTATTTCTCGACTCGTCCGGAGGGGAGCTCATTAGAGGAACGACGAAAGACGGACGGACTCGTCCTTCCACCCACCCGCTCCTTCACTGTGAGGGTGGTTTGGTGGTCGGGGGGAGGGCGTAGCGGGGTTCACCCAAATCTTATTTAAACCTCCGTCGTCGGTTCGAGTGATAAATCGGATTCCCTCGTATTTCGACAAAAGAAGCCGACTCCGCTCCGAACGTATCTTTAAATCGGCTGATCAAAAACCATACGCTCACCCTCCGACGCACAAATAACACAAAAAAAAGGACGGCGAAGAAGAAGAAGAGGTTCGGACCGCGAAAGTAAACTCGATTTTATTTGGGAGCTTCGCGAAGTTAAAAGATTTACGCACGCGCCGGAAGGTGAAATGTGAGGACGGGCGGGGCGGGGGGTGGGAAGGGAGTAGAGGAGCATTCCGCAGACGGTGAAGTCGAAGTCGAAGGGATTGATGCAAATCATCGGGTCTTGGTCTCGATGGGATGGGGAGGGGGAGCGGACTCACGGAGTTACTCCACCGTCGGTCTCTGTTACCCTTCGCCTTTTCGAATGCCGAGGCGGTGACGATAATTTAGTTCCCGGCCACCGAACGACGACTTAACGATTCGCTTTCATCCTTTTTTTCCCCCCCTCTAAACAAATTATCGTCGACGGCGAACCGTCGTTTTCGAAGATGAGGAAAATCGTTCGAATTTGGACCGAAATTTCGCGTTTACGGTCGTTTGAGTCGCTTGAGGCAAAACGGAACGATGGTTTGACACGTTAAGTTAAGGGCCGTAACTCAGTCGCAGGTCACCCAAAATGTTAAAACGGAAAGCTGTGTAAGTCAGACGCAGGTTGCCTCAGAATCCCAGGATGACTTTTAAAGTCCTCAGACTGAAAGCGTCTGAAAGCGCCATGCATTTACTACGGTTAACGTAGCTGTTAGGTGAATCCGTCTCCTCTGGCTGGTGAGATACTGCGGGAGAGCGCTTTCGATGTAAAGACATCATCGTCTGGCCGTTAAGTCAGTACTGACATTAATACGTTAACTTTAGTAATTTGCCTACTGGCGGATCTAACCTAATTCGTCCATTTAGTTCAGCGTTCGACATCCTTAAGTTATCACCAACCTAAGATGTCACGTAGTGTTTCCCCTCCCGACACTTACCCCTAAATCTCACTGCACACCAAATCTCCTTTAAGTTTTCACTCTCTTTAGCGCTCTGGAGTACGAAAGAAAGTAACAGACTGAAGAATTGGCAGTTTTTCAAGGGCTTCCGAGCAGGAATAATTTCACAACACGGCCTGTGTGTGAGGACATGAGAGTCACAACGTCATACAGAAATAAACGACAGAAACAAATCGGCACAATTTCATTTCAGCCAGCAGATCAACATGGAACCCCAAAATAACGGCTAGAAGCAAAATCTGTACGAAACAACGGCTTGGTGTGGGCAGCTCCAAACGACACGATGATAATAATATTGTCATTGGTGGAAAAATGACGAACCAATACATAAACTGCGAAATTATCACTAACTTCAACGAAAAGCGATTTTAGAGGAGGTTTCGCTCATACGAGTAGATTTTTAAAGACATTTTTCGCAGTTTCTCTCCTATAATTACAGAACTGTTAACAAGAACCCACTCAAAAAAGTCATGTTGACAGTTCTATCAATGTTGATTGCGTTTCCTGCCCACTTCGTAGGACTAAGGAAAGTAAATATTTGGTGCGTCACAGCGAATAACTTTCTGCAACCCCCTTAAATTCGACGACCTGCTATGGGCGCTATATTATCGTTCAGCGCATTCCTACATGAACACTTATACAGAACGAAATATAGGTACTAGTTAGCTGAAAGTACTCCGTAAGTTTAATTGAAATCGTTATAGCCGTTTTTGATGAAATTGAAACCCTGATAAATTAATATTCGACAAATCTCCTTTTCTGAATTAACTTGGCTTATACCTCCGTTCAACAGATATATACAGAAATAATTATACAGAACGAAATGTGGGTATGGGTGACAGAAAGACACTCTGAACGATTGATTAAATTTGATGGTGCAGTTACCCCATAATTCACGGAAATGTTCGAAAAAACGTTATTTTCGACACACTTTAATTTTTATCTCTGCTCAGTGGACATTCAGAGAAACATTTATTGAGAACAATATGTAGGTATTAACTATTTGAAAACATCCTGAGAGTTTGGTGAACATCGTTGAAGCCGTTTTGCCTTAAAGCGTAAAAAACATATTTTTGCTTCATGGGTCTATATCTCCGTTCACCGTATTTTCATGGAGATATGCACGAAGAAGAAAAGTTAGGTATTGATTAGTAGAAGATAATTTAATCAAAATCCTTAGAGCCGTTTTCGAGAAAAAGGCTTTCGCCCCCTAGTTTTTGGTACATTTTCGTCCCCCGCCCCTCTTCGCAACGACCGAACCAGCTCAATCGGTTCAGCCGTTCTCCCGCAAATCGATCTACACACACATACACACAAACGGACCACGCGCCGAAATTAGTTTTTTTAGACTCAGTAGGCCTCAAAACATAAAGATCTGAAGAATACACCCTTTGGGTAGCGGAGAGTAAAAATGTTCCAAAATTACTATTTTCAAAACATTTTAATTTTTATCTCTGCTCAATGGACATTCAGAGGAACATTTATTGAGGACAATTCATAGGTATTAACTATTCACAAATATCCTGAGTTTTTGGCGAAAATCGTTGCAGCCGTTTTGCCCAAAAGCGTAAAAAACCTAGTTTTGCTTTTTCGGCCTAAATTTCCGTTCACCGTATTTTCATGGAAATGTTTATGGGGAAGAAACGTTTTGTACTAACTAGTAGAAGATCATTTGAAAGTTAAATCAAAATCGTAGGAGTCAATTTGGTACAAAAATGCGAAAAGCCCAAGTTGTTGGTACATTTTCGTCCCCCGCGAATCGACTGAAATTACCGTAATCACCCTTTCCTTACTTTGGGTCAAGTCGGTTCAGGCATTCCACGGCCAATCTTACTTCAAACACACGCACACCACTCCGAGTGCAGGTTCATTTCGATTCAGGAGGCGCGATGGAAACTCACCTTCTTCTTGTCCGGTTACAATACTTTCGTTACCTGTCGAGTAGCAGGAAAGTAATAAGCTGTGTGATGATCCCTCGCTCGATATTTATTTTTTGACGAATAGGCACGGTATTAGGGTTCGGAGGAGAAGCCCCGGAAGACAGGGCTTGCCCCTTGCCCCGCTCACCCACGCGGACCCGCCCACGCACAGCCGCGACGCTCCTACGTCCTACGACCTACGACCCGTCTGAATCCAAGAGGTCGCCAACGCTCGTCGCGTGGTTTACGTCCAACTAACGACGTCGCTTTGTCGCTCGAGGCAATCACACTACCTCCTCGTATGAAGTATGAAGAGCGGAAACGATTCGTCGAATTAGGGCTCGTTTCGACTTCCCGGCAGAGGCCGCAAAAACGTCTGTCTACCAGCGCCAGTAATGCCCTCGCCCGACCAAGTACATTAGCGAATTTTCGTTAAAAGTGAAGTTATTGCAAATGGTATCAAGAGGTCAGATTTTGATTGATCTTCTTGTTTATTATGTAATACAAAGACTGCTTCGTCTGTGTACATTTTACTGATGTTATCGAAATGTATAAAACAAAGATTGACTTAGTTACACGACTTATAACTCAAGAATCACTATAAGTATTTTTATGATCTTCGATTTGTTAGGTTTCTCTCCTCCCCGAATCCACACAAAACAATCGTTAGCGACGCACCACTCAACTTAGCTATTGGTGTATTATTCAGAATGAATAATAACCCTATGTTTTCGGTCAGACATCGGGATTTAACGTGGTTTTGGCTGTTTTATGGCAAATACGCCGCCTTTGATATAGTTTTCAAGGTATTTTTAGATCCCGGAACTCCTCCGGATAGTACCTACAGCGAAAGTAATCGTTTCATCGTCTCATTAAAACCATCCGCCAGGTCGACTCGCAACGTCGTGCCAATCGGCGCCTGGAATATTTAGTTTTCGTCGTTCCGTAGTAGTCCGTAATATTTTACACGATTTACAGGCATTTTTCGATGCTGAATCGAATAGGATGGGTCTCGGAGGTGTGAGACTAGGTCAAGCTGTTCAAGAGAATAATAAACTGTAGTGTAACAATTTTCTGGGTTTTTTAAATCGATCTAGCAACTAATATATCCTCAGTTTATCGTTTCGTGAACTGAACGTTCTAGAACTAGTAGTGCTTAACGTTCTGGACTTGCCCCTATTTATGTAACGCTCTTCATTGAGCAACCGTTCCATGGATAATTTATGGAACTTTCAACATTATGTTCGTACGGAAACGTTCATGTTTTAGTTCTGAACTTGTATAAATAACATGCAAAAAGTTGGTCGATGAAAGTAGCCTGAACTGCGGAAATTATCTTATGATCATTACAGAACTTTCGTCGTATAGGTTGAACATTTTTTTCCCGTGCTCTGCTATAGTGCGAGCTGTCTGCGGTGGGGTGCCGTCCCTATCCCAATCTTCGTTTTCTTTGGGTTCTGTCGGTATCACCACGGATATTGTTAGGGCTGAACTTCGTTCGCTGGATCCATCCAAGGGAATGGGTCCTGATGGTGTGCCTCCCTCTCTTCTAAGGGAATGCGCTGAAACGCTAGCTGAACCAATTTCCTCTCTGTTTACTGGATCACTGGATCACTGGATTTGGGTGTGGTTCCCGACTACTCGAAGTGCTCGTATGTGACTCCTGTTCCAAAGAGTGACAACAGAGCAAGAATAGACCACTATCGCACATTATGATGAAAACAGATTGCACCTTTGCTGCGTCCCCATCTATCGCTGCAAAATAAACATGGGTTTATGTCGGGCAGGTCTTGTGCAACAAATCTGTTGGCATTTTAACATACTGTCATGGAAGCGTTTGCTGATGGTGTCCAGGTAGACAGTATTTATACGGACTTTGCTAAGGCCTTCGACAGGGTCTCCCATGCAGTTCTCGTTGAAAAGCTGGAGGCTTTTGGTTTATTTGGGTCCTTACTTGCATGGCTGAGGAGTTATTTGCTGGACCGTCGTCTGGTTGTCAAACTGAGGGGCATAGTCTCTGATTTGTTCGTTGCCACGTCGGGTGTGCCCCAGGGATCACATTTGGGCCCATTACTATTTCTCATCTTCATTGATGACGTGAGTAAACTGTTTGAGGGGACTGTGAAACATCTGTTATTGGCAGATGATATGAAGATTTTTTTGAGAGTGGTTTCAATGACCGATTGTTTGGTTCTTCAGAATGCTCTTACAGACTTGCATGGATAGTGTTTGAAGAATGAGCTTAGCCTGAATATTGGTAAGTGCTCAGTGGTCACTTTCAGTCGAGGAGTATCCACCCTACAGCATGAATACTCGATACGAGGAGCATTGCTCCAGCGTTAAACCCTGGTGCGGGATCTCGGAGGTTTGTTCGATGGAGGTTTTACGTTTTCGGCCCAGATTGGTGAAATATGCTCAAAAGCAATGAGAAAACTGGGCTTTCTCAAAAGAAATACGAGGGATTTCAGGGAACCAAACGCCCTTAAGCTGCTATTCACCTCCCTTGTCCGTACAACTCTCGAGTTTTCCTCCCCAGTGTGGTCACTGTGGTATACCAATGCCAAGAATTCCTTGGAGCGTGTTCAGCGTCCTACAAGAGAGGCGATACGTGGGAGGAATTGTCCTACGCAGTGGCGCTCAGGAGGGAAGGCATGTCCTCTTAGGAGAATCGGCGACGTGAGGCGGACATGCTTCTCCAGCATGGGTTGACAGCTGGTCGACTGGATTGTCCGTATCTGCTTTTCAAGCTGAACTTCTACGCCCTTCCATATACTACCAGATTCCATCAGCCTTTTTATGTTTACACCTCTTCGACCAACTATCTCCGCAATAATCCCACGGTGCGCTTTCAGGAGGACTTCAACAGGTTGTCACACGATGATTCGGTGGGCCTACTGTTGTTGTCGAAAGGCTCTTTTAGGTCCAAACTTTGACGGCTATTGTGATCTCCGTAAGCTGGGTCAGGATTGCTGCCGATTGAGTTGTGCCAATTTACTGTGATTTATATATCCTTTTTTTTTTTTCACTGTTAAATTGGGCTGCCCGTATATGTTATAAATAAATAAATAAACTATCAACGCGAGTTTTGTGGGAATGGTACTTTACATGAGTAGGATTTATGAGGAATTTTCGATCATGCACTGCCCCTTGTAATTTTCCACCAACGTATGGGCGGTTTATGGGACGGTCAACACGACTTTTTCGAAAGGCTTGTCTGTATAGTTCGTATAAACGATGTCAATTTGAAATTGCGAAATTGCTGAGGTCTCTCTTCGATTATTTTAGTACCATTACTAAACTTTTACCGTACAAGTCGCTTACCGGGCTACCAATGCGATTTTTTCACATCTCTAGAGCCAGGCAAGCGGGATTTATGAGAAAAAAAGTCGACAGAAATAGGTTTTTGTCAAAATGTCCATTAATTTACTGCTCTCGTAATTTTATCACGAATGAACATTTTACATTATCGTTACCTTACTCGAATATTTTTGACGACAAATTCAACAAAAATTGATAGTTGTTTTTGAGCAACAAATTATTTGGTGTTTCGACCCCTACAACTATAGTTAGTTTTGCTCACCGATTTTGCTCATTACCCTTTTTATGTCATCCCATGTTGATTGGCAGGCTAAATATCAAATCAGCCGTTCTTTCTCAATCACGTTAACGGACACACAAACAATTTTCAGAAACGTTTTTTGTATCGTATTTTTCAGTGGATTAAATAACTTTTCTTTCTACTTCGTGGTGCGAAGGGGCCGAAAAACGTATTTTACGCTGAATGTTCAAATTTCCTGTAAGGTTTCCACAAATATGAAATATGTGGTGCGACGGATAGCACAACTTTTCTTAGCCCCACGTACATTCAGCAATTTTAAGAGCTTTGGTCATTAATCCAGTCCATTTTTCACTCAGTTCATCTGAACTTGTAAATATACCTTCACTTTATTAAAGTTTACGTATCTGTTAGGTGAGTCCGTCTCCTCTGGCTGGTGAGATACTGTGGGCCAGACGATGATGTCTTTACATCAAAAGCGCTCGCCCACAGTATCTCACCAGCCAGAGGAGACAGACTCACCTAACAGGGACGTGAACTTTAATAATTTGCCTACTGGCGGACATAACCCTATTGCTTTAATACCTTCATTTTGACCCGGAATTTACTGAGGTGCTTCTACTTATGCCACGTCTGTTATTGAGCAATCATTGCACAGGCGATTCATGCGATTGTCAACATGATATTGTTTTTTAGAAGGATCGTGTTGACTATTTTGCAATTATCGAGTAAAAACTGAGAAATGGTCGTGAAATGGCGGTGGTTTAAATTCTGTAATTTCTGGGGATGCTTCTAATTAGCTTACGAGTGTTATTAAGCCCACATCGTATAGGTAGTTTGTTGGACTACCACATTAATTTTTGTGAGAACGCTGGTATTACACGAGCATAATTTATAAGGGGAAAACTGCACTAAAGTCGATTTTCGTTAACATTTCTGGTAATTTATGTGCTTGGCATTTTTCCACGGATGGAAATTTTACGGTTGTTCTAGTATTTAGAGCTTTCCATACAGAATCTTTATTGAAAATCACTAGTAGTTGTACGTTTTTAACCTTCCCAGCCCCATGGCGACCTTCAGTCTAAATATGAAATTTAAGCCCATTTCCTCTCGGATGTGTTCACGCGCGTAGACCCCGACACATTTTCTCAAGTGAAGTTTTTCGAACTCAGTAGTCCTTAAAACGTAAAAAAGTGAAGAAAACTTTTTACTTTCCTTGGCTTTACGAAATAGTTAAGAAAGTTATGTAATCGGCTGAAAAAAAAATTTGAGTTCTCTTCAGATCTTTACATTTCCGAAGGATTTTTTGAATCCGAAAAACAGTATATGGGAAAATGTTCTGAGTATGTATGTGAAAGGGATAGAAAGAAGACAACTAAACCAAATCAGCTGATACTTGATATCCAGCGCGCAAGTCACCACGGGACTAAGGGTATAAGCCAATCCGCTAAAAATTAACGATAGTTATCATAGTGATTCAAACACCAAATATTTTTTTAATCAAAAACGATTTTGAATAAACTTTTGACGTGAACATTTTCATCTGCAGGAAAATGACGAGAGCAGCACAATAAGTTACCAAACGTTTTGACAAAATTCGACTTGAGCGCAGTTTTTCCTAATAAACTCCGTTTCTAGGATCTTCAGGAAAAATTCAGGTGGTACTCCAACAATGTAATTATACGATGAGTCTAACGACGCTCATAAAGTCTCCATGTGCTATTCCAGAAATTCCGTAATTTCGATCGCCTTCATTAATACCATTTCATTTGTCCTTACCGGATCGCTCTGGAAAAGTGATTGTTATACTTCTCAAAAGAAGGGTACTTACACATTTATTTTCTGCGCACCTATTTCTCAATAATGGTTGGGGCATTAGTACGAGCCGCACAATAAATTCCAGAACTGTAAGCCACCGCTTTCTGCTGCCGTGTTTCAAATGAACTGAGTGAAAAATAAATTGAGTGGGTAGAATAAACCATGAACACAAGCGAATTGACGAAGAGCCAAGGGAAGTTGTGTGATGCGGCCCACCAATTTAAAAAAATCAGCAGATTATATCACTTTCTTCTCTACGTACAGCTAAGGGGCGTAAAACCTAGTGGCGCCTGAGTTAATTTTTGCGGAACCTTTTAGGAAAGTTGTGCGTTTCTTCTAAGAAAAACGAGAGAGAAAAAACGCACAGTTCGCTTCCGCCAACTTTCTCCTTTTTCCTCGACATTTTTCAAAACAAGTCGGCGGAAGATGTCGCACTCGGACGAACCAACTGAGCGACGAATCTTCACTTGGATTCACCCGGTTAACCAGACGCGCGAAAGCTGACGATTTCCGCTCTTTTCCCCCCTTTCGGATTTTGAATAGTCACCGAGATGAGGCAAAAGACGACGACGACGAGGGCGATGAAGTAGGAGAAACGACGACACACACGAAGAGAGTACCAGGGAAAGAGGAGGCGGATGTTGAACGTCGTCGTGCGACGCTAAGTTTCTTCGTGGCTAACGAGCGTGGAGAGAGCGCGCAGAGGAGCAAATATGTCGCGTCTCCTCGACATCCGAGTCGAAGGCGTCGTATTAATCCGTCAAGTTTCTCGCTAACGCTGAATAATTGCTTAATTGCAAGTCGATACTGCTTCAACGAGAATCTTCATCGTTTATTTAATTATTTTTAAAAAGTTCAAGGCCCGCTATCATTCCAATGAGCAAATTATGAATCAATAAATACGTTAAATTTGATTTCGTTTTTTTACACGTACAGAACAAGAAAGATAGCATAGAACATCAAATTCATAGAGCATAGACTACTTGCCACAGATGCCATTAACGAATCTATAATATTATAGGTAATAAACCTATATCGTGTTTATTACTCATAACACACTCTCCTCCCAGCTAGTACTGCTCTGCACGCAACATAACCACAGCATCCCACGAATGTTCAGCTCAAATACAAACAGCTTCTACTGGCCCGAAGTGATTTCTTAATCGGCCAAACGAAAATGGGAAGACTGAAGGGTGTCAATCCAGAGGGGAAACTCGAGATTGTGTAGTGTCCACAACAGCAGAATCAACACCACATATTGTTCCGCGAGTTCCTTCAACTGGTAGAATCTGCGTCACTATATTTACTGTAATTTCACTGTTTTCTATCTCGACGTACTCCTACACCTCTGTGACCCGTCCTATTCGCCTCAGCATTTATAAATATCTATGAAACGATACTTAACACAACGTAATTGCTATATAACTGTCGAAATTTCGTTTTTGGCTAATTTTTTTATGTCGAAGGGAATCAAATGTCATGTGGTAACTCGTTACCTCACAATATAAAACAATTCGGTAATTTGAGTGTGACTTATTTACAGGATGAATTAGGTGACACAGGAAATCAAGAGCCTCGTAGGAAACGCTTACCCATATCTCATATTATGGACGAAGTGTTGCGAATCTTTCAACGAAAACCTTGAGAAGGACCTGCATGTATCGGCCTGCTGCGGATAACTGAAAAACCACTGAGGCCAATAGCAGCATCTCAACCTGCACAACCGATTTATAACATGCGAGGGGGGATCCAAGCCTCAAACGTAGGATAAATATTGAGAACAATTTGATGCTGAAGAAAGCAGTGAATAGACTTAAAAAATGGCAGTTAGGCGAATTATAGCTATGACAACAGCCAATGCACTAGTTTCTCCTGTTGTCTCCTTAAAAGATACGGAACTCTCCCAGCACAACTAATCCGTAGTATATCGTTTCCTAAGAGCATCTTGCCGGGTTCTTCCCTGAAAACTGTCACGCGAAAATTGTTTTATATTGTCAAGTAAATACACGCTACTAAAAATCTGATTCCGAATGGCAACTGACGAGACTATTGAAATACCTCGTTCATTTCTCACAGTATCAACATCGGCGAAGTAGATTTAATGGGTCTGTGTTTGGCACCTCACAAGCGTGTCTCCTTCCTCTCACTCGCCTCCCACCACTACAGCGGTTGGTGTACGGGGCATGTCGCCCTATGATTATAGGACCCGACGAACAAGATTATTATGATAATATTGACTTTTGGGAGAGCGAGTTTATTAAGCAAAGGGGGATAGCAGAGGTCCCCCACCCCCACCCCATCCATCACCGTCGAACCTATTAGTCGCCCACGCCAACCTCAAGACCCATACCCCGCCGCTCGGACGAGTCTCTTCCCTTAAGAAGATCGATCCCTCCAGATTACTAAAAGAAATAAAAATAAAACCGAACCTCTAATTATCTCGAGATAAGATTTAGAAAAATAAATAGAGGATAATAAAAACAAACTGAAAAACTATACTGAGAGGCAATCGCTCTATTTGCTTCACACCTTCTCATGAGGTCAAGTTTAAGACTATTACAAGACGCTTGTTAAATTTGTGCTACGCTACTAACCCCTTTCAACTGCCGTTGAGATTTACTGTATCGGAAGTCAAACGAAAACGGCAAGAACCTTACTTGAGGGGGTGAATGAACGAATGAAGGGATATTAAAAATATTTGGCGAGGCTTTCCTCCGTCCCACGTACACTCCGCAATTTTCATAACTTTAACTACTAATCCAACTTATTTCTTACTTAGTTCATTTAAATATGGTAAAGCTGTAGCTCTTAAAGTTCCAAAATTTATTGAGGTGCTCCTACTTAAGCCACGACTGCACAGATGAATCATTAAAATTGCTAATATGATTTTTTTATAAGGATTGTGCTGACTATTTTGGAATAATCGAGTAAAAACTGAGAAATGGTAGTAAGGGAAACAGTGATGGTTTGAATTCCGGAATTTCTGGGGATGCTCCTAATTAGCTTATGAACGTCATTAAATCCACATCGTTATAGGTAGTTTCTTGGACTACCACATCGATTTCTCTGGGAGCGCTAGTAACACACGAGCGGGATTTATAAAATCGAACTGTTAAGTAGTTGCCGCTCTCGTCACTTTCCCTCGAATCGAATCGTGTTGTTTAGAGCTGTTCATACGCATCACAGGCACACACAAAATGTTTTCAAATGGCGTTTTTTGGATCAGTTGACTTTGAAACGTGAAGAACTCAAGAAAACTGCTTAGCTGATTACACGACTCTCTTAAAAACGAATCACGATTTTAGTTTAGTTTCATGGAAACGAGCGATTGCTATCTCGTCTCAAAAAATGTATAATACCAATTTGCGAAAGTTGTTAGCACCAAAATCTTCAACTTTCAAGTCTTTGGGCGCATTCATTATATAGATCGATTACTTACAAAAGACGGGAGTTCTAAAATGGCGTAAGAATGGTAACTACTAATCCCTAGGTTTAATTCCTTAACCAGCACACTCGTACCAAAGGGAGTGCTCCAAATTTGATTTTGAAAATATCAAAAATTAATAAACTTATGGTCACAGTGGGGTTTTAGCAGCTCTTTTTACTTTCCATGGCTCTACGAAGTAGAAAGGAAAGTTATGTAATCGGCTGAAAAAAAAAATTTTGAGTTCTCTTCAGATCTTTACGTTTCAGACCCCCCCTGACTCCGAAAAATACTATTAGAGAAAATGGTCTGTGAACGATTTTTAGGGAAAACCACCGTACCAAATCCACTCAAACTTGATATCTCGCCCGCAGGTCACCATGGGACGCCAAAATAAGGGTTTCAACAAAATCCACCGAAAGTTAACTATAGTCATCATAGTGATCAAAACACCAAATTTTTTTTCTCAAAAACGGCTCTAACGATTTTGATTACATTTTTTATATTGATAGCTCTCAATAAGGCAATGATACCATAAAATTCCCATTCGTGGGAAAATGAGGAGAGCAGCACAATAAATTATCAAAATTTTCGAGCAAAAGCGTTTTTAGCGCAGTTTTAATCTTACAAACTCCGCTCGAATTCTTGTAGAATGTTAAACAAAATTGGTATTGTAGTCCAATCCAATACCTAAAGATAGAGTGTTTAAAAACGCTCATGAGATACATGGGGGTTACTCCAGAAATTCCTGAATTTCAACTACTGCCGTTTCGCTTACTACCAGTTCTAAAAGTGTTTACCCAATAACTCTGCAAAAGTAATTACTATCCTTCTTCAAAAAATTTGAGTTTACAGCCTCATTAATTATCTGTGTACCAATTGCTCAATAATGGTCTTGAAATGAGTACGAGCAGCACAATAAATTCCGGAACTGTAAGCGCTACCGCTTCCTGCTGCCGTAAAGCGTTGTTTGACCAAGTTCAAATTAACTGAGTGATGAATGAATCGATTAAATAGAATTAGCCATGTACAAAGTGAATTGTTGTAGAGCTAAGGAAAGTTGTGTGTTGCAACGCACCAGATATTTCTAAACCTCTCTGGCTAGCAACTTTGGATCAATGTTTGAGGTTGAGGAGGAAAACGCAAGTCGTTCAATAATTGGTTTTAATAAAAATTATACTCGTCTCATTTGTTTGAAAACCCCCAAGTTGGTTCTCAACGGAATTTAGGAGTGGCGGGAGGGAGGAAGGGAAATGAAAGGGAGGTAGGGAGGGGACCACACAGAACCGACTTAAATGGTACTGATATAGTCTTTGATGGTGTCCAAATGAGGAGTGTCCTCGCCCCAGTCCTGTAACAGGGGAAAAAAACTATAATCTTCGCCCTTATTCGAAACGACCATTGACAAAACAAATAAAAGAATTAACGAAATGTGTTCTAGGCATCTATGGCTGAAACCATAACTCGATAATTAAGAAGATGGGACCATGAAATGAAACTTTTCACTTTGTTCTCCTCTTGTAAACATAATTCTCAAACAAATTCGTGTTCTAGAATACTGACAGTTGAAAAATAATGAAGGGAACAAGAGGGTAAAATTGAAGCAACTTTTGAGCACATTAAGTAGCCCAACTGCATCGTGGTGGTAGGATTCTAACGGCATTCGTGATAACATGGGGGGGGGGGGGGTGGATTACGCCCGAAGAACGTAAATCGTTCGTACGAAGTACATAACACCGGAACCACTCACCACTAGAAGCTCTTATTACCCTCGATTTGTTATGTGCGTCTCTTTCAATGGAATCGACATCACTGTATTGTTATTCCTGAACAACTTACAAAAGTATGTATTCTTGGCTTACCCCCATTGAGTTTAAACGCTGTAGAAATACATTGTGTAGTGCGAATAGGAATAGCAATTTCTAATTTATTGTAATTACATCCTCTTCCATTTCCATTACTTTGGCAGGGAACTGAAGGCACAGATGCCACAAGATAGTAAGTTGAACTGCGACACACAAGGGATTGTCAATTGTGAACACTCGCATGCTCCATTCTGTATCTAGCCTCTAGAAATATCTATTTCAACCACTTTCTTCGTCCTTCGATTCAATTCAAAGAGCTCTGATTTTAATTGTTCTTCGATCGAGAATTGTGATTAACCGTCTGAAGAACGTCGAATGTGAGAAACGCCTCTAAATAGCCTCGACCCGTCATTGTGAACTGGCAAGGAAAGGACAATCGTTCGGTCGAGCGATCCAGATTGGCGAGAAAATGAATATAGTTTAAAAAATATTTGACAACTCACCTTAATGACAACACACGAGCAGCCCACGATTTTCCTGGATTTGCCAGTTTTGTCAATTTTGCACAGCCCTGACCACTCTCCTGCGAAACAAGAAACAGTTGTAGTTGCACAAAAACACAGACTGAACTACATGGGTTTGTTCTGGCACTACATTCTATATTTCGGCAACACGCGCTCTCTAAATTAACGCGAAATTCGCAAATCTTCACTTAGTTGAAAGAAAAACATGAGTCAACAACCTGCCACTCAAAACTACGCATACCCAGCAAGGCAAAGAAATTCTCTGTAACTTCCTTCAGCCCTAAATCATTAACCATGTCAAGTCAAGGCTGGTTGACAGGAACCTTGAACATTTCCCTAGTAGTTAGGCAGGTTCTGAAGCTTATTGTAATGTATGACACACATGAAAGTGCTGTGAAATTTACACTTGGGGAAAATCACGAGAGCAACACAATAAATTATCAAATATTTCGGCGAAGAGATTGTAGTGCAGTATTCCTTCAATAAATTCCGTCGGTGATTTTTAAAATAACGTCATAAGCAATTTCTAAACTGAACACAAAACGAGGGTTTTCTTTCCACAGAATGGCTAAAACGATTTTGAATTACATTATGTAATTACTTTCAATAAATATCGCTGCGAAAATTCGGATGGCGGAAATAAAGGTCTATGAAGTAAAAATAGGTTGTTTTCCCTTTTTGGCAAATTCACCAAACCCACAGAATGTCTTCTAGATATCCATGAAAATTCCTCTGGCATTCCACAGAACTGAGAGTACAGCAAGTGCGTCGAAAAACGTGAATTTTTTTCAACATTTTCGACATATAAAAGCAAACGCACAACTAAAATTGGTCATTGGTCAACCTGACAGTGTATATTAGCTACCTATACCCATATTTTTTGTTCTCCGTAACTAGTTCTGTATTTATCCGCCGAACAGAGATATAAACCATGATAGTTCGGAAAACGAGATTTGTCGATCACAATAATTCTGATTTTCCCAATAACGGCTGAAACGATGGACATTAAACTGACGGGGTGTGCTGACTGACTCCTATCAAAGGCAAGCGGTTCATCGTGGTCTTGCGGTAAGACGGTCGATTCATAATTCTCGACGTTAGTTGAGGATTGTGGATCGAATCCCCGGCGCGATTGCCGTAATTTTTGCCTTTAGTCAGCAGCTCTTCAAAAAGCATCTCCAAATTTCCTTCCCCCCGTAACAATGGCGCCCAACTAGTGGTCGAATTTCTTCTTTCCAAGAAAAAGAAGAGGCCCCGAGAGAAAAATTAAAAAATTAAGAGAGAAAAATAATGAGACGAGTTCTCAGGTCCGGGATTCGCTGACGCTGTGAAAGTTCCAGCGCGAAGGTGGAATGGGCGACGCGCCTACTACAATGCGAGAGCGAAGACTTTCCTTGTAGCCTTTCTCGAATCAAAGATCGGATTTTCCGGGATTCGCTCAACTCTCGTAAAATTCTTTCCCTAAAAAAGAGTTCGCTCCAGGAGTAGCGGTTAATAGACGAGGGGGGAGATGTGCTGACTGACTCCTATCAAAGGCAAGCGGTTCATCGTGGTCTTGCGGTAAGACGGTCGATTCATAATTCTCGACGATAGTTGAGGGTTGTGGATCGAATCCCCGGCGCGATTGCCGTAATTTTTGCCTTAGTCAGCAGCTTTTCAAAAGCATCTCCAAATTTCCTTCCCCCCGTAACAGGGGCACTACCTACATTCTGTTGTTCTTTATATGAGTTCAAGTAGAAGTACGTAGAACCAAGGTACAATGGTGACGTATGTGGCATATCGTTAAATCTACGCCAGTTTGGAGAATCGTTTCCATAAGTTCTATAATCCTAGAACATGAACGTAGCAAGGGGAAAAAATCATTTTCACGGTCCAATAAATTACCCACGTAATTCATTTGGTATGGAGCATATCGAGCCATTGAGTTTATAGAAACTCGATGAAAACAGATTTGATTAGGTATTAAAGCCATTGGGTTATATCCGCCAGTTGGAAAATTACTCAAGTTGACGTACCTGTTAGGTGAGTCCGTTTCCTCTGACTGGTGAGATACTGTGGGCCAGACGACGATGTCTTTACATCAAACGCGCTTGCTCACAGTCACCAGCCAGAGGAGACGGACTCACCTAACAGGGACGTTAACTTTAGTAATTTGCCTACTGGCGGACGGTAACTCCATTACTGTATTTGGGCCCACAGTAACTCACAAGCCAGAGGAGACGGACTCACCTAACAGGTACGTTAACTTTTGTACAATTAAAATACGCAATTTTTGAAACCTACAGATTTTTTTAAGCCCTCCCCCCCTCGCTATATCATAGGAAGAAACACAGAACCTCTTTTAGATGTACAGGGTTCTCTAACGAAAATATCCCAACTCAACATCATTTAACTCGTGCTGTTGAAATACTCACCAAGTTTCTTGTTTGAGTCGACCTTGAGGAGGGGGATGTGGTGCTCGGAGCAGAGAGCCTGCACCAATTTCTTGTACATAGGTTCGTCGCAGTTCTCAGCCAACACACACATCAGTGCTTGCCTCCTGAAAATAACGAGCGAAGTACATTAAATGGCATTGCTTACGCGTTAAACTGTTAAAAAATAAAAAACTATAGAAACAAGCCAAGACCAAGCAAAAACGTGCACAACTTTCCTCATTCCCACATAAACTGAATGGTACAGCATTTCTATGGGATGCGAGTACGTTCATTCAACACATGTCCCAGAGAAGTTAGTGTTGAAGAATGAGATAGAGCTACTGTGTACTGTAGATCAGAGTTACTGATAAGCTATACGTACTCAGTCACACGAGGTCAATCAAAATTAACCTCCTCCCCTCAAGAAAACAAAACAAACAATGTCTTGTTTTCTGATTCGTTTCAGTTCTCAAGTTTTCAAAAGCCAGCAATTTAGCTCCGGTCAACGAACTGGCAGAGAACAAAAACGTGGGCTTAGGTAAGTAGTTGCCCAGTACCACTTACGCAAGGGTCGATTTAGCTCATACCCTCATGTTGACACCCCATGGTTATTCTCAAGCTAAATATTACATTTGAGCTGATTCGAGTCTAGCATTCTCTTTCAATGGTCTATTTGCAGATCTGAGAAAATCTATTTTTGAAACAATAAGCCAGCCACTACGTAACTTATTTACTTTCTATCCCCCCCAAGAGTAAAAAAAGTATTGAAAGGGCAAAAAATAAATAAAAAATATTTGAGTGCAGGGCCTAGGTGTGTGTGGTTGTAGTTCAATTTGTGGAATAACTACTGAACCGATTGCCATGAAATAAGAGTTGTCGAACTCATTAATTAATCATTATTCCAATTTTCTGAGAAACAGCTCTAACAATTTCGATCAAACTTACGGAGTACTTAAGTATTCCACTCCACAAATGTTTTTATAGATATGCGTCGAACAAAGATACAGCGCCTGTATACACAGCAAGTCGTTCAAATCGCAGAAGGGGTGGATTGCATACAGTTGCGTTGCTACACACGACATTTTTCTTACACAGTAGGGCTAAGGAAGGTACAAAAGCTTTATAATGAATTCAAAATTACTTACTTGTCGAGGGCTTTGGCACTTTCGTGAATGCCGTGGACGACGACCCCGTGTTGAAGAGCAGCCTTCAAAACCTCTTGAAGGGCTGTGTTAACATCGGACGCCTCAACTGGTGCAGCTCTGAAATCCATTCAGTATCGTTGAAGCAGTGATCATTTCATGTTATACGACTATTAGGTTATACGACGACCAGGTTATAGCGCCCCATAATTTTAAAGAACAAACTAGGCGGTGAAAGATCAAGGCAACAAACCAGTCCACATACTTCCCCTGATTTGATGTTATGGCCACACACGTTAGGCGCAAGAGATGGAAATCAAATGACATGCTAAGAAATAGTTGAATGTGAGACGATAGAGACGTATTGAATACGAGGTAAGTGGTGGTGTTGACAAGACAGCTCAGAGTAATATGGAAGAGAGATGAGTCTGCGCGACACTTGCAGGCTCATGTTAGGAAGTCTGAGCTGGGGCTGTACGTATTTAGGAGTCAGATACTTTGAAGGAAAATGGCAGAGACGGAAACGATTAGCTTTCTCTCAAACACTTAATAACACCAAAAGCCAGGAATGATATGTGGAGCACTGATAGTGCCTGCAGCAAAACATTAAGGGTAAGTCATTTTAGAGAACTATCAGTTTCAACTTGAGTATCACTCAATCGCTCGATTTCACGTGATGTAGGTGTAGTTTTAACATCTACTCTCTACGAGAACTCGGGACAGAATTAGTAGGCCAGTTGGGCTATCGGTCTCAACTTGGATCACTTCAGTGGAACACAGATGTTCAACTTTTGCCCTTTATGAATTCAATTCCCGTCGATATTTGTACCAACTGATGCTGCCAGGGGGAAAATTCAGTACCAGAAATGCGACGTGAGAGGCTTTCTTCCAAATATTCAAAAGCCTCATACTAGCAGCGCGGCCGTAACAAAATATCGCAAGTCTTTAATGGAATCGGTCCCTTCATCGCTTCGTCAATAACCGAGCCGTAACTAAGCCTTGGACGTCAATGGTCCGGACACTGCATTTCAGCATACTGAACTGAAATCCGGCAACGTAAGCACCGGACAGGACTATTCGTCGCCACCGTGCCCATCACTGCAACCGGTCGCTAGTTCGACGTGAGTGGACAATGAAACTCCAAAACATATCAAGCCAACCACATCAAAGCATGATTTCATAATTGTCTTCCTGTTCAACTGTGCATCGGTGAAAAACATCACCCAGCATTCAAGCCCATCATGAAACGGCGTGTTATAACCTGAATTTCGTAAATAAACGCCTTGGCGTAAATACACACCAAATTAGTTGTAAACTAAGTTGTATTCGTTAAAACAAACTCAAAATTATCTTACGATTCTTCAATCTCCATGATGATTATAAGAAAGACTTATATAAGCGAGGTACAAGACGATCAGAAGTAACGTCGACTGGAGCCGTAGGTGAGAGGTTATGTTAAGGACTCACAACGCTGCGACCCTGCACATAAATGTTCAATTATTACACTTCATACACCACCACAAAGTATCTCACACCATCAAAGTTAGTTTTAGTTGGAAAAATTAAATGGATGGCAAAAATACTGAACGATATTTACGGATAAAGTGGCACGGGGAAAAGGTTCTGGAGCAGGTTGTCAATCGAAAAGGAGCCCTCGAATATATCGATTAGAGGTCAGTGGGTACTATGGAACCTAATCAGTCGTTGGAACGGCTCCGAGCGGTGACAAGTAACTTATGGAAACAGTTACACGGAGCAAGAAGACTGACAGTTCCTCACGCCAGGGGCAGCAACCGAATCATTGAAAGCTGAACTAGTTTGTTCTCGTTCAGTTATTGTATTGTCATCAGCCACCGTTATTAATTTGGATGAGTAATTCACGAATTAATGATCTAACCGATCGATTTGACTCGGTCTTTTTCACCAAGTAAATTTATCAGTTAACAATGTCCAAAATTCAGAAGATGTATACATATTGACTAATGGTGTCTGTACTGAATCAACGATATATAACTTTGAACTTTCTCAAGCTTTGAATGATAGCCGCCAGCGAATTTGTAAAGTGAAGAGAGCAGTGAGCCGAACTGTGTGAGGGATTGGACGAGGCGAAGATACCAGTCGAGTGACAAATTAACTGCTATTCGAAGAAGTGAGTTGTTTCGTTCACTCGTTGAGTGGAAAGATTAATTTTGCTTGAACAAGCAGGAAATCTCATATGCGTGGGCGTCAGTGGATACTATGGAACCTATTCATAGCTCCAAATAGTGACAAGTACAGATAGGCTACTTGCACGGAGTGGGAATGGAGCTTACCCAGCAAGTCAGTCAGTTCCCAAACGACGATGGCGTAGCTTGAAAACTATTTAACTTCGGTATCTAGTGAGTTGCATCGACTGTAGTTTGATATGTTATGTCGAGAAATTAATTCTGCTTGAAAGTTTATTAAAATGGAGTGGGCTTCAGAGGACATCCATGGAAGGGGTTACAGGTAATTTAACGCCGTTCCTGTTGCGTCACTGCCTACAGTAATGGGATGTATAAGTAGCTGGAATCGTACATTGTGGATGCAAACTGTCATGCTTGTGGTAACCACTTTGAGTAGCTCAATCATGTGGTGCAGGTGTGTTTGAGTACTCACACGGGCGGAGCAAGCGTCATGACCCAGCCTGCAAGCAGATTGCTGGTGCATCGCCATCAGTGAGTTGGGAAGTGTAGAGAGATAGGCACTACCAGGTTGAGTTTCTGAGAAGGACTGAGGCCATCATCGCCATTAGTCCCAAGCAGTCTGCAGCAATCCTGGATAGCAGCTGGGATCGTGCGCTAACTTGCAAATGTGCAAACGTGCAAATGTCACTGGATGGATGATCGTATAGCAGTGTCGGAAGCTCGTGGAGTGGAGGCAGGTAACATTAGGGTTGCAGTAGTGACTATGTCCTGGTGCAGTGTGTAGTGCAAGAAAAGTGCTTACAGTCGTGTACAATTTAGTACCCAACTTTTCTTCTATATTCAGTGAACAGAGATATGGCCTATGAAGCTTCAAGAAAGTTTTAAAATAGTTATTACCTACTACTTATACATTGTTCTGAATAAATGTCCCTCCGATGGTACATTGAGAAGTGATAAGAATGAACGTGAACATGTGTCAAAATGGATGTTTTTTGTTAACATTTCTGTAGTTTTCCGCGTAACTGCGTCAGTGGATTTTATAAATCTTTTGGAGTGCCTTTTAGCAACCTATGCCCACATCTTGTTCTCCGTGATTATTTCTGTATCTATCTGTTAAATAGAAATATAAACCATGATAGTTCAGAAAACGAGATTTGTCGATTTTGGTGAGATTTATGTGATGTTCCAATTTTCTCAAAAACCTACCTAACAATTCCGATCAAACTGACGAAGTACTCTCCACTAGCTAGTACCAACATTTTGTTACCCATGAACGTTCCTGTAGAAATGTGTTGAACGAAGATATAGCAGATCGTCAAATTTACAGGGGTTGTGGACAGTTGTGTGTTCCTATGGACCAGATATTTGGACATTATTTTTGTTACTATCAACAAAATGGTAGGTACATCAGAAAATGAGAGTTCCCAAACATTAAACAACCTAAAACGGCTTTAATTGTTTAAACCAATAATATCACTGTGTAGGTGCTGCTGACTGTAGCAACTTCGTTCCCAATAAGCGTATGAGTAAAAAAAAAAAAAAAAAAAAAAAATACATTGAACGAAATTGCAGCGCACCGTCGAATTACGGGGGATAAAGAACTAATTTGGTTGTGACTGGGTATTCGGCTCTCAGTGGGCTCGAACTGAGAGCGCTCATTCGTGTGAACGTTTCACATTTAGCGGATTTCGGATGAATTTTAAGTTTTCTCAAAACACGGTAACAGCCCCCTCCCTACCACACTAACATTTCCCTTTTTCCATTTCCTGTCGTGTAGAATATATGTTGGCCCTCCATTCCTCCTACACATAATTTCCTTCCCACGACAAATGCTAACCATTTCCATTCGGCGGATTCGACGGTTGGAACTTCGATTCCCTGTAAATTCACTGAACGAGTAAAGAAGTGGAAACCTTCTACGATGATTCTCACAGAAACTTACTCTTGGAATTAAAAGCGTCGCACACGGCCGAATCACTTCGCCATTTGCATCTTATTGAGGGAAATGCAGCAATCTGAAGTCTATGTTTTCTCTGTAATTCCTAGAATCGATGTTTCCACACACAATGTTCATTTCAAGGTTGGTAGTGCTCGTCATTAAAAAGGAACTACCGGCTATACCTTAAGAGTGTTGATAAAAAATTATCAGCAGTTCCTACAAAAATTTCTCGTTTTTTTGCAAGTCAACTCCAAGTGTTTGATTATATCCGTGTCGTAACTGATTTAATGATGATACGTCCAAGTACCTCCCTCAATTTCTACTGGAAAAATCTCATGGAAATGTGTGGCCTGATGTTTTAACATTCTTCATCGAAGAGTTCAAGTGGCTCCACTCTCTAACCTCGGAACTAATCTGTTGTTTATATGTGTTTACTCCCGGATCTTTTCAGTTTGCCACATTAAGTAACCGGAATCGGATTTATTATTTTGGTATTTCCGCTCGAGTTAAGCAAATAGTGATCGTGATGTCTTCGAAAGATTGGGGAAACGATGGAGATTTCACCAGGACCTCTCTCTCAAATGGTTTTGTGTAAGTTTGATAACTTAGGCATTCAGACTAAGAAGCGGTTATTTGTCGCAATTTACTTCTGTACAGCAATAACCGATGTGGTTAACACCTCTGACGAGAGCTACTTATTAGGCAGGAGACTATCGAAAGTAAAGAAAATCGAGAAACTAGGATCGTTGAGAAGGTTGTGCAAAAGTGGTAACTAATTTTTGGGGATGAGGGAATGAAGTCCTTCGAGGTATCAACGGGACCCATTGAGTAAAAGTTTGTGCTAAAAAGTGTTTTCTTCGAAGGCTAACTTCGATCTCCCTCAGATGATGGTTTTATTTGGCTGTGCCGTCATAATATTCTTAGGGCATTTTAAGATCACCTAAGGCTGCACAATGCAGCGTAGGGCGTGTCTGGCCATTACAGGCTGTATGACAACATGCCCTATGGCTGCACTGGAGGTCTTACTAGATTTAGCTCCACTCCACATACATGTTAAAAGGATGGCGTTCCTCCAGGCTGTGCGTATGTTGGAGTTGGGTCTGAGCATGCGGGGGAGGAGGAGTTCCTGCCACTTGATCCTCGACAAGGTGAAGGTGGGGGGGCCTGAACTGCATGTGGTAGACTCAATGCCCGCGAGGTTCAACTTCGCGCTACCCTTATGAGTGATCCAGGTGGGTAGGGGGAGCTCCCGCTTTCGAAGCTGGGGCCCTGGTATACTACACTGATGGCTCGGTGGAGGGTGGCCTTGCAGGGGCAGGCATCTTTGGGCCGAGGATCAGAGCAGCGATCCCATTGGGGTTGCTGGCCACGGTGTTCCAGGCAGAGGTGGCTGCGGTGACAGTCTGTATGCAGCGGCTGCTGCAGAGGGGACTGAAGCGGCAGAGAATCTACATCGTAGTGGACAGTCAGGCCACTCTCAAGGCCTTAGCCTCATACTGTCTCACATCACAGCAGGTGTGGGAGTGTCTGACTGGACTGAAGGCCCTGGCAGAGAACAACAGTGTAACACTGTGTTGGGTGCCAGGGCATCAGGGTATAGAGGGAAACGAACGGGCTGATAGGTTGGCTAAGAAGGGATCAGAGCTGATCCCTATTGGCCCTGAGCCCTTTGTTGGGACTACCAGGAGCCACCTACGTAGAGAGGTTGGCAAATGGGAGTTCAGGTGCAGGGCTGCTCATTGGCAGGGGCTGCCCGGCCTTACACAGTCAAAACTCTTCATCCGGCTCTCTAGAGAGAGGTCCAAGGAGGTACTTGCACTGGGGAGGAAGGATATGAGGATCATATGTGGCCTGTTCACAGGTTACTGTCTGCTGAGGTACTACCTTGCAAATATTGGCAAGTGCGAGGTACATGTATGCAGGTTATGCGAGGTAGGGCTAGAGATGGCAGAGCATGTGCTGTGCGCATGCGATGGACTCGTGGCATCGCGCCGTTCTGTGTTTGGGAGGCCCTTTCTTCAGCCCGAAGAGGTGGCAAATGCAGAACGTGCGGATATCCTCCGCTTTGTGCAGGGGTGGTGGGGGCGCATAAGTGACGTCACACCAAGTGAGACCAGTGCCGTGGGGCCTGGGGGTGGTGCAGGTGGGCCATGATCCGAGTTTCATGGACGCCCTTACAATAGGCCCGTTTGTGGCTGCAGTGAGGATATTGCTTGCATCCACCGTTTCAAAAAAAAAGAAAAAAAAAAGGCTGCACAATATATTTTAATACCGATGCGTATAACAGAACGGTAGTAACAATATAATAGTATTCATATCAATATTACGGCAACCTCAATAAAAATGAACCACAAACTGGGTAACAGGATTTGCTTTGAGTTTACAATACCAACGTTGTATCTTTGTTGTTTCAAAAATTTACTGTCAACCCGAACGAAGAAGAACTCGGTTAATTCAGGGCCACACTCATAGTTCACACTTCACTGAAGAGACTTTTTTTTTTCTGAAGTGCCTTACTATCTCGAATACGAGGAGCCCTCCAAATGAGTATTTATTTTAGAATTTTCGAGGTGAAATCTCCGCTCTTTAAACTAGTAATTCTCTTACATAATCTGGAAAAACCTTGACTGCGAAAGTAGAAAGCTCAGTGCACGATGGCAAGTCCCTTTAGAGTAACTGTAGGTGGTTAGGAGTTGGATGACTTGAAGTACACTTCTCCTTAGCTTGACATGCGTGATGAATCTTGCTGTCCACTGTCAATTGTTCGTGCAACTGTCACAGCTCTTGGTTAGTGGTGGCGTTGGTGTTATTAGCAGTTCTCCACATACATGTCCCCATCCTCCCCCATGTGCCTTCAACAACCTCTGGGTCCAGGACAGTACATGCTCTGCTCCATCCTCAGCTTGCAGAATCTGAAACTCTTTACCCTTGGCCAGGACAGTACATGCTCTGCTCCATCCTCAGCTTGCAGAATCTGAAACTCTTTACCCTTGGCCAGGACATCCTAGTGGACAGTGCATTGGTATCTTAGTCACATACCACCCATATACGTTCTCCCTCCATACTCAGAATCTCCCTCGATTGATCCCCAGTGAGCCTGATGAATAACTTTGACCGCATTTTGCCAAGCATATTCCGACAATAGAGAGCACTGCTCTTCTTTTCTCACTTTTGAACTCATTTGCTCAAGTTGCTCTTGGTGGTCCCCAAGATGGATTCAGATGCTACTGGAATCAGTGCAGAGCAATCCTTCACGAATTTGTCGACCTTCTCATTCCCTACTATTCCCTGATGACCCGGCACAAAACATAAAGCCACAATGTTCTTAGCCAGGGCTGTCAGCTCAGTCAAATATTCCCTAACCAGCCCTGACGAAATGTTGTAAGCCAGAGCCTTCAGAGCAGCTTGACTGTCCAACATAATGTAAATCTTTTTCCGTTGCAGTTCTCTTTGCTGAAAGTGCCGAAAGCACAGCACATATCTCTGGAAAGATCTCTACCTAGAAAACAGTTGCCAATTAACCCAAGGGCATTGCTGCTTGGATCTCTACCTCCTAAACATTTTCTCCAACTAGGTAACCCCTCTTTGATCTCTCTGTATTGCACCCCATGGCTGCAGACTCCTCACCTTTATTTTGGTGCTCGATATCATCCTGGTGTGTGTGTGTGAACCTTAGACCTCTAGTTATCACTGCCATGGCTGAGTTCTGTTTCTTTAACCAAAAGCCATCTTCAGGGTTCTACTTCAAGATTTCTGTTGTTGCTACCTGCTCCTGAGACCATTAGACCACAAGCTGTGTAGATTTTAATATGGACGAAAACGTGTTGTAGAATTGAACATTTAAAAAATTGTATCATAATTTTCAGAAATGACAGGTTATTTCCGCAGCGGCCTTCAACTGGACCTCAAGCTCCAATTCCTCCTCCACTGCCTCCTCGTCAACAACCTACAACATCGTACGGCTACGGGCAGTCAACTCCAATGTACGGCGGCTATTATGGCGCGGGTTCTTACATGTCACCATACGGGTCGAGCTCAATGTATGGGGGCAACTCATTCGGATATGGAGGCTACCCACCATTTAGAATGTTTCCAGGGTGAGTTACTGTTATTTTTTGCAACTGGCAACACACTGTGGTTGGGCTAAATTGGTAGGTGGTATTAGTAAGTGGTATTGATTGACTAGGAGCATTGACGTTCTACCTTCGTTGTTGTGTTACTGACGGAGTAAACCTGCCTTTAATCCCTTTCACTCCCAGCAAATTATTCCAGGTAGTAAATGACAAATTTACTATAACGCCAGTGTTATCGATTTAAGTAGGAAATAGGATCTTTAAGCAGATTTGTGAGGAAGCGGGTATAATGGTGGATAGAAATGAAAGCTTTTGGCAAAATTAGACACTGTTTGCCTTTGGGTGGGAGGAAGGAACCTATTTAAACTCTAAACTTTGAATGTTGATGCATATTCGGAATAAACCCCTTGCATAAAATTATTAAAAATGAAAAGAAACGTATAAAATAAAACTTCTTAATGTAAACTAAACCGAGATTGTAAATTAAAAGTTTTTGGATAAGAAGAATGGTAAAATTAGTATATCGGACCGGCATGGAGAAAACGATGTAACGTTGCATCGACGTCATGTTTGAGACTGCATACAATCGTTGTAATCGAGAATTTGGTGAATGATTTCAATCAGAAACGAATGAATGTTCCAGAATTTCACTGTAAAGGATATTAAAAGATGTGTAGAGACGTATATGCGTAAAATTCAAGTTTGGCAGTAAAGTTGACGCCAAAATTCTTGAAACTAAGCCCCTCTCGAGGGCACAGCATGCCTACCTGAGGGGCAGGTCGGCTGAGACCGCTCTCATCGAGCTGGTCTCATTGGTTGACGAGGCCCTTCAGACAAGGGAGGTGGCGTTGGGCTGCTTCATGAACGTGGGGGGTGCCTTTGATAACACCTCCTTCGGCTCCATGGAAGCAAGAGCAGCACAGAGGGGAATAGAACCCCAGGCCGTGAAATGGACTATGTCCATGCTCAGGAGTAGGGAAATCACGGCCCGGCTAGGGGAAGACAGCATCACAGTGGTTCCCACACAAGGCTGCTCCCAAGGGGGGGGGGGGTACTCTCTCCCCTCCTGTGGCTACTGGTGGCCAACGAGCTGCTGGAAACACTGCAGCTTGAAGGCTACGAAGTGGTCGCATACGCGGATGACCTTGCAGTTCTGGTAAGAGGCAAATTTGCCTCCACGGTGTCTGAAAGGATGCAAGGGGCTATAGATATCATCCAAAGATGGTGCGCCAAGGAAGGACTTTCTATAAATCTGACCAAGACCACCACGGTTTCCTTCACTAGATGAAGAAACCTTGATATAGTACCACCCACAATGCAAGGAGCAAGGCTCCAGATAATGAAGGAGGTGAAATACCTCGGGGTGATACTGGATAAGCAGCTCACATGGAACTCGCATGTGAGATATGCCCTGCATAAGGCAACTACAGCCCTTTGGGCTTGTAGGAGGCTGTGCAGCAAATCCTGGGGCATAACTCCAAAAATGATGGAGTGGCTCTTTAAGGGGGTAATAGGGCCCCGCGTCACGTATGCCTCCACAGTGTGGTGGAAGGCGACACGCCGGCTGGCAGTACAAGGAAAACTCCAACAACTGCAGCGGCAGGCGTGTCTTGCTATCACCGGGGCCATGGGTACATGCCCTACTGCTGCAATGGAAGTCCTTCTGAACATCTCACCTCCACATATACACATCCAGAGGACTGCTTACCTGGAGGCGGCAAGGCTTTTGCAGACAGGTAAAATTTCCACCAGGGCTAAGGCGAGCCTCCACAGAAGACAGTTTAAGATAGAAGAGGCAGCAGTCCTTGCTACTGACGTCATGCCAGAGCAAAAGAATTTTCGGCTGCCATTCAGCGTCAGCGTCCACTCATGGGAACGGTGGGAGAAGGCGACATTCCGGCCTAGGTGGGCGCACTGCAGTGGTATACCGATGGTTCAGTTAAGGAAGGCTGAGCAGGACTGGGCATTGTAGGGCCCAACTACAGTCTTGCAAAGCCGCTGGGGGAGTACGCCACGATATTTCAAGCGGAAATCCTAGCCATAAAGATCTGCGCAGAAGAGATCCTGAACAAAGGACTCAAGGGCAAGCGGATCTACATTTTCTCAGACAGCCAGGCCGCCTTAAAGGCCATTGCAGCCTATAGTTTTAGGTCTAAGCTGTCATGGGAATGCCTCCATGCGCTCAAGCAGCTCGGCGCCCGTAACAGGCTCTCCCTCATTTGGGTGCCGGCTCACAGGGGGCATGAGGGCAATGAAAAGGCTGACTGCCTTGCGAAAAGGGGTACAGAAACCCTACCCATCGGGCCTGAGCCACACGTGGGTCTGACAAAAAGTCACCTAAACCGTCTGGTTGCTCGATGGGAGATACAGGAAAATGGCGCCCATTGGCATTGCCAGCCACGACTACGACAGGTGAAAAGGCTTGTCACGCCTTCCTGTCAAAGGGCGAAAGCGATGCTGACACTCTCCAGACAAGATCTGAGAGTACTGATAAGCTTCCTTACCGAGCACTGCCCACTCAGATATCACCTCAACAAGATGGGCATCTCAGAGGCGGTGGAATGCAGACTCCTATCCTATGTGAATGCCCTGCTTTAGCAGCAAAACGCTTTGAATACTTCGGTCAGGGGACCACTGAACCCCAAACCCTAGCGGACTCTGCGGTGAAGGACATACTCAGCTTCCTAAGGGGGGCGGGTATGTACGACGCCTTCTACTAAGAAAGGGCCAGCATCACAATAGGCCCACATAAAAAGCGGCTGCAGTGACAAAGGGACTTGTCCCACACGCCCTCGGGTTAAAAAAAAAAAAAAAGAAAAAAAGTTGACGCCACTTACAACCACTGGCGACAAAGTAGAAATTGAGATAACAGAAATGAAAGACGTTGGAAAATGAGAAGCCGGCTGAGAGGTGTGGGCATGTTGGAGGCGAAAGGCGTCGCAAAGAGTGAGATTGCGACGGATGCGTATTGTGCAAGAGTGTGGAGTATTAATGTAATCAGTTGCAGGCATTGACATTGCAAGGCCTTCGCGATGGTAGTTTACAATGACATTTGCTCGCGACCAATCTACCTTCTCTCCCAGAGCTCGCCTGAGGCTGTGCATGTGAAATCCGTGAGCGCCTCAACAGGATTCGATTTGAAGCCTGAAAAGTTCCTGCTGATGATGTGTATTAGCACCCTAATGAGACACATAGGATTCCTCCTGAGGCTTCCCCCTTCCTGAATCGTCATTGACTTAATTTTTATTACTGTCCACAGTTATGTAGGAGACTCTACTCATACAGGCTAGACAAAGTACGTGACATGGGGAGAGTAAGGATTACTCAGATGGGATAGGAAAAGCCTGGGTCTTTGTGCATAAAAATTCTATTCTTTGTGTGTTTCCCTTGTTAAACACTGCACTGCACTCATAATATCAATGGGAATGGCGTTAATCCGTTGTAACAGCAGTCTAGTTGAGAGCTCTTTCTATTTGGACTTCTTGCTATTGCATAAAATCTATGACACCTAATCATTACAGTGAGAAGTGACAAGTAGATAGAATGGTATCTGGTAAAACAGCAACAAATTTATGGAGGGATGAAGGAAACCTGCACATCCTAGAATGAATATTTTATCATTTTCAGTTTTGGCAACGGAGGACCAGAATCTGGCTCATCTCCCTTTCAGACTGTGGAGTCAGTTGTTCGAGCCATTTCATCGTTATCCATGATGATGGAAAGCACTTACCAAGTGAGTTTTCATATCTAGACTCCTCTACATCTCTCCATACCTTGAGGTCATTCACCATATGTGATTAAGTATTCATATTATGCAGTTGCATGTCTACACTGATATTCGTGTGTGACATACATAATCACGCCTAATATATTCTGATAAAAATACACAACTTATAAAACTGCGGCTGATCTGTTCAGTTTCAAGGTAATTTCCGCGTATCACTCTGAGCAATGGCGTCAATGAAGTGTGTGTGTGCAATGGGGGGTTCCAATCAACCGTGAGCCACCAAAAATGCGTTTGTATGCTTCTAATTTAGGCAATTTAAACGAGACATTATTTTATTATGGGTAGTTTGATTTTCGCATCATCGTGTTTTCGAAATAGTTACTACTGTCAGCAATACATCGTAAACTCGTATTGTTCACACACTCGCACATTGACGCATTTTTAAACTTTACTGTAATTTGTACTGTTGCTCATAATGCCCCCAAACTACAAATTAACAGAAATACAATTTGCTAGTAATTGATTGCTTAGAGTATTGAGAAAACTTGTATGGAAAAAAAAACAAAAAACTCTTCATCGTCACATTTTGTTTACTTATTTTCAGTCGATGTTCACGTCGTTCAGAGCTGTCTTGGGGGTTGCTGAAAATATGGAGCGTCTTCGTCGAATAGTAGTTGATTTGTTCGGCAGCCTTGCTGTCATTCGAAGCCTCATGTGGTTGGCAAAGAAGATGCTTTATATTCTTGGCCTAGTGAGTTAATTGTTAATTTTAGTATCTTTGCTGGATTACTTTTTATGCAGAATATTTTGAATGTCCCGATGTGAGACTAGAAATCTCATTGGGTCAGTAAAACCGTCTTTAACGCTACTTTTTAGAAGTTCAACGGTGTTGTATTATTAGTATGCTTCACGCGAACGCCGTGTTTGGGCTTTGACTGATTTATTTCTCGGTATTCAATTGCAGGTTAGGAACAATCCTATTCGTGAGGGCCTCTGGGAAGCAGCAGCCGCTGAAGTTGCGAGTGTTGGGCCGCAAGTCGCCACAGCTACTCAACGAACTTGGCCTCTTGTCGCGTTCTTCAGCCTCATGTTAGGTGGCCCTTATATCCTGTCTAAACTCGTCGCTCCTCCCGAAGAAGCTACGAGTAAGATATTCTGATTGTTCTTTTTTTCAATTTTTATTGGCGTCAGACTTGGTTATGGCTGAGAAAATTATAATATTACAAAAACTTAATTAAGTCAACCAAGTCTTAATACTGTGGAATGGGAGTGGATTTTGTGTGTGCATGCAGTTTGACTGAAGGGCTTTAGAGTCGCTCAGTACTACAATTTTTGCTTTGAGCCACTACTGTGCAATTGAAAACAGCAATGGAACTCTATTCAACATGTTTTTCGTATTTTATTTATTTACTTTATTTATGCTAATGTTTACATTTTATTTTATTAGACTTTCATACATATTTGGGCAATGATACTCAATGCTCCAGAACAGTTTAGTCCTATATCCGACTCTGAGGCCTATATTGATCCCTTCAATCTCTCGATGGTTGGTTGCTGTTGCCGTAGGCTGCCCACAATATAGTAACTAAAAAGCTAACTAAATAAATGACAATATAGAACATTTAAATAGTTTTTTATTCGTGGAGTTTAGCTTATCGCCAATTTTATGTACTCAACTCTCTACCGTGTACAATAATCCTTACCCTGAGACTTCGCTTAGGTCTTAGGTAATGTGCTTTAATAGACATATAACTAAAAATGTTCCTTCATTTGCATAGAATGGGACCCAAGAAAAGATGGCGTACGCTGCGTGGCTCTTTACGATTTTGACACAGCTCAACGAGGTACAGATTGATGATTTAAACACCAATTGTGTTGACTGATTGTGAACAATGTCGATAACAATTTTCGCGGTTTTTAGGTGAATTGCCATTTAGACGAGGTGAAGTTCTCGTCAGGAATAGAACAACCCAAGGTGGCTGGGCGTTGGCTATCAATTCTAATGGCACCACTGGCTTGGTTCCTGCGGACAGACTCAAACTGAGTGAGTTGATTTCAATTGTATTGTCAGTTTATAGTTGAATGGTGGATCATCACAGATTCCGTTCGCTGAATGATTTTGACTCCCTCCATTTCGTTTCTACTCCACTTCACACATAAATGATGTACTGTACAACTAACACAGTCTTGCTGTAATGCTACCACTCTCTCAATAACCGAATAATGATGTCAACTCAGTTATTCACAATTTATTCATTCAAATATATTTTACTTTATTTAATCCTTGCCAAAGGGAGATGACACGTATTAGTTTTTCCTCAACATCCGCCAACGCCTTAGGAGAAAGTGAGTTGAGCTAGACTACTGGACGACCAAGTTCCTTATGAGACAAGGCGGCTTCAATGTCTGGCTGGAAGGAGTTCTTAACTATTTACTTCGGTCAGAGATGAACTGCAACTAAGTTTTTTGGTCGTAACCTTCTTTGCACACTGGGCAAAACAGTTATAAGCTTGCTTAGTAGCAGTAAGGTTTGGTCGCTCTCCAAACATTTCCGAACCCCCTCGTAACAGTAACACATGGTCAACAGCGCTCCACCAGGCGACTGGCTAAATGACAATCTTCCAGACCTCCACAAATCTGGGTTCAGTTGATGCTGAGTGAGCGCCCAGTCTTCAAAACCCCAACCTCCATTATTTCTGTCCTATGTAACTCTCTTATTCGTATTTATTGTGTACATGGGGGGATTTTGGGCCATCAGCATTGTCAAATTGTTGCAGTGTTTGTTTTCCCTCTCTCTCTCTCTTTTCTCCCTTCCCCTTCTTCCCCTTGCAGTGGTCCATCTAAATAAAACTTGCAGGGTCCTTTCACTCAACCCTTGTACGTTGACTTTGAATATAACACTAACCTACCGATCATTTTGACTAGTTTAACCCAACTTGGAGGTGCGTTATGGGGATAGGATTGACAAAGAGTGCGCAGATTTGAATCATGCGGGTTGCATAACGTGTAAAACGTCGCGCAACACTAGTCTCATAACTTTCAATGGGCGATGCGCCTCACACTCGTCCCATAGTCTTTTCAACTCCTATTTGTGTTATATGTAACTAACAAAGATATTATTTCAGTCAGCAATATGACGTCTGCTCAATCGTCGAAAAAACCGCTGCCTCCCAATCAACAGACGCCAAGTACCTCCTTCGCACCGAGTCAACCAGTACCATCTTTGCCTAACCCTGAAGTTGCGAATCCGTCTGATGTCGTCGATGTAACTGGCACTTCAACTAATACTGAACAATGAGCGTGAGTTCAATAATTTAATCTGAATTGCCAGTAATGAAATTGGGCACTTGGTGATCCGCATTTGAAGGACTTCCTGTACTTTTGATAAAATATGTGGTTCCACGCATCATCCAACTTTCCTCAGCTCTGTATATGGATTCACCAATTTTCGTGTGCTAGCAACTGATTCTGTCTGTTTTCCCCTCAATTAATGTGAACTTCGTGGAACTTGACGTTCTGTAGACAAATAGGTAGCGTCAACGTAATTCATTGACTGGCCCCAATTCGTAATCCGACCTTTATTGACTGAACGTTGCATGAGCAATTCATTAGACTGTCAAAATGCATTGTTCGGAAACGTTTTTGTTTACAGTTCTGGAATTCTAGGGAAAGCACTGTGAAACAATAATAAAACTAAAGGCTAAAGAAATGACCCCTCCATGTTGTAGACCCCTGAGAAGTAGAAAATGGTCTGCGGGTCCGTTAATAAGATCTATATAGAGATCCGATGAAGGAAACCAGCCCGAATTTGATGTACAGCCTGCACATTAACGTGGAACTGCAAAATAAGGATTTGAGCAAAATTGGTACAAAACTAACTACAGTTAGGCTGTGCGTATGTTGGAGTTGGGTCTGATCATGTGGGGGAGGAGGAGTTCCTGTCACTTGATCCTTGACAAGGTGAAGATTGGGGGGGGACTGCATGTGGTAGACTCAATGCCCGCGAGGTTCCTCACCCTGCAGTCGGGGGTCCAGAATTCCGCTGACGTATTCCCTGCGTGTCGTATGAGCCGACTAAAAGGGACAGCCGGGTGGGCCCAGCTTGAAAGACAACCTCACCTCTATGAGGTCCCCGCAGGATTACATCCAACGAGGCTTAACTGTGGCTGGGCGTCACAGTGTACTCTGTCGCCACACTGTGCTCACCCTGCAGTAGGGGGTCCAGAATTCCACTGCCGTACTCCCTGCGTGTTCGTATAAGCCGGACTAAAAGGGACACAACTTACACTTCATTCACATACATGACACACACTGGGAACCCCCTACCTTTAGCTGGGATCGCAGAACACACCCCCACGGGAAGAGGGTACAGAATTCTCCTGCCGTATCCTCTGCGTGGTCGTTAAAACCGGCCTTAAAGGGGCTTAAAGCTCACGACACTGACATACACAACATATTCCAGATACTAAATACACTGCAACGGCTTGGTGGCAGAACACACTCACTTGAAACACTCATAATGAGCGAAAGACAGTCCTGGAAGTAGCTCACTAACACCTGACGATCCCCTATAGGTGCGGCCTTCGGAATGAGGAGGGGGGAAAAACCAGGTTTGAGCTGCGTTCCTGGGGCGGCTGATAGCGTGTGTCCGCTCACCACATCACTAGTGGCCGAGGGCTGACTCTGAGCAGCAGCCGAAAAATCCTCATGCGTCTTAGTCCGGTGGGTGGCCGGACTGGCAGCTGCGGCGCATGTGGGGCCTCCCTTTGACCCTCAACGGACCAGCGAAGGGGCTAGAATCAATATGCCTGAGGGGAGCTTCCAGGACACAGCCTCGAGCACCTCTCGCTCATACCACGAACACACACAACAAATGAACTCACAAGGATACACTACACCAGTCCGCTTCTTTAATCACCCCCAAATAAGTAAAAACGCTGCAAATTATTACACAGCGGTTTATTATTCGGATAATCAGCTTGACCTAGCATTAATGCTCCGAGACCCATCCTGTTCGATTCAGCATCGAAAAATATCATAATGAAACCCAAAAAAGGTCGAAAAAGAACTGAATCGGAATATTAAAATAAACAAAAAAGAAACGAAAGTATCTAGAAAAAACTGAATTTCTAATATGTAAACATGCAAGCTAAATACTAATATCAAAATTTAACCTAAAATCTATGAAAAAACCAAAATGAGAATGAAACGAAAGAATCTAAAAATTGAATCGTATTAAAACCAAAACGTCGGAAATAAAGGCAAGGCGCTCGAAGGAAGGCGAGTTGAGTTTAGCCGCCACGCCCTTCAGTGAGGAACTGACCCGGCACCGGTTGTTTTTATTCAGGCAGGAGGACGCTGTAGCTACCGCGTTTTCCTGCGTTTCGTTAATTTTTTAACCGTTTGCCCATTACAACCCGCAGGCTTCGTCGATCGGATTGCCGAGATGGCGGGCACAACTAGATACCAAATCGGATTTTTGGGCGAAAGAACGAATTTTTAGACCACGTTAAAGAACAAAAAATGGCCCTCATGGACGGCGAGGCGGGGGACGGGGACGGGGGACGGGGACAGCGCGGACGGACATTGCGAATTTGGAATCTCCATGCCTTGAAACGTAAAGTATCAAATTTTGAGGGGGGGTTGTAAAAAATTTTTCGTGACCGAAAACATAGGGTTATTATTCAGAATGAATAATAAACCAAAACATGACAAAGTCAACTAAAACTTCAGCAGGTAATAAAAACGCCACCTGCGCCTCTTCCTCGGGCTCGCCAAGCTCGACCCCTCCCTCTTCGGACGATGAGCAACCTACTCGTCGTCCAAACAAACAAGGGCGGAAAGAACCGGGCAAACCGCGTGTCATCTCCCCTTCTCCCCCTAGTAGCCGGGCAGCCGGCTACTGCAAGCACACGCACAACGTGGACCTAAACTGTCGGACATGGAGCAAATTTGCGCTATGCGTCCAAATCATCCCACGGCCAGCTGCTTGCAGGATGAGCCAGCGCGACAGGACCTATCAGGGACCTCGTAACTAGTTGCCTCTTCGAAATTTCGAAGCTGGCTAAAAAAGCTAATACTCCCCCAACGGCATCGCCCTGCCACTCCCCCTGCGGGAAACTGTGGCGGCTGTCGTGAGGAAGAGCTGCGTGGGGCAATTGCCCAGCAGCCAGTCACCCAGCCCCAAACTCGAGGTAACAAAACTAGGCCAGGGTAGTACCCCAGGCCCCTCATATGCGGCAGTGGCGCCTACTGCGCCTTCCTCCCTCATGGAGCTGAGGCGGAATGGCAGCCTGCCAGGGCCAGGAAGCGCAGAGGAAGCGAAACAGGCCCCACATCTAAGCAGGAAGTGCAGGCGTGCAGCGCCCGCCTATGCCTCCGCCAAAAACAAGGGCAAAATAAAAATAAAAACCACAAATAAAAAGCCTCCACCAGCTTGCCAAACTCCCCTAAAACCCACGACAAAACGTGGTAGTGGTTAAGCGGACATGTGAGGTCAAAACAGGCTGGTCCTTCAGCACAACCTGACGCAATGGAAGCGCTTATGCGGGGTGTCCCTGCTACGGACCTCCAAGAAACTCTGAGTGTCCGAGTGCTAGACATCCGCACCGCGGTAGGAGGTAGGCGCCGTCATTGTGGCTGGAGCAAGAACGGATGGCCAAGGCAGCTCCACGAGCCACATTTCCCACATTGAAGGCAGTTACCTCAGAAGCGTCAGCCCCTGGGTCGTTTCCCACGCCTGCTGCTGTGCGCGTGCGTTGACCGACCTTCATTTACAGGAAGGACTTGGCCCAACAAGTTCTTGAACACAACCCTCGTTAGGCTTGCAGCCGCAGGATGTCAGACGACCTCTCTTCACCAAAGCGTGGCAGACAGAAGGATTGGGTGATTGAGGTATCACCCAAGCCTGTACAAAAAAACTAGAGGGCAAGGCACCTCCAAATAGCTGCCACAACTTGGCGGTTCGCCATCACAAAGTACCAAGCCCCCACTCAGTGCTACAAATGCCAGCGCTATGGCCACCTGGCAGTGGCCTGTACAAGACCTGTTGTGTCGCCTGGTGCGCGCCACATCTGAGTAAGGGAATGCAAGCGTGATGCTCCCTCAAGTGTGCCAATTGCGTCGAACGCAAAATCCAACAGGTCGCACACTCTACCGCGAGGACATGCGCTGTACCATTCGTCAGCGAGCGATTGCCCTCCAGGAGTCACGAGTGGATTATGAATAGGTCAAAAACAGTTGAATCCTTCAGCACAACACCTGAAATAAGAGTTGCCCAGTTATGGCTGAGTTGCTGCAAAATGCACTCAAGCGCTGCAGTGTCCTCGCCATACAGGAACCGTACATAGGCGATCCAAAACTCTTGGTCTCGGATCGCAGCACGAGTGGTGGCTGGAGCAGAACGAGAGCCAAGGCAGCAGTAGCCTGCATCGACCGTCCATTGACATCTTCGCACTCACTCACCTGAACAGCCAGCACTTGGCGCTGTGCTCATCCGAGCCAAACGGTGGCTTTGAGCTGGTTGTAATATCATTTGTACAGGCAATTTGGCGCACCAGTTGCCAACAGCCTTGAACCACTCGGGCGGGCTCTAGCAGGCCTATCAGTACGACCCTGCGTAGTGTGTGCTGATGCACACGCCAGATCACCATTGTGGGGATCCCCAAGCCTGGATGGGGCGGGCGAGGCGTCTATAGAGCTGCTCACCGGGTACAACTTGGTTGTTGCCAACGACCCCATGACTGAGGCGACCTATGATGGCCGGGAGGAAGGTCGTGTATAGACGTCACAACCGTGTCCCACACCCTGCTACTCAAATTGAAGGGTTGGCGAGTGCGTACCAGGTGCAGCGCCAGAGCGATCACATGGTTATTGACTTTGCCATTACGGATGATAACATCCTCTGCAAAAAGAACCGCAGCGTGAAAAGCGATTCCGCTAAAAAAATGCTGACTGGCCGCAATTCTTTAGGGTACTGGAAGGTGAACTGCGTGCACGCCAGACACCGACCTAATGGTGCAAGCATCCACACCTGAAGAGGTGGACAGCAAAGTGGACACATTTACCACAGCACTGCACTCTGCTGGGCTCTCTGTGCTGGCCAGCAGAAGCACAGGGCGATCAAAGTCCATGGTGGACTGAGGAACTTAATCCCCTCAAGCAAAGTGCAAATAGAGAGCCAGAAGGATGTACCAAAACACTCGTGACCACTGATGCCGAGCAACACTCCGAACTGCCTTCATCCAAGAGAAGAAGGCCTTCCACGCGCCATCAAACGAGCCAAAGCGGCAAGGCTGGCGAGAAATTTTGTGGGCGAGGCTCTGAGAACCCCTGGGGCAGACACTACAAGTCCTCCATAGGAAAAGCAAATGTAGAGCAGGTCTTGGCTGCGATGCAAAATAGTCAGGCTGGGCCTGCAGTATCCGAACGTTCACTGGAAACCCTCCTTGAGAAGGCGTTCCCAGATGACCAACTAGCTCGAGACACTGAAGCCCAGAGGGCAGCAAGGAGCTGATCATGGACCCTCGAACGAGCCGACATCCCATTGTGGACAACAGGCGACCCCGGCAGGGCTCTTGCGACCTTAAAGCCCAACAAATCTCCTGGGCCAGATAAAATAGAAAGCAATATGCTAAGGAAGGCTGACGGACAATCTCCAGCGGCCTCCTTAATTTATTTAATTACTGTCTGCAGGTCGGACAGTTCCCACTCAGTGGAAGTCTGCGCGTGTTGTCACTCTTCAAAAGGAGGCGACCGCAATCAGTCAGACCCGCGATCATGGAACCACTCAGCCTTCTTTCCATATTAGGCAAAACACTAGAAATCTTGATGTTGCAGTCCCTCGAAGGAGTCTTTGGCGCAACCTCACAGGCAGGCAATCTGGGTGTACCAAAGGAAGGTCACGCGGGATGTCATTGTCGAGGTCGGCGTGTTTCCCTGCTGGCACCGGCTAAGTACGTCGTAGCAGTTCTGATTGACATCAGAGGAGCGTTTGACAACCTTTGGTGTCGCTCATAATGAACTCAAAGGTAGAATCCCCGCCTGTACTCGCTCGTCAGAAGTTACCTGACAGACAGAACTGCTCACGATCGAAAGTAGGCATGTCTCCGTCGGAGAAAGATTGAAGAAATTGCCCACAGGGCTCGGTCCTAGAGACCAGCACTCTGGAATGCCTTCTTCGAAGGTCTTCTCCAGAAACTCATGGAGACTGACTGCGAGCCGTACGCCTATGTGGATGACTTGACTGTGCTGATCTTTGCAGAGTCAGTCCGCCAGATTGAAGAAAAACCCACCACTTGCTCCGCACTGTCAACCAATGGTGCGAGCACGTCAAGATGCAGGTGGCTGAGGAAAAAAACCAGCTAATCCTCTTGAAGGAAAGTGAATAATCCACCCACAATACGCTTTGGCGGCCACAGGCTCCTTCTTGAAAAAGCACGTCAGAGTATTTAGGAGTGAACTAGGTGAGAGTGGGGTTTCAGACACCTCCAGTCCCTTAAAGGCACTACCATTGCAAGGTTTGCCTCACTCTTTGCACGTTACTAAGGCCACTTGGGGTGTGTGTTACCACGACACCATCCTCATGTATAAGGCCATCTATTTAGGTGTGATTGGCTACTGCCCTGTTGTCTGGGGTAGCAAACTAACAGTCAATCAAAGAGAGTATTGGCCCAATCCCAGAGAGCCAGCGCTCCTGTATGGATCACCAAGGCCTACAAGACTGTATCAACGGAAGCACTCCAGGTGATCACTGGTCAGTTACCAGTTGATTTGGCTGTGAGTGCATGATTGACAAGTGGAGAGTGAAACGGGAGGCTTCCCCGCTTTGGGCTGAACTCGTGCGGATCTCACCACAGAACGAAAACTTGCCGCCATCGATGAATGGGCTCTGAGAAATGGCACCAGCGAGATGAATCCTCAGTCAAAGGGACGTGATACGTATGAGTTCTTCCCCAACATCCGTGAACGTCTTTCTAGAAAATGGGTTGAGCCAGACCACTGGACAGCAGTTCCTCACGGGACATGGTGACTTCAATCGCGCGGCTCCACTTCTTTTCTCTGAAAGACTCTCCATTATGCGTCTTGTGCCTCCAGTGCGGAGGAAACAGAAACCATGTGCTGCTCCACTGTAGTTTCTACAACAGTGGCGGCGGTTGTTGAGAGGGCAAACAGAACTTAGCAGCTTTGACTGCTACAAAGGAAGCCTATAACCATTTTGCAAAGTTTGCAAAGAAGGTAATGGCTAAGAAACGTGGTTATAGTTGATCAGTCCTTTTGAAACTTGCCACCCAAGGGAACCAGATTAAGAACTACTCCCAGATGGTACGGGATTCCTCAGGTGGTCACCTCCAGCGGTAACACGGGCAGCAGTCACGGTGAGACTGGCTAACGACCAAATACCTGCCGTACCTCCACAGGTCTGAGTTCGGTGGATGCTGCAGGGGCCGGCCTCTTGCATATTAGCGAAACCGCAACTTCTATGACTGATATAACCCTCGTCGAGGGTTTAGGTACAGTCATGAAATAAAGAAACAGATCTGCCCGCGAGGTTCAACTTCGTGCTACCCTTTCGGATACTCATTCATGAGCGATCCAGGTGGGAAGGGGGAGCTCCCACTTTCGAAGCTGGGGCCCTGGTATACTACACTGATGGCTCGGTGGAGGTTGGCCTTGCAGGGGCAGGCATCTTTGGGCCGAGAGTCAGAGCAGCGATCCCATTGGGGTCGCTGGCCACGGTGTTCCAGGCAGAGGTGGCTGCGGTGACAGTCTGTGTGCAGCGGCTGCTGCAGAGGGGACTGAAGTGGCAGAGAATCTACATAATGGTGGACAGTTAGGCCACTCTCAAGGCCTTAGCCTCATACTGTCTTACATCACAGCAGGTGTGGGAGTGTCTGACTGGACTGAAGGCCCTGGCAGAGAACAACAGTGTAACACTGTGTTGGGTGCCAGGGCATCAGGGAATAGAGGGAAATGAACGGGCTGATAGGTTGGCTAAGAAGGGATCAGCGCAGATACCTATTGGGCCTGAGCCCTTTGTTGGGACTACCAGGAGCCACCTACGTAGAGAGGTTGGCAAATGGGAGGACCGGTGCAGGGCTGCTCATTGGCAGGGGCTGCCCGGCCTTAGACAGTCAAAACTCTTCATCCGGCTCTCCAGAGAGAGGTCCAAGGAGATGCTAGCACTGGGGAGGATCATATGTGGCCTGTTCACAGGTATGCAGGTTCTGCGAGGTAGGGCTAGAGAGCATGTGCTGTGCGTATGCGATGGCAACGGCGCATTGTGTGTTTGGGAGGCCCTTTCTTCAGCCGAAGAGGTGGCAAATGCAGAACTTGCGGATATCCTCCGCTTTGTGCGGGGGTGGTGGGGGCGCATAGGTGACGTCACACCAAGTGAGACCAGTGCCGTGGGGCCTGGAGGTGGTGCAGGGGATCATGGACGCCCTTACAATAGGCCCGTTTGTGGCTGCAGTGAGGGTATCGCCTGCATCCACCGTTGAAAAAAAAAAAAAAAAAAAAAACTACAGTGCCATAATGATCGAAACATCAACTACTTTTACTGTCCACTATCCAAATGCGTCAGGAAAGTATTGTGGTCTTGATAAAAAGTTGGGATTTCTTCGTTTTGTAGTTTTGGGGCTGACCGAAACGAAAAAACATAATTTCGGGGTGTGGAATGTAGTTAGAACTATTGGCGAATGGCATGATCAATTGACCTGCGTTTTTTGTTTTGCTAGCAATTGTTTGAAGGCTTGAAAATAAGATTCTCAATGTTCTTTACATTTTTTCGATTTTTGCTCTAACGGTTGTCACATCTTTAACTAATCAACACCTAACGTGCTGCTCCTAAGAACCGTTTCAAACCCCAACTCTAAAGACCTTTTTTTCTTTTAGATGGAACTTCATCAATACGAGGAAGCTCATTTCGTCGCTTATTTCTTCCAAATGGGACGGTTTTTGAACAAGAAACGACTTCAACGTAGGGCAAGGACATTAATTCGTAATGTATCATTTAAATTAGTGTGGGGCTCAGTAAAGTCGACCAGATCCAAAATATGAATTCAGGGCTAGTCTTTGGTATATTTTAGTTAAGCTAATGTTATTTAATTGGCGTCTTTATCGGGACTTTGTTAAGACTGTGCTAAAAGGAAAAAGTTAGACTTGAATGTCTTGCATGACACGTAATTACAAGTGGAAATCTCAGCTGATATTACGACGCTGGACTCAAAGCGTTTCGATTGATACACGTATTTCAAAGAATTGCATACATTGATTGCAGTTGTGTGGAATATAAGAAGGCATTGTGAGCAATAGCAGGTCCGAATTCTAGTTCGTCACGCTCAATATCTCAAGAAATTTATGCAAACAGGAAATCGTGCTGATAGTGTTTTGTGGTAACGGAGGAATTATTCGTTTAAACAGTCAACTTGTTCAAAGTTTTATGGCTCTCGAGTCAGCATTCAACTCTCGTTCCATCAGTCGACCTGTTCACTTGAAGTTCTGTGTTTGCACGATGGCCTCGAATGGACGTGGTCAGTTCTAAATGGCGAACTATTCTGAGCTCTTAGCTGAACAAACGTACGGTATCTCTCTCACATTAGACTTCGTTCCTTTTCATCTACTTCTTCTACTGTCTTATGACATTCCTCGCGCATTATTGAAAATCTTATAAACTGGGTGAACACCCTTACTGTAATATAAATAGATAGGTTAGTGGAAGGCAATTGGTATGATGGAAGCAACAAAAACGTGACCCAATTGGACTGGATTTTCGAAGAACTGAATATTTGAAATCATTGCATTGTGAATGTAACAACTAATCTGTGTATTCAGGTTGTTCTAAAGTGCGCTATGAACAAATCCCGATGGTGCTATGAACAAACACTAATTTCCTAGTGTGTATATTGTTGCTGGTCACCACGTAAATAGATAAACCTCCAGTTACTAAATCAGTGTGGGTTCTGTGCAGTGTGATGTCATGGAAGGGATGACCCTGCGACCTCCGTCACAGAGAGTGTATGGCCACAAGGAGCGAGTTGAACACGTACATTCCACCCCCAGTGAGTCCTACCTTTTCCCCCACTACGTTCACAATTGTGTGGGCTTCTTGCCAATCCTCTTAACAGAACTGTGGTGATCATCACTTGCAGTAGCAGAGCCAAAAGTTCTCACAGCCTCGTAATATTGTTCTTCATGTTTCAACTTCGATTTGAAGAGCGACGTAGGCTCTGTCAGATTGTTGGTCTGTAGCCTCAAGTTCGATCTGAGAATCACTCAGTTAATCACTGGTTATCTTATAACGACTAACTTCCAAGAAATGCTGCACAGTGGAAAGTTATACTGTCGAGTGAAGAAATTAAATATGTTGTTATTAAGGACACTGTTGTTCGCTATGCCACCACCTTAAGAGCGAAGACAGTTGAGAAATGGCCTCACGAAAATGTTACACTTTTCGAAAGTCTCAAAGTAGTGGAACATTCTAGTTGAGCAGTTGGGAATGGGAAGTTTTTTTTGGGTCGGTGGTGGGATATTTCCTTAGGTCTGCTGTGCAAATACTCATGTCCTATCAGCCTCAATGCAGCAGTTAGTTTTGATTTTATTTTCATTAAATAGTGAACTGGTAAGTCATGGTGTGCGTTACAAACACCACGCAATTTACGTTAATTTTGATATGCAACGATTTGGAGTTATATAGTTGAAATTATTAGTATAATTCGTTTTGTAAATTTCTTGAGTAGAACGTGCTTTGTCGTCATATCGCATGTGTATGCATTTTGTCGTACATTTATCCCTCGCCTATCCACGACACCATGACATCTGCGAGCCGCGTAGTGACATAGCGCTTTTCCAACAACCTGTTCAGGCTCGTTAATGGATCCAAAGTGGTGAAATGGGACCAGCGTTGATGTTTTCGAGGTGAGCCAAATGTAATTAACGCCTAGGCTGGTGAAAGCTTTCAGAGGCTCGTTAATCAGAACATTATTTGAGAGGCCTTCTGCCAAAAAGGTGAAGTTGATCTCTTGAGTGGTTCGATGACTGTAAAGGCGCAGTTTGGCAACAAGAATGTATACACGAGATTTTGAAAAGGATCCAGTACCGCGTTTGTTGGAAGACCAAAAGCTGTATTTTAAGGAAGACGATCGAAGAAAGGGGCTAAACGTAACCCCTGAGTTGCTAATGAGCTCAGATGGACTTAAGGAGGTTACAGGATCATACAGCCCCGGCATAATCTTCGATTGCTGGAGGTGTTAGGTGTTCTCATGTCTGAATTCCCCTGTCGCATTGTGTTTCTTTGACGGTAGACTGACAATCTATCGCCTGTTGAATCATGTTGACAAAACCAAAAACTGAAGCAAGTGAAAATGAACCAAAAACCACAACTGAAAGCAAACATAAAATGTCCCTCGTGGTTGTGTACTTGTACGAAAGCTGTACCCACCGTTTGTGTAAAGGTTTCTTTCGCGCCCGCCAGCCTTTGACGAATTTATGTATGGATCGTTTTAAGGTGTACAATGCATTTCTGTATAAATCTTGCTTACACTACAACTCTGAGAAAAAGTCGTGCTGGTAATCAAATGCTACACACAACGT